>JAEOAD010000026.1:23587500-26019944 GCA_036365145.1 Orientallactaga sibirica | reverse complement strand
GAATTCAATTTCAGCTAGGGGACCATTGCCCTGAGAGGGGACATGAACACACAGACATCTGTCATCACTAGACACCTGGGATCATTTCCCCAGCCTCCATTCCTCTCTTCCCAACTGCGTCAGTCAAGACCATCCATCCAGAGGCTCTGGGGTGGGCTCTTCAGCACTGCTTTCAGAATTCCAGCTGGGAATGTGAGATAAGAAGACCCTGCCTTCCCCAGTGGCCTCCTTGTGGGCACCACTGCAGGAACCATTGCAAGTCACTACTAAGAAAAGCAGCCTGAGGAGAAAGTCTCACACCCAGACAGGAGACGCATAGAGCAACACAGCCAGCACCCTGACCCAGCTGTATCTGAAGGTGGTTCTACAGCTGGACTTTTCCATTATGTGAGCCAAGGAATGTGCTTTCTTATTTAAGCCAATGGAGCTGGGCATCCTAGTTTGGGCAGGACAGACATCCTCACTGATACAGAGAATTATCAAGCCAATCTGAATGTCAGAAAGCCCAGCCATTATATCTACCATGGGATATTCACTGTGATCTCTTAAGGAAGTCCCAAAACAGGAAGAAATGAGGCTGGCTCAGGCAGATGTCCAGAGTCTCAGCTCTTTCTCAAAGAGGTGGGGGCTACTCTAAATCAGGGGTCCTTAAAAGCCCAGCTCAGTCCAGGCATGGAGATGCATGCTTTTAATCCCAGCACTCAGGCAGCAGAGGTAGGAGGATCACCGTGAGTTCGAGGCCACCCTGAGACTACATAGTGAATTCCAGGTCAGCCTGGGCTAAAGCAAAACCCTACCTCGAAAAATCAAAAAAATAAAATAAAAAAATAAAGCCCAGCTCAGGTTACCTGGGGTGTCTTCTTCAGCTGACCCTCAATGGCTGATGATATCTGACCCAACCAGTTCATCACACACTGTTCCAGGGCCTCAATCATTTCCGGGTCAGCTGCCAGCTCAGACACTGGTCCTTCTATGTTGATGGTCGGCATTTCTAACTTGATCTCACCTGGCAGAGAGAAAATACCAGTCAGCCACAATACTCCATGGGCTCTTCCCTCCACATATTGGTCTGACATCCTGTCTCTTCATCTGTCTCTGTCTCATTCTCCTTCACTAGACAATTGTCCCAGTGGTTAAGTTCAACCACATGATGTATTTTAGACATTTCTTCACTTAGAATATGAGTTCGTGCTATACACACAACCAGTGTACAGTAGCTCTTTAAGAAAATCTCTAGAAATTGGCCTCGATATCCATGACCTTGCAGTGCCTAGCAATACCTTCGCAAGACCCTCAAAATAGAAGAAAAAGATGATGACATCAAATTAAAAGAGAGACTAATGGAGAGAAGGAGGGGATATGATGGAGAGTGGAGTTCTAAAGGGGAATGGGGGGAGGGGAGGGAAATATCATATGGTTTGTGTATGTAAGTATAGAAGGTGTCAATAAAAATTTTTTAAAAAAAAAAATCTCTAGAAGCTGGGCATGGTGGCACGCGCCTTTAATCCTAGTATTCGGGAGGCAGATGTAGGAGATCACTGTGAATTCAAGGCCACCCTGGGACTACAGAGTGAATTCCAGGTCAGCCTGGGCTACAGCGAGACCCTACCTCAAAAAGAAAAGAAAAGAAAAGAAAAGAAAAGAAAATCTCTAGAGTGAAAATAAATCAGGAAAAAAGTGGCTTCACAGTAAACTAAGACAAAGGAAAGGAGAAAAAAAATTTTTGAGGGTCTTGCTCTAGCCCAGGCTGACCTGGAATTTACTGTGTAGTCCCAGGATGGCCTAGAACTCACAGAGCTCCTCCCACCTCTGCCTCCTGAGGGATGGGATTAAAGGTGTGTGCCACCACGCCTCGTGTAAGAAGAAAACTTTTTGTGGAGGTAAGGTCTCAACTCTAGCTCAGGCTGACCTGGAATTAACTATGTAGTCTCAGGGTGGCCTCAAACTCACGGCGATCCTACCTCTGCCTCCCGAATGCTGGGATTAAAGGCGTGTGCCACCACACCTGGCAGAAGAAAACTTTTCAAAAAAAAACCCAATGATTTGCAGCAGAGATTTGAGACAATATGGCACCCATGAAATACGAACAGAATGCTATGAAAAAAGTATAGCCAGAGCACAAGAGGTCATACTGTCAGACATAAGATGATTGATAAGAAAAGCCCAAAATTTGAAGATTAAAACATTAAACCAAAAAATGAAAACATAAGAAATAGAATCTAAACCAGGCATGGTGGCACTCAGAAGGCTAAGGTAGGAGTTTTGCTATGAGTTCAAGGCAAACCTGGACTACAGAGTGAGTTCAAGGTCAGCCTGGGCTAGAATGAGACCCTACCTCAAAAAAAAAAAAAGGAAAAAAAAAGAAGGAGCCAGGCACACCTTTAATCCCAGCACTCAGGAGGCAGAGGTAGGAGGATCACCATGAGTTTGAGGCCACCCTGAAAATACATAGTGAATTCCAGGTCAGCCTGAGCTGGAATGAGACATTATAAAAAAAAAAAGTTTTCTTCTTAAACCAGGCATGGTGGCACTCAGGTGGTGACTCAGGATGCAGAGGTGGATTCCAGGCATAAAAAGAAAAAAGAGAGAGAGAGACCTCTCCCATCTCAGAAGAAAGAAAAGAAAGGAAGAAGAGAGTCATAGACATTCATCCAGTAGCAACTGCAGAAAGAAGATACAAATAGTAGAGGAATTTATCCAGAAATTGTCCGTCTCCAAGAAAATACCCACAGTGCTTAGCAATGGAAATAGGAAGAGAAGCCTAGGAAGGCCCATCATCCTAACACTTCAGAGAGGAGGATGGAGCCAGGCGTGCTGGAGCACACCTTTAATCCCAGCACTTGGGAGGCAGAGGTAGGAGGATCACTGTGAGTTCAAGGCCACCCTGCGACTAGATAGTGAATTCCAGGTCAGCCTGGACTAGAGTGAAACCCTACCTTGAAAAACCACAGAAAAGAGAGAGAGAGAGGAGGAAGATAGGCTCTGCCTTACATCTAATGAGCATGCTAATGAAAATCATATCAATTAAAGCAAAGCCCTCCTACACAGCTTCTCCAGTGTGTGCCTCGCAGAGGGAGAAAGGGAAGTGTACCTTCAAGTTGCTGAATCGTCCTCTGAATGTTGTTTGCAAATTTCTGGATGTTCATTAAGAACTCATCGCGGATCATCTGCACACTGTGGTACTCCCCAGGGACACTGGGAGTCACCATCTCAAACTCAGAGAAGTCAGTGCTTTCTGCCGACATCCCTGTCAGGGACGAGTCTGTCTTGTGCTGATTGAAGGACAGTGCGGGCATAAAAACCTGAAAAACACAAATGTGTGATGTTATGTTCAACAGCTCACATGTTTAAGTCGCCTGTGGTTGAGTGTTCTGTTAGGTTAAGGTACAAACATGCAAATCGATGGCCCAGGACAAGGTAGGCATGCTTGTGATTCCAGCACTTGGGAGGATGAGGCAGGAGGTCTGCAAGCTTGAGGCCAGCCTGAGTTACAATTTTATACAACAAATTTTACCAAAAGAAACAGAAAAAGGGATTAGAACTGATTACATTATGACCTGATATTACTTTGTAACACACAGTTTGGTTGGCTTAAGAATTTACTCAAAGCAGGCTGGAGAGATGGTGCACTGGTTGAGGCATTTGCCTGCAATGCCTAATGACCTGGGTTCAATTCCCCAGTATCCATGTAAAACCAGATTCACAAAGTGATCCATGCATGTGGAGTTCATTTGCAGTAGCTAGAGGCCCTGGCATACCCATTCTCATTCTCTCTCCTCTCCCCTTGTAAATAAATAAAATGTTTAAAAATATGTATATTGCTGAGCATGGTGGCACACACCTTTAATCCCAGCACTTGGAAGGCAGAGGTTGGAAGATTGTCATTAGTTTGAGGCCACCCTGAGACTACATAGTGAATTCCAGGTCAGCCTGGGCTAGAGCAAGACCCTACCTTAAAAAAAATAACAAAAAAAAAAAGTTTTAAGAAAATAAAAGAGGCTTAGCAGTTAAGGCACTTGCCTGCAAAGCACTAAGGAGGTAGAGGTTTGAGGATCACTGATAAGTCAGATGCCACCCTGAGACTGGAGTTAATTCCAGGTCAGCCTGGTCCAGAGTGAGACCCTACCTCTCTCTCTCTCTCTCTCTCTCAAAAAAATAAAAATAAATAAATAAATAAAAGAAAGAAATTACCTGCAAAACCTTCAGGACCTCAGAAACTCCCCACAAAGAAAAAGATGTCTTCATGGGCCAGGCTCTGGTGCAGTGGCTACCTGTAATCCCAGCACTCTTCTCTCTACCTGCGGGAGGAGGATTGCTCTCTCAAATAAATAAAAATAAAATATTTTTTTAAAAAAGAAAGAAATTACCCAAAACTCTTCAGTTCTCAGAAATCATGCAAAGAAAAGATGTCTTCCATGGGCCAGGCTTGGTGGTGCACACCTGTAATCCCAGCACTCGGAGGCAGACGGGAGGAGGATTGCCAGCCTGGTGTGCAGTGAGTTTGAACTAGCCAGGCCTACAGACTGAGCCCTTTTTTTTTTTTTTTTTTTTTTTTTATATTTTATTTATTTATTTAAGAGAGAAAAGAGGCAGAGAGAGACTCTAGCCCAGGCTGACCTGGAAGACCTGGAATTCACTATGTAGTCTCAGGGCATGGCCTCTTGTGCACTCACTGAGATCCTGGAGAATCTCTGCCTCCCAAGTGCTGGGGCAAAGGCGTGCCAAGCCATCTGCCCAGCCCAGACCTTGTCTTTTAAAAAGAGGTGTTTCCCAAGTTCATGAAGCCTAGTGCTGCTGCTCTCAGCCTTGGTCAGAGGAGCTTCTTTTTGCAGTGGGCAGCAGTTACTGCAGAGACTCATAGCTGGTCAAAGTATTGGGAATAAATGACAGCCCTAAGCAGGACATAAAAAAAAAAAAGCCCAGAGTATTGCAGGATAAAAGGCAAGTAAAAATGTGAGAGGGCTGGTTAAAGCATTTGCCTGCAAAGCCAAAGGATCCTTGTTCAATTCTCCAGGACCCACATAAGCCAAATGCACAAGGTGGTGCATGCATTTGGAGTTCGATTGCAGTGGCTATAGGCCCTGGCATGCCCATTCTCTCTCTCTCTCTCTGCCTCTTTCTCTCAAATAAATCATATATCTGCCTATATATATATATATCAAATAAATAAAAATATTTAAAAAAAAAAAAGAATGTGAGAGCTGGGGCTGAGAAATCCTGCTGGAGCTGAGCTGAAAGCCTCCTCCATGTGGACCAGCTGACAGAAAGCTGGCAAAAGCTATGCTGCATGCAGTTCAATGGGAGAGAGAAAACACCAGTCAAGATACTCAACAGTGAACACTGCAAGCTTTAAATTTGGCCAGCCAGGCCAAATGAGCCAATGGGTACAATAGTGGCATGTCTGTTATGGGGGAAACCAACCACTCTCTACTTGGACTAGAAGCCCACTCCATGGGAGGGAATACATCCCTGATACTGAAAACCTACGACAGCAGTAGTCATGAACCCTAGGGGTGTAACGTCTGCTGGTGTCACACTAAATGTATATACTATGCTCACCAAACTGCCCAGTAAGCACTTCTCTTAATGTCCATACCCATATATTAATGCTACTCTCACTTTTGGGCAGAGAAGCTTCTCTTTTTTTTTTTTTTTTTATTATTATTTTTTTTTTTTTGGTTTTTCCAGGTAGGGTCTCGCTCTATCTCAGGCTGACCTGAAATTCACTGTGTAGTCTCAGGGTGGCCTGGAACTCACGGAAACCCTACCTCTGCCTCCCGAGTGCTGGGATTAAAGGCGTGCACCACCACACCCAGCAAGAAGCTTCTCTTTTCAGATGGTGGCGACCTTGGGATGACTCAGAAGGCACCATGGTGCTAAGAAGAAGGGACAGAGGAGTGCTTAGCACTGAAACATCTCAAACACACTTTCCAAGGCTCAGGGTCCATTGTGGAAGAGGTGGCAGAAAGAATGTAAGAGCCAAAGGAAGGGGAGGACTCCTTAAAATGTGCTTCTCCAGACACAAAATGGCCTGGATATCCATGACCTCACAGTGCCTGACACTACCTACACAAGATCATCATAATAGGAGGAAAAGATCATGACATCAAACTGAAAAGAGAGACTGATTGAAAGGGGGAAGGGATATGATGGACAGTGGACTTGTGAAGTGGAAAATGGGGTAGGGGAGGGAATTATCATGGTTTATTGTCTATAATTATGAAAGTTGTCAATAAAAGGAAGGAAGGAAGGAAGGGAAGGAAGGAAGGAAGGAAGAAAGGAAGGAAGGAAGGAAGGGCATGTGAGAGCTGGGGGATGGGGAGGAGTGCTGTGAAATGCTGTCATCTGGAAATGACATGACCACTATACTCATGGCCTTACAGCAGCTGTGGTGACCTGAATGAGACCAGCACAGTATCAGATCCATCCAAACTCTATAACAGATGGCAGAAGAGCTCATGAGGCCCTTCTCCTTCCCGAGGAGCTATTGGCAGTTACTGGTTGCTGGGGCAGTGTGGATCATTGTCTCAGTGGTGTAGCCACTGGTAAGCTGCCCATGTGCCAGTAAATAACCTACCACTCATGCTCATGCAAGCAACCCTCATTACACTCAGCAGGTCACCAATAAACAAACAAAAAAGTCATGAAAGTAGGAGGGGGCTAGACGGGAAGAAAAACAGGTCAGCATGAATGACAGGCAGATAAGAGGATAACATGGGCATGAACATTATCAAAATACCTTGTGTACATATATGAAATTATCAAAAACTATTTTAATATTTTTTAAAAAACAAAATAGCCAGACGTGGTGGTGCATGTCTTTAATCCCAGCACTCAGGAAGCAGAGGTGGAAGGATCATGAGTTTGAGGCCACCCTGAGAAATAGTGAATTCCAGGTCAGCCTGGACTAGAGTGAAACCCTGCCTTGAAACATCCCCCCCCAAAATATTTCAATTAAGAAAAAACGTCATCCAAATGAACAGCTGTCCTTGATGGAAACACAATGTCGTGCACATAGTGGGAAGTGTCCTGCTTGCCTAAGTCACAGGGTGACTCGCTGTTCATCCCTCCACCCACCTCCATGGGAACTGTCACATGGACAAACCTAACCACCTCCAGCAGCATGTGGCCCAGCTGGCCACCAAGTGTCTTCTCTAGGCTTCTGGATCACCTGCCAGAGTCGGCCTCCTCTTCCAGCCCTCACCCGCGTCCTCCCCTCTGCTGTCTCATCCAGTCCCTTAGTAGAGGTCTCTCCATTTTGTTACCCATGTTGTAAAGGAACACTCTGGATGGTGTGTGGGGAATATGGGGTAGCGGAGTGGCAGGGACTGGGGAGATGACTCAGGGGTTAAAGGCCCTTGTTTACAAAACCTGCCACACTGGGTTCAGTTCCCCAGCCACCCACATAAAACTGGATAGGCATTCATTTGCACCAGCAAGAGACCCTTGCACACTCATACACACATGTGCAAATAAATACATAGAAATTTTAAGAGGGCGGGGCGTGGTGGAGCACACCTTTAATCCCAGCACTCCGGAGGCAGAGGTAGGAGGATCACCATGAGTTCAAGGCCACTCTGAGAATACAGAGTGAATTCCAGATCAACCTGGGCTAGAGTGAGACCCTACCTTGAAAAACAAAACAAAAAAAAAAATTTAAGAGGATAATCCTGGGGTGAACTGTAAGAACAAACTAGGAATGAGCCATAAAAATGAAATATGAAAGCCGGGCGTGGTGGCGCACACCTTTAATTCCAGCACTCTGGAGGCAGAGGTAGGAGGATCACCGTGAGTTCGAGGCCACCCTGAGACTACATAGTTAATTCCAGGTCAGCCTGGACCAGAGTGAAACCCTACCTCGAAAAACCAAAAAATAAAATAAAATAAAGAAAGAAAGAAATATAAGCCGGGCATGGTGGCGCACCCTTTAATCCCAGTACTCCGGATGCAGAGGTGGGAGGATCACCCTGAGATTACAGAGTGAATTCCAGGTCAGCCTGAAGTAGAGTGAAACTCTACCTTGAAAAACGAAAAAAAAAAACCAGAATGAAATATGAAGGCCAGGTGTGGTGGCACATGCCTTTAATCCCAGCACTCAGGAGGCAGAGGTAGGAAGACTGCTGTGAGTTCAAAGCCAGCCTGGGACTACATAGTGAATTCCAGGTCAGCCTGGGTTAGAATGAGACACTACCTCAAAAAAAATAATAATAATAATGAAATATGAAAAGAACTGTGGGAATGTTTATTTTTAAAATATTTTAAATTTATTTATTAATTTGCAAGCAGAGGGAGAGAGGAGATACACAGAGAGAGAATGGGCACACCAGGGCCTCTAGCCAATGCAAATGAACTCCAGATGCATGCGCCTCTTGTGCATTTGGCTTACGTGGGTACTGGGGAATTGAACCTGGGTCCTTTGGCTTTGCAGGCAAGTACCTTAACCTCTAAACCATCTCTCCAGCCCCAAGAATTGTGGGAATATTTCTTATGGACCTTACAAATAACGTTCTGAGATCACTGCTGTGAGATGCTAAATTCCTTACTTATAACTTGTCCTAAAGTTACAACTGTGTAATTCACCCTATAAAAGCAACATGACTTGGTTTCCTCTGTCCTGATGTATCTTTGGCCTGAACCGCACAGATGACCAATATTGACAAGCAGTGTTTCGAGATGCTGACTGGTCATAAGCCATGCTCTTTGCCCAATTTCCTCAGAGGCCTGGTTGGACTCTCAACTCAGAGCAAGCACACATGCATAAGAAGTGCTGACCATAGCACTGAAGACAATCAGGTCAGTAACGAAGGGCCCACAGATCTGTTGAAGACAACACATGGGCTTAATATGATAGCTCTTATGGTCAGAGAGTGTGTGTGTGTGTGTGTGTGTGTGTGTGTGTGTTTTGGATCAGCAGAGTCCAGCAGGTCACAGCCCTAAATCCCTTCCTTGAACAAATGCTTAAGGATTATCCAAAGTCAGTAGTTCCTTACCCTTTGCTCATACAATGTGCTACTTGCTCATGTATTACTGGGGTTTTGGGCTGTGCAATAAAAATTCCAGTGAGGGGCTGGAGAGATAGATCAGTGGTTAAGGCACTTGCCTGCGAAGCCTAGAGGCCCAGGTTCAATCCCCCAGAACCCATGTAAGCAAGATATCCAGATGCACAAGGTGGCACAAACATCTAGAATTCATTTGCAGTGGTTGGAGGCTCTGGAGTGCCCATTGTCTCTGTCTTAACCTACTCTCTCTCAATAAATAAATAATAAAAATGTAAAAAAATTGTTTTAATTCCAGTGAGTACTTATATGCAGAAGAAGCCACCACAGCCCCAGTAAGAGCAGAGCAGCAGTGACAGCAGATGCAGCCAGTTAGCTAAACACAACTTCAAGCATCAGCTGCTTTTTTTTTTTTTTTTTTTTCAAAAGAGGGTCTCACTCTAGTCCAGGCTGACCTGGAACTCACAATGTAGTCTCAGGGTAGCCTCAAACTTACAGCAATCCTCCTACCTTTGCTTTCCAAGTGCTAGGATTAAAGGTGTGCACCACCACACCCAGCTCAAGTCACTTTCTTTTTCCTCAGGCTGCTGCTAGCGGCAGCTAGCCCATCCTTCAAGAGTTAGTTCTCAAGCTGGGTGTGGTAGTGCACGCCTTTAATCCAGCACTCAGGAGGCAGAGTTAGGAGGATTGCTGTGAGTTCGAGGCCACCCTGAGACTACAGAATGAGATCCAGGTCAACCTGAGCTAGAGTGAGACCCTACCTTGAAAAACAAAGAGTTAGTTCTCCCACTTCTTAGGTTCTACTCCTAGAAGCTGTTTGCTTGCTCTTGGACAGGAAGATTCCAAGAGTTAGTCTTCTATAAATTCAGGACTGTGCCCCCCAAATAGAGCAGATAATGTAATGGTTTGAACTTTTTAAAAAAAAATTTTTTTTGAGGCAAGCCCAACAGAATGGCCTTTTTAAAAAGATTTTGTTTTTATTTTATTTATTTATTTATTTATTTGAGACAGAGGGAAGAGAGAGAGAGAGTGAGAATGAGCACACCAGGGCCTCTAGCCACTGCAAACAAACTCCTGACTCATGTGCCCTCTTGTCCATTTGGCTTATGTGGGACCTGGAGAATCGAACTGGGGTCCTTGGGCTTTGCAGGCATGTGCCTTAACTGCTAAGCCATCTCTCCAGCCTCAGAATGGCCTTTTTTATGTGAGAAAGTAAGTGTGAGAGAGCGAGGGAGAGAAAGAGAGAGAGAATTGGCATGCCAGGGCCTCCAGCCACTGTAATTGACTCCAGGTGAATGCACCACCTTGTGCGCATATGCAGCATTGTGCATTTGCATCACCTTGTGCATCTGGCTTATGTGGGACCTGGACAGTTGAACATGGGTCTTAAACAACAGTCACAGAGCTGAGGCGATGACTCAATAGGCAACGTGCTTGTCACACATACATGATGACCCAAGTTTGGATCTCCAGTACCTACATAAAAAGCTGGGTGTGGCGGTGACACCTGTAATCCCAGCACAGGGAGGGGAACACAGGAGGATACCTAGTGCTTGCTGACCAGCTAGTTGAACTGAATTGGTGAGCTCTGGATTCACTGAGAGGGCATGTCTCAAAAACATAAGATAGAGAGTGATTGAGAAAGACACCCAGTGTTGACCAATGGCCTCCATACACACATGTACACACACACGTACATGCATGCATATACTTGGCTGTGGACACCGTGTACACAGGCACAGAAAAGAAAGGTCAGACATCAACCCCATCAAGGTCATCCCTTATCACCACTCCTCGCAGTGCACACATGATAACACAATTCATTGTCCTCACATCATTTGTTACCACCTGATGCCTCCTCACGTACACGTGTGTCTGTATCTTTCCACATGTGCTGTAGGGTGTGAGGATATCGTGTGTGTGTTCTGTGTCTAACCACATGTGCTGTAGGGTGTGAGGACATCATGTGTGTGTTCTGTGTCTAACCACATGTGCTGTAGGGTGTGAGGACATCGTGTGTGTGTTCTGTGTATAACCGCATGTGCTGTAGGGTGTGAGGACATCGTGTGTGTGTTCTGTGTATAACCGCATGTGCTGTAGGGTGTGAGGACATCGTGTGTGTGTTCTGTGTATAACCACATGTGCTGTAGGGTGTGAGGACATCGTGTGTGTGTTCTGTGTATAACCGCATGTGCTGTAGAGTGTGAGGACATCGTGTGTGTGTTCTGTGTATAACCACATGTGCTGTAGGGTGTGAGGACATCGTGTGTGTGTTCTGTGTATAACCACATGTGCTGTAGGGTGTGAGGACATCGTGTGTGTGTTCTGTGTATAACCACATGTGCTGTAGAGTGTGAGGACATCGTGTGTGTGTTCTGTGTATAACCACATGTGCTGTAGAGTGTGAGGACATCGTGTGTGTGTTCTGTGTATAACTACATGTGCTGTAGGGTGTGAGGACATTGTATGTGTTCTGTGTATAACCACATGTGCTGTAGGGTGTGAGGACATCGTGTGTGTGTTCTGTGTATAACCACATGTGCTGTAGGGTGTGAGGACATCGTGTGTGTGTTCTGTGTATAACCACATGTGCTGTAGGGTGTGAGGACATCGTGTGTGTGTTCTGTGTATAACCACATGTGCTGTAGGGTGTGAGGACATCGTGTGTGTGTTCTGTGTATAACCACATGTGCTGTAGGGTGTGAGGACATCGTGTGTGTGTTCTGTGTATAACCACATGTGCTGTAGGGTGTGAGGACATCGTGTGTGTGTTCTGTGTATAACCACATGTGCTGTAGGGTGTGAGGACATCGTGTGTGTGTTCTGTGTATAACCACATGTGCTGTAGGGTGTGAGGACATCGTGTGTGTGTTCTGTGTATAACCACATGTGCTGTAGGGTGTGAGGACATCGTGTGTGTGTTCTGTGTATAACCACATGTGCTGTAGGGTGTGAGGACATCGTGTGTGTGTTCTGTGTATAACCGCATGTGCTGTAGAGTGTGAGGACATTGTATGTGGTCCGTGTATAACCAACCACATGTGCTGTAGAGTGTGAGGACATTGTATGTGTATTCTGTGTATAACCACTTGTGCTGTAGGGTGTGAGGACATCGTGTGTGTGTTCTGTGTATAACCACATGTGCTGTAGAGTGTGAGGACATTGTGTGTGTATTCTGTGTATAACCACATGTGCTGTAGAGTGTGAGGACATTGTGTGTGTATTCTGTGTATAACCACATGTGCTGTAGAGTGTGAGGACATCGTGTGTGTGTTCTGTGTATAACCACATGTGCTGTAGAGTGTGAGGACATCGTGTGTGTGTTCTGTGTATAACCACATGTGCTGTAGAGTGTGAGGACATTGTGTGTGTGTTCTGTGTATAACCACATGTGCTGTAGAGTGTGAGGACATCGTGTGTGTGTTCTGTGTATAACCACATGTGCTGTAGAGTGTGAGGACATTGTATGTGGTCCGTGTATAACCAACCACATGTGCTGTAGAGTGTGAGGACATTGTATGTATTCTGTGTATAACCACTTGTGCTGTAGGGTGTGAGGACATCGTGTGTGTGTTCTGTGTATAACCACATGTGCTGTAGAGTGTGAGGACATTGTATGTGTATTCTGTGTATAACCACATGTGCTGTAGAGTGTGAGGACATCGTGTGTGTGTTCTGTGTATAACCACTTGTGCTGTAGGGTGTGAGGACATTGTATGTGGTCCGTGTCTAACCACTTGTGCTGTAGAATGTGAGGACATCGTGTGTGTGTTCTGTGTATAACCACATGTGCTGTAGGGTGTGAGGACATTGTATGTGGTCCGTGTATAACCACATGTGCTGTAGAGTGTGAGGACATTGTATGTGGTCCGTGTCTAACCACTTGTGCTGTAGAATGTGAGGACATCATGTGTGTGTTCTGTGTATAACCACATGTGCTGTAGGGTGTCAGGACACCCTGCATGTGTTCTGTGTCCGGACTCATCCATCCTTCTGGTTCCAGTGCTTGGGACAGCATTCTCAGATCAGCTTCCACTTTCTTTTGTGGGAGAGAGGGCCCAAACAGCTTCCATTCTCAAAATGCCAGGCCCTTCCTTGTGCTCAGTTACCTGGCATATGGTATCTCTCAGGAATTGGAGCACATGACTATTGATAACCCCATACTCCAGGGTTTCTGGCATGGTTTCCATCGCCTCCTTCATGTAGACAGCTTCAGAGATTGATTCTAAAGAGAAAAAGACCCAGAGCATCAGGTCAGTATAGACAGGAAACAGTCCCAAGCTGATGATCACAGACTCAGAAGCCACACCGGTTTGCATCTCTGGAAATGCTGGGCTCAAAAAGACCTGAAACAAG
Organism: Orientallactaga sibirica; assembly: GCA_036365145.1. Taxonomy (NCBI): domain Eukaryota; kingdom Metazoa; phylum Chordata; class Mammalia; order Rodentia; family Dipodidae; genus Orientallactaga; species Orientallactaga sibirica. The sequence continues at coordinate 26,006,592 of JAEOAD010000026.1, read as the reverse complement.
CTGGGCGTGGTGGCACACGCCTTTAATCCCAGCACTCGGGAGGCAGAGGTAGGAGGATCGCCGAGAGTTCGAGGCCACCCTGAGACTACATAGTTAATTCCAGGTCAGCCTGGACCAGAGTGAGACCCTACCTCGAAAAAACAAAAAATTAAAAAAATTAAAAAAAAAAAAAGACCTGAAACAAACAAGGCTGCCCTGCAGTCATTGGTTCAGGTGCTGCCTGGAATTTGAAATCCTCCTGCCTCAGCCTTTGAGTGCTGGGGTTACAGGCATGCACCATCATGCCTAGATTTAAGGACATAGTAACATATTCAGCTCGAGTTATTCTCAGTAGGAAGTCACAGAGAATGGACATGAACTTGGCGAGCACTGAGCCATCACCTAGGGAAAATACAAGATGGTATGCCTTCAAGCCTCCAGAATAGCTAACATTCTAGCTAGGGATAAGTACCTTATCTTGTTCATGGGTGCATCTGCTATATATAGGTGACTCATCTACATATAACCAGCATCTCTGACTCACATGCCTAAAGATGCTTGTCTGTCTAACAGGCACTCCCCACATATCACAACCTGGCATTCGGGAAGGTAAGCAAATACTTGGGGCCACTGAATCAAAAAACACAACTGCATAATAATGGCCCTGAGGAGGCCATTGAAAGGACTGGATAGGAGACATGAAGGCAGGGGGCTGTCTTGTTACTGCCCAGCCAAGAACCTGTGTGTCAGGGGACTCAGCTCTTCCTCCCTCTGTCCAAGGTGGGACAGCAAGGATTGCATTTGGGTGATGAATAAATTTTAGTAGACAGATTTGCAAGTACAAAATCTAGAAATAATGAAATCAACTGTACTAACAAAAAGCTATCTTGGAGCCAGGCGTGGTGGTGCACACCTTTAATCCCAGCACTCGGGAGGTAGAGGTAGGAGGATCGCTGTGAGTTTGAGGCCACCCTGAGACTACATAGTGAATTCCAGGTCAATCTGGGCTAGTGAGACCCTACCTCGAAAAACCAAAAAAAAAGCCGGGCGTGGAGGTGCACGCCTTTAATCCCAGCATTTGGGAGGCAAAGGTAGGAGGATTGCCATGAGTTCGAGGCCACCCTGAGATTACATAGTGAATTTCAGGTCAGCCTGGGCTAGAGTGAGACCTTACCTCGAAAAACCGAAAAATGAAAAAACAAAAAAAAAGTTATCTTGGGGGACAGGGATACATGTGGAGGTCAGAGGGCAACATCAAGGAATTAATCCTCGCCTTCTGCCTTGTTTGCTGGGTGGGCCAAGCTGGCTGGCCCTGAAGCTTCTGGGATCCTTCTGACTCAATCTCCCCCAGCTGTAGGTGAGCTAGGATTGCAAACAACTGTGCTGCTGTGTCCAGTTTTCTCGCGTTCTGGAGATACAAACTCTGGGTATTGGGCTTGAGCAGCAAGTGCTTCCAATCACTGAGTCATCTCCCCAGCCCAGAAGTTCTCTTCTGGGCTGTAAAGATAGCCTAGCAGTTAGGACACTTGTCTGCAAAGCTTAACAATCCAGGTTCAATTCCCCAGAAATCATGTAAGCCAGATGCACATGGTGATGCGTGCATCTGGAGTACATTTGCAGTGGCCAGAGGCCCTGGTACACCCATTCTCTCCCCTTTCGCTCTCTCTTCCTCTCTCTATCTCATAAATAAACAAAAATAAAATATGTTTTAAAAAGTTATCTTGTAAGTCAAGCTTGGTGGCATACACCAGTCATCCCAGCACTCAGAAGAGAGACCAAGGCAGAAGGATCAGGTGTTGAATCCAGCCTGGTCTACAAGGGAGACCCTGCCTCAAAAAGCCCAACCCCAAGTTATCATCTGAAGAAAAGGTAAAGACATAAAAAAGTAGCCCAATATGCAGGTGCGTACACATGCCACACACACCAGCAGAGTACCTTTTGTGTTCCTCAGAAAATACACCACATTCTGGTCCATAAACTCCTCGGGAACTGGTGTGCTGAGCACCCGAAGGTACAACCTGTTCACGGTGTGTTTCACGAGCCTCTGAAATAAGCCACAAGACACTATCACACCTGACATGCCTGCATTCAGCAACCAGCCTCACAGCCAAGCACACAGAGCCAGGAGGGTTACTTCCTGACAGCACAGCCATGGCCACAGGCAAGCCAACGTGCATCCAGACCCTGGACCCCAAGTCTGTATCTTGTATTAACTGACCTACCCAGATCCACCTGGATTACTGATCCAGAAAAAGTGGAGGTCAAAGCCAGGGCTGGTGGCACACACTGTAGTCCCAGCACTTGATAGGATGAGGTAGGAAGATCACCACAAGTTCCAGGCCAGCCTGGGTACAAAGTGAGTTTTAGCCTGGGTGAGAGGCCCTGCCTCAAAAAAAAAAAAAAAGTGAGCTGAGATGGCTCAGCAGTTTAAGGTGTTTGCTTGCAAAGCCTGTCAGCCTGGGTTCAGTTCCTCAGTACCCACATAAATCCAGATGCATAGAGTGCCACACACATCTGAAATTCGTTTGCAGCAACAAGAGGTCCTGACGTGCCCATTCATTTTCTCTCTGCCCCCTCTCTCTCAAATATTTTTTTGTTTTTCAAAGTAGGGTCTCACTCTAGCCCAGGCTGACCTGGAATTCACTCTGTATTCTCAGGCCTCGAACTCATGGCAGTGCTCCTACCTCTGCCTCCCAAGTGCTGGGATTAAAGGCATATGCCACCAGGCCTGGCACAAATAAGTATTTTTTTTTTAATGGAAGTCAAGCTTTGCTGAGTAGTCCATTATAAGAAACTAGGCCCACATCTGAGCTTTTGATGATTTGTCTTCTCAGACAGGTCTCATGTAGCCCAGTATGTAGCTGAGGATGACCTTGAATACCTGATCCTCCCTCCACTTGCTGAGTGCTAGAACACAGGCGTGTGCCACTATGCCTGGCTGAATCTGATTTTAAAGGGTCAGATGTGTACACGGAAGTTACCAACTGTCATTTGAAGCACAGGCCAAGCTGGACTCCTATACCTCAGCTTTAAGCTTCACCCTTGGACCATATGCAGTGTATAGTCTGTGTTGTCATAGTTGCATGGGGCCCAGAGCAGCTCCAGGGTGATTGATGGCTTCTAAGCCCTTAGAATGACCCACCTAGGGATGGATAGATAACTCAGTGATTAAAGGTGCTTGCTTGCAAACCCTGATGGCTCAGGTTTAATTCCCCAGTACTGGGCTGTAGAGATGGCTTAGCAGTTAAGGCGCTTGCCTGCAAAGCCAAAGGACCCAGGTTTGATTCCCTAGGACCCATGTAAGCCAGTTGCACAAGGTGCCACATGTGTCTGGAGTTCATTTGCAGTGGCTGGTGGTCCTGGTGTGCCCATTTTCTCCCAATATCTGCTTCATTCTATCTCAAATAAATAATATTTTTTAGTATAAAAGTCATGTGTGGTGGCCATGCCTTTAATCCCAATACTTGGGAGACAGAAGTAGGAGGATAACTGTGAGTTTGAGGCCAGCCTGAGACCACATGGTGAATTCCAGGTCAGCCTATGCTAGAGCAAGACCCTACCTCAAAAAACAAAACAAAAAAGAATGTCCTACCTGATGTGCTGTTATTGCATAGCTGGGGACATGGGCCCACCAGAGGGTTCATGCTAACGCTGCAGTTCGCAGGAATGCCTGGTTTTGTTTGCCTGGGGCTGCACTGTAGCAGTTTGGCCTCTGGGATGGAGTGGGGCCAGAGATGAAGGGGAGCTATGATCATGGCTCTCCTCATGGACGCTCTGTACTTCTATGACTGGCCCCATAAAAATTCTGGACATCATGGGGCTGGAGAGATGGCTTAACTCTTAAGGCACTTGCCTGTGAAGCCTAAAGACCCAGCTTCAATTACCCAGAACCCACGTAAGCCAGATGCACAAGGGGGCACAAGTGTGTGGAGTTCATTTGCAGTGGCTAGAGGCCCTGGTGCACCCATTCTCTTTCCCTACCTGCCTCTTTTTCTCTCTCCCTATCAAATAAATAAAATATTAAAAAAAAAAAAAAACCCTGGACACCAGGCCTCAGTGAGTGCATATTTTCACACACTCTCAGAGAGAATGAAGCACTTCAAAGGCTCCATGAGGTTGGGGTCAGGGGAACACCTGGCAGCACCATTTGCTGTCCCTTCGCCCTTCACACCTGTTTCTCTGCTGACTTTCATTGCACATTTTTATTTTAATAAACTAAAACTGTAAGTGAGCAGCTTTTCTCAATGGGTCCAGTGAGTATTCCAGCCAATCACGGAACCCAAGCATGGCCTTAGGAATCCCAGCACAACAGTCTGCAATCTGCCCTCCAATACAATACAGCGTCGCAGGACGTGCTGTTTGTCGGTTACCCTGTCTATGAAAGGGCACATCCCCCTCCCAGGACAGACAGCCAGGCGCACCTTACTGGAGAGTTTATCTGCATTCTCTTTATCTACCTCGTCCTCCTCAGCACCGCGTACAGATGGCGTTGCAGAGCTGCTTCTCACCTTCACTTTCTTGGCTGCAACACATGAGCCAACATGTGAGGTGAAACATCAGAAATTAGGCTTCCCTCCATGCAGACCAGCCTGTCTAACAGCACATGTTCTCAAAAGTGACATGCTCAGCTTTTACAAATAAGCCCTGTCATAGACCCATAAGTTGTGCGTCTGAAATTAACGTGTGCATACACATTGATGTGTGTCCCATCGATAGTGCCCAGCGTGTGATTTCTCTGAGATTTTTTTTTTCCTCTGAGATTTTTACTTTAAAAGAGGTTTATTGGCTAGGTGTGGTGGTGCACACCTTTAATCCCAGCACTTGGGAGGCAGAGGTAGGAGGATCACCATGAGTCCCAGGCTACCCTGAGACTACATAGTGAATTCCAGGTCAGCTTGAGCTAGAGTGAGACCCTACCTCAATTTTAAAAAAAAGTTTATCATTAAGATGAGAGTTACATAGGGAGCTGGGGGTGATTGCTCAGTGCTTAAAGGCACTTGTCGCTTGTAAAGCCTGTTGGCCTGGGATCAATTCTAAGCCACCCATGTAAACTGGATGCAAAAGGTGGTGTAAGCCGGGCGTGGTGGTGCACGCCTTAATCCCAGCACTCGGGAGGCAGAGGTAGGAGGATCACCGAGTTCGAGGCCACCCTGAGACTACATAGTGAATTCAGGTCAATCTGGGCTAGTGAGACCCTACCTCGAAAAACCAAAAAAAAAGCCGGGCGTGGAGGTGCACGCCTTTAATCCCAGCATTTGGGAGGCAAAGGTAGGAGGATTGCCATGAGTTCGAGGCCACCCTGAGATTACATAGTGAATTTCAGGTCAGCCTGGGCTAGAGTGAGACCTTACCTCGAAAAACCGAAAAATGAAAAAACAAAAAAAAAAGTTATCTTGGGGACAGGGATACATGTGGAGGTCAGAGGGCAACATCAAGGAATTAATCCTCGCCTTCTGCCTTGTTTGCTGGGTGGGCCAAGCTGGCTGGCCCTGAAGCTTCTGGGATCCTTCTGACTCAATCTCCCCCAGCTGTAGGTGAGCTAGGATTGCAAACAACTGTGCTGCTGTGTCCAGTTTTCTCGCGTTCTGGAGATACAAACTCTGGGTATTGGGCTTGAGCAGCAAGTGCTTCCAATCACTGAGTCATCTCCCCAGCCCAGAAGTTCTCTTCTGGGCTGTAAAGATAGCCTAGCAGTTAGGACACTTGTCTGCAAAGCTTAACAATCCAGGTTCAATTCCCCAGAAATCATGTAAGCCAGATGCACATGGTGATGCGTGCATCTGGAGTACATTTGCAGTGGCCAGAGGCCCTGGTACACCCATTCTCTCCCCTTTCGCTCTCTCTTCCTCTCTCTATCTCATAAATAAACAAAAATAAAATATGTTTTAAAAAGTTATCTTGTAAGTCAAGCTTGGTGGCATACACCAGTCATCCCAGCACTCAGAAGAGAGACCAAGGCAGAAGGATCAGGTGTTGAATCCAGCCTGGTCTACAAGGAGACCCTGCCTCAAAAAGCCCAACCCCAAGTTATCATCTGAAGAAAAGGTAAAGACATAAAAAAGTAGCCCAATATGCAGGTGCGTACACATGCCACACACACCAGCAGAGTACCTTTTGTGTTCCTCAGAAAATACACCACATTCTGGTCCATAAACTCCTCGGGAACTGGTGTGCTGAGCACCCGAAGGTACAACCTGTTCACGGTGTGTTTCACGAGCCTCTGAAATAAGCCACAAGACACTATCACACCTGACATGCCTGCATTCAGCAACCAGCCTCACAGCCAAGCACACAGAGCCAGGAGGGTTACTTCCTGACAGCACAGCCATGGCCACAGGCAAGCCAACGTGCATCCAGACCCTGGACCCCAAGTCTGTATCTTGTATTAACTGACCTACCCAGATCCACCTGGATTACTGATCCAGAAAAAGTGGAGGTCAAAGCCAGGGCTGGTGGCACACACCGTAGTCCCAGCACTTGATAGGATGAGGTAGGAAGATCACCACAAGTTCCAGGCCAGCCTGGGTACAAAGTGAGTTTTAGCCTGGGTGAGAGGCCCTGCCTCAAAAAAAAAAAAAAAGTGAGCTGAGATGGCTCAGCAGTTTAAGGTGTTTGCTTGCAAAGCCTGTCAGCCTGGGTTCAGTTCCTCAGTACCCACATAAATCCAGATGCATAGAGTGCCACACACATCTGAAATTCGTTTGCAGCAACAAGAGGTCCTGACGTGCCCATTCATTTTCTCTCTGCCCCCTCTCTCTCAAATATTTTTTTGTTTTTCAAAGTAGGGTCTCACTCTATCCCAGGCTGACCTGGAATTCACTCTGTATTCTCAGGCCTCGAACTCATGGCAGTGCTCCTACCTCTGCCTCCCAAGTGCTGGGATTAAAGGCATATGCCACCAGGCCTGGCACAAATAAGTATTTTTTTTTAAATGGAAGTCAAGCTTTGCTGAGTAGTCCTTTATAAGAAACTAGGCCCACATCTGAGCTTTTGATGATTTGTCTTCTCAGACAGGTCTCATGTAGCCCAGGATAGCCTTGAACTCAGTATGTAGCTGAGGATGACCTTGAATACCTGATCCTCCCTCCACTTGCTGAGTGCTAGAACACAGGCGTGTGCCACTATGCCTGGCTGAATCTGATTTTAAAGGGTCAGATGTGTACACGGAAGTTACCAACTGTCATTTGAAGCACAGGCCAAGCTGGACTCCTATACCTCAGCTTTAAGCTTCACCCTTGGACCATATGCAGTGTATAGTCTGTGTTGTCATAGTTGCATGGGGCCCAGAGCAGCTCCAGGGTGATTGATGGCTTCTAAGCCCTTAGAATGACCCACCTAGGGATGGATAGATAACTCAGTGATTAAAGGTGCTTGCTTGCAAACCCTGATGGCTCAGGTTTAATTCCCCAGTACTGGGCTGTACAGATGGCTTAGCAGTTAAGGCGCTTGCCTGCAAAGCCAAAGGACCCAGGTTTGATTCCCTAGGACCCATGTAAGCCAGTTGCACAAGGTGCCACATGTGTCTGGAGTTCATTTGCAGTGGCTGGTGGTCCTGGTGTGCCCATTTTCTCCCAATATCTGCTTCGTTCTCTCTATCTCAAATAAATAATATTTTTTAGTATAAAAGTCATGTGTGGTGGCCATGCCTTTAATCCCAATACTTGGGAGACAGAAGTAGGAGGATAACTGTGAGTTTGAGGCCAGCCTGAGACCACATGGTGAATTCCAGGTCAGCCTATGCTAGAGCAAGACCCTACCTCAAAAAACAAAACAAAAAAGAATGTCCTACCTGATGTGCTGTTATTGCATAGCTGGGGACATGGGCCCACCAGAGGGTTCATGCTAACGCTGCAGTTCGCAGGAATGCCTGGTTTTGTTTGCCTGGGGCTGCACTGTAGCAGTTTGGCCTCTGGGATGGAGTGGGGCCAGAGATGAAGGGGAGCTATGATCATGGCTATCCTCATGGACGCTCTGTACTTCTATGACTGGCCCCATAAAAATTCTGGACATCATGGGGCTGGAGAGATGGCTTAACTCTTAAGGCACTTGCCTGTGAAGCCTAAAGACCCAGCTTCAATTTCCCAGAACCCACGTAAGCCAGATGCACAAGGGGGCACAAGTGTGTGGAGTTCATTTGCAGTGGCTAGAGGCCCTGGTGCACCCATTCTCTTTCCCTACCTGCCTCTTTTTCTCTCTCCCTATCAAATAAATAAAATATTTTTTTTAAAAAAACCCTGGACACCAGGCCTCAGTGAGTGCATATTTTCACACACTCTCAGAGAGAATGAAGCACTTCAAAGGCTCCATGAGGTTGGGGTCAGGGGAACACCTGGCAGCACCATTTGCTGTCCCTTCGCCCTTCACACCTGTTTCTCTGCTGACTTTCATTGCACATTTTTATTTTAATAAACTAAAACTGTAAGTGAGCAGCTTTTCTCAATGGGTCCAGTGAGTATTCCAGCCAATCACGGAACCCAAGCATGGCCTTAGGAATCCCAGCACAACAGTCTGCAATCTGCCCTCCAATACAATACGGCGTCGCAGGACATGCTGTTTGTCGGTTACCCTGTCTATGAAAGGGCACATCCCCCTCCCAGGACAGACAGCCAGGCGCACCTTACTGGAGAGTTTATCTGCATTCTCTTTATCTACCTCGTCCTCCTCAGCACCGCGTACAGATGGCGTTGCAGAGCTGCTTCTCACCTTCGCTTTCTTGGCTGCAACACATGAGCCAACATGTGAGGTGAAACATCAGAAATTAGGCTTCCCTCCATGCAGACCAGCCTGTCTAACAGCACATGTTCTCAAAAGTGACATGCTCAGCTTTTACAAATAAGCCCTGTCATAGACCCATAAGTTGTGCGTCTGAAATTAACGTGTGCACACACATTGATGTGTGTCCCATCGATAGTGCCCAGCGTGTGATTTCTCTGAGATTTTTTTTTTCCTCTGAGATTTTTACTTTAAAAGAGGTTTATTGGCTAGGTGTGGTGGTGCACACCTTTAATCCCAGCACTTGGGAGGCAGAGGTAGGAGGATCACCATGAGTCCCAGGCTACCCTGAGACTACATAGTGAATTCCAGGTCAGCTTGAGCTAGAGTGAGACCCTACCTCAATTTTAAAAAAAGGTTTATCATTAAGATGAGAGTTACATAGGGAGCTGGGGGGTGATTGCTCAGTGCTTAAAGGCACTTGTCGCTTGTAAAGCCTGTTGGCCTGGGATCAATTCCTAAGCCACCCATGTAAACTGGATGCAAAAAAGGTGGTGTAAGCCGGGCGTGGTGGTGCACGCCTTTAATCCCAGCACTCGGGAGGCAGAGGTAGGAGGATCACCGAGAGTTCGAGGCCACCCTGAGACTACATAGTGAATTCCAGGTCAGCCTGGACCAGAGTGAGACCCTACCTTGCAAAACCAAAAAAAAAAAAAAAAAAAAAAAAAGGTGGTGTAGGGTTGAAGAAATGGCTTAGCAGTTAAGGCACTTACCTGTAAAGCCAAACGATCTAGGTTCAATTCCCCAAGACCTACATAAGCCAGATGCACAAGGTCATGCATGCGTCTGGAGGCCCTGGCACGCCCATTCTCTCTCTGTCTGTCTCTCTCTCTGCTTCTTTCTCTCTCAAATTAATTAATTAATTAATTAATTAAAGTTTTTGAAAAGTGGTGTAAGTGTCTGGCATTCGTTTGCAGTGGCCTATGGTGTGCCCCACCCCACACACACAGAATGAAATTTAAAAAAAAAAAGCAGAGATGAAAGGGCTAGAGAGATGGCTCATGGTTAAGGCACTTGCCTGCAAAACCTAAGGATCTGGGTTCATTCCTTAGTACCCATGTAAAGCCAGATGCACAAGATGGCACATATGTCTGGAGTTCATTTGCAGTGGCAGGAGGCCCTTGGCATGCCCATCTTTATTCTCTCTCTCCCAGGTATGGTAGCACACACCTTTAATCCCAGCATTTGGGAGGCTGAGGTAGGAGGATCACTGTGAGTTTGAGGCCAGTTTGAGACTATATAGTGAATTCCAAGTCTTCCTGGGCTAGAGACCCTACCTCAAAAAACCAACAACAACAAAATTATATATATACACATATATATGTTTGGTTTTTTATATTTATTTGTGAGCAACAAAGAGAATGGGTGAGCCAAAGCCTCTTGCCACTGCCTACAAAATATAGATATATGTACCATTTTGTGCGTCTGGTTTTATGAGGATACTGGGGAATCAAACCTATGCTAGCAGGCTTTGCAAGAAAGTGCCTTTGAGGGGAGGGGAGGGAAATATCATGTGTTTTTTGTATGTAAGTACAGAAGTTGTCAATAAAAAAAAAAAAAAGAAAGTGCCTTTAACCACTGAACCATCCCTTCAGTCTGTGGATTTTATTTTTTGAGACAGAGTCTTATGTAGCCAAGGATGATATTGAATTCCTGCTTCTCTGGCCTCAGGCTCCTGAGCAGTGGAATTGCAGGTATGGGTCACCTGCTATGGATATTTTACAAGAAAAGGAAAAATGCACTTGAATATTAATTGGGAAAGCTGGGCATGGTGGCTTACGCCTTTAATCCCAGCACTGAGACTACATAGTGAATTCCAGGTCAGCCTGGGCTACAGTGAGACCCTACCTTGAAAAAACAAAAAGAGGGCTGGAGAGATGGCTCAGCAGTTAAGGCATTTGCTTGCAAAGCCTGATGTCCCAAGTTCAATTCCCCAGTACCCACGTAAAACTAGATGCACAAAGTGGTGCATGCATCTAGAGTTCATTTGCAGTGGCTAGCACCCATTCTCCCTCTCCCTCCCTCCCTCTCTTCCTCTCTCTCTCTCTCTCTCTCTCCTGGCTGTGGTGGCACATGCATTTAACCCCAGCACTCAGAGGCTGAGATAGGTGGATCACTGTGAGTTTGAGACCAGCCTGAGACGACATAGAGAATTCCAGGTCAGTCTGGGCTAGAGTGAGAAGTTACCTCAAAAAAAATAAAATAAAATAAAAAGGAAGGAAGGAAGGAAGGAAGGAAGGAAGGAAGGAAGGAAGGAAGGAAGGGAGGGAGGGAAAAAAAAAATTCTTCTGAAAAGTTAAAGATGAATAGTGGAGGGCGGGAGAGATGGCTCAGCAGTTAAAGGCACTTACTTGCAAAACCTGCTGGCCTGGGTTCAATTCCCCAGTACCCACATAAAGCCAAAGTGGCCAAGATATTCTGGTGTGCACACACATGCACACATGTGCAAGTAAATATTTCATTTTTTTAAAGATCTTATTTTTATTTATTTATTTGAGACAGAGAGAGCAAGAATGAGAATGGGAGCAACAGGACCTCTAGCCACTGCAAACAAACTCCAGACGCATGCGCCATCTGGCTTACATGGGACCTGGAGAATTGAACCGGGGTCCTTAGGCTTTGTAAGCATGTGCCTTAACTGCTAAGCCATCTCTCCAGCCCACAAGTAAATATTTCTTTAAATATCATCCTCTCTCCTCTGGGGTTTTTGCTCATGGGGGGTGCCACCAGAGCAGGGTGTAAAAGCACATTTGCAGCTACTTGCCGTGGACAGTGAGTCAAGCTGCTCCCAGCCTCACATTGTGACTCTGGCTGGATGCTTCTGTGGTTGGCTGCTCTGTGTATTGTATTCTAATTAACGAATTCATTTATTTCTGTGGTGCTGAGGCTCAAACCTAAGGTCTCACACACGCTAAGCAAGTTCTGTCCACCAAAGTACACCCCTAGCCATATTCTGGACTTTTTATTTTGAGACAGTTTCACTAGGTGGCCCAGGCTGGCCTTGAACTTGCAATCCTCCTGCCTCAGCTCCTGAGTAGCTGGGACTCTAGGCCTGCCCTCTGGGCCCAGCTTATGCCTTTTCTGTATCCTTGGCTGCACCTCTCATCTCCATGCACCAAATGCCAGTAGCTCCACCCTCTACTTTGGGGATCTAAAATGTCTCAGGTGTGGGGGCCATGTCCCCTGAGGGCAGAATCACTCCCATTCAAGAACAATTGCTGTAGACCACAGGGTCAAAGCCTGGCACTCAAGGCACGTGGCCACTGTGAGAAATGTCTCACAGCCTGCCAGGAGCCAAGTGTCAGGGCTGATGCCCCAGCACCCTCCCTAGCTGAGACAGCAGAGCTGTCCTTGGCTTAGAAGCACTGTGCCGTGGAGCACTGGGGACATGGCAGCAGCTGAGGCACGTGCGAGGGGACAAAGCCCTATAGGATAGAGTATGCCACACATATTCTTCATAAAGTTGACGGACACTCCATGTGAGAGTGGGCGTCTTATATTTTGTTCATCCTGGGTTCAACTGTGTCCCCCAAAACTCTTGACCACAGAGTATATCCTTATTTGCAAAGAGGGTCTTGCAGATGTAGAGTTAAGATGGGGTCACACTGGAGTCGAGGGGCCCAGAACCCAATGCCTAGATAACAGAAAGAACAGGGAGACACAGACACTCAGGGAAGAGGCCATGTGATGAACCCAGGGAGATGGCAGTGATGCAGCCACAGGCTACTGGAAACTGGGCAAAGCAAGTCAGGGTCCTCTTCAGAGCCTCTGGAGAGGACATGGCCTTGTGGACAGTGTGACTTGGACTTGTGGCCTTCAGCACTGTGAGGATATATTTCTATCGTTGTCAACAGCTCCATTTGTGGTCATCTGTAACAGCTGCCCTGGGACCCTTGCGCACACATCTGCCACTAACTCTGCAGCCTCGCTGTGGTTGTGGGTGAGCCATAAGCACCTATTCTGGAGCAAAGGCCTCCACAGGCCTGCACCTCAGACCCCTCCATATACCTACCTGGCCCTTTATCCATGGCCTCGACTTTCTGAGAATCAGCTTCTTCCTCCCCAGCCTCCTCTTCAGACTGGCCAAGCAGCTCACTGTCTTTATGGCCACAGAAATGGGAAGAAAAGACAAAAGGTAATTTTTCACTGCGTGAGACTGCAGGCACCCTTTTGAAGTGAAAGGGTTGGGAAGCGCCACACAGAAGACACAAGCACATTACAGCAAAGCAAAAATACTGATGCCAGGGACAGCAAGGAAGATTCGTGCCAATTCTGCCACAGACAAATGACATGAAAGCCAATTAATCTGCTTATATGAATGTGTTTATGCAAAAATTTAGAAACAGCTGGCACTAGTGATGTCATTTTAGGATCCTTAAGGACAACTGAGGTGATTATGGTCCCTCAAAGTGGCTACAATATAATGTTGAAGTGTTTTCATAAGACTTAATTAAAATTCTATCACTTGTTCTAAGATTAATGAAACTTAAAAAATTAATAAATTGCATTTAAAAAAAAAAGAAAGGGGCTGGAGATATGGCTTAGTGGTTACTAAGCCTAAGAACGCTGGTTCCAATCTCCAGTGGTTCCAATCTCCAGGTCCCACATTTAGCCAGATGCAGTGACGCAAGGGCACAATGCCACACTTGACCACAAGGGGGCGCACGCATCTCGATTTTGTTCGCAGCAGCTGAGAGGCTGCTGGCGCACCCATCTCTGTCTCCCTCTCCCTCTCTGTCTGTCTCTCTCTCCAAAAAAAAAGAAAGAAGAAAGAGAGAGAGAGAGAGAGAGAAAATGATCAGTTACCAACACACCAGAAGAAACGCACATGACCAGTGAACATGAAGAGGCTCTGGTCACACACTATCAGTGTTTAACAACACTATGGTCACTTAATTGTGACTGCCAAGATCGGAAGGGGAACCGGGAAACACTGTCATTCTGGCATGGCCCTTACGTTCATGAGCTTACAGTGACTCAAGACCTGCACAAAGCTGGGCATGGTGGCGCATGCCTTTAATCCCAGTACTTGGGAGGCAGAAGTAGGAAGATCACTGTGAGTTTGAGGCCAGCCTGAGACTATATAGTGAATTCCAGGTCAGCCTGGGCTTGAGCGAGACCCTACGTTGAAAAACCAAAAAAAAAAAAAAAAAAAAAAACCTAAAGACCTGCACAATATTGAGCCCAGCAACATTCCATCATGGACGATGGAGGAGGGCATAAGGTCCCCATCCTTCCCCTCCTTGAGACATTATTGGCAGTTAATGGTTGCTGGGGGCTGCGGGGGGCGGTGCTGCATGGAGAGATTTTCTTCAGTGGTGTAGCCAATGGTAAGCTGCCTGTGCTCTGGTGAAATACCCTCTACCCATCTGTGCTCATGCAGGCACCCCTAATCACACACACACACACACACACACACTGTCAAGCAGGACTAGTTGGGAAGAAAGGGTTCAGAGAAGGGGAATGGGGAAAAAGAAGATTATGAGAGGTAATTATAATCAAAATACCTTATATAGAGCCAGGCATGGTGGCGCACGCCTTTAATCTCAGCACTTGGGAGGCAGAGGTAGGAGGATCGCTGTGAGTTCAAGGCCACCCTGAGACTACATAGCGAATTCCAGGTCAGCCTGAGCTAGAGTGAGACCCTACCTCGAAAAATCAAAAAAAAAAAAAACCTTATATACATGTATAATATTGTCAATAAAATTTTTAAAAAGCAATAAAATGGTTACAATGAGCCACTCATGGTGACACCCCTAATAATTCCTGCACTCAGGAGGCTGAAGCAGGAAGATCAGGAGCTCAAGACCAGCTTGGGATACATGAGACCCTGTCTCAAAACAGAAAAAATAAAATAAAATGTACAAAATGATAGATGGTAGGTAGGTCGAGATTGACAGACATTTGAGAAAGGGCCTGGCAGGATAGACACCAAGCCAATGATAGCGGCTCATGTGCAAATAGGACTAGTTAAGACGGGCTTCAGGGATGGTGACACGTCCCTTTTCTACTTTTTACTTTCTGTCATAGAAACTTCTAAGACAACGTGGTGCTGTTTGTCCAACAGGAAGTAGATGGCTAAGTGACCTTTGCCGGGCAGTAACATGTGATTCAAGGTCTACATGTGCGTGCCCATAGCACCTAAACTGGGGCTGGCTGATACAGGTGTGAACTTTCACTTCAGCTGGGAGCAGAGGGCAGTCTTGACCAGGAGGCAGAAAGAAGAGGGAAAATGAGTTTCATGGGCTGGTCTTTTGGATGGACCACAGAGAGCTCTGACAGAATACCAATAAAACTGTCCCCAGGGCTGGAGAGATGGCTTAGCGGTTAAGACATTTGCCTGCAAAGCCAAAGGACCCCGGTTCGATTCTCCAGGACCCACGTAAGACAGATGCTCAAGGAGGCACATGCGTCTGGAGTTTGTAGTGGCTGGAGGCCCTGGTATGCCCATTCTCTCTCTTTCAGTCTCTCTCTTTCAAATAAATTATATATATTTATTTAATGGGCTGGGGAGATGGCTTAGCAGTTAAGGCGCCTACCTCCTAAGCCTAAGAATGCTGGTTCCAATCTCCAGGTCCCACTTTTAGCCAGATGCAGTGTCGCAAGGGCGCAATGCCGCACTTGACCACAAGGGGCGCACACATCTCGATTTCGTTCACAGCAGCTGAGAGACTGCTGGCACGCCCATTCTGTCTCCCTTTCCCTCTCTGTCTCTCTCCAAAAATAAAATAAAATAAAAAATATATATACTTAAAAAACTGTCCCCAACTCCTTTGTCAACTGAAGACTTCATAAACAGTGGATGACTTTCTGAAATGTATAGCTAGGAAGGAGGTCCCTTCTCCCACCTATGATCATTCAGGTGCCTCCAAGATAGGCAGCTCGGAGAGTTTTAGAGACAACACCTCAACATCCTCACCACATGCTGACCGTGGACAAGAGCCAGAAAAAGAGGACCAGGGGGCAAGATAGGCCAGAAAAAGGTTACAGAGTGTGGAGAGTTCTGCGTGCATTCTGGAGGGGCCAGGACCTATGGAGGAGACCCTCTGGGGTGAGCAGGCAGCCAAGAGGCATGAGTACTGAGAGCGGGAAATAGCCAGAGCAGGAGAGACGCTCAAGTGACACCCAGTTGTTAAGGTAGTTTTATTTTTGGTTTTATTTGTGTAGTTTTACAGTGTTGTTTTGTTTTGTTCAAGGGAGGGTCCCACTCTAGCCAGGCTGACCTGGAATTCACTCAGTAGTCCCAGGCTGGCCTCAATCTCACAGCAATCCTTTCACTTCTGCCTCCCCAGTGCTGGGATTAAAGGCATGCACCAGCACGCCCAGCAGGTTTTTTCATTGTTCTTTGTTTTGAGGTAAGGTCTCGCTCTAGCCCAGTGGTGGGATTAAAGGTGTACGCTACCACACCCAGCAGTTTTTTTTTAATGCATACAAAATCAAAGTTCTAGCGGGATGTGGTGGCACACATCTTTAATCCCAGCACTCAGGAGGCAAAGGTGGGAGGATCGCCATGAGTTCAAGGCCACCCTGAGACTACATAGTGAGTTCCAGGTCAGCCGGGGCTACAGTGAGACCCTACCTCGAAAAACCAAAATATAAAAATTAAAGTTCTGACACTGGACATATTAAATAGTACCTCCCATTAGTGTACTTTTCCATTACAAAGTGCCTAAGGAGATAGTGTGTTTCATTTCAAAGTTCTGCCTGTTGAAGAAAATTGAGAGACAAGAAAGTTAGCTTCTTGGGAGACTGAGGCTGGGCTACATAGTGAATTCCAGGACAGCCTAGGTTATGAAATCCTGTCTCAAAAAGATAAGTGAATAGCCGGGCGTGGTGGCGCACACCTTTAATCCCAGCACTTGGGAGGCAGAAGTAGGTGGATCGCTGTGAGTTCGAGGCCATCCTGAGACTACATAGTGAATTCCAGGTCAGTCTGGACTAGAATGAAACCCTACCTCAAAAAGGCAAATAATAATAATAAGTAAATAAAATAAATAAAAATAAATAACTAAAATAAAATAAATAAAAAATAAAGTGAAGCCAGGTGTGGTGGTACACGCCTTTAATCCCAGCACTTGGGAGTCAGAAGCAGGAGGATCACTGTAAGTCCCAGGCCACCCTGAGACTACATAGTGAATTTCTGGTCAGCCTGAGCTACAGAATGAGACCCTACCTTGAAAAACCAAAATAAGGGCTGGAGAGATGGCTTAGCAGTTAAGGCATTTGCCTGCGAAGCCAAAGGGTCCAGTTTCGATTCCCCAGGACCCACATAAGCCAGATGCACAAGGGGCACATGCATCTGGAGTTCGTTTGCAGTGGCTACAGGCCCTGGCATGCCCATTCTCTCTCTGTCTCTCTTCTCTCTCTGCTTGCAAATAAATAAATAAATATTTTTTTTAAAAAAAGAAAGAAAGAAAATTGGGCTGGAGAGATGGCTTAGCAGTTAAGGCGTTTGCCTGCAGAGACAAAGGACCCTGGTTCGATTCTCTAGGACCCATGTAAGCCAGATGCACAAGGGGGTGCATGCATCTGGAGTTCATTTGTAGTGGCTAGATGCCCTGGCGCACCCATTCTCTCCCTCTTTCTCAAATATATATATATATAAAGTCAATGAGAGTAGGGCATGCTGTCACATACCTGTAATTTAAGTCAAATTAGCCTGGGCTAAATACAGTTAGTTTCAGGCCAGCCAGAGCTATGAGACCCTGTCTCAATTTTTTTTTTTTTCAAAGTAGAGTCTCGCTATAGCCCAAGCTGACCTGGAATTCACTATGTAGTCTCAGGATGGCCTAAAACTCATGGCAATCCTCCTACCTCTGCCTCCCAAGTGCTGGGATTAAAGGTGTGCACCACCACACCAGGCTGAAATAAAATAATTTTTTTTAAATAGGGCTGGAGTAATGGCTTAGCAGTTAAGTACTTGCCTGTGAAGCCTAAGGACCCTGGCTCAAGGCCTGATTCCCCAGGACCCACATAAGCCAGATGCACAAGGGAGTGCACACATCTGGATTTCGTTTGCAGTGGCTGGAGGCCCTGGCACGCCCATTCTCTCTATCTACCTCTCTCTGTGTCTGTCGCTCTTCAAATAAATAAATAAATAAATAAATAAATAAAAAGTTAAATAAAAAATAAAACCTGGGGGGCGGGAGAGATGGCTTAGCAGTTAAGCGCTTGCCTGTGAAGCCTAAGGACCCAGGTTTGAGGCTCGATTCCCCAGTACCCACGTAAGCCAGATGCACAAGGTGGCACATGCATCTGGAGTTAGTTTGCAGTGGCTGGAGGCCCTGGCGCGCCCATCCTCTCTCTCTCCCTCCCTCTTTCTCTCTGTTGCTAATAAATAAAAATAAACAAACAAAAAATAAAATAAAACCTGGTATGGTGGTGCATGCCTTTAATCCCAGCACTTGGGAAGCAGAGGAGGATGATCACATGGGTTGGAGGCCAGCCAGAGACTACATAGTAAATTCCAGGTCAATCTGAGCTAGAGTGAGACCCAAACTCAAAACACACACACAGAATGTGATGATGCATACTTGTAATCTTAGCATTCGGGAGGCTGACGCAGAGAATTAAAGGTGTGAAGCTAGCCTTGGCTACACAGCATGATCCTATGTCCAAAATTGCAAAAATTATAAAAATCACAATAATTAATAAGTACTCCTTTTTGGTTTGTTTTGGAGGTAGAGTCTCACTGTAGCCCAGGCTGACCTGGAACTCACTCTGTAGTTTCAGGGTGCCTCAAATTCACAGCCATCCTCCTACCTCTGCCTCCTTAGTGCTGAAATTGGCTAATAAATAGTCTTGAAGTCTCCCTGGCACCATACCCCAGCCCCATAAAAGGGCTGTAGGGCACCCAAAAGTCCTGCATAGTAAAAGGCCAGCACAAGAGGCTGGTCACACAGGCCGAGACATCTAGGACTCCCCAGCCGTGTCCCAGTTCCCGCCTGCTGAAGGGCAAAGGCCACAGGACGGAGCCGGGCCGGCTGGCGGGGTGTGCGCGCGGGCGGCGGGCGGGCGCTGCTCACCCATCTCCACCTCCATCTCCACTTCCTCGGGCACCAGGTCGCGGTAGAAGAAGAGCGTGGAGGCGCCCTCCTCGTCGGTCATCTGGTTGAGGAAGTGCAGGACGAGCTCTTCCCCATCGCCGTCGTCGCGGTTCAGCAGGTCTTCGAAGAGCTGCGGGTCCGAGAGGCCGAAGGCGGCGTACACGCGGTCACGCATCCACAGCACCCGTAGGTCGTCCATGCCACGGCCGCGGCCGCGGGAGCCAGGCTCCGGGAGGACGGAGCTCCGGGAGGACCGAGCGGGGAGCCGGGAGGGCGTCCGTGGCAACGGTGCCCTTAGCAACGGGCTCCCCAGCAACGGCGCCAGCGCGTGTCCGCTGCCTCTCCTCGCGGGGGCGCGCCCGAGAGCCTCGCCCACCGCAGACGGGAAAGCCGAGGCCCGGCTGGAGGGAGGGACAGCCTCGCCCGGGCTCGCGGAGCGGCCCCAGGTCCCTAGCTTCCCAGCCAAGCTAGAGCACAAGAAAGCCGCACATTCGCGCCCTACAAATAGGCTTGTCATTTGCCAAAGGAAGCTCGATACTGACGGAAGGGTGCCGATTTGTCACCGTCGTTTCCATCGAAGCTGGTGAAGTCCTGCATGCCCGACGCTGAGCGGAGGAAACTAGTTTTGTTGAATCCCCTCGTCATGTAGCAAGGGGAATTTTCTGAGATTTCTCTTTTTTGTCTGTAAAAGAATTCAAGTTTATTGGGCCGGAGAGATGGCTTAGCGGTTAAGGCGCTTGCCTACAAAGCCAGAGGACCCAGTTCAACTCCCCAGGATCCACGTAAGCCAGACGCACAAGGTGGTGCATGTGTCTGGAGTTCGTTTGCAGTGGCTAGAAGTCCTGGTGCACCCATTCTCTATCTGCCTCTCTCTCCAATAATTTTTTTAAGTTTGTATTTGAAAGCATCACTTTAAATATTTTTTAAAAGTTTGCATTACAATCACAACAGATTTATATGAAGTTGCCAATTACAGAAAACGTAAAGCTGTTTCTGCGATCCAGAGGTATCCCTTCCTTCAGAATAAAATCAAATCAAGGCTATTATTTTTGCAATGTTAAAACACTTTAAGAAAACTCTACATGTTTAAGAAAAGGGCATTTCTGTTTTCATTTTCTATTCTTGGACAAAATTTTAATTCTTTCCAGTGAGTGGAACCAAGATCTCCTGAACCCCTTCAGTGTCATCCAATACTTCTATTTCTGGATTTAAAAAATCCACTCAGGCCAGGTGTGGTGGAGCACGCCTATAATCCTAGCATTTGGGAAGCAGAAGTAGAAGGATTGCTATGAGTTCGAGGCTACCCTGAAACTACATAGTGAATTCTAGGTCAGCCTGAGCTAGAGCGAGACCCTACCTTGGAAAACCAAAAAATAAAAATAAAAAATAAAAGCCAGGCGTGGTGGCGCACGCCTTTAATCCCAGCACTTGGGAGGCAGAGGTAGGAGGATCGCCGAGAGTTCAAGGCCACCCTGAGACTACATAGTTAATTCCAGGTCAGCCTGGACCAGAGTGAGACCCTACCTCGCAAAACCAAAAAAAAAAAAATAATAATAATAATAATCCCAGCACTTGGGATGCAGAGGTAGGAGGATTGCCGTGAGTTCGAAGCCACCCTGAGACTACATAGTGAATTCCAGGTCAGCCTGGAATTTTTCTCAAAATTTTAACAGTATACCAACATTTCCTCTATAATCTTCATCTAGAACACCAGCTCCCACATCTATCAGGTGTTTTACAGCCAAGCCAGAAGGTGGAGCTACTCTTTCACAGCATCCAGGAGGAAGAGCACTGTCTTTTCACAATGACTTTCTCCATAGGTGGTGCCATATAATCAATCATAGACATTGTACAGGTCATAGCCC
This sequence comes from Orientallactaga sibirica, assembly GCA_036365145.1. Taxonomy (NCBI): domain Eukaryota; kingdom Metazoa; phylum Chordata; class Mammalia; order Rodentia; family Dipodidae; genus Orientallactaga; species Orientallactaga sibirica. The sequence continues at coordinate 25,985,930 of JAEOAD010000026.1, read as the reverse complement.
ACAGCCCACACAGACCCTCAGGTGGGTGTGCTTGAAGAGCCATCCTCAGGACTGCTTGCTAGGGGAGCAGGGTGAGCAACAGCCACTTCCAGTCAAAATCTGAGGTGTTTTTGTTTTGTTGTTGTTGGGGTTCATTCTAGCCCAGGCCGATCTGGAATTCACTATGTAGTCTCAGGGTGGCCTTGGGCTCACAGAGATCCTCCTACCTCTGCCTCCCAAGTGCTGGGATTAAAGCCCTATGCCACCACACCCAGGTTTTTTTTTTTTTTTTTTTTTTTTTGAGAGAGAGAGGAAGAGGCAGATATAAAGAATGGTCACGCCAGGGCCTGTAGCTGATGCAAATGAACTCCAGAGGCATGCGCCACCTGGTGCATCTGGCTTAGGTGGGATCCGGGGAATCAAACCTGGGTCCTTTGGCTTTGCAGGCAAGCATCTTAATCAGCTAAGCAATCTCTCCATCCTTTGAAGTTTCTTAGGCTGTTCCACCAAAGCTCAGCCTCAATGGTGTGCCTATTGGGAAGCACTTCTCCATACTGCCTTGTTTACACCACCTTTTGTTTTGTTTTGTTTTTCGAGGTAGGGTCTTGCTGTAGTCCACGGTGACCTAGAATTCACTATATATTCTCAGGGTGGCCTCAAACTCACAGCGATCCTCTTACCTCTGCCTCCCAGCTCCACCACCTTGAACTAAATCTGAGCCCTGCCTAGCCACACACTGGCATGCATAGTTCTTATTTTCCAAAATGGCTCAAGCACTAAGAGGTCTGAATACTCAGTCATCAACCTTGTAAGAGTTACTTATGCTACAAATGCCATATATTTTTTAATTTATTATTTTAGAGAGACAGAGTATGGGCCAGGGTGAGAGTGGGTGTGCCAGGACCTCCTGCCACTGCAAACAAACTCCAGACATATGCACCACTTTGTGCATCTGGCTTTACATGGGTACTGGGGAATCACACATAGATCAGCAGGCTTTGCAAGCAAGCACCTTTTAACTGATGAGCCATTTCTCCAGCCCTGTGTCTTATTTAAATGACTGTAAATGGAACATCAAGGCCAGGATGCCATTATAAAAACCCTATTCCAAGCCAAGCTGGACAGTGCACATCTGAGGTCCCCAGTACCTAGGAAACTGAGGCAAGATCACAACTTCAAGGTCAGCAACCTGGGCAAAAATGAGATTATCTATCTATGCTTATACCTGTTCCAGAAAGAGGACAGAAGGCAGGGTGTGGTGACACATGCCTTTAATCATAGCACTTGGGAGGCAGAAGTAGGAGGAACACCGTGAGTTCGAGGCCACCTTGAGACTACATAGTGAATTCCAGGTCAGCCTGGACTAGAGTGAGACCGTACCTCAAAAACAACAAACAATAACAAAAAAGGACAAAGGGGCATCACCTAAATGTGAGTGTTCAAATCCCAAATCCTATCATAGAGGAAAATCCATGGGCTACAACCCCTCTGTGTGCTGTATCTGATCGTGAGCACATCACAGGCTTTGTCCACTCTGACAGAATGAAGTGAAATTCTACATGACTGGAGAAATTCCTTGGGGTTTTATTTTAGGAGTGCTAACCAATGATAGTAAATGTCAGAAAATGTGGCTGTCATGACATTTGTCTTCAGGGAAATAAACACATTGATTATTGCTCTTTTGGGTAGTTGCTATCAGGGGAATAAAGGTCTTAAAAGCTGTATGCATAAGTAAAGCAAGCACAAGACCCTGGGTTCAATCCTTAGCACTGCATAAAGTTGGTATAGTGATACCTGTAATGGCAGGAAGATCTGAAGTTCAAGGTTATGCTCTACTACATAGTGAGTTTGAGGCCAGCCTGGGCTATGTGAAACCCTGTCTCAAAACAAAAAATTATATACACATATGGAAACCTACTTTTTTGGACAATGGCACACCCAAAAGCCATTGTTACTAGAAAGTTTTCAGTTCCAGGGATGGGATACCTTCCAGTGAGTTGTTGACCGTAGAGGCTCTTGATATCCCCAAAACATTACAGGCCATTGCCGAGGCTCTTGGTTTCCTAGGAAGAGATGGCAAGACACTATTGCTGAAGACTCCACATATTTGGGCTGCAAGGTCACTGAGGAATCCTGCTGGAGCTGAGCTGAAAACCTCCTCCCTGTAGACCAGCTGACAGAAAGCTGGAAAAAGCTATGCTGCATTCAGTTCCATGGGAGAGAGAGAAATCACCAGTGAAGATACTCAACAGTGGACACTGCAAGCCTTAAATTTGGCCAGCCAGGCCAAATGAGTCAACGAGTGTAATAGTGGCATGTCTGTTATGGGGGAAACCAACTGCTAAATGGACTGGAGGCCCACTCCATGGGAGGGAATACATGCCTGATACTGAAAACCTGTATCGAGGAGTCATGAGCCCTAGGGGTATAACATATGCTGGTGTCTGGCTAAATTATTTACTATGCTCACCAAACTGTCCAGTAAACACTTTTCTTAACATTCATACCCATATATTAATGCTACTCTCACTTTTGGTTAGAAAAGATTTTCTCTTCAGATGGCAAGGACTTTGGGAATGACTCAGAAGGAATCATTGTGCTGAGAAGAAATATCTTTATCACACCTTCCAAGGCTCAGGGTCCATTGTGGAAGAGGTGGTAGAAAGAATGTAAGAGCCAAAGGAAGGGTAGGTAGGACTCCTTACAACATACTCTTCCAGACACAAAATGGCCTGGATATCCATGACCTCACAGTGCCTGACACTACCAACACAAGACCAGTATAATAAATACAAGAAAAAGATGATGACATCAAAATAAAAGAGACTCAGAGGAGGAAGGGGTATGATGGAGAGAGTCACCAGTCTATAATTATGGAAGTTGTCAAAAATATATATATATAAAAAGACTAGGTTCTAACAAGTAGCTTGGAAACAAAGTAATCACAGCAACATCAGCAGCAACTGCTTTATAAGGAAATGAAATTTCCCCTGGCATCTAAGACATCATTATAATAACTATATTTCCAAAAAGCTATTTTCACAAATATTAGGATTCATTCTTTTTTTTTTTTTTTTTTTTTTTTTTTTTTTGAGGTAGGGTCTCACTCTAGCCCAGGCTGACACAGAATTCATTGTGTATTCTCAAGATGACCTCAAACTCACAATGATCCTCCTACCTTGGCCTCCTTAGTGCTGGGATTAAAGGTGTCCATCACCATGCAGAGGCAGAGAATGAGAATGGGCACACCAGGGCCTCCAGTTGCTGCAAACGAACTCCAGATGAATGCACCACTTTGTGCATCTGACTTACATGAGTTCTGGGGAAATGAACTTGGGTTCTTTGGCTTTGCAGGCAAGTGCCTTAACCACTAAGCCATCTCTCCAGCCCTAATCCATTCTTTTTTTATTTATTTATTTATTTATTTATTTATTTATTTATTTATTTATTTATTTTGAGGTAGGGTCTCACTCTAGTTCAGGCTTACCTGAAATTCACTATGTAGTCTCAGGGTGGCCTCAAACTCACGGCGATCCTCCTATCTCTGCCTCCTGAGTGCTGGGATAATCCATTCTTTTTGTTGTTGTTGTTGTTTGTTTTTCGAGGTAGGGTCTCACTCTGGCTTGGACTGACCTGGAATTAACTATGTCATCTCAGGGTGGCCTCGAACTCCCGGCAATCCTCCTACCTTTGCCTCTCAAGTGCTGGGATTCAAGGTGTGTGCCACCATGCCCGGCTTTTTTTTTTTTTTGAGGTAGGGTTTCACTCTAGTCCAGGCTGACCTGGAATTCACTATGTAGTCTCAGGGTGGCCTTGAACTCACGGTGATCCTACCTCTGCCTCCTGAGTGCTGGAACTAAAGGCGTGCACCACCACGCCCGGTTAATCCATTCTTTTAAAAATATTTTATTTTTATTTATATGAGAGGAAGTGGGAAGAAGAGATACAAAGAAGGAGAAAATGGGCATGCCAAGGCCTCCAGCCACTGCAAATGAACTCCAGATGCATGCACTACATTATACATCTGGCTCATGTGGGTCCTTGGGAATTGATCTTGGGTCCTTTGGCTTTACAGGCAGGCGTTTTAACTGTAAGCCATCTCTCCAGCCACTTAATCTATTCTTCATATAATTACACTCTATATAACCATGATAGGCTTGAATGGAAAAGTGACTCGGCTCCCTGTGCTAGACTCTAGTGAGAGGTGTCTGATAGAATCTGAGTGGCCAGAGCACAGCTGCCAATAAGAGAAACTAACTGGTAGAGACTGGCATCACCAACTTACTCCTCAGTAAGCAGAACCCTCAAGTCTTGGGTTCAGTTTTTTTGTTTTTTTTTTTTTTTTTTTTTTTTTTTTTTTTTTGGTTTTTCGAGGTAGGGTTTCACTCTGGTCCAGGCTGACCTGGAATTAACTACATAGTCTCAGGGTGGCCTCAAACTCACGGCAATCCTCCTACCTCTGCCTCCCAAGTGCTGGGATTAAAGGCGTGAGCCACCACGCCCGGCTTGGGTTCAGTTTTATAACAAATTCCCTCCTGAAGGGAGGAGACTCAGATGAAATCTGGACAGCTAAGACATACTGTCAAAACAAAATGTACTATTATGACATCACAATGTCCCACTGTGAAATCACAATACCTCACAGAGACATTACAAAGTCCCACTGTCTCACCACAATGCCCCACAGTGACATCACAGTGCCCACTGTGATAAAGAAAAAGTTCACAGGACCACTCCCGAAGATCATAGGAGCAGCAAATTTGTCTGTTGAGAGGACAAATCTGACCAGTGATGTGTAGCAGTTTTCTCTGAATTGTAACATTCCCTCCAGGGATAGGAGGAAGGCTCAGGCGATTCTAGTTCAACATCTGGGGTAAAAGGTCCCAAGACCCCTTCCTAAGGCTACATACAAAGGGTGAACAACTGCTTGGAAAGGGACTCAGGACCAGCCAACCAGGTGGGTGCATTATGCTGGAGGTGTAGCTTCTGTGAGGCATCAGCTATGCTGAAGCAGACTTTTCCTGTCAACTACACTCTTGTAAGTAACCCCAATAAACTCACTGGTTCACCAAAACTAGCTTTGGCTGGGCATGGTGGTGCATGCCTTTAATCTCAGCATTCAGGAGGCAGAGATAGGAAGACAGCGGTGAGTTTGAAACTACTCAGTGAATTCCAGGTCAGCCTGGGTTAGAGTGAGACCTTGCCTCAAAAAAAAAAAAAAAAAAAAAAAGAAAAAGAAAAAGAAAAAGAAAGAAAAGAAATAAAACAAACACAAAAAACTGGCTTTGGTACAATTGTACTTTGGTTTGTTGCCTGTGCCCTATCTGGGGTGAATAGTCTAGTGTTACCATCTTCTCAGGAAAAAGTTTCCAACAGGTTTCCAGGAGCTGCATAACAGGAGGAATAACTTGGAGTAACATCAACAGTGGGAGAGAAGCATCACCTAATTGCATATCCACCTGGCAGGTGGAGTTCTGTCTCATACTGTCAGGGAGACAGAACTTTTGAGCAGAATACTCAGGAATTTCACCAGCACCATCTACATGCGTAGATGGATAAAAACCCTGAAGGAAGCTGGGTATGGTGGCACACACCTTTAATCCCAGCACTCGGGAGGCAGAGGTAGGAGGATCATCGTGAGCTTGAGGGCACCCTGAGACTACATAGTGAATTCCAGGTCAGCCTGAACTAGAGCAAGACCCTACTTCAAAAAACCAAAAAAACAAAACCCCAAACCCTTAAAACCCTGAAGGACTAAACAGGGCATCCAGCTGGTCTTTGGGTGACACTGATCCAGCAGCAGTGAGAATATTTCTGTCAATGGATGCTGGATTTCAGAGTCCGGCTACCTCATATAAGATACTGCTCAGAAAGCACGCCGTAAAGTCCAGATGCAGCTTCAAGTTAGAGCCACCAGAATCTTGGCTTTCAATGACACAGGACTTAGCATTAATTGATGTGTTACATTTCAGGATGGGGAATATGTCACACTTCTTTCTGAAAATAATCATCTAAAATTAGGTAAAATAAAATGTGAAAAAATGAACATAACTTACAATATAGACTAGATCAAATTTTTCAATGGGGCTGACTCAAATTCATTCGAAACTAACACCATAAGAATAGATGATTTTATATTCAAAAGTTAATGCATTAAGAAGAATGAGTTTTCAGCTGGTCTGAACAGTGTTTGAAAGTTTAACTTTCTCAGACCTTTATTTACAATATAATTTGGAAGTAAAAAATTATACTGTCCTCAAGGGTAAGTGCAATCCCTGTGGTAAAATAACTTATATTTTACTATAAAAATATACAAATATAAATTTTTCCATTTCTTCCCCTAGGTATAAATGGTTCCAGTTCAGCAACACCAAGAAGCTGGTCATGGCATTCACACCATGCCCATGTTCCATCTTCTGCAGTCACAGTGAGTTTAAGGCTCAGAAGAGTTTATCTTCTCAAACACACAATCATCATGATTGGTTTTATGTAAGGATAACAGAAAGAGTCTTTAAAAATATACAAAGTAGAATAATCATTTGTCTTGTTATTTTATCCCATTTCCCCCAATTACTAAAACAAGAAAAACTGTAGAAAGAGCTTTCTCCTGGTAAATCAAGGTAGGATACAAAAAAAAAATTGCATATTCCTGATCAAGCAGAATACATGTGACTCCTCTGATAATTCAGCATTAACTTAAGTTTAGCTGTTGGGAAACTGGATCTGATACATTCATGGAGCAGAGCAGCTTCCTATTTATAATAAGGGTTATTAACAGGAGTCAAATGCTAAGACTACTTTTCGTTAGCCATTCAAAATGAGCTTTTCTCCTCCAATTCTGCATTTTAAAAAGTAACTTTAACATAACACTTGGCATTAACTTATATTTACTCAGAATAAAAAACAGAAATTTCTATGTCTGAAAGTGGTAAACTTTACAAAATACCTAAAATGAGGAAGAAGTTTATCTTACAGAATTATTTGGCTATGTCATAAGGCAATCAATGACAATGGAATTTTTCCTATCATAAATCTGACATGAGATTGGTAACATGATAATGCTCTGGGAATCTGGAAGTCTGTTGGGTTCCAGCAGTATGATCATGCCATGCTGTCATCATTATTGAACTTGGAGGAAAGCAGACTGAATGAGAAAGGAACAAATTTGGTGCCTGCACCAACGTAGAATTTGTTCTGAAATTCCACCCTACAAAAAACAGAAAAGAATATGCATTAATAGGAAGATAGTGATATAACATTCCTGTTCACTTTTGTGCATTTGCCTTACATGGGATCTGAAGAGTCAAACATGGGCCCTGGGCTGGAGAGATGGCTTAGCAGTTAAGGCGAGTGCCTGCGAAGCTTAAGGACCCCGGTTCGATTCTCCAGGTCCCACGTAAGCCAGATGCACATGGTGGTGCATGTGTCTGGAGTTCGTTTGCAGTAGCTAGAGGCCCTGGCACACCCATTCTCACTCTCTCTCTGTCTCTAATAAATAAATAAATAAAAATAAAATCTTTAGCCAGGCATGGTGGCGCACACCTTTAATCCCAGCACTCGGGAGGCAGAAGTAGGAAAATAGTCATTAGTTCAAGGCTACCCTAAGACTACATAGTGAATTCCAGGTCAGCCTGGGCTGGTGAGATCCTACCTCAAAAAACCAAAATAATAATAATAATAATAATAAATCTTTTTTTTTTTTTTTTTTTTGGTTTTGCAAGGTACGGTCTCACTCTGGTCCAGGCTGACCTGGAATTCACTATGTAGTCTCAGGGTGGCCTCGAACTCGCAGCGATCCTCCTACCTCTGCCTCCCGAGTGCTGGGATTAAAGGCGTGCGCCACCACGCCCGGCTATAAATCTTTTTTTAAAATGGGTCTTTAGGCTTCACTGGCAAGCACCTTAACCACTAAGCCCTCTCTCCAACCCAACACTCCTGTTCTTAAAAATATGTTAAGTTTACAAAATTCAGGCTGGAGAGATGGCTCAGTGGTTAATGACTTGTTTGCAAGGTCTGACAGCCTGGTTAGATTCTCCAGTACCCACTAAAGCCACATGCATAAAGTAGCACATGTATCTGGAGTTTGTGTGCAGTACCAAGAGGCCCTGGTGCACCCATACTGTCTGTCTGTCTCTCTCTCTCCTTGCAAATAACTAAATGAAATATACATTTTTTTTTAAAAGTCTACAAAATTCCTGTGCAAAAACTGTTTTATTCCATTGTGCTCTTGACATAAAGCCAAGTCCAAGATGGCTTGCTGGAAAGTTCAAGTTCCAAGGACTAACATACCCCACCATGTCACACTACCAGCCACAGAGAGGATAAGGTACAAGCAGTAGGGACCCCTCTCTCCAAGTGGGTAACTTGGAAGCTCAGAGAAGTAACCACATACACATACTGTGAGGCATTAAGAAACATAAAGAGGGATCTGTCAGTAAAATAAGGCATCTGCCAGTCCCAACATGAATAAAAACAAGAACTACACACAACAATTTACAAGCACAAATTGGCTTTTACAGGCCAGTAAAAACTGTATTTTGTTTCTGAAGTGCTAACTCAAAGTCTGAACAGATGCCAATGCTAGTAGAAAAGAGCTAGCCTGCAATACACAATAGGTATGGGTGGTGCTTGGTGGGGACATTATATCTTTAAAATAACAGCTCTGAGGATACATTTCAAGCTCACCAATGGAGGCGTATGGCGTGAAGGAATGCAGAAAGCCCTTCCATGATCAAAAGGATAAAAATTGTCAAAACAGCAAAGAGAGCCATCACAGGAAGCAGCAGCAGCACCCCATAGGTGGTGTCCACACGAAGGCCCACGCGCATCAGCATGGCCCACAGCACGTCAGACAACTCTGAAAAGGAAGGCATTTCACAAAATTCACTTCTCATCCTCCTAAAAAAATCTCTATCAATTACAAATGTATAAAGAAATAAAAAGAAACCAACCTATTAAGAGTAGAAGCACTAAGGATTAAAGTGTTTTCTTATTTTCTAAGAAACAAAATCCAGAAAGATTGCTCAGTGGTTAAAGTTTATTTGCTTGCAAAGCCTGATGGCCCAGATTCCATTCCCCAGTACCCACATAAAGCCAGATTCACAAAGTGACAAATGCATCTGGGTTTTTTTTTTACACCAGCAGGAGGTCCTGGAGCACCCATTCTCATCACTTCCCACTCTCTCTTCCCCCAATAAATATTTTTTAAAAAGAGAGAATACAAGCCAGGCATGGTGGCACATGCCTTAATCCCAGCACTTGGGAGACAGAGGTAGGAGGATCGCCATGAGTTCAAGGCCACCCTGAGACTACATAGTGAATTCCAGGTCAGCCTGAGCTACAGTGAGACTCTACCTCAAAAACAAAAAAAAAAAAAAAAAAAAAAAAAGAGGGAGAGAGAGAGAGAGAGAGAGAATAGAACCAGGCGTGATGGCATATACCGTTAATCCCAGCATTCGGGTGGCAGAGGTAAGAGGATCTCTGTGAGTTCGAGGCTACCCTTGAGACTACATAGGGAATTCCAAGTCAGTCTGAGCTAGAGTGAGACCTTACCTCGAAAAAGAGAAAAAAAAAAGATAAAAGAAGGAAAAAAGAAAAAGATTCTCCAGATCCCATGTAAGCCAGATGCATATGGTGGCACATGTATTTGGAGTTCATATGCAGTGGCTAGAGGCCCTAGTGCACCCATTCTTACTTTCTTACTGTCTAATACTTACTGTCTCTAATAAATAAATAAAAATATTTTTTTTTAAAAAAAAGGAAGAATGAAGGTAGGCAATAAGTAGATTTTACTTCCACACACAAGAAATTGGAGAGATGGCTTAGTGGTTCAGGTATTTGCCTGCAAAGCCAAAGGATCCCAGTTCGATGCTCCAGAATGCACATAAGCCAGATGCCCAAGGGGGCGCATGTATCTGGAGTTTGTTTACAGTGGCTGGAGGCCCTGGCACGCCCATTCTCTCTCTATCGAATAAATAAGTAAATATATCTTTTTAAAAAAAGAAATACTGCCGGGCGTGGTGGCGCATGCCTTTAATCCCAGCACTTGGGAGGCAGAGGTAGGAGGATCACCATGAGTTCAAGGCCACCCTAAGACTACATAGCTAATTCCAGGTCAGCCTGGACCATAGTGAGACCCTACCTCGAAAAACCAAAAAAAAAAAAAAAAAGAAAAAGGCTGGAGAGATGACTTAGTGATTAAGGCACTTGCCTGCAAAGTCTAAGGACCCACGTTCAATTCCCAGGACGCATTAAAGTGGTCCATGAATCTAGAGTTTGTTTGCAGTGGCTAGAGGCCCTGGCACGCCCATATTCTCCTCTCTCTCTCTCTCTCTCTCTCTGCGCCTCTTTCTCAAATAAATAAATAAAAATAAAATACTTTTAAAAAGGAAACAAGACTTCCGGTTAAGATGGTGGCATAGGAACCACACCAAAACAGACTAGGGGAAAAAAAGCAAAACAACAACAACAACAAAAAAAAAAAAAAACAGCAAAATACACTCTTCTACTAAAACGTGAAGTATATAGTAAATTATCAACTGCAGCAGAGAAGTAGGAGAGATCCAGAGCATCTAGAGCCCACGGAAGCAGGCAGAAGTGGCTCCAGCTGCAGTGGTGAGTTCCACGTGGCTGCAGCCACCAGGCTCCGCCTGAGCCACAGGATTTTAAAGCCAGGTGAGGGGATTTTCCACTCACACCAGCCTCCTTGCAAACTCAAGAAACGTGGAAGGAGTACAGCTGAGACCAACGGAGCAGCTTGTGAGGAAGAGGATTGCGTGGAGGAGCAGACGGACTTCAGCCACCATCCACGTCCTCCCCACCCCCACCACCAGCACAAGCGCCAGCAAGCACCAGAGACCTGGGGAAGAAAGCTCACCTACCCAGCATCCGGCACGGTTAAAGCAGTGACCCACAGATGCAGCTGGCCTTCCTGAGCCGATAACACAGCAAAGAAGGACCCAAGCAGCCATGCAGCATGGCTGAGATCAAAACCGTCCCAAAAGGTAACTGGGATTACACCAGGTCAGTACCCACCAAATAAGCCCGATGTATAGGCTTGCATTGGAAGGACTAATTGCACCTTCCATGTCAGGGTAAATTATATGTTAAACCTCATGGATGGTCAGATCTGACATTCTTAAATAAGCTATATTTGGGGCTGCTCATTTGTTGCTTCCTGATTTATAGTGCCTTTGTTTCCTCTTCTGTCATTCATTGGGGAAGGGTCTCACTTGGTCACAGCTGACCTTGGAATCCTCTAGAGACCAGAAATCTTAGCCTCCCAGTTGACAGGATTAAGGGTGTGGGACAACACACATCCTTAGGGACTGTGACGGTGTTAAAGGATCTGTTTGTCATAATACCTACTTTTTCACAAATACTCTGTGCTGTATTTCATTGAATAGGTACATTGTTTAGTTAAATCTTTAGAATTTGACTGTATTCTGTTCCATTCAGCCCACTTGAATACTCTCATAGCAGCCAAACCCAACACCTAGGGTCACTTTTGTGATTACTCTGAGAGTCTTAAGAGCCACACCTAGCACCTTAAGCTCCTACTCTGAAGATATATAACATCAGATTGATCGATACATCTAATATTACTGCAGATAATTAGAAAACCCAAGCATTAAATTAATCCAAGATGCAAAAATCTCTACATTATAATACAAGAAACACAAAAAATCAAGACAATATAAATCCACCAAAAAGTATTAATGTATCAGAAATGACCTTCAGTGAGACTGAATTAGAGGAAATGCCTGAGAAAGATTTCAAAAGAATGATTATAAATATGTTCAAAGAACTCAAAGAGGAAATGAAAGGGTTCAAAGACCTCAAAGAGGAAATCAAAGGATTCAAAGAACACACAGGAAACCAATTTAATGAAATAAGGAGGTCAAAACTAGACATAAATAAGGAAATAGAAATAATAAAGAAAACCCAGTCAGAAATACTAGCAATAAAGAACACAGTGAAATAAAAACTCTGTAGAAAATCTCTCTAGTAGAATGGATGGAGAGAACAGAATATCTAAACTAGAAGACCAGGTGGCAGAGTTAATACACTCCAACAAAGAGAAAGACAAAATAATAGGAAGGTATGAATGGGAATTTCAAGATATTCGGGACACTATAAAAAGATCAAACATAAGAATTCAAGATATAGTAGAAGGAGAAGAATTTCACTCCAAAGGCATAGTAGGTATTTTCACCAAAATCATAAAGAAAACTTCCCCCAAATTGGGAAAGAGATGCCAATGCAGATACAGGAAGCCTTTAGAACACCAAACAGACAAAACCTGGAAAGAACCTCTCCCCACCATATTATAATTAAACTACCAAACATACAAACCAAAGAAAATATATTGAAAGCAGCTAGAGAGAAAAAGCCAGTCACCTACAAAGGCAAGCCCATCAGGATAACAGCAGATTAGTCAACACAAACTTTAAAAGCCAGAAGGGCTTGGAGTGATGTATTCCAAGTTCTGAAAGATAACAACTGTCAACCAAGGTTACTTTATCCTGCAAAGCTATCCACTCAAATAGATGGAGAAATAAGGACATTCCACAACAAAAGACAGGCTAAAGGAATATTTGAAGACAAAACCAGGTCTACAGAAAATACTTGAAAGGATCCTCCATGCTGAAGAGAAAGAAAAACACACATATAAGGAACCTGGAAAAAACAAACCATACTCCAATACTAGTTAATACAAGAGAGCAAAGATAAAACTGGAACTACAAAACAAGAAAAATGGCAAAAATAAACACACACCTTTCAATAATAACTCTTAATATCAATGGCCTGAATGCCCCAACCAAAAGACAGAGGTTTGCAGACTGGGTTAAAAAACAGGATCCTTCAATTTGTTGCCTCCAAGAAACTCACCTTTCTACAAAGATGGACACTATCTTAGGGTGAAAGGCTGGAAAACGGTGTTTCAAGAAAATGGTCCTAGAAAACAAGCAGGGGTTGCTATCCTAATATCTGACAGACTTCAGACCAACATTAATTAGGAAAGATAAGGAAGGTCACTTTATATTGATTAAAGGAACACTCGAACAGGAGGACATTACAATCCTAAACATATATGCACCTAACATGGGGGCTCCTAATTTCATCAAACAAACGCTATTAGAACTAAGGTCAGAGATAACACCAAATACACTTGTAGTGGGTGACTGCAACACCCCACTCTCACCAATTGACAGGTCATCCCGGCAAAAAATAAACAGAGATGCTTCTACATTAAATGAGGTTATAGAACAAATGGATCTAACAGATATATATATGACATTTCATCCAAATGCTGAAGAATACACATTCTTTTCAGCAGCACATGGAACATTCTCTAAAATAGACCATATATTAGGACACAGAGCAAATCTTAACAAATATAGGAAAATTGAAATAATTTCTTGCACTCTATTGGATCACAATGGGATCAAACTACAAATCAATAACAAGAAAAGCTATAGAGCATACACAAAATCATGGAAACTAAATAATACACTACTAAATGATGAATGGGTCAATGAAGAAATCAAGAAGGAAATCAAAAAATTCATGGAGTCAAATGATAATGAGAACACAACATACCAAAACCTTTGGGACACAATGAAGGCAGTCCTAAGAGGGAAATTTATAGCTTTAAGTTATGTTAAGAAATTTGAAAGGTCACAGGTAAACAACTTAATGCTGCACCTTAAGGCCTTGGAAAAAGAAGAACAAGGCAAACCAAAAATCAGTAGATGGGAAGAAATAATAAAGATTAGGGCAGAACTTAATGAAATAGAAACCAAAAAAAACAATCCAAAGAATCAATGAAACAAAGAGTTGGTTCTTTGAAAGGATAAACACGATTGATAAACCTTTAGCAAATCTGACCAAAAGAAAGAGAGAACAGACACAAATTAATAAAATTAGAGATGGAAAAGGCACCATTACAACAGATACTACAGAAATTAAAAATATCATAGGGACATACTATAAGAACATATACTCCACTAAGTTTGAAAATCTGAAAGAAATGGATGATTTCCTTGATTTATATGACCTGCCTAAATTAAATCAAGATGAGATTAACCACTTAAATAGACCTATAACAAGTATGGAGATCCAAGCAATTATAAAAAAATCTCCCAACTAAAAAAAGTCCAGGCCCAGATGGATTCACTGCTGAATTTTACCGGACCTTCATGGAAGAACTAACACCAATGCTTCTTAAACTTTGCCATAAAATAGAAGAGGAAGGAACCCTACCAAACTCCTTCTATGAAGCCAGCATCACCCTGATACCAAAACCAGACAAAGATAGAACAAAAAAGGAAAATTATAGACCAATCTCCCTCATAAACATAGATGCCAAAATTCTCAACAAAATATTGGTAAACAGAATATAAGAATATATCAGAAAGATCATTCACCCTGACCAAGTAGGCTTTATCCCAGAGATGCAGGGATGGTTCAATATATGTAAATCGATCAATGTAATACATTATATAAATGGACTGAAGGACAAAAATCACATGATCATCTCATTAGATGCAGAAAAAGTATCTGACAAAATCCAACATCCCTTCATGATAAAAGTCCTACAGAGACTGGGAATAGAAGGAACATATCTCAACACAGTAAAGGCTATTTATGACAAACCCACAGCAAACATAATACTAAATGGGGAAAAACTTGAAGCTTTTCCACTAAAATCAGGCACAAGACAAAAGTGTCCACTGTCCCCACTTTTGTTTAATATAGTACTGGAAGTCTTAGCCATAGCAATAAGGCAAGTGACACACATAAAAGGGATACAAATTGGAAAGGAAGAGATCAAGTTATCATTATTTGCAGATGATATGATTCTATACATAAAGGACCCTAAAGACTCTACCAGAAGACTGTTAGAGCTGATAAACACCTATAGCCATGTAGCAGGATACAAAATAAACACACAGAAATCAGTAACCTTCCTATATGCTATGGATCAAAGACCTTAATATAAGACCTGAAACTCTGAAACTGCTAGAGGAAAAAGTAGGGGAAACCCTTCAACATATTGGTCTTGGCAAAGACTTTCTGAATATAACCCCATTCGCTCAGGAAATAAAACAACAGATCAACCGCTGGGACCTCATGAAATTACAAAGCTTTTATACAGCTAAGGACACTGTGAATAGAGCAAAGAGGCTACCTACAGAATGGGAGAAAATCTTTGCCAGCTATACATGTGACAGAGGGTTAATATCTAGGATATACAAAAAACTCAAAAAATTAAATAATAAGAAATCAAACAACCCAATTAAAAAACGGGCTATGGGCCGGGCGTGGTGGCGCACACCTTTAATCCCAGCACTTGGGAGGCAGAGGTAGGAGGATTGCCGTGAGTTTGAGCCACCCTGAGACTACATAATGAATTCCAGGTCAGGCTGAACAAGAGTGAGACCCTACCTTGAAAAACCAAAAAAAAAAAAAAAAAAAAAAAAGGGGCTATGGAACAAAATAGAGAGTTCTCAGAAGAAGAAATACAGACAGCATATAAACATCTAAAAAAAATTCTACATCCCTAGTCATCAGAGAAATGCAGATTAAAACTACCTTGAGATTCCATCTCACTCCTGTCAGATTAGCTACCATCATGAAAAGAAAAGACTATAAATGCTGACGAGGATGCAGAAAAAGAGGAACCCCTCTACACTGTTGGTGGGAATGCAACCTGGTCCAACCACTGTGGAAATCAGTGTGGAGGTTCCTGAGACAGCTAAATATAGATCTCCCATATGACCCAGCTATACCACTCCTAGGCATATATTCTAAGGAGTCATCTCACTACCTTAGAGATACTTGCTCATCCATGTTTATTGCTGCTCTATTCATAATAGCTAAGAAATGGAACCAGCCTAGATGTCCCTCAACTGATGAGTGGATAATGAAGATACGGCACATTTACACAATGGAGTTCTACTCAGCGGTAAAGAAAAATGAAGTTAAGAAATTTGCTGGAAAATGGATGGATCTGGAAAGGATTATACTTAGTGAGGTAACCCAGGCTCAGAAAGCCAAGCATCACATGTTCTCTCTCATATGTGGATCCTA
The DNA here is from genome assembly GCA_036365145.1 of Orientallactaga sibirica. NCBI lineage: Eukaryota > Metazoa > Chordata > Mammalia > Rodentia > Dipodidae > Orientallactaga > Orientallactaga sibirica. The sequence goes on along the minus strand of JAEOAD010000026.1, from coordinate 25,969,856 downwards.
GGTACAAATGATTGAACTTCTAAGTGAGTAAAAATAAAACTCAGTAGCACAAGCCAGTAAGTTAGAAAGGGGATACAAAGGGAATAGAAAGGGAGGGAGGGGGAACTTAATAGGATGGTATTGTATATATGTAAGTAGAAGAACAGATTAATGGGGGTGAAAAGGCCTAAGTGAGGTCAGGGGAAGAGATTGATTAAAGGAACAGTGGAGGGAGGATTAATGAAAATCTAAGAGGATATAAAAAAGTCATATGGAAACCTACTTTTCTGGACAATTTAACACTCAGAAGCCATAGATTGTTACTAGAAACTTTTCAGTGTCAGGTATGGGATACCTTCCAGTGAGTTGTTGGCCAGGGAGGTCACAGATACCCCCAAAACATTATAGGCCATTGCCGAGGCCCCTGGTTTCCCACCAGGAATAGATGGTAAGACCCTATTGCTGAAGACTCCACATACTTGGGTGGCCAGTTCACTGAGAAATCCTGCTGGAGCTGAGCTGAAAGCCTCTTCCATGAGGACCCAGCTGGCTGAAAGTTGGAAAAAGCTACACTGCATGCAACTCAATGGGAGAGAGAAAACACCAGTGAAGGTACTCAACAGTGAACACTGCAAGCTTTAAAGCTGGCCAGCCTGGCCAAATGAGCCAACAGGTGCAATAGTGGCATGTCTGTTATGGGGGAAACCAACTGCTCTCTAATTGGACTGGAGGCCCGCTCCATGGGAGGGAACACATCCCTGATACTGAAAACGTATGACGGGGTAGTCATGAGCCCTAAGGGTGTAATGTCTGCTGGAGTCTCGCTAAATGTGTATACTATGCTCACCAAACTACCCAGTAAGCACTTCTCTTAATGTCCACACCCATATATTAATGCTACTCTCACTTTTGGTTAGAGAAGCTTCTCTTTTCAGATGGTGGCAACCTTGGGAGATTCAGAAGGCACCATGGTGCTGAGAAGTGACAGAGGAGTGCTCAGCACTGAAATGTCTCAAACCTACCTTCCAAGGCTCAGGGTCTATTGCGGAAGAAGGGGTGGAAAGAATGTAAGAGCCAAAGGAAGAGTAGGACTCAATGTGCTCCTCCAGACACAAAATGGCCTGGATATCTATGACCTCACAGTGCCTGACACTACCTACATAAGACCATCATAATAGGAGGAAAAGATCATGACATCAAACTGAAAAGAGAGACTGATTGAGAGGGGGAGGGGATATGATGGAGAGTGAAGTTTCAAAGGGGAAAGTGGGGGGAGGGAGGGAAATAACATGGGATATTGTCTATAATTAAAGAAGTTGTCAATGAAAATTAAAAAAATAAAATAATAATAATAAAAAAAGGAAACAAAATCCTTATGAAGACCCATAAAAGCCTTCCTGCTGCAACACCTGGCATGATGGCCACCAGATCTAGAGTATCTTTTTGAATAGTTGGCAAATTACGCTGTTCTAGGTCAGCATCCACTTCTAACTGGCGCCCTCTGTGCCTCCTCTGTCCTGACATCTGGGTCCCACTGTGAACATCAAGCCTCTTCACTGTTTCTCTGTGGCACTCTCCTTTGTTGACCAGTTCCCTCTTATTATTGTCACTGTCACATGTCCCAGAGGTTTGTCCAGAACAGTGAAATAACACAGTTGCATGCTTTGCCAACTATGTGTGACTGAATGTGGCACAGAGACCAGTCGTGCCAGGAGGTGAGGCATGGCCTCTGATCACAATGCAAAGGGCGTTACTCAGGTGACTTGTGGACTCAGAACACTCTTATCTCAGCCACACCACATAGTATTCCTCAGGCCTGTGGCTGGAAAATGTCTGTCTGGATGATTGGTAGTTCTGAGGCTGGCTTGGCTTGGAGTATCATTGAGATATGGGTATGGCCTTGGGTAGCCCAGAGTGTACTTTTTAAAATATATATTTAATCTTTATTTGAGAAAGAATGAGTATACCAGGGCCATCAGCCACTGCAAACAAACTCCAGATGCATGGACCACCTTGTGCAGCTGGGTTCTGGGGAATCGAACCTGGGTCCTTAGGCTTCACAGGCAAGCACCATACTCCAACACCCAGAGTGGACTTTACTCTGAATTTGCACCACACTGGTAACAAACATTATTTACTAAATGGTGGAAACGTAAGCTTGCATGTCAGAACCACACAAACTGTCCCAAACCAAAACAACAAATTGGTATTGTTCCCAGACTTGCTTGAAGTAAGCAAGCATACTCAATAAGGCAGGACTGAATAAAAATAGCAGCAAGAGGGCTGAAGAGATGGCTTAGCAGTTAAGGCACTTGCCTGCAAAGCCTAAGGACCCATGTTGGACTTGCCAGATCCCATGAAAGCCAGATGCACAAGGTGACACATGCACAAGGTTGCACATGCACACAAGGTAGTGCACATGCATCTGGAGTTCGATTACAGTGGCTGGAGGCCCTGGAGCACCAATTCTTTTTCTTGCTCTCATTAAAAATAAATAAAATTAAAAGCCAGGTGTGGTGAAGCACACCTTTAATCCCAGCACTCAGGAGGCAGAGGTAGGAGGATTGCCATGAGTTCAAGGCTACCTAAGGCTACATAGTAAATTCCAGGTCAGCCTGAGCTAGAGTGAGACCCTACCTTGAAAAACCAATCATCATCATCATCATCAATAAATAAATAAAAAAAACATTTTTTTTAAGGCCAATCTGTTAGGCTTGCCTCAAAAAAAAAAAAAAAAAAAAAAGCAGCAAGAGATGGCTCAGCAGTTAAAGGTGCTTGCTTGAAGGTGCTTGCTTGTTAAATTCTAATGGGCCTGATTCGATTCCCCAGTACCCACGTAAATCCTGACGCACAAAGTGGTGCAAGCATCTAGAGTTCATTTGCAGTGGCATAGGGCCCTAGTGCCCCGTGTGTGTGTGTGTGTGTGTGTTCTGTCTGTCTGTCTCTCCCAAATAATAAAAACAAAAACAAAAACAAAAACTAAGGACTCACACAGTAACATCACTAGGTATAGAGGACAAGTGTCCATGCCAGAGTCTGCAAGCCTGCCTAGGTCCCACAGCACCTCTATGCCTAGACCAAGAGAACTCAAAGACCTATGTGGTAAGCAGCAGAGTCCAAACTATTAACATCACCTATCTACCCACTTCTTTTGAAATGGCTAGGTAGCAACTTACGTGCATGAGCCAGGCTGAGCGCCCAGAGCCTTAGGTAGGAAGCAGTGTTGGAGATGCAGCCGAGGCAGTACTCGATGGAATGGATCACTTGGGTCATCAGGATCTCCCCAAAGTTGAACTGAGAGAGATCACGTGGAACACATGAGATGCTCTGTCCATACACCCACACCACTATGAAACATTCCCCAAGGGCAGGAAGAGACTGGCTTTTGGGATCAGGGTGAGAGTATGCTGGGGGTTGAGGGCAGGGAACCCAGGATTGGACTCCTGCTCACTGTGACCATAGGATTCACAACCCCACTTCCCACCCTAGAGATTCCTGTTTCTGCCAGAGCTTTGACACATTTGCCCAGAGGCCCACTTTGTGCTGATCAACGGATGTCATAAGCTCAGTGGGGACACAGCGGAGTTGGCTTCACAGTTGGTTGCAGGTCCCAGATTTCTGGTCCTGAAGGTCTGGGTTGGATGTTTTCTTGGTGACTTTGCTTCACAGTTTCAAGCTAGTTGTGGTCCCATGAGGTTGGAACCATGGTCATAGCAGCCCTTGTCCTGCTCACTGATATTAGGAAGTTCCTAGTTGGCCTGGCCAATGATGATTTTTACCCCACAGGCTGCCATAACAAAATTCTATAGTGTGGATGGTGGAAACACTGGAGATTACCTCTTCACTTGTCATTTCTCTGCATCCATCGTCCATCTGGCCACTGCCCTCTTCTATATCCTGGTTTCCCAGCAAAGAAACATCTTCCTCACTGTCCTTCCTTACAAGTGTGTAGCCACTCTACCAAGCAGAAAAGTAGAGTCAGTGCCTTTAAAACCACAAGGTCAGGGCTGGAGAAGATGGCTTAGCAGGCAAAGCCAAAGGACCCTGGTTCAATTCCCTAGGACCCATGTAAGCCAGATGCACAAGGTGGCACATGCATCTGGAGTTAGTTTGTAGTGGCTGGAGGTCCTGGTGTACCCATTCTCTATCTCTCTACTTCTTTCTCTATTTCAAATAAACAAGCAAATAAATAAAATATATTAAGGTCACAAGGTCAGGGCACAAGTAAAGTCACTATTTCTTTCAGGTCTCTGCTCTATGGGAATAAAAACTGTCTGAAAGACAAGGAATACTTTGTCAGCACTGGGATGGCTATCATCAGAGGAGTTGGGCGAAGACAGGGAAGGGAGCCTGAGAGTAATAGTGTTAAGAAGGACATGGAGAAACTGGAACCATAGAGCACTCCTGGTGTCAAATGGTGTCACTGCTATAGGAAGTGTGTGGCAATACCTCAAAAATTATCATAGAATGACCATACCATCCACCACTGCCACTTCTGGACGTATATCAAAAGAAGTACAAGAGATGTGAGAAAATATTCACACATCCATGTCCGTAACAGCACTGTTCACAAACGCTGGAAGGTGAGAATAATGGGAGTACCCATGATAAGTGTATGCAAAACATCCTAAGCTGGGGGTGATGGCTCACACCTTTAATCCCAGCACTCCCAGCACCTGGGAGGCAGAAGTAGGAGGACTGTTGTGAGTTTGAGGCCAGCCTGGGACTACACAATGAATTCCAGGCCAGTCTTGGCTAAAGTGAGACCCTACCTCAAAACAATAACAAAAAAAATTCTGTGGTAAATGCACATAGTGGAATATTAGACAGCCTTAAAAAGAAAATTTGGGGCTGGAGAGATGGCTTAGTGGTTAAGGCGTTTGCCTGCAAAGCCAAAGGATCCCCATTCAATCCTCCAGGACTCATGTAAGCCAGATGCACAAGGAGGTGCATGCCTCTGGCGTTCATTTGCAGTGGCTGGAGGCCCTGGCACGCCCATTCTCTCCCTCTCTGTCTCTTTCTCTCAAATAATAAATAAATGAAGTACTCAGGGACAGAGGTAGAAGGATCGCCGAGAGTTCAAGGCCACCCTGAGACTACATAGTGAATTCCAGGTCAGCCTGAGCTAGAGTGAGACCCTACCTCCAAAAACCAAAATAAAAAGTAAATAAATTAAAAAAAAAAAAAAAAAAATTTTAACACATGCTACAACATGAATAAAGCCTAAGAATATCACACTATGAAAAAATAGGACAGACATAGACTGGAAAAATGGTTCGGCAGCTAAAGACACTTGCAAAGCCTATGGCCTGGGTTTAATTCCCAAGCCACCCTTATAAATGAGACACAAAATGTTGCATAAGCATCTGGTTTGATGTTTATTTGCAACAGCAAGAAGCCTTGGCATGGTTTGGAGTGATGGCTTAGCGGTTAAGGCGCTTGCCTATGAAGCCTAAGGACCCATGTTTGATCTCTCCAGGTCCCACATAAGCCAGATGCACAAAGGTGATGCAAGCGCAAGGTCGCACATGCACACTAGATGGCACAAACATCTGAAGTTCAATTGCAGTGGCTGAGGCACTGGCACACCAATTCTCTCTCCTCTCTCTCTCTTGCGTGCATGCCTTCTAAAAAAATTTTAAAAATTAAAAAAAAAGCCCTGGCATGAATGAAAATGCACACACGCAAATAGATTAAGAAAAATTTTAAAAGAAAAGGAAATAAATACCAAACACAAAAGAATAGGTTTCACTCATACAGGGCATCTGGAATAGTCAAATTCAGAGACAGACTAGAGCAGTGCTGAGGGGAGTGGAGAGCTAACATATAACAAGCACAAGGGTTTCCATTATGCAAGGTACAAGAGTTCTAGAGACAGTGTGAACATCCTATCACTGAACTCTCCATTACATCTACAGTAGAAATATTTGACCAAATTTTTTTTCAGAAGTGAGAAAATAGACATAAAGGAAAATGGATGCTGAACAAATGGTAACTAGTTATAATCAGGAATCAGGTGGTAGAATGTAAGAACATGTCCATATTTTCCCATTTTCTAAAACTTAGTTACCTTGTTTAAACAAAAAATGCTTTAAGAAAAATTAAGAGACAAAAATATGAGCATTTTCTTTTTCTAAATTACGAAAAGCTGTATTACAGGACCGAGTTATACTAATAGATCTGTGGAAGTTCCAGAGGCAGCAGCTCTGTCTTTCAGCTGGGGTCCAACAGGCACATCACGGTTCTAAATAAGGAAGGCGCTGGCTGAGTCAGGACCCTCAGGAAGGGCTCTGCACAACCTCTGCACACACACCCATGCACCCGCTTACCCGATTCATGCCAATGCAGCTGCGCCCGTTATGCAGCCACAGCAGGAAGAATGGCTTTCCCAAGAAGAGGACAGGGATGGACAGTGCAGTGATAACCAGCAACACTCTCTGGACGTGCTCCTGTTGATACAAGGGAACAAGATGCAGCACACAAAGGTGCCCACAGCATAGCTAGGGCATAAATCAGATCATGTGAGTCACAAGGCCACACAGCATGTCTCTGGGCAAAGGACATGAAAACACGTGAGCTGAACTGCTCTGCCAATTGGTGCTTTCCATGCTTCTCCCTAAGCTCACACCATCAATGGATACAGCACTTAACATACAAGCATGAATAACTGAGTTCATACGCCCAAAACCCACATAAAGCCAGAGGCTGCAGTGTGTCTGTAACCAAAGCACATCTATCACAAGAAAGAAGGCTGCAGAAGTTCATGGGCCAGCTACGTTGGCAAACAGTGGTGAACAGGAGACCATACTTAACAAGGTGACAGTGAGATCTAGAACCTGTAACTGTTTTCTTTTACATGTGCACTACGGTACATCCCCCGTCCCCAACACATAGAACAAGCATTCACACACACATATACATACCCCCAAAAAGTGTTTTTTTTTTTTGGTCTGATGTGGTGGCACATGCCTTTAATCCCAGCACTGAGGAGGCAAAGATAAGGAATACTGCCATGGCTTCAAGGTCACCCTGAGACTACATAGTGAATTCCAGATCAGCCTGGGCTAGGGTAAGACTGTACCTCAAAACAAAAGGTTTTTTTTTTTTTTTACTTAACAAATACAAGAATACCTTTTTCCATTCTTGGTTTAGGTTTTGTTTATATTCTCATGAAAACCAATACTTGAAGAATGTGGGTGGGTAGTAAGTGGATTTACTTCCACACATAAGAAATATTGAAAGAGGGCTGGAGAGATGCCTTAGCGGTTAAGGCGCTTGCCTGCAAAGCCAAAGGACTTAGGTTCGACTCCCAAGAACCACATAAGCAAGATGCACAAGGAGGTGTATGCATCTGGAGTTTGTTTGCAGTGGCTGGAGGCCCTGGAGCGCCCATTCCCCGGCCCCCCCCCCACTTGCCTATTTCTATATCTTTTTTTTCTTTGTTGTTGTTGTTGTTTTTTTTGTTTTTGCAAGGTAGGGTCTCACTCTAGCCCAGGCTGACCTGGAATTAACTATGTAGTCTCAGGGTGGCCTCGAACTCTCAGCGATCCTCCTACCTCTGCCTCCCGAGTGCTGGGATTAAAGGCATGCGCCACCACGCCCGGCCCTATTTCTATATCTTGCTCTTTCTCTCTCAAACAAATAAATAAATATTTTAAAAATATTGAAAGAGGGCTGGAGAGATGGCTCAGCAGTTAAGGGACTTACATGCAAAGACTAATGACCTTAAAAGAGTATTCAGAATAAAAACAAGCGAATTGTCTTAGAAAAAACTGCAGATGTGCAGTTACAAGTAATTCAAGAACCAGTAAGCTGGGCATAGTGTGCATTAAGAGGCATATGCTTAACACACATGAGGCCCTAGGTTCTATGCCCAACACAAAAACCAAACATATTTGCTTGTACAAAGCTATTGCAGTTTGTGTGGCTTTAAGTGTACAGAGGTAGATATGAAAATGAACCAGTACAGCTGTCCTATACTTAATCCCTTCTAGGACTGTCTTGGTCCCAGAGTCTCCTGCAAAGTTATACTGGCCTTGCATCATCAACACAATTCACTCCTTCAAATGCAAAGTGGGAGCCATCAGCACAGCAACCTTGGAAATCTTGGGCAGTAGAGTCCGGTGAACCTGTGTTCAAATCCCAGCACTATCAGCTCTTGAGAGCCTAAATCCCCCCTGAACTAGAGGTTGTCATCAGAACAGTGTGACATCACCCACTGGGAGCTGTTTTGAGAACTGAGAAAGATAGTTAAGAAAAGCATACTTTCAGGTATGCAGGTGCTAGAAAGGAACTTTCTTCAGTGATCTTGCTGAACAAAGCAATTACATACCACTGAAGTACTCTACACTTACATACATCTATGTCATTGCAAAGTTGTAATGAAATAATCATAAAATATAACTTTGACAATAAGTCCAAGTGCTGCATTCACAGGATCAAGACCAAAAAGAACATGGCTCCAGAGACACTGACACCTGGTGGATTCCTCCACCATGATCCATCATGCTGGGCATGGTCCTCTCTGAGTCCTTCAGGCAGAGGTGCTGTGCACTGCGACAGAGCCTCCAAGTGTGAAGCATAACAGAAGCTCGTGAGCACAAGCATTGGCCCATGCCAGGAACTATTCTAAACAGGTGGGAGAGCTTAGGTCTATGCTCTAAACTGGCTCCTGTTTGCATCCTCACTCCACACAAGGAGACAGAGGCACACAGAAGAGTGGGCTGCCAAGCAGGTGGGGCATTCAGCTCAGCACGCAGACACCACAGTCATGGGAGGGCTGTTGTGGAGCTCCAGAGCTCATTCTGAATAGGGCCAGGGCAGCCTTCAAGAACCTTCTGATGGTAGCAGGGTGTGGACGCACATGCCTTTAACCCCAGCACTCAGGGAGGCAGAAATAGGAGGGAGGATCACCCTGAGTCTGAGGCCACCTTGAGACTACATAGTGAATTACATAGTCAGCCTGGACTAAAGCAAGGCCTTACCTCAAGAAACAAAGAACCCTTTGATGGACTAGAAAGATGGCTCAGTGGTTAAAGACACTTGCTTGCAAACCCTGCTAGCCCAGGGTTCATTTCTCCAGTATAGACCTAAAGCCGAGTGGCACGTGTGTGTGGAGTTCATTTACAGCAGCAAGAGGGCCTGGTGCACCCATACACACTCTCTTTCTCATGTAAAATAAATACAAATTGGGCTGGAGAGATGGCTTAGTGGTTAAGGCACTTGCCTACAAAGCCTAAGGACCCATGTTCAATTCCCCAGATCCCGCATAAGCCAGATGCACAAGGTGATACATTTACAAGGTTACGCATGCACACAAGGCTGACACATGCATCTGGATTTTGATTGTGGTGGCTGGAGGCCCTGGCACACCAATTCTCTCTCTCATAAAAAGTATCCAGGCATGGTGGTGCACATCTTTAATCCCAGCACTCAGGAGGGAGAGGCAGGAGGATTGCCTTGAGTTCAAGGCCACCCTGAGATTACATAGTGAATTCTAGGTCAGGCTAGGCTAGGGTAAGACCCTCCTTCAAGAAACCAAATCTGGGGGCTGGAGGGATGGCTTAGCAGGTAAGGCATTTGCCTACTATGGCAAAGGACCCAGGTTCGATTCCCCAGGCCCCACGTAAGCCAGATGCACAAGGGGGTATATGTGTCTGGAGGCCCTGGCATGCCCATTCTCTCTCAAATAAATAAATAAATATTTAAAAAAAAAAAAAGAAACCAAATCTGAATAAATAAATAAATATAAATTAAAAACAAAAAAAGAATCTCTGTAAGAGCATTTCCTTTCCACACTCTTGACAACTGAGGGGTGGCAAGTTGGCACCCAAGCAGGACAGGCACCACAAGCTACCAGGGCACTAGGGCAGAACCCTCGCCTGCTCGGCTACTGGGAAAAAGGAACAGGGAAGGTCATACCAGGAATGGGTGGAAAGATGCTCACTCACCTGCCCTGGGTAGAGTCCAGGTATTCCACTGGTTGGGAACAGAAACATGTTAATGAACTCGATCAGGATGCTGGGTGCCTCTCTGGAGGTGTCTGCCCCATATGCCAGCCACTTGTAGACAATCATGAAGATGAGGTACCCAAAAATGCACAGCATGAAGAGAAGCTCTGGCACAGAGACCAGATAGATGTTGAACTTCCTCCTGAAGTGCCTGCAAGAGGTCAGGAAAGGTCCAGTGCAAAGGTAAAGTCAGCTGGACCACTATGGATGACAGCCCACAGGCCACATCAGTCACGCATTTGTCTTTCATGGCTTGAGCCAGGCAGCAGATTTATCCATGGATGAAAGAAATGGGATAGGAGAGATAACAGCAGTCTTGAGATGATTGAAACCGCATGCAAACTTTTCCCTGGCTCCTCAATTTGGAAACATTGCCATTCTGACATAAGGCTACAAATTATTAGGGAACCTGGCTTCAAAATGCTCTACCTCAAAAGATAAACAGAAATGCCGTCTAATACTTTAAGCTTGCAGGTCAGTTCTCATGTGGGATTACAGTCTTGTGGTGGATGTTAGATCCTCCGTATTACAAGAGAGGCTCAATTAATAAGAATCTAGGACTCAGACTTGGGACTTCTTCCATCAGTCTTTAGCTCTCCCTTGGCTACTATATTAAAAACCAAAGTTAAAAACCTTTAGATAAAATTATTATTCTTTTAAAATTAGCTTTCAGAAAAATTTCTGTAAAACAAGAAAAAAATGTCTATCTTAAATTGTTGGAAAAATTTATCAAGTTCACAATTATGTGAAGATTTAAAGATTATAGTCTTTTTATTTATTTATTTTCTTTCTTCAAGGTAGGGTCTCACTCTGGTTCAGGCTGACCTGAAATTCACTATGTAGTCTCAGGGTGGCCTTGAACTCATGGCAATCCTCTTATCTTTGCCTCCCGAGTACTGGGATTAAAGGCAAGTACCACCACACCCAGCAAGCTATAGCTTTTTAAAAATATGTATTTTGGAGCCAGGCATGGTGGCGCATGCCTTTAATCCCAGCACTCGGGAAGCAGAGGAAGGAGGATCACCGAGAGTTTGAGGCCACCCTGAGACTACATAGTTAATTCCAGGTCAGCCTGGACCAGAGTGAGACCCTACCTCGCAAAACCAAAAAAAATTAAAAAATTTAAAAAAAATAAAAATATGTATTTTGGGGCTGGAGAGATGGCTTAGTGGGTAAGGTGTTTGCCTGCAAAGCCAAAGGATCCCGGTTCAATTCTCCAGGCCCCTCATAAGCCAGATGCATAAGGGGGCACATGCATCTGGAGTTTGTTTGCAGTCCCTAGCGTGCCCATTCTCTCTCTGCCTCTTTCTCTCAAATAAATAAATATATATTTTTTAAATATGCATTTTTAGCCGGGCGTGATGGCGCATGCATTTAATCCCAGAACTCGGGAGGCAGAGGTAGGAGGATTACTGTGAGTTCGAGGCCACCCTGAAACTACATAGCTAATTCCAGGTCAGCCTGGACCAGAGTGAAACCCTACCTGGGAAAACCAAAAAAAAAAAAAAAAAGCATTTTATTTATTTATTTGAGAGAGAGAAAGAGGCAGATAGAGAAAGAGAATGGGGGCTGGAAAGATGGTTTAGCAGTTAAGGTGCTTGCCTGCACATGCTCACTAGGTAGTACAAGCACTTGGAGTTCAATTTCAGTGGCTGAGGCCCTGAAATGCCAATTCATTCTCTCTCTCTCTTCTCTCTAAAAAGAAAAATTTTTAAAAAGAGAATGGGGGCTGGAGAGATGGCTTAGCGGTTAAGGCACCTACCTGCTAAGCCTAAGAACGCCAGTTCCAATCTCCAGATTCCATGTTTAGCAAGATGCAAAGTGACGCAAGGGCACAATGAGGCATTGCCCACAAGGGGGCGCACACATCTGGAGTTCGTTCACAGCGGCTGAGAGGCTGCTGGTGAGCTCATTCTCTCTTATCTCTCTGTGTCTCTCTCTCAAAAAAAAAAAAAAAGGAGAATGTGTGCACCAGGGCCTCTAGCCACTACAAATGAACTCCAGATCCATGTGTCACCTAGCTCATCTGGCTTACATGGGTACTAGGGAATCAAACCTGGGTTCTTAGGCTTCACAGGCAAGTGCCTTAACTGTTAAGCCATCTATCCAGCCCTTAAAGATACAGCTTTAACTTACACAAATTTGGTTTAGTGATGAGAATGAGTGGGGTGGTTATGAAAAAAAAAAAAACTTAATATGCTAGTTTTGATCAATAAAATAAAAAGCTTTCTAATTTATTTTTGGGGGGACAGTGGTTTAAGCAGGATCTCACTCTAGCCCAGGTTGATCTGGGACTCACTCTGTAGCCCAGACTAGCCTCAACTCACAGTGACCCTCCTACCTCTCAGCAGGATGACTGCTGTGAATTCAAGGCCAGCCTGGAGCTATAGAGTTCCAGGTCAGCCTGGGCTAGAGTGAGATGCTACCTCAGAAACAAGCAAGCAAACAAACAACCAACCCTATGTCTGTAACCCTAGTCTGCACGGGGGTGGGGAAAACTGGAGAAACCCTAGACAGCAACTTTGGGTTGAGGGAAAAACCTTCATCTTAAGGAACTATGTGGATGAGTATTAAGAGGACACCTGACCTCCTCTGGCCTCGTGATAGGGTCCACATCTCACACACATGCACAAACACCACACATCTCACACAAACACCATCACCACATACACATGGCATGACTCTTAATAAATCATGTCTGTAATCTTAGTATTTGAGAGGATGAGGCAGGAAGACTGCTATGAGTTCATGGCAAGCCTGGGTTACAGAATGAGATCCTGTGTCAAAAAACAACAAAAACAAATCACAACTGTACTTACAAGTGATTAAATATTCCCAGAATGACACCAAAAGTCATGTGAATAATTCCTAAAATCACAGACATTTTCATCTTGAAGGAATTTAGGAAAGTGAGGCGATTTGTGGCCAGGTTCCAAATCTAAAGACCAAACAACAAGAACAAAAAACAATTTTTAACTTCCTTCAACAGGATAGGCTGGAGAAAGCTCCCATCCCAAACGGAGAGGCAGATCTAAATTTATATCTACCTGTTTCTAGCCATATCCAACTCAAAACCATTGATTTTCTTAAAGTAGGGCCACAAGTGACTAGTAAATCTGGCTGCAAAGTACTCCATCTCATAAAAAGTACTGTGCTATCTACTCACCTCTCAATGGCATTAAGTCTGAAGACATGACATTCAAGCATACAGATAAGTAGACAGCAACTGAAAAGGATATGTGAGATGCTAGTGCATTAAGGGTGCAGATTACTGAGTGGACTGCTTTGTATGCCATGTTTTGTTAATTTCTGGTGTGTACATGTATGTGACATATGCACACATGCACTTGGAGATAGAGGCCAGAGCAGAACATCATGTCCTTCTCCTATCTTCCACCCGTTTTTGGTTGAGATGGAGTCTCTAATGTGGAGGCCAAGCGCTTCTCCATCTCTGCTCCCTAAAAGACTGGGGTTACAAAGCTGTGTGGCTGCACCCAGCTATTTACACAGGTCTAGGGAAATCAAACTCAGGTGGTCTCAGGCCTTCATGCCTGCAGTAAAGTGCCCTTACCCACAGAACTGTCTCTTCAGCCTTCAGGGCACACCCACACCCCTCTAACCCAACTCTGAAACTGCTCAAACTGCTTCAGAGATAGATCTTTCTCTCTCTCTTTCTTTCTTTCTTTCTTTCTTTCTTTCTTTCTTTCTTTCTTTCTTTCTTTCTTTCTTTCTTTCTTTCTCCCCCTCTTTCTTTCTTTAGATTTAGTTTTATTTACTTACTAGAGACAGAGAGAGGGAGAGAAAGCGAGAGATTGTCTTGACAATGGGCACCCCAGGGCCTCCAGCCACAAACAAACTTCAGATGCATGTGCTACTATGTGCATCTGGCTTATGTGGGACCTAGAGAATCGAATCTGGGTCATTAGGTTTCATAGGCAAGCACCTTAACCACTAAACAATCTGTCCAGCCTAGATCAATCTTTTAAAAAAAATAATAATAACTTTAGCTGGGGATGGTGGCGCACACCTTTAATCCCAACACTCAGGAAAAAGAGGTAGGAGGATTGCTGTAAGTTTGAGGCCAGTCTGAGACTATATAGTGAATTCCAGGTCAGCCTGAGCTAGTGTGAGACCCTACCTTGAAAAACCAAACTAAAATAAAATAAAATAAAATAAGTACTTATTTATTTGAGAGATCGAGAATTGGCATGCCAGGGCCTTTGACACTACAAACAAATTAGAAATGCATGTGCCACTTTGTGCATCCGGTTTTACGTGGACATTGAGGAATTAAATCCAGACTGTAAAGATTTGTAAGCAAGTGTCTTTAGCCACTGAGCCCTCTTCAGCCTCAAGATCACCTTTTTTTAAAAAATAAGTTTTTGAGCTGGGCGTGGTGGCGCACGCCTTGAATCCCAGCACTACGGAGGCAGAGGTAGGAGGATCGCCGAGAGTTCAAGGCCACCCTGAGACTACATAGTTAATTCAACGTCAGCCTGGACTAGAGTGAAACCCTAACTTGAAAAACCAAAAATAATTTTTTGCCGGGCATTGTAGCACATGCCTTTAATCCCAGCACTCAGGAGGCAGAGGTAGGAGGATTACCATGTGTTTAAGGCCACCCTGAGACTACATAGTGAATTCCAGGTCAGCCTGGGCTAGAATGAAACCCTACCTCGAATAAATAAAAAAAAAAATTAAAATATAAAATATAAAATAAGTTTTTGGCTGGGCATGGTGGCACACACCTTTAGTTCCAGCACTCGGGAGGCAGAGGTAGGGAGAATCACCAAGTTCAAGGCCACCCAGAGACTAGTGAATTCTAGGTTAGCCTGGGCTACAGTGAGACCCTACCTCGAAAAACAAACCAAAACAAGAAAATAATTTTTTGGTTTTTTGAGGTAGGGTGTCACTCTAGCTCAGGCTGACCTGGAATTCACTATGGAGGCTCAGGGTGGCCTCGACCTCTCAGAGATCCTGCTACCTCTGCCTCCCAAGTGCTGGGATTAAAAGTGTGTGCTACCACTCTGGCTAAAAATATTTTTATTTATTTATTTATTTGAAGGCTGGAGAGATGGTTTAGCAGTTAAGGAATTTGCCTGCAAAGCCAAAGGACCCAGGTTTGATTCCCTAGGACCCACAAAAGCCAGATGCCCAAGGTGGTGCATGAGTCTGGAGTTTACTTACAGTGGTTGGAGGGCTTGGCGCGCCCATTCTCTATCTGCTTTTCTCTCTCTCTCTCAATAAATAAAATTCTTTTAAAAATTTAACATTTTATTTATTTGAGAAATAGACAGATGGAATGAGGCAGAGAGAGTGAGTATGAGCATGCCAGGGCCTTCTGGCATTGCAAGTGAACTCCAGACGCATGCACCACTTTGTACATCTGGCTTTATGTGGGTATTGGGGAATCAAACCCAGGTGGTCAGGTTTTATAAGCAAGCAAGCAAGCACCTTTACACTGACCCATCTCTCCAGCCCTCTCCTCCAAAGATCTACCTTTTTGGGGTTTTTTTTGTTTTTGTTTTTCAAGGTAGGGTCTCACTGTAGCTCAGGCTGACCTGGAATTCACTATGTAGTCTCAGGGTGGCCTCAAATTCACAGTGATCCTCCTACCTCTGCCTCCCAAGTGCTGGGATTAAAGGCATGTGCCACTACGCCCAGCTCAAGATCCACGTTTAAAAGAACTTCGAAGAAAGACTATTTAGGCCTGCCTTGTACACCCTGTGATCAAAAGCCTTTTTTTCCTAACAGGACCTGTGTGTTGAGGGAGCCCCCCTGCGGTAGAAGGAGAGGCCTTTCCTTCAACAAACACTTCTTCCTCTTAAAATAGCTACATGATAAGTATCATGATGAACTCAGCTCCTCCCACCAACTCAACTCCACACTATTCCTTTCAAGATCAAAAAGTGAGCCGGGCGTGGTGGCGCACACCTTTACTCCCAGCACTCGGGAGGCAGAGGTAGGAGGATCGCCTAGAGTTCGAGGCCACCCTGAGACTATATAGTTAATTCCAGGTCAGCCTGGACCAGAGTGAGAACCCTACCTCGCAAAACCAAAAAAAAAAAAAAAAAAAAAAGTGGGGGGCTGGAGAGATAGCTTAGTGGTTAAGGTACTTGCTTGCAAAGCCTAAAGACCCATGTTCGATTCTCCAGGTCCCATGTAAGCCAGATGCACAAGGTGGTGCGTGTGCCTGGAGTTGTTTGCAGTGGCTAGAGGCCCTGGTGTCCCCCCACCATCTCAAATAAAAGTAAACAAATAAAAAAAGACCACTGGACGTGGTGACACATGCTTTTAATCCCAGCACTTGGGGAGCAGAGGTAGGAGGATCGTCATGAGTTCAAGGCCACCCCAAGACTACATAGTGAATTCCAGGTCAGCCTGAGCTAGAGTGAGACTCTACCTCAGAAAACCAGAAAAAGAAAAAGATCAAAAAGTGAAAAACAGCCGGGCGTGGTGGCGCACGCCTTTAATCCCAGCACTCAGGAGGCAGAGGTAGGAGGATCGCCGTGAATGCAAGGCCACCCTGAGACTACATAGTTAATTCCAGGTCAGCCTGGGCCAGAATGAGATCCTACCTCAAAAAAAAAAACAAAAAAAAAAAAAAAACAATTTGGTGAACAACGAAGCGATTCAAGAAACAGCACTGTTCCCAGGCCACCAAAGGTTATTTCTGCTAATGAAAAAGGCTATAGATATGAATACAGCCCCACACCTTGAGGGCCTCTCCTGCACTGATCTGGTTTCCCCAGGAAAGGGTCCAACAGCCCCCAGCTCTATCCACACATGGGCTTGCAGGAAATGCAGGCAGCCACTACTATCAAGGCAGCATATCCCTAGAACCTCTCCTCACTTAGGAACACAAGACTGAGCCAAAGGCATAGGAAACATTGTGCTAGGTGGGACCACAAAGCAACTGGAAACACAGGAAGGAGGCACTTACGGGATCAATGCCAAAAGGGTAAGGGCCTTGGAACACTCCAGGAATACTCGGATTCAACTGCAAAGTCTTGCTGTTTCTGACCACACTGTCACTGTAAGGAAAGGCAGAGCAAGGTCACTGTGAGCTGAGGAGGGGCTCAGGAAAGTGTATGCCCACCTCCAGCATGCCTTGGTCCCCGACCACTTACTTCCAAAGCACCATTTTCCCTTGCTCTTCAGGAGAGTGGCTAGAACTGTACATGGCAGATACATTCCACCCAGAGCCAAAGAGGTTCACTGACTTGGAGAAGCAGTCGTTATAGATGAGGCCAGTGTATACTGAGAACAGCCCCATCAGCAGGAGGATGTAACGGCCATTAAAGAACATTCTCATGATCTGTGGAAAGCCACAAGATGGTCAGGACACACTCACTGAGACAATGGGCTCACAGGATAAAAATTCATGCCAGCACATTCTCAGCCACTCTTCTTGGGGCTTTCTAGAAACAGGTTTCCTAATCATCTGAAAGTGACAGGTGAGGTGCACCTTACAGAGCGCAGTTACCACCCAAACTTAATGTAACCCAGAGCTCAGGAGCTAGGCATGATGGCATGCACCCATAATCCCAACACTTGAGTGGCGAAAGAGGGAGAGTCAAGAGTTTGAAGGACAGTCGTGGTGACACATGCCTTTCATCCCAGCACTTGGGAGGCAGAGGGAGGAGGATCACCATGAGTTCGAAGCCACCCTGAGACTACAGAGTGAATTCCAGGTCAGCCTGAGCTAGAGCAATACCCTACCTGAAAAAAATAATAATAAAAATAAATAAATAAATAAAACATAGCTCTCAGGCTGGAGAGATGGCTTAGCAGTTAAAGTGCTTGCCCACAAGTCCAAGGGACCCCAGTACCCATGTAAGCCAGATGCACAAGGAGTTTGTTTCCAGTGGCTGAAGGCCTTGGCATGCCATTGTCTCTATTTCTCTCTCTCTCTCTCTCTCTCTCTCTCTCTCTCTCAATAAATTAAAAAAAATATTTTTAACCATATAGTTCTCTTATAGTCAAACCAAACACAACACTCCCATTGCCCACAACCAGACAGAGCAGGCTGGAGCCTGTGCACTACCTCCTGTGACTGGCTGAGTCTGGGGTGATTCTCATTCAATACCAGCAAGAGAGCAAATAAGAACATCACAAAGCCATGTCCAAAGTCTCCAAACATTACAGCGAAGAGAAATGGGAATGTGATAATGGTGAAGAGAGCTGCAAGAAAAGAGAAAGGGCAGTGATTACTATCTACAGCAAATGCTTAACTCATGCACGCACACCACATACAATGATCTGAACTGTCTCCACAGTTCTCATGACAGGATACTGGGGTTAAACTTAAAACACTATACTAAATATGGCGACAAAAAACAGTGGTGGGGCTGAAGAGATGTCTCAGTGGTTAAGTGCACTTCTTGTGTAAGCATGAGGGCCTGAGGAGACCTGAGATGGCATGAGTTTAAATCTCTAGATACCATGTAAAACAGCAGGACATGGCCATGTGTGTCTGTAACCCCAGCCCCACAGGTGAGCAGAGATCCAACAATCATTGGAGCTTGGAATCACTAAAAAGGGATTCTGGTTCAAAACAACTTCAGGTGAAGAGTGACGGAGCAGGATACCTGATATTCCACCCTGGCTACTGTAAGCAAGTATCTATCTGATCCCATCACAGGCAAGTATGTGGAGCACCACAAGGATACACACATGTGCATTCACTACACACTACCTACACATGTAAAACTAAACAATAAGGACAGGCATGGTGGTGAACGCCTTTAGTCCCAATACTTGGGAGGCAGAGGTAGGAGGATCATTGAGTTTGAGACCAGCCTGAGACTACATAGTGAATTCCAGGTCAGCCTGAGCTAGAGCATGGCTCTACCTCAAAAAAATAAAAAATAGGACTGGAGAGATGACTTAGTGGTTAAGGCACTTGAATGCAAAGCCAAAGGACCCAGGTTCAATTCCCCAGGACACATGTAAGCCAGAGATGCATAAGGTGGCACAAGCATCTGGAGTTAATTTGCAGAAGCTGCAACCCTGGCGTGCCCATTCTCTTTATCTCTCTCACTCCCTCTCAAATAAATAAATAAAAATAAAACATTTTAAAATACACAAAATAATTAATTAATAAAATGGAAAAAATATAGTGGTGAATCTATTTTTCCAAACATCTATTATGTTCTCATGTTGAAGAAAAGCAGCAACACAGCCGGGCATGGCGGTATATACCTATAATCACAGCACTCAAGAGGCTGAGGCAGGAGGATCACTGCAAGTTGAAAGCCACTCTAGGCTACATAGTGAGTTTCAGGCCAACTAAAGCTGCAAAGTGAAACCCTATTTGTCTCTATCTCCCTCTTCCTCCCTCTCTCTCTCTCACACACACACACACACACAAAGCAGAGATGACATAATTTCAAGGCCTGCCAGATGTGGATGTCCTACCTGGATTCACTTCTCTGTAGCTCCCAACGCCATAGGCATCCACAATGTTCTGAAAGCCCTCCGTGAATTTGTTGGTACGGATTAGGGTTGGCGGTGTTTCTTTTGTGGGGATTGTGTTCATAAATGAGGGAATCGTAGCACCGCTCTCTCTCTTTCATACAGAAAAGAAAAAGAGAAACAGGACTATCCAAGAAAACAGTTTCAAACCAACCTATACTTAGCACATGTGACTGTGTTCTGGGTAAGCCTTGTGTGGTTACAGGGAGGTATAAACCACCACTGGAGAGGTCCAAAGACAGCAGGGTGGGGAAAGGTTCCTTTTTGCAAGGCAGCACCTGGGGCTGTGGCCTTTGTGAAGGTAGAAGGAACAGAGCTAGGAAGGGGAATGGAACAGGAGTAGGAGAGAGAAAAGAGAGGCAGAAAGAAGCCCAGAGCCACCTATGTAAAACTGAAATTGTGGGCAGGATAGATGGCTCAGCAGTTGAGGCGCTTGCATGCAAAGCTAAAAGACAAGGTTCAATTCCCCAGGACCCACATAAGCCAGATGCACAGGGTGGTGCATGCGTCTGGAGTTCGTTTGCAGCGGCTAGAGGCCCTGGCGTGCCATTCTCTCTCTAATAAATAAAACTATTTTTTTAAAAACCCTGAAATTAGCAGGGCGTGGTGGCACATTTAATTCCAGCACTGGGGAGGCAGAGGTAGGAGGATCACCGTGAGTTCAAGGCCACCCTAAGACTACATAGTGAATTCCAGGTCAGCCTGAGATAGAGTGAGACCCTACCTCAAAAAACCAAAAAAAAAAAAAAAAAAAAAAAAAAAAAACTGAAATTAGCAGGGCATGGTGGTGCACGCCTTTAATCCCAGCACTGGGGAGGCAAAGGTAGGAGGATTACCATGAGTTTGAGGACACCCTGAGACTACATAGTGAATTCCAGGTCAGCCTGGGCTACAGCAAGACCCTACCTTGAAAAACCAAAAAAAAAAAAGCAGGACATGGTGGCTCATGCCTTTGATCCCAGCACTTGGGAGGCTGAAATAGGAGGATCATTGTGAGTTTGAGGCCAGGCTAAGAGTACATAGTGAATTCCAGGTCAGCTTGGGCTAGAGTGAGACCCTACCTCAATCAATCAATCAATCAATCAATCAATAAAATATTCTATTTACACATACATGTCCATGAAAGAAGAATCTAGTTGGCACCTTCTCAGCACTCTAGAAAATTCCATTTTCAGTTTGCTTGAGATAGGGTCTCACTAGATAGCCCAGGCTGATCTGAAATTCTTCATCCTCCTGCTTTAGCCTCCCTAGTACTGGGAATATAAGTGTGGACTACCACATGCAGTTCCTTGACTGCCCTGAGTTCACAGGTCCCGGTGACCTCTCCCTTGGTCCCAGCAGGGGAGCCTTACAGAGCCTTCCTCCAGTGCTCGGCGCAGGCCTGGCAGGTCAGCCTCAGGACACCAGACTTCAGCAATGAGGCACTTGTTAGTCACATCGAAGCTGCACATGTTCAGCATGTGGTAAATGGCTTTCATCTTCTTCACCTGAATGACGTGGCTGTATACCGACTCAGCAGCTTTACAAAGCACTTGCCTTAAGTAATCCTCAGTTTTGTGAAGCACCTGGGGAGAAAATATGTGGGCTTCATCATGGGCATGTCTTCTTCCTATCCACCTGGCCCCCTGACTGCCTTTGGGAACTTCCCCTGATGGAGGATCATTGTGATACCTGCTTCCAGGGCAGTACTCCCAGGAGGAGCAGAAAACAACAGCTCAGCCAAGCATGTGAGGTGGCCTCCCAAGAAGATGGTCCAAAGGACACAGGGAAGACTTGAACCTCACTGTCACTGTGACAATAAGGTGGCTTAGCTGGACCCAGACAGCCCCTGCACTCTTACCTATTCCCAAATGTGACCCAGCCTGTTACTCCTGGAAGCTACCAACTCCCATTCCAAGCATTCTGCCAAAAAAATAAAAATTCCCTTTTGCTTAATGAGTCAAAATATGTTTCATGTGGGGCATGGTGACACATGCCTTTAATCCCAGCACTTGGGAGGCAGAGGTAGGAGGATCGTTATGTTTCAAAGCCACACTGAGACTACATAGTGAATTTCAGGTCAGCCTGAGCTAAAGTGAGACCCTACCTCAAAAAAAAGAAAAATAATTAATTAATTAATGAGTTTCATGTCAGTGCCATCTGAAGAAATATGAATTCAAACAGGACCAGTAACATCTCACCACCACATTCAGTGCAGCTTGTTTCTCAGGGTCAAGAATGACTACTAAGCCCAACATACCAAAGACAAGCAAAGAGTCTTTCTGCACAGTCCCATCATTAAACCTAGGTTCATAGCTGTGAAAAGAAAACTTCTGGGATGAAGGGATTGCCTAGCAGTTAGGGCGCTTGTCTACGAAGTCAAAGGACCCAGATTCAATTCCCCAGGACCCATGTAACCAGATGCACAAGGTGGTACATGTGTCTGGAGCTTGTTTGCAGTAGCTGAAGGCCTTGGCATGCCCACTCTTTCTATCTGCCTCTTTCTCTCCCTCTCTCTCTCAGATCAATAAAATAAAATAAAATTTTTAAAAAAGAACACTTCCAGGAAGATTCACATGCTGCATAAAGTGTTTCTAAAGTCAGATTTTATATCTGAGGTTCCTGGGAAGGAAAACTGCTGGAACCCAAACATACAGGAGGACGTCAGGGTTATCCTGATGTCTCATGCTGAGCCAGTGTGTTTAGGCCACTCTAGTCTAAGACATCTGGATATATAAAAACACAACTTGCTATAATAAGAGAACACAAATAGATATGTACATGTTTTCCAGACCTTGGGCTTACTCACAGTGTACAGATCTTGAATCCGAGTGTTGAGACCCTCCTGAATCTCCTTCCGTTCCTCAGCAGTATTTGGATATGGGTAGACATGGCAGTGATAACTAGAGGATAGAATTCAAGTCTCACATTTAACAGGACAAGAAGAGCTGCTTCTCACACTAGAATCAGAATCTGTTCACACAAGTACACCTGCTTCCAACAAGAAGCAAAGCAACCCTTGCAGAAGATGGCAGGCCCATCTTGGCAAGGCCTTGCACACATACTTGTGAAGGCTTAATTAAGTGGGTCTCAAAACTCTGTAGAAACCAAATAACACCCCTATGATTCCAGAAAGTCAGTTCCCAATTCTGCCTTTCTGAAATCCAACAACATCCTGGGGCTGGGAATAATCACACAGGTTGAAAACACACCAAAAAGAGTCATGCATGTCAATGGCACATATGTGTTAATCTAGCACTTGGGAGGCTTAGGCAGGAGGATCAAGAGTTCAAAGCTTAAAATTAAGCTTGACTACATAGGGAGACACTATGTCAAATGAAATCTCTCTCTCTCACACATACACAGAAAACAAGGCCAGGCATGGTGGCACACACCTTTAACCACAGCACACAGGAAGCAGATAATTTAGATCAGCATCAGAGTATGTTCTTTTTAAAAAATATATCTTATTTATTTATTTATTTGTTTGTTTTTTGTTTATTTATTTATTTATTTATTTATTTGAAAGAGGTAGAGAGAGAGAATGAGACAGAATGGGCACACCAGTTCCTCCAGCCACTGCAAACGATCTCCAGACACATGTGCCCCCTTGTGCAGCTGGCTTACCTGGGTCCTGGGGAATTGAACCAGGGTCCTTTGGCTTTTCAGGCAAACGCCTTAACCACTAAGCCATCTTCTCCAGCCCAGAATATGTTTTGTTGTTGTTGTTGTTGTTTATTTTTTTATTTATTTTCAAGAAGAGAGAGAGAGGAGAGGGAACGGACATGCTAAGATCTCTTGCCACTGCAAATGAACTCTATTTTTTTTTTCGAGGTAGGATCTCACTCTAGCCCAGGCTGGCCTGGAATTCACTATATAATTCAGGGTGACCTCGAACTCCCAGCAATCCTCCTACCTCTGTCTCCCGAGTGCTGGGATTAAAGGTGTGTGCTATCATACCCAGCTTGTAAATGAATTCTAGATGTGTGTGCCCCTTGGTGCATCTGGTCTTATGAAGGTACATTAAAGGCATGCACCAAAACATGTCTATATGGGAGTACTATTATTATTTTCTCTTTTCTGAGGTAGAAACTGGTCTTGCTCTAGCCCTAGCCCAGGTTGACCTGGAATTCACTATGTAGTACCTCATGCTAGCTTTGAACTCATAGCCATCCTACCTCTACCTACCAAGTGCTGGGATTAAAGGCATGCACCACCACCATGCCTGGGGGGAATATTACTAACATGCCTCTATGTTTAATTATTTTAAGTAATGCCTGAGCAAGAGATGACATTTAAATGAAATGTTTTTAAAAAACCTGCTCTCAGGCTGAAAAGATGGCTTAGAGGTTAAGGTGCTTGCCTGTGAAGCCTAAGGACCGTGGTTCAATTCCCCAGGTCCCATGTAAGCCAGATTCATATGGTAGCACATGAGTCTGGAGTTGATTTGCAGTGGCTAGAGGCCCTGCTGTGCCCATTCTCACTCACTTTCTCTCCCCCTCCCTCTGTCTATAATAAATAAGTAAATAAATATAAAATCTTTAAAAGTAATAAAGTAAAAAAAAAAAAAACCTGCTCTCACCAGGCATGTTGGTAGACACCTTTAATCCCAGTACTTGGAAGGCTAAGGTAGAAGGATTGCTGTGACTTCAAGAACTCCCTGAGGCTACATTGTGAATTCCATGTTAGCCTGGGCTAGAGAAAGACCCTACCTCGAAAAACCAATAAAATAAAAAAAGTTAAGCAGTGACTGAAGAAGACACCCAAAATTGACCTCTGGCCTCCATAACACTTGCACCCACGTATACATGTGCACGTACATGCAGACAAGCATACACACATGTGCCAAAAGAGAACGAAAAGGAAGAAGCCTATGAGATGAAGTGCCTCTTTTTCTTACCAGTCACATATCTTCTTAACTTTGTGGCCAATCTGTTCCCCCCAAAAGGATATCAGGAACACACACCACTTTATGACTTCTCCCTACAGAGAGAAGCACAGGTCTTAGTTGTGTCTACCCTCCACACCCTCAGTAGGTCAAACTCCTCTGAAGACCTCTCTCACTGAATTGGGAGGATGGTAACTCCTACCATGCCAACTTCTATACCTGGAAGTTCACCCGCCACTAAGACAGCCCCAAGCCATGCAGCACTTCTCATAGGAACCTGCAGAGCAGCACTGAGTCCCACCAAGGCCATGCACCTTTCTTGGTTCCGTGCTCAGATTATAGCCAAGTGTCCTTTGTCAGTCTATTCCACATTTTCCCATTTTTATGCTTTTTGTTGGTGGTATTACCGTTTAAAACGGATACTGAGTGGTGCATGCCTTTAATGCCAAGATTTGGGAGGCAGAGGTAGGAGGATCGCTTTGAGTTCGAGGCCACCCTGAGAATACAGAGTGAATTCCAGATCAGCCTGGGCTACAGTGAGGCCCTACCTTGAAAAACCAAAAAATAAAAAAATAAAAATAAACAAAAGGCTGGAGAGATGGCTTAGTGGTTAAGGCACTTGCCTACAAAGCCAAAGGACCCAGGTTCAATTCCCCAGTACCCACATAAGCACAAGGGGGCATGTGTGTCTGGTGTTTGTTTGCAGTGACTGGAGGCCCTGGTGTGCCCATTCTCTTTCTGTCTCTCTTCTATCTATCTCTCTCTGCTTGCACATAAATAAAATTTTTAAAAATTAAAATAAATAAATAAATAAATAAATAAATAAATAAAACGGACACTAAAGAGACTGTACCTGCAACCTAGCATTCCTGAACCTTGCTAGGAACTACATGTGAGACGAGCCTCATTCATCACTCGGCAGAGTGCTTTGTTGTGAGCTGAATGGATGAGCCAACAACACAATAAAGAAAGGTGTAGCAGGAACATGACACAAGGTTACAAACTGACCGCTGATGAAAATAGGACCCAAGGCTCACAGGCAGCAAACTCTTCTAGAAACAGTAACCCTGGATTTGATAATTCAGCATTTGTGATGACTTTAAAATAACGTAATTATTAAGAATAATGAGAAATTACAAGTATTCAACAAAGCAGAATTCTATAAAACTGAAGAGGAAGGTCAGGGAGTAGCTGAGTAGTACAGTACTAACTAGTGTGAACAAAGCACTGAGTTCAAGCCCAGCACTGAAAAATCTGAATAGGCAGGTTGCCTACTTTCTAGGCACTACTATGGCTGTGAGGATTACAGCAGTGAACGAGAGACAAATGTCTCTCATGTGGGAGGGGAGGGGTCTATGTTCAGGCAGACAGCCAGATGGAGATTGGCATGAAGAAAGCCAGGCTGGAGAAGTCAGGAACAGAGGGTATGTGTGGCAATCTTAAAGAGTGGGCCAAGAAGGTCCCAGAAAAGATGACTTTCAGATGTAAAGAAGAAAGGAGGCAAAGGAGAAGCACACAGGGGTACACTCAGAAGGGAGAAGACCAGCACAGCTAAGAGGGATGGACAGGGAGAGTGACAGAACAGCCACAGATGTGACAGGGCCCATACTGTGTGTGTTGTGTATGTGTGCGTGTGTGTGTGCGCACACACACACACACCAGGAAACCACTGTGTTATGCAGTGGAGTAAAAAGAACTTGCAGGGATCATCCTGGATACCGGGCAAGGTGAGGCACATGCAGGGGCCCAGGCAGGGGACAAGAAAGGTACAGCTGATGACCCTAAATGGGACATGATAGGCTGGGGAAGGAGGAACAGGCAGACTTCTTTGTGCTTCCAAGGTGACCCTGGGGATCTACTGATGTACTCAAGTAGGGAAGAGAAAGCCAGGATGATCCTAAGGCCATTCAGAAACACAGAGCAGGAGGCAGGAAGGCCAGGTTTTAGGGACAAGTGCAGGACTCTGGTCTAAGGCATAAGGTGACAGTGTCTTCTATATATATTTTTTAATTTTTTTGTTTATTATTTATTTATTTATTTAAGAGCGACAGATAGAGAGAGAAAGAGGCAGATAGAGAATGGGCCCAGCAGAGCCTCCAGCCACTGCAAACGAACTCCAGATTGCATGTGCCACCTTGTGCATCTGGCTTACGTGGGTCCTGGGGAATCGAGCCTTGAACTCCAGTCCTTAGGCTTCACAGGCAAGCACTTAACTGCTAAGCCATCTCTCCAGGCCCTCTTCTATATTTTTACAAGCTGGCCTGTGTGGACAGACATGAGCCTGCTGTTCAGAGAAAGCCAAACTAGGCCTCAGTATTTAGGAGAAGGACCGTCAAGACTATGAAGTATGTGTGAACTTTAGGAAACCCATTCTTCATACAGTACCACCAACTTTGCTAAGACTGTCACATTACAAGTGACTGTGACACATACTCACCGTCTCAGGGTCTTCAAGGGACTCATCGAGCTCTGCATAGGTCACAATGGTGTACCCTTTACAGACCCTCCACAGCATTTTCTCAAATGCTTCCACTTTTCCTTGGTGAATCAAGCCAGATACAAATCTGTGAGACAATGAAGACAACCTGTGTCAGCTACAATATGGGCACCACAGAGCTGCAGGAGAGACAGGGAAGGCCTGTATTTCTGGGAAAATATGATGATGATAGGCACTGGGTTCAAGTAAGCTGAAGACATGGGACTGAATCCCATATGGCTGGGATTTCCCAGACCTTAAATGAGTGGCAATCTAGGTAATACTCCATTGTGCAAAGGAACCTGCCTGGACACGTTTGTTTCAGTTTAGCTTCTGGATGGGGAAGAAATCTTCACTCAGAATGGACAACCATAAGAGGAACCCAGCCAGGTTTGTGGTAGAAACTCACATCACTCCCAAAAATCAAAAAACAAGCCAGACAGTAAAAACCCACAGGCTGAGGACTGGATGCACATGTCCCTGAGTTGATAGAGCACTCCCAACTATCTGGTGAACATGCAAACACATTCTTCCTTTTTTTTTTTTTTTTTTTTTTGGTTTTTTTCAAGGTAGGGTCTCACTCTGGTCCAGGCTGACCTGGAATTAACTATGTAGTCTCAGGGTGGCCTCAAACTCTCGGCGATCCTCCTACCTCTGCCTCCCGAGTGCTGGGATTAAAGGCGTGCGCCACCACGCCCGGCTAAAAGTTCATTTTTATAAAAAGTCACAGATGGAGATATAGATCAATGGTAGAGTACCTACCTAGCATGTGCAAGGTCATGGGATCAATCCCCAGGACCACAAAAAAACAAGTCACAGTTTGGAGAGATGACTCAGTGGTTAAGGCACTTGTCTACAAAGCCTAAGGACCCAGGTTCAATTCCCTAGTACCCATGTAAAGCCAGCTGCACAAGGTGGCATGTGCGTCTGAGTTCATTTGCAGTGGCTGGAGGCCCTGGTATGCCCATTCTCTCTCTCTCAAAATAAATAAATAAACTTTTTATTATTTTATTTATTTTTGGAGAGAGACAGACAGACAGAGAGGGAGAGGGAGACAGATAGAGATGGGCGTGCCAGCAGTCTCTCAGCTGCTGTGAACGAAATCCAGATGTGTGCGCCCCCTTGTGGGCAAGTGTGGCATTGCACCCTTGCGTCACTTTGCATCTGGCTAACCGTGGGACCTGGAGATTGGAACCACTGGAGATTGGAACCAGAGTTCTTAGGCTTAGCAGGCAGGCGCCTTAACCGCTAAGCCATCCCTGCAGCCCTAAAATTTTTTTAAAGTAGTTATCTCTTTAAAAGTCACAAATTGGGCTGGAGAGATGGCTTAGAAGTTAAGGTGTTTTCCTGCGAAGCCAAAGGACCCAGGTTTGATTCCCCAAGACCCACATAAGCCAGATGCACAATGTGGCACATGTGTCTGGAGTTCTTTGCAACTGCCCAACACCCACAGTCATTCTGACCTCCACATACACTATGGGGCATGCAACACTCACACACTAATATGCACCCACATATACACATTAAAAAGAAAGGGCAGGGCTGAAGAGGTGGCTTAGCAGTTAAGGTACTCGCCTGTGAAGCCTAAGGACCCAGGTTTGACTCTCCAGAAGCCACGTAAGACAGACATACAAAGTGACCCATGCACACAAGATCACACATGCACACAAGGTAACACACACATCTAGAGTTCAACTGCAGTGGCTAGAGGCCCTGATGCACCAATTTTCTCCCTCCCTCCCTCCCTCCCTCTCTCTCTCAAATAAAATAAAATAAATTATAAAAAAAAAATAAAATAAAATAAATAAATAAAAAAAAAAAAAAGACAGCCAGACTTGGTGGCTCACACCTTTAATCTCAGCACTCAGAAGGCAGAGGTAGGAGCATAACTTTAAGTTTGAGGCCAACCTAGGACTACAGAGTGAATCAGAGTGAGTTCCAGGTCAGCCTGGGCTAAAGTGAGACTTTACCTGGTGGGAGGAGAGGAGAAAGAAAGAAGAAAAAAGAAAAGACAAAGAATGGATAGCAGAAGGAGAGCCTGAAAGCATAACTAATTAAAACAATCAACTCACTTGGGTCTCTATGCTTCCACCAAATAGGACTCAATGTTTCAATGACCAATTATTTCAGGCTTATAAGAGTTAACACTAGGGCTGGAGAGATGGCTTAGCGGTTAAGGCGCCTGCCTCCTAAGCCTAAGAACACCAGTTCCAATCTCTAGGTCCCACGTTTAGCCAGATGCCAAGTGATGCAAGGGTGCAATGCCACACTTGACCACAAGGGGGCGCATGC
The DNA here is from genome assembly GCA_036365145.1 of Orientallactaga sibirica. Taxonomy (NCBI): domain Eukaryota; kingdom Metazoa; phylum Chordata; class Mammalia; order Rodentia; family Dipodidae; genus Orientallactaga; species Orientallactaga sibirica. The sequence goes on along the minus strand of JAEOAD010000026.1, from coordinate 25,940,755 downwards.
ATCTGGATTTCGTTCACAGCTGCTGAAAGACTGCTGGCGTGCCCATCTCTATCTGTCTCCCTCTCCCTCTCTCTCTCCCCTCTCTCTCTCTCTCCAAAAAAAAAAAAAAAAAAAAAAAAAAAAAGTTAACACTAGATGACTTACTTAAATGTTGCTTCTTTCTAACTCAATACCCCAAAGAAGAAATTCCCATAGTATCTGGCTACAGGGCCGGGTCATCCAGCTCAGTAAGCACAAGGGTACAAGTGCTTCCTTCAATATTCACGTCCACTCAGTCACAGTCTTTACAATGCACCCATTCATCCTCTAAAACACTTGCCTTCTCTCTTTTTACAGAAGGGCCTGATGCCCCAGTCACTGTCACCTACCCCAGTTTTGCTCCCAGTCTCTGCATACAGCTGTAGTCCAACAAAGAATCATTTTCTAAGGTGGGGAATTCTTCATATGTAGGTTCAAACTAGAAAGTGACATAAAATCAAGTGTTTTTCATTAAAAGTGACACTATCCCTCACTATTCCAAAGTAGTTTACTAAGGACCTAACTCACTGGTAAGAATGAGGTGCAAGGCCCACAGTAAGTGAGGCTTGGCCCTGATAAGAACAAGAAAGCGCCCTTCCTCAGGTAGGCCACTTGAATCCCACACTTACATGTAGAAGTAATTAGGATTGCTCTTAAAGTTGGGGCCACCCTGAGACTACATAGTTAATTCCAGGTCAGCCTGGGAGGCAGAGGTAGGAGGATTGCAAAAAAACAAAAAAAAAAAAAAGAAAAAAAAGTGAATTCCAGGTCAGCCTGGGCCAGGTGAGACCCTACCTGAAAAAAAAAAAAAAAAAAAAAAAAAAGAAGTAGCTCTTGTCTTAATTCAAAACTAAATGATTTTATCAGAGGTCACACTTAGATCAAGTGACACTAAATTCAGAAGGGACAGACTTCCTTCTACAAGAAACTCAGCTCAGCATGGCACAGGCTGACCAGCCATAATGAAAAAGCCTGAAACTAAACTGTTCTGAGCAAACACTGGAGAGTCCCAAACCTCCAAGGTCTCAAACTTGAATCACAAACATCTGGGATCAGGATGCTCAGGACATCCTACAACATGGACTATTCTCTCTCACCCCCGCTCCCATAGGGTCTCACTCTAGCCCAGGCTGACCTGGAATTCACTCTGTAGTCTCGGGCTGACCTTGAACTCATAGTGATCCTTCTATTTCTGCCTCCTGAGTCCTAGGATTAAAGGCATGAGCCATCATGCCTGACTAAATTAAAGAATCATTAAAGAATCTTTTATTTCCTTCACTCTTTTTTTTTTTTTTTTTTTTTTTTTTTCGAGGTAATGTCTCACTGTAGCCCAAACTGACCTGGAATTCACTATGTAAGTCTCATGGTGGCCTTGAACTCATGGCAATCCTCCTACCTCTGCCTCCTGAGTGCTGGGATTAAAGGCATGCGCCACCACGCCCGGCTACTTCCTTTACTCTTAAACAGTTTGAAAAAACTAAATTTTAGAAGATGGCTTATACTTTTCAACTTTCTATAATGATCCTAAGCCATTTTCCTCAATTGAAAACTAGCATTCTATAAGACATATCATTACTGCTAAAATTACCCACACAGGAAAAGACTTGGAAAGCTTTTTTCAACACTATACAACCCAAATGAAAAGTAATGAAATGAAAAAGTAAAGCTAAAAGAACAATGTATCTAGGACAAGTGTGGTGGTTTATATCCATGATTTCAGCACTCAGAAGGCTGAAGCATGAGGATTGCTGAAGAATTCAAGGCCTGTCTAGGTTATATAATAGATATTATCTCAAACCAACATTAACAAAGCAACACATCTAAATGAATGGATAATAAACCCCATAGCCTTGTGGGAACTTGGTTTTTCCAGTGTTTGCCTCTCCCAAAATGTCCCATACCTCAACGTTTCGTCTAACGAAGGTTTTCGTCACCCGTAGCATGTGAGTGTACTCAGTGAGTTCCAGTAGGTTTTTCCTCAGTTTCTCCTTGTTCTTGGTGACTTCTCTCAGCTCGACCTCAAGCTTCTGTAACTGCTCCTACAATAAAATAATTATCACCAACAGCATGGCTTACAGCAAGGTGCAGTGGTACATACTTTTAATCCTAGCACTCAGCGGGCTGAGGTAGAAGGATCTCCCAGAGTTCAAAGCCAGACTGAGTTCCAGGTCAGCCTAGATTACAGTGAGACCCTACCTCAGAAACAGACACTAGCAGCCGGGTATGGTGGCGCATGCCTTTAATCTCAGCATTCAGGAGGCAGAGGTAGGAGAACTGCCATGAGTTCAAGGCCATCCTGAGACTACATCGTGAATTCTAGGTCAGCCTGGGCCAGAGTGAGACCCTACCTCAAAAAACCAAAAACAAAAACAAGAAAGAGACACCAGCTGGGCATGGTGGCACAGGCCTTTAACCCCAAAACTCCAGAGGCAGAGGTAAGAGGATTGCTGTGATTTCAAGGTCAGCCTGAGACTACAGAGTAAGTGCCAGGTCAGCATGGGCTAGAGTGAGACCCTACCTCAGAAAAGAAGAGAAAAAAAAATGACCGGGCCTGGTGGCATCCACCTTTAATCCCAGCACTCGAGAAGCAGAGGTAGGAGGATCACCACAAGTTTGAGGCCACCCTGAGACAACAGTGAATTCCAGGTCAGCCTGAGCTAGAGTGAAACCCTACCTCGACAAACCAAAAAAAAAAAAAAAAAAAAAACGCTAGCTCATCTTTTCTAAACACAACTTCCTAGTTTCTAACTTAAGTCCCCATTCATTTGCACTTAATAATTAAGAGGACAAAGCATTCAATTTTTTTTTTTCTAAGGTAAGTTCTCACTCTAGCCCAGGCTGACCTGGAACTCACCCTCTAGTCCCAGGCTGTCCTTGAACTCACAGGGATCTTCCTAACTCTGCCTCCCAAGTGCTGGGACTAAAGGCATGAGCCACCACACCTGGCAGGACAAAGCATTCTTAGGAAAAAATCTTTACTAGCTATATACCAAGGAACCTTCTCATCACTTAGATATTAAAACAACAGACCGAAATTATAAGACAAATCACTGAGCCAATAAAAACTCATATGCAGGGCTGGAGGGATGGCTTAGCAATTAAAGCACTCGCCTGCAAAGCCAAAGGACCCAGGTTCGATTCCCCAGGACCCACAGAAGCCAGATACACAAGGTGGCGCATGCATCTGGAGTTCATTTGCAGTGGCTAGAGGCCCTAGCACACCCATTCTCTCTCTATCTGCCTCTTTTTCTCTCAAATAATTTTTTTAAAAACCTTATATACAAACAAATCACTTAACACAACCACACTCATCATTGTTCTCTGCCTCATCCAAACTAGGTTATATACATCATAATAACTAACCCATCTAACAGGCTGAATCTTCTACTCAGAGGGATAAGGGATGGTCTGGAGTCCACTCAGATACCAAATGGTTGACAAACTTCTCTGAGATACACAGAGCAGCAGGTTACCAGAAGGCTTTGGTGACATAGGGTCATTGTTCTAAAAAAATGATGAAGAGCCAGCTATTTCTCAGAGTGACCTGTAGCATGAACAGTGTATAACCCCAATGAATCTCACAGGGGAGATGTTGACAGACTCCAGTTGAGTGTTCTCATAGGAGAAGAGGTGACATACTTCATCCCCAACACTGGAACTACTAACCTAAGGTGGAGGCATTATCCTATTTGCTGCCCACCCAGAACAGATTAGTTCCTTCATTGGGTTTCTCAGCACTAGTTTGGGAAGCATGGGTAGATTTGGGAGGACAATGAAGGCCTAAGACTGAAGTTCCAATTACTGGTACAGGTTTGCTAAGGAAAGCAAAATCCCAGAATGCACTTCTTGGGACATGACAGACAGATGACTAATTCCCCTGAGCCTCTGCTCAGCAGCAGCAGCAGCAGGAAGGGATGGCACACTGGCCATTGTAGAAGAAAACTGACAGGGTTAGCTATAATACTGTTCTTTAATTTTCAGGCCACACTTTTGGGAGGAAAAGCAGAAAACCATTAAGCACTATGAAGAAGTAACCAGACAACCCCAAGATTGAAGCTGAAGCAACTTCTTCCAGAGCAAGTTACCTGCATTTCCAGAACCTGCTTAAGAGGTGGTGCAGGAGGACTGGCCTCTCCCTCAGGCAGGGGAATATCAGCTCTGGTAATTTCCTGTACCAGATATACTGTGAAAATAAGGCACGCAATCAGATACAAAAACTTACTGTAATCTCTCAGTCATAACATGTCTAATCCCAACCTTCTAAGTGTACAAAATTCTTGCTTGTTCTAACTGATTTACAGGTTACTTTGTGCGTCTTTCTTCCAAAAATCTGCAAAATAATGCTGCCTGGGAGACTGGCACAAAGTGAAATAAAGAATAATCTAAATAAACATTGGCTGAAATTCCCCCAGCTGTTTTCTAAAACCCTGAACTAGAAAGATGGTTCAGCAGCAAAGGCATTTGCTTGCAAAGCCTGTTGGCCTGAGTCAATTCCCTAGTGTCCACGTAAAACCTGATGACACCAAGTAGCACATGCATCTGGAGTTTTTTGTTTGTTTGTTTTTTGTTTTCTGAAATTAAAAGTGTGAGCCACCATGTCCAGCTATAAAGATTTTTTTATATTTTATTTTATTTATTTATTTGAGAGAAAGATATATATATAGAGAGAGGCACAGAGAGAGAGAGAGAATGGGCACTCCAGGGCCTCCAGCCACTACAAATGAACTCCAGATGCATGTGCCACTTCGTGTATCTGGCTTATGTGGGTCCTGGGGAATCAAACCAAGGTCCTTTGGCTTTTCAGGCAAGCGCCTTAACCACTAAGCCACCTCTCCAGCCAGGACTTTTTTTATTTTTATTTAGTTGCAAGCAGAAAGAGAGAGAGACAGAATGGGCACACCAGGGTCTCTAAGCCTCTGCAAACTCCAGACACATGCACCACTTGGTGTATCTAGCTTTACATGGGTACTAGGGAATCAAACCCAGGTCTTTTTGTTTTGTTTTGTTGTTTTAAATTATTTTATTTATTTTTGGAGAGAGAGAGACAGACAGAGAGGGAGAAGGAAACAGAGAATGGGCACGCCAGCAGTCTCAGCTGCTGAGAACGAACTCCAGATGTGTGCACCCCCTTGTGGTCAAGTACAGCATTGCGCCCTTGCGTCACTTTGCATCTGGCTAAACGTGGGACCTGGAGATTGGAACCGGGTTCTTAGGCTTAGCAGGCTGGCACCTTAACCGCTAAGCCATCTCTCCAGCCCTGTTTTGTTTTTTGAGATAAGGTTTCACTCGAGCCCAGGCTAACCTGGTATTCACTCGGTATTCTCAGGGTAGCCTCAAACTCGTGGTGATCCTCCTACCTCTGCCTCCCGAGTGCTGGGATGTGTGTGTGCCACCATGCCTGGCCAAACCCAGGTCTTTAAACATTGCAGGCAAGGGCCTTTACTGCTGAGCAATCTCTCCAGCCCCCAAAAAGATATAAATATAAAAGGAGTTGGAAAGATGGCTTAGTGAATAAGGTGCTTGCCTGTGAAGCCTGAGGACCCAGGTTCGATTCCCCAGTGCCCACATAAATCCAGATGCACAGGGTGGCGCATGTATCTGGAGTTTGTTTGCAGTGGCTGGAGGCCCTGGACACCCATTGTCCTTCCATCCCCCCCTCTCAAATAAATAAATAAAATATCTTAAATATAAATAAATAAAAATAAAAGACCAGGCTTGGTGGCCCATGCCTTTAATCCTAGCATGTGGGAAGTAGAGATAGGAGGATCACTACAAGTTCAAGTATACAGACTAAATTCCAAGTCAACCTGGGCTACAGTGAACCCCTACCTCCAAAAAAAAAAATCAATAAACAAATAAAACCCTGAGTAAAGGAATCCCTGCACTTGGAGACTGAAGAAAGACTAGGGACGCTTGGAGGTGGAGACCTATGACTGCCCCCATCAAAGGAAACAAGCTGGCTTCTCTGCAGAAGTCCTCAAAGAAAGACCGGACAGCCACCTGTCCAGCAAAGCCATGGAGTGAGGGCAGAACCAGGATTTCCTGCAAAGCCCTAGATAGCCCTGATTTCCAGCAGGGTCTGTGCCCAGCTCCACTATTTAAGTAACAGCTAGATTTATGGAAATAAAGGATATCAGCAAAAATAACCCATTTTCTGTAGTTCATATTTTTTTCTTTTTTTTTTTTAAGTCTTTTTTAATTAATTAATTAATTAATTTGCAAACAGAGAGAGAGAGAGAACACAGGCAGAGAGAGAATACAGGCAGGGAGAGAAAGGGTATGCCAGGGCCGGTAGCCCCTGCAAACAAACCCCAGATGCATGTGCCCCTTGTGCATATGGCTTATGTGGGACCTGGAGAATCAAACTGGGGTCTTTAGGCTTCGCAGGCATGGGCCTTAACCGCTAAGCCATCTCTCCAGCCCCGTAGTTTGTATTTTTCAACTACATAAAGTGTCTTATTCAGAATAAAGGTTATAATACCTGGCAGAACCTCTACAAAGTACAATATTTGGGAAAAAGAGAGCAAGGGAGGGAAAAAAGCAACTACATTTTACCAATGAAAGTGCAAAAGGGCACTAGGTTTAAGAAGTTTCTAGCAGGGCTGGAGAAATGACCTAGCAGTTAAGGCACTTACCTGCAAAGCCTAAGGACCCAGGTTCGATTCCTCAGTCCCCAAATAAGCCAGATGCACAAGGTGGTACATGCATCTGGAGTTCGTTTGCAGTGGCTGGAGGCCCTAGCATGCCCATTCACTATATCTGCCTCTTTCTCTTTCTCCCTCCAACAAATAAATAAACAAAATGTGGGCTAGAGAGATGGCTTAGCAGTTAAAGCCCTTGCCTGCAAAGCCTAAGGACCCAGGTTCAATTCCCCAGTACTTACATAAGCCAAATGCACAAGGTAGCACATACAACTGGTGTTTGTTTGCAGTGGCTAGAGGCCCTAGCACGCTCATTCTTTCTTTCTCTCTCCCTTTGTCTGTCTCTCTCTCTCTCTCTCTCTCTCTCTCTCTGCCTCTATCTTGTTCTCTCAAATAAATAAATAAATATTAAAAAATAAAATTTTTTAAATTAAAATTAAAAAAACAGTTTCTAAAAACAGATGTAAATTGCATAAACCTATTTAAGCCAAAATTTCCTTGAGAGTTCTTTTTGTTTGTTTGTTTGCTTGCTTGCTTTTTCAAGGTAGAGCCCCACTCTAGCCCAGGCTGACCTGGAACTCACTCTAGAGTCCCAGGCTATCCTTACACTCACAGTGATCCTCCTACCTCTGCCTCCAGAGTGCTGGGATTAAAGGCATGTGCCATCATGCCTGGCTCAGAGTCTCTTTTATAAAAAAGTCTGAAATCTCTCTCTCTTTCTCTTTCTTTTTTTTTTTTTTTTTTTTTGGTGGGAGAGTTGGGGTAGGATGTTGTGGGTGGAACCCAAGGCTTTACACAAGCTAAGCAAGCACTATACCACTGAAGTACTGCCCCAGCCACACCATCTGTTTCAAACAGGCAGTCATGGACAAGCCAAAAACCTCATTCCATATATGTGAGCTGTCCAGTGACTCATGTATGTAGTAAAAACAGGAAAATATCATTTTAACATATACAATCTACACAAATAACTAGGACTTGAAGCAAGATGAAAAGGAAAAGATTCAGATAACAATCTTTTTGTTAATGTTAAAAACCCTAAGGGCTGGAGAGATGGGTTAGTAGTTAAGGAGTTTGCCTACAAAGTCAAAAGGCCCAGGTTCAGTTCCCCAGTACTTATGTAAAGCCAGATTCACAAGGTGGTACATGGCTCAGGAATTCATTTATAGTGGCTAGAGGCCCTGGTGCACCCTATCTGTCTCTGCCTCTCTCTCTCTTTTTTTTTAATAGTTTTTCTAGGTAGGGTCTCACTCTAGCCCAGGCTGACCTGGAATTCACTATGTAGTCTCAGTGCAGCCTCAAACTCATGGTGATCCTTCTACTACCTCTGCCTCCCAAGTGCAGGGATTAAAGGCATGTGCCACCACATCCAGCTTTCTCTCTCTCTAAAAAAAATTTTTTTTTGCCAGGCATGGTGGTACATGCCTTTAATTCCAGCACTGGGAAGGCAGAGGTAGGAGGATCATGTGAATTTGAGGCCAGTCTGAGACTACATAGTGAATTAGTGAATTCCAAGTAAGCCTGAGCTACAGCAAGACCCTGCCTCAAAATAAACAAAAAAAATTTAAAAAAAAACAAAAAACCTTAATTAGGGGTTGGAGAGATGGCTTAGCGGTTAAGGCGCCTGCCTGCAAAGCCTAAGAACGCCCATTCAAATCTCCAGGTCCCACAATTAGGCAGACGCAAAACTGACACAAGTGCACAATGCTGCACATGTGCACAAGGGAGCAATGCGTCTGGAGTTCGTTCACAGCGACTGAGAGGCCACTAGCACGCCCATTTTCTGTCTCTCTCTTTCTGTCTTTCTCTATGTCTCTCTCAAATTAAAAAAAAAAAAAAAAAAAAAAAATTAGAGTCAGGTGTGGTGGTACAAGCTTTTAATACCAGTACTCAGGAGGCAGTGGTAGGAAGATCATGTTGAGTTTGAGGCCACCCTGAGACTACATGGTGAATTGCAGGTCAACCTGGACTAGAGTGAAACCTTACCTCGGAAAACCAAAAAAGAAAAAAAAAAAACAAAAACCTTAATTAGAAGGGCAGGCAGGATAGCAAACAACTATAATCCCAGACCTTTGGATGGGTCAGTAGAAGGATCAATAGTTGAGGACCAGCTTTTTCAGCTACATGAGCCCCTGCCACAGGGGAAAAAATAAGTCCCCATTTGAGAAAAGGAAATCAGGGCTGAAAAAATGGCTTAGTGGTTAAGGTGCTTGCCTGTGAAGCCCAAGGACCCTGGTTCAAGGCTCAATTCCCCAGGACCCACGTAAGCCAGATGCACAAGGTGACACAAGCATCTGGAGTTCGTTTCCAGTGGCTGGAGGCCCTGGCATGCCCATTCTCTATCTGCCACTTTCTTTCTCTGTCACTCTCAAATATCAAATAAATAAATAAATAAATAATAAACAAAAAATTAAAATAAATAAATAAATAAAAATTAGGGGCTGGAGAGATGGCTCAGATGTTAAGGCACTTGCCTGCAAATCCTGACGGCCTGGGTTCAATTCAATTCCCAGTGCCCATGTAAAACCAAATGCACAGTGTGCATGCATCTGGAGTTTGTTTACAGTGACAAGAGGCCCTGGCACGCCCATTCTCTCTCTCCTTCTCCCTTTCTCTCTCCTTGCAATTAAATAAATAAAAATATTAGCTGGGTGTGGTGGCGCACACCTTTAATCCCAGCACTCTGGAGGCAGAGGTAGGAGGAATACCATGAGTTCGAGGCTACCCTGAAACTACAGAGTGAATTCCAGGTCAGCCTGGGCTAGAGTGAGACCCTACCTCAAAAAAATCAAAACAAACAAACAAAAAAAAAAAGTAGCTAAGGTCTGGAGAGAAGGCTTAGTGGTTAAGGCCTTTGCCTGCAAAGCCAAAGGTCCTTGGTTCGATTCCCCAGAACCTACATAAGCCAGCTGTACAAGATGGCGCATGCATCTGGAGTTGGTTTACAATGGCTGGAGGCCTTGTCGTGCCCATTCTCTCTCTCTCTTTCTTTGAAATAAATAAAAATAAAATACATTTTTTAAACAGTAGCTAAAAAACTAAGTAAATCTGGGGCTGGAGAGATGGCTCTGTGGTTAAAGGCATATGCTTGCAAAGCCTAACAGCCTGGGTTCTTCAGTACCCACATAAAGCTAGAAGCACAAAGTGACATATGTGTCTAAAGTTCATTTGCAGTGGCAGAAGCCCTGATGTGCCCATACTTTCTCTCTCTCAAATAAACAAAAATATTTTTTTAAAAAGAAATTAAAGCCAAGCGTGGTGGTACATGCCTTTAATTAATCCAGCACTTGGGAGACTGAGGTAAGAGGATCACTGTGAGTTTGAGACCAGCCTAAGTCTTAATTCCAGGTCAGCCTGGGCTGGAGCAAGACCCTACCTCAAAAAACAAAACAAAAACATTAATTAATTAAAATAAATAATTAGGGCTGGAGAGATTGCTTAGCAGTTAAGGCACATGCCTGTGAAGCCTAAGGACCCAGGTTCAATTCTCCAGGTCCCACATAAGCCACATGCACATGGTAGCACATGTATCTGGAGTTAATGTGCAGAGGCTAGAGGCCCTTGTGTGCCTATTTTCACACACACACTCTCTCTCTCTCCCTCTTTCTGTCTCTAATAAATAAATAAATAAAAATAAAATCTTTTTAAGAAATAAAATAAATACTTAAAGGGGCAGGAGAAGATGGCTGAATGATTAAAGGCACTGGCTTGCAAAGTTTGAAAGCCTAATGGCAAGCAAGGTGTGGGGACACACACATTTAATCCCAGCACTTGGGAGGCAGAGGTAGGAGGATTGCTTTGAGTTCAAGGTCACCCTGAGACTACATAGTGAGGTCAGCCTGGGGTACAGTGAAACCCTACCTCAGAAAAGCAAAAAAGAAAGCCTAATGGTGTGGGTTTGATTCCCAGCACCCATGTAAGGCCAGATGCACAAGGTAGTTCATTTGTAGAGGTAGGAGGCCCTGGTATGCTCATACTCATTCTGTCTGCCTCTCTCTCTCTCTCTCTCTCTCAAATAAATAAGTAATCCAGAGTAATGATTTGCAATCAGAAATCATTCAAAAGTCAGACTCTCTCCCCTAAACTACTTCAGATTAAGATTTTACAGATTTCAGAGATTAAAAAAAAATCTGGAGCCGGGTGTGGTGGTGCATGCCTTTAATCCCAGCACTCGGGAGGCAGAGGTAGGAAGATCACCGAGTTCGGGGCCACCCTGAGACTACAGAGGGAATTCCAGGTCAGCCTGAGCTAGACTGAGACCTTACCTCGAAAAACCAAAAATAAATAAATAAATAAAACTGGGGCTGGAGGGATGGCTTAGTGGTTAAAGCATTTGCCTGCAAAGCTAAAGGACCCAGGTTCAATTACCCAGGACACACGTTAGCTAGATGTACGAGGGGGCGCACATGTCTGGAGTTCATTTGCAGTGGCTGGAGGCCCTGGTGCACCCATTCTCTCTCTCTCTCCCTTTTTCTCTGTCAAATAAATAAATAAACAAATAATAAAAGGGCTGGAGAGATGGCTTAGCATTAGGCGCATGCCTGCGAAGCCTAAGAACGCCTGTTTGAATCTCCAGGTCCCACATTTAGCCAGACACAAAAGTGACGCAAGCACGCAATATCACACATGCACAGAAGGGGGCACAGGCATCTTGAGTTCCTTCACAGCAGCTGAGAGGCCACTAGCACACCCATTTCTCTGTCTATCTCTCTCTGTCACTCTCTCTCAAATTAAAAATAAAAATAAAAAATTAAATTAAAAAAAAATCTGACTAGTTTTTATTTTGGTGTATGGGCACACAAGTGTGGAGGTCAAGGACAATCTCAGGGTGTCAGACCTTGAAACAGGTCTATCTCGTTTTTACTGTCTCAAATGCTAGATTGGCCGGCCTATGAGCTTTAGGATCTGTGAGCTTTAGGATTTGCCTAATTCCACCTCCCAGTGTTTTGGGTAATTGGGATTATTGCACTACTTGCATCTAGCTTCCCTTGGGTTCTGGAAATCCAAACTCTGGTCATCAGGTTTGTGCAGCAAGGGCTTCTAACCACTGCCATCTCCCCAGCCTGCTGCTGAGTTTTAGTTCTTAACCAGATAACACTGATCTAACTCAGTCATAAGAAAGCCCTGAAAAAAGACAGTATTAACAAACTGCCATTTTCTGTTTTCCTATTCCTTGATAATTTTTTTATTTTTATCTCATTTTATTTATTTATTTTTTATTAGACACAGGGAAAGGGGGAGAGAGAGAAAGAATGGGCATGCCAGGGCCTCCATCCACTGCAAACAAACTCCAGATGCATGCACCCCATTGTGCATCTGGCTAATGTGAGACGAGGAGAATCAAACTGTGGTCCTCAGGCTTTGCAGGCAAACGCCTTAACCACTAAGCCGTCTCTCCAGCCCAGATATAACTTTAAATTGTATAATATGTATACAGTGATTTTAAGCAATAAAAACTACACAGAAAGGCAAGGTGGAGGGAGGGCTAATCAAAATCTAAGAGGATATAAATGAGTAATATGGAAACCTACTTTTCTGGACAATGGAACACTCAGAAGCCATAGATTGTTACTAGAAAATTTTCAGTGCCAGGGATGGGATACCTTCCAGAGAGTTGTTGGCCAGGGAGGTCACAGATATCCCCAAAAGATTATAGGCCATTGCTGAGGCCCTTGGTTTCCCACCAGGAATAGATGGCAAGACACTATTGCTGAAGACTCCACATACTTGGGCTGCAAGGTCACTGAGAAATGCTGCTGGAACTGAGCTGAAAGCCTCCTCCATGTGGACCAACTGACAGAAAGCTGGAAAAAGCTATGCTACATGCAGTTCAATGGAAGAGAGAGAAGATACTCAACAGTTAACACTGCAAGCTTTAAATTTGGCCAGTCAGGCCAAATGAGCCAATGGGTATGATAGCGGCATGTCTGTTATGGGGGAAACTAACTGCACTCTGATTGGACTGGAGGCCTGCTCCATGGGAGGGAATACATCCCTGATACTAAAAACCTACGACAGGAGTAGTCCTAGAGGTATAATGTCTGCTTTTATCTGGCTAAACATATATAATATGCTCACTGAACTGCCCAGTAAACACTTCTCTTAATGTCCATACCCATATATCAACGCTACTCTCACTTTTGGTTAGAGAAGCTTCTCTCTCTCTCTCTCTCTCTCTCTCTCTCTTTTTTGTGATTTTTCGAGGTAGGGTCTCACTCTAGCCCAGGCTGACCTGGAAGTCACTCAGGGTGGCCTTGAACTCATGAAATCCTACTATCTCTGCCTCCCAAGTGCTGGGATTAAAGGCCCGGCTGAAGCTTCTCTTTTCAGATGGTAGTGACCTTGGGATGACTCAGAAGGCACCAAGATGCTGAGAAGAAGGGACAGAGGAGCATTCAGCACTGAAACATCTCTAACACACCTTCCAAGGCTCAGGGTCCATTGCGAAAGAGGGGGTAGAAAGAATGTAAGAGCCAAAGGAAGAGCAGGACTCCTTACAAGGTGCTCCTCCAGACACAAAATGGCCTGGATATCCATGACCTCACAGTGTCTGACACTACCTACACAAGACCATTATAACAGGAGGAAAAGATCATGACATCAAAATGAAAAGAGTGACTGATTGAAAGGGGAGAATATGATGGAGTTTCAAAGGGGAAAGTGGGGGGAGGGAGGGAAGTACCATGGGATATTGTCTACAATCAAGGAAGTTGTCAATAAAAAGAAAAAAGAGCCGGGTAGGAGGATCGCTGTGAGTTCAAGGCCACCCTGAGACTACATAGTTAATTCCAGGTCAGCCTGGGCCAGAGTGAGACCCTACCTCAAAAAAAAAAAAAAAAAAAAAAAAAAAAAGCCGGGCGTGGTGGTGCACGCCTTTAATCCCAGCACTTGGGAGGCAGAGGTAGGAGGATCACTGTGAGTTCAAGGCCACCCTGAGACTACAGAGTAAATTCCAGGTCAGCCTGAGCTAGAGTGAGACCCTACCTCGAAAAACCAAAAAAGAAGTTTCAGTTTGGGGGTGAAAAGATGACTCAGTTGTTAAAGGTAATTGCAAAGCCTGATGGCTTGCATTTGATTCCCCAATACTCACATAAAGCCAGAAACACAAAATGGCACACGTGTCTGGAGGGCATTCTGGTGCACCAGCACTTCTCTGTCTCTCTTCGTCTCCAAATAAATAATAAACATTAGAAGAAAAAAAAAAACTACACGGGGGGTGGGGAGCTATGGAGATGGCTTAGCAATTAAGGCACTTGCCTACAGAGCTCAAGGACCCAGGTTCAATTCCCCAGGACCCATGTAAGCCAGATGCATAAGGTGGCCCATGCAACTGGAATTCATTTGCAGTGGCTGGATGCCCTGGCGCACCCATTCTCTCTCTTTCTCTCTACCTGCCTCTTTCCCTCTCTCTTTCTCTAATGAATAAGTAAAAATAAAATATTTTTTTAAATGCCAGGCATGGTGGCACATGCCTTTAATCCCAGCACTTGGGAGGCAGAGGAAGGAGGATCGCTGTGAGTTCAAGGCCACCCTGGTACTACAGAGTGAATTCCAGGTCAGCCTGAGCTAAAGTGGGACCTTGCCTCAAAAATAATAATAAGGGGCTGGAGAGATGGCTTAGCAGTTAAGGCGCCTGCCTCCTAAGCCTAAGAACGCTGGTTCCAATCTCCAGGTTCCAATCTCCAGGTCCCACACTTAGCCAGATGCAAAGTGATGCAAGGGCACAATCCCGCACTTGACCACAAGGGGGCTCACGCATCTGGATTTCATTCACAGCAGCTGAGAGACTGCTGGGGCGCCCATCTCTGTCTTCCTCTCCCTCTATATCTGTCTCTCTCTGTCTCTCTCAAAAAAAAAAAATAAGGAGGAGGAGGAGGAGAAGAAGAAGAAGCCACCACCGTGATGGCACACACGTTTAATCCCAGCACTCGGGAGCCAGAGGTAGAAGGATCGCTGTGAGTTCAAGGCCACCCTGAGGCTACATAGTGAATTCCTGGTCAGGCTGAGCTAGAGTGAGACCCTACCTCAAAAAAACCAAAAAAGTCGGGTGTGGTGGTTGCACGCCTTTAATCCCAGCACGTGGGAGGCAGAGGTAGGAGGATTGCCATGAGTTCAAGGTCACCCTGAGAATACATAGTGAATTCCAGGTCAGCCTGAGCTAAAGTGAGACCCTACCTCGAAAAACCAAATAAAATAAATAAATAATAATAAAAAGAATAAAATAAAATAAAAACTACACGGGGCTGGGGAAATGGCTTAGTGGTTACGGCATCTGCCTGTGAAGCCTAAGGACCTTGGTTCTATTCCCCGGGACCCATGTAAGCCAGATGCACAAGAAGGCACATGCGTCTGGAGTTTGTTTGCAGTGGCTAGAGGCCCTGGTGTGCCCATTCTCTCTCTATCTGCCTCTTTCTCTCTAATAAATAAATAAATAAATAAAACTATATGGGTCTGGAGAGATAGCTCTACAGTTAAGGCACTTCCCTGTGAAGCTAAAGACCTAGATTAAATTCCCTAGAACCCACATAAGCCAGAAGCACATGGTGGCACATATGCCTGGATTCGTTTGCAGTGGCTGGAGACCCTGGCACACCCATTCTCTCTAATAAATGAAATGAAATAAAATATTACAAAAGCTATACAGGACTGGCTCAGTAAACTAAGGCATTAATATAATGAAATACTAAGCAGCCATCAAAACTGAGAAGCCCAAGTTTATACACAAGAAAAGGTGTTACACAGTCAGTACTATTAAATGAGAGACAGGGCTGACAAGTGATCTGACCATAATGTAAAGCCTCCCTTTATAGAGGAATAATGCATAGGAAAATTAGCATGCACACGCATAATAATGATTATTTCTGATGGTGAGAATACATAAAACTCTTTTCCACCTAATTCATATTTTCTAATTTTCCTAAAAGAAATAGGCTTACATAAAAGTAATTTTTTAGATCATTAAAACTGGAAATAACTCACCAAGTATTCGTTCTAGTTCTTCACACCTCTTTACCTCACCAACGAATTTTCTTTGGAAAGAACTTACATTCTGGTTCAGCTGAAAAAATTAAGAAAAGAAATTTTTTTTCAATTTCTAAAAATTTAAAAATAAATTTATATTTATCTATTTCATTAAAAAAATTATAAACTGGGCGTGGTGGCACACGCCTTTAATCCCAGCACTCGGGAGGCAGAGGTAGGAGGATCGCCATGAGTTCAAGGCCACCCTGAGACTACAGAGTGAATTCCAGGTCAGCCTGGATCTGGAGTAAAACCCTACCTTGAAAAAAAAATAAATAAATAAATAAATAAATAAATAAATAAATAAATAAATAAATAAAAATTTGGGGCTGAGGAAATGGCTTAGCAGTTAAGGCATTGGCCTGTGAAGCCTAAGGACTCCGGTTCGATTCCCCAGGACCCATGTAAGCCAGATGCACAAGGGGGCACATGCGTCTGGAGTTCGTTTGCAGTGGCTGGAGGCCCTGGTGTGCCCATTCTCTCTCTGCTTCTTTCTCTCAAATAAATAAATAAAAATAAATAAATAAATAAATAAATAAATAAATAAAAATTTATGTGGCTCTTCAAGGTAGGGTCCAGGCTGACCTGGAATTCACTTTGTAGATGCAGGGTGGCCTCAAACTACAGCCATCCTACCTCTGCCTCCCGAGTGCTGGGATTAAAGGCGTGTATCACTATGCCCAGCTTCATCAAAAATTTTTTTTAACTTTTTTTTTTCCACAGTTCTTCAAATGTTTTTATTTACTTGCAAGCAGAGAGATAGAGAGAAAAGAAAAACAGACAAAATAGGCATGCCAAGGCCTCCAGCCACTGCAAACAAACTCCATATGTATGTGCCACTTTGTGCATTTGGCTGTACATGGGTACTGGGGAACTGAACCCAGGTCCTTTGGCTTAGCCAGCAGGCACTTTAACAGCTGAGCCATCCCCCCAGCCCTTCATAAAAAATTTTGATGCTTCAGTAGTGAAAACAGTGGACACTGAATATTCAAGTTTGGCCATACAGGCCCAATGACTGAACGGGTACAATACTGGCATGTCTACTCATGGGGTAACCAACTGCTTCATAATTGGACTGAAGGCCCTCTCTACGGGAGGGAATACATACCTGGTACTGAAAAAACCTAAGCAAAAGTCCATGGCAGGGGAGGTCATGAGCCTTAGGGGTACAAAGCCTGCTCTTGTCTGACTAAATGTATATTTTATTCCCACCAAGCTGCCCTGAAAGCACTACACTTAATGTTCATATTCACATATTAACGCTACTCTTACTTCTGGTTAGAGAAGCTTCTCTTTCAGATGGCGATGACCACTGGGATGACCCAAAAGGCAACATAGTGTTGAGAAGAAGGGATGGAGGAGTGCCCAGGACTGAAACACCTCTGTCACACTCTCCAAGGCTCAGGGACCATTGCGGAAGAGGGGGCGGATAGAATGGAAGAGCCAAAGGAAGGGTATGACTCCTTACAATGCAACTGTCCAGACAGAAATTGGCCTTGATATCCATGACCTTGCAGTGCCTAGCAATGCCTTCGCTAGACCCTCATAATAGAAGTAAAAGATGATGACATCAAATTAAAAGAGAGACTAATGGAGAGAGGGAGGGGATATGATGGAGACTGGAGTTGTAAAGGGGGAGGGAAATATCATGCACTTTTTGTATGTAAGTATAGAAGTTGTCAATAAAAAAAATAATAATAATAAAAATTTTGATGCTGGGGGACAAACTTGGGCCTAAGTACACAGTCTGCCAATAAACTTAAATAAAATGTGCTTAAGGAAAAGGGTTTGGAGGACATACTTTCATCGACCACTGCAAGTGAATGTAGCTGGCATGGCCTATCTAGATAGCAATTTGGCAACTATTATCAGAAAAACCCCCCAAAACATTCCTTGGCCTAAAAGTAACCCATGCAAAAATTTAACTTTTCTTTAAATTAAACATGGATATAAATATAAACATTAACCTCAGAGAGAATATTGTTTCAAACAGCCAACAATAGAAAATTGGTCAAACTAAGCATGGTAGTGCACACCTTTAATCTTAGCACTCAGGAGACAGAGGTAGAAGGATCCCTGTGAGTTCAAGGCCAATCTGTGACTACAGAGTGAGTTCCAGATCATCTTGGGCTACAGTTAGACCCTATTTTTGTAAAAGAAAAGGAGGGAAGGAAAGGAAGGAGGGAGGGAGGGAGAGGGAGGGAGGGAGGGAAGGGAGGAAGAAAAAATTGGGCTGGGGAAATGGCTTCGTGGTTAAGATGCTTGCCTGCAAAGCCTAAGGACCTAGGCTTGATTCACAGGACCCACATAAGCCAGATGCACATGGTGGCGCATGCATGTGGAGTTCATCTGCAGTGGCTAGAGGCCACTCTCTCTCTCTATCTCAAATAAATAAATAAATTAAATATTTTTAAAAAGCAGGGCATGGTGGCACACGCCTTTAATGCCAGCACTTGGAAGGCAGAGGTAGGAGGATTGCTGTGTTTGAGGCCACCCAGAGACTACACAGTGAATCATAGGTCAGCCTAGGCTAGAGCAGGACCCTACCTTGGAAAAAAAAAAAAAATTCTAGCAGCCACTGGTTTACATGGTGGGTATGCAGAGTTGTACTTTTCCCTCTACTTATAACAGAGCTTAAAACAACAAAAAATATGATAAAGAGCCAGGCATGGTGGCACACATCTTTAATCCCAGCACTCAGGAGGCAGAGGTAGTAGGTGCATCATGAGTTCAAGGTCATCCTGAAACTACGTAGTGAATTCCAGGTCAGCCTGAGCTTGAGCAAGACCCTACCTTGAAAAACCAAAAAAAAAAAAAAAAGGTAAAGGACTGGAGAGATGGCTTAGTTAAGGTGCTTGTTGGCAAAGCCAAAGGACCCAGGTTTGATTCCCCAGCAACCATGTAAGCCAGATGCACAAGAGGGCACATGTGTTTGGAGTTCGTTTGCAGTGGCTAGAGGTCCTGGCGTGCCCATTCTCTCCCTATTTCTCAATCTCTCTCTGTGGGCTTTTTTTGTTTGTTTGTTGGTTGGTTGGTTGGTTTTTTTGAGATAGGATCTCACTCTAGCTCAGGCTGATATGGAATTCACTATGTAGTCTCAGGGTAGCGTTGAATTCACAGCAATCCTCCTACCTTTGCTTCCCCAGTGCTGGGATTAAAATCCCTATCTCTCTCTAAAATAAATAATCTTAAAAAGTAACTTTAAGAAAAAAAGAATATTGTACATATGTCAGTAGAAGAACAAATTACTGGGACTGGAAAGGCCTAAATGAGGTCAGGGGAAGAGATTGAGTAAAGGAAGGATGAGGAAAGGTGTGGTAGCTTGAATATATGGCCCCCAATATATTCAGTGTTTTATTAGTTTGCAGTTTGCATCTACAGCCATCTGGCTGGAGGCAGTGTCACTGGGCGGATCTTAAGGTGGTGGTGAGATTTCAAGCTAGAGATATGCAAAGTGTGCCTAGCTGGAGTTCCTGAGGTGTGCCTTGCTGTGTGGCTTTTGCTCTGTGTGTTTGGTCCTATGAAAGCAGGCCAGCTTTTTCTGCCATTATGGAACTCCCCTGGATCTATAAGCTTCAATAAATATCCCTTCCTCCATAATTGTGCCTGATCTGGAAGTTTAGCTCAGTGGACCTGAAGCTGTCTGCTACAAAAGGGTTAATCAAAATCTAAGAGGGAGCCGGGCGTGGTGGCGCACGCCTTTAATCCCAGCACTCGGGAGGCAGAGGTAGGAGGATCGCTGTGAGTTCGAGGCCACCCTGAGAATACAGAGTGAATTCCAGGACAGCCTGGGACAGAGTGAGACCCTACCTTGAAAACAAACAAACAAACAAAAATTCTAAGAGGGTATGACTAAGTCATATGAAAAGCTACTTTTTTGGACAATGGCGCATCAAGAAACCATAGATAGTTACTAGAAAATTTTCAGTGTCAGAGATGGGATACCTTCCAGTGAGTTGTTGGTCAGGGAGGTCACTGATGCCCCCAAAACATTATAGGCCATTGCTGAGGCCCTTGGTTTCCCACCAGGAATAGATGGTAAGACCCTATCGCTGAAGACCACATGCTTGAGCTGCAAGGTCACTGAGAAATCAAACTGGGCCTGAGCTGAAAACCTCCTCCCTGTAGACCAGCTGACAGAAAGCTGGAAAAAGTTATGCTGTATGCAGCTCCATGGGAGAGAGAGAAGTCATCAGTGAAGATAAACAACAGTGGACACTGCAAGGCTTAAGTTTGGCCAGCCAGGCGTCCCCTATAACTTAGGTATTCTGAACACTAGTCTCCCTAGCTGATGGCGATTGGAAATTAAAGCCTCCTGGAGGCAGAGTATTTTAGGGGTGGGCTTATAAGTTTTATAGCCGGTTTCCCTTTGCCAGTGTTTAGCACACTCTCCTGTTCCTGTTGTCCACCTGATGTTGGCCAGGAGGTGATGTCCACCCTCTGTTCATGTCATCATTTTCCCCTGCCATCATGGAGCTTCCCCCTCGAACTAAGCCAAAATAAACCTCTTTTTTTTCTCACAAGCTGTTCTTGGTTGGGTGATTTCTACCAGCAATGTGAACCTGACTGCAACACAGACCAAAGAAGCCAATGGGTGTAATAGTGGCATGTCTGTTATGGGGAAAACCAACCACTTTCTAATTGGACTGGACGCCATGGAAACCTATGATGGGGGAAGTCATGAACCCTAGAGGTGTAAAACCTGCTGGTGTCTGGCTAAATACATATGCTATTCTCATCAAACTGCCCGGTAAGCACTTCTCTTAATGTTCATACCCATATATTAATGCTACTCTCACTTTTGGTTAGAGAAGCTTCTCTTTTCAGATAGCAATGATCTTGGGATCACTCAAAAGGCACCATGGTGCTGAGAAGTTACAGAAGAGTGTTCAGCACTGAAACATCTCTATTACACCTTCCATGGCTCAGGGTCCATTGCAGAAGAAGTGGCAGGAAGAATGTACAAGCCAAAGGAAGGATAGGATTCCTTACAATACACTCTGCCAGATACAAAATCGCCTGGATATCCATAACCTTGCAGTACCTGGCACTACCTATACAAGACCAGTATAATAGGAGGAAAAGATGATGACATCAAAATAAGACAGAGACTGAGAGGGGGGAGGGGATATGGTAGACAGTAGAGTTATGAAGGAGAAAGTGAGGTGGATAGGGAATTCTCATGATTTATTGTCTATAATTATGGAAGTTGTCAATAATAAAAGAACCAGCCAGGCGTGGTGGCGCACACCTTTAATTCCAGCACTTGGGAGGCATAGGTAGGAGGATCGCCACGAGTTCGAGGCCACCCTGAGACTACATAGTGAATCCCAGGTCAGCCTGGGCAAGAGTGAGAACCTACCTCAAAAAACAAAAAAAATCTTATTCTCAGGGTTGGAGAGATGGTTTAGTGGTTAAAGCGTTTGCCTACAAAGCCAAAGGACCCCAGTTCGATTCTCCAGGTCCCACATAAGCCAGATGCACAAGGAGTGAATGCATCTGAGTTAATTTGCAGTGGCTAGAGGCCCTGGTGCACCCATTCTGTCTCTCTCTGCCTCTTTCTCTCTCTCAAAAAATAAATCTTTAAGCCAGGTGTGGTGGCGCACACCTTTAATCCCAGCACTTGGGAGGCAGAGGTAGGAGGATTACTGAGAGTTCGAGGCCACCCTGAGACTACATAGTGAATTCCAGGTCAGCCTGAGCCAGAGTGAGACCCTACCTCAAAAAGCCAGAAAATAAATAAATAAAATTTTTTTTTAGAAATCTTATTCTCAATACTAGTGGCCATGTGCCACTTCTATAATAATGAAACAATTACAGTAATCATTTATATTGACAAGCATTTAGGAAAAGAATTAAATAATTTGTTTGTTTATTTATTTGAGAGTGACAGACAGACAAATGGAGAAAGAGGCAGACAGATAGAGAGCCAGGGCCTCCAGCCACTGCAAATGAACTCCAGATGCATATGCCACCTTGTGCATCTGGCTTACATGGGACCTGGGAATCAAGCCTTGAACCAGGATCCTTAGGCTTCATAGGCAAGCACTTAACCGCTAAGCCATCTCTCCAGGCCCTAGGAAAAGAATTTTATCCCTAGTCCATCAAGTACTGTACTGGGCTCTCTCAAAATTTAACCAGTTGAGGGCTGGAGGGATGGCTTAGCGGTTAAGGTGTTTGCCTGCGAAGCCAAAGGACCCAGGTTCGATTCCCCAGGACCCACATATGCCAGATGCACAAGGTGGTGCATGCATCTGAGTTTGTTTACAGTGGCTGGAGACTCTGGCACGCCCATTCTCTCTTCTCTTTCTCACCCCAACCAAATAAATAAATAAATTCATAATTTAATAATAAAATAAAGAACATGAGTTTTAAAAAAAAATTTAACCAGTTGAGCTGAAAAGATGGCTTAGCGGTTAAAGGCGCATGTCTGTGAAGCCTAGGACCCCAGTTCGATTCTCCAGTTCCCACGTAAGCCAGATGCTCAAGGTGGCGCATGCATCTGGAGTTCGTCTGCAGTGGCTGGAAGCCCTAGAGAGCCCATTCTCTCTTTCTCTCCCCCCTCTCTGTTCTCTAAAAAATAAAAATTAAAAAAAAAATTAACCAGTCAACTTGGCTTGAAACTGCTCCAACAACCTGAGAAGCAGCTATGCCTAAGGTTTCAGTTCTTGTTCAGGATTCTGACTAACCAAAAGGTAAAAAAAAAAAAAAAAAGGAACTTTATTTATCACATTCTCCCTCACTTCTGGAGGACATAATTAAAGACATGGCCAAATTCCTAATGAAGCCTGTTTCTATGGGATGCCAAGGGAACTGAAGCTATACACCAAAAGTTCTCTATATGCAATACCTCTTTTCAGCTTCATTGCCCTTCTTCAGCAGCAAACTGCAAAGGTTAAAGTTCTACAGGTTGTAGGATCTCCGTGAGGAGGCCCACTCCTGTGACAATGATACAAACATCATTGGGTCTGACACCCACCACCAGCTTACATCTATTCATTTTTTTCTGTTGTATGGATTACAAAGGCTTTTTTTTTTGGGGGTGTCCACTTATGGTGGCAGTCACCTCAATTCAAAGCTAGTGGTGAGCTGGGTGTGGTGACACACTTGGGAGGCAGAGATAGGAGGATTGCCATACAGGGTGAATTTCAGGTCAGACTAGGCTACAGAGAGAGAGACCCTACCTCGGGGGGGAAAAAAAAGCTAGTGGAGTAAAGTACTTCAACAAACTCTTTTTTTATTTGATGTAAGTGTTCCCGAAGCTGGTTTTGTACTGACAATACTCCTGCCTCAGCCTCCAGTGTTGCACTATCATGTCCAACTCTAGAGCCTTTGTATATATCCAGCATTTAACCTGAAAGAACAGGCAGAGATCGATGTTCTATGTGCTGGCACAGTTGACCTTCCTACTTGGGGAGCTGGAGGACAAAGGTGGAAAACTGTTCTTAGACTAAAGATTTAGAAAAGTGAGGTGAACTGGGCGTGGTATGCATACCTTTAATCCCAGCACTTGGAAGGCAGAGGTAAAAGGATTGCTGTGAGTTCGAGGCCTAAGACTACATAGTTAATTCCAGGTCAGCCTGGGCCAGAGTGAGACCCTACCTCAAAAAAAAAAGAAAAAAAAGAAAGAAAGAAAGAAAGGAAGAAGAAAAGGAAGAAGAAGAGGAGGAGGAGGAGGAAGAAGAAGAAGAAGGAGGAGAAAGGAAGAAGAAGAAGAAAGGAGAAGAAGAAGAGGAGGAGGAGGAAGAAGAGGAGGAAGAGGGGGAGGAGGAGGAAAAGAAAGGAAGAAGAAGAAAGAAAGAAGAAGAAGAGAGAGAGGAAGAGGAAGAAGAAGAAGAAGAAAGGTGAGCCAGTGTGGTGGCTCATGCCTATAATCCCAGCACCTGGGAGGCTGAGGTAGAAGGATCTCCATGAGTTTGAGGACAACCTGGGCTACAATGAGCTGTAGATCAGCATGTGCTAGAGTGCAACTGAGAAGGGGATAGAGTTAGGGTTACTGGACCCCTGAAGGTGAAAAGCACAGGCTGACTTTTTATCTTTTGTCTAGTTTCCTAGAGACCTGTTTTTCCACAATCAGGACTCCTCCTGGGAGGGAGGTCTTTTATAAGATTTAAACATTGTGGGTGGAGGGGAGGGGAGGGGAGGGAAATATCATGTGTTTTTTGTATGTAAGTATAGAAGTTGTCAATAAAAATAATAATTAAAAAAAAAAAAACATTGTGGGTGGTCAAGTTCAGCCCTAGAACATGGTGCCAGGGCTAACCTCTTCCTGAGACAGCCCCTATCCCTAACCAACCAGCTGTCCTTTCTGGTTCACCTGAGCCAGAAGAGAGCCCACCACTATAGGATTATAAAGACTTTTGCAAGGGGAGGGCAGGCTCTCTGATCACTTGGGAACTTCCAGCTGTGGGGGGTTTTCCCTCTGCTGGGCCTGAGCTGGGAGAGCTCCCTAGCTCTTACTCTCCACATGGGTTCTTTATCCCCTCAAGCTCCCCACATGGCAGAAGCTCCTTGAAACTTTCCACACTTTTTTCCCCAGGTCCTCCACGTGGGATCTCAAGCCACATGGGTGCCTTTCCTTGGCTCTACTTCCCTCAATAAATATAATAATTTAATAATTATCCTTCTCAGTCTTTTTTATTCAATTCTTTGACTAAAATAAAAAATGAGGGCCTGGAGAGATGGCTTAGCGGTTAAGCTCTTGCCTGTGAAGCCTAAGGACCCCGGTTTGAGGCTCAATTCCCCAGGACCCACATAAGCCAGATGCACAAAGTGGCACATGCATCTGGAGTTCGTTTGCAGTGGCTGGAGGCCCTGGCGCACCCATTTTCTCTCTATCTGCCTCTTTCTCTGTCGCTCTCAAATAAAAAATATATATATGCCCAGGGTTTGGAATAAAAGGATTTTCCTGGCCCCTTAGCACCCTGATACAAAACCTTTGCCTCAAAAAAAAAAAAAAAAGTGAGCTGGGCGTAGTGGCGCATATCTTTAATCACAGCACTTGGGCAGCAGAGGTAGGAGGATCACCATGAGTTTGAGGGTAGCCTGAGACTACATAGTGAATTCCAGGTCAGCCTGGACTAGAATGAAACCCTATCTCCAAAAACAAACAAACAAACAAAAAAAAAAAAAAAAAAAAGGTGAGGGGCTACAGAGATGGCTTAGCGGTTTAAGGCATTTGCCCACAAAGACAAAAGAGCCAGGTTTGATTCGCCAGGACCCAGGTAAACCAGATGCACAAGGAGGCACATGGATCTGGAGTTCCCTTTACAGTGGCGGAAGGCCCTGGGGTACCCATTCTCTCTGTGTCTCTATCTGACTCTATCTCTCTCTCAAATAAAATAAGTGAGATGACTTGTCCCTTCTGAATCATACAGGCTAGAAGCACAACCTTTCTTTTCCAGGCCTTCCTGCTGCTGCCACTATGGAAATCCTTCACCTATATCCTGCCCTGTGAAAGTTACTAAAAGAAAAGCCTACATGAGCCAAAAAAAAGGTCCAAGGTCAGTGATCCCACCCAGTGATTGTGTAGGGGGCCCACTGTGCCTATACCCAAGCCACTTGACAGGTACCAGAGACATGTCAACACTAAC
The DNA here is from genome assembly GCA_036365145.1 of Orientallactaga sibirica. NCBI lineage: Eukaryota > Metazoa > Chordata > Mammalia > Rodentia > Dipodidae > Orientallactaga > Orientallactaga sibirica. The sequence continues at coordinate 25,915,482 of JAEOAD010000026.1, read as the reverse complement.
AACACATTCAGAATAAAGTCATCATTATAAGAGGAAGAAGAGGGGCTGGAGAGATGACTTTGCAGTTAAGGCACTTGCCTGCAAAACCAAAGAACCCAGGTTCAATTCCCCAGTACCCACATAAGCCAGATGCACAAGGTGGTACATGCATATAGTTCATTTCCAGCAGCTGAAGACCATGGTACACCCATTCTCTCCCCCACGTCTCTCTCTATCTACCTGTTTCTCTCTCTCTCAAATAAATAAAAATAAAATATTTAAGAGGAAAAAGAGAACTCAGCGTAGCATTTTTGTTTTATTTTTCCTTTTGCAAAAAAAGAGGGCAAGTGCTTTTTTTTCCCATTGACTCTCCACTGAAAAGGATCCTGAATATACCCTCACTTCTTGTCTCTTGGTGATTACATTGTTAAAACCCAAGATTGAAGTATGATAAGCGTCATGGCTTGAGTCCTAACAGAACTGAACCAGTCAACCTGATATAAAGGAGTCAGTTTCCCTTGCAACTGCTACCTGGACCTTCAGGTGCCACTCACAGAACAGCACAGCACAGCACAATACCTGCCAGGTGCAAGGTACCATGTGCTGAAGTCCTAGTGACTCTAGGATCCATGGAGAATGCTCTGCTTTGCCTGTCACTCAGGAGTTTCCCCATGAAAAGATCTGTAAGATCATGGGGCAGGGGTATTCCCTCTTCAAAATAAGAGAAAATGCAGGGAAATGGCTAAAAGCTAAATGTAGTGGTTCAGGAAAGAGAAGAATTCAACTCCATCAGCATTAGGTTCTGTTTAGCAGTCTCCTTCCCACACAGGTCTTTGCTGCAGAGCACTTATCTAAGTTCCTATCAGTATTTACTCTGTCTCCTCCCAGAGTGTGAGCTAAGACAGCACAGGGCCTTTGCCTGCCTTGCTCACAGAGTCCCCAACACCAGAAGCAGTTGTCCTGAGCACAGAAGTCACTCAGTGACAGCTTCTTCATTCATCCAACAAATGTCCATTAAAATGCCAATAAATGCCAGGGACTGTGCTAAGTCTTGGGGAATGAGGAGAGAACAAGTAAGGCAAGGTCAGCAGTGCACGGTGTGGACAAATAACCAAGTAAGCGGATGCATAAACAAGTGCCTTATTATTACTTGGAGAGAGAGAGCTTCCATCCCTCAAATACTGTGATCCGGGTCTTTGCTCAGCAAGATAGGTGAATTATGACACAAGAGTACACAAAACTAAACTAAACATACTTATTATGTCCATACGAGTGTGTGTGTGTATGTATATATATATAAAATCAGGCTGTTCTTCCTGCCCCCTCCTCCTGAGACCCTTTCCCGCCACTTCTTCCCTCTGCCAGCTCCTTCCCATAGGGGTCCTGGCTCAAAGGCACCTCCTCAGAGGGTCCTTTCTTGAACACCCCTTCAAAACTATCACCCACGCGGGTCACCACCGCATTAACCTGTTTCATTCTTTGGAGCCAACGTTTCCTGGTTTACCCGTGTTTCCCCCGGCCCCCCTCGGCTCCACAGGAACTCGGAGGAGCCTTACAGTCGCAGCGCACAGGCCGGACAGGCACTGCCCACCCGCTCCCGCCCCTGAGGCTGAATGAGGCTGCGACCCGCCGAGACGCGCATCTTTAAGCCTGCGCAGGCCCGGAACCTGGGCCGCCGGGACCGGCCGTGGGGACTCGATGCTCCGTCGCAGTCCCCCGCGTCGTCCCCGACGACACTCACGTCTCGGAACTGGACCAGGCCCTTCTCGCCCAGCGCGCTGAGGCACTCGTAGGCCGTGCCCGACTGCAGGAAGAGCTGCGCCAGGCACATGCTCTCGCTCCGGAACAGGGAGCCCATGGCGGCCCGGCGCGCGTCCTCACGGGCCCAACACGGCTCAGCAGGGGCGGCCCGGGCCGAACGCTCTGGCCGCCGCCCGGCCGCCGCCACGCACCATCGGGCTCCAGTTACCCGCGTACAGCCTGCTCGACCGCAGCTTCCACCCACCACCTCAGCCGCCACCGAGACCCCGCCCACTGCCGCAGCCGGTTCCGGTTCCGCCCCCACCACAGGACAACCAATCATCATCAGGAGCTACGGCCGTCCATCGCTGCGGCGCAGCCAATCGGCGCCCACCCAGCTGGACCTGCTGGAGACTACAGCTGGGTGAACCTGAGGGCTTGTGGGTTGTTCTGTTTTCCTTCGTTGAGGATAGGATCTAGCTGTGTGGTCCAGGCTGGCCTGGAACTCAAGATCCTCCTGCCTGTCTTCCCAGTGTTGGGATTACAGCTGTGCACTACCACGGCTCCTTTTAAGGACTTTTATTTTTTGTTTGTTTTGTTTTTGGTCTTTCCAGGTAGGGTCTCACTCTGGCCCAGGCTGACCTGGAATTCAGTATGCAGTCTTAGGTTGGCCTCGAACTCATGGCGATCTTCCTACTTCTGCCTCCCAATTGCTAGGATAAAGATGTACGCCATCACGCCCGGCTCTTTTTAGGACTTTTAAAAGAGGAGTTTGGGCTGGGGAGATGGCTTAGCGGTTTAGGCATTTGCCTGCCAAGCCAAAGGAACTAGGTTTGATTCCCTGGTACCCACGTAAGCCAGATGCACAAGGTAGTGCATGTGTCTGGACTTTGTTTGCAGTGACTAGAGGCCCTGGTGTACCTATTCTCTCTCTACCTCCCCCTCCCACTTTCTCCCCTTCTTTCTCTTAGTCTCAAATAAATAAATAAAATCTCAAAGCCCATCAGGGAAGGACTATTAAAAAACAAAACAAAACATGAATTTGGCATGTCATAAATGCTTTCAAGTTTGTTTGCTTTTAGGTTGTCAGAGTGTCATGTAGCTCAGGCCAGCCTGGAACTCGCTATGTAGTTGAGAGTGACCTTGAACAAAATTTTGATCTTCCTGCCTTCACCTCCTGAGTGCTGGGATTACAGGCATGCACCACCATGCTGGGTTTATGCAGTACTGAGGATTGAATTCAGGGCTTCAAGCCTGCTAGGCAAGCACTCTATCCACTGACCCACATGCCCAGCCCAATTCTTTGGTTTGTAATGAAGTTACAGAGGGGTATGGCCATCTTCCTAAGCCAACCTGAGAACACTGCTTTAAACTGCTTCCCACCTATTGGGGCCTGGCTACCACTGACTTTGTCTCAGTGGTCTTGCTGCCCTGGACTGCTGCAGTCCATGAAGCTATAGTGTTCAGTGCTGCCACATCTGTGGCTTCTCTCATCCCACTGGCCTCCCTACCAGCCTTCATTCAGAAGTTATGTGACCCTGTGGCAACACAACAGTCTGATGTATATGTTTAAAATCTCCAGCTTCTTTTATTACAGTCCAGATAAAATCTGTCACTGAATACAACCTGCTGGAGCAGGCCTTTGCCTCCCACTGCCTGCCCAGTCTCCTTTTGCTCAGCCACACCTACCTCCTTGATCTTTCCTGCTCCCTGCACTTGAACTTTGGGATCCCTCAGCTGAGGACATTCACCCCTGGACCTTCTAGAAGCTGGCTCCTTCAGGTCTCAGCTCAAATGTCCCCTTCCTTATGAGGTTGTCCCAAGCCCCTGACTACAGCAGCCTTCCCACTACACCCCATACCACCCCTTCAGAGCACTTTCTACTGGTGGAATTATCTTGTGTGGCAGTTACAAGAATGAAAGCTCCACCAGAGCTGGGATGTCGTCTCCCTCGGGTGATGCCTTCCAGGCCCAGGACACAAGCAGCCATTCAGTAACATTTATTCCTGAAACTCTATCACTGAGCCACACCCTCAGCCCACAATTTCTTGAAAGCATACATGGATGTATAAACTTAGAGTAGTATGGTATCCCAAGCTCCCGAGAAACCCTTTCAGCCAAAGTGTGTATTTCCCTCTTTTAAGGACAAAAAAAATTTTTAACAAAATTAGACTAAGTAGCTGGGCATGGTAGCACATGCCATTAATCCCAGCACAACAGAGGCAGAGGTAGGAGGATCACTGTGAGTTTGAGGCCACCCTGAGACTACACAGTGAATTCCAGGTCAGCCTGGGCTAGAGAGAGATCCTGCTTCAAAAAAGAAGAAAAGAAAAGAAAAAAGAAAAGAGAAGAGAAAAGAAAAGAAAAAAGAAAAGGAAAGAAAAGAAAAAAGAAAAGAAAAGAAAAGAAAAGAAAAGAAGTAAGTCAGGGCTGGAGAGAAGACTTAGGTGCTTGCCTGCAAAGCCAAAGGACTCAGGTTCAATTCCCCAGGTCCCATGTAAGTCAGATGCACAAGGGGGTGCATGCATCTGGAGTTTCTTTGCAATGGCTGGAGGCCCTGGTGTGCTTAGCGGTTTCTCTCTCTTCCTCCCCCCCTCCACCTGCCTATTTATCTCTGTCTCTTTCTCAAGTAAATAAAAAGAAAAGATTTTTAAAAACAGACTAGGGCTGGAGAGATGGCTTAGCGGTTAAGGCGCCTGCCTCCTAAGCCTAAGAACCCAGTTCCAATCTCCAGGTCCCACGTTTAGCCAGATGCAAAGTGATGCAAGGGCGCAATGTCGCACTTGATCACAAGGGGGCACATGCATCTAGATTTCGTTCGCAACAGCTGAGAGGCTGCTGGCGCACCCATCTCTGTCTTCCTCTCCCTCTCTCTGTCTCTCTCTGTGTGTTTCCCTCCACAAAAAAAAAAAAAAAAAAAAAAAAAAAAAAAAACAGACTAAGTGACTTGTCATGTGGAAATCTAATTTTCCATAAATACCTTAAATCCAAAGCTCATGAAAGACTTTCTGAATCATTACAATTCACCACTGGGTATTTTCTCAGAGAACAAGGTTCAATTTCCACAGGGTGTCATCATTTCAACCTAGAGAGGTCCAAAGCAAAGAGAAGTAGGGAGTAGGCTGGGAATGTAGCATGGACACATGCCCAAAAAAATGAATGGGAAGTAAGGAGAAAGAAGTCAAGCATCATCCTTCCTCCAGTGTAATGTAATAGTGGTATTTAGGCAGGTATTATTATAAATTTAGTATGAACTAGGAAGAAAACACAACAGTCACATCAAACCCAAAATACTGTATTACTGGTGAATATCATGATTCCACTTAATTTTAAACATCAGTACAGACAGTAGACACAGTAAGACTTGCAGAGAAAATTCAAGGTCCATCCCTAAGCCCCATCACTCCAATACTGACCTAACTATGGAAACAGCCCTACCTTGGGGTTAGGTGACAGCCAAATGCCACCCCAGAACAGAAGCTTAAAGTGATAGCATTTCTAGCTTCCTGAAAATCATAACCTATGCCATGACTTTAAAATGGCCTTCATCCAGGTGTGATGGCAACACACCTTTAATCTCAGCGCTCCAGAGGCAGAAGTAGGAGGACTGTTGTGAGTTCAAGGCCAACCTGGAAGTATAGAGTGAGGTCAGGTCAGAGTGTAGCCAGGTCAGCCTGGGCCACAGTGAGACCCTACCTCAAAAAAAAAAAAAAAAAAAAAAAAAAGAACAAGAAAATAGGTGACTAGGGACTGGGGAGATGGCTAAGTAGTTAAAGGCACTTGTTTGCAAAGTCTGCTAGCTTAGGTTCTATTCCCAAGTACCCACATAAAGCCACATGCAAAAGTAGAGCATGCACTGGAGTTTGTTTGCAGCAGCAAGAGGCCCTGGCACATCTATACTCTCTCTCCCTCTCTTTCTCTCCCTGCTCACAAATTTTATATATATATATATATATTTAGGCCGGGGGTGGTGGCTCATGCCTTTAATCCCAGCACTTGGGAGGCAGAGGTAGGAGGATCACAGTGGGTTCAAGGCCACCCTGAGACTACAGAGTGAATTCCAGGTCAGCCTGGGCCAGAGTGAAACCCTATCTCAAAAAAACAAAACAAAACAAAAATTCCCCCCCCCAAATATATATATTTTTAAGTCTGGGGAGATAACTGAGGGGTTAAAGTAATGTGCATGCAAAGTATGCTGGCCAAAGTTTGATTACCCAGTACCCACATAAGGCCAGATACACAAAATGAATCATGTACCTGGAGTTCCTCTGCACAGGCAAAAGGCATGCCAATTCTTATTCACTCTCTCTCCCCTCAGAAATAAAAAAAGAGACGGGGTGGTCTGGGGAGATGGCTCAGCATTTAAAGGCACTTGTCTCAAAACAGGCCATCAGATGGAAGGAAGGTTTGAAAGGCTCCTGGGCAGGAACTCTGCAGTGACAGTTCAGTGACACATTTACCATGGTGCTGAGACGTTGGCAGACATTAGGAATATGACCAAGAATACAAAGACAAGTCACAAATCAAACTTAAGTTTATCAAGACAGGTGTAACATAGGCTGGGGCGATGGCTCAATGGTCAAAGGTGCTTGCTTACAAAGCCTGCTGGTGAGAGTTCAATTCCCTAGCCACCCAGGTAAAGCCAGAGGTGTGGGTATTCTTTTGCAGCAACAAAAGACATTAGCATGGGTAGCAGACAGCTTCAGGTTCACTGAGATGAACTTCCAGACCAGGCACAGTTATGGAGGAAGGGATATTATTTATTGAAGCTTACAGATCCAGGGGAAGTTCCATAATGGCAGAAGAAGCGGGCCTGCTTTCACAGGGCCAAGCAAGAGAGAGAAAAACCAACCAGCCACACAGCACACAGAGCAAAACTACAGCCAAAAGCCACACAGCACACTTCAGGAACTCCTGCTAGGCACACTTTGCATATCTTTACCCACCACCAACACCTTAAGACCAGCCCCCAGTGACATTGCTTCTAGCAAGGTGATTGCAGATGCAAACTATAACTAATAAAATACTGAATATATTGGGGGACATATATTCAAACTACCACAGCATGTCTATTCACACTCACACACACACATGTGCAAATAAATAAAAATTATTTTTAAAACCAGGTGTAATGGTGTATGCCTATAACCTCATTTGGGAGGTGGAGGCAAGAGGATCAAAAGTTGAAGGTCGGGCTGGAGAGATGGCTTAGCAGTTAAGGCGCCTGCCTGCTAAGCCTAAGAACACTGGTTCCAATCTCCAGCGGTTCCAATCTCCAGGTCCCACGTTTAGCCAGATGCAGTGATGCAAGGTCGCAATGCCGCACTTGCCCACAAGGGGGCGCACACATCTGGATTTCGTTCACAGCAGCTGAGAGAATGCTGGCGCACCCATCTCTATCTGTCTCCCTCTCCCTCTCTGTCTGTCTCTCTCTCTGCGTCTCTCTCCAAAAATAAAAATAAAAATAAAAATAAAAAAGTTCAAAAAAAAATAAAAAAAAAAAAATAAATAAAAAAAAAAAAAGCCGGGCGTGGTGGCGCACGCCTAATCCCAGTTCAGGCAGAGGTCTTCAAGGCCACCCTGAGACTCAACCAGGTCAGCCTGGACCAGACCCTGTATTAAAAAAAAAAAAAAAAAAATCAGAAAATGCCAGGCGTGGTGGTGAACGTCTTTAATCCCAGCACTCGGGAGGCAGAGGTAGACAGAACACCATGAGTTCAAGGCCACCCTGACATTACAGAGTGAATTCCAGGTCAGCATGAGCTACAGGGAGATCCTACCTCAAAAAAAAAAAAAAAGCTGGGTATGGTGGTGCATGCCTTTAATCCCAGCACTTGGGAGGCAAAGGTAGGAGGATGCCGTGAGTTCAAGGCCAATCTGAGACTTCCAGGTCAGCCTGGGCCAGAGTGAGACCCTACCTCAAAAAACAAAAAAATAAAATTAAATTTAAAATTAAAATAATAATAATAATAAAATCAGGGCTGGAAAGGTGGCTCAACGGTTAAAAGCACTTGCTGTGCAATCTGATGACCATAGTTCAGATCCTAGAACCCACATAAAATTGATGAAAGTAGCAAAGGTGTCTGTAATCTCAAAGGTGTCTATAGCAATAGGAGGTGGAAAAGTCTGACATTTGGGATGGAGAGATGGCTTAGTGGTTAAGACACTTGCCTGCAAAACCTAAGGACCCAGGTTTGATTCCCCAGTACCCATACAGAGACAGATGACATGGTGGAACTTGCATCTGGGGTTTGTTTGCAGTGGCTGGAGGCCTTGGCACACCCATTCTTTCTTATCTGCCTCTTTCTCTCTCCCTCTCTCTCTCTCAAATAAATAAAAATATATTTTTTTCCCGAGGTAGGGTCTCACTGTAGGGAAGGCTGACCTGGAATTTGCTATGTAGTCTCAGGGTAGCCTTGAACTCTCAGCAATCCTCCTCCCTCTGCCTCCCAAGGGCTGGGATTAAAGGAGTGCACCACCACACCTGGCTGTTCTTTTAAAAATTAAAAGAAAAGTCTGATGCATGTGGGCCAGTTAGCCTGGCATTTGTAGCTGGAAAAAAAAATTAGCCTAGCAAACAACCATCACAGTGGATGCCATGGGACTACCTCAGGATGGTTACTCTGAGAAGAACTATGGGGGTGATTTCCTGCAAGACTTAACTAGGAAGCTGCTCTTATTGTAATCACTTCATGAGTGGACTCCATGACTCTCGTAGCTGACCCTGTATGGTTTTTTTCTTTTAAAAAGAAAAGTTTTTAAAATATTTTATTTCTTGCCAGGCATGGTGGCGCACGCCTTTAATCCCAGCACTTGGGAGGCAGAGGTAGGAGGATCACCATGAGTTAAAGGCCACCCTGAGACTACATAGCAAATTCCAGGTCAGCCTGAGCTAGAGTAAGACCCTACCTCGAAAACCAAAAACAAAGCAAACAAACAAATAAAATATTTTATTTCTTTATTACAGAGAGAGAGAAGCAGATAGAGAGAATGGGTGCAACAGGGCCTCTAAACCAATACAAATGAAATCCAGATGCATGTACCACCTTATGCATCTGGCTTATGTAAGTACTGGGGAATCGAACCCAGGTCCTTAGACTTCACAGGCAAGTGCCTAAACTGTTAAGCCATCTCTCCATCAATCTCTTCTTTTTATGTTTTATTTGAAAGAGAGAAAATGGGCACACCACAGTCTCTAGCCACTGCAAATGAACTCCAGGTGCATGCACCCCCTTGTGCATCTGGTTTACATGGGTCCTAGAGAATTGAACCAGGATCCTTCGGCTTTGCAGGCAAATGCCTTAACCACTAAGCCATCTCTCCAGCCCACAGCCCTCTTTTTTTTTTTTTTTTTTTTTTTTTTTTTCCAGATAGGGTCTTACTTTAGGCTCAGGCTGACCTGGAATTCACTATGTAGCTTCAGGGTGGCCTTGAACTCACATTGATCCTCCTACCTCTGCCTCCCAAGTGCTGGGATTAAAGGTGTGTGCCACCACACCCGGCCTCTCTTTTTAAAAAAAAAAAAAAAAACTTTAATTTTAGAGAGAGCGTGAGAGAGAGAGAATTGGCACACCAGGGTCTCAGCCATTGCAACTGAACTCCAGACACTTGCACCACCTACTGGACATGTGTGACCTTGTGCTTGCCTCACCTTTGTGCATCTGGCTTACATGGGATCTAGAGAGTAGAACATGGATCCTTAGGCTTTGCAGTCAAGCACCTTAACCACTAAGCCATCTCTCCAGCCCCCATCCCTCTCTATTTGTTTTTTGAGGTAGGGTCTCACTCTAGCCTGGGCTGCCCTGGAATTCACTTTTTAGTCTCAGGGTGGCCTCAAACTCATGGTGATCCTCCTACCTCTGCCTCCTGAGTGTTGGGATTAAAGGTGTGCACCACCACACCTGGCTCCATCCCTCTCTTTTCTTTCTCTTTCTTTCTTGCTTTCTTTTTTTCTTTTTTGAGGTAGGGTCTTGCTCTAGCCCAGGCTGACATGGAACTCACTCTGTAGTTCCAAACTGACCTCAAACTCACAGAGATCCTACCTGTACTGGGAATAAAGGTGTACACCTGGCATGTTTGGTTTCTTATAAACTCTGGACTAAAGTAGGAATCTGGCTTTGCTAAATGCAAAGTTTCTAACACATATTCTCATGGGAGGATAGCCATCTGGCTTTGCTTTACTTTCCTTCCTACATTACTCTCTCCCCCAGCCCCCACAACTCTCCTCTCACCATTTTTTTTTTTTTTTTTTTTTTTTCAAGGTAGGGTCTCACTGTAGCCCAGGCTGACCTGGAATTCACTATGTAGTCTCAGGGTGGCCTTGAACTCACGGTGATCCTCCTACCTCTGCATCGCAAGTGCTGGGATTGAAGGCATGCACCACCACGCCTGGCTAACTTATTTATTTTTATTTTTTTCAAGGTAGGGTCTCTAAGCCAGGCATGATGGCATGTGCCTTCAGTCCCAGCACTTGGGAGGCAGAGGTAGGAGGATTGCCATGTGTTGGAGGCCACCCAAAACCACAGAGTAAATTCCAGGTAAACCTGAACTAAAGTGAGACCTTACCTCAAAAAAATAAAGAAAGCTGGATGGACATGGTGGCACACACCTTTAATCCCAGCACTTGGGAGGCAGAGGTAGGAGGATTGCCGTGAGTTTGAGGCCATCCTGAGACTACATAGTTAATTCCAGGTCAGCCTAGACTAGAGCAAAACCTACCTCAAAAAAAAAAAAAAAAAAAAAAAAAAAGCTATGCGTGGTGGTGCATGCCTTTAATCCCAGCACTTGGGAGGCAGACGTAGGAGGATCGCTGGGAGTTCGAGGCCACCCTGAGATTATATAGTGAATACCAGGCCAGCCTGGGCTAGAGTGAGACCCTACCTCAAAAAACAAAAAAGAAAAAAAAAGAGAGAGAGAAAGAAAAGGAAGAAGAGAAAAGAAAAAAGAAAAGGAAAGGAAAGGAAAGGAAAGGAAAGAAAAGAAAAGAAAAGAAAAGAAAAGAAAAGAAAAGAAAAAAGAAAAGAAAAGAAAAGAAAAGAAGAAAAGGTAAGGTCTCACTCTAGCCCAGGCTGACCTGGAATTCACTATGTAATTTCAGGCCGGCCTCAAACACAGCGATCCTCCTATCTCTACCTCCCAAGTGTTGGAATTGAAGGTGTACACTACCACACTGGGCCCCTCCTCTCATCAATTTAGTACCTTTGATTCCTTCCTTCCTTCCCTCTTTCCTTCTATCCCTCCTTCACTCCTTATTTGTGCTGGAGATGGACCATAAGCATGCCAGACTCTCTCTACTACTGAACCCCTGTAATACAGTATTTTTAAGACTTTAGAAATCTTTCTTGATCCTCTCTCTTCTTTGGTCTAGTTAGCAATGAGAAAGTCCACCCTGCATTGCTCTGAATATCTGGAGAAATGACTCAGAATCACACATTTAATAAGAACATTTTTACAAAAATAAAGCTTCCATTTATTGAAATGTTACAGAGTCACAAAGGACTACAGAAATCACTGACAAAAGAGTCTGAAGTCCTTAAGAAGAGTCAGTGGTAGATGGCCGCTGAGTGCCAGGCTTTGCATATTCTGGTCCAGGGATCACTGAGGAACAGAGCCAGCATGAGAAAAGATACTAACATCAAGCCCTTGGCAACACGCTGGGAATGGGGTTCCCCTGGAAGACAATGAAATAATGAAGTACTATTACTTCTTTAGTTTGGGAGATTAATTACTTAGAAAGAACTAAGCCACGTCATTACTAGTGATAATTTACATCAGTATCAGAACATGTTTTTCTTTTTATTTTATTTATTTGTAAGCAGAGGGAAAGAGAAGAGAGAGAGAGAGAGAAAGTGAATGGGCACCAGGGCCTCTAGCCATTGCAAATGAACTCCAGATGCATGTGCCTCTTTGTGCATCTGACTTTATGTGGGCACTGGGGAATCAAACTCAAGTTAATAGGCTTTCCAGGCAAGCACCTTAACTGCTAAGCCATCTCTCCAGCTCATATTTCTTTCATACATACATACGACTTATTTATGGGCCTGTTTTTATTTATTTATTTATTTTTATTTATTAGAGACAGAGAGAGGGAAAGAGAGGGACAGAGACAGGGAGAGTGAGAATGAGAGCGCCAGAGCCTCTAGCCACTGCAAATATCTCCAGACACATGCACCCCCTTGTGCATCTGGCTTACATGGGACCTGGAGAGTTAAACTGGGGTCCTTAGGCTTCACAGGCATGTGCCTTAATTGCTAAGCCATCTCGCCAGCCCAGCCGTTTTTTTTTTTTATTTTTATATATATAAATATTTTACTTATTTATGGGCTGGCGAGATGGCTTAGTTGTTAAGGCACTTTCCTGCAAAGCCAAGGGACCCAGGTTCTATTCCCCAGGACCCACATAAAGCCAGATGTACAAGGTGGCACATGTGTCTGGAGTTCATTTGCAGTGGCTAATAGTCCTGGTGCATGTATTGTCTCAGTCTCTCTCTCTCTTCCCCTCATTCTCTCTTTCTTTAAATAAATAAAAATATTTTAAAAAGCAAAAATAGCAGGGTGTGGTGGCATACACCTTTAATCCCAGCACTCAGGAGGCAGAGGTAGAAGGATCACCATGAGTTCAAGGCCACCCTGAGACTACATAGTGCAAAACCCTACTTTGAAAAAAACAAAATAAATAAATAAACAAATATAAATATTTTACTTATTTATTTGCAAAAGAGAGAAAGAAATAGAGAGAGAGAGAGAGAGAAATGGGTGTACTAGGACCTCCAGCCACTGCAAATGAACTTCAGACACATGTGCTACCTTGTGCATCTGGCTGATGTGGGTACTGGGGAACTGAACCTGGGTCCTTAGGCTTCGCAGGCAAGTGCCCTAACTGCTAAGCCATCTCTCCAGCCCATGTTTTTCTTTTTGAGTGTGTGTAATGTGTGTGTGTTCATGTGTGTGAATGTGGGGGCACATACGTGGTGCATGTGTAGAGGTCTGAGGACATTTCTGGTGTCAGTCATCACTTTTCACCTTGTGTGAGGCAGATCTCTCATTTGTTACCCACCACTGCATTCCCTGGGCTAGCTGGCTTTCAAGCTTCCAGGCAATTCTCTTACCTCCACCTCACTTTTCACTGTAGGTATGTTAGGATTACAGATGACTACTATTCAGCATCTAGTTCTATATGGCTTCTGGGAATCCAAACTCAGGTTTTACACTTGCATGGTAAGCACTTTATCCACTGAACTGTTATCTCAGTCCCAGCACATTTTTTCTTTTTATTTATTTTTTTATTTAATTTATTTGAGTCAGAGAGAGAGAGAGAGAGAGAGAGAGAGAGAGAGAGAGGAGGTGCCAAGGCCTCCAACCACTGCAAACGAACTCCAGATGCATGTGCCACCTTGTGCATCTGTCTTACGTGGGTCCTGGGGAATTGAACCTGGGTCCTTTGGGCTTTGCAAGCAAATACCTTAACCACTAAGCCATCCCTCCAGCCCTTTTTTTTCTTTTTAAATATTTATACATGTTTTAAGTTTTCTGTGACAGTTAAATATCATTTCTTATTTCTTTTGCATGTGCATGTGTGTAGTATGTGTAATGTGTTGTGTGTGTGTTGTATGCATATGTGTACATCCCTTGCACATTGTGCATAGGTCAGAGGAGAATGGCAGGTGTCCTCCATTGTTCATTCCCTTGTTTCCTTGAGACAGTGTCTTTTTTTAATTTTTATTTATTTATTTATTTGAGAGAGAGAGAAGAAGGGAGACAGAGAGGGAGGAAAAGAGAGAATGGGCACATCAGGGCCTCTAGCTGCTGCAAACAAACTTCAGAAGCATGTGCCACCTTGCACATCTGGCTTACATAGGTCCTGAGGAATCAAACCTAGGTCCTTTGACTTTGCAGGCAAGCGCCTTAACTGATAAGCCATCCCTCCAGCCCCAAGACAGAGTCTCTTACTGATTCCAGAGCTTTCCATTTTCATAAATTCTGGCAATTTACCCAGTCTTTGTTCCCCACAGGATGTAGCCACACACAGTATACATGGGTTCTAGATAATGGAACTCAGGTAGTCTCAGGCCCCCGTAGGCCCTCATGCTTGTGAGGGAAGCGTGCTTGATAACAATGTCAAAAATTTGTATTAGGGGTGGGAAGATTGCTCAGTGGTTAAAGGTGTTTGCTTGCAACGCCTGATGGCCTGGGTTTGAGTCCCCAGGACCCATATAAAGCCAGATACACAAAGTGGTGTATACATATGGAGTTTGTTTGCAGTAGCAGGAGGCCCTAGAGTGCCCTTACTCACTCTCTTTTTCTATCTGTCTCTGTCTCAAACAAATAAATAAAGCCGGGCGTGGTGACACACACCTTTAATCCCAGCACTTGGGAGGCAGAGGTAGGAGGATTGCCATGAGTTTGAGGCCATCCTGATACTCTACATAGTGAATTCCAGGTCAGCCTGAGTTAGAGGGAGACCCTACCTCAAAAAAACAATAATAGGGCTGGAGAGATGGCTTAGCGGTTAAGGCACCTGCCTGCTAAGCCTAAGAACGCTGGTTCCAATCTCCAGGTCCCACGTTTAGCCAGATGCAGTGACGCAAGGGCACAATGCCGCACTTGCCCACAAGAGGGTGCACACATCTGGATTTCGTTCGCAGCAGCTGAGAGACTGCTGGCATGCCCATCTCTATCTGTCTCCCTCTCCCTCTCTGTCTCTCTCTCTCTGTATGTCTCTCTCCAAACATAAATAAAATAATAAAAATAAAATAAAATAACAATAATAATAATTAATTAATTAATTCAAAATTTTTTAAAAATCTGTGTTTATCCTACCTTGATAATACTGGGTCAGTGGATACAGAAGTTGGGGCCAACACGCCTCATTTCTGTTACAGTCATACTCTGTAAAATTCATCTGGAATCTACAAAATATTGTGGAAGGTTATAAAAAAAAGCAGGTGAAAAGCATTAAAGCTTGATTAAAGGAATCAAACGTACTAAAATTCTAATATCAGTATCTATTTTCCTGTCTCCTCACAACTGTCAGCTACATGAGCTGCTGGATTACCTTGTCAGGGGGCGAGGCAGCTGTGCAGGTATTTTAATGAACCGCACTGAAGCCATGAGAGGGAGCAAGTCGGCCTTATCCTCACAGGTAAGCCCGCACTGGTACTGCCAGGTCACTGTGGAGAACCTAGGAGGAGACCACACATGCAGCACCATCACCATTTGTTGCCAGTCAACACAGGGCACCAGGCAACCTATGTATTGTGTCCATTTTCAAACATGAAGACAAGGAGGGGGCTGGAGAGATGTCTTAGCAGTTAACCGCTTGCCTGTGAAGCCTAAGGACCCTGGTTCAAAGCTTGATTCCCCAGTATCCACATAAGCCAGATGCATAAGGTGGCACATGAATCTGGAGTTCATTTCCAGTGGCTGGTGCACCCATTCTCTAACTTTCTGTTTCTTTCTCTCTGTCTGTTGCTCTCAAATAAATAAATAAATAAACAAAGATGAGGGAGAAAAATTCACTGAACCTCATACCCCTCTCCTATCCTGCCATTTCACTGTGTTCTAGTGCTTGTAGGGGACTTGTTTCATTGATTCTCAGTCTAATGATAATAGTCTATGGCCATACCACCCGAAATGTGCCCCATCTTGTCCAATAACAACACAGCTAAGATTTCTTGAGGGCATCCCATGCTTTAAGCATGGAACTAACATGCCTTTTACATACTGTATCATATAATCCTCAAAACAATACTATGGGGGAGGAGTGTAGTTCAGTGGTAGATTGCTTGTTTAGTGTGCAAAGGCCCTAGGTTCCAGCCCCAGCACCACCAAACCAGAACAAAAACAAAGCAAAACAAAAACAGTACTATGAAGTAGCTTTGATGGTTCACATGTCCTTTCTTTCTCCCTTCCTTCCTTCCTTCCTTCCTTCCTTCCTTCCTTCCTTCCTTCCTTTTTTTTGAGGTAGGGTCTCACTGTAGCTCAGACTGACCTGAAATTCACTATGTAGTCTCAGGGTGGCCTTGAACTCACAGTGATCCTCCTACCTCTGCCTCCTGAGTGCTGGGATTAAAGGCGTGCGCCACCACGCCTGGCTCATATGTTATTTCTGTCTATGCAACATCCTTTCTCCTATCCTGGTATCTCCTCCCTAACTTTCCATTGGGGAACCACCATTCCCCCTCTCAGTTCAGTGGATCAGAAAGCACCAGCAGGAATCTAGGGGTAGGCCCATCTCTGAGCCTGACCAATCAGAGCTGTCAGTCACCTGGACCATAGTGACTAGTTCAGAAAGGAGCATATGACCCAAATGAATCAATTCAAGTCCACCCAGATCTTGAGAAAGTGGCCTAACTCTCTCTCTTCCCATCAGTGTGCCAATCATATTCATTGACTCAAAATGTGCTCTGGCTGGGTATGGTAGTGCACACCTTTAATTCCAGCAATTGGGAGGCAGAGGTAGGAGGATCACCATGAGTTTGAGGCCAGCCTGAGACTACATAGTGAATTCCAAGTCAACCTGAGCCAGAGTGAGACCCTACCTGCCAAAAAAAAAAAAAAAAAAAGTGCTCTGTACTAATCAGCCCCTTACAAGCCCTGGACCTCCCAACAGTGCCTTGCAAAAACCCAAGCAGACCAGCTTCCACAATGAGCAGTGGTACATGCTCATACCCAGTCAGGTCCCTAGTAACTATGATTTGTTAACAAACAGATCCTAGCTTAGGGTTTCCCTATTCTTTTGAGTGTTCTTGGCCTTGTCAATGCTTCTCCAGAAGGGGACCACACCTTGTCTCCACACCAAGGATCTCCTGCTGAGCCACTCCTTCCACGGCACCAGCGTCAGCAATGAGGATGAGGATGTTGAGCTGAACAGGGATATCCAGGCAGATACCATTTGTGCTGCCATTGGATGGGTTGTTGACACCTCTACCAGGGGGGTCAACACCTGTGGAAACAGTAAGTCATTTGTTACAGCTGTCTTACACTCATGGCACCAAAAAGAACAAGAACCAACATTGATAGGAATCACACTTATGAAGCTTTATTCTCCCTGACAAACTCTAATTGTAACTCCATAACCAGGTGACCCACCCTCCACCCAAAATCTACGAGGCAAAAGGTTGTGCTAATTCACCAATATGGTATCAAAATGCTTTTCAGTATGGTGAATGAGGTACCGAAAAAGTCCCAACCCATATAATAAAGCCATAAGTCAAGTCTCAGTGTCTGAACTCACTGAAATCCAGTGAGCATTCAGATAGAAAGGTCCACGATGCTGAGTTATTCCAAGCAGTCACAGTTCTAGTAGAAATTGTATGAACAAGACATTTAAGGGGCTAGGAATACTTAACCTTGTAAGCATGAGGAACTGAATTGGTTGAGAACCCATGTAAAAATGCTGGACATGAGCCGGGTGTGGTGGCACACGCCTTTAATCCCAGCACTTGGGAGGCAGAGGTAGGAGGATTGCTGTGAGTTCAAGACCACTCTGAGACTAACAGTGAATTCCAGGTCAGCCTGGACTAGAGTGAGACCCTACCTCGGAAAAAAAAAAAAAAAAAAAAAAGCTGACATGGACGGACACACCTGAAATCCCAGCATGGGAAAATGAATACAGAAAAATCCCTCAGGCTCACTGGCCAGTTCCTCTAGCCCAATTGGTGAGCTCCAGGCCAATGAGGGCCATTGTCTCAAAAAAAGGTGGTAGCGCATGCCTTTAATCCCAGCATTCGGAAGGCAGAGGTAGGAGGATCACCAAGAGTTCGAGGCCACCCTAAGACTACATAGTGAATTCCAGGTCAGCCTGAGCTACAGTGAGACCCTACTTTGATTTAAAAAAAAAAAAAAAAAAAGGTGGACAGTTCCTGAGGCTGTTCTCTGACCTCCATGCATATATACATACACACATACCAAACACACACACAAACATATACACAGGAATTTTAAAAAAATGAGTCAGGTGTGGTGGTGCACACCTTTAATCCCAGCACTTGGGAGACAGAGAGATAGAATTGCTGTGAGTTTGAAGCCAGCCTGGGACTACAGAGTGAGTTCCAGGCCAGCCTGGGCTAGAGTGAGACCCTGCCTCTAAAAAACAAAAACAGAAAATAACAGGGCAAGTTAGCTGGGTGTTGTGGTTCATACCTATAATCCCAGCAATCAGGTATGAGGTAGGAGGATCACCATGAGTTCAAGGCTAGCCTGGGCTACAGATGAGTTTCAGGTCAGATGAGTTCCAAGACCCTGCCTCCAAAAACAATGACAGGGCTGGAGAGGTGGCTTAGCGGTTAAGGCCCATGCCTGCAAAGCCTAAGGACCCTGGTTGGATTCTACATGTCCCACATAAGCCAGATGCACATGGTAGCACAAGCATCTGGAGTTCGTTTGCAATGGCTAGAGGCCCTGACACACCCATTCTCACTCTCTCTCCCTCTTTCTCTAATAAATAAATAAAAATAACGCCTAGACAACTGGCTGGTTTAAGCCAACAACAACCAACCACCTGCATCAGGCTCTGAGGCTACAACTGCAGCTGGCACTCATCATGGTAGCTGAGCTCCCTCATGTACACAGCGGCAGCTGTGACTTACGTATGATCTCCAGCCAGCCATCATTCAGATTGCTATAATCAGAGTTGCCTCTCATGGCAACATGACTTGCTTGTATCAGTGAATCAAGTCTTTCTGCAGCAACCTCCCTATAAGAGAGGAAGATGGGGTTAGAGAAGTCGCTTTGCACTTAGGGTGCTTGCCTGAAAAGCCAAAGGACCTAGATTTGATTACCCAGGGCCCATTTAAGCCAGATGCACAAGTTGGCACATATATCTGGAGTTCGTTTGTAGCAGTTGAAAGCCCTAGTATACCCATTCTCTTTATCTGCCTCTTTCTGTCTCTCAAATAAATAAATTATGACAAAAAGATAGAGGGGAAGATGATTCTCAGATGGAGGTCAGCAGGGCTGATCCTGAAATCTTTTGCCAAGAGTGTCCACTTGTCTTTGCTGGGTGCCTATATAAAAACCTGCTAAAGAAACAGGTATTAAAACGGGGTTGAGGGCTGGAGAGATGGCTTAGCGGTTAAGGCACATGCCTGCAAAGCCTGAGGACCCTGGTTCGATTCTCCAGGTCCCACGTTAACCAGAGGCACATGGCAGTGCATACATCTGGAGTTCGTCTGCAGTGGCTAGAAGCCCTGGCGCACCCATTCTCACTCACTCTCTCTCTCCCACCCTGTCTCTAATAAATAAATAAATAAATAAATAAAAATGAAATCT
This sequence comes from Orientallactaga sibirica, assembly GCA_036365145.1. Taxonomy (NCBI): domain Eukaryota; kingdom Metazoa; phylum Chordata; class Mammalia; order Rodentia; family Dipodidae; genus Orientallactaga; species Orientallactaga sibirica. The sequence goes on along the minus strand of JAEOAD010000026.1, from coordinate 25,896,493 downwards.
TAAAAAAAAAACACACAGGGTTGAGGGGCTGGGGATGTGGTTCAGTTGGTAGAGTGCTTGCTTAGCATTCATGAGGTTCTGAGTTCCATCCTTAGCACCACATAAACAGAGTGGTGGCAGATCCCTATAACCCCAGCTCTCAGGAGGTAGAGGCAGGGGGATCAGAAATTAAAGGTCAAGGGCTAGAGAGATGGCTTAGTGGTTAAGGCACTTTACTGGGAAACCTAAGAAAGAACTCATGTTCGACTCCCCAGGTCCCATGTAAGCCAGACAACAAGGTGACGCAAGCTCAAAGGTCACACATGCCCACTAGGTGGCACAAACATCTGGAGTTCAATTACAGTGGCTGGAGGCTCTGTCATGCCAATTCTCTCTCTCTCTTGTTCTCTCTCATAAAAAAAAAAGAAATCCAGGACTGAAGAGATGGCATGGAGGTTAAGGCATTTGCCTGCAAAGCCAAAGGATCCCGGTTCGATTCTCCAGGACCCACGTAAGCCAAGCACACAAGGGGCACATGCACCTGGAGTTTGTTTGCAGTGGCTGGAGGCCCTGGTATGCCCATTCTCTTTCTTTCTCTCTCTCTCTCTGCCTCTTTCTCTCTCTCAAATACATAAATAATTAAAATATAAATGTTTAAAAAAAAAAAACAAAGAAATCCAAGGTCAAGCTGGGCATAGTGGCTCACATAATGGGAGGCTAAGTAAGAGGATCACTGTAAATTCAAAGTCAGCCTGGAGCTACAGAGTTTAAGGTCAGAGTGAAACACTACCTTAAAAACAAACAGGGCTGAAGAGATGGCTTAGCAGTTAGGTGCTTGCCTGTGAAGCCTAAGGACCCCAGTTTGAGGCTCAATTCTCCAGGACCCATGTTAGCCAGATGCACAAGGTGGCACATACATCTGGAGTTCATTTGCAGTGGCTGGAGGCCCTGGTGCACCCATTCTCTCCCCCCCCCCTTTCTGTTGCTCTCAAATAAAAAAAATAAAAAATAAAAAAACAGGGCTGGGGAAATGGTTTAGCGGTTAAGGCATTTGCCTGTGAAGTGTAAGGACCCTGGTTTGATTCCCCAGGACCCACGTAAGCCAAATGCACAAGAGGGCACATGTGTCTGGAGTTCATTTGCAATGGCTGGAGGCCCTGGCGTGCTCATACTCTCTCTCTCTACTTGCCTCTTTCTCTCTCTCTCAAATAAATAATAAATAAACAAGTAAATAAATAAAATATTTAATAAATAAATAAATAAAAATAAAAAAAGAGCTAGACTTGGTGGCACCTGACTCTTTAATCCCAGCACTTGGGATGCAGAGGTAGGAGGATCACAATGAGTTCAAGGACACCCAAAGATTACATAGTGAATTCCAGGTCAGCCTGGACTAGAGTGAGACCCTACCTTGAAAATAAAAATAAATTAAAAATTAAAAAATAACCTAGCCAGGCATGGTGGCGCACGCCTTTAATCCCAGCACTCGGGAGGCAGAGGTAGGAGGATCGCTGAGAGTTCAAGGCCACCCTGAGACTACATAGTTAATTCCAGGTCAGCCTGAACCAGTGTGAGACCCTACCTCTCAAAAAACAAAACAAAACAAAAAAACAAAAAATAACCTGGGCATGGTGGTGCATACCTTTAATCCCAGCACTTGGAAGGCAGAGGTAGGAGGATGGCTGTGAGTTCAAGGCCACCCTGAAACTACCAAGTGAATTCCAGGTCAGCCTGGACTTGCGCAAGACCCTACCTTGAAAAACCAAAAAAATTATTTAAAAAAAAAAAAACACAGAAATTCAAGGTCATCCTTTGAGGCAAGGTTCAGCTACCTGAGAGCCATGTAAATAAATAAATAAATAGGACCAGAAGTCCTAGTTCTCCTCAGTGGCGTTTCCAGGAACCCCCTATGAAGCTAGAGGATAACTTATAGAAGTAACCTTTCATGTGGATTTAAAATGATGGCAACTGGGGCAGATGAGATGGCTCAACAGGTAAGAGCACTTCCTATGCAAGAAAGAAAACCTGAGTTCGATCCCTAGCACCCATGTAAAAAGTCAGGTGTGAGTACACATGCTTATAACTCAGTGCTGAAGTAGGTGGAAAGAGGACTGTTGGCACTTACTAGGAAGTCAGTGTAACCAAAACATGGACTTACAGATCCAGTGACAGACTGTCAAAAGAATCAAAAGAAAATCAGGTGAAAATGATAGAGGATATCAAATGTGTTCCTCTGGCCTCCAACACTTGGGCACATGGGCATCTCTACACATACCACAACACACAAACACCAAAAACTCTTGAGATGTGGCAAACTCACCTCAGAACATGTGGTTTACAGATCCACTGAGGGTCGCAGACCCTGGGAGGAAGGATGCTGTATCCTTACCAAGTGACCAAGATCAGCTCATGAATCACAGTAATCAATAGTACGAAGAATGTCAGTTTCTGGCTAAACTTTGAGTTCTGAAACTAAGGGAAGGTTAAGAAAGGTAAGCCAGGCATGGTGGCGCATACTCCCAGCACTTGGGAGGCAGAGGTAGGAGGATTGCTGTGAGTTCAAGACCACCCTGAGACTATATAGTGAATTCCAGGTCAGCCTGGACTACAGTGAGGCCCTATGTCAAAACCTCTCCCCTCCCCCCAAAAAAGAAGGATGCTAAGTGCTTATCTTTTCCAGCAATGTCACTGGAGATTACATATCAGAGTTGCTGGCCAGAAGCAACTGAGGCCACAGTCTGTGCTCAGAAGCTGCTGCCTCCCTCACACCAGCTTTCCTTAACTTCTGTTTTTTGTACATCCTATGAGGTTCTGAGTTCAAGTGGCTTCACCCAAAGATTACATCTTCTTGAACTATTCATCAGACCCAGCTCTCAGGAGGTAACCAAATAAATTCCAGCCCCCCCTAAGGATGGCATCATAAATCCTCCCGTCTCAGTCTAAAAACTGTGCTTAACTTTGCCAGGCATGGTGGCGCACGGATACCCAGGCCATTTTATCCCATGGAACATTCCAGATCAACAAGGTTGCTCAAAGGTTCACAAGCACTGCCCTCTGAAGAAGCACTGAGACACAAACATCTGGAGTGCCTTTAATCAGGTCTGGAGGCTCTGTCATGCCACCAGATCTTGAAACCCCTGGGGCTCACGACTCAAAAACTCTCATAAAAAAACAAAAATGGCATGGAGGTTGGTGCATTTGCCTCCAAAGCCAAAGGATTGAGGCTGAGTCTCAAGGACCACCTAAACCAAGCAAGTGCATGGTATCCATCACCTGGTTTGTTTGCAGTGGCTGGGACTTGCCCATTCTTTTTCTTTCTCTCTCTTTCTTGCCTCTTTCTCTCTCTCAAATACATAAATAATTAAAATATTTTTAAAATGAAAATTAACATATCACTATGTTACGCACTTTAGAAAAACCTATTCTGTCAAATGGATATTTTATTACAAGATATTAGAAGAATAATTTGTAAACCTTACAGTATATTGGGTTGTAAATAGAGAAATTTAATTCTATGGATACAATTATGCTGTTTAAGACAGTAACTTTTAGTTAGCTATATTTATTGACCACCTATAAGCAAGATTACAAGGTAGTAGACAAGGTATTGGTTTCCATGTTAGAATTCTTAGGTCAGGGTGAAGGGTAGGGATCAGATTAGTGACACTGACAGAAATAAACCAAAGATTTGGACAGCTTTTACGGAAGCTTCTGTCACTCAAAATTCCCCCAAGTCCTACTATTAAAGCTATTCTGTTTGGCTGTTGAGGCTTGCTTGTAAACAGTTTTAGGCAGAGAGCTACTATTGGCTTCACTGGGGAGAAAGGTGGGTTCAGTACCTTGGAAGAAAGAAAAGCAGACCCCAGTCCTCAGGGGGTAAGGGGCAAAAGGATATACAGCCTCCCACAAAAATGTAAAGTACGTTCTAGGTAATGAAGAAAACTCTCTGGTCTGGGCTGACAGGAGCTTGGAGAGAAAACATCCTTGCTGCACAGGAGGAGAAATAGTTCAGCAGACAGAAGATGTGTCAGCATACTCAAGCATGTTGGAATGCACTCCACCTTTAGCTTATTTTCAAAGTCCACTTTGAAAGATATAGACTGCATAACATTTGAATTTATATCTCTTTATAAACATTTTAAACTATTTTATTTATTTGAGAGAGAGAGAGGGTGAGAAACAGAGAGGGGAAGGAGAGAGTGAGAGTGAGAGGGGAGGAAATGGCCACTCTGGGGCCTCCAGCCACTGCAAACAAACTCAGACACATAGCCACCTTGCTTCATCTGGCTTATGTGGGTGCTGGAGAAATCAAAGCCTGGATCATTTTTTTTTCAGGTAAGTAAGTACCTTAACATTGAAGCATCTCTTGGCCCTAAATCTCTTTTAAGTAACTAATTTATAAAAATATCTGAATAAAAATTTCAAGGGCTGGAGAGATGGATCAGCAGTTAAAGGTGTTTGCTTGCAAAGCCTAATAGCCTGGGTTTGATTACCCAATACCCACCTGAAGCCAAATGCACAAAATAGTGTATGTGTCTGGAATTCCTTTGCAGTGTGGCAAGTGACCTGGCATGCCCATTCTCATTCTCTCTCTTTCTCTCTCTCTCTCCCCCTTGCAAATAAATTAATAAAAATATTTTTAATATTTCTATTTTTCATTTTTAATTTACCCATTACAGACACACACACAGAGACAGAGAGAGAGAAAAAATGGCATGCCAGGGCTCTAGCCACTGCAAATGAACTCAGATGCACTTGGCCACCATGTGCATCTGGCTTACGTGGGACCTGGAGCATTGAATCTAGGTCATGGAAACACAGGCATGCACCTTCAAAGAAATCCAAGGTCAAGCTGGGCATAGTGGCTCACATAATGGGAGGCTAAGTAAGAGGATCACTGTAAATTCAAAGTCAGCCTGGAGCTACAGAGTTTAAGGTCAGAGTGAAACACTACCTTAAAAACAAACAGGGCTGAAGAGATGGCTTAGCAGTTAGGTGCTTGCCTGTGAAGCCTAAGGACCCCAGTTTGAGGCTCAATTCTCCAGGACCCATGTTAGCCAGATGCACAAGGTGGCACATACATCTGGAGTTCATTTGCAGTGGCTGGAGGCCCTGGTGCACCCATTCTCTCCCCTTTCTGTTGCTCTCAAATAAAAAAATAAAAAAATAAAAACAGGGCTGGGGAAATGGTTTAGCGGTTAAGGCATTTGCCTGTGAAGTGTAAGGACCCTGGTTTGATTCCCCAGGACCCACGTAAGCCAAATGCACAAGAGGGCACATGTGTCTGGAGTTCATTTGCAATGGCTGGAGGCCCTGGCGTGCTCATACTCTCTCTCTCTCTACTTGCCTTTCTCTCTCTCTCTCAAATAAATAATAAATAAACAAGTAAATAAATAAAATATTTAATAAATAAATAAATAAAAATAAAAAAAGAGCTAGACTTGGTGGCACCTGACTCTTTAATCCCAGCACTTGGGATGCAGAGGTAGGAGGATCACAATGAGTTCAAGGACACCCAAAGATTACATAGTGAATTCCAGGTCAGCCTGGACTAGAGTGAGACCCTACCTTGAAAATAAAAATAAATTAAAAATTAAAAAATAACCTAGCCAGGCATGGTGGCGCACGCCTTTAATCCCAGCACTCGGGAGGCAGAGGTAGGAGGATCGCTGAGAGTTCAAGGCCACCCTGAGACTACATAGTTAATTCCAGGTCAGCCTGAACCAGTGTGAGACCCTACCTCTCAAAAAACAAAACAAAACAAAAAAACAAAAAATAACCTGGGCATGGTGGTGCATACCTTTAATCCCAGCACTTGGAAGGCAGAGGTAGGAGGCTGTGAGTTCAAGGCCACCCTGAAACTACCAAGTGAATTCCAGGTCAGCCTGGACTTGTGCAAGACCCTACCTTGAAAAACCAAAAAAATTATTAAAAAAAAAAAAAAACACAGAAATTCAAGGTCATCCTTTGAGGCAAGGTTCAGCTACCTGAGAGCCATCTAAATAAATAAATAAATAGGACCAGAAGTCCTAGTTCTCCTCAGTGGCGTTTCCAGGAACCCCCTATGAAGCTAGAGGATAACTTACAGAAGTAACCTTTCATGTGGATTTAAAATGATGGCAACTGGGGCAGATGAGATGGCTCAACAGGTAAGAGCACTTCCTATGCAAGAAAGAAAACCTGAGTTCGATCCCTAGCACCCATGTAAAAAGTCAGGTGTGAGTACACATGCTTATAACTCAGTGCTGAAGTAGGTGGAGAGAGGACTGTTGGCACTTACTAGGAAGTCAGTGTAACCAAAACATGGACTTACAGATCCAGTGACAGACTGTCAAAAGAATCAAAAGAAAATCAGGTGAAAATGATAGAGGATATCAAATGTGTTCCTCTGGCCTCCAACACTTGGGCACATGGGCATCTCTACACATACCACAACACACAAACACCAAAAACTCTTGAGATGGTGGCAAACTCACCTCAGAACATGTGGTTTACAGATCCACTGAGGGTCGCAGACCCTGGGAGGAAGGATGCTGTATCCTTACCAAGTGACCAAGATCAGCTCATGAATCACAGTAATCAATAGTACGAAGAATGTCAGTTTCTGGCTAAACTTTGAGTTCTGAAACTAAGGGAAGGTTAAGAAAGGTAAGCCAGGCGTGGTGGCGCACACTCCCAGCACTTGGGAGGCAGAGGTAGGAGGATTGCTGTGAGTTCAAGACCACCCTGAGACTACATAGTGAATTCCAGGTCAGCCTGGGCTACAATGAGGCCCTACGTCAAAACCTCTCCCCTCCCCCAAAAAAAGAAGGATGCTAAGTGCTTATCTTTTCCAGCAATGTCACTGGAGATTACATATCAGAGTTGCTGACCAGAAGCAACTGAGGCCACAGTCTGTGCTCAGAAGCTGCTGCCTCCCTCACACCAGCTTTCCTTAACTTCTGTTTTTTTTGTTTGTTTGTTTGTTTTGTTTTTCGTTTTTCAAAATAGGGTCTCATTCTAGCCCAGGCTGACCTGAAATTCGCTATGTAGTCTCAGGGTGGACTTGAACTCACAACGATCCTCCTACCTGTGCCTCCTGGGTGCTGGGATTAAAGGCGTGAGCCACCATGCCTGGCTTCAAACTTTTCTTAATTTCTAAGTGCCTCTCACATCTGTTCCCTATTACCTAAAGATGTGTTACAGATGAAATATGTGTGAGACTGAACAATTAGAAGAACAATAAAATACCACTTTATACTACAAGGTTCTTGTTTAAAATTGGAAAACAGGCTGGAGAGATGGCTTAGTGGTTAATGTGAAACCTAAGGACCTAGGTTTGATTTACCAGAACCCATGTAAGCCAGATTCACATGGTGGCATATGCATCTGGAGTTCGTTGCAGTGACGAGAGGCTCTGGTGTGCCGTTCACTCTCTAATAAATAAACAAAGTTTAAAAAGTTTAAAGAAGGAAAACAGGGCTAGAGAGGTGGCTCAGTGGTTAAAGACACTTCCTTGCAAAGCCTGTCTACCCAGGCTTAATTTCCCAGCTTCTACACAAAGCCAGATGCAAAATGACAAGTATCTGTGAGCACAACGCCCCTAGTTCCAATGGGAGGCAGAGCCAGGAGATTCCAAAGTTCATGGGGCAGCTAGTCTGAGGACAGTCATTTGCAATCTGGCAGTCCATTTGCAGCAGCAAGAGAACCTGTCTCAAAGATGGAGCACAGACACCTCCAAGTTGTCCTCTGACCTCCACACACCTGCCATAGTACCCACATTAACCCTCCCAACACACACACATAAAAATTATCTTACAAACTGGAAAATAGCAAGTTTAGGAGGATGTATACAACTAAAACCTCCTCACGCTGCTAGTGGAAAGGTCAAAGGACACAACTAATGCAGGAGACATCTTCAAAAATCTAAGCAGGGAATTTTTTTTTAAATAAATATATATTTTTTATTTATATTATTCTGATTTTACATTCATAGTATTGGTTCCATTGTCCCCCTCCCTGTCCTCCCACTTTCAAAGGGGCCCTCATCAATGGGGAATGTGGATTGTGCATTGTGAGTTTGCTCAAGAGTTCTGGTGGATAGGCCCCAGTCTCTGTGCATAATGCCCCAACTTGTGACTCTAACAATCTTGCCGCCCCCTCTTCCGCGAGTTTCCCTGAGCCACATTGGGGTCATTTTAGTTCTAAGCAGGGAATTATTAAATAAGCCAGCACTTCCACTCCTGGGTGTAGACCCAACAGATCTGCAAATGTCTACAAACATGTCCTAACAGTAACTTGTGCAGGCATGTGCACAGTAGCACAATCACTAACCAAATTCCATCAACACATGAGAATAAACAATATGATACACACACACACACACACACACACACACACACACACACACACACAGAGGGAGAGGGCCATAAAATGAATGAAGTTGGGGTTGGAGAGATGGCTTAGTGATTAATGCACTAGCCTGCGGAGCCTAAGGACCCATGTTCAACTCACCAGACCCCACATGAGCCAGATGCACAAGGTGATGCATGCGTAAGGTCGCGCATGCGCATGAGGTGGTGCACATGTCTGAAGTTCATTTGCAGTGGCTGGAGGCCCTGGCATGCCAATTCTCTCTCATTAAAAAAAAAAAAAAAAGTTCATCTGGGCATAGTGGCTCATACCTTTAATCCCAGCACTTAGGGAGCTGAGGTAGAAGGATTCCTGAGTTCAAGGCTAGCCTAAGGCTACTGAGTGAGTTCCAGGTCAGCCTACCTAGAGTGAAACCCTACTTCAAAAAAAAAAAAAAAAAGAAAGAAAGAAAGAAAAGAAAAATAAACTGAACTAAAAAAAAAGAAGTTCTATACATGCTTCAACATGGAAAAGTCAGGCACACAGGGTAACATACTGCACGACTTTCATTATATGAAATATGCAAGATAGCCAAAGCTTTAGGGACAGATGGCTGGCTGAGGCTAAGGGACATTTGGGTAATACCTACTTATCACCTCCAAGTTTCTACAGTAGTTCATAAAAAAAAATCATATAACTTAATAAAGATAGAAGGTGCATAGGTTATAAATGTACTAAATACTTCTAAACCATTTGTTTGTTTGTTTGTTTTGGGGGGGTGCATTTCAAGGTAGAGTCCCACTCTAGCCCAGGCTGATCTGGAACTCACTCTGTAGCCCCAGGCTAGCTTCAAACTCACAGCAATCCTCCTGCCTCTGCTTACCCGAGTACTGGGATTACAAGCATGTCCACTGTGTCTGTCTTAACAACTCATTTTCTTTGCTTCTTTCATTAGTTTTAATTATGTGTGTATGATATGTGTGTATGTGATATCTGTTTGTGTGCATGTTCATGTGTGTGTCTGTGGATGCACACGTGCCACATTGTGGATGCTGATCTTCGCTTTCCACATAGTTTAAGCCAGTGTCTCTGGTCGTCCACCACTCTGTTCACCAGGTTAGCTGGCCTGTGAACTCCTGGCAGATTCTCTTGTCTCTGTCTTGCTGGGATTATAGACACTAACACTACAGTGTCCTGCTTTTTGTTTTGTTTTGTTTTTTTTTTGTTTTTTTGAGGTAGGGTCTCACTCTAGTTCAGGCTGACCTGGAATTTACCATGTAGTCTCAGGGTGGCCTCGAACTCATGGTGATCCTCCTTCCTCTGCCTCCCAAGTGCTGGGATTAAAGGCGTGCGCCACCACGCCCAGCTTTAGTGTCCTGCTTTATACATAGGCTCTGGAGATCCAAACTGAGGTACTGATGCTTCACAGCAAATTCTTCGTCCATTGAGCTATCTGCCTAGCCCAAACTGTTCATTTTTCAATAATTAAATATAGTATTTGAGCTACTAGGTGTGGTAGTGCACACCTTTAATCCCAGCATTCGGGAGTCAGAGGTAGGAGGATCTCTGTGAGTACGAGGCCAGCCTGAGACTACATAGTGAATTCCAGGTCAGCCTAGGCTAGAACAAGACCCTACCTCAAAACAAATAAACAAACAGACCATTTATATATATATATGATGAATTTCACCTCAATTAAAAAAAAATGACTTGCACAACCACCAACACACTTTCAAATGCTGACCAAAGAGTGAAGTGAAAAGGTCCTTGCATCAGGCATGGTGGTACATGCCTTTAACGCCAGCAATTGAGAGGCAGAGGTAGGAGGACTGCCGTGAATTTGAGGCCAGCCTGAGACTGAGTGAATTCGAGGTCAGCCTGGGCTAGATCCTACATTGAAAAAAAGAAAGAAGAGAGAGAGAGAGAGGAAGAGAGAGAAAGAGAGAGAGAGGAAGAAAGGAAGGAAGGAAGGAAGGAAGGAAGGAAGGAAGGAAGGAAGGAAGGAAGGAAGAAAGAAAGGTCTTTGCACACCATGTGAGAGTGCCTGACTGTATGTACGTGCATGTATGTATATTTAATATTCTTATTTATTTGCAAGAGTGAAAGAGAGACCGTATGAGTGCACAAGGACCCCCTGCCACTGCAAACAAACTCCAAACACATAGCTTTACATAGGTATTGGAGAATCAAACCTGGCAGCAGGCTCTGCAAGTAAGCACCCTTAACCACTGAGCTATCTCCCTAACTCCCTGAGTATTTTTAAAATATATATATTTTTATTTATCTGAGAGAGAGAAAGAGGCAGAGAGAGTGGGGAGACAATGGGCATGCCAGGGTATCTAGCCACTGCAAACAAATTCCAGATGCCTGCTCCCCCTTGTGCAGCTGGCTTATGTGGGTCTTGGAGAATTGAACCAGGATCCTTTGGCTTTGCTGGCAAACGTCTTAACCACTAAGCAGCCATCTCTCCAGCCCTCCCTGAGTATTTTTTAAATGTTACTCACACAAATCACACTTGGTTCTGGCTGAAAGGTTTGCAAGCCCAAACAAGCTTCAGCAGAGAGCTTTGCTTGAACATGTGTGCACCCATGGCTTTCATGCCAAGGAGATCTAATGTGCTTCTGCTCATATCTGAACCACCTCTGCAGGTCAATCATCTTTACTACCTCTTTTACTTTCAATTAAAAAAATTTATACAAATATTTTATTTATTTATTTGTTAGAGAAAGAGATGCAGAGAGAGAGAGAAAATAGGTGTACCAGGGCCTCTAGCCACTGCAAACAAACTCCAGATGCCTGTACCACTTTGTGCATCTGGCTTATATGGGTACTGGCTTATATGGGTACTGCTAAGCCATCTCTCCAACCCTTACTCACAACTTTTGAAATTCATGTTGTCTTTCACATTCATGCAATTAACTTTAAGCAAACCATTCAAAAAGTAGAAGGTGATGGGAAGGGGGAGGGGATATGATGGAGAGTGGAGTTGTGAAGGGGAAAGTGGGAAGGAGGAGGGAATTATCATGGTCTATTGTCTATAATTATGGAAGTTGTGAATAATGAAAAAAAAATTAAAGCAGAAGAGGAGCCAGGCATGGTGGTGCATGCCTTTAACCCAGCACTCGAGAGGCAGAGGTAGGAGGATTGCCGTGAGTTCAAGTTCGAGGCCACCCTGAAACTACATGGTAAATTCCAGGTCAGCCTGGGCTAGAGTGAGACCCTACCTCAAAAAAAAAAAAATGCAGAAGAGGACTGGAGAGATAGCTTAGTGGTTATGGTGCTTCCCTGAGAAGACTAAAGACCCATGTTTGACTCTCCAGATTCCACATTAGCCAGATGCACAAAGGTGAGGCAAGTGCAAGGTCACATATGCCCACTAGGTGGCACAAGCACCTGGAGTTCGATTTCAGTGGCTGAGGCCCTGGCACACCAGTTCTCTCTCTCTCATCTCTCTAAAAAGATAAAAATAGAATTAAAAAAGCAGAAGAATTTACTAATGAAACTTGCCTTAACCAGGCATGGTAGTGCACACCTATAATCCAGTGCTAGGGAAATGAAGGCAAAAGGATCACAAATTCCAAAGACAGCCTGAGCCTCAAGAGACCCTGTCACAAACAAAACAAAACAAACAAAAACACCTTACCTGAGTTGAGTACAGTTTTCATTAATTCTCACTTCTAGAAGGCACCCAGAGAGTGCATTCTCTCCAAATAGAACGGGTTTGAAAGTGGCAGATGTGCACAAGCCCCTCCCAACTGTAAGAAAAGAAGATGACTGTCTGGGCTACCCAAAAGTAAAGACTTGCTTCAAAGACCTTCATATAAACAGAGAAAACAGTAGCTATCTCAGACTCAGGAAGTTAAGGCAGGAGCATCAAGACTTCAAGGCCAGCCAGGCATAGCGGCACATGCCTACAATCCTAGTGCTCGGGAGGCTGAGATAGGAGGATCATGATGAGTTTAATGCCAGCCTGGGTTACAGAGTGAATTTCAGGTCAGCTTGGGGAAGAGTGAGACCCTACCTCGGAAAAAAAAAAAAAAAAAAGAAGCTGGGAGTGGTGGCACATGCCTTTAATTCCAGTACTCGAGAGGCAGAGGTAAAAGGATTCCTGTGAGTTCAAGGCCACCCTGAGACTACATAGTGAATTCCAGGTCAGCCTGAGCTACAGTGAGACCCTACCTCGAAAAACCAAAAATAAATAAATAAATAAATAAATAAATAAATAAATAAATAAATAAGGGTGGAGAGATGGCTAGCAGTTAAGGCCGCTTGTCTGCTAAGTCTAACAACCCGGGCTTGATTCTCCAATACCCACGTAGAGCCAGATAAACAAAGTGGCGCATGTGTCTGGAGTTTATCTGCAGTAGCTGGAGACTCTAGCATGCCCATTCTTTACCTCTCTCACACATTTAATCCCAGCACTTAGGAGGCTAAGCTAGGAGGATCACTGTGAGTTTGAGACCAGCCCAAGATTACATAGTAAATTCCAAGTCAGTCTAGTTTGAGATCCTACCTCAAACAAACAAACAAACAAAAAAAGTATATAGAAATAAAGTTTCTGGTTTTCAAAAACAAGTCACTATTACTGTAACCTTTGAAGGCTTAACAAAGGCCCTTTTCTGTGTTAGAATTTCTGGACCAGGATTGATGGCTTATTGTGAACACAAAACTGGATGCCTCTGGAAGGCGTGGGTCACTGCCACCAGTGCCCAATGTTTCCACCGTTCAGAACAAGGCTAATAGCAGGATAATTGAGCTCTCAGCAAGAGACAAGCCTCAGAGCAGCCTCATGGCTAAGCATCTCTTACTGAACAGCATTTAGGGTGGAAACAGTGCTCACTTCCTTTAAAAACTATCACAGAAGCATGAACACCAGCCTCCCACCCCCCACACCAAATAAACAAATGGGCTTTGATAAAATTGCTTCTATAGAGAGTTAGGCTTCACCCCTGTAATACCAGCGTTCAGAGGCTGAGGTAGGAGGATGGCTGTGAGTTTGAAGCCAGCCTGGGCTACAGAGTGAGTTCCAGGTCAGCAATGGCCAAACTCGATTACCTGGCTTCCAGAGGTGTAACACTGTAGCATTATTCACCCCATTGGTTTGCAGGGCTCTGACAGGCTTGCCAACATGGTAACCTAGACAAGGCAAACACAACAAAGGAGAATTAACATCACTCCTCCTCATAGTCTAAGGACATCACAGGTACTCTTTCATCACAGCATAAAAGGAGTATGCAGTGAGACAAACTATGAGGCAAAGTTTTCCTAAACACTAACCAAGGCCAGGCATGGTGACACATGTTTGTCATCTCAGCAGGAGGATATTGATATATATATATATCAGCAATATAACCAAGGATGACCTTCAACTCCTGATCCTCCTGCCTCCACCTCACCAGTGCTGGTATTACAGGTGTGCCCCACCATGCTGTGGTAAGGGCCCTCACAGAACAGAGAAGACTGCTGGGTATCTGTATGCATGTAAGAAACCTTGAAGCCCAGTAGATTAGAATAGTATGTTACTGTATTGTACATAGAGGAGGAGGGGGTTACCTGGGGAACCAAAGGAAAGAAAAACAAGAAACAAGAAGCCCTAGATTCATTTTTTTTAAATGGCAGTGAGCGGGGGAGATGGCTGTTTGTAAAGTGCTTGTTATGCAAACATGAAGACCTGAGTTTGATTCCCAGAACCCCAGCATTAAAAAAGTAAAAAAGCCAGGCTGGAGAGATGGCTTAGTGGTTAAAGTGCTTACCTGCGAAGCCTAAGGACCCATGTTTGACTCTCCAGATGCCACATAAACCAGACACACAAAGGTGAGGCAAGTGCAAGGTCACACAATCCCACTGGGAGGCACAAGTGTCTGGAGTTCGAATGCAGTGGCTAAGGCCCTGGCATGCCAATTCTTTCCTGTCCCTCCCCCCTCTCTCAAAAAAAAGAAGAAAGAAAAGAAAAGAAGGGAAGGGAAGGAAGGGAGGGAAGGGAGGGAAGGGAAGGGAGGGGAAGGGAAGGAAGGAAGAGGAAGGGAAGAGAAGAGAAGAGAAGGGAAGGGAAAGGAAGGAAGAGAAGAGAAAAGGAAGGGAAAGAAAAGAGCCATGGGAAGGAGAAGGAGAATCACTGTGAGTTCAAGGCCATCCTAGGCTACAGAGTGAATTCTATGTCAGTCTGAACTAGACTGAGACCCTGCCTCAAAATAAATAGAAAAAGCTGGAGAGATGGCTTAGTGGTTAAGCTCTTGCCTTTAATCCCAACAATAGGGAGGCTGAGATGCACAAAGTGGCGCATCACTGGAGTTCATTTCAAGGCCATCCCCATTCTCTCTCTGTGTCTGTCACTCTCAAATGAATAAATAAAAATTAAAGAACAAAAAAATTTAAAAAAATAAAAATAAAAATAAATAAATAGATAAGGCCAGGTGTGGTGGCGCATGCCTTTAATCCCAGCACTCGGGAGGCAGAGGTAAAAGGATTGCTGTGAGTTCGAGGCCACCCTGAGAATACAGAGTGAATTCCAGGTCAGCCTGGACTAGAGTGAGACCCTGCCTCGAAAAACCAAAAAAAAAAAAAAAGATAAGATAGGTGTGGCGGTACATGCCTTTAATCCCAGCACTCGGGAGGCAGAGGTAGGAGGATCGCCATGAGTTCAAGGCCACCCTGAAACTACATAGTGAATTCCAGGTCAGCCTGAGCTAGAGTGAGACCCTACCTTGAAAAACCAATAAATAAATAAAAATAATAAATAGATAAATAAGCAAATAAATACTAAAAGCCAGGCTTGATGTCTTGTGCCTGTAATCACAGGGCTGGGAAAGCACAGACTGAGAGATCCCTGAGGCTCACTGGCCAGCCCGTCTAACCTGATCAGTGAGCTCCAGGCTGAGAGATCCTGTCTCAGAAAAGATGGACTGAGAGCTGGAGGGATGGCTAAGCCATTAAGATGCTTGCCTGAGAAACCTAAGAATCCAGATGCACAAGGTGGTGCATGCTTCTGGAGTTCGTTTGTAGTGGCTAGAGGCTGTGGCACACCCATTCTCTCTTCTCTTTTTTGCTCACTCTCTCAGTCTCAAATAATGAAATAATTTTTTTAAAGATGGAGCTGAAAAATCCCAGATGGGGGCAGAGGTGGAGGAGATGGGCCACCCTGAGACTAGTTAATTCCAGGTCAGCCTGGATGAAACCCTACCTCGAAAAAAAAAAAAAAAAAAACAATAAATAAATAAATAAAAATAAAAAGATGGAGTTGGAGAGATGGCTTAGCAGTTAAGGTGCATGCCTGCAAAGCCTAAGGACTCTGATTCAATTCTCCAGGTCCTATATAAGCCAGATGCACATGGTGGTGCATGCATTTGGAGTTCATTTGCAGTGGCTAGAGGCCCTGGAATGCCCATTCTCTCTCTCTCTCTCAATCTGGAATAATACCAAAGTTGTTCTCTGGTCATCATGCATAGTATAGTTTCACACACATGCACAAAAAAACATACATATACACAAAAAAATGGTACTAGGGGGCTGGAGAGATGGCTCAGCAGATAAGTGTACTTCCTGCACAAAATATGAGAACCTGAGGGGGCCTTAAACCACCTGAGTTCTAATCTCCAGACCCTAAGTATAGAGCTGGGTATGTCCATGTGCATCAGTACCCCAGT
This sequence comes from Orientallactaga sibirica, assembly GCA_036365145.1. Classification (NCBI taxonomy): domain Eukaryota; kingdom Metazoa; phylum Chordata; class Mammalia; order Rodentia; family Dipodidae; genus Orientallactaga; species Orientallactaga sibirica. The sequence continues at coordinate 25,880,540 of JAEOAD010000026.1, read as the reverse complement.
CCCACAAAGAGGAGTAGAAACTAGGGGACTGCCCAGGCTCACAAAAACGAGCAAGCTCTGCTATCAGTAAGAGACTCTAGCTCAAAATAAGAATGGACAGAAGACTTCCGGGTAAGATGGTGACATAGCAGCCATGCCAAAGCTGGGGAAATAAGCAGAAAAACAGCAAACTACACTCTTCTACCAAAAAGTGAAGATGTATAAGGAATTCTCAAATCTCATCAGAGAAGCAGGAGAGACCCAGAGCATCTAGAAAGCAGGCAACCAAGCCAGAACTGGCTCCTGCTGCAGTGCCGGTCCACTCGGCCGCCCAGCTTTTCCTGATCCACAGGAGAAGCCAGGTGAAGGGATTTTCCACTCACACCAGCCTCCTAGCCAAGTCAAGAAACCTGAAGGAGAAGACAGCAGGGACCAGCTATGCAGCGCTGACACAACTTCAAACACCCTGCACAGCCTCCATCCCCAATTGCCAGGGATGACAACCACTGGAGACCTGGGGAACGAAGATCAGCTACACAGCATCCAGCACAGGGGATCAGAACAGTAGACCCACCGACCCAGCCAGCCTAGGCAAGCCCAGAATGCAATAAAGAGGGAACCAAATATACACACAGCATACGTGAGACCGAAGCCATCCCAAAAGGTAACAAACAGGGCCTACTTACCCTGAGTTAGTAGCTGCCCCAAAGCCTGGGATAGGTGTGCATTGGAAGTGCTAATCAAACTTTCCATGTCAGGGCAGGTTATGTGTTAGGTTTGATTGATGTTCGGCTTTACCATTCTTTTATTTAATTATTTATTTTTGGTTTTTTCAAGGTAGGGTCTCACTCTAGCCCAGGCTGACCTGGAATTCACTATGTAGTCAGGGTGGCATTGAACTCATGGTGATCCTCCTACCTCTGTCCCCTGAGTGCTTGGATTAAAGGCATGCACCACCACGTCTAGCTTTTTTTTTTATTTGTATTTGTATTTGTATTTATTTATTTAAGAGAGAGAGGAGGCAGAGAGAGAAAAAGAGGGAGGGAGAGAGGGAGAGATAGGCATGCAAAGGCCTCTAGCCACTGCAAATGAACTTCAGATGCATACGCCCCCTTGTGCATCTGGCTTACATGAGTCCTGGAGAATCGAACCAGGATCCTTTGGCTTTGCAGGCAAATGCCTTAACTGCTAAGCCATCTCTCCAGCCCCTAGAATATACATTCTATCCAGCAGCACATGGAACATTCTCTAAAATAGACCATATTTTGCCCTGGAAATAGCACTTGGGAGGCATTCTATCCAGGCCACCCTGAGACATGGAATTCCAGGTCAGCCTGGGCTAAAGCGAGACCCTACCTCGAAAAACAAAAAACAAAAAAAACAAAAAAAAAATAAAATAGACCATATTTTAACAAAATCTTAACAAATACAGGAAAACTGAAATAATTACATGCATTCTGTCTGATCACAGTGGGATTAAACTACAACAGCACTTGGGAGGCAGTGGTAGGAGGATCGCTGTGAGTTTGAGGCCAGTCTAAGACTACATAGTGAATTCCAGGTCATCTTGGCCTAGAGAAAGACCTTATCTCAAAAAAAAAGAGATGCATGCCGGGAGTTGTCCCAACTCATTTTAGATAAACTCTTCTGACCATTTTTAGATGGGAGTAGGGAAAATTAAATTGAAGGGCTTGGAGGGATGGCTGAGCGGTTAAAGAGCTTGTTTGCGAAGCCTAAGAACCTAGGTTTGATTCCCCAGGACCCACATAAACCAGACGTACAAGGCGGCACATGCCTCTGAAGTTCATTTGTAGTGGCTAGAGGCCCTGGTGCACTCATTCTCTCTCTCCATCTGCCTCTTTCTCAAGTAAATAAAACAAAAAAATTTTAAAAACTAAGACAAGTAATTGAGGGACTGAGAATTTAATTCAGTAGTAGAGTGTATGCTTAGCATTCATAGGTTCAACCTTCAGCCGATCCCGAATAAACAAATGCAGCCTTCCCATTCTCTCCCTCTCTCTGTATCGCTTTGCTTACCAAAAAAAAAAAAAAAAAAAAAAAGCTACAGTTTAGCAGGATGAAACAAAACCAGGGACAGCCCAGATGTGCTGTCCCAAGATCTTCCAGAGGCCCAGTAACTCTCAGACCCATCTTACCTGGATTTCCAGAAGATTCCTTTTCATCACCACTGTTATGGCTTAAAAACCTCACTGTAAATCTCTGTGTCATTATTCCTAGAAATGGACCAAAACAAATATAAAATACATACTATTTTGTTGAGGAAAAAACTATGCCCTATGAACTAGGCATGGTGGTACATGCTGGTCAAGGAGGTCAGATGTTGCTGTCAAGTGTCTTCCTCAACAGCTCTCCACTTATTTACTGAGGCAGGGTCTCTCAATCTAACTAAGACTCACTAATTCAGCTAGTCTAGTTAGCCTCTAGCCCCAGGCATCCTGTCTCTGCCTCCTAAAATCAGGGATGACAGATAGGCTGTCATGCAAGCCCAGGAGTTACATGGGTTCTGGAGATCTGAACTCCAGAACCCATGGAACTTGTATGGCAAGTGCTTTATCCACTGAGCCATCTCCCCAGCCCAAAAGTTATATTTTGATGTACAAAAAAAATACTGTCTCTGGTGAAATTATAAACATGCATAACAAACAAATCTGACTTCATTCTGTGTGCTCTAATTATAAGAATCTTGGAGAAAGAAAAAATATACTGAAAGCATTCTCACCACTCACACCACTTACCTTTCTGGTGTACATTGATTTTGGCCCTAATAATTTTGACATTTACTTCACTGATTGTATTATTATGCCATCGGAAGAGATAATGTTCTTCTAAGTTCACATTCCTGAGGGTAGATCCACTGTTTGAAAGTGTCTCTGCAAAGACAAGAATATTTTCATAAATTAAAAGCCCTCTCCAGATTCATGTCTGTTCCTCGGTGGCTCCCCCAAGCCTTTTTATCACCAGCCTGCTCATCCCTGGCTCCAAATCAAGCTGTTTCCTTTAGGGTTCCTCTAGTCCCCAAGTCAGAAACAGCCACCATCCTCTCTTCCACCAGATTCGCTGAATATCATCTGTCCTTTTCCTTGGATTCCTATATCCCCAGCTCACAACTCACAGCATGACCTGGAGCAAGGCAGTTAGAAGTGTGGGCTCAGGAAGTAAGGCCTGTTGAACTCTTCCAAAATCTGACCCAGTAAGAAATGAGCCAGGCATGGTGGCACATGCTAGAGTAAAACCCTACCTCAAAAAAGAAAAAAAGAAGAAAAATAAAAAGAAATGAGGTGGAGACTAACAGCTTACTGGACAGTAATACAAGCTGCGCTCTTCATTAAAAACAAGCCCTTCTGGGCTGGAGAGATGGCTTAGTGGTTAAGGCGCATGCCTGTGAATGCTAAGGACCCTGGTTCAATTCTCCAGGTCCCATGTAAGCCAGATGCACATGGTGGCGCATGTGTCTAGAGTTCATTTGCAGTGGCTAGAGGCCCTGGCACACCCATTCTCTCTCTCTCTCTCTCTCTCTCTCTCTCTCTCTCTCTTCTTTAGTAAATAAATAAATTAAAAAAAAAAAAAAAAAAAAAAAAAAAAAACAGCCCTTCTGAGCCAGGCACGGTGGCGCATGCCTTTAATCCCATCACTCGGAGGCAGAGTGGACCAACATGAGTTAGAGGCCACCCTGAGACTACTAAGTGAATTCCAGGTCAGCCTGACTTAAGAGTGAAACCCTACCTCGGGGCGGGGTGGGGGAGCCCTTCTGGAGAGATGGCTTAGCAATTAAGTGCTTGCCTGTGAAGTCTAAAGACCCCAGTTAGAGGCTCAATCCCCCAGTACCCACGTAAGCCAGATGCACAAAATGGTGCATGCATCTAGAGTTTATTTTCAGTAGCTAGAGGCCCTGGCATGCCCATTCTTTCTGTCTCTCTATTTGTCTCTCTCTCTCTCTCTCATAAATAAATTAAATATTTAAAAAATTAAAAATAAACAGCCAGAAGCTGTGGTAGTATTCCATAATCCTAGAACACTGAGTCTGATGGCAAGATAGGAGGCAGAGACAAGAGAGTGATATCTGGAGAAATCCTGCCTTAAAGGAGGTAGAAAGATGAGGACTGACCCAAAACCTGTCCTGTGACCTCCATACATGTATGTGGTACCAGACAACCACACTCACACACATGAACATGCATGAACACACAAATAAATAATTTTTTTAAATGGCAAGAACCAGAAATGCTATAGCCTCAGGAATTTCTTAACTACTTGACAGACATTTGACAGAAGGCTCACAGAGCCCAAGAACAGCTCATGCCACTGAGGCTGGTGAAGGGGATGGCAGAGGCCAGAGACAGTACACAGCAGCAAGCCAGGTGGAACAAGGAATAGCATGCCACATCAATAGTGTCACCCTCAACTCTGCTTAATCCCTTAATTCTCTCTTTTTTGGGGAGGGGTCCCCAGGGGGTTCCAAGGTAGGATCTCACTCTAGCCCAGACTGACCTGGAATTCACTACATATTCTCAGGGTGGCCTCGAACTCAAGGTGATCCTCCTACCTCTGCCTCTTGAGTGCTGGGATTAAAGGTGTGCTCCACCACACCCGGCTGTTTGTTGTTGTTTATTTTTATTTCTTTGAGAGCAACAGACAGAGAGAGAGATGCAGAGAAAGAGAGAGAGAGAATGGGCGCACCAGGGCCTCCAGCCACTGTAAACAAACTCCAGATGCATGTGCCAACTTGTGCATCTGGCTTATGTGGGTACTGGGGAATCAAGCCTCAAACCAGGGTCCTTAGGCTTCACAAGCAAGTGCTTAACCACTAAGCCATCTCTCCAGACCAGTTTGTTTTGTTTTTGAGGCAGGGTCTCACTCTAGCCCAGGGTAACCTGGTACTCATTCATTAGCCCAGTGTCGTAGTTACCTTCACATTGCTGGAATAAAGCACCCAACCAAAAGCAGCTGTTGTGAGGAAAGTTTTTATTTTGGCTTACAATCTTGAGGGGAAGCTTCATGATGGCAAAGGAAAAGAAAGCATGGCATGAGCAGAGGCTGAACATCACTTCTGCCACAGCAGGTGGGAAACATAAGGAGAGTGAGCCAAGTTCTAGCAAGGGGGACTGGATATAACATTCCTAAGACCACTCCCAATAACACACCTCCACCAGCAAGGCTCCCCTCCCAAACTGCCATCAGCTGGAAACCAAGCATGCAAAATAAATGAAATTATGGAGGATATCAAACCACCACATGCAGGCTGGCCTTGAACTCATAATCTTTCAACCTCAGCTTCTGAGTGCTATGATGTTGTTTGTTTGTTTGTTTAAGGTAGGGTCTCACTCTGGCCTAGACTGACTTGGAATTCACTATGTAGTCTTAGGGTGGCCTTGAACTTACAGCGATCCTCCTACCTCTGCCTCCTGAGTGCTGGGATTAAAGGCATGTGCCACCATGCCTGGCTTTTTGTTGTTGTTGTTGTTGTTTTAGTTTTTCGAGGTAGAGCACCACTCTAGCTCAGGCTGACCTGGAATTTACTATGTAGTCTCAGGGTGGCCTTGAATTCACTGCAATCCTCCTACCTCTGCCTCCCAAGTGCTGGGATTAAAGGTGTGTGCCACCACGCCCAGCTTTGTTTTGTTTTTTAAGATAGGGTCTCACTTTAGCAGAGGCTGGCTGACTTGAAATGGAATTCACTACTACTGGCCCTGAACTCCTGGTAATCCTTTTATCTCTGTCTCCCAAGTGCTGGGATTAAAGATGTGTGCAATCATACCTAGCTCAATTCTTTTTCTTTTCCTTCCTTCCTTCCTTCCTTCCTTCCTTCCTTCCTTCCTTCCTTTCTTTCTTTCTTTCTTTCTTTTTTTTTTTTTTTTTTTCATTTTTCACAGCAGGGTTTCACTCTAGCCCAGGCTGGCCTGGGACTCACTCTGTAGTCCTAGGCTTACTTCAAACTCACAGCGATCCTTCTACCTCTGCTTCATAAGTGATGAGTTCAAAGGTGTGCACCACCACACCTAGCTCAATTCTTTATTTCTTTTGGTCTTTCAAGGTAGGGTCTTGTTCTAACCCAGGCTGATCTGGAATTCATTATGTACTCTCAGGCTGGCCTTGAACGCACAGTGATCCTCCTACCTCTACCTGCATCTGGCTTTATGTGGGTACTGGGACTGGAACTCGGGTAGTTAGGCTTTGCAGGTGAGCGCCTTATCCGTTGAACCATCTCACCAGCTCCCAGCTCAATTCTTAATGAAAAGATACTTTACTCTGAGGTTATGCCACACTATAAAGAAATGACACATAAAGCCAGGCACAGTGGCACATGCCTGTGGCACTCAGGAGGCTGTTAGTGAGATACTATATCAGAGGTGGGGGAGAAATGGCACATGTATTTCTGTAGAAATAGCATAAAAATGTAACACTACAATACCTGTATTGGTGATGAACTTGTTAAGGTCAGTTGCTTCCTCATAAATGACTGTTGGCATGACTATACCTGAAAAGATAAAAAAATTAACTTCCACAGTGCCATGTAGACTTCCTCATGTACACAACGGAAGGCTCCATTAAGCTAATATGGGAACCTTGCCTGCCCTCCTGGGTGCCACCCACAGCACAGTTCCCATAGCTGATTCCCTCTTCTCCTCCTCCTTCTTCTCCCCCCCCCCCAAGGTAGGGTCTCACTCTAGCCCAGGCCAATCTGGAATTCACTATGTAGTCTCAGGGCTGACCTCAAGCTCACAGTGATCCTCCTACTTCAGCCTTATTCTTTTTTGTTTTGTTTTTCGAGGTAGGCTGACCTGGAATTCACTATGTAGTCTCAGGGTGGCCTCGAACTCATGGCGATCCTCCTACCTCTGCCTCCCAAGTGCTGGGATTAAAGGCATGCACCACCACGCCCGACTTGGTTCCCTCTTCTTTCTGCATCTAATTCTAAGTGGAAGAGGAGTGCAATACTCAGTGTCAACATCTGCTGAGCTGCAAGGTGGGTTGTAAAAGAAAGCAGCCACTCCATAAAAGAGTTAGGTTGTTCCTCAAAAGGTCATATAACTGCACAGCACACCAATCCCATTCCTAGGAATATATCCAAGGGAAACAATAACACATTCACCCAGAAACTTGTACCCAAGTGCTCATACCAACACTGTTCACAAAATCAAACAGATGGTAAGAACCCAAGTGTGCATCAATTAACAAATGGATAAGCAACATGTGGTACAGCCATATGATGGAATACTACTGAATTCTGAAAAGTGATTGAAGACAGACTCAAAGGGCCACATAAGGTGTATGGTTCCATTGACAGGAATTGTCCAGCACAGGAAAATCCAGACACAAACAGGATTCACGGCTCAGGGGTTATAGGGAGAGGAGAATGGGGAATAGCTGCTGAACATTGCTGTAAGGTACCAGAACATTCTGAAAATACTCAATTCATGGGCTGGCGAGATGGCTCAGTGGTTAAGGCATTTGCCTGCAAAGCCAAAGGATCCCAGTTCAACTCTCCAGGACCCACATAAGCCAGATGCACAAGGGGTGCATGCGTCTGGAGTTCTTTTGCAGTGGCTGGAGGCCCTGGTGCACCCATTTTCTCTCTCTCTCTCTGCCTCTTTTTCTCTCTCAAATAAATAAATAAAATATATAAAAATGTTTTAAAAAATATTCAATTCAACTCTAAATTTAATTTATGGCTGAGTGTGGTGGTGAAAGCCTTTAATCCCAGCACTTGGGAGGCACAGGTAGGAGGATCACCATGAATTCGAGGCCACCCTGAGACTACATAGTAAAGTTCAGGTCACCCTGGGCTAGAGCAAGACCCTACCTCAAAAAATAACAAAAAAAAATTTAATTGATGGAAATTTTACTTCAACTTAAAAAGGCAGATGAGCCAGAAAGACAGCTCAGAAGAGCACTTCCCTGAGCACACATCAGGGCCTCAAGGGGCCTGAGACCTCCCAAGTTCAATTTCTCAGCACCCACATAACAGCTGGGTATGGCTATGCACATCTGTACTGCCAGTCCTGTGGGGGCTTAAGAAAACTGCAAGCTCCTGAATCAGTGAGAGACTCTATCTCAAGGAAACACATGGATGAGCAATGGATGGCAACACCCCTACATTCTCCTATGATGAGTGCACAGGGTGTTGCAGCTGCATATACACATGTGTAAACCACACAGACATCCTCCATACCACACACATGAAAAAAAAAAGGGGGGGAGGGCTGGAGAGATGGGTCAGTGGTTAAATGTACTTGCTTGCAAAGCTTGACTGACAGGGTTCAATTTTTCAGTATCCACATAAATCCAGATGCACAAAGGGGTGCATGTGTCTAGAGTTTACAGTGGCAGGAGGTCCTGGTATGTCCCTCTTTTCTTCCCTTTTCTCTCTTTCTCTCTCAAGTAAATAAATATTCACAGGGAAAAAAAAAAAAAAAAAAAAAAAAAAAAAACTTGGCCTAGAATGTAGATCAGTTGTAGAACAATTGCCTAGAATGCACAAGACCTTGGGTTCCATTCCAGGCACAGCAAGGAAAAAGACCGCATATGCAATATGCTTTGCACGGAATTGAACTTTTCCCAAAGAAAGCACCATCAATTGACAGGCAGAATATCACTTTAAGTTGATCCAGTAGCCTTGATTTATATTCACAGATTACAGTATCTCTTACACATGCCGCTGTCCTTTCTCTGAACAAGTACAACATACCTCCCATGGCATGGTTCTTTATCTTCTCATGGAGGATGCCATCTCGTTCCTGGTACAAGTCCAGATCAGTAGTGCAGTGGATATCAAGATTTTGAAGGAATGCCACTGGTGCACTCTGTAGACACTGCCCAGCCAGGGACACCTAAGAGCAAGGGACAAACCCAGAAGAGAAGTATGTCCTTTCTTCCCATCGTAAATAAGTGATCACAGTTTATGAAAAACTTGTTTTCTGCCAGATGTGATGGCTCATGCTTAGAATCCCAACACTTGGGAAGGTAAGGTCAGAGCCAGTGTGGGTTACACAGAGTTCAAGGACAGCCTAGGCTACAGTGTGAGATCCTATCTAAAAACCATGCCCTAGCCCACTAAAAAAATTGTGCTTTCTACTGCTCATTCCTATTGCTGGGCAACAGTTTAATAATACCTCCCTGACAAGGTGACCATCATTAGGGAAATGCCCAAATGAGTTGCTAAGCCAAGACCTGGAAGCTATCATTTATGGTGTTATTTTTTTTTAAGTTGTTTTTTTTTTTTTGTTTTATTTTGTTTTTGAGGTAGGGTCTCACTCTAGCCCAGGTTGACCTGGAATTCAATCTGTATTCTCAGGATGGCCTCGAACTCATGGTGATCCTCCTACTTCTGCCTCCCAAGAGCTGGGATTAAAGGAATGTGCCGGACTGGAGAAGTGGCTTAGCGGTTAAGGCATTTACCTGCAAAGCCAAAGGATCCCGGTTTGATTCTCTAGGACCCACGTAAGTCAGATGCACATGGGGGTGCATGCATCTGGAATTTGTTTTCAGTGGCTGGAGGCCCTGGTGCACCCATTCTCTCTCCCTCTCTCTCTCTCTCTGCCTCTTTCTTTCTCTCAAATATATATATATGAACAAGGTCAATCCTCTACCTCAGTTCACTAGCTATGCAAAATCATGATCATACCCAGCTTTATTTTCTCCCCCTCATGATAACCTTTTAGGGAGGGTCAGGGAGTTCTAGCAATGAACACCAGGGCTTCACACAGGAAGCTCATGAACTCCACTAAAATATATTTATAGGATTAATAAGTTAAAAAATGATAACAGGGCTGGAGACATGGCTTAGCGGTTAAGGCACATGCCTGTGAAACCTAAGGACCCCAGTTCGATTCTCCAGGTCCCATGTAAGCCAGATGCACGTGGTGGCGCATGCATCTGGAGTTCATTTGCAGTGGCTGGAGGCCCTTGCGCACCCATTCTCACACTCTCTCTCTCTGTCTCTATTAAATAAATAAAAATAAAATATTTTAATAAAAAAAGATAACAGATCTCTCACTCTCAAATAAATAAATAGTAGCAGGGCATGGTGGCACACACCTTTAATCCCAGTACTCTGGAGGCTGAGATAGGAGGATCACCATGAGTTCAAGACTACATAGTGAATTCCAGGTCAGCCTGGGCTAGAGCAAGACACTACTTTGAAAAACAAAAAGAAAAAAGAAAAAGGGGGCTGGAGAGATGGCTTAGCAGGTAAGGCACTTGCCTGTGAAGCCTAAGGATCCAGGTTCAATTCTCTAGGTCCCATGTAAGCCAGATGCACAAGATGGCACATGCATCTAGAGTTCATTTGCAGTGCTAAAGGCCCTGGCACATCCATTTTTTCTCTCTCTGTCTTTGTGGTAGTTTGAATAGATGTCCCCCAATATATTCAGTGTTTTATTAGTTTGTAGTTTGCATCTGCAGCCACCTAGCTGAAGGCAATGTCACTGGGCAGATCTTAAGGTGTGGTGGTGGGTTTGAGATTCCATTGTAAAGATATTAAAAGTGTGCCTAGCTGGAGTGCTGTGCTGTGTGGCTTTTGGCTTGTGGCTTCTCTCTCTGTGTTTGGTCCTGTGAAAGCAGGCCAGCTTCTTCTGCCGTTATGGAACTTTCCCCTGTATCTGTAAGCTTCAATAAATATCCCTTCCTCCATAACTGTACCTGGTCTGTAAGTTCATCTCAGTGAACCTGAAGCTATCTGCTACAGAAAGTGGTACTAAGGAGTGTGGGGTGAGATGAACCTGACCATGTGGATGTTCATCTTTTGGAATCTTTGTTTTGGAGGAACAGGCATGGACTTGGTGCTTGCAACTGAAGACACCTTCTGGAGTGGTAAGCCAAGTTTTATGGACTATTCTGCTGAGAGTTTGAGAATGCTAAGTATTGAACTTCGAGGCTTGGCTTATGAGCTTTCTAAGGGGAAGGAAAGACTGCAGAGGACTTTGTTGGAACTGAGCTGCTGGCATAAGGGATGGCTGTGTCCTGCTGCCCAGGCCCAGAGAGTATGATCAATGTTAAATTTGTAATGGACTGATGTGTTTGGCTAAAGTTATTGGACTGAGAGATATAAGATTTTAAGTTGGAAAACCTCAAGCAAGTTAAACTTAGAGGCACTGAGACTGGTTTTAGTTTACTGGAGCTGCTATTGTCAACACATTAGCAATCTTAAGGAAGGTGGCCCAACAGCTTTATATTAAAACAATGGAGAAGATGCCTGAGGAAAGACAGTTAGAAATGCAAACTCTTTTGGAAAGAGTTGACTGGAAAAGGAACCTGCTTTTCAAGGATAGGATTTATTTCATCCCTGAATTAAGAATATGGCTGTGACAGGCCCAATGACTGAACGGGTACAATAGTGGCGTGTCTACTCTTGGGGTAACCAAGTGCTCCATAATTGGACTGAAGGCCCTCTCTACGGGAGGGAATATATACCCGGTACTGAAAAACCTAAGTAAAAGTCTATGGTAGGTGAGGTCATGAGCCTTGGGGGTATAAGCCTGCTCATGTCTGACTAAATGTATATATTATTCCCACCAAGCTGCCCTGGGGACACTACACTAAATGTTCATGTCCACATATTAACACTATTCTCACTTCTGGCTAGAGAAGCTTCTCTTTTCAGATGGTGATGACCACTGGGATGACACAAAAGGCAACATAGTGCTGAGAAGAAGGGATGGAGGAGTGCCTAGCACTGAAACACCTCTGTCACATCCTCCAGTGGCTCAGGGACCATTGCGGAAGAGGGGGCAGATAGAATGGAAGAGCCAAAGGAAGGATATGACCTCTTACTATGCAGCTGCCCAGACAGAAATTGGCCTCGATATCCATGATCTTGCAGTGCCTAGCAATACCTTTGCAAGACCCTCAAAATAGAAGAGAAAGATGATGTCATCAAATTAGGAGAGAGACTAATGGAGAGAGGGAGGGGATATGATGGAGACCGGAATTCTAAAGTGGAATGGGGGAGGGGAGGGAAATATCAGGTGGGGTTTTTTTGGTATGTAAGATTAAAAGTCAATAAAAATAAATAAATAAATAAATAAATAAATAAATAAATAAATAAATAAAAAAAAAAAAAAAAGAATATGGCTGTGTCCTGCATACCTGGTATGGGTTTTGCAAGCATGAAAAATGCATGGAGTGGTCATGAATTGCACACGGTTCCAGGAGCTGCTGCTGAGATGCGGCATGAGGCAGGGCATGATGCCCTGATAGGCTAAAGAGCCTTTGGAAGATGGACTATGGTTTGCATGGAGACCTGAAGACGTTTTAGATATACCAGGACTGTGTAAGGGCTACCATGGAGTGCACTGTTGGCCTGGGATGGAAGTTTTCCCTGGCTACTCTACCCAGCTAGAGGGGCAGAATTGAAAACCTGGAGACTGTCAGTCTCTGATTATATTGAACTTGAACTGCAGAAGTTTGATGATTGCTTGATGGTGGTTGAGTTTGCATTGTTCTAGTCTGTCCTTGCTATGCCTCAAACCAGTTGAAAATGTTTTCTCTGTGCCTTTAGATGTTAGAATTATTTAACTTGTTTGATTTTACAGGACTCACTATCTTAAATTGGTCAAAACTGTGGGGACCTTTGAAACTGGACTGAATACAATTTTCAATGTGTGATAGTTATAAATCTATTGGGGGTCAGGGGCAGAATGTGGTAGTTTGAATAGATGTCAGTGTTTTATTAGTTTGTAGTTTGCATCTGCAGCCACCTGGCTGGAGGCAGTGTCTCTGGGTGGGTCTTAAGGTATGGTGGTGGGTTTGAGATTCCATTGTAAAGATATGCAAAGTGTACATAGCTGGAGTTCCTGAGGTATGCTGTGCTGCATGACTTTTGGCTTGTGGCTTCTCTCTCTGTGTTTGGTCCTATGAAAGCAGGCCAGTTACTTCTGCCATTATGGAACTTCCCCTGAATCTGTAAGCTATAATAAATCCCTTCCTCCATAACTGTGCCTGGTCTGGAAGTTCATTTCAGTGAACCTGAAGCTGTCTGCTACTAAATAATAAATAAAATAAATAAATAAATAACAATAATATTAATAATATAATAAATAAATAAAAAGAAATATTTAAAAAGAAAAAGAGGATCACTTTAAGTTTGAGGGTACCCTGGAACTACAAAGTGAGCCTGGACTAGATGAGACCCTGCCCCTCAAAAAACAACAAATCAAATAAATTAATTAATTTTAAAAAATGATAATAGGGGCTGGAGAGATGACTTAGCAGTTAAGGCACCTGCCTACAAAGCCTAAGAACGCCTGTTCAAATCTCCAGATCCCACATTTAGCCAGAGAGAGAGAACAAAAGAGGCAGAGACAGAGAGAGAGAGATTGGGCATGCCAGCTCCAGCTGCTGCAAACAAACTCTAGGATGCATGCACAAAACTTGGGTTCCAGCCCTAGCACCATTTAAAAATAAAAGAACAGAGCCGGGCATGGTGGCACATGTTTTTAATCTTAGCACTTGGGAGGCAGATGTAGGAGGATCACCATGAGTTTGAAGGCCACCGAGACTACATGAAGTCCAGGTCAGCCTTGGCCAGGTGGAGATCCTACCTTAAAAAACCAAAATAAATAAATTAATTAATTTAAAAAAAGAATTAGGGCTGGAAAGATGCCTTAGCAGTTAAGGCACTTTCCTGTGAAGCCTAAGGACCCAGGATCGATTCTCCAGGTCCCACAGAAGCCAGATACACATGGTGGCACATTTGTCTGGAGCTCATCTGCAAAGGCTAGAGGCCCTGGTATGCCCATATTCTCCCTCCTTCCCTTTTTCTTTCTCCCTCTAATAAAGAAATAAAACTAAATCTTTTTTAAAAAATTAAAAATAAAAAAAAAAAAAAGGAATTAGTTCAAGGCCACCCTGAGACTACAAACTGAATTCCAGGTCAGCCTGCACTAGAGTAAGACCTGACCTTGACCTTTAAAAAACAGGGTGTGGGGAGGCTGGAAAGATGGCTTACTGGTTAAGGTGTATGCCTGCAAAACCTAAGGACCCAGGTTCAATTCTCCAGGTCCCACATAAGCCAGATGTACATGGTGGCACATGCATCTGGAGTTTGTCTGCAGTGGCTAGAGACCTTGGCATGCCCATTCTCACTCTCTGTCTCTGTCTCTCTCTGTCTCTAATAAATAAATAAACAAAAATAAACTCTTTTAAGAAAAAAAAGGAATTGGCTAGTAAACTAGCAGAAATAAAGATGTCCAGGGAGATTTTATAGACCATCTTTTTTAGCCTTATTTTACAAATTCATTCTGAGATTTATCAATGATATGGATAGTGATTTTTTTTGACATGGAAAGATGGCTTGAGTTAAGATGCTTACCTACAAAGCCTTATAACCCGGGTTACATCCCCAGTACCCACATAAAGTCAGATGCACAAAGTGGTACAAGCATCTGGAATTTGTTTGCAGTGGCTAGAGGAGCTGATGTGCCCATTATCTCTCTGCTTGCAAATAAATAAATAAATACTTTTAAAAATATTTTATTTGGGGCTGGAGAGATGGCTTAGCAATTAAGGAGCTTGCCTGCAAAGCCAAAGGACTGAGGTTCAATTTCCCCAGGATCCACGAAAACCAGATGCACAAGGGGGTGCATGCATCTAGAGTTCATTTGCAGTAGCTGGAGGCTCTGGCATGCCTATTCTCTCTATCCACCTCTCTCTCTCTCTCTCTTTTCTCTCTCTCTACCTGCAGATTTCTCTCTCAAATAAATAAATAAAAACAAAATATTTATTAAAAGTATTTTAGTTATTTATTTGAGAGAGGAAAGAGAGAATGGGCATTCCAGGGCCTCTAGCCACTGCAAACAAACTCCAGACATATGTGCCACCTTGTGCATCTGCCTTACATAGATAATGGGGAATCAGACCTGGGTCCTTAAGCTTCATGGGCAAACGTCTTAACTGCTAAACCATCTCTCCAGCCCAAATGTACTTTTTTATGAGAGAGAGAGAACTGGCTAACCAGAGCCTCCAGCCACTTCAATCAAACTCCAGATGTGTGTGCCACCTTGTGAGTATGTACAACTTTGCACTTGCATCACCTTGTGCATGAGGTATACGTGGAACCTGGAGCGTTCAACATGTTCTTTAGGCTTCACAGGCAAGCACCTTAACTGCTCCATCTCTCCAGCCCTAAAAAGTTTTTTTTTTTTTTATTTTTAAATTTATTTTTATTTTTTATTTTTTTGGTTTTGGGGGTAGGGTCTCAATCTAGCCCAGGCTGACCTGGAATTCATTATGTAAGTCTCAGGGTGGCCTTGAACTCGTGGTGATCCTCCTGCCTCTGCCTCCCAAATGCTGGGATTAAAGGCATACACCACCACATCTGGCTTTAAAAGTATTTTTTAAAAAATAGTAATTGTTTTAAGCCAGAGCCTAGTTAATAGCTAAGTACCTGGAAAGTCCATCAGAGGAAAATAAGTAGTTTAGGGAGAGTCTGGAAAAATAAGTCTGGCATGTTAAAATTAACCCATTACCTGAGGGATGGTAAAATACGCCTTTGTGGTCATGATAGGATCTCCTTGTTTGTAACCAGCATCCAAGAAGTCTTTTACTTCTGGCTGTAGACAAACTTGAAAGGCAGGGTCTTGCCTAGCAGAACTGCAAGTGGGTAAGAAAGATTGTCACTGGGGCTGAAGAGTATTTGCTGAGCCTGTATGTGGCCCTGGTTCCATCCTCAGCATTGGAAAATTAAAAATTTTCAAAGCCAAGCATAATAGCTCACTCTGATAGTCCCAGCACTTGGGAGGCTGAGATAGGAGTATGTCCATGAGTTTAAAACCAGCCAGGGGTACATAGTAATTTTCAGGTGAGCTTGGGCCTAAAAACCAAAAAAATAATAAAATAAAATAAAAAAAATAAAAAAATAAAAAAATAAAAAAAATAAAACCAGCCAAAAAAAAAAAAAAAAAAAAAAAAAAAAAAAAAAAAGACTTACTTTCAACTATTTGTTGCTGAAACACAATTCACCCTTTAATTTTTAATTTTTACTATTTATATATTTATTTGGGAGGGGGTCGAGACAAGGTTCACACAGGCCAGTTTGGCTCCAACTTGCTATACAGCCCAAGATGATCTCAAATTCCTGATCCTCCTGCCTCTGCCTCTCAAGTGCTAGGATCACAAGTGTGATCATAAGCTACTTATCTATCTATCTATCTATATTTTTTTCTGAGGTAGAGTCTCACTCTATCCCAGAATGACCTGGAATTCACTATGTAGTCCCAGGCTGGCCTCAGGACAATCCTTTTTACCTTTACCTTCCAAGTGCTGGCATTACAGGTATGTGCCAAAAGGTCTAGCCTCTTTTTTTTTTAATAGTTTTTTCGAGGTAGGGTCTCACTGTTGCCCAGGATGACCTGGAATTCACTATGTAGTCTCAGGGTGGCCTCAAACTCATGGCGATCCTTCTATCTCTGCCTCCTGAATGCTGGGATTAAAGGCATGTGCCACCACGCCCAGCTTTCTCTCTCTCTCTTTTTTTTTTTTTAACATTTTTTAACTTATATTCATAAGCAGAGAGACAGAAAAAAATGGGCACACCAGAGCCTCCTGCTACTGAAAACAAACTCAAGACATACGCACCACTTTCTGAATCTGGCTTTATGTGGGTAACTGAGGAATTAAAACTGGTGCCATCAGGCTTTACAAGCAAGTACCTTTAACTGCCAAGAGCCATCTCTTTAGCCCATACTCACCTTCTCTATTTTTCATTTTTTTATTTTTTTGGTTTTTCAAGGAAGTATTTCAATCTAGCCCAGGCTGACCTGGAATTCACTATGTAGTCTCAAAGTGGCCTTGAACTCATGGCAATCCTCCTGCCTCTGGCTTCTGGGTGCTGGGATTAAAGGCATGCACTGCTGCACCCAGCCTTTTTTGTATTATTATTATTAACGAGATCATAAACAGGTCAGCCTAGGCTAGAGTGAGGCCTTACCTTGAAAAAACAAGTTAAAAAGAAAAGGGCTGGAGAGATGGCTTAGTGGTTAAGGCACTTGCCTGCAAAGCCAAAGGACCTAGGTTTGGTTCCCCATATCCATGTAAAGCCAGATACACAAGGTGGCACAAGTTTCTGGATTTCATCTGTAGTAGCTAGAGGCCCTGGTGTGTCTGTTCTCTCACTATCCCTCTTTAATAAATAAAATATTTTTTATAGTTTTATTTTTATTTATTTATTTGAGAGAAAGAGGCAGAGAGAGAGAGAATGGGCACGCCAGGGCCTCTAGCCACTGCAAATTCCAGATGCATGTGCCCCCTTGTGCATCTAGCTTACATAGGTTCTGGGGAATTGAACTGAGATTCTTTGGCTTTGCAAGCAAGTGCATTAACCACTAAGCCAACTCTCCAGCACAAAATATGTTTTTAAAAAAATCACAGAAAGCAAGGCGTGATGGCGCATGCCTTTATCCCAGCACTTGGGAAGCACAGGTAGGAGGATTGCTGTGAGTTCAAGTCCACCCTGGGACTGCATAGTGAATTCCAGGTCAGCCTGAGCTAGAGTGAGACCCTACCTCAGAAAACCAAAAAAAAAAAAAAAAAGCGGGCATGGTGGCACTTGCTTTAATCCCAGCACTCAAGAGACAGAGATGGGAGGATCACCATGAGTTCAAGGTCACCCTGAGACTACAGAGTTAATTCTAGGTCAACCTGAGCTAGAGTAAGATCCTACCTTGAAAAAAAAATCATAGATATTTGTAAATTTTTCAATGATATAGAACTGTAGGGCTAGAGAGATGGTTTAGCAGTTAAGACACTTGACTGAGAAGCCTAAGGACCCAGGTTCAACACCCAAGAACCCACATAAGCCAGATGCACAAAGTGACAAATGCACACAAACTACACAAGTGCACAAGGTGGTGCACATGTCTGGAGTTTGATTGCAGTGGCTAAAGGCACTGGTGTGCTAATTCTCTCTCTCTCATAAGCAAATAAATATAAATATAAAAAACAGAACTATAAAATACAGAAAGTTAAAACTCCCTATGGACCCAAAATTCCTTCCCGTACTCTTACATACAAGTCACTACTAATTTTTTGCCTTATCCAGTAATCTATCTATCTATCTATCTTTCTTTCTTTTTTTTTTTGGTGTTTCAAGGTAGGGTCTCACTGACCTGGAATTTACAACGTAGTCTCAGGGTGGCCTCAAACTCATGGCAATCCTCCTTCCCCTGCCTTCCAAGTGCTGGGATTAAAGGTGTGCGCCACCACACCTGGCCTTTGTTTGTTTGTTTATTTGAGTTAGGATTTCACTCTAGCCCAGGCTAACCTGAAATTCACTATGGAGTCTCACAATTGCCTAAAACTCAGAGATCCATCTACCTCTGCATCTGCCTCCCAAGTGCTGGGATTAAAGGCATGAACCACCACGCCCATTTTCTTTATTTTTGGCTGAATTTGTGAGGCTATTTTTGCATGTGTGCATGTGTTCAGGTGATTCTGGGGAGCAAACTGCTCCCAGGTGGTAGGAGGTACTCACATGACACCATGATAAAAGTGACCCAGAAAGGGTGAGTTGATGGGAGATGACTGCACACACAGGAAAGGAAACCAGTCAGGGACCTGGGCTGCATTGCCCTCTGCACACAGCTGATGGAACAAAGGGTTCTCATCTCCTCCAAAGACACCCGAGAAGCAGGATTGCTCAAACAGCGCTCACCTCCGGTGAGCACTCCTGAAAGCAGATGGGAGAGACAGTGAGGACATACAACCCCTGCTGTGACACTAGTAATGGCTCCCAGTCAGTGTGATGACTGGGGCCTGTAGCATACAAGCCAGTAGGAAAGAACAAATACAATATCCACCTCCGCCAAGGGCATTGTACCCCAAGAATGGATCCACACTCAACTCCTTAACAAGGCTCCACATAGAAGCTTTGAGTCTTCAGCTATGTTAGAGATGTTACACCCACAAAAAACAGTATGGAAGCCAGGCACAGCTATTAGCTACTTGGGAAGTTGAGATAAAAGGACTGCAAGCTCAAGGTTAGCTTGGACAAATTAGCAAGACTTTGTCTCAAAATAATTATAGCCTGGTGGTAGAACACTTTCCTGATAATGTGAAAGTCCCTACATTTAATACCTAAAACCATAAAAATAAAAACAAGGGCTGGAGAGATGGCTTACTGGTTAAGGCGCTTGCCTATGAAACCTAAGCACACATGTTCAAATCTCCAGGTTCGACATAGCCAAACACACAGTGACACATGCACATAATGTCACAAATGTGCCACAAGAAGCCACATGTGTCTGGAATTCATTCACAGAAGGCTGAAGGTCCTGGCGTGCCCATTATCTCTCTGTCTCTCTCAAAAAAATAAAAAATAGCCGGGCGTGGTGGCGCATGCCTTTAATCCCAGCACTTGGGAGGCAGAGGTAGGAGGATCACCGTGAGTTCAAGGCCACCCTGAGACTACATAGTTAATTCCAGGTCAGCCTGGGCCAGAGTGAGACCCTACCTCGGAAAACCAAAAAAAAAAAAAATAATAAATAAATAAATAAAAAATATTCTCACTTTTGGTTAGAGAAGTTTCTCTTTTCAGACAGCAGTGACCTTGGGATGATTCAAAAGGCACCATGGTGCTGAAAAGAAGGGACAGAGGAGCCAAAGAAAAGGTAGGACTCCTTATAATGTGCTCCTCCAGACACAAAATGGCCTGGATATCCATGACCTCGCAGTGCCTGACACTATCTACATAAGACCATCATAATAGGAGTAAAAGAATGAAGACATCAGCTGGGCATGGTGGCGCATGCCTTTAATCACAGCACTCGGGAGGCAGAGGTTGGAGGATCACTGTGAGTTCAAGGCCAGCCTGAGATTACATAGTGAATTACAGGTCAGCCTGGGCCAGAGTGAGACCCTACCTCAAAAATAAATAAATAAATAAATAAATAAATAAATAAATAAATAAATAAATAAATTAAAAGAGACTGATTGAGAGGGGAGGGGACATGATGAAGAGGAAAGTTTCAAAGGGAAAGTGGGAGGGGAGGAAGTACCATGGGATATTTCTACAATACTATCCCTCTTTAATAAATAAAATATTTTTATAGTTTTATTTTTATTTATTTATTTGAGAGAGAGAGAGAGAGAATGAGCAAGGGCCTCTAGCCACTGCAAATTCCAGATGCATGTGCCCCCTTGTGCATCTAGCTTACATAGGTTCTGGGAATTGAACTGAGATTCTTTGGCTTTGCAAGCAAGTGCATTAACCACTAAGCCAACTCTCCAGCACAAAATATGTTTTTAAAAAAATCACAGAAAGCAAGGCGTGATGGCGCATGCCTTTATCCCAGCACTTGGGAAGCACAGGTAGGAGGATTGCTGTGAGTTCAAGTCTACCCTGGGACTACATAGTGAATTCCAGGTCAGCCTGAGCTAGAGTGAGACCCTACCTCAAAAAACCAAAAAAAAAAAAAAAAAAAAAAAGCGGGCTTTAATCCCAGCACTCAAGAGACAGAGATAGGAGGATCACCATGAGTTCAAGGTCACCCTGAGACTACAGAGTTAATTCTAGGTCAACCTGAGCTAGAGTAAGATCCTACCTTGAAAAAAAAAAATCATAGATATTTGTAAATTTTTCAATGATATAGAACTGTAGGGCTAGAGAGATGGTTTAGCAGTTAAGACACTTGACTGAGAAGCCTAAGGACCCAGGTTCAACACCCAAGAACCCACATAAGCCAGATGCACAAGGTGACACATGCACACAAACTCACACAAGCGCACAAGGTGGTGCACATGTCTGGAGTTTGATTGCAGTGGCTAAAGGCACTGGTGTGCTAATTCTCTCTCTCTCATAAGCAAATAAATATAAATATAAAAAACAGAACTGTAAAATACAGAAAGTTAAAACTCCCTATGGACCCAAAATTCCTTCCCATACTCTTACATACAAGACATACAAGTCATTACTAATTTTTTGCCTTATCCAGTGATCTATCTATCTATCTTTCTTTCTTTTTTTTTTTTTTTTTTTTTTTTTTTTCAAGGTAGGGTCTCGCTGACCTGGAATTTACAACGTAGTCTCAGGGTGGCCTCAAACTCATGGCAATCTTCTACCCCTGCCTTCCAAGTGCTGGGATTAAAGGTGTACGCCACCACACCTGGCCTTTGTTTGTTTGTTTGTTTGTTTGTTTGTTTGTTTGTTTGAGTTAGGATTTCACTCTAGCCCAGGCTAACCTGAAATTCACTATGGAGTCTCACAATTGCCTAAAACTCAGAGATCCATCTACCTCTGCATCTGCCTCCCAAGTGCTGGGATTAAAGGCATGAACCACCACGCCCATTTTCTTTATTTTTGGCTGAATTTGTGAGGCTATTTTTGCATCTGTGCATGTGTTCAGGTGATTCTGGGGAGCAAACTGCTCCCAGGTGGTAGGAGGTACTCACATGACACCATGATAAAAGTGACCCAGAAAGGGTGAGTTGATGGGAGATGACTGCACACACAGGAAAGGAAACCAGTCAGGGACCTGGGCTGCATTGCCCTCTGCACACAGCTGATGGAACAGAGGGTTCTCATCTCCTCCAAAGACACCCGAGAAGCAGGATTGCTCAAACAGCACTCTCACCTCCGGTGAGCACTCCTTGAAAGCAGATGGGAGAGACAGTGAGGACATACAACCCCTGCTGTGACACTAGTAATGGCTCCCAGTCAGTGTGATGACTGTGGCCTGTAGCATACAAGCCAGTAGGAAAGAACAAATACAATATCCACCTCCGCCAAGGGCATTGTACCCCAAGAATGGAGCCACACTCAACTCCTTAACAAGGCTCCACATAGAAGCTTTGAGTCTTCAGCTATGTTAGAGATGTTACACCCACAAAAAAACAGTATGGAAGCCAGGCACAGCTATCAGCTACTTGGGAAGTTGAGATGAAAGGACTGCAAGCTCAAGGTTAGCTTGGACTAATTAGCAAGACTTTGTCTCAAAATAATTATAGCCTGGTGGTAGAACACTTTCCTGATAATGTGAAAGTCCCTACATTTAATACCTAAAACCATAAAAATAAAAACAAGGGCTGGAGAGATGGCTTACTGGTTAAGGCGCTTGCCTATGAAACCTAAGCACACATGTTCAAATCTCCAGGTTCGACATAGCCAAACACACAGTGACACATGCACATAATGTCACAAATGTGCCACAAGAAGCCACATGTGTCTGGAATTCATTCACAGAAGGCTGAAGGTCCTGGCGTGCCCATTATCTCTCTGTCTCTCTCAAAAAAATAAAAAATAGCCGGGCGTGGTGGCGCATGCCTTTAATCCCAGCACTTGGGAGGCAGAGGTAGGAGGATCACCGTGAGTTCAAGGCCACCCTGAGACTACATAGTTAATTCCAGGTCAGCCTGGGCCAGAGTGAGACCCTACCTCGGAAAAAACCAAAAAAAAAAAATAATAAATAAATAAATAAAAATATTCTCACTTTTGGTTAGAGAAGTTTCTCTTTTCAGACGGCAGTGATCTTGGGATGATTCAAAAGGCACCATGGTGCTGAGAAGAAGGGACAGAGGAGCCAAAGAAAAGGTAGGACTCCTTATAATGTGCTCCTCCAGACACAAAATGGCCTGGATATCCATGACCTCGCAGTGCCTGACACTATCTACATAAGACCATCATAATAGGAGTAAAAGAATGAAGACATCAGCTGGGCATGGTGGCGCATGCCTTTAATCACAGCACTCGGGAGGCAGAGGTTGGAGGATCACTGTGAGTTCAAGGCCAGCCTGAGATTACATAGTGAATTACAGGTCAGCCTGGGCCAGAGTGAGACCCTACCTCAAAAATAAATAAATAAATAAATAAATAAATAAATAAATAAATAAATAAATAAATTAAAAGAGACTGATTGAGAGGGGGAGGGGACATGATGAAGAGGAAAGTTTCAAAGGGGAAAGTGGGGGGAGGGAGGGAAGTACCATGGGATATTTCTACAATTAAGGAAGTTGTCAATAAAAATAAATAAATAAATAAAATAAAAATAAAATAAATACAAAATAGCCAGATGTGGTGGTGAATGCCTTTAATCCCAGCACTCAGGAGGCAGAGGTAGGAGGATTGCCTTGAGTTCAAGGCCACCCTGAGACTACAGAGTGAATTCCAGGTCAGCCTGAGCTAAAGTGAGACTCTACCTCGAAAAAAAGAAATTTAAAATTTTTAAAAATTTAAAAATAAAAAATAGCCAGGTATGGTGGTGCACGCCTTTAATTCCAGCACTCAGGAGGCAGAGGTAGGAGGATCACTGAGTTTGCGGTCACCCTGAGAATACAGAGTGAATTCCAGGTTAATCTGGGCTACAGTGAGACCCTACCTTGAAAATTAAAAATAATAATAATAGCCGGGTGAGGTGGCACATGCCTTTAATCCCAGCACTCAGTATGCTGAAGTAGGAGGATTGCAGAGAGTTCAAGGCCACCCTGAGACTACATAGTGAATTCCAGGTCAGCCTGAGTTAGAGCTACCTCGAAAAAAAAAAGAAAAAAAATCATAAAAATTGTGCAAGCAGGGCTGGAGGGATGGCTTAGTGGTTAAGGCGTTTGCCCGCAAAGCCAAAGGACCCAGGTTTGATTCCCCAGGACCCACATTAGTCAGATGCACAAGGAAGCACACACGTCTGGAGTTCATTTGCAGTGGCTGGAGGCCCTGGAGTGCCCCTTCTCTCTCTCCCTCTTTCTGTCAAATAAATAAAAATAAAATATTAGGGCTAAAGAGATGGCTTAGCGTTTAAGGCATATGCCTGTGATGCCTAAGGACTCAGGTTTGATTCTCCAGGTCCCACGTAAGCCAGATGCACATGGTGGTACATGCATCTGGAGTTTGTTTGCAGTTGCTAGAGGCCCTGGTGTGCCCATTCTTCCTCTCTCTCTCCCTCTGTCTCTAATAAATAAATATATAAAAATAAAATCTTTTAAAAAATAAAATATTTAAAAAATTGTGTACGAGGTGGTAAGTTGAGGTTATATGAAAATATCATTCAAGCTGGGCATGGTGGCACACACCTTTAATCCCAGCACTCAGAGGTAGGAGGATGGCCATGAATTCAAGGCCACCCTGAGACTACATAGCGAATTCCAGGTCAGCCTGAGCTAGAGTGAGACCCTACCTCGAAAAACAAAAACAAAAAAATACCATTCATATAGAAAATATATTGCTTTGTGTTTTGCTTTTTATAATTTTTTTTTTTTTTTTTTTTTTTTTTTTTTTTCGAGGTAGGGTCTCACTCTGGCCCATGCTGACCTGGAATTAGCTATGTAGTCTCAGGGTGTGTGCAATCCTCCTACCTCTGCCTCCCGAGTGCTGGGATTAAAGGCGTGCGCCACCACGCCCAGCTTGCTTTTTATAATTAATTGCATGTGTGCCCATGCATATGTGCGGAGGTCAGACAACAACTTCAAGGTTCTATGTTCTATGTTCTTTGAAAGAGGGTCTCTTGCAATTGCAAACAAAATGATGAACTGCAAATGGACATCAGACTATCTGATACACTAGCTTCAGATTTTCTTGGGTAGGCCTCCCACTGTCACAGGGCATGGATGTAGGCACTGGGGAATCAAACCCTGGGTTAGCAGGCTTTGCTAGCAATCATCTTTAACCATTGACCATAGCCCCAGGCTCTATTTTTTTTTCTCAAAGCTACTATTTATTCTGTACAGGATTCCACTGTACATCAGACATTCTTCTACTCTTGCTTATACAGTAAACAAGTATATGCTGGCCCTTGGGCTCAGGTTCTCAGGTCTTCCCTAGAGAAAGATGTGAGGCCAGGATAACTCAGGGCGTCACATTTGGGTGCCTCATCGTGGGAGCACTTGGGCGCTCCCAGCTTCAAAGACATAAGCCAGGTCCAGCAGTGGGGGTGTGCAAAGTGCACAGTGTTCCACGCCTTAGCACTGAACAGCTTGGCTCTCCGGACAGCATGGAGTTTTGTCTAATGGCTCAGGACAAAATCAAGCCTTATGGGAAAGAATCATACAACGGAGGCAAGATGTCCCCAGACAACCAGGCTCCAGCTCCCCAGGGAAGGACTAAAGACCAATGCCAAGAGGAGGTGAGGGGTGGCATGGAATGAATTCCAGGTCCCTGAGAAGACCCTACCCTCAAAAAACAAAAAAAAATAAAAAAAAATAAATAAATAAAGACCAATGCCGAGGGGGTGGCATGGGCCCTGGAAACTCTAGAAGGCCTGTGTCTAGGAGGCTCTGAGAAGGGGCAGGTGGCAGAAGGCAGGGCGGCAGGGTGGGGGGTGGGGTTATCGTAATGTTAAGAAGAGAAGAAATTAAAGGTAAGAGAAGATCTAGAGACAAGGGGTTTATGCTCTCTTTCAAGTAGCCAGGGAGTGAGTAGACCAGGGATGGGTGGGGTGGTGGGCGGGAAGAACCTGATATACTATCTTAAGAAATCTCCTTTTACCTACTTCCTTACCTCACTGCAATACACCGTATGCCAGTAGCTAAGGGCAGGACCCCAGTCCTCCAGTGGCTTTGAACATGGCACTGGGGTAAAGGAAAGCAATGATATATATATAATCTTTTATTTATTTATTTGAATTTTTGGTTTTTTGGTTATTTATTTATTTGTTTTGATTTTTGAGGTAGCCCAGGCTGACCTGGAATTCACTATAGTCCCAGGGTGGCCTCGAACTCACGGCGATCCTCCTACCTCTGCCTCCCGAGTGCTAGTATGAAAGGCATTCACCATCACACCCAGCTAAAAATATATTATTTATTTATTTGAGAGAGAGAGAAAAAAAAAAAAACGATTCAGATGGAGTAGAGAGAGAATAGGCATGCCAGGGCCTTTAGCCACTGCAAACAAACTCCAGACACATGAGCTACCTTGTGCATCTGGCTTTTGTGGGTACTGGGGAATCACACCTGGGTTGTTCCTGAAGCTTTGCAAGTAAGCACCTTAATTGCTAAGCCATCTCCCCAGCCTTTGTATGTACTTTTTTTTTTTTTTTTTTTTTTTTTTTTTTTTTGCGAGGTAGGGTCTCACTCTGGTCCAGGCTGACCTGGAATTAACTATGTAGTCTCAGGGTGGCCTCAAACTCTTGGCGATCCTCCTACCTCTGCCTCCCGGGATTAAAGGCGTGCACCACCACGCCCGGCTGTATGTACTTTTTTAAAAAAATTATTTATTTATGAGAGAAAGAGAGAGAGAATGGGCACACCAGGGCCTCTAGCCACTGCAAAGGAACTGCAGACAGATACACCACTTAGTGCATCTGATTTTAGTGGATACTAGGGAATTAAATCTTAGTCCTTAGGCTTTGCAGGCAAATACTTTAACTGCTGAGCCATCTCTCCAGCCCTATATGTGCTATGTGTTTTGTTTTGAGGCAGGGTTTCACTCTATAGCCCAGACTGGCTTCACAATCTTGACAATCCTGCCTCAGCTTTCTGAGTGCTAAGATTACATGTGTGTGCTACCACCATCAGCCAGTATTGAGTGCCAGCAGTTAGTGCTATAATAAATGACACAACTCCAAAGGCAGTTGGTGAAGAAGTAAATTACAGGCATGTACCACATGAGACTTAGGCCAGTGATATATATTCTGGACAAACCACAGTGGTGCAGTGTACAGTCTAGTGACATTGTAGCCATCTTAGTTTGTGTACGTACACTCTACGATGTTACACAATGACAAAACTGCCTGAGCTGGTTGGTGCATTTCTCAGAATGGATTCTAATACTGTGTTATATGGCTACTTATTACTAAGGCAGAAGGACTAACTTAAGTCAAGGTGCGTGGAAAACAGTGGTATAGAAAGATCATTTGACATTGCTGTTTTTCTCTCTCTCTCTCATCTCATGTAGCTCAGACTGGCTTAGAACTTGCTATGGAGCCAGAGATGACCTTCAATTCCTGATCCTCCTGGTGCATATATCTGAAGTTCGTTTGCAGTGGCAGAAGACGTGGCTACATCCATACTCATACTCTATCTGATTCCCTATCTGTCTCTTGAATAAATAAATAAAATTATATAAATAAAGAAAAGTTTAAGCCATAGAATTCTGTAGCAACAACCCAGCGCAATAACTTTCTCATCCTCCACACTTCTCTGCCCTGGCCTAACCCCAACTCCACAGCTCAGCTGTGTCAGTCACAGCCTCTGATGCTTTTCTGGTCTTCATTTTCCAATGAGGCTCTTGGGCTAATAAAGCCTGCATTAAATAAACTACGGGAATCTGGGTGTGGTGGCACATGCCTTTAATCCCAGCACTTGGGAGGCAGAGGTAGGAGGATTACCATGAGTTCAAGGCCACCCTGAGATGACATCGTGAATTCCAGGTCAGCCTGGGCTAGAGTGAGACCCTACCTTGAAAAACCAAAACAATAATAATAATAATAATAAACTATGTACCTTTTCTCTAGCTGAGCTCTCATGGGTGAATTTATGTCCCAAACTCAGCAGGGACTCTTAAGAGGAAGGAGGTAGCCTTGTTGCCTGAGTAAGAAGCAATGATAGTAACAAAGGAAGGAGAAGAGACTCTCTTTCACATTTCTATGATCCCTGAATCAGGCTGGTACATGATATAACTTGTTGTCATTATAATTATTGGTATAAGGATTATATTAGGGGCTGGGAGATAGCACAGTGGATAAAGCACTTGTCATGTAAGCATGAAGACCTGAATTTGGATACCCAGATCCCATGTTAAGTCAGATGCCTTAGCACAAGTGTGCTTACAGGTAGATAATAGGTAGAGACAGGAGAATCCCCCCGAAGCCTGAGGGCCAGCCAGCCTGCCTGATTACCATAGCAGTGAACAATAAAATACCCTAACCTCAAGCAAGGTGGAAGGTGAGGACCAACAGCTGAGGTTGTCCTCTGACATCCACCAGCATGCAGTAACAAACACATATACCAAAAAAAGAAAAAGAAAATTAAAAAAATTTTAAAACACTAAATTTGTCAAGGCTACAAGTACCAGGCCAGTCAGGAAAAATGGAAAAAATGTATGTATGTATGTGTGTATATATATGTATGTATCTATCTATCTATATCTCAGTGGTCAACTGTTAAGGAAGATCTGCAGCAGTTATTCATTGCATGCTAACAGGGAGCACAACTTTTGTGCCCAATAATCAGAAAGGACATACCTGGGGCTGGAGAAATGGCTTAGTGGTTAAGGCACCTGCCTCCTAAGCTTAAGAACGCCAGTTCCAATCTCCAGGTCCCACGTTTACCCAGATGCAAAGTGACACGAGGGCGCAATGCCACACTTGACCACAAGGGGGAGCATGCATCTGGATTTTGTTCACAGCAGCTGAGAGGTTGCTAGCGCACTCATTTCTGTCTCCCTCTCCCTCTCTCTCTGTCTCTCTCCAAAAAAAATAAAAAGAAAGGAAGGAAGGAAGGAAGGGAAGGAGGGAGGGAGGGAGGGAGGGAGGGAGGGAGGGAGGGAGGGAGGGAGGGAGGAAGGGACGACGGCATACCTGGTCACAGCAACAGCGAATGTCACAGGCTCCAGCTGTTAAGTTGCAGGGACAAGATCCCAGGGGCTGATACACCTGGTCAGGAATGACAGTCATGTTCTCTGAAAGCATATACAAGCTCTGGTTGTGAAACAATCTGACAAGCACTAGAGACATACATCTTATAGGTTACAATTCCCCAACACATCTTCAGGATTCCTTGAGGTGAGCAGTGTCTGCACTGACTCCAACAAAACCAAATATAAGAAAACCCCTACTGAGTTGGAGAGATGCTCAGTAGATAAAGACACTTGCTTGCAAAGCCTGAAAACCTGGGTTCAAGTCCCCCCCAGGTATGGTAGTTTGAATAGGTGGCCCCCAATATATTCAGTGTTTTATTTGTTTGTAGTTCACATCTGCAGCCACCTGGCTGGAGGCAGTGTCACTGGGGGGATCTTAAGGTGTGGTGGTGGGTTTGAGATTTCAATCTAAAGATATGCAAAGTGTGCCTTGCTGGAGTTCCTGAGGTGTGCTGTGCTGTGTGGCTTTTGGCTAGTGGTTTTTCTCTCTATGTTTGGTCCAATGAAAGCAGGCCAGCTTCTTCTGTCATCATGGAACTTCCCCTGGATCTGTAAACTTCGATAAATATCCTTTCCTCCATAACTGTGCATGTAAAGCCAGATGTGCAAAATGGTGCATGAAGCTAGAGTTCATTTGCAGTGACAAGTGGCCTTGGTGTACCCATTCCCTCTTTCTCGCCACTTCTCTCTGTTTGCAAATAAATTAATGCTGGATGTGGTGGCGCATGCCTTTAATCCCAGCACTTGGGAGGCAGAAGTAGAAGGATCAATGTGAGTTTGAGGCTAGTCTGAGACTACGTAGTGAATGCCTGGGCTAGAGCGAGACCCTACTTTATAAAAAAAACCCACAAGTGACAATGAGCCAGAGCAGAGGCATCACAAATGATATGGATAATATTCATCTGACCAAGATTAGAAGTCAAGATAAATGTGGCCACTATATTATTTTTTCAGTGCACTGAACAATGGTTTTTGTAACAAATTGGTACTAAGCACTTGTTTCTTCAAATCTGTCCCTGCTTTTTAACACCCTACTCTTTTTTTAAAAAAAAATTGGGGGGGGGATTTTTTTGAGGTAGGGTCTCGCTCTAGACCAGATTGTCCTGGAATTCACTCTGTAGTCTCAGGATGGCCTTGAACTCAGAGTGATCTGCCTACCTTTGCCTCCCCAGTGCTGGGATTAAAGGTGTGTGCCACCATATCCACCCTTAATTTTTTGTTTTTTTAATTAATTAATTAATTAGAGAGAAAGAGGCAGAAAGACAGAGAGAGAATAGGCGCACCAGGGCCTCCAGCCACTGCAAAAGAACTCCAGATACATGCGCCCCCTTGTGCATCTTGCTTACTTGGGTCCTAGAGAATTGAACCAGGATCCTTTGGCTTTGTAGGCAAACACCTTAACCACTAAGCCATCTCTACAGCCCCTATTTATGTTTTTATTTGAGAGAATATCTGTATGTGTATGGGCACACAGGGCCTCTTGCTGCTGCAGATGAACTCCAGACACAGGTGCCACTTTGTGAATCTGAGTTTTACGTGGGTATTGGG
Organism: Orientallactaga sibirica; assembly: GCA_036365145.1. NCBI lineage: Eukaryota > Metazoa > Chordata > Mammalia > Rodentia > Dipodidae > Orientallactaga > Orientallactaga sibirica. The sequence continues at coordinate 25,850,500 of JAEOAD010000026.1, read as the reverse complement.
GAATTAAACCTAGGGCCCCTTTTTTGTTTTGTTTTGGTTTGGTTTTTCAAGGTAGGGTCTCACTCTAGTTCAGGCTGACCTGGAATTCACTATGTAGTCTCAGGGTAGCCTCAAACTCACAGCAATCCTCCTACCTCTACCTCCCGAGTGCTGGGATTAAAGGCATGCACCACCACACTCGGCTCCTTTTATGGTTGTTCTCCTGGTTGTTTGTCCCTTTTTTAGAAATATGTTTTTTTTGAATGTTTTTTTTTTTTTTTTTGTTTTGGGGGGTGTTTTCGAGGTAGGGTTTCACTCTGGTCCAGACTGACCTGGAATTCACTCTGTAGTCTCAGGGTGGCCTCGAACTCACAGCGATCCTCCTACCTCTGCCTCCCGAGTGCTGGGATTAAAGGCGTGCGCCACCACGCCCAGCCCTTTTTTTAATGTATTTGAGAGAAAGAGGCAGATAGAAAGAATGGGAGCATCAGGACCTCCAGTCACTGCAAATGAACTCCAGACACATGTACCACATTGTGCATCTGGCTTTATGTGGGTACTGGGGAAACAAACTTGGGTCCTTAGGCTTTGCAGGCAAGCAGCTTAACCGCAAAGCCATCTCTCCAGCCTTCTTCTGTGGCTTTATTTTATTTTAATTTTGTTTTTGAGACAAGACCAACAGACTACTTTTTTTTTATATTTTATTTATTTATTTATTTATTTATTTATTTATTTGAGAGAAAGAGACAGAGAGAGAGGGAAGGAGGGAGAATGTGTGTTCCAGGGCCTCTAGCCACTGCAAACCAACTCCAGATACACGTCCCCCTTGTGCATCTGGCTTATGTGGGTCCTGGAACATTGAACCAGGATTCTTTGGCTTTACAGGCAAATGCCTTAACTGCTAAGCCATCTCTCCAGCCCCAGACTACTTTTTATTTTATTTTTTTTAACTTTTTTTTTTTGTTTGTTTGTTTGAGGTAGGGTCTCACTCTAGCTCAGGCTGACCTGTAATTCACTATGTAGTCTCAGGGTGGCCTTGAACTCAACTCACTGCGATCCTCCTACCTCTGCCTCCCGAGTGCTGGGATTAAAGGCGTGTGCCACCACCAGACTACTTTTTAAAATATGTATATATTTCTTTCTTTATTTGAGTGAGAGAGGAAGAGGCAGAGAGAAAGAAAGAATGGGCGTGCCAGGGCCTCCAGCCACTGCAAATGAACTCCAGATGCATGTGCCCCTTGTGCATCTGGCTTACGTGGGTCCTGGGGAATCAAAACAGAGTCCTTAGGCTTCACAGGCAAATGCCTTAACCACTAAACCATTTCCCCTACCCACCCCTTTTTTTAATGCGAAAGAGACAGAGAGAGAAAGAATTGGAGTGCCAGGGCCTCCAGATGCATGAGTACCCTTCTGCGCATGTGTGATCTTGCACACTTGCATCACTGCATCTGGCTTACATGGGATCTGAAGAGTCAAACATGAGTCCTTAGGCTTTGCAGGCAAGTGTCTTAACCACTAAACCATCTCTCCAGCCCTCCTGTGGCTTTTTAAAAAATATTTTATTTTGCCAGGCGTGGTGGCACACGCCTTTAATCCCAGCACTCGGGAGGCAGAGGTAGGAGGATCGCCATGAGTTCAAGGCCACCATGAGACTACACAGTGAATTCCAGGTCAGCTTGAGCCAGAGTGACACCTTACCTCAAAAAAACAAAAAAAAATATTTTTATGTATTTATTATATAGAGAGAGATAAAAAGAGAAAGAGGCAGATAGAGAGGGAGAGAATGGGCACCCCCGGGCCACTAGCTACTGCAAACAAACTCTAGACACATGCATCTCACCTTGTGAATCTGGCTTAAATGAGAAATGGGGAATCAAACCTGGATCCTTCGGCTTTGCAGGCAAGAGCCTTAACCATTCTCTCAAATAAATAAATAATTTTAAAAAGGAAAAATAAAAATATAAAACCCCAAGAACTGAATGGGACATATTTATCATCAAACAGAAAATGTTTGGTATGAATGTTACTTGCCTGATGCATTGTGGGTCTGAGATGCGTTGGCATAAATCTCCACCTGAATGAGCAGATGTGCTGAGCAGAGTGAGTTGTAAGATGCTGAAACCAGGAGAGTCTGAAGGACACATGGGGATTCTGAGAAGAAGGCGCTCCTATGAGAGGAGCACCACTCCAGACCCCGCCTCCACCGCACAGTCACTTCCAGCATATTCTGAAAGGAAAACACTGCTGAAGATTTTTTTTTTAAGTCACTCGTGGTGAATGTTTATAAAGATAGACTGCAAAACAGACAACACACATCAGCTTTGGTTCTTTTTTTAAATATTTTTTCTGCTCTAGCCCAGGCTGACCTAGAATTCACTATGTAGTCTCAAGGTGGCCCTGAACTCACAGTGATCCTCTTACCTCTGTTTCTCAAGTGCTGGGATTAAAGGTGTGTGCCACCACACCCGGCCAAGCTGGTTGTATCTTGATTAGTCCATGTATAGTTGAAATCAAGAAGTATGTGCCCTTGGCTCTATACTACTAGAGTAGTTTGGCTACTCACATAAGAACTTTGAGTTTAGTTTGCCAACTTCTGCAAGTGAAACAAAAAAATAAAACAAGCTTGGCATGGTAGCTCATGCCTGTAATCCCAGCATGTAGGAGGCTGAGGCAGAGAATTGCCATTAGTTTGAGTTCTCTAACCAGGTCTTCCTTTCTTCCTTGTTCTTTTCTTTTCTTTTCTTTTTTCTTTTCTTTTCCTTTCCTTTCCTTTTTTTTTTCTTTCTTTCTTTCTTTCTTTCTTTCTTTCTTTCTTTCTTTCTTTCTTTCTTTCTTTCTTTTTTTTTGAGACAGTGTCTCATATACCTAAACTGGCTTTGAACTCACTATGAATGCAAGGCTGACCTTAAACTCTTTAATTCTCCTTCCTCCATCTCCCAAGTACTAGGATTATGATGTGTCCCACCATGCCTCCTGGTTTTCAGGCCTGAATTTTTTTTTTCAAAGTAGGGTTTTTCTCTAGTCCAAGCTGAACTGGAATTCACTATGTAGTCTCAAGATGGCTTCAAACTTACAGTGATCCTCTTACATCACCCTCCCAAGTGCTGGGATTAAAGGCATGAGCCACCATGGCCCGGCAGACCTGAGAGAGAGAATGAGCACACCAGGGCCTCTAGCAACTGCAAATAACTCCAGACCCATATGCCACCTTATGCATCTCCAACTTTATTTGTTTCTTTGAGGTAGCATTTCACTCTAGTCCAGGCTGACCTGGAATTCACTATGTAGTCTCAGGCTGGACTTCAACTCACAGAGATCCTCCTACCTCTGCCTCCTGAGTGCTGGTGTGTGTTACTATGCCTGGTGCCTTGTTTCTTTTTACAGAAGAACTGTATACAATGATGAGATTTTACCCCCAGTTTGTGTATGTGCATACTATGTATGCACATGTGTTTGCAGTGTATATTCCCTGTGCACACACACACAGAGGCCAGAGAAGAACACTGGGTGCCTTCTTTATTGCTTCTCTACCATATTTCCTTGAGACAGACTCTCTAACTAAATCTGGAGCTCCCCATTTTTTTGGTAGGACAACCTAACCAGTGAGCTCCAGTGATCCTCCTTTCTCAGGCCCCTCAGGGCTGGGCATGCTTGGCCACACCCAGCTTTTTATGTGAGAGCTGGGAACAAATGCAGGTTCAAGTGCTTGCAAGGCAAGCACCTGCTGAGCCATCTCCCCAACCCTCAACCCCTAAACTTATGATCATTTTCATTCTATTTATTTGTGTTTGTGTGTGTTTGTGTTGTTGTTGTTGTTGCTGTGGTTGCTGCTGCTGGTGAGATGGAACCCAGGGCTTCATGCTGGCTGAGCAGGTGCTTTACTACTGATTAATATTCCCAGCCCAATTTGTAACCTCAAACATAAAAGCCAACAACTTTTCATTTCCTAGATAAAGCTAAACACATGCAGGCTGTGGTGGCACACACCTTTAATCCAAGCACTTGGGAGGAAGATGTAGGATTACCATGAGTTCAAGGCCAGCCTGAAACTACATAGTGAATTCCAGGTCATGTCAGCCTGGGCTAGATTAAGATTCTACCTCAAAAAAACAAAACAATCCCCTCCCCAAATGCATGGCCCACAATCCCCATGGGGTTGACCTGCATCCCAAATGATGAGGAAGGCCTCATCAGAAAAGGGGCAAGGAGGTGGGAAAGGATGGTACCAACATGCGGTTGTTTACATACTAAATATGTCCATATCTAAAAAAAAAAAAAAAAAAAAAGGGCTGGAGAGATTGCTTAGTGGTTAAGGTGCTTGCCTGCAAAACCTAAGGACTCATGTTCAAATCTCAGAGCCCGTGTAAGCCCGACACACAAGTGACACAAGTATGCAAGGTCACACAGGCACACAAGGTGGCACATGCATCTGGAATTCAATCACAGTGGCTGAAGGCTCTGGCACACCAATTCTCTCTAATAACAAAAAAATTATTGAGGGGCTAGAGAGATGGCTTAGTGGTTAAGGTGCTTGCCTGCAAAGCCAAAGAACCAAGATTCGATTCCCCAGGACCCACATAAGCCAAATGGACAAGGTGGCAGGTATGTCTGGAGTTCACTTGCAGGGCTAGTTCTCTATCTGCTTCTTTCTCTCTCTCTCAAATAAATAAATAAATAAATAAAGTATTTTTTTAATTATTCAGGAAGCTAAACACAAGTCTGATACATGATTAACTCAATTTGTCTAGAACCTTAAAAAAATTTTTTTAAATTTTTTTGGTTTTTCAAGGTAAGGTCTCGGTCTAGCCCAGGCTGACCTGGAATTCACTATGTAGTCTCAGAGTGGCCTCGAACTCATGGCAATCCTCCTACCTTTGCCTCCTGAGTGTTAGGATTAAAGGCGTGCACCACCACGCCCAGCTAACACCTTTTTATAAAAATTTTTTTAATTTTATTTATTTATTTATTTGACAGAGAGAAATAAAGAGGTAGAGAAAGAGAGACACAGAGAGAGAATGGGCACACAAGGGCCTCCAGCCACTTCAGACAAATTCCAGAAGCATGTGCCACCTTGTACAACTAGCTTATGTGGGTCCTGAGGAAATCAAACCTGGGTCCTTTGGCTTTTCAGGCAAGCATCCTAACCACTAAGCTATCTCTCCAGCCCTAGTACCTTTTTGTTTGTATATTTATTTGTTTGTTTTTTCAAGGTAGGGTCTCACTCAAGTCTAGGCTGACCTGGAATACACTATGTAGTCTCAGAGTGGCCTTGAACTCATGGTGATCCTCCTACCTCTGCCTCCCAAGTGCTGGGATTAAAGGTGTGCACCACCATGCCCTGCTCCTAGCACCTTTTTTAAAAGGATATTTTTTTTTTTTTATTAGACAGAGGGAGTAAGAGGCAGACAGAGAGAGAGAATGGGCACACCAAGGCCTTTAGCCACTGCAAATGAACTCCAGACAAATGAATGCACCTTGTGCATCTGGCTTATGTGGGTAATGAAGAATCAAACATGGGTCCTTAGGCTTTTCAGGCAAGTACCTTAACAGCTAGGCCATCTCTCCAGCCCCTTGTGTAACAGCACCTTTTTAAGTGTTGTTATCTTCCAACTGCCAGAAGATTAAATACACACACACACACACACACAATATCAATACAAGGAATCCCCAGTTTCTCTAGGATGGCACTAGACTGGTAAATGTCCATTCCTAAGTACAGCAGAACCTATCTTTGGTTTATCTCCCAAGTTAGTGGTACCCACTCTGGCACTTACTGACTCCCAGGCATGGGTGTCCAGACATAGAAGCTTGGACATAGGCAAGATTAGTGCTTGTGAAGCTTTTTATATTGTTTTGATTTTCTCTTTTTCTAGAGACAGTATTTTTCTTCAACTCATGGAAATAAATCATGCTCTGAAGGCTGGGATTACAAACATGAACCACCAAGCCCAGCATGAGTTTTGATATATTGACAAGATCTCAAAAGTAGGCCAGGTTTCCAGGTGTGGTGGCACATACCTTTAATCCCAGCACTTGGGTGGCAGAGGTAAGAGGATCACAGTGAGTTCAAGGCCACACTGAGACTACACAGTGAATTCCAGAACAGCCTGGAGCAAGACACTACCTTCTTAAAAAAAACAACAACAACAACAAAAAAAAAACAGCGCTAGAGAGATGGCTTAGTGGTTAAGGGGTTTCCCTGAAAAGCCAAAGGATCTCAGTTCAATTCCCAGGATCCACAAAAGCAAGATGCACAAGGTGGCACATGCGTTGAGTTCATTTGCAGTGGCTGAAGGCTCTACCGCCCATTCTCTATCCCTCTCCCTCTCTCTCTCTCTTTCTGCCTCTTTCTCTCTTGCTCTCTCAAATAAATAAATAAATAAATAAATTTTTTAAAATGTAGTCCAGATTGGCTCCTGAATTTGTGATCCTCCTGCCTCAGCCTCCTCAGGGCTGGGATTAACAGGCCTGTATCACCATGCCTGGCCTATGAAGTTTTGTTGAGTCCCAGGCCTATTTCATAATGACCAAAAGCTGATGGCCCTTTCCTCAGGAAAAAAAAAAAAAAAAAAACAAAAAAAAACACTTAGACACAGAACTTCATATGAAAGTACAATGATTGCATAGACCCTTTGTAAATTCAGTACTTGGCAGGCTGAGGTAGGACTGCCATGAGTTTGAGGCTAGCTTAGGCTACAGTGAGACCCTGCCTCAAAACAAACAAACAAACAAACGTAAAGGGCAGGGGAATCGCTCAATGGTTAAAGGAACTTGGGTACAAAACGTCCTGCCCACCCAGGTTCAAGTCCCCAGCATCCACATAAAGCCACTTGCGGGCCAGACTCCTTTGCAGCAGCAAGAGACCTTCTCAGAAAAGGTGGAGCATAGACAACTAACTCTTCTGACCTCAAATGTGTGTACCCACACACACACACACACACACGTACAGGTACTACAGTTCTTGCCTCTGATCTTACCACACCGGGGCTCACGGTCACATTCCAGTCTCCTGTGTCATTGGTGTGTACTCCACAAGTTGGTACTGGCAATACTCCTAAGAGAAATGTTAAAACACAGGTGTTGGTGCCAGTAGCTAAAGGGTGCACTGTAGTCAGAGTTCTAGAATGGAATCTCCAGAGAAGCTCGGTGACCCTGGGCAAGTGGCATCCAATGATCTTCAGGCTCTTCAACTGTCATGTGGGCCGCAAAGATACCTCTGTTCTTATTAGGCAACTGAAATGATGTCTGCAAATCTCATGGAAACAGCTCAAAGAATGCTAGCCATTTCATTTCCTGTCCTCTTTGGTCTTCCCCATCCCTACTTGCTGAGGTCGGAAGCTCTGGCCCCATAAAAGCAGAGTCTCTTTACCCTCCTCGACCCGCAGCGGAGCCAGGGACACAGTCACATCCTCGGTGTCTCCGACCAGGGACGCGGTGACCTCGGGACAGGACATTCGGATGAAAGGAGGGATGAACACTACAAGGAAAGAGGCGAGGAAGGGTTAACACGGCAGAGGCAGTACCCGGGTGAGTGCGGTGGCCGCTTTAGTGGTCGTGGCTTCCGGGTCGCACCCCTTCCCGGCCTGGTCCCCTGGGCCACACCCTGCAGGCCCCTGTCCCCAGACACACCCAGGTCCCCCCGAAGCGTCCTCAGGATGCCCTGCAGGAGGAGGAACCCCCACAGAAGACCGGGCGACTGCGGCAAACCCATGCTGGAACCACCCGCGTGGGCCTCACGAGTCAGGATCCGCCAGCGGAGAAAACGCAACCTCGGCAGCCATCTTGACAAGCGGACTGTCAGCGCCATGGCAACCACCAATCAGCAAGCGGGGCGCCGTGATTGGCCCAGCTGAGAGAGCCCGCCCCGCCACCATCTACTCCACTTTTGCTTCTTTGCCACCGTCAGTATGGGACGACCTTGACTGGAAGTAAGGGTTCACTTTCCCAGTCCCAGAGTTAAAGAACCTACGCTGACTGGACGAGGTAGTCCACGCCTTTTATCCCAACATTCGGCAGGAAGAAGTAGGAGGATCGCTGTGAGTTAGAGGCCAGCCTGAGACTACCTAGTGAATTTCACGTCAGCCTAGGCTGGAGTGAGACCCTACCTTAAAAAAAAAAAAAAAAAAGCCAGGCATGGTGGTGCACGCCTTTAATCCCAGCTCTCAGGAGGCAGAGGCAGAGGTATGAGGATCGCGGTGAGTTCAAGACCACCCTAAGACTACAGAGTGAATTCCAGGTCAGCCTGGGTTAGTGAAACCCTACCTTAAAAAATAATAATAATAATAAATTGGAGACCGACCAGAAGTGATGGTGCACACCTTTAATCCCAGTACACGGGAGGCAGAGGTAGGAGGAGCACCATGAGTTTGAGGCCATCCTGAGACTACTTAGTGAATTCCAGGTCAGCCAGCACTGGAGTGAGACCCTACCTTGAAAAACAAAACAAGGGCTGGAGAAATGGCTTAGCGGTTAGGGCGTATGCCTGCGAAGCCTAAGCATCCAGGTTCGGTTCCCAGGTCCCACATAAGGCAGATGCACAGGGTGGCGCATGCATCTGGAGTTCGTTTGCAGTGGCTGGAAGCCCTGGCACGCCCATTCTCTCTAATAAATAAATAAAAATAAATAAATCTAAAAACAAACAAAAAAATTGTGCCTTTCGCTAGTCTAGGATTGTAATGGCAAAAGTGCCTCTCCTCCTCTCCTGGCCACATTTTTAAAAAAATTTATTTATTTGATAGAGGGAAAGAGGCAGAGAGAGAGAATGGATGCTCCAGCCACTGCAAACGAACTCCAGATGCATGCACCACCTTATACATCTGGCTTACCTGGGTACCGAGGAATAGAATTGAGATTCTTTGGCTTTGCAGGCAAGCACCTTAACCACTAAGCCATCTCTCCAGCCCTGGCACAAAAAGGACCCAAGCCAGCCATTTGATAACAAAGCTCTCCAAGTGTAAGGTTTGTGAATGACCAAAGACCATGCATAGGAAAAAGAGCTGTTTATTGGGGCCTGAGCTGCCGGGTTGGCTCACAGGAGGAGAGAACAGCCAGGGTAAGTCTGGATACTATGGGGTTTTATAGTTTTTTCCTTTGGGAGGGGGATACAGAAAACAAAGGACTGAAGAATTCAAGGGACAGCAGGGAACAAACGGAGAAGCTAATTATCAGGGAGACAGAGACAAAAGGGAGGATGTAACCTATCAGAGAACGAGTTGCCATCAGAAGAGGAGCCAGGTGGTCTCTTAGGTATGATCCACGGAAAGCGATGGCCAAGGGCTTCAGGGTTAAATCAGGCTTCTGTCATTCTCTGCCTTCATCTCGACTTCATCTTAGGACTCTTGTCCTACCTAACATCCAAGTACTTTATTTTTGGCTTTAAAAAATTTATTTTATTTATTAGAGATAGAGAGAGGCAGATGACAGAGAATGGGCACACCAGAGCCTCCAGCCACTGCAAAACGAACTCCAGATGCATGCGCCACCATGTACATCTGGCTTATGTGGGTATTGGAGAATCAAACCTGGATCCTTAGGTTTTGCAGGCAAGTGCCTTACCGCTAATCTATCTCTCCAGCCCTATTTGTGTTTTTTAAAATATATTTTATTTATTTATTTATTTGAAAGGGACAGAGAGAGAGAAAGAGAGAGGGAGAGAATGGGCACGCCAGGGTCTCCAGCCACTGCAAACAAACTCCAGATGTGCTCCCTTGTCCATCTGGCTTATGTGAGTCCTGGAGAATCAAATCAGAATCTTTTGGCTTTGCTGGCAAATGCCTTAACCACTAAGCAATTTCTCCAGCCCTATTTGTGTTTTTGTTGTTGTTGTTGTTTTTTTTTTTTTTTGAGGTAGGGTCTCACTCTAGCCCAGGCTGACCAGAATTCACTATATAGTCTCAGGCTGGCCTCTAACTCAGAGATCCTCCCTCTGCCTCCCAAATACTGGTATTAAAGGCATGCGCCACCACATGGGATTAAAGGCATGGTTCTAAGTACTTTATATTGAACATGTCTCTCTCACACTGGTAAAACATTGGATTACAGTAGCTGGGAACAGTGGCATGGCATTTCCCCCTGTGACCCAGGTCCCCTCTATAAATGTGTCTCTTGATATTTGGCAATAAAGTCTAGGAGAACATTGGCATGTGGAAATTATCAGCTATTTGTGTCACTCCTCACTTGTCCTTGGGGCAATGATCTACAAGTTAAGCTGGCATAGCCAAACACTAGACCTTGGGGTAAGTCCTCCTAAAAGAAATCATCCTTAAATGAGCAGTCATGGTGGCACACATCTATAATCAGAATCCCAGCTATTTGATGTTAGAAAATAGATGTAATATTATCACTTGGAAAGCTGAGGTAGGTGGATCAGTAGTGGAGACCTACTTGAACTTCATAGATTAACTTGAACTTCAAGTTAAAGGTCAGCCTGGACAATTTGTTGTTTGGTGGTAGAGGTTCTCCTTAGCATGTGCAAGGTCCTGGGTTCAATATTGAGGAGAAAACAACAACAACAACAAAAAGGCTTGTATATCTTGAGTTTGCCCAGGCCTGCTCTAGATTTCTGGCTGACAGCCGAATATCTCCAAGGGTCAGTAAATGTTTAACTGAGGAGAAATTGACACTAGCCTGGATCAAGCTGGGATGTTTTTAGCAGCAAGAGACCCTGGCACACGTACATACAAATAAAAATAAATTATCTGAGCCAGGCGTGGTGGTGCACACCTTTAATTTCAGAACTTGGGAGACAGAGGTAGGAGTTCCAGGCCACCCTGAGAATACAGTGAATTCCAGGTCAACCTGAGCTAGAATGAGACCCTGCTTTGAGGAAAAAAAAAACAAAAAAACTGGGCCTCTGAAAGCACTACACTTAATGTTCATATTCACATATTAATGCTACTCTCACTTCTGGTTAGAGAAGCTTCTCTTTTCAGATGGCGATGACCACTGGAATGACCCAAAAGGCAACACAGTGCTGAGAAGAAGGGATGGAGGAGTGCCCAGGACTGAAACACCTGTCACACCCTTCAAGGCTCAGGGACCATTGCGGAAGAGGGGGAGGATAGAATGGAAGAGCCAAAGGAAGGGTACGACTCCTTACAATGCAACTGTCCAGACAGAAATTGGCCTTGATATCCATGACCTTGCAGTGCCTAGCAATACCTTTGCAAGACCCTCAAAAATAGAAGAAAAAGATGATGACATCAAATTAAAAGAGAGACTAATGGAGAGAGGGAAGGGATATGATGGCGATTGGAGTTCTAAAGGGGTATGGGGGCAGGGGAGGGAAATATCATGCATTTTTTGTATGTAAGTATAGAAGTTTTCAATAAAAAATTTAAATTAAAAAAGCATGGGAAAATGGTGCACATCTTTTTTGTGTTTGTTTGTTTTTCAAAGTAGGGTCTCACTCTGGCCCAGGCTGACCTGGAATTAACTATGTAGTCTCAGGGTGGCCTTGAACTCATGGTGATCCTATCTCTGCACCACCACACCTGGCAATGGTGCACATCTTTAATCCCAGTACTCAGGAGCAGAGGTAGAAGGATTGCTGTGAATTCAAGGCCACCCTTGAAAGTACATAGTGAATTCCAGGTCAGCCTGAGCTAGAGTGAGACCCTACCTCGAAAAATCAAATTGCGGTAGTTTGAATAGATGGCCCTCAATATATTTAGTGTTTTATTAGTTTATAGTTTGCATTTGCAGCCACCTGGCTGGAGACAGCATCACTGGAAGGATCTTAGGGTCCAGCCCTAAGGTATGGTGATGGGTTTAGGATTTCAATCTAAAGATATGCAAAGTGTGCCTGGTTGGAGTTCCTGAAGTGTGCTGTGCTATGTGGCTTTTGGCTGTGGCTTTGCTTTCTGTGTTTGGTCCTGTGAAAGCAGGCCAGCTTCTTCTGCCATTATGGAACTTCCCCTGGATCTGTAAGCTTAATAAATATACCTTTCTCCATAACTATGCCTGGTCTGGAAGTTCATCTCAGTGAACCTGAAGCTGTCTGCTACACAAATCAAATAAATAAGGGCTGGAGAGATGGATTAGCAGTTAAAGACACTTGTTTGCAAACCTGATGGCCCGGAGGTCAATTCTTCAGTCCCTATGTAAAGTGGCACAAAGGTTTTCCTTTGCAGTGGCAAGAGGCCCTGGCATCCCATTCTCAATCTCTCTCTCAAATAATAAATAAGGAGCTGGGGAAATGGCTTAGCAGTTAAAGCATTTGACTGCAAAGTCTAAGGACCCCAGTAAGCCAGATGCACCAGGGGATGCATGCATCTGGAGTTCATTTGCAGTGGCTGGAGGCCCTGGCGTGCCCATTCTCTCTTTTTCTCTGCCTCTTCCTCTCCTCTCTCAAATAAATAAATAAATAAATAAATTAATTAGCCGGGCGTGGTGGTGCACGCCTTTAATCCCAGCACTTGGGAGGCAGAGGTAGGAGGATCGCCGAGAGTTCGAGGCCACCCTGAGACTACATAGTGAATTCCAGGTCAGCCTGAGCCAGAGTGAGACCCTACCTCAAAAACCCAAAAATAATTAATTAATTAATTTTAAAAGATTCAAATAATAAATAAATATTAACATAAATAAATATGTAAATAAAACCAAGTAAACGTGAAACATTTTGTTTTTTTAATTATTATTATTTTTTTTTTTTTTTTTGTTTTTTCGAGGTAGGGTTTCACTCTGGTCCAGGCTGACCCGGAATTAACTATGTAGTCTCAGGGTGGCCTCAAACTCATGGCAAACTCTGCCTCCCAAGTGCTGGGATTAAAGGCATGCGCCACCACGCCCAGCTTTATTTATTTTTGGTTAACATTTTATTTTTTGATTTTTTTGAGGTAGGGTCTCACTCTAGCCCAGGCTGACCAGGAATTCACTATGTAGTCTTATTTTATTATTTTTTGAAACCGATTTCTTTTTTTTTTTCTTTTTAGTCTTTCGAGGTAGGGTCTCACTCTAGCTCAGGCTGACCTGGAATTCACTACATAGTCTCAGGGTGGCCTCGAACTCTCAATGATCATCCTACCTCTGCCTCCCGAGTGCTGGGATTGAAGGCGTGTACCACCACGCCCGGCTCTCTTTCTTTTCTTTTCTTTTCTTTTTTGGTTTTGCAAGGTAGGGTCTCACTCTGGTCCAGGCTGACCTGGAATTCACTATGTAGTCTCAGGGTGGCCTTAAACTCATGGCAATCCTCCTACCTCTGCCTCCCAAGTGCTGGGATTAAAGGCATGCGCCACCACACCCGGCTTTATTTATTTTTGGTTAACATTTTATTTTTTGATTTTTTTGAGGTAGGGTCTCACTCTAGCCCAGGCTGATCTGGAATTCACTATGTAGTCTTATTTTATTATTTTTTGAAATGGATTTTTTTTTTTTTTTCTTTTTAGTCTTTTTTGTCAAAAATCAGAGGTAGGGTCTCACTCTAGCTCAGGCTGACCTGGAATTCACTACATAGTCTCAGGGTGGCCAGATGAATTTTAGGATTGTTTTTCTATTTCCGTGAAGAAAGCTATTGGGATTTTAATAGGATCGCATTAAATGTATATAGATTGCTTTTGGTAAGATTGACATTTTCACAATATTGATTCTTCAATCCAGGAGCATGAACTCTCAATGTCTCTTCATCCAGTGGATGTCTTTCCATCATCCTACCTCTGCCTCCTGAGTGCTGGGATTGAAGGCATGTACCACCACGCCTGGCTCTATTTCTTTCTTTCTTTCTTTTTTTTTTTTTTTTTTGGTTTTGTGAGGTAGGGTCTCACTCTGGTCCAGGCTGACCTGGAATTCACTATGTAGTCTCAGGGTGGCCTTGAACTCTTCTTGATTTAATTTTGGTAGGTCATATGCAATCCTCCTACCTCTGCCTCCTAAGTGCTGGGATTAAAGGCGTGTACCACCACAACTCTTTGTTTCATTGATCTTTTTGATTGTTTTTTTGTTTTCCAAAAACTTATTATTTTATTATTCGGGCCAAAACTTATTATTTTATTTTAGAGATAAGACACAGAGACAGAGAGGAAGACAGAGAATGGGCGCACCAGCAGCCTCTCAGCCACTGTATGCTCTATATATTTTCTTATTGCTGATTTGCAGTTTAATCCCATTGTGGTCAGACAATGTAACTAGCTCCAGATGCGTGCACCCCCTTGTGGTCAAGTGCAGCATTGCGCCCTTGTGTCACTTTGCATCTGGCTAAATGTGGGACCTGGAGATTGGAACTGACGTTCTTAGGCTTAGCGGGCAGGCACCTTAACTGCTAAGCCATCTCTGCAGCCCAGCTCTATTTCTTATTTTTAAAAATATTTTATTTTGCCGGGCCTGGTGGCGCACGCCTTTAATCCCAGCACCCGGGAGGCAGAGGTAGAAGAATCACCATGACTTCGAGGCCACCCTGAGAATACAGAGTGAATTCCAGGTCAGCCTGGGCTAGAATGAGACCCTACCTAGAAAAACCAAAAAAAATTAAATAAAAATTTTTTTTAATTATTTTTACTTAATTTTATAAGTGACAGAGGGCTGGAGAGATGGCTTAGCCTGTGAAGCATAAGGGCTCATGTTTCACTCTTCAGATACCATGTAAGCCAGACCCACAAAATGAAGAAAGCATACAACGTTGCACATGCACACAAGGTGGCACATGCATCTGGATTTGGATTACAGTGGGTGGAGGCCCTGGCATGCCAATTTTCTCTCTCTCTCTCACTCCTTCACATAAAAAAGAAAGAAAGAAAGAAAGAAAGAAAGAAAGAAAGAAAGAAAGAGAGAGAGAAAGAAAGAAATAAAACAATAAAGGAAGGAAAGAAAGAAAGAAGGAAGGAAGGGAGGAGGGGAAGGAGGGAGGGAGGGAGGGAAGGAGGAAAGAAAAGAAAGAAAGAAAGAAAGAAAGAAAGAAAGAAAGAAAGAAAGAAAGAAAGAAAGAAAGAGAGAGAGAAAGAAAGAAAGAAAACAATAAAGGAAGGAAAGAAAGAAAGAAGGAAGGAAGGGAGGAGGGGAAAAACCAAAAAATTAAATAAAAACTTTTTAAAATTATTTTTACTTAATTTTATAAGGAGGGAGGGAGGGAGGGAGGGGAAGAAAGAAAAAATGAAAGAAAGAAAGAAAGAAAGAAAGAAAGAAAGAAAGAAAGAAAGAAAGAAAGAAAGAAAGAAAGAGAAAGAAAGAAAGAAAAAAACAATAAAAGGAAGGAAAGAAAGAAAGAAGGAAGGAAGGAGGAAGGAAGGAGGGGAAAGGGGAGGGAGGAAAGGAAAGAAAGAAAGAAAGAAAGAAAGAAAGAAAGAAAGAAAGAAAGAAAGAAAGAAAGAAATAAAGAAAGAGGCAGATAGAATATACCTGCCAGGGACACTAGCCACTACCAACAAACTCCAGACAGGTGCACCACCTTCTACATTTGGCTTTACATGGGTTCTGGGGAATTGAAACTGGGTCCTTTGGCTTTGTTGGCAAATGACTTAACCACTAGGCCATCTCTTCAGCCCCTCTTTCTTTCTTTTCTTTTCTTTTCTTTTTTTGGGGGGGTATTTAGAGGTAGGGTTTCACTCTAGCCCAGGCTAACCAGGTAGTCACTGTGTAGCCTCAGGGTGGCCTTGAACTCATGGCAATTCTACCTCTGCCTCCTGAGTGCTGGGATTAAAGGTGTGCGCCACCATGCCCGGCTTCTCTCTCTCTCTCTTTTTTTAAATTTACTTATTACACACAGAGAAAGGGAGGGAAGGAGGACGGGGAGAGAATTCACATGCCAGGGCCTCTAGCCACTGCAAACAAACTCCAGACATATGCACCACCATGTGCATCTGCCTTACATGGGTACTAGGGAATCGAGCTTTGAACCAGGGTCCTTAGGCTTCCCATGCAAGCGCTTAACTGTTAAACCATCTCTCCAGCCCCTGTTTCTTGTTTTTAATGGGATGTTGTCCACTTTACATGAAAATGTTAAAATCTCTAATATAATGCAGTATTTCTGTGAGAAGTTGGTTTTAAATTGTTGCATTTACTTATTTATCTGAGACAGGGTTCTTACATCCTGAGCTAACCTCAAACACAGTATGTGGCCAAAGATGAACAAATTCTCATCCTCTTGGATCCACCTTCAGAGTGCTGGGATTATACATATATGCCACCATGCCCAGTTTTATGTAGTACTAGGATGAAACCCGGGGCTTCATACATGCTGAGCAAGTGCTTTTCCAACTGAGATATCTCCCAAGCCCTACGCAATATTTAACATGACAAAATATACCACCAAGGCCCTCTTGGCCTGTGGGTCACTCAACTTTTAAATCTATGGTAATTATTTCATAGACTTAAAATCGGTCTGCATTACACCTAACTTGTCTAATAAATAGTACACACTTTTAAAAGAGAAAATCAAGGACTGAGAAATGCTTGCAGAGTGATCAACAAATCTTTGGAATTTGTTCACCACAATGTGGAGTAACCAATCTACTTGAAATTATTGAACCAAACACCAAATTACTTCAATAAAACTCACTTCTGAGACAGTCTAAATTTAAATCTTTTTTATATACAGAGTTTTCTATACAAATAGGCTTTGCAAAGGTTTTTTTCTTGTTTTTTTAGAGGGGGCATAGGGTCTGTAGTCCAGGCTAACTTGAAATTCTCTCTCCCAGGCTAACCTCAAATCCATGGCAAACTTCCTACCTCAGCCTCCCAAGTGCTGGGACTAAAAGCATGCACCACTACTCCCAGATCCCAAATAGAGTGAAGAAAAAAATACGGGCTGGAGTGATGGCTTAGTGGTTAACGTGCTTGCCTGCAAAGCCTAAGGACCCATGTTTGACTCTCCAGGTCCCACATAAGCTAGATACACAAAGTGACACAAACATGCAAGGTTGCACATGTGTTCAAGGGGGCGCATGTGTTCAGAGTTCAACTACAGTGGCTGGAAACTCTGGCTAACAATTTTCTCTCTCTCACACACACACACTTTCATTTATTTATTTATTGGTTTTTCAAGGTAAGGTCTCACTCTGACCTGGAACTCACTATGTAGTCTCAGGGTGGCCTCAAACTCATGGCAATCCTCCTACGTCTGCCTCCTGAGTACTGGGATTAAAGGCATATGCCACCTCACCCAGCACTCTCTCTCATTAAAAATAATAATAATACAGTCTGATATAGTGAATTTCAGGTCAGCCTGGACTAGAGTGATACTGTACTGTAACCACTAAGCCCTTATTTTCTCTCTCCAGCCCTTATTTTAAATTGTATTTATTTATTTAACAGAGAGAAAGAGAATGGGCATGCCAGGGCCTCCAGCCACTGCAAACTCCAGACGTATGTACCCCCTTGTGCATCTGGCTAACATGGGTCTTGGGGAGTTGAACATGGGTCCTTTGGCTTTGCAGGCAAATGCCTTAACCTCTAAGCCTTCCCTCCAGCCCAGAAAAATAATCTTATTGTTAAAATTACAAGTCTTTCTTGTGAATATAGGAACATTTTCAGAATTCAACAATTCTCCAATATTACTATTTTTTCCATTAAAAATAACAAGATGCCTAGCAATACCTTCACAAGACTCTCATAATAGGAGAAAAAGATGATGACATCAAATTAAAAGAGATACTAATGTAGAGAGGGAGGGGATATGATGGAGAATGGAGTATGAAGGGGAATGGGGGACAGGAGGGAAATATCATGGTTTATTGTATAGAAGTTGTCAATAAAAAAATTTTTTTAAGTATATTTTGGCTGGGCCTAGTGGTGCATACTTTTAATCCCAGCACTTGGGAGGCCGAGGTAGAGAATCATCTTGAGTTTGAGGCCAGCCTGAAATTATATAGTGAATTTCAGGTCAGCATGGGCTAGAGTGAGACCCTAGCTCGAAAAAATAAAGCCAATATACATATAAAAAATAATTATTCCAATCAAGGGTTGTTGGGTTGAGAAAGTGGATTTTTTACAATAGTGAGGTCCTGAGTGTATGCTTGCTATTTCTCACTGTGGTGTCCTCTACCATGTTGAAATAGCAAGGAAGCCCTCACTGGATGCTGGTATCATGCTCTGCCTAGCCTCTGGTAACGTGAGCTTTAGCTCACATAAACTTGTATAAATTTAAAAAAAAAAAAAAAGATGCTATCTGTCAATAACATAACTTTGAGTCTATTTTCCCCGATAAATGGCCCTTGGGCCTCAGATGTTAGTTTTCACAAATTTTGGGGGGGGAGGTGGTTTTGGAGGCAGGGTCTCACAGGCTCAGGCTGGCCTGAAATTCACTTCGTAACCTAGGCTGGCGTCAAACTCACAGTGATCCTTCTACCTCAGCCACTCAAGTGCTAGAATTAAAGACAAGAATCACCACCCCAGCCAAATAAGCTCTTTACTCGTGTTTCTGGACAACTTTACTACCAGTCACTGCTTGGTCTGACTAATTAAAATCAAACTCAGCCGGGAATGGTGGTGCACGCCTTTAATCCCAGTACTCGGGAGGCTGAGGTAGGAGGATTGCTGTAAATTTGAGGCCACCCTGAGACTACACAGTGAATTCCAGGTCAGCCTGAGCTAGAGTGAGACCCAACCTCGAAAATACCAAATGAAAAAAAAAAAAGATTACACTCCATAGTTTTTTTTTTTTTGGCCACCACGCCCGGCTCCATAGTTTTTTGTTGTTGTTGTTGTTGTTTTTGGTAACAAATCATTATTAGTCACCAGGCGTGGTGGCACACACCCTTAATTCCAGCACTCAGGAGATAGAGGGAGAAGGATTGCCATGAGTTCAAGGCCACCCTGAGACTACACAGTGAATTCCAGGTCAGCCTGGGCTAGAGCGAGACCCTACCTCAAAAAAAAAATCATTAGCCAACTCTGTAAACATACTGGTAATAAGTGAATAAACAACTGCTATTATCTGAAAGTAAGTATCTAGACAGTAATGATCTGTGTGCCTCTGAATATTATTCAAAAACACTCATTCCAAGTAACATGTTCCTTTTTAAATATTTTATTTTTATTTATTTATTTGACAGAGAAAGAGAGAGAGAATGGATACACCAGAGCCTCCAGCTGCTGCAAACAAACTCTAGACGCATGTGCCACTTTGTGCATCTGGCTTATGTGGGTTGTGGGGAATCAAACCTGGGTCCTTTGGCTGTCCAGCCAAGCAAATTAACTGCTAAGCCATTTCTCTAGCCCTGTTCCTTTTCTTTTCTTCTCTTCTTCTTCTTCTTCTTCTTCTTTTTTTTTTTTTTTTTTTTTTTTTTTTTGAGGTAGGGTCTTGCTCTAGCTCAGGCTGACCTGGAATTCACTATGTAGTCTCAGGGTGGCCTTATACTCATGGCAATCCTCCTACCTCTGCCTCCCAAGTGCTGGGATTAAAGGTGTGTGTCACCATACCCAGCTTGTTCCTTTTTTTTTTTTTTTTTTTTTTTTTTTTTTTTTTAATTAATGAGATTAACATGTAGCCAGAGCTGGCCTTGAATAACCCACAATCCACGTGCCTAAGTCTCCCAAGGGCTGAGATCATAGTTGTGTGCCCCTACACCCAATCAAAATGCTAGGATTCCATAGTGCTTTGATCCAAAGCTGGATTCACATTCCACAGACTGACCCTACACAGTAAGAACATAGATTTGGGTAACAGATGTGAAAACCTAGACTCAACAGGTCAGGCTGATGCTGACAGATGATTAAGGGGTTGGCTCAGAGGTAGCTTGTTGCACAGCACACAGAAGGCCCTGGCTTCAGTGTCAGCACCACAACACAAAGCAAAATCAAAAGGGATCAGCGGGCTTTTGCTGTATAACTAATTGCTACTTAAAATAAAATAAAAAGTCAGGGCTGAAGAGGTGGCTTAGCAGTTAAGGCATTTGCCTACAAAACCTAAGGACCAGGTTCAATTCTCCAGGTCCCATGTAAGCCAGATGCACAAGGTGGCACATACAGCTGGAGTTCGTTTGCAGTGGCTAGACGCCCTGGTGCACCCATTCTCTCTCCTCCTTCTCTGTCTCAAAAAATAAATAAAAAAATAAAATAAAAATAAAAAGTCACAACATTGTGTTTTCTTTCTTATCCTTTCTGGACAAAACCAGTCGGAGATTTTTTTTTTTTTAAGTTTTTGAGGTAGGGTATCACTCTAGCCCAGGCTGACCTGGAATTCATTATGTACTCTCAGGGTGGCCTTGAACTCATGGAAATCCTACCTCTGCCTCTCAAGTGCTGGCACTAAAGGCATGTACCACCATGCCTGGCCCCAGTCAGAGATTTTAGGAAATACTGCCAATCAGTCCCCTGAAAGAGGGTGGAAAAAAAATTTTTTTTGTTTTGTTTGTTTTTTCAAGGTAGGGTTTCACTCTAGCTCAGGCTGACCTGGAATTCACTATATAGTCTCAGGGTGGCCTTGAACTCACACCAATCCTCCTACCTCTGCCTCCCAAGTGCTGAGATTAAAGGCATGCCCCTCCACATCCTGCTGAAAATCTTTGAAGAAATTCGCTGTATTCAAGACTATTCTGTACACATCTATATTTTTTCCAGAGCATTCCCAATGAACAGTCTGCCATACAATATCTATTCACAGCCTTTACACATTTTATCATGTGGATACTTTCAGTTTCTTTTTCTTGGCCTTCAGTACAGGAGGAAGAGAGATTTTAAAGGCTGTCCTGAAATGACACAGAGAGAATTCTTCTCAGTGCTGGAAATCTTTCAGGAGAGAGCCACCCACCCAACCTCATGCAGATACTTACTCGCAGGTAGTACAGATGGGGCTGAAATTGCAGAAAACTATTTAGAAGAAAAAAAGGACATTTTAAAAACCTCACAACAGAGACTATTTTATGCCCCTGGTCTCCACATAGAAAAAAGAAAAATTATACATGAACTTACTTGACAAACACACAGAGCACACATAGCCAATTTCAATGAGATTTCGATGACAGAAGCAAGCAGCTCTGTAGTCGACATGAATTGGGGGTGGAAGGATTAGCTGAGATCTCTGATCTTGATCAGGAAGAAAAACCCACTGTTAAAAAACAAAAAAGCTCAGCTGACAGCTGTAAAAAGGGACGCTGCATACAGCCCTATAGGAAAGAAAAGTTATCAATGGAGATAAACAACAGTGGACACTGCAAGCCTTAAGTTTGGCTAGCCAGGCCAAATATCCAATGGGTGCAATAGTGGCAAGTTTGTTATGGGAGAATCCAACCACTCTCTAATAGGACTGGAGGACCACTCCACACGGGAGGGAATACATGCCAGGTACTGAAAACCTGACAGGGGAGGTCATGAGCTCCAGGGTGTAACGCCTGCTGGTGTCTGGCTAAATGCATATATTATGCTCACAAAACTGCCCAGTAAGTACTCTTAACGTTCATACTTATGTATTAATGCTCTTCTCTCTCTCTCTCTTTTTTTTTTTTTTTTTTTTGGTTTTTCAAGATAGGGTCTCACTCTAGCTCAGGCTGACCTGGAATTCACTATGTAGACTCAGGGTGGCCTTGAACTCATGGCGATCCTCCTACCTCTGCTACCCTAGTGCGGGGATCCTCTCACTTTTTTTTTTTATATTTTATTTATTTATTTATTTGAGAGAGAGAGAGAGCAGAAGAGAATGGGCACTCCAGGGACTCAAACCACTGCAAATGAACTCCATATGTACCCCCTTGTGCATCTGGCTTACATGGGTCCTGGGGAATTGAACCGGGGTCCTTAGGCTTCGCAGGCAAATGCCTTAACCGCTAAGCCATTTCCTCAGCCCCTCTTCTCACTTTTGATTAGAGAAGCTTTTCAGATGTTGGTGACCTCTGGGATGACTTAAAAGGCACCACAGGACTGGAGAGATGGCTTAGCAGTTAAAAGTGCTTGCCTGTGAAGCATAAGGACCCATGTTCTACTCTCCAGATCACACATTAGCCAGATGCACAAAGGTGAGGCAAGTGCAATGTCACACATGCCCACTAGGTGGCAGAAAAGTCTGGAGTTCGACTGAGTGAGACCCTGGCATGCCAATTCTCTGTCTCTCTCTCGTGCTCTCTAAAATATATAAATAATTTTTTTTAAAAGGAACCATAGTGCTGAGAAGTGAGAGAGAAGTGTTCAGCACTGAAAACATCTCTATCATACCCTTCAAGGCTCAAGGTTCATGGTGGTGGTGGAAAGAATGTTAAGAGCCAAAAGAAAGGTAGGGCTGCTTACAATGCAATCTTTCAGACACAAAATGGTGGACCTCACAATGCCTGGTACTACCTACACAGGATCCTCATAATAGAGGAAAAGATGAAGACATCAAAATAAAAGAGACAAATTGAGATGGAGGGAATATGATGGAGAATGGATTTGTGAAGGGGAAAAGGAGGGAGGGAGGGAAGACAATTATCATGGTTTATTATCTATAATTATGGAAGTTGTCAATAAAAATGTTTAGGGCTGGAGAGATGGCTTAGCAGTTAAGGTGCAAAGCCAAAGGACCCAGGTTGGATTCACCAGGACCCACACAAGCCAGATGCACAAGGTGGCACATGTGTCTGGAGTTCATTTGCAGTGGCAGGAAGACCTGGAATGTCCATTCTCTCCCTCTCTCTCTGCCTCTTTCTCTCTCTCAACTGTCTCAAATAAATAAATAATTTTTTCTAAAGTTTAAAAAATAATTAATTAATAAATAAAAACAGGCAAGCAACTTTTTTTTTTTTTGAGGTAGGGTCTTGCTCTAGCCCTGGAACTTACCAGTAGCCTCAGGGTGGCCTCAAACTCACAACGATCCTCCTACCCCTGCCTCCCTAGTGCTGGGATTAAAGGTGTTCACCACCATATCAGCTCAACTTTTTTTTTTTTTTTTTTTTTTTTTTTTTTTTTTGACAGGGATGAGGGGCAGAGGAGAGAGAAAGGGAATGGGCATACCAGGACCTCTAGCCACTGCAAACTCACTCCAGATGCATGTGCTATCATATACATCTGGCTCATGTGGGACCTGGAGAATCAAACCTGAGTCCTTTGGCTTCATAGGCATGCACCTTAACCACTAAGCCATCTCTCCAGCCCTCAACTTCTTGTTTTAATATTTTATTTATTTCAAAGAGGCAAAGACAGAGACAGAGAAAGAATGGGCACTCCAGGGCTTCCAACTGTGGGAAATGAACTACAGATGCGTGTACCACCTTGTGCACCTGACTTACGTGGGTCCTGGGAAATCAAACTTGGGTCCTTTGACTTTGCAGGCAAGCATCTTAACCACTAAACCATCTCTCCAGCCCAAACAACGTTTTTTTTAAGAAAGGGTGAGAGAGACAGAGAAGAGAATTGGCACACCAGGGCCTCAGCCACTGTAATCGAATGCCAAATGCTTGTACCACTAGTGGGCATGTGTGACCTTGCACTTGCCTTACCTTTGTGCATCTTAACATGGGATCTGGAGAGTAGAACATGGGTTCTCAGGCTTCCCAGGCAAGCACCTTAACCACTAAGCCATCTCTCCAGCCCCTGAACAACTTTTTTAAAAAAGAGAAAAAGGGGCTGGAAGGATGGCTTGGTGGTTAAGGTACTTGTTTGTAAAGCCAAAGGACCCAGGTTTGATTCCCCAGTACCCACATAAGCCAGATACACAAGGTGGCACATGTGTCTAGAGTTTGTTTGCAGTGACTGGAGGTCCTGGCACACCAATTTCTCTCTCTCTCTCTCCCTCAAATAAAAATAAAATTTTATTTTTTTCTTTTTTTTTTTTGGTTTTTCGAGGTAGGGTCTCACTCTGGCCCAGGCTGACCTGGAATTAACTATGTAATCTCAGGGTGGCCTTGAACTCACGGCGATCCTCCTACCTCTGCCTCCCGAGTGCTGGGATTAAAGGCGTGCGCCACACGCCCAGCTTTAAATTTTTCTTTTTAAAAAAGAGAAAAAGCCAGGCATGGTGGCACATGCCTTTAATCTCAGCACTTGGGAGCAGAGGTAGGAGGATCACTGTGAGTTCGAGGCCAGCCTGAGACTACACATAGTGAATTCCAGTTAGCCTGGACCAGAGTGAGACCTTATCTTGAAGAAAAAAATAAAAAGAGAAAAAGTTTCCTCCAAAGTCCATTCAGAAACATATTATTTATTTCATAGCATTTTTTGCATGTGTGCATTATGTATGTCCACTCTGTTTGTAGGCACACATGTGTGCACATGTATATGGAGGTCAGAGGTTGGCATTGGGTGTCTTAATAATTCTCCTCCATACTTCGTGAGACAGGGTCTCTTGCTGAACTCAGAGCTCTCTGATTGGCTAAACAAGCTAGCCTACAAGCCCCAGGGAGCCTCCTGTCTCTGCCTTCATAGCACTTGGATTGCAGATTTTACATGGGTGCTGGGGATCCAAACTCACATCCTTTTGCTTGCACTTATTGAGTTATCTCCCAATCCTCTCACTCCAGTTAATGAGCTCTGTGTTATACAGTCATATGACATCTAAATACAACTTCTGAAGTGCAGAGGCCCTGAATCCCACCCTCCTCAGCCTGGGAAACCCAAAGCTACCTTTTACTCCTCTGTAATCACTAATATTCCACCATGCTCCCTCTCATTCCTCAGGATTTTTGTAGCAGTGGGGTGCTGCTGCTGTTTCCTTACCAGTAAATACTGCAGGAGAGAAGGCATCTGGGGCACCTTTAGATATAGCCCTCCTGTGATGTCACAAGCCTGTAAGACACAGAAAGGATTCACTGCTAAATTAGCAACAACTTGTTTTTTCCTGAGGGATGGCATTCTCCACAGGGAGTCTGCAGGTCTCTTAATAGGTTCCTTTGGTGTGACTTTCCTTCACTCATTAACAACTGTCCTGTCAGCACTAGTACATGCCACTGCTCCAGGCCAGAGGCAATGGCAGTAAAGGAGAAACACGGCCTCATGGGTTCAAAAGACAGAGTAAAGTAGTTAGTAAATGCAGGAACAGCACTAAAGGTTATGATTGTTTCTATGAAAAATGAAGTGGAATGCTCAATATATCTGAAATTTTCTTTTTCTTTTGTTGGTGTTGTCTTTTTATTTTTTATTTATTCATTTATTTCCATTTATTTCAGTAATATAGAGACTGGGATCCTGTATCATCACCCCTCCTCGATCTCTGCATTAAGGTGTTAAATAACTTTTTTAAAAGAATTTTTAAAAACTTAAGTGTATGGTATTGCACATATGTAAGTAGAATGGCCTAAACGAGGCTATGGGAAGAGAATGCGTAAAAGAAGGGCAGGGTCAATCTAAATTCAAGATATTGTGAATAAGACTTATGTAAACCTACTTTTTTGAATAATGGCACATCTAGAAGCTGTAGCCTGTTACTAGAAAATTTTCAGTGCCTGGGATAGGATACCTTCCAGTGAGTTGTTGGCCATGGAGGTCCTGCAGCCTCCAAAACATTAAAGGCTTTTGCCAAAGCCCTTGGTTTCCCTTGAGAAACAGATAGTAAGACCCTATTGCTGAAGACATCTCTTGCATGAGAGGCAAGGTCATTGAGAAAGCAAGCTGGTGCGGAGCAGAAAACCTTCTCCCTGTAGACCAGCCAACTGAAAGCTGGAAAAAGCTGCACTGCATGCAGCTGTATGGGAGACAGAAGTCATCAGCAGTGAAAACAGTGGACACTGAATATTCAAGTTTGGCCATACAGGCCCAATGACTGAACGGGTGCAATAGTGGCACGTCTACTCTTGGGGTAACCAGCTGCTCTATAATTGGACTGAAGGCCCTCTCTACGGGAGGGAATACATGCCTGGTACTGAAAAACCTAAGCAAAAGTCTATGGCAGGTAAGGTCACGAGCCTTTGGGGTATAAAGCCTGCTCTTGTCTGACTAAATGTATATATTATTCTCACCAAGCTGCCCTGGGGACACTACACTTAATGTTCATGTTCACATATTAATGCTACTCTCACTTCTGGTTAGAGAAGCTTCTCTTTTCAGATGGCGATGACCACTGGGATCTCCAAAAGGCAACATAGTGCTGAGAAGAAGGGATGGAGGAGTGCCCAGCACTGAAACATCTCTCTCACACCCTCCAAGACTCAGGGACCATTGTGGAAGAGGGGGCGGATAGAATGGAAGAGCAAAAGGAAGGGTATGACTTCTTACAATGCAACTGCCCAGACAGAAATTGGCCTCGATATCCATGACCTTGCAGTGCCTAGCAATACCTTCGCAAGATCCTCAAAATAGAAGAAAAAGATGATGACATCAAATTAAAAGAGAGATAATGGAGAGAGGGAGGGGATATGATGGAGACTGGAGTTCTAAAGTGGAATGGGCGGGAGGGGAGGGAAATACCATGTGTTTTTTGTATGTAAGTATAGAAGCTGTCAATAAAAAAAATAATAATAATTTATTTATTTATTTGGGAGCGACAGACAGAGAGACAAAGAGGCATATAGATAGAGAATGGGCACACCAGGGCCTCCAGCCACTGCAAACGAACTCCAGATGCATGTGCCCCTTTGTGTATCTGGCTTACATGCGTCCTAGGGAATCAAGCCTTGAACCAGGGTTCTTAGCCTTCACAAGCAAGCACTTAACTGCTAAGCCATCTCTCCAGGCCCATATTTTTTTTTCGGTGCTGAGGACCAAACCCAGGGTATTGTGCTCATCCACTGAGCTAAATCCCCAACCCCTTGGCTTTTTTTTTTTTTTTTTTTTTGGTTTTTCAAGGTAGGGTCTCACTGTAGCCCAGGCCGACCTGGAACTCACTATGTAGTCTCAGGGTGGCCTCGAACTCACAGTGTTCCTCCTACCTCTACCTCCCAAGTGCTGGGATTAAAGGCGTGTGCCACCATGCCCGGCTAATATTAGAAGAATCACCGTGAGTTCGAGGCCACCCTGAGACTACATAGTGAGTTCCAGGTTAGCCTGGGCTAGAATGAGACCCTACCTTGAAAAACAAAACAAACAAACAAAATTATTTATATATATATATATATACACATACACATACATACACACACACATATATATATAATGTAAAGCCATAACAAAATAACATCAGAAAACAGAAAGAAGGAGGGGTCAGGAATCATGAAGAGAGTAGAAAAGAGAGAGCCTCTCTCCTCCCTCTGGATTCCAGCCTGGGCAGTAGGGAGAGCTACCCCCTCTCTTTCCAGGTATATCCCAGCTGTAGCTGAGGTTAGAGGTCAAGGTAGGAAAGTGTCAGTGTATGAATGGGGAGGTGGTCAGAGGCAGGCTCTTTTTAGAAAATGCCCCTTCCTCCCCACTCAACCAGGTTCTGAACAGAACCATCAGGCTGACTCTTCAAGCAAGGACCTGGACAGGGTCCCCTCAGGTTTTCTTAATTTTGCTAGAATGAAGAATCACCGTGAGTTCGAGGCCACCCTGAGAAAAGTGAGTTCCAGGTTAAAATGAGACCCTACCTTGAAAAACAAAACAAACAAACAAAATTATTTATATATATATATATACACATACACATACATACACACACACACATATATATAATGTAAAGCCATAACAAAATAACATCAGAAAACAGAAAGAAGGAGGGGTCAGGAATCATGAAGAGAGTAGAAAAGAGAGAGCCTCTCTCCCTCCCTCTGGATTCCAGCCTGGGCAGTAGGGAGAGCTACCCCCTCTCTTTCCAGGTATATCCCAGCTGTAGCTGAGGTTAGAGGTCAAGGTAGGAAAGTGTCAGTGTATGAATGGGGAGGTGGTCAGAGGCAGGCTCTTTAGAAAATGCCCCTTCCTCCCCACTCAACCAGGTTCTGAACAGAACCATCAGGCTGCACTCTTCAAGCAAGGACCTGGACAGGGTCCCCTCAGGTTTTCTTAATTTTTAAAAATATTTTTAAACTTTATTTTTATTTATTAGAGACAGAGAAAGAGAGAGGAAGAATGAGAATGGGCACGCCAAGGCCTCTAGCCACTGCAAATGAACTCCAGATGCATGAGCCACCATGTACACCTGGCTTATGAGAGACCTGAAGAATCGAACTGGGGTCCTTGGGCTTCTTTTTTGATAGTCTTATTCTGTAGCTCAGGCAGGCCTCAAACTCATAATTTTCCTGCCTCAATTTCCCAAGTGCTGGGATTAAAGGCATATGCCAACATGCCTGGCATGTTATCATAAAATGTTATCATTTTAACATATACTCAATATAAAAAATATTACTTTCCATACCCACCAACATCAAGCATTCTTTGAAAACATACCTGCTGGAGAAGTCCTGAGTCGGAGTCTAAAACACAGGCATCAATCAAAATATTCTGAAAGGAACATTTTGAAATGTTACAGGAACGACCATGACTACCTCACACTGAGCGCTAAGTGTCAGACTAATTCCGAATGTTGGGATTAAAAGCGTGCACCACCACGCTGGCTTCAAACTTGTAGCAATCCTCCTGCCTCTGACACCTGAATGCTGAGATTACAAGTGTGTGCAACCATTCCCAGCAAGGGTAGACACTTTCTTATTTTTTTTTTCTTTTGTCTTTTTGGTTTTTTGAGGTAGAGTCTTACTATGGCCCAGGCTGACCTGGAATTCACTGTGTATACTCAGGGTGGCCTTGAACTCACAGTGATCCTCCTACCTCTGCCTCCCAAATGCTAGGATTAAAGGCATGCACCACCATGGACCCAGCTATTTATTTTCATTATTATTATTATTATTATTACTATCATTTTGTTTTGTTTGTTTTCCGAGGTAGGGTCTCTTAGGCTGACCAGGAATTCATTATGTAGTCTCAGGGAGGCCTTGAACTCACGGCATTTCTCCTACCTCTGCCTCCCGAGTGCTGCGATCAAAGGTGTGTGCCACCACGCCCGGCCAGCCTCAATTTTTTAAACCTAAGCTTTAAGTAGCCCACTTAATATGCACAGGGATGCTGCAAGGTAGAAAATGCACTGCATTTGCCAGATGAAGAAGCCAGGGCATGGTTGTGCAGAGATCAGAGGCAGTAGGTGACAGAGCTGCTTCCCTAGTCTGTCTGCCTCAGGAGTCCAGACTCTACTACAATAGTCAGCCACACTTGAGCACTGAATATTATATACCACTGTAGTGGCACTCTGTTAAAATGGTAGTCTAGGGGGCTGGAGAGATGGCTTAGCGGTTAAGTGCTTGCCTGCAAAACCAAAGTACCCAGGTTCGACTCCCCTGGTCCCACATAAGCCAGATGCACAAGGTGGTGCATGCATCTGGAGTTCCTTTGCAGTGGCTGGAGGCCCTGCAGCGCCCATTCTCTATCTCTCTACCTGCCTATTTCTGTATCTCTCTCTCTCTCTCAAATAAATAAATATAAAATAATTTTTTAAAAAAATGGTAGTCTAGCTGGGCGTGGTGGTCCATCTTTTTAATTCCAGCACTAGGGAGGCAGAGAGGTAGGAGGATTGCTGTAAGTTCAGGGCCAGCCTGGAACTAGAGTGAATTCTAGGACAGCCTGGGCTAGAGTCAGACCCTGTCCCAAAATAAGTGAATTGAAAATTTCAGTCTAGGAGCTGGGTGTGGTGGCACATGCCTTCAATCCCAGCACTTGGGAGTCAGAGGTAAGAGGATTGCCGTCAGTTCCAGGCCACCATGAGACTACAGAGTGAATTCTAGTTCAACCTGAGCTAGAGTGAGACCCTACCTTGAAAAAAAATTCAGTCTAGTGAAGGCTCTCTTTCCTTTTAAAGACATAACAAAGAAGAAATTGTATTAATCATGAGTCACCTGACATTTCACTTGTTTTCAAAGTAAATATATTAAATCTTTACACACCTCACTCAAGTGAAAAGATGGAGAAACTGCCAGGCATGATGGTGATGCCTGTCATCCCAGCTGTTCAAGAGGTTAAGGCAGAAGGATGAGTTCAAGACCAGCCTGGGATACACACTGAATTCAAGGCAAGCCTATGCAATTTAGCAAGGATCTTTCTCAAAATAAAAAGAAAATGAGAGCTGGAGGGATGGTTTAGCAGTTAAGTTGTTTGTCTACAAAGCCAAAGGACCCAGGTTCAATTCCCCAGGACTCATGCTAGCCAGATGCACAAGGGGGCACATGTGTCTGGAGTTTGTTTACAGTTGCTGGAGGCCCTAGCACGCCCATTCTCTCCCTCTCTCTCTCTCTCTCTCTCTCTCTCTCTCTCTCTCTCTGTTAAATAAATAAATAAATAAATAAATAAATAAATAAATAAATAAATAAATAAAATATTTTTTAAAAAAGAAGACAATGAGCTGGGGATATAGCACAGTGGTAGAGCTTGCCAAGCATGTGTGAAGCCCTGTGTTCAATCCCTAGTACCACCCCACACAACCCAAAAACAATGAAGAAATTAAGGCAAGATTGATTCCTCAAACTGTCAAACCAGGGTTTCTTTTCTTTACATTTTTTTTAAACTTGATAACCCACAGTGGGATTCTGTATGGCACAATGCAGGTCTGGCCCTAGCCAGACTGTATGCTAAAAGAAACCAGGCCACACCCCTCAGGTTTTTCTCACCAGGATGGCGGTTAGTCAATGACAGGTAAGACCCCATGAGATGGGGCAACCTAAGACAGGCACCGTCGCATGTGATGATCCCTTGGGGCCTGGGGTCAACAATGGCTTGGCAAAGAACCATGCCTCCCAGGGCTGCCAGTATCAAAAACAAAAAGGAGGTTAAGTATGGCACAATGCAGGTCGGGCCCTAGCCAGACCGCATGCCAGAAGAAACCAGGAAGTGGCTTCTGTGGACATGTCGACCCCCGCAGCCCTGGTGTGACAACAGCTACAGTCAGTCCCATGGTAGTGAAAAACCTGCTACGAGATGATCTGCCCGGAGACAGGCTGTCATTGGTCACAAGAAGGGGACTACCCCATACAATGATTGGCCAGCCAAACCCCTTAAATCCCCCTACACTTCCTTGAATAAACGAGTTTGCAGCAGCTCACCCTCTGCTGCTTCCACCCAACTCCCGGAGTCTGTGTCGTGACTCCGTGCCTCTCACCCCCTACTCAGCAGAGACCCTGCTGCCCTTCCTGGGCTGGCCCTAGGAGGGACCCCAACAGGATTCTTTTTTTAAATATACTTATTCATTTATTTATTTGAGAAAGAGAAAGGGCACAACATGGCCTCTAGCCACTATAAATGAATTCCAGATACATGTGCCCCTTGTGCATCTGGCTTACATGGGTCCTGGAGAGTCAAACTGGAATCCTTTGGCTTTGCAGGCAAATGCCTTAACTGCTAAGCCATCTCTCCAGCCCATTCTGGTTTTTCAAGGTAGGGTCTCACCATAGCCCAAGCTGACCTGGAATTTGGAATTCACTATGTAATTTCAGGTGGCCTTGAACTCCCAGTGATCCTCCTACCTCTGCCTCCCAAGTGTTGGGATTAAAGGCATGTTCCACCATGCCTGGCTTAAACCTGAGTTTAACTGGGGTTCAAGGATAAGCTAAAATGGGTACCTAAGTACCACGACACTCAGTATAAAATCAAGTTTGAGTGTACATTTTTTTGAGGATTTTACCTAGTATCAAGGGACCTAGGATCAAAGAGACAGGTAATACTACCCGGTGCGGATCCTGAGTCCCTCAACAGGACTCTACCCAGAGTACCTCAGAGCAGGTCACTCAAGGAATGAAGCCATTCCCTTCATGCTCAATAATGGCTCTTTACAAGGAAGGCTCCACTTCACCTGCTTTTGTGCTGCGAAGATGACGTTCATGAAGTTCATGTACTGCAGTGCGCTGTCTTCTGCAGCCTTGATCACCTAAAGAACACAGCCCAGGACTCAATCAACTGTCACATGACCTAGTGCTAGCCACCTTCAGTATCGTGTTGGTCATCTGTCTTCCTGTTACCACTATTAAATGACACCTGCAGGCAGAAATGACACTAGAACTTGCCCCTGATCCTAGAGGATGAGCATCACTTTAGAGAGCATCAATGTGTACACCTTCTACCTCATACACACAAGTGTGACAAGATGACACTTACCCTCATGTTCCACAGCTTACCTTTCCAGACTATAATATACAGCAGAAAAAAAAAATGTCAATGAAACAGAGTTTAGGCTTGTGTAGCTTAATGACTGGGATAAATCCTGAGAAATACATCATCAGGTAGGTGTGTTATTTGAACTTCAGAGTGAATGTGCACAGGCAGGACAGCCTCTTACACACCTCAGCTGTAGAAACCACACCTTGGATGCAGAAACTGCCAACTTAAACATCTTCACAGGGTCCAGACTGAATTTATTATGCTGGTAATTGACTTCAGATATTTATACTGTTTAGCTAATTGTAGAGTTCACTTAACTTCCAGTTTTAAACATTTCTCAAGTACACTTTGCACAACTCCAATGACCTTCCAGAAATAACTGGTGACTGCCAAAGTGTATATATGTTGAATTTTGACAAATTACCCATCTGTCTATGGAAAAGCTGTCCAAATTTACCCTCTCCCCTGAGCAATGCATGAGAAGCAAGCCCAGCCCTGCCATAAAGCCTGAGAATCACCACGTTTTGTGTCTGTGCCCAGCATCAAGCAAACAATGAGAATCCATTATTCACTATTTCTTTGCTTTCTAGTTGACCTGAATGTTTCAAATACAAGACATGGCCATTCAAGTTTCCTCTTTTGCAGATTGCTTATATTTTCTCCTTGGTATGTTTTTAGATTATAGCTTTATTATTTTTTATTTATTTATTTATCTTTATTTACTTATTTATGAGAGAGAGAGAGAGAGAGAGAGAGAGAGAGAGAGAATGGGCATGCCAGGGCTTCTAGCCACTGCAAATGAACTCCAGATGCATGCACCACCATGTGCTTTCTTAGGTTCTGGGGAATTGAACCTGGATCCTTAGGCTTTGAAGGCAAGTGCCTTAACCACTGAGCCATTTCTCCAGACCTTTATTATTTTTTAAAATTAATTTCTGGCAAACCAGATATGGTGGCTCATACTTTTAATCCCAAGGAGGAGTATCCCTAGAAGATTGAAGCCAGCCTAGGATACTGAACAAGTTCCAGGTCAGCCTGGGCTAGACTAAGATTGCCTCAAAAAAAAAAAAAAAAAAAAAAACTTATGACTAGAGATATAAGACAATGGTAGAATTCCTGCCTTGAAAAAGAATGAGGCCCTGGGTTTGATGCTCACAACTGATAAAAATAAATTTATAAGAGCTCTATTTTATTTCAGAAATATCACACTAATTCTGTATAAGGCAGGGATGCTGAGACTGCTTTTCTGGACCACTTTTCTTTGTTATGTTTTAGGGTGTATTTTGGAAGGAAATGAGGTGAGCCACTGGCTGTCAAATCCAGGGCTTTCCATGTGTCAAGGAAGTACTCTACCATGGATTGACACCCATGCCCTTTCATATTTCCACTTGTCTATAGTTATATTCAAACAGGATTATATTATTTTATTCTTACCAGAATCCTTGATTTCATCTCCTGATTATCTATAAAGAGATAAAAATAGGTTATAATTTAACTGAAAATCTATACAGTAGTAAAATAAATAGGAGTATAGTGTACAGAGAAAAACACAGCTCTTACCTTTGACTTCCTTCTGCATTCTATGGATATCTAAATTTCTTAGCATTAAGGAAAATGCAAAAACTTGAAATTCTATTAAGCCAAGCATCCATTGTTTACCATGACAAACATGAGTGGCCAAATCAGCTTCAATCTGTTATCTGAGAATAGATCTTTGTCTTGAAGACTAAAATTATCATTATTTGTCTTATTATCTATTATGTCTTAGATTTGAATACTGGGACAACATGTAAATGAATCAGTCAATCAAACATGATAACAAATCTAGCTGGGCATGGTAGTGCACGCCTTTAATCCTAGCACTCGGGAGGCAGAGGAAGGAGGATCACTGTGAGTTCAAGGCCACTATGAGACTACATAGTGAATTCCAGGTCAGCCTGGGCTAGAGTGAGACCTTACCTCTATCTCCAGCTGAGAGACTGTGATACAGAGATGAAATCAATGCTTGGAAAAACACCCAGTGTTCCATGCGACCTTACTGCTCACCTAACCACAAGTGGCCACTCAGTGATTAAGCTGCAGGATCAGTAATGTCTTTAAAAATCAGTCCTCGTCAGACATGGTGGCACTTGCCTTTAATCCCAACACTTGAGAGGCTGAGGTAGGAGAATCACTGTGAGTTCAAGGCCAGCAGTGTGGGCTAGAGCAAGACCCTACCTCAAAAAAAAAATAAATAGCTGGGCATGGTGGCTCATGCCTTTAATCCCAGCAAGCAGGAGGCAGAGGTAGGAGGATCGCCATGAGTTCAAGGCCACCCTGAGAATACAGAGTGAATTCCATGTCAGCCTGGGCTAGAGTGAGAACCTACCTTGAAAAAAAAAAATAAACAAATAAATAAATAATCAGTCCTTGAGGGGCTAGAAGATGGCTCAGTGGTTGTGTGAAAAGCCTGAGGCCTGAATTCAATTCCCTAGTACCCACATAAAACCAGATGCACAAAGTGGCACACACATCTGGAGTTCATTTGCAGTGGTAAAAGACCTTGGCATGGCCAGGCATGGTGGTGCATGCCTTTAATCCCAGCACTTAGGAGGCAGAGGTAGGAGAATTACCATGAGTTCAAGCCCACCCTGAGACTACATAGAGAATTCCAGGTCAGGTTTGGCTAAAAGTGAAACCTTATCTTGAAAAACAAAACAATAACAACAAAACCTTTGGTCTGCCAGGCATGGTGGCGCACGCCTTTAATCCCAGCACTTGGGAAGCAGAGGTAGGAGGCTCACCATGAGCTTGAGGCCACCCTCAGACTACATAGTAAATTCCAGGTCAGTCTGGGCTAAAGTGAGACCCCTAATTAAAAAAAAAAAGGGGGGGGGCTGGAGAGATGGCTTAGCGGTTAAAGCGCCTGCCTGCAAAGCCTAAGAACGCTGATTCCAATCTCCAGGTCCCACGTTTAGCCAGATGCAAAGTGACACAAGGGTGCAATGCCGCACTTGCCCACAAGGGGGTGCACACATCTGGATTTCTTTCTCAGCAGCTGAGAGACTGCTGGCACGCCCATCTCTATCTATCTTCCTCTCCCTCTCTGTTTCTCTATGTGTCTCTCTCCAAAAATAAAAATAAAATAAAAATAAAACTTTGGTGTGCCTGTCCCACCCTCTCTTCTATCTCATTCTGTCTCTGTGCTTGCAAGTAAAATTTTTTTGGGGCTGAAGAGATGGCTTAGTGGTTAAAGCACACGCCTGTGAAGCCTAAGGACCCAAATTCAATTCTCCAGGTCCCATGTAAGCCAGATGCACCTGGCGGCACATGGGTCTGGAGTTCCTTTGCAGTGACTAGTGGCCCTGGCGTGTCCATTCTCACTCTCTCTCCTTCTATCTCTCTCTAATAAATAAATAAATAAAGATAAATCTTTATAAAAATAGGTAAAAATAAATAAATATATTTTTTTAAAAAACAGTCCTTAAAAATGTCAGGTGGGGGCTGGAGAGGTGGCTTAGCAGTAAAGGCGCCTGCCTGCTAAGCCTAAGAACGCCGGTTCCAATCTCCAGGTCCCACGTTTAGCCAGGTGCAAAGTGACCCAAGGGTGCAATGCTGCACTTGCCCACAAGGGGGGGATGCATGCATCTGGAGTTTGTTCACAGCGGCTGAGAGGCTGCTGGTGTGCCCATTCTCTGCCTCTCCCTCTCTCTGTGTCTCTCTCCAAAAATAAAATAAAAATATAAAATAAAATAAAAAGTCAGGTGTGGTGGTGCAAGGCTTTAATCCCAGCACTTGAGAGGTAAGGTAGAAAGATCACTGTGAGTTTGAGGCCAGCCTGAGAGTTCATAATGAATTCCAGGTCAGCCTGGGCTAGAGGGAGACCCTACCTTGAAAAGCCAAAAGAAAAAAAAAATCAGTCCTTTATAAGTGAAAAATGAATAAAATCAAAATAAGTGAC
Organism: Orientallactaga sibirica; assembly: GCA_036365145.1. Taxonomy (NCBI): domain Eukaryota; kingdom Metazoa; phylum Chordata; class Mammalia; order Rodentia; family Dipodidae; genus Orientallactaga; species Orientallactaga sibirica. The sequence goes on along the minus strand of JAEOAD010000026.1, from coordinate 25,814,709 downwards.
AGATTATCAGAGTAAGGAACAGGATTTGGGATGAAGAAAATAACACATATTTTATATATATGCAGAAATTGCCAAAAATTGGGCTGAAGCGATGGCTCAGCAGTTAAATGCTTTTCCTTCACAAGCATGAGTGCCTGAGGGGCCCTGAGACTACCCAAGTTCAACTCTAAAGAACCTATGTAATAACAGCCAGACATGACCACATACATCTATAATATCAGTCCTATGGGAAGCCAAAACTGTAGAATCACTAGAGCTTACAAACAGCAAGCTCTCAAATCACTAAGAGACTCTATCACATGGAAAAACAGGTGGGTGAGTGATGAGAAGGACATCTGATGTTCTCCTCCAGCTACCACAGATGAGCATGTACATGTGAATACATCGCACACACCACACATGTGCACATACAAAAAATATTGTCAGCCAGGCATGGTGGCGCACGCCTTTAATCCCAGCACTCGGGAGGCAGAGGTAGGAGGATCACCATGAGTTTGAGGCCACCCTGAGACTACACAGTGAATTCCAGGTCAGCCTGAGCGAGAATGAGAACCTACCTAAAAAAAAACTATATAGCCGGGCGTGGTGGCGCATGCCTTTAATCCCAGCACTTGGAAGGCAGAGGTAGGAGGATTGCTATGAGTTCGAGACCACCCTGAGACTACATGGTTAATTCCAGGTCAGCCTGGATCAGAGTGAGACCCTACCTCGCAAAAAAAAAAAAAAAAAAAAAAATATATATATATATGGGGAGAGGGAGAGTATGTGTGTGAGCTAGACAGATCGCTATGAATTTGAGGCCACCCTGAGTCTACACAGTGAATTCCAGGTCAGCCTGAGGTAGAGCAAGATCCTACCTCGAAAAACCAAAAATAAATAAATAAATACTGATAAGATACAAGAAGAAAAAGAACAAGGCTGTAGCTAGAAGCAGGGTTTGCTGCAAGCCTGAGAAAACATCAGACAACCAGAACTTTATCACCTTCTCCCACTACAAGGCTTTCTAGCTGCTCATGCACACATTCCCAAGCCCAGAGTAGCTACTGTGCCTATCCACCACCTTTGGACACTCAGACTGCCAATGAGTGTCACCTGACAAGGTTAATGAGCGGTCACAAGGTCAAGATGCTGATTTTGCTTCTGAGGAGTCAAGCACCAAGGATACAGCAAAGAGCTTTGGCAAGGGATCCTGCCAGTAGAGTTTCTGTATGTTGGCCCTTTATGTCACCTGTGAAGAAGAAACAGCATTAAATTAGTTCAATCCTAGCACTTAAGAGGTAAAGGCAAGAAGATCTTCAGTTCTAGGTCAGCCTGGACTACATTCCAAGAGTTTCTCCAAAAAAGAAACACAAGGGGCTGGTGAGGTGGTTCACCAGCTAAGGCACTTGCTTGCAAAGTCTGATAGCCTGGGTCTGATTCCCCAGTACCTAGGTAAAGCCAGGTGTACAAAGTGGTGCATGCATCTGGAGTTCGTTTGCTGTAGCGGGAGACCCTGGTGTGTCCATATTCATTCATTACCTCTCTCTCTCTGTCTTTCTCTCATTTCTCTATATCTCTCTGCTGACAAATAAATAAATAAAAATAAATTTTGAAAAATTTAAAAAAGAAGCTGGGCGTGGTGGTGCAAGCCTTTAATCCCAGCACTGAGAGGCAGAGGCAGGAGGATCACCATGAGTTCAAGGCCACCCTGAGACTACATAGTGAATTCCAGGTCAGCCTGGACTAGCGTGAAACCCTATCTCAAAGAACAAAAAAAAAAAAAAAAAAAAAAAAAAATTAAAAAAGAAAGAAAGAAAAGCAACTCCTTGGGCTGGAGAGATGGTTTAGCAGTTAAGACATTTGCCTACAAAGCCTGAGTACCCAGGTTCCATTTGCCAGTACTGATGTGAGCCAGATGTACAAGGTGGCACATACATCTGGAGTCTGCAGTGGCTCGAGGACTTGGCACACCCATTCTCTCTCTCTCTCTCTCTGCCTCTTTCTTCTCTCTCAAATCAATAAATAAAATAAAAAATTTTAAAAAATCAACTCCTTTGGCATGTAACTATTTTTACTGAATTTAAAACTCTGTGTCCCTCACCACCGCAGAACTACCTGAGGTCAAAGGGGCCTATGGTCAGACACAATCTGAACTTCCCAACCCTGGGCAACACCAACCCACTTCCTGTTTCTAATATTGTTTGCCAGGTGACCAATGCAGGCAACAGGGAACCATCAGAGACTGAAAGTCAGAAAGGACAGCTTTGCTTATTACATGACAACTCTGGAGGCTGAATGGGAGAAAAGACGTGTAAGAGGAGAGAAATAAATAAGAGTTAGAAGACCAGAAGAAGGAAACTGTTAGAATAATCTAGCAGCTCTTGCCCTAAGTGACTGGGCCTACAGAAGACATTTGGCAAAGTTTAAAGTCTTCAGTGGCCAGGACTGCAGAATATCATGGTAGCTGAAGGGGTGAGGCCATGGCTGGTGCTAAGAGTTCTACACCATGATATTTCATGTCAACAGGTTGACACAGATGACAGTCAGGGGTTAGATTTTGGAGGTATTCCTAAGGCTAAACAATTAAGATTGTGTGGCTGATTAGATAGGGATGTGAGGACAAAAATGAAAGTCTGGATTCTTTTTTTGTTTGGTTGGTTGTTTTTTTGGTTTTTCAAGGTAGATTCTCAATCTCAGGCTGACCTAGAATCCACTATGTACTCTCAGTGTGTCCTTGAACTCAAGGGATCCTCCTACCTCTGCCTCCTGAGTGCTGGGATTAAAGGTGTGCACCATCACACCCAGTAAAGGATTATTCTTTTTTAATATTTTATTTGCAAGCACAGAGAGAGAAAATATGAATAGGTATGCCAAGGCCTCCTTCCACTGCAAATGAACTCCAGACACATGTGCCACTTTGTGCATCTGGCATACATGGGAACTGGGACAGTGAACCCAGGTTGTTAGGCTTTGCAAAGCAAGTACCTTAATTGCTGAGCCTTCTCTCCAGCCCAAAAATAAAAGACTGGAACTTGGAAAATTAGGTGGATGGGGTGACAGACAGAGATAAGAAATGATGGTGTCACTGCAGGTGATGCTACTGAAACTTGGGACACGTTAAGAGACTGAGGGACACAGAAATGAAGATGTCTGTCCATGCTTAAACAAAGTCTTGTCTGGGTAAAATCTGTGAAATGCTGATACACTTGTGATAAAGGCAAAACTAGATGAGAACATTCAGAGGAAGAGAGAAATACCAGGTATATAACTTGAGGCATTTTAAATGACAAGATGAAAGAAAATCCAGAAATGACACATGCCACTAGGGAGGCTGAGGGAGAAGATCACAAATCAAGGTCAACCTGGGCTATCAAAAGACCTGGGCTGGTGGCGCATGCAAATTCAAAGACAGCATGGAGAGGCCACCCTGAGACTACATAGTTAATTCCAGGTCAGCCTGGACAGAGTGAGACTTGTCTAAACAAAAAAAAAAAAAAAAAAAAAAAGGGGCTGGAGAAATGGCAAGATCAGTTAAACACAAATCAAAAGACTAAGAAAGGGGCTGGTGAAATGGCTCAGCAGTTAAAGGCACTAGCTTGCAAAGCCTGATGGCCTGGGTTCACTTCCCCTCCATGCATGTAAAGCCAGATGCACAAACTGGCACATGCATCTAGAATTTATCTGCAGTGACAAGAGGCCCTGGTGTACCCATTCTCATTTTCTCTCTCTCTCTGCTTACAAATAATTTTTTTTTTTTTTTTTTTTTTTTTGGATTTTCAAGGTAGGGTCTCACTCTGGCCCAGGCTGACCTGGAATTAACTATGTAGTCTCAGGGTGGCCTCGAACTCACAGCAATCCTCCTACCTCTGCCTCCTGAGTGCTGGCATTAAAGGCATGCGCCACCACACCAGGCTTCTTTCTTAGTCTTAAAAAAAAATTATTTGTGCCAGGTGTGATGGCGCATGCCTTTAATCCCAGCATTTAGAAGGCAAAAGTAGGAGGATCACTGTGAGTTTGAGGCCAGCATGGGCTACAAAGTGAGTTCCAGGTCAGCCTGGACTAGTGAGACACTACCTAGGAAAAAAAATGAAAAGAAAGAATTTTTTAAAAAGAGGAAAAAGTGGTCTAATAGTGTTCCTGGGATGAGGCAGGTGTGCAGGGCCCAATGCTATGGAGTCAGGCACATAACATCACACAAAGACTGAGGGAAGAGGAATTCGAGACAGAAAAGGGAGCATGCAAGCATACATCAACAACCTCAAAGCTTGGGGGAGGGATTGAAGCCTCAACAATCTTCCAAACCAACTCCCGGGCTCACAAGTACCAGCACATAACAATCCAGCCCACAGTAACAGTGCAGAGTAACAATGAAGGTGCTTGCTCACTCTTGGTCATCAGATCCTTAATCTCCTCAACAATCACTTCATCAGCTGCCGTCAACAGCTCATATTTTCCGTCTTTACTCCCAGAAGGATTGCAGTCAGAAAAGAGAGTGCCAGGATCACCCAAGAAGTCTCCAAGTCTGCTGTTCTTCCCAGGATATAAGAATCGACTGAAATAGCAGGGAAAAAAATTCCTCAGCACAGCAAGATTCGCTGCTTGTTTCCAACACAATCAGAATGACATTCAGCAGCAAACAAAAGCACTCTGATTCCGGACTCAAGATTCTGTAACACATTTCATTTAATATATATATATATTTGCAAGCAGAGAGAGAGAGATAGATGAGAGACAGAGAGAGAATGGGCACACTAGGGCCTCTAGCCACTGCAAATGAACTCCACATGCATGTACCCCTTGTGCATCTGGCTTATGTGCGTCCTGGGGAAATGAAATTGGATCCTTTGGCTTCACAGGCAAATGCCTTAACTGCTAAGCCATTTCTCCAGCCCAACACATTTCATTTTTTAGTTTTTATTTATTTTATTTTATTTTTTATTAAAACTCACGCTTTCTAAGCAAAACCTTTCACTTACAGACACTTACAAGGTACATAAAAAGTGCAGATTCCACTTCTTCTCTGCCATGCTTTTCCTCAGCAAGGTCACCTGCAAGGACTCAAATCACATCCTTACTACATTCAGAGCTCTCTACATCCTAGTCAGCAGAGGTTAACTCTCCAACATAAACTCAAGAGAGAGCAGGCAGCCACAAAATGGACTCTAACTTCAAAGTGGCAAAGGCTACCAAGACATCTCTGTGGAAACCTCGCTGAAGCGCCGCTGAGATTCAGGTCATCTCTGAGCACAGCTCATCATAGATATTGTGTGGTTGTTGAAAAGGTATTTCATTCTCATTTGGATGCTAGGAGCCAGATGTCCTGCTTTGCAGAGCCAATGCAAACTGTTCCCGCAGAAGCATACCACCCCACCTAGGGTAGCACAGGGCTCACTCTCCTTCTGGAAAAAATGCCTTCAGGGGCTTACTGCTGACTGGCCCCCATTTGGGGGTGGTCCAACTCTAGCTCCTCTTCCTCCACGTCTGCATTATACTCTTCAAATGCATCATCATTTGCATCCAGCAGGCCCAGCAAAGATATGAAGGACTTGAAGACCTTTTCCAAGACTTCTTGCATCAGGAAGAGATGCAGTCCTGTGCTAGCTGCAAGAAAGGCAGGCTCTCGCTCCACACGTGGAAATTCATTGTCGGGACACAGCGCGTAGGGGATGTCCGGGTTGGCGTAGAAGTCCATCCTGCGCTTGGTCTCCTCGGCGGCAATGAGCTCAAAGGGCGTGATGGAGCACCATTTCTCCGAGACATCGGTCAGCTGCTGGAAATCCATTGCGGCCGCTGCGCCCGCGCCCCGGCCTCAGCTCGGCGCCCTCCTCCCGGCAGACATGGCTCGGCTCAGCTTGGCTCAGCTCCCTGGGCGGCAGGGGGCCGGGTGGTCGGGCTCGCGCCCGTGGGGACTGTTTACACGCTTTATTTTTTTATTTTTTATTTGGTTTTTCAAGATAGGGTCTCACTCTAGCCCAGGCTGACCTGGAATTCATTATGTAGTCTCAGGGTGGCCTCAAACTCATGGAGATCCACCTACCTCTGCCTCCCGAGTGCTGGGATTAAAGGTGTGCACCACCACATCCGACTAACACTTCATTTTTTTAAAATTGTTTGTTTGTTTGTTTGTTTGTTTATTTGAGAGAGGGAGAAAGAAAGAGACAGATAAGGATGGAGAGATGGCTTAGTAGTTAAGGTGTATGCCTGCAAAGCCTAAGGACCCCAGTTCGATTCTCCAGGTCCCAGGTAAGCCAGATGCACATGATGGTGCATGCATCTGGAGTTTGTGGTGGCTAGATGCCCTGACGCGCCCATTCTACTCTTTCTTTCTCTCTCTCCCTGTCTCTAATAAATAAAAATAAAATCTTTAAAATAAAAAAAAAAAGAGACAGAGAGAATCATGCCAGGGCCTCTAGCCACTGCAAATGAACTCCAGACATATGTGCCACCTTGTGCATCTGGCTTACATGTTTACTGGGGAATTGAACCTGGGTCCTTAGGCTTTCCAAGCAAGCGCCTTAACCACTATACCATCTCTTCAGCCCTCTATAATACATTTCATTGTAAAGAAATACTAAAAGGCTGGGGGGTGCTGGAGAGATGACTTAGAGGTTAAGGCACTTGCCTGCAAAGTCTAAGGACCATGTTCAATTCTCCAAATCCCATGTAAACCAGATGCACAAATGTGAGGCAAGCTCAAGATTGCACATACCCACTAGGTGGTACAAGAGTCTGGAGTTCGATTGCAGTGGATGAGGCCCTGGCATGCCTTTAATCCCAGCACTTGGGAGGCAGAGGTAGGAGAATTGCCATGAGTTTGAGGCCACCCTGAAACTACATAGTTAATTCTAGGTCAGCCTGGATCAGAGTGAAACCCTACCTTGAAAAACCAAAACATAAAAATAAAAATAAATAAATAAAAGTAAGGCTGGGAATATAGCTCAGTGGTAGAGAGGCTGCCAATGCGCATGAAGCCCAAGGTTCAATTCACAAGAGGAAGGGGATTGTCAGTGAATAATGAGCCACAAAAGAAAAAGCATCAGCCAGGCATGGTGGCACATGCCTTTAATCCCAGCACTTGGGAGGTAGAGGTAGGAGGATTGCTGTGAGTTCAAGGCCACCCTGAGACTAGAGTGAACTTCAGGTCAGCCTGGGATAAAGTAAGACCCTACCTCAAAAAACAAAACAATAACAAAAAAAAAGAATAGGACTAGAGAGATGGCTTAGTGGTTAAGGTGCTTACCTGCGAAGCCTAAGGACCCAGGTTTGACTCCCCAGAACCCACATAAGCCAGACACACAAGCTGACACATGCACACAAGGTCACACTTGCACACAAGATGGCATACGCACCTGGAGTTTAACTGCAGTGGCTAGATGCCCTGGCATCAACTCTCTTTCTCTCTCATAAAAAAATAAATAAATGTTGGGCTGGAGAGATGGCTTTGTGGTTAAGCGCTTGCCTGTGAAGCCTAAGGACTTCAGTTTGAGGCTTGATTCCCCAGGACCCACATAAGCCAGATGCACATGGTGGCACACAGATCGAGAGTTCGTCTGCACTGGCTACAAGATCCTGGCATGCCCATTCTCTCTCTCTCTCTTCCCCTTTCTCTGTCTCTAATAAGTAAATAAATAAAAATTAAAACTTAAAATAAATAAATAAATAAGTAAATGTTTTAAAAAAAGAAAAGAATGAATAAATAGAAGATCAATGCTTGTATTTTAACTAAGAATGTAGCTCAGTGTACCTGCCAGGCATGCATATAGCCCTGGGTTCAATCCCTAGCACTGCATAAACCAGGTACGGTGGTACATGCCTATAATCTGAGCACTAGAGAGGTGGAGACTGGAGGATCAGAAGTTCAGAGCCATCTTTGGCCACATAGTGACAGGAATACAAAAGACCCTGTATCATAGCCGGGCGTGGTGCTACACACCTTTAATACCAGCACTTGGGAGGCAGAGGTAGGAGGATCCCTGTGAGTTCAAGGCCACCCTGAGACTACCAAGTGAATTCCAGGTCAGCCTGGGCTAGAGTGAGACTCTACCTTGAAAAAACAAACAAACAAAAAAAAAGACCCTGTATCAGCCAGACGTGGTGGCGCATCATGCCTTTAATCCCAGCACTTGGGAGGTAGCAGTAGGAGGATCACCATGAGTTTGAGGCCACCCTGAGACTACATAGTGAATTCCAGGTCAGCCTGGGCTAGAGTGAGACCCTACCTCAAAAAACCAAAAAGATGGGCTGGAGAGATGGCTTAGCGGTTAAGGTGCCTGCCTCCTAAGCCTAAGAACGCCTGTTCCAATCTCCAGGTCCCACGGTTAGCCAGATGCAGTGACGCAAGGGTGCAATGCCACACTTGAACACAAGGTAGCACACACATCTGGATTTCGTTCACAGCAGCTCAGAGGCTGCTGACATGCCCATCTCTATCTGTCTCCCTCTCCCTCTGTCTCTCTCTAAAAAAAAAAAAAAAAAAAAAACCTGTATCAAAAAAACTAAACAAACAAATTCACTCCAAAAAATCCTTACTATCTACATGACTGCATTTACACAGCAGCTACAAGTACACAGCCATCTTCCAGTGAGTTCACACAGCCAGTCTTTACATCTTAATAAAGATCAGTAAGCTGGAGAGATGGTTAAGTGGTTAAGGCACTTTCCTGTGAAGCCTAATGACCCAGTTTCGATTCCCCAGTACCTGTGTAAGCCAGATGCACAAGGTGGCGCATGTGTCTGGAGTTCGTTTGCAGTGGCTAGAGGCTCATGTGGTGTCTATCTTTCCCTCTTTCTTCCTCCCTTCCTCTCTCCCTCCCCCTCCCTCTCTCTCTTTCTCTCTCTCTCAAATAAATAAATAAAATATTTTTAAAAAGATCAGTGTTGGTGCATGCCTTTAATCCCAGTACTCAGGAAGCTGAGGTAAGTAGATCACCATGAGTTCAAGATTAGCTTAGGCAAGAGAGACCCTGACTCAAAAAAGCAAGAAAAAGAAGAATCAGTTTCCTCAGCCAAGCATTAGATGGTGTAGTTACTTGGCTTTAAGAGTCTGTGCCATAATAAAATGTCCTCTTTCTATTTTTTTAAATATTTATTTATTTGTTTGAGAGACAGTGAGAATGGGCACACCAGGCCCTCAAGCCATTGCAAATGAACTCCATATGCATGTGCCACCTTGTGTACCTGGCTTACATGGGATCTGGGGAACCAAACCTGGGTCTTTGGGCTTTGTAGGCAAATGCCTTAACCGCTAAGCCATCTCTAGCATCCCCCTTTTTTTGAGGTAGGGTATCACTCTAGCCCAGGCTAACCTGAAATTCACTCTGTAGTCCCAAGCTGAACTCAAACCTCCTGAGTGCTGGAATTAAAAGAATGTGCCACCATGATTGTAAAATAGAATACCTGACTGACACACAAAACAGTGAATAATCACCCCATGAGTGATACAAAGAGACAATTTCAGCTGAAGGGAAAGCAGGACCCAATTTTGCTATATCCACAATGAAGGGAGTTACAGCCTTATCTGCTTACACAACATATTTGAACCTGAGTGAATGAAATATGAGATTGTGAGACTATTATTCACCAGACAGTAAGGATTTCAGTATCTGCAACCTTCAAAATGTATATGTTCTAATGCTTGATGTGTTGGCTGTGGTTCATGACTATAAAAAGGATCTCATTTGCAGCATCGAGTGGAATACTCTGTCAACTAGTACAAAACCCTCACAAATGCCATCTCCTGAACGGGAAAGCAGTGATCATGACCACTCGTACCTTTCCTGAATGTGACTGGCTATCACAGCAAGCTTATTGCGACGATTCATGAATAAGTGGGAATTGCCCAGCACCAGCACAGCGTCCATGCATTTGGAGAAAGTAAACTGAGAAAAGAGAAGACACAAGAAAAACAAATCAGCTCTACAAATAACTATGCCCAGCCTTGGAGGTGATTGCATAGAAAATTTTTATTTATTTGTACTTTTTTGGGTTTTTTTTTCAAGGTAGGTTCTCACTCTAGCCCAGGCTGACCTGGAATTCACTATGTAGCCTCAGGGTGGTCTCCTGAGTGCTGAGATTAAAGGCACAGACCACCACGTCCAGCTACATATAACTTACTAATTTTACTTATTTACTGTGGCTTTTGGTTGGTTGGTTGTTTTTTCAAGGTAGGGTCTCATTCTAGCCCAGGCTGACCTAGGACTAACTCTGGAGTCTCAAATTGGCCTCAAACTCATGACAGTCCTCCTACCTCTGCCTTCCAAGTGCTGGGATTAAAGATGCACACCACCACACCCAGCAGATATCTGTGTTTTTTTGAGACAGGGTCCTCCTAGGTAGCCCTGGCTGGTCTAGTACATGCTATGTAGCCCAGAATGGCCTCAAACTCATATAATCTACCTGCCTCAGTCTCCCAAGTGCTAGGATTACAGACATGTCTCATCATGTGCAGCTATTCACTAAAATGTCACACAAATATTCACTGCTAAAAATGTGTTCAGCTATTCCCCTCCTCTAAAACCAGCAGCAAAACCACCTTAAAGCAAGTTTTTTGTTCATTTCAGAGAGACAGAGAGAATGGGCGCACCAGCGGCCTCTCAGCCACCGTGAATGAACTCCAGACATGTGCACACCCTTGTGGGCAAATGCAGCATTGTGCCCTTGCATAACTTTTTGTATCTACGGCTAAACATGGGACCTGGAGAACGGGCATTCTTAGGCTTGGCAGGCAGGCACCTTAACCACTAAGCCATCTCTCCAGCCCTTAACACAAGTTTTTAACACATTTATTATGAAATAATTTCTACATCAGAACAACATTCATCACATTTTTGTGTTTTTTGTTTTGTTTTGTTTTTTGAAGTAGAGTCTCCCTCTAGCCCAGGCTGACCTGGAATTTACTATGTAGTTTCAGGGTGGCCTTAAACTCACAGCAATCCTCCTATCTCTGCCTCCTGAGTGCTGGGATTGTGGCATGGCTTTTATCTTTTTTTTGGACATATTTTCTTTTCAAATATGTGCTCCTTGCTGGGTGTGTGGTGCATTCCTTTAATCTCAGCACTCAGGAGGCAGAGGTAGGAGAATTGCCATGAATTCAATAACAGCCTGGAACTAGAGTGAATTTCAGGTCAGCCTGGTCTAGAGCTAGACCCAGCCTCAAAACAAGCACTTAGCCGTGGGTGGTGGTTCACGCCTTTAATCCCAGCACTCAGGAGGCAGAGGTAGGTGGATCAGTGTGAGTTGGAGGCCACCCTGAGACTACATAGTGAATTCCAGGTCGGCCTGGGCTACAGAGCAAGACTCCACCTTGAAAAACCAAACTAAACCAAACCAAACCAAACAAACAAAACAAAAAAACTCCTGGGCTAGAGAGATGGTTTAGTGGTTAAAGTGCTTTCCTGCAAAGCCAAAGGAACCAGGTCCGTTCCCCCAGGACCCACATAAGTCAGATGCACAAAGTGGCGCATGAGTCTGGAGTTCATTTGCAGCAGCTAGAGGCCCTGGTGTGCCCATTCTCTTTTCTCTAATAAAAATTTTTTTGGCCAGGCGTGGTGGCACATGCCTTTAATCCTAGCACTTGGGAGGCAGAGGTAGGAGGATCACCATGAGTTCAAGGCCACCCTGAGACTACATAGTGAATTCCAGGTCAGCCTGGGCCAAAGTGTGACCCTACCTCGAAAAAAACAAACAAAAGAAAAAAAAATTTTTTAATTTAAAAATCTCAACATAAACTTCAGCTTATTAAAACTCAACCCCAACAGGGAAAACCAACTGCTCTCTGATTGGGCCCACTCCACAGAAGGGAATTCCTGTCTGGTACTGAAAACTTAATCAAAAACCTATGGCTGGGCTGGAGAAATGGCTTAGCGGTTAAGGCAAAGCCCACAAAGCCAAAGGACCATGGTCTGATTCCCCAGGACCCACGGAAGCAAGATGCACAACATGGCACATGCATCTGGAGTTTATTTATCTGGAAGCCCTGACATGCCCGTTCTGTCTGTCTCTATCTCTCTCAAATAAATAAATACTTAAAAACAAAACAAACAAAAAAAAAAAAACTACAGCTGGGGAGGTAATAAGCCCTAGGAAGGAAAATACTACTGCTGTATGTTTATGCCCATTTATTAAGGCTACTCTCACTTCTGGCTAGAGAAGCTTCTCTTTTCAGATGGCAATGACTACTGGGGTGACTGAAAAATGGCCAACGTGCTGAGAAGAGACAGTAGAGTGTTTGTCACTAAGTGAGGTAGGTGGATCGCTATGAGTGGGAGGCCTCCCTGAGACTACATAGTGAATTCCAGGTCAGCCTGGGCTAGAGTGAGTCCCTACCTCAAAAAGCAAGCAAACAAACAAACAAACAAACAAACAAAAATAAATAAAAATATATACTTTACAAGCTGAGTGTGGTGGCAAACATATAATTCCACTACTCTAGAAGTGGAGGCAGGAGGGTCATAGGAGTTCAATGTCATTCTTGGCTACATAGTGAGTTTGAGGCCAGCCTAGGCTATTTAAGACCTGCTTGAAACAAAATAAAGCAAAATAGCAACTGGGAGGCTGAGGTAGGAGACTCACTGTGAGTTCAAGGCCAGACTGAGACTACAGAGTGAATTCCAGGTCAGCATGGGCTAAAGTGAGACCCTACCTTGAAAAACCACCAACAAGAACAAAGAGCAATATAAGGGGGCTGGAGAGATGGCTTAGCGGTTAAAGCACTTGCTACAAAACCAAAGGACCTCAGTTCGATTCCCCAGTACCCACGTAAGCCAGATGTACAAGGTGGTGCATGCATCTGGAATTCATTTGCAGTGGCTGGAAGCCCTAGTGCGCCCATTCTCTCCTCTCTCTCTCTCTCTCTCTCTCTCTGCCTCTTTCCCTCTCTCAAATAAATAAATAAAATTTTTAAAAAGCAATAATGGAGCCAGGCGTGGTGGCACACGCCTTTAATCCCAGCACTCAGGAGGCAGAGGTAGGAGCATCACCATGAGTTCAAGGCCACCCCTGAGAATACAGGAATACAGGGTGCATTCCAGGTCAGCCTGGACTAGAGTGAGACGCTACCTTGAAAAACCAAAAAAAAAAAAAAAAAAAAGCAATAACGGGCTGGAGAGATGGTTTAGCAGTTAAATGCTTGCCTGTGAAGCCTAAGGATCCCAGTTCAAGGCTCAATTCTCCAGGACCCAAGTAAGCCAGATGTACAAGGGGGCGCACACATCTGGAGTTTATTTGCAGTGGCTGGAGACCCTGGTGCACACTGCTGGAGGCCCTGGCACACCCATTCTCTCTCTCTCTCTCTCCACCTGCCTATTTCTGTATTTCTCTCTCTCTCTCTCAAATAAATAAATAAATAAATATTTTTTTAGGTTTTCTGAAGTAGGGTCTCACTCTAGCTCAGGCTGACCTGGAAATCGCTATGTAGTCTCAGGGTGGTTTCAAACTCACAGTGATCCTCCTACCTCTGCCTTCCAATACAGGAATACAGGGTGCATTCCAGGTCAGCCTGGACTAGAGTGAGACGCTACCTTGAAAAAAAACAAAAAAAAAAAAGAAAAAAGCAATAACGGGCTGGAGAGATGGTTTAGCAGTTAAATGCTTGCCTGTGAAGCCTAAGGATCCCAGTTCAAGGCTCAATTCTCCAGGACCCAAGTAAGCCAGATGTACAAGGGGGTGCACACATCTGGAGTTTATTTGCAGTGGCTGGAGACCCTGGTGCACACTGCTGGAGGCCCTGGCACACCCATTCTCTCTCTCTCTCTCTCCACCTGCCTATTTCTGTATCTCTCTCTCTCTCTCTCAAATAAATAAATAAATATTTTTTTTTAGGTTTTCTGAAGTAGGGTCTCACTCTAGCTCAGGCTGACCTGGAAATCGCTATGTAGTCTCAGGGTGGCTTCAAACTCACAGTGATCCTCCTACCTCTGCCTTCCAAGTGATGGGATTAAAGACATGAGCCACCACACCCAGCTTAAATAAAAAATATTTTTTAAAAAAGCACTAAGGAGGCCGGGCGTGGTGGCGCACGCCTTTAATCCCAGCACTCGGGAGGCAGAGGTAGGAGGATCGCCGAGAGTTCGAGGCCACCCTGAGACTACATAGTTAATTCCAGGTCAGCCTGGACCAGAGTGAGACCCTACCTCGCAAAAACCAAAAAAATAAATAAATAAAAAATAATAATAATAAAAAAAAAATAAAAAAGCACTAAGGGCTGGAGGGATGGCTTAGTGGTTAAGGTGTTTGCCTGCAAAGCCAACTGACCCTGGTTCGATTCCCCAGGACCCATGTAAGCCAGACGCACAAGGTGGCGCATGCGTTGGGAGTTTGTTTGCAGTGGCTGGAGGCCCTGGCCTGCTCTCTCTCTCTCTCTCTCTCTCTCTCATAAACAAAGCTTAAAAAAAAAGCAAGCCGGGCGTGGTGGCGCATGCCTTTAATCCCAGCACTTGGGAGGTAGAGGTAGGAGGATCGCCGTGAGTTTGAGGCTATCCTAAGACTACATAGTTAATTCCAGGTCAGCCTGGACCAGAGTGAGACCCTATCTCGAAAAACCAAAAAAAAAAAAAAAAAAAAAAAGCAATATAAATCTACTTAAGTTAAAGGAGAATCATCTGTAAGCCTCCCCAATCTTACCTGAGATTCCTTTAATGCTTGCTTTCCCCACCAAATTGGGTTGGTATCGACTATGATAATCAGAAGATTCACTTCATCTTCTGCAAAAATTAACAAGAGTTGAAACAGGAAAACATTAGCCTCATGAAAATTCCTGATCTGTACACTAAATTTACAACATGATTTAAATGGTTATTATTCTACAATCATGAGATTACCAAAAGGCCAAATTCCTTTAAGGATTTAAAAGTCTCAGGATTAGGGATATAACTCAATGATATCGCACTTGCCAAGCATTTTTTTTTTTTTTTCCTGAGGTAGGGTCTCACTCTGGCCCAGGCTGACCTGGAATTAACTATGTAGTCTCAAAGTGGCCTCGAACCCATGGCAATCCTCCTACCTCTGCCTCCCAAAGTGCTGGGATTAAAAGAGTGAGCCACCATGCCCAGCTTTTTGTTTTTCGAGGTAAGGTCTCACTCCAGCCCAGGCTGACCTGGAACTCACTATGTAGTCTCAGGGTGGCCTCAAACTCATGTAGAGCCTCCTATCTCTGCCTCCCAAGTGCTGGGATTAAAGGTATGCCCCACCATGCCCAGCAGAAATTTTTTTTTTTTTTTTTTTTGCAGAGTGGGGGTTTGAAGTAGGGGCTCACTCTTGCCCAGGTGGACCTGAAATTCACCAGGTTGGCCAGGGAACTCAAGGTGATCCAAGCCTTCCAAATTCTGGGATTAAAAGGCATGTGCCACCATGCTCAGCAAAAGATAGATTTAAATTCAGCAAGCTCTTACTAAGGCTGTAGTCTCAGGGTGGCCTTGAACTCATGGCAATCCTCCTACCTGTGCCTCCCGAGTGCTGGGATTAAAGGCGTGCCCCACCACAACCGGCTTGTTTTGGTCACTATTTTAATTAATTAATCAATTAATTTTGGTTTTCTCGAGGTAGGGTCTCATTCTAGTCCAGGCTGACCTGGAATTCACTATGTAGTCTCAGCAATCCTCCTACCCCTGCTGGGATTAAAGGCATGTGCCACCACCCAGCTGTTTTGTTCAGTATTAACTCACTTTCAGCAACTAATATAGGGCAAACACTCAATAAACTCTGAATGAATCCAAAGGCCTCTGTTTTTGTTTTTTTGTTGTTGTTGTTTGTTTTTTAGAGACAGAGAGAGAACGTGAGAGTGTGAAAGACAGAGACAGAGAATGGGCGCACCAGGGCCTCTAGCCACTGCAAATGAACTCCATATGCATACACCACCACCATGTGCATCTGGCTTATGTGAGAGCCAGAAAATCAAACCTGGGTCCTTAGGTTTTGCAGGCAAGCACCTTAACCGCTAAGCCATCTCTCCAGCCCAGCACCTGTGTTTTCAATACTTGGCCAAGGACAACCACTGAATGGCAAGTAGTAGGGCTCATCAAGTGATGGCATTTCAGGCATAGATTGTTAAAAGGACCTAGGAGCCAGGATGGCCCAGCATTCAACCAATCACTCAACAAGGCCAGCTGTCATGAAGAACCAATTTCTAAAGAGTTAAAAACTGCCAGGTATGGTGGTGCACACCTTTAATCCCAACAGTTGGGAGGCAAAGGTAGAAGGATCTGTGACTTTGAGGCCAGCCTGAGACTACAGAGTGAGTTCTGGTTAACCTGGCTAGAGTGAGACCCATTTTGAAAAAAAAAAATTAAACAGGCTACCTTAATCATTAACATTCACACTAAGTTGCCAGTATCAGCTGCAGGGAAAACTTTTATTTTGGTAACTTGTCTTTGTGAATTCAGAGCAAGTGGTCCACCACTAAGTTACATCCCTATACCTTGATACAAGATCTCAACAAAATGCCCAGGCTAGCTTTCAACTTGCTATCTTTGCCTCCCAGGTAGCTGAGATTACAAGTGGGGAACGTCATATGCCTCACCAAGAGCACAAACTTTAGCTGAGGTGAGAAATATAGCAAACTTGCAAGGGTCTGCTCTGATGAAAAGATGGATGCTCAGTAACAGTGCAGAGCAGAGCCGCCTTTCCTGCCTCTGATCTTCCTTCCTGCAATCCCTTATCTTCTTTCAGGATAAGCCCATCTTTGCTTCCTGCATATTCTTAGTTACTTTTTTTTTTTTTTTTTTTTTTTTTTTGGTTTTCCAAGGGAGGGTCTCCCTCTAGCCCAGGCTGACCTGGAATTCACTATGTAGTCTCAGGGTGGCCTCAAACTCATGGTGATCTTCCTGCCCTCTGCCTCCACCATGGCCAGCTAGTTACTCCTTCTTACTGATATCAAGGAGCTTTAGAAAGAACTGTTGCCAGTCAGAAGTATACATTTTTGGGCTGGAGAGATGACTTACCGGTTAAGGCACTTGCCTAAAACAATCAAAGAACCCAAGTTCAACTCCCCAGGACCCATGTAAACCAGATGTACAAGGTGGCACAAGCATCTGGAATTTGTTTACAGTGGCTGAAGGCCCTGGTGCGCCTGCTTGTATCTGCCTCTTTCTATCTCTGTCAAATAAATAAAATATAATGAAAATTTTTAAAAAGAAGTATGCATTTATACATGTGCAAATGTTGCTGTTAATTTCTTTGAGTCTTTTTTTTAAACTTTTATTTATTTTTATTTTTTGGAGAGAGACACAGAGAGCGAGCGAGAGGAAGACAGAAATGGGCACGCCAGCAGTGTCTCAGCTGCTGCGAACGAAATCCAGACTTGTGCGCCCCCTTGTGGTCAAGAGCGGCATTGCGCCCTTGAGTCACTTTGCATCTGGCTCAACGTGGGACCTGGAGATTGGAACCGCTGGAGATTGGAACCAGTGTTCTTAGGCTTAGGAGGCAGGCGCCTTAACCCCTAAGCCATCTCTCCAGCCCTTTTTTTTTTTTTTTTTTTGTATTTCGAGGTAGGGTCTCACTTTGGCCCAGGCTGACCTGGAACTAACTATATAGTCTCAGGGTAGCCTTGAACTCAAGGCGCTACCACACCCGGCAATTTCTTTGAGTCTCTAACTCATTTGTAGATCAGTAATGCCAGGTTGGCATTCTTCACAGGGATATAATGCCAGTTGGGAGCAATAAAGCAAACATAAGTAATTATTACAGCCTCTGAATGGATCTCCCTAATAATATTCTGGCTCCTCACAATCCATTTCACACACAGCAGTTAAAGTGATCTTCTAAGATTGTGAATTAGATCACAGTAATTATTTGCTTAAAACCAGATCTGAAAAAGCCGGGCATGGTAGCACACAACTTTAATCCCAGCACTTGGGAGGCAGAGGTAGGAGAATAGCAGTGAGTTCGAGGCCACCCTGAGACTACACAGTGAATTCCAGGTCAGCCTCAGCTTGAGTAAAAAAAAAAACAAAAAAAAAAAAAAAAAAGAAAGAAAGAAAGAAAGAAAGAAAGAAAGAAAGAAAGAAAGAAGAAAACACCAAATCTGGTGAAATAGAGTAGGAAGATGGTTCAGTGGTTAAAGGCACTTGTTTCAAGAACTCCCCACCCAGGATCCATTCCCCAGCTAAAAAGTGGTGCCTGCATCTGAAGTTTGCAATTACAGGAGGCCTTGGTGCATCCACACACACAAAAGCAAAGAAAGCCAGGCGTGGTGGCGAAAGCCTTTAATCCCAGCACTTGGGAGGCAGAGGTAGGAGGATTGCCCCAAGTTCGAGGCCACCCTGAGACTACATAGTGAATTCCAGGTCAGCCTAGGCAAGAGTGAGAACCTACCTCGAAAAAAAAAATGCAAAGAAAAAATTTTTTAATCAGATATGCTATTCTCTCTGCCTCCTCCCTCCTTCAAGTAAAAAAATTAAAATAAAAATTTAAAATTGAGTCAGGCGTGGTGACACACACCTTTAATCCCAGCACTTGGAAGCCAGAGGTAGGATTACCACCATGAGTTTGACGCCCTGGTGTGCCCATTCTATCTTCCTCTTCCTCTCTCTCAAATAAATAAATTTAAAAAATCAGATGTGGTGCTCGCTTCAGCAGCACATAAACTAAAATTGGAACGATACAGAGGAGATTACCATGGCCCCTGTGCAAAGATGACATGCAAATTCATGAAGCGTTCCCTAATTTTTTGGAAAGCAGAAGGAAAAAAATAATTCCTTTTGGGCTTGGAGAGATGGCTTAACAGTTAAACGCTTGCCTGTGAAGCCTAAGGACCCCGGTTCAAAGCTCAATTCCCCAGGACCCACATAAGCCAGTGGCACAAGGTGGTGTTTGTTTGCAGTGGCTGGAGGCCCTGGCGCGCCCATTCTCTGTCTCTATCTGCCTCTTTCTATCTCTGTCGCTCTCAAATAAATAAAAATAAATAAAATAAACAAAAAAATTCCTTTTAAAAAAATCAAACGTGGAGGCATATACTTGTAATGTCAACACTCAGGAAGCTAAGGGATAGCAAGTTTGAGACTGGCCTGGCCCACTATGCAAGATTCTGTATTTAAAATGGGGGAGTGTGAGCCGGGCGTGGTGGCGCACGCCTTTAATCCCAGCACTCGGGAGGCAGAGGTAGGAGGATGGCCAAGAGTTCGAGGCCACCCTGAGAATACATAGTTAATTCCAGGTCAGCCTGGACTAGAGTGAGACCCTACCTCGAAAAACCAAAAAATAATAAAATAAAATAAAATAAAATAAAATAAAATAAAATAAAATAAAATAAAATAAAATAAAATGGGGGAGTGGCACTGGGGAGAAGGCTCAGCGGTTAAAGGCAGCACCTGCTTGCAAATCCTAATGGACTGGGTTTAATTCCCCAGTACCCTCTTGTCGCTGCAAACTCACTCCAGACCCATGCGCCACATTGTGCATTTGGCTTTACTTGGACACTGCGGAATCGAACCCAGGCCGGGAAGCTTATCAACCAAGTGCCTTTAACCGCTGAACCACCTCCCCAGTCCCAAAATTATTTACTGAATGAAATGCTGGGTATGTTGGCACATGCCGGCAATCCTAGCATTACGAGGAAAAAGCAGAATTAACATACAAGGTCAAGCCTGGGCTACACGGGTAGATCCGACCTCAAAAAGAAAAAACAAACAAACAAAAAAAACACGATAGAATGAATGAATGCATACATTGGCTGCCCCTCTACAGAACAAACTGGGTCCACCCAGCCCAAAGACACACTCCACGTGCTGGTCCAGGCCAGGCCAACACGGCACAGCCCCGCTTCAGGGTCCCACCCTGGGCCGCCCTCACCGTCTGAGGCCATGCCGCCTCAACACCTCCGCACAGAGCAGTCCGACAGCGTCCAGGAGGAGCGGACCCAGGCTTCCGGCGCGAAAGAATGACGCAAAGGTGGCTCGGCCAGAGAGGCGCGCTACTTAAGCCCCGCCCACTTCATCGGAAGTGACGTGTAGGCTGCGCGGCGCGCTGTCAGACGCTCGCAGCTTGCGCGGTGGCGTCCTGGTCCCTGAGGCTCAGCGCTTCGGAGAGCACCATGGATGACCAGGGTAAGTCAGGACTGGAGAGGCCTTGCGGCTGGGTCCCCGCTACTCGCACTCCCAGCTTGGGTTCCGGGGGAGTCGCTGTCCAGGCTCAGGCTGCTAACTCCCCTGCTCAGATGTCCAGGAGTTGGGCCCTGAGAATATCCGCTGACACCCTTCCCATACACGCTCCTTCGTGGCGCTTCTCGGAAAAATGGACTTTGAGCAAAGTGTTGGCCTTCTCGATTCAGATGTCCTCACTGTGAAGCAGTAAGACTCCTTACCTCGTTGGATCTGTTATTAGCATTAAAGGAATAAAGGCATCTGTAGGGCTATCAAAGTGTTTTTGTTTTAAGTAAAAACAAGGACAAACTACTAAAATGCCTTTAATGTAAAAAAAAAAAAAATGGACTGGAGATATGGCTCAATGGTGACTAGTACTTCTTTTTAAATTTTATTCATTTATTTGTTTATTTTTGGTTTTTCGAGGTAGGGTTTCACTCTAGCCTAGGCTGATATGGAATTCATTATGTAGTCTCAGGGTGGCCTCAAACCTACGGCAATCCACCTACCTCTGCCTCCCAAGTGCTGGGATTAAAGGCGTGCACCACCATGCCTGGCTAAGAGTTCTTCTTGTGCAAGCATTTGAGGACCTGAGATCACTAGAGTTTGATCCCCAGGACCCATATAAACAGCTGTACCACAAGTGTGTGTTACCCCATCCCCATAGGGAAGCAGAACTACTGGAGCTTGTGAGAAATAATGGCAAGGTCTAGGTTCAGTAAGAGACGCTTGCTTAAATAAGCACAGGTGGAAGAGTGATGAAGTAGGACACCCAACCTTCTACTCCAGACACTGCAGGTGAATGCATGGGGCACCACATGGGCACACATCTGCATATGCCATATGCACCATATTACACACACACACAAGCAAAAAGAAATGATGGAGTGAAGTGGGTGGAATAGACTTGAATTGACTGTCTGGAGGGGTACAAGATGGCAGATGACTGGAATCCTCCCAGAAGTAGAGCATAGAATAGGTCTTTAGTCTTGGGAATTAAATTTCATGCATTGCACACAGATATAGTAAAAAGATCCTGCAAACCACAAAGTAGTGTCTTCTCTATTCCCACCAACAGTTGTGTCCTTGAAACTAAGTACCCTAGAGACTGTTTTCCCAGTGACTTTGCTTAAGGTCAGCTGTCATTACCCAGCTCTCTGGCCTTTCATCCGGGTAAGCAAGTGTAATGAGTCATATTTTTTTCTCCCTTCCCAGAGTTAATTGAATACTTTAAGTCTCAGATGAAAGAAGATCCTGACATGGCTTCAGCAGTTGCTGCCATCCGAACTTTGCTGGAGTTCCTAAAGAGAGATAAAGGTACGGGGTTCAGGCTTGAACACCCTGGGCTGAAGTCTTTGGATGACTGTTAGAAATGTAGACCGTGAGTGGTGTGCATGTGCCTACTGCCTCAAGCTGCACTGCTGCCTTCACTTCAGTCCTCTCACTTGGAGGGAGCCCTCAAGTTTTCCTCCAGAGAGTTCTCATTTATTCAGGAAATCTGCTAGAATCAAGAGTCCCCATGCCATCTTAGACTTGAAGCTTAAATTAGAGCAGTCATTCAGTTTAGGATGGGTATTAAGCACCTATCTTGTTCCAGATTCTGTGTAGATACTGCAGAGAATGTTCCAGAATAAATTCTGATGTACTGTTATTCACTGTGGTCTCCTACTAATTCAGCATTCTAAATATAAGCATTCGGTTTTAGCGTGACCTCTCATATAACCACAATTACAGCAATAATGCCACTTTTAATCTAAAAGGCTGGCCTAGAGGCAGATAAGGTAGGCCCAATGTCTTCCCGGTATACTCACATTGAGATACCTTAGGCTCACCTTCACTGTCTCATAGACCTCATCTCTACCAGCACTACCCAGTTACCTGTTGTGATAGCCCCTACTAAAAAGTGCTTCAGGGCTAAAAGAATGGCTTAGTGGTTAAGGCGTTTGCCTGCAAAGCCAAAAGACCCAGGTTCAATTTCCCAGGTCCCACGTTAACCAGATGCACAAGGGGGTGCACACATCTGGAGTTCATTTGCAGTGGTTGGAGGCCCTGGCATGCCCATTCTTTATCTCTCCCTCCCTCTTTCTCTATCAAATAAATAAATAAATAAATAAAAGGTGCTTCAGTCCTGCTGACTTCTGCTTTTCATCCCAAGTTTGTTCCCATCTTGGGGCCTTTGCATTGTTACAGTCTGCACAAGTAACTCCACTCTGGCTCTTTATGTGATGATCCTTTTGTTCAGGCCTGTTTCAATGTCCCTCAAGTCAAGTGGCCATCCCTGTTAAATAGTCTTACCTTGTACGTCATTCTCCTTTCTCTGCCCCCATTACAATCTGTAACTCACTTGTTTATTTGTGTGCTTGCTTGTCATTTGTCTTTCACTAGTGAGTGCCACCAGAGCAGAGCTCTTTTCTTGTATGTAATGTCTGTCGGGCATATAGATATGTTCAGTAGATATGAATGAATGAGTTGCAGACCCGGCAAGGGCTGTGAGACAAGTGATCATCACATTCTTCATGTGATCATTCCAGGGGAGACAATCCAGGGCCTGAGAGCGAATCTCACTAGTGCCATAGAAACCCTGTGTGGCGTGGACTCCTCTGTGGCAGTGTCCTCAGGTGGGAAGCTCTTCCTTCGCTTCATCAGCCTTACCTCCCTGGAGTACTCAGTAAGTCCTGGCCCCCCTTGGGACCACTTTTCACTTCTGTTTGCCTACATAGCCTCAGCTCTTCTTGGATCTTCTTCCTAGGATTACTCCAAATGTAAGAAGATCATGATTGAAAGAGGAGAGCTTTTTCTCAGGAGAGTATCACTGTCGCGAAACAAGATTGCCGACCTCTGCCACACTTTCATCAAAGATGGGGCGGTGAGTAGATCGTGCTCATGTGTGATAACTTTGGAGTCAGAACGCAGGACCTAACATCTGGCTATGCCACTTAAACTTTGTTTCAAATGCTACCGCAGCAATATAAAGCAGGAACAGCAAGTTAGGTCAGTCTCCCAAGTGATCCACCCCGCCAAGTGGTAAAATCTTTATGGTATCTTTCCCACCAGCCTATATCCTTTCTTCCATTTACGCTCCCACAGACCATAAAAGTATTTAGTTGCACCTTGGCTGATAAATCTTTATTAACCTTCCCAGCCTTTGAAGTATGTTGCTAAGTATATAATCTACTAGGTATGGAAAGAACTTGTACAAAAGTCAGTAGCAAGTGAAGGCAAGGCAGTGAGAGGCATCATCAGGGCCTCTCACTGAAAGACACTCGTGTGCACACTATAGCTTCACTGCATTACTGTCCTGTGGGTTTCATCTGCCCACACCACCCACAGGAGCACTACCTTGAGCTTGATTTAGAGCACAGATTCACAAATTGGAATGGGCAACTGAATTACCTGGGACCTGTTATATGCAGACTCTGTAGGTTAAGGACAGCCTGAGAACCTGCACTTCTAACAAGTGTTCTGTGAGGCCCTTCCAGGAGATGAAGAGTCCTGTCCACCATTTTGTTTATGTAGTACTCTTCCCTAGAGCAGGCCATGTATCAGTCATAGTCCACAAGTCATTATCTGTACTACAGATGGCATATATTTACATTAAACACTACTTGTAAAGTTCAGAAAACAATTAGTGACCCATATTAAGTTACTGTATTTTCAGCTGTTCTAAAAAAATCAGTTCTGGAACTAGTGGGATCACATGACACTAGCAGGAGCTAAAGGGCCTGGGTCCCTCAGCTTTTGTACAGCTACTATATCTTGTGACTTGTAGGCACAAAGATACAAGCCTGTCTTAGAAACATGAAAACTGGCCTTCACGTGTACCAGTTTTGTTCTTTTGAGTAGTACCATGTGGAGGTTCCACTATGAGGGTTCCATTGCTAGAGACTATACTCCTCAAGCACAAATGTTGAGTTTTTTAGTGACCCTAACTTGAAGGTCAGTGTACTATGGAGTCTGCCTCCTGATTACTGTTGATTGTGAGACTGAAGAGGCGCTCCATGTGCTAGGTGCATGCAGTATCAAATGGTGGGCTGTGTCTAGTTACTGGCTGGGAGTTTGCCACTTTCACAACAGTTTCTCCATTCACAGAGAATTTTGACCCACGCCTATTCCAGAGTGGTCCTAAGGGTCCTAGAAGCAGCTGTGGCAGCCAAGAAGCGATTCAGTGTGTACATTACAGAGTCGCAGCCTGACTTATCAGGGCAAGTATCTTTCCTGCAGTTATATACCCACCAGTAGGCGCCAGCATGTGCTTGCACTGGGTTGGCAGTTGTCTTTGTCTTTGGGATCCTCTGTGGAAAGTCCCTGTAGATTTACAGAGGGTATAATCCAGGCTCTGGTTACAGCAGAGGGGCAGCAAGAGACTGCTGATGAGAAGCTTTTCTTGAGAAGTAGGTAATTCACATTCCCATTTGTCCAGAAGAAAAGAAAAAAGCAAGCTGGGTGTGGGAGTTCATGCCTTTAACTCCAGCACTCAGGAGGCAGAGGTAGAAGGATCACTGTGAGTTCGAGACCACCCTGAGACTACATAGAGAATTCCAGGTCAGCATGGGCTAGAGCAAGACCCTACCTCGAAAAACCAAAAAAAAAAAAAAAAAAAAAAAAAAAAAAAAGCAGAACCCTTCTTCTGGATTGGTTTTGTTTTTGTAACACTGGAGAACCCAGAGACTCACACATGCTGAGCAAGCACTCTACTCTGATCTATAGCCTCAGCCCCAGTTTATAGAACCCAAGTTCTTGTTTGCTTAATCAATTAATAATAATTTGAGTTTCAAGCTGACATGACTTATCACTGTCTAAATGAAGTACCATCATGCATCACCATGGAACTTCCTGCAACTTTAGCTAATGTTCTCAAAATGTCATCTTCAGTAAGAAAATGGCCAAAGCCCTCTGCCACCTCAATGTTCCTGTCACTGTGGTGCTGGATGCTGCTGTTGGGTAAGTGCCATCTTTCCTGGCCATGATCAAGGGTCCACACCTACTACCCCCCAGGGCTGGTTCCAAGTATGACTTTCAAATTGAAGGTCTGAAACCCATTCATGAAACTGCACTGGGCTGGAGAAATGGCTTAGCAGTTAAGGAATTTGCTTGTGAAGTCTAAGGACCCAGGTTCGATTCCCCAGGACTCACATAAGCCAGATGTATAAGGTGATGCATGCCTATGGAGTTGATTTGCAGTGGCTAGAGGTCCTGGTGCACCCATTCTCCCTGTCTGTCTGCCTCTCTCAAATAAATAAACATAAAAAGTCTTATTAAAAAAACAAAAAAACTGGAGCTAGAGAGATGGCTTAGTGGTAACGGTGCGTGCCTGCTAAGCCTAAAAACACCTGTTCGATTCTCCAGATCCCACATTTAGTCAGACTCAAAATGATGTAAGGGCACACATGTCTAGAGATCATTCACAGTGGTTGAGAGGCTGCTGGGGCGCCCATTCTCTCTCTCTCTCTTTCTCTCACTCTCTCTCTGTCTCTCTGACTCTCCAAAAAAAAAAAAATCATGCACTGGAAGCTAGATATGGTGGTGCGTACCATTAATCCTAGGACTCCAAGATTGAGGTAGGATGATGGCTATTATTTGAGTTCAGCCTGAGCTACAGAATGAGTGCTAAGTCATCCTGGGCTAGAGTGAGACTCAGACTCAAAAGCAATAAAAAAAAAAAACTGCACAGGGGGGCTGGAGAGGTGGCTTAGCGGTTAAGGCGCCTGCCTCCTAAGCCTAAGAACACTGGTTCCAATCTCCAGGGGTTCCAATCTCCAGGTCCCACGTTTATCCAGATGCAAAGTGACGCAAAGGTGCAATGCCACACTTGACCCCAAGGGGGTGCACGCATCAGGATTTCGTTCCCAGCAGCTGAGAGGCTGCTGGCGCGCCCATCTCTATCTGTCTTCCTCTCCCTCTCTCTGTCTCTCTCCAAAAAAAAAAAAAAAGAAAGAAAGAAACTGCACTGGGTAGTATCCTTCCCCTCAAAGAGCTGCTCTGAAGCAGCAGGCTTGTCATCAAGTCTCAAGGATGTGCAGGCGCAAGTAGGGGAGTAAGGGCTCTGTCCACGACACTGTAGGTCTTGCATTTTTGTTGGGTGTGTGTTTCTGAGAATCTCACTCTGCAGCCCAGATTGACTGGGAGCTCACAATCCTCCTGCCTCAGCCTCCTGAGGGTTGGGATTGCAGTTGTACACCACCAGTCCAGGCTGTTCATGTGTTAAGTTAAAGTCAAGTTAGGGTTAGCAGTGAGGTAATCAGTGCTGTCCACCTTCAATCATGGCTATCCTCAGTGGTATCCTGGGAGCATTGTCCCACCCTTGAAGCTTGTCTTCTGAACATTATGCCCCATTACTTGAGTCAGGGGTATATTTCATAAGATAAAACAGGAATATGCCCGGCATGGTGGCACATGCCTTTAATCCCAGCTCTCAGGAGGCAGAGGTAGAAGGATCACAGTGAGTTTCAGGCTACCCAGAGACTACATAGTGAATTCCAGGTCAGCCTGGGCTAGAGCAAAACCCTACCTCAAAAATAAATAAATAAATAGGATTTACTCTTATTTATTATGGACATACCTAGTATGGATACATCATGCGTTGGTACCATCTTTTCCCTCGTCCCTGCCCCATTCTGCTGGGGCCCCATTCTGCTGGGGCCCTTTTCAGTGTAGTTGCAGATATTCCCCATGGGATTGTGGGTTATACGTTGTGGGAGTAGCCATCAGGTGTTAGGAGGAGGCAATGCCTCTGGGCATGACATCTCAACCTGTGACTCTTACAATCTTTCCAGCCCCTCTTCTGCAAAATTCCCTGAGCCTTGGTGGTGTATTTTAAGTCTACTTCAGTGATGAGCTCTTGGCAGCCTCTGGACCTGTGCTTTGGTAGTTGTTAAGTATCCTCAGTGTCTGTCTCCTTCACTCTTACGCTGATATCAGGCTCACCACAGAAGCTGCATTCTTGCTCATCTCCCCAATTATCAATCTCTGGGCTTTAGTACTCATGATGAGAAATGGTAACAATTCCAGGGATGATTGTCTTGTGTTAAATGCCTTTAAAATAAAGGTATTTATGCAAGGAACTTGCCATGATGAGAAGGGAGTGTCAGATGCTAGAAGTAGAGAGAACCAAGGACGTATGAAAGGCTTTCTTTTTAATCTCCCCAGCTACATCATGGAGAAAGCAGATCTTGTCATTGTTGGTGCTGAAGGAGTTGTTGAAAATGGAGGAATTATTAACAAGGTAGGCACATCCCTCCCAGGATCCTTGCTCAAGACATGGACTTGTATCTCTGGCCTAGGATTCCTAACAGTGTTTCTGAGGCTGACTCACTATCTGAGCATCCATAGCTTTAGGAGCCTATCCTAAATAATTTTATTTATTTGAGAGAGAGAGAGAAAGAGACAGATAGAATGAGTACACCAGGACAGACCTTCTGCTACTCTACATGAACTCTGGACACATGTGCCACTTTGCATCTGGCTTTTTTTTTTTTTTTTTAAGTATTTTTAAATTTTTATTTATTTATTTATTTTATTTATTTATTTATTTATTTGAGAGAAAGAAACAGAGAGAATGGGTGCACCAGGGCTTCCAGCCACTGCAAATGAATTCCAGATGCATGGGCCACCTTGTGCATCTGACTTACTTGGGTCCTAGAGAATTGAACTGGGATCCTTTGGCATTTGCAGGCAAATGCCTTAACCGCTAAGCCATCTCTCCAGCCCTCTGCATCTGGCTTTATGTGGGTACTGAGGAATTGAATCCCAGACATTAGATTTTATAGGCAAGCTCCTTTAACCACTGAGCCATCTCTCCAGCCCTGTATCAATTTTAAGTCAATGTGATTTTTCTTGGAGAGGGGGCTCTTTTGAAGTAGGGTCTTACTCTAGCTCAGGCTGACCTGGAATTCACTATGTAGTCTCAGGGTGGCCTTGAACTCATGGCAATCATCCTACCTCTGCCTCCTGAGTACTGGGATGAAGATCTTCTTTTTAATTTTTTAAAATTTATTTGCAAGCAGAGAGGGGAGGAAGGAATGGCCATGCCAGGACCTGTTCTCACTGCAAAGTCTAGATGCATGCATCACTTTGTGCATCTGGCTTCACATGGATGCTGGGGAATTGTCAGACTTCACAAGCAATTGTCTTTAACTGCTGGAGCCATCCTGTTGTTTTGGTTTATTTATTTTTTATTTATTTATTTATTTATTTATGTATGAGAGAGCGAGAAAGAGGCAGAAGAGAGAGAGAATGGGTGTGCCCATGCCTCCAGCCACTGCAAATGAACTCCAGATGTTTGCACCATATTGTGCATCTTGGTTACATGGGTTCTGGGGAATCGAATCTGGGTCCTTAGGCTTTGCAGGCCTCTCCAACCCTGTTGTTTTGTTTCAAATGGTTTTGGTGTGAGACAGGCTGGACTTGAGCTCTCAAATGTGTTCAGTGGCATTAAGTACATTCACATGATCATTGCTACCACCACCACTGTGTGTTTATAATGCTTTCCCATTCTCTCCATACACAAACTCTACACCTAAGTCCCCATTTCCTCTCCCCAATCCCTCTGTTCTCTGTATCTCTCCATCTCTGATTTTGACAGTTGTAGGTACCTGGTATACATAGAATCATGTAATACTAACCTTTTTGTGTTTGACGTTGTTCCATTCACCATGATGTTAAGATCCAGAACCAATCACATCGTAGCATGTATCATGACTTTATTACTTTGTATTGACAAATAATCAACTCAGGTTGTTTCCATCTTTGTGTGAAAAGTGCTTCCAAATATTCATGAACAAGTATCTGAGTTGATAGGAGATGTAAAATGCCCTTTTTTTTTTTTTTTTTTTTTTGGTTTTTCGAGGTAGGGTCTCACTTTAGCTCAGGCTGACCTGGAATTTACTATGTAATCCCAGGGTGGCCTCGAGCTCATGGTGATCCTCCTACCTCTGCCTCCCGAGTGCTGGGATTAAAGGCGTGCACCACCACGCCTGGAGCCAAGTGCTGTCAATGTGGATTTCATTTCCTTTTCCTTAAGAATTAATGCTTTTGCTCTTTTCATGTACTTAGGACCATTAATTTTTGGAGAAATAATGATCATTTTCTTTATTCTTTTTAATATTCTATTTATTTATTGGCAAGCAGAGAGAGAAGAGAAACAGAGAGAATAGACGCATCAGGGCCTCCAGCTGCGACAAATGAACTCCAAATGCATGCACCCCTTTGTGCACGTGGCTTTACATAGGGATTGGGAAACTGAACCTGGGCCTGCAGGGTCATTAGGCTTTATAGGCAAGCTCCTTTAACCACTACGCCATCTCTCCAGCCTATTTTCTTTCTTTAAAAAGTTTCTCTTTGTGGGCTGGGTATGTAACTCAGTTGATAGAGGGCTTACCTTGCTTGCCTAGCTTGCCTAGCATGCACAATGCCCTGGTTTCAATTCTTTTTTTTTTTTAATATTTTATTTTTTATTTATTTATCTGAGAGAGAGATAGATACAGAAATAGGCAGTTAGAGAGAGAGAATGGGCGTGCCAGGGCCTCCAGCCATTGCAAACGAACTCCAGATGCATGTGCCCCCTTGTGCATCTGGCTTATGTGGGTCCTGGAGAATCAAGCCTCGAACCAGGGTCCTTAGGCTTCACAGGCAAGCGTTTAACCACTAAGCCATCTCTCCAGCCCCTGGTTTCAATTCTTTAGCACCACACAAGACCAGGTGAAGTGGAGCACACCAGTAATTCTAGCTTTTAGTAGGTGGGGGCAGAAGGATCAGGTCAAAGTAATCCTCAGCTACATAGCAAGTTTGAGACTAGCCTGGGCTATATAAGACCCTGTCTCAAAAAATAAAATTAGGGGCTGGAGAGATGGCTCAGCAGTTAAGACACTTGCCTATAAAGCCTAATGAGCCAGGTTTGATTCCCCAGTATCCATGTAAAGCTGGATGTACAAAGTGGTTCATACAGCTGGAGTGGCTAGAGGCCCTGGTGTGCCCATTCTCTCTCTGCTTCCAAATGAAAAAAATATATATATATTTTAAAATTATTTATTTATTTATTTGCAAACAGAGAGACAGATAGAAGAGTGGCAGACAGAGAGAGAATGGGCACTCCAGGGCCTCTAGCCACTACAAACGAACTCCAGATGCATGTGCCCCTTGTGCATCTAGCTTACATGGGTCCTGGAGAATCAAACCGGGATCCTTTAACTTCGAAGGCAAACGCCTTAACCACTAAGCCATTTCTCCAACCCAAAATATATTTTTTTAAAAAATAAAATTAGCTGGGCATGGGTTGAGGAGATGGTGTTTGCCTGCAAAGCCAAAGGATCCCTGTTCAACTCTTCAGGACCCACCTAAGCCAGATGCACAAGGGGGCGCATGCATCTGGAGTTTGTTTACAGTGGCAGGAGGCCCTGGCGTACCAATTCATTCTCTCTCTCTGCCTCTTTCCCTCTCTCAAATAAATAAAATAAAATATATTAAAAAAATTTAGCCAGGCGTGGTGGCACACACCTTTAATCCCAGCACTCGGGAGGCAGAGGTAGGAGGGTTGCTGTAAATTCAAGGCCACCCTGAGACTACATAGTGAATTCTAGGTCAGCTGAGCTAGAATGAGCCCTACCTCAAAAAACAAAAACAAAAAAAAATTTAGCCAGGCTTGGTGGCGCACACGCCTTTAATCCCAGCACTCGGGAGGCAGAGGTAGGAGGATTGCCATGAGTTCAAGGCCACCCCGAGAATACAGAGTGAAGACCTGCCTCGAAAAACAAAATTAATTAATTAATTAATTAATTAATTTTAATTGAGTTAAAGTAAAAAGATCCTCTTTGATTCCAAAGCCAGAATTCCATGTGTAGTGTTCATTCATACACCTGCACTTCTACTTCAGATGTCAGTTTAAGAGCTCATTCTTCCATTTTCCCAGATCGGAACCAACCAGATGGCTGTGTGTGCCAAAGCTCAGAACAAGCCCTTCTATGTAGTTGCAGAAAGCTTCAAATTTGTGCGGCTCTTTCCACTCAACCAGCAAGATGTACCAGATAAGTTTAAGGTAAGTTTTACCTAGATGAAGACTCTTAAGCAGAAGCCTTAATGTTGCAGAAAGGTATTTACTTCCCACTGCTGTTTTTTCCAATACTTGGGATATAAAGCTAAACTTGTGGTTGAACTTGGACTAACATTTGTCCCCAGAATTCACTTTCAGCCTTTCACATTCACTAAAGCAGCACTTTGTAAGACAGGCTGGAGTCTGAATCAACTGGCTCGGCTTACACCTCCTTTACAAACCATGGGATCTTGGCTGAGCCCTTTCATTATAGTCTTGTTCTTATCTGTAACATGGGGGTGGCATTATTTAACAGTGCACAGGTCTCTGAGACAAGGACAGGAGGGACTAAGCACAGTGACTGGCACATGTCACTGGGATATCGCCAGCATGCACTGCCAACTTCCTATTACCCTTTGCAGAGCAGTCTCCAGCCTCAACACACTAGCTATAGACTAGGGCCTCAGTAAGACAGCCAAGATAGTGCACAGCCAAGATAGTGCACAGCCAAGACTGACATAAGTGCTTCTCTTCTCTCCTCAGTACAAGGCAGATACTCTGAAGTCTGCACAGACTGGACAGGACCTCAGAGAGGAGCACCCATGGGTGGACTACACTTCCCCTTCTTTAATCACCCTGCTTTTTACAGACCTGGGTGTGCTGACTCCCTCGGCAGTTAGCGATGAACTCATCAAGCTCTATCTCTAAGTACAAGGTGCCTCCTGCCAACATCCAGAATACATGGCTAGGCCAGGTGAGCAGCTCCCTGGCAGCCCATTGGGCCAAAACTGAACGTCTGTGGACTCGGGATTCACATTGTGAGTCCTGGAGAGCATTGCACTGCACTCGTTTCGGCCCCAGCTAAAATATGTTTCTGGTTCTAAAGTTATGCCTAAACATGCTTATTCAATCCCTAGAAATACAAGTTAGTTAGGTTATCCTGATGAA
This sequence comes from Orientallactaga sibirica, assembly GCA_036365145.1. Taxonomy (NCBI): domain Eukaryota; kingdom Metazoa; phylum Chordata; class Mammalia; order Rodentia; family Dipodidae; genus Orientallactaga; species Orientallactaga sibirica. The sequence continues at coordinate 25,782,687 of JAEOAD010000026.1, read as the reverse complement.
AGATCAAGTGTGCCTTCCTTCCTGTTCTGTGGTACTGCAGGCTTACTGGCCAAAAGCATCAGTAAAAGTAAGTCGGACTGAACAGCAGATGTTCCTAGGCCCTCTGCAGCAAGTGACTGACAGTTGGCCGGGACACCACCACATGTAGCAACTTCTAAGGCAAGAAACACTTGCTGAGTGCATCTGGCTTCCAGTGGTGAATGTGAGCCAGGGCTCCCTGTCTTGGCAGGATCAAGCCAGAGGATAAAACTTCCAGAGACCACCAAGGGGGGAGTAGCATTTAGCAGCCATATCCTGAATGGTTCCACTGAGGAGGGCACCTGGAATATTTGTACAATTAAATTCTCTGTAAAAATGAGTTTCCTTTAGACTTGTTTGGTCCTAAACAGCTTTTTTTTTTTTTTTTTTTTTTTTTTTTTTTTTTTGTTTTGCAGGTAGGGTCTCACTCTGGTCCAAGCTGACCTGAAATTAACTATGTAATCTCAGGGTGGTCTCAAACTCTCGGCGATCCTCCTACCTCTGCCTCCCAAGTGCTGGGATTAAAGGCGTGCGCCGCCACGCCCCGCTCTAAACAGCTCTTTTAAAATTATAGTTGGGAACACATTCAACTCTCTTCAGATACATGACATGAAAACTTTTCATACAGTATTACTTCCATACTACATGCTAAGCCCAGATGGGAAACACTTGCCACATCCACACACTAAGGCAGTTGTGTACAAAGATATTTTTATTTAGCATAAGGCATAAATAATGCCATGGTAATTATTTCTCAGGATATGACTTGCTTCCTGGTTTTCAGATATGCACCAATAAAACATTGGGAGTTGGGCATGGTGGAGCCCATCTTTAATCCCAGCACTTGGGAGGCTGTGGTAGGAGGATCGCCATGAGTGAGGTCCAGGCCACCCTGAGAGTACATAGTTCATTCCACGTCAGCCCTACCTCAGGGGCGGAGGGAAAGTCCTTAATTCATAGCTCATCAAAATAAATACTGACGGCTATTGACGCTCAAATAGATTTATATTTAACTCTGTAAGACTTCAACACTGGTAAGTTTTAGTGAAGTGTTCACAAGTATGTTATCCCTTTGTTTCTCACAGTTTGAATACAGCTTTCTGGAACAGTCTCAAAGGGAAGCAGGAGGGGACTCTCAGTGAGGGCAGCTGTGCCCTCATGCTTCATCTGGGGCCTGGGTCAGCAGTCATCTTCCAGGTCTGAGATCCCCAAGTCTACCATCTTGACTCTTTTGCCACTTGTGAACAACCCCTTCTCAAATTCCTCTTCAGTAATTTTGCCTTTTTTAAACTTTTTCAAGAGTCTTGTGTCATTGAGAAGTTCCTCCATGTCCTCGTCTTCAATATCAGAACCCTGAGTGCAGAAGAAACCAACAGAGAACTGAGCACTTCAGTGTTCTAGAGAAACTGCACATTTTACTGAGGACCTGCATGCTCTTGGGTCAACTTTCACAAATAAGCCAACTTCCCACTATGGTCACCAACACAGTATTTTGGTGAAAGGGTGTAGGGGAGCCCAGGCTGACCTTGAACTCGGGATTCTTCTATCTCAATCCCCCAGAGGGCTGGAAATGCAGGTGTGAGCCACCATGCTGCTTGCTCTTTTTTTATTTTTTTTTTCCAAGTTAGGGTCTCTGTAGCCCAAGCTGACCTAGAACTTACTCTGTAGTCCCAGCCTGGCCTTGAACTCACAATGATCCTCCTATCTCTGCCTCCCAAGTGCTAGGATCAAAGGTGTGCACCACCATGCCTGGCTCTAACTTTTTATTTATTTATTTTTTTTTTTGGTCTTTTTGAGGTAGGGTCTCACTCTGGCCCAGGGTGACCTGGAATTAACTATAGTCTCAGGGTGGCCTTGAACTCACGGCAATCCTCCTACCTCTGCCTCCCGAGTGCTGGGATTAAAGGCATGCACCACCATGCCCAGCTCTCTAACTCCTTTTAAAAGGTTCTGTTACAGTGAAATTTGTTCAGGGGACTGAGGAAATGGCTCAGAGGTTAAAGGTGCTTGATTGCAAAGCCTGCATCTGGGGTTGAATTCCCCAACCACCCACATAAAAGCCAGGCCCAAAAATTGACATGAGAGCTGGGTGTGGTGGCTAACGCCTTTAATCTCAGGACTTGGGAGGCAGAGATAGGAGGATCGTTATGAGTTCAAGGCCAGCCTGAGACTACATAGTGAATTCCAGGTCAGCCTGGACTAGAGCGAAACCCTATTTCAAAAAAACTTGGCATAGGGATCTGGTGTTCTATGTCCAGTTCTAAGCCATGGTGTGCACACACACACAAATTTCAAAACAGATTTTTGAGAAAGCAGGTGATGTGGCACACACTTTTAATCCCAACACTTGGAAGGCAGAGGAAGGAGGACTGCCATGAGTTTGAGGCCACTCTGAGAATACATGAATTCCAGATCAGCCTGGGCTAGAGTGAAACCCTACCTCGAAAAAAAGAAAAATGTTCAGGATTCTAGGCTGAAGTTTAAGCAATAAAGAAAACAAAATTTACCTCATCCCTTTTCCGTTTCTCATTCATTTTTTTCTTCCTTTCCTTTTTGGCCTTCTGTTTAGACCAAGCTTTGTTTTTGACGAATTTTCTTCTAGGATCATTTTCTGTTCTCTCTTTTCTTTTTTGTTCCAATAATTTCTGTCTCTGCTTTTCTCTAATTTTATCTTTAAATGGAATCATGTCTGTATCAATGTCAACAGGCACAAATTCTGGAAACTGCTTTCCCCTTAGTTCTGGCATTTTGGGCATCTTCAGCAGGGCAAAGCCTTGAGCAAGATTAGCAAAGTCCAGATCTAATCAAATCAAACATCACAGTTAATATGCATGCCCAAAGGATGTACACCAAGGTCAACCAGGGAGGGTTCCTACAATATAACTTTTTCTAATCAAAGAATACAATGGAGCCGGGCATGGTGGAGTGTGCCTTTAATCCCAGCACTCTGGAGGCAGAGGTAGGAGGATTGCTGTGAGTTCAAGGCCACCATGAGAATACAGAGTGAACTCCAGGTCAGCCTGAATAGAGTGAGACCCTACTTTGAAAAACCAAAAAAAAAAAAAAAAAAAAAAAGAATACAATGGGCCCACTTTAATTAGAATTTCTTAAAATCACGTATTTTTAAGATAAAAAGGAATTCAGAGCCAGTCATGGTGGCGCATGCCTTTAATCCCAGCACTCGGGAGGCAGAGGTAGGAGGATCACCGAGAGTTCGAGGCCACCCTGAGACTACATAGTTAATTCCAGGTCAGCCTGGACCAGAGTGAGACCCTACCTTGCAAAACCAAAAAAAGGAATTCAGCAGCCAATGGATAGTTAACATTCTGTGTCTACTGAAAGCCCATAAGTTACTTTTGTGGGGTGCTGGAGAGATGGCTTAGCAGTTAAGGTGCCTGCCTGCTAAGCCTAAAAATGCCGGTTCAATTCTCCAGGTCCCACGTTTAGCCAGACTTAAAATGATGCAAGGGCGCAATGCCACACATGCCCACAAGAGGGCACACACATCTGGAATTTGTTCACAGTGGCTGAGAGGCTACTGGCGCACCTATTCTCTGTTTCTCCCTCTCTCTGAAAAAAAAAAAGTTACTTTTGGAGCTGGAAAGATGGCTTAGCAGTTAAGGCATATGCCCGCAAAGCCAAAGGATCCTGGTTTGACTCCAGGACCCACATAAGCCAGTAGCACAAGAGGGTGCATGCATCTGGAGTTCATTTGCAGTGGCTGGAGGCCTTGGCACATCCATTCTCTCTCTCTCTCAAATAAATAAATAAAATATTTTTAAAAAAATTTTTTTAAGTTACTTTTATAGGGTGTGGTGGCACAAAAACACCTTTAATCCCAGCACTTGGGAGGAAGAGGTAGAAGGATCACTGTGAGTGCAAGAACACCCTGAGACTACATGTGAATTCCAGGTCAGCCTGAGCTAGAGTGAGACCCTACCTCGGGAGAAAAAAATGTTACTTTTTAACAGTTTAGAAGGCTGGGCGTGGAGGTGCACACATTTAATCCCAGCACTTGGGAGGCAGAGGTAGGAGGATTGCCGTGAGTTCGAGGCCATTCTAAGACTACATAGTGAATTCCAGGTCATCCTGGGCTAGACTGAAACCCTACCTTGAAAAACAAAAAAAAAAAAAACACTTTAGAAAATATTAATTTGGGGCTGGGAAAATGGCTCAGCAGTTAAAGGCACTTACTTGCAAAGCCAAATTCACAAAGTGGTGCATGCATCTGGAGTTTGCAACAGCAAAAGGCCTTGGCATGCTCATTCTCTTCCCCCCCCAAATGAAAACATTACAAAAAATATTAACCCTAACATACATCATACAAGACAAAGCACCTTCTCACTTGTAAGAACATCAAAGAATTAAGATGAAACACAATTAGGTAAGGGAAAAATCCAGCTTACCCTTTAATCTGAAAATAAGGTTGCACTCATGCTTTGCATATGCCTGGATGTAGGATACAAAAGCTTTCATGCCCTTCTCAAATACAGCTCTATCAGCCAGAGCCATGGACTTGAGCTTCGGCAGAAGGTCTGCTGTGTTTCTCTGGCGCTTCATCTCCTGCAGGGGGCACTGAACAGAAACCACAGTGTCACCTCCCTGGCAGCATCACCCCATCCTCAGTGTCTCCATGACAGCCAATGCTAATTAGACCAAGGTTGGCACAGTACACTTTAATCTGAAAACCTAATGTTCAAAGCCAACCCAAGCATGTTCCATCACCCAAAAAGTGTAAGTTTGAACATGAGATTTCACATAACAGCCCTGATTGAATAAGGTGACACTGAGGCCATGTTCTGAAATCATGACTCCAGAGAGGCCTCCACAGCCTTGAAGCTAGCCAGGCTCACATGCTTACATTACCTACCAGCCCAGATGAGTGTGCAGCCCTTTCTAAATTTCTAACCGTGTAAAGAACTCTACCAGCTAGAGTGTATGTACTGTAGAAAAAGAAAACTTACTTTTTGGTTAATCGCAAGGAAATGGATGTAGGACTCTTCCATGGGCAGGAGGAACACCAGAGCGCTGCCACCATGGCCAATGCGGGCTGTGCGACCACAGCGATGCACAAAGGCGCTGGGGGAACACAGAATGGGAGCCAGTGCCAGGGGAGAGACAGAGCAAAGCCCTGTCCAGCCATACAGCTGACTAAACTTCAGTGCAGCTCAGGGCCACTGGCCTGGGAGAGTTGCAGTTAGATACTGCACACAGACAGGAGGGTGTGAGAGACAATCAATGTAGACTCCAAGGAAAACTTGAAGGATATTTATCGTGCTCTCAAACTACACAGGCAAGGCAGATCTCAATGGAAAATTTTGAGAAGCAATGAAAAGTACAGAGAATAAAACATGAACTGTGGGCTGAGAGATGGCTTAACAGTTAAAACTTGCCTGCAAAGCCTAAGGACCCCAGTTCAATTCCCCAGAACCCATGTAAGCCAGATGCACAAGGAGGCGCATGTGTCTGGAGTTCTTCTGCAGTGGCTAGAGGCCCTGGCATACCCATTTTCTCTCCCTTTTTCTCTCTCTCAAATAAGATAAAATTAAAAAAAATATGAACTGCAATCTCATATAACCTATCATTATTATCAAGTGGGAGTGTCTTTACAGACATTTTGTTGTTTAGAGCATCTACAAAGAATATATGCTTCTCTGAAATACAAGTGCCTTTAAAAAAAATATTTAAGAGGGCTGGAGAGATGGCTTACCTGACAAACGCAAACTAACTCCAGAGCCTCGAGTCTCCAGGACCCACATGTTTTACATAGGTGGCTCTGGAGCTACAAGTGAAATTTCTGGAGGCCCTGGCACACCTTTTTTTTCCATTTCAACATTATTTCATTAACTTCTCAAATAAATAAATAAATTTATAAAATATTTTAAAATATATATATTTTTTTTTTTCCATGGTACAAGGGCCACCTGACAAAGCAAACCAACTCTGACCTGGAATTCACTTTGTGTCTTAGGATGGGTGGCTCTCACAAGTGAAATTTCTTATTCCTTACTGCTTTTTTTTTTCCATTTCAACATTGTGTCATTAACTTTCAATATTTGAAAATGACATTTATGAGGTAGTATCAAGGATATAATTTTTTTTTTTCGAGGTAGGGTCTTGTCTTAGCCCAGGCTGACCTGGAATTCACTATGTAGTCTCAGGATGGCATCGAACTCACAGCAATCCTCCTACCTCTGCCTCCCAAGTGCTGGGATTAAAGGCGTGCGCCACCATGCCCAGCTTTGTTTTTTGGTATTTTAAGGTAGGGTCTCACTCTAGCCCAGATTGACCTGGAATTCACTATGTAGTCTCAGGGTGGTTGTCAACTCATGCTGATCCTCCTACTTCACCCAGCTTTCAAGGCTATCTTAATTTTAACCTTCATGCTCAGCCCTTTGAAAATAAGTACTACATATGACAGCATTATAAATACATCTAAAGCTATTCATCCATTTGCCTATTTCTGCAGTTTTAAAATCCATTTGCGGGCTGAAGGGATGGCTTAGCGGTTAAGGCGACTGCCTACAAAGCCAAAGGATCCCAGTTCAATTCCCCAGGACCCACATTAGCCAGATGCACAAGGGGTCACATGCATCTGGGGTTCATATGCAGTGGCTGGAGGCCCTGGTGAGCCTATTCTCTCTCTCTCTCTCTGTCTGTCTGTTAAAAAAAATAAAAATAAAAATAAAATAATCCCAGCACTCAGGAGGCGGAGGTAGGTGGTTTGCTGTGAGTTCGAGGCCTCCCTGAGACTACATAGTGAATTCCAGGTCAGCCTGGGCTAGAGCGAGACCCTACCTCAAAAAACAAAAAATTAAAATGTTTTATGCAAGCCGGGCGTGGTGGCGCATGCCTTTAATCCCAGCACTCGGGAGGCAGAGGTAGAAGAATCGCCGAGAGTTCGAGGCCACCCTGAGACTACATAGTTAATTCCAGGTCAGCCTGGACCAGAGTGAGACCCTTACCTTGCAAAACCAAAAAAAAAAAAAAAAAAAGTTTTATGCTATTTGGACATTATCATAGTTAATCTCTGGTTGTCAACTTGACAGTATTTAGAATCATCATGGAAACAAATCTCTGGTCATGTCTACAAGGGATTTTCTAAATTAGGTGGGAGAACTGAACCCTGTATGTGGCATCATCCCATGACCTGGGCTCCTAGACTATAAAGGGGAGAAAGCTAGCAGATCATCCAGCATTCATCTAGCACTACTTCTCCCCAGCTGATGTGACACTGGCCATCTTCCTGCTCCTGCCATGCTCTTCCCACTACAGTGGACTGGAACTGTAAAGCAAAATAAAGCCTTTCCTTCCTTAAGCTGCTTCTTATTAGGTGAAGTAATGGACACAGACATCTAGCTTCTAAAAGTATGAGCTAAATACACTTTTTTTTATTTGCTTTTGAGGTAGGGTCCCACTCTGGTCCAGGCTGACCTGGAATTCACTATGTAGTCTCAAGGTGGCCTCAAACCCACAGCGATCCTTCTACCTCTGCCTCCTGAGTGTGGGATTAAAGGCATGTGCTATCATGCCCTGAAACTTTTTTTAAATGTTTATTTATTTATTTATTTGAGTGCAAAGATAGAAGAGAGACAGAGAGAATGGGAGTGCCATGGCCTCCTGCCACTGCAAACAATCTCTAGATATATGTGCCACTCTGTGCATACGGTTTTACAAGGGAACTGGGGATCAAGCTCAGGTCCTTAAGGCTCTGCAGACAAGCACCCTAACCACTGAGACATCTTTCCAGACCTCTAAACCTTTTTAAATAAACAAAATGTTTTAAATGCCACTACAGTTTTATCTTCCTCAGTATCCTTATTTCTATTTTGCTGAGCTCAGTTCCTAAACAGAGAGATAAGTCTGTTTTTTTGTTTTGTTTTTTTCAGACCTTATATAGTGTGGGCTGGCTTCAAACTCACTATGTAGCAGAGGATGACATAATCTTCCTACCTCCACTTCTCCAGTGCTGGGTTACAGGTGTGCACCATCACATCTGGTTTTATGAGATACCAAGGGTTGAACCTAGAGGACCTCAAACATGCTAGGCAAGTGCTCTGCCCACTGTGCTCCATCTTTAGCCCACAAAGAGGTAACATTACTTTCACACATACCTGGCATTGCTGGGAGGGTCATACTGCAGAACCCAGTTTACTTCAGGAATATCAATTCCCCGGGCCATCACGTCAGTGCACACCAAAATCCCACTAGGAGGGAGAAAGCAGCATTCTGAGGAAGGAAGCCACCTACCCTCTCCATCACATTATCTCTCCTCCCCACCTCAATGACAACAGTAACATAAAAGTTCTGGAATTTCTTACAGAAGCAAGTACTTTTGGATCATAATAGTTTAGTAGTATATTTTTTTCCTTTGAGGCACGACCAACATACTTGCCTTTTTTTTAATGTGTGTGTGTATGTGTGTGAGAGAGAAAGAGAGAGAGAGAATCAGCACATCAGGGCCTTCAGCCACTGTAATTGAACTCCAGATGCATGGGCCAACTTGTGCGCATGTGCAACCTTGTGCATTTGCATCACGTTGTACATCTGGCTTACATGGGATCTGAAGAGTAGAACATGAGTCCTTAGGCTTCACAGGCAAGCAAGTACCTTAACCACTAAGCCATCTCTCTAGCCCTGATATCATTTTTATTCTTCCTAAAACCCTGTGGGACTTTACAAATTCCAAAAAAATGAGGAGTGAAGGAAACAGCAAAACCTTTTTTTGTTGTTTTTTTTCTTTGGCAGTACCAGGGATCAAACCCAAGATCTCACACATACTAGAAAAATGCTTTACCACTGAGCTATCCTCAGATTTTCTTAATATTGACTTTGAGACAAGGTCTCAGTATGTTGTTGAAGCTAGTCTTGAACTTTTTTTTAAAAGAGCCTGAAGTGGTGGCACATGCCTTTAATCTTTTTTTTCTTTAATTTTTGTTTATTTTTACTTATTTGAGAGTGACAGAGAGGGAAAGAGGCAGAAAGAGAGAATGAGTGCACCAGGGCCTCTAACCAGTGCAAACAAACTCCAGATGCATGCACCACCTTGTGTATCTGGCTTACGTGGGTACTGGGGAATCAAGCCTCAAACTAGGGTTTTTGGGCTTCACAGGCAAACACTTAACCATTAAGCCATCTCTCCAGCCCTAGTCTTGAAATTTTGACCCTCCCATTTCAACCTCCTAAGAGCTAAGATTAAAAGCATGTGCCACCACCCTTAAATTAGTGTATTTCCAGGCTGCAGAGATGGCTTAGCCTAAGTTCGATTCCCCAGGACCCACGTTAGCCAGATGCACAAGGGGGCACATGCATCTGGAGTTCGTTTGCAGTGGCTGGAATCCTTGGCATGCCCATTCTCTCTCTCTCTCACTCTCCCTCCCCCACCCTCTCTCTTTCTGTCAAATAAATAAATAAAACAAAAATAAATTAGTGTATTTCCACTTGGGAAAATAAAGATGGTAAGCCAGGTGTGGTGGTGCATGCCTTTTTTTTTTTTTTTTTTGAGAGAGAGAGAGAGGGAGGAAGAGGCAAAGGAAAGGGCGCACCAGGGCCTTTTCAGCTGCTGTGCGACATTGCACACTTGCATCACTTTTTCGCGTCTGGCTGTATGTGGGACCTGGAGATTTGAACAAGTGTTCTTACCTTTGCAGGCAGGTGCCTTAACCACTAAGCCATCTCCCCAGCCCAGTGCATGCCTTTTAATGCCAGAAGCAGAGATAAGAGGACCACTGTGAGTTTGAGACCAGCCTAGGACAACACAGTGAGTTCCAGGTCAGCTTGGGCTAGAATGAGACCCTACCTCAGTAGAGGGGAGAAGAAAGTAAGTATTTACATGCAAAAATAGACACAGCTGTACTTATACAGAGACCCCCATATCCTCTCTGTGTGGTCAACATCCTAACCTACAGGTAGGTGTATCGCTAAGGGAATGCGCTCTATTCTGTTTAACCAGGGACAAGTAGCTTCCCAAACCTCCACTGAGCTAGGCGTGGGAAGATACAGGAGAGAACTATTTGAGGTGCCTATCTTTACAGGGGTTCAATCAAGAGGGAAGTGATCTCAGCACTGTATAGAATGAGGGCAGAGATGGAGCTCCCCGGTTTGAAACATAGCAACCAAGAATGAAACAGACGAAGCAAAGGGAGGACAGGTGAATGTGACATCCATTGTAGCCACTGCAGCTGACCCACCTCTGTAGCCCACGGAACTCCATGAAGATCTTGTTGCGTTTGTATTTCATCTTCCCGTGAATGCACAGGATCGGCACGCCCTTCACCAGGGCTTCCAAGGCCTTCCCGTAGTACTCCACACAGGCACAGGTGCTGCATAGAGGGCAGAGGGCCAACAGTTATTAGCCTGGCTCCGAGTTTCATTTCTTTCTTTTTTTGTTTTTGTTAGGGTTTCACTCTAGCCCAGGCTGACCTGGAATTCACTCTCTATCCTCAGGGTGGCCTTGAACTCACAGCAATAGTCCTACTTCTGCCTCCCAAGTGCTGGGATTAAAGGTGTGTGCCACTACGCCCAGCTTTTTTTGTTGTTGTTTTGTTTTTTCAAGGTAGGGTCTCACTCTAGCTCAGGCTGACCTGGATTCACTATGTAGTCTCAGGGTGGCCTCAAACTCACAGCAATCCTCCTCCTCTCTGCTGGGATTAAAGGTGTGTGCCACCATGCCCAGCTCAGTTTGATTTCTTAATATGGTATGTGCATTTCATTAGCACAGAAAACTTTCTTGCTGTTGCCCAAATGCCTTAAACATCAGTACAAACCCTGAGGATGTGTCCCGCTGTCTAAAAATGGTCCAGCATGCAGGGTCTTCCTGCACACACAAAACATTCAAAACAAACATAAAAAGTCTTAAGATTACAGGTATGGAGAAGTCCTTCCTCAATTAACAGGATTCCCAAGGGTTCAACTGGACCTGGCAGATTCTCTTTCCCAGGAATCTTGAGTTTGGAGTTGAGTTAGCCAAAGTCAGAAGGGGCAGGAGCAGGGTGATGCCAATAGACATGTCTGTTGAGAGAGACCTATGCTAGGAATGCTGGGACTCCTGGGCCCTGCCTTCCCAGACACTGAGCTTTTACCCAGCAACTTTCTAATAAAGTTCACACCATCCTTTCTCCCTTTGTTTGAGATAGGGTCTTTCTATGTAGCCCAAGCTGGCCTTGAACTCAGTATGTAGCCCAGGCTGGTCTTGAACTCATTATGAAGCCCCGAACAGCCTCCTGTTTCTGGATCTTAAATGCTGGCTTTACAAACATGAGCCACCTGTCTTTTCAGAGAGCAGAAGTCAGCTCAGGCAAAGTGGTTTCTGGGAAGGCTATTTGCTCTTCTAATCAAAAGACACAAGCATTGCTTCTGCACCTTCCCTGCTTTATCTGATTTCAGTGCAGACATGACAGGGCAGGGCAGTGCACATCTGAAGCTATAAGTAGATATTTAAAAGGAAGCCAGGTGTGGTGGCACACACCTTTAATCCCACCACTCAGGAGACAGAGGTAGGAGGATTGCCGTGAATTCCAAGCAACCCTGAAACTACATAGTGAATTCCAGGTAAGCCTGGGCTACAGTGAGACCCTACCTCAAAAAAAAAAAATTTTATATATATATATATATGGGGGCTGGAGAGATGGCTTAGCGGTTAAGGCACCTGCCTCCTAAGCCTAAGAACGCTGGTTCCAATCTCCAGCGGTTCCAGTCTCCAGGTCCCATGTTTAGCCAGATGCAGTGACACAAGGGCGCAATGCTGCACTTGACCACAAGGTGGCGCATGTATCTGGATTTCATTCACAGTAGCTGAGAGGCTGCTGGCATGCCCATCTCTATCTGTCTTCCTCTCCCTCTCTCTCTGTCTCTGTCTCCAAAAAAAAAAATAAAATAAATAAAATAAAAGGAAGAGCTGAAGAGATGGCTTAGTGGTTAAGGCACTACCCAGGTTGGACTCTCCAGGACCCACATAAGCCAGATGTAAAATGTGGCACATGTGTTTGGAGTTAGTTTGCAGGGCTGCAGGCCCTGGCATGCCCATTCTCTCTCTTAAATAAGTAAATAAAATAAAATATTTAAAAATATAATAGCCAGGAGTGGTGGTGCATGCCTTTAGTCCCAGGACTTGGGAGGCAGATGTAGGAGGATCACTATGAGTTCAAAGCTACACTGAGACTATATAGTGAATACCAGGTCAGCCTGGACTACAGTGAAACTCTACCTCAATCCCCACCCCCCCAAATTTTTTTTTATTAAGGAAAGGGAAGGGAAGGGAAGGGAAGGGAAGGGAAGGAAGGGAAGGGGGAAGGGAAGGAAGGGAAGGGAAGGGAAGGGAAGGGAAGGGAAGGGAAGGGAAGGGAAGGGAAGGGAAGGGAAGGGAAGGGAAGGGAAGGAAAGGGAAGGAAAGGGAAGGAAAGGGAAGGAAAGGGAAGGAAAGGGAAGGAAAGGGAAGGAAAGGGAAGGAAAGGGAAGGAAAGGGGAAAGGAAAAGGAAAAGGAAAAGAAAAAGAAAAAGACTAAGACAAACACCAAACCTTGACACTGGGAGACACTGAAACACAACAGAAACTGCCTGCCTTTGGATCTTTCTCCACAAAAGAAACAAACCTCTTCTGTTTCAGCCATACATGTTGGTGTCCCAGTTATCTACAGACTCACACATCCCAGAGAACCCTCTACCTGCATGTTCTGACCCTGCCTACCCAGCCACAGCCCTGATTACCTGAAGAAGACCAGATGTTTCTCCTGCTTATGATTTCGAAGAAAATGGACCAGCTGATTAAATTTCTCATCTGCCTTACAAACCTACAAAAGATAAAATAAAAACATACTTAACAACCAGGCATGCTGGGCATGGTAGCACACGCCTTTAATCCCAGCACTCGGGAGGCAGAGGTAGGAGAGTCACCTTGAGTTCAAGGCCCCTCTGAGACTACAGTGAATTCTTGGTCAGCCTGAGCTTGAGTGAAACCCTACCTCAAAAACAAAAAAAAAAAAAAAAAAAAAAAGCTAGGCATGGTGGCACATGCCTTTAATCCCCAGCACTAGGGAGGCTGAGTGACTTCCAGATCAGACCAGATTAGACTGAGATCCAAGCCAGAACACAAAAGTGTACATGTGTTTGGAGTTAATTACAGCAGTGCAGGCACCACCATGCCATTCTCTCTTTTTGATAAGAGTTAAAATAAAATGGTAAAAAAATTGGACCTCTGTGGTGGTGCATGCCCTTAGTCCCAGGACTTGGGAGGCAGATCTAGGAGGATCTTTTATGAGTTTTCTACACTGAGACTAATGGATCCAGGTCAGCCTGGACTCATAAACTCTACCTCAATCCCCCACCCCCCCAAATTTTTTTATTACCAAATGTTGGTCTAGGATGGGAAGGGAAGGAAGGAAAGGAAGTTAAGAGGAAGGAAGGAAGGAAAGGAAGGGAAAGGGAGAAAGGGAAATACCCAAGAGGAAGAGCCAAGATGCAAAAGGTGGCGAAAAGAAGACTAAGACAAACACCAAACCTTGGCACTGGGAGCCACTGAAACACAACATTCTCTCCCTTTGGATCTTTCTCCTCAAAAAAAACAAATAAATTCTGTTTCAGCTTCAAACTACATGTTAGTTGTCCCAGTTATCTACAGACTCACATCCCAGAGAACCCTCTAGCCTCATGTTCTGACCCTGCCTGCTAGCCACAGCCTGATTACAGAAGGGACCAGATGTTTCTCACTGTATGATTTAAAGAAAATGGACCAGCTGATTAAATTCCAATCTGCCTTACATACCTACAAGATAAAATAAAAACATAGCAACAACCAGGCATGTGCTGGGCATGGTGGCACATACCTTTAATCCAGCACTTTCGGGAGGCAGAGGTAGGAGAGTCTCCTTGAGTTCAAGGCAGTCTGAGACTACATTGAATTCTAGGTCAGCCACAAGGCTAGAGTGAAACCCTACCTCAAAAAAACAAAAAAAAAAAAAAAAAAAAAGCTAGGCATGGTGGCACATGCCTTTAATCCCCAACACTAGGAGGCTGAGTGACTTCAGATCAGCCCAGATTAGACTGAAGATCCTATTAAACAACAACAACAAAAAATTTTGAATGATGAATAGGGTTGAGAGATGGCTCAATAGTTAAAGGGCTTGTTTACAAAGCCTACTAGCCAAGATTTTGATTCTCCAGTACTCAAGTAAAGCCAGAACACAAAGTGGCGTGTCTGGAATTCAATTACAGCAGTAAGATGCCCCACTCTGTCCATTCTCTCTTTTTCTCAAGTAAATATTTTTAAAATTTTTTTAAAGATATATGGGAGCTGGAGAAATGGCTCAGTGGTTAAGGCGTTTGCCTTCAAGTCAAGGATCCCGGTTGATTCTCCAGGACCCATGTAAGCTAGATGCACAAAGGGCACATGCATCTGGGTTCATTTGCAGTGGCTTGGGACCCTGGTATGCCCATTCTCTGTCTGCTCTCTTCTTTCTCTCTCTGCTTGCAAATAAATAAATAAAATTTTAAAAAAGAAGAAAGACATGGCCAGCCTGTGGTGGTGCACACCTTTAAATCCAACAAAAAAAAAAGGAAGGAGGATCTCTATGTTCAAGGCCAGTCTGATAGCCAATTTGTGCTAGAATTCTTGACCTTCAAGTGAGACCAGCCTCAAAGACAAAAAACAAAAAAATTATATATTGCATATATACATGACATGAATACCTAGGACTGTTTTTCTGTTTCCTTTCTCTGTTCAAGAACTTTTCTGCCTGAACAGAGATCTGGTTATCAACCAGCCTGGCTTAGTCCATCACCATGTTATTGCCCCATAAAGGGACCCTTTTATCACAAAATGATTGAACTCAAGGAACAGTGGCATCTAGCAACAGTTTCCAAGTCCCAAAGTTTAGACTTTATGGCTCTTTTACATTATCACTGTTGGAGATTTGCAGATCTGATCCCAAATCTTCGCGTTGGTGGGTAGTGACACAACCAAATATGTGCATTAATATAATTAAATATAATTAAATATTGAGTGCAGGTATATCTTCAACATACTGACTTTATTCCCTTTGGATAAATGTGCCCAGTAGGAATAGTCAGTCATATGGTAGTTCTGTTTTTAGTCTTTTGAGGACCTTCCATACTGCTTTGTCTATCCCCACCTGGGTTCCTACTGTGCACAAAGGCTTGTCTTTACTTGTAATCCCAGCCAGAGGGATCTTGTTATAAGTCTTTTTTATTACATTATTTAGTTTGGAGCCACACAGGGCTACAGACAGAGATCTCAAAGGGGAGACAGTTTTTTTGATAGCTCGCCAAAATGCCTCAACAGCTGCTGTGAAGACAAATATTAGTTCTTTTGTTTGCCCCCCTGTGGTCAAGTGCAGATTGACCCTTCCATCACTTTTGCAGCTGGCTATCGTGACCTGTAGATTGGAACCTCTGGATGTGGAACCAGCATTCTTAGGCTTGCAGGCAAGAAGTCTTAACTGCCAAGCCATCTCTCAAGCCTATTTTTTTGTGTTTTGAAAGAGCTGAAGAGATGGCTTAGTGGTTATGGCACTACCCAGGTTGGACTCTCCAGGACCCACATAAGCCAGATGTAAAATGTGGCACATGTGTTTGGAGTTAGTTTGCAGGGCTGCAGGCCCTGGCATGCCCATTCTCTCTCTTAAATAAGTAAATAAAATAAAATATTAAAAAATATAATAGCCAGGAGTGGTGGTGCATGCCTTTAGTCCCAGGACTTGGGAGGCAGATGTAGGAGGATCACTATGAGTTCAAAGCTACACTGAGACTATATAGTGAATACCAGGTCAGCCTGGACTACAGTGAAACTCTACCTCAATCCCCACCCCCCCAAATTTTTTTTTTTATTAAGGAAAGGAAAGGGAAGGGAAGGGAAGGGAAGGGAAGGAAAGGAAAGGGAAGGAAAGGAAGGAAGGGAAGGGAAGGGAAAAAGGGAAGGAAAGGAAGGAAGGGAAGGGAAGGAAAGGGAAGGGAAGGAAAGA
The DNA here is from genome assembly GCA_036365145.1 of Orientallactaga sibirica. Taxonomy (NCBI): domain Eukaryota; kingdom Metazoa; phylum Chordata; class Mammalia; order Rodentia; family Dipodidae; genus Orientallactaga; species Orientallactaga sibirica. Next base: position 25,766,695 of record JAEOAD010000026.1, on the reverse strand, counting down.
AAAAGGGAAGGAAAGGGGAAAGGGAAGGAAAGGGAAGGAAAGGGAAGGAAAGGGAAGAAAAGGGAAGGGGAAAGGAAAAGGAAAGAAAAAAAGACTAAGACAAACACCAAACCTTGACACTGGGAGACACTGAAACACAACAGAAACTGCCTGCCTTTGGATCTTTCTCCACAAAAGAAACAAACCTCTTCTGTTTCAGCCATACATGTTGGTGTCCCAGTTATCTACAGACTCACACATCCCAGAGAACCCTCTACCTGCATGTTCTGACCCTGCCTACCCAGCCACAGCCCTGATTACCTGAAGAAGACCAGATGTTTCTCCTGCTTATGATTTCGAAGAAAATGGACCAGCTGATTAAATTTCTCATCTGCCTTACATACCTACAAAAGATAAAATAAAAACATACTTAACAACCAGGCATGCTGGGCATGGTAGCACACGCCTTTAATCCCAGCACTCGGGAGGCAGAGGTAGGAGAGTCACCTTGAGTTCAAGGCCACTCTGAGACTACAGTGAATTCTAGGTCAGCCTGAGCTAGAGTGAAACCCTACCTCAAAAAACAAAAAAAAAAAAAAAAAAAAAAAAGGCATGGTGGCACATGCCTTTAATCCCCAGCACTAGGGAGGCTGAGTGACTTCCAGATCAGACCAGATTAGACTGAGATCCTATTAAACAACAACAACAAAAAAAATTTTAAGATGATGAATAGGGTTGAGGAGATGGCTCAATGGTTAAAGGAGCTTGTTTACAAAGCCTACTAGCCAAGGTTTGATTCTCCAGTACTCAAGTAAAGCCAGAACACAAAGTGGCACGTGTCTGGAATTCAATTACAGCAGTAAGATGCCCCACTCTGTCCATTCTCTCTCTTTTTCTCAAGTAAATATTTTTAAAAATTTTTTTAAAGATATATGGGGCTGGAGAAATGGCTCAGTGGTTAAGGTGTTTGCCTTCAAAGTCAAAGGATCCCGGTTCGATTCTCCAGGACCCATGTAAGCTAGATGCACAAGGGGCACATGCATCTGGAGTTCGTTTGCAGTGGCCAGAGACCCTGGTATGCCCATTCTCTGTCTGCTGCTCTTCTATCTCTCTCTCTGCTTGCAAATAAATAAATAAAAATTTTAAAAAAAGAAAGACATGGCCAGGCGTGGTGGTCCACACCTTTAAATCCAGCACTTGGGAGGCAGAGGAAGGAGGATCGCCATGAGTTCAAGGCCACTCTGAGACTACATACTGAATTCCAGATCAGCCTAGGTTAGAGTGAGACCCTACCTCAAAAACAAAAAACAAAAAAAAATTATATATATGCATATACACCTACATGAATACCTCCAGGACTGTTTTCTGTTTCAGCCTTTCATCTGGGAATGCAATTTCCCCCAGCCTGAACAGAAGTTAGTTATCAGCCAGCCTGGCTTAGAACACATCACCATGTATTGCTAACTATAAAGAGTTATCTGAGTCACAAAATCATGTAACTAAGGAACAGTGGCATCTAAGCAACAGTTTCCAAGTCCCAGTATACAGACAGGATGTGCCAGCTCTAACACCAGCTCCTGGGGAGATTAACATGCAGATCTCGGCCAGCCCACAGACTTCGCGTTGGTGGGTCTGACACAGGACCAAGAATGTGCATTAGCTATAAGTTTCCAAAATTCTGAGACCAAGTTGAGAAGTCACAGCACTAAGTTAAGCACAGCTTCATAAAAGAATTATTTGAATAGTCTCCATGGAGACAGACTCCAGGATCCTTAACCTGTCGGGTGCTTTGTCCATCCCCACCTGGGTGTTCGCCAAAATCAGATGTGGCAAATACTTGTAATCCCAGCCAGAGGGATCATGAGTATAAAGTCATTCTTAGTTACATAGTGAGTTAGAAGCCAGCTTGGGCTACATGAAATGCTATCTCAAAAAAGAAAAACAGTTTTTTTTTACATGAGCTCACTAAAATGAATGCAACAGCAACTATTATGGTCATATATTAGTTCTTTTGTTTGTTTGTTTACCTAATTATTTATTTGACAGAGAGAGAGAGAATGGGTGTGCCAGGGCCTCCAGACACATGCGCCACCTTGTGCGTCTGGCTTATGTGGGTCCTGGGGGATTGGCTTTGCAGGCAAAAGTCTTAACTGCCAAGCCATCTATTCAGCCCTGTTTGTTTGTGTTTTGGGGTAGGGTTTCACTCTAGCCCAGGTTGAACTGGAACTACTCTGCAGCCCCAGCTGGCCTTAAACCCAGTGATCCTCCTACCTGAGCCCACGGAGTGCTAAGATTAAAGCCATAGCCATTCATAGGTTGTTTATGTCCTAAACCCCTTATGTGCAGTGGCTATCTTCAACAAGCCTACACAGTGGGTACTGTAGCCCAACTACAAATGCTCCATTTCTGAGGGACAAAGCCAAGATGTGCCTCTGGAGTCTTGCTCTAGCTCCCAGGCTCCCCACTCTACACCATGTTCAGAATCCTGGCTCTCCTGGGAAAAATCAGCTTCCTGCCTTACATGGCCCAGCCTGGTCAGAAAAATGAAGGGCAAACCAATTGCAATGTCAATAGCATTCTCTATGTAGCTGTCCTAGGAGACAACAGACTCACCCAACTGACAGTCCGCAGCCTTCTCCTAGAAAACAGAAGCCATGCTCAGAGGCTAAGATGTGCCTCTGCCCTAAAGAAAAGCCCAGCCAGGGCTGGAAAGATGGCTTAGTAGTTAAGGCACTTGCCCGTGAAGCCTAATAACCCAGGTTCAACTCCCCAGAACCCATATAAGCCAAGTGCACATGGTGGTGCAGGCATCTGAACTGTGTCTGCAATTGCTAAAGGCCCTGGCGCACATATTCTCTCTCTCTAATAAATAAATAAATTAATTAATTAAATAAAATGTTTGTTTGTTTTTCAAGGTAGAGTCTCACTCTGGCCCAGGCTGACCTGGAATTCACTATGTAGTCTCAGGGTGGCCTTGAACTCACGGCAATCCTCCTACCTCTGCCTCCCGAGTGCTGGGATTAAAGGCGTGCGCCACCATGCTGGCTCTTTTTTTCCTCTTTTTAAAAATACTTTTAAAACATTTTATTTCCTGGGCGTGGTGGCGCACGCCTTTAATCCCAGCACCCGGGAGGCAGAAGTAGGAGGATTGCCGTGAGTTCAAGGCCACCCTGAGACTACATAGTGAATTCCAGGTCAGCCTGGGTTAGAGTGAAACCCTACCTCGAAAAACAAACAAACAAAAAAAGCCTATCCAGGCTGAGGATCTGACATGCACTGTAAACAGTGACACTGGTCTCTTGGCTACCCTATAGCCCATATCCAGTAATGGAAAAGAACAGAACTCACAAGGCCTTCTTACTAAACAATGAAATTCCCAAAGCCCATCCCCTGCCTTAGAGAAGCACTGCAGAAGAGCAGCTGGGACTTTGGGCCACAAAGCCAGCAATGTTCAAATTCTGGTCAGACACTGGGGACAGTCAGCCGTGGAGCAAAACAGTTACCTGACACACATCTGCAGTCAAAATGACATGCTGTGGCCGGGAGTGGTGGCGCACGCCTTTAATCCCAGCACTCGGGAGGCAGCGGTAGGAGGATCACCGTGAGTTCGAGGCCACCCTGAGAATAGAGTGAACTCCAGGTCAGCCTGAACTAGAGTGAGACCCTACCTCGAAAAAAAAAAAAAAAGACATGCTGTGTCTTGCCTTCTAAGACATAGGCTGAACCATTACTGCCCCAGCACAACCACCCAGGCAAGCATGATCAAACGGAGCTTCAGAGACACTGCACTTGAAATGTTTCTGCTTAAGTTAACTTAGATACTCACCCAACAAATATGACCATTTGTCACTCAGACACCTTGTCCAAGCTGTGCCCCCAAATGCATTTCTAAATGTTCCAGGATCTCATTTATAGAATAAATGCCCTAGCAATCTTCAAGCTTTCATCATCATCTCTGAGCAGCAGCAGGACAGACTAGCAAGCACCCTGTGCTCACCATGTAATAGTTCTCCAGACGTGAAGGTGTTTTTTGGGTGCTGCTGGCTGCCACACCCTTCTCCTTCACAGAGATGCGGACAGGGTTCCGGAGGCCGGCTCGCACCAAGTTTTCCACTTCCTGCGTCTGTGTGGCTGAGAAGAGGCCTGTTCTCCTCTGCTTTGGCAAAAACTCCAGGATTGTGTTTATGCTAAAATAAGAAAATGTATCCTTACAGCTCACTGTCAACATTTAACCAGCAGCACATCAAGATGCCACACAGAGCCAGGTGTGGTGGCACACACCTTTAATCCCAGCATTCGGGAGGCAGAGTTCGAGGCCACGCTGAGACTACACAGTGATTTCCAGGTCAGCCTGAGCTAGATTGAGACCCTACCTCGGAAAAAAAAAAAAAAAAAGCCACACAGGTACTGTTTTTCAAGGTAGGATCTCACTGTAGCACAGGATGACCTGGAATTCACTATGTAGTCCCAGGGTGGTCTCAAACTCATGGCAATCCTCCTACCTCTGCCTCCTGAGTGCTGGGATTAAAGGCATATGCCACCATGCCCACCCTGGGACTTGTTTTTAATCTATTTGCAAGCAGAGAGAGAGAATAGGCTTTTTTTTTTTTTTTTTGGAGGTAGGGTTTCACCTGGTCCAGGCTGACCTGGAATTAACTATGTAGTCTCAGGGTGGCCTCGAAATCAAGGCAATCCTCCTACCTCTGCCTCCCGAGTGCTGGGATTAAAGGCATGCACCACCACGCCTGGCTGAGAATAGGCTTCTTGCCACAGCAAAAGAACTCCAAATGGGGCTGGAGAGATGGCTTAGCGGCTAAGGCGCCTACCTGCTAAGCCTAAGAACGCTGGTTCCAATCTCCAGCAGTTCCAATCTCCAGGTCCCACGTTTAGCCAGATGCAAAGTGACGCAAGTGCGCAATGCCGCACTTGACCACAAGGAGGCACACACATCTGGATTTCATTCGCAGCAGCTGAGAGACTGCTGGCACGCCCATCTCTGTCTCCCTCTCCCTCTCTGTCTATCTCTCTCTGTCTCTCTCTCCAAAAATAAATTAAAAAAAAAAAAAAAAAAAAAACTCCAAATGTATGCGCCCCATTGGGCTTCTGGCTTTACATGGGCACTGGGGAATCAAACCTGGGCTGGCAGGCTTTGCAAGCAAGCATCTTTATCCACTGAGCTTTCTCTACAGCCCCTCACAGAAGTACTGAAAAATCCGGAAGATCCAGGAATGGTGGTACAATCCTGTATTCCCAGCATTTGGAAGGCTAAAGCAGAAGGACTGCCACAAGTTTGAGGTGAGCCAGGATTACATAGTAAGAGTCTATCTCAAACATAAAAGACCAGATGAAGCTGGGCGTGGTGGTGCACGCCTTTAATCCCAGCACTCAGGAGGCAGAGGAAGGAGGATCACCATAAGTACAAGGCCACCCTGAAAATACACAGTGAATTCCAGGTCAGCCTGGGCTAGAGTGAGACCCTACCTCGAAAAACAAAAAAAAAAAAAAAAAAAGACCAGCTGAGGCCTGGGGTGGTGGCACATGTCTTTAAGCCCAGCACTCCCGAGGCAGAGGTAGGAGGATCACCACTGAGTTCAAGGCCACCCTGAGACTACATGGTGAATTCCAGATCAGCCTGACTAGAGTGAGATCCTACCTTAAAAAAAAAAAAAAAAAAAAAGACCAGCTGATCAATGTCTCCACTGTCTTACATACTTGCAAAAACAAAAAAAGGAAAATAGGCCTGGAGAGATGGTTTAGTGGTTAAGGTGCCTGCCTGCGAAGCCTAAGAATGCCCGTTCAGTTCTCCAGGTCCCACATTTAGCCAGACACAAAAGTGAGGCAAGCACACAATGTCGCACATGTCCACAAGGGGGTGCAAGTGTCTGGAATTCATTCACAGAGGCTGAGAGGCCTCTGGTGCACCCATTCTCTGCCTTTTCCTCTCTCAAATAAAAAAAAAAAAAAAAAAAAAAAAAAGGGCTGGAGAGATGGCTTGGCAGTTAAGGCACCTGCCTGCCAAGCCTAAGAATGCCGGTTCCAATCTCCAGCTCCCACGTTTAGCCAGTCATAAAGTAATGCAAGAGTGCAATGCTGCACTTGCCCAGGCAGTGCCACTGGAGTTCGTCCCATTCTCTCTCTTCTCTCTCAAATAAAAAAATTTTTAAAAAGGAAAATAAAATGGCACACACCTTTAATTCCAGCACTCAGGAATATGAGACAGAAGGATTGCCATAAATCTGAGACCAGCTTAGGCTATAAAGTGAGTTTGAAGTCAGCCTAAGCTAGAGTGAGACCTTGCCTCAAAAAAGAAAGAGGAGAGCTGAAGAGATGGCCTAGTGGTTAAGGCACTTTCCTACAAAGCCTAAGGATCCAGGTTCGATGTTTCAGTATCCATGTAAAACCAGATGCACAAAGTGGCACATGAATCTGAAGTTCATTTGCAACAGCTGGAGGCCCTGGTGTGCACATTTCTCTCTCTCTCTGCTTGCAAATAAATAAATAAAAACCAGAAGGAAGGAAGGAAGGAAGGAAGGAAGGAAGGAAGGAAGGAAGGAAGGAAGGAAGGGAGGGAGGGAGGGAGGGAGGGAGGGAGGGAGGGAGGGAGGGAGGGAGGGGGGGAGGAGGGAGGGGAAAGGAGGGAGGGGAGGGAAAGGGAGGGAGGGGAGGAGGGAAAGGGAGGAAGGGAAGGAAAAAGAAAGAAAAAAGAGAAGGGAAGAAAGAGAAAGGAAGGAGAAAGGGGAGGAAAAGCAAAACCCAAAACCAGAAAAAAAAATTTTTTTAACACCAGCTAGTCATGGATATGCCTCTATAATATAGTGCTCACCTAGCATGTATGAGGTAACTGCGTTTGATCCTTAGTAGTACAAAAATAAGTTAATTTAAAAAGAAAATGGGGGGGCTGGAGAGATGGCTTAGTGGTTAAGGCACTTGCTTACAAAGCCAAAGGACCTAGGTTTGATACCCCAGGACTCATGTAAGCCAGATGCACAAGATGGCACATGCATCTGGAATTCATTTGCAATGGCTGGATATCCTGGTGTGACCATTCTCTCTCTCTCTCTTCTCTCCCTCTGTCTGACTCTGTCTCTCTCAAATAAATAAATAAAAATAATAATTTTTTTGGAGAGAGACACAGACAGAGGGAGAGGAAGACAGATCGAGATGGGCGAGACAGCAGCCTCTCAGCTACTGCGAACAAAATCCAGATGAGTATGCCCCCCTTGTGGTCAAGTGTGGCATTGCACCCTTGCATCACTTTGTATCTGGCTAAACGTGGGACCTGGAGATTGGAACAGCTGGAGATTGGAACAAGTGTTCTTAGGCTTAGGAGGCAGGCGCCTTAACCGCTAAACCATCTCTCCAGCCCATAAAATATTTTTTAAGGATTGCCGAGCGTTCAAGGCTACCCTGAGACTACATAGTTAATTCCAGGTCAGCCTGGAGGACCAGAATGAGACCCTACCTCACAAAACCAAAAAAAAATATATATATATATATATATAAAAAGAAATAAAGCCAGGCATGGTGGTGCATGCCTTTAATCCCAGATCTCAGTAGGCAGAGGTAAGAGGATTGCTGTGAGTTCAAGGCCACCCTGAGACTACATAGTAAATTCCAGGTCAGCCTGGGCTAGAGAGTGAAATCCTACCTCAAAAAACCAAAAAAAAAGAAAGAAAGAAAGAAAGAAAGAAAGAAAGAAAGAAAGAAAGAAAGAAAGAAAGAAAGAAAGAAAGAAAGAAAGAAAGAAAGAAAATGGGGGCTGGGGAGATGGTTAAAGGTACCTGCTTACAAAGCCTGCCAGCCTGAGTTTGAATTCCCAATACCCACATAAAGTCAGATGCACAAAGAAGTACATGTATCTGGAGTTCCTTTGCAATGGCAAAGGCCCTTGGGCAACCATACTCTCTCTTCTCTCTCTCTCAAATAAATTAATTTAAATATTTTAAAAATAAGTACAGAGAGACAGGCGTGGTGGCGCATGCCTTTAATCCCAACATTCAGGGGACAGAGGTAGGAGGATTGTCATGAGTTCAAGGCCACCCTGAGACTACATAGTTAATTCCAGGTCAGCCTGGGTCAGAGTGAGACCCTACCTCGAAAAACCAAAAAGTACAGGGCTGGAGAGATGGTTTAGTACTGCAAAGCCTAAGGACCCACGTTTGACTCTCCAGATCCCATGTAAGCCAGACGCACAAAAGCGAGGCAAGCACAAGGTTACATATACTGAGGAGGTGGTGCAAGTGTCTGGAGTCTGACTGCAGTGGCTGAGGGCCTGGCATGCCAATTCTCTCTCTCCCTCAATCTCTAAAATAAAAAAATAAAAATAAATAATAAATAATACAAAAATAAAAAGAAACTGGGAAGCCAGGCATGGTGGCACATGCCTTTATCTGAGCACTTGGAGGCAGAGGTAGGAGGATCACTGTGAATTTGAGGCCAGTCTGGAACTACAGTGAGTTCCAGGTCAGCCTAGACTACAGTGAGACCCTACCTTGGAAAAAAAAACTCACTAAATAAATAAATAGACTGGGAGGGGGCTGAGGAAATGGCTTAGTGGTCAAGGCATTTGCCTGCAAAGCCGAAGGACCCCAGATCAATTCCCCAGGACCCACATAAGCCAGATACACAAAGGGGCACATGCATCTGGAGTTCATTTGCACTGGCTGGAGGCCCTAGCATGCCTATTCTCTCTTTCTATCTGCCTCTTCCTCTCTCTCTGTCTCTCAAATAAATAAATAATAAAATATTTTTTAAAAATAGACTGAGAGGTATTGGGGAGATGGCTCCATGATTAAAGGGACTTACATGCAAACCCTGCCAGCCCAGGTTTAATGTACCAGCCACCCAAGTAGAGCAGAATGGGCATTCATGGCATTCATCGGCCCAGCCAGAGACCCTGGCACACCCATATGCACACACACATGCGTGAACTCACATACGTACATGCTCACACAAGCAAGTAATTTTTTTCAAAGATTGGGGCTGGAGATGGCTTAGTGGTTAAGGTGCTTGCCTGTGAAGCCTAAGGACCCATGTTCAACTCTCTAGGTCCCACATAAGCCAGACATACAAGATGACTCAAGCGTTCAAGGACGCACACACACACAAGGTGGCACAAGCATTTGAAGTTTGATTACAGTGGCTGGAGGCCCTGGCATGCCAATTCTCTCCCTCCCTCCCTCTCTCTCTCATACTTTCACTCTTGCTCTCTTAGATTAAAAGATTAAAAAAAAAAAAAAAAAAAAAAAGGTCAGTTTGTTGGGATGGCCTCAAAAAAGATGGGAATTCAGTGGCTACAAGACTAAGTATACAAATTTGATTCTCAGATCCCACATAAAAAGCTGGAAACTAAGCCGGGCATGGTGGCGCACGCCTTTAATCCCAGCACTCGGGAGGCAGAGGTAGGAGGATCGCCAAGAGTTCGAGGCCACCCTGAGACTACATAGTTAATTCCAGGTCAGCCTGGACCAGAGTGAGACCCTACCTTGCAAAACCAAAAAAAAAAAAAAGCTGGAAATTATGGCTAGCTTCCATGATCCCAGCACACTAACATCAAGACAGGAAGATTTCCTGGAAGCTCGAAAGTTCAAGGTAAGTACAGTAAAGAACAGCAAAAACAAGAGAGATCTTGCTCAAAAGGAGGTGGAAGGTGGGGACCAACACATGGAAGTTAACTCTCACACACAAAGAGAAAAGGAAAAAGGGACTCTATCTACTACTGCCTTCCATACTGTGAGGGACAGTCTCAACTCTAGCCCAGGCTGATGTGGAATTCACTATGTAGTCTCAGGGTGGCCTCAAACTCAAAGCCTAAATTCTGAGTTTACATAGTGAATTCCACGCCAGGCTGGGATAGAGCATGACACTACCTTGAAATACCAAATATACATACATTTTTTTACAAATTATTTATTTGAAAGACAGTGAAAGGGGGGAGAGAAAAAGAAAGAGAGAGAGCGAGAGAGAATGGGCATGCCAGGGCCTCCAGCTGTTGCAAACAAATTCCAGATGCAGGTGCCCCTTGTGCATCTGGCTTTCATGGGTCCTGAGAAATTGAACCTGAGTCCTTTGCTTTGCAGGCAAGTGTCGTAGCCATTAAGCCATCCCTACAGCCCTCAAAATATTTTTGACAGGGCTGGAGGGACGGCTTAGTGGTTAAGGCATTTGCCTGCAAAGCCAAAGGACCCAGGTTCAATTCCCCAGTACTCAAGCTAGCCAGATGCACAAGGGAGCACACATATCTGGAGTTCGTTTACAATGGCTGGAGGCCCTGGTGTGACGTACATCTTTAATCCCAGCACTTGGGAGGCAGAGGTAGGAGGATCACCATGAGTTCAAGGACACCCTGAGACTACATTGTGAATTCCAGGTCAGCCTGAACTAGAGCAAGACCCTACCTTGGAAAACCAAAATATAAATAAATGTGTGTATATGTGTGTGTGTGTGTGTGTGTGTGTGTGTGTGTGTGTGTGTGTATTTCTTTTTGAAGAACTGATGAAGGAATTCCATATTAATCTCCAACTAGGCATTACCCACCCACCAGTGAAGAAGTCCAAACTCTGGTACCTTGCTTCAAACCCCATGTCTAAAAGTCTGTCTGCTTCATCCAGGACCAGAACATCCAGGGTTCTCACACAGCTGGCCAGATCCAGGCCCTCAGCCTTCCTCCGGAACATGTCCTCTAGGCGGCCAGGTGTTGCTACCACGATGTTCCCACTGTAGAAAGGAAGTTAACAGTTGCCATGAGTTCTGGATCTCAGGAATACTGATGATGGTTATCAAAACCAACTTTCATGTTCCACCAGAACCCTCTAGATCCCAGTAAGAAGAAAGAGGCTGCAGAGTAAGAACAAGAGCTGTGAGAGAGACCAGCCACAATCAAAGCACAGTGGGAAAATGTTAGCCCACGTGGCCAACCTGGCCACCTGTTCTGATAAACACTGATTTCACTAGCATACAACCCACAATCTTCCTTCCACTCTGTACAGCAGCTGAGTAACTGTGACAAAAACTACTGTCCTTGAGCTGGAAAGATGGCTTAGCAGTTAAGGCACTTGCCTGCAAAGCCTAAGGACCCAGGTTCAATTCCCCAGTACCCATATAAACCAAGTACACAAGGTGATGGATGCTTCTGGAATTCATTTGCAGTGGCTTAGAGGCCCTGGCACACCCATTCTCTAGCTCCCTTTTTCTTTTTTTCTCTATCTCAAATAAATAAATAAATAAAATATTTAAAAAGAAAAATAAATAACTACTTAAGCTGGGTATGGTGGCGCATGCCTCTAATCCCAGCACTCAGGATGCAGAGGTAGGAGAACTGCCATGAGTTCAAGGCCACACAGAGATTACATAGTGAATTCCAGATTAGCCTCTGTCGGGCACAGTTAAGGACCCCAAGCCACTGCAGGTTAAAACAGGCCTGAGCTGTCAGGCACAGCTAAGGGCCCCAGGCTGTAGGAGGTTGCAGCAGGCCCAGACCCCAATAATCTAACCTTGAGACCAGCAGGAGTGGGGCCGCTCCCTCCACCTGCCTGGGGCACCTGGATGTCCTGATAAGACTTAGGTTTCAGTTTCCCTACTCACCCCTATATGTTAATGAAGTATTAGCCAGCAGTCTTCACACAGCCAATCCCCCTGTGACCCTTACCTCGTATCTCTTCCCGCCACTACATGAACAAGCTAATCCCCCTGTGACCTGTACCCTGTACCTCTTCCCACCACTACATGAACACTTATTAGCCCTCTCCCCTGACAAATAAATGAGCTGTCCTCTGACGCAGTCTCATGGGTGTTTCTTCCCATTGTGCTCATAGCCACTCAAGACTCTGATCCCCAGCCACCTGGACGTCTCCGGGGTGCAGCTGGTGCTCGAACAGGGACCCTCTGAGATGCGCTGGGATAGGTGAATGCTCCCCATGAGGGATATTGGCCCCTGTGGCCTTGCCTCCAGGCTTGAGGGGGGCCAGGTTTCTCTTTTTCCTCCTTTACTTTCAGTTTGCAACATTGCAAGGGACCAAATAAGGCAAACCAGCAACTGATGTCTCTTGGCTGGGGCCACTCCCCAGCATTGATTGAAGGCCCCAAGCCCACTGTTTGGACCCTGACAACCCACTAGGGTGAGAGCAACAACTTTCTGTCTAGCTGTCTCCAACACCAAAACCCAGTAACGCAATGACCATTTAAAAGCCCTTAGGGCAGTCGCCAGACTCTTAAACTTGTGATCAGACTTACATCCGGGCCTTTGGGGAATCCCCTGGTGCTATCCAGCCCTCAGGAAAGTTGCTCTCTGGTCTTGGTATCTCCACTCTTTTTCTATCATAGGTAATATCACCTCCCACCAAAGGAGGCATAAATTCGAGGTTTACGAGCACTTCTCAAGGCTAGAAGCATTAAGCTTTCCCAGAAAGAAGCCATCTCCTTCTGGCAGTCCTCCAGATTGCCCCTTGGGTGATTTCTGGGGATCCATATGACCCAGATATATGGACCCGCATAGCTTATCTGGCCAGGAGACAAGAAGTTCAGGAAGGATTCCCCCCACTCTCTTTCCTCCCAATTATAGCCACTATTAGGCAACATATTAGTCCTAAGTCCACCGTGCCAAAATCAGATGATGACTCCAATGAGGAAGCCTGAGGACCAGCCAGTGGTGGACCTCAGTTTCCTTGAAAAGGCTATAGAAGAAATTAGAAAGAAAATTACCCCAGACTCCCCCGTGCCCACCCCCTTTACCCACCCCTACCACCCTACCCACCTCCTGATCTGGGCTGTTCCCCCTCCAGACTCATGTTACACGAGCCAAAAGAATTCCAACATGATAAATTCCCCTGACCAGGACCCTTCTTCATCCGCCCCCTTACTTACACTCACACAACTATGCAAACTCCGAGATAACAATACAAATACACATAATCAAGGAGTCGCAGCTTTTCCTGTTAATGTACAACCAACACAGGCTCAGCTCCTACAATGGTATCCATATCAGGTCAATGACCTTAACGAACTCAGACAGGCAGTCAGGGGAGAATGGGATCCATGCACCATGCACTAAGTTCCTCCTCCAGAGCCTAGGGGCTCCCTTAGTGATATCTGCCGGTCTGCACTGCCCAGCCCCTATTCCTTCAGTGGGAAGCTCCCTATAGAGATGAATGCCTCCAACAAATAGGAAGGAATCAAAGCCAACAAAATATCGCCTGGGGGGTTGATGAATTATTTGGGCAGGGCAACTTCTCTACGGGTGCTAAACAAGCTCAACAGCCCCCAGAGTGTTACGACCAAGTACGCCTCTGCACCCTTCAGGCATGGGACAGAATAAGCCCCCCTTCTAGCCCCCAAGATAATACCTCCTCCTTGCTGTTCCTCCATCAAAAGCCAGAGGAAATCCTCTCTGACTTTATATTAAGAACAAAAACCAATTTAGAGAGAAAAATTCCTGACCCAACAGCCAGGGATCTCCTCCTCAAAAACATCATGTGGGAAGGCATGACCTCAGAATGTAGACCAACCAGCCTGCCAAGGTCTAAAGGATGAACATTATGATAAATGGATGGATAGTCGCTACCCAGGATATTGGGGCTGCCTTACCCAAGGCTGCTTCTTTAGCACAGGCCTTTGCAGCAGCCTTAAAAGCTAAAGGAAAATGTTTTAATTGTGGGGAGGAAGGACATTGGAAAGGGGAATGCCCCCCCACACCAAGCCATTAAGGGCCCAAATACACTCACCCATCCCTGAAAAACAATTTGCCCTAGATGCCGCAAAGGGTTTCACTGGAAAAAAGACTGCCGCTCCAATTATGACAAGATGGAAAACCCCTGGAGCCTTTAAACTTCAAAAGGGGCAACCCTCAGCCCTGCCAGTAAGAAGAAAGTCCATAATGCACAGTGGGTGACAATCATTCTAGAGGGGGCCCACCCAAGGTTGGCCCTAGAGGTCACAGGCAAAATATGCAAATGCCTGATTGGCACTGGGGCAGATAAAACAATCCTAAAACAAACTGAAATTCCCAATGCTGGGAATTAATCCCTGGGCCATAGCTAATGGGGACAGGGGGTCCTTCACAGACATTTATCACCAAAGAGGCCTTAAAATGGAAGGACCCAGATGGAACAACAGATCTTTTATCAGACCCCTCGTGGCCAATGTAACAACCAACCTTTTAGGGAGGGACATCCTCAAGGCCCTAGATGTGGTCATTGTCAGCAATAAAGGGGGGGAATGCATTGAAATGGAGGATTATGAGAGATGACTTCGCCGGTGTCACCTTGAATCCTAAAAGCCACTGTTAAATATAAGACTCCCAGCCTAGAATGGCTCTCTAATGAATCAGTCTGGGTTGAACAGTGGCCTCTGCCAAGGGAGAAACTCAAAGTTAATAACAGAACAACTCCAACTTAATCATATCCACCCCTCACGGAGTCAATGGAATACCCCTGTATTTGTGATCCAAAAGAATTCAGGAGGAGGGAGGCTATTACAAGACCTCAGGACTGTTAATAAAACAATGCTCATTTGGGGCGCCCCTCAGAGAGGGCTGCTTCTTGTATCAGCTATCCCGGCCAATATTCCCCTCCTTGCCATTGATATCAAAGACTGCTTTTTTCTATTCCCTTACACCCCCGGGACCAACAATGCTTTGCATTCTCAATCCCTTCTGTTAATAACTCCGGACCAACCAGGCACTTTGAGTGGATGGTACTGCCCCAAGCGATGGCAAATAGCCCCACTATATGTCAAGAGGCAGTTGCTATGGCACTAAAGCCCCATTTAGACCAACATTTAGACCTCAACATTTATCATTACATGGATGACATCCTGGTATTGAAGGACTCATCCATGTCACCAGCCAAACTGAGGGACCAACTGATACCCTCCCTCATTTCGGCAGGCTTTAAAATTGCCCCCAAAAAGGTTCATTCAACTCATTCCCCCATGACCTTCCTAGGGACGGAGCTCTCCCTCACCTCTGCTCGACCCCTTAAACCTACACTCTCCTTCCCTCAAAAGCTCACATCGGCTTCACTTCAGAACTTCCTTGGAAATCTCAATTGGCTCCGACCGTGGCTACCTATCCCTACGAGTGATTTATAGCCCCTTTTTGATATGCTCAAAGGCAATAAAGACCCATCCTCCCCCCAGGTCCTGAGCCCAGGAGCAAAACATGTATTGACCAAAATCAACAATATGTTTCAAAACATGGCCCTTGCTCAATATTCACCAGATAGACCAGTTCAACTCATGATATTCAATTCCTCCCCAACCATGATGGGAGCACTGTATCAATCCCAGGGGGTCCTAGAATGACTCCAAACCTCCATTGGTGGTACTCCAAGAATAATGACAGAGAATGACACCCTTGCAGCCATGATCAAATCCAGGAGGGATGGGGCCCTCCAAACCTTAGGCAAGGAACCTGATTATTATAACTCCCTTCTCCCTCTCCAGTATTCAGTGGATACTTAAAAACCATTCCCACTGGGCATGGTGCCACATGCCTTTAATCCCAGCACATGGGAGGCAGAGGTAAGAGGAATGCCATGAGTTCAAGGCCACCCTGAGAATACAGAGTGAATTCCACATCAGCCTGGGCTAGAGTGAGACCCTACCTCGAAAAACCAAAAAAAAAAAAAAAAAAAAAAAAAACAAAAAAAAAAACCCTGATTTGCAATTAGTCTAATGGGCTTCCCTGGTCAGATTGACAACCTTTACCCTAATGAAAAGTGGATCTCCACCATACCTCTTTTAAGATGGCTCAAGCCCCATCTCTGTTCAAATAAATCAATCCCTGGGGCACCCCCTATCTTTACAGATGGAGGAAAAAAAGGAGCAGCTATAGTCCTCTACCACATCAACCTCCCACCACCCACTTTAAAGATCTTCCTAATAAGGGCTTGGAGATGCCTTAGTGGTTAAGCGCTTGCCTGTGAAGCCTAAAGATCCCAGTTCAAGGCTTTATTCTCCAGGTGCTACATAAGCCAGATGCACATGATGGCGCATGCATCTGGAGTTCATTGGCAGTTTCTAGAGGCCTTGGTGTGCCCATTCCCTCTTGCTCTCCCTTTCTGTCTCTAATAAATAAAAATAAATAAATAAAAACTTTTAAAAAAAAAAAGCTTTGTTTTTTTTTTTTTTTGTTTATTTTTATTTATTTATTAGCAACAGACAGAGGCAGAGAGAGAGAGAGAGAGATAGAGAGAGAGAGAGAAAGGGTGCACCAGGGCCTCCAGCCACTGCAAACAAACGCCAGATGCATGCACCACCTTGTGCATCTGGCTTATGTGGGTACTGGGGAATTGAGCCTCAAACCAGGGTCCTTAGGCTTCATAGGCAAGCACTTAACTGCTGAGCCATCTCTCCAGCCCCCAAAAGAGCTTCTTAATAAATCCCCACATGCTATTTATCTGGCACTCCAAGAGGAGGAAGGTCCCTTTAACCGCTTTTCTGACAGTATTTACGCTGTCAACTTGTTCCCCTGGCTCGCTGGCTATTCATTCAGCTAGATGAAAACCCACTTTCACCACTGCTAACTAAAGTCTCTAATCTCATACATAAGAGGAGGGACCCCCTGTTTGGACAGCATATCAGGTCATATAGCCCCCTACCCGGCCCCCTCACTGAAGGGAATGCTCTAGTGGACCAGCCAGCCACCCACGGGAGCCCAACAGATACCCTTCTGGCCACCCTTGAGGTGCTGAAAAATTCCATGCTAACATCCACGTCAACCTCAAGGGGCTACAATCACGCTTCCCCCTAATCCCTAAAAATCAACTCCAACACATACAACAACCTGCCACTCTTGTGCCTCATTAATAACAACACCTGCCCTTCAGACGATGAGCACCAACCCTCGAGGCCTCAAAGCTAATGCCCTTTGGCAAATTGATGTCACCCATATTCCCCAATTCAACCAACAAAAATATGTCTTTGTTACAGTGGATACATATTCCCACTTCATATGGGCCACAGCACAAACAGGAGAAGCTCAAAAAAAACTTATACATCATATGCTCTCCACTTTTGCCATCATGGGTATCCCCCACAAAATAAAAACTGACAATGGGAGCTGGAGAAACGGCTTAGGGGTTAAGGCATTTGCCTGTGAAGCCAAAGGACCCAGGTTCTATTCCCCAGGACCCACATAAGCCAGATACACAAGGGGCACATGCCATCTGGAGTTCATTTGCAGTGGCTAGAGGCCCTGGCATGCCCATTCTTTCTCTCTCTTCTCTGTCTCTACTTGCAAATAAATAAATAAAAAAAAAATAAAAATAAAACTGACAAAGGTCCAGCCTTTACTAGCTCACCATTTAAAGCCTTTTGCATACAATGGAAAATTACTTATTACACAGGAATCCCCTACAATCCACAAGGTCAAGGAATAAAAGAACTCACCAAACTCTAAAAACTCAACTTAAAAAACAAAAGCCCACCGGGCATGGTGGCGCACGCCTTTAATCCCAGCACTTGGGAGGCAGAGGTAGGAGGATTGCCATGAGTTCGAGGCTACCCTGAGACTACAGAGTGAATTCCAGGTCAGCCTACCTCGAAAAACCAGGGCTGGAGAGATGGCTTAGTGGTTAAAGCACTTGCCTGCAAAGCCAAAGGATCTTGGTTCAATTCCCCAGTACCCACATAAGCCAGATGCACAGGGTGGTGCATGCATCTGGAGTTTGTTTGCAGTGGGTAGAGGCCCTGGCATGATCATTCTTTCTCTTTCTCTCTCTCTCCCTCTGCCTTGTTCTCTCTCTCTCAAATAAAGAAATAAAAATAAAATATTTTTTTAAAAAGCCCAATACATACCCACCCAATCTTCAACTAGCAATAGCCCAGACAACCTTAAATATTTTCAACATATACAAAAACTCCCAGCATCCCCCCCATCTCCCTCCATTGACACACACCAGTAGCTGCCCCTACATGTTCCCTATGTGTTAATGAGGTATCAGCCAGCAGCCTTCACACAGCCAATCCCCCTGTGACCTGTACCCTGTACCTCTTCCTGCCACTACATGAACACTTATTAGCCCACTCCCCTAGCAAATAAACAAGTGTCATCTGATGCAGTCTCCCGGGTGTTTCTTCCTGTTGTGCTCACAGCCACTCAAGACTCTGATCCCCAGCCACCTGGATGTCTCCGGGGTGCTGGTGTGCAACAGCCCCCAAGTGGCCAGGGACCCACAAGCCTAGGCTAGTGCGAGACTCGACCTCAAAAAACCAAGGGAAGGGCTGGAGAGATGGCTTAGCGGTTAAGGCGCCTGCCTGGTAAGCCTAAGAACGCCCAATTCTCCAGGTCCCACATTTAGCCAGATGCAAAAAGTGACGCAAGGGTGCAATGCCACACTTGCCCACAAGGGGGTACACATGTCTGGAGTTCATTCACAGCGGCTGAGAGGCTGCAGGCACACCCATTCTCTGTCCCTCTCTCGCTCTCTCTTTCTGACTCTCTCCAAAAAAAAAAAAAAAAAAAAAAGGGAAGGGAGGAAAAAAAAAAAAAAAAAAAAAAAAAAACGACTGTCCTCAAAGCCTAAACAGAAAGTGTGCCAACCTCTGACCTAAAGCATGTGTCAGGGAACTGGACCGTAAGGAATTTAGACAGGCCACAGTGCTGCTCAATAGCAGAATGCTTGCCTAGCATGCATAAGGCCCTGGGTTCCCATCACAGTAACAAGAAAGGAAGGAGGGGGAGAGAGTACAGAGGAAGGGTAGGAGGAAATCAGACTACCAGGCTGACTTGTAGACTAGCTGCCCTGCAAGACAAGTTTTTACAATGTGGACAACATGTGACAGTGGAAAAAAAATCAGAACACACATGCACCTGGAACTGCATCCTCTAAAACATTCAAAACTTGGCAATACCAAGAGGCCTGCCAAGAGAAACTCAAGTTGAGAAGAGTACCTGGGGCACAAAGGTGCTTGCAGTCAGGTTGTTTACAGCCTAGCCTGGCCTGGCTTCCAGAAAACCTTGAGTGTGTATCCACAGGGCCTATGCCCGCCAAGGGCACCAATAGGTGGGCCTGAAGGGCACTTCTGATGAGCTGAAGGACCTACATGAATCCTCTCAAGTTCAGAGCCAAGAGCAAGCACAATTGAGCACTCACCCTTGTTGTTTAAACCTCTCCACATCTTCTCCAGGGTTCCGCCCTCCGATCCATAGAATCTGCCTAGAACAAGAAACAGGTCTTGGAACAAGTCAGGCAAACAGCCACTCAGCACCAGGGTCACTGCCCCCAATTTACCTGAACTGGGGGAAGTTCTTCGTGAAATGTGACAGGACCTCATCTATCTGAATGGCCAGCTCTCTAGTGGGGGTGATGACTATGGCTCCCACCTGTCCACGTGAAAGGAAGCAATATGGTCAGCAGTGCTGGGAGAGCCCCACCCTGCCATCATCCCAGAGAAAGGTTCCCAGGGAACAGCAGCTTCTGGACGGCCCCAGCAGCCTCAGGGAGCATCTCTGAACAATGGTTGTGCAGCTCAGTGGGAGCAATAAGGATCAAGAGCTTCCTCCTCTTCCCTTCCCCTCCTCCCACTCGGTCATCCTCAATTAGGCATGCGATTTTGGAACCACCTCCTGGGCAGAGAAGGGGGACTACAAACTCCCCCAGTCCCCATTCAGTCACCACACAGAGAACTTTTCTCCTCCGGTCTTGGTCTTCCCATCACCATTCCCATAACCATTCCCATAACCATTCCCATCCCTCACTTTCTTTTTTTCTTTTTTTTTTTCTTGGGGGGTTTTTCGAGGTAGGGTCTAACTCTAGCCTAGGCTGACCTGGAACTCACTATGTAGTCTCAGGGTGATCTTCCTACCTCTGCCTCCCAAGCCCTGGGATTAAAGGCATGTGCCACCACGCCCAGCTTTGTCCCTCACTTTCTTTACCTATGGTTCCAGAGCAACCACCCCACCCCCAGAACCTTCCAGTTTCTCCTGATATTAAATAAGAAAGAGTCTTGGTCCCCAAAATACTTTGTCTCAGGTTCCCCTACATCTAGAACCAAGACCTGATAGTAGTGTGCGTGCCTACCATACACAAGTCCCTAGGTTCAATTGACAGGTCATGAAGTAATTAATAAACAAGAGCTTTGAGTTATGTCATTTGTTCACTCTGAACTCATGGTCACGGTAACTCATTCCCGAAGGAGGAAGCTCAGCTCACTTATTTTCTGTGCATACCTTAACCTGTGCTCAGGAACACCAGACAGCACTTTAGCCCTGTGCTAGGGGCAAATTTAAATAACAAAATCATCAATTAAAAAAATACAGAAGAAAAGCCAGGCGTGGTGGCGCACACCTTTAATCCCAGCACTAGGGAGGCAGAGGTAGGAGGATCACCATGAGTTCGAGGCCACCCTGAGACTACAGAGTGAATTCCAGGTCAGCCTGGACCAGAGTGAGACCCTACCTTGAAAAACCAAAAAAAAAAAAAAAAAAAATACAGAAGCCAGGCATGGTGGCACATGCCTTTAATCCTAGCACTTGGGAAGCAGAGGTAGGAGGATCACCATGAGTTCGAGGCCACCCTGAGAATACAGAGTAAATTCCAGGTCAGCCTGGGCTAGAGTGAGACCCTACCTCGAAAAAACAAAAACAAAAAAACAACAACAACAAAAAAAAAAAAACAGAAATGTGAAAATGTGGCAGTCCCCAGACAACAAGAAAGATATTTATTTAAAAGCTGGGCATAGTGGTGCATGCCTTTAATCACAGCACTTGGGAGGCAGAGGTAGGTGGATCATTGCGTGTTTGAGGCCACCCTGAGACTACATAGTGAATTCCAGGTCAGCCTGGAGAAATGGCTTAGTGGTTAAATGCTTGCCTGTGAAGCCTAAGGACCCAGGTTAGAGTTCGTTTGCAGTGGTTGGAGGCCCTGGCACGCCCATTCTCTCTCTATCTGCTTCTTTCCATGTCTGTAGCTCTCAAATAAATAAATTAAGATACTTGTTTACTGTGAAAGCTGAAATGGAAGGCTGTCCTGCCCACATCCATGATTACAAAAGAAGCTAGGCATTAACTGTGATTTATAAATTTTAACAAGCAGGCTAATTCAAAAACACAGGAACCTCAAATAGCAAGGATGGATGGTGTTTTAATTTTTAAGTTTTTGGTGAGCTTTCTAATTCCACCCTGAACACGCATGACTAAGTGACAATAAATGCTTTTAGCTCTCCTCACCTGACTCTTCTTTAACTTCTCTTCCCTTCTCAGAAGAATTTCCAGGATGGGGATGACAAAAGCAAGTGTTTTGCCACTACCTGTGACCTGCAAAGGGGACAATGGCTTTGGTTTGCTCTTCACTGGAATTTACTGGAAGGAAGGCATGGGGACAGGATACTTTTACACAAGGTACTTACTGCTTCTGCGGCAACATCTTTGTTTTTCATGAACAGAGGGATGGTGGCAGACTGAGGGGAGAGATTGCAAAGGACTGGTTACAGAAGGCCACAAATTCACAGCTAAAGCTGAAAACCATACACAGTATGACAGGGTCCTGGATTCATGTCCTGCCCACCTTACTTGTCCTTCTTGGATCAGGAAGGGGCTGAAGGCATTGGATTTTAAGGTCTTTTCATTCTGACACCACACAGTGATACAAATACACTCTTCAGTGTAAGTACCCTGCAGGACTCTGGCTTTTCAAGAACCATGGCCTGTGTGTTTAACAACCAAAACATCTACACTTGACGCAGACAGGGGTCTTTGGCTCTCAACATAAGTGATCTCTGTATCCCTAGCCTGGAAACATTTGGCAATGTATGTGTTTTTTATTTATTTATTTGAGAGAGAGAGAATGGGCATGACAGGGCCTCTAGCCACTGCAAACCAACTCCAGATGAAAGCGCCACCTGTGCATCTGGCTTATGTGGGTTCTAGGGAATGAACCTGGGTCCTTTGGCCTTGTAGGCAAATGCCTTAACCACTAAGCCAACTCTCCAGCCCAATATATGCAATTTTAATTTTCAGAACTGTGGGTAAGTCAGGCAGGATGACCCACACTATAATCCCAGCACTTGGGAGTCTGAGTAAGAGGAATCTCAAGGTTAAGGCCAACTTAGGCAATTTACAAAGACTCTGTCTATAAGTAAACAAAACCAAAAACAGGGCAGGGGATATAGCTCAGCACTTGAGAGTAGGTACCTTGTGCTTAGCATGCACCATAAAAATAAACTAAATTAAAAAAATAATAAAATCAAGCCAGGCATGGTGGCGCATGCCTTTAATCCCAGTACCCAGGAGGCAGAGGTAGGAAGATTGCTATGAGTTCACAGCCACCCTGAGGCTACATAGTGAATTCCAGATCAGCCTAGGCTGGAGTGAGACCCGGAAAAAAAAAATTAACCAAGATGAAGCACTAACTGCTATGGGCACCTGAGTCCGCAGTGATGTTGATAAACATCCTCTAATACCTTCACAGCGAAGAATTCCCCAGCTCAGAGACTGGGGATGTGGCTCAGTTGGAAGAGTGCTTGCTTATCATGCAAAATGCCCTGGGTTTGATCCCCAGCACCTCATAAAACTATACATGGTGTTGCCTGCCTGTAATCCCAGCCTGCTCTGGTCTGGAACTTTCTATGTAGTCTAGGATAACCTTCAAGTTCTGGTCCTCCTGCCTCTACCTCTCATTTGCTGGGATTACAAGTATGTGCCACCATACCCAATTGGTTTTTTAAATATTTATTTATTTATTTATTTATGATTTTAAAAAAGGGAGAGAAAGAGAGAGAAACAGGGAGGGAGGGAGAAAATGGAGAAGAATGGGCACGCTTGGCCCTCCAGCCACTGCAAACAAACTCCAGAAGCATGTACCACCTTGTGCATCTGGCTTAAGTGGTTCTTGGGATCAAACCCAAGTCTTAGCTGGGCGTGGTGGCACACACCTTTAATCCCAGCACTCAGGAGGCAGAGGTAGGAGGATTACTGTGAGTTCAAGGCCACCCTGAGACTACAGAGTGAATTCCAGGTCAGCCTAGGCTAGAGTGAGACTCTACCTCGAAAAACGAAAAACAAAAAACAACAAACCACAGTCTTCAGGTATGCTAGGCAAGCACTCTACATTAGTGCTAGAGATCAAATTCGGGTCCTCATGCCTATGTATGTGCAATAAGCCATCTTAAGCTACAAACTCAACCACATAATTTAAAGTATTCTAGTGACTGCATTAAGGAAAAAGAAATAAAATTCAGCAATATTTTTATTTAACTCAATATATAAAAATATCAACACTATAACATTTAGTTGACATTATAAAATTAAATATTTTCCATCCTTTTTCATGCTGTCTCTAAAATCCAATGCGCTATTTTATACATAGAGCAGAACTGAGTATGGACTATTTCAAGAGCTTGGCTGCCCCATTTTTAGGGATCAGAGTAGTAGGACAGACAGCTCTGGGCTTTGAGCCCCATGGATGGCAGAGACTAGTCTTTCTTTACTACATCCCCAGAATTCTCAGTCCTCATCTCCAGCCCTCCTAGCTCCCTCCACATCTTTCCTAGGTATCGTAGGGACATTTCAAACACATCTGAAAACAGAATTCTGCTGATGCCCTCTGTGAAACCTGGTACCATCCTAGCCTTCCTCATCTTGGCAAACTGCAACCTATCTACCCAGCAAAGAACAGAACTTCAGGGTCACTCTTGCCTGACTCCATACCCAGGCTCTCAACAACTCTGAAGCTAACAACCTTTTGACTTCTCAATATGCACTGCTTCCACACTATTCCACACCACTATCCTCTCTCAGGGCACACTGGCTAACTCATCCCAACTGAAGTCCATTATTTTGTGTGTGTGTGTGCCTGTGTGTTTGTGTGTGTAGTATATGCATGCTTGTAGAGGTCATAGGGGGACAACAGGCATCCTTCTCTATCATTCTTCTGCTCTATTTCCTTGAACAGGGTCCCTCACTGAACAAGCTCATGCCATTTTTTGGTGAGACTGGCTGACTAGCAAGTCCCTTCTGTCTCTACCCACCTTAGCACTGGGATTATTAGTCATATATATGGCCATGCCCAGCTTTTTACATGGGTGCTAGGGCTTAAACTGAGGTCTTCATGCTTGCACAGCAAGCTACCTTATCTACTGAGGCACCTCCCAAGACCGTGAAATCCATTCTCTACACAGAAGTCCCATTCCTTTTCTTCTTATATAGTTTCCAATACATGATTGGTTCCTGCTATATTTAGAACAAAACCTAAGAGCTGGAGAGATGGCTTAGTAGTTACGGTGGTTGCCTATAAAGCCAAAGGACCCAGGTTTAATTACTCAGGACTCACACAAGCCAGATGCACAATGATGCATGAGTCTGGAGTTCGTTTGCAGTGGCTGGAGGCCCCTTTTCTGTTTCTGTTTCTATCTGCCTTTTCTATCTAAAATAAATAGGGCTGAAGAGATGGCTTAGTGGTTAAGGTGCTTGCCTGAAAAGTGAAAAGACTTCGGTTCAATTCCCCTTGACAAACGTAAGCCAGATGCACAAGGTGGCACATGCATCTGGAGTTTGTTTACAGTGGCTGGAAGCTCTGGCATGTCCTTTCTCTTTCTCTCTCTCTCTCTAATAAATAAATAAAATATTATATATATTTTTTCCTTTGGTTTTTTGAGGTAGGGTTTCACTCTATTCCAGGCTGACCTGGAACTCACTGTGTAGGCTCAGGGTGGCCTTGAACTCATGGTGATCCTTCTACCTCTGCCTCCCGAGTGCTGCAATTAAAGGCGTGCACCACCACTCTCAGCAAAAATATTTTTGAAAAAAATAAAAAAGGGCTGGAGAGATGGCTTAGTAGTCAAGGTGTTTGTTGCAAACCCTAAGGATGCAGGTTTGATTCCCCAAAATCCATGTAAATCAGATGTACATGGTGTGTGTGCATCTGGAGTTCATCAGCAGTGGCTAGAGACTCTGGTGCGTCCATTCTCTCCCAACCTCTCTCCTTCTCTATCATAAATAAATAAAATTCAAAAAAAAAATTAAAGGGGCTGGAGAGATATCTTAGTGGTTAAGGCATTTGCCTGCAAAGCCAGAGGATCCCAGTTTGACTCTCCAGGACCCAGACGCACAAGGGGGCACATGCATCTGGAGTTCATTTGCAATGACTGGAGGCCCTGGCGCACACAGTCTCTCTCTCGCTCTCTCTCAAATAAATAAAATATATTTAAAATGTTTTTAAGGGCTGGAGGAATAGCTTAGAGGTTAAGGCATTTGCCTGCAAAGCCAAAGGACCCAGGTTCGATTCCCCTGGTTCCACGTTAGCCAGACGCACAAGGGTGCACATGTGTCTGAAGTTGGTTTGCAGTGGCTAGAGGCCCTGGCACGCCCATTCTCTCCCTCTCTCCCTCTCTCTCTCTCTCTCTCTCCCCCTCTTTCTCTGTCAAATAAATAAATAAATAAAATATTTTTTAAAAGAAATGCAAACTCTTTAAAAAATGATTTTTTAACTTGTAATTGCTTGTTTATTTATTTATCTACAAATTATACAAGGACAACTGAAGTAATCTGAACACCAACTTCTCCTATAGTTCAAGGACAGTTCAAGACTGGCAGTCACAAAGTAGGTAACTGTTCAGCATGTGTTCTGAGGGTACTCTCACTAGTGGGGGAGTCCCTGCCCTAAAGGACATGCGTACCACTGAAAGCAGACAGCCTGACATCAAGATAAAGCTCCCCTGGACAGAAGGCCCAGTGAATCAAGTGATGTCAGGTATTCTACCCTCCCAACTATCACCACCACACTCCTTCCCATGAGGACCTCACACGGTGCCAGGTCAATTCTAGGACATAATCAAGATAAAGTGGAGAAATTCTTGTTGGCTTAGTCAATGTGAATAATTTAGGCAGGAAAAACCACCTCTCTCTAAAGGCAACCTTAACATCTGCGCCTTGCACACTACAACACCAAGTAATACCCAAGGACTTTTGAAGAGAATAAAAATCCATTATTTCTTTTCTTTCTTGAGAGCTGTTTAAAAATATGGAACGTGTCACGAATCGTCATCCTTGTGCAGGGGCCATGCTAATCTTCTCTGTATCGTTCCAATTTTAGTATATGTGCTGCCGAAGCAAGCACTAAAAAAATGTTTTTAAAAAATAAAGAAAGCCGGGCGTGGTGGCGCACACCTTTAATCCCAGCACTCAGGAGGCAGAGGTGGGAGGATCACCGAGAGTTCAAGGCCACCCTGAGAATACAGTTAATTCCAGGTCAGCCTGGACCACAGTGAGACCCTACCTCAAAAAACAAAAAAATAATAATAAAATAAAAATTAAAAATAAAGAAAGAAAGAAAACTTTTTTTGTTTGTTTGTTTTGTTTTTCCAGGTAGGGTTTCACTCTGGTCCAGACTGACCTGGAATTAACTATGTAGTCTCAGGGTGGCCTTGAACTCATGGCGATCCTCCCACCTCTGCCTCCCGAGTGCTGGGATTAAAGGCCTGCACCACCACGCCCGGCTGAGAACATATTTTTTTAAAAAAAATAAAGAATCAAACCTAAAACCCTGCACAATCCAGTCCCTCCTTTGCTCAACTCTTACACTATATTCAAGATTCCAGCCACAGATCCTTTAATCCCAGCACTCGGGATCAATGCACACCCTGAGTTCCAGCCAAGATCCTTTTCTAGGCTCAATGCACATGAGGCATCTCTGCACTGTGAGAATTATCAGACTCCAATCACACCAGCCCCTTCTCAATCATTCAAGTCTCAGAATATTGACTGTTCCTCAGAATCACCTTTTCTTCACTGTCCATCACATCAGTCTCAGTTCCTTCCTAAAACTAAAACTTAGCACAACAGGGAAGGATATAAATGAGAGAAGGGGGTAGGAGGAGGGTTAATCAAAATTAAAGATGTTATGAACTGGGCTGGACAGATGGCTTAGCAATTAAGGCCCTCACCTTCAAAGCCAGAGGACCCAGGTTCGATTCTCTAGAACCCATGTAAGCCAGATGCACAAGTTGAAGCATGTGTCTGGAGTTCGTTTGCAGTGGCTAGAGGTCCTGCCATACCCAAATTCTGTCTCTCTCAAATAAATAAATAAAATTTCAAAAAAATGTTATGAACAAGCCATACGGAAACCTATTTCTTTGCTAGCTAAATAATATTTATGTTAGCCCACCTGGTGGCGCACACCTTTAATCCCAGCATGCAGGAGGCAGAGGTAGAAGGATCACAGTGAGTTCAAGGCCAGCCAGAGACTACATAGTGAATTCTAGGTCAGCCTGGACTACAGTGAGACCCTACCTTGAAAAATCAATATTAATAATAATATGTTAAAAATATGGAAGCTGGGCTGGAGTGATGACTTAGCAGTTAAGGCACTTGCCTGCAAACCCTAAGGACCCAGGTTCTATTCCCCAGTTCCCACATAAGCCAGATACACAAGGTGGTCAATGTGTCTGGAGTTCTTTTGCAGTGGCTAGAGACCCTAGCACACCCATTCTCCCTCCCTCTCTCTCTAATAGAGAAATAAAATATTTAAAAATATATATTTGAGGGCTGGATAAATGGCTTAGAGGAAAAGGATCTTGCCTGCAAAGCCAAAGGACCCAGGATTGATTCCCCAGGACCCACGTAAGCCAGATGCACAAGGTGGTGCATGTGTCTGCAATTCCTTTGCAGTAGCTGGAGGCCAAGGTGCATCCATTCTCTCCCTTTCTCTCCCTCTCAAATAAACAAATAAATAAAACATTAAATTTTTTGTTGTTGTTGTTTCTGAGGTTGAGTCTTACTCTAGCCCAGGCTGGCCTGAAATTCACTATGTCATCTCAGGGAAGCCTCAAACTCACAGCAATCCTCCTACCTCTGCCTCCCAAGAGCTGGGATTAAAGGCATGCACCACCACACCAGGTTTAAAACATATATATATATACACACACACACATATACATATTTTTTTTTGAGAGAAAAAGGCAGAGAGACAAAGAGACAGAGAGAGAAAATGGGCATGCCAGGGCACCCAGCCACTGCAAATGAACTCCAGATGCATGCACCCCTTGTGCACTCCCTCCCATAATCTTTTTTAAAAAATAGTTTACAAGCTGGGCGAGGTGACACATGCCTTTAATCCCAGCACTCGAGAGGTAGAGGTAGGAGGATCACTGTGAGTTCAAGGCCACCCTGAGACTACATAATGAATTCCAGGTCAGCCTGAGCTAAAATAAAACTCTACAGTAAAAAACCAATTAAAAAAAAAAAAAAAGGCTATGGGAGGGGATGGAAAGATAGTTTAGTGGTTAAGGCACTTGCTTGAAAAGCCTACAGACCCCCGATTCAATTCCCCAGTACCCACATAAGCCAGATGCACAAGTTGGCACAGACATCTGGAGATTGTTTGGAGTGGATGGAGGCCCTGGTGCACACATTCTATCTGCCTCTACCTCTTCCACTCTCTCTCTTCCCGTCCCTCTCACTCTTTTCCTCCTTCTCTAAATAAATTAATTAAATTAAATATTTTAATTAAAAAAAAAAAAAAAAAAAGACTGTGGGAGAAGCTGTGCATGGTGATACACACCTTTAATCCCAGCACTTGGGAAGCAGAGGTAGAAGGATCACTGAGTTCCAGGCCACCCTGATAGTACATAGTAAATTCCAGGTTAGCTTGGCCTAGAGTGAAACACTAGCTCAAAAAAATAAATAAATAGGGCTGGAGAGATGGCTTAATGGTTAAGGCACCTGCCTCCTAACCCTAAGAATGCTGATTCCGATCTCCAGTGGTTCCAATCTCCAGGTCCCACATTTAGCCAGATGCAAAGTGACGCAAGGGCGCAATGCCACACTTGACCATAAGGGGGTGCACGCATCTGGATTTCATTCGCAGCAGCTGAGAGGCTGCTGGTGCGCCCATCTCTATCTGTCTTCCTCTCCCTCTCTGTCTCTCTCCAAAAAATAAATAAATAAATAAATAAATAAATAAATAAATAAATAAACAAACAAACAAACAAACAAACAAAACAAAACAAAACAGCCAGGCATGGTAGTGCACGCCTTTAATCCTAGCACTTGGGAGGCAGAGAGAGGAGGATCGCTACGAGCTCAAGGCCACCCTGAGAATACAGAGTAAATTCCAGGTCACTCTGGGCTAGAGCAGGACCCTAACTTGAAAAAAAAATAAAACCAAGCCGGGCAGGGTGGCGCATGCCATTAATCCCAGCAGTTGAGAGGTAGAGGTAGGAGGATTGCCATGAGTTCAAGGTCACCCTGAGACTACATAGTGAATTCCAGGTTAGCCTGAGCTTCAGTGAGACCCTACCTCAAAAAACCAAAATAAATAAATAAATAAATAAACAAAAAAAAACAAAAACAAAAAGCAACGGGGCTAAAAAGATGGCTTAGTGGTTAAGGAGCTTGTGAAGCCTAAGGACCTAGGTTCAATTCCCAAGTACCCACATGAGCCAGTTGCACAAGGTGCTGCATGCAACTGGAGTTTGTTTGCAATGGCTGAAGGCCCTGGCGCACCCATTCTCTCTCTGCCTCTTTCGCTAATAAATAAAATAAAAGTTATTTTTTTAAAAAGACTGGCTGGGCTGGAGAGATGGCTTAGCGGTTAAGGCGCCCACCTGCCAAGCCTAAGAATGCCCATGACCTCACAGGGGCTGATGTGAGGCAGGTCTACACAAGACCTGAATAAATAGGAGGGCAAAAAAAAAAAAAAAACAAATCAAAATAGAAGAACAAAAACATGATATCAAAATAGAAGAGGCACTAGTTGGAAAGAGATTCAGTGGAGGGGGATTTCATCAGAGAGAGGAGGAAGGAAGAAGGGGGTTATAATCATGGTATACTTTCTGTAAATACAGAGGTTTTCAATACGTTTACAAAGAAAGTTATCACTGGGCTGGGGAAATGGCTTAGATAATTTTTTTCACTTTTCCCACATAATAACAGGTATAATTTACTTAGCTCCCATAATGACAACTTGCCTTATTTACTCCTCACAACACTATGAGGTAGATTTCATCATTTCGCAGGGAAGGAAAAGGAAACGCAGAGAGGCTAACCCAGCATCCCCGACAGGGCTAAGAGAGCTGGTAGGGCTAACTACCTAGCTAGGGCAGGCACCATGTCAGTCCCTAACAGAGGCGTAGGGGGCGGTGGGCGAGCGCCCCGCGCAGGGGCTGCTTGTCTGCGGGCCTGATCTCTAACCTGCAGGCACGCCCACCGGCCTCGCTTTCACACTGGCTGGCATCGCCCTAGGGCCCCGGGGAGATACCTGCACTGGCGTCATGTGCGGGAAGCCCAGCTCCCGCAGCGCGCCCAGCACCCGCGGGTGCAGCCGCACGGGCAGCGACTCCCAGGAGCCCTCCGTCACGTGCTCCATGGCCAGCTCGGCCGCAGCTTCTCGGCCAGCGGAACGCAGAGCGCACCACCGCTAGGCACTTCCGCTTCCGGTGGCTCGGCAGCCCACCGGGTTCCGCGCTCCAGCTAGGAGGTTCCGGAGCCTGAGTGTGACGCCTGCGCCTCGGGCCTGGGAGACAGGGCGGGACTCCGACCCCAGCGCTAGCCCAGGCCGGCGGGCGCCGGGCGGGATGCGCTCTGGCCCACGCGAGCACTGTCTCCACCGGTCCGAGGCAGGGGCAACCCAAAGACCCGTCCAGACCCCAGCCGGGAGCCCTAGGGCAGAAGAGGGTGGGAGAACGCCCCGTCACGGATGTTGCACAACCTCCGAGCCCTAAACAGGAACATTCTCTCCTGTTCCTGTGTTTACTGTCCACTTGCGCCGTGCGTTCCCCGGCCACATCCAATCTGCAAGCTGTTGGGGCTCGGTGGGAACAAATCTGCTAGGTGCGTGGCTTACTGTCTTACTTTTGTGCCCTTCAGTCTTCGGCGTCACCTTCTCGGACCTACTTTTATTTCACCTCCAGAATTTACAGCTAATGTAGGTTCCACGGAAAAGGAAATCTACAACGACGTCTTTCTTTCCTTTATCCCAGCACCTAGAATTGCATACAGCTGTCGTGAGGGAGTCCCTGAGCTCCGCCTCTATCCGGCATATAAAAATTGAGGTTTCAGAGAGTGGCTTCGACCGCTCCCCTAGAGTAAATCCGGGCTCCAGTATGGGACTCTGGAAGCAGCATCTTCTATTACAGGAAACCCTAAATGCTTCCTTACTTTGGTGGGAGGAAGCCGCCCCTCCCTCGAAGCTAATACCTGGGAGCCCAAAACAGAGATCCAAGTCCACTTTAGAAAGGTTTGGGACAGTGTGCATAATTGCCCATCTCCAAATGAAAATGACGCCCCACATGCCTTACAAATCTTATCCTTCTTACTTCTCCTGAAGCCCTTAAAACCCTGGGCGTGGTGGCGCACGACTTTAATCCCAGCACTGGAGAGGCAGAGGTAGGAGGTTCACCTGTGAGTTAGATGCCACCCTGAGACTACATACTGAAGTCCAGGTCAGTGTGGGCTAGAATGAGACCCTACCTCGAAAAACAAAACAAAAACCAAAATAATAATAATAATAATGATAATGTCCCTCTTCCTAGACGATTCGGAGCTCCCCTGCCCGTTTTTGTTTTTTGGAATCCCCAGCACCCATGTTTGGAGTTAATAGTGTATGCCCCAAAAGAAATTGTCTCCTTGATTTTCTAAATTCTGAATCTCACAGTTGATGTAAAGTGAAGGCGCTGGCTATTTACCTTTGCTCTCTACTAACACCTTGTTGGAAGTTTTTCCAAGTACTTGATACATGGTAATTTCTTCTCCACTAACTAGCTAGCTTAGTGTGAGGAAACAATTTCTGCAGAGTAATCTCAGCGTGTGTATGTGTGTGTGTAGAACTCATTTGCTTTTTCTCAAAGCTATTTGCTATATCCACTAACCAGGTGGTTGAGTAAAAACAATTCAAATATATCCTCTTCTGCCCCATCTCCCCCCAAAACACCAAGAGGTTCAAATTATTGATCCAAAGAAACCACAAGACTCAGTTTTAAATTTTTTTTCTAGAGAGACAGAGAAATAGAGAATGGGCACACCAGGGACTCTAGCCACCACAAAGGAACTCCAGATGCATGCACCACCTTGTGCATCTGGCTTCATGTGGGTACTGGGGAATCGAACCTTAGTCCTATGGCTTTGCAGGCAAGCGCCTGAACTGCTAAGCCATCTCTCCAGCCCTTTTATTGGTTATTATTTTGTTTTGTTTTTCAAGGTAGGGTCTCAATCTAGTCCAGGCTGATCTGGAATTCACTATGTAGTCCCAGGCTGGCCTTGAACTCACGGCATTCCTACCTCTGCCTCCCCAGTGGTGGGCTTAAAGGCATATCACCAAGCCCAATTCTTCTCATTTTCTCTACTTGCAAATATATTTTTTTAAAAAGCTGCACAAAAACCCATGCCTCTAGGGTTCCTTTGCAGTGGTGGGAGGCACTGGCACGCCCATTTCCTTTCTCATTTTCTACTTGCAAATTAAAAGCTTTAAAAATTTTTTAAATATTTGAGAGATAGATAGAATGGGTGTGCCAGGGCCTCTAGCCACTGCAAATAAACTCCAGACGCATGCACCACCATGTGCATCTGTCTTACATAGGTCCTGGGGTATCAAACCTAGGTCCTTCAGCTTTGCGCTTTAACCGCTAAGCCATTTCTCCAGCCCTAATTTTTTTTTTAAGCCTGGCATGATGGCACATGCCTTTAATCCCAGCACTCAGTAGACAGAGGTAAAAGGATTGCTGTGAGTTCCAGCTCACCCTGGACTAAAGTGAGACTCTCCTCAGATAAAGAACAAAAAAATTGGACTGGAGAGATGGATTAGCAGTTAAGGCGTTTGCCTGAAAAGCCAAAGGATCCCGGTTTGACTCTCCAGGACCCACATAAGCCAGATGCACAAGGGAGCGCATGCATCTGGAGTTGGTTTGCAGTGGCTGGAGGCCCTGGTGCGCCCATTCTCTCTCTCTCTCTCTGCCTCTGCCTCTTTCTCTCAAATAAATAAGTAAATAAATAAAATGTATTTTTTTTAAAAAGAACAAAAAAGTTTTTAAAATATTTTATTTACTTGAAAGAGAGAAGGAGGCAGAAAGAATGAGTATGGACATGCCAGGGTTTCCTGCCACTGCAAACTCCAAATGCATGCACCACTTAGTGCTTATGGCTTTATTATGTGGGTACTGAGGAAATGAACCCAGGACTTCAGGCTTTGCACGCAAGTGTGTTTAATACCTGAGCCATCCCTCCAGACCTGGAATTCTCAGGGTGGCCTTGAACTCACAGTGATCCTCCTACCTCTGCCTCCCAAGTGCTGGGATTAAAGGTATGCACTATCACGCACAGCCCCAAAAAACTGTTAAATGACATTTATAACAGGTAGACCTAAAGCATGGTCATATTTCATTTCAAATACAAATTGGTATTTATCAAACATAAAGTTGGTCACATTAATATTAAACACATAATACTGACCGTTTTAAAAAGAATTGTTTTATTTACTGAACCTGGGGCATATTGGATACACACCAATTTTAAATGTACATCTTTTAATTCAATTCTGAAGTGTTTGTGCACACACACACACACGACTGGCATGCAACAGTTGTCCTAAGGTGAAAGAATCACCTTATCAATAAACTGTTGCAAATATTTTCACCCAAGGTTGAAAAATTGTCCTGAACATGAAAACTTGTAACAAATTTAAATTAATTTTGAAAAAATTGTTACTTATACTTTTCC
This sequence comes from Orientallactaga sibirica, assembly GCA_036365145.1. NCBI lineage: Eukaryota > Metazoa > Chordata > Mammalia > Rodentia > Dipodidae > Orientallactaga > Orientallactaga sibirica. Next base: position 25,733,073 of record JAEOAD010000026.1, on the reverse strand, counting down.
CCTTACAAGATCCCCCCAAAAAAATAAAATAAAGTACAAGTAGCTAATAGAAACTAATACACATCAGTCATGACATAATCCTGGACACTCCCCACACCAAAAGCAGGGGTCCTTTCATTTTAAACCCATCATCAGAGATCAAGACAGTCTTTTCCTTTTATATAAAACAAAACAGACATGTGCCAAACAAAAAAGAAAGACCCAGGAGAAAGCAAACAAAAACCCTAGTGCTGACACTGACATTCAGTGCCCTGGTTAAAGTGGCCAAAGATGCCACTGACCAAAAATAAAATAGTGGCTGTATATCACTGCAAGGAAATCAAAGAGGCTTTAACCCTCTGGCATTAGAAATCCAGATCTTTCCAAATGCGTGAGTGCATTCTTGCTAGTGCCAAGAGTGGAGAAGGGGCTATGCCAGCACAGAAAGGACAGCTCAATTGCTGAAACACCCAGAAAATGGGCTTTAACAGAGGTTAGGCAAGAACCAAACAGCAGGTATTAGCTTCTTGTGTCAATTTGAGTAGAGGTGATTCAGTCCTAAGGTTCAACATAAAACTTTAGGGAGAAAATGTGTTGGGGCAAGTCTCATGTTTAAAGCATATAAAAGTACCCAGCCTGGTAGCATATTCTCAGCCAGGTCACTCTGCCATGGCACTGGACAGAAAAATGACAAGATTCAGATTGTTGTTGCAAGTAATGACAACAAAATGAATGTCTGGTGATTTAAACCACAGGATAGAGGACTCCCAAGAATGCAGTCACTTATATTGTCAGGCTTTGTGCTGCCTTCATGAACAAACTATATTTTATTATGAAAACCAGAGGAAAAGAAGACATAATGATGACTATATTCCTGCATTTCATTTCTACTTTTTTGAATTCTTGGAAAGGCTTGCATAGTGGGGCAGCATCCAAATAAAAACTTAGAGGCCAATCCAAAGTCAAATTTTCACAATTTTCCTAAATGGTTTTCCCCTAACATCTATTAATCACAAAAAAAATAATAATAATAAGCTATGAGTGTTCAGTTCAAAAAATAAAAATGTGGAAACTAATAGCATTATTCTGACCAAGGTGTTTGGTAACCAAGTGAATTATGAATTTGGGATCATCAGGAAAAGGCCTTTAAACAACCCTCCGGACTTCAAAAAATCTCTTCAGGTAGTAGATCTGTCCCAATGTCATGGCGACTAGAACAAGAGCTTCAAAGAAGGACCAAAGGACCACTCTGCTGTTTGTGTTGTCATTAACTGTGGAGAACAAACAAAATCAGCATCAATGTCCCAAAGTATAAAGGTATCATTAATCTGTTCTGTGTGAAAGTAACATTTTCACATACCACACAAAGTACTCCTCAACATACTCAGGAGCACAGACAATTGGCTTTAAAAATAACCTTAAAGGCTGGAGAGAGACAGATAGCTTAGTGGTTAAGGAGTATGCCTGTAAAGTCTAAGGACCCTGGTACAATTCTCCAGGTCCCATGTAACCCATAAGCACATGGTGGCACATGAATCTGGAGTTTGTTTATAGTGGCTAAAGGCCATGCCGTGCCCATTTTCACTTTCTCTCTCTGTGTCTTTAAAATAAAATAAAATAAAATAATAAAATTAAAAAATAAATAAAATAAATTTAAAAAATTAAAAAAATAAAATAAAATAAAAATAAAAATAAAATAAAAATGACCTTAAGCCAGACATGGTGGCACAGGCCTATAATCCCATAACTTGTGAGGCAGAGGTAGGAGAATCACTGAGAGTTCCAGACAACCCTGAGACTAAATGGTGAATTCCAGGTCAGCCTAGGCTAGAGTGAGACCCTACTTAAAAAAAAAAAAAAAAAAGCCAGGCACGGTAGCACACGCCTTTAATCCCAGCACTCGGGAGGCACAGGTAGGAGTGCCATGAGTTCAAGGCCACCCTGAGACCACATAGTGAATTCTAGGTCAACCTGGACTAGAGTGAGATTCTACCTCGGAAAACCAAAAAAAAAAAAATTACCTTTGTTGGGGGTTGGAGGGATGGCTTAGCGGTTAAGGTGCTTGCCTGCAAAGCCAAAGGACTCAGGTTCAACTCCCCAGGACCCACGTAAGCCAAATGCACAGAATGGCACATGCACCTGGTTCTGTTTGCAGCAGGTGGACGCCCTGGTTTGCCCATTCCCTTTCTCTCTCAAATAAATAAATAAATAAAAATAAGGGGACTGGAAAAGATGGCTTAGTGGTTAAGGTGTTTGCCTGCAAAGCCAAAGGACCCCGGTTCGATTCCCCAGAACCCATGTAAGCCAGTTGCACAAGGATGCGCATGTGTCTGGAGTTTGTTTGCAGTAGCTGGAGGCCCTGGCTTGCCCATTCTCTCTCTCTACCTCTTTCTCTCTCTCTCTCTCAAATAAACAAATAAAATATATATTTAAATAATAATAATAAATGAAGCTGGGTGTGGTGGCACACACCTTTAATCCCAGCATTCGGGAAGCAGAGGTAGGAGGACCACCATGAGTTCAAGGCCACCCTGAGATTACATAGTGAATTCCAGGTCAGCCTAAGCTATAGTAAGACTCTACCTCCGAAGGAAAAAAAAAAAAAACCTGACATCCAAAACTTCCTAAATCTATTGATTAATTTACCTGTGCATGTGTGTGTGCATATAACATGGCCTCTTGCAAATGCCAAATGCTTGTACCACTTTTTGGGTCTGGTTTACATGGATGGCTTATGAATTGAACCGGGATCAGCAGGATTTGCAAGCCAAGTGCCTTTAACCAGTGAGCTATCTACCCAATCCCCCACCCGACAACTTGAGCTCTGACATGATGCTTAAAAAGTCTGAGAGCTAGCCAGCTGTAGTAGCTCATGCCTATAATCCCTGCACTCAAGGGGGCTAAGGTAGGATTGTCATGAGTTCCAAGCCAGCGTGGGCTAGAGAAAAACCCTACCTCAAATAATAAATAAATAATACTTCAATCCAGGCATGATGGCTCATACCTTTAGTCTTTTCTTTTCTTTTTTTTTTTTTTTTTTTTTTGGTTTTGCAAGGTAGGGTTTCACTCTTGTCCAGGCTGACCTGGAATTAACTGCGTAGTCTCAGGGTGGACTCAAACTCTTGGAGATCCTCCTACCTCTGCCTCCCAAGTGCTGGGATTAAAGGCGTGCGCCACCACGCCCGGCTTTCTTTTCTTTTTTTTTTAATGGTTTTTCAAGGTAAGGTTTCACCCTAGCTCAGATTGACCTGGAATACACTATGTAGTCTCAGGGTGGCCTTGAACTCACCTCTGCCTCCTGAGTGCTGGGATTAAAGGTGTATGCCCCCACGCCTAGCTATACCTTTAGTCTGAACACTTGGAAGGCTGAGGTAGAAGGATAGCTGTGTGAATTCAAGTTTAGGCTACAGAGTGAGTTCCAGGTCAGTCTAGGCTAGACTGAAAAAAAAAACCTTTAATCCCAGCACTCGGGAGGCAGAGGTACAATGACTGCTGTGAGCTCAAGGCCAGCCAGAGACTATATAGTAAATTCCAGGCCAGCCTGGGCTAGAGTGAGACCCTATCTTGGGGGAAGGAAGGGAGAGTTGAAGACATGGCACAACAGTTCAGGTGCTTGCCTGCAAAGTCTAACGACCCAAGTTTGATTCCCTAGTACCCATGTAAAGACAGATGCACAAGGAAGCATGTGCCTCTGGAGTTTGTTTGCAGTGGCTAGAGGCCCAGATACACCTATTTTCTATCTGCCTCTTTCTTTCTATCTAATAAATAAATACGAAAAAAATCTAATTAGGGGCTGGAGAGATGGCTTAGTGGTTAAGCACTTGCCTGTGAAGCCTAAGAATCCTGGCTCGAGACCTACGTAAGCCCTCTTTCTCTGTCTCAAATTAAAAAAAAAAAAAAAAAAAAAGCAACTTAAAGGCCAGGTGTGGTGGCACGCATTCAGGAGGCAGAGGTAAGAGGATCAACATGAGTTCAAGGCCAGCCTGAGAATACATAATGAATCCAGGTCAGCCTGAACTAGAGTGAAACCCTACCTCCCAAAACCAAAATAAAAGCAACTTAATATGAATTTTACATTTTCTGCTTTAAGAAAACTATTAGTTTATTTCTTAGCTGATCATAATTTTTTCTTTTTTTTTTTTTTTTTTTTTTTTTTTTTTGGTTTTCCGAGGTAGGGTCTCACTCTAGCTCAGGCTGACCTGGAATTCACTATGTAGTCTCAGGGTGGCCTCAAACTCATGGCAATCCTCCTACCTCTGCCTCCCTACTGCTGGGATTAAAGGCATGCGCCACCACGCCTGGTTTGTTTTTCTAATTTTTTGAGACAGGGTTTCATGTAGCCCTGAACTCCTTGATCTTTCTGTCTCTAACCCCGAGGTACTGGGATTATAGATGGTGCCACTATGTCCAAATACAACATTTTTTTTTTTTTCTTTTTTATTCTCCAACCCCCTAACCCCTGAGGTAGGGTTTCACTCTAGCTCAGGCTGACCTAGAATTCACTATGAAGTCTCAGGGTGGCCTTGAAGTTGTGGCAATCCTCCTACCTCTGACTCCCAAGTGTTGGGGTTAAAGGCATGCGCCACCACACCCGGCTTCTTTTTATTCTTTAGATACAATATTTAAAACAATTTTTCCCCCAAGGCAAGGTCTCACACTTGCCTGTGCTGACCTGGAAACTGACTCTGTAGTCTCAGGCTGGCCTTGAACTCATGGCAATCCTCCCATCTTAGCCTCCCAAGTGCCACCACCTCCAGCTCAGTTTTTGTTTTTGTTTTTTTTTTAATTTAAACACTTAAAATCTTCTACTGCATCTTCATGCATTTCTTAGTATGGAATGAAGCTAGCTAAACACAAGGCTCTACAAACATTACAGACAAGCCATCTTTAGGTAGGTGCTTTTCTAAAAATCAAAGCTTTGGCACAGTATGTTTGCAGAATCTCTAAATGATGAACCACCACCACAGGCGACACTGGTGGGAAGTTAGGGTGCAGTATGACTTACTGGCTCTGTGTATCCTCTCCCGGACTTCCATGTACTCTTGTTCATGCTTTACAGCTGTCATCGCCACTGCCAGCTCATTAATCATTTCTTCTAGCTTGTTCTGATGAGCTGCAGGAGAATATGGAAACAGATTGGCACACACTTAGCAATCTTCTTGAAAAATACATATTAAGTAAAATATTCCTCAGAAAAGGCATACTAAAGCTACATTTAGAAACAGTTCAAACATCAGCTTGAACCACTGGTGACAATTTAATCCTCCAACCTTTTTCTTTTTGCAGGGAGGGGCATTTTTATTTCTTTTGAGATAGGGTCTCATGTAGCCCAGGCTGGCCTCAAGCTCACAATATAGTCAAGGCTAACCTTGAATGTCTAATCCTCCTGCCTCATCCTCTCAAGTCCTGGGATTGTAGGCATTTCCACCACACCTAACACTCAAACCATTTTTTGAAAGCCATGGCTAGTAGAAAAGCCACTTTCTTCAAGGTAGGAAATATGCTCTACAATGCTTACTAACGAAAAGAGAGCAATCCACCCAAAAAAATTTCTTCTTGTGAATGATTGAGTTCACTATACTGAGTACTAACTACAAGAAGTTCAAAAAAAAAACACAGTGTTGTTAAACACTACGTGCTACCAAAAAAAACTTACGCTAGACATGGTGGCGCATGCCTTTAATCCCAGCACTCGGGAGGCAGAAGTAGAAGGATCACCGTGAGTTCAAGGCCACCCTGAGACTACATCGTGAATTCCAAGTCAGCCTGAGCTAGAGTGAGACCCTACCTCGGGGGAAAAAAAAAAAAAAAAACTTAAACTAATACTGAATCTACTCTTAAGAATCAACTAATTCTTAAACCGGAAGTGGTGGCACATGCCTTTAATCCCAGCACTCAGGAGGCAAAGGTAGAAGGATCGCCATGAGTTCGAGGCCACCCTGAGAATATAGAGTGAATTCCAGGTCAGCCTGGGCTAAAGTGAGACCCTACCTTGAAAAATCAAAAATAAATAAATAAGTAAAAGTAATGCTTTCACTACAATGGAGAACAGCAGTCATTCTGAGCAGAAAGCTCAGCTGCACAGGTTGAAAACCAGGTGTCCTCTGTGATCACACGAGAGATAGGATAGGGTTGATTGTTCATTCTTAGGCAGTGGAATGTCCCAACAAGGGATAAGCAAGCAGTAAAGAACAGCACAGGACAAATCTCCCTGGAAAGGAAGAATCACTTCACCCCAAGACTGGGCCTCATTTGGAACTCCAGTTTACCACAGGTGCTTTCAATTTCTCATAAGAGCCACAAGCCTCTACATTAAAGATGGTAATCTGGGCTGGGTGTGGTGGCGCATACCTTTAGTCCCAGCACTTGGGAGGCAGAGGTAGGAGGATTACCATGAGTTTGAGGCTGCCCTGAGACAACAGAATGCAGTTCCAGGTAGCTTGGGTTAAAGCGGGACCCTACCTCAAAAAAAAAAAAAAAAAAAGACTTACCTGGACGTTCAAATCACCCCTTGCAGGCTTCACTGTGGAAGCCCCATGCACATGAAGCCTTTAAAGTACAGTTTCTCAAGACTGGTCCTGTTGGGACTACATGTCCATGCTTCCATGGGAGCACAGGGATACTCTGGAGGGATATTGAGCATCCATGGCTTCAAGGCCTGGGGCCCAGAAAAACTTACCACCTCCATCCAGTTTTGAAAAACAAAACTGTCTTCAGGGCTGGAGAGATGCCTGCCTCCTAAGCCTAAGAACGCTGGTTCCAATCTCCAGGTCCCACGTTTAACCAGATGCAAAGTGACACAAGGGTGCAATGCCGCACTTGACCACAAGGGGGCGCATGCATCTGGATTTTGTTCGCAGCAGCTGAGAGGCTGCTGGCACACCCATCTCTATCTGTCTTCCTCTCCCTCTCTCTTTCTCTCAAAAAAAAAAAAAAATGTCTTCAGCCTAGTGGTGGTAGGGGGTGCATGCCTTTAATCCCAGCACTTAGGAGGCTGAGGTAGGAGAATCACTGAGTTGGAGGCCAGCCTTATACTACATAGTGAATTCCAGGTCAGCCTGGGCTAGAGACCCTACCTCCAAAAACCAAAACAAACACAAAACTGCCTTCAGATATTGCCAGTCCCAAGAGGCAAAGAACAGCCACTTGAAAACCATGCTTTAGGGCTGGACAGAGGGCTCAGTGATTAAGGCGCTTGCCTGCAAAGCCAAAGGACCTTGGTTCAATTCCCCAGGACCCATGTAAGACAGATGCACAAGGTGGCGTATACGTCTGGAGTTCATCTGCACTGGCTGGAGGCCCTGGTACACCCATGCTCACTCTTGCTCTCCGCCTCTCTCTCTCTCTCTCTCTCTCAAATAAATAAATTACTTAAAAAACAAACAAACAGACAGAAATTGGCCTTAATATCCATGACCTTGCTGTGCCTAGCAATACCTCCGCAAGACCCTCATAATAGAAGTAAAAGATGATGACATCAAATTAAAAAAGAGACAAATGGAGAGAGGGAGGGGATATGATGGAGATTGGTGTTCTAAAGGGGAATGGGGGGAGGGGAGGAAAAACTATGCACCTTTTGTATGTAAGTATGTTTTGTTGTCAATAAATATTAAAAAAAAAAAACATGCTTTACAAGAAGGCTCAACTTGACAGCTTCTTTCACTGGCATCAACAAGCAAAAGCAAGAATCTCAACTACAGTGTTAAAGCATGACTTAGCAGCTCAGTATCCACATGAATATCAATCAGCCACGATCTTCTAACCATGTAAACAGGACTTCAGGACACAAAAACAAAGCCCTCAAAAGTCTGAATGCTGCTTGAATGCTTAGTCAAGCTCAACATTACATGTAAAAGGCCTTGAAAATGCCAGACATGGTGGTACACACTTTTAATCCCAGCACTCGGGAGGCAGAGGTAGGAAGATCACTGAGTTCAAGGCCACCCTGAGACTACACAGTGAATTCCAAGTCAGTGTGGACTAGAGTGAGATCCTACCTCTCTATGAAAAAGATAAAATAAAAAGGCCTTGAAAATAAGGAATTAAGTACAATTCTCTGGTGTTTAGTTTCAACTCTACAAAACACTTCAGCCTCTCTATGTGAGTGCTCTTTTTTTTCTTTGTTTTTTGTGGTAGGGTCTCACTCTAGCCCAAGCTGACCTAGAATTCACTATGTAGTCTTAGTTAGGCTGGCCTTGAACTCATGGCAATCCTCCCACCTCTGCCTCCCAACTGCTGGGATTTAAAGTGTGTCACCACACCCAAGATTTTTTTTCCTTTTTTGAGGATGGGTCTCACTCTAGCCCAGGCTACCCTAAAACTTTCTCTGTAGTCCCAGACTAGCCTCACACTCACAGCAGTCCATGCTGGGATTAAAGATGTGAGTCATCACATCTGGTGATGTTAGTGCTCTTAACTGCTCAATACCTAGTATGTGCCAGGCATGGTGGCACACGCCTTTGATCCCAGCACTCGGGAGGCAGAGCTAGGAGAATTGCCTTGAGTTCAAGGTCACCCTGCGACTATAGAGTGAATTCCAGGTCAGCCTGAGCTAGAGTGAAACACTACCCCAGAAAACCAAAAAAAAAAAAATCAGGTTGGAGAGGTGGCTTAGCTGTTAAGGCGCTTGCCTGCGAAGCCAAAGGATCAGGTTCAATTTCCCAGTATCCATGTAAAGCAGATGTACAAGAGAGCACAGGTATCTGGAGTTCATTTGCAGAGGCGAGAGGACCTGGCACACCCATTCTCTCTCTGTCTCCTCTCTCTCTCTGCATGCAAATAAACAAATTTAAAAAAATTTTTTTTACAAAAAGGAGAATGTGAAAATGTTTCCTGTTAAAAAAAAAAAATCAAAGCCAAGCATGGTGGTGCACACCTTTAATCCCAGCGCTCGGGAGGCAGTCAGGAGAATCGTGGTGAGTTTGAGGCTACCCTGACACTACATAGTGAATTCCAGGTCAGCCTGGGCCAAAGTGAGACCTTATCTCAAAAGACCAAAAAAAAAAAGGAAAAGAAATCTAGGGCTGGAGGGCCTGGAGAGATGGCTTAGCAGTTAACGCACATGCCTGTGAAACCTAAGGATCCAGGTTCAATTCTCCAGGTCTCATCTAAGCAAGATGCACATGGTGGCACATGCATCTGGAGTTGGTTTGCAGTGGCTAGAGACCCTGGTGTGCCCATTCTCATTCTCTCTCTCTCTCCCTCTTTCTGCCTCAAATAAATAAATAAAAATAAAATCTTTTAAAAAAATCTAGCATGTTATCAGGAAATTCTTTGGAATATGTTAAACATCTGCTAGCTTCAAAAACTTCCAGGCATGGCAGCGCACACCTTTAATTCCAGCACTTGGGAAGCAGAGGTAGGAGGATTCGCCAAGAGTTTGAGGCCACCTGAGTCTACATAGTGAATTCCAGGTCAGCCTGGACTACATTGAAAAAAAAAAAAAAAGAGGTGGGTAGGAGGATCCCCATGAGTTTGAGGCCACCCTGAGACTACATAGTGAATTCCAGGTCAGCCTGGGCTAGAGTGAGACCCTAACTCAAAAATCCAAAAGAAAAACAAAAATCCTGGGCTGGAGGGATGGCTTAGTGGTTAAGCTTGCCTACAAAGCCTTACCCAAGTACCCAAGTAAAGCCAGATACACAAAGTGGCACATGCATATGGAGTTCAGTTACAGCAGCTGGAGACTGGAGACCTTGGTATGCCCATTCTCTGTCTCTCTTCTCTTTATCTCTGCTTACAAATAAAAAAATTTTTTTAAACTGCCAGATATGGTGCCTCACACCTTTAATCCCAGCACTGAGGAGGCAGAGGTAGTTCAAGGCCAGTCTGAGACTACATAGTGAATTCAGATCAGCCTGGGCTAGAGTAAGGCCCTATCTCCAAAAAAAAGGGGGGGGAAAACAAACAAACAAACAAACAAAGATGCCAATCACTGTGTTCTTGCTACTATTAAGTTAAAATAATAATCTGCAATCAAGTAAAAAAATGACTAAAAATTTGCTTATTAGTTGTAGAAGTTTTTAAAAGGAGAAAACACTCTCATGCCAACAAATTAAAGTTAGAGAAAAGGAAAGCAAGAATTAGACATTAACAAACAAAAAGATAAAGAAACAGGATGCTGTCAAAAAAGCAATCCACATACCATCCCAGGTATCTCCACCACCTAAAGAAAAGTAAGATATAAACAGAACAACAACAAAAAGTTGAGCTAATAAAGTATGTATGTATACATTCTCTCTCTCTCTCTCTCTCTCTCTCTCTCTCTCTCTCTCTCTCTCTCTCTCTCTCTGACACATACACACACATCAGGAACAGCAAGAATAACCTGGAACACATGGAGGTTTACAAAAGCAGAGTAACTGGGAAAAATGCCAGAAGTGACAGCCCTAATGACTGAAGAAAACACTGATTTCCAGAAATTTTTAACTAGGAGACTTCCATAACTAAAAAGTACATTTCGCACAAACCCTTTTTCATGATTAGAAAAGTGAATCAACATAGAATGAGAAATCAAAATGGACAATGGAACTAAAACTAGCTCTCAGAATATGACAAAAATCTTTACTTATTCATCTCACCTTCTGTTTCCATGTCTTGTCCTTTTGGAGCCTCCCCAATGTCAATGGTGAACATCACTATCTTTGGAGTCATGGTGGACATCCTATTACTAAAACAGAATCTATATGTTCCATCCATGTGAGCAGCAAATGTGTATTTCCCACTGGACTCTCGGTCTCCTTTATAAATTCCTTTATTATCGGGTCCTGTAATCTGGAGCAAGAGAGAAATACATCAAATTTATCAAGCATTCAAGATCACAGCAGAAAATTCAGTCTGTAACTCACTTGTACCAGCTTCAGTAAGTGGCAGGAGATACTTGGGCCCCAATTCTCCCACATAATGACACAAGAGTGGACTTGGTAGCTCTCTAAAGGACCTCTCAGCTACATTTACACCTCAGAAACAAAACAGCACACCTTAAATATGGTCTCCAACTGGCCTCATTCAACAAACTTGCACATGTGACTGACAATAAAACCCAAGAAGAAAGCTCCTCAAAATGAATTTTATAAAGCACATCTCAGGGTGTTGGTGATTACTGCCAAACAATGAAGAAATACCTTTTATCTGACATTATGGTTGGAAATATATGGAAACCCAAATCCTCATGTAAAGATGCTTCAAATCAGCCTGTAGGACAAGTTACTTCCTGTCTTCTAAAGCAGTAATACTTGAGAGGCTGGAATAGAAACTCATGAGAAATCCAAGTAGCCTCCTTTTAGATTTTACCTGTATTGTAATTTTTGCCCAACTCTACTATAATTCACTGTCAAATGAAAAATCTTTAAACCCAATTAGTAGCGCTGGCAGGGAAATTAAAATGCTGTATTTGGCCCTTCTATTTATTTAAATAAAAAAGACGTGTGTGGTGGGGCACACCTCTAAAGCTACAGTAGGCCAGCCTTTTAAGTACAGAGTGAGTTCCAGGTTAGCTTGGGCTATATAGTGAGACCTCGCCTCCCACACACACCGTCCCCCTAAAAAAAGCAGCAAACCTCTTATTCTACAATTAACTTTCAGTTTTCTAAATACTTCTCTGCACTCATGACCCAACTCCTCATCTCTCCTGGGAAGAAAGAGTGGATCTGGCCACTTGCATCAAGGAGAGTAAGACAGAGTGTCTACTAAGGATAAAAATCTAACTTCTGCCTAGCTTTCCTCGCAGCTGCCCTTCTTTTTCGACCGTGCCCACGAGAACCCGTGAAGCCGAAGGCAGGCAGCTGCTGTCGGGGAGCATGCTGCCCCAGCTCCGCGCGCCAGGACGCGCCTTCGGGTGACACGCGGCACCCGACCCAGAGCGCCGGGAGCCCGTCGTCCAGCGGAGACCCTGGAGCGTCCGAGACACGGCGGGGAAGCTCGAGGGGCGTCCGGAGCCCGCGGTTGGAGCGCGGCACGGACAAGGGACCGTTAGGGGTCTCGGGGAGCCCGGCCCCTCCCAGAACGCGACGGCCGCCTTCGGGCGCGCTCCCCACGCAGGCCGCGCGCGGGCCCCGGCCACACCGAGTCGCGAGCGCCCTCGAGACCCCGCCTCGAGCGCGGGCGGCGAGCCCGCACCTCCACGTCGATGTCGAGGAAGCCGCCCTCCGCCACCTCGAAGATGAGGCCCATCTTGGTGCCCGAGGTGACCCGCTCGAAGAAGCACTCCTCGGCGTGCGCGTCGATACTGACGAAATAGCCCGAGGCCGTGGCCAGAAGAGCGGCCAGAAGCACCAGCAGCTCCGCGAACGTCACCATGGTGGGGCAAAGGCCCAAGCCAGGACCCGTACTGCGGCCTCCAGAGCCGCCACCGCCGCCACCGCTGCCTCCTAGCCGCCGCCGCCACCTCAGCCCCGCCCCTTCCGGCTGATTCCACCCCGGGGCTGATGCGGGCGCCGCGGATTGGAGAGCGCCGACAGCTGCCACGTAACGGACGCACGGCGGCCGCCGAGGGACAATGCGGATCCTCGCGGCCAGGTGTGGATGGCGACTCCGAAGGGCCAAAAAGGACTACTCCGAGCCCCTTCGGTTTCAAAGGAAATCGTGTGAACTTTCCCAGAAACTATATGAAAGTTTTCCTTTGCTCAGTACAATGCAATTTTAGGATTATCCCGGAAGACGGCAAGATATTCGAAGGCAGTGTTAAAAGTGGAGGATGGGGTTGGAGAGATGGCTTAAGGGTTAAGGCATTTGCCTGTGAATCCAAAGGACCCAGGTTCGATTCCCCAGGACCCACGTAAACCAGATGAACAAGGGATACATGCGTCTGGGGTTCGTTTGCAGTGGCTGGAGTCCCTGGCATGACCATTCTCTCTCTGTCTTTCTTTCTCTCTGCTTGCAAATAAATAATTTTTTTAAAAAGTGGAGGATATGGGAGAAGGGGACTGATGCCAAAAACTTTATTTTTTTGTTCTTATTTCCTACCCCAATCACCATGCTGGGGAGAAGCGGAGGTACGTAAAACGTGGAACGCTTACCCACAGGGAAATTAAAATATATGTTCACTTAACTGGAGAATACCTGGTGTTTACACATACTTAAAAATATCGACACGTCCGGCTACAAATATTTTAATTTGGGCTAGAGAGATGCCTCAGCGGTTAAGACGCTGGAAACCCTATGGACTCGAATTCGGTTCCCCAGGAGTTCCTTTGCAGTGGCTTGCCCATTTTCTCCTTCCCTATCCCCTCTTTCCCCCCTTCTTCTTGTTTTGTTTTGTTTTGTTTTGTTTTGTTTTGTTTTGTTTTGTTTTGTTTTTCGAGGTAGGGTCTCAATCTAGCTCAGGCTGACCTGGAGTAATTCACTATGTAGTTTCAGGGTGGCCTTGAACTCATGACTATTCTCCTACCTCTGCCTCACAGGTGCTGGGATTAAAGGGATGTGCCACCACGCCTGGCTTTATTTTTATTTTTACTGGTTTTTCAAGACAGAAGTTTGCTCTAGCCCAGGCTAACATGGAATTCACAATGTAGTCTCAGAGTGGCCTTGAACGCCCAGTGATCCTTCTACCTCTGCCTCATAAATGCTGGGATTAAACACATACACCACCATGTCCAGCTCTCATTCTCTTGTATCTGCTTGTACATAAAATATATTTTATTTGGGGATGGAGAGATGGCTTAACGGTTAAGGCACTTGCTTGCAAAGCCAAAGAACCCAGGTTTGACTCCCCAGGACCCATGTAAGGCAGATGCACAAGGGGGCACACACATCTGGAGTTCGTTTGCAGTGGCTGGAGGCCCTGGCACTCCCATTCTCTCTCTCTCTCTCTCTCTCTCTCTCTCTCCTATTTTGTATCTCTCTCTATCTCTCTCTCTCTCTCAAATTTTTATTTATTTATTTAAGAGAAAGAGGCAAATAGAAAGAGAGAATGGGCATGCCAGGACTGATAGCCACTACAGACGAACTCCAGATGCATGTGCCCCCTTGTGCATCTGGCTTAGTGGGTCCTAGTGGTCCTTAGGCTTCATAGGCAAATGCCTTAACCACTCAGCCATTTCCCCAGCCCATATAAAATATTTTAAATTTTTAAAATTATTTATTTGAGAAATGGAGAGAATGAGTAAGTACAGACAGGACCTCCCACTGAAAACAAACTCCAGACACATGCATTACTTTGTGCGGCTGGGCTTACATGGGTACTAGGGAATTGAACCAGAGCTGTCAGCATTTGCAAGCAGGTACCTTTAACCACTGAGCCTTCTCTCCAACCAAATAAATATTTTTCCAAAAGATTTTTTAAAACCCAAAAGTAAAATTTAGGGGCTGGAAAGATGTCTTAATGGTTAAGGCACTTGCCTGCAAAGCCAAAGGCCCCAGGTTCAATCCCCAGGAACCATGTAAGCCAGATGCATGTGGTGGTGCATATATCTGGAGTTTGTTTGCTGAGCTATAGGCCCTAGTGTGCCTATTCTCTCTCACGCTATCTGCCTCTCTCTCTCTCTCTCTCTCAAATAAGATAAAATATTTTTTAAAGTAAAATTTAAATGCTGGGCATGGTGTACACCTTTGATCCCAGCTAGCACTCAGGAGCAGAGGTAGGAGGATTGCCATGAGTTCCGCGGCTGCCCTGAGACTACAGGCTGAGCTAGAATGAGACCCTACCTCGAAAAACTTAAAAAAAAAAAAAAAAAAAAAAGTAAAATTTATGTGCCTTATTTTGCCCTACATATGTAATTCTACCTTGTTCAAATTCCCAAAATTAGAATTATCCCCTTCTCTCCAAAGTTTTGTTTCTTTTCCGTTCCCCCCTTAGCATTTGCTAGCTACCAGGATTCCCTTTCCCTTTTGTGACCTCCTGCCTGCTATCACTGTACTCGTCCCTCGAAACTCAACTCAAATGTCACTTCCCATCTCTGAAATACCGCAGGACATTCTTCTGTCCAGTACTAGCCCTGTGTTTGCCACGTAGACTCACAGATTCGCCATACTATCTTCTCAGGCCTAACTTTTGGGGACCCAAAGACTACTCATTAGGCTTGTTGAACTAGCTTAAGGATTAGGAGCCTGGGTCACAGTTCCACTTTTGCAGATAGGTGTGTAACCTTGATTAGATTTCATCAAACTTTCTGAGCCTCAGTTTCCTTATTTGTGAAAAAAGAAATCACTATGTGCCCTCAAATGCAAGTGATTGTTTTTCAGATAAGCAATAGAGGGCAGCAGTGGCCCAAGATCCAGTTCCCACTTTAGGCCACAAAGTGAGGAAAGCATCCTGACATGACCTGCAGAACTTGTCCCCATTTGCCCATCCTCCAGTCTGGCAGAAGCCCTGCTTTCCTTGGACGGTCAGTTCTTTGAAAAAGTGCCAAGAAAGGATAAGGGAGGGGGACAAAAAAGAGGGTAATAGAATGTGAATATGATCAAATTAGAGTATGTTCATGTATTAAATTCTCAATTTAAAAAAGGGGGGCATGATAGCGCGTATCTTTAAACCTAGCACTCAGAAGGCAGAGGTAGGAGGATTACTGTGAGTTCGACGCCATCCCGAGACTACATAGTGAATTCCAGGTCAGCCTGGACCGGAGTGAAACCTTACCTCAAAACACTGAAAAAAAAAAAAGGTGGGGCACTAGAGAGATGACTTAGCGGTTAAGTCATTTGCCTGCAAAACCAAAAGGACCCCAGTTCAATTCCCCAGGACCCATGTAAGCCAGATTCACGAAGGGGCATGCATCTGGAGTTTGTTTGCAGTGGCTGAAGGCCCTGACGTGCCCTCAAGGGACACAGAGGAGCTCAGAGATGATTCCATCTTCACTTGAGGTCAGGTGGGTCTCAGCAGGGACTTGCATCACTGGGAACTACATTTCCCAGGCTCCCTTACACTCAGTTTAATAGTAGCTCTGGCCAATTGCAGATTAGAGGGAGGAGGCAGGAAAAAGCCAGAGTATTTGCCTCTCTCTCCCCAACCTGGGAGCACCTTGATAATCCTGGACTGTTCAATCTCCAAGTGCTACCATAGCACCTCCCAGCCTGTGCTGAGAAGATGTGACTCCTGGGCTCCGAGGTCCCCACATCCTACCTATGTTCCTAAAGTTTTAAATTGGTGTATTTCACTGATGTTCATCCACCATCATGTTGCTTGGGTCCAACTCCATCATCACACATTGTGACAACTAAAATCTCCTTAAAACTTCATCAACCTGGGGCTGGAGAGATAGCTTAGTGGTTAAGGCGTTTGCCTGCAAATCCAAAGTATCCTGGTTTTATTCCCTAGGACAGAGGTAAGCCAGATGCACAAGGGGGCACATGCATCTGGAGTTCATTTGCAGTGGCTGGAGGCCCTGACATGCCCATTCTCTCCCTCTCCCTCCCTCCTGCCCTCTTTCCCTCCCTCCCTCCCTCCCTCCCTCTCTCTCTCTCTCTCTCTGCCTCTTTCTGTCAAATAAATAAATAAAATATATTTTAAAATAAGGTGGGAGAGGACAGGGTTTAAAACTAAACATTTTAAAAAAGAAAGAAAAAATGTCAAAATAACTAGCCGGGCATTGTGGCATATGCCTTTAATTCCAGCACTTGGGAGTTACTGGTAGGAGGATCACTATGAGTTCAAGGCCACCCTGAGACTACATAGTGCATTCCAGGTCAGCCTGAGCTAGACTGAGATCCTGCCTTGAAAAAAAAAGTCAAAATAAATATTGACTGAGGTGTTCCTTTGCAAGCCTGACAGCCTGGGTTCAATTCTCTTAGCACCCCTGTAAAGCCAAATGCACAAAGTGGTGCATGCATCTGGAGTCTGTTGGAAGCATCAAGATCGAATGCAGCCACTGTGGTGGCGCATGCCTTTAATCCCAGCTCTCGGGAGGCAGAGGTAGGAGGATCACCGTGATTTCAAGCCCACCCTGAATCTACAAAGTTAATTCCAGGTCAGCCTGGGCCAGAGTGAAATCCTACCTTGAAAAAAAAACGTTAAATACAGCTGGAGTAATGGCTTACTGGTTAAGGTGCTTGCCTGCAAAGCTTAAGGACTCAGGTTCTACTCTCCAGAACCCACATTAGCTAGATGCACAAGGTAGCACACATGTCTGGAGTTTGTTTACAGTAGCTAAGGCCCTAGCATGCCAATTATCTCTCTCTCTCTCCTAAAGAAATTTACGTATAACTGGGCATGGTGGCACATGCCTTTAATCCCAGCACTCGGAAGGCAGAGGTAGGAGGTTTGCCATGAGTTCAAGGCCAACCTGAGACTACATAGTGAATTCCAGGTCAGCATGGGCTAGAATGAAACCCTACCTCAAAAAAACAAAAATAAATAAATAAATAAAAATTAAAAAAGTTAAGTAAGACCAGGCATAGTAGCTCACACTTTTAATACCAGCACTTGGGATGCAGAGGTGGGAGGATTGCCGTGAGTTCAAGGCTGCCCTGAGAGTGAGACTCTACCTCGAAAAAGCCAAACATAGACTAGAGAGATGGTTTAGCAGTTAAGGCATTTGCCTGCAAAGCCAAAGGACCCAAGCTGGATTTCCCAGGACCCGTGTTAGCCAGATGCACAAGGTGATGCATGCATCTGGAGTTCTCTCTCTCTCAAATTAATTAATTAAATAATTAAAATATTTCTTGGGCTGGAGAAATGGCTTAGTGGTTAAAGCGTTTGCCTGTGAAGCCAAAGGATCCTGGTTCAATTCTCCAGAATCCACATAAGCCAGATGCACAGGGGGCACATGCATCTGGAGTCCATTGGCAGTGGCTAGAGGCCCTGGCATGCCCATTCTCTGTCTGCCTCTCCTCTCTCTCTCTCTCTCTCTCTCTCTCTGCTTGCAAATAAATTTAAAAATAAAATAAATAAAAATAAAAAATATATTTCTCTCTCTTGCTGGGTGTGGTGGTGCATGCCTTGAATCCCAGCAGTCGGAGGCAGAGGTGGAGGATTGCCATGAGTTCAAGGTCACTCTGAGACTCTGAGACTACATAGTAAATTCCAGGTCAGCCTGGGCCAAAGTGATACCCTACCTCGAAAAAAAAAAATTCTTTATCTGCCGTTCTCTCTCTCTGCTTCTCTCTCTCTCCTCTGTCTCTCTCTCTCTGTTTCTCAAATAAATAAATACTATATTTTTTAAAAATCAGTGTGCTTCACTTGTATGATACTCTGTGCTGGTTTTGCTTGACTGTCAGCCTCTGCCTCCCTAGTGATGGTATAAGAAGAGTGTACTTCCGTGCCCAGTGTGTATTCTATTTTCTGACTAATGCAAGTTTTTGCCTCGAATTGTTCAACAAAGCAAAAACAAGACAAAGGAGTAAAGAAGCTGGATTGTCATCACAGTAGTGTAATATTACTCTAAGTGAGTGCTGCTGAATGTGGCTTATCAGTGTAGCAGCAATAGCTCCAAGTGCCAAGCATGGGGTTTAGCAGGTGTAGCCTCTTGCATGGCACAAGTACTTAAGGACCAGAGGAGGCCTATATGCGGGCAAATTTGGATCACGTAAATTATATGGAGGAAAGGAGCAGAAAAGCTTCCAGGGAAAGAGAAGGGAAGTGGCTGGGTTGAACATGCCCAGGCCAATCAGATTTAGTTCAACTTCTGAAGGAGTGAGGCCCTGGAAGGGTACCAGGAGCATCATTCTGTGTCAGCTCAGCTTGGCTTAATGTAAAAAAAAAAAAAAAAAAAAAAAAAAAAAAAAAAAAGCATAGATGGGACTGGAGAGGTGGCTTAGCGATTAAAGTGCTTGTCTGCAAAGCCTAAGGACCTCAGTTCAATTCCCCAGTACCCATGTAAGCCAGATGCACAACGTAGCACATGCATCTGGAGTTCGTTTGCAGAGGCTGGAAACCCTGGCACACCCATTGTCTCTCTCTCTCTCTCTCTCTGCCTCTTTCCCTCAATAAATAAATAAATAAATAAATAAATAAATAAATAAATAAATAAAATCTAGATAGCAGAGATGTACAGGTATGACTGAACACTGGTGCTCAAGTGACGCTATCAGCATTCTTCCTCACCCCTCCCCATCTCCTATGCAGTGGCATGATGGAAGCTTAGGTCTTAAGGCTTATGTTCCTATAGTCCCAGAATGGAAATAGATCATTTTTTCAGGGCTGGAGAGATAGCTTAGCAGTTAAGGTTCTTTCCTGCAAAGCCTAAGGACCCAAGTTCATTTCCTCAGTACCCATGTAAGCCAGATGCACAAGGTAGCATATGTGTCTGGAGTTTGTTTGCAGTAAGTGGAGGACCTGGCCATTGTCTCTTATCTGTCTCTTTCTCTCCCCGCCTCAAATAAATAAATAAACTTAGATCATTTATCTTAATGTTGCCCACAGAATTCTCAGGATCAGGGGATTGGGTTCAATTCCACAACACCCATGTAAGACCAGAGGTAGGAAGTGGCACAGGCATCTGGTGATTGCAGAGAGCAGCAAGAGACTCTGACGCATGTGTATACACACACACACACACACACACACACACACACACAAATAAATTTATTTTATTTATTTGCAAGCAGAGAGAGAGAGAGAGAGAGATGCAGACAGAGAGAATGGAGGAGCCAGGGCTTCCAACTGCTGTAAACTCCAGATGTGTGCACCACTTTGTGCATCTGGCTTATGTGGGTACTGGAGAATTGAACCTTGGTTAATTAGGCTTTTCAGGCAAGCGCCTTAACTGCTGAGCCATCTCTCCAGCCCAGGATCAGCTTTGGAACCATTCTGTGGCCTATACTACCCCTAATTACTGTGGCCAGAAGAGAAGCAAGCCAACCCCTGCAATGCTGGGGTCAGTCTAGTCTGCAGATGGCAAAAACCACACAAAGAAACCAAGAGAGAAGGAGGAGAGGTAGGCTTCTTCTTGGTCACTTAGAAATTCATGATTCCCCACACCAGGGCTTCCAGCCACTACAAACTATCTCCAGATGAATGTGCCACCTTGTTCATCTGGCCTAGGTGGGTCCTGTGGAGTTGAACCTGGGTCCTTTAGCTTTGTAGGCAAGTGCCTTTAATTGCTGAACCAACCTCTGCCGCCTGAGTGCTGAGATTAAAGGGCCATGCTACCACACCCAGCTCAGCCCCACTTTTCTTATCTTTTGAGACAGGGTTTGATATGGCCCAGGCTGGCCTCAGACTCAGTGTGTAGCTGAGGTTAGAGCTTCTGATCCTCCTGGCACTGGCTCCCAAGTTCTGGGGTTACAGGTATTCACTACACACCCTGCTTTAAGTGATACTTAACACTGAAACACCAGGAAGTATAACTGCTAGTCACAAGATACTTATGAGACATAAAAATATGTCAATTTTCAGGTGATGTGGTCACAAATAAGACACAAAGTCAAAGGAGACATGGCCAGTTGCTGTCAATATCAGCAATGGGGGAATCTTACTATCTGTACACATGAAAAGTCTAAATGTGGGCTGGGCGCGGTGTTTCATGCCTTTAATCCCAGCACTCGGGAGGCAGAGGTAGGAGGATCACTGTGAGTTCGAGGCCACCCTCAAATAAGAGCGAGACCCTCCCTTGAAAAACAAAAAAACAACAAAAATAAGTCTAAATGTGAGGCACTTGTTGAGTGAGCCAAGTGGTGTGATGCTGGAGTCCCCATGAATAATGGGTTCTGTGTAACCATGGGGAAGGGGACCAGGCAGCGGTTAGCATGGACTTAATGGAACCTATCTAGGTAGAAAATGCAGTAGTACTACTCTCACTTTTGGTTAGAGAAGCTTCTTCTTTTTTTTTTTTTTTTTTTTTTTTTTTTTTGGTTTTTCGAGGTAAGGTCTTACTCTAGTCCAGGCTGACCTGGAATTCACTATGTAGTCTCAGGGTGGCCTCGAACTCTCAGCGATCCTCCTACCTCTGCCTCCTGAGTGCTAGGATTAAAGGTGTGTGCCACCATGCCCGGCTTGAGAAGCTTCTCTTTTCAGGCAACCTTGGGATGACTCAGAAGGCACCATGGTGCTGAGAAGAAGGGAGTGCTCAGAGGAGTGCTCAGAACTGAAATATCTCAAACCCACCTTCCAAGGCTCAGGGACCATTGCGGAAGAGGGGGTGGAAAGAATGTAAAAACCAAAGGAAGGGTAGGACTCCTTACAACGTGCTCCTCCAGAAACAAAATGGCCTGGATATCCATGACCTCACAGTGCCTGACACTACCTACACAAGACCATCATAATAGGAGGAAAAGATGATGACATCAAACTGAAAAGAGAGATTGATTGAGAAGGGGAGGGGATATGATGGAGAGTGAAGTTTCAAAGGGGAAAGTGGGGGGAGGGAGGGAATTACCATGGGATATTGTCTACAATTAAAGAAGTTGTCAATAAAAAAATTAATTTTTAAAAAAAGAAAGTGCACTAGGGAGGCAGAGGTAGGAGGATCGCCATGAGTTCAAGGCCACCCTGAGATTGCATAGTTAATTCCAGGTCAGCCTGGGCCAGAGTGAGACCCTACCTCGAAAAACCAAAAAAAAAAAAAAAAAAAAAAGAAAGAAAGAAAGTGCAGTAGAACACAGGTGCCATTCTTTGTGTGTGTGTGTGTGTGTGTGTGTGTGTGTGTATATGTATGTATAACTGGGCTCCAGCTCTCTCTCTCTCTCTCTCTCTCTCTTTTGAGGTAGGATCCCACTCTAGCCCAGGATAACCTGGAATTTACTATATAGTCTCAGGGTGGCCTTGAACTCAGGGCGATCCTCCTACCTCCGGCGTGCTGGGATTAAAGGTGTGTGCCACCATGCCTGGCTCTTTTTTTTTTTTTTTTTTTTTTTTTTTTGAGGTAGGGGCTCACTCTATCCCAGGCTAGCCTCAAATTCATTTTCCTTTTTACTTTTAATCACCCAAATCTTTCTTCAGTATTGTTTCTGCCTCTGGAGTCTTGCCAGTAGTGGCTCATGCTTTTAATCCCAGAATTTAGGAGGCAGAAGTAGGAGGATCACTGTGAGTTCAAGGCCAACCTAAGACTACAAAGTGAATTCTAGGCTAGCTTGGGCTAGAGTGAGACACTGCTTTGAAAAACAAACAAACAAAAAAAGAGTGAATTGGCCGGGCGTGGTGGCGCACGCCTTTAATCCCAGCACTCAGGAGGCAGAGGTAGGAGGATCGCCAAGAGTTCGAGGCCACCCTGAGACTACATAGTTAATTCCAGGTCAGCCTGGACCAGAGTGAGACCCTACCTCGCAAAACCAAAAAAAAAAAAGAGTGAATTGTCATTGATTCCAAAGCAGGCCTGATTCAGGAGCGTTGCATGTCATGGCCCCTCTGCTGGAATAGCCCAGCCTAAATTTCCTTGTGGCTCTCTTCATTTGGCTCAGGTCTTGCTCATGTCACCTTCTACATGACAAGTCCTAAATGCCTTCATTACTTGAGCAGCAGAATTATAAGGCCTTGATCAAACCTCAACAAAGAGGCCATGGGAAGAGAATGCATAAAAGAAGGGCAGGAGGAGGGTCAATCTAAATTCAAGATATTATGAATAAGACTTATGTAAACCTACTTTTTTAAATAATGGCACATCTAGAAGCTGTAGCCTGTTGCTAGAAAATTTTCAGTGCCTGGGATGGGATACCTTCCAGTGAGTTGTTGGCCAAGAAGGTCTTGCAGCCTCCAAAACATTGAAGGCTTTTGCCAAAGCCCTTGGTTTCCTTTGAGAACAGATAGTAAGACCCTATTGCTGAAGTCATCTCTTGCCTGAGAGGCAAGGTCACTGAGAAAGCAAGCTGGTGCTGAGCAGAAAACCTTCTCCCTGTAGACCAGCCAACTGAAAGCTGGAAAAAGCTGCACTCCATGCAGCTCTATGGGAGACAGAAGTCATCAGCAGTGAAAACAGTGGACACTGAATATTTAAGTTTGGCTATATAGGCCCAATGACCAAATGGGTACAATAGTGGCATGTCTGCTCTTGGGGTAACCAACTGCTCCATAATTGGACTGAAGGCCCTCTCTACGGGAGGGAATACATACCTGGTACTGAAAAACCTAAGCAAAAGTCTATGGCAGGTGAGTCATGAGCCTTTGGGGTATAAAGCCTGCTCTTGTCTGACTAAATGTATATATTATTCCCACCAAGCTGCCCTGAAAGCACTACGCTTAATGTTCATATTCACATATTAACACTACTCTCACTTCTGGTTAGAGAAGCTTCTCTTTTCAGATGGCGATGACCACTGGGATGACACAAAAGGCAACATAGTGCTAAGAAGAAGGGATGGAGGAGTGCCCATACTGAAACACCTCTGTCCCACCCTCCAAGGCTCAGGGACCATTGCGGAAGAGGGGGCAGATAGAATGGAAGAGCCAAAGGAAGGGTATGACTTCTTACAATGCAACTGCCCAGACAGAAATTGGCCTTGATATCCATGACCTTGCAGTGCCTAGTGCCTTCAAGACCCTCATAATAGAAGAAAAAGATGATGACATCAAATTAAAAGAGACTAGCCGGGCGTGGTGACCCAGCACTCGGGATAAGGAGAAGAAAAATTCCAGATGGACCAGAGTGACATCAAATTAAAAAAAAAAAAAAAAAAAAAAAAAAAGAGAGACTAATGGAGAAAGGGAAGGGATATGATGGAGATTGGAGTTCTAAAGGGGAATGGGGGAGAGGAGGAAAATATCATGTGTTTTTTGTATGTAAGTATAGAAGTTGTCAATAAAAAAATTAATAATTAAAAAAAACTGGTACTCAAAAAAAAAAAAAAAAACTCAACAAAGACCCAGACTTTTCTCCATCACTGGCCAGTGGCTCAGCCACTTTGGAAGTTGGTGGATTCTTTTTTTTTTTTTTCCTGTTTTCCTGGGGGCCCTCTTCAATGGGGTTATGGGGTTCACTGTGGGGTCATGAAGGCCTCAGTCAATCCCTATGGGGTAGGGGGAACCATGCCTCAGGGTATTCCTACCTACTCTGTGGCTCTGACAATCTTTGCATCCCCCTCTCCTGAAAAGTTTCCTGAGTCACAGCAGGCCTGTTGTTAGTCTTTTTACTGTCGAGTTCTTTTCTTTATTTATTTAGTTGATTTTTTAAATTGACAACTTCCATAATTGTAGATGATAATCCATGGTAATTCCCCCCATCTTCCCCCCACTTTCCCCTTTGAAATATCCCCTCCCCCTAGTGTTGAGTTCTTTGTAGCCTCAGGATTTCTGCTTACGTAGGGTTTTGTTGTTGTTGTTCTTTTTTTTTTTTTTTTTTTTTTTTTGTTTTTTGTTTTTTGAGGTAGGGTCTCACCTGGTCCAGGCTGAACTGGAATTAGCTATGTAGTCTCAGGGTGGCCTTGAACTCATGGAGATCCTTCTACCTCTGCCTCCCAAGAGCTGGGATTAAAGGCGTGCGCCACCACGCCTGGCTTTTTTTTTTTTTCCAATATTTATTTATTTGAGAGAGAGAGAGGGAAAGGATGTGCCCACCAGGGCCTTCAGCCACTGCAGACAAACTCCAAACACATGTGCCACCTTGTGCATCTGGCTTATGTGGGTCCTGGGGAATTGAACCTGGGTCCCTTGGCTTTGCAGGTAAGTGCCCTAGCCACTAACCCATCTCTATAGCCTGAGATTTGTTTATTTGCTTGTTTGTTTTATCGAGGTAGGGTCTCACTCTAGGTCAGGCTGACCTGGAATTCACTATGTAGTCTCAGGGTGGCCTCGAACTCAAGGCAAACCTCCTACCTCTGCCCTCCGAGTGCTGGGATTAAAGGTGTACACCACCACACCCAGCTTTCCAGCCTGAGATTTTAATTTAAAAAATATTTTTATTTATTTATTTGAGACAGAGAGAAAGCAGATAGAAAAAGAGACAGAGGGAGAATGGGCACTCTAGGGACTGCAAAAGAACTCTAGACAAATGCACCACCATGTGCATCTGTCTCATGTGGGTACTGGGGAATAGAACCTGGGTCCTTAGGCTTCATAAGCAAATGCCTAAACTGCTAAGCAATCTCTCCAGCCCTAATTTTTAAAAATATTTATTTATTTGCAAACACAGAGAAAAAGACAGAGAGAGAGAGGAAGAAGGAGGGAGGGAGGGAAGGAGGGAATGGGCATATCAGGGACTCTTGCCACTGCAAATGAACTCCAGACACATGTGCCATTTTTTTTTGTTTGGTTGTTTGTTTTTTTGAAACAGGGTCTCAGTCTAGCCCAAGCAACCTGGGATTCACTATGTAGTCTCAGGGTGGCCTCGAACTCATAGCAATCCTCCTACCTCTGCCTCCTGAGTGCTGGGATTAAAGGTGTGTGCCACCTTTTTTTTTTTGTTGGTTTTTTTTTGTTGTTGTTGTTGTTGTTTTTTGAGGGTCTCACTCTACCCCAGGCTAACCTGGTATTCACTATGTGGTCTCAGGGTGGTCTTGAATTCACGGCGATCCACCTACCTCTGCCTCCCAAGTTCTGGGATTAAAGGTGTGTATTCACCATGCCTGGCTACATGTGCCATTTTGTGCACCTGGCTTTACATGGGTACTGGGTAATGGAAACTGGGCTGTCAAGCTTCAAAACCAAATGCCTTAACCACTGAGCCATCTCTCTAGCCCCTCAGAGATTTGTTTTGTTTTGTTTTGTTTTGTTTTGTTTACATGCAGGGACTCTAGTTGAGATTCTCAGGCTGGCCTTGAACTCACAGGGCTACTCCTACCTCTGCCTCCCAAGTGCTGGAGCTAAAGGTGTGTGCCACCACACCAAGTTCTTTTTTTTTTTTTTTTTTTTAATTTTTTTAGAGAGAGCAAGAGAGAGAGAGAGAGAGAATTGTTGCGCCAGGGCCTTAGCCACTGAAATCGAACTCCTGACACTTGCACCACCTAGTGGGCATGTGCGACCTTGTGCTTGCCTCACCTTTGTGCATCTGGCCTACATGGGATCTGTAGAGTCAAACATAGGTCCTTAGGCTTTGCAGGCAAGCACTTAGCCACTAAGCCATCTCTCCAGGCCCCCCTTTTTTTCAAGGTAGGGTTTCACTCTAGCCTTGGTTGACCTGGAACTCACTCTAGTTCCAGGCTGGCCTCAAACTCACAGTAATCCTCCTACTTCTGCCTCTCAAGTGCTGAGATTAAAGCCATGTACCACCGTGCCCAGCATCCCCAGAGAGATTTCAAGTGTGAGCCTGTGTCAGGTTTTCAGCTACTGGGATCCATCCCAAGGCATGGGGCCAATGGAGCAGAGGCATGCTGGCTATGCCAGGCCAGACCCTGCAAGCTGTTGGTGCTCATGAAGTGCCCATGGGCAACAGCATGGGTCAACCTCAAGTTCCTCCTGACACTTCTTGAGCTCTCCTGTGGTTTCTTAGGGTCCTGTGGCTTGAGTTTCCAGGAAGCAATGACTTTTTCTTCCACAGAATCACTGCTGTGAGCCAGGCCAAGTGACTTACAGGGGACTGACCATGTGTCATACTCTGCCTGAGGCAGTTCCCCCATCCCTCAATGTGGGTGTCCCCATCTGGGCTGGGAATGATCTCCCCAAACTTCTCCTGGGCGGGACTCTTCCTTTCTGCAGATCCATTCCTGTGGGTGGCACCAAATCTCTCTTCCACCACAACTTCAGCAAGGTTTGTAGTGAGCCCACACACATTTTGTTATGCCTTTAAGGCTATGTCTTCTTTATTTATTTATTTTTTTTATTTTTCAAAGTAGGGTCTCACTCTAGCCTAGGCTGGCCTGAAATTCACTGTATAGTCTCAAGATGACCTCCAAATCACAGTGATCTTCCTACCTCTGCCTCCCAGCTTCCTCTCCTCACTTTTTTTTTTTAACCTAATTTTTTGTTGTTGTTGTTTTTTGTTTTTCAAGGTAGGGTGTTACTCTAGCCCAGGCTGACCTGTAATTCACTCTGTATTCTCATGGTAGCCTCAAACTCAAGGCGATTGTCCTATCTCTGCCTCCTGAGTGCTGGGATTAAAGGCATGAGCCACCATGCCCAGCTTTATTTTTATTTTATTTTTTGCTTTTCTGTCCAAAAACATTTTTAATTTATTATTTTACTTTTTGGGTTTTTGTTCAAGGTAGGATATTGTTCTAGCCCAGGCTGACCTGAAAACTCACTCAGTCGTCCAGGCTGGCCTAGAAGTTATGGCAATCCTCTTACCGCTGTCTTCCAAATCCTGGGATTAAAGATGTATGCCAGGGCTGGAGAAAAGGCTTAGCAGTTAAGGTACTTGCCTGTGAAGCCTAAGGACCCAGGTTTAATTCCCCAGGACCACGAAAACCAGATGAACAAGGTAGCACATGCATCTGGAGTTCGTTTGCAGTGGCTGGAGTCCCTAGCATGCCCATTCTATCTGCTTTTCCCTCTGTCTCTCTAATACATAAATAAATAACTTACTTTAAAAAATCTGACCAAGCATGGTGGCTCTTAGAATAATGCATGAAAATGACTATGTATATTTAGCTAAATGTAAAGCAAATCCTCAAGACATTTTTTTTTTTTCAAGGTAGGGTCCCACTCTAGCCCAGGCTGACCTGGCACGCACTCTGAAGTCTCAGGCTGGCTTTGAACTTACAGCAATCCTTCTACCTCAGCCTCCTGATGCAGGGACTGAAGACATGTGCCACCATACCAAGATGAATACATTTTAAACTATTTCTCTCTCTCTCTCTCCAGCTCAGCCTGACCTGAAATTCAGTATGTAGTCTCAGGGTGGCATCCAATTCACGATGATCCTCCTACCTCTGCCTCCCCAGTGCTGGGATTAAAGGCGTGCACCCCACCCTTAAAATATTTATTTTAAAGAGAAAAATAGAGCTGGGCGTGGTGGCACACACCTTTAATCCCAGCACTGGGGAGGCAGAGGTAGGAGGATCGCCTTGAGTTCGAGGCCACTTGGAGAATACATAGTGAATTTCAGGTCAGCCTGGGCCAGAGTGAGACTATACCTCGAAAAAACAAAAACAAACAAACAAAAATTATTGGCTGGGCATGGTGATGCATGCCTTTAGTCCCAGCACTCAGGAGGCAGAAGTAGCAGGACACCATGAGTTTGAGGTCACCTTGAGACTACGTAGTGAAATCCAGGTCAGCCTGAGCTAGAGTGAGACCTTACCTTGAAAAACAAAAAAAAAAAAAAAAAAAAAAATTTTTTAAATTTAGGGCTGGAGAGATGGTTTAGTGGCTAAGGTGTTTGCCTGCAAAGCCAAAGAATCTTGGTATGGTTTGATTACCCAGTACCCACATAAACCAGATGCACAAGATGGCGCATGCACCTTGGAGTTCATTTGCAGTGGCTGGAGGCCCTGGTTCACCCATTCTGGCTCTCTCAGTCTCTCTCTCTGCCTCTTTCTCTCTCTTTTTGTCTCTTTTTCAAGGTAGGGTCTCACTCTAGCTCAGGCTGACCTGGAATTCACTCTGTATTTTCAGGGTGGCCTGGGACTCACGGTGATCCTCCTACCTCTGCCTCCCAAATGCTGGGATTAAAGGCGTGTGCCACCACGCCTGGCTCTTTCTAATAAATAAATAAAAGTAAAAATATTAGTGCCAGAAAGCCGGTGTGGTGGTGTATGCCTTTAATCCCAGCACTTGGGAGGCAGAGGCAGGAGGATTGTCGTGAGTTCAAGGCCACCCTGAGACTACATAGTGAATTCCAGGTCGGCCTGGGCTAGAGTGAGACCCTACCTTGGAAAAACCAAAAAGAAAAAAAGAGAAAAGAAAAGAAAAACAAACAAACAAACAAAAACCAAAAAATATTTATTTATTTTTATTATTATTTTGTTTTGTTTTGTTTTAAGGGTAGGGTCTCATTCTAGCCCAGGCTGACCTGGAATTCACTCTGTATTATGAGTAGCCTCGAACTCATGGCAGTCCTCCTATTTCTGCCTCCCAAGTGCTGGGATTAAAGGCGTGTGCTACCATGCCCAGCATATTTTATTTATTTGATGGAGGGGGGGAATGTATGGGTGTGCCAAGGCCTCCTGCTGCTGTTAACTCCAGATGCATGCACCATGTATTAGGCATCTGGCTTCATATGGCTCCTGAGGAATTGAACCTGGGCCATTAGACATTGCAAGCAAGCCCTTTTAACCACTGAACTATCTCCCCAGCCTCTTACACTATTTTTCTTTAATCCCAGCACTTGGAAGTCAGAGATAGAATTACCACGAGTTTGAGGCCACCCTGAGACTACATAGTGAATTCCAGGTCAGTCTGGACTACAGTTAAATCCTACCTCAAAAAAAAAAAAAAAAAAAAAGAGCCGGACGTGGTGGCACACGCCTTTAATCCCAGCACTCGGGAGGCAGAGGTAGGAGGATCGCTGAGAGTTCGAGGCCACCCTGAGACTACATAGTGAATTCCAGGTCAGCCTGAGCCAGAGTAAGACCCTACCTCGAAAAACCAAAAAAAAAAAAAAAAAAAAAAAAAAAAAAAAATCACAAAGGGCTGGAGAGGGCTTAGCGGACCCCAGTTTTATTCCCCAGGACCCTCATAAGTGAGATGCACAAAGGGGTGCATCTGGAGTTCGTTTGCAGCAGCTGGAGGTCCTGGCACGCCCATTCTCTCTCTCTTCTTCTGACTCTCTCTCTCAAATAAATAAAATTTTAAAAATATTTAATTTTTATTTATTTATTTGATGGGTCCTGGGGCCTCCATCAAACCTGTGTCCTTTGACTTTGCTGGCAATGGGTCCTGGGAACCAAACCTGTGTCCTTTGATCTGCACCAAGCCCTTAACCACTAACCGATCTCACCAGCCCTTATACTTTTTTTTTTTTTTTTTTTTTTGTGCTGGAGATGGAACACAATGTCTCACACATGCCCAGCAAGTCCTTTACCACTAAGCCATATCCTCACCTCCTAAAAAATAGTGTTTAAAATTTTATTTAAAAATTTTTTTGTTTTGTTTTGTTTTTCAATGTAGGGTTTCACTCTAGTCCAGGCTGACCTGGAATTCATATGTATTCTCAGGGCATCCTTGAACTCACAGTGATCCTCCTACCTCTGCCTCCCAAGTGCTGGGATTAAAGGCTTGGCCACCACACCCCACTTTAACATGTTTTAAAACTTTTATTGACAACTTCCCTAATTATAGACAATAAGCCATGATAATTCCCTCCCAACCTCACTTTCCCCTTCACAACTCCACTCTCCATCATATCCTCACCCTCTCTCAATTAGTTTGTATTTTATTTTATTATTTTATTTTATTTATTTATTTGAGATACAGACACAGAGAGAAGGAAGCAGAGTGACAGACACACTAGGGTCTCAAGACACTGCAAAGGAACTCCAGACGCATGCACCACCTTGTGCATCTGGCTTATGTAGGTACTGGGGAATCAAACCTAGGTCCTTAGGCTTTGCAGGCAAGTGCATTAACTGTTAAGTCATCTCTCTAGCTCATCTCCACTTTGATTTCATCATCTTTTCCTCTTATAAAGAGAGTCTTGTAAAGGTAGTTCTAGGCACTGTGAGGTCATGGATATCAAGGCCAATTTTTTAAAAATTATTTTTTTGGCCGGGCATGGTGGCGCATGCCTTTAATCCCAGCACTCGGGAGGCAGAGGTAGGAGGATCGCCGAGAGTTCGAGGCCACCCTGAGACTACATAGTTAATTCCAGGTCAGCCTGGACCAGAGTGAGACCCTACCTCACAAAACCAAAAAAAAAAAAAAATTTTTTTTTGAGAGAGAGACAGACACAGAGAGAGAGAGAGAGAGAGAGAGAGAGAGAGAGAGAGAGGAGGAAGACAGAGGTGGGCGCACCAGCAGTGTCTCAGGTGCTGGGAACGAAATCCAGAAGTGTGCGCCCCCTTGTGGTCAAGTGTGGCATAGCGCCCTTGCGTCACTTTGCATCTGGCTAAACGTGGGACCTGGAGATTGGAACCAGTGTTCTTAGGCTTAGGAGGCAGGCGCCGTAACCCCTAAGCCATATCTCCAGCCCTCAAGGCCAATTTTTGTTTGGAAAATTACATTGTAAGCAGTCCTACCCTTTCTTTGGCTCTTAGAGTCTTTCTTTCTTTTTTCTTTTTTTTTGGTTTTTCAAGGTAGAGTCTCACTCTAGCTCAGGCTGACCTAGAATTCATGATGTACTACTCAGAGTGGCCTTGAATTCATGGTGATCCTCCTACCTCTGTTTCCTAAATGCTGGGATTAAAGGTGTGCGCCACCATGCCCAGCTCCTTTTTTTTTTTTTTTTTTTTTTTTAAATTTTGTTACTTATTTGCTTATTTATTTGAGAGAGTGCGAAATACTGTGAGAGGGAGAATGAGTGCACCAGGGCCTTCAGCCACTGCAAACAAACTCTAGATGCATGCGCCACCATGTGCATCTGACTTATGTGGGTCCTGGGAATTCAAACCTGGGTCCTTTGGTTTTGCAGGCGAGCGCCTTAACTGCTAAGCCATCTCTCTAGCCCTGCTCTTGCATTCTTTCCACCACTTTTGCAATGGACTCTGAGCCTTGGAAGGTGTGATATTATTTAACAATTTATTTTTATTTTTATTTTTTTCAAGGTAGGGTATTGCTCTAGTCCAAGCTGACCTGGAATTCACTTTGCAGTCTCAGGATGGCCTTGAACTCATGGCAATCCTCCTACCATTGCCTCCCAAGTGCTGGGATTAAAGGTGTGCGACACCACACCTGGCTATTATTTATTTGATTTTTTTTCAAGGTAGGTCTTGTTCTAGTCCATGCTGATCTGGAATCTACCTTGTGTGTCTGTGTTACCTTGTGCATCTGGCTTACATGAGACCTGGAGAGTCAAACGTGGGTCCTTAGGCTTCACAGGCAAGTGCCTTAACCGCTGAACCATCTCTCCAGCACACCAATTTTTTTGAAGGTCCATACATATATTTAGTAAAAGTCAAACTCCAGTGCAATTTACACACATTACTTATATTCATAATCTAGTTTTTTTTTTTTCAAAGTAGGATCTTACTCTAACCCAGGCTGACCTGGAATTCAGTCTGTAATCCCAGGCTGGTCTGGAACTCATGGTGATCCTCCTACCTCTGCTTCCCAAGTGCTGGGATTAAAGGCGTATGCCACCATGCCCAGCTTATTTAACAATTTTTATTTTATGAGAGAGAGAGGGAGAGGGAGAGAATTAGTACATCAGGGCCTCAAGCCATTGCAGTCAAACTCCAGGTGTGTATGCCACCTGTGTGCACATGCAACCTTGTGTGATTGCTTCACCTTGTGAGTGTGGCTTACATGGGACCTGGAGAGCGAACAAGATTCCTTAGACTTTGCAGGCAAGTGCCTTAACCACTAAGCCATCTCTCCAACCCAACAATTTTTCATTTTGCAGAGCCATACATTTATTTAGTCAACGTCAAACTCCAGTGCAACTTATTTATACACATTACTAAGTACTGAGACATCTCTATCACACCTTCGAAGGCTCAGGGTCCATTGCGAAGAGGTAGCAGAAAGAATGTAAGAGCCAAAGGAAGGGTAGGACTCCTTACAATGTGCTCCTACAGACACAAAATGGCCTGGATATCCATGACCTCGCCGTGCCTGCCACTACCTATACAAGACCATCATAATAGGAGAAAAAGATAATGACATCAAAATAAAAGAGAGACTGATTGAAAGGGGAAGGGGTATGATGTAGAGTGGAGTTTCCTTTGAAACTTTCCCCTTTGGGAAAGTGGGGGGAGGGAGGGAATTACCATGTGTTATTGTCTACAATTATGGAAGTTGTCAATAAAAAAAGCCAAAATCCTTCAAGAATATGGTACATCACAATTCCACCTGCACATTTATCAATAAAAGCAACCTTCATGCATGACATACATATGCACACACCTCTGGTTTATGCTCCCTTTTTCTCCACTTTCATATTCTTAAGAATCACCTGTTTTTTTTTTTTGGGGGGGGGGTGGTTCAAAATGGACCTCAGTGGTAGGTAATGGCCTAGCATGCATAAGCCCAAGATTCCTTTTCCAAAAAAAAAAAAAAAGAACCTGTAAAGCCAGACGCACAAAGTGGCATGTGCATCTGGAGTTTGTTTGCAGGAGACCCTGGCATGCCCATACTCTCTCTAAAAAAAAAAAAAAAAATTAAATATTAAGAAAAAGATTTTCTGCTGGGTGTGGTGGCACATGCCATTAATCTTAGCAGTTGAGAGGCAGAGAAAGGAGGGTCGCTGTGAGTTTGAAACCAGCCTAGGACAACAGAGTGAGTTCTAGGTCAGCCTTGACTAGAGACTCCCCTTGACAAAAACAAAACCCCCCAAAATTTTCATTCTTAACCCCAAGGGGTAAGGGGATGGGGAAGGTCATGTGGAAGAGGGATGACTCAATACAATTTGAAATGACACATATGTATAAAAATTCTATAATGAACCCCATTGTTTTGTGGTACACACCTGCAATTTCAGCACTCAGTTGGCAGAGCCAGAATTGTCCACAAGTTTCAGGCAAACCAGGGGTACATACCAAGATCACATCTCCAGAAGACAAAACATTCAAGTAGCTAGGTAAGTAATTAAAACAAAAACAAAACAAAACCTGGAGGTGGGGGCTGGAGAGATGCCTTAGTGGTTAAGGCACTTGTCTTTTAGGCGTATCTAGGGACAAGGGTTCGATTACCCATGTAAAGTTAGATGCATAAAGTAGCATATACAATCTCGAGTTCGTTTGCGGTGACTAGAGGCCCTGGTGAGCCCATTTAAAAAGTAGCAGGGGAGGAGGGGAGGAAGCTGGAGAGATAGCTCAGTGGCTAATGGTGCTTGCTTACAAAGATTGCCAGCTGGATTCAGTTCCCCAGTCACTCATTTAGAGCTGGATGGGCATTCATTTGCAGTAGCATGAGACCCTGGCATGCCCCTCCCTTCACATATGCACATAAAAATTTAAAAAACTAAAGCCAGGCGTGGTGACTGGTGCCTTTAATTCCAGCATTCAGAAGGATGAGGAAGGAGGATCCCAATGAATTCCAGGTCAGCCTGGGCTAGACTGAGACCCTTTTTCTAAAACAAACAAAAACTAAGAAAACAAGATTTTGGTCCTCAAGGACCAAGGACATCGCCGTTAGATGGTGGAAGCACAGGGTGGATGCTGAGAGCAGTTTCCACCGGGGAAGGGATGGTGGAATGCAAGCTCCATCTCTTCATGTTTGTGTGGGGACAGGAAGGGAGGATGGGACACGAGGTGAGGAATGGCTCTCCTGGGGTGGACTGGGGTCTGATGGACAAGAGGATTTGGCAAGGCTAAAAGGACAGAGGATTCGAGACAAATCTCTTGCTACCGAGATCCAAATCCGGGTCTCGCTTCCACGGTGAAGTGATGTTTTTGTCGCGGGGAGCCGCTCATGGGCAGGCCGGGCAGCGGGCGGCTTTGGGACAGAGGACCCCGCATCCTGGGGGCCGCTCTCCCCGAGAGCCTGTAGGGAACCGTGGAGACGAGACCCGTGGGGAGCGTCTGCAGGCCGAGGGCCGGCTCTCCCCTAGCTGAGCCTCATGCTGGCCACCTCTTGACCCTTCCATTCCTCTCCAGGCTGACGCCGCCCACACCCCTGGGAAGCGAATCGCGGGGCGCGCGGCGGCGCCCCCTCCCCAGGGCTGAGGGAGGCGGAGCCCGGCCCGTGGCGAGCGCGAGGCGGCGCGTCCGGAGCGCTGCGCGCCGGGCTCGGGCGGGCTGAAGGCGGCGAGCCGGAGCTCGGGGGCCCCGCTGGTCTCGAGTGCAGAGCGCGGCGTCTTGGGCCCCGGGGCGCCCCCGGGTGGAGGCAGGCTGCGCGCCCCTCGCCAGGCCGGGTTCGGGGCGGGGCGCGCGGCATCCTCGAGGCGGGGAGAGGGTCACTCGGTCAGACTGCCGTCGTCAAAGTTTCCCGGTGGAGCGGCGGGGCTGCGCTTCCTTTTCCCGGACCGCGGGTGACGCCCAGATCGGAGGACGGCGGGGCTGCGTCTGTCTCCACCCGGACCCCCGCGCCCCCGTCGCGCCCAAGTCAGGTTCCCAACTTGGGAGGCGCCGCGGGCCTGCGCACGCGCGCCGGCCCCTCGTCGCCGTCCTCCCCGCCTTCCTCCCGGCCTCCTCCGCCCAGCGCTCGGGCCGAGGCGCGCCGACCTCCGGCTGCGCGGCGCCCCGCTGCCCGGTCCCTTGCGCCCCGCTACCCGGCTCGCGGGCCCGCCGAGCGCCGCCCGCCCCGCCCGGTCCGCCCGCCCGCGGCCGCCGCAAGTTTGCGAGTTGCACTAGTTGCGGGGAGAGCGGGAGGCCGGGCGCCGGCCATGGAGGAGGAGCGGGGGTCGGCGCTGGCTGCCGAGTCGGCGCTGGAGAAGAACGTGGCCGAGCTGACCGTCATGGACGTGTACGACATCGCGTCGCTCGTGGGCCACGAGTTCGAGCGAGTCATCGACCAGCACGGCTGCGAGGCCATCGCGCGGCTTATGCCCAAGGTCGTGAGGGTCTTGGAGATCCTGGAGGTGCTGGTCAGCCGTCACCACGTCGCGCCCGAGCTGGACGAGCTGCGTCTGGAGCTGGACCGGCTGCGCGTGGAGAGGATGGACCGCATTGAGAAGGAGCGCAAGCACCAGAAGGTGGGCGGAGGCCTCAGTCTGCCCATCCCAGAAAGGGGCGCTGGGACCCAGGGGCTTTTCTGATCTGGGCAGCTGCAGGTGTCCAAGTGCACCGGGTGAGGGAGGACCCTGGCCCGTTTTGCCCGGTCTGAGATAATTAACTGGCATATACCACCATTGAGTAGTTGAGTGACCTTGGGTAGATTACTTAACCTCTCTGTGCCTTGTTTCCCCATCTGTCAAATGGTAATCCAATAGGGCTCAAAAGAATTAGAAGGGGGCTGGAGAGATGGCTTAGCGGTTAAGGTACTTGTCTGCGAAGCCTAAGGACCTAGGTTCAATTCCCCAGTACCCACATAAGCATGTGGTGTATGTGTCAGGAATTTGTTTGCAGTGGCTATATGCCCTGGAGCGCTCATTCTCTCTCTCAAATAAAAAGAATTAAAAGGGTTACTTCGAGTAAAGTACTCAGATATTTTCTCCCAGAAAGGAAATACCCATCCCCATTCCACCTGCCCATGCAAGTCACCACAGACCCCCTTTACCCAGGTTTCTCCCAGAGCCATGAGTGAGACCAACCCCTGTACCCCCCTTCTTAGCAGCATTTTTCTTCCCAGGGTTCTCCTGGCTCATTCTCTTGCACCCTGAGGTGCTTTCCCTACCTTGATTTTTATCTTTAAACCTCATAGAACTTCGAGGTAAGAATTACCTTCACTTTGCAGATGAGGAGACAGGGTCAGATGGGGAGAGGGAGTTAGTGAGGACAGTCCCAGAGGAGATAGTTGGAATGTTTCTTTCGTACCAGGTCCTGGGAGCAGTCAGACCAGACTAGGTGCCTGGAGAAAGGAAGTGGAAGACTTGTGGTTTCCTGCCCAAACCTTAGTCCTAGCAGCTTCTGTCAGATCCTTCCCACAGAATGGGAGGAAATGGCTTTCCTTGGGGTGCTGGAGCAGCTCTGGCTTACTGCGTGGCCTCAGGAAATCCAGTTGGCCCCTCAGAACCTCCCATCCTCTACTGTGTCCTGTGGTGGATCAGTGTGTTTGCAAACACAGTGGCCGCAGTTGGGTCTCTATTCTTACCCTTAGGACAGACGTGGGTGTGTAAGAGCAATCAGGCCAGGGCTGTGTTTGTACCCCTGGTCCTGTGCCCCTGGGCCAGGAAGGAAACTCAAGCTCCTCCAAGGTCACTCTGGGAACTGGAAAGTGTCTCCCTCTGTCCTATAATTAATTTCCAGAGCCTCAGGAATAGGGACTTTGGAGCCAGACAGTCCGGTTTTAAACCCCATGGTGTGCAGACTGTGGCCTAGCCACACTGGGCCTCTGTCTTCAGCCATGAGAGGAGCTACTCACAGTCCCCGCACTGTTGAGCTGTGATGAGGACCAAAGGGATTAATGGACAGAGCGCTCAGGCCAGAGCCTGAGTATGGGGAGACTCACTGAGGTACCCACAAGGGATTTTGGAGGCCCTACTCAGTTACTGCCATCTATCCAGATACCCTAACTCTCGGGTAGAGCAGGGAGAGAGGGCCTCACTGTGAAGGGCTTAGCCTGGGTCCTCCAGAAGTCCTGGTGGCTCCTCTGCCTGCAGGGACTCCAGCTATGCTACAGCTGGGTTGGGAGGCACCTTTGGGAGCTGCCGCAGGCCATGGGTGGAATTCTCGGCTGCACTTGTTGCTTCTGGAATGCAGGCAGCTGCAGCCAGGAAGTCAGCACCTCCACCAATGGGCTGGCTTGGCTCCCTGATGGGCATGTTTGTAAACAGCGGGGGACAAGCTCACCAGTCAGTATAAATTCTGCTTTCCCCAGCCCAGGCCCCTTTCCATGGTGTTCTTTTGGTCTAGACAAGCCTATCTGATTTTTCTTCTGCAGCCTTGGATATTCAAGGAGCTCTTGGTCTCCCCCTCTCTCTCCTTTCCTTTTCCCTCTCAGCAAACATGGCTCCAGTAAAGACTGTGCCCTAACTTCTCACAAAATACCAACTCCGCTCATCACTCAGCCCTAGGCCACAGACCTCTAGTGTTCTTCCTCCTTACTCATGTGCAACCCTGTAGCTGGGCCATGGTGTGCAAAGCTCCTAGGTGATGTGGGTGGTGCAGAGCACAGCCAAGGTGGTCCTCATGTCAGGCAGCAGGTGGTAATGCAGAAGACAGGGCAGCAGACCAAATCTAGTGGCTGTGTGCATCTGCCTGTATAGAACATAAGCAACCCATGGTGTTGACTTATCAAATACATTATTATTACTATTAGTTTTTCGAGCTAGGGTCTCGCTCTAGCCCAGGTTGACCTGGAGTTCACTATGTAGTCTCAGGGTGGCCTCGATTTCATGGCAATCCTCCTACAAGTGCCAGGATTAAAGGAATACGCCACCACACCTGGCTAAATACATTATTTTGCAGTGAGTCTCATGCATGTTAAGCAAGTGCTTTACACTGAGCTCCACTCAACCCCCAAATGTATTTCCTGAGTGACTTCTGTGTCCCAGCACTGTTCTGGGCACTGGAGAGGCAGATGAAGGTTTAACACTCATGGATATGCAGTGCTAGTCCATAGTAATAGAAGGTGGCTCTCTGTGCTAACAGAAGGAAACCCGGGAGGGTAACATTGATGTATGGCATAGAAGACAGCAATCCAGAATATTCTCCTTCCAACATATGTTTGGTGTGAGAGTTATTTGTGTTTGTTTGCTTGCTTTGCAGTTCTGGAACCCAGGCTTGCACATGCTAGGCAGGTGCTCTGCCACTGAACTCCACCATGATCCTGCAGTGGGAAAATGAGTAATGAGTACGTTGCAGTTTTTAAAAATGTGCTTATTTATTTGCAAGCACAGAGAGAGACAGAAAGATAGAGATAGAGAGAGAGAGAGAGACCGACAGACAACGGGCACATCAGAACCTCTAGCAGCTACAGATGAACTCTAGATGCATACACCACTTTGTGTATCTGGCTGTTGTTTTTTATTTTGTTTTGTTTTACAAGGTAGGATCTTGCTGTAGCCCTGCTGACATGGAATTCACTATATAGTGGCAGTTAGAGAGAGAGAGAAGATGGATTGCCAGGGCCTCCAGCCACTGCCAACAAACTCCAGATGCATGTGCCACCTTGTGCATCTAGCTTACATTGGTACTGGGGAATTGAACATGAGTCCTTAGGCTTTGCAGGCAAGTGCCTGAACTGCTAAGCCATCTCTCCAGCCCTGACTTTAAAAAGGTTTTTTTTTTTTTTTTTGAGATAGGGTCTCACTCTAGCCCAGGCTGACCTGGAATTCACTCTGCATTCTCAGGGTGGCCTCGAACTCACGGCAATCCTCCTACCTCTGCCTCCCAAATGCTGGGATTAAAAGCATACGCCACCATGCCTGGCTTTTTTGTTTTATCCAGGCAGGGTCTCACTCTAGCTCAGGCTAACCTGCAATTCACTATGTAGTCTCAGGGTAGCCTCATGCCCAGCCCTGCTTTGCATGCATGCATGCATTTATTTATTTATTTATTTATTTATTTATTTATTTATTTATTTTTGGTTTTTCAAGGTAAGGTCTTGTTCTAGCCCAGGCTGACCTGGAATTTACTATGTAGTCTCAGGGTGGTCTCAAACTCACAGTGATCCTTCTACCACTGCCTCCTGAGTGCTGGGATTAAATGCATGTACCACCACGCCTGGCTTAATTTTTTTTTTTAACTTTTATTTATTTCTTTGACAAAGTGAGAGAAAGAGGCAGATAGAGATAGAATGGGCATTCTGGGGCCTCTAGCTGCTGCAGACAAACTCCAGATGCATATGGCACCTTGCACATCTGGTATAATGTGGGTACTGAGGAATAGAACCTAGGTCCTTTGGCTTTGCAGGCAAGCATCTTAACCACTAAGCCATCTCTCCAGCCATACTTTGCATTAAAAAAAATTTTTTTTTAATTTATTTGAGAGAGAGAGTATGGGTGCATCAGGTCCCCTTACCACTGCAAATGAACTCCAGACACATGCAGCATGTTAAGCATCTGGTTTTACATGTGTACTGGGGAGTTGAACCTGGGCCTGAAGGCTTTGCAAGAAAGAATGCCTTTAACTGCTGAGCTACCTCTGAAGCTCCATTTTTTTTTTTTTTTTTTTTTTTTGAGGCAGGCCCAACAGACTGGCCATTTTGTTTTTATACAACAGAGCAAGAGCAAGAAAGAGAGATTGCTGGGCGTGGTGGTACATGCCTTTAATACCAGCACTTGGGAGGTAGA
Organism: Orientallactaga sibirica; assembly: GCA_036365145.1. Classification (NCBI taxonomy): domain Eukaryota; kingdom Metazoa; phylum Chordata; class Mammalia; order Rodentia; family Dipodidae; genus Orientallactaga; species Orientallactaga sibirica. The sequence goes on along the minus strand of JAEOAD010000026.1, from coordinate 25,693,489 downwards.
GGTAGGAGGATCACCATGAGTTGGAGGCCACCCTGAGATGACATAGTGAATTCCAGGTCAGCCTGGGCTAGAGTGAGACCCTACCTTGAAAAAAAAAAAACAAAAAAAATAAATAAATAAAATAAAGGGAGAGAGAAATTGAGAATTGTCGCACCAGGGCCTCCAGGCACTGCAGTCGAACTCCAGACACATGTGCCATGTTGTGCGCATGTGTGACCTTGTGCACTTGTGTCACCTTGTACATCTGGCTTACATGGGACCTGGAGAGTTGAACATGGGTCTTTAGGCTTCACAGGCAAGCGTCATAACCACTAAGCCATCTCTCCAGTCCCATTTTTTTTAGAGAGAGAGAGAGAGAATTGACACACCAGGGCCTTAGCCACTGCAATCAAACTCCAGATGCTTGCACCACCTAATGTGCATGTGTGACCTTGCATTTGTGTCACCTTTATGCATCTATCTTACATGGGATCTGGAGAGAGATTGAACCTGGGCCTTGGGCTTTGTAGGCAAGTGCTTTAACTGCTAAGCCATCTCTCCAGCCCTCCAGTTCAGCTCCCAGTTAAGCACCTAGTTCAGCTTACCAGAGCTTGCAGCATTAGTGCTGAGGGAAAACAGAGGAATTGAGGATCACCAATCAGTTCTGGGAGAGCTTTTTTGGCTGTCTGGCTGGGCGTGTCATTGCTCAGCATTTAAGAGGCTGATGCAGAAGACTTGCCATAAGTTTGAGTCCAGCCTGGGCTACAGAGTGAAATGTTGATACAAAAAAAAAAAACCAAAGGGCTGGAGAGATGACTTAGTTAAGGCGCTTGCCTGGGAAGCCTAAGGACCCATGTCCAACTTTTCAAATCCCACTTAAGCCAGATACACAAGGTGACAGAAAGCACAAAAGGTTTCACATGTGCACAAGGTAGCACACGCATCTGGAGTTCAATTACAGTGGCTAGAGGCCCTGGTGCGCTAGCAGTTGTGCTCTCGTGTGCATTTTTTTAAAAAGCTGGTCTGGGCTGGAGAGATGGCTTAGCGGTTAAGGCACATGCGTATGAAGGCTATGGACCCTGGTTGAATTGTCCACGTCCGTGTAAGCCAGATGTACAAGGGGGCGCATGCGTCTGGAGTTCGTTTGCAGTGGCTGGTGGCCCTGGAGTGCCCATTCTCTCTCTCCCTCTCTCTCTTTCCCTCTCTCTGTCTCAAATAAATAAATAAATAAATAATAAAATCTTTAAAAAAAAAAACCAGCCAGATTGTTGGGCTTGCCTCAAAAAGGAAAAAGAACAAAAAAAAAAAAAAAAAAAAAAAACAGGATAGGGATGTAGCTCTGTTGGTATAATGCCTGCCTAGCATTCAGGAGGCCCTGGGTTTGATTCCCAGCACTGCATAAACTGGGTGTAATGGTACATGCCTGTAATCCCAGCATTGAGGAGGTAAAAGCAGGAGGATACAGAAATTCATAGTCAAAGTGACTGGACTAGTGAGTTGGAGACCAGCATGTTGTATAAGAGACCTTGCATTAAAAAAAAATGCAATAAACTAAAAAAACCATGCACACGCCTTGAATTCCAGGTCAGCCCAGGCTAGAGCAAGACCCTACCTTGAAAAACCAAAAAAATAAACAACAAAGAAAGCCTCTCTGGGGGGCTGGAAAACAGTTAAGGTGCTTTCTTGCAAAACCTAACATCCAGAGTTCATTTACCCAATACCCACATAAAGCCAGATGCACAAAGTAGCCCATGGCGTCTAGAGTTTGTTTGTAGAGGCTAGAGGTCCTGGCATGCCCATTCTCTACCTCTTTCTGCCCTTGCAAACAAATCTTTATAAATGAAAAAAAATTAAAAACAAGATAAAAAAAATTTTAAATGGCTGGAGAGATGGCTTCATGGTTAACGGTGCTTGCTTACAAAGCCTGATGGCCCAGGTTCAATTCTCCAATACCCATATAAAAAAAGCCAGATGGGCCAGGCATGGTGGTGCATGCCTTTAATCCCAATAATCAGGAGGCAGAGATAGGAGGATCGCCATGAGTTCAAGGCCACCCTGAGACTACAGAGTAAATTTCAGGTCAGCCTGGGCTAGAGTAAAACACACCACAAAAAAAAAAAAAAAAAAAAAAAAAAAAGCCAGGTGGTCCTGGCGTGCCCATACTTATTGTCACTCACTCTCCTTTCTCTTTGTCAAATAAATATTGGTGCACACCTTCAATCCTAGCACTTGGGAGGCAGAGGTAAGAGGATCACCATGAGTTCAAGGCCACCTTGATACTACATTGTGAATTCTAGGTCAGCCTAGGCTAGAGTGAGACCCTACCTCAAAAAAAAAAAAAAAAAAAAACTAGGTGTGGTGGTATATGCCTTTAATCCCAGCACTCAGGAGGCAGAGGTAGGAGGATTGCCATGAGTTCAAGGCCACCCTGAGACTATGCAGTGAATTCCATGTCAGCCTAGGCTAGAGTGAGACCCTACCTACAAAAAAGTAAAATAAGTAAATAAATAAATTATATTTACTATCCTTCTACCACTGCCTCCTGAGTGCTGGGATTAAATGCATGTACCACCACGCCTGGCTTAATTTTTTTAACTTTTATTTATTTCTTTGACAAAGTGAGAGAAAGAGGCAGATAGAGATAGAATGGGCATTCTGGGGCCTCTAGCTGCTGCAGACAAACTCCAGATGCATATGGCACCTTGCACATCTGGTATAATGTGGGTACTGAGGAATAGAACCTAGGTCCTTTGGCTTTGCAGGCAAGCATCTTAACCACTAAGCCATCTCTCCAGCCATACTTTGCATTAAAAAAAATTTTTTTTTTAATTTATTTGAGAGAGAGAGAGTATGGGTGCATCAGGTCCCCTTACCACTGCAAATGAACTCCAGACACATGCAGCATGTTAAGCATCTGGTTTTACATGTGTACTGGGGAGTTGAACCTGGGCCTGAAGGCTTTGCAAGAAAGAATGCCTTTAACTGCTGAGCTACCTCTGAAGCTCCATTTTTTTTTTTTTTTTTTTGAGGCAGGCCCAACAGACTGGCCATTTTGTTTTTATACAACAGAGCAAGAGCAAGAAAGAGAGATTGCTGGGCGTGGTGGTACATGCCTTTAATACCAGCACTTGGGAGGTAGAGGTAGGAGGATCACCATGAGTTGGAGGCCACCCTGAGATGACATAGTGAATTCCAGGTCAGCCTGGGCTAGAGTGAGACCCTACCTTGAAAAAAAAACAAAAACAAAAATAAATAAATAAAATAAAGGGAGAGAGAAATTGAGAATTGTCGCACCAGGGCCTCCAGGCACTGCAGTCGAACTCCAGACACATGTGCCATGTTGTGCGCATGTGTGACCTTGTGCACTTGTGTCACCTTGTACATCTGGCTTACATGGGACCTGGAGAGTTGAACATGGGTCTTTAGGCTTCACAGGCAAGCGTCATAACCACTAAGCCATCTCTCCAGTCCCATTTTTTTTTAGAGAGAGAGAGAGAGAGAATTGACACACCAGGGCCTTAGCCACTGCAATCAAACTCCAGATGCTTGCACCACCTAATGTGCATGTGTGACCTTGCATTTGTGTCACCTTTATGCATCTATCTTACATGGGATCTGGAGAGAGATTGAACCTGGGCCTTGGGCTTTGTAGGCAAGTGCTTTAACTGCTAAGCCATCTCTCCAGCCCTCCAGTTCAGCTCCCAGTTAAGCACCCAGTTCAGCTTACCAGAGCTTGCAGCATTAGTGCTGAGGGAAAACAGAGGAATTGAGGATCACCAATCAGTTCTGGGAGAGCTTTTTTGGCTGTCTGGCTGGGCGTGTCATTGCTCAGCATTTAAGAGGCTGATGCAGAAGACTTGCCATAAGTTTGAGTCCAGCCTGGGCTACAGAGTGAAATGTTGATACAAAAAAAAAAAAACCAAAGGGCTGGAGAGATGACTTAGTTAAGGCGCTTGCCTGGGAAGCCTAAGGACCCATGTCCAACTTTTCAAATCCCACTTAAGCCAGATACACAAGGTGACAGAAAGCACAAAAGGTTTCACATGTGCACAAGGTAGCACACACATCTGGAGTTCAATTACAGTGGCTAGAGGCCCTGGTGCGCTAGCAGTTGTGCTCTCGTGTGCATTTTTTTAAAAAGCTGGTCTGGGCTGGAGAGATGGCTTAGCGGTTAAGGCACATGCGTATGAAGGCTATGGACCCTGGTTGAATTGTCCACGTCCCGTGTAAGCCAGATGTACAAGGGGACGCATGCGTCTGGAGTTCGTTTGCAGTGGCTGGTGGCCCTGGAGTGCCCATTCTCTCTCTCCCCCTCTCTCTTTCCCTCTCTCTGTCTCAAATAAATAAATAAATAAATAAATAATAAAATCTTAAAAAAAAAAAAAAAACAGCCAGATTGTTGGGCTTGCCTCAAAAAGGAAAAAGAAAAAAAAAAAAACAAAAAAAAAAAAAAAAAAAAAAACAGGATAGGGATGTAGCTCTGTTGGTATAATGCCTGCCTAGCATTCAGGAGGCCCTGGGTTTGATTCCCAGCACTGCATAAACTGGGTGTAATGGTACATGCCTGTAATCCCAGCATTGAGGAGGTAAAAGCAGGAGGATACAGAAATTCATAGTCAAAGTGACTGGACTAGTGAGTTGGAGACCAGCATGTTGTATAAGAGACCTTGCATTAAAAAAAAAAATGCAATAAACTAAAAAAACCATGCACACGCCTTGAATTCCAGGTCAGCCCGGGCTAGAGCAAGACCCTACCTTGAAAAACCAAAAAAATAAACAACAAAGAAAGCCTCTCTGGGGGGCTGGAAAACAGTTAAGGTGCTTTCTTGCAAAACCTAACATCCAGAGTTCATTTACCCAATACCCACATAAAGCCAGATGCACAAAGTAGCCCATGGCATCTAGAATTTGTTTGTAGAGGCTAGAGGTCCTGGCATGCCCATTCTCTACCTCTTTCTGCCCTTGCAAACAAATCTTTATAAATGAAAAAAAAAATTAAAAACAAGATAAAAAAAATTTTTAATGGCTGGAGAGATGGCTTCATGGTTAACGGTGCTTGCTTACAAAGCCTGATGGCCCAGGTTCAATTCTCCAATACCCATATAAAAAAAGCCAGATGGGCCAGGCATGGTGGTGCATGCCTTTAATCCCAATAATCAGGAGGCAGAGATAGGAGGATCGCCATGAGTTCAAGGCCACCCTGAGAATACAGAGTGAATTTCAGGTCAGCCTGGGCTAGAGTAAAACACTACCTCAAAAAAAAAAAAAAAAAAAAAAAAAAAAAAAAAAAAAAAAGCCAGGTGGTCCTGGCGTGCCCATACTTATTGTCACTCACTCTCCTTTCTCTTTGTCAAATAAATATTGGTGCACACCTTCAATCCTAGCACTTGGGAGGCAGAGGTAAGAGGATCACCATGAGTTCAAGGCCACCTTGATACTACATTGTGAATTCTAGGTCAGCCTAGGCTAGAGTGAGACCCTACCTCAAAAAAAAAAAAAAACTAGGTGTGGTGGTATATGCCTTTAATCCCAGCACTCAGGAGGCAGAGGTAGGAGGATTGCCATGAGTTCAAGGCCACCCTGAGACTATGCAGTGAATTCCATGTCAGCCTAGGCTAGAGTGAGACCCTACCTCCAAAAAGTAAAATAAGTAAATAAATAAATTATATTTACTAAAATAAATAAATAAATAAATTTATTTATTTATTTTGGTTTTTCAAGGTAGGGTGTCACTCTAGCTCAAGCTGACCTGGAATTCACTATGTAGTCTCAGGGTGGCCTCAAACTCACAGCGATCTTCCTACCTCTGCCTCCCGAGTGCTGAGAGACATGCACCACCATGCCTGGCTAAATAAATATTTTTTAAAAGGGGCTGGAGAGATTGCTCAGTTGTTAAAGGTACTTGCTTGCAAAGCCTGCTAGCCCAGATTTGATTCCTCACTACACACATAAAGCCAGATGCACAAAGTGGCACATGAATCTGAAGTTCATTTGGAATGGCAGGAGGCCCTGGAGCAACCATACTTACTCTGTCTGCCTCTCTCTCAAATAAATTTTAAAAATATTTTACGGGCTGGAGAGATGGCTCAGTAATTAAGGCACTTGGCAGCATAGCCTAATGACCTAGGTTCAGTTCTCCTGTACTCATGTAAAGCCAGATGCACAAAGTGGTACATGTATCTGGAGTTTGTTTGCAGTGGCTAGAGTCCGTGGTGCACCCATTCATTCTCATATGCACTCTCTCTCCCTGTCCATGTTTACAAATAAATAAATAAATTTTAAAAATTTTGAAAGAGCTGGGCGTGGTGGCGCATGCCTTTAATCCCAGCACTCGGGAGGCAGAGGTAGGAGGATCGCTGAGAGTTCGAGGCCACCCTGAGACTACATAGTTAATTCCAGGTCAGCCTGGACCACAGTGAGACCCTACCTCGTTTTGAAAGAATAAACAAGAGCTGAAGGGGTGCCTTAGTGGTTAAGGCACTTGCCTACAAAGCATAAGGACCCAGGTTCAATTCCTACTACCCACATAAGCCAAGATGTACATGGTAGCACATGGGTATGGAATTCATTTATAGTGGCTAGAGGCCCTGGTGTGCCCGTTCTGTCATTCTGTCTTTATCTGACATTATATATATATATATATATATGTATATCCTATATTCACTGTGTTGTCTCAGTGTGGCCTAGAACTCACGGTGATTCTCCTACCTCTGCCTCCCAAGTGCTGGGATTAAAGGTGTGTGCCACCTATCACACATGGCCAATAAAAATATATTTAAAAATATCTGGCTAGGACTGGAGAGATGGCTTAGCGGTTAAGGCACCTGCCTGCTAAGCCTAAGAACCTGGTTCCAATCTCCAGGTCCCATGTTTAGCCAGATGCAAAGTGACGCAAGGGTGCAATGCCACACTTGCCCACAAGGGGGCACACGCATCTGGATTTCGTTCACAGCAGCTGAGAGACTGCTGGCGTACCCATTCTCTATCTGTCTCCCTCTCTCTCTCTCTCTCTCTATGTCTCTCTCCAAAACTAAAAAAAAAAAAAATTAAAAAAATATCTGGCTAAGTTTCAAAACAAAACAAACAAGGGGCTGGAGAAATGACTCACCGGTTAAGATGCTTGTCTGCAAAACCTAACAACTTGGGTTTGATTCCCCAGTACCCATGTATAGCCAGATGCACAAAGTGGCACATGCGTCTATAGTTTGTTTGCAGTGGCTGGAGGTCCAGACATGCCCATTCTGTCTTTCTTCTTTCTCTCTCTCTCTGTGCTTACAAATGAATAAATAAAATTAAACAAAAAACAGAAAGCACAGGGTGATGGTGATGGTAATCCGCACTCTAATCCCAGCTTTGAAGAGATGGAGGCAGGAGGATCAGGAACTCAAGTTCATCGTTGTCAATATAGCAAGTTCACTGCCTGGGGTACAAGCGATGACAGAGAGAGAGAGAGAGAAAGAGAGAGAGAAAGAGGGTTAGTTGGTTGGGAAACAGACTGATTGACTTCTCCATGTCAGCTCAGAGGCAAGAACCAACTTCTTCACATTAACTTCACTTATTAAGAGAAGAAAAGAGCTGGGCATGGTGGCGCATGCCTCTAAACCTGGGAGGCAGAGGTAGGAGCATTGCTGTGAGTTTAAGGCCACCCTGAGACTACATAGTGAATTTCAGGTCAGCCTGGCCTAGTGCTAGACCTTACCTTGAAACAACAACAAAAGAGAGAGAGAAGAAGAAGAGAAGGCTGGAGAGATGGCTTAGCAGTTAAGGCACTTGCCTACGAAGCCTAAGGACCTGGTTCAACTCCCCAGAACCCACCTAAGCCAGATGCACAAGGTGACAATATGCACAAGGTCAACCATGCATACAAGGTGGCATACACATCTGGAGTTTGATTGCAGTGGCTAGAGGCCCTGGCACACCAATTCTCTCTATCTCTCTCTCATTACAAAAAGGGTGGGGGAGGAAAAAAGGGAAGGAAAGAAAAAGAATTCATCTATCACTGTTGTAACAAATTATCAGTAGTGGCTTAAAACAGTGAAAATGTATTATTTTACTGGACAAAAATAGATAATGCATACATAAGATACACTGTAATACAGCATTGTGGATACTTATTGATAATATCAACGTAGATAGCAGTTGATAAAGTTCTAGAAGTCAAGAGTTAGAAATGGGTTAAAATGAAGCCGGGCAGATGGTGCACTTGGGAGGCAGTGGTAGGAGGATCACTGTGAGTTCAAGGCCACTCTGAGACTACAGAATGAATTCCAGGTCAGCCTAAGTTTGAATAAGACCCTAACTCAAGAAAGAAATGGGTTGAAATAAAGGTATCTCTCAGCTGGGCCTGATGGTACAGACTAGCATTTGGAAGGCTGAAGCAGGAGAATGTCAAGGTTCAAGGCCAGCCTGGGCAACTTAGTGAGACCCTGTCTGAAAATTTAAAAGATGCACAAAAGGCTAGGAATGTAGCTTAGTAGTAGAGCTCATGCTTTGTGTAGGCAAGGACCTGCACCAGCACCAGAAACTGTAATAACATGAAGTAAAGACAAGACATCAGGAAAGCCCCGCCCTTTGGGACCCTCTAGAAGAGAATCTATTCTTTGCCTTTTCCACTTTCCACTGCCTACATCCCTTAGCTAGTGGTCTCTTCCTTAACTTTTATTTATTTATTTATTTATTCATTCATAAATATTTATTTGAGAGAAGAAGGGTTAGAATGGGCACACCAGGGCCTCCTGCTACTACATACAAACTCCAGATTTATGTGTCACTTTGTGGCTTTATGTGGGTACTGGGGAATTGAACCCTAAGCCAGCAGGCTTTGCCAGAAAGCACCTTTGACCACTGAGCCATCTCTCCAGCCCCTTCCTTAACCTTTAAAGCCACTGTGGAGCACTTTTCTGTCTAACACATGTCATATACTCCCTCTGACACCCTCCCTTCCCTACCCTCTTACAAGGAGCCTGTGATCACATAGGTCCACCCAGATCATCCAGTACTCATACCTACAACGTCCTTTTGCTAAGGGAGGTGACATATTGTCAGGGGCCATTGTTTTGCCTGCCCAGCCAGTTACCCATGATACCTGTTGAATCAGCTCTGTGTTTGGCCTGTGTCACACAGAGTCAGAGGAAGGACCTGGCTCTGCTTCCAAGTCACCCTTGTGTGTGGGACAGTCACATGTCCTGGCCGTCACTCCACTTCTCACCCCAACCTTGTCCTTTACCTCGCCTTATGACCTTGAGCCAGCTGTAGGTACACTTGCTCTCTCCCATTTCCCTAAGGCCATAGTTTCCTGACAGTGGGTGGGATGTGGGAACTTGTTTAGGAGAGGAGCTAATGGAGGCAGCACTGGACATCTGGCCAAGTGGCTGGCTGGTGATGGATGGTAGGAGGAGGGGATCAACAAAGCACTTCCTGGGAGACAGGCCTGTAAGGAAGACACCACTGCTCTCATTTCTGGGACAGTGAAGGGTTGGACAACTGATCCACAATCAGCTTGTAGCAGAAACAGGATTCAACCTTGGGTCAACATACTCCAGGCTATTGGCTCAGGTCTGTCATCCCAGTCACTAGAGACACTGAGGCAGGATGACCAAAAGTTCAAGGCCTGGGATAATTTAATGATGCCTTGTTTCAGAAAGCATCATTGCCATAGACACATTGAAATTACAGACATGTGCCATTTTGTTCCATGCTTACATGAGTACTCTTTCCCAGTCCCTTAAAGCTTGTTTTTTCTGGGGGAGGGAGGGGTTTGAAGTTGGGTCTCACTGTAGCTCTAGGCTGGTCTTGAACTCACAGTGATCCTTCTACCTCAGCCTCTTAATTGCTGGGATTGAAAGTGGGGGCTGGAGGGATGGATTAGTGGTTAAGGCATTTGCCTGCAAAGCTGAAAGACCCAGGTTTGATTCCCCAGGACCCACGTTAGCCAGATGCACAAGGGGGCGCAAATGTCTGGAGTTCATTTGCAGTGGCTAGAGACCCTGGCACGCCCATTCTCTCTCTCTCCCTCTCTCCCTCTTTCTCTCTGTCAAATAAATAAATAAATAAATAAATACATTTTTAAGAGTGTGTGCTACCATGCCCAACTTTGTAAAATGTATGTATTTTACAGGGCCTCTAGCCACTGCAAATGAACTCAAGACCCATGCTTAACTGCTAAGCCATCACTCTAGCCCCATAAGTTATACATACATACATACATATATATATATATATATATATATATATATGTAATTTTTTTTGAGGTAGGCTCTCGCTGTAGCCAAGGCTGACCTGAAATTCACTATGTAGTCTCAGGGTGGCCTTGAACTCATGGCGATCCTCCTACCTCTGCCTCCTGAGTGCTGGGATTAAAGGTGTGTACCACCATGCCCGGCTTGTCCTTCAATTTTTTTTTTGTACATGTATCCCAGGCTGGCCTCCAACTTCTGAATCTCCTGCTCAATTTCCCAAATCTGGGGGTTATAGGTGTGCCCTTCTGCACTCAGTCTGGACATGTATTCACATCTCTTGGGCAGATCCAAGGGTGGAGTTGCTGGGCTCTGGGTCACTTTGTGTTCATGTGCTGACCTGCCAGACTATTCTCCAGTGAGCTGCAGATTTCATTCCCACAAGCTGTGTGTGAAGATTGCCAGTCCTGACAACTTTGTTCTTGTTTTATTTTATTCATATTTTTAAACTATACTTTATTTAAGAGAGAGAGAGAGAGAGAGAGAGAGAGAGAGAGAGAATGGGCGTGTCAGGGCCTCTAGCCACTGCAAATGAACTCCAGACACATGCGCCCCCTTGTGCATCTGGCTTATCTGGGTCCTGGAGAGTTGAACTGGGATCCTTTGGCTTTGCAGGCAGATGCCTTAACCACTAAGCAATCTCTCCAGCTCCCCGCTTTTTTTTTTCCGAGGTAGGGTTTCACTGTAGCTCAGGCTGACCTGGAATTCACATGTAGTCTCAGGGTGGCCTCGAACTCACAGCAATCCTCCTACCTCTGCCTCCTGAGTGCTGGGATTAAAGGCGTGCGCCACCACACCTGGCTCCAGCCGTTTATAAAATATTTTTATTTATTTTAGAGAGATTGAGAGAGAGAGAGAGAGAGAGAGATAGGCACACCAGGGCCTCTAGCCACTGCAAATGAACTTCAGATGCATGTGCCACTATTTGCATCTGGCTTTCATGGATACTAGAGAATTGAACCTGGGTCCTTAGGCTTTTCAGGTAAGCACCTTAACTGCTAACCCATCTCTACAGCCCCTGTTTTTGTTTTTATTTTTATTTTCTAGCTATCCATAATTTGTTGTTTTTGTTGGAGACACTTTTGCTGTGTAGACCAGATTGGCCTCAAGCTTGCAGCAGTCCTTCTGCCCAAGCCTCCTAAGTACTAGGATTACAAGTGTACACCTTCATGCCTGGTTCACAAAACACATTTTTATTTTATTATTATTATTATTTAATATTTTATTTTTATTTATTTATTTATTTGACAAAGACAGAGGGAGAGAGAGAATATGAATGGGCATGCCAGGGCCTCTAGCCACTGCAAATGCACTTCAGACACGTGCGCCCCCTTGTGCATCTGACTAACATGGGTCCTAGGGAATCAAACCTGGGTCCTTTGGTTTTGCAGGCAAATCCCTTAACCGCTAAGCCATCTCTCCAGCCCCAAAATACATTTTAAAAAATATTTTTGTTGGAGCCGGGTGTGTGGCACACACCTTTAATCCCAGCACTCGGGAGGCAGAGGTAGGAGGATCACTGTGAGTTCGAGGCCACCCTGAGACTACATAGTGAATTCCAGGTCAGCCTGGACTAGAGTGAAACTCTACCTCAGAAAACCAAAAAAAAAAAAAAAAATTTTTTTTTTTTGGGCCAGAGGGATGGCTCAGTAGCTAAGGCACTTGGCTGCAAAGTCTAATGACCAGAGTTCTATTCCCCAGTAACTCATAAAGGCAGATACACAAAGTGATACATGCATCTGGAGTTGTTTGCAGTGGCTGGAGGCCCTGGCATGCCCATTCTCTCCCTCTCCCCCCCTCCCTCTCTCTCTCTCTTTTTTTTTTTTTTTTTTTTTGGTTTTGCGAGGTAGGGTCTCACTCTGGTCCAGGCTGACCTGGAATTCACTATGTAGTCTCAGGGTGGCCTCGAACTCTCGGCGATCCTCCTACCTCTGCCTCCCGAGTGCTGGGATTAAAGGCGTGCGCCACCACGCCCGGCTTCTCTCTCTTTTTTTTTGAGAGAGAGAGAATGGGCACTCCAGCAGCCTGTTAGCTGTTATGAACGAACTCCAGACGCATGTGCCCCCTTGTGAGCAAGTGCAACATTGTGCCCTTGCATCACTTTTGTGTCTGGCTAAACATGGGACCTGGAGATCGAATGGGCGTTCTTAGGCTTCACAGGCAGGTGCCTTAACTGCTACGCCACCTCTCCAGCCCTCTCTGCTTCTCTACCTCTCTTCTCTCTCTCTCCCTCTGCTTGCAAATAAATAAATAAAAATACTTTTTTGTTGTTGTTGTTTATTTGCAAGCAGAGAGAAAGAGGGAATGGGTGTACCAGGGCCTCTTGCCACGCTGTAAATGAACCCATGCTGGCAGGCTTTCCAAGCAAGTGCCTGTAGCCACTGAGGTGAGCTCCCCAGCCCCTCTAGGCTTCTGTGTGTCAGCAGAGAAAGAAGGCCCCGGTCCCCTGTCCACCCACCTGCCATGACCTGGTTCTCACGGGGCAGAGGAATGAAGCAAAGCCTGGACCCTGCTGTGACCCTCACTGTCGTTGTCCCCCTCCCGCCACAGGAGCTGGAGCTGGTGGAAGATGTATGGCGTGGGGAGGCACAAGACCTCCTGTCCCAGATAGCCCAGCTGCAGGAAGAGAACAAGCAGCTCATGACCAACCTCAACCATAAGGATGTCAGCTTCTCTGAGGAGGAATTCCAGAAACAGGAAGGTAAGGGCTCCGGCAGTGCAGGCCTGATCTGTCCTGTCACCCCACCCTTGTGTGTGTTACCAGGTGTTTGCTTTAGAAGCCTTTGGTGCCTGTGGTCACGCGTGAATTTATACCTTCACTCTCCCGTTTTGTAGACAATGCTATGGTACCATGAACACTCTCTTAGAGATTCCAGTCCTCATGTCAGGGTCCTCTGGGCAGCAGGACAAGGCAGACCTGGCCTCCCGAGGCTTGAGTTATTGCACAGAGGGGGACAAACAGTAAATATGTGAACAAACATGAATGCCTTTTTTCCAGATAGGAGTAGTGCTATAGAAGAGCTAAATAAGAAAGGAGCCAGGCATGGTGGCACACACCTTTAATCCCAGTATTCAGGAGGCAGAAGTAGGAGCATTGCTGTGAATTTGAGGCCAGCCTGAGACTATATAATGAATTCCAGGTCAGCCTAGGCTAGAGTGAGATCCTACCTTGAAAAACAAACAGAAAAGAATGTGGAATGGCCCCCTGGGCTGTTTTAGGTATAGTCATCAAGAAGATGAGCCCTCATGAAGCGGCCGTCAGCTGTGCTGGTACCTTGGGCAGGAGGTAAGTGTCAAGGTCCTTGGGTATGAGTGTCTGCAGGAACCCTAGAAGGCAAGTGTAACAGAAGACGATGGGGGCAGAGATGATTGAGATGGGGTGAGAGGGGTCAGCAGGAGACAGGTCATGTGGTCCCTTAGAGGATCAGGTTTGGATTTTTCTTCCAATTGTGCTGGAAGAAACTTGAAGCCATGGTCACAGGTATTGGTTGGCGAGCAGGCAACCAGGGATAGTGACTCAGATGTGATTGGCACTGGCGCTCCTCAACTGTCTTCATCCCATAAACAGTTACTTGGATGCCTCATTCCAGGCCCTCTGTTGGTGCTGGGAAAACAAGGGTGTCATAGGGTTTGGTCTGTGCTCATGAGCTACATCTGTAGACAGCCACCACCTCCTTCCTCCAACTCAGATCCTGCCTCCTACAGGTGACCCTGAGGAACCCTAGACCTTGGTTCCCACACAAGTCCATATCTTCCTGTTTGATGGCACAGAGGTAGGTTTGTAGTGGGTGTTCAGATCTCTAGACCTTGTGGTTACAGCTCCGGGTGGATAAATAAATAAGGCTGAATAAGGTCTGCAGGGGCAACAACAACAATAAAACAAAATGACACGGTATAATCCAGATCTGGAATTCTCTTTTCTTTGGATTGCCTTTTCTTTTCTTTTCTATTCTTTTCTTTTCTTTTCTTTTTTTCTTTTCTTTTCTTTTCTTTTCTTTTCTTTTCTTTTCTGTCTTTTTCTTTTCCTTTTCCTTTTTCTTTTCCTTTCCTTTCTTTCTCTTCAAATCAGGGGTCATTTTAGCCCAGGCTGGCCTGGAACTCACAGTGATTCTCCTACCATATCCTCCTTAGTGCTAGGATTAAAAGTGTGGGCCACCACACCTGGCATATTTTCTTTTCTTGAGATGTGATTGGTGCAGTAGAAGTAAAAGTTTCAGTGGTAGCCGGGCATGGTGGTGCATGCCTTTAATCCCAGCACTTGGGAGGCAGAGGTAGGAGGTCCATGTGAGTTCAAGGCCACCCTGAGATTACATAGTGAATTCCAGGTCAACCTGGGCTAGAGGGAGCACCTCAAAAAAAAAAAAAAAATTCATGGGGCTGGAGAGACGGCTTAGCAGTTAAGGCACTTACCTTGCAAAGCCTAAGGACCTACATCCAATTCCCCAGGACCCATGTAAGCAGATATACAAGGTGGTGCATGTGTTTGGAGTTCATTTGCAGTGGCTGATGGCCCATTCTCTCTCTCTCTTTCTTTCAAATAAATAAATACAAAGTTTCAGTGATGAGAAATTTTGTCTACAGTGCCAAACCAACTGGCTTTGAATCCTGACCCAGCACTGACCTGCCGTGTGACTTTGATTGAATCCTTCGACCTATGTGTGTCTAAATTGCCCTGTTGTGAGAATGGGAAAAACAAACAGTGGTACATCCCTAAGTTCATTGTGAGGACTAAGTGAGTGAATACGTGTACATTGCTTAGAATTTTTTGTCTGACAACAGAAAACCCTCAGCAGGGCTAGCTGTCATTTCTGTGAGGGCTGGGTGTCATCCAGCTTCCTTATTGCACAGGTGAGAAAAGAACTTTAGCTGAGAGAGAGAGATTTGGCCAAGGTCACACAGGAAGTTGGTGGCGGAGTCAGGACTGAAATTCAGCCCCTGCAGAAAGGCTTCTAGATCTCTGGGAACCCAGTGGCTAAGGCTGGCAAGGGGACAGGAATTATGACCAGCTCCACCTATTGGGACACTGGGCTATTTCAGTGCTCACATTCTTAGGAGTGCAGACCCAGGGCTGCTGCCATGGAACATTGCATCTAAGCAAGCACCTTAAACCCCTAAGCCATCTCCCCAGCCCCAATATTTTTGTCTTTTTAAAAAAATATATTAGCCGGGCGTGGTGGCGCACGCCTTTAATCCCAGCACTCGGGAGGCAGAGGTAGGAGGATCGCCGAGAGTTCGAGGCCACCCTGAGACTACATAGTTAATTCCAGGTCAGCCTGGGATAGAGTGAGACCCTACCTTGCAAAACCAAAAAAAAAAAAAAAAAAAAAAATAATAATAATAATAATAATAATAAAATATATTTTACTTATTTATTTGAGAGAGAAAAAGAGGCAGAGAGAGAGAGAGAGAGAGCAAAATGGATGCCCCAGGCCTCCAGCCACTGCAAACAAATTCCAGATGCATGCGCTCCTTTGTGCATCTGGCTTGCGTGGGTCCTGGAGAATCGAACCGGGATCCTTTGGCTTTGCAGGCAAACGCCTTAACCACTAACCCATCTCTCCAGCCCATTTTTCTCTTCTTTGAGAAGGGGAGGTGTTGGGGCAGGATTTCACTCTAGTCCAAGCTGACCTGGAACTCACTTTGTAGCCTCAGGCACCTTCAAATGGACTAAAGGTGTGTGACACCACTCCTGGCTCCTATGGATTTTTTGAGACATTGTCTCATGTATCCCAGGCTAGCCTGGAACTCACTGTATTGCTAAAGATGATCTTGAACTCCTGTTGTTTCTCTGTTACTTCCTGACTGCTGGGAGTACTTGTGTGTGCCACCATACCCATTTTATGCAGTGCTGGGGATAAAACTCTGGGCTTCCTACATGCTAAGCAGGCATGGAGCCTTGTTTTGTCTTTCTGCAATAGGGTCTCAGAGTGAGGCCTAGGTTGGCCTCAAGCTCATGGCTGTCCTCCTGCTTCAGCTTCCTAAATGCTGGGATTTTAAAAAGGGGACAGGAACATATGCAGATTATAACAAGCAGATTCATGGTAGCCAGTGGGGAGTGACTGCTGAAGGGAGGCTCTTTTTTAGGTGTGATGAAAATGGTTTGGAATTGGGTCCATCTTTATAAAATATTAAAAAGCCACTGAGTTGTTCTCTTTGAAAATTATAATTTAGGGCTGGAAAGATGGCTTAGTGGTTAAGGCGCTTGCCAGCAAAGCCAAAGGATCCAGGTTTAATTGCCCAGTACCCATGTAAAGCCAGATAGCATATGGCTGTACAGTTTGTTTGCAGTAGCTAGAGGCCCTCATGCATCCATTCTCTCTATTTGCCTCTTTCTCTCAAATAAATAAGAAAATGAGGGCTGGAGAGATGGCTTAGTGGTTAAGGCACATGCCTACAAAGCCTAAGGACCCAAGTTCAATTCTCCAGGTCCCACATAAGCCAGATGCACATGGTAGCACATGCATCTGGAGTTTGTTTGCAGTGGCTAGAGGCCCTGGCACACCCATTCTCACTCTCTCTTTCTCTCCCCCACCCCTCTCTCTGTCTCTAATAAATAAATTAAAATAAATCTTAGAAAAAGAAAATGAAAGCTGGCATGGTGGCGCACACCTTTAATCCCAGCACTCAGGAGGCAGAGGTAGGAGGATCGCCGTAAGTTCAAGGCCACCCTGAGACAACATAGTGAATTCCAGATCAGCCTGAGCTAGAATGATACCCTGCCTCAAAAAAAAAAAAAAAAAAAGAAAGAAAAGAAAAGAAAAAAGAAAAGAAAATGAGGAACCTGGTGTGGTGGTGCACGCCTTTAATCCCAGCACATAGGAGGATCGCCATGAGTTTGAGGCCACCCTGAGAATACAGAGTGAATTCCAGGTCAGCCTGAGCTAGAGACCCTACATCGAAAAACCAAAAAGAAAGAAAGAGAAAGAAAGAAAGAAAGAAAGAAAGAAAGAAAGAAAGAAAGAAAGAAAGAAAGGGAGGGAGGGAGGGAGGGAGGGAGGGAGGGAGGGAAGGAAGGGAGAAAGAGAGAGGGAGAGAGAAAGAAAGGAAGGAAGGAAGGAAGGAAGGAAGGAAGGAAGGAAGGAAGGAAGGAAGGGAGGGAAAGAAAAAAAGAAAATGAAATCCCAGCATTTGGGAAGTAGAGGTGGGAGGATCACTGTAAGTTTGAGGCCAGCGTGAAACTACATAGTGAATTCCAGATCAGCCTGGACAAGAGTAGACCCTACCTTGAAAAATGAAAAAAAAAAAAAAAAGATAATTTAGGAGCTGGAGAGATGACTCAGTGGTTAAAGGTACTTGCTTACAAAGTCTGATAGCTTGGGTTTGATTTTCCAGTGCACATGTAATGCTGGTTGCACAAAGTGGTGCATGCATATGTAGTTTGTTGTAGTGGGAGGAGGCACTGGTGCGCCCATTCTCTCTCTCACACACACACTCTCTCTTTCTCTTTCTGCTTGTAAATAAATAAAGTATTTTACCTTCTCTCTCTCCCCCCTTTGTAAGTTGCAGGCTGGAGCATGTGTGGAGCATGGTGGTGCATGCCTTTAATCCCAGCACTTGGGAGGCAGAGGTAGGAGGATCGCCATAGTTCGAGGCCACCCTGAGACTACATAGTGAATTCCAGGTCAGCCTACCTCAAAAAACAAAACAAAACAAAAAAGAATAAGGGTCTAGAATATGCTCATTGGGTTAGCAAAATCGTGCTCTCTCTTAAGGCTTCTGCTGTGCCTCTTGTGCCCACATATGCCAAGGAAGGGCCAGTCTCAGTCCCTAGAGCTTGTGGCCCTGTGAGCTGCAGAAGACACAAAGCAGGCAGTGTTTGCACATGCACACACACCACACCAGCACTGAGCACTGGGTTTGCATGTGGGAACATGCATGTCCCTCTTGGAGAGGTTTGGGAACCAGCCACGGCCTGTGGGTGTAGAGATGAGTGACCTCAAAAATTCATTGAACATTGGAAACTTGTTTTGTTTGTTGCTGGCCTAGAAGTCACCATTTAGCC
The DNA here is from genome assembly GCA_036365145.1 of Orientallactaga sibirica. Lineage (NCBI taxonomy): Eukaryota > Metazoa > Chordata > Mammalia > Rodentia > Dipodidae > Orientallactaga > Orientallactaga sibirica. Next base: position 25,675,273 of record JAEOAD010000026.1, on the reverse strand, counting down.
TAGGCAAGCCATGAACTTGAAGTAATTCTCCTGCCTCCACCTCCCAGCACTGGAAATATAGGCATGCACAACTATGCCTTTCAGGAAACTTTTTGTGGCTTTTTTGTTTTGTCCCTTTAGCCCAGGCTGACTTGGAGCTCAGTCTGTAGCTCAGGCTGGTCTCACACAATCCCTCTACCTCAGTCTCCTGAGTGCTGGGATTACAGGCACAAGCCACCGTGCCAGATTTGTACCCTGGATCTTTTTGCACAGATTCTGTGAGTAGGTATTAAACATGAGTGTTTACATACCAGCATCTCCCTCCAACCCCCTCATAAATATGGTCTAGGCTGTTCTATATCTTTGTGCTTCAGTTATTGTTGTTTTATTTGGGTTAAGGTACTTGCTTGCAAAGCCTAAGGACCCAGCTTCAATTCTTCAGTACCCATGTAAGCCAGCCTGATGCACAAGGTGGCACATGCATCTGTAGTTCATATGCAGTTGCTAGAGGCCCTGGTATGCCCATTCTTTCTCCCTCTGCCTCTCTCTCTCTCTCCCTCTCTCACTCAAATAAAGAAAATATTTTTAAAAATCAGTGGGCTGAAGCCAGGCGTGGTGGCACACGCCTTTAATCCCAGCACTCGGGAGGCAGAGGTAGGAGGATCGCCCAGAGTTCGAGGCCACCCTGAGACTACATAGTGAATTCCAGGTCAGCCTGGACCAGAGTGAGACCCTACCTTGCAAAACCAAAAAAAAAAAAAAAATCAGTGGGCTGAGTGTGGTGGTGCATGCCTTTAATCCCAATATTTGGGAGGCAGAGGTAGGGGAAGATCACCATGAGTTCAAGGCCAATGTGGAACTACAGAGTGAGTTCCAAAATCAGCCTGGGCTAGAGCGAGACCCTGCCTTGAAAAACCAAAAAGTTTTTTAAAACAGTTAATTGATGGGGTAGGGCTGGAGAGATGGCTCTGCAGTTATAGGTGCTTACTTGCAAAACCTGATGTCCTGGTTTTGATTCCCTAGTACCCACATAAAGCCATGTAATGGGGAAAGAGGGGCTTAGGGGTGTTTTCTGGAAGCCCAAGCCTTGAGTTTATATCTGTAAACTAACCAAAGAATTGGCAGTTCTAGATTTAAGAGAATGGGCTGCACTCAGAGATCCCGACCTCTTGAATGTGTCCCTGATGCATAGGCTTTTACCCAGTACTTGTACTTGTGCCTCATTGGACCCCACTACATTCTTGGGGGCTCATCTGGGATCCACATTCCAAGACCTCCCTCCTGACTCTGGGGTGACCAGATTGGGGAATAACCCCTAATCTTGGCCGGAGAACCATAGCTCTGTCCGTCTGCATGTTCCTGGTTTTGAAGTTAATAGCAAGCTGGAGATGAGGGGTTTTCACCTAGGATGCTGGCCCCTTCCTTTGCTGGGTAAGAAACCTCCAGAGGTGCTTTTCCACTCTTCTTTTTGTTTTTCATTTTTTTTTTTTTCTGGTTTTCTGGTTTTATGCGCTTTTCTGGGTCCAAGAGGGAAGCTGGGCCGAGTGTGGTGGCGTATGCCTTTAATCCCAGCACTGGGGAGGCAGAGGTAGGAGAATCACTGTGAGTTTGAGGCCACCCTGAGACTACATAGTGAATTCCAGGTCAGCCTGGAGTGAGACCCTCAAAACACAAAAACAAAACAACAACAACAAAAAAGGGAAGCTGGACGCAGCATTAATTCCCCTGGACGAGGGGTTGAGGGGGTCGCCCTTGACCCTCTCTGTCTCCATTTGGATATTTTGAATGGAGGCCTGTTTCTGGGTCAGTTTTGGTTTGGCAGCCATGTGGCAGCATCAGGAAAGTCGGAATTGCTAGCATATTTGTGTGTCTTATACTTGTCTTCAAAGTTATGGGTCAAAATCAGTCTATTGAAAAAAATCTCCTTTGGAATTGGTTAGATTTAAGAGAATGATTTTTTTAAATATTTATTTTTATTTATTTATTTATTTGAGACAGAGAGAAAGTGAGTGAGAATGGGTGCGCCAGGGCCTCTAGCCACTGCCAACAAACACATGCACCACCATGTGCATCTGGCTTATGTGGGAACTGGAGAATCGAATAGGGGTCCTTAGGCTTTGCAGGCATGCGCCATAACTCACTAAGCCATCTCTCCAGCCCCAAGAGAATAATTTTTAAAGTACCACATTTTATTTAGATTTTACAAAGGAGTGTGGAAAGGTGAAGGCTGAGAGATAAGGAGAGAGAAAGTGGGAGCACAAAAGCCCTTGGGGGCCACGAGTAGCTCAGGAATCCATGTGACCAGATACAGATCTGGGGAAAAACATGTAAAGAGAAGAGAAAAGAAAGTTCAAGGAGCTCCTGCCATGTGGGGAGCAGGAGAGGATAAAGAACCTATGAGAAGAGTAAGGGCTAGGGGCGCTCCCAGCTGGGCCTGGGCTAGGGTTTAGTTTGAGCCCCTCCCAGCTGGGCCTGGGCCTGAGCTAAGCCAGCCCAGGCCCAGCTGAGGGAAAAACTCACCCACAGCTGGAAGTTCCCAAGTGATCAGAGAGCAAGAACCTGTCCTCCCCTTGCAAAAGTATTTATAACCTTAGAGTGGTATCTTTTGGCCCAGGTGAACAGCTTGTTGGTTAGGACTAGGGGCTGTCTCAGGAAGAGATTAGCTCTGGCACAGAGACCAACCACAGTGTTTCAATCCTATGAAAGACCTTCCTCCCAGGAGGGGTCCTGACTGTTTGTGGCAAAACAGTTCTTTGTAACTAGGCAAGAGATGGGAGAAAGTTTCCTGTCTTTTTTATCTTCAGGGGTCCAGGCTCCCTAACTCTACCCCTCTTCAGCCAGATGCACAAGTGTGCATGCATCTGGAGTTTGTTTACAGTGGCAAGAGGCTGTGGCACACCAGTTCTCTCTCTTTCCCTCTATTTGCAAATAAATAATTAAAAAAAAATTTCTGGGCTGGAGAGATGGATTAGCAGTTAAGGTACACGCATGCAAAGCCAAAGGATCCAAGTTCAGTTCCTCAGTACTCATGTAAAGCCAGATGCACAAGGTGGCACATGGGTCTGCAGTTTGTTTGCAGGAGCTGGAGGCCCTGGTGTGCCCATTCTCTCTCTCTCAAAAAAAATAAAATTAAAAAAAAATTTAAAAGCTTTTAAAGGGCTGGAGTGATGGCTTAGCAGTTAAGGAGCTTGCCTGCGAAACCTAAGGACCCATGTTAGACTCTCCAGATCCCACATATGCCAGATGCACAAAGGTGAGGCAAGTGCACGGTTGCACATGCCCACTAGATGGCGCAAGCATCTGGAGTTCGATTGCAGTAGCCAAGACCCTGGTGCACCACTTCTCTCTCCCTCCCTCCCTCCCTCCCCCTCTCTCTTAGATGTTGAGTTTGCCTGCTATGCAAGAATTCTAGTAGGCCGGGTAGAGCAAAGTACTGGCAAATTCTAAACTTCAACTGAACAATATACACATTCAATTAAAACCAGCACAGAAGCCAGGCGTGTTGGTGCATGCCTTTAATCCCAACACTTGGGAGGCAGAGGTCAGAGGATCACCATGAGTTCGAGGCTACCCTGAGACTACATAGTGAATTCCAGGTCAGCCTGAGCTACAGTGAGACCCTACCTTGAAAATCCAAAAACAAAACCAGCACAGAGTATTTATGCAAAAATGGGGATTAAAACAAATTGATAATCTAATAAAGCTAAAATCCCTAAGGGTGTTTGCTGCCCCATACCCTTAATCCTGTTAACTAGGAGGCTAAGTAAGATCTCTGGTCTGAAATAGGTTCCAGATGAGCCTGGGTCCAAGTGAGATCCTGCCCTGAAAAAGAAGAAAAAGACAAAGAAAGGCCCTATAAATCAGGAAACATCAAAGGCAATTATAGTCAATGCCAAAATACAACTTGAGGGCTGGAGAAATGGCTTAGCGGTTAAGGCGTTTGCCTGCCAAGCCACAGGATCCCGGTTCGATTCTCCAGGACCCATGTAAGCCAGATGCACAAGGGGCACTTGCATCTGGAGTTCGTTTGCAATGGCTAGAGGCCCTGGTGTGCCCATTCTCTCTGTGTCTGCCTCTCTCTCTCTCTCTCTCTCTCTCTCTCTCTCTCTCTCTCTCTGCTTGCAAATAAATAAATAAAATATATTAAAAAAATACAAATTGAGAATGGTAAAGCTGACCAAGAATACATCAGTCAAATCTGACACATAACCTGCCCTGACATGGAAAGTGAGATTAGCACTTCCAGTGCAGGCCTATGTACCTGGCTTTGTGTAACTATGCCCTATTACCTTTTGGGATGGCCTTCAATCTGACTTATGCTGAGTACCCACCTTGATCCCTCTCTGTTGTGCTGTGGACTTGGTTAGGCTGCTTGGGTCGCTGGATCTGGTGTTCTAAGCAGCTGTGCTGGATGCTCTGCAGCCAGGGGGTGGATGAGTTCTCTGGTGGTTCATGGCACTGGCGGTTGGGGGAAGGGAGGCTATGCAGGATGCCTAGTGTTGTACAGGGGCTGCTCAGCTGGTCCCATTTGTGTTCTTCAACAGCTTCTCAGCTGATCCCTGCTGTCTTTGCCTTCATGTTTTTTGACTTTGAAGGAGGCTGGTATGAGTGGAAAATTCCTTCACCTGGCTTCTGCTGCTCTGCTCTGTGCCAGGCCAGGAAGGTGCAGGAATTGGGGCCACCAGCACCTTGACAGAATTCTAACTGGTTTCCTGCTTACTGAAAGCCCTGGGTCTCTCCTGCTTCTCAGCTGTGGTTGATAGTTCCTTATACACCTTTACTTTATGGTAGAAGAGTGTATTGTGGTGTTTTTCTGCTCATTTCCCTCCCTAAGCTGCTGTGGTATGGCTACTATGCTACCATCTTACCCGAAAGTTTCCTAAGCAACAGTTTCTTAATGAGGATGGGTGGATGGGCCTCAGTGACCATTGTTAAGCTGAATGCCCTGGGCTGGAATGCTGGGACTTTGGAGTCTCAGGCCTAGCTGTGTGTCCTCAGGCCAGTGACTTATTCTCTGTACCACCACAACTTTTTTTTTCCAAGGCCCAGGCTGACCTGGAATTAACTATGTAGTCTCAGGGTGGCCTGGAACTCACTGCGATCCTCCTACCTCTGCCTCCCTGAGTGCTGGGATTAAAGGTGTGTGCCATCATACGGGCTGTTTGTTTTGTTTTGTTTTTGCTTGTTTGCTTTTGTATTTTGAGTAGGATTTAAGATCTCAATCTAGCCCAGGCTCAAACTCATAAAGCTCTTCCGACCTCAGCCTCGGAATTCCCCAGTGCTGGTATTGAAGGCGTGCACCACAACAGCCATCTTGCCTCCCACTTTCTTATGACACACTTTGGGAGGTGGGGGGATGTGTCTTTGTTCCCATGGCCAGCTGTTTTCTCCACATGGGAATCCATGGGTACAGAGACCATGGAGACAGGACAATACCTGAAGGGTTGCCATGACAATCCAAGCTTTGCAGGGCATGGCCTCAGTGCCCTGGCCTGGGGGTTTTTTGCAGCTTGGCACTCTGTTCAGTAAACACTAGATAGGTACTTGTTCCTGGTGGTGGTAGCCTGTTGGGGACCATCCTGGACTAGAATGTCGAGCTCAGTAGAAAAATTCACAGAGTGATGGGGGTCTGTAAGTTACTTTGGAAACCCAGCAACTATGGCTTCTCTTAGGGGTGTGGTGTAGCAGGAATTTCTCTGGAATGATTAATTACTTCGACACCATTGAGAATGGAAGAGAGGAGTTTATTTACCCAGGGGCTAAAGCTAGGATCACTCCCCCAGAAACTCTGGCCCTGAGTTCAACCTGTCATTTCTTTCATTTTATACTTCACAAACGCATATGTGGTAGTTAGCTATGTGGTTTCTGTTGCCAAGGACAACTTCTATTTTGCCTTAGCCATTTCTTCCTCCTGACTCCTCTGGGGGCCCCTTGTGTCTGGCAACAATAAGCACCTACAGTAAATCGGCACACTTAGCAAGTGGCCTTTTTACATCATTCCCTCCTTTTCACCTTCATAATACTTTATGTTCTCATTTTTAAAAAATAATTTTTTAGATTTTTATATATTTATTTGCAAGCAGAGAGAGTGATAGACAGAAAAGAGAGAACAACAGAGAGATAATGGGCACAACAGGGCTTGTAGTCACTGCAAACAAACTCCAGACACATGTGCCCCTTGTGCATCTGGCTGACATGGGTCCTAGGGAATCAAACTTGGATCCTTTGGCTTTTCAGGCAAATGCCTTAACCACTAAGCCATCCCTCCAGCCCTATGATCTCATCTTGAAGAGATTGGATCATACTCCTGGCATCCCACCTGTAGCTTTATTGCTACCATTCTAGTTCAGATGAACATGGATAGGGTGTTTAGGATGCATGGTCCAAACAGGAGCCCCAACATTATCATTATAAGGGCCCCAATTAAGGAGCCAGCTAGGGTCCCCATGTAGTCCACATGGCCTTCACTTGTATTTCTCACCTTAATTCTTTCTAGTAATCTCATAGCATTTTCTCTTACCACCCCTGATTGATTAGCATAAAAGCAGCGTTCCTCATTTAGAAACATACATACACCCCCTTTACAGCAACAGTCAAGTCTAATCCCCTGCGGTTTTGGAGGACCATTGCCACCAATGAGTCCATCTGATTCTGAAGAGTGACCATGCTTTCTTGAACAATAGTTAAGTCCTTCTTGAGCTGGGTAGAGAGCTGGCTATGTTGTTGTTTGTTTGTCAAGGCAGGGTCTCTCTCTAGCCCAGGCTCACCTGGAATTCACCATGTAGTCTCAGGGTGGCCTCAAACTCACAGTGATCCTCCTATCTCTGCCTCCTGAGTGCTGGGATTAAAGGCGTGCGCCACCACGCCTGGCTTGGCTATGTTGAACTTGTTGGTTGCCTATTGCAGTGGCGCTGGCGGGGTTCCTGTCAGGGCTGCTCCGAGCCGGACTGGTAACAGCATAGGGGGTCCTCTTTCTCCTTGACCTTGAGGGGTACAAGTATTGTTGGATCTCATCTTCCGGGAGTACATCCAAATCAGGGGCCAGGAACACTAGTCTACAGTTTTCCCCAGGGTGGCAGGTATAAATACCTTTGGGGCAGGTGAAGTGTCTTTATACCCTAGTGAAGCCCTTTCTATTTCCCACACATTGGGCTTCTCCTATGACCTGAACAGGTGGTCCAGTTACACAAGTCCCTGTTGTGCTGTTAGTTAGGCTTTGGTTAGTCATTCCTTTTTCAGTATAGGCGACCTGACTCGCACACAAGCATATCCAGCAATCTTTTCCCAGGGATGAGTCTGTTAGATTAAGGAGCTCATGGTGGGCTTTGGCCAGGCATGGTGGTACACGCCTTTAATCCCAACGCTAGGGAGGCAGAAGTAGGTGGATTGCTGTGAGTTTGAGGCCACCCTGAGACTACATAGTGAATTCCAGGTCAGCCTGAGCTAGAGTGAGACCATTCCTCAAAAAATAAACAAAAAATTGACTGGCTTTGTCTTGTTCAGGGACTAGTTTAGGGGCCCAGGGGTTGTCTAAGGAGTTAACTTTGCTCACTGGAAGGAAAACCATGTGTTGGGTGACTGATGGCTGAGGGCCGTGGTTGGGATCGTGCTCCTCGGGTGATGTATGTTCCCAACCAGAGTGTGAGTACCCCATGTGATGAGATTACTCAGGGCAGCTGTATCTGGATCCCTCCTTTGAGATCTAAAGGGAGGCTACACCAATTGCTCCCCATTTCTTAGGGCTTCTTCTTGGGTATGCTCATTTCTTCTCTCAGCTCTAGACACTCGTTCTTCCAAAAAGTCTTGTTTTCTTATGGTAGGCACACTGATCTTTGTCCAGGACTTTGTTCAGTGCCCTTTTTCTCTGCCTTTGAATCTAGGCTTAGCTGGGTTTATGGCCTCTGTCATGGCAACCACTAGGATGTGGGCTTTTCTCTCATCATGTTTGTCCTTTTCAGTCTTTGTGGTGGCCTCTCGATTGGCAACTACCTTGGACACTCACTTAGGTTCTTCCCTGCAAAACCTTCTAAGCATTGCAGCTTATGATGTGTGACATAGGCCAACTGAATAACAAAAGCCGTGTTTACCATTGACTGATTTTCAGGTGCCTCAGGGTTAAATGGAGTATATTTGCCATAGGCATCACAAAGTCTCTCATAAAACTGGCTAGAAGGCTCCTTTTCTATGTCACCCTGAATTACCTCACTTACACATGTCAAATTGGTGGTGCTTCTGCTCCTGCCTTACCCCCTCAAGGATGGCGTGTCTCATCTGGTTGAGAGATTGAGCCCCTGCTATTCGGGTCCCAGTTCGGCCAGATGTTAGGCAGGGTGCCATCTGCAAAACCCTCCAGGTTCATTGTTCCTGCTGGAGCCTGTGTGGTTATCCAAGTTTTGGCTGCCTGGAGGATTCATCACCTTTCTTCAGAGTCAAAGAGCATGGCAAAGAGTTGATGGTAGTCATTCCAGGTTGGTTTATGGGTCTCCATGATGGAGGACAAGTCTGTCATGTCCTGGGGTTTCTCATAATAAGGTAGGGTGTACTGTTGCCAGTTCAGGAGATCAGTGGTGGTGAAGGGCTGATACACGAGAGTTGGCCTGTCAACATATCTGTCATCTGCTTGAAGGAGGGGCGGGCCTGGCATCTCCCTCAGTAGACATAGTGGAATGGGCAGCGTCCCCACATAGTTGTTGAGTCTGGCAGAGCTGGCTGGCATGATGGGGGTAAGTGCATGGAGGTGGGTGCTGTTGGAGGAACAGGATTAGGTGGACCAAGTAGTGCTGGCAGTTGGGGCCGGTAGGGAGGCGGCATCATTGGGAAATCTCATCCTCTAAGGAAGCCAATGGGGGTGTCTCCTTGGTGTCTTCAGGCTTGACGGTCCTTGCAGCCACTATGGTCTAGGGCTGTGAAGGTCCAGGTATCTGGTAACAAAGCCTTCCTGGAGGGTCTTGGGCCAGCATATACCATGAGTCAATATATGAGAACTGATCTGGGTGGCCAGGCATTCCCATGCAGACCTCTCTGACCCTGATGATCAGGGTCAAATCTAGAGTCCCTTCAGATGGCCAGCCGATGTCAAAGGAGGGCCAATCACTTTCACAGAAACTTCTTAAATGGAGGCATCATCTTTTTGTTTTGTTTTGTTTTTCCAGGTTGGGTCTCGCTCTAGCCAAGGCTGACCTGGAATTCACTATGTAGTCTCAGGCTGGCCTTGAACTCATGACGATCCTCCTATCTCTGCCTCCCCAGGTCTGGGATTAAAGGCGTGTGCCACCACGCCCAGCTGGAGGGCTTCATCTTTATTCCATAGTCAGCAGTGAATCCTCACTTGAAGTTGTCAAGCATGGTTTTCAGGACTGTGCAGGTGTCACACAAGGACCATGCAGACCCTGTAATGAAAGGAGTTCCCTAACCAGGAGTTTGGGGAGTTTATATGTGCCTGAACCCTGTGTGATGCGTAGGGTGGGGCATAGAAGGCCAGATTTTCCCTCAAGCAGGTACTCACCTGGCTTGTCCCCAAAAGAGGACTTAAAGGAAGCCTGACTATAGGGCCATGTGTATAAACCCCACACCTGGTCAGCCTCTCTGTTACAGAGGGGTGAGTGCCATTAAGGTGAAATGGCTTCTAGTGGAACGGCAGGTTAGCACCCAATCAGATCCCCTAGGACCACTACAGCTATTCACACATCTATTCACCATTCATTCAGAAGTTATGCATTCCCATTTTAAGTTCCTATCTTATCTATTACTCCAGAGACCAGTCTACTTCCTTGGAAACCAGTGCCACCTAACTGTCACATTGAGGCTTTGGATGCAGTCTCCTGCATGGTGATCAAACCTGCACCAGCACTACCTGTCTATTTCCAGGGGTGGTCCTTACCTGGTCTGGTCTGGTCTGGTCTGGTCTGGTCTCATCTTCTTCCACTCCGGGACTCTGGTCCTGGGTCTCACAGCCCCCTGGGCCAACTTGAAGGGGACCCCAGAATCACATAATCACATTGGGGGTGCACACTTCCCAGTTACAGGGACCTTCGGTGGGCTGAGAGTCTCAGGAGTGTCAACTCCCCCCTCCACCAACAGGGGTAGTGCTTAAAGATAGTCTCGCTGGGGCCTCCAGGAATTTCTCTGGAATGATTTCTCCACCGCCAATGAGGGTGGAAGAGAGGAGTTTATTTACCGAAGCTAGGATCATTCCCAAAGAAACTCAGGCCTCAAGCTCAACCTGCACTTCATTTTATACTCTAGCAGCAAGGCAGATTCCATAGCAGCAACGTGGGGCAAGCAAGCAGGGGTAAAGCAAAAGCATATGTGGCACCTAGGTATGTGGTTTCTATTGCCAAGGGCAACTTCTATTTTTTCATTTCCTCCTTCTTCCATTTCTTCTGACTGCTCTGGGGGTCCCTTTTCTGGGACTTTCCACTCCACTGAGCAAGAAGAGGTTGTGCCTAGCAACAGTATGCACCTATAATAAATCAGCACTTAGCAAGTTTCTTCTCTACCTCACTGGGTACTTGGTTGCCTCCTCTGTAAGTCCCATCAGTTGAGGGTGTCCTAAGGCTGAGACTAGCCTCTGCCTCCCACAAGCCAGGTCTCCCCTCTGAGCCCTGTCCCCTGTTGAAGAATGAATAATGGCTCAAATATTATGTCTTGGTCCCTGGAACCTGTGGATGTTGCCAGATATGGCCTTGTTCTTGCTAATTCATGGCCCTGTCCTTGCTAGTTCAGGATCCTGAGCTGGGGAAGCTATGCTGGATTATTCTGTTGGGCAGAAAATGTCACAGACAGGAGAGGAGGGGGCCTGGATTGATGTAGTCACAAGCCAAGGACTTCTGACCATCATGGCTACATGCAGAGTGGGGAGAGGTGAGGATGCAATTATACAAGCAAGCATGCTCCCTGAAAGGGGCATGACCCTGCCACACACTCAGTCCACACTGATGTTCAACTTCTGGCCTCCAGAATCATGAGAAAAAAAGGTTTCTGGGCTAGGAGATGGCTCAGCAGTTAAGGGTGCGTGCCTGTAGAGTGTGGCGGCCTGGGTTCAGTTCCCCAGTATTCATATAAAGCCAGATGCACTAAGTGGCACATGCATCTGGAGTTCATTTGAAGTACCAGGAGGCCTTGGGGCACCCATACTCTGTCTGCTCTTCCTGTCTCTCTCTCTCTCTCAAACAAATAAATAAATTTTTTTTTTAAAAGCCAGGAGCAAGCTGGTTATGGTGGCACACACCTTTAATCCTAGCACTTGGGAGGCAGAGGTAGGAGGATCACTGTGAGTTCAAGTCCACCCTGAGACTACATAGTGAATTCCAGGTCAGCCTGGACTAGAGTGAGACCCTACATCAGAAAAAAAGAAAATAGGTTGGGGAACTGGTTGTGGTAGCACATAACTTTTGATCCCAGCACTTGGAAGGCAGAAGTAAGAGGATCACTGTGAGTTCAAGGCATGCACGTGGTTTTCTGAGGCTGGGTCTCACTGTAGCCCAGACTGACCTAGAATTCACTCTGTAGTCCCAGACTGACCTTCAACTCACAGTGATCTTCCTACCTCTTCCTCCTAAGTGCCTGGATTAAAGGCATGCGCCACCATGCCTGGCTCACCACCTTTATTTTTTATTTTTTAATTAATTATTAAAGACAGCAAGAGGGAAAGAGAGAAAGGAAGAGTGAGAATGGGCGCGCCAGGGCCTCTAGCCACTGCAGATAAACTCTTTTTAAAAAATTTTTTTATTATTATTTTATTTATTTTTGGAGAGAGACACAGAGAGAGAGAGAGACAGACAGAGAGGGAGAGGGAGACAGAGATGGGTGCGCCAGCAGTCTCTCAGCTGCTGTGAACGAAATCCAGATGTGTGCGCCCCCTTCTGGGCAAGTGCGGCATTGCACCCTTGCCTCACTTTGCATCTGGCTAAACGTGGGACCTGGAGATTGGAACCGCTGGAGATTGGAACCAGCGTTCTTTGGCTTAGCAGGCAGGCACCTTAACCGCTAAGCCATCTCTCCAGCCCCACTGCAGATAAACTCTTGATGCGTGTGCCACCATGTGCATCTGGCTTATGTGGGTACTGGGGAATTGAACCCAAGTCCTTAGGCTTTGCAGACAAATGTCTTACCCCTAAGCCATCTCTCTAGCCCCTCCCATACCCAGTTTTATGTTGTGCAAAAAATGGAACCCAGAGCTTTGTGTATGCTAGGTGAGTATACTACCAATCCCATTCACCAACTGTCGTAAAGGCACCTACTGTGTGAGTTCTGTGTGGGGCTTGGGCATGTAGCAGTGAGTGGAGACACTGTTCTTGCCCTCTGGGCCTACAGTCTTCGGAGATGACGGAGGGGATGGTAGTCCTGAGTCACTGCCCTGCCACCTACATCATCATGACCTGATGTGTGTTGGCTCAGACCAGCCTAACAGCAACCTAGGTAAAAGCAGCTGTCACTGCATTTTGTGGATGTGGAAACCGAGGCATTGGCTAGTCCAGAGCCTCACAGTCAGTAAGCAGGAGGGTTTGTGTCAGCTCTGGAGGCTGCCCTTTGGGGCACTGTGTGACATCTTGTTCTGTTAGATAACAGAATGCATGGGACACATAGTTAGTGAAGGTGAGGCATGGGATGTTCACAGTGTTGGGGAGTGAGGCTTAGCAGGGGTAGATGTGTGGACGGAGGTAAAGGAGGAGAGCCAGGTGCAGGAAGGACTAAAGAGTTTCAGGCAGGGGAGTAGTGAGGGCGAAAGTGTTGGGGCTAGACTGCACTTGGAGTGATTGAGGGGCAGAAGTGAGGACCAGGTGCGTGAAGGACACAAGTGCAGAGGCTGGGAGGAGACCCAGCCAGGCCCAGCTCTGTTAGTGGTGAGGTGAAGCCATGTGGTTACTGAAGCAGAGGAGGGAGGTAGCTCATCTGCTGTCTCACCTTCTGCCCAGGCATGTCAGAGCGTGAGCGGCAGGTGATGAAGAAGCTGAAGGAAGTGGTGGACAAACAGCGTGATGAGATCCGTGCCAAGGACCGGGAGCTTGGCCTGAAGAATGAGGACGTTGAGGCTGTAAGTCACAAGCCCTAAGCTGGGTCTACTCTTCCAGTTTGAGGTGCCAGCAGGAGCCAGGGTCTTCCACTCCAAAAGTCCCCCCCCACACACCAGCCTGTGTGCCAGTCCTTATCTACAGAGTCACAACAATGTAAGCAAATTTCAAACAAAGATGTCTGTACCTGAAGAGGGCTTGTCCCTGGACAGCACACAGTCTGAACTGCTGAAAGGCCTCTCTCTCCACAGTTACAGCAGCAACAGACCCGGCTCATGAAGATCAACCACGACCTCCGGCACAGGGTGGCAGTGGTGGAGGCCCAGGGGAAGGCTCTGATTGAACAGAAGGTGGAGCTGGAGGCAGACCTGCAGACGAAGGAGCAGGAGATGGGCAGCCTGCGGGCAGAGCTCGGGAAGCTTCGAGAGAGGCTACAAGGGGAGCACAGTCAGAATGGGGAGGAGGACCCAGAGGTGAGGAGGAAGCTGGTGCTGAGGTGGTGTCTTTGTGGGGCTGTGGGCTGTTGCCAGACAGGCAGAACTGCCGAGTTTTCCCATGCTGTACATAAGAAAGTGGGAGACACAGAGCAAGCTATTGGCCAGAGGACACCTAAGCCAGGCAGGGGCGGAGCTGGGTGTGGAACCCAGGACTCCCAGCATTCCAGCCCAGGGCATTCAGCTTAGCAGTGGTCATGGAACATCATTCTTTCACTCATTCATTAAAGAAACTGTTGCCTGTGGGCTGGAGATATGGCTTAATGGTTAAGGCAGTTGCCTATGAAGCCTAAGAACTCAGGTTCTTTTCCCCAGTTCCCACAGGCAGATGCATAAGGTGCATGCATCTGGGGTTCATTTGCAGTGGCTAGAAGCCCTAACATGCCCATTCTCTCTTTCTCTCTACCTCTTTTCTATCACTCTATAAAAGAAAGAAAGAAAGAAAGAAAGAAAGAAAGAAAGAAAGAAAGAAAAGAAAAGAAAAGAAAAGAAAAGAAAAGAAAAGAAAAGAAAAGAAAAAAGAAAAAAGCCCTAGTTACTGTCCCCATGGAGTTTATGCATGGGAAACAGCAGTGACACAACAATGATAGGAGCTGGCAGGTCCACTTCAACAAATAAGAGAACTAAAAAATGTTACATAATGGGCTGGAGAGATGGCTTGGCAGTTAAGGCGCCTGCCTGCTAAGCCTTAGAACCTGGTTCCAATCTCCAGGTCCCACGTTTAGCCAAACACAAAGTGACGCAAGGGCGCAATGCCGCACTTTCCCACAAGGGGGCGCACGCATCTAGAGTTCATTCACAACGGCTGAGAGGCTGCTGGCACGCCCATTCTCTCTCTGCTTCTGTCTGTCTCTCTCTCTCTCTCTATGTCTCTCTCCAAAAAAAAAAAAAAAAATTACATAAAAACCTGAACATGCCGGGCATGGTGGCACTTGCCTTTAATCCCAGCACTTGGGAGGCAGAGGTAGAAGACTCGCCATGAGTTTGAGGTCAGTCTGAGACTACTCATGAATTCCATGTCAGCCTGGGCTAGAGCAAAATGCTATCTTGAAAAACCAAAAAAATATAAATAAAACAAAACAGCTAGGTATGCTGGTGTACACCTTTAATCCCAGCACTTGGGAGGCAGAGGTAGGATTGTTGTAAGTTCAAGGCCACCCTCAGACTACATATTGAATTCCAGGTCAGCCTGGGCTAGTGTGAGACCCTACCTGGAGAAAACAAAACTAACTAACTAACTAAATAAATAAATAAATAAATCAAAAAGAAAGGCTGTAGAAATAACTCAGTGATTAAAGGTACTTGCTTGCAAAGCCTACAGACCCAGATTTGATTCCTAGGTTTGACTACATAGTGAATTCCAGGTCAGCCTAGGCTAGAGTGAGACCCTATCTTGGAAAACCAAAAAAAAAAAAAAAAAAAAAAAAGAAAAGAAAGAAAAGGCTGGAGAGATGACTTAGCAGTTAAGGCACTTGCCAGCCAAAGGACCTAGGTTCGATTCTTCAGGACCCATGTGAGCCAGATGCACAAGGTAGTACATGCATCTAGAATTTGTTTGCAGTGGCTGGAGGCCCTAGCATGCCCATTTTTCTCTGTCTCTTTCTCTCTCTCAAATATATAAAAATTCAGGTATGATTGACATACAGTAAGACCCACTTTGTGGGTGTGTGGGTGTACATGCAGTGGAAGCCAGAGGTCAATATCAGGTATCTTGCTCAATTGGTGTCCACCTCATTTTTGAGACAGGGTCTCTCAATGAATCTGCAGTTCAATGATTAAGCTAGACTAGCCATCCAGCATGCCCTAGGGATCTTCCTGTCTCTCCCTCCACAGTGCTGGGATTATAGGTGTATGCTGCCACACTTGGCTTTTTAATTTTTTTTTTAATTTACTTATTTATTGGAGAGAGAGACAAACAGAATGGGCTCTCCAGGGCCTCCAGCCACTGCAAATGAACTCCAGACACATGTGCCACCTAGTGCATCTGGCTCATGTGGGTCCTGGGGAATCAAACCTGGGTCCTTAAGCTTTGCAGCAAGCACCTTAACCACTAAGCTATCTCTCCAGCCCTTTAAAAAACATTTTATTTATTTATTTGAGAGAGAGAGAGAAAAGCAAGTAGAGAGAGAGAATGGGTGCACCAGGGTCTCCAGCCACTGCGAATGAATTCCAGATGTATGTTCCACCTTGTGCATCTGGCTTAAGTGAGTACTGGGGAACAGAACCTGGGTCCTTTGGCTTTGCAAGCAAGCACCTTAACCATATAAGCCATCTCTCCAGTTCTAATTGTTTTTATGTTTTTTTTGTTGTTGTTGTTGTTTTATTTTTATTTGCAAGTAGAGAGAATAGGCATGCCAGGGTCTTTTGCCACTGCAAACAAACTCTAGATGCATGTGTCACTTTGTGTATCTTGCTTTATGTAGGTACTAGAGAATTAAATCCAGGCTGTAGGCTTTGCATAAGCAAATGTCTTAACTGCTGAGCCATATTCCCAGCCCACATCTGAATTTTTATTTATTTAATTAACCCCTGGCTGGTCTTGAATTCATGGTGATCCTCTATCTTCAGCCTTCCACATGGGTGCTTGGACAAAAGACCTGTGCCACCACACCACACCTAATTAAGCTCTTTTTTTGCTTGTTTGTTTTTGTTTTTGATTTTTGAGGTAGGGTTTCACTGTAGTCCAGACTGACCTGGAATTCACTATGTAGTCTCAGGATGGCCTCAAACTCACAGTGATCCTCCTACCTCTGCCTCCTGACTTCTGGGATTAAAAGCATGCACCACCACTACCCAGCGCTTGTTCTCTCTCTCCCTCCTGTCCTCCCTCCCTCTCTCTCTCTCTTTAAATTATGGACAGATGCTCCCTCAAAAAAAAAATACAAAGAGAAGAAGAAGGCTGGTAGCTGATGACCAGGGAAGAAGAGAGGGGTATAGTCAGGTTGCAAGGGGAGCTCTTTGCCTGAGCTCAGGATGGCTCTGCAGGGTTTGCCTCTGGCCCTTGGAGCTGTGTGAAGTACAGGAGGTTCATTGCTCAAATGAGGGTGCCTTGGGGTCCCATGGAGTTGCTACTTCCTACCAAAGGACCTGGGCTGGCCCTCGTCCTGACTTGATTCAGTAGGTTCAGTATCTCAAGGGTCCGAGTGGGGTAAAGAGGCTGGAAGTGGTGAAGTGGGATGTCAGCATCAGGCACCTAGGTGTTTTGGGGAAGGGCAGGGCTGAGTGTGGTGTGGGTGGGATTCCAGTAGAATGGGGTCAGGCTATTCCAGGGTAAGGAACAGCTGAGAACCAAGTTAAAAAATGCAGCATGTGGATGCTTACATGGAAGCATTAGGACCTGAGTTCAGTTCCCTGGCACCCATATAGAAGCCAAGTGTGGCAGCATACACCTATAATCCCAGCACCGGGCTAGAGTGAGACCCCACCTCGAAAAACCAAAAGAAAAAAAAAAGCATGTTTTGCCAGGCATGGTGTTACATGCAGTGGTAGGAAGATCGCCATGAGTTTGAGGCCACCCTGAGAATACAGAGTGAGTTCCAGGTCAGCCTGGGCTAGAGTGAGACCCTACCTCTACAAACCAAAACCAAACAAAAAACCCCTCCAACTCCATCACCACCCAGTGGCGCACACACAGAACTTTTAAGGGCCTTGTGGATACCTTATGAGGCAGGGTTTAAGTTCCAGCTGACTTTGTAACAGATGACACCAAGGCCCTGAACATGGCCAGAACACAGCTATCCCCTCTGCTGGTCGCAGAGTCCTTCTGTGATCCCAGCAGCAGAGGTTTCCCAGGAGACCAGGCCCCGGGCCGGAGGCCCTGACCCGGGATGCCAGGTATCTCCAGGCACCTGTGTTCAGAGAGCCTCCAGGGACCAGCTTATCCCAGATAACCTGAGCCATTGGTCCTTCGTGGGAAAACCCTAGAAGCACCACGGATTGGCGTGATTGCCCTGTCAGAGGAGCTGCTCCAGAATCTTGGCCTGGGCTCTGGCCAGGGTTCTGGAGACACTGCCCTGGGAACCCCAGGCTCTCCCACTCATAGGTCCTGAAGCTGGGACTTATGCACCCCTGTGAGACTTCCCGAGCGCTATAGGTCTTTCTCCAAAAGAAAAAAAGTGGGGTTCAGCAAGCCTGGTGAGCAGAAGACCCTGGATATCAGCATGGGGAAGGACCTTAGAATTATCACTGGGTTTGCTGACGCTGGGGAGGCTGAGGCAGGAGGATTGAGAGTTTGAGTCTTCTTAACTTAAAGTTGGCAACAGATTTTAGCACACATCAAAAGTAAACAAATGGGGCTGGAGAGATGGCTTAGTGGTTAAGCACTTGCCTGTGAAGCCTAAGGACCCTGGTTCAAGGCTCCATTTCCCAGGACACATGTAAGCCAGATGCACAAGGTGGCGCATGCATCTGGAGTTTGTTTGCAGTGGCTGGAGGCCTTGATGCGTCCATTTTCTCTCTCTCTCTCTGCCTCTTTCTCTCTCTGTCTATTGCTCTCAAATAAATAAATAAAAATAAACAAAATAATTTTTTTAAAAATAGAGTAAACAAATGGAGGAGGCTAGTGTGGCCACAGAGACCCTCGCTTGCAACTTGCCGTTATACCCAGAGTTTGTAGCAAAGTCGTACATAACCGACAGGACCCTGAGCACAGCCAATCTGATTGCTGCGTTGGCACCTCTTATTATGTTACATTGTCAGTTCTAGTCACACGTGCCTGAGCTGTCAGCCTGAATCTGTTCCTAGCCCTAAGTTAGTAACAGCAAGGCACAAAAGAGTGTGTTTGGTAAATTGTAGATTAATATTCTAG
Source organism: Orientallactaga sibirica (assembly GCA_036365145.1). Lineage (NCBI taxonomy): Eukaryota > Metazoa > Chordata > Mammalia > Rodentia > Dipodidae > Orientallactaga > Orientallactaga sibirica. The sequence goes on along the minus strand of JAEOAD010000026.1, from coordinate 25,656,980 downwards.
ATAAATATTAGATGCTTAGGTTTGCACCACACAGACCTGGGCAGGGAAGAGGAGGAATGGTATCATTGGGTGCACACAGTGTCACTTGCCAAGTGTGGCCTTTCATGAGACACTGAGTACAGGTGCCTCTATAGAAGGGGTCACACTGAAGCCTGAGGACCTGGCTCTCTACGCTGTAGCCTCAGCCTGTGTGGCTGGAAAGTCAAACCTTTCCTGTCATGGAAGAGTTCCATCCAGATGCCTTTCAGCTCGGGGGACATAGGGTCAAGTTTCCTCCCCTGACACCCATCTCCACTACCACTACTGAACTACTGACTCAGAGGCTGGGTGGGCAGAGCCCTCCCCATGAACTGTGTTGTGGCACTGCTATCACCTGATCTGCCTGGCAAGAGGTGTCACCCATCAGCTGTCCCTTCCTAGGACAACCCGTCCTGGACATTCAGGATGGAAGCATCTTGCCTGGTCTCCTGGAGCCCTTGACCTATTGGCCCTCTGGCACCATCCTGGCTGGAGCCCCCTTCTCCCCATGGGGCTGTGGGTCTGAGGAGTGGTTTTAATATCCATTCCCACCTTCTCTAGCTTGTCAACTGCTATCCTGGCCTGACCTTTATATACTGTGGGCATGGGACACTGGAGGCTCATGGGTGTCAAGGACACTGCACTGCTTTAAGAAGCAGTGTTTGCTGACTTGGTTGAGGGCTGCTGGCAAATTCTAGCTATTAAAAAAATAAGGTGGACTGGAGAGATGGCTCTGCAGTTAAGGCACTTGTCTGAAAACCCTAACAACCTGAGTTCAGTTTCCCAGTACCCATGTAAAGACAGATGCACAAAGTGGCACATGCATCTGGAGTTCATTTGCAGGGGCTAGAGGCCCTGGCCCATCCAGTCTTTCCATGCCCCTCCCCCTAGGCATAGTGTCACACACCTTTAATCCCAACCCTTAGGAGGCAGAGGCAGGAGGATTGCTATGTGTTCAAAGCCAGCCTGAGACTTCATAGTGAATTCCAGGTCAGCCTGGGCTAGAGTGAGACCCTACCTCAAAAAACAAAAAAGGAAAAAAAAAGGGGGGTGCTTACTCCTATAGTCCCAGCCCTCAGGAGGAGGCAAGCACTGGGGATGAAGGTCCGTGGCACATACTTAACATACACAAGACCATGGATAACTCTAGCACCAAAAAAGGAAGGGAAGTGTATAGTTGACCCATGCCTGTCATCCCAGAACTCAAGAGGCTGAGGCAGGAGGATTGACATGGGCTCCAGGCTAGCCTGGACTACAGAAGGAAAGGCAGAGAGGACTGCATAGAATGGAGAAACTGGAAACCTTAGCATTGCTAGTGGGGATGGAAGACAGTGCAGCTATTGTGAATATATTTTGGCATGATTAAGAGAACTCAAGCCCAGCGTGGTGGTGTACACTTTAATCCCAGCATTCAGGAGGGAGGCAGAGATAGGAGGATCGCTATGAGTTCAAGGCCACCCTGAAACTACATAGTGAATTCCAGGTCAGCCTGGGCTAAAGTGAGACCCTATCTTGAAAAAAAAGAGAGAGAGAGAGAACTCAAGTGGCAATGTGGCCAGGCATGGTAGTGCACACCACAATCCTAGCACTCCAGAGACCAAAGTAGGAGGAATTTCTGTGAGTTTGAGGCCAACCTGAGACTACATAGTGAGTTCCAGGTCAACCTGGGCTACAGCAAGACCTTGCCTCAAAAAAAAAAAAAAAAAAAAAAAAAAAAAAAAACTGGGCCGGGCGTGGTGGCACACGCCTTTAATCTCAGCACTCGGGAGGCAGAGGTAGAAGGATTGCTGTGAGTTTGAGGCCACCCTGAGACTACATGTGAATTCCAGGTCAGCCTGAGCTAGAGTGAGACCCTATCTTGAAAAAAATATATATATATAGGGACTGGAGAGATGGCTTAGCGGTTAAGGTCCTTGCCTGCAAAGCCAAAAGACCCAGATTCAATTCCCCAGGACCCACATAAACCAGATGCACAAGATGGTGCATGTGTCTGGAATTTGTTTGCAGTTGCTAGAGGCCCTGGCATGCCCATTCATTCTCTCTCCCTCTCTGTCTCTTTCTCTCAAATAAATAAACAATATATATATATTTTAAAAAATAGAGGGCTGGAGAGATGACTTAGCTGTTAAGGTGCTTGCCTGCAAAGCCTAAGAACACTTGTTCAAATCTCCAGGTCCCAAGTATAGCCAGACACACAAGTGATGCAAGCACACAATATCGCACATGCACACAAGGGGGTACCTGCGTGTGGAGTCCATTCACAGGGCTGAAAGGCCCTGGCATGCCCATTCTCTCTCTGCCTCTTCCTCTCTGTCTCTCTTTCTATCTCAAAAATAAAAATAAAAAAATAGAACATGGGCTGGAGAGGTGGCTTAGCAGTTAAGACACTTTGTGGCAAAGCCAAAGGATCCAGTTTGATTCCCCAGAACCCATGTAAAGCCAGATGCACTAGGTGGTGCATGTGTCTGTAATTCATTTGCAGTGGCTAGAGGCCCTGGAACACCCTTTCTCTCTCTCTCTCTCTCTATCTGCCCCCTCTCTCAAATTAATAAATAAATAAAATATTTTATTTATTTATTAGAGAGAGAGAAAAGGAGAGAGAGAGAGAATAAGTGCACCAGGCCCTCTAGCCACTGCAAACGAACTCCAGATGCATGTGGGATCTGGTGAATCGAACCTGGATCCTTAGGCTTCGCAGGCAAGCACCTTAATTGCTAAGCCATCCCTCCAGACCCAAATAAAATATTTTTTAAAAAATAGAATAGAGGGCTGGAGGGATGGCTTAATCCCAGCACTTAAGGCAGAGGTGCCTCCGCCGAGAGTTCGAGGCCACCCTGAGACTCCAGGTCCCATGTTTAGCCTGATACAGAGTGAGACCCTAGTGTGCAACCAAAAAAAAAAAAAAAAAATAGAATAGAGGGCTGTTCACATGGCTGAGTGGTTAAGCGCGCATTCCTCCTAAGCCTCTCCCAGTTCCAATGTCTCCCTGTTTAGCCAGATACAAAGTGACTCTAAAAATAAAATAAAAATAATATTAAATAAATGTTCAGAAGCTGAGAGACTGGAAGGATGGCTTCTCTGTCTCCCTCTCTGTCTGTCTAAGGTGTTGCCTGAGAAATAAAATAAATAAAATAAAAATAATATTAAAAAAATAGAAACAAAAAACGTTCAAGACAACAGTCAGGTAAGACCCAGCCATTCCCACCTGAGTGCATTTGCAAAGAAATGAAAGACAGGTGTCCAAGCAGGTGCTTGTACATGGAGGTTCCTTAGCATCAGGATTCGTAGCTGCCAAAAGGAGTGCTGGGCAGGGTGGCGCACACCTTTAATCCCAGCACTCGGGAGGCTGAGGTAGGAGATCGCTGTGAGTTCAAAGGCCACCCTGAGACTGCATAGTGAATTCCAGGTCAGTCTGGGCTACAGTGAGACCCTGCCTCAGAAAAAAAAAAAAAAAAAAAGGGGAGGGTTGCCATGTGGCCGTCACCTGAAGAATGTGTAGGCCATGTGTGTCTGCTGTGCAATGGAGTATTAGCCATGTAGGGGAATGGAGCTCTGACACAGGCCACTCAGGGAATGGACTTGGAGACAAAATGTTGAATGGCAGAGGCCAGGCGGCAGAGCCCGCTGCTTCTGTGTGCATGAAATGTCCAGAATAGGCAAGGAGGCATAGTCAGAAAGTAGCTAGAGTTGCCAAGGCTTGGGATGGGGGAGAAGGAGTGGCAGGTGATTGCTTAATAAGTATGGAGTTTCTTTTTGGGTGATGAGAATGTTCTGCAATTAGAAGGGGCAGTTACACAACATTGTAAATGATCTAAATGCCATTGAGTGAGTCACCTTATTTATCTGATTTATTATTTATTTATTTATTTATTTATTTATTTATTTATTTATTTTTGGTTTTGCGAGGTAGGGTCTCACTCTGGTCCTCCAGGCTGACCTGGAATTAACTATGTAGTCTCAGGGTGGCCTCGAACTCTTGGCGATCCTCCTACCTCTGCCTCCCAAGTGCTGGGATTAAAGGCATGCGCCACCACGCCCGGCTTTTATTATTTATTTTTGAGGTAGGGTCTCACTCTAGCCCAGACTGACCTTGAACTCACGGTGATCCTCCTTCCTCAGCCTCTGAGTGAGGGGATCAAAGGCATGTGTCACCATGCTCAGCTTTATTTTTCTGACTTGAGACTGGGTTCCATCCTGTAGCCCTAGCTGCCCTTGAACTCTAGGCAATACTCCTGTTTCAGCCTCCTGAGTGCTGAGATTGCAAATGCTTACCAGCATACCTGGTTACTATACACTTTTTATTATTTTTAGACAGGGTCTCACTGTAGCTCAGGCTGGCCTCAAACTCATAGCAATCCTACCTCAGCCTCCTGAGTGCTGGGATTATAGGAATGAGCCACCATCCCAAACAGACTACAATTGTTTTAAAGGCTTGCAGGCTCTGAAAGATGGTGGGAAGGCAGGTGGCCCAGAATAACACTGGCATCCATCTATGTAACTTTGTTTAAGGACAAAGTGTGTCCCGCTGCTCAGCATTGAACTGAGGGCATGATACCCAGAACCACTGGGAATGAAGGGACTTGAACAGAGAGGGCCCTACACAGAAAATGGTTATGGCTTTATGTTAAATGACAGAGGAACTGAGAATTGCATGTGGGCTGTAATTCCACCCACATTGGCCATGTTAGCAAAGGTTTTAGTGAGAATATGGAAGGAGAACCTGAAAAGAGAGGGCAGCAGATTGCTGAGGGTGGAAGCCGGAGGCGCAGCTCTTCTTCTCCATGGACGCCTTGGCATGTTTGTCACAGAACCCCAAATGGTGTGGGAGGCCCAAGATGTAGGTCTGGCTATTGAAGGTGTTCAGTGAACAGGTGGTCTCCAGCTTCCACCTCCGAATGGAAAATATATAGAACATGAGCAGAGGCCAACGCCTTCAAGAGTTTAAAACAGCACCCTGATCATGCCGCTCCACCCTATCAGGATGTGGAGTGGGTGCCACTGGTGGCTGCCAGGAACCCTTTAGCAGCCTCTCTGCCTCCTCCAGATGCAGCCGGGGGAAGAAGAATGCGTCTCAGATGCCGAAAAGGCGGCCATGGACCTCAAGGATCCCAACCGCCCCCGCTTCACGCTGCAGGAATTACGGGATGTACTCCATGAGAGGAATGAGCTCAAGTCCAAGGTGTTCCTGCTGCAGGAGGAGCTGGCTTACTACAAGAGGTGAGCATTGGCAGGCAAGCTCCACGGCAGAGCTGGGGCCCTGGGATCCATCTCCAGCACTGTAGTGTCTCTAAGAACTTAGAGTGAATCCTGCCAGCAAGAACTGGGGCCATGCTCCAAACTCAGGCATGTTAGCGTTTTTGCAGCAAGTATATGAGCATTCCTTCTAAATGGGCTAACAGTCATGAGCAGCCTCAGAATAGCTCAGCTCACAGTTTGCACCAAATGCATCACCTTCAAGAAGTGGCGTATTTTAGAAGATTTTTTTTTCAAGGTAGGGTCTCACTCTGGCCCAGGCTGACCTGGAATTCACTATGTAGTCTCATGCTGGCCTCAAACTCATGGCAGTTTTCCTATCTCTGCCTCCTAAGCACTGGGATTAAAAGCGTGTGCCACCATGCCTGGCTTATAAAGGTTTTTTTTCAGTCTGTCTTAGAGCACTGTATTATCAGTTTAAAGGCCAAGGTGGTGGCATGTGTCTTTAATTCCAGCACTTGAGAGGCTGAGTCTGGAGCTACAGAGTGAGTTGCAGGTCAGCCTAGGCTAGAGTAAGACCCTACATCAAAAAAAGAGAGGAAGGGTTATTTGGCTTACAGTTCCAGGTTACAGTTCATTGTGGCAGAGGAGGCATTGTGGCAGGAGCTTGGGCCAGCTGATTACATTCATTCCACAGTGAGGAAGCAGAGTGATGAAAGCTACTGCTCAGCCACCTCTCTCCCATTTGTATAGCCAGGACCCTAACCATGGAATGGTGCCACCCACAGTTAAGGTGGGTCTTCCCACCTCAGCCTAATCTAGATAACTCCTCACAGGTGATTCTAGGTGATTGTCTAGGTGACAATCAACATAAGCCATGACAACCACCTTCTCAGACCATGTCCATTATGTCCTTACTTCATACACATCCTGCTTCCCCTGCCCCTCAGACACAATAGGCTGTGAGCTGCCATGAGGCATGCCTGTAAGTGTGGAGATGCAAAAGCGCCTCAGCACCTGTAGCACTCAAGAGATGGAGGCAGGAGGATAAGGAGATCAAGGACATCCTTGATTACACAGCTTAAGGTCAGCCTTTGCTACCAGACCGGGCGTGGTGGTACACGCCTTTAATCCCAGCACTCAGAAGACAGAGGTAGGAGGATCACCAAGTTTGAGGCCCCTTGAGATGACATAGTGAATTCCAGGTCAGCCTGAGCAAGAGTGAGACCCTACCTCGGAAAACCAAAAAAAAAAAAAGTGGGGTGAGGCTGGGAGATGGCGTAGCGGTTAAGGCACTTGCCTGCAAGGCCAAAGGCCAAGGTTTGATTCCCCAGAACCCATGTAAGCCAGATGCACAAGGTGGTGCATGTGTCGAGTTCATTTGCAGTGGCTGGAGGCCCTGCTGTGCACATTCTCTTTCTCTCTCCTCTCCCCTCTCAAATAAATAAATAAAAATAAATGGGCTGAAGCTGGGCGTGGTGGTGCACGCCTTTAATCCCAGCACTCGGAAGGCAGAGGTAGGAGGATCACCATGAGTTCGAGGCCACCCTGAGACTACATAGTGAATTCCAGGTCAGCCTGGACCAGAGTGAGACCCTACCTCGAAAAACCAAAAAAAAAAAAAAAAAAAAAAAGGGCTGGAGAGATGGCTTAGCAGTTAAAGTGCTTGCCTGTGAAGCCTAAGAACTCATGTTTAAATCTCCAGGTCCCACATAGCCAGATGCACAGTGACGTAAGCATGCAATGTCACACATGCACACAAGGGGACACATGTGTCTGCAGTTAATTTGCAGCAGGCTGAAGATCCTGGCATGTCCATTTTTCTCTCTCTCTCTGCCTCTCTCTCTTTCAAAATAAATACAAAAAAATTCCAGCATTTGGGAGGCAGAGGTAGGAGGATCGCATGAGTTCAACGCCCTCTGAGACTACATAGTGAATTACAGGTCAGCCTGGGCTACAGCAAGACCCTACCTCGAAAAACCAAAATAATAATAATAATTAATTAAGAAATAAAAATGAATTAAAAACTTGAAAAGTGGGGGTAGAGGGATGGCTTAATGGTTAACACACTTTGCTTACAAGCCTGATGACCCAGGTTGAGATCCACAGTACTCATGTAAAGGCAGATGAGCAAGGTGGTGCATGTATTTGGAGTTCATTTGCAGTGGCAGAGGCCCTGGAGCACCCATTCATTCTCTCTCTCTCTTTGCAAATAATTTTTTTTTAAAAGCTGAGTGTGGTGGCACCCGTTTTTAATCCCAGCACTCTGGAGGCCTTGCTAGGAGGATTGCTTGGTTCAAGCCAGCATGAGACTGCATAGTGAATTCCAGGTCAACCTGGGCTAGAGTGAGACCTTCCTCGGGGAGGGGGGGGACAGAAAACAAAAATAGAAAAAGGTCTGTGAGAGTGCTTGCTGCCCAAGCATGAGGACCTAAATTCCACCTTCAGCACTGCATAAAAAGCTGGGCATGGCTGCACATGTCTGTAACTCCAGCACTGAGGAGGCAGAGCCTAGAGAAGAGCTGAGGCTCTCTGACGGCCAATCCCAGGTTCAGTGACAAACTGCTTCTCAAAGAAATAAGGTGAAAGAGTGATAGAGGAGGATAGCAGAGGTTCTCCTGTGACCTCCGTGTTCCTGCACATGTATCTACACACACGCATGCATACATCACATATACAACAAAAATAAAGGGATGGCGAGATGACTTAGTGGTTAAGGCACTTGCCTGCAAAGCCTAAGGACCTGGGTTTGATTCCCCAGGACCCACATAAGCCAGATGCACAAGGTGGCGCATGCATCTGGCATTTGTTTGCAATGGCTGGAGGCCCTGACCATTCTTTCTCTCTCTCTCAAATAAAAATTAAAATTAAGGGGGGAGGGGAGAGAAATATCATGGTTTATTATCTGTAAGTATAGAAGTTGTCAATAAAAAAGTTTTTAGGGCTGGAGAGATGGCGTAGTGGTTAAGGCTTTTGCCTGCAAAGCCAAAGGATCCCGGTTCAACTCTCCAGGACCCACGTAAGCCAGATGCACAAGGGGCACATGCATCTGGAGTTCATTTGCAGTGGCTGGAGGCCCTGGAGTGCCCATTCTCTCTCTCTCTCTCAAATAAGTAAATAAAAAATATTTTTAAAAATTAAAAAGAAAAAAAGAAAAAAATTAAAATTAAGGGCTGAAGAGATGCTTAGCAGTTAAGGCACATGCCTGCGAAGCCTAAGGACCCCAGTTCGATTTTCTAGGTCCCACGTAAGCCAAATGCACAAGGGGACACACACATCTGGAGTTCATTTGCAGTGGCTAAAGGCCCTGGCGCACCCATTCTCCCTCTCTTTCACTCTCTCTGTCTCTAATAAATAAATTAATTAATTAAAATTAAAACTAGGGCTGGAGATTTAATCCCAGCACTTTGGAGGCAGAGGTAGGAGGATCGCCGAGAGTTCAAGGCCAGCCTGAAAGTACATAGTGAATTCCAGGTCTACCTGGTTTAGAGAGAGACCCTACCTCAAAAATAAAAAACAAAACTCTTCTCTCTTTCTCTCTCAAAATAAGTAAATAAATTAAAAAAAATTTTTTTTTTCTAGTGCTGAAACTTCATAGTGAATTCCAGGCCAGCCTGGGCTACAATGAAATCCTACCTTGAAAAAGCACCAATATATATATTTTAAGTGGACCTGGATGTTCAGGTTGGAGAAATGGCTCTGATTGGAGGCAGGATGGAATTGGAAGGCTTCATTGAGGAGGGGGCGTTAGAACCAAGCCTTTTGTTGCGGGTGGGATAGCACTCAGGTGTGAAAGGTAGTAAGGGTAAGGTACTTCCTGCCAGAGGCAGAGACCAGAAGGCCTTTGAGAGAGCAGTAATAGGGACCAGTTTGATTTGGCTGGCATCAGAGCCAGCTGAAAATAGAGCCGGGCATGGTGATCTATACCTGTCATCCTAGTACTCAGGGGCTGGAGCAGGAGGATTGCAAGTTTGAAGATGGTCTGGGCTATATAGTGAGACCCAGTCTTAAAAGAGAGATGAGGGCTGGAGAGATGACTTCACAGTTAAGGCGCTTGCCTACAAAGCCTAAAAAACTCATGTCTGAATCTCCAGGTCCCAAGTAAGCCAGACGCACAGTAACACAGTGCACAATGTCACACGTGCACATAAGGGGCGCACATGTCTGGAGTTTATTTGTAGCGCCTGAAGGCCCTGGTATGCTCATTCTCTCTCTCTCTCTCTCTCTCTGCCTCTTTCTATCTACCCCAGGCTGACCTGGAATTCACTATGTAGTTCTCAGGTTGGGCCTCAAACTCAGCGATCCTCCTACTTTGGTCTCTGGAGTGCTGAAATTAAAGGTGTGTGCTACCACACCCAGCCTGAGTTCCCTTCTTCCCCAGAGGTTTTTTTTGGGAGGGGGGAGGGTTTTGAGGTAGGGTCTCACTCTAGCCCAGGCTGACCTGGAATTCACTATGTAGTATCAGGGTGGCCTTGAACTCATGGCGGTCCTCCTGCTTCTGCCTCCCGAGTGCTGGGATTAAAGGTGTGCGCCACCATGCCCAGCCTAAAGTTATTTTTTAAGTATTTCATTTATTATTTACTTGAGAGAGAGAGGCAGATAGAGTTAATGGGCACACCAGGGCATCTGGCCACTGAAACTGAACTCCAGACACATGCACCACCTTGTACATCTGGTTTACGTGGGTATTGGGGAATGGAACCTAGGTCCTTGGGCTTTGCAGGCAAGCACTTAAACTGCTAAGCCACCTCTCCAGCTCTTCCCCAAAGTTTTGCACCCTGTCAGATCGTCAAACAGTACCCTTCTGGAATGCTCCCATTCTCCCAGATTTTTGACTGATTTCTCTCATGCCTTTACTCCTACCAGTGAAGAAATAGAAGAGGAAAATCGAATACCTCCACCTCCGCCCATCGCACACCCAAGAATGTCCCCCCAGCCAGAGTCTGGGATCAAGCGACTGTAAGTGTTGGGGTTGCTCTCCCCATGGCTCACCTACTGATTCCTGTCACCTCTGACCTCTGACCTGGACTCCTGGGGCAGCTTGCTGCTAACCACAGCTGCTGAAATGCACTTCTCAGGCCACACATGAACTGTCTCTTGCCTTTCAGTTCATCTCCCTGCCTGGACATGCAGTTCCTCCTGGGGTCTCCGGTCAGATGTTTAGGAAGCATTTGGGAGGGCTGGGAGCAATGGCCTGTGACTAATGCTAAATGGGGCCTGCTTGAATGATGTCAGGTGGGTGGCATGTGGCTCTGGGCTTAGGACAGTGAATAAGTTAGGGGAGGGGACTGGTGAATTTTCAGGGATTGAAACTCAAAAAAAAAAAAAAAAAAAAAAAAGCTGGCATGGACAAGCCTGTAATCCCAGCACTGGGTAGGCTGACGTAGGAGTTTTAAACCTGCCTGGGCTATAGAATGAGTTACAGGTCAGCCTGGGCTAGAGTGAGACACTGCTTCAAATAAACAATTCCCCAGCTACGAGATGTTTGGAATACAGGCTGGGGATATAGCTCATTTGGTAGAATGATTACCTGGAATGCACTTTGAAGCCCTGAGTTTGGTCCCCAGCACCAAATAAACTGGGTGTTTACAATCCCAACACTAGGGAGGTGGAGACAGTAAGATCAGAAGTTCAAGGTTATTTATAGTGAGCTCGAAGCCACCCAAGCTACAGAAGACCCTTTCAAAAAAAAATCCTAGATGGCCTAAACCCACTTCATCGGAATTTCTGTAACGTTTCCTTTATTCAATTATGAAGGATTCACTGGTGCTGCATAAATGCAGAGTCACGCCCTGGTTCTGTGGGAGACACACAGTAAAGAGTAGCCCATTGCAGGCCTCAGCTAAACTTCAAGCCCCTCCAGGGGTTCTTGGCATTAGCAGATCTCTTGAGGTTCTCATGGAAGTTTGCCGACTTGTTCCTTGGAAATAGAATACAGATGTGATTATCAATTTCAAGAGTTCCAGGGCTCCTGGGCCCTCAGAGGCAGGGTGAAGGTTCTCCTGCCTAGTGGGGTAGTGAATGTGCTAAGAACCTGCATGTGTGGGGTCCAATCACACAGCTTGCTTTGATGGGTCCTCACCATGGTGAGGCAGGTGAGGCCCCTGACTAGATCCATAGTGTGAATGAGAGGAAGAGCTGAGGCTCAAACCTGCTAGCCTGAGAGTAGCCTTGCGCAGCCCTCCGCAGACCAGTCTGAAGTCTCCTCTGGTCCTGGGCTGTCCATCTTTAACATAGCTCATCACCAAAGAGGTCTTGGGCCTTTCCCCAAACTCTACAGAAGCTTTGTGAAAATAGGTAGCATGCACTGATCAAGGTATAGGGGAGTGGAAGCAGGGGTGTTATACGTATACCCCACCCTTTAAGACCCAGCAAAGCTACGTGTGGTGGCGCACGCCTTTAATCCCAGTGCTAGCGAGGCAGAGGTAGGAGGATCACTTTGAGTTCAAGGGCCACCCTGAGACTACATTATGTTCTATGTAGGCTAACTTTTTTTTTTTTTTTTTTTTTTTTTTTTTTTGGTTTTTCAAGATAGGGTCTCTCTCTGGCCCAAGCTGACCTGTAATTAACTATGTAGTCTCAGGGTGGCCTTGAACTCTTGGAGATCCTCCTACCTCTGCCTCCCGAGTGCTGGGATTAAAGGCGTGCGCCACCATGCCCGTTTTTGTTGTTGTTGTTGTTGTTGTTGTTGTTTTGCTTTTTTAAGATAAGGTATCACTTTAGCCCAGCCCAGACTGACCTGGAATTCACTCTGTAGTCCCAGGCTGGCCTCATATTCACATCAGTCCTCATCTGCCTTTGCTTCCCAAGTGCTGGGATTAAAGGCATGCACCATCATACCCAGCTAGGCTAACTTTTGAACTGGGCATGGTGGTGAATCAAAGCACTGAGGAGCAAGTCAGGAGTGTGAGTTCAAGGCCAGGTAGGGCTATGTAGCAAGACCCTGTGTTAGAGAAACAAAACAAAAGAATTGTTTTCTCCAGTCTCAAGTTGGGTAAAATCCAGAGGAAAGTGATCATGGTTGGCCATCAGACCTTTGTGCTGCTGTCTGCCCATCTTTTCCAGGTTGCTGGTTTCAAAACCCCTCTTCCCCTTAGCTTGGCCTCTGGTTGCTTGGCAAGGCCTGGACCTCCAATCCTGGCACAGGAATTGCTCCCCTGCCACACAGGCAGAAACAAAAAGAAAGGAGCGAACCAGACCGCATTTCCCCTCCACACCTCACAGGTGGCCAGTCCTGTGGCAGCCAGCTTTCTAGGGGATGACTAGGACAGCCAACTGCCATAAAAGGCATTTGACCAGCCCAGGCAGGACACTGGTCGCCTTTGTCCTCCTCTGCTGAACACTGGGATCCATGGTCTGCCAGCTGAGAAGCTGGAAGGAGCCCAGGGCAGGAACAGATCTTTGCTGGGGCTGAGAAAGAGTTCCCAGGTGGCTCTTTAGCATCCTTCACTCCACATGCCTCTAGCTGGTCCCTTTCCAACCCAGTTTCTCTCCCCACTCCATGTTTCCCCAATAGGGACAACTACAGGGGTTCTCCCACTGACAGCCCTTGAGCTGAGCTATCCTCTTATCACATCACACTGGCACATTACCCTCCTTTTGCTAATGAGGAAACTGATGCCCAGGGACTTCACTGAGATCATTCTGCTGGGAAAGCTCAAAGCTGCCTCTGAGCCAGGGCTCCTGTCAGAACAAATCCCCCTCCCCCACAATCCCTTTCCTCTATCCCCCAAGCCCCAGCTGTGGCTGACTGTTCTGGGTCCCATATCCCATAATGCATCATGAATCAGAGACATCAGGTTCCACATTTCTGGGCTGAAGGCGACCAGGGAACCAGAAACTCTTCTGCCAGTCAAAACAAGGAGCCTGAAGATGGTCCAGAAATAGCTTGTGACCACATTGCTGCCGGATTGAGAGGGCAGACTGGCACTGCCCAGCAAGGTCACGAGGGAGCCTCAAGTGACTTCAGCTTTGTCCATAGCAAACACCAAACATTAGCACCCCTTTGTGTGGCCCCAGTGTCTCAGTGAGTCATGTACCCAGCCACTGTCCACTGGGCTGAAGGGAAACAGGAAGACAGCAGCTGACAGGAAAGGCTGGCCTTGCAGCAGACCCTGCCCTCTTCTGGAATGGGATGATGACAATGCATTCTTTCCCTGTCCTCCTACCCACCACCCTTCCTTGATTCAGCCAGAAATAGCTTCACTGAAGCTGTCACTGAAATGCTAGCATTACAGCTTCATTTAGCTTGTGTTTTCCAGAAATACTTGGTTGGGACAGTTAAAACTGGCCATATCATATCTAAGACACAGACTTTTGGCCCAAACAGTCTTGGGAATGGCTGTCCCTCCAGAGGTAGTGGCAGAGGACCTGGAAGGAAGGAAAGGTCAGTCTCTAATGAGCCCAAGACTCTAGCCCAGGCTGACCTGGAACCCACCTGCCATAAAAGGCATTTGACCAGCCCAGGCAGGACACTGGTCGCCTTTGTCCTCCTCTGCTGAACACTGGGATCCATGGTCTGCCAGCTGAGAAGCTGGAAGGAGCCCAGGGCAGGAACAGATCTTTGCTGGGGCTGAGAAAGAGTTCCCAGGTGGCTCTTTAGCATCCTTCACTCCACATGCCTCTAGCTGGTCCCTTTCCAGCCCAGTTTCTCTCCCCGCTCCATGTTTCCCCAATAGGGACAACTGCAGGGGTTCTCCCACTGACAGCCCTTGAGCTGAGCTATCCTCTTATCACATCACACTGGCACATTACTGATGCCCAGGGACTTCACTGAGATCATTCTGCTGGGAAAGCTCAAAGCTGCCTCTGAGCCAGGGCTCCTGTCAGAACAAATCCCCCTCCCCCACAATCCCTTTCCTCTATCCCCCAAGCCCCAGCTGTGGCTGACTGTTCTGGGTCCCATATCCCATAATGCATCGTGAATCAGAGACATCAGGTTCCACATTTCTGGGCTGAAGGCGACCAGGGAACCAGAAACTCTTCTGCCAGTCAAAACAAGGAGCCTGAAGATGGTCCAGAAATAGCTTGTGACCACATTGCTGCCGGATTGAGAGGGCAGACTGGCACTGCCCAGCAAGGTCACGAGGGAGCCTCAAGTGACTTCAGCTTTGTCCATAGCAAACACCAAACATTAGCACCCCTTTGTGTGGCCCCAGTGTCTCAGTGAGTCATGTACCCAGCCACTGTCCACTGGGCTGAAGGGAAACAGGAAGACAGCAGCTGACAGGAAAGGCTGGCCTTGCAGCAGACCCTGCCCTCTTCTGGAATGGGATGATGACAATGCATTCTTTCCCTGTCCTCCTACCCACCACCCTTCCTTGATTCAGCCAGAAATAGCTTCACTGAAGCTGTCACTGAAATGCTAGCATTACAGCTTCATTTAGCTTGTGTTTTCCAGAAATACTTGGTTGGGACAGTTAAAACTGGCCATATCATATCTAAGACACAGACTTTTGGCCCAAACAGTCTTGGGAATGGCTGTCCCTCCAGAGGTAGTGGCAGAGGACCTGGAAGGAAGGAAAGGTCAGTCTCTAATGGAGCCCAAGACTCTAGCCCAGGCTGACCTGGAACCCACTCTATAGTCCCAGGCTGGCTTTGAACTCAGTGATCCTCCTATCTCTTCCTCCCAATTGCTGGGATTAAAGGCGTGTGCCACCATACCTGGCTTAATATGACAATATCTTGGTGGGCAGGCCGGACCTCTGTAGGTATCTTGGATGTAAAGTGCTGTGGCTTGGAGCCCCTGAAAACCTGTCTCTGCCCAGCAGCCTGGCCTGGACTGTAGCGGTTGTACGTGCACATTTAGCACAGGACCCCTTCTTTGTGTCACCATGAGAGGCTATCCATGTATCCAGGTGACTGCACACAGGTGAAGCGCACAGAGGTGATCCTAACCTCACGACTGGAGACAATTGGTTTAACTAGCTTATGTCTTTTCCCAGCTACTGTTTTTTGGGGGGTTGTTTGTTTTTATTTTTTTGAGAGAGAGAATGGGCATGCCAGGGACTCCATTGCCTTAACTGCTGAGCTATCTCTCTAAGCCCCTGTTTTGTTTTTATTTTATTTTTTACTTTTATTTATTTATTTACTTATTTATTAGAGAGGGAGAGAGAATGGGTGCGCCAGGGCCTCTAGCCACTGCAGACAAACTCCAGACGCATGCACCACCATGTGCATCTGGCTTACATGGGTTATGAGGAATTAAACCTGGGTCCTTGGTCTTCGCAGGCAAGTGCCTTAACCACTAAGCCATCTCTCCAGCCTTTAAAATATATATATTATTTATTTATTTATTTGAGAGAGAGAAAGAGGGACAGAGAGAGAGGGGGAGAGAATGGGTGCACCAGGGCCTCTAGCCACTGCAGACAAACTCCAAATGCATGTGCTCCCTTGTATATCTGGCTTACATGGGTCCTGGAGAATCAAACCAGGATCCTTTGGCTTTGCAGGCAAACGCCTTAACCACTAAGCCATTTCTCCAGCCCCCTCCCCTTTTTTTGAGGCAGAGTCTCACTCTAGTCCAAGCTGAACTATAAAGTCACTCTGTGGTCCCAGGCTGGCCTCAAACTCACAGCCACCCTCCTACCTCAGCCTCCCAAGTGCTGGGATTATAGGTGTGTGCCACCACACCCTGCCCAGTGTATGCAGCTCAGTAGGCAGTGTGTTTAGGTAGCTTGCATGATGTTCTGGGTTCCCCATCATGGGGTGCAAATCAGGCTTGGTGGTGCACGCCTACAATTCCGGCATTTAGAAGGAGGATGCAGGAGGATCAAGAGTTCAAGGTTGCCAGGCGTGGTGGCGCATGCCTTTGATCCCAGCACTCGGGAGGCAGAGGTAGGAGTATCGCCCATGAGCTCAAGGCCATCCTGAGACTACAGAGTGAATTCCAGGTCAGCCTGGGCTACAATAAGACCCTACCTCGAAAAAAAAAAAAAAAAAGAGTTCAAGGTCGGGGTTGGAGAGATTTCTTAGTGGTTAAGGCATTTGGCTGCAAAGCCTAAGGCCCCAGGTTCATTTCTCCAGGTCCCATGTAAGCCAAATACACAAGGTGGCACATGCATCTGGAGTTCATTTACAATGGCTAGAGACCCTGGCATGCCCATTCTCTCTCTCCCTCTCTCTGTCTCTAATAAATAAATAAATAAAATTAATTTTAAAAAAGAGTTCAGGTGCTGGAGAAATGGCTTAGCGGTTAAGATGTTTGCCTGCAAAGGCAAAGGATCCCGGTTTGATTCTCTAGGACCCACGTGAGGCAGATACACAAGGGGGTGCATGCATCTGGAGTTCGTTTGCAGTGGCTGGAGGCCCTGGTGTGCCCATTCTCTCTCTCTCTCAAATAAATAAATAAATAAATTATTTTTTTAAAAGAATTCAAGGTCATCCTTGGTTACATAGAGAATTCAAGGCCATCCTGCACTGCTTGAGACCCTATCTCAAATGCAAAAGAAAAAGAGGACTTGGGAAAATGACTCTTATTTATTTATTTATTTATTTATTTATTTATTTATTTATTTATTTATATATGTATGTATTTGCAAGCAGAGAGAGAGAATGGGCACACCAGGGCCTCTAGCCACTGCAAATGAACTCCAAACACATGTGCCCCTTCTGCATCTGGTTTTTGTGGGTCCTGAGGAATTGAACCTGGGTCCTTTGGCTTTGCAAGCAAGTGCCTTAACCTCTAAGCCATCTCTGTAGCCCGTGACTCACCATTTAAAGACGATTGCTTGCAAAGCCTGTCCCCCGAGATTCAATTCCCAAGTACCCACATATAACCAGACACAAATGGCACATGCATCTGGAGTTTGTTTGCAACCCTAGTGTGCCCATACTTTCTCTTTCTCTCTCTCTGTCTCATAAATGAATAAATTAATAAGTTGGGCATGATGGCACATGCCTTTAATCCCAGCCCTCAGGAGGCAGAGGTAGAAAGATTGCTGTGAGTTTGAGGGCACGCTGAGACTATATAGTGAATTCTAGTTCAGCCTGGATTAAAGCAAGACCCTACCTTAAAAAACAAAAATAAGCTGGGCATGTTGGCACATGCCTTTAATCCCAGCACTCGGGAAGCAGAGGTAGGAGGACCACTGTGAGTTCGAGGCCACCCTAAGACTCCATAGTGAATTCCAGGTCAGCCTGGACTAGAGTGAAACACTACCTTGAAAAACCAAAAAATATAATAATAATAAAAATAATAAATAATAAAGAAAGAATGAGAGAGAAGCTGGGGATGATGGGTCACACCTATAATTCCAACAATTGAGAGGCTGAGGTAGAAGGATCACTGTGAGCTTGAGTCTGAAACCCTGCCTCAAAAAGAGAGAGGAATTACCCTCTCAGGGCCTCTCCTGTTTTAGAGGAGCTTTGCCATCTTTCCTTCTCTTAAACTCTATAGTACTCTATAAAATCTTCCTAAACTTCAAAAAAAGAGAGGAAGCTGGGTCAGTGTCTCCTACCTTTAATCCCAGCACAAAGGAGGCTGATGTAGGAGGATTACCCTACGTTGAGTTTAAGGCCAGCCTGGCCTTTAGAAGAAGTTCCAGGTCAGCCTGGGCCAATGTGAGATCCTGCCTTTAAAAAAAAGGAGGTATAGGGCTGGAGAGATGGCTTAGCAGTTAAGGTGCCTGCCTGCTAAGCCTAAGAACCTGGTTCCAATCTCCAGGTCCCACATTTAGCCAGATGCAAAGTGACGCAAGGGCGCAATGCCGCACTTGACCACAAGGGGACATACGCATCTGGATTTTGTTCACAGCAGCTGAGAGACTGCTGGTGCACCCATTGTCTATCTGTCTCCCTCTCCCTCTCTATCTCTCTTTGTGTCTCTCTCCAAAAATAAAAAAAATAATAAAACAACTAAGCCTATCAGCAAGATTGGTTCTATACAGGAGATTGTCCCAGGCTGCTGCTTTTCTGGGATTTAGTGGTAACTTTTGACCATTCTCAGCTTGTAGGAGCATCACCTCACCCCTGCCTCTATCATAAAAGCATTAGATATAAGAGCACCAGTCCTTTTGTGTTAGGGCCACCATCCTCCACTGTGACCTTATCTGAGAGCCAGTTTCCCCTATAGCATAGGGATTTGGGGAATGGGGAATGCTTCTCAACCCATCACACAGACCGTGGGTCAGCCTTCAGTTGGGCTGTCTGGGGAGTGGGCTTGTCGGTTATTCCTCCCTCTTTTCATCTTCTCTGTCTACTTCTGGAAGCAGGCTCTTTACAGCTGTCA
This sequence comes from Orientallactaga sibirica, assembly GCA_036365145.1. Taxonomy (NCBI): domain Eukaryota; kingdom Metazoa; phylum Chordata; class Mammalia; order Rodentia; family Dipodidae; genus Orientallactaga; species Orientallactaga sibirica. Next base: position 25,638,541 of record JAEOAD010000026.1, on the reverse strand, counting down.
TGCCCATGGTGGCAGCAGGACTGATCCTTGACGACCCCACGCTGCAGCCTGTCCGACGCCTCGTTTCCCTTGTAGGCACTGTGTGTGTTTGGGGTTTTGTTTTGCGCTGTGCCTTTGGAATGGCTGCTGTGAGCCTGTCCCTCCTGGCCACTTTAGCTGCATGGCCGTCACTTGTGTGCTGGCATTTGAAGTGGGTGTCAAGTGTGATTTCAGATATGCTGCCATTGCACTTGACCTCCACGAGTGAAGTCCTGGAATTTTCTGCTCGGTCACCGATAATTCTTTCTGTCTCTTCTGTTTTCGCTCTAAAAACCACCTTGTCCATGATCCAGTAATGAAGGTCCTTTACATGACGGGTTAGTAATCAATGCCCCTGGGGTCCCAGAGTGACACTAACGCTGTGTTTCTAGTCTCCATGTGGAAGCTTTTTAAACAGCTTTGACTTGTCAGCCATTTGGTCTGGTCCAGAAAGAGCTGCAGAGGGAGCAATGTCTGTGGTTGCAACAGAGGTGATGCTGTTGTGTGTTTTTAATCTTATTTATTTGCATGTGTGTGTTGGTGTACTAGGATCTTTTGCATCTGGCTTTAGGTAGGTGGCTAGGAATTGAACCTGGGCCAGCAGGCTTTGCAAGCAAGTGCCTTTAACCCCTGAGCCATCTCCCCAGCCCTCACCACCACCACTGTGTTTTTGACCAGCTAACCCAGCTGTCCTATGGAAAGAGCTCACACTTACATAGCCCAGCATGAACTCCCGCATTCATTTGCCACCTCAAACATGGCCTCTTAGCGCTTCACTGACAGGGAGAACCTCCCAGGTGAGGTTGGCTTGACAAAAGAATGCTCTATTCCTAGTAGACAGGGATCATAGGCTTCAGTAAGCCTAGAAGAGTCATTTTCACAACATGTGAAATAACAAATCTCCTTATAGACTAATAACACTAAAAGACAAACAGAAGCTGGGCATGGCAACACATGCCTATGATCCCAGCACTGGGGAGGTGGAGATAGGAGGTTCAGGAGTTCAAGGTCATCCTCAGCCTGGAAATAGAGAATTGAAGGCCAGCCTGGGCCATATGAGATGTTGTTTCAAAAATAAATTAGCTGAAAGCCGGGTGTGTTGGAGCATGCCTTTAATCCCAGCTCTCAGGAGACCAAGGTAGGGGGATCGTTGTGAGTTTGAGGCTAGCCTGAGACTACATAGTGAATTCCAGGTCAGCCTGGTCTAGAGCAAGGCCCTACCTCAAAAAATAAAAATAAAAGAAGAGAGGATAAAAAGAAACCATATGAACGGGCAGAAGAGTCAAACATAGTTTACCAGAAGATTTGATCTCAGTAACTGCTCCTATTCTTGCTCCCAGGGAGATAACTCTTTTACCTCTATCAAGGTTAGAAATCAAAACTGAAAGCTAGGCATGGTGGTGCACACCTGTAATCCCAGCACTCTGGAGGTTGTGGTAGGATCACTGAGTTCAAGGACAACCTGGACTAGAGTGAGATCCTGCCTCAAAAAGTAAAAAGTAACCAAAATTCAAGAGTTAGGACTTGGTGGCAGTGGGACAAAAGGAGGACTTCTTTTAGAACCTGGAAAATTGACTGTAGGCTTAGAACAAACCTTTGGAGCCAGATGTGGTGGGACTCAGTTTGTAACCCTGGCACGTGGGAGGCTGAGGCAGGAGAAACACAAGTTAGAGGCCAACTTGGCAAGACTGTAAAATTCAAATTAAGGGTGTGGGAGTGTGACTCAGTGGTAGAATGCTTGCCTAGCATGGATGGTGTGCTGGGTTTTATTCCTGCAACCCCAGAAGAGAAAGCTCTTGGTCTGTTGGCTGTTGCTCTGTAGTGGTTAGAACAATGCATTCCAAAGGCTGTGCCATGAAATCCACTCATGAGAGTCCAAGTTGATGTTTTACAACTGTGTATTCACAGTGTTGTCATAATTGGAGAATTCTGTGCTTTGATTAACTTCATGCATTTTTATCACATTTTTCTTAAATTCTGTTGGTTTTGTTGTAAGGAGTTATATCCAGGAAATCAGGATTACTGGACATGCTACCACGCTACTTCATATAATTTCTGACTGACATTATTACACCAATACACAGCTTTTTTTTTTTTTTAATATTTTTTGGTTTAAAGCAATAGCTATTTTAAGTTAGCACTGTTTACTGCTTTATATTGGAACCATCTTACGTGCCAGTTTTCAAATACTTTCTCAGCACCTTTAGGAAAACTAAAGAAGTTCCTGAGCAGAGAGTATAGCCCAGTGGTCAAGTCCCTGCCTGATGTGAGTCTTAGTACTGTCAAAGAAGGAACTGGTAATTCATTTTCTATAGTTTTTTATATTCCCACTGGTCTTGGGAAAGACCCCATGGTAGGGGCCAGGACAGAAGGTACACCTTGCTTACACTGTGTGACCTCTGAGGTCCTGCTGCAACTAAATGACTCAGAAGCCCCAGTGCTTTCTAGAACATCTCTGACCTGCATCCCAAACCCCATGAATGGAGTGGCTCTCCTCTGTGTTTGCTACTGTCTGCAAAGAGAATAAAGGTGAAGATCACTGCCATTGGCAAGCTCTCATCTGTCTTTCTTTTCCCTTCCAAAAGGTTTAGCTTTTTCTCCAGAGACAAGAGGCGCCTGGCTAACTCCCAGAGAACCACACACATCCACGAGTCCTTTGGCCAGTGGGCAAGCACCCACCGTGATGACGGGTACACAGAACAAGGACAGGAAGCCCTGCAACACCTGTGACCTTAGTTCCCTCCCCTGGTGGGCCTGGACTCTCCCCAGCCTGAGCTGGATCATTGCCTCACACCTCTTTGTGCAATTGCACTCTCAAATCCAACCCCTCAAGCAAACTACTTTGAGGATGGACGATGAAAAACTGATGCCAAATTTTAGAAAAAAACGTTTATTTATATCCAGGGCTATCACTGTTTATATTAAATGCCTCTGACCCCTTAGGATATATATTTAATAATCCCATGAACTGAGGTCATTTTCTTGTTAACTTTAGTAATAAGCTGCTTAAGCCAAATACAACACTCACTGCTATAATTGCTGTTTGATTTCTTTGTATGAAATTCTATATGTAGAGATTTTATTATCACCTTTGTCATGCTTCAGTGGGAGCCAGGGGAGAGGGAGCTTTGTGTTACCGTGAGCGTGCTGTGGAGGAAGCAGCTTGCCTAGGATTTATGGATCAGACAGATGGAGCCTCTGGCCACAGAATGAGCTGCCCAACGTGGACACAAAGCAACAGGATCTTAACAGTCCTCCCAGCCACAGACTGGACAACCTTGAAGGAGCCACTCACTGTTCCTGATAAGGGCTGGAGGCTTGTGCAGCCCTGTGCGGAGGCAGCGTGCCTTGGAATCTGCTGTGAGTTATGAGTACTAACCAAACAAAGTCACTTCAGATGACATGTTGCAATGTTTCTTGTGTGCATTTTTTTCTGTCATCTTTTTCTTTCTTTCTTTGAGTGTCACCATATGAAATATTTAAGCCCCTTGCAAAAACTACATCCTAAAGCCAATGAGAAGCTGGGCTCAGAAGTGATAATGCAATGTGGCTAGGGGAGACATAGCAGAAGGGGAATGGGTGAGCATGTGACTTGGGGACCTTGTGCTTATAACCCTGAGCTGGAATGGTCAGTAGAGGAATTAGGGGTTGGTCCACATACTTTCTGTCCACTCATGGAGCACCCAAGGCACAGAGCTGGGTACTCAGGGATTTAGAAACCAGCACTTCTTAGGAGCACTGAGGGACATCTGATGGACAGGACCATGTTCTATGCATTCTGCTACTTTGCAGTGAAAACTCTGGGAAGCTAGTTGAAAACGCATGCCTGTAATCACACCATGTCAAGCCAGAAGTTCTACTGTTTTTCCGACACTGGGGCAGTAGTTACAATTCTGTACTGGAAATTAAATAAAAATAACTTTTCTAATATTTATTTAAGAGAGAGAAAGAGGCAGAGAGAAAGAATGGGCATGCCAGGGCCTCTAGCCACTGCAAACGAACTCCAGATGCATGCACCCCCTTGTGCATCTGGCTTACATGGTTCCTGGAGAATTGAACCGGGATTCTTTGGCTTAGCAGGCAAATGCCTTAACTGCTAAGCCATCTCTCCAGCCCTGATAATTTTTTTGAGATGGGGTCTTACTCTGTAACTATGCTGACCTAGTATAACAGATATGTGACATTAATGCCCAGCTCTGATAACAACTTAATTTTAGGTTTTGGGTTTTCTTTTTTTTAATATTTAATTTTAAAAATATATTTTATTTTATTTATTTATTTGCAAGCAGAGGGATACACACAGAGAGACAGAGAAAGAGAGAATGGGCACACCAAGGCCTCGAGCCACTGCAAACGAATTACAGATGCATGCACCACCTTATGCATCTGGCTTATGTGGGTACTGGGGAACTGAACCCAGGTTGTTAGTCTTTGCAGGCAAGCACCTTAACCACTGAGCAATCTCTCCAGCACCACCACCACCCTTTTTTTTGTTGTTATTGTTTTTAGGTAGAGCTTCCCTCCAGCCCAGGCTGACCTGGAATTCACTATGTAGGCTCAGGGTGGCCTGAAACTCACAGTGATCCTCCTACCTCTGCCTCCCGAGTACTGGGATTAAAGGCGTGTGTCACCACACCCAGCTTTTTTTTTTTTTTTTTTTTTGGTTTTTGCAAGGTAGGGTCTCACTCTGGTCCAGGCTGACCTGGACTACATAGTTATATGTAGTCTCAAGGTGGCCTTGAACTCTCAGCGATCCTCCTACCTCTGCCTCCCAAGTGACCACACCCAGCTTTTTAAATTTTTATTTGAGAGAGAGAATGGGCACACCAGGGCCTCTAGCCACTGTTGATAAACTCCAGATCCATGTGCCACCTTGTGCATCTGGTTTACATGGATACTGGGAATTGAACCTCAGTCCTTGGGCTTTGCAAGCAAGCTCCTTAACCGCTAGGACATCTCTCCAGCCCTAATTTTTCTTTTTCTTTTTTTAGGTTTTAATTTTTATATATTTATTACAGACAGAGAGAGGGAAAGAGAGACAGCGTGAGAATGGGCGCGCCAGGGCCTCTAGCCACTGCAAGTGAACTCCAGACACATGCACTGCCATGTGCATCTGGCTTACATGGAACCTGGAGAATTGAACGGGGATCCTTTAGCTTTGCAGGAAAACGCCTTAACCACTAAGCCACCTCTCTAGCCCCTGATTTTTTTTAATTATTATTTTTTTATTGACAACTTCTATACTTACATACAAAAAAAAAAACCCACCTGATATTTCCCTCCCCTGATTTTTCTATTTAAGACAAAGTCTCATGTATTCCAGATTGAACTTAAACTCTCTATGTAGAAGAGGTTGTCCTTGAATTCAAGATCCTCCTGCCTCCACTTTCCAAGTGCTGGGATTCAAGGGTGAGATTCCATACACCCACTTGAAGCTGAGAGATTCTTAAGTAAAAATCTAGCAGTGGGGCTGGAGAGATGGCTTAGTAGTTAAGGCACTTGCCTGTGAAGCCTAAGGACTCATGTTTAACTCACCAGGTCCTATATAAGCCAGACTCACAGCTATGCAAGTATGCAATGCCGTACATGCACACAAGGTGGTGTCTGCCTATCTTCTATCTCTCTCTCTCCTTGCAAATAAATAAATAAAAATTTAAAAAATAAATAAAATAGAAATAAATTTTTTGACTTTTTAAAATATATATTTTATTTATTTATTTGAGAGAGGGAAAGAGGCAGAGACAGAGAGAGAGAGGGAATGGGCACACCAAGGCCTCCAGCCACTGCAAACAAATTCCAGACACATATGCCCCCTTGTGCATCTGGCTTACCTGGGTCCTGGATAATCAAACTGGGATCCTTTGATTTTGCAGGCAAACACCTTAACCGCTAAGCCATCTCTCCAGCCCAAAATAATTTTTTTAAAGGCCAGTTTGTTGGGCTTGCCTTAAAAATAAATAAACAGGAGCTAGACGTGGTGGCACATGCCTTTAATCCCAGCACTCAGGAGGCAGAGGTAAGAGGATCGCTGTGAGTTCAAGGCCATCCTGAGACTACAGTGAATTCCACGTCAGCTTGAGCTAGAGTGAGACCCTACCTCAAAAAAAAACAAAATAAACAAACAAACCTAGCAGTTGGCTGGGGAGATGGCTCAGTGGTAAAAGGCACTTGCTTGCAAAGCCTGACAGCCCAGGTTCAGTTCCCCAGTATCCATGTAAAACCAGATGCACAAAGTGTTACATACATCTGGAGTTTGTCTACAGTGGTAGGAGGCCATGGTAGGCCCATTATGTCTCTCAAATAAACAAAATATTTAAAAAGCCTGGCATGGTGGCACACACCTTTAATCCCAGCACTTGGGAGACGGAGGTAGGAAGATCACCATGAGTTCAAGGCCACCCTGAGACTACGTAGTAAATACCAGGTCAGCCTGAGCTAGAGTGAGACCCTACCTTGAAAAACCAAAAACAAAAAAACTAGCAGTGAAGGGCTGGGGCTATAGCTTAGTGGTGGAACCCTTGCAGCACATGGAAGCACCAGGTTCCATCCCCAGGAAAAGGGGAAAAAAAAATATATGAGGACTTCTACAAACCCAGGCATTTGTATACTGGTAAATGCCAATTGTCTGAAAACGATGACTAGTGTGGCACTTCGTCAGAGTTCACAAAAGCTATGCTCAGAGCAAACAAGAAACCAGAGGCAGAAAAGAAGGAAAATCTGCCATTGGTTCTTTCAGCGATGCCCTCCTTTTCCTCACCTTTCACTGTCACTTCTGTGGAAGATATTATCCTGGGACTGGAGACTGCCTGGGATCCCAGCCCTACAGTGTTGCTTTGTAATCGTAAATGCCAGCTGGCCAAGAAAAAACAATCAGCACTTTGCACTGTAACGGAATTCTATTTATTTGCCTGCTGCTGCCTGCTGACCCAGATGAAGATGGAAAGAGTAGATAGCATTGTAGCCCAATAAGGGCCCCAGGTGTCTTATATAAAGGACTCCCTTTCTTCCCTCTTCCCTTCTTCCTTTTTTCTTTCTATAGCTCAGGCTGTCCTAGACTTACTGTGTTTAAAAGGCTGACCTTGAATTCATGGCAATCCACCTGCCTGAGACCTCCCGAGTACTGGGATTAAAGCTGTAAGCCACCACATCCAGCTCTATTTTTTTTTTTTTTAGCAAGTGTCTTGTTATGTAGCCTAGGCTGGCTTCAAACTTGCAATCCTGGCCTCAGCCTTCCCAGTGCTGGGATTATAGGTGTGGGCCATCATGCCTGGCTATGTGAAGGGTAACAGCATCCCTTCTATTTACATACATCTGGAGTTTGTCTACAGTGGTAGGAGGCCATGGTAGGCCCATTATGTCTCTCAAATAAACAAAATATTTAAAAAGCCTGGCATGGTGGCACACACCTTTAATCCCAGCACTTGGGAGACGGAGGTAGGAAGATCACCATGAGTTCAAGGCCACCCTGAGACTACGTAGTAAATACCAGGTCAGCCTGAGCTAGAGTGAGACCCTACCTTGAAAAACCAAAAACAAAAAAACTAGCAGTGAAGGGCTGGGGCTATAGCTTAGTGGTAGAACCCTTGCAGCACATGGAAGCACCAGGTTCCATCCCCAGGAAAAGGGGGAAAAAAAATATGAGGACTTCTACAAACCCAGGCATTTGTATACTGGTAAATGCCAATTGTCTGAAAACGATGACTAGTGTGGCACTTGGTCAGAGTTCACAAAAGCTATGCTCAGAGCAAACAAGAAACCAGAGGCAGAAAAGAAGGAAAATCTGCCATTGGTTCTTTCAGCGATGCCCTCCTTTTCCTCACCTTTCACTGTCACTTCTGTGGAAGATATTATCCTGGGACTGGAGACTGCCTGGGATCCCAGCCCTACAGTGTTGCTTTGTAATCGTAAATGCCAGCTGGCCAAGAAAAAACAATCAGCACTTTGCACTGTAACGGAATTCTATTTATTTGCCTGCTGCTGCCTGCTGACCCAGATGAAGATGGAAAGAGTAGATAGCATTGTAGCCCAATAAGGGCCCCAGGTGTCTTATATAAAGGACTCCCTTTCTTCCCTCTTCCCTTCTTCCTTTTTTCTTTCTATAGCTCAGGCTGTCCTAGACTTACTGTGTTTACAAGGCTGACCTTGAATTCATGGCAATCCACCTGCCTGAGCCTCCCGAGTACTGGGATTAAAGCTGTAAGCCACCACATCCAGCTCTATTTTTTTTTTTTTTTTTTTTTAGCAAGTGTCTTGTTATGTAGCCTAGGCTGGCTTCAAACTTGCAATCCTGGCCTCAGCCTTCCCAGTGCTGGGATTATAGGTGTGGGCCATCATGCCTGGCTATGTGAAGGGTAACAGCATCCCTTCTATTTGCCAGACAGATGGGAGAAGTCAATATAAACTCTCCCAGTACTAACCAGATCCAACCCTGTTTAGCTTCCAAGACCATATGTGTTCAGGATGATATGACCATAGACAAGACATGCTCTATTGCCAAATGAAATGATAATGGTGACTCCTTACAAAATTGTTTAAGTAACATGCCCTGGCTGGAGATGTGACTGATGTAAAGTGAATGGCTAGCAATGTTTGTGTCCTTGGGCTCAAAACTCAGCACTACTGGGCCAGGTGCAGTAGCACAGGCCTTTAATCCCAGCACTTGGGAGGCAGAGGTAGGAGGATTGCCATGAGATCAAGGCCACCCTGAAACTTCATAGTGAATTCCAGGTTGGCCTAGGCTAGAGTGAGACCCTACCTTGGGAAAAAAATAAATAAATAAACTCCTAGCACTTGGGAGTTCCAGGTAGGAGGATCACTGTGAGTTCGAGGCCAGCCTGGGACTACAGAGTGAGTTCTAAATCAGCCTGGGGTACAGTGAGACTCTACCTCAAAAAAAAAACAAAACAAACAAACAAAAAAAGCTCAGCACTACAAAAAAAAGTTACAACTATGTGATGAAGATGGTAAGGTCAGAATGTCTGCTTGAACTTCAGCTTTGTGCTGGAAAGAACACTGTTCCAGGGCTGGGGAGATGGCTAAGCAGTTAAAGGGGCTTGCTTGCAAAGCATGACTGCCTGGGTCTCATTCTCTAGTACCCACACGAGGCCAGATGCACAGTAGCACATGCCATGTGTCTGGATTTCCTTTGCAGTAGCTTGAGGCCCTGGTGCACTTATTCTCTCTTTTTTGCTTTTTTTTTTTTTTAAGTTTTGGTAGCACACACCTTTAATCCCAGCATTAGCCTGCAAAGCCCAAGGACCCAGGTTGGATTCTCCAGGAACTCTGGCCAGATGTCAGGCACATGATCTGGAGTTCATTATGTAGACTCAGTGTGCCCATCCTCTTTCTCTTCTCTCTCAAATAAATAAAAACTAAGCCAGGCGTGGTGGTACATACCTTTAATCTGAGCACTCAGGAAGCAGAGCTAGGAGTATTGCTGTGAGTTCAAGGCCAGCCTAGAACTCTATAGAGTGAGTTCCAGGTCAGCCTGGCCTAGAGTGAAACTTTTTAATCTGCTAATATAAATAATAATAATAAAAACTATTCCAAACTATTTTTAAAAATTAAGCCAAATTTGGCATGGTAGCACACACCTTTAATCCTGTTGCTGGAGCATTAGCTTCTGTCCCTCTTATCCCTCCCCTTGAACCTGTCCTCTCTAAGGTCCCATTTTGGCCACTCCAGGAACTCTCTCTCTTGCCACCTCTTCTCTCGGCCCCTGATGTCTCATCCCTGGGCCTGGTCCCATGCATCTGGGTGTCAGCTTTGATGGGTTTTCAGTCCCGCCCCCAAATCTGCTGCCCAGATTCCTTTTTCCCACCCAGACCCCCCCAGTGTCCAGCCACGGATCCTCTTTCCACTTCTCTCTGGTCAAATAAATAAAAACTAAGGCATAGCCCTTGGAGAAGCCAGTCACCAAGTCCCGCACCAGACGAAGCCTGCGGATGTCACATAACCTTTAATTTGTCAGCACTCAGGAAGTCAGCCACAAACAGCTGAGGAGGGGTCTCCAGTGACACCTTGTTGAGTTCAAGGCCAGCCTCCACACTGAACTCATCTGTGCCATCAATGCTGCCAGCTTTAGTTCATACAGGTCAATCCTGGCTAGAAGGAAAACAAGTAGACCATGTCCAAACCACTCCCCCTTTAGCCTTAAAAATAATAACTCAGGACCCTAATAACTAATAATAATAATAAAAAGGCAATAGTACCAGGGCTGGAGGCAGATGGGCAGGCGACATTGCAGTCAGGTGGCTGGAAATGGTTGCCCTGCTGCCCTCAGGAAACACAGATGGTTCAAGGCTTGATTCTCAACAGGACCCTATCAGGGTCCAGCATGCCTCTCTGGGGTGAAGAGGGTGCATGCCCTCTGTATAAGGCCCAGTTCATTTTCAGATACCTTAAACTGTTGGCTCAGAATTGTAAATCTCAGGAAGCTGAGGCAGGAAGATCACCACAAGTTTGAGACCAGCATCTCTCTTGAGACTCTCTCAAAAAAAAATTTTTATTTTTGGTTATTTTAGAGGTAGGGTCTCTGAACTGACAATCTGCCAGCAATTTCTGTATCTCTCTCAAATAAATAAATAATTAAATAATTAAAAAAAAAAAATGAAGGAGGGCTATTCCCAGCCCAGCCCTTGGGAGGCAGAGGTAGGAGAATCGCTGTGAGTTCGATGCCACCCTGAGACTACATAGTTAATCCCAGGTCAGCCTGGGCCAGAGTGAGACCCTATCTCGAAAAAAACAAAAAAAAACTAAAAAGCTGGGCATGGTGGCACATGCCTTTAATCCCAGAACTCGGGAGGCAGAGGTAAGAGGATCGCTGTGAGTTCAAGACTACCCTGAGACTACATAGTGAATTCCAGATCAGCCTAAACTAGAGTGAGACCCTACCTCGAAAAACCAAAAAATTAAATAAATAAATAAAGTTTTTAAAAAGATGTTCTGAGCTGGGTGTGGTGACACATGCCTTTAATCCCAGCACTCGGGAGGCAGAGGATCATCATGGGTTCAAGACCACCCTGAGAATACAGAGTGAGACCCTACCTCGAAAAACAAAAACAACAACAACAAAAAAGCCGGGCATGGTGGTGCAAGCCTTTAATCACAGCACTCGGGAGGCAGAGGTAGGAGGATCACCATGAGTTCAAGGCCACCCTGAGAATACATAATGAATTCCAGGTCAGCCTGGGCTAGAGTGAAACCCTATCTCAAAAAACTTTTTTTTTTTTTTTTTTTTTGGTTTTTAGGTAGGTCTCACTCTGGCCCAGGCTGACCTGGGCTCAGGGTGGCCTTGTGAAACCTGGGATTAAAAAAAAACTTTTAAAAATTAAAAAAAAAAAAAGTTTAAGGCCAACCAGGGCTACACACACAAAAAAAGTAATAAAAATAAATTTTAAAGCCGGGCATGGTGGTGCACACCTTTAATCCTGGCACTGGGGAGGCAGAGGTAGGAGGATCACCATGAATTTGAGGCCACCCTGAGACTACACAGTGAATTCCAGGTCAGCCTGAGCTAGAGTAAGACCCTACTTTGAAAAAAAAAAAAAAAAAAAAAAAAACATTGGGGGCTGGAGAGATGGCTTAGCAGTTAAGGCACTTGCCTGCAAAGTCAAAGGACCTCAGTTCGATTCCCCAGGACCCACGGAAGCCAGATGCACAAGGTGGCACATGCATTTGGAGTTCCTTTGCAGTGGCTGGAGGCCCTGGCATGCTCATTCTCTCTCTCTCATCTGCCTCTTTCTCTCAAATAAATAAATAAAAATAAAAAACTTTAAGCATCTGGAGTTGCATGCCCATTCTCACACTATCCTACCACAAAACCTAATTTTTATTTGTGTGTGTGACAGGGACTCAAGTTGTAGCCCCTGGCCTCAAGCTTGCAATTCTGCCTCAGCCTCCTTTGTGCTGAGAATGTGCTCACACTCAGCTCACAAGCTTTTTTTAGACTTGAATTGTCCCTCATTCTTTGCACGCTCCTTCCCCAGCTCCAGGCTTCTCTGCTTGGAATACTGCCTTCCTTTCTGCCTCCCACATCTCCACTTTAGGAACCAACACCTCCTCATGAAGTTGTGCCTCTCCCACTAATCATGCTCTGCCCCTTCCACAGCAAACACTCTTGGTCCTAGGACACTCCCTGATAAGTGCTGGGGAACTAACTTCTAACTTCATCAAAATTCAATAGACTGGCTTTTTTTTTCCCCCCGAAAAAAACAAAGGTAGGGTGTCACTCTAGTCACTCTGTGTTCTCAGGGTAGCCTCCTACCTCTTCCTCCCGAGTGCTGGGATTAAAAGCATGCACCACCACGCCCAGCTTTTTTTTTTTTAATGAGAGGAAGAGCGAGAATTGGCACATCAGAACCTCCAGCCACTGTAATTGAACTCCAGATACATGTGCCACCTTGTGCAAATGTACAACCTTGCGCATGTGTCACCTTTTGTATCTGTACCTAGGATCTGGGGAGTCAAATATGGGTCTTTAGGCTTCACAGGAAAGTGCCTTATCCACTAAGCCATCTCTTCAGCACCCCCCCCCTTTTTGAGATAGGGTCTTGCTCTGGCCCATACTGATCTGGAATTCACTCCATAGTCTCAGGGTGGCCTCACACTCAGGGGGATCCTCCTACCTTGGCCTCCCAAGTGCTAGGATTAAAGGTGTGAGCCACCATGCTTAGCTTTCAAATCAGATTAAAAGGACCACCCAACATACTCAAATGAGAGACAGGCCAACATTGGACTGCCTTCCATCAACTCACAAAAGGAGCTTGTTTTAGTGTACAAGCAACTCTGGAGAAGCTGCCTCTCTGGTATCCTCATCAGTAGAAGTATGACAGAGAGAGCCAGAGCAATACAAAGACCATGACAGGAATGAAGCAACTTCACTAGGTTCACTAGATTCTGGCTCTGACCATTTGTGTCTTTCTCTCTCTCTCTTTTTGTTGTTTTTTCCAAGTAGGGTCTCACTCTAGCCCAGGCTGAGCTGTAATTCACTATATAGTCTCAGGTGACCTCAAACTCAACAGTGATCCTCCTACCTCTGTCTTCCAAGTGCTGGGATTAAAGGTGTGCACCACCACACACAGCTTTTTTAAATTTAATTTATTTGACTTGAGGAGGGGCAGAGAGAGAGAATGGGTGTGCCAAGGCCTTCAGCTGTCACAAACAAACTCCAGACACCTGTGCCATCTTGTGCATCTGGCTGGGTCCTTTGACTGCAGGCAAACACTTAGTCACTAAGCCATCGCTCCAACCCTATCTTTCTCTCTTATAACAAGAATTCCTCCATGTAAAAAAAAAAAAAAAAAAAAAAAAAAAAAAAAAAAAAAGGAGAATTTAGTCTTTCTCTGGTCTGGATTCCTTTCTATTAAGCCTTTAGTTCTTGGAGTAGAGTCTTAACTCCTCACTCCATCACAGGGTAGCAATCAAAACAAGAACTGAGGCTGGGGAGATGGCTTAGAAGTTAAAGTCTGACAAGCCCATCTTGACCTTTCTCAGCACCAACATGATGCCAGAAACAAAGTAGCAATGAGTTTATCCTCTGACCTCCACATGCATACATATACATACAGTCACAGATAATAAAAAATAAATGAAACGAAAAACAAAGAACTGGGCTTGAGAGATGGCTCAGTGCTAAAGGCGTTTGCTACAAAGTCTAACAACCTAGGTTTGATTCCCCAGTGCCCACATAAAACCAGATGCACAAAGTGGTGCATGCATCTGGAGTGCATTTGCAATGGCTAAAGGCCCTGACACACCCATCCTTGCTCTCTCTCTCTCCTCTCTCTGCTTGCAAATAAATAAACAAAACTTTTTTAGAGGGCAAAACATTATAGGCCATTGCTGAGGCCCTTGGTTTCCCACCAGGAATAGATGGTAAGACCCTGTTGCTGAAGACTTCACATACTTGGGTGACAAGTTCACTAAGAAACCCTGCTGGAACTGAGCTGAAAGCCTCCTCCATGTGGACCAGCTGACAGAAAGTTGGAAAAAGCTACACTGCATGCAGGTCAATGGGAGAGAAAACACCAGTGAAGATACTCAACAGTGAACACTACAAGCTTTAAATCTGGCCAGCCAGGCCAAATGAGCCAATGGGTGCAATAGTGGCATGTCTGTTATGGGGGAAACCAACTGCACTCTAATTGGACTGGAGGCCCACTCCATGGGAGGGAACACATCCCTGATACTGAAAATGTATGACAGATAGTTATGAGCCCTAAGGGTGTAATGTCTGCTGGTGTCAGACTAAATGTATATACTATGTTCACCAAACTGCCCAGTAAGCACTTCTCTTAATGTCCACACCCATATACTAATGGTACTCTCACTTTTGGTTAGAGAAGCTAATCTTTTCAGATGGTGGCAACCTTGGGATAACTCAGAAGGCATCATGGTGCTGAGAAGAAGTGACAGAGGAGTGCTCAGCACTGAAACATCTCAAACACACCTTCCAAGGCTCAGGGTCCATTGCGGAAGAGGGGGCGGAAAGAATGTAAGAGCCAAAGGAAGAGTAGGACTCCTTACAATGTGCTCCTCCAGACACAAAATGGCCTGGATATCCATGACCTCACAGTGCCTGACACCACCTACACAAGACCATCATAATAGGAGGAAAGATCATGACATCAAACTGAAAAGAGAGACAGATTGAGAGGGGGAGGGGATATGATGGAGAGTGGAGTTTCAAAGAGGAAAGTGGGGGGAGGGAGGGAAATAACATGGAATATTGTCTACAATTAAAGAAGTTGTCAATAAAAAAATAATAAAATAAAATAAAAATAAATAAAACTTTTTGGGTTTTTTTTTTTTTTTTTTGAGGTAGGGTCCACCAAGCCGGGATAAACCTGGATTTTTTAAAATATTATTTAAGAGAGGACAAGTGTGAGATGGGTGTGGAGGTGCACACCTTTAATCCTAGCACTAGGGAGGCTGAGGTAGGGGGATAACCATGAGTTCAAGGCCAGCCTGGGCTAGAGTGAGACTGTCTCAACTCCTCTGCCAAAAAAGGTGAGATTGGAGAGAAGAATGGTGGTGTGGGACAACTAACCATCAAAGAAAAAAGTGTGGCAAAGTGGAAAAGTACGCTGGACTGGAGTCAAACACTTATATTTAAGACCAAGACTTTCAGCTCACACAAAATTTAAATCATACATATGTGTATGTATGTGTATATAGATAGATATAGATATTATTTATGGTCAATCTGGGCTTGAGTGAGACCCTGCCTCAAAAAAAAGTAAATAATTAGGGCTGGAGAGATAGCTTAGCTGTTAAGGCATTTGCCTGCGCCCTAACCCATGTTCTACTCTCCAGATCCCACATTAGCCAGAAAACTCATGTTCTACTCTCCAGATCCCCCATTAGCCAGATGCACAAAGGTGAGGCAAGCACATGGTTGCACATGCCCACTAGGTTATGCAAGTGTCTGAAGTTTGATTGCAGTGGTTTAGGCCCTGGTGAGCCAATTCTCTATCTCTCCTCTTTGTCTCTCTCAAAAATAAAAGAGAAAGCTGAAGAAATGGCTTAGCTGTTAAGGCACTTGCCTGCAAAGCCAAAGGACGAAGGTTCGATTCCCCAGTACCCACGTAAGCCAGATGCACAAGGGGGCACATGTGTCTGGAGTTCATTTGCAGTGGCTGGAGGCTCTGGTGCATCCATTCTATCTATCTCTCTCTCTCTCTCTCTGCTTGCAAATAAATTAATTTGAAAAATTTAAAATAAATAAAAATAAAAAAGAAAATGGACTTCTAAGTGAGTAGGAATAAAAGTCAGGAGCAGGGGCTGGAGGGATGGCTTAGCAGTTAAGGCGTTTGCCTGCAAAGCCAAAGGACCCAGGTTCGATTCCCCAGGACCCATGTTAGCCAGCTGCACAAGGGGGCGCACGCATCTGGAGTTTGTTTGCAGTGGCTGGAAGCCCTGGCGCACCCATTCTCTCTCTGTCAAATAAATAAATAAATAAATAAATAAATAATAGTTTTTTTAAAAAGTCAGCAGAAGCCAGTAAGCTAGAAAGGGGATATAAAGGGAACAGAAAGGGAGGGGGGACTTAATAGGATGGTATTGTGTATATGTAAGTAGAAGAACAGATTAATGGGGGTGAAAAGGCCTAAGTGAGGTCAGAGGAAGAGACTGAGTAAAGAAAAGGTGGAGGGAGGGCTAATCAAAATCTAAGAGGATATAAATAAGTCATATGGAAACCTACTTTTCTGTACAATGGAATACTAAGAAGCCATAGACTGTTTCTAGAAAATTTTCAATGCCAGGGATGGGATACCTTCCAGTGAGTTGTTGGCCAGGAAGGTCCCTGATACCCCAAAACATTACAGGCCATTGCTGAGGCCCTTGGTTTCCCACCAGGAATACATGGTAAGACCCTATTGCTGAAAACTCCACACACTCGGGCTGCAAGGTCACTGAGAAATCCTGCTGGAGCTGAATTGAAAGCCTCCTCCATGTGGACCAGCTGACAAAGCTGAAAAAAGCTAGGCTGCATGCAGTTCAATGGGAGAGAGAAATCACCAGTGAAG
The DNA here is from genome assembly GCA_036365145.1 of Orientallactaga sibirica. Lineage (NCBI taxonomy): Eukaryota > Metazoa > Chordata > Mammalia > Rodentia > Dipodidae > Orientallactaga > Orientallactaga sibirica. Next base: position 25,621,994 of record JAEOAD010000026.1, on the reverse strand, counting down.
ATACTCAACAGTGGACACTGCAAGCCTTAAATTTGGCCGGCCAAGCCAAATGAGTCAACTGGTGCAAAAGTGGCATGTCTGATTAGCCGGGCGTGGTGGCGCACGCCTTTAATCCCAGCACTCGGGAGGCAGAGGTAGGAGGATCGCTGAGAGTTCAAGGCCACCCTGAGACTACATAGTTAATTCCAGGTCAGCCTGGACCAGAGTGAGACCCTACCTAGCAAAACCAAAAAAAAAAAAAAGTGGCATGTCTGTTATGGGGGAACCAACTGCTCTCTAATTGGACTGGAGGCCTGCTCCATGGGAGGTAGTCATGAGCCCTAGGAGTGTAACGTCTGCTGGTGTCTGACTAAATGTATATATTATGCTTGCAAACTGCCCAGTAAGCACTTCTCTTAATGTCCACACCCATGTATTAATACTACTCTCACTTTGGTTAGAGAAGCTTCTCTTTTCAGATGGCAGTGACCTTAGGATGACTCAGAAGGCACCATGGTGCTGAGAAGCGACAGAGGAGTGCTCAGCACTGAAACTCTAACACACCTTCCAAGGCTCAGGGTCCATTGCGGAAGAGGGGGCAGAAAGAATGTAAGAACCAAAGGAAGGGTAGGACTCCTTACAACTCCTCCAGACACAAAATGGCCTGGATATCCATTACCTCACAGTGCCTGACACTACCTACACAAGACCATTATAATAGGAGGAAAAGATGACGACATCAAAATAAAAGAGACTGAAACAGGCATAGTAGCTGGCGCACGGCTTTAATCCCAGCACTTGGGAGGCAGACGTAGGAGGATCGCCATGAGTTTGAGGCCACCCTGAGACTACATAGTGAATTTCAGGTCAGCCTGAGGTAGAGTGAGACCCTGCCTCGAAAAACAAAAAAACAACAAAAATAAATAAAAGAGACTGAATGCCAGGCATGGTGGCGCACGCCTGTAGTCCCAGCACTTGGGAGGCAGAAGTAGGAGGATTGCCGTGAGTTTGAGCCTGTCCTGAGACTATATAGTTAATTCCAGGTCAGCCTGGGCCAGAGTGAGACGCTCCCTCAAAAAAACCAAAATAAATAAATAAATAAATATAAAAGACAGACTGATTGAAAGGAGGGAGGGGATATGATGGAAAGTGGAGTTTCAAAAAGGAAAGTGGGGGGAGGGAGGGAGTTACCATGAGATATTGTCTACAATTACGGAAGTTGTCAATTAAAAAAATTGAAAAAATGTAAATAATTATTCACTGCCTGGTGGCCCATGCCTTTATCCCAGCACTTGGGTGGCAGAGGTTAGAGGATCACCATGAACTTGAGGCCAGCCTGAGACTACATAGTGAATTCCAGGTCAGCCTGAGCTACAGTAAGACCCTACCTCGAAAATCCAAACCTCCCCCCCAAAAAACAACAAAAAAAGTAAATAATTATTTATTAGAGAGAGAAAAGGGATGAGTTCTCCAGGGCCTCTAGCCACTGCAAACAAACTCCAGATGCATGTACCATCTAGTGGATCTGAATTAAACCCTGGTAGTTAGGCTTTGCAAACAAACCTCAGTGGTTACACTGACCTCTCCAGCCCAAAGATATTCTCCCTCTCTCTCTCTCTCTCTTTTTTTTTTTTTTTCCGAGGTAGGTTCTCACTGTAGCTCAGGCTGACCTGGAATTCACTATGTAATCTCAGGGTGGCCTCCAACTCATGGTGATCTTCCTACCTCTGCCTCCCGAGTGATGGGATTAGTGCTGGGAAAGAGTATCGCAAAGACACTCTTTAATGTAACCCAGGCTATCCTCAAAGCCAGGAGAGGTGATACATGTGTAATCTCAGTACTTGGGAGGTGAAGGCAGGAGTTCAAGGTCACCCTAGGCTCCACAGCGGCCAACCCAGGATTACTTGAGACTGTCAGCAAAACAGTGTTGCCAGCCTCTGGTAGTGGCGCGCGCCTTTAATCCCGGAACTAGGAAGGCAGAGGTGGAAGGATCGCTGCCAGTTCGAGGCCAGCCTGGGACGACGACTGAGTTCCATGTGAGCCTCAGCTAGAGTGAGGCCCTACCTCGACAAAAAAAGTGTCGCCCTCAGGGTCTACGAAATGTAGGACGACCAGGCCTTCCAGAGTAGCGAAGCCCGACAGAAGGCCGTACCCGCCCGGCGTGCGCAGTGGCGCGGGGACGCGGGAGCCAGCACGCCCGCACCGCGCCCCGCTCGCCGCCCCGGGCACCGTTTGCCAGGTCTCAACATGGCAGCCCCTGGCGCGCAGCACGACGCGTCCCTCTTTCTTCTCTAACCGTGGCCCTAGTCCACTTCCTGCCAGCGGCGTCCACTCACCAGCGGTCGGCGGCTCCGGGGAGCACCCGGAGGCAGCGGAGGGCCGGCAACGCGATCCTGTCCGCCCGCCCCACACGAGTTCTGCGTTGGCCGCAGCAGATTCGCCACCGAGGGAGTTGCCTGTTGCTTTAAGAAATCTAATCCCACTCATCAAGGGCATGCTTTTGTTTGGCTGTTTTAAAATAAATAGCCAGGCGTGGTGGCACACGCCTTTAATCCCAGCACTCGGGAGGCAGAGATAAGAGGATCACCATGAGTTCAAGCCCACCCTGAGAATACATAGTTCCAGAGTGAGACCCTACCTTAACCACCCCCCTCCCCCCCCCCAAAAAAAAAAAAAAAGGTTATCTTGAGGTCTGGAGAGATGGCTTAGCTGTTAAAGCGTTTTTCTTTCTTCTTTTCTTTTTCTTCTTCTTTTTTTTTTTTTTTTTTTTGGCTTTTCTTTTTTTAAGATTTGTATTTATTTATTACAGTCAGAGAGAGACGGAGAGAGAGAATGGGTGCGCCAAAGGAACTCCAGATGCATGCGCCACCATGCGCAGCTTGCTTATGTGGGACCTGGAGAATCGAACCTGGGTCCTTAGGCTTGGCAGGCATGCGCCTTAACCGCTAAGCCATCTCTCCAGACCTATTTTTTATTTTTTATTTATTTATTTGACAAGAAAGAGGGAGAGAGAGAAAAAATGGGCACGCCAGGGCCTCTAGCCACTGCAAACTCCAGATGCGTGCATCCCCTTGTGCATCTGGCTAACATAGGTACTGGGGAATTGAACCTGGGTCCTATAGCTTTGCAGGCAAACACCTTAACCCTCCAGCCCCCCCCCCTTTTTTTTTTTTTTTTTTTTTTTTTTTTTTGAGTAGGGTCTCACTCGGGTCCAGGCTGACCTGGAACATTATGTCGTCTCAGGGTGGCTTCGAACTCACGGTGAACCTCCTACCAAGTGCTGGGATTAAAGGTGTGCACTACCATGCCCCGCCCCCTTTTTCAAGGCATTTTTCTGCAAAGCCTAAGGACCCAGGTTGGATTCCCCAGTTCCTTCAGGTAGATGCACAAGATGGTGCATACTTCTGGAGTTCGTTTGCAGTGGCTAGAAGCTCTGGTGTGCCCACTGTCTCTCTCTCTATCTCTCAAATAAATTTTAAAAAAATAGAGCCTTGGCATGGTGGCACACACCTTTAATCCCAGTGCTTGGGAGGCAGATGTAGAGGACCATCATGAGTTCCAGGCCACCCTGAGACTACATAGTGAATTCCAGGTCAGCCTGGGCTAGAGTGAGACCCTACCTAAAAAAAAAAAACAGGGCTAGAGGGCTGGGGAAATGGCTTAGCCGTTAAGGCGTTTGCCTGTGAAGCTTAAGGACCCAGGCTCGATTCCCCAGGACCCACATTAGCCAGATGCACAAGGGGAGGCATGCATCTGGAGTTTGTTTGCAGCGACTAGAGTCCCTGGCGCCCCCATTCTGTCTTTCTCTCTTCTTCTCTCTCTCTCTCTCTCAAATCAATCAATCAATCAATAAAATATTTTTTTAAAAATAGGGCTAGAGAGATGGCTTAGCAGATAAGCACTTGCCTGTGAAGCCTAAGGACCCCAGTTCAAGGCTCAATTTCCCAGTACCCACGTAAGCCAGATGCATAAGGTGGCACATGCATCTGGAGTTTGTTTGCAATGACTAGAGGCCCTGATGTGTCCATTCTGTCTGTCTGTCTGTCTGTCTATCTATCTATCTATCTATCTATCTATCTATCTATTTATCTATCTATCTATCTATCTATCTATCTATCTGCATCTTTCTCTGTTGCTCTCAAATAAATAAAAATAAACAATAAAAAATAAAATAATAAAATAAAGTAAAGATATCTTGACAATAAGATTTTGCCAACAATTTGTCTTGGCTTAATCCATTTTCTTGGTTTTCAGATACCTGGCCTTCCACTTTGTTGGCCATTGAATTAATTATCCATACTTTGTTCTTTGTACAGTTGGAAGGAGCAACTTAAAAATATTTCACTCATCAACAACAGCAATATGTCTGGTTTATCAGATCACTTTTCAAAAGAAAAAGAAGGGCTGGAGAGATGGCTTAGTGGTTAAGGCCTGCCTGTACAGCCTAAGGACCCATGGTTGATCTCTGTCCAGATCTCACATAAGCTAGATGCACAAAGGCGAGGTGAGTGCAAGGTTGCACATGCCCACTAGGTGATGCAAGCAGCTGGAGTTCAATTGCAGTGGATGAGACCCTGGAGCACCAATTCTCTATCTATCTCTCTCTATCTATCTATCTATCTATCTATCTATCTATCATCTATCTATCTATCTTAAAAAAATGTTTTTAACCTAAAAAAAAAGAAAGAAAAGGGGAGATGTGTAAATCAAGCTAATTGCACAGGCTAAAAAGCTAATTGGAAAAAGAATAATCTTTGCACAGGCTAAGACTGGGGACGTGGAAGACTATGCACGTTGGGTGGAATTTCTTGAGGACAGGAACTCATAGCTTCTCCAAAATAAACCTAAATGAACAACTCATGATGTGGTCTGAGGGAAGCTCTTTGACTCCCATAGATTTGACTGCCTGAATCTGAATAAAAGCTTCAAGTACAGTCAGTTGGGGAGCACTGGAGTGCATCCCCCTAATCCTCCATTAAATCTATTTTGCTTGGTGTATGTTCATTTCGAGCTTATTCAAACACTGCTAGACAGTGTACACAGTTTCCCACTGATAGCCCCTCAGCAAATACTAAGCCTGACTCACCCAGCCCAGGGCCAAGCCCATTTCATCTCTCAGGAGCTCCTGGAGTGGTGTGTGACATTCTGGTATTGAAGGAGCAGGGCTGACTTCAAGGAGGATGGAAAGGTTCAGACCCTTCACCATAACCTCCTCTAAGGTTCCTCTTACCCACTCATCCACCCTGCAGTGAGTCCCAGACCAGAATTGAACAGAAGACCACCAAAATAAAAAATTAAAAAGGAGAGTCTTTATTAAGACAGCTGGCATCTGTCCCCTCATAGCATGGAGGAGAGCAGCCCCTTCCTACTTATTTATTTATTTATTTATTTATTTATTTATTTATTTATTTATTTTTTATTTTTTTTGTTTTTTGTTTTTGTTTTTCAAGATCTGGTTAAAAGCTTCAGTCCAGGCTGACCTGATTCACTAGGTAGTCTCAGGGTGGCCTTGAACTCATGGTCATCCTCCTACCTCTGCCTCCCGAGTGCTGGGATTAAAGTTGTGCGCCACTACGCCCAGCTCCCAACCTACTTTTACAGTGAGTTTTTTTTTAATTATATTTTTTGCAGAGAGACAGAGAGAGAGAGAGAGACAGAGATGGGAGGAGAGGGAGAGGGAGAGGGAGAGGGAGAGGGAGAGGAGATGAGAGAGAGAGAGAGAGAGAAAGAGATGGGCGCCTGCGTCACTTGCATCTCAGCTGGGACCTGGAGATTGAAAACACTGGAGATTGGAACCAGTGTTCTTAGGGGTCAAGTGCGCGCATTAACCCCAAGCCATCTCTCCAGCCCTGCATCTTTTTGTTTTTTTTTTTTTGTTTTTGGACCTTTGCAAGGCATTCTCACCACTGACCTGGAATTAACTAGTGTTCTCAGGGGCCTTGAACTCAGGCGCCTTAACCTCTGCCTCCCGAGTGCTGGGATTAAAGGCTCTCCAGCCCGGCTACAGTGAGTTTTTAAAGAAAAGAAAAGAAAAGAAAAACAAACATTTCTTTATAATGATCTACCCCTCACTCTTCAGTCATCCCCTCCCCAATTATCTTTTTTAAATTAATTAATTAATTTGCAAGCAGAGAGAGAGAGAAGAGAGAGAGAGAAATGGGCACACCAGGGCCTCTAGCCACTGCAAATGAACTCCAGATGCATGTGTCCCTTGTGCATCTGGCTTACGTGGGTCCTGGAGAATCAAACTGGGATCCTTTGGCTTTGCAGGCAAACACCTTAACTACTAAGCCATTTCTCCAGCCCCCAATTATCTTTTGCAAGAGCAAACAAGCATGATTTACAAAAGTAGAACTTGGGCAGAGCATCAGGTAAGGGCAAGACCAAACACCAGATGAAGCTTGTGTGGAGTATCAGGCCACCTTGACCTCAGGACAACACTAACATTAGATGTCTTTATTGGAATCAAGCCCTCAGACTTGTAGTTACTGCTCTGTGTTAATCTTTAATTTCTCATGGCTCCTTGAGAATGTCAAGATGGCTAAGTGGCCTAAACTGGCTTCCCTTGGGTCTGTTCACCAGAGGTTGTTTTTTCCCTACTGGTTTTAGTAACTGAGTCAAATCTTAGACTTATCAGTTACCATAGCCTCAAACTTGGCCCTGAGAACCATTAATTTCACTAAGGAAATTCTTTGTTTATCTAAACCTGATTAGAGCATTTAAAATGCGGGGGCCTACAAATAATCCTAAAGTAACAGAATTAGGGGACCTGAGATGTCAGTAATCAGGGTAGGGAGCCAGGGTGACCAAGAAAAAAATATTCATGCCAATTGCCTGAATTCTTACAGAATTCCTCTCTATCTTTTAGGTGCTTTCTAACTAGACATGCTTTCTCAGATTACTCCAGAGTAGTTTGTATAGAAACAGCCAGTCTCTTGCAAGACCCTCAAAATAGAAGAAAAAGATGATGACATCAAATTAAAAGAGAGACTAATGGAGAGAGGGAGGGGATATGATGGAGACTGGAGTTCTAAAGTGGAATGGGGAGGAGGGGAGGGAAATATCATGTGGTTTTTGTATGTAAGTATAGAAGTTGTCAATAAAAAAATAATAATAAAAAAAAAAAAAAAAAAAACAGCCAGTCTCTCCATACAGCCATACAAAGTCCTCCTTGTTTTAGGACAGCAGGTCCAATCCTCTCCTATTCTGTAATACCATTTCTGCCAGGGAGAGCAGGGAGGTGTCCAGGCAGCTAACGCAGGATACTAATTCTTTCAGCATCAACCTAGTTGACTCAAGGTTTTGAAACTTTTGTCTCCCACAACTAAAGCAGAGGTACCTATAGAAGCTAATTCCACTATTCCTAAGACTACTAGTAAAGGTACCAAGATGGGAGCCCCCCTCTTTTGTCTATAGTTAAAAGATATGGGGCTGGAAAGATGGCTTAGTGGTTAAGACGCATGCCTGCAAAGCCTAAGGATCCTGGTTCAATTCTACAAGTCCCACGTAAGCCAGATGCATATGGCACATGCATCTGGACTTCGTTTGCAGTGGCTAGAGGCCCTGGTGCACCCATTCTCACTCCCTCTCTCTCCCCTTCTCTCTAATAAATAAATAAAATTAAGCCAGGTGTGGTGGCTCACGCCTTTAATCCCAGCACTCGGGAGGCAGAGGTAGGAGGATCGCCATGAGTTCAAGGCCACCCTGAGACTACATAGTGAATTCCAGGTCAGCCTGGACCAAAGTGAGACCCTACCTTGAAAAAACAAAACAAAAAAAAAAAAATTAAATATTTTTAAAAAGATATTAGAGCTGGAGAGATGGCTTAACAGTTAAGGCTTTTGCCTGCAAAGCCAAAGGATTCTGGTTCGATTCTCCAGGACCCGCGTAAGCCAGATGCACAAGGGGGGGCGCATGAGTCTGGAGTTCGTTTGCAGTGGCTGGATGCCCTGGCATGCCCATTCTCTCTCTTTCTCTCAAATAAATAAATAAATAAAATATATATAGTTTTAAAAGATGTGGAAAAATTCCCAGATGTTCCCTGCCTGCATTTCCATCATATAGATAGACCTGGAGAACTATGTGGACCAACACACAAAATCCTTCCATACATTGTCAGCAAAAAGGTAGGAGTTGAGGAAGGAAGTAATTCCAGATATACATGCAAACCAAGAAGTTGTGGTGGTGTTAAGAAATAACTATCATGCCGGGAGTGGTGGCGCATGCCTTTAATCCCAACACTCGGGAGGCAGAGATAGGAGGATCACCGTGAGTTCAAGACCACCCTGAGAATACAGAGTGAACTCCAGGTCACCTGAACTAGAGTGAGACCCTACCTCGAATAACCAAAAAATAAAAATAAAAAAATAACTATCTTAAGAAAAAAAAACTATCTTAAGGCCAGGCATGATGGCACATATCTTTAATCCCAGTACTCAAGAGGCAGAGGTAGGAGGATAACCATGAGTTTGAGGCCACCTTGACACTACATAATGAATTCCAGGTCATCCTGGGCTAGAGTGAAACCCTACCTCAAAAAAAAGAAAAGAAAAGAAAGGAAAAGAAAAGAAAAGAAAAAAAAGAAAAGAAATAACTATCACCATTAGTAGTCATGAATTCCAATAAGAGGATTGTTCTATCTTATAATCAATTGTTTTTATACAAAGCCCTTGTCCTTGGAGGTCCTTAAAGGGTAAGCTTAGGTTTCATTCCCCATTGGCAAAGACCTGTTTGTTCAACTCGTTTTTGGGTCAGGGTATGGAGAGTGGAGATAGTCTTCTCCAATAGAAATATTTACCCTAATACCCAGATAGTATGGGGGCTCAGGGTTTAAACAAAGCCAACAGTCCTCAGTGATTAGTTAGTTAGTTAGTTAGTTAGTTAGTTAGTGTTATTAATTACTCTAAAGACTGAATCCAAAATTGCAAATAACCTTTGGTAGGGGACTTGTGGAGTTGGATGGGTCCACACAGGTAGAGCAGCAGACTGCAGGAGTTCCCTTGGCCCTCGGGTGGGCATCTGGCTGATTGGAGTGTAGAAAGACCCCCAGAGTCAAATAGTATGTAAAAGCAAAGAGTGTTTATTCTGCAGAATTATCCTGCATGCAGGGGTCAACCACTCGTACAAAATGGCAACCCCCAGAAGAGCATGCAGGCCCCTTTTAAGCACAGCTGGGGGGGAATTCCAGGCTGGTTAGGTAATCTTTTAACATGATTGGCTAAGCAAGCAGCAGTTACATTTGTACATCTTTGATTGGTTGGAACTGACTCAGCCCCCAGAGCCTGCCCCTCCGGGAAATTGAAACTTAGGCCTAGTTAGGGCAGCACCTTACTGAAGCCTGTCATGGCATCAGTTTGGTCCCTTCAGGAGTAACTACCAATGGAGGAGCATTAGGCCCAATGGGGTTGATGTTTTTTACCTCTATCATTCTCTGAATTGTAAATATGGTTCCTGGATGTCTCACAGATACTTGTAATCTTATTCCCCATGTTCGTCCTACTTCCCAAGCTCCTGTAACAACTGGCTGCCAGAATTTTTGGCTTCACAGACAAGCACCTTAACCACTAAGCCATCTCTCTAGCCCCTAACTGCCAGAATTTTAGTGAAATCTTAAGGGGGTTGCACTCTTACATTTCACACATCTCTGAAGAACTTGGTCTTTCTACAGAGATGAAAGAATCGTGGTGGGTCCAAAAGGCCTCGGTCTCACAACCCCATTTCGCACAGTGATATTGATCATCTCCTTGACAACTTGGCACTCCATTTGCTGGACAAATATAATAATTGTATTCTTGTATAGTCTTTTCAAGGCTGGATGTCACATCCATAACTGGGAACTCCTCATCCCTGTCCCAGCCATGTTTCTGTGAAAATCTTATTATAGTTCCTCCCAAATAGATCACATATGTCTACTTGAAAGACAGGTTGGCCAGTGGTAACCAACTGTTGTAGTTTGAATAGATATCCCCCAATATATTCAGTGTTTTATTAGTTTGAAGCTGCATCCACCTGGCTGGAGGCAGTGTCTTTGAGCAGATATTCAGGTGTGGTGGGTTTGAGATTTCAACCTAAAGATATGCAAAGTGTGCCTAGCTGGAGTTCTTGAGGTGTGCTGTGCTATGTGGCTTTTTTGGCTCTCTCTCACTCTTGCCTGATCCTGTAAGAGCAGGCCAGCTTCTTCTGCCATTATGAAACTTCCCTTGGATCTGTAAGCTTCAATAAATCCCTTCCTCCATAACTGTGCCTGGTGTGGAAGTTCATCTCAGCAAACCTGAAGCTGTCTGCTATAGAAGTTGGTGCCAGGAGTGGGGTGAGATGAACCTGACCATGTGGATTTTAGTCTTTTGGAACCTTTGTTTTGGAGGAATGGGCATGGAGTTGGTGATTGCAACTGATCATGCTTTCTGGAGTGGTAAGCCAAGTTTTATGGACTATTCTGATGAGAGTTTGAGAATGCAAAGTGCAGACAGTGTTGAACTTGGAGGCTTGGCTGATGAGCTTTCTAAGGGGAAGGAAAGACTGAAGAGGACTTTGTTGGAACTGGGCTACTTGCATAAGGAATGGCTGCGTTCTGCTGCCCAGGCCCAGAGTTTGAACAAGGTTAAATTTGTAGTGGACTGATGAGCTTGGATAAAGATACTGACTGGACTGAGAGATTTAAGATTTAAGTTGGAAAACTTCAAGCAAGTTAAAATTACTGGCACTGAGACTGGTTTTAGGTTACTGAGCTGCTATTGTGAAACACATTAGCAATCTTAAGGAAGGTGGCCCAACTGCTTAACATTAAAACAATTGAGAAGATGCCTGAGGAAAGACTGTTAGAAATGCAAACTCTTTTGGAAAGAGTTGAATGGAGAAGGAACCTGTTTTTCAAGGTTACAATTTATTTCATTCATTTTTTTTTTTTTTTTTTTTTTTTTTTTTTTTTTTTTAGGTAGGGTCTCACTCTGGTCCAGGCTGACCTGGAATTAACTATGTAGTCTCAGGGTAGCCTCGAACTCACGGCAATCCTCCTACCTCTGCCTCCCGAGTGCTGGGATTAAAGGCATGCGCCACCACGCCCGGCTACAATTTATTTCATTCTTGAATTAAGAATATGGCTGTGGGGCTGGACGGATGGCTTAGTGGTTAAGGTACTTGCCTGCAAAGCCAAAGGACCCAGGTTCAATTCCCCAGGACCCATGTTAAGCCAGATGCACAAGGTGGTGCATGCGTCTGGAGTTCATTTGCAGTGGCTGGAGTCTCTGACATGCCCGTGGTCTCTCTCTCTCTGCCTCTTTTTCTCTCCAACAAATAAAATAAAATAAATATTTAAAAAACAACATGGAAGGGCTGGAGAAATGGCTTAGCGGTCAAGGCACATGACTGCGAACCCTAAGGACCCCGGTTTGATTCTCCAGGTCCCATGTAAGCCAGATGCACATGGTGGCATATGCATCTGGAGCTCGTTTGCAGTAGCTAGAGGCCCTGGCGTGCCCATTCTCTCTCTCTCGCTCACTCTCTCTTCCTCTGTCTCTAATAAATAAAAATAAAATCTTTTTTAAAAAATGAAAAAAAAACATTAAAAAAAAAAGAATATGGCTGTGTCCTTCACATCTGGTATTAGTTTTGGAAGCATGAAAAATGTGTGGAGTGGTCATGAATTGCACACGGTTCCAGGAGCTGCTGCTGAAATGTGTCATGAGGCAGAGTATGATGCATCATGGAGCAGTGTGTGATGCATCATGAGGCAGGGTGTGATGCTCTGATAGGCCAGAAGAGCCTTTGGAAGATTGACCATGGTTTGCATGGAGACCTGAAGACATTTTGGATATACCAGGACTGTTCTAGGGCTACCATGGAGTGCAGTGTTGGCCTAGAATGGAAGTTTTCCCTGGCCACTGTGCCCAGCAGAGTGGTGAGTGGAATTGGAAAACCTAAAGACTGTCAGTCTCTGTTATATTGAACTTGAACTGCAGAAGTTTGATGATTGCTTGATTGTGGTTGAGTTTACATTGTCTAATCTCTCCTTGCAATGCCTTATACCAGTTGAAAGTGTAAGGGTCTGAAAATCACTGAAGAAAGACCCCAGACTCAAGTAGTATGTAAAAACAAAGAGTGTTTATTCTGTAGAAACAGCCAGCATGCAGGGATCAACCATTTGTACAAAATGGCGACCACGAGAGGAGCACACAGGCCCCTTTTAAGCACAGCTAGGGGAATTCCAGGCGGGTTAGGTAATCTTCTAACGTGATCTGCTAGGCAAGCAACAGTTACATTTGTACATCTTTGATTGGTTGGGGTGAAAGGACATGTCTGGGCATGCTTGGGCATGTTTGGACATGTCTCTAGGAGCTTACTCAGCCACCAGAGCCTGCCCCTCCAAGAAATTGAAACTTAGGCCTAGTTAGGGCGGCACGCACAGTGAGATTGATCAAAACCAAAAACAAGCTGAAACAACACAGCACTGGTGAAATATAACCATTGTAGCTAGACACACTTTTGCTTATCTTGGGGATTGGTTCATCCATAACTCACCACCTCACCCCTGATCCACCCAGTGACATTGCCTCTAGCCAATCTTATGCAGAGTTCCAAGCAAATAGATAATAAAAACACTGAAAGACATTGGCCAGTGGTCAAACAACTGTTGTAGTTTGAATAGATATCCCCAATATATTCAGTGTTTTATTAGTTTATAGTTTGCATCACTATCCACCTGGCTGGAGGCAATGTCACTAGCAGATCTTAAGGTGTGGGTGGGTTTAGGATTTCAATCTAAAGATATGCAAAGTGTGCCTTGCTGGAGTTCCTGAGGTGTGCTGTGCTGTGTGGCTTTTGGCTTGCAAGCAAAGAGACCTGGTCCTGTAAGAGAGCAGGCCAGCTTCTTCTGCCATTATGAAACTTCCCTGGATCTGTAAGATGCATACAAAATCCCTTCCTCCATAACTGTGCATGGCTCCTGTGAAATTCATCTCAGTGAACCTGAAGCTGTCTGCTACAGAAGTGGTACCAGAAGTGGGGTGAGATGAACCTGACCATATGGATTTTCATCTTTGGAACCTTTGTTTTGGAGGAATGGGCATGGACTTGGTACTTGTCAACTGAAGATGCTGATCTGGAGTGGTTAAACCTCAAGTTTTATGGAGTATTCTGATGAGAGTTTGAGAATGATAAGTGCAGACAGTATTGAACTGAGGCTTGGCTTTCTTCTTTTTAAGGGGAAGGAAAACTGAAGAGGACTTTGTTGGAACTGGGCTACAGATATAAGAAATTGGCTGTGTCCTGCTGCCCAGGCCCAGAGTTTGATCAAGGTTAAATTTGTAATGACTGATGTGTTTGGCTAAAGATATTGGACAAGAGATTTAAGATTTAAGTTGGAAACCTCAAGCAAGTTAAAATTAGAGGCACTGAGACTGGTTTTAGGTTACTGAGCTGCTATTGTGTAACATAAATAGCAATCTTAAGGAAGATGGCCCAAATGATTTTACATTAAAACAATTGAGGATGCCTGAGGAAAGAGCTGTTAGAAATGCAAACTCCATTGAACTCAAGTTGAAATGGAGAAGAATCTGTAATTTGTCTCCAAGCTTAAAATTTCAACAATTTCTAAAATTTTTTATTTTTTTATTTGGAAGCAGAGAAACAGAGATGAAGAGAGGGTCAAGAATCACTCTGGGCCAGGCGACTACTGAGATGCTGATGCATGTAGTCTCAGGGTAGCTGATTTGGGTCCTGAGAATCAAACTGTACCTTTGGTTTCTTGAGACAGGGATGTTTTGGAAATACCATTTTTATACTAGGCTATCATTTATTTTTTAAAAGTGAATTAAGATTATGGCTAAATTAAGCCTGCTGATGGGCTTAGTGGCTAATTATTTGTACTTGAAAAAAAAATTGCCAGCAAAAAGTTCAATTCCCCAGACCCATTTTTGAGCTTGCACAGGTTTTAATTCAATTTTCATTTAGAATTGGCTGGAGTCTCTGACATGCCCATTATCTCTTGAAAGTAAACATCTTTTTGATTTTACACTGTAAAATAAAATAAATATTTAAAAAACAACATGGGGCTGGCTGGAGAAATGGCTTAGTGGTTAAGGCACATGACCATTGAACCCTAAGGACCCAGGTTTGATTCTACAGGTCCCATGTTATGAAGCCAGGTGTACATGGTGGCAAATGCATCTGGAGCTCGACTGCAGTGGCTAGAGACCCTGGCGTGCCCAGTTCTCTCTTTATCTCTCTCGCCAGCTTCCTCTGTCAACCAAATAAAATAAAAATAAAATGTTTAAAAAAACATGAAAAAAACATTAAAAAAATTTAAAGAATATTGCTGTGTCCTTCACATCTTTGCATTTTGGAAATTTGAACAAATGTGGAGTGGTTGAATTGACACGGTTCCAGGGCTATAATGCTGAGATGTGACTTGCTAGAGTCTGAGCCATCATTAAACCAGTGTGGATGCATCATGAGGCAGGTTTATTGATGCTTTGATAGGCCAGAAGAGCACACACAGAAGATTGACCATGGTTTGCATGAGATGGCAGACATTTGGATATACCAGCTGTTGATTAATTGGTGCAGTGTTGACTTTGCAGGAAGTTTTCCAGTCCACTGTGGGCAGCAGAGCCTTGAGTGGAATTGCAAAAACCTAAAGACTGTCAGGTCTCTGTTATATGGAACCGCTGAAGATTGGAACTTGATGATTGCTTGATGGTGGTTGAGAGACATTGTCTAATCTGGTCCTTGCAATGCCTTATACCAGTTGAAAGTGTAAGGGTCTGAAATCACTGAAGAAAGAATTAAGACTCAAGTAGTATGTAAAAACAAAGAGTGTTTATTCTGTAGAAACAGCCAGCATGCAGGGATCAACCACTTTGTATTAAAATGGCAACCACCAAGAGCATGAGGCCCCTTTTAAGCACAGCTGGGGAATTCCAGGCTGGTTAGGTAATCTTTTAAAGATTGATTACTACTGCCAGGGTACAGTTGGCTTTAATAGGGCAAAGTGAAGGAGTTCCATCCATCCTTCCCTGGTCTCTACTATTTTATTTTAGATAGTCTCCTTCAAGGTCTGATTCATCCTTTTTAATCTGTCCTGAACTTTGGGGATGATAGGTGCAATTTAATTTTTAATTGATCCCCAATGTTTTGGTCAATTGCCTAGTGATTTCTGACATAAAGGCAGGCCCATTTAGGCCCTTATCTGATCCTGTCTTGAGGGGAACCTATATCGGGGAATTATCTCTCACAATTTCTTAACTATTATATGGGCTGTCTTAGAATCAGTAGGGAAAGCTTTTATTCATTCTGAAAAAGGTATCAACATAAACAAATAAATATTTATATCCATATTGACCTGGCTTTACATCTGTGAGATTACTTTTCCAATATCTACCTGGCTGTATTCCACTTTCTCCCTTGCCCTTATTGGTGGTACCTTACCAGAGGAGGCATTTGTTTGTTAGCAGGCCTGATAGTGGGTGGTGGTGTCCTTGATAACTGAGTCTGTACCTGGGAAGAAAAGCTCTTTCCTTATTAGCTTGGCTAGCTTGTTGCTAAGTGAGTTCCCTGATGCAGTTGTTTAGCCAGTCTCCACCCTAGGGCTTGGGGCAGCAACAGTCATCCATTCCTCAGTTGGTACCATCCTTGTGAGGTCTGTTCCTTTATCAGATGAGAGATGAGCTGTAGGTCCTGTTCCATGTATTTTGCTCTCTCAGGAAGAGTGAGTGTCAGGAGGGTGACCAATCTGTCTGAGTGCTGAGGGGCAGCACTCTTTGCTGCTAGGTCTGTCAGTCTGCTCCCTCTTGCTTCTGTGGTCTCCCCTTGCTGATGACCCAGACAATGAATTATAGGTACTTCAGTAGGTGCCCAAATGTCAGCCAATAAGTCCAAAATGTTATTTTATTTTTAATGTCTTTATCTTCTGCTATTAATAGCCTTTGCTCCTGGTAGATGGCCCCATGCAAAGACATAATAGCTATCTGTATAGATATTTACTGTCTTGTCTTTTCCCAATATCAGAGTCTTGGTCAGTGTTATCAGTTCAGCTTTCTGAGCAGATGGACCCAGAGGCAGGGCCTCAGCCCATAGAGTTTTTTCCAAAGTCATCATAGTTGCCCCTGCATACCTGATTCTGTCCATGACAAAGCTGCTGTCATCAGAATACATAATCAGGTCAGGGTTTAACCAAGCCATATTTGTCAGATTTGGGTGGAGTCCATGAAAGGCAGACATTTCTAGGCAGTCATGCAGAGGAATTATTGCCTTATCTGTTTCAGGCAGCGGGGGGGCAGGGGGCTGGATTCAAAATTACAGTTTGGCAAAACTGTATCCTTGGTTGATCTAAGAGCAAGGCCTGATAGTGGGTTATGCGGGAGTTGGAGAGCCATCAGTTGGGAGGGCTTTGTAGAAGAGCCAATATCACATGGGGAGCTGTAATTGATAAGGTCTGTCCCAAGGTTTAGTTTGTCTGAGTCCTTTGTCAGAATAGCAGCAGCTGTAATAACCCGGAGGCAAGGGAACCAACCATTGGCTACTGGGTCTAACTTTTTAGATAAATAGGCCACTGGCCCCAGTCTCTGGGTTAGGACTCCCCTGGCTGCCCCCTTCTTTTCATCCATGTACAAGTGGAAGGGTTTGGTTAAGTCTGAAAGTGCCAGGGCAGTTTTTGGAATGTTTGTTCCTCATTTTCAGTTAAATTAAAATCTTTTTTTTTTTTTTCCCCTCTTGTAGCCTCATATAGAGGCTTGGCTAATTCATCAAACCTTGGGATCAAAATTCTGCAATACCCCACAGCTCCAAGGAATTCTCAGATTTTTCTCTTAGTCTGAGGCATGGAGATCTGAGTGATGGCTTGAATTATAGAGGCCGACAGCATCCTCTTACCTCCTTGGAGTTCATATCCCAAGTAGGTTGCCTAATGTATGCACAGCTGAGCCTTCCTGGCTGACACACAGTAGCCCAGATGTTGTAAGGTGTTCAGGAGATGCTCTGTGGCAGAGAGACATTTTTCCTCTGTTTCTGCTGCTAGAAGGAGGTCATCCATGTACTGTAGGAGTGTTGCCTCAGGTGTCTCATTGTGAAAAACCTATAAATCCTTATGGAGAGCCTCATCAAAGAGAGTAGGGGAATTTTTAAATCTTTGTGGAAGTCCAGTCCAGGCCAATTGTCCACCGGTGCCTCATTCCATATCTGTCCATTCAAAGGCAAAAATGGGTTGATTTCCCTTCTCCCATGGGATGTTAAAGAAAGTGTCTTTTAATTCCAGCACAGCATATGTCTTTTAGGTGGAATCATACTGAGCAAAATATATGGGCTGTCTAGTGAGGCCTTGTGCCTTCTGGAAGGTAGCCACCATAACCTTAGTCATTTTCTTAGCCTTTCTATCTTCAGAGTGTCTTTATTATTCTATACCCTGGCAGTAATCTCTATTAACTCTGAAAGAAGTTTACTCTCAAAGCCTTTTATTTTTTGAATCTCTGTGGTAGTTTGAATATATGTCCCCCAATATATTCAGTGTTTTAGCAGTTATAGTTTGCATCTGCAATCACCTTGCTAGAGGCAAGGTCACTGGGGGCCAGTCTTAAGGTGTGGTGATGGTTTGAGATTCCATTGTAAAGATATGCAAATGTGCCTAGCAGGAGTTCCTGAAGTGTGCTGTGTGACCTTTTGGCTGTAGTTTTGCTCTGTGTGCTGTGGTGGCTGGTTGGCTTTCTCTCTCTCTGCTTGGCCCTAAGAAAGCAGGCTGCTTTTCCTGCCTTTATGGAACTTCCCCTGGATCTGTAAGCTTCAATAAATAATATCCCTTCCTCCATAACTGTGCGTGGTCTGGAAGTTCATCTCAGTGAACCTGATGCTGTCTGCTACAGTAAAGTGGTACCGACTGTGTCAAAAGAAGAGATGAACCCTGACCTTGTGGATGTTTAGTCTTTTGGAACTTTTGTTTTGGAGGAATGGGCATGGACTTGGTGCTTGCAACTGAAGATGCCTTCTGGAGTGGTAAGCCAAGTTTTATGGACTATTCTGATGAGAGTTTGAGAATGCTAAGTGCAGACTGTATTGAACTTCGAGGCTTGGCTTATGAGCTTTCTAAGGGGAAGGAAAGACTGCAGAGGACTTTGTTGGAACTGGGCTACTGGCATAAGGGATGGCTACGTTCTGCTATCCAGGCCCAGAAAGTTTGATGAAGGTTAAATTTGTAATGGACTGATGTGCTTGGCTAAAGATATCGGACTGAAATGTTAAGATTTTAAGTTGGAAAACCTCAAGGAAGTTAAAAGTAGAGGCATTGAGACTGGTTGAGCTTCTATTGTCAACGCATTAGCAATCTTAAGGAAGGTGGAAGGAAGGTGGCCTGACTGATTTACATTAAAACAATGGAGAGGATGCCTGAGGAAAGACTGTTAAAAATGCAAATGCTTGGAAAGAGCTGACTGGAGAAGGAACCTGCTTTTCAAGGCTATGATTTATTTTGTCCCTGGATTAAGAATATGGTTGTGTCCTGCACACCTGGTATTGGTTTTGGAAGCATGAAAAATGCATGGAGTGGTCATGAGTTGCACACGGTTCCAGGAGCCACTGCTGAGATGTGGCATGAGGCAGGGCATGAAGACCCTCAGGAATAGGCTGGAAGAGCCTTTGGAAGATGGACCGTGGTTTGCATGGAGACCTGAAAATGTTTTGGCTATACCAGGACTGTGCAAAAGGGCTACCATGGAGTGCAGTGTTGGCATGGGATGAAAGTTTTCCCTGGCGACTCTGCTCAGCTGGAGCGGCGGATTGGAAAACCTGGAGACTGTCAGTCTCTGGTTATATTGAACTTGAACTGCAGCTAGTTTGATGACTGCTGATGGTGGTTGAGTTTGCATTGTTTTAGCCAGTCTCCTTGCTATGCCTTATATCAGTTAAAAATGTTTTATTCTCCAGTTAGCATGTTGATCCTTTTAACTTGTTTGATTTATCAGATGAGAAGTTGAGCCAAGACTGTTCTGACTTTGCCGGTTGCTCAGGAAGAATTTACCAGGAGGGATAGTTATAAATCTATTGGATGCTGAGAGGCTAAATTTTGCTGCTAGGTTTGCCAGTCTGTTCCCCAATATATTCAGTGGTCTCCCAGTTGATGGCCCAGACAATGGATTATCACCACTACTAGAGGCAAGGTCAATAAGTCCAGAATTTCATTTTGTTTTTATGGTTTGAGATTCCATTGTTAAGATATGCCTTTGCTCCTGGTAGTTCCTGGCTGCTGTGTGACCTTTGGCTGTAGTTTTGCTCTGTGTGCTGATATTCACTGGTTGGCTTTTCCCAATCTCTGCCTTGGCCAGTGTTATCAGTTCAGCTTTCTGCCTGATTACCCTGGAACTTCCTCAGATCTGTAAGGGTTTCTTCCAAATACCATCCCTTCCTCCATAACTGATTCCATCTCTGACAGTTCATCCCATCAGAACCTGAAGCTGTCAGGTCAGGGTCTAGCAAGACACATTTTTCAGGTAAGCCCATGGAATATGGATCTCTACGCAGTCATGGAGAGAAATTGATGCCTTGTCGGTTTCAGGCAGCAGGGAGGCTGGATTCAAAATCATTAGTTTGGCAAAACTATCCCTTGTTGATCTAAGAGCAAGGCCCCCTGATTCCCCTATTGAAAGTTGGAGAGCCATCAGTTGGGGGGCTTTTTAGAAGAGCCTCTCTTTTGCAGTTTGATGCTTGATAAAGTCTGTCCCAAGGTTATTTGTTGGTCTTTTGTCAGAATAGTGTCAGCTGCACACAAGTGCAGTCATGGATATCCATGCCCTTTGTTTCTGGACAAATAGGCCACTAAGCAGTCCCATGGCTTCAGTCTCTGGCTCTTGCATTCCCCTGGCTGTCCACCTCTTCATCCATGTACCCTGGAAGGGTTTGCAAAGTCTGGGTTTAGGGCAGTTTTTGGAATGTTTGTTCATCATTTTCAGTCAATTAAAATTTTTTCAGCACCAGTTGCCTCATATAGAGGCTTGGCTAATTCAGCAAACCTTGGAATTCAAATTCTGCAATACCCCACAGTTTCAAGGAATTCTCAGATTTGTCTGCTAGTCTGAGTTGTGGGAGCATGAGTGATGGCATTTAGTGGCTGACAGCATCCTCTTAACTCCTTGGGGCTCATATCCCAAGTAGGTTTTCAGTATCAGGGATGTGTTCTGTCCTGAGCCTTCCTGGCAGTTCAATTAGCCCAGATGTTTTAAGTTGTCCAGGAGATGCTCTGTGGCAGAGAGGCAGTCCTCCTCCATTTCTGCAGCTAGGAGGTTGGAGCAATAGTTGCCTCAGGTCCTCATCAAAGAAGGTGGGGGAATTTTTAAATCCCTGCAGAAACCTAGTCCAGGTTAGTTGGCCACTGGTGCCTTTTTCTAGGTCTATTCAAAGACAAAAATGGGTTGACTTCCCTTTGTCAATGGGATACTAAAAAAAGCATCTTTTAGGTCCAGCACAGTATATGTCTTTCAGGTGGAATCATACTGAGCAAAGTATAAGGGCTGTCTTGTGGGGCCTTATGCCTTCTGGAAGGTAGCCACCATAACCTTAGTCATTTTCTTAGCCTATCTTCAGAGTGTCTTTATTATTATATACCCTGGCAGTAATCTCTATTAACTCTGAAAGAACTTTACTCTCAAAGCCTTATATTTTCTGAATCTCCTTTCTAATATCTGGTGCAGACTGAGTTACAAAAGCAATGTTAATAGTTCACCTATTCTTAGGGGCTTCAGGATCTATGGAAGGGGGAGAGGTATGTTCTATATGCTTCCTGCAGCCTTTCTAGGAAAGCAGTGGGGGATTCAGTGGGCTCTTGGGTCCCTTCACCACCTTAGACAATTTCATAGGGCACCAAGCAGGCCGCTGCCTGGAGACCACCCATCAGAGTCCGGCGAAAGAGGTTAAGGGACACCCTACCTTCAGGGATGTTGGGATCTCTGTCCAGTTGTGTGGAAAGGAAAACCTTGCCAATAGCATTAGGGTTATCCATGAGGCGGTCGTTGGCTCCCAACAGTATAGTTTCTTGGCTTTCCTTCAGATTTTTTTTTCATGTTCCTCTGTAGTGAAGAGGATCTGGAAGAGTTGTTGACAGTCCTCCCATGTGGGCTGATGGGTATAGAAGACTGTCTCAAAAAGGAATATCAGAGAACCTGTTTTAAATCAGATTTAGGTTTAGCAATAAGAATGGGGGTGTTGAGGAATTGAACCTAGATTTTTAGGCTGCCCAGATAAGCACCTTAACTGTTAAGCCATCATTTATTTGATGTCCATTTGTTTTTTTGTAAGCAGAGACAGAGAGAGAGGAGAGACAGACAGAGAAAGAATGGGCATGCCAGGGCCTCCAACCACTGCCAATGAACTCCAGATGCATGTACCCCCTGAGCATCTGGCTAATGTGGTTCCTGGGGAATCAAACTGGGGTCCTTAGGCTTTGCAGGCAATGCCTTCACTACTAAACCATCTCTCCAGCCCCTGATGCCCTTCTTTTTAAAATATTTTTATTTTTATTTCATATCCCTTCCTCTCTCCATTAGTCTCTTTAATTTGATGTCATCATCTTTTTCTTCTATTATGAGGGTTTTGTGAAGGTATTGCTAGGCACTGCAAGGCCATGGATATCAAGGCCAATTTCTGTCTGGGCAGTTGCATTGTAAGGAGTCATACCCTTCCTTTGGCTCTTCCATTCTATCTGCCCCCTCTTCCGCAATGGGCCCTGAGCCTTAGAGGGTGTGACAGAGATTTTTCAGTGCTGGGCACTCCTCCATCCTTCTTCTCAGCACTATGTTGCCTTTGGGTCATCCCTATATCCCAATATACATTTTAGGTAAGTCTGATGTTTGCCTTATGTAAGTAGTTTGTAATTTGATTAAGTAGCATGACTCATTTTACCTATTTAAACTTTTGTCTACTGAGAAATTTCATCTAACAGATGAACAGGTGTTCAAAAGAGAACTTTAAAGAGAAACAAAGTTATATGCCATTTTTTATTCCCTTTTCCGTGTCGGAGACCATTGGCCATTTTGTCTGGACAGGGTCAGGGGACATATGGCTTAAACTTGCATGGGGTCTGAGATAAAAGGAGCATCATCCCCCCCTTTTTTGGGGGGGGGTTTCGAGGTAGGGTTTCACTCTAGCCCAGGCTGACCTGGAATTCACTCTGTAGTCTCAGGGTGGCCTTGAACTCACGGTGATCCTCCTACCTCTGCCTCCCAAGTGCTGGGATTAAAGGCGCATCACCATGCCCGGCGTCATCATCCCCTTTCAGAGTTCAGCTTGCCATGACTTTAAATAGCATATAACAGTAAGCAAGAGTAAAAGGAAATGACAGAGCAGAGAGCTAAGCATCCTGGCATTCCTTGTCTTACTCTGAAGTTGTTTGTTTTTACCTAAATTTATTTTATCCGTTTGTAATACATAAGGTGATAGGGTCTTGTCTATGTCTAATCTGGTTAGACCTCCAAAGAATATGAATTACATCTGTGTTTATGACTTTGTGACCCACCTAGCATAGGACATCACCTGTGTCTAATGTAAGCAAAATTTACATTAAGTCTATGCCCCTATATAAAATCTTTAGAGCATCATTAAAAGTCTGTAAACAATTAAAGAAATCTTTAACTTCAGGCATGGTGTTTAGGTTTAGCCTGAAAATTAGCTTTCTGTTCCTTTTAGAAGGAAATTAATTTTAGGCAAAATTTGTGTTTTTTTTTTTTAGATTTCTTTACATCATTTTTATATATGTACATCTTTATCTACATACTTTAACATTCTGACCTAAGTTCCATTAAAAAAAAAAAAGCATAAGCATTCTATGTCCAACATTGACAAATACCTTCCCAGTTCCTTTAATCACTTCATTTCAACCCATAAATAACCATCTTTTTTATAAGACAGAAAATTTTTTTTTCAATTAATCTTATTACCCAGCTGAGAAACTGCTGCAAGGCTGTTGACCTTCTCCCTCTTGTCCTCTCTTTTATTAAAAAAATAAATTAAAAAAAAAAAAACATAAGCTTTAGACAAATACCTCACCAAAAATCTTTAATCATTTCAATCAGACATGCTTTATCTTTTTATAAGACAGAAAATTACACCAAATCAATTAATCTTATTACCCATTGACAAAGAGCAAGTAGTTTGGCTTCAAAGAATTAACTATTTTATTATTGGAAATGTGCAGAGAAAAAGCTTTAGTATTTAGGTCACCAAAAAATCTCTACCTGACAATCAGACTTGCCTTATTTTATATATATCTTCAGATTTTATATAACCCATTGATTTGAGATAGCTCCAATTAATAAACTCCATGAAATACACTTTCTATGAAAACATGACAACTGTTTTGGGGATAATCTTTATCAATATCTCTAACACATTTGGAAATGCCCAAGAAGGCAGGGCTCTCCACCAGATATTGCCAAACAGTAAAGTACGGGACCTGGTCAGGATGCTCAGGACTCCTATACACAATACCTTTAACTTGAAAAATGGTGGGAAGGTGGAAGTGCCTCTGGCCATCTCACATTGAAAGTCAGCCACTCATTCCTGCAAAAGATGGTTAATTTTTGTGGCAGTACTGCTAAACTCAGAATGTCTGCCAGGGTGGGGTGGAGCTTGTCACCTGTCCCATGGTGTCTTACAAGAAAGTGAAAAGGACGAACAAGACACAAACACACAGACACAGAAACAAACTTCCCAGGGAGTGAAAAAGAAACCAAAATGATGCTGACAGCAGCCTATCCCATAAACAGGCTCCGCCAGACGGGTGCAACCGGTCAGTATTTATCAAAACCAGAGTCAGACTGGAGCTCTCAGGCTCCAATAGATGGGGGTCCAGAGCAACCTCAGAACCCCCTGGCCCAGAGGCATTAACCTTCGTGGGCCTCCAGATTGTGTCTGGATACCAGATCTATCAGAGAAATAAGAAACAGACTAGAACAGAGACACACAGCACAGAGGGGCACCCCAACTCACCGATCAGTGGAGAACCAATTGCTCCCCTAGAAACGTTCCAATTATTGAGCTTTGGGGGGGTCCCCAGCGATCCCGTATGAGCCCCCAAGTGTAAGGGTCCAAAAATCGCTGAAGAAAGACCGCAGACTCAAATAGTATGTAAAAACAAAGAGCATTTATTCTGCAGAATCAGCCAGCATGCAGGGGTCAACAATTTGTACAAAATGGCGACCGTAAGAGGAGCATGCAGGCCCCTTTTAAGCACAGCTAGGGGAATTCCAGGTGGGTTAGGTATTTGTACATCTTTGATTGGTTGGGGTTAAAGGGACATGTCTGGGCATGCCTGGGCATGTTTGGACATGTCTCCAGGAACTGACTCAGCCCCCAGAGCCCTCCCCTCCAGGAAATTTTGAAACTTAGGCCTAGTTAGAGTGGCACCTTACTGAATCTTGTCATGGTGTCAGTTTGGTCCCTTCAGAAAGTATTTAACTTGCTTGATTTTACAGGACTCACTATCTTAAGTTGGTCAAGACCATGATGACCTTTGAAATTGGACTGAATACAATTTACAATATGTGATGGTTATGAATCTATTGGGGGCTGGGGTGGAATGTGGTAGTTTGAATAGATGGCCCCCAATATATTCAGTGTTTTATTAGTTTATAGTTTGCATCTGGAATTGACACTGGAGGCAGTGTCACTGGGTGAATCTTCAGGTGTGGTGGGTTTGAGATTTCAATCTAAAGATATGCAAAGTGTGCCTAGATGGAGTTCCTGAAGTGTGCTGTGCTGTATGGCTTTTTCGCTTTCTCTCTCTCTCTCTCTCTCTCTCTCTCTCTTGCTTGGTCCTGAAAGAGCAGGCCAGTTTCTTCTGCCATTATGGAACTTCTCTTTGATCTATGAGCTTCAATAAATCTCTTCCTCCATAACTGTGCCTGGTCTGGAAGTTCATCTCAGTGAACCTGAAGCTGTCTGCTACACCAACCATTTGATTGCTTGTCTGGTAGCAGTATCCCTAAGCTTCCAGGTAAGATTGCTTGTTATGTTGTAGTTGCAGTACTAGAACCAAGGAAGCTAAGCATACGAAAGCTAAGCATAAGAATATTAACTTAAACATGGTACAAGCAAAAAAAAAAAAAAAAGTAATAGCAATACAATAGCTCATTCACATGGTACATGTGACAGTCTTATCTTGAGGGGATCCTGGTAAGCCTCAGGTTTTTGGATGATCCAATGGTCATCTGTGTCCCCGGAGGTGGCCTTCTTTAGTTGGATGTGGTTTAACCACAGTCTCTTCCTAGCTACATTTACCATGGGGGGCGAGGGGGTGTAAGAACTACGATGAAGGGTGCTTGCCAGCAAGGTTCGAGGTTACCAGGACTGTGTCTCTTCACCCACACCAGGTCTCCGGGCAATTTCTGCGCAACTCAGAATCCAGAGCTGGTAATACCCAGCTGCCCCCCCTCCCCAAATTCCCTTACTTGTCCTTTAGTTGTTGGGGGAGGGATTCTGAGGATGGCTTTAATATGTCCCTGCACGAGTGTCCTTTTTTCCTTGATTTAAGTTACAGTCCAGGTATATAGCTAATGAGGTACAAAGTTGGGCCTTTTTGGCCAAGACCCAGTAGCCCTTTTTCCCAAAGTCCTCCAATAGATCCTCAGTGGCCCATTTACAGTTCTTCTCATCCTTTGCAGCTAGTAAGAGATCAACCACATACTGCTAAGCACCTTTAACCCCGGCACTTGGGAGGCAGAGGTAGTAGAATCACTGTGAGTTCAAGGCCACCCTGAGACTACCTAGTGAATTCCAGGTTAGCCTGAGCTAAAGTGAGACCCTACCTTGAAACAACAAAAACAAAAAACAACAAATAACTGAGTAGGCCATGCCAGTATCACACAGGGAATTAATTGGTTTGCCCCCCACTTTTAATGTGACCATGGGCTCCGGAGGGGCTGGGGGTAAGGATCATGGGCCCCCTCAGTCCTGTTGGCTCAGCTGTAAAACCTTAAGAGTTCTCTCTGACCACTTTAGGCACTCATTTTTGGGGGGCACTCATTTTTCCAATGTCCCTCTTTCCTTACAGTATGCTCACTGATCTTTGTCTAATTGTGGCCTTCTGCCTGTCAGGAGCGCACTTCTGAATTTGTTTTATCTGGTCTCTTGAAGGTCTGTAGGACGGTTCCTGAAGAACAGCCGCCATGACCCTGGTGATTTTCTTAGCCTGATTGTCTTCAGGTATGCCCTATATTAAAGGCTTGCATAGCTATCTCCATTAATTCTGACAATAACTTTCCCTCAAATCCTTCTTGCTTTTGCAATTTCTTCCTAATGTCTGGGGCTGACTGAGAAACAAAAGCAATATTCACAGTTCTCCTACTTTCAGGGTCTTTAGGATCTATAGGAGTGTATGTCCTGTAGGCCTCCAAAAGGCATTCTAGGAATGCCACAGGGGACTCATCAGGTCCCTGCATAACCTCACTCACCTTGGACAGATTTGTAGGTGTCTGTGCCGCAGCTTGGATTCCCATCAACA
This sequence comes from Orientallactaga sibirica, assembly GCA_036365145.1. Lineage (NCBI taxonomy): Eukaryota > Metazoa > Chordata > Mammalia > Rodentia > Dipodidae > Orientallactaga > Orientallactaga sibirica. The sequence continues at coordinate 25,595,545 of JAEOAD010000026.1, read as the reverse complement.
GAAGCCAGTGATAATTGTCCAGAACCTCCTTACCTGGGTCTGAATTATGGTCCCAGTTTGGGCTGGTGAGGGGTAAAGGCCTTTTCCCAATGGATGGGGTCCTCAGTGGGGGGTCCTGTCTGGTCCCATAACATGTTGTAGAGCTCCCCTTGCACTCTATCCCACTTCTTCTGCTGTGAAGAGAGCCTGAAAAAGCTGCTGACAGTCATCCCAAGTGGGCTGATGAGTGTCAAAGATGGTCCCAAGAAGGGAAATAAGACCTTGGGGTTTTTCAGAAAAAGAAGGGTTCTGCTGTTTCCAACTGTAAAGGTCACTAGTAGAAAAGGGGACATAGAAACTGGGCGTGGTGGCACATGCCTTTAATCCCAGCACTCGGGAGGCAGAGGTAGGAGGATCGCCATGAGTTGGAGGCCAGCCTGAGACTACAGGATGAATTCCAGGTCAGCCTGGGCTACAGTAAGTCCCTACCTCAAAAAACTAAAAAAAAGCCAGACGTGGTGGCGCACACCTTTAATCCCAGCACTTGGGAGGCAGAGGTAGGAGGATTGCCGTGAGTTCGAGGCCACCCTGAGACTACATAGTTAATTCCAGGTCAGCCTGGACCAGAGTGAGACCCTACCTCAAAAAAAAAAAAAAAAAAAAAGCCGGGCGTGGTGGCAACGCCTTTAATCCCAGCACTCGGGAGGCAGAGGTAAGAAAAAAAAAAAATTCCAGGTCAGCCTGGAAAAACCCTACCTTGCAACAACCAAAAAAAAAAAAAAAAAAACCTAAAAAAGAAAAGAAAAGAAAAGAAAAGAAAAGAAAAGAGAAAAGAAAAGGGGACATACATCATGAAAGGGGAAAGTTCCATTCCCAGGGACCTGACGCCAAAGTAGACGTGGGGCTAAGGGTGTCTGGGGGTTGATAAGTGGATCTGTTTCTGGTATGTGGTGGGCTTGCAAGCAGTGGTGGGCAGGCATGAAGTAAATCAGGGTCTGAAGGGGGATGACTCAGGTAAGGAGGCTAGGAGAGGGGTTCATTGTCAGGGGAATCCTCCCATAGGGAGGCTTGGGGGTTCCTGTGAGGGGGAGTTTTCTGGTCCTTAGATTTAACAGAAAGATGTAGTTTAGAGGTGGGTTTAAGACATTTCTTAGCACATTTCCAAAACCAAATGGGTTTTTCAGTAACTATCTCAATCCAAGTCAAAATGTAAGGAACCTGGTCAGGGTGCCCAGTTTGTCCAAGGAAAACTGTACAACTCGATACTTACTTGGGAGGTTAAAGGTTCCTTCTGGCGGCCATCCCACATCAAAGGCCAGCCAATCTAATTCACAGAACTTCCTCAAGGAGAAGGCATCATATGTGGTGCCTAAGTCAGATGTCTGTGGTTGGAAGAATGAAAAGTTAGTAAGGACACATTGCAGTGTGCTAGATGGGGAGCTTGTCTGTCCCATGGTAGAGTTTTCAGATTCTGTAGCTGTTTTCCTAGGAAGATCCAAAAAGGTCAAACACAAAAGGACAAAACAAACTCTAAATACAAAGACAAAGAAAGACAAAGACATGTGGCCACACAGAACTGAGCCAGACAGACCAGGGGTGGGATGACATCTCGCCACTGCCGGGGATTTGGGACATAGAGCTTCCATTGAATCCCCCTCACTTCTGGAGGTTTCCAAACCAAATGACTCTCCACTCACAGTGTTGATGTCCTCTGACTGCCACTCCTTTCTGCCGGGGCCTGGAGAATGTCTCTGGAGCCGAGGACCATCTCTCAGCAGCCACCCCCTAGGATCTCCAACCTTAGTCGGAGTAGAGTCTCAAGAGATCAAGACTCTGTGAGACCAGATTCGGGGGCAGTTTAGCAAGAAGAATATAATATCCCACAGGGGACTTCAAATGTAGTAAGTCCCAGACCAGAAATGAACAGAAAACCACCCAAATAAAACATTTTAAAGCCAGGAATGGGGACACAAGCCTTTACTCCCAGCACTTGGGAGGCAGAAGTAGGAGGATTGCCATGACTTCAAGGTCACCCTGAGACTACATGTGAATTATAGGTCAGCCTGGGTTACAGTAAGACCCTAACCCTTGAAAAACAAAAAACAACAAAAAAAAAAAAATTAAAAAGGAGCCAGGAGCCAGGAGCCAGGCGCGGTGGCGCATGACTTTAATCCCAGCACTTGGGAGGCAGAGGTAGGAGGATCACTGTGAGTTCGAGGCCACCTGAGACTACATAGTGAATTCTAGGTCAGCCTGGGCTAGAGTGAAACCCTACCTCAAAAAAAAAAAAAAATTAAAAAGGAGAGTCTTTATGTTAAGTCGGGACAGGCTCCCAAAATGGAGTCACCAAGGATAGCAGAAGAGCAACAGAGACATAAGGAAGTAAGTTCCACATTCCACAAGAAACCACCCAGCCATTATCCCTTCCTTTCCTAACAATGCTCCAGGACATGGTTTCCTGCCTCCTTCTCTTGTAAGTCACCTGGTCACTGTTCTGGTCTCACACCCTAACTGTTTGAAATGGCTAAGATAAAGAACAAAGGAGTTATTTTCCCTTCCTCACTTTTCTCCAACTGAAGAAGTGTATAAAGCCCACTATCTGAAAAACTCAGATTGGCTGTGCTCCTCTCTTGAGAGTCAGTCCTGGCAGCTCTTGCTTTTCCTAAATAAAAGCTTTCATCTTTGCCTCAGCATGGTCTGCATGGTCTTGGTCACTCCCAAACCTTACACTTTATTAAGCTGGCCTGTGTCTGTCCCCTCACAGTATGGAAGAGAGCAGTCCCGTCCTACTTTTTTTTTTTAATAATTTTTTTTATTATTTTATTTATTTTTGGAGAGAGACACAGAGAGAGATAGACAGAGCGGGAGAGGGAGACAGAGATGGGCGCGCCAGCAGTCTCAGCTGCTGTGAACAAAATCCAGATGTGTGCACCCCTTTTGGTCAAGTGTGGCATTGCGCCCTTGCGTCGCTTTGCATCTGGCTAAACGTGGGACCTGGAGATTGGAACCACTGGAGATTGGAACCAGCGTTTTTAGGCTTAGGAGGCAGGCGCCTTAACCGCTAAGCCATCTCTCCAGCCCCCATCCTACTTTTACAGTGAGCTTTTAAAGGCAAAAAATCCAAAAACACATTTCTTTACAATGACCTGTCCCTCACTCTTCAGTCATCCCCTCCCCCAATTATCTTTTGCAAGAGGAAGCAAGCAGGATTTACAAAAGCAGAAGTTGGGCAAACACTGCCCTAGATGTCCCACACAGGACCAGGGGCATCTGCCAGTGAACTTTCCTATTTGTGTATGTCAGCCTGCAAAAACCTCCACATCTGGGGCTGGAGAGATTGCTCAGTGGTTAAGGCACTTGCCTGTAAACCTTAATGACATGGATTAGATTCCCCAGATGCACAAAGTGGCACATGCATCTGGACTTCATTTGCAGCAGGTAGAGGCCCTGGTGCACCCATTTTCTCTGTCTCTCTTCTATCTCTCTCTGCTTACAAATAAATAAGTAAACACACACACACACACACATTTAAAAAAATTTTTTTGGGTTTTTTTCAAGGTAGGATCTGGCTGACCTGGAATTAACTATGTAGTCTCAGGATGGCCTTGAACTCATGGTGAACCTACCTAAAGGTGTGTGCCACCAAACCCAACTAAAAACAATTTTTTTTTTGAGAGAGAGAGAGACAGAGAGGAACAGAGAGAGAGAGGAAGCCTAAGAACGCCCATTCGATTCTCCAGGTCCCACGTTTAACCAGACGCAAAAAGTGACACGAGAGTGCAATGCTGTGCTTGCCTACCAGGGGGTGCACGTGTCTAGAGTTCATTCACAGCAGCTAAGAGGCCGCTGGCATGCCCAGATTCTCATTCTCTCTCTGTCTCTTTTTCTCAAAATAAATAAATAAATAAATAAATAAATAAATAAATAAATAAATAAATAAGACAACAAAATTCCACATACAAGTTACTGAGTTGAAATATCACTTTGTTTTCTCTTCAGATTTCTTTTCTTTTCTTTTTTTATTTGAGAGAAGGAAAGAGAAAGAGAGAGAGAGAGAGACAAAATGGGTATGCCAGGGCATCCAGCCGCTGCAAATGAACTCCAGATGCATGCACCACTTTGTACATCTGGCTTACATGGGTTCTGGAAAATTGAAGCCAGGTCCTTTGGCTTTGCAGGCAAGTGCCTTGACCTCTACACCATCTCCCCAACCCTCCTTTTCAGATTTCTTCTTGACTACTTTAGCCCTTTAATCCCAGCACTTGAAAAGCAAAAGAACTACATAGTAAATTCCTTGAGAAACCAAAAAAAAAAAAAAAAAAAAAAAAAAAAAAGAAGAAGAAGAAGAGGAGGAGGAGGAAGAAGAAGAGGTCCTTGAGTTTCACATCATTTGAGGCAGGGTCCTTCTTTCCCTTTGCTGCCTGTGAACTTCCAGGAACTTCTTCCGCCTCCACCTCTGGTCTTCCTGTAGGTACACTGCAATTATAGTCGTCCTCAGAGTCCAGCTTGTACAAAGGTTCTAGAGATGTATCTCAGATGCTCCAATTTGCACAGCAAGCACTTATTCTACTGAGTTATCTTCCCTGTTAGGAACAGTCTTTTGTTTAGTTTTGCTTTGGTTTTTTTTTTTTTTTTTTTTTTTTTTGGTTTTTCGAGGTAGGGTCTCACTCTGGCCCAGACTGATCTGGAATTAACTATGTACTCTCAGGGTGGCCTTGAACTCACGGCGATCCTCTTACCTCTGCCTCCCGAGTGCTGGGATTAAAGGCGTGCGCCACCACGCCCGGCTGCTTTGGTGTTTTTAAAATTTTTTTTTAGGGCTGGAGAGATGGCTTAGCGGTTAAACGCTTGCCCGTGAAGACTAAGGACCCCGGTTCGAGGCTCGATTCTCCAGGACTCACGTCAGCCAGATGCACAAGGGGGTGCATGCATCTGGAGTTCGTTTGCAGGGGCTGGAGGCCCTGGTGTACCCATTCTCTCTCTCTCTCTCTCTCTCTCTCTACCTGCCTATTTCTGTATCTCCCTCTCTCTCAAATAAATAAATAAACAAAAAAAAATATTAAAAATTTTTTTTATTATTTTATTTATTTTTGGAGAGAGACAGAGAGCGAGGGAGAGGGAGACAGATAGAGATGGGCATGCCAGCAGCCTCTCAGCTGCTGTGAACGAACTACAGATGCGTGCGCCCCCTTGTGGTCAAGTGTGGCATTGCGCACTTGCGTCACTTTGCATCTGGCTAAACGTGGGACCTGGAGGTTGGAACAGCTGGAGATTGGAACCAGCGTTCTTAGGCTTAGGAGGCAGGCGCCTTACCTGCTAAGCCATCTCTCCAGCCCTTGCTTTTGTTTTTTGAGGTAGGGTCTCACTCTAGTCCAGGCTGACCTGGAATTCACTATGGAGTCTCAGGGTGGCCTTGAACTCGTTGCAATCCTCCTACCTCTGCATCCCGAGTGCTGGGATTAAAGGCATGCACCACCACCACGTCCTGCCAGTTTTGTTTTATTTTTAAGGTAGGGTCTCACTTTAGGCCAGGTAGACTTGGAACACACTCTGTAGTGCCAGGCTGACCTTGACATTATAGCAATTCTCCTATCTCTGCCTCCCCAGGGCTGAGATTAAAGGTGTGCATCACCATGCCTGGCTCAAGAAAAAAACAAAAAATGGGCCTGGCATGGTGGTGCATGTCTTTAACACCAGCACTTGGTATTAGGAGGATCGCCGTGAGTTCGAGGCCACCCTGAGACTACATGGTGAATTCCAGGTCAGCCTGAGTTAAGAGTGAGACCCTACCTCGAAAAACTAAAAAATAAAAAAAAGAAGCCAGGCGTGATGGCACATGCCTTTAATCCCAGCACTTGGGAGGCAGAGGCAGAAGGATCGCCATGAGTTCAAGGCCACCCTGAGAATACAGAGTGAATTCCAGGTCAGCCTGGGCTAGAGTGAGACCCTACTTGAAAAAACGAAAATAATAATAATAATAAAAAAATAAAAAATAGTTTTTGAAAATTATTTTTTGGAAGCAAAGTTATTAAGTAGAGATATGGATAGTACCCATTTCAGACTTAAGTGTGGGCAGAGGAAAGTGAGAGAAAGGAGACTGTGTTAGGAAAAGGACAATACACACCCAAGACATAGGTGTGCCCTTCTTGAAAATGGGTCATAGTGAAATTATATATATAGTTTTGTTTTGTTTTTCAAGGTAGGGTCTCACTCTAGCTCAGGCTGACCTGTCTCAGGGTGGCCTTGAACTCATGGTGATCCTTCTACCTTTGCCTCCCGAGTGCTGGAATTAAAGGTATGCACCAACACACCTATTTTTTATTTATTTGTATTATTTATTTGCAAGTAGGGAGGGAGAGAGAATGCACGTGCCAGGGCCTCTTACCATGGCAATGAACTCAAGTTGTACTTTGTGCATCTGGCTTTGTGTGGCTACTGAGGAATCAAATCCAGATGGTCAAGTTTTTTTTTTTTAATTTTTTTATTATTTTTTATGGAGAGACACACACACACACAGAGAGAGAGAGAGAGAGAGAGAGAGAGAGAGAGAGAGAGAAAGACAGAAATGGGCGCGGCAGCAGTCTCTCAGCTGCTGTGAACGTAATCCAGATGTGTGCGCCCCCTTGTGGTCAAGTGCGGCATTGTGCCCTTGCGTCACTTTGCATCTGGCTAAACGTGGGACCTGGAGATTGGAACCACTGGAGATTGGAACCAGCGTTCTTAGGCTTAGCAAGCAGGCGCCTTAACCCCTAAGCCATCTCTCCAGCCCCAGATGGTCAAGTTTTGTAAGCAAGCACCTTTAACAGCTGAGCCATCTCTCCAGCCCATGATGAAATTATTATTTTTTAAATTATTATTTCAAGACTTCTTTAAAAAAATTTTTTATTTGTATTTATTTATTTATTTGAGAGTGACAGACACAGAGAGAGAATGGGCATGCCAGGACCTCCAGCCACTGCAAACAAACTCCAGATGCATGCGCCACCTTGTGCATCTGGCTTACATGGGTACTGGGGAATCAAGCCTCAAACCGGGGTCCTTAGGCTTCACAGGCAAGCGCTTAACCGCTAACCCATCTCACCAACCCGTGAAATTATTTTTAAATTTCACATAACAGGGGTAGGCAGATTGCTCAGTTGATAAAATGCTTGCCTCAAAGGCATGAAGACCTGTGTTTGATCCTCATTACCCACGCAAATGCCAAGCATAGTGTCACATACTATGCTGGAGGGTCACTAAATTCCAGTGCTGGAGAGATGGAGGCAGACAGATACCTGAAACTCTCTTCAGCCAGCCTAGCTGAATTGGTGAGCTCCAGGACAACAAAAGACAGACTCAAACAGAGGTAGACCATGAACCTAAAGATGACACACATGGGGGCTGGGGCTGGAGACATGGCTCATCGAGGTGCTTGCCTGCAAAGCCTAACAACCCAGGTTTGATTTCCCAGTACCCACGTAAATGGCACATGCATCTGGAGTTCCTTTGCTCTCTCTCCCTCTCTCCGCTTGCAAATTATATATATATATATATATATATATATATATATATATATATATATATATATATATACACTTTTTTTGTTTTTTTGTTTTTCGAGGTAGGGTCTTTCTCTAGCTCAAGCTCACCTGGAATTCACTCTGAATTCTCAGGGTGGCCTCAAACTCATGGCGATCCTCCTACCTCTGCCTCCAGAGTGCTGGGATTAAAGGTGTACACTACCATGCCGGTTTTTTTTTTTTTTTTGGCGTTTTTTTGTTTGTTTTGTTTTTCAAGGTAGGGTTTCACTCTAGCCCAGGCTGACCTGGAAGTCACTATGTATTCTCAGGGTGGCCTCGAACTCACAGCAAACCTCCTACCTCTGCCTCCCAAGTGCTAGAATTAAAGGCGTGCGCCACCACGCCTGGCCTGCTAAACCATTTCTTCAGCCCCCCGCAGACCCCAGTTTTGTATTTGTGGTTCTATAATGTTGTGGAAAGAAAGAATTATAGACTGGGGCTAACATTTATTTGTGAGTTTATTCTCTGTGGGGTTTGTTCTACGTGTTATCCGATAATCTGATATGTATTCCTCCCAGCGAGCCTACCATGTAGGTCCGGTCTTTGCCCCGTTGGAATAACTGAAGCTCGCTCTATTTAGTGACTCGTCAAACTACAAGCTGGTAAAGGGAAGCGCTGAGGGGTCAGCACAGTCAGCTGGCCAGGCATTGTACTGAGGGTCAGAGCAAAGCGAAGTGCCCAGGTCCCGTGACAACTGACGGGCCTTCCGACTTTGTCGGGCTGCTTGCATATGTTTTCCGTTTAGTTACAGACATAGACCGGGATCTCCCTTCTCCTGCCATGCAAATTCGATGGCTGGAAAGTTTGAGATTAGGAAAGGAAAGAGTTGAGTACTTTTCACCCTCTGTCCCTAGTCATCCTAGAAACTCCGCCCCGGTCTCCATGGAAACGCGGCTTCCCACGCGGTCGTCACCCAGGGCGGGACTCAGTGTGGCTCGTCCGCTCTGGGTTTGTGCGGTTCCCAGGCCACGAGCGACCACGATCCGCGCACCTCTCCGTTACTCTTCTAGGCTGCCCGTCCTTCCCGCCGTCCTTCGGAGCCGCAGACCACATCTTGCCGCTCTCGTCCGTGCACAGTCCGGGGCTGCTCGGCGCTCGCCGCGCCCGCCGGGGCGCGCGCACCCCCCGGGTCACCCCCGGCCGCGCGGATTGGACGGCGGCGTCTGCGGCGAGGAGCGCTTTCCGCGCGCGCCCGGAGGAAGTCGAAAGTTAGAAAAGAAAGTTCGCGGACCGCACGGAAGCATCCCGCTCGCCGCCGCGGCGGGGACCATGGAGGAGCCCCCGCTGCGAGAGGAGGACGAGGAGGAGGAGGAGGAGGAGGAGGAGGAGGAGGAGGAGGCCGGCCCCGAGGGCGCCCTGGGCAAGAGCCCCTTCCAGCTGACGGCCGAGGACGTGTACGACATCTCGTACGTGGTGGGCCGCGAGCTCGTGGCCCTGGGCAGCGACCCCCGCGTGACGCGGCTGCAGTTCAAGATCGTGCGCGTGCTGGAGATGCTCGAGGCGCTGGTGCAGGAGGGCAGCCTGGCGGCCGAGGAGCTGAGGATGGAGCGGGACCACCTCCGGCGCGAGGTGGAGGGGCTGCGCTCAGCCGGCCCGCCCGCAGCCGGGGAGGTGAGTGTGCGCGCCGCCACCGATCAGAGGCCTTTCGGGAACAATCCACCGTATACCTGTAGTCCTCAGATTGGAAACCGTGAGACAGTTAACATTACTTGAGCACTTACTAAGTGTCTGGCATTGCACAGTACTCCACACCTGGGAGTATCTTTGACCTTGACTTAGAACAGTCGTTCGTTCTCAGGCACTAGCATGCATGGGAATCACTCATCAGAGTGGTCCCTTAAAGGGGGCAGCGCCAAGGTCCATCCCAGAGTTCTGAGAAGCTGCATCCCCCACCACATGCCAGTTCTGAGGATTGAAATCAGAGTGTTAAATATGACAAGCAAGTGCTCTACCACTGAACTATATGGCCTGGCCCTTTCCTGAGGAGGGTGAGATAGTCTTATGTAGGTCAGGCTGGCCTGGAACTCTGATTCTCCTGCCTCAGCCTCCCGTGTGCTGAGATTGCAAGTGTGTACCACCATGTCCAACCAGACTCTATTTCTTTGTGTGTATCTAGGGTGGGGTGAGAGGTGGTTAACACAGGCTCTCATGTAGCCCAGGCTGGCAGCCAAAGATGACTTTGATCCATCCTCCTGCCTCCAACTCACATATGTTGGGTTTACAGATGTGTGCTACTAAGAAAGAATGTATTTCCTTTTTTAAAAATATTGAACTGTGGAGCCGGGCGTGGTGGCGCACGCCTTTAATCCCAGCACTCGGGAGGCAGAGGTAGTAGGATCGCCAAGAGTTCGAGGCCACCCTGAGACTACATAGTTAATTCCAGGTCAGCCTGGACTAGAGTGAAACCCTACCTCGAAAAAACCATAAAAAAAAAAAAATATATTGAACTGTGAGACCCTACCTCAAAAAAAATAGTAAAAAATATTTTACTATTTACTTGCAAAGAGAGAGAGAGAGATAATAGGTGTGCTAGGGGCTCCTGGCACAGCAAACAAACCCCAGATGCATGCACCACTTTTTGCATAAGCCTTTACATGTGGATACTGGGGAATCATTAAAGGCAAGCAAATGTCTTTAACAGCTGAGCCATTTCCCCAGCCCAAGAATGTATTTCTGACTAGCTTTCTTCTGATACTGTTGACTTTACCTACACTTAGAAAGCCTTTGGGCTAGAGTAAGACACATACATTTCTAGCTGTGAGTGATGGTAGAGACCCTTTACTTGGAAGGTGGAGCAGGGAAAGGAGGGAGAGAAGAGAGAAACGTTGATACGATTCCTGGGTTCCTGGGTATGAGCACAAGGAGACAAACACTCTAAAAGACTCAGAGCAAGTGCCTAATTTTGAGAAACTGTAAGCAAGATGAGTGCATTAACATAGATTTTTGTTTTAAATGTTTATTTAGGGAATATTTTTGGTTGTTCATGGTAGGGTCTCACTTAGCCCAGGCTAATCTAGAGCTCAGTCTGTAGTCCCAGGCTGGCCTCAAACTCACAATGATCCCTCCTACCTCTGCCTCCTGAGTGCTGGGATTAAAGGCTTGGGCCTGGCTTGGTGTTCCCCCCTCCCCCCCCCCCAGAGAGAAAGAGACAGAGAGAAGGAAGAAGCAGAGAGAGAGAGAATGGGTGCACCAGGGCCATTTCAGCTGCTGTGAACGAACTTCAGATGCATGCACCTCCCCCCTTGTGGGCAAGTGTGGCATTGCATGCTTGTGTCACTTGTCTCTGGCTAAACGTGGGACCTGGAGATGGAATGGGACGTGTTTAGGCTTGGCAAGCAGGTGCCTTAACCGCTAAGCCATCTCTCCAGCCCTGTTGGTTTTTTTTTTTTCATTTTTCAGTTTTTTCAAGGTAGGGTCTCACTCTAGCCCAGGATGACCTGGAATTCTCTATGTAGTCTCAGGGTGGCCTCAAACTCACAGCGATCCTCCTACCTTTGCCACCGGAATGCTGGGATTAAAGGCGTGCGCCACCACTCCCGGCTGGTTTGGTTTTTGAGACAGGGTCTCACTCTACCCCTGGCTGACCTGGAACTCACTCTGTAGCCCCAGGCTTGCCTTGAATTTATGGCCATCCTCCTACCTCATCCAGATTAAATTTTTTCTTATTTTGGGTCTGTGTATGTGTGTGTGTGGGGGCATTGCAGAGTCTCTTGTCAATGCAAACTAATGCCTGTCTGGCTTTATGTGGATGGCTGGGGAGTTGAACCCAGGTTGGTGTGGTAGTTTGAATAGATGGCCCCCAATATATTTAGTGTTTTATTAGTTTGTAGTTTGGATCTTCAGCCACCTGGCTGGAGAAGGTGTGGTGGTGGGTTTGAAATTCCAATCTAAAGATATACAAAATGTGCCTAGCTGAAGTTCCTAAAGTGTTCTGTGTTGTAGCTTTTTGCTGGAAGTTCGTTCTCCACTTGGACCTGTGAAAGCAGGCCAGCTTCTTCTGCCATTATGAAACTTCCCCTAGATCTGTAAGCTTCAATAAATCCCTTCCTCCATAACTGTGCCTGGTTTGGGAGTTCATCTCAGCGAACCTGAAGCTCTCTGCTACAGTTGCCAAGCTTTTCAAGCAAACCCCTTTAACCACTAAGCCATCTCTCCAATCCCAGAATACATACGTATGTATGTATATATATTACATATATAATACATCTATTATATATTTATATATATATCACGATGTAAAAACACAGTATATGTTATATATGTGTAGTTTTTCTCTTCTGTGATAGAATACTACACATGGAAAAGGAAATAAGCACAGAATATACAATAGTTACAGATGAATTCCATGCATGTTACACTGAGGGGAAGAAACCAGTCACAAAAGAAAACCTGTATATTTATAAAGATTCAAGGTCAGGCAAAATAATTTTGAGTTATAGAAAATTATATTGAGGGTGAGGGACACAGGGAAATTGATAAACACCTAAACACGTTCCTATCTTAAGGTGTGGTTATACAGTTTTTTGGGATATTAAAAGTCATCAATGGCTGGAGAGATGGCTTAGTGGTTAAGGTACTTGCCTGTGAAGCCTAAGGACCCAGATTTGATTCCTTAGTACCCACATAAGCCAGATGCACAAGGTGGCTCATGTATCTGGAATTTGTTTGCAGTGGCTAGAGGCCCTGGCATGCTATTTTCTCCCTTCCTCCCCTCTGTCTTTCTCAACTAACTAACTAAATAAAATATTTTTTTAAAAAGTCTTCAAACTGTTGGAGAGTGAAGTTTCAAAGGGCAAAGTGGGGGGGTGTGTGGGAGGGAATTACCGTGGGATATTGTCTACAATTAAAGAAGTTGTCAATAAAAAATAAATAAAAATAAAATTAAAAAGTCATCAAACTGTTAATTCAAGATTAGTGCATTTGGGGATGAAGGAATGGCTTAGCGATTAAGGCATTTGCCTGCAAAGCCAAAGGACCCAGGTTCAATTCCACAGGACCCACATTAGCCAGATGCACAAGGGGGCGCACATGTCTGGGAGTTCGTTTATAGTGGCTGGAGGCACTGGCACACCCATTCTCTCTCTCCCTCTCCCTCTCCCTCTTTCTCTGTCAAATAAATAAATGAATAAAAAATAAAATATTTAAAAAGATTAGTGCATTTTACTTGGTTATATGTCATATTTTTAAAAATTATTTATTTATTTATTTGGCTTCCTGAGGTAGGGTCTCACTCTAGCTCAGGCTGACCTGGAATTCACTATGTAGTCTCAGGGTGGCCCTGAACTCACGGTGATCCTACTTCTGCCTCCTGAATTCTGGGATTAAGGGCATGTGCCAGCATGCTTGGCTTCATATTTTTAGAGAGAGAGAGAGAGAGAGAGAGAGATTGGCACACCAGGGCCTCAGCCACTGCAACTAAACTCCAGACACTTGCACCACCTGGTGGGCATGCAACCTTGTGCTTGCCTCGCCTTTGTGTATCTGGCTAATGTGGGATCTGGAGAGTCAAACATGGTCCTTAGGCTTCGTAGGCAAGTGCTTTAACCGCTAAGCCATCTCTCCAGCCCTGTGATTTTTTTTTTTTTTTTTTTGACTTTGAGACAGTATCTTGCTATAGCCCAGGCTGACCTGGAATTCACTATTTCAGGCTGGCCTTGAATTCACAGCAATTCTACCTCCCAAGTGCTGGGATTAAAGACGTGTGACCACGATCCACTGATCAAAGTGACTTTTTATTTTCTTTTTTTCTCTTTTCCTGTTATTCCCCTCTCCTGCCACAAGGTAGGGTCTTGCTATAGTCCAGGCTGACCTGGAATTTACTCTGTAGTCTCAGAGTGGCCTCAAACTCAGAGCGATCCTATTAGCTCCCAAGTGCTGGTGTTAAAGGCATGTGCCACCACACCTGGTCAATTTTTTTTGTTAAGATTTTATTTTTATTTATTTATTTGACAGAGAGAGAATGGGCACACAGGGCCGTCAGCCACTGCAAATGAACTCCAGACATGTGTGCCTCCTTGTGCATCTGGCTAATGTGGGTCCTGGGGAATTGAACCTGGGTACCTTGGCTTTGCAGGCAAATGCTTTAACTGCTAAGCCATCCTTCCAGCTCTTGTTTGTTTTTATTTAGGTAGGGTCTCACTCTAGCCCAAGGTAAATGATATTTACTATGTAGTCTCTGGGTAGCCTCAAACTCACAACAATCCTACTTCTGCCTCCAAAAATGAATTTTATTTTTTAAATTTGGGGGAGAGAGAGGTAAAAATATAGAGAGAGAATGGGCACGCCAGTGGCCTCTCAGTGGCTGTGAATGAACTCTAGATGTGTGCGCCCCCTTGTGGGCAAGTGCGGCATTGCGCCCTTACATCACTTTTTGCTTCTGGCTAAAGGTGGGACCTGGAGATTGGAACCAGGGTTCTTAGGCTGGACAGGCAGGCGCCTTAACTGCCAAGCCATCTCTCCAGCACTGTTTGTTTTTTGAGGTAGGATCTCACTCCAGCCCAGGCTGACTTGGAATTCACCATTTAGTCTCAGGTTGGTCTTGAACTCTGGGTGATCCTCCTACCTCTGCCTCCCAAGTGCTGGGATTAAAGGTGTGCCACCATGCCCAGCCAAAATTAATTTTTTTTTTTTTTTGGTTTTTCGAGGTAGGGTCTCACTCTAGCTCAGGTTGACCTGGAATTCACTATGTAGTTTCAGGGTGGCCTTGAATTCATGGTGATCCTCCTACCTCTGCCTCCCAAGTGCTGGGATTAAAGGTGTGCCACCATGCCCGGCTCCAAAATGAATTTTTATATCACAACCTAGTATTCATTATTTTTTAAACTTTTTTGTTTGCTGTACTTTGTTTTGTTTTTCAGATAGGATCTTACTCTGTAGTCCAGCCTGGGCTCCAGCTCAAGGCGATCTTCCTACCTCAGCCTCCAAGTGCTAAGATTACAGACCTGAGTCACCGTGCCAGTCATATTTTTCCTACTACTAAGTCTCAATGACAATTGTATCTGTAGAGGAGGTCCTACACCCCAAGAAACGATCTTGATGCAAATAGCCATTTTTTATTCCAGCGCATGATGGCTAACCCCAGGGTATCAGGGCAGTTTTTATTGGATTCAAATAAAGTAACCTGACTGTGGTTACTATTGCTCAGAGTCAAAGAAAGGAATTTCTGGGGCCTGGAGAGATGGCTTAGCAGTTAAGCGCTTACCTGCAAAGCCTAAGGACCCTGGTTCGAGGCCCAATTCCCCAGGACCCACGTAAGGCAGATGCATAAGGGGGCACACACATCTGGAGTTTGTCTGCAGTGGCTGAAGGCCCAATTCTGGCGTATCACAAATAGCCCTGATTCTCTCTGGAGAGATGGCTTAGCAGTTAGCGCTTACCTCATGAAGCCTATATATCTGCCTCTTTCTCTCTCTGTCGCTCTCAAATGAATAACATAAACAAACAGAAAGAAAGTGCTAGAGGAGAAAAAAGAGCCTTGAAGGAAGGAAGGGAAGGAGGGAGGGAGGGAGGGAAGGAGGAAGGGAAGAAGGAAGGAAGGGAGGGAGGGAGGAAGGGAGGAAGGGGAAGAATTTCTTGCTTAGACTTACTCAGCTCCATCCACTGGGACCTCCAGGCACCAGGATGGAGGAAGTGCATTAGGCGTGGGATCCCTGTGGTCTTCTTGGGGCTAGGTGATTTCCTCTTTGGGGCAGAATGGAGAAGTGTCACCAGGCAGCAGATGAGGAGGCACATTTTCCTCCTAAACCACTCTCAGGAGGGCAGGAGCTGGGTATGGAAGAGGATGTGCTGGTTAGGTGGAGTATGCCTTGAAGGATGAGGCAGAACAGTGAAGAGTTTGAGGCCAGCCCAGGGCTAGGTGACATGGCAAGACCCTGTCAAAAAAAAAAAAAAAAAAAAAAAAAAAAAGAGCCTAGTGTGGTGGCACTCTGAAAGCAGAGGTAAGAGGAATTGCGGTGAGTTCAAGGCAAACCTGAGACAGCCTGGGCTAGAGTGAGACCCTACCTTGAAAAAAAAAGGAAGAAACAAAAAAAGAGAACGAGGGCTGGAGAGATGGCTTAGTGGTTAAATTGCTAACCTGCAGAGCCAAAGGACCCAGGCTCAACTCCCCAAGACCCTTGTAAGCCAGATGCACAAGGTAGTGTATGCATCTGGAGTTCTTTGCGGTGGTTGAAGGCTCTGGCACACCCATTCTCTCTCTATCTGCCTTTCTCTCTCTCTCTTTCTCTCTCTCTTTCAAATAAATAAAAATAAAAAAGAGAACAATAGTTGGGCATGGTGGCGCACACCTTTAATCCCAGTACTTGGGAGGCAGAGGTAGGAGGATCACCATGAGTTCGAGGCCACCCTGAGACTACATAGTGAATTCCAGGTCGGCCTGAGCTAGAGTGAAACCCTACCTCGAAAAAACAAAAACAAACAAACAAACAAAAAAAAAGAGAACAAATGTTCAGTGCCAGTAGGTAGTTCATTAAGATATCATGTTCAGCCTGCCATGGTGGCACATACCTTTAATCCCAGCACTTGAGAGGCAGAGTAGGCCACCCTAAGGCTAAGTGAATTCCAGGTCAGCCTGGGCTAGAATGAAACCCTACCTCAAATAAATAAATAAATAAATAAAAATAAAAAACAGGAAGTCTGGAGAGATGACTCAGCGGTTAAGGGCACTTGCGCACAAAGCCTACTATTCTGGGTTTTATTCCCAGGACCTGAATAAAGCCAGATGCACAAAGTGGCACATGTGTTGAGTTCATTTGCAGTGAAAAGAGGCCTATTCTCTCTTGTCCTCTCTCTTATATATATATATATTTAGAGAGAGAAAGTGGCAGGAGAGAGAGAATGGCACACCAGGGCCTTGTACATCTGGCTTACATGGGTCCTGGGGAAATGAACCTTGATCCTTTGGTTTTGTATGTTAAGTGCCTTAACTGCTAAGCCATCTCTCCAGCTCTTTATATTGTTTTATTTTGGATATAGGGTCTCATGGAATTCACTGTGTAGTCTCAGGGTGGCTTCTTGAACTCACAGTGATCCTCCTACCTCAGCCTCCCCAGTGCTAAGTTTAAAGATGTGAGCTACTATACCTGGCCAAAAAAAAATTGTTTTCATTTATTTTAAGAGAGAGAGAGAGACAGAGGGAGAGATAGAGGGGAAGAGGCAGGTAGAGAAAGAGACTGAGCACATCAGGCTTCTAGCCACTGCAGATGAACTCCAAATGAATGAGCCACCTTGAGCATCTGGCTTATGTGGGTCCTGGGGAATCAAATTTGGGTCCTTAAGTTCCACAGGCAAGTGCCTTAACTACTAAGCACATCTCTCCAGACCTACCCCCAATTTGTTTTTCAAGGTAGGGTCTTGCTCTAGCCCAGGCTGTCCTGGAATTCACTATGTAGTTTCAGGATGGGCCTTGAACTCTTTTTTTTTTTTTTTTTTTTTTTTTTTTGCGAGGTAGCGTCTCACTCTGGTCCAGGCTTGGGCCTTGAACTCTTAATGATCATCCTACCTCTGCCTCTCATTGCTGGGACTAATGGCATGCACCACCATGCCTGGCCTCCCAAAATTTTAAAAGATATTTTTATTTTTTTTTATTTATTTGAAAAAGAGAGAGGAAGAGAGAGAGAGAATGTGTGCACTAGGGCATCCAGCCACTGCAAACAGACACAGACACATGTGCTACCTTGTGCATCTGGCTTACATGGGTCCTGGGGAATCGAACCTGAGTCCTTTGGCTTGGCAAGAAAGTGCCTTAACTGCTAACCCATCTCTCCAGCCCTGCCCACAATTTTTTTTTCAAGGTAGGGTTTCACTGTAGCCCAGGCTGTCCTGGAATTCACTATGTAGTCGCAGGATGGCCTTGAACTCTTCATGATACACCTACCTCTGCCTCTCAAGTGCTGGGCTTAAAGGCCTGTGCCACCATGCTTCCCCCCCCCCAATTTTTTTCATTTTTATTCTATTTATTTGAGAGAGAGAGAGAGAATGGACACTACAGGGCCTTTTAGCCACTGTGAATGAACTCCAGACTCATGTGCCCCCTTGCGGCACATATGTGACATTGCATTTGTATCTCTGTGCATCTGGCTACATGGGACCTGGAGATTCGAACATGTATTCTTAGGCTTTGCAGGCAAGCACCTTAACTGCTAAGCCATCTCTGCAGCCCCCCTAAAGTATTTTTTTTTTTCGAGGTAGGGTCTCACTCTGGCTCAGGCTGACCTGGAATTAATTATGTAGTCTCAGGGTGGCCTCGAACTCACAGCCACCACGCCCGGCTCCCCCCAAAATATTTTTAACAAAACAAAAATACAGATCTTTCCTTTCTGGGATGGATAGTGCAGGATAATGAGGGTGGACCCTAAATGATGTCTTGTTTTTCAGGTAAACCTGGGACCAGACAAAATGGTGGTAGACCTGACAGATCCCAACCGTCCCCGCTTCACTCTGCAAGAGCTGAGGGACGTGCTGCAGGAGCGCAACAAGCTCAAGTCACAGCTGCTGCTGGTACAAGAGGAATTGCAGTGCTATAGGAGGTGAGCTCCCTGCCACAGCCTCCCTGCCCTGCCAGAGCAAGCTTCAGGTCCTCACTGGGCCTCACAGTGGTGTTATGTTCATTCAATTTAGTGAACACTGACTAATCTGCCAGACACTGAAGGTATAGCAGTGAACTAAACTGAGAAAGGAAAGCTCCTTGCTAATCCAGTAGGGAAGAAATGACAGAGAATGAAGTCAGGTTGGGCCTGGTAGTACATGTTCAGCTCTCAGGAGTAGAGAGGCAGGAAGATCATAAGTTCAAGGCAGTCCTTGGCTATATAGTGAATTAGAGGCGATCCTCAGCTTCATGAGACCTTATCTCAAAAAATAAACAAGAGATTTGGGATATAGTTCACTTTGGTCATATACTTGCTTAGTATGCACAAAGCCCTAGATTCCATCCCTAGTACCACAAAGGATGACCTGTGATGGCACATGCCTATAATCCAAGAACTTGGGAAGAAGAGGTAGGAAGACAAAAAGTTTAAGGTTATCCTCCACTACATAGTGAGTTTGAGACCAGCCTGAGCTACATGACACTGTTACAAAAAAAAAAATGTAAAATGAATGTCAGAAATGGATGTATCATCTCTAGTCTCCAATTCTAGGGGTTATAAGCTATTATTTTCATTTTACAGATTGGGAAAGCTGGGCTTAGGAGAATTTACACATGTCCTATTCTTAGAATGTAGAGAGCTTGAAATACTAGCCAATGCTGTTAGACAAGAGAAAGAAATAAGAGGCATAAGAGGTAGGAGGAGCACCATGAATCTGATGCCAGTCTGAGACTACAGAGAGTTCAGGAATTCAGGTCAGCCTGGGCTAGAGTGAGACCCGACCTGGGGGGTGGGGAGAGGAGAAGAGGCATCAACAGTAGGTGGTGAAGGGAAGAATGTCTCTGACACTAGTACTTTTTTTTTTTTTTTTTTCAGATAGGGTTTGTGTGGAAGTTTGAATTTATGCCCCCCATAGACTCAAATGTTTTATTAAAGCTTGTATCTTGGATTTTCAGCCATATGGCTAGAAAAGAGCTCACTGTGGGCTGGTGGATCTGAATTCCAACCTAAAAATAGACAGACTTCCTGCTGTTTAAAGTAGGTTTTTCTGTCCCATGGATTTGGTAAAGGTGGCCATCTTCTGCCATTATGGAACTTCCCCTGGATCTGTAAGCCTGAAATAAATACCATTCCTCCCATAAACTGTGTCTGGTTTTGAAGTTCATTACAGCAGTGTGGAGCTAACTACAATAGTCTCACTCTAGCCCAGGCTGACCTGGAATTCACTATGTGGACTCAGACTGGCCTAGGACTCACAGTGATCCTCCTACCTCTGCCTCCCAAGTGCTGGGATTAAAAGTGTGTGCCATCACACTCAGCTGACTGTAGTACTTTTGACCTTTAGAGTATTACAAACCCTGATAACCATTTAATGTCCAGAGCTGTACAAATAAGAGACCTACAGGGTTTTTTTTTTTTTTTTTTTTTTTTTTTTTTTTTGAGGTAGGGTCACTCTAGCTCAGGCTGACCTAGAATTCACTATGTAGTCTTAGGGTGGTCTTGAACTCATGGTGATCTCCTTACCTCAGTCTCTGTAGTGCTGGGATTAAAGGTGTGTGCTACCACACCTGGCCCAGACCTACAATGAAGAAAACGTCTGGGCTAGAGAGATGGTTCAGCAATTAAGGCACTTACCTTCAAAGCCTAAGGACTCACATTTGAACTTCCAGGTCCCACGTAAGCCAGATGCACAGTGATGCAAGAGCACAATGACACACATGCCCATAAAAGGGCACACATATCTGGAGTTTGTCTGCAGTGGCTGAGGCCCTGGTGTGCCCATTTTCTCTCTGTGTCTCTCTCTCTTTCTCTCTCTCTCTCTTTCTCTCTTTCTCTCTGCCTCTTTCTCTCTCAAATAGAAAACATTTTTTAAGTTAAGATTAGGCCTGGAGAGATGGCTTAGCAGTTAAGGCGCATGCCTGCAAAGCCTAAGAACCCCGGTTTGATTCTCCAGGTCCCATGTAAGCCAAATGCATGTGGTGGTGCATGCATCTGGAGTTTGTTTGCAGTAGCTAGAGGCCATGGTGCGCCCATTCTCACTCTCTCTTTCTCCCTCTCTCTGTTTCTAATAAATAAATAAATAAAAAATAAAATAAAATCTTTAAAAATTGATTAGTGCTGGAGAGATGGCTTAGCAGTTAAGGTGAAGCCTAAGAACTTATGCTCAGATCTCTAGGCCTCACGTAGCCAGACACACAGTGATGCAAGTGGGCAGTGTCGCACATGTGCACAAGGAGGCACAAGCATCTGGAGTTCATTCACAGCAGGCTGAAGGTCCTGGCACACCCATTCTCTCTCTCTCTCTCTCTCTCTCCCTCTTTCTCTGTTTCTCTCTCAAAAATAAAAATAAGAGGCTAGAGAGATGGCTTAGTGGTTAAGGTGCATGTCTGTGAAGCCTAAGGACCCAGGTTCGATTCTTCAGGTCCCATGTAAGCCAGCTGAACATGGTGGCACATGCATCTTGAGTTTGTTTGCAGTAGCTAGAGCTCTGGCATGCCCATTGTCTTTCTCTCTCTAATAAAAATGAAAATAAAATTAAAAAAAATTTTTAATAAGATTAAGAAAAAAGATTATTTATTAAAAGGTGAAAAATTTATACGATCTGAAGAGAAACCAGAGTATAAGGTTATTTATTAAAAATAAAACTGGGCTGGAGAGATGGCTTAGCGGTTAAGGCGCCTGCTTGCTAAGCCTAAGAACGTCAGTTCCAATCTCCAGGTCCTCCGTTTAGACACATGCAAAGTGATGCAAGGGCGCAATGGCACACTTGACCACAAGGGGGCGAACGCATCTGGAGTTCATTCACAGCAGCTGAGAGGCTGCTGGCACGCCCATCTCTGTCTGTCTTCCTCTCCCTCTCTTTCTGTCTCTCTCGGTGTCTCTCTCCAAAAAAAAACCAAATTAATTAATTTTAAAAAAAAAATTTTCTTTATCCCCACCCCCCACTTTCTCCCAGTGGCCTGATTCCACCAAGACAAGCCCCAGGAGGAAGAAGAGAAAAAGATGCTGTGGTTACCAGGGCCAGCAATAGCAACAGGGACAAGGAGGAGAAGACGATCATGAAAAAGCTGTGAGTCACCTTGCTGTCTCTTTTCCCACTAAGTAACAGCCATAGGAAGTCATAGGGGTTGGTAGGGAGCTGGCCAGCTGCCACAGGGAGGCTGTTCTCTCTTGGTGTGGGGCTGTAGCTGATAGGAAAGCTGAGTGCCAGGGCGTGATGATCATGACCTTCTGCTGGGAAGATTCTCGTTGTTTGAATCAGAATGTTTGTTACTATAGTACTTTATTTTACTTTATGTTTTTGGTTTTTCGAGTTAGGGTCTTGCTGTAGCCCAGGCTGACCTGGAATTCGCTACGTATTCTCAGGGTGGCCTTGAACTCTCAGAGATCCTCCTACCTCTGCATCCTGAGTGCTGGGATTAAAAGTGTGTGCTACCACCCCCAGCGCTCGTACTTCAAACCACACTGTTAATAATAATTATTTACAGTTTTACTTTCCATGGTTTCAGTTAACTATGGCCAGTGAATTGAAAAATACGAAATGGAAAATTCTAGAAATAGTTTTAAATTGCATGCTGTTCTGAGCAGTGTGCTGAGATCTTGCGCCTCCCACTGTGTTCAGTTTGGGATGTGAATCCTGTCTTTGTCTTGCTTCTCCAAGCTATAAACACTCCCTACCCATTGTCACCTTGGTAACCATCCTGGTTATCAGATCAACCCAGGCAATAACATAGTGTTTGTGTTCAAGTGAACCATAGGTTGTTTTTGTTTGGTTGTTTTTTGAAGTAGGGTCTCACTCTAGCCTAGGCTGACCTGGAATTCACTCTGTTACAGTGATCCTCCTTCGTCTGCCTCCCAAATGCTGGGATTAAGTGTGTGCACCAGTGCACCTGGCTCCATAGCTTATTTAATAGTGGCTCCAAGGTATTAGAGTCATGGTGCTGGCATGTGTACACACACACACGTGCAAATAAATTGATAAACATATATGCATATTATCTATTTTTTTATTTGCAAGCAGAAAGAGATAGAAGAGAAATAGACAAGCTGGGTGTCGTGGTGCACACCTTTAATCCTAGCCCTCGAGAGGTAGAGGTAGAAGGATCATCATCAGTTCGAGGCCACTCTCAGATTACATAGTGAATTCCAAGTTAGCCTGTGCTAGAGCAAAACCATACCTCGAAAAACCAAAACAAATAAAAATAAAAAGAAGAAGAAGAAGAAAAAGAGAGACAGACAGAAGCACATGGGCACATCAGGGCCCCCAACCATTGCAAACAAAGTTCAGATGCATGTGCTACTTTGTGCACCTAGTATTGATCTCAGGTTGTTGGGCTCTGTGGGCAAGTGCATTAACCACTGAGCAATCTCTCCAATATATATATTATATATATATATTTGTTGTTGTTGTTGTTTTCAAGGTAGGTCTCACACTAATCCTAGGCTGACCTGGACTTCACCATGTAGTCTCAGGGTGGCCTTGAATGCATGGTGATCTTCCTACCTTTGCCTCCAGAGTGCTGGAATTAAAGGAATGCACCACCACTCCTGGCCAGATATATATTTAAAAATTATTAATATAGAGCTGGAGAGATGGCTTAGCAGTTAAGGTGCTTGCCTGTGAAGCCTAAGGATCCATGTTCAACTCTCCAGATCCCACTAAGCCAGATGCACAAAGGTGAGGCAAGAGCAAGGTTGCATGTGCCCACTAGGTGGCACAAGCATCTGGATTTCGATATCATGGGCTGAGGCCTATATGTGCCAATTCTCTCCCTCTCTTTGTCTCTCTCTCTTGCTCGCTGTCTCTAAAATTTAAAAAAATTATATAGACTGGCTGGAGAGATGGCTTAGCAGTTAAGGCGCTTGCCTGCAAAGCCAAAGGACTCAGGTTCAATTCCCTAGGACACATTTAAGCCAGATGCACAAGGTGGCTCATGCATCTGGCATTCATTTGCAGTGGCTGGAGACCCTAGCATGCACATTCTCTCTATTTACATCTTACTCTTTCAAATAAATAAAAATAAAATATTTTTAAAAGTTATTTATCTAGGGCTGGAGAGATGACTTAGCAGTTAAGGCACTTGCCTGCAAAGCAAAAGGTCCCAGGTTTGATTCCCCAGGACCCACGAAAGCCAGATGCACAAGGTGGCACATGTGTCTAGAGTTTGTTTACAGTGGTCAGTGGTCCTGATGAACCCATATTTTCTCTCTCTCTGCCTCTTTCTCTCTTAAATAAAAAAATGTGTGGGGGGCAATTAAGATGCATGCCTGTAAAGCCCAAGGACCCAGGTTCAATTCTCCAAGTCCCAAGTAAGCCAAATACACATGGTGGCACATGCGTCTGGGGTTCATTTGCAGTGGATAGAGGCCCTGGCACGCCTATTCTTTCTCTCCCCTTCTCTGTGTCTCTAATAAATAACTAAATAAATCCTTAATTTAAAAAAATTTATATAAAGCTGGAGAAAAGGATTGCTTGCAAAGCCTAAGGACCCAGGTTCAATTCTCTAGTACCCACATATGCCAGGTGCACAAGGTAGCTCATGCGTTTGGAGTTAACTGCAGTGACTAGAGGCCCAGGCACATCCATTCTATCTCCTGTCTGCCTCTGTGTGTGTGTGTGTCTCATAGATATATTTAAAAAAAAACCAGCCCAGGTGCACAGCACAAGATGAGTATAAACACTTTGGAATCAGAGGAACTTCATGTTCCTGTTTACAACCACCAGCCAGTTGTGTTGCCTTTGCAAGTTACCATTCCTGACTCAGTTTACCAGTACATAAAAAGCGCTTCTGAGCAGATGTGTTACTCATTTCAGAATGGGAAATGTGAACTTTTTTGAAATTCTATTTTGTTTTTTTCTTTTATTTTAAAATTTATTTATTTATTTATTTATTTATTTATTTATTTGAGAGAGAGAGAGAAAGGTAGAGAGAGAGAGAGTGTGTGTGTGTGAGAGAGAGAGAATGGGAGCACCAGGGCCTCCAGCTACTGTGAACAAACTCCAGACACATGCGCCTCCTTGTGCATCTGGCTTACATGGGTCCTGGCATCCATTGACTTTGCAGGCAAATGCCTTAACTGCTAAGCCATCTTCTCCAACCCTTTCTTTTATTTTCAGAGAGAGAGAGGCAGATAGAGAGAGAATGGGTGCATCAGGGTCTCTAGCCACTGTAAACGAACTCCAGACATATGTGCCAACTTGTGCATCTGGCTGTACATGGGTACTGGGGAATTGAACCTGGGTTCTTTGGCTTTGCAGGCAAGCATTGTAACCACTAAGCCATCTCTCCAGCCTCTGTTGTTGCCGTTTTGAGGTAGGGTCTCACGCTAGCCCAGGCTGACCTGGAACTCGCTCTGTAGTCCCAGGTTGGCCTTGAGCTCACAGTGATCCTCCTACCTCTGCCTCCCCAGTTCTGGGAAAGGTGTGGAGACATCATGCCAGCCTTTTCAATATGTAATTTAAAAAATTTATTTGCATGTGTGTATGTATTGTCATGCCTGGAGCATACAGCTTTATGTGGGTGCTGGGGAAATGAACCTGGGTCGGCAGGTTTTACAAGGAAACACCTTTAACTGCTGAGCCATCTCTTCAGCACCCCCTTTTCTACTTTTTTTGTAAAAAATATTTTATTTATTTGAGAGAGAGAAAGAGAGGCAGATATATATAGAGAATGGGCACACCATGGCCTATAGCCACTGCAAATGAACTCCAGACATGTGTGCCACCTTGTACATCTGGCTTTATGTGGGTACTAGGGAATTGAACCTGGGACCTTGGGCTTTGCCAGCAAGTGTCCTAAGTACTAGGCCATGTCTCCAGCCCCCTTCTCTTTCTCCTCCTTCCTTCCTCTTCTTTCTTCTTCCTCCTCCTCTTCCTTCTTCCTCTTTTCTTTTTTTTCTTTTGTGTGGTTTTTCAAGGTAGAATCTCGCTTTAGCCCAGGCTGACCTGGAATTCACTATGTAGTCAGGGTCACCTTGAACTCAAGGTAATCCTCCTAACGCTGCCTCCCGAGTGTTGGGATTAAAGGCGTGCACCATCATACCTATCTCCTTTTTAAAAAAAAATTTTATTTATTTGAGAGAGACAGAAAGAGGCAGATATAGAGAGAATGGTCATGCCAGGGCCTCTAGCCACTGCAAACAAACTCCAGATACATGTGCCACCTTGTGCATCTGGCTTTACATGGGTACTGGGGAATCAATCCTGGGTCCTTAGGCTCTGCAGGCAAGCACCTAAACCATAGAGTAGTCTGTCTAAACCCCCCCCCCATTTTTTCTTTCTTTCTTTTTTAGAGGAAGGGTCTCATTCTAACCCAGGCTGAGCTGGAACTCTCTCTACAGTACCAGGCTGGCTTTGAACTCATGGCAAGCACCTTAATTGCTAAGCCATCTCTCTAGCCCATCTTCCCCCAATTTTTTAGTTATGAGTGACAGAGAGGGAGGGAGAGAGAGATTGAGAGAAAGGGTGCACCAGGGCCTCCATCCACTGCAAATGAACTCCAGATATATGCATCACCTTGTGCATCTGGCTTACATGGTTGCTGGGGAGTCAAACCCAGGTCCTTAGTCTTTGCAGGCAAGCGCCTTAGCTGCTAAGCCATCTCTTCACTCCTGTCTTCCTTCCTTCCTTCCTTCCTTCCTTCCTTCCTTCCTTCCTTCCTTCCTTCCTTCCTTCCTTCCTTCCCTCCTTCCCTCCCTCTCTCTCTCTCTCTTTCTTTCTTTCTTTCTTTCTTTCTTTCTTTCTTTCTTTCTTTCTTTCTTTCTTTTTCTTTCTTTTTTGAGTCAGGGTTTCACTCTGTCTAGCCCAAGCTACCCTTAAACTCACTCTGTAGTCCCAGGCTGGCTTCAAACTCACAGTGATCCTACCTCAGCTTCCCAAGTGCTGGGATGGAAGGTCTGTGTACCACACCCAGCTCTGGATGGATTTTTCAGTCTGTGGCCTGCTCATGAGTGGCTTACACTGTTCTCCCTTTTTTCCCAGGTTTTCTTTCCGGTCTGGGAAGCAGATCTAAATTGAAAGTCATAGCAAGGCAGTGGTCTTCAGCCTTGAGAAGAAAATCAACAAGATGCCTTCTAGAATTGTCCCTCTACACTGTTTGTCTACGTGGTGCCTGCTCCTTTTTCCTGCTCTCACAGCAGCCTGAGGAGGAGGAAGATGACATTCTCATGGGTTCACTTGCTCCCTGGTTGTAGAACTGGAAACGTTTGGCCAGGACCAAGCACCAAGAAATTAAGAAAGGAGAAGGAACATGCATCAGGGCCACCTCTTGCCTCAACTGCCCAGAGAAGCCTCTGGCAGGCATATAGCTCCATGGATAACCCGTCCTTTAACGTGTGGCAAAGAGAGAAAAGTGGGAAAATATGGAATTGACTTCAGTGATATTTCATGAATCCTCAATTTTGCTCAACTTTCTTTCCATGATTTTGTATTAAAGTGGCTTTTGTAGTTTCTGTAGCTGTTTTAGGGTGGTCTCTTAGAATTAAGTCAGTCTGTATAGTATGTATGTGTGTGAGCATATGGCACATAATATTTTTCTGAACCTCCATTATGTTTTTTTTTTGTTGTTGTTGTTTTTTTTTTTTTTTTTTTGCAAGGTAGGGTCTCACTCTGGTCCAGGCTGACCTGGAATTAACTACGTAGTCTCAGGGTGGCCTCGAACTCTCAGCGATCCTCCTACCTCTACCTCCCGAGTGCTGGGATTAAAGGCGTGCGCCACCACGCCCGGCTCCATTATGTTGTTTTGAAAGACAAAGTTGCTGCAAGTTTGGCATGGAGGAATAAACCTTTAATCTCAACACTTCGGAGGCTAAGGTAGCAGGATTGCCATGAGTTTGAGGCCAGCTTGGAACTAGAGAGAGTTCCAGGTCATCCTGGGCTAGAATGGGACCCTTCCTTGGGTGGGGGAGAGAAGGAAAAATTTGCTGCAAATTATAAAATGCTATTTGTTTTTAAAAAGTATTTATTTATTTGAGAGAGAGAGAGAGAGGAAGGGGCAGAAAGAAAGAGAATGGGTGCGCCAAGGCTTCCAGCCACTGCAAACGAACTCCAGATGTATGTACCCCCTTGTGCATCTGGTTTACATGGGTCCTAGGAAATTGAACCAGGGTCCTTAGGCTTTGCAGGCAAATGTCTTAACCACTAAGCCATTTCCCCAGCCGAAGATGCTATTTGTTTTTAATGTTCATCCTGATCAGAGATATAAAAATGCAAAACAGCCGGCATGGTGGCGCACACCTTTAATCCCAGCACTCAGGAGGCAGAGGTAAGAGGATCACTGTGAGTTCAAGGTCACCCTGAGACTACATAGTGAATTCCAGGTGAGGCTGAGCTAGCGTGAGAGCCTACCTCAAAAAAAAAAAAAAAAAAAAAAAAAAAAAAAAAACAACCACTCAGCCATCAGGGAAACTCAGTATGGAGAACTCCACAGCTGTCCAAAGAAACCCCTGAGCTGCCATGCACACCTGTGGGGCCCAACTCCTGAGTAATGCTGTTTTTTTGTTTAGTGTGTTCCACTGCACAATGAACAATCTGATTTGTTATTTATTTATTTATTTACAAGAACAGACTGAGGGGGGTGTACAGTTAGGATGACTGGACCCCTGAAGGTAAAAAAAGGCAGGAAGGTGTGCACTTGCTAGAAATCAAAGAGGATCTGACTTTTTATCTCTTGCCTAGTTCCCTAGACCTGTTTTTTCACAATCAACCAAGACCCCCTCCTGGGAGGGAGGTCTTTCATAGGATTTAAACATTGTGGTTAATCAAGTTCAGCCCCCAGAACGTGGTGTCAGGTAGCTCTTCCTGAGACAGCCCCTAGCTTTAACCAACCAGCTGTCTCTGTTTCATCTGAGCCAGAAGACAGCCCACCACCACTAAAGGTTATAAATACCTTGGCAAGGGGAAGGCAGGCTCTCTGATCACATGGGAACTTCCAGCTGTGGATGAGATTTTTCCCTCAGCTGGGCCTGAGCTGGCTCAACCTGGGCCTAGACCCAGGCCTAGAAGGGAGGGCCACTTAGCCCTTACTCACCACATGGGCTCCTTTACCTCCTCCAGCTCCCCACATGTCAAGATCTCCTTGAACTTTCTTTTCTCTCTTCTCTTTCATTGGTTTTTCCAGGCCCTCCACATAGAATCTCAAGCTATGGGGGTGCCTTTCCTTGGCTCAGTAATTCTCTCAATACATATAATAATTTAATAATTATCCTTCTCAGTATTTAAAAAAATTATTTATTTACTTATTAGAGACAGAGAAAGGGAGAGAGAATGGGTGTGCCAGGCCTCTGGCCACTGCAAATGAATTCCAGACACATGTGCCACCATGTGCATCTGGCTTACGTGGGTCCTGGGGAATAGAGCTCGAACCAGGGTCCTTAGGCTTCACAGGTAAGTGCTTAACTGCTAAGCCATCTCTCCAGCCCCTTCTCAGTCTTTTTTATTAAATTCTTTGATTAAAATTAGAAATGAGGCCAGTTTGGTGATGCACGCCTTTAATCCCAGCACTTGGGAGGCAGAGGTAGGAGGATTGCCATGAGTTCAAGGCCACCCTGAGACTCCAGAGTGAATTCCAGGTCAGCCTGAGCTAAAGTGAAACCCTCCCTCAAAAAAAGAAAGAAAGAAGGAAATGAGGGCTGGAGAGATAAATGGCTTAGTGGTAAAAGGCACTTGCATGGGAAGGACTCCTGTTCAAGTACTCCAGATCCTACATAGCCTGACTCAGCAGTGACACAAGAATGCAATGTTGCACAGACCCACAAGGGGGCACACAGAAAGGCTGAAAGGCCCTGGATTGTCCATTCTCTGTCTCTCAAAAAAAAAAAAAAAAAAAAAAATTAGAAACAAACCTAGGGATTGGGATTCAAGCACTTTTCTGTACCCCTAACACCCATTACAGTTGGCAACCATGAAGGCACAATCTTTTTGTTTGTTTGTTTTTTCAAGGTAAGGTCTCACTCTGGTCCAGGCTGACCTGGGATTCACTATGTAGTCAGGGTGGCCTCGAACTCATGGTGATCCTCCTACCTCTGCTTCCCGAGTGCTTGGATTAAAGGCGTGTGCCACCATGCCCAGCTAGGGACAATCTTGAGAAGGAAAATTATGATTATTATATTATGGGAGATAAATGGGAAGCATGTTCTCCAGCTGATAGCACGACTTGGGGTATTTCTGCTGCTTCTTTCCACTTGCAGAAAAACTGGATTGCTTTCTCTTCTTATTTTTTTTATTTCTTATTTTTGAGGTAAGGTCTCTCTCTTACTTAAGACTGACCTGGAATTCACTATGTAGTCTCAGGTGGCCTCGAATTTATGGTGATCCTCCTACCTCTGCCTCCTGAGTGCTGGGATTAAAGGTGTGTGCCACCATGCCTGGCCTGACTCCACAGTTTTGAACCATGTGACTTTTAAGTTGCTTGGTAAAAAGAAGTAATTTTAATTTAAACTGTGCCTGATATTTTCTCCTTTGTTTAACTTTAAACAAATAAGATGTTATTTATAGACATGGTTTGGTTTCATTACATTTCATTTATTTCAAGGTTTTTTTTTTTTAACTTTCTTTTTTAAAAAAAAATTTTTAATTTTTTATTTATTTATTAGAGACAGAGAGAGACAGAGAGAGAGAGGGAGAGTGAGAATGGGCATGCCAGGGCCTATAGCCACTGCAAAGAACTCCAGACGCATGTGCCCCCTTGTGCATCTGGCTTACGTGGGACCTGGAGAATCAAACCAGGATTCTTAGGCTTCACAGGCAAATGCCTTAACCGCTAAGCCATCTCTCCTGCTCTCAAGTTTTTTTTTTTTTGTTTGTTTGTTTGTTTGGCTTTAAAGGTCAGATTTAACTGAAGCCTACAGTGAACTGAAATTGTATATAAACGGGCCATAATTTGTTATTTAATATCATAAATATAATTACTGAGTTTATGTTCTAGGTCAACTTCAACTTACACAAAGGATTACTGAAAACAACAAAATTCTCCCTGAGGTGGTGGCTCATAATTTGCCAGGTATTTTTAAAGATTGTAAGGAGAAGGCAACTGGCCTGAGTTCCAGGCCAGCCTGCCTCAAGACAAAAACAAAAGTTTGCCTTAGTTACTCTTAATAAAATAGTTTCCAAGTGCATTACAGTTATTGATAAAGATTATCCCTAAAATTATTGTCATGTTTTGCCTGTATTCAGAGGCTTATAACTTTAAAAAAAAATTTTTTTTTGGTTTTTCGAGGTAGGGTTTCACTCTGGTCCAGGCTGACCTGGAATTAACTATGTAGTCTCAGGGTGGCCTCGAACTCTCAGCGATCCTCCTACCTCTGCCTCCCAAGTGCTGGGATAAAAGGCGTGCGCCACCACGCCCGGCTAACTTTTTAAATTTTGTTTTGTTTTTTGAGGTAGGGTCTTGCTCCAGCTCAGGCTGACCTGGAATTCACTATGTACCTACCTCTGCTGGGATTAAAGGTGTATACCACCATGCCTGGCCTAAGTCTACAATTTTTAAGAGACTATCCAGTCTAGTCTAGAATACCATTCCAATGGGTTCATTACTGATTCCTAGAACCCTGAAGAAGAACGCTACCATCTAGGTTGGAGTCATTGGAAGGAGTTTCTGCATCTTGGAGATGAGTGCCAACTTGGGAAATTAATCCATGCCCTGGGCTGGCCAGATGGCTTGCCGCACAAACTTAAGTACCTGTAATCAATCTCAGTGTGCTAACAGCAGGCGGGAGGTGGAGACCGAGAGTCCCGCTAGTGCTCATGAGCCAGCATGCTTGGCAAAAGCAGTAGTGAACAATGAAAGACAAAGTGGAAGGCAAAGACTGACATCTGAGGTTGTCTACATGCGCCCACGCACACATAACAACAAAATAAAAAACCTCATGCATCCCAACTCAGAGTCACAAACAGAAACCAAAAGCTTTTGTTATGTTTTTCTTGTTGGTTTGTTTTTTGTTTGTTTTCAATGTAGGGTATTACTCTTGAGGTTGATCTGGAATTCACTATGTAGTCTCAGGGTGGCCTCGAACTCAGGCTGATCCTCCTACTTCTGCTTCCCAAATGCTGGGATTAAAGATGTGAACCACCACACTCAGTTCAAAGGTATGGTAAGACAAACTAAGACCACAGAAGTGAATTCCACAATGTGTGTGTGTGGGGGGAGGCCTGCCTGGCAGGGATGCAGAGAAAGGTCAGCTCTGAGGACTGTTGTAGGAAGTTCAGCTCTGGGATCATTCCTAGAGGCAGCAAATTGAAGGATCCTACTTTTTTTTTTTTTTTTTTTTTTTTTTGGGTTTTTTGGGTTTTTCAAGGTAGGGTCTCACTCTAGCTCAGGCTGACCTGGAATTCACCCTGTAGTCTCAGGGTGGCCTCGAACTCATGGCGATCCTCCTACCTCTGCTTCCCGAGTGCTGGGATCAAAGGCGTGCGCCACCACGCCCGGCGGATCCTACTTTTTAATCCAGTCTGCAAACCTATGTCTTTTGGTTGGGGCATTCAGGCCATTGATATTAAGAGTTATTATTGAAAGGTGTGTATTTATTTTTGCCATTTTTCTTTTTTTGTAGTTCTTCTGGTTTCATCTTTGCTCTCTTGTATTAACTAGTATTGGAGTATGGTTTTTTTCCAGGTTCCTTATATGTGTGCTTTTCTTTCTCTTCAGCATGGAGGATCCTTTCAAGTATTTTCTGTAGACCTGGTTTTGTCTTCAAATATTCCTTTAGCCTGTCTTTTATTGTGGAATGTCCTTATTTCTCCATGTATTTGAATGGACATCTTTGCAGGATAAAGTCACCTTGGTTGACAGTTGTTAT
Organism: Orientallactaga sibirica; assembly: GCA_036365145.1. Taxonomy (NCBI): domain Eukaryota; kingdom Metazoa; phylum Chordata; class Mammalia; order Rodentia; family Dipodidae; genus Orientallactaga; species Orientallactaga sibirica. The sequence continues at coordinate 25,563,630 of JAEOAD010000026.1, read as the reverse complement.
CTTTCAGAACTTGGAATACATCACTCCAAGCCCTTCTGGCTTTTAAAGTTTGTGTTGAGTAATCTGCTGTGATCCTGATGGGCTTGCCTTTGTAGGTGACTTGCTTTTTCTCTCTAACTGCTTTCAATATATATTTTTGGTTTGTATGTTTGGTAGTTTAATTATAATATGGCGGGGAGAGGTTCTTTCCAGGTTTTGTCTGTTTGGTGTTCTAAAGGCTTCCTGTATCTGCATTGGCATCTTTTTCCCAATTTGGGGGAAGTTTTCTTCTACGATTTTGTTGAAAACACCTACTATGCCTTTGGAGTGAAATTCTTCTCCTTCTAACTAAATTCTTATGTTTAACCTTTTCATAGTGTCCCAAATATCTTTAAATTCCCATTCATACCTGCTATTAGTTTGCCTTTCTATTTGTTGGAGTGTATTAAATCTGCCACCTGGTCTTCTAGTTTAGATATTCTGTCCTCTCCTTCATCCATTCTACGGGTTTGATTTTCTACAGAGATTTTATTTCACTGTGTTCTTCATTTCTAGTATTTCTGACTTGTTTTTCTTTATTATGTTTATTTCCTTATTTATGTCTTGTTTGACCTCCTTATTGCATTACATTGGGTACCTATGTCTTCTTTGATTCCTTTGATTTCCTCTTTGAGTTCTTTGAATATATTTACAATCATTCTTTTGAAATCTTTTTCAGGCATTTCCTCTTAATTCAGTCTCACTGAAGGTCATTTCTGATGCATTTATCCACTTTTTGGTGGATTTATATTGTCTTGATTTTTTTTGTGTTTATTGTATTATAATGTAGAGATTTTTGCATCTTGGATTAATTTAATGCTTGGGTTTTGTAATTATCTGCAGTAATATTAGATGTATCAATCTAGTGTTATATATCTTCAGGGTAGGAGCTTAAAGTGCTAGGTATGACTCTTAAGACTCAGAGTAACCAGAAAAATGACCCTAGGTGTTGGGTTTGCCTGCTATGGGAGTATTCAAGTAGGCTGAATGGAACAGAATACAGACAAAGTCTAAAAATTTACCTAAATAATGTACTCATTCAATGAAAATCAGCACAGAATATTTATGCAAAAGTAGGTATTATGACAAACAGATCCTCTAACAAAGTCATAGTCCCTAAGGATGTGTGCTGCCCCACACCCTTAATCCTGTCAACTGGGAGGCTGATTTCTGGTTTGTAGAGGGTTCCAAGGTCAGCTTGTGACCTAGTGAGACCTTTCCCCATTGAATGACAGAAGAGGAAACAAAGGCACTATAAATCAGGAAGCAACAAATGAGCAGCCCAAAATATAGCTTATTTAAGAATGGCAAATCCGACCATCCATCAGATTTAACATATAATTTACCCTGACATGGATGGTGCAATTAGCTCTTCCCATGCAAGCCTATACACCAGGCTTATTTGTTGTGTACTAACCTGGTGTAATCTCAGTTACCTTTTGGGACGGCTTTGATCTCAGCTATGCTGCATGGCCGCTTAGTCCTTCTTTGCTGTGCTGTGGGCTCAGGAAGGCCAGCTGGGTCTGTGGGCCGCTGCTCTGATCATGCAGGGTGCTGTGTAGGTGAGCTCCCTACCCCAGATCTCTGGTGCTTATGCTGGCAGTGGGGGAGGGGAGGCTGTGGGTGGTGGTTGAAGTCCACCTTCTGGTCCACGCAATCCTTTTCCTCACAAGCAGCTCCGTTGGTCTCGTCCACATTTCTTGAGTTTGTGAGGAGGCCGGTGTGATTGGAAAATCCCCTCACCTGGCTTTAAAATCCTACAGCTAAGGCGGAACCTGGCGTATGCAGCTGTGTGGAACTCGCCCCTGTGGCTGGAGCCGCTTCTGCCAGCTTCTGTGGGCTCTAGACAATCTGGATCTCTCCTACTTCTGTGCTGCGGTTGATAATTTACTGTACACCTCACTTTTTAGTAGAAGGGTGTATTTTGCTGCTGGGTTTTTGTTTTTTGGGTTTTTTTTTTTTTTTTTTTTTTTTGCTTTTCTCCCCTAGGCTGTTTTGGCATGGTTCCTATGCCACCATCTTAACTGGAATTTTTTTTTTTTTTTTTTTTTGAGGTAGGGTTTCACTCTAGTCCAGGCTGACCTGGATTTCACCATGGAGTCTCAGGGTGGCCTTGAACTCAAGGCAATACTCCTACCTCTGCTTCCTGAGTGATGGGATTAAAGGTGTGCACCATCACATCTGGCTTAAACATAAGCTATGAATTCCTGATCTTCCTGTATCCACCTCTCCAGATCATGCACCCACATTAAAAAATAAAAAAGAATGCATTAAGGGTTGGAGAGATGGCTTAGCAGTTAAAGTGCTTAACTACAAAGCATAAGGACTCAAGTTCGACTCCCCAGAACCACAAGGTGATGCATGTGCACAGGTAGCACAAGGTGGCATACTCGTCTGGAGTTTGTTCACAGTGGCTAAGACCCTAGCATGCCAATTCCCTCATTCTCACTTTTTTTTTTCCCAAGGTAGAGTCTCACTCTAACTCAGGCTGACCTGGAATTCACTATGTAGTCTCAGGGTGGCCTTGAACTCACAGTGATCCTCCTACCTGTGCCTCTTTAAGTGCTGGAATTAAAGGCGTGTCACCATACCTGGCTCATATGCATTAATTTTTTTTTCCCAAGGTAGTGTTTCACTCTAGCCCCGACTGACCTAGAATGCAGTATGGAGTCTCAGGGTAGCCTTGTACTCACAGCGATCCTCCTACATCTGCCTCCTGAGTGCTGGGATTAAAGGCGTGCACCACCATGCCCACTTTTTTTTTTTGGCTTTTCAAGGTAGGGTCTTGCTCTAGCTCAGGCTGACCAGGAATTCACTATGTAGTCTCATGGTGGCCTCGAACTCACAGTAATCCTCCTACCGCTGCCTTCCAAGTGCTGGGATTAAAGACGTGTGCCACCACGCCTGGCAACAACCTTTTTTTTTTTTTTATTTGAGAGAGATAGAGAATGGGTGCACCAGCAGCCTCTCAGAATGAACTCTAGACGTGCACCCCCTTGTGGGCAAGTGCGGCATTGTGCCCTTGCATCACTTTGCGTCTGGCTAAATATGGGACCTGGAAATTGGAACTGGCATTCTTAGGCTTGGCAGGCAGGCGCCTTATTCGCCAAGCCATCTCTCCAGTCCAGCAACCCTTTTTTAAAGTAAAAAACAGCAGGAAATAAAACCTCACATCTTTCTACCTCCACCTTATAAAAACAGAAAGACACATAGGTGGCCTTGCCTGGCAATAAATATTTTAATATTTGTTTCATTTTTATGATGACAAATAATTTTCAAGTTTATTTCCTTTTTTGTTTGTTTGCTATTTAAATACAAAGCTAAATCACAAAATAGGTACAACCAAGACATTTAATCTCACAGTTAGATGCTCCTGTCGGATCCTCCTCCAATTCTGTGACCAGGCTAGCAGGGGTGGGGGTGTGGGTAGGGGGTGCGGGGAAGACTTTCTTAGGTAGCACCGTCATGAGGCCAGGGGTCAAGGGCAAGGGTAGGTTCTCATACCTGTATCCATTCACATTTACCTGGCTCCCGAGCCCCAGTCCTTGGATTGAAGGTGAAGAGTGAGAATCAGGTCCTCCCCTAGGGAGGGAGAAGGAAGCCACCTGCTCCTGCTATCACATTTGCGCCTTCTCCTGGTTTCCTGGCCACTGAGCTGCTGGCTGCCACAAACACCTGGTCTCTGAGGCTGGCAGGCTCATCAGGACACCAGGGAATCTAACAAACAGGTCTTGGCAGCAGAAGAGGGAGTGAAATGGGGAGGGGATCAGTTTTAGTAATTTCTGGTCCCACTACAAAACTTTTCTTTTGATTAGAATAGAATACCATCTTAAATCTCCTCTAAAAAAAAAAAACAGATAAAAATGAAAAGAATACCAAAATAAAAGAAAAGCACAGCCACTTCACTCACTTCAAGACCTATATACATGTAAGTTGTTTTCTGTGGATTTTTTCCATTTTTCTTCAATTTTTTGTTTTTTTATTTTTACCTTTTATTTTTTAAAATAAATTCAGAGTTCACATTTCTATAAAGAATGAATGCAGTTTCAGGGAAACAGTGCTTTTCCCGGCACACCTCATGTCTGATGCCCACCCTGATGCTTCGAGGTGCCTGGGAAAGCAGCGAGCCCATGGAAGAGAAGGCCTGCGCTTGGCTGGTGCCTCCAGGCCCCAGGCAGGTAAGCTTTCAAGAAAGCAGAGGGGAAGACTAACTCACTGCTTTTTAAAAAATATTCATACACTTTGATGCGTGTCTGTTGAGACTATGAGAACAAGAGCTTGGAGACATCCCGTCCAGGCCATGCATGGGGGGCAGTGGTGCCCTTGCACCTGCCTGTCATGGGACATTAGGGTGCGGGGGAGTTCTGGCTTTCAACGCGGGGCAAAGCCTCGCCCAGCTTCCTAGTTCAAGGTTGACTCTTTCCTCTAAAATCTGTGCCGAGTCTTTGACTGCATGCACGGGAAGCATGAACGTTCGACTTGTATGCAAAAAGGTACAAAAACAACTAGAATATAAAAGTTTTGGTAATATAAGGCCATCTGTTCAAGTCCACCTTGGAAACCTGTAACAGATATTTAAATACTACAGTGAAAAGGCATCTTATTATACTTTTTAAAAACATCTGAATTCGCTAAGTATGTAAAAAAAATCATTTCCCTTTGAGAGCACTTTGTCCTTTGAAGAAGGGGAGGTGGAGGGGAGGGCACCACTGTGGCTAATGCTTCAGCCACGGGTAGGCTTCAATGGAGGCCTTGCTGCGGTCGCCATAGTCATACAGGAGCTCCTCTCCGGCTGCGATGTCACGCGAGGCGATGAGGATGAGGTGAGGCACGCCATCGATGTCATGCAGTTTGGTTTGGCAGTTCCCACATTTGCTGTGGTTGATCAGTCTCCCTAGGCGATTTGTCTCTCGAGTGGCATCCACGCTGGTGTAAGAGGGGATTACATTGATAAAGAGGTTTTAACCTGGCCAGGGTCATGAGCCTCGGGGACAGAATCTAAAAGGCTCTTTATGTAAGAGGAGAGGTAACTACAGTTTCTCAAAATATAATAGCCCCAGCTAGAAAGGAGAAGTTAATTTGTAGAGCTGCTCAGACCAAATGCGTCTGTGAGCTCCTCTGCTGCTGGGTGGATGACATCAGATGGGAACAGCTGTGAACACGGTGACCTGCTCTGCACCAGAAGTGCATCTATCTGGGCACAGTAATGCATGCCTGGAATCCTAAAACTAGGGAGGCTGAAGCAGGACAACTGAATTACAGGCCAGCCTGAGCTACTACACTGTCTCAAAAAGCTAAAAAACAAGGGCTGAGCATGACGGCACACACCTTTAATCCCAGCACTAGAGAGGCAGAGGTAGGAGGATCACCATGCATTCAAGACCACCCTGAGACTACCAAGTGAGCTCTAGAACAGCCTGGGCTACCTCAAAAAAACCCAAAACAAACAAACAAACAAACAAACAAAAAACCTAATCCACAGAATCAGAAGGTCTCCAGGTGCCCAGCCCTCTTCTCTGAGGGTGGAAAAACCACAGCAATGCACTTACCAGTAAGTTTTGCTCAGATACTGAAAATAGTACATGTAGCAGCCCGTGGAGGGGTCTTGTGCATACAGAGCCTCCCGCTTCTTGGCGTCAGTGATCTCAATGAGGTCCCCGTGGTATTCTACCACAAAGTCGCCCCTGCAGAACTGCTTGGTGGCAATCACGCCCCTGCCTTTGCCATCAATGAGGTCAATCTGTCAGGAAACAAGGACAGTGTCAGGTGCCAGGAGGTGCAGCAGGCTTCCTGAGAACTACCAACTTTCTTAGCTAGGCCTCATTAAGAGTAAAATGCACTTATATTCTCCATATGGTTCAAAAGTTTGTACTACGTGTATACAGTTGTGTGGTCACCAGCATGGACCAATGTTGGCTCCTGTGCATTGATGACGAAGTGCTGTGTATATCAGGCCCTCAATAGAGGTCTGTTGGTAGGCTGCTGTCCTACTTCGCTGATGAGGAAAGAGACTTGGAAAGCAGAGCCACAAACAAGTCCATAGCCATGGTACTATGAGGTGGTATAATGGGGGAACTCCATTCCATACGGCACTATGCTCACTGGGTTAGGAGCAGGGCACAGTGGGCTAACCTTGACTGTATTCTACCATTACTCTCTGCTAACTCTACTTCACTGTTACACATAGAGCCTTAAGACGACTGCTCAAGGGGCCTGGAACTTAAGCTGAAGCTCCCCTACCTAGATGGTGTGTGGAAATGGAAGCTTTCTGACCTTGGTCTCACCTGGCCACCATACCCTTGAGGAAAGAGGACTCCCCTGGCACCTAAATCATTTGTGTATGATTAGTGTATGAAATATATTAAGAGAAGCCTGGAGTGTAGCTAGTGGTAGAGAATGTGCTTATCACACGTGGGCCCTGGGTTCAAATCCCAGCACCAATACAAAAGCAAGAAAAGAGCAATTTAAAAAAAAAAATTTTTTTTTAGAATGGGCACGCCAGGGCCTCTAGCAGCTGCAAATGGACTCCAGATGCATGCTCATTTGCAAGCAGAGAAAGGAGAGATAAAATGGGCATACCACAGCTTCCAGCCACTGCAAACAAACTCCAAATGCATGTGCCACTTTGTACCTCTGGCTTTACATGGGTACTGGGGAATCGAACCTGATTCATTAGGATTTGTAAGCAAGTGCTTTAACTGCTGAGCCATCACTCCAGCCCAAATACATATACATTATCTTGCCACGTGAAAAAAAAAAATAAATAATTTTTAAGGCGTGGTGACACACACCTTTAATCCCAGTACTCAGGAGACAGAGGTAGAAGGATTACCATGAGTTCGAGGCCACCCTAAGAATACAGAGTGAATTTCAGGTCAGCCTGGGCTAGAGTGAGACCCTACCTCAAAAAAACAAAAAAAAAAAAAAAAAGTTTAAAAATACTAAGGGTCTGAAGATATGGCTTAGTTGTTAAAGTGCTTGCCTGCAAAACCTAAGGACCAAGGTTTGATTCCTCAAAACCAACATAAAGCCGGGCGTGGTGGCGCACGCCTTTAATCCCAGCACTCGGGAGGCAGAGGTAGGAGGATGTGTTTAGAGAGTTGAGACTTTCCAGGTCAGCCTGGACCAGAGTGAGACCCTACCTCGAAAAAAAAAAAAAAAAAAAAAAACCAACATAAGCCAGATGCACATTCTTTAGAGTTTCACTTTGCAGTGGCTGAAGGCCCTAAATCACCCATAAACTTTCACTCTCAAATAAATAAATATTTTTTTTAAATAGCCAGGTGTGGTGGCACATGCCTTTAATCCCAGCACTTGGGAGGCAGAGGTAGGAGGATCACTGTGAGTTTGAGGCCACCCTGAGACTACATAGTGAAGTCCAGGTCAGCCTGAGCTAGAGTGAGACCCTACCTTGGAAAAGCAAAAATAAATAAATAAATAAATAAATAAATAAATAAATAAAGCCCAGGTATCATGCTAAATGAGGAAGCCAGAACAACCAGCAAACACTGTAATCCCATGGACATGAATGGAATGCAGGCATCATGTCTACAGACAGACAGCAGACTGGCAGTTGCCAGTACTGGGGGCAGAAGATAGGGAATACTCAAATGCTCACAAGTGCAAGGGTCGCATGGGAAAGTAAAACAGTTCTGGACTCAGACAAGGATGGTTGCTGTACCACATTCAAGTTTCTCATGGGTTGGAGAGATGGCATGGTTTCAGGTAAACCTGAAACTGATTGAGCTCGAGTGTGGCCATGCTTGTCTATAACCTTAGTTCTATAAAAAGGAGGAGAGAATCACTTAGGCTTATGAAAAACAGCTCTGGTACCAGTAAGAGACTCTGGCTCAAAATATGAATGGGTGGAAGAGTGATAGAGTGAGCACCTGACATTCTGCTCTGCCCCCTGTAGGTGAACCTGTGGGGCATTGCAAGGACATGCACTACACATACCATACTACATGCACACATACACACAAGCAAAAACGTCTCCGCCTGGCATGGTGGCGCATGCCTTTAATCCCAGCACTTGGGAGGCGGAGGTAGGAGGATCGCCATGAGTTCGAGTCCTACCTGAGATAGTGAATTCCAGGTCACCCTGAACTAGAGTGAGACCCTACCTCAACCCTCCCCCAAAAGTCTCAAAGTACATGTTGTGTTTCTTTCTTTTTTTTTTTTTTTTGTAAAGATTTTATTTTTATTTGTTTATTTATTAGAGACAGAGAGAATGAGTATGGATGCGCCAGGGCCTCTAACCACTGCAGACGAACTCCAGACACATGGTGGCACCATGTGCATCTGGCTTACGTGGGACCTGGAGAATTGAACTTGGATCCTTAGGCTTTGTAGGCATGCGCCTTAACAGCTAAGCCATCTCTCCAGCCCCGTGTTGTGCTTCTTCATAAAACATTTCCTTGAGTTTTTGTACTAAGGGCTGAAGAGCTAGCTCAGTGGGTAAAGTGCTTATCTCACAAGCATGAGGACCTGAGTTCAATCCCTAGTACTCATATAAAAATGCCAGGTGTGGTGATATATTACTATAATCCCGTGCTGGGAAAGTGAAGATAGGAGGACCACTGGGGCTCCCTAGCCAGCCAGTCTGTCTTAACAAGTGAGTTTCAGGCCAATGTGAGACCCTGTCCCAAAGGAGGTAGATGGTGGTCCTGAGGACGACACCCTGGTTGTCCTCTGGCCTATCTATCCACATTGCATCCCACACATACTCACCACACACATGCAGAGGCAAAACAAAACAAAACAAGCACAAGGACTATGCATCTGGGTCTCTGACAACCCAATGGAGTGTGACTTGGGCATGACTTGCACATGACTGCAGCAAGGTTAAAGCATGATGCACAAGCAAGGAGCACGGGGCACAGAAGGGATGGGAGTCAGTCACTTGGCAGAAACACTCTTGCCCTCACCTTCATGCCTTCTTCCTTCCCGCTCTCGATCAGCTCATCTATTCTTTTCCGTTCTTCAGACTGGAATACAGAGGAGGAAAAAAGGGCAGTGTCAGTGTCAGCTCCCACCATGCCACAGGACTGGTGACATCAGCCTGCAGTGACCCCAAAGCTCTGAGTACCCCTCCTCTCAGCACATATCTGTGGTGAGCAATCTGTCATCTACATTCAATTTGCCCTGTAGTAGGAGAGACACAGCACCATCCAAAGGGCAGATCTTTGGCTTGTTGAGTCATGGTCTGTGTGTGTAGCTCAGGCTGATCTTAAACACATAGTCTTGCTGTCCTAGCCTTCTGAGCGCTGGGATGGCAGGCAGTGCCACCACACTCGGCTTGTTTGGATGTTAAGTGTCCCAAAGCACAATGTGGGAAAGGGGTTGGCCCCAGTGTATTGCTACTAAGAGCTAGAGGAACCTTTAAAAGGTGGAGTCTTGGACAGTCATGGTGGCACATACTTTAAATCCCAGCAGAGGTAGGAGGATCGCCATGAGTTTGAAGCCACCCTGAGAATACATAATGAATTACAGGTAAGCCTGGGCTAGAGTGAGACCCTGCTTAGGGGCTTGGGGACTGAGGCAATGGCTCGGAGGTAAGAACACTTGTTAAGCAAGTATGAAATCCTGAGTTAGATTCCTGGTAAAAAGCCTGGCATAAGCTGGGCGTGGTAGCACACACTTTTAATCCCAGCTCTCGGGAGGCAGAGGTAGGAGGAATGCCATGAGTTCAAGGCCACCCTGAGAATAGAGAATGAATTCCAGGTCAGCCAGTCTAACCAAAATATGGAAGTTCCAAGATCAGTGAGAGAATCTGTCTCAAGGAAATAAGGCAGTCATGTGACAGGCCTTAATATGTCTGCTGGGGACACTGGTGAACAATGACCAGGTCTCTGCAACCTCTAGGACTGTTCCAAATCCAGTCACTTCCTCTCTATCCCTACTGCTACCATTAGTTAAGTGATACCTGACAACAGTGTCCTTGGTCTCTTAGGCTTCCACTCTGAACCATGATTGCATTCTCTACCCAGCAAAATGGGGCTAGGGTCATTTGAAAATGTAAATGAGCTCATGTCATTCCAGTGTGTTCACTTAATAGCAAGTACCCAATACTGCTAAGGAGTAGTAAGAATTTATCAGGGTGACTTAAGATGTTAACAATGGGAGAGGCTGGTTGACAAACAGGTCTGTGGGACTTATCTGTATATTCTTTATAACTGCAGTCCAGCCTGACCTGACCTGGAACTCGTTCTGTACTCCCAGGATGGCCTCGAACTTGCAGCAATCCTTCTATCTCTGTCTCCTGAGGGCTGGGATTAAAGTGTGCACCATTGCCCAGCTTTTCCTTCATCAAAAAAAAATAAAATTTTGGTAGGAGGATCGCCGAGAGTTTGAGGCTACGCTGAAACTACATAGTGAATTCCAGGTCAGCCTGAGCTACAGTGAGACCCTACCTCGGAAAACCAAAAATAAATAAATAAATAATAAATAAATTTTATTTATTTATATTCACAAGCAGACAGAGAGGGAGTGAGAAATAATATGAGCACACCAGGTCTTCTTGCCATTGCAAATGGTCTTCAGATACATGCATCACTTTGTGTATCTGACTTTATGTGCATATTGGGAAATTGAACCCGCACCATCAGGCTTTACAAGCAAGTACCTTTAACTCCTGAGTCATCTCCCCAGCCTGCCTTTCTTTTTTAAAAAATAGATTTTATTTACTTATTTGACAGAGAGAGAGAGAGAGAGAGAGAGAGAGAGAGAGGAATGGGTGTGCTAGGGCCTCTAGCCACTGCAAACAAACTCCAGACACAGGCACCCCCTTATGCATCTGGCTAACATGGATCCTAGGGAATTGAACCTGGGTTCTTTGGCTTTGCAGGCAAATGCCTTAACTGCTAAGCCGTCCCTCCAGCCTTCCTTTCTTTCTTTCTTCCTTCCTTCCTTTCTTTTTCCCGAGATAGGGTCTTGCTCTAGCTCAGGCTGACCTGGAACTCACTATGCAGTCTCAGGGTGGCCTCGAACTCCTATCTCTGCCTCCCAAGAGCTGGCATTGAAGGCATGCGCCACCACACCCAGCTTCCTTTCTTTTTCTGAGATAGGGCTTTACTATGTAATCCAGGCCTGACGGATATGCTCAACCCACCGGCCTCAACCTCAAGAGTGCTAAGAGTACAGGAATGTACCACAATGCCCACCCTGAAGGGTTTTTTGTTTGTTTTTGTTTTCCCAGGTAGGGTCTCCCTCTAGCCCAGGCTGACCTGGAATTCACTACGTAGTCTGAGGGTGGCCTCAAACCTGTGGCAATCCTACCTCTGCTTCTCAAGTGCTGGGATTAAAGGCGTGCGCCACCATGCCTGGCACTGAAGTTTTTATTTAAAAAATTTGGGGGCTGGGAAGATGGCTTAGCGGTTAAGCCATTTGCCTGTGAAGCCTAAGGATTCTGGTTCGATTCTCCAGGTTCCACATAAGCCAGATGCACAAAGGGGCGCACGCATCTGGAGTTCTGGAGTTTGTTTGCAGTGACTAGAGGCCCTGGCACGCCCATTCTCACTCTCCCTTTCTCTCTCTCTGTCTCTAATAAATAAATAAAAATCTAAAAAAAAAAAAAAATAAAAAAAAAAAAAATTTTAAGGCCTGGAGAGATGGCTTAGCGGCTAAGACGCCTGCCTGCTAAGCCTAAGAATGCTGGTTCCAATCTCCAAGTCCCACGTTTAGCCAGATGCAAAGTGAGGCAAGGGTGCAATGCCGCACTTGCCCACAAGGGGGCGCACACATCTGGATTTCATTCATAGCAGCTGAGAGACTGCTGGCACGCCCATCTCTGTCTCCCTCTCCGTCTCTCTCTCTCTCTCCAAAAATAAATAAAAATAATAATAATAAAAAATTTAAAAAATTAAGCCGGTTATGGTGATGCAGAGGTACTGAGTAAAGGCAAGCACCACCATGCCCAACTGTTTTTGTTTTGTTTTGTTTTTGAAGCAGGGTCTCACTCTAGCCCAAGCTGACCTGCAATTCACTCTTATAGTCTAAGCTGACCTCAATATTTTGGTGATACTACCTCAGCCTCACTAATGCTGGGATTGAAGGTGTACACCACTATTCCTGACACCTTAATAATTTATTTTGTTTCTTTTATTATTATTTTCTTTCTTTCTTTCTTTCTTTCTTTCTTTCCTTCCTTCTTTCTTTTTCTTTCTTGTTTTTGAGGTAGGGTCTCACTCTAGCTCAGGCTGACCTGGAATTCACTGTGTCGTCTCAGGGTAGCCTTGAACTCACAGTGATCCTCCTACCTCTGCCTCCTGAGTGCTGGGATTAAAAGCGTGCGCCACCACACCTGGCTAAAAAGTTTTTTTGTGAAGGCTGCTCCACTGTCCTCTGCCAGCCTAAGAAGGAAAAGCAAGTTTACAGGAGGAAACTTGCTCATTCCTTCACAGGAAAGTAGCACTAACAGTAGCCTGATCAAGATGAGTGGGAAACGATTCCAATAAACACATTTTGGGTATAATGGGAGGAAAATTTATTTAAGGCATAATAAAGACTCATTTTTTTGTTTGTTTTTGAGGCAGTGTCTTTAGCCCTAGCTGATCTGTAACTTCCTCTGGAACCTGAGTTGGCCTCAAATTCACTGGGCCTCTCCAACCTCAGCCTTTCATTGCTAAGATTATAGGCATGAACCACCACACCCAACTGAAAGCAAAGAATTCTAATGGCTTTCCACAGTTACTAAGATAAAAAATGCAGACTTCTCCCTTGTAAACACAAGGTTCTACAGGAAAAGGACCCTGCCTCCCCAAACTTACATACTATCCTCACCCTTGTTCCTACTCCCCCCCCAACGACATAGTTATGCCAAAGGCTCAGCCTGCTCCTGCCTCAGGGCTTTTGCACTGCTGTCCCTCTGACCTAGGGTGGCCTTTCCCCAAGCTATTTGCTTGGCTTGCTTCATCCTTTCTCCTAGACTGTCAAGACAGTTTCTCAGAGAAATCCCCCTGACCAAAGGACCCTTTAGCTCTCCACTCCACCAAATTACTCCAGCTCTCTAAGTCAACCTCTAAGCGCTGGCTTAACCTCTTCTTGTAGAGGTCTTTTTAAATTGTTTGAATATAGGCTTCACATGTACAGGGGCTGAATTTGACTTCTCAGTAATCCACAGGAGACAGTGACATGGAATAAGGCTTGGAAGTAAACACACATCACTGACGGTTAATTATCCTCAGTGTACTGAATGCTGAGGCAGTGCTCCAGGAATGGAAGCAGATGTGGGAAACTGGTGGGTACCTGGGGCTTTCCTGCTGGGACTAAACATGGCTTGGAGAAGAACTGGGCCAAGCTGGATGCCCTGACGCACAGCTAGGAGTTTGCTGTGTATGCTGGAGAAAATGGTTTGAGGCCTGCCAACAGCCAGCTCTGGCCTTCCTAAGGACAACTCTAAAGGCAGCTGCAGCTGGCCAAGAGGCAGATGGAATGGGGGTGGACAAGGACTGAGGGAGGGTGACCAGGAAGGACAGCTCCCAATAGTCTCCAGGTAAGATCAGAAGCTATTTCACACGTTGGGCCCTGAAGCTGGGATAAAGAATCCGGGCAATGCGGACAGCTGCAGTTTGTGCCTTACTGTATCTGCCACCTCACCCACAGGCAATGTGGGCCCACTGTGTAGCACCACGGGGTTCAGGGCACGTCTCCAAGGCCCACTCTCTTCAAACCCTGTAGTTTAGAACTTCCGACTGTGGACTCAGCTCTGCCCTACCTGATGCTTTCAGGCTCAGCAAGGCACCTCAGAACTTGGTATTTCAATTTTACTCATGACTACCTGGCCAACCACAGCATCTCCCTGCCCACCTCCTTGGCCCCCAGCCTCGCCCAGATGCAGTTAGGTCAGAAGGAATCTCGGCTCCGACTGCTACACCCTTGGGCTTTCTCTTGTCAAGAAATTATTCATTGCTTTAAAATGACAACTGCCACATCACCCTGGTGGGTCAGCCATGCACACCATTCTGGCCAGCAGCAGGCGCACAGCACAGTGCTCACTCAGCATAGCCAACACAAACAGCAAGGAGCTCAGCATGGCCCTCACTTGGAGCTGGCTCCTGGTCCAGCAATAGGGAGAGCTTCCTGTGCAACTTCCCCCAGGCTTGTCTGTAGCAAGAGGTAGCAGACCTGCATTTACTCACGTCTCTCTGCAGTCTTCCCTCCCCCAGGCATAAGAGCCTGACTTGTCATTACCTCAGCAGACTCAGCTGCCCCCAGCAGCAGCCCCTAGTGCTCCCTGTGGGGCCTGCCAAGGCTCCAGCTTGGCTGGGAGGAGTCCTGGGTTCTGTGGCTTGGCACCACCTCTTCTCTGCAGTGCTGCCTTTGAGTGACCTAGCACAGCCTCCCACTGCCTGCAGACGTTTTATAACAGCTCATTCTTGGCCAAAAGACATTGCCTTTCACCAGAAATAAAGCAAAAGCTGCTGGAAGTGGGGGAATAGACCCCTTTTTGGTTTGTTTCTAAAACAAAGCCTCATCAGTTAAAAAGAAAAGGAACACATACTAGATTTCTGTAGCTATAGCTGCAGGTTGAACATAAGCAGCGCTGAAGGAGTCTGTGTGATAGCTGAGAGGTTACAACTGTCCAGGCCAGGGGCCCCTCCTCTCTCTGGGAAGACAATCCTGCCTGCCCCCTACAGTCAAGATGGGATGTGAGAGGGAAAGAGTGGGAGCAGGGAGGCATCTGGCCACACCCTGGGGTTCTAGAATAGGCAATAACCACATCACATTGCACCAAATATTGACATGCTGAGCTGGACACTGCACACAGGCTGTGCGGCTGCCCAAGCTAGCCGGCCTTTCTACCTCCATTCTCTACTAGGTTTTGATGTTCCTGGTGAACAAGCAGGAGGAGATGTGAAAAGTAATGAGAACAACGGACATGGTGGTGCATGCCTTTAATCCTAACACTTGGGAGACAGAGATAGGAGGATCACCATGAGTTCAAGGCCACCCTGAGAGTACATAGTGAATTCCAGGTCAGCCAGGGCTAGAGTGAGACCCAACCTTTAAAAAAAAAAAAAAAAAAAAAAAAAAAATGCAAACAATAGTCAGTTAACTGCCACCCAGTTCTGTGCCATGAAGCCATTTTTTTGTTTGTTTGTTTTGAGATAGGGTCTCAGTACCCAGCCTCTTGCCTCATCCTCCCACATGCTGGGGTTATGGGCACCACCATGCCCAACATGAATCTGTTGCTTTAATCTTCACAACCCTAATGGAAACCAGTTTATCTTCCTGTATTTTTTTGTTTGTTTTCAAGGTAAGGTTTCACTCTAGCACAGGCTGACCTGGAAGTCACTCTATGGTCTCAGGTGGCCTCAAATTCAGTGATCCTACCTTAGCCTCATGAGTGCTGGGATTAAAGGTGTGCACTACCACACCTGGCTCATCCTGCATTTTTTGTTTGTTTGTTTTTTGAGGTAGGGGCTCACTCTAGCCCAGACTGACCTGGAATTCACTACGTATTCTCACGGTAGCCTCGAACACATGGCAATCCTCCTACCTCTGCCCCCCAAGTACTGGGATTAAAGGCGTGTCATCCTGTATTTTTGAGACAAGGTCTCCCTATGTGTCCCTGGCAGGACTGGAACTTGTTGTTATAGACCAGGTTGAGGTCAAACTTGCAGCAACTGTCCTGAGTACAAGGACTACAAGTGTGTGTCACTATGCCCACAATTTTTTTTTATCATTTTAGACAGAACACAGACACACTGAATGTAAGCAGCTGGTCTGAGATCATCAAAACTAAGTGTTCCCAAGCTCTTTGGTCTCTACAACCCTGAGTGCAACATGAAACACCTCCAGACTGCAAACAAGGGAAGCTACTGAAAAAACAGACAACATTCTCCATGGTTATAAGCTCTAAATGGCCCTGCCAACACATCCTGGAAAAGATAGCCTCCCAGTGGTACCCAGAACTCCATGCCATGAACAACATACGGTCTACAAAGTATATTCACACACTCCACCAAAGCTGCCCAAGACCCCACCAGGAAGCCAGAGCAAACTCTGTAGTGACTGAAGTCTAACAGATGAGGAGAAAACCAAGCCAGAGAGGCCAAAAGATAGACCTGCCCCAAGATGACATATACCAGACTGGGGACCAGCATGCTAAACATGGCCCAAGAGACCACTGGGCCCCTAGAACTGGACCTGAATCACATGACTCTACCTGCAGCTCAGCTTTGCTCTTCCTGGAGCTCCTTCGGACTGGGTAGAAATCTGTGAGTTTGCGATTCTGCTGCGTTTTCCCTTGAGCTCTGGGTGAGGGACAGGAGAAAATAAACATGAGGGCTGAACCCACGAGGCACAGAAAACATATCACTAAAACACCCTGTGCATCTGTGGCCTGACTGAACATCAGCTCACCCACCCAGGGGACCTCAGTTTCAAGAACAGCTGCTTATTCCTCTCCCTGGGGAGAAAAGGTCTAATCTCTGGGCCCTGCCACACAGAGATACTAATAAAACAGTATCACAGTAATGAATCAGTGTATTGGAGCCTCTGTCATGAGGGAAGTGGCAGCAAGTAGACTGCTTAACCCTAGTGGGTTCCTGGGCAGGCTCCTGAGACAGAGGAACCAAGAGCTCTGTAGTAGAACACTCAGGGGACTCACTTTTTCCGGGGGGCCTGCTTGCCCTTGAGGGGCTTTTTCAGAGCTTGCTTGGTGACAACTGCATTGGTGGAATCAAATGATGGGGGTGGAGTTTTTGGAGGTTCTGCTGCTTCAGATTTTTGGTTTGGAAAAGGTGCCAGGGGCCCTCTCCTGGCATCTTTGATTTTCTGTTCCTCGGACTTCATGGTGTTTCTTATGGCATTCCCAGCATTTCTCTTCTCTACAAAAGGAGATAGGAAAATAGGTTATTCTACACTGGCTCCCAGTTTCTAGACATCACCTGTATTCTGAGACAGGCTAAGAAGAGAGGATCACGACAGTGTCAGGTGGCTTTACTCTAACACACAATGTAGAGCACTTGGGCTTCAACATCTGCATGTGTGAGACAGCCTGTAAGGTAAAATACTATGGAAAACCTTGCTGGCATGAGCAGTCAGCCAGTAGCTTTCTTGGGAAGCAGACCTAAGAAAACATGCTCGATTTCCAGCGCCAGTGCTATGGACTCTCACTGCCGGACATGCTACAGGTCAGGCTCCTGGGCATACAAGTTCCATTTATTTGTTTGTTTGTTTGTTTGTTTGTTTGTGAGAGAAAGAAGCAGACAGAGGATGGGTGCACCAGGATCTCCAGCCACTGCAAATGAGCTCTAGACTCTTGTACCACTTTGTGCATCTGGCTTACATGAGTCCTGGGGAATTAAACCGCTGCCCTTAGGCTTTGCAGGCAAGCGCCTTAAACCACTAAGCCATCTCTCTAGTCCAAAATGCAGAAGCTATAAAAAAAGTAATTTCTTTATTTTATTTTATTTTTTTTAGGTAGGGTTTCAATGTAGCCCAGGCTGACCTGGAATTCACTATGTAGTCTCAGAGTTGCCTCAAACTCACTGCAATCCTCCTACCTCTGCTTCCCAAGTGCTGGGATCAAAAGCATGCACCACCATGTCCAGCTATTATTTGGCTTTTTTTTTTTTTTGGTTTTTTGAGGTAGGGTCTCACTCTGGTCCAGGCTGACCTGGAATTAACTATGTAGTCTCAGGGTAGCCTCAAACTCACAGTGATCCTCCTACCTCTGTCTCCCGAGTGTTGGGATTAAAGGTGTGTGCCACCACACCCAGCTGTTTTTGTTTTTTTGAGGTAGGGTCTCACTCTAGCTCAGGCTAACCTAGAATTCACTATGTAGTCTCAGGGTGGCCTTGAACTCACAGCAATCCTCCTACCTCTGCTTCCCCAAGTGCTGGGATTAAAGGCGTGCCCCACCACGCCCGGCTCTTATTTGGCTTTTTGAAGTCAGGTCTCACTCTAGCACAGGCTGACCTAGAATAAACTCTGCAGCCCAAGGCTGGACTGAGTGATCCTCCTACCTCTGCCTCCACAGTGCTGGAATTAAATGTGTATGCCACTACACCCAGCTTAAAAAATAGGCTGACCTGGAATCCTACTTCAGCCTCCCAAGTGCTGGGATGGATCAAAGGCATATGCCACCATGCCCAGCTGTTCTCTCTTTTAAATTTAATGATTTACTTTTTTTTGTTTTTAATTTTCTCATTTTTAATTATGAGAGAGAGAGAGGGAGAGAGGCTTATGTGGGTTCTGGGGAATTGAACCTGGGTCCTTAGGCTTCATAGGCAAGTGCCTTAACTGCTAAGCCTTCTATCCAGTCCTGTTGTTTGTATTTTTTTTTTCCCTCAGGTAAGGCCTCACTCTCTAGGTCAGGCTGACCTAGAATTCACTATGCCATCTCTCCAGCCCAGTCTTTTTTTTTTTCTTTTCTTTCTTTCTTATTTATTTGTTTGCAAGCAGAAAGAGAGAGAGAGGAGAGACAGAGAGAGAATGGGTATACTAGGGCCTGTAGCCACTGCAAAGGAACTCCAGACACATCTTACGTGGGTCCTGGGGAATCAAGCCTCGAACCGGGGTCCTTAGGCTTCACAGGCAAGCGCTTAACCACTAAGCCATTTCTCCAGTCTCAGGGTGGCCTTGAACTCACAGCAATCCTCCTACCTCTGCCTCCTGAGTGCTGGGATTAAAGGCATGCGCCACCACGCCCAGCCAGCTTTACTTTTTTTAAATAAGTGAAAAATACATTACTGGTAGGAATGTAAAATGGCAGACACTTTGGAAAACAGCATGACAGTTCCTCAAAAAGTTAAGACATAGGGTGGAGGGATGGCTTATTGGTTAAGGCACTTGCCTGCAAAGCCACAGGACCCAGGTTTGATTCCCCAGGACAGACATAAGCCTGATATACAAGATGGTACATGTGTCTGGAGTTTGTTTGCAGTGTCTGGAGGTCCTAGTGAGACCATTCTCTTTCTCTCTCTCTCTCTCTCTCTGACTCTTTCAAATAAATAAATAAAAGTTAAAAAAAAAAAGTTGAGCCGGGTGTGGTGGCACATGCCTTTAATCCCAGCACTCGGGGAGGCAGAGGTAGGAGTTGTTGTGAGTTCGAGGCCACCCTGAGACTATACAGTAAATTCCAGGTCAGCCTGAGCTAGAGTGAGACCCTACCTCAAAAAAAAAAAAAAAAAAAAAGTTAAACGGAAGCCAGGCGTGGTGGCGCACGCCTTTAATCCCAGCACTCAGGAGGCAGAGGTAGGAGGATCACCGTGAGTTCAAGGCCACCCTGAGACTACATAGTGAATTCCAGGTCAGCCTGGGCCAGAGTGAGACCCTACCTCGAAAAACCAAAAAAATAAAAATAAAAAGTTAAACTGAGCATGGTGGTGCACGCCTTTAATCCCAACACTTGGGAGGCAGAGGTAGGAGGATCACTGTGAGTTTCAGGTCACTCTGAGACTACATAGTGAATTCTAGGTAGCCTGAACTAGAGTGAGACCCTACCTCCAAAAACAAACAAACAAACAAACAAAAAGTTAGACATTGATTTCCCATACGACTCAGCAATTCTACTCTTAGGCATCTACTGAAAAGAACTGAAAACATATGTCCATAGCTGGGCATGGAGGTACATGCCTTTAATCCCAGCACTGGGGAGGCTGAGGTAGGAGGATCACTGTGTTTGAGATCAACTTGGGACTAAGTTACAGGTCAGCTTGGGCTAGAGTGAAACCCTTCCTCAAAACAAACAAAAAAAAAGAAAAAAACCATGTCTGCACAAAAATCTGTATGTGGCCAGTCATGGTGGCACATGCCTTTAATCACAGCCCCCAGGAGGCAGAGGGAGGATTGCTGTAAATTTGAGGCCAGCCTGAGACTACACAGTGAATTCCAAGCCAGCCTGGGCTACAGTGAAATCCTACCTTGAAAAACCAAAAAGGAAAAAAGAAAAAGAAAAAAAGAAAAAGAAAACCACCCAAATGCCCATCAATGGGGAAATGGTTAAATAAAATGTGATCTGTCTATAGGAATGTAATCATGGGCCAGGCGTGGTGGTGCACGCCTTTAATCCCAGCACTTGGGAAGCAGAGGTAGGAGGATCGCTGTGAGTTCGAGGCCACCCTGAGACAACAGAGTGAATTCCAGGTCAGCCTAAGCTAGAGTGAGACCCTACCTTGAAAAACCAAAAATAATAATATTAATTAAAAAAAAAAAGAATTATAGTTCAGCTATAAAAAGATATGACACATTGACATAACATAAATTGTGCTAAGAGACTAGACACAAAAGACCACATGTCATATGATTTCATTTATATGCAATGTCCACACAGGAAGAGTCATAGCTGCAGAAATAAATTTAATGGTTGCCTGGGACTGTGGGGAACAGGAAATGGAGAGTGACTTTAATCTCCCTCCCCAGGTATGGTCTTGCGCTAGCCCAGGCTGACCTGGCAGCAATTCTACTTAGGCATCTACTGAAAAGAACTGTTTTGATATGTCCATAGCTGGGCATGGAGGTACATGCCTTTAATCCCAGCACTGGGGAGGCAGAGGTAGGAGGATCACTGGAGTTCAAGATCAACCCTGGGACTAAGTTAATTCCAGGTCAGCCTGGGCCAGAGTGAGACCCTACCTCAAAAAACCAAAAAAAAAAAAAAAAAAAAAAGTAAGTTTTTGGGGTGATGCCACCAGGTTTAGCTTCACCCATTCTTCATGCTACCAGGAGGCAGAGGGAGGATTGTTGGAACTCTCAGATCCTGAGACTGGAAGGAAGCAAGAAATAGAAACTAGAAAGACAGGCCCAAAAAGTCCCTAAAAAGCCTGAAAAATAAAACCACCAAATGCCCATCCTGTTGAAAGAAATGACTCAATAAAATGTGATCTGTGGGAAGAGGCTGGAACAGTGACCACCCATGTGGGCGGCACAGCCCTAATCCCAGCACTTGGGAAGCAGAGGTAGGAGGATGTCTTGCTGAGCACTGTCGAGGCCACCCTTCCTGACAAGTGGATGGACTTCGTGAATCCTCCCTAGAAGGAACTCAGACTAAGAAGAGTGAGACCCTGTGGTGAAAACACCAAAATTAATAACATTTATTAAAAAAAAAAAAATCATTAGTTCAAGGCCAGATTGACAGTATTGACATAACATAAATTGTGCTAAGAGACTAGGGCCAAAAGACCACATGTCATATGCTTTCATTTACAGATAGTCCATGAGAAGGAAATTTAATGGTTTCCTGGGACTGTGTTCTAACTTGATTTCTCAGTGACCTGCAGCCCAAGCCCAGGTGGTCTTCTTCAGCAACAGCCTCAGGCTGTCCTGGTGGGAAACCACGAGCCTTGGCAATGGCCGGGCTGCATGCAGTGGCGCACGCCTTTAATCCCAGCACTCTGTCAGGCAGAGGTAGGAGGATCGCTTTCAAGGCCACCCTGAGACTACATAGTTAATTCCAGGTCAGCCTGGGCCAGAGTGAGACCCTACCTGAAAACCAAAAAAAAAAAAAAAAAAAAAAAAAACAAGTTTTTGGGGTCTTACCATCTAGTTCTGGTGGGTAACCAAGAGCCTTAAGCAATGGCCTGTAATGATTTGGGAGCATCAGATCCTGGTGGGAAGGAAGCAACTCACTGGAATGTATCTGTGGTGGTTTGATTCAGGTGTCCCCAAGGCCTGAGTTCTGAGTGCTGAGTCTCCCTGTTGAAAGAAAGACTCAAGAAGGTGTTCTGTGGGAAGAGGCTAGAACAGTGACCACCCCTGAGCGGACATTTTCAAGGAGCATGTGGGGAGGCAGCAGCCCTGGAAGCAGGACTCCTTGTCTTGCTGAGCACTGTACAGAGTAGAGCACACTGACTTCCTGTAACAGTGGATGGACTTCGTGCCTCCTCCCTAGAAGGAACTATGACTAAGAAGAGTGGCAGGCTGTGGTGATGCACACCTATATTCCCAACATTTAGGAGGCAAGAGGATCATGAGTTCAAGGCCAGATTGAGCAGTATTGTGAGCTACAGTTAAAAAAAAAAGGGGGGGGGCAGGGCCACAGGCACCATAGCTCCTTCCAGCAAAATGAATAAATAAATAAATGAGGAGGAGGGGCTTCGAGACCCTCAGTATCTGGCCAAAATGATTTCTCAGTGACCTGCAGCCCAAGCATGTGCAGTCTTCAGCAACAGGGACTCAGCATCTAGTCCTGGTGGGAAACCCACAAAGCCTTGGCAATGGCACATGCATGCAGTGTAAGTTTGCAGTTTTCTGTCAGCTGGTACACCAATTCTCTGTCTGTTTATCTTCTTTCTACCTTTCTCACTGACCTGAAAAATAAAAATAAAAGTAATAAATTAAATAATAGTTCTGGTGGGTAACCAAGAGCCTTAAGCAATGGCCTGTAATGATTTGGGAGCATCAGGGACCTCCCTGGGCAACAACTCACTGGAATGTATCTGTGGTGGTTTGATTCAGGCATAATGTGAATTACAGTTCCAACAAAACTTAGATGTTCTGACCATGCTAGGTTCTGAGAGATGAAGATTTGTGGTTAAGAAACGCCTCCTGGAGCCAAAGGACTGCTGGTTCAGGCCCATGGGTGTTATAAAACAGATGCCCAAGTGTTTGGTGCATGCCTCTTGCTGTTGTCCACCTGAAGTTGGCCAGGAGGTGATGTCCACCCTCTGCTCATGCCATCATTTTTTCTCCTGCCATCATGGAGTCTGTAAGCCAAAATAAATCCTTTTTTCCCCACCAAAAAAGAAAAAGATAAGACTTGGGCTTGGCATGGTGCTCATGCCTTTATAGTCCTAGCACTCAGGAGGCAAAGGTAGGAGCTTGCCATGAGTACATAGAGAATTCCAGGTCAGCCTGGGCTAGACTGAGACCCTACCTTAAGAAACCAAAATGAATAAATAAATAAATAAATAAATACTGGAGAGAAGTCTCAGTATCAAGGGGGATTACCTGCAAAGCCTAACCACCCTTGGTTGATTCCCCAGTACCCACATAAAGCCAGACACACAAAGTAGCACATGCATCTGAAGTTTGCAGTGGCTGGAGGCCCTGACACACCAATTCTCTGTCTGTTTATCTTCTTTCTACCTTTCTGTCTGCATGTGAATAAATAAAAATAAAAGTAATAAATTAAATAATAGACAGGGGAAGTAGCTCAGTGCTTGCCTAGTATGTACAAAACCCTGTGTTCCACCCCAAGCTCTGCAAAGTAAATAAATAAATAAGCAAGCTTTATAATGTGAATTACAGTTCAATAAACAAAAGAAAAAATATATTAAAACCATCCATGGGACTGAGAGATAGCTTGGTGGTTAAGAAACTTGCCTGCAAAGCCAAAGGACTCAGGTTCAACTCCCCAGGACCAACATAAGCCAGATGCACAAGGTGGTGCATGCATCTGGAGTTCATTTACAGGGGCTAGAGACCCTGGCATGCCCATTCTCTCTCTCTGCCTCTTGCCCTCTCTCAAATAAAAATTAAATTAAATTTTAAAAATCCATGCCAGGCATGGTGGGGGCATACCTTTAATCCCAGCACTTGGGAGGCAGAGGTAGGAGGATCATCGAGAGTTTCAGGTCACCCTGAGACTACTTAGTGAATTCCAGGTCAGCTTGGGATAGAGCAAGATCACACCTCAAAAAACAAAACAAGGGGCTGGAGAGATAGTTTAGCAATTAAGCGCTTGCCTGTGAAGCCTAAGGATCCCAGTTTGAGGCTTGATTCCCCAGGACCCATGCACAAGGTGGCACATGCATGTTGAGTTTGTTTGCAGGGGCTGGAGGCCCTGACACACCAATTCTCTGTCTGTTTATCTTCTTTCTACCTTTCTGTCTGCATGTGAATAAATAAAAATAAAAGTAATAAATTAAATAATAGACAGGGGAAGTAGCTCAGTGCTTGCCCATTCTCTCCCCCTCTGTCTGCCTTTTTCTCTCTATATCGCTCTTAAATAAACAAACAATAAATAAATAAACAAAAGTTTAAAAAAAAATAAAAAACATCCAGATCATTCTTACTCCTTTTACATGCATTCTTGGCAGAAGGTCAGGTGTAAACTTGGGAGTGTGTGGTGCCCAGGAACATCATCTGTGAGATCAGTCTGTGCCACTGCACACTCAGGGATTAAGAGCCTGGCTGGCAGTCTCCAAAGTACATCTGGCCCTAAATTCTAATTATTGCCATTTAGCAAAAACCAAATAAGGTAGCTTGTGCAGCATTCAACTACCATTAAGGACAATACACACTCTGCCCCAATCTGGAATGGGACATTGGTTATCACTCCAGAGAGCCCTTTTTCCAAGTGTAGTGGCTATCCTAACAGGATGTGGTGCTGGCAGTGGGGAAGGCCAGGAAGCTGCAACGTATCAGAGTCCTTTTTTTTTTTTTTGTTTTGTTTTGTTTTTCGAGGTAGGGTCTCACTCTGGCCCAGGCTGACCTGGAATTCACTCTGTACTCTCAGGCTGGCCTTGAACTCACAGTGATCCTCCTTCCTCTGCCTCCCAAGTCCTGGGATTAAAGACATGCACCAGCACATCCAGTGCCTCAACCTCAGAGTTTTTTTGTATGTTTGTTTTTTGTTTTTTAAAGTAGTGTCTTGCTAGCCCAGGCTGACCTGGAATTCACTCTGTAGTCTCAGGGTGGCCTTGAACTCACAGCGATCCTACCTCTGCCTCCCGAGTGCTGGGATTAAAGGCGTGTGCCACCACGACCGCCTCAGAGTCCTTTTACGTGGTAACTTATCCTCCAAATAACCCAACAAGTGAGAATAAATTCTCTCCCAACTCAAAGATGTGACAACTGGGCTGGAGAGATAGCTTAGCAGTTAAGGCACTTGCCTGCAAAGCCTAAGGACTCAGGTTCGATTCCCTAGGACTCATGTAAGACAGATGCACAAGGGGGCGCATGCATCAGGAGTTCATTTGCAGTGGCTAGAGGCCCTGGCATGCCCATTCTCTCTCTCTACCTGCCTATTTCTGTATCTCTCTCAAATAAAAAAAGAAAGATGTGACAACTGAGGCTTACAAAACCACCCACAATGATAATTATTTTGAAGTAACATCACCCTGAGGACTGGAAAATCAAGATAAGTGCAGGATCCTGGCCCCAGCATAGGCTTCCCAAGTCCCAGTCCTCAGATCTGACCTACTCCATTAGTGAACACACAGCTTTCTCCTATAGAGCTACTGGTAGCCAGGGGCAAATTAGGGGAAGGGAAGCTCCCCACTGAAACTTTCAAAGAGGAATATCTGGATGAGAGCAAGATTCTTAGAGGGTTCACCTTGTTCATTGGGACAGACAAAATTTTTCTTTTTCTTTTTTGTTTTTTAAGGTAGGGTCTCACTTTAGCTCAGGCTGACCTGGAATTCTCTATGCAGTCTCAGGGTGGCCTTGAATTCACAGTGATCCTCCTACCCCTGCCTTCCAAGTGTGGGGATTAAAGTCATAAGCCACCACCCTGGCTCTTTTTTTTTTTGTTGAGGTAGAGTCTTGCTCTAGCCCAGGTTGACCTGTAATTCACTATGTAATCTCAAGTTGGCCTCAAACTCACAGTAATCCTCCTACCTCAGCCTCCCTGAGAGCTGGGATTAAAGGTGTTCCAAACAACACCTGGCAGAATTTTTTTTTTTTAATATTTTTATTTATTTGAGAGAGATAGAGAATGGGCACACAAGAGCCTCTAGCCACTGCAAACAATCTCCAGATGCATGTGCCACTCTGCATCTGGCTTTACCTGGGTCCTGGGGAATTGAACATGGTCCTTTGGCTTTGCAGGCAAGCACCTCAACCACTAAACCTCTGGCAGAATTTTTAAAATATTTTACTTATTTATTTCAGAGAGGGGGAGAAAAAGAAAGTAGCAGATAGAGAATGGGTGTGTCAGGGCCTCTAGCCACTGCAAGCAAACTCTAGTCGTATGTGCCACCTTGCACATCTGGCTTTATGTGGGTATTGGGGAATCGAACCTGGGTCCTTTAGCTTTTCTGGCAAGTGCCTATGCCATCTCTCTAGCCCCAGAATTTTTTTCTTTTTCTTTTTGGTTTTGCGAGGTAGGGTCTCATTCTAGCTCAGGCTGACCTGAAATTCACTATGTAGTCTCAGGGTGGCCTCGAACTCACAGCGATCCTCCTACCTCTGCCTCTTGAGCTGGAATTAAAGGTGTGCATCACCACGCCTGGCTCTTTTTCTTAATGAAACTAGAAATGGAACATAGGGCCTCTTGTATTCTATGCCAGTGCTATACCACTGAATTATTACCCTGGCCCTTTTCTTTTTGTTTTTAAAATATTTTTATTTATTTGGGGGGGGGGGCAACAAAGAGAGAATGGGCATGCCCCATGGCCTCTTGCCACTGCAAATAAACTCCAGATACATGTGCCACTTTCAGCATCTGGCTTTATGTGGGTACTGGGGAATTGAACAAAGGCCATCAAGCTTTACAAGCAAGTGCCATTAACCACAGAGCCATCTCTCCAGCCCCTCAGCCCCATCTATCTATCTTTGACTTTCAGTCATTCAGTTTTTCCAAGGTAGGGAATCACTCTAGCCCCGGCTGACCTGGAACTCTGTAGTCCCAGGCTGGCCTCATACCCACTACAACCCTCCTACCTCAGCTTCACCAGTACTAAGATTAAAGACATGCACATCACCATGCCCAGCTCTTTTTTTTTGTTTTGTTTTGTTTTTTTGAAGTAGGGTCTCACTCTAGCCTGCTGACCTAGAATTCACTATGTAGTCTCAGGCTGGCCTCAAACTCACAACAATCCTCTTATCTCAGCCTCCTAAGTGCTAGGATTAAAGGCGTGCGCCACCACGCCCGGCTAGAATATCACATTTTTATACTGGATTGGGTTTGAACACATTACAATTCTACCTCATTGCGCACACCCCCCAACTTCCAATAATTATGTATTTTTGGTTCAACTTTCCCTTCCCAGTGCTGGGAATCAAATCCAGGGATTTACACATGGGGGGCAGATTATCAATGAGCTATGCCCCCCTGCCCTCATTCAAAATTTTAACTCCCAATCTCACTACAGAGTATGTTGCTTCAGAGACCAATACAGAAAACCTGAATGGAAAGAAACTTTAGAAATGGGGTCAAGGCCTGCCATACAAGGGAAAAGAAGGAAACTGATCTCTTGCATTTGCCTAACATTGCAGTTGCCTGGTCTGTACAGCACAGATCCCTCCTGCAGTTTTAGCAGCTGTGAACTGCAGGTTGGGTGTGTTGTTTTTGCAATGTGGCAAGACACACCCCAAGGACATGCTCACTCTTGTGAAAGCTGGGAGAACCTGTCAGGCCAGAGGACAGACACCCAGGGACAACCCACTCTATACCTATAACCTGTCTTTCTTTTCTTTTCTTTTCTTTTTTTTTTTTTTTTTTTGTTTTTTGTTTTTTGAGGTAGGGTCTCACTCTAGCTCAGGCTGACCTGGAATTCACTATGTAGTCTCAGGGTGGCCCCAAACTCATGGTGATCCTCCTACCTCTGCTTCCAGAGTGCTTGGATTAAAGGCATATGTGCTACCTCGCCCCACTTTATTGTTTCTTGTATATCAGCCAGATGGAACATGGCTGACACCTCTGGCACCTGGCACTGAAAAGACTGGCTAGATATATAATATACATGTGTTCTTCCGGAAGAAGGACTCCCACAACCTGAGCAGCTAGGATACAGAAAGACGCATTTCAGGGCTTACCTTCTCGTTTCCTGTAGATTCCAGCTAATGGTTTCCCTTGGCATTTGACTTCGTACTGTACAACTGAGTTCTCTTCCTGAAGGGGGATACGCATTCCGGAGCACTTGTTCGGGCTCATGTAGGAATAGATCTTTGATTGCCCAGCAAACACATTCTCCTAGAAAGACAAATACATATTCTAAAAGAGGCTTGAAAACGAAGATGATCCCACAGCATTTAAGGGGAGAAAGGGAAATTTAAAAAAAGAAAAAAGACAGGCAAAATGATCTCTCTAGGACTGGGCTATCAGGAGATGCCAGCTCTAGTTTTTCCAGGGGAGCATTAGCAGGTTTGAAGTCCCCAGGCCCAAGTCAAAGGTTTCTGAACACATGTATTCTCTAATTCTGGTTACTAAGGGACCATCTGGCCAGCAGTAGGACAAGCTGGTAAAAGAAGGTCCAGTCCATGTAAGGAAGGAAGCAAACCTACCAACAGCAGAGGTCGGAATGACCCAGGGAAAAAGGACTGCTTGCTGTTCTGAAGGGCTGGGCTGAGTCAGGCATTAACTCCCCAGGCTGGGGCAGCAGCCACTAGCATAGAAACAGGCCCCAGGGAACCTGATTAACCACTTGGAGTCGAGGCCAGCTGGGAGGGCTTGTCAGTACAGCCTGAGGCTTCAGTGCCAGGCCCGGCCCCTCTCAAGACACTGCAGCCCAGCGCCTCCCCCAGCCCTGTGGCTGGAGCAATTCTCTCTGGGTGATGGGGGAGGCTAATGAACAGAGGCTCCTGGCCAGCATTTTCTGGGCGGTCACTCCATTCCAAACCGCACCTTGGCTATTTATTAACAGTGGGCAGGCCTAAGGGGATCAGTAAGGGTCACTGCTGTGCTTGTATCTCTGAGTAAGGGACCACTCCTCGGAGTGACCACACACACAGGAGGAGGGTTCCCCGCAGAAACAATGCAGGACCTGGCTGCTTGGTGAACCACTAAACACCAAGTCAGCCATCCGGTGAGTATGAAGGACTCAGGCAGGCCCCGCACACCCTGGGAAGAAGGCAACCACCTTCGGGGGACACGCGGTCTCCAAGAGTGGAAACGCCATCAAAGCCAGAGTCAAACTTTTCCGAGGTCAAACACTGCCAGGGTCATGGCGGAGCCGAGTGTGGCCGCCACTCCCAGGCAGGCAGCAGAAAAGGAAGCTGCCCCCCGGCCGGTCCCCCAGGGCGGCGCGGGCAGCGGCCCGGGTGCGCCCACGTGCTCGCGGCCCGGGCCCGGCGGGCGGGCGCGCTGCTGAGTGCGGGGAGGGTGCCTGCTTACCCCGTCGGTGCGGGGCCTCCCCGGGCCCCTCCGCTCCACCATCTCCGGGCCCGGGGCCGTCGCTGCCACCGCCGCCGCCGCCGCCGCCGCCTCCACCGCGCGGGGCTTGGACATCTTCCTGCCTGGAGAGGGGGACCCGGGGGAAGCGGGGGAGGGGGCGCTCAGGGCGCGGCGGGGCGGGGAGCAGGGCCGCCCGGGCCGGGCGCCGCAGTGGCGCCTCCCGCCGCAGCCATGTTTCGAGGGCCCGGCGGTGGCGAGCTGCCCGCGCCGCCGGGAGGCAGGGGCCGGCCGGACCGGACCGGAGCCCGCGCCGCCCTCCCGCCCGTCGGCCCGGCCGGGCCTCGCCCGCCCCCCGCGCGATCGGGCCCGACACACCCACCTGCAGCCCGGCCAGGCCCATGGCCGTGCGCCCCGCGCCCTCGCGGCCCGGCCACCAGCGCTGCCGCTGCCGCTGCTGTTGCTGCTGCCGCCGCCACCAGCGCCGCCGCGGCGCCCCGGGGAAGGGCCGGCGGCGCCCCACGGCGCCCCCTTCCCCCATGGCCTGCGAGCAGGAGCCGGGCTCCCGTGCGCCGCGGCCGCCCCGGGCCGACCGGAGCTGGGGACGCAGGGAGGGAGGCGCAGGCGGCGCGTCCTCCGCCGCCGCCGCCCACCGTCCGGCTCCCGGCCCGGGGAGGGGGCTGGCAGGGGCGGTGCCGCCTCCTCGGAGCGGGAGGAAGGCGCGAGGGCGGGCCGCGCGGCGACGACGAATCCCGGCTCGGGCGCGCCCCCTCGCGCGCGTCCTCAGCCACTGGGCGAGCACCGGGTGGGAAACATGATCTTGACAGCCAGCCTCCGGCCCCCGGGACTTCTTCCGCGGGTTCGGCGGGCACTCAGGGAACCCCGCCGTGCCAAGCGAAAGCGGCCGCGGGCTCTCCGGAGGGGCCGAAGCTGTGCTCGTGGACGTTTCTCCAGGCACGGGTCCTCCCGCAGGCCCGCGGGTCAGCAGCTGCTGTCGGCATCCCAGTTTAAGATGAGGATGCTGAGCTCCACGGGGGGTGCGGGCGTACTCTCCAGGGCCACTGAACCAGGAAGGGATGGATGGGGCCAGGTACCTAACCTAGGCGTTCTGTACTTGGCCGGCAGGAGGCCCTGGGGAGACAGCACTGGCTTGGGGCGATAAATTTGCTGGGTGTTTCTGTGGCATACGTTATCTCATTTAAACCGCACAACAGCCCTAAGGAGGTAGATACCATTACTATCTCTTTCTACAGATGGGAAAACTGAGGCCCGGAGAAGTGAGGAGTTTGGCCTGATTCTCACAACCTAGTTTCCGGCCCAGGCCAACAGACCTGGGAAGACTGCATGCCTCCACACTACTCTTCGTCCGTTACTGATGAGGAAATTGAGATTGGGAGGAGCAAATGGTGTCGAGGAAGGTTTTAGCAAGCCACCATGGACATCCGCCGCCTTCCACGATGAGAGAAGTGCCAGGTAACTAACTGGTGCCTTCCTTGTGCTGTAGATGTGAGGCCTTGCGGGCTCACAGCCAAAGACTCGCCGCTGTATTTGTGTAAAGTCAAAGATGCAAACCAGACACTTGAAGGCATCCAGCCCCTGCTGCCTGGGCTTCTTTCCCTGAAGCTTGCCATAGATGCTTTGTTACCACAGCAAGTCATTTCTCCAATCTGGCCCAGTTTCTTTGTGGGTGAAACCCCAAATCCTTAGATTCCACAGTCTATACTATACCTGGGGCACCTTCCAACAGCTTCAGTAAGTGGCTGTTCATAACCCTTTTCTACCTTGCCACCTACTCAGCATAATGATGAGTAGATTAAAGGACAGGCCACCCACCACTCAGGATACTGACAGCCAAGTCAGAAAGCTTTACAAGTCTTTAACAAAGTCCCCTAAACACTAACTAGTCCTCTGCAGAGCCTGCCACTGCCACACTTGAATACCAGAAACTACCCACAAGAAGAATGGATTCTAAAGGGACACTGACACTCAATTAGAACCATCTAGAAAGGACATGGGGGTAGGGGAGGGGGAGGGAAAGATCAAATAAGTTTTGCAATTATGTTGCCAAATGACCACAGGATTCATAGTTTTGAACAAAACATCTTGTCTAATTCACATAGTATTTTAACCCCACACCCTGTTTTCCACTGCACGTTAGCCCCCCAGATGCTAACCTTACGAGGTTACAAGTCTAACACTTATTCCCCGGAACTCTGTAGATCCAGTACCTAGATGTAAATACAAACCAATCACTCAGTGTAAGTTTCAAAAGAGGCCTTCTTTCTCTGCACCTGCTTAAACTGTGTAATAAATGTATCTAACAACTGAAATCCAGGGCTAGGGTGTAGCTCAGTGGTAAAGCACTTGCCCAGCACACATAAAGCCCTGGGTTAAATTTGAACTGCAAAACAAAAAACAAAGTCTGATGTGGTAGCACACACCTGTAATCTCCATTTGTAGGCTGAGGCAGGAGGAGTGTGAGTTTGAGAGTTTGAGGTTAGTCTGGGCTACATTAAGAGACTTTCTCAAGAAAAAAAAATAATAATAAAACAGGGGCTGGGAAAATGGCTTAGCAGTTAAAGTGTTTGCCTGTGAAGCCAAAGGATCCCAGTTTGATTCTCCAGGACCCATGTAAGCCAGATGCACAAGGGGGAACATGCATCTGGAGTTCGTTTGCAGTGGCTAGAGGCCCTGGTGTGCCCATTCTCTCTCTGTCTGCCTCTCTTCGATCTCTCTCTTCTTGCAAATAAATAAATGAAAATAAATAAATAGCATAACAGAAATACAAACTCTAAAGACTATGATTTCATAAAAATATAATATTATCAGTAGCTAACACTTCATGAATGTTTATAACATGTTAAGCCCCCCTTTAAATTACATCCTTTGATTTAAGCTTCTCAATAACCTATGAGAAGCCTACCTACTGCACCTGGGATCAAATCCACAAGTGTCACCGTGGTCTACAAGGCCCTGCTGACCCATTGTGCTCCACCTGGAAGGCCTGGACTAAAGTAGGCATTCAGTGTTTGTAGAATGAATAAATGAATCAATATATTAGCACTTGAACTCAAGAGAAGCAGTATTCTTGTTCTGGAAAAGTGCATAAATAGCAAAGGTAGGGTCCAATCTCATTACTTTCTGGTCAGAGTACTCTGATAAGTGATTTCATCTGCCTTGAGTCTTCATTTCCACGTGTGAAATAGGAATAATAGTATCTTTTCATAGGTTATTGAGAAGCAAACGAACTCCATGCCTTTAATCCCATCACTTGGGAGGCAGAGGTAGGAGGATAACCATGAGTTCGAGGCCACCCTGAGACTACATAGTGAATTCCAGGTCAGCCTGAGCTAGACACCCTACTTCAAAAAAAAAAAAAAAAAAAAAAAAAAAAAGAAAGTAAAAGAAACAAACAAAAAAAAAGTCAATGGCACATTTTATAAAACCCAGTATAACCAAAACATTTAATTAATTAATTTATTTATTTATTTATTTATTTTTTTTTTTAGTTTTTCTAGGTAGGGTCTCGCTCTAGCCCAGGCTGACCTGGAATTCACTATGTAGTCTCAGGGTGGCCTCAAACTCACGGCAGTCCTCCTACCTCTGCCTCCCAAGTGCTGGGATTAAAGGCATGTGCCACCACGCCCAGCTTATTTAATTTATTGATAGAGGAAGAGAGGCAGATAGAGAATGGGCGGGCATGCCAGTTCCTGTACTATTGCAAATGAACTCTAGATGCATGTGCCATGTTGTGCATCTTAGCATATATATATATGTATGTATATATTGGTTTTCAAAGTAGGGTCTTGCTCTAGCCCAGGATGACCTGGAATTCACTCTGTAGTCTCAGGGTGGCCTTGAACTCATGGTAATCCTCCTCCACTGCCTCCCAAGTGCTGGGATTTAAGGGTGTGTGCCACCATGCTGGGTTTAGCCAAAATATTTTAATGTCATTAATTTTA
Organism: Orientallactaga sibirica; assembly: GCA_036365145.1. Lineage (NCBI taxonomy): Eukaryota > Metazoa > Chordata > Mammalia > Rodentia > Dipodidae > Orientallactaga > Orientallactaga sibirica. The sequence continues at coordinate 25,530,708 of JAEOAD010000026.1, read as the reverse complement.
AAAATGTTGGTTTGGGACCTAAGCATAACTTGAATCCTAGCACTTGGGAAGTGGAGGTAAGAGGATCAGGAGTTCAAGGTCATCCTTGGTTATATACCAAGTTTGAAGCTAGCCTGAGTGACATGGATCCCATCACAAAAACCAAAAAGTGGGGCTGGAGAGATGGCTTAGCAGTTAAGGCGGCTGCCTGCTAGGCCTAAGAACCCGGTTCCAATCTCCAGGTCCCACGTTTAGCCAGATGCAAAGTGACACAAGCGCGCAATGCCGCACTTGCCCACAAGGGGGCGCACACATCTGGATTTCATTCACAGCAGCTGAGAGACTGATGGTATGCCCATTCTCTGTCTCCCTCTCCCTCTCAGTCTGTCTCTCTCAAAAATTAAAAAAAAAAAAAAAAAAAAAAAGTGGGCTGGAGAGATGGCTTAGCAGTTCAGGCGCTTGCCTGGGAAGCCTAAGGTCCCATGTTTGACTCTCCAGATCTCACCTAAGCCAAATGCAAAAAGGTGAGGCAAGCATAAGGACTTACATTCCCACTAGGTGGTTCAAGCATCTGGAGTTTGATATCAGTGGCTGAGGCCCTGGAGTGCCAATTCTCTGTCTTTCTTTCTAGCTAGTTCGAGGCTAGCCTGAGAATACATAGTGAATTCCGGGTCTGCCTGGGCTAGAGTGAGACACTACCTCCAAAAACAAAACAAAACAAAAAATCTAAAAAGTATTATGATAGGGCCAGGATGTAGCTCAGTGGCAGAATAAAATGACAACATATTGGAAAGAAAAGCACAAAATTAAATTAATTAATGTGCCTAGTGGCCCAGATAGGTGTAACAAGATACTTTAAGCAGCCCCAAACTTTACAGTTTCCTAAGGCAGGTGACTCAACTTCTCATTAGAACAAAGGCCAAGGGCTCAAAGTTATCTGAGAGCTGCTTTTTTTTTTTTTTTTTTTTGAGATAGGGTCTCTCTCTAGCCCAGGAATTCACTATGTAGTCTCAGGGTGGCCTCAAACTCATGGTTATCCTCCTACCTCTGCCTCCTAAATGATGGGATTAAAGACGTGCGCCACCACGCTGGGCTTTTTTGTTTGTTTCTTTTTAACATGGCCACTAGAAAATTTCAGAATGCATATGTGGCCCACATTATATTTCTAATCATATGTTCTACATGAACTTCACCCCAGGCCCTCTATTACATTCTATTTCTTCTGGGCAGCATAGTTCTGTAGGGACTTGGATCTTTTTTTTTTTTTCAAGGTAGGGTTTCACTCTAGCCCAGGCTGACCTGGGATTCACTATGAAGTCTCAGGGTGGCCTTAAACTCACAAATCCTGGGATTAAAGGTATGTACTACCACACCTGGCTGACAATTCTTTTTAAAAAATATTTTTTTAAGATTTTTATTTATTTAATTTATTTATTTATTAGAGACAGAGAGAAGGAGAGAAAGAGTGAGAATGGGCGCGCCAGGGCCTCTAGCCACTGCAAACGAACTCCAGATGCATGCGCCACCATGTGCATCTGGCTCACGTAAAAACTAGAGAATCGAACCAGGGTCCTTAGGCTTCACAGGCATACGCCTTAACTGCTAAGCCATCTCTCCAGCCCCTCCCCCTTTTTCTGTTTTTTTTGAGGTAGGGTCTCACTCTAGCTCAGCTGACCTGGAATTCACTATGTAGGCTCAGGGTGGCCTCGAACTCATGACAGTCCTCCTACTGCCTCCCGAGTGCTGGGATTAAAGGCATGTGCCACCATGCCCGGCTCTTTTTTAATATTTTCAATATTTATTTGAGAAATAGGGAGCAACAGAGAGAGAATGGGTCTGCCAGCGCCTCTTCTCACTGCAAAGGAACTCCAGATGCATGTGCCACTTTGTGCATCTGGCTTACATGGGTAATGGAGAATCGAACCTGGGTTCTTAGGCTTCACAGGCAAGCACCTTAACCATTAAGCCATCTCTTCAGCTCTCCTTTGGTTTTTTGAGATAGGGTCTCCCTCTAGCCCAGGTTGACCTGGAATTCACCAAAATAGGTAATTTGTTTTATTTTTTAAAAGATTTTATTTTTATTCATTTATTTATTAGAGACAGAGAGAGGGGGAGAGAGAGAGAGTGAAAAAGGGCACGCCAGGGCTTCTAGCCACCGTGAACAAACTCCAGATGCATAGGCCACCATGTGTATCTGGCTTACATGGGACCTGGAGAATCCAACCAGGGTCCTTAGGCTTCACAGGCATGCACCTTAACCCCTACACCATCTCTCTAGCCTCTTTATTTTATTTTTTGGTTTTTCGAGGAAGGGTCCCACTCTAGCTCAGGCTGACCTGGAATTCACTATGTATTCTCAAGGGTGACCTAAAACTTTCAGTGATCCTCCTACTTCTGCCTCCCGAGTGCTGGGATTAAAGGCATGCGCCACCATACCCAACTAAAATAGGTAATTTAAATAGTTTTGTGGCCAGGAATAGTGGCGCTAGTGGCGCCTTTAATCCCAGCATTTAGAAGGCAGAAGTAGAAAGACCACCATGAGTAAGAGGCCACCCTGAGATTTCAGAGTGAATTCCAGGTCAGCCTGGGCTAGAGCAAGACTCTTCCTTAAAAAATCAAAAAACAAAACAAAACAAAAATTTAAAATAGTTTTGTGGTGATAGGAAAAATGAATCAGGGAATTGTAATTTTATTAACTAGTCAACTAAATTAGATAAATATATGTTTCAAATACTAATGTTAAGCCAGGCATGATGGCTCATGCCTGTTAATATGTTAATCCCAGGATTCTGCAAGTTTGAGATTAGCCTGGTCTACATAACAACTTCCAGGCCATCAGCCAGGGCTAGAGTGTCAACAAAGAAAAAAAGAAAGAAAGAAAGAAAAGAAAAGAAAAGAAAGAAGAGAAGAGAAAAATGACTAGTATTAATATTCTCTGTGAAGCTCAGAAACCAGAAAATCATTATACTCCATTTCATCAGCATCTGAAGGAAGTCTGTCCCCCCAAAAAACCAAAAATGATGCTGGAAGAATAAATGATGTAATTGGGGGAAGAATATGAAAACAAAAGGGCCCAATACATATCTGCTGAATGAATCATGATTTTATTCATCATTAGAGGAAATTCCTAGTAACACATGATGCCTTGACATTTCGAGAAAAATGTAATACTCCAAATTATTTTTTAAAAATAGTTATTAGTCTGGTGTGGTGGCACAAGCCTTTAATCCCAGCACTCAGGAGGCAGAGATAGGAGAATGGAGCTGGGCATGGTGGTGAACGCCTTTAATTCCAGCACTCAAAAGGCAGAGGTAGGTGGATCGCTGTGAGTTCCAAGCCACCCTGAGACTACATAGCGAATTCCAGGTCAGCCTGGACTAGAGTGAGACCCTACCTCTAAAAAACAAAAACAAAAGAGAGTGAGAGATAGGAGGATCGCTGTGAATTCAAGGCCAGCCTGAGACTACATAGTGAATTTCAGGTCAGCCTGGTCTAGAGCGAAACACTACCTCGGAAAAAAAAAAAACAAAGTAATTCTACAAAACGGGTACACCAAAGGTTGGAAAGTTCACTGCCGCATAATGCGGGGCTTCACTGTTCTGTCAACGTAAATATGCAAAGATGGGTTTTCAAACAGGGACATCGTCTCCCGCGGCTGCACAAGCCCACGCAAGCCAACTCGGGTGGGCTGGAGTCCGGGGTTCAGGGGCTTCCTCACGGAGTGCTGTTTCATTCCAAAATCAGTCAAAGGAGCCCGGCTTCTCCCCGCAGCGCAAAGCTGACTCAGGGTGTGGGAAAAGATCTCACCACGAAAAAAAAAAAAAACCTTACCACGACGTACTCCCTACCATGTATGTTACCGATCCGTGCTCTCGCCTCCGGGACACCTCCTCCCTCGACCAAAGCGCGCCCCAAAGTCAGCAAAGCCTCACCCCAGCACCCCACATTCAGCCCCTTGGAGGAGACCTTTTGTTTTGTTTTTTCGAAGTAGGGTCTACTCTAGCCCAGGCTGACCTGGAATTCACTATGTAGTCTCAGGGTGGCCACGAACTCTCGGCGATCCTCCTACCTCTGCCTCCCGAGTGCTGGGATTACAGGCGTGCGCCACCACGCCCGGCGGGATAGGACCTTTTTGACAGATGAATCAGCCAGCTCGGGGAGAGCCTGCCCAGTGGGCGCACACATCCTCCGGGAGGGGGAAAGTGATGCTGGCAGTGGGAGTGGCTTTGGGGGACCTCGGGAGACTAAAGGTTCCGCAGCAGATCTCCGCCTCCCCGCCCCCTTCCCGTCCCAGCGCTCCACCCGCAGCAGGGCGACGGTCCCCCGCCGCTCCCGCCTCCTCGGCTCCCTCCAGCATAACCCTCCCTCCACCCGGCAGCCCCCTGCGCGCACCATCTGAGCAAATACCTCTAGCCATGGCCGGGCTCTGTCACCTCCAAGGATCTCCCGGGAAACCGAGCTTTCGAAAAAAGTTGCAACAACTGTAGCCAACTGCTCCGGGGAGCTGCAGCTGCCAGCCCTGATTGGCGCTGCCACCCGCCTCTTCGCTGGATGCCAGTCGTGATAGGTGAACTCTCGAGGGGGGCCCGCCCTTCTCCCCGGCGGGGGCGGGGCCATGGGCCGCACTTTCTACAAACGCTTTCGGGACAGGTCCCGGAGGAGGAGGGGGGGATTTAAATTTATCATCTCCCTGCATTGATTGGCTGAGGTGGAAGGACTCGCGGGCCGCCATTGGGAGAGAGGAGCCGCAAGCTCCTCCCTCTCCTATCCTGAAGCTCAGTCTCGGGTTCTTTAGTCTCCTCGCCGAGGTAGACCTGTACTTGGACTTCCGGCTTTTATAGGCTTGACCGGAAACCAAACCTTTGACCCCTCGACCTCTCCTTATGGCCTGGGAACCTTAGCTTGTCTAGAAGCGAGTCATCTCCTACACTTTAACTCCTTCCTGCAGTTTGATCCATCCATTCCTAGGTTTACTTGAGAGTTCAGTTTTCCATTATCTAACACTGGGCACAAAGCCTATGATGGGGTCAGTGGGTAAACTTCCCCAGAACCTTAGAGATGTGGCCCAAACCATTCACCCATTTTATAAATGGGGTAATAGAGAAATCAGGAAATTTACTAGCTATCAGAAATCACCCAGAAAACTGCGTGTTGTGCTTTAATCCCAGCACTTGGAAGGCTGAGGTAGGAGGATCACCATGAGGGCAAGGTCAGCCTGAGCTACAATGACCCTACCTCAAAACAAACAAACAAACAAACAAACAAACAAACAAACAAAGACAAATCAGGGCTGGAGAGATGGCTTATCGGTTAAGGAGCATGCCTCCGAAGCCTGAGGTCCCAGGTTTGATTCTCCAGGTCCCATGTAAGCCAGATGCACATGGGGGCACATGCATCTGGAGTTCCTTTGCTGTGGCTAGAGGCCCTGGTGTGCCCATTCTCACTCTTTCTCTCTCTCTCTCTCTCTCTCCCTCTCTCTGTTTCTAATAAATAAATTAATTTAATTGTAAAAAAGCAAAGGGGAAAGTGGGGGAGAGGGGGAAGTACAATGGGATATTGTCTACAATTAAAGAAGTAGTCAATAAAAAATAAAAATAAATTTAAAAAAGAAAACTGGAAAAAGCTACGCTGCATACCGTTCAGTGGTAGAGAGAAACCAACAGTGAAGCTACTCAATAGTGGACATTGCATGCCTTAAATTTGGCCAGCCAGGTCAAATGAGCCAATGGGTGCAATAGTGGCATGTCTGTTATGGGTAAAACCAACTGTTCTCTAATTGGACTGGAGGCCCACTCCATGGGAGGGAATACATCCCTGATACTGAAAACCTACAACAGGGGTAGTGTGACTTCTGCTCATGTCTATATACTGGTGTATATACTATGCTCACTGTGGTAGTTTGAATAGATGTCTCCCAATATATTCAGTGTCACTGGGTGGATCTTAAGGTGTAGTGGTGGGTTTGGAATTTCAATCTAAAGATATGCAAAATGTGCCTAGCTGTAATTCCTGAGGTGTTCTGTGCTGTGTGTGTGGCTTTTGGCTTTGCTCTCTGTTTGGTCCTGTGAAAGTAGGCCAGCTTCTTCTGCCATTATGGAACTTCCCCTGGATCTATAAGCTTCAGTAAATCTCTTCCTCCATTAAAAAAAGAAAGAAAGAAAAAGGAAAAACAAACCACCCAATAATATAACTGCAAAGCCTACGTCACTATCAAGACTGACAGTCCACTACATGGTCATCTTAACTCCAGGGAAGCTACTATGAGGGGCACCTCACCCAGAATCCCAGAATAAACACAAGTGTCCTGAACGTTCTTTGCTATAGCCCTATGGAAAGTGTCCACTTAACTGTTTTTTTTGTTTGTTTGTTTGTTTGTTTTTTTTAGGTAGAGTCTTGTTCTAGTGCAGGGTAAAGCGGAATTCACTACGTAGTCTCAGGGCCACCTCGAACTCACAGTGATTCTCCAGCCTCTGCTTCATGAGTGCTGGGATTAAAGGTGTTCCAGGTTCCTTATATGGGTGCTTTTCTTTCTTTTCAGCATGGAGGATCCTTTCAAGCATTTTCTGTAGAACTGGTTTTGTCTTCAAATATTCCTTTAGCCTGCTTTTGTTGTGGAATGACCTTATTTCTCCATCTACTTGAATGGACAGTTTTGCGGGATAAAGTAACCTTGGTTGACAGTTGTTATCTTTCAGAAATTGGAATAAATCTCTCCAAGCCCTTCTGGCTTTTAAAGTTTGAGTTGAGTAATTGGCTGTTATCCTAATGGGCTTGCATTTGTATGTGACTTGATTTTTCTCTCTAACTGCTTTCAATATATTTTCTTTGGTTTGTATATCTGGTAGTTTAATTATAATATTATGGGGAAAATTTCTTTCTAGGTTTTGTCTGTTTGGTGTTCTAAAGGCTTCCTGTATCTGCACTGGCATTCTTTCCCAATTTGGGTAAATTTTTCTTCTATGATTTTGTTGAAAACACCTACTATACCTTTGGAGTGAAATTCTTCTCTTTCTACTATACACTGAATTCTTATGTTTGATCTTTTCATAGTGTCCCAAATATCTTGAAATTCCCATTCATACCTTTCTATTAGTTTATCTTTTTCTTTGTTGGACTATATTAGATCTGCCACTTGGTCTTCTAGTTTAGATATTCTGTTATCTCCTTCATCCATTCTACTGGCGAGACTTTACACAGAGGTGTTTTTTTTTTTTTTTTTTTTTTTTTTTTTTTAGTTTTTCGAGGTAGGGTCTCACTCTGGCCCAGGCTGACCTGGAATTAATCTCAGGGTGGCCTTGAACTCACGATGATTCTCCTACCTCTGCCTCCCAAGTGCTGGGATTAAAGGCGTGCGCCACCATGCCCGGCTACACAGAGTTTTTTATTTCACTGACTGTTCTCCATTACTAGTATTTCTGACTGGTTTTCCTTTATTATTTCTATTTACTTACTTATGTCTTTTATTGACCTCCTTATTTCATTAAATTGGTTTCCTCTGTCTTCTTTGATTTATTTTGACATCTTTATAATCATTCTCTTGAACTCTTTCTCAGGCATTTCCTCTAAATCAGTCTCACTGAAGGTCATTTTTGATGGATTAATACTTTTTTGTGGATTGATTTTGTCTTGATTTTTTTATTTTTTTATTTATTTTTTTTTTTTTTTGTTTTGCATTTCTTGTATCCTTATAATGCTGGGATTAAAGGCGTTTTTTTGTATCTATAATGAAATCTTGAAATAATTTAATGCTTGAGTTTCTAATTATCTGCACCATTACTAGATGTATCAATCAATCTGATGTTATATATCTTCAGGGTAGGAGCTTAAGGTGCTAGGTATGGCTTTTTTTTTTTTTTTTTTTTTTTTTTTTTTTTGAAGGTAGGGTCTCACTCTAGTTCAGGCTGACCTTGAACTCACTCTGTAGTCTCAGGGCGGCCTTGAACTCACAGTGATCTTCCTACCTCTGCCTCCCGGGTGCTGGGATTAAAGGCGTGCGCCACCTTTTTTTTTTTTTTTTTTAATGAACTTTTTTTTTTAGATTTTTTATTTTTATTTATTAGAGACAGAGAAGGGGGAGAGAGAGAGAATGGGCACACCAGGGCCTCTAGCCACTGCAAAGGAACTCCAGACACATGTGCCACCATGTACATTTGTTGTACATGGGACTTGGAGAATTGAACTGAGGTCCTTAGGCCTCGCAGGCATGCACCTTAACCACTAAGCCATCTCTCCAGCCCTAGGTGTGGCCCTTAGCACTCTCAGAGTAACCACAAAAATGACCATAGGTGTTGAGTTTGCCTGATATGAGAGTATTCAAGTAGGCTGAGTGGAAGAAAATACAGGCAAATTCTAAAAATTTAACTAAACAATGTACCCATTCAATGAAAAATAGCACAGAGTATTTATGCAAGAGTAGATATTATGATAAACAGATCCTCTAACAAAGTCACAGTCCCTATGGATATGTGTTGCCCCACATCCTTAATCCTGTAGACTGGGAGGCTAAGATTTCTGTTCTGTAGAGGGTTTCAAGGTCAGCTTGTGACTGAGTGAGACTCTTCCCCAATAAAAAACAGAAGAGGAGACAAAGGCACTATAAATCAGGAAGCAACAAATGACAAGCCCAAATTATAGCTTATTTAAGAATGGCAAATCCGACCATCCATTAGATTTAACATATAATTTACCCTGACATGGAAGGTGCAATTAGCACTTCCCATGCAAGCCTATCTACCAGGCTTATTTGGCGAGTACTGACCTGGTGTAATCTCAGTTACCTTTTGGGATGGCTTTTGTCTCAATTATGCTGCATGCCCATTTGGGTCCCTCTTTGCTGTGCTGTGGGCTCAGGTAGGCTGGATGGGTCTGTCCGTCACTGCTCTGATTGCCTGTGCCAGGAGCTGTATGGGTGAGCTCCCTTCTTCAGGTCTGTGGTGCTTGCTGGTGCTTGTGCTGGGGTGGGGGAAGGGAGGGGACACTATGGATGGTGGCTGAAGTTCTCCCACTGGTTCTGCGATCCTCTTCCTCCCGAGCTGCTCCACTGTTCTCTGCTGTCCTCCCTTACACATTTCTTGAATTTGCCTGGAGACCGGTGTGAGTGGAAAATCCCCTCACCAGACTTTTTCCTGCTGCTTAGGCTAAGCCTGGAAGCTGCATCCACATGGAACTGATGCCACCGCTGCTAGAGGTGCTTCTGCCTGCTTCTGTGGGCTCTAGATACTCTGGATCTCTCCTACTTCTCTGCTACGGTTGATGATTTATTTATTTATTTGTTTTGTTTTTGTTTCTGTTTTTCAAGGTAGGGTCTCACTCTAGTCCAGGCTGACCTGGAATTCACCATGTAGTCTCAGAGTGGCCTTGAACTCATGGTGATGCTCCTACTTCTGCCTTTGGAGTGCTGGGATTAAAGGCGTGCGCCACCATGCCCAGCTCTAAAAAAAAACTTTTTAATTGACAGCTTCTATAATTATAAATAATAAACCATGATAATTCCTTTCACACTCTCATCTTCCCACAAACAAATTCACCCCACCCCTGTCTCAATTAGTCTCCCTTTTATTTTGATGTCATCCTCTTTTAATCCTATTATAAAGATCTGTGTAGGTAGTGGCAGGCACTGCAAGATCATGGATATCCCAGCCATTTTGTGTCTGGAAGAGTGCATTGTAAGCAGTACCACCCTTCCCTTGGTTCTTACATTCTTCCCGCCACCTCTTCTGCAATGGATCCTGAGTCTTAAAAGGTGTGACAGAGATGTCTCATTGTGGAACACTCCACTGTCATTTCTTCTCAGGACTATGGTGCCCTTTGGGTCATCCCAATGGTCACCACCATCTGAAAAGAGAAGCTCCTCTAGAGCAGGAGAGATGGCTTAGTGGTTAAGGTGTTTGCCTGTGAAGCCAAAGGAGCCAGGTTCAATTTCCCAGGACCCACATAAGCCAGATGCACAAGGTAGCTTATGCATCTGGAGTTCATTTTCAGTGGCTGAAGACCCTGGCACCCCCCTTCTCTCTCTCCCTCACAAATAAATAAAAATAAATACATTTTTATTTTTTAAAGAAAGAAGCTGAGCTGGGCATGGTGGTGTACGCCTTTAATCCCAGCACTCGGGAGGCAGAGGTAGGAGGATCTCCGAGAGTTCGAGGCCACCCTGAGACTACATAGTTAATTCCAGGTCAGCCTGGACCAGAATGAAACCCTACCTCGAAAAACCAAAAAAAAAAAAAAAAAAAAAAAAAAAAAAAGAGAGAGAGAATCGAAAATGAAAGTAGCATTAATACAGGAGTATAAACATTAAGAAAAGTGCATACGGGGAAGTTTGGTGGCCACGGTATATGCATGTAGCTAGACAACAGTAGGGGTTACTTCTCTAGGGCTCATGACCTCCCCTGCCATAGGTTTTCCCCACTCTTGGTTTTTTTTTATTAGGTTTTCAGTAGAAGGCATGTATTCCCTCCCTTGGAGTGAGCCTTCAGTCCAATTAGAGAGTAATAGTGGTAAACAGCACTGCACATTGCAAGCCATAAATTTGGCCAGACAAGCCAAATGAGCCAACGAGTACAAAAGTGGCATGTGTGTTATGGGGAAAATAAACTGCTCTCTATACATTTTTTTTCTTTTCTTTTCTTTTCTTTTTTTTTTTTTTTTTTTGGCTTTTCAAGGTAGGGTTTTGCTCTAGCCCAGGCTTCCCTGGTATTCATTATGTCTCAGAGTGGCCTCAAACTCACAGTAGTCCTCCTACATCTGCCTCCCAAGTGCTGGGATTAAAGGCGTGTGTCACCATGCCTGGCTCTATACCTGGCTTTAAAAAAATAAATTAAATTTAAAAATATATAATTTTAATGCTTTATTTTTATTTATTTGAGAAAAAGATACATAAATAGGCAGGTAGAGAGACTAGGCACAACAGGGCCTCTAGCCACTGCAAACAAACTGCAGATGCATGTACCCCCTTGTGCATCTGACTGACGTGGGTCCTGGGGAATCAAACCTGGGTCCTTTGGCTTTGAAGGCAAGCACCTTGACCACTAAGCCATCTCTCCAGCCCATATATATATATATAATTTTTTTTTTATTTATTTATTTGAGAGACAGGCAGAGAGAGGGCACACCAGGGCCTCCAGCCACTTCAAATGAACTCCAGATGGATGTGCCTCCTTGTGCATCTGGCTTATGTGGGTCCCGGGGAATCAAACCTTGTTGAGCATTGCTAAACATGGTAAACATGGGCTGGGACTGTGAGGAAGCTGGCCTCGGATGTTGGACATGGCCGGAGACCTTGAGCTGTGGGGGTTGCAGCCAGCCTTATTGTCAGGAACCCACTCTGGTGACAGAGCTGGCCCTCCCTTTTTGGAAGGTCGTAGTGTGTCTCATCTTTGCCCAGAGGAGGCAGAACCAGCAGGCCCTCCCTCCTGTCCCAAAGCACCTGAGCATTCTATAGTCTAAGGTTCCCCCCCACACACACACAGTTTCTGACCTTGTGTCCAGCTGCCCAAGAGACCCTTATATGGTAGTAAACAGTCTCCCTGCAGCTGTAACCATCCAATATGTGGCTGAAGTCATGTAGCTTTTCCCACCACTTCTGTTATCTCCCTTGTAGCTTCTCCCCTCACAACTTCTGCCTTCCAACATCAGCCAATTAGATAGCAACCAATAAACCTATGTTTCCAATCACTTTATGATCTGTATGTGCCTTCTCAGCCTTTCTCGAGTGTTTATAAACCCACTCCACTTTTGAATAAACAAGAGCACTATCCATCAGACTGTCTCCTGGGTGGTTCATTGCCCACTGCACTCACCTACTCCAAGACCCTGCTACTCCCAATTCCTTCTACACCAGGGATGGTGGCCTACAACCCCAGGAATAGTGAGGACCCTCAGAACCTGGGTCCTTTGGCTTTGCAGGGAAACACCTTAACCGCTAAGCCATCTTCTCCAACCCTTAAAAATATTTTATTTGCCTGGTGTGGTGGTACATGCCTTTAATCCCAGCACTTGGGAGGCAGAGGTAGGAGGATCGCTATGAGTTCAAGGCTACCCTGATACTCCATAGTGAATTCCAGGTCAGCCTGGGCTAGAGTGAGACCCTACCTCAAAAAAAAATTTTTTTTTAATTTATTTATTTGAGAGAGAGAAGAATGAAAAAGGCAGATAGAGAATGGGCACACAAGAGCCTCTAGCCACTGTAAATGTACTCCAGATGTATGTGCCACCCTGTGCATCTGGTTTTACCTGGGTACTGGGCAATCAAACCTGAATCTTTTGGCTTATCAGGCAAGGGACTTCACCACCATTAAACCAACTCTCCAGCCCTATGCCTGACTTTTAATGTGGGTGCTAGAGCTTGAACTCAGGTCCTCATGTTTGCACAGCAAATGATCTTACCCACTGAACCATCTCCCTAACCTCTGCTTTTAATTTAATTTAATTTTTGGTTTTTATTTATTTTATTTTATTTTGGTTTTTTGAGGTAGGGTCTCACTCTAGTCCAGTCTGACCTGGAATTCACTATTTAGTCTCAGGGTGCCCTTTAACTCACAGCAATCCTCCTACCCCTGCTTCCCAAGTGCTGGGATTAAAGGTGTGTGCCACTGTGCCTAGCATTTTTGGTTTTAGTGAGGTAGGGTCTTGCTCTAGTTTAGGCTGACTTGGAATTCACTGTGTAGTCTCAGGCTAGCATCAAACACATATAGATCCTAATACCTCTGCCTCTTAAGTACTGGGACTAAAGGTGTGTGTCACCACACCCACCATTTGCCTTATTTAAAAAATACATTTATTTATCTCACCTTTAATCCCAGCACTTGGGAGGCAGAGGTAGGAGGATCACTGTGAGTTCGAGGCCTCCCTGAGACTACATAATGAATTACAGGTCAGCCTGGACTAGAGTGAGACCCTACCTTGCAACACCCCCCCCCCAAACAAATATACTTATTTATTTGACATACAGAGAGAGAGACAGAAAACGGGGCTGAGCTGGGTGGGGTGGTGCATGCCTTTAATCCCAGGATTGGGAGGTAGGAGAATCACTGTGAGTTTGGAGGCCACCCTGAAACTACATAGTAAATTCTAGGTTAACCTGGGCCAGAATGAGACCCTACCTCAAAAAACCATAAAAATGGCTGGAGAGATGGCTTAGCGGTTAAGGCGCCTGCCTGCTAAGCCTAAGAACACCAGTTCCAATCTCCAGGTTTCACGTTTAGCCAGATGCAAAGTGATGCAAGGGCGCAATGTTGCACTTGCCCACAAGGGGTGCATGCATCTGGAGTTCGTTCACAGCAGCTGAGAGGCTGCTGGCACGCCCATTCTCTCTCTGCCTCTCCCTCTCTCTCTGTCTCTCTCTGTGTCTCTCTCCAAAAATAAAATAAAATAAAATAAAATAAAATAAAATAAAATAAAATAAAATAAAATAAAATAAAGTTGTTTTTTTTTTTTTTAAAAAAAGGTACTGGAGGCCGGGCGTGGTGGCGCACGCCTTTAATCCCAGCACTCGGGAGGCAGAGGTAGGAGGATCGCCGAGAGTTTGAGGCCACCCTGAGACTACATAGTTAATTCCAGGTCAGCCTGGACTAGAGTGAAACCCTACCTCGAAAAACTAAAAAAAAAAAAAAAAAGTACTGGAGAGATGGCTTAGTGGTTAAGGTGCTTGCCTGTGAAGCCTAAGAACACATGCTCAAATCTCCAGGTCCCATGTAGCCAAACACAGTGATGCAAGCATGCAGTGTCACACATACACACTAGGGGGCGTACATGTCTGGAGTTCATTCACAGAGGCTGAAAGACCCTGGTATGCCCATTTCTCTCTCTGTCTCTCAAAAAAAAAAAAAAAAAAAAAAAAAAAAAAAAGAATGGGCACAACAGGGCTTCTTGCCATTGCAAACAAACTCCAGATGCATGCAACACTTTGTATGTCTGGCTTCATGTGGGTACTGGGGAATCAAACCTGGACCAATACACTTTGTAAGCAAGTATCTTTAATTGCTGAGCCATCTTTCCAACCAAGATCCCTGCTTTTTATTATTATTTTTACTTTTTAATACTTTTATGTTATTTTTTTAAATTTTATTTTATTTTTAAAAATTTTTATTTATTATTTATTTATGAGAAAGAGTCAGAGACAGAGAATGCACGTATGCATGCACCAGGGCCTCCAGCCACTGCAAACGAACTCCAGATGTATGCTCCCCCTTGTGCATCTGGCTTACATGGGTCCTGGAGAATCAAACCGTGATCCTTTAACTTTGCAGGCAAATGCCTAACCACTAAGCCGTCTCTCCAGCCCCTAATTTTTATTTTCAGAGAGAGAGAGAGAAAGAGGCAGAGAGAGAGAGAGCAAGAGAGAGAATGGGCATGTCCAGGACCTTCAGCCTGCTGCAAACAAACTCCACAAGTTTGCATCTCTTCTGCATATGTGCAAAATTGTGTGCTTGTGTTACTGTGCATCTGGCTACATGGGATCGGCGATTTGAACATGAGTTCTTAGGCTTTGCAGGCAAGCACCTTAACAATTAAGCCATCTCTCAAACCCTACTTTTATTATTATTTTTTAATTTTGTTTATTTGTATTTACTTATTTGAGAGCAACAGACAGAGAAAGAGGTGGAGAGAGAGAGAGAGAGGGAGAGAAAGAATGGGTGTGGCAGGGCCCCCAGCCACTGCAAATGAATTCCAGTTGCATGAACCACCTTGTGCATCTGGCTTACACAGGTTCTGGGGAATTGAGCCTCGAACCGGGGTCCTTCAGCTTCACAGGCAAGCGCTTAACAGCTAAGCCATCTCTCCAGCCCTACTTTTATTATTATTATTTTATTTTTAAATATTTTATTATTTATTTATTTATTTGAGAGAAAGATACAGAAATAGGCAGATAGAGAGAGAGAGAATTGGCGCCAGGGCCACCAGCCACTGTAAATGAACTCCAGATGCATGCATTCCCTTGTGCATCTGGCTTATATGGGTCCTGTAGAATGGAGCCTCAAACCGGGATCCTTAGACTTCACAGGCAAGCGTTTAACCGCTAAGCCATTTCTCCAGCCTCCTGCTTTTATTATTTTTTAAAAATATTTTTATGAAAAAAATACTTTTATGAGTCGGGCGTGGTAGTGCATGCTGGAGGTATGCAGGAGGCAGAGGTAGGAGGATCACCATGAGTTTGAGGCCAGTCTGGGGCTACATAGTAAATGCCAGGTCAGCCTGAGCTAGAGTGACACTCTACCTTGAAAAAAAAAAAACAACAACAAAAAAAATTTATGGCCGGGATTTACATATATTTGTGGTAGAGAAGAGGGGTTAGAAAGGGAGTATGGGCATGCCAGAGCCTCCTGCCAAATGCAAACTGCAGATGCATGTACCACTTTCTGCATCTTGCTTTACATGGGTACTGGGGATTTGAACCTGGATCAGCAGGCTTTGAAAGCAAGCACCATTAACCACTGAGCCATCTCATCAGTCCTAGAATTATATGATAATTATTTTTATTTTTTGGTTTTTTTGAGGTAGGGTCTCACTCTAGCTCAGGCTGGTCTGGAATTCACTATGTAGTCTCAGGGTGGACTTGAACTCACAGTGATCCTCCTACCTCTGCTTCCCAAGTGCTGTGATTAAAAGTATGTGCCACCACACTGGAAACCTCAATTTGGCCAGATAGGCCAAATGACCGAATGGTGTAATAGTGGTATGTCTACTCTGGGGGAAATCTACTGCTTTCTAGTTGGAGTGAAGGCCTGCTCTATGGGAGGGAATACATCCTGGTACTGAAAACCTAATCAAAAGCCTATGGCAGGGGAGGTCATGAGCCTTAGGGGTATAAAGCCTGCTCTTGTCTGGCTAAATGTATATATTATTCCCACCAAACTGCCCTGAAAGTACTACACTTAATGTTCCTATTCATATACTAATGTTACTCTCACTTCTGGTTAGAGAAGCTTCTCTTTTCAGATGGAGATGACCAGTGGGATGATCCAAAAGGCAACATAGTGCTGAGCAGAAGGGATGGAGGAGTGTCCAGCACTGAAACACCTCTGTCACACCCTCCAAGGCTCAGGGCCCATTGCAGAAGAGGTGGTGGAAAAAATGTAAAAGCCAAAGGAAGGATACAACCTCTTACAATGCAACTGTCCAGACAGAAATTGTCCTCGATATCCATGACCTTGCAGTGCCTAGCAATACCTTCACCATTCCCTCATAATAGGAAGAAAAGATGATGACATCAAATTAAAAGAGAAACTAATGGAGAGAGGGAGGTGATATGATGGAGAGTGGAGTTCTGAAGGGGAATGGGGGAGGGGAGGGAAATATCATGTCTTTTCTGTAAGTATAGAAGTTGTCAATTAAAAAATAAACAGGGGGCTGGAGAGATGGCTTTAATCCCAGTTAGGCAGAGTGTTTGATCCTGTTCGAGCCTAAGGATCCTCGGTTTCAAGGTCAGCCTGGGCCAGGTGAGACCCTACCTAAAAAACCAAATGCAAAAAAAAAAAAAAAAAAAAAAAAACAGGGGGGCTGGAGAGATGGCATCTGGTGTTTGCCTGTGAAGCCTAAGGATCCCGGTTCAATTCTCCAGGTGGCTATAGCCTGGTGTTAGATGGCTATTCTCACGCTCCCTGTCTTTCTCTTTCCCTCTCTCTGTCTCTAATAAATAAATAAATAAATAAATAAATAATAAAATCTTAAAAAAAAAAAAAAAAACAGGGTTAGAGAGATAGCTTAGCTGTTAAGGTGCCTGACTCCTAAGCCTAAGAATGCTGGTTCCAACCTCCAGGGGTTCCAATCTCTAGGTCCCACGTTTAGCCAGATGCAGTGATGCAAGGGCGCAATGCCACACTTGACCACAAGGGGGTGCACGCATTTGGATTTCATTCGCAGCAGCTGAGAGGCTGCTGGTGCACTCACCTCTATCTGTCTTCATCTCCCTCTCTCTCTATCTCTCTCTCTCAAAAAAAAAAACTGTGTGTGCCACCACACCCTGCCCTAGAATTATTTTTATTATTTGTTTTTTGTTTGTTTTGAGATAGAGTTTTTTGAATTTAAAATTTTTCATTTATTTATTTGAGAGAGAAAGAGACAGAGAATAGGCATGTGAAGGCCTCCAGCTGCTACAAACGAACTCCAGATGCATGCACTACCTTGTGCATCTGGCTTATGTGAGTCCTTTGGCTTTGCAGGCAGTTTCCTTAACTGCTAACTATCTCTCCAGCCCTGAGATAGAGTCTTTTAAAAAACTTTATTTATTTATTTATTTATTTATTTATTTATTTATTTATTTATTTATTTATTTTGGAGAGAGACACAGAGAGAGACAGACAGAGAGGGAGAGGAAGACAGAGAATGGGCCAGCAGTCTCCCAGCTGCAGTGAACGAAATCCAGATGCGTGCGCCCCCTTGTGGGCAAGTGCGGCATTGCGCTCTTGCATCACTTTGCTTCTGGCTAAATGTGGGACCTGGAGATTGGAACCGGGTTCTTAGGCTTAGGAGGCAGGTGTCTTAACCACTAAGCCATCTCTCCAGCCTTAAAAAACTTTTTATAAGCTGGGCATGGTAGCACACACCTTTAATCCCAGAACTTGGAAGGCAGAGGTACTAGGATCACAGTGAAATCAAGGCTACTCTGAGACTACATAGTGAATTCCAGGTTAGCCTCTTCTGCAATGGTGCCTGAGCCTTAAGAAGGAGTGATAGAGATGACAGATGGGTCTTATGTAGCCCAGGCTGGCCTTGACTCCTGATTCCTTTGCCTCTACTTTCCAAGTGTTGGGATCGCAGGTATATGTCACTAGGCCCAGGTAAGGGTGGGTTTCTTTCTTTCTTTCTTTCTTTCTTTCTTTCTTTCTTTCTTTCTTTCTTTCTTTCTTTCTTTCTTTCTTTCTTTCTTTCTTTCTTTCTTTCTTGCAATCCCAAGAGACTGGCCTTTGTGTGTGTGTGTGTGTGTGTGTGTGTGTGTGTGTGTGTGCACGCACGTGCATTTCCGAGGTAGGGTCTCACTCCAGGCTGACCTGGAATTCACTATGTAGTCTCAGGGAAGCGTTGAACTTGTCATGAGAATCACCTGAGTCCACCAAGACTTCTAGCATTTTATTTTGTGGTCTGGGGATGTAACAGATACTCCAACTTGAACTGTGAGCACTTTCTCCAATAAGCCATTTCTCTAGCTCAACACTTCTTTTTTTAATATTTAATATTTATTTATTTATTTGAGAGACAGAAAGAGAGAGAGGGAGGGAGAGAGAGAGAAAATGGGTGCACTAGGGCCTCTAGCCACTGCAAATGAACTCCAGATTCACGCACCACCTTGGGTATCTGGCTTACATGGGTACTGGGGAATTGAACCTGTAGTCTCAGGGTGGCCTGGAATTCACAGCAATCCTCCTACCTCTGCCTCCAGAGTTCTGGGATTATAGGCCTATGCTACCATGTCTGGTTCAACTTGGCTTTTTACAGGCTGAGCTTGAAATTATTATTTTTTTCATAGTAGGGTATTAATCTAGCCCAGGCTGACCTGGAACTCACTATGTAGTCTCAGGTTGGCCTCAAACACATGGCGATCCTCCTACCTCTGCCTCCCAAGTGCTAGGACTAAAAGCATGTGCCACCACACCTGGCAGCTTAAAATTCTTTTCTGGGCCTGGAGAGATGGTTTAGCAGTTAAGGTGCTTGCCTGTGAAGCCTAAGGACTCCGGTACCCATGTAAGCAAGATGCACATGGTGGTGCATATAGAGTTCGTCTGCAGTCGTTAGAGGCCCTGGCATGCCCATTCTATTTCTATCTGGCTGCCTTTCTTTCTCTCTCTCAAATAAATAAATAAAATGTTTTTTAAAAATTGGGCTGGAGAGATGGCTTAGTGATCAATGTGTTTGCCTGCAAAGCCAAAGGACCCAGGTTTGATTCCCCAGGACCCATGTAAAGCCAGATGCACAAGGTGCACATGTGTCTGGAGTTCATTTACACTGGCTGCAGGCCCTGGCATGCTCATTCTCTGTCTCTCTGCCTCTTTCTTTCTCTTTCTCTCTAATAAAAAAATTTTTAAAAGCCGGGCGTGGTGGCGCACGCCTTCCCAAAAGGCAGAGGTAGGAGGATCACCAGCGTTGAGGCCACCCTGAGACTGCATAGTTAATTCCAGGTCAGCCTGACTTTGAACTCCTGGTGTGGTGGCACATGACTTTAATCCCAGCACTTGGGAGGCAGAGGTAACAGGATCTCCGTGACTTCAAAGCCACCCTGAGACTACTTAGTGAACTCTAGGTCAGCCTGAGCTAGAGTGAGACCCTACCTCAAAAAAATAATAAAAATAAAAAAAGAAAGAAAGAAAAGTGAAGAAAAACCAAAAGGTATTTAGCCAAGTGTGGTGGCACACACCTTTAATCCCAGCACTTGGGAGGCAGTGGTAAGAGGAGTCCTGTGAATTTGATTTCAGACCACCCTGAGACTACATAGTGAATTCCAGGTCAGCATGGGATAGAGTGAGACCCTACCATTTTGCTGAGCATGGTGGCACACACCTTTATGAGAAAGAAAACACAACACACCCATGGGTGAGGCAGAAAGAGAATTGGCATGCCAGGGCCTCCAGCCACTACAATCGAACTCCAGATGTGTGTACCACCTTGTGTGCATGTGCGACCTTTCTGCTTTTGTCACCTTGTGCATCTAGCTTTACGTGGGTACTGGGGAATTGAACATAGGTCCTTTGCCTTTGAAGGCAAGTGCATTAATTTCTAAGCCATCTCTCCAGCCCCATAAAAAATGTTTTAAGCCAGGCATGGTGGCTCACGCCTTTGATCCCAGCACTGGGGAGGCAGAGGTAGGAGGATCAGCATGAGTTCGAGGCCACTCTGAGATTACATAGTGAGTTCCAGGTCAGCCTCAGCTAGAGCAAGCCCCTAACTTGAAAAATAAAACAACAACCCAAAAAAAAAAAAAAACCCAAAATTAAAAAAAATCTTGGGCTTGGGCTGGAGAAATGGCTTAGCAGTTAAGCGCTTGCCTGTGAAGCCTAAAGACCCAGGTTCGAGGCTCAACTACCCAGTACCCATGCAAGCCAGATGCATAAGGGGGCACATGCATCTGGAGTTCATTTGCAGTGGCTGGATGCCCTGGTGTGCCCATTCTCTCTCTCTCTCTCATTCTCTCTCTCTGTCTGTCTGTTGCTAATAAATAAATAAAAGTAAACAAATTAAAAAAAAAATCTTGGGCTGGAGAGATGGAGAGATGACAGAAGAGTGCTCAACACTGAAACATCTCTATCACACCTTCCAAGGCTCAGGGTCCGTTGGAGAAGAGGTGGAGGAAAGAATGTAAGAGCCAAAGGAAGGGTAGGACTGCTTACAATGCACTCTTCCAGACACAAAATGGCCTGAATGGATATCTATGACCTCGCTGCCTGACACTACCTACACAAGACCATCCTAATAGGAGAAAAAGATGAGACATCAAAATAAAAGAGAGAATGATTGAAAAGGGGAGGGGATATGATGGAGAATGCAGTTGCAAAGGGAAAGTGGGGAAGGAAATTACCATGGTTAATTGTCTATAATCATGGAAGCTGTCAATAAAAAAAATAATGGGCTGGAGGGGATGGCTTAGCGGTTAAGGCGCTTGCCTGCAAAGCCAAAAGACCCAGGTTCAATTCCCCAGTACCCATGTAAACCAGATGCACAAGGAGGCGCATGTGTCTGGAGTTCATTTGCAGTGGCTGGAGACCCTGGTGTGCTCATTCTCTCTCTCTCTCTTCCTCTTTCTCTCTGTCAATTAAATAAATAAATAAAAATAAAATAGATTTTAAAATAATAATAATAAATAAATAAAAACAACTGCAGATGCTCTAGGTGGCAGTGTGGAGCTATGACTATGGCTGGCACTCCAAGGCCTATGACAGAAGGACCCCAACAGCCAGGTGGAACCACTGTGTAGTCTCAGGGTGGCCTTGAACTTCTACCTCTGCCTCCCAAGTGCTGGGATTAAAGGTATACACCACCATACCCGGCCTATTTGTTTATTTGGGTGAGAGAGAAAGAGGCAGATATAGAGAGAATGGGTGTGCCAGAGCCTCCAGCCATTGCAAATGAATTCCACACACATGTGCCACCTCATGCATCTGGCTTATATGGGTACTGGGGAATCAAACATATGTCCTTAGGCTTCATAGGCAAGCACCTTACCTCCTAAGCCATCTCTCCCAGCCCTTTTTTCAACTTTTATTGACAACTTCCATAACTATAGACAATATACTATGATCATAATCCCCTCCCAATACTCCCATTTTTCCCTCTCAAATACCCCCTCCACAGAATCCCTTCTTTCCAACTAGTCTCTCTTCTATTTTTTTCTCTTCTATTTTGATGCCATTTCTCCCCTCTCCCCCACTTATTATTGAAGGTCTTGTGAAGGTAACATCAGTCACTGGGAGGGCATGAATATTGGCCACTTTGTGTCTGGAAGATAGCATTGTAAGCAGTCTTCTCATTCCTTTTGGTTCTTACATTCTGTCTCCCACCTCTTCCACAATAGACCCTGAGCCTTGGAGGGTGTAGTAGAGATGTCTCACTTAGTGCTATACACTTCACTGCCACTTCTCAGTACTTTGGCTATTTTTTTTTTTTTTTTTTTTTCCAAAGTAGGTGTCTCTCTAGCCCAGGCTGACATTGAACTCACTATGTAGTCTCAGGATGGCCTCAAAATCACAGTGATGCTCCTACCCCTGCCTCCCAAGTGCTGAGATTAAAGGCATGGAACACCCTGCTTTGCCCCATTTTTTCTTAAATATTTTATTTATGTAAAGAGAGGGTTGGGTGTGGTGGTGCACCCTTTAAATCCCAACACTCAGGAGGCAGAGGTAGGAAGATCTCTGTGAATTAGAGGCCAGCCTGAGACTAAATAGTGAATTCCAGGTCAGCCTGGGCTAGAGTGAGACCCTACCTCAAAAAACCAAAAAGAACAAACAAAATATCCCAAACAGCCGGGTGTGGTGGCGCACGCCTTTAATCCCAGTCAGGCTGGGGCTAGGAGGATCGACCCAAGGCCACCCTGAGACTCAAAAAACAGCAAAAAGAAGACAAACAAACAAACAAACAAAAAAAAAAAATCCCAAACAATTAAAAAGAGAGAAAGAGAAAGAGGCAGATATATAGAGAGAATGGGGGTGGTGCACCAGGGCCTCTAGCCACTGTAAACAATCTCCAGATGCATGAGCCACCTTGTGCATCTGGCTTACATGCTTCCTGGCAAGAGCATTAATTGCTAAGCTATCTCTTTAGCCCCACTTTGGCTATTTTGGGGGGGGGTGAGGTAGGGTCTTGCTCCACTTTGGCTATTTTTTTAATATTTATTTATTTATTTATTTGCAAGCAGAGATAGAAGACAGATAGACAGAGAGAATGGGCATGCCACTGCAAATGAACTCCAGATGCATGTGCCCCTTGTACAGCTGGCTTATGTGGGTCCTGAGGGAATCAAACCTGGGTCCTTTGTCTTTGCAGGCAAATGCCTTAACCGCTAAGCCATTTCTCCAGCCCCATTTTGGCTATTTTTAAGTCACCCCAATAGTCACTATCATCTCAAGATCAAAAGAGAAGCTTCTCTAACCAAAAGTGAGAGTAGCATTAATATATAGGAATAAATATAAGTGTTAGGGCTAGAGAGATTGCTCAGTGGTTAAGGCACTTACTTGCAAAGCCTAACAAACTGGCTTTGATTCCCCAGTGCCCACATAAGCCAGATGCACAGTGGCACATGTATCTGAGTTCCTTTGCAGTGGCTAGAGTCCCTGGCATACCCATTCTCTCCCTCTCTCTCCATGCAAATAAATAAATAAATAAATAAATAAATAAATTAATTAATTAATTAATTTAAGCCAGGAGAGGTGGCTCCCAGCATTTGGGAGGCAGAGGTAGGAGGACCACCATGAGTTCCAGGCCACCCTGAGACTACGTAGTAAATTCCAGGTCAGCCTAGGCTAGAGTGAGACCCTACCTCTAAACCCCTCCAAAAAAATAAAAACACCCTGTGTTTTACAGAAGGATTTGGGTCCAGTTTGTTTGCTAAATTTCTTCTACCAGGCTGAAGAGATGGCTTAGTGGTTAAGGCACTTGCCTGCAAAACCAAAAAACCTAGGTTTGATTCCCCAGGACCCATGTAAGCCAGATGGACAGGGTAGCGCATGTGTCTGTGGTTTGTTTGCATTCTCTCTCTCTCTCTCTCTCTCAAACAAATAAAATAAAAATAAAAAACAAGCTAGGCATTGTGGCACACGCCTTTAATCTCAGCACTAGGGAGGCAGGGGTAGGAGGATCGCCATGAGTTCGAGGCCACCCTGAGAATAAAGAGTGAATTCCAGGTCAGCTTGGGCTAGAGTGAGACCCTACCCTGAAAAACAAAAACAAAGACAAAAATATTTTTTAAAAGTTTCCTCTACCACACCCATGTAAATAGAGATGCACAGAGTGGTGCATAGTTTGCAGTGGCAAGAGGTCCTGGTGCACTCATACTCTTTTTATCCCTCCCTCTTTCTCTTCACAAATAAATAAAAATAAAGTTGGCAGTGGCAAGAGACTTGTATTCTCTCTATCTCTCTCTAATAAATAAATAAAATATTTTAAAAGTATTTATATCTTCTGAGAGACTTCTGGTTAAGGTGGCAGAGTAGTAGCCATGCCATAGCAGCCTGGAGGGTGGGGGAAGGCAGAAAAACAGCAAATTCACTCTTCTACTAAAAAGTAAAGGTGTGTATGTGTAAGGAATTAACCCCAGCAGAGAAGCAGGAGACATGCAGAGCTTCTAGCAACCACAAAGCCAGCCAGAATCAGCTCTAGCTGTGGGTCCCGGGGTCCACTGAACAGAGCTATGTGCCTGGCCCTGCCTGAGCCATAGGAGCAGAACCCTGGAGATGGTATTCTTCACTCACACTAGCTATGCAAAGTCAAAAAACCTGAAGGAGAAGATGGCCCAACTAAGCAGCTTCAGAACAACTTCAGGCACTTTTCACAACCTCCCCTCCCCCAACCATGAGCATCAGGGGCCACTGGAGTTCTTCGAACACCAAGGGGTTGGCACTACCCCTCAGCCACGTGGCATCCAGCACAGCTGATCTGTAGAGGAAATCTACCAACCTAACCAGCCTGGCTAAGCCCACAGTGCAACAAAGAGAGATGACTTAGAGGTTATGGTGCTTGCCTGTGAAGCCTAAGGACCCATGTTCAACTCCAGATCCCATGTAAGCCAGGCACACAAGGTGATGCAAGGTCACACATGTGCACGAGATGGCGTACACATCTGGAGTTTGATTGCAGTGGCTGGAGGGCCTGGTGTACCAATTATCTCTTTCTCACATTAAAAAAATTTAAACAAGGTAAAGGGATTTTCCACTCATATCAGCCTCCTCACAAAGTCAAGAAACCTGAAGGGGAAGACAGCAGGGACCAGCTGAGCAGCTGCTGATGTAGATCACAAATGGGACCAGCTGAGCAGTTCCAGTACAATTCCAGGCATCCTGTACAGCCTCCCATGCCCCAACTGCCAGTGCCGTGAACCTCCAGAGAACTCATTCACTACCACCCAGAGGGATCAAGGTGGGAACTCAGCATTGGTGAGATTAGAAGCCATCCCAAAAGGTAATGGCGTATTTACACAAAGCCGGATGAGTAGACCTGCACTAATCTCTCTTTCCGTATCAGGAAAGGTTATGTATTACATTTGAATAGTACATTCTTGGTTGGCTTTACCATTCTCAAATAAGCTATATTTTGGTGGTGACTATTGTTGCCTTTGATGTTTCCTAATTTTTAGGGCCTTTGTCATTTCCTTCTGTCATTATTGGGGGCAGGGTCTGACTGGCCCCAAGCTGACTTGGAATCCATTTCAGACTAGAAATCTCAACCTTCTAGTTGGCAGGATTAAGGGTGTGAAGTAACACAAACCCTTTAGAGACTTTGGCTTTATTAGATTATCTATTTGTTTGTTTGTTTTTTTTTTTTTTGAGGTAGGGTCTCACTCTAGCTCAGGCTAGCCTGGAATTCACTATGTAGTCTCAGGGTGGCCTTGAACTCACTGTGATCCTCCTACCTCTGCCTCCTGAGTGCTGGGATTAAAGGCGTGCGCCACCACGCCCGGCAGATTATCTATTTATTTTAATCCCCAAGTTTATATAAATATTCTGTGCTGGGTAGTTTTTTTTTTTTTTTTTTTTTTTTTTTTTTAAGGTAGGGTCTCACTCTAGCCCAGGCTGACCTGGAATTCACTCAGTATTCTCAGGATGGACTTGAACTCACAGCAATCCTCCTACCTGCCTCCCAAGTACTGGGATTAAAGGTGTGTGCCACTATGCCCAGCTCTGTGCTAGTTTTGGTTAAATGTGTATATTGCTCAGTTGAATTTTAGAATTTTCCAGTAATTTCCTCTACTCAGTCTACTACAATACTTGAATAGCAGGCAAACTCAACACCTAGGGTCACGTCTGCTCTTTCTCTTGCAGTATAACATTAGTGAGGAAAGATAAAGAAGGTCACTTTATCTTGATTAAAGGAACACTACAACAGGAGGACATAACAATCCTAAACATATATGCACTTAACATGGGGGCTCCCTATTTCATCAAACAAACACTATTAGACCTAAGGTCACAGATAACACCAAACACAATTGTAGTGCATGACTTCAATCCCCCACTCTTATCAATTGACAGGTCATCCTGTTAAAAAATAAACAGAGAGACATCTGGATTAAATGAAGTCATGGAACAAATGGACATAATAGAACATTTCATCCAAGCTGGGCGTAGTGGTGCACACCTTTAATCCTAGCACTCAGGAGGCAGATAGGAGCATGACCATGAGTTGGAGGCCACCCTGAGGCTACATAGTGATTTCCAGGTCAACCTAGGCTACAGTAAGACCCTACTTCAAAAAACCAAACCAAACCAAAACAAAACAAAACAAAGTGAACATTCCATCCAAATGCTACAGAATACTCATTTTTCTCAGCAGCACATGGACCATTCTCTAAAATAGACCATATATTAGGACACAAAACAAATCTTCACAAATACAGTAAAATTGAAATAATCCCTTGTACTCTATCTGACTACAATGGGATTAAGCTACAAATCAGCAATAAGAAAATTTACAGAGCATACAGAAATTCATGGAGACTGTGGTAGTTTGAATAGATGTCCCCCAATATATTCAGTGTTTTATTAGTTTATAGTTTGCATCTGCAGCCACCTGGCTGGAGGCAGTGTCACTGGGTGGATCTGAGGGTCCAGCACTAATGTGTGGTGGTGGGTTTGAGATTTCAATCTAAAGATATGCAAAGTGTGCCTAACTGGAATTCCTAAAGTGTGCTGTGCTGTGTGGCTTTGGCTTTTGGCCTTCTCTCTCTCTTGCCTGGTCCTGTGAAAGCAGGCCAACTTTTTCTGCCATTATGGAACTTCTCTAAGTTTCATTAAATATCCCTTCCTGCATAACTTTGCCTGGTCTGGAAGTTCATCTCAGAGAACCTGAAGCTGTTTGCTACAGAAGTTGGTACCGAGAGTGGGATAAACTAAGATGAACCTGACCATGTGGATTTTGATCTTTTGGAACCTTTGTTATGGAGGAATGGACATGGATTGGTGCTTACCTTCTGGAGTGGTAAACCAAGTTTTATGGACTATTCTGATGAGAGTTTGAGAATGCTAAGTGCAGACAATATTAAACTTCGAGGCTTGGCTTATGGGCTTTCTAAGGGGAAGAAAAGACTACAGAGGACTCTGTTGGAACTGGGCTACTGGCATAAGGGATGGCTGCATTCTGCTGCCCAGGCCCAGAGAATTTGATTAAGGTTAAATTTGTAATGCACTGATGTGCTTAGCTAAAAATATTGGGCTGAAAGAATTAAAATTTTAAGTTGGAAAACCTCAAGCAAGTTAAAATTAGAGGCACTGAAACTGGTTTTAGGTTATTGGAGCTGCTATTGTCAACATATTAGCAATCTTAAGGAAGATGGCTATAGCAGACAGCTTCAGGTTCACTGAGATGAACTTCCAGACCAGGCACAGTTATGGAGGAAGGGATATTATTTATTGAAGCTTACAGATCCAAGGGAAGTTCCTTAATGTCAGAAGAAGCTGGCCTGCCTTCACAGGGCCAAGCAGAGAAAGAAAAGCCAACCAGCCACATAGCACAGCACACTTCAGGAATTCCCACTAGGCACACTTTGCATATCTTTACAATGGAATCTCAAACCCACCATCACACCTTAATATCCCCTAGTGACATTGCCTCCAGCAAGGTGGCTGCAGATACAAACTATAAACTAATAAAACACTGAATGTATTGGGGGCCATATATTCAAACTACCACAATGGCCCAACTGCTTTACATTAAAACAATGGAGATGTCTGAGGAAAGACTGTTAGAAATGCAAACTCTTTTGGAAAGAATTGACTGGAGAAGGAAGCTGCTTTTCAAGGTTATGATTTATTTCATTCCTGAATTAAGAACATGGTTGCATCCTGCACACCTCATATTAGTTTTGGAAACATGAAAAATGCATGGAATGGTCATAAAGTGCACACAGTTTCAGGAGCTGCTGCTAAAATGCGGCATATAGGCAGGGTGTGATGGCCCTCAGGAATAGGCTTGAAGAGCCTTTGGAAGATGGACTGTGGTTGGCATGGAGACCAGAAGATGCCCTATCATGAAGTGCACTGTTGGCCTGGGATGGAAGTTTTCCTGTCTACACTGCCCAACTGGAGGGGCAGAATTGGAAAATCTGGAGACTGTCAGTCTCTGGTTGTATTGAACTTGAACTGCAGAAGTTTGATGATTGCTTTATGGTGGTTGAGTTTGCATTGTTCTAGTTTCTCCATGCTGTGCCTTATACCAGTTGAAAATGTTTACTCTGTGCCTTTATATGTTGAAAGTGTATAACTTGTTTGATTTTACAGGACTCACAACTAAGATGACACTTGGAACTTTGGAACTATCTTAAGTTGGTAAAGACTGTGGGGACCTTTGAAATTGGACTGAATACAGTTTACAATGTATGATGGTTATGAATCTATTGGGGGCCAAGGGCGGAATGTGGTAGTTTGAATAGATGGCCCCCAATATATTTAGTGTTTTATTAGTTTGTAGTGTCACTGGGCAGATCTTAGGGTCCAGCCCTGAAGTTTGGTGATGGTTTTGAGATTTCAATCTAAAGATATGCAAAGTGTGCCTAGCTGGAGTTCCTGAAGTGTGCTATGGTCTGTGGCTTTGGCTTTTGGCTTTCTGTCTCTCTTGTCTGGTCCTGTGAAAGCAGGCCAACTTCTTCTACCATTATGGAACTTCCTGGATCTGTTTCATTAAATATCCCTTCCTGCATAACTTTGCCTGGTCTGGAAGTTCATCTCAGAGAACCTGAAGCTGTTTGCTACAGAAGTTGGTACCGAGAGTGGGGTAAACTAAGATGAACCTGACCATGTGGATTTTGATCTTTTGGAACCTTTGTTATGGAGGAATGGACATGGATTGGTGCTTACCTTCTGGAGTGGTAAACCAAGTTTTATGGACTATTCTGATGAGAGTTTGAGAATGCTAAGTGCAGACAATATTAAACTTCGAGGCTTGGCTTATGGGCTTTCTAAGGGGAAGAAAAGACTACAGAGGACTCTGTTGGAACTGGGCTACTGGCATAAGGGATGGCTGCATTCTGCTGCCCAGGCCCAGAGGATTTGATTAAGGTTAAATTTGTAATGCACTGATGTGCTTAGCTAAAAATATTGGGCTGAAAGATTTAAAATTTTAAGTTGGAAAACCTCAAGCAAGTTAAAATTAGAGGCACTGAAACTGGTTTTAGGTTATTGGAGCTGCTATTGTCAACATATTAGCAATCTTAAGGAAGATGGCTATAGCAGACAGCTTCAGGTTCACTGAGATGAACTTCCAGACCAGGCACAGTTATGGAGGAAGGGATATTATTTATTGAAGCTTACAGATCCAAGGGAAGTTCCTTAATGTCAGAAGAAGCTGGCCTGCCTTCACAGGGCCAAGCAGAGAAAGAAAAGCCAACCAGCCACATAGCACAGCACACTTCAGGAATTCCCACTAGGCACACTTTGCATATCTTTACAATGGAATCTCAAACCCACCATCACACCTTAATATCCCCTAGTGACATTGCCTCCAGCAAGGTGGCTGCAGATACAAACTATAAACTAATAAAACACTGAATATATTGGGGGCCATATATTCAAACTACCACAATGGCCCAACTGCTTTACATTAAAACAATGGAGATGTCTGAGGAAAGACTGTTAGAAATGCAAACTTTTTTGGAAAGAATTGACTGGAGAAGGAACCTGCTTTTCAAGGTTATGATTTATTTCATTCCTGAATTAAGAACATGGTTGTGTCCTGCACACCTCATATTAGTTTTGGAAACATGAAAAATGCATGGAATGGTCATAAAGTGCACACAGTTTCAGGAGCTGCTGCTAAAATGCGGCATATAGGCAGGGTGTGATGGCCCTCAGGAATAGGCTTGAAGAGCCTTTGGAAGATGGACTGTGGTTGGCATGGAGACCAGAAGATGCTATCATGAAGTGCACTGTTGGCCTGGGATGGAAGTTTTCCCTGTCTACTCTGCCCAACTGGAGGGGCAGAATTGGAAAATCTGGAGACTGTCAGTCTCTGGTTGTATTGAACTTGAACTGCAGAAGTTTGATGATTGCTTTATGGTGGTTGAGTTTGCATTGTTCTAGTTTCTCCATGCTGTGCCTTATACCAGTTGAAAATGTTTACTCTGTGCCTTTATATGTTGAAAGTATATAACTTGTTTGATTTTACAGGACTCACAACTAAGATGACACTTGGAACTTTGGAACTATCTTAAGTTGGTAAAGACTGTGGGGACCTTTGAAATTGGACTGAATACAGTTTACAATGTATGATGGTTATGAATCTATTGGGGGCCAAGGGTGGAATGTGGTAGTTTGAATAGATGGCCCCCAATATATTTAGTGTTTTATTAGTTTGTAGTGTCACTGGGCAGATCTTAGGGTCCAGCCCTGAAGTTTGGTGATGGTTTTGAGATTTCAATCTAAAGATATGCAAAGTGTGCCTAGCTGGAGTTCCTGAAATGTGCTATGGTCTGTGGCTTTGGCTTTTGGCTTTCTGTCTCTCTTGTCTGGTCCTGTGAAAGCAGGCCAACTTCTTCTACCATTATGGAACTTCCCCTGGATCTATAATCGTCAATAAATATCCCTTCCTCCATAACTATGCCTGGTCTGGAAGTTCATCTCAGTGAACATGAAGCTGTCTTCTACAGAGACTAAACAGTACACTATTGAATGATGAATGGGTCATTGAAGAAATCAAAAGGAAATCAATAAATTCATAGAATCAAATGATGATAAGAATTCAACATACCAGGGCTGGAGGATTGCTTAGTGGTTGAGACATTTGCCTGTGAAGCCTAAGGATCCTGGTTCGATTCTCCAGGTCCCATGTAAGCCAGATGCACAAGGGGGCACATGCATCTGGAGTTCGTTTGCAGTGGCTAGAGGCCCTGGTGCACCCATTCTCACTCTCTTTTCCCTCTCTCTGTCTCTAATAAATAAATAAAAATAAAACCTTTAAGAAAAAAAAAGAATACAACATACCAAAACCTTTGGGACACAATGAAGGCAATCCTAAGAGGGAAATTCATAGCATTAAGTGCCAATATTAAGAAATTAGAAAGGTCGCAAGTAAACAACTTAATGCTTCACCTTAAGGTCTTGGAAAAAAAAGAACAAGGAGAACCAAAAATCAGTAGATGGGAAGAAATAACAAAGATTAGGGCAAAAATTAATGAAATAGGAATAACAAAAAAATCCAAAGAATCGATGAAAAAGAGCTGGTTCTTTGAAAGAATAAACAAGATTGATAGATCCTTAGCGAATCTGACCAAAAGAAAGAGAAAAGACACAAATTAATAAAATTAGAGATGAAAAAGGCACTATCACTACAGATAACAAAAAAATCCAGAAAATCATAGGGACATACTTTAAAAACATATACTTCACTAAGTTTGAATTCTAAAATAAATGGATGATTTCCTTGATTTATATGACCTTCCTAAATTAAATCAAGATGAGATTAACCACTTAAATAGACATATAACAAGTATGGAGATCAAACAATGATAAAAACTCTCCCAGCTGAAAAAAGTCAAGGCCAAGATGAATTCAATGGTGAATTTTACCGGACCTTCATGGAGAACTAACACCAATGCTCCTCAAACTTTTCCATAAAATAGAAAAGGAAGAAATTCTACCAAAGTTATTCTACAAAGCCAGCATCACCCTGATACCAAAACCAGACAAAATAAAAAAAATTACAGACCTATTTCCCTCATAAATATAGATGCAAAAGTTCTCAATAAAATATTGGCAAACAAAATAAAAGAATACATAAGAAAGTTCATTCACTGGGACCAAGTGGGCTTTATCCCAGAAATTCAGGGATGGTTCAACATATGCAAATCAATAAATGTAATACACTGTATAAATGAACTAAGCGGGGTTGGGGAAATGGTTTAGCAGTTAAGGTGTTTGCCTGTGAAGCCTAATGACCCCAGTTCAATTCCCCAGGACCCACATAACCCAGATGCACAAGTGGGCACATGCATTTTGAGTTCGTTTGCAGTGGCTGGAGACCCTGGTGTGCCCGTTCTTTCTCTCTGCCTCTTCCTCTCTCTCTTTCTCTCTCAAATAAATAAATAAATAAAATATTTTTAAAATGGACTAAAGGACAGAAATCACATGATCATCTCATTAGGTGCAGAAAAAGCATTTGACAAAAACCAACATCCCTTCATAATAAATGTCCTACAGAAACTGGAAAAGAAGGAACATATCTCAGCATAATAAAGGCTATTTGTGACAAACCTGCAGACAACATAATATAAATGGAGAAAAACCTTGAAGCTTTTCCACTAAAATCAGGAACTAGACAAGGATGTCAACTGTCCCCACTTTATTTAATATAATATTGGAAGTCTTAGCTATATCAATAAGGCAAGAGACACACATAAAAGGGATACAAATTAGAAAGGAAGAGATAAAATTATCATTATTTGCAGATGATATGATTTTATACATAAAGGACCCTAAGACTATCAGCAAACTGTGAGAGCTGATAAACACTTATAGCCATGTAGCAGGATACAAAATAAACACACAGAAATCAGTAGCCTTCCTATATGCTAACAAACACACAGGGGATGAAAACAGGCAATCACTCCCATTCACAATTGCATTAAAAAAAAACAAAAACAAAGTATCTTGGAATAAACTTAACCAAGGAAGTGAAGGATCTCTATAATTAAAACTTTAAAACACCCAAGCAAGAAATTGCAGAAGGTTAGAGAAGCTTCTCTTTTCAGATGGCGATGACCACTGGGATGACCCAAAAGGCAACATAGTGCTGAGAAGAAGGGATGGAGGAGTGCCCAGTACTGAAACACCTCTGTCACACCCTCCAAGGCTCAGGGACCATTGCGGAAGAGGGGCGGATAGAATGGAAGAGCCAAAGGAAGGGTATGATTTCTTACAATGCAACTGTCCAGACAGAAATTGGCCTCGATATCCATGACCTTGCAGTGCCTAGCAATACCTTTGCAAGACCCTCAAACATAGAAGAAAAAGATGATGACATCAAATTAAAAGAGAGACTAATGGAGAGAGGGAGGGGATATGATGGAGATTGGAGTTCTAAAGTGGAATGGGGGAGGAGAGGGAAATATCATGTGTTTTTTGTATGTAAGTATAGAAGTTGTCAATAAAAAAATAATAATTAAAAAAATAAAGTTAATTTTAAAAAAAAAAGACAGTAAGAAATGGAAAGACATCCCTTGTTCTTGGATTGAAAGAATCAGTATTGTGAAAATGGCAATCTTACCAAAAGCAATCTACACATTTAATGCAATCCCCATCAAAATTCCAATGGGGGGGCTGGAGAGAAGGTTTAGCAGTTTTAAGGCTTTTGCCTGCAAATGCAAAGGATCCTGGTTCAATTCTCCAGGACCCAATAAATAAATAAATAAATAAATAAATAAATAAATTTTTTTTAAAAATTCCAGTGGAGGCTGGAGAGATGCCTTAGTAGTTAAGGCATTTGCCTGCAAAGCCATATGATCCTGGCTCAACTCTCCAGGACCCACATAAGCCAGATGCACAAGGGGCGCATGCATCTGGATTTCGTTTGCAGTAGCTGGAGGCCCTGGCTCACCCATATTCTTTCTCTGTCTCTCTTTCTCTCACTCTCGCTCATCTCATAAATAAATAAATAAGTAAATAAATAAATAAAACATTTTTTTAAAATTCCAATGGCATGCTTCATGGAAATAGAAAAAAAAAATCATGGGCTGGAGAGATGGTGTATACATCTGGAGTTCGTTTGCAGTCATTGAAGCCTTGGTGCACCCATGCTTGGTGCACCCATGCTTGCTCTTGCTCTCTCTCTCTCTCTCTCTCTCTGCCTCTTTCTCTCTCTCAAATAAATTAATAAAATTAAATATTGAAAAATGAAGCCGGGCGTGGTGGCGCATGCCTTTAATCCCAGCACTCGGGAGGCAGAGGTAGGAGGATCGGCGAGAGTTCGAGGCCACCCTGAGACTGCATAGTTAATTCCAGGTTAGCCTGGACCAGAGTGAGACCCTATCTTGCAAAACCAAAAATAAATAAATAAATAAATAAAATAAAATAAAAATAAAAATATATAAAATAAAAGAGAGACTGATTGAGAGGGGGAAGGGTTATGATGGCGAGTGGAGTTCCAAAGGGGAAAGTGGGGGAGGGAGGGAATTACCATGTGTTATTGTCTACAATTATGGAAGTTGTCAATAAAAATAAAAATAAACAAATTTATCAATATAGCAGGATACAAAATAAATAAACAGAAATCAGTAGCTTTTCTATATACTAACAACAAACATCCAGAGGATGAAATCTGGAATCACGCCCATTCACAATAGCCTCAAAAAAATATAAAGTGCCTTTGAATAAATCTAACCAAGGAAGTGAAGGATCTCTACAATGAAAACTTTAAAACATTCAAGTGAGATATTGCAGAAAACATTAGGAAAGACATCCATGTTATTGGATTGAAAGAACCAACATTGTGAAAATGTCAATTTTACCAAAACAATCTACATATTTATAAATTATTTTAATTAATTAATTAATTTGACAGATAAAGAGGCAGAGAGAGAGAGAATGGGAGTGGCAGGGCCTCTAGCAAACGAGCTCCAGATGCATGCGCCCCCTCATGTATCTGGCTAATGTGGGTCCTTGAGAATTGAACCTGGGTCCTTTGGCTTTGCAGGAAAATGCTTTAACTGCTAAACCATCCCTCCATCCCCAATCTACACATTTAATTAAATTCCAGTTAAAATTCCAATGACATTCTTCATGGAAATAGAAAAAAAAATCCTAAAATTTATTTGGAAGCACAAAAAACCTCAAATAGCCAAAACAATTTTGAGCAACAAAAATAAGGTTGGTGGTATCACCATACATGATTTTATGCTATATTACAAAGCCCTAGTAACAAAAACAGTATGGTACTGGCACAAAGACAGACACATAGATCAATGGAACAGAATAAAGGACCCAGATGTAAATCCAGGCTGCTGCAGCCATTTTATTTTTGACTAAAATGCCAAAAATATACATTGGAGAAAAGATAGCCTCTTTAACAAATGGTGCTGGGAAAACTGGATATCTGTATGTAGAAGGATGAAAATAGCTCCTTATCTCTCTCCATGCACAAGAATCAAGTCTAAATGGATCAAAAACCTTAATATCAGACATGAAACTTTGAAACTGCTAGAGGAAAAAGTAGGGGAAACCCTTCAACATATTGGCATAGGCAATGACATTTGAATATAACCCTAGTTGCTCAAGACATAAAACCACAAATCAATTCATGGGACCTCATAAAATTGCAAAGCTTTTGTATAGAAAAGGACAATGTGAATAGAGCAAAGAGGCAACCAACAGAATGGGAGAAAGCCTTTGCCAGCTATACATCTGACAGAGGATTAACATCTAGAATATAATAAAAAAATCAAATAATCCAATTAAAAATGAGCCAAAGGTGGGGCGTGGTTGTGCATACATTTAATCACAGCACTCGGGAGGCAGAGGTAGGAGGATTGCTGAGAATTTGAGGCCACCCTGAGACTACATAGTGAATCCCAGGTCAGCCTAGACTAGAGTGAGACCCTACCTTGAAAAAACAAAACAAAACAAAACAACAACAACAACTACTACTACTTTGAGATACCATCACACTCCTGTCAGAATGGCTATCTTCAAGAAAACAAGTGACAATAAGTGTTGGCGAGAATGGGGAAAAAGAAGAACCCTAATCTTTATTATTTCTTCCCATCTGATTTTTGGTTTGCTTTGTTCTTCTTTTTTCCAAGGCCTTAAGATGAAGCATTAAATAGTTTTCTTGTGAACTCTCTAATCTCTTTTTTTAATTTTTAACTTAATTTATTTATGTGAAAGCAGAGAGAGAGATATAAAAGAGAGATAGAGAAAGAATGGGCACGCCAGGGCCTCCAGCCACTGTAAACAAACACCAGATGCATGCATCCCCTCGAGCATCTGGCTTATGTGGGTACTGGGGAATTGAACCTACATCTTTTGGTTTCTTAGGCAAGTGCCTTAACTGTTAAGCCATCTCTCCAGCCCATCTAAGTTCTTCTTTTCTTTTCTTTTTTTTTGGTTTTTCGAGGTAGGGTTTCACTCTGGTCCAGGCTGACCTGGAATTAACTATGTAGTCTCAGGGTGGCCTCGAACTCAGGGTGATCCTCCTACCTCTGCCTCCCGAGTGCTGGGATTAAAGGCATGCACCACCAAGCCCGGCTCCATCTAAGTTCTTAATAGGCACTTAAAGCTATAAATTTCCCTCTTAGGACTGCCTTCATTGTGTCCCAAAGGTTTTGGTATGTCTGTATTCTCATCATCATTTGATTCTATGAATTTATTGATTTTTTCAGTGACCCACTCATTGTTCAATAGTGTACTGTTTAGTCTCCATGAATTTCTGTATGCTCTGTAGTTTTTCTTGTTGCTGATTTGTAGTTTAATCACATTGTGGCCAGATAGAGTGCAAGGGATTATTTCAATTTTCCTGTATTTGTTAAGATTTGCTTTGTGTCCTAATATATGGTCTATTTTGGAGAATGTTCCATGTGCTGTTGAGAAAAATGTATATTCTGCAGCATTTGAATGGAATGGAAATATCTCCATTTCTTCCAAAAGTTTTTTTATTTTTATTTATTTTTGGAGAGAGAGACAGAGAGAGAGAGATAGACAGAGAAGGAGAGGGAGACAGAAATGGGCGCCAGCAGTCTCTCAGCTGCTGTGAATGAAATAGGTCCATTTCCCTTGCCTCACTTTGCATCTGGCTAAACGTTTAATATTTTATTTTTAATTTAATTAATTTATTTATTTGACAGAGAGAGATATAGAAATAGGCGGGTAGAGAGAGAATGGGCACCCCAGGGCCTCCAGCCACTGCAAACGAACTCCAAGTGTATGCACCACCTTGTGCATCTAGCTTTCGTGGGTTCTGGAGAATCAAGCCTTGAACCGGGGTCCTTAGGCTTCACAGGCAGGCATTTAATGGCTAAGCCATCTCTCCAGCCCCCCATGACTTCATTTAATCCAGATGTTCTCTGTTTATTGTTTGCCAGGATGACCTATCAATTGATGAGAGTGGGGTATTGAAGTCAACCACTACAATTGTGTTTGGTGTTATCTTTGGCCTTAAGTCTAATAGTGTTTGTTTGATGAAACTGGGAACCCCCTTGTTAGGTGCATATATGTTTAGGATTATAATGTCCTCCAGTTGGAGTGTTCTTGTAATCAATATAAAGTGAACTTCCTTATCTTTCCTCACAAATGTTGGTTTGAAGTCTATCCTGTCAGATGCTAGGATAGCAACTCGTGCTTGTTTCCTAGGTCCATTTGCTTGAAATATAATTTTCCATCTTTTATAGAGAGATGAGTTTCCTGGAGGCTACAAATGGTAGGATCTTGCCTTTTAATCCAGTCTGCAAGCCGGTGTCTTTTGGTTGAGGCATTGAGGCCATTGATATTAAGAGTTATTATTGAAAGGTCTGTATTTATTCTCACTGTTATTCTTGTTTTTTAGTGCTTCCTTTTTCCCTTTACTTGCTTGTTTTAATTGTTATTTGAGTATGGTTTAGTTTTTCCTATTTCCTCCTGTGTGTGTTTTGCTTTCTCTTCAGCATGAAGGATTCTTTCAAGTATTTTCTGTAGAGCTGGATTAGTTGTCATAAATTTTAGCCTGTTTTTGTTGTATAATGTCCTTATTTCTTCATCAATTTGGATACATCATTTTGCAGGATAAAGTAATATTGGTTGATAGTTGTTACCTTTCAGAACTTGGAATATATCATTCCAAGCCCTTTTACAGTTTGTGTTGAGGGGCTGGAGAGATGGCTTAGCAGTTAAGGTATTTGCCTGCAAAGCCAAAGGACTCAAGTTCAGTTCCCCAGTACCCACATAAAGCCAGATGTAGATGGTGGTGCATGCATCTGGAGTTTGTTTGCAGTAGCTAGAAACCCTAGCATTCCCATTCTCTCTTTCATAAATAAATAAATAATAAAGTTTGTATTGAATAATCTACTGTTATTCAGATGGGCTTACCTTTGTAGGTGACTTGCTTTTTCTAACTGCTTTCAGTATATTTTCTTTGGGTTATGTGTTTCGTAGTTTAATTATAACATGGTAAGGAAAGGTGCTTTCCAGGTTTTGTCTGTTTGGTGTTCTAAAAGCTTCTTGTATCTGCATTGGCATTTCTTTCCCAATTTGGGTAATTTTTTCTTCTATGATTTTTGTTGAAAATGCCTACTAAGCCTCTTGATTGAAATTCTTCTCCTCCTACTATACCTTACATGTTTGATCTTTTCATGGCAGCCCAAATATCTTGAAATTTCCATTCATACCTTCCTATTAGCTTTTCTTTCTCTTTGATGGACTGTATTAGGTATGCCACATGGTCTTCTAGTATAGATATTCTGTTCTCTCCTTCATCCATTCTACTGGTGAGATTTTCTACAGAGTTTTTATTTGACTGACTGTGTTTTTCTTTGCTAGTATTTCTGATTAGTTGTTCTTTATTATTTCTATTTCCTTTTTCATGTCTTGTGTTGACCTTATTTCATTAAATTTGTTTCCTGTGTCTTCTTTGTTTCTTTTGATTTCATCTTTTATTTCTTTGAGCATATTTATAATCATTCTTTTGAAATCTTTCTCAGGCATTTCCTCTAAATCATTCTCACTGGAGATCATTTCTGATGGATTTATATGGTCTTGGTTTTTTTGTGTTTCTTGTATTATAAAAATGTAGAGAATTTGCATCTTCAATTAATTATTTTTCTAATTTTTATTCATTTATTTGTGAGAGAGATACAGAAACAGGCAGGGAAGAAGAGAGACAGAGAAAGAGGGAGAGAGAGAGGGAGAGAATGGGCATGCCAGGGCCTCCAGCCAGTGCAAATGAACTCCAGATGTATGCGCCACCTCATGCATCTGGCTTACGTGGGTCCTGGGGAATTGAGCCTTGAACTGGGGTCCTTAGGCTTCACAGGCAAGCTCTTAATTGCTAAGCCATAGCTCCAGCCCTTCAATTAATTTTTAATATTTCTTTTTAAAATTTTTTGGTTTATTATTTATTTGAGAGTGACAGAGAAAGAGACAGATAGAGAGAATGGGCATGCCAGGGCCTCTAGCCACTGCAAATGAACTCCAGATGCATGCACACCACGTTGTACATCTGGCTTACGTGGGTCCTGGGGAATTGAGCCTTGAACCAGGGACTTTAGGCTTCACAGGCAAGCACTTAACCACTAAGCCATCTCTCCAGGCCCCTTCAATTAATTTTTAATGCTTGGGTTGTCTAATTTTCTATAGTATTATTAAATGTATCAATAAATCTGATGTTATATATCTTCAGGGTAGGAGTTTAAGGTGCTAGGTGTGGCTCTTAAGACTCTCAGAGTAACCACAAAAGTGACCCTAGGTGTTGGGTTTGCCTGTTATGAGAGTATTCTAATAGGCTGGGTGAAACCCTACCTCGAAAAAAAACCTAAAAGAAACAAAGAAAGAAAGAAAGAAAGAAAGAAAGAAAGAAAGGAAGGAAGAGGACAGAGGGAGTCCCCCAAATGCAAGTGTTCAAATCCTATCATAGAGGGAAAGTCCATGGGATACAACTTCTGTGTGTGATCTATCTGACCATGAACACATCACAGGCCTTGTTCACCCTCACAGAATGAAGTGAAATTGTACTTGATTGGAGAAATACCTTGGGGTTTTATTTTAGGAATGCTAAAACATGTCAGAAAATGTGGCTGTCATGACATTTGTCTTCAGGGAAATAAGCACATTGGTTATTGCTCCTTTGGGTAGTTGCTATCAGGGGAATAAAGATCTTAAAAGCCATATGCATAAGTAAAGCAAGCACAAGACCCTGGGTTCAATCCTTAGCACTGCATAAAGTTGGTATAGTGATACCTGTAATGGCAGGAGGATCTGAAGTTCAAGGTTATGTTCTACTACATAGTGAGTTTGAGGCCAGCCTGGGCTATATGAAACCCCGTCTAAAAACAAAAAATTATATACACATATAGAAACCTACTTTTTTTTTTTTTTTTGGTTTTTCGAGGTAGGGTCTCACTGTGATCCAGGCTGACCTGGAATTAACTATGTAGTCTCAGGGTGGCCTCGAACTCTCAGCGATCCTCCTACCTCTGCCTCCCGAGTGCTGGGATTAAAGGCGTGCGCCACCACGCCCGGCTCTAGAAACCTACTTTTTTGGACAACGGCACACCCAGAAACCATAGTTACTAGAAAAATTTTCAGTGCCAGGGATGGGATACCTTCCAGTGAGTTTTGGCCAATGAGGTCACTGATGCCCCATAAACATTACAGGCCATTGCCTGTTTTCCCACCACAAATAGATGGGAAGACCCTATTGCTGAAGTCTCCACATACTTGGGCTGCAAGGTCACTGAGGAATCCTGGTGGAGCTGAGCCGAAAGCCTCCTCCATGTGGACCAGCTGACAGAAAGCTGGAAAAAGCTACACTGCATGCAGTTCAATGGGAGAGAGAAAAATCACCAGTAGAGATACTCAGTAATGGACACTGTAAGCCTTAAATTTGGCCAGCCAGGCCAAAATGAGCCAATGGGTGTAGTAGAGGCTTGTCTTTTATGAGGGAAACCAACCACTCTCTAATTAGACTGGAGGCCCGCTTCATGGGATACTGAAAACCTACAACAGGGGTAGTCATGAGCCCTAAGGGTGTAATGTCTGCTGTTTTCTTAATGTTCATACCCAAATATTAATGCTACACTCACTTTCGGTTAGAGAAGATTCTCTTTTCAGATGGCAGTGACCTTGGGATGACGCAGAAGGCACCATGGTGATGAGAAGACAAGACAGAGCAGTGCTTAGCACTGAAACATCTCTATCACATCTTCCAAGGCTCAGGGTTCATTGCGGAAGAGGTAGCAGAAAGAATCTAAAAGCAAAAGAAAGTGTAGGACTCCTTACAATGTGCTCCTCCAGACACAAAATGGCCTGGATATCCGTGACCTCACAGTGCCTGACACTACCTACACAAGACCATCATAATAGGAGGAAAAGATGATGACATCAAAATGAAAGAGAGACTGATTAAACATGTGAGGGGATATGATGGAGAGTGGAGTTTCAAAGGGGAAAGAGATGAGAGGGAAGGAATTACCATCGGTTATTGTCTACAATTATGGAAGTTTTCAATAAAAAATTAATTAAATAAAAAGAAAGAAAAACAGCATGGTACTGGCACAAAAACAGTCACGTAGATCCATGGAGCAGAATAGAAGACTACAGCCATCTGATCTTCGACAAGAATCCCAGAAATACTTATTAGAGTAAAAGCAGCCTCTTCAACAAATGGTGTGCTGGGAAAACTGGATATGTATCTGCAGAAGGATGAAAATAGATCCTTATCTCTCTCCATGCATAAGAATTAAGTCCAGGGCTGGAGGAATGGCTTAGCGGTTAAGGCGTTTACCTGCAAAGCCAAAGGACCCAGGTTCAATTCCCAGGTCCCATGTTAGCCAGATGCACAAGGGGGCACATGTGTCTGGAGTTCGCTTGCAGTGGCTAGAGGTCCTGGCATGCCCAATCTCTCCCTCTCTCTCTCTCTCCCTCTTTCTCTGTCAAATAAATAAATAAATAAATAAAATATTTAAAAAAAGAATTAAGTCCAAATGAATCAAAGACCTTAATATCAGACCTGCAATTCTGAAAGTGCTGGTGGAAAAAAATAGAGGAAACCCTTCAACATATTGGTATTGGCAAAGACTTTCTGAATAAAACCCCAGTTGCTTAGGAATTAAAACCACTAATCGCCAGGCGTGGTGGTACATGCCTTTAATGCCAGCACTCAGGAGGCAGAGGTAGGAGGAGCGCCATGAGTTCAAGGCCACCCTGAGAATAGAGTGAATTCCAGGTCAGCCTGGGCTACAGTGAGGCCCTACTTTGAAAAACAAACAAACAAACAAACAAACAAACAAAAAACAACAACAAAAACCCACTAATCAACCCCTGGGATCTCATGAAATTACAAAACTTTTATACAGCAAAGGACACTGTGAATACAGCAAAGAGGCAAACTACAGAATGGAAGAAAATCCATGCCAGCTATACATCTGACAGAGGATTAATATCCAAAATATACAAAGAACTCAAAAAAAGCAGAACAATAAGAAATCAAACCACCCAATTAACAATGGGCTATTTGGGCGTGGTGACGCATCCCTTTAATCCCAGCACTCGGGAGGCCAAGGTAGGAGGATCGTCATGAGTTCGAGGCCACTCTGAGACTACATAGTGAATTCCAGGTCAGCCTGGCCTAGAGTGAGACCCTACCTTGAAAAACCAAAATAAACAAATAAATAAATATAAAAATAAAAATGGGCTATTATAAAAAAATAAATAGGGCTGGAGAGAAGGCTTAGCAGTTAAGGTGCCTGCCTGCCAAGCCTAAGATGGGAGGGAATACATCCTGATACTGAAAACCTACAACAGGACTAATCATGAGCCCTAGGAGTGTATCATTTGCTGGTGTCTGGCTAAATGTATATACTATGCTCACCAAACTGCCTGGTAAGCACTTCTCTTAATGTTCATACTCATATTTTAATGCTACTCTCACTTTTGGTTAGAGAAGCTTCTCTTTTCAGATTGTGGTGACTTTGGGATGACTCAAAGGCATCATAGTAAATGGCAGAGGATGGTAAGTAAAACATCTCTATCAACCTTGCAAGGCTCAGGGTCCATTGTATAAAAGACAAAGGGTAAATGCTCCTCCAGACACAAAATGGCCTGGAACCTCATAGGGCTGGAGAGAAGGCTTAGCACTGCCTGCTCCTAAGACAAGGAATACATCCTGATACTGAAAACCTCAGGACTAACATCAAAGTGTATCATTGCTGGTGTCTGGCTAAATGTATGCTCACCAACTGCCTGGTAAGCACTTCTCTTAATGTTCATACTCATATTTTAATGCTACTCTCACTTTTGGTTAGAGAAGCTTCTCTTTTCAGATTGTGGTGACTTTGGGATGACTCAGAAGGCATCATAGTGGTAAGAGGAAGTGGCAGAGGAGTGGTAAGTACTGAAACATCTCTATCACACCTTGCAAGGCTCAGGGTCCATTGTAGAAGAGGGGACGGAAAGAATGTAAGAGCCAGACAAAGGGTAGGACTCCTTCCAACATGCTCCTCCAGACACAAAATGGCCTGGATATCCATGACCTCACAGTGCCTGACACTCCCTACACAAGACTATCATACTAGGAGGAAAAGATGATGACATCAAACTGAAAAGAGAGACTGATTGAGAGGGGGAAGGGGTATAATGGAGAGTGAAGTTGCAAAGGGGAACTTGGTAGAGGGGAGGGAATTACATGGTTTATTTTCTAAAATTATAGAAGTTGTTAATAAAAAAGAAATTTAAAAAAGAGAGAACCAGTTGGACATTCAGAATATATAAGACTGGAAGCCACCCCAAAATGGTGCAATACCTGCCCTAAAGCCAGGTATATAGACCTGCACTCAAAGTACTAACTGCACCTTTCATATCAGGGAAGGTTACTAATTAAGAATCCCAGGGAGAGCTGGGCGTGGTGGCGCACGCCTTTAATCCCAGCACTCGGGAGGCAGAGGTGGTGCCACCCTGAGACTACATAGTTAATTCCAGGTCCCTGGATGAGACCCAGCACTCCCAGGGAGAGCTGGGCATGGTGGTGCACACCTTTAATCCCATCCCAGCACTCGGGAAGCAGAGGTAGGATTGCTATGAGTTCGAGGCCACCCTAAGAGCACATCATGAATTCCAGGTTAGCCTGTACTAGAGCGAGACTCTACCTAGAAAAACCAAAAAAAAAAAAAAAAAAATCCTAGGGATGGGGTAGGAGAGATTGCTTAGTAGTTAAGGTGC
The DNA here is from genome assembly GCA_036365145.1 of Orientallactaga sibirica. Classification (NCBI taxonomy): domain Eukaryota; kingdom Metazoa; phylum Chordata; class Mammalia; order Rodentia; family Dipodidae; genus Orientallactaga; species Orientallactaga sibirica. The sequence goes on along the minus strand of JAEOAD010000026.1, from coordinate 25,487,209 downwards.
CAACCTGCAAAGCCTAAGGACACAGGTTCGATTCCCCAGTACCCATGTAAGCCAGATCCACAAGGTGGCACATGCGTCTGGAGTTCCTTTGTAGTGGCTAGAGGCCCTGGCACACTCATTCTCAATCTCTCTCTTTCTCTCTCTCTCTCTCTGTTTCTCAAAAAAAAAAATATATATATATATATATATATATATATATATATTTTTTTTTAGTTTTTCATGGTAGGCTCTCACTTTAGCTCAGGCTGACCTGTAATTCACTATGTAGTCTCAGGGTGGCCTCAAACTCATGGCGATCCTCCTACCTCTGCCTCCCAAGTGCTGGGATTAAAGGAGTGCACTACCACACCCTGCTCCATCTTTTTTCATAGTTAATAGTTGCCTTCACACTAATTCACCTTAAACTGTTCCCACTTCTAAGTAACCAAAACCCTAGCATATCTCTTTTACCTACCCACAATTATTGAAATTAAAAGAAACATTGTTGCATTGTTGCCAGCATGGTGGCACATGCATTTATTCCCAGCATTAGGAAGGCAGTGCTAGGAGGATTGTTGTGAGTTTGAGGTCAGCCAGGGTCCTCAGAGTAAATGCCAGGTCAGTGTGGGCTAAAGGTAGACCCTACTCAGAAAAACTAAAAGAAAGAAAGAAAGAAAGAAAGAAAGAGAGAGAGAAAGAAAGAAAGAAAGAAAGAAAGAAAGAAAGAAAGAAAGAAAGAAAGAAAGAATACTCATTTGATAGAATATTTGCATAGCAGGTATATCCAAAAGCTTGGGTCACTCCTGTTGTTACTCTGGGAGTAATATAAGAGCTACACCTGCCACCCTGAGCTCCTACCCCGAAGACATAACTTCTGATTTACTCGTCTAAGCAGAATTAGAAAACTCAAGCATTGCTGGGTGTGGTGGTGCACGCCATTAATCCAAGCACTTGGGAGGCAGAGGTAGGAGGATAGCCATGAGTTCAAGGCCACCCTGAGACTACATAGTGAATTCCAGGTCAGCCTGGGCTACAGCAAGACCCTACCACGAAAAGAAAGAAAGAAAGAAAGAAAGAAAGAAAGAAAGAAAGAAAGAAAGAAAGAAAGAAAGAAAGAAAGCAAGCAAGCTAGCTCAAGCATTGAATTAACTCAAGATGCAGAAATCTGCATTAGGGCTGGAGAGATGGCTTAGAGCTTAAGATGCTTGCCTGCAAAACCTAAGGACCCATGTTAGATTCCCCAGTCCCCATGTAAGTCAGATAGACATGGTGGCACATGTGTCTGGAAGTTCATTTGTAGTGGCTGGAGGCCGTGGAAGCCCATTTTCTCTCTCTCTCTCTTTGCCTCTTTCTCTCTCATATAAGTTAGAAATTAAAAGCCGGGTGTGGTGGCACACGCCTTTAATCCCAGCACTCAGGAGACAGATATATGAGCATCACTTTGAGTTTAAGGCCACCCTGAGACTATATAGTTAATTCCAGGTCAACCTGGGCTGGAGAGATGGTTTAGTCATTAAGATGCTTTTCTGTGAAGCCCAAGTACCTGAAGCCAGCCTGAGACTACATAGTGAATTCCAGGTTGGCCTGGGCCATAGGAGACCCTACCTCAAAAAACCAAAACAAAAAATATATAAATCCTGAGCTGGGCGTGGTGGCACACACCTTCAATCCCAGCACTGAGGAGGCAGAGGTAGGAGGATTGAGTTTGAGTCCTGAGACTACATAGTGAATTTCAGGTCAGCCTGAGCTAGAGTGAGACCCTACCTCAAAAAAAAAAAAAAAAACAAAAAACAAACAAACAATATACAAATTATACACACACACACACACACACATACATCGGGTATGACAGTACACATCTTTAATCCCAGCACTCGGGAGGCACAGGTAGGAGGATCACTGTGAATTTGAGGCTACATTGTGAATTCCAGGTCAGCCTAGGCTACAGTGGGACCCTACCTTGAGAACCCCAAAAAAAGTATGTGTGTGTGTCCAGCAGAAATGACCTCCAGTTAGACCAATTTAGATGAAATGCCAAAGAATTGAAAATGATTATAAATATGTTCAAAGAAATCAAAGCAGAAATCAAAGGAATTAAAGAAGAAAAACTCCTGAGGAGAACACAGGAAACCAACTTAATGAAATAATGAGGCTGGGGTTAAGGCGCTTAGGGGTGAGATGGCTTAGGGGTTAAGGCGCTTAGGGGTGAGATGGCTTAGGGGTTAAGGCGCTTGCCTGAGAAGCCTAAAAACCTAGGTTCAACTCCCCAGGACCCATGTAAGCCAGATACACATGGTGGCACATATGTATGGAGTTCATTTACAGTGGCCAGAGGCCTGGTGTGCCCATTCTTTATCTGCCTCTTTCTCAAATAAATAAATAAACAGAATAAAATATTGAAAAAAAATTAGGAAGTTGATATAAGTATGAGTAAGAAAAATAGAAATACTGAAGAAATAAGTTGTGTGTGATGGTGTATGCCTTTAGTCCCAACACTTGTGAGGTAGAGGTAAGAAGGTCGCTGAGTTCAAGGCCAACCTGAGACTACATAGTGAATTCCAGGTCAGCCTGGGCTACAGTGAGACCCTATCTTGAACAAAACAAAACAAAACAAAACAAAACAAAACAAAACAAAATCAAAAAAAAATGAAAAATACAGTAATCAAAAAAAACTCTAGAAATCTCAAATACAATGGTCAAATAAAAAATATCTGAGGAAAAACTCACTAATAAAAACATTCAAGGAGAGGACAAACTAATATCTGTAGGTGGAAAACCAAGACATTTGGGACATTATCTAGAATCAAACTTGAAAGAGAAAGACAAACTAAAAGCATAGAAGTTTTTTTTTTTTTTTTCAAGACATTTGGGACATTATGAAGAGATCAAACTTGATTCAGGGGTAAAGAAGGAGATGAATTTCACTCTAAAAGCATAGAAGGTATTTTTTAACAAAATCACAGAAGCTGGTGTGGTGGTGTACACCTTTAATCTCAGCACTTGGGAGACAGAGGTAAAAGGATTGCCATGAGCTAGAGGCTATCCTGAGACCACATAGTGAATTCCAGGTCAGTCTGGGCTGGAGAGAGACCCTACCTGAAAAAGCCAAAAAAAAAAAAAAAAAAAGCCAGAAGGTCTTGGAATGATATATTCCAACTCTAAAACATAACAACTGTCAACCAAGATTACATTGCCCACGTGGTGGCGCACTCCTTTAATCCCAGCACTTGGGAGGCAGAGGTAGGAGGATCGCTGTGAGTTCGAGGACACCCTGAGAATACAGAGTGAATTCCAGGTCAGCCTGGACCAGAATGAGACCCTACTTCGCAAAAACCAAAAAAACAACAACAACAACAATAATAATAATAATAAAAAAGATTACAATATCTAGCAAAGCTACCCATCATAAATGAAGGAGAAATAAGGACTTTAACAAAAACAGGCTAAAGGAATATATGATCACTAAGCCAGCTCTCCAGAAAATCCTTGAAGGAGCCAGGTGTGGGTGGTGCAAGCCTTTAATCCCAGCACTCCGGAGGCAAAGGTAGGAAGATTGCTGTGAGTTGGACAGGTCAGCCTGAGCTAGAGCAAGACCCTGCCTCAAAAAGAAAAGAAAAGAAAAGAAAAAAAGAAAAGAAAAGAAAAGAAAAGAAAAGAAAAGAAAATACTCAAAGAGATCCTTCAGACTGAAGAGAAAGAAAAGCATATACACAAGAAAACAGGAAAAAATATACTATGTTCAAATAATAGTTAATACAACAGGATGCATTAAAAAAAAAAACTGGGCATGATGGTGCATACCTTTAATCCCAGCACTCAGGAAGCAGAGGTAGGAGGATTGTCGTGAGTTCAAGGCCACCCTGAGTCTACAGAGTAAATTCCAGGCCAGCCTTGGCCAAAGCGAGACCCTATCTCAAAAAACAAAAAAAATAAAATAAAAAATAAATAAAAGCAAGAAAAATGGCAATAATTACATACCTTTCAATAATATTTTTGATTTTTTCAGGTAGGGTTTCACTCTAGTTCTGGCTGACCTGGAATTCTCAGGGTGGCTGCTAACTCACAGCGATCCACTTATCTCTGCCTCCAGAGTGCTGGGATTAAAAGCATGCACAAAAAAAAAAAAAAAAAAAAAGAAAGCATGCACCACCATGTCTGGCTCATTTTCCCCCCCAAGATAGAGTCTTTTTTAAAAAAATATTATTTATTTATTTATTTATTTGAGAGAGAGAGAGAGAGAGAGAGAGAGAGAGAGAAAGAGAGAGAGAATGGGCATGCCGGGGCTTCCAGCCACTGCAAATGAATTCCAGATGCATGCGCACCATGTACATCTGGCTTACATGGGTCCTGGAGAATCAAAGTGGGATCCTTTGGCTTTGCAGGCAAATGCCTTAACTGCTAAGCCATCTCTCCAGCCTCAAGCTCTAGCCCAAGCTGACCTGGAATTCACTATGTAGTCTCAGGATGGCCTTGAACTCATGGCAATCCTCCTACCTCTGACTTCTGAGTGCTGGTATTAAAGGTGTGCGCCACCACACCTGGCATTTTTTTTTTTAAATATCTTATTTGGGCTGGAGGGATGGCTTAGCAGTTAAGGCATTTGCCTGCAAAACTAAAGGACCCATATTTGATTCCCCAGGATCCACGTTAGCCAGATGCACAAGGGAACGCATGCGTCTGGAGTTCATTTGCAGTGGCTGGAGGCCCTGGCGTGCCCATTCTCTCTCCCCCCCATCAAATAAATAAAAATAAAATATTTAAAAATATTTATCAGCCAGGCATGGTGGTGCACGTCTTTAATCCCAGCACTCGGGAAACAGAGGTAGGTGGATTGCAGTGAGTTCAAGGCCACCCTGAGAGTACATAGTAAATTCCAGGTCAACCTGGGCTAGAAAGTGAGACCCTACCTTGAAAAACCAATGTATGTATATATATAATTTATTTGAGAGCGGGAGGGAGGGGATAGAGGAAGAGACAGATAGAGAATGGCACAGTAGGGCCTCTAGCCACTGCAAACAAACTCCAGGCATATGCGCCACCTTGTATATCTGGCTTACAAGGGAACTGGGGAATTGAACTTGCATCCTTAGGCTTCACAGGCAAGCACCTTAACTGCTAAGTCATCTCTCCAGCCCCCCGACCCTTTTTTATGGTTTTTTTGAGGTAGGGTCTCACTCTGGCCTAGGCTGACCTGGAATTCACTATGTAGTCTCAGTGTGGCCTTGAATTCATGGTAATCTACCTATCTCTGCCTCCTGAGTGCTGGTATTAAAGGCATGTGCCACCATGCCTGGCTCCTTCTTTTTTTTTTTTTAAAAAACATATTTTATTTACTTATTTGAGAGAGAGGGAGAGAAAGAGTGTGAGAGAGAGAGAGAGAGAATGGGTGCGCCAAGGCCTCCAGCCACTGCAAACGAACTCCAGATGCTTGTGCCTCCTTGTGCATCTGGCTTACGTGGGTCCTGGGGAATAGAACAGGGGTCCTTTGGCTTTGCAGGCAAGCGTCTTAACCATCTTCTCCAGCCTTTTTTTTTTTTTTTTTTTTTTGAGGTAGGGTTTCCCTCTAGTCTAGGTTGACCTAGAATTCACTATATGTAGTTTTAGGCTGGCCTCACTATATATCTAAATTTATATGCGAGAGAGAATGAGAATGAACCTGGGTCTCTTGCCTCTGCAAAAGAACTCCAGTCACAGCCGGGAGTGGTGGTGCACACCTTTAATCCCAGCACTCGGGAGGCAAACAAACAAAGAACTCCAGTCATATACACCATTTGGTGCAACTGGCTTTATGTGGGTACTGGAGAAATGCCTTTAGGTGCTTAGACATCTCCTCAGTCCCCTGCTTTCCTTCCTTTCTTTCTTTCTCTCTCTCTCTCTCTCTTTTCAAGGTAGGGTCTCACTCTAGCCCAGGCTGACCTGGAATTCACTATGTAGTCTCAAGGTTGCCTTGAATTTATGGTGATTCTCCTACCTCTGCCTCCCGAGCGCTGGGATTAAAGGCGTGTGCCACCATGCTTGGCTTTCTCTTTTTTTTAATTTATTTTTTTAAATTTATTTTAAAATTTTTATTTATTTATTTTCAAGCAGAGAGAGAGAGATACATAGAAGAGAGGCAAACACAGAGAGAATGGGGACGCCAGGGCCTCTAGCCACTGCAAAAAAAACTCCAGATGCATGTGCCCCTCGTGCATCTGGCTTACATGGGTCCTAGAGAATCGAACCAGGATCCTTTGGCTTCACAGGCAAACACCTTAACCGCTAAGCCATTTATCCAGACCTATTTTATTTTATTTTATTTTATTTTATTTTATTTATTATTATTATTTTAGTTTTTTGAGGTAGGTTTTGCTCTAGTCCAGATTTACCTGGAATTCACTATGTAGTCTCAAGGTGACCTTAAACTCACAGCAATTCTCCTACTTCTGCCTCCTAAGTGCTACTAGGTGCACCACCATGCCGGACACCTTCCTTTCTTTCTCTTTTCCCTCTCTCCTCTTGCTCTCTTCTCCTTTATTTTTATAGTGCTAGAGATGGAAACCAGGGCTTTGTGCAGGCTAGCCTACAAGCATGTTCCCACTGATTTATAACCTCACACACCCTCCAACCCATTCTTAGAGCCAGCTACTACTACACTGCTCCCAGAATAACTCTTCTAGAATGTGTACCCAACCATAGTGGTTTTCTGCATTTAGTTTTGGAGTTCTCTATAGTTTACAGAATAAGGTCCAAGCTCAAAAGTCTCCGAGAATAAAAGAATCATTGGGAATGACCTTGATTTACTTTCTCAACCTTATTCCCTACTGGTAACTTTTTTCTTTTCTTTTCTTTTCTTTTTTTCTTTTCTTTTGGAGACAATATTTTACTACATAGTCCAGGATGGCCTTGAACTCATGAGCTTTAGCATCTGGATTACCAGAATTATTAGAAGCATGTAATCACACCCAACATTGATGACTCCTTTTTGTGTCTTCCTTCCTTTTTCTCTTTCTTTTCTTTTCTTCCCTATTTCTCACTCTCTCCTTCCCTTCCTCTCTTTCTCTCTCTCTCTCTCTCTCTCTTTTTTTTTTTTTTTTTTTTTTTTGAGGTAAAGTCTCACTCTAGCCCAGGCTGACCTGGCACTCACTCCATAGTTCCAGGCTGACCTCGAACTCACGGTGATCTTCCTACCTCTGCCTCTCAAGTGCTGAGATTAAAGGTGTGCACCACCACACTTGGCTTCTTTCCTTCTCTGTCTCTCTCTTTCTTTCTCTCTTTGTTTTTTGTTTGGGTTGTCGAGGTAGGGTCTCACTCTAGCCAAGGATGACCTGGAATTCACTATGTAGTCTCAGGATGACCTCAAAATTCCAGTGTGGGAAAAACTGCAAATGGCAGACCCATGTGGAGATAACCTGTGTGCTTATCCTGAGCTAAGCAGAGAGAGCCACTCAATTTACAGATGGTGCCAAATACTGGGGTGACCCAAGACCCATCAGAATGACAAGAAAAGAAAGCCAAGTATCTAGCACTTGTCTCTGTACTAAGTTATCTCTATGACACCTGCCAAGCCCCAGTCAACATCAGAGGAAGGGGCAGACTGAATATGAGTGCTGCTCTCACTGCTAGCCTGAGAACCTCTTCTGTGGAGATGGTGGTAGACACTGAGGAGACTCAAAACTCATCAAAGCAGAAAATCACAGGCTTCTGAGAGCTCAACACTAAAGGAGATTTATAATCCACTCGCCAAGGCTCAGAGAACATTGTGGAAGAGGAGGTGGAAAGAATGTAAGAGCCACAGGGTGGGAAGGTATACTGTGAGGCATTCATGACCCTAATATGAGTTCCAATAACCCCACCGAAGTGGGACCTCAGTGAAATGGTGGCTGAGGAGAGGGACATAAGAGAATAATCTGATGGATTTAAGACCAATTTGCAACATATTCATATATTAAAGTTTCCAATAAAAATTATTTTCAGGGCTGGAGAGATGACTTAGCGGTTGAGGCGCTTGCCTGCAAAACCTAAGAACCGGAGTTTGATTCCCAAGTCCACATAAAGTCAGATGAACAAAGTGGCACATGCATCTGGAGTGCATTTGCAGTGGCTGGAGGTCCTGTTGTTCCCATTCTCTCTATCAGCCTCTTTCTCTCTGTCCCTCTCTCTCTTTCAAATAAATAAATTAAAAAAAAAAAAAGCTGGGCGTGGTGGCGCACACCTTTAATCCCAGCACTCGGGAGGCAGAGGTAGGAGGATCGCCAAGAGTTCGAGGCCACCCTGAGACTACATAGTTAATTCCAGGTCAGCCTGGACCAGAGTGAGACCCTACCTCGCAAAACCAAAAAAAAAAAAAAAGAGGTTGTGGCCGGGCGTAGTGGCTCAAGCCTTTAATCCCAGCACTTGAGAGACAGAATTAGGAGGATCACCATGAGTTCGAGGCCACCCTGAGAATACAGAGTGAATTCCAGGTCAGCCTTGGCTAGAGCAAGACCCTACCTTGAGAAAAAAAAAAAAAAAAAGGTGTGTTAGGTACTCTGTAGCACTGTCACCGATATGATTTTATATGTTGTATGATTTTGGATCAATGTTCATTAGACTATATGGACATTAATTTGAATCTCCTTTTTTTATTTAATTTGAGAAAGAGAGAGAGAGAGAGGCAGAGAGAAAGAGACAGTGAGACAGAGAATGGGCATGCCAGGGTCTTCAGTTGCTGCAAACAGACACATGCACCCCCTTGTGCACATGTGCAACATTATGTATGTTTCACTGTGCATCTGGATTACGTGGGACATGGAGATTTGAACATGAGTTCTTAGGCTTCATAGACAAGTGCTTTAACCACTAAGCCATTTCTCTAGCCCTTGAGCTGAATCTCTAACATAGTTTCTGGCATGCAATAGAGGGTTTTTGCAAATATTTGTTGAAGGAAGTGAGGAGTAGTTAGCAAATTGTTAATATTATGCTGAAATAGTATTCAGCTGCTTTTGGTAGTGTCTCTGTCCTGGGTACACCAATAAGTCTTCCCCCTACAATGGACATCCCAGTATCTTAGTTCCTATGCCCTAATACATCTGCTACTATTTTGTCTTTCAAAAATGTTCTATGTACATGCAAACAAATCTATCTCTTCTCTCTCTTTCTCTCTTACACACACACACACTCATAAAGGTGCTTCATTCTCTGACCAACTCTCCCATAGTTGAGTTAGTCAGACCTTTTTCAAAGGCAGTGAAGTTGTTTCTAATATTTTCCTACTACAGATAATACTGCAATGAGTAACTTGTGTGCATATGTATAGTTATAAACAGTCCCCGAAATATCATCTTTCAGTTGGAGTCAAGCAGGCATCTGGCTTGAAGGTTCATAAAGCATTTCAAAGAGAAGGAGTACCTCGGTCAGGTCTCCTTTTCAATCCCAACTAGGCAGAGGTAGGAGGATTGCTCAAAGCCACCATCTGGTTCTACTCAGCCTGGGCCAGCCCTAGAAAAACCAAAAAAAAAAAAAAAAAAAAAAAAAAAAAAGTTGGGGTCTCCTTCTAGACACAGAGTTGGGAGACACAGAGAGAGACAGAGAGAGAGGGAGAGGAAGACAGAGAATGGGTGCGCCAGCATCCTCTCAGCTGCTGCAAACAAAATCCAGATGCGTGTGCCCCCTTGTGGTCAAGTGTGGCATTGCACCCTTGCTTCACTGCATCTGGCTAAACGTGGGACCTGGAGATTGGAACCAGCTGTTCTTAGGCTTAGGAGGCAGGCGCCTTAATCGCTAAGCCATCTCTCCAGCCCCCGTATTCCTTTGTTTTCCTACTTTTTTTTTTTTTGTTGTTATTTGAGATAAGATCTCTCTCTAGCCCAGGCTGACCTGGAATTCACTTTGTAGTCTCAGTCTGGCTTTGAACTCATAGCTATCCTCCTACCTCTGTATCCTGAGGGCTGGGATTAAAGGTGTGTGCCAACTCATCTAGCCTATTTTTAATATTTTTAATTTTTTGAGTTTTCAAGGTAGGGTCTTGCTATACTCCAGGCTGACCTGGAATTCACTTTGTATTGTAAGAGTGGCCTCAAACTCACAGTGATACTTCTACCTCTGCCTCCCAAGTGCTGGGATTAAAGGTGTGCATCATCATGCCCTGCCAAGAAAGTCTTTTTTTAACAAATTTAAATTTTTTTCAAAGATTTGAATTTATTTTTATTTATATATTTATTAGAGACAGAGAGAGGGGGAGAGAGAGAAAAAGAGAGAGAGGGAAAGAATGGGTGTGCCAGGGCCTCTAGCCACTGCAAACAAACTCCAGATACATGAGCTACCATGTACATCTGGCTTACATAGGACCTGGAGAATCGAACCTGGGTCCTTAGGCTTTTCAGACATGTGCCTTAACTGCTAAGCCATCTCTCCAGCTCCACAAATTTAAATTTTTAAATATTTTATTATTTATTTATTTAAGAGAGAGAGAGAAAGAGGTAGATGGGAGGCAAGGCAGGGCCTTTAGCCACTGCATATGAATTCCAGATGCATTCACCAGCTTGTGCATCCAGTTTACATGGGTCCTGAGGCATTGAATCTGGGCCCTTTGGCTTTGCAGGCAAGCACCTTAACTGCTAATCCATCTCTCCAATCCAAGAAAGTTTATCTTTACAAAGCAGGATCAACCTGTGAATTCCTAATCTTCAGAACCAATTGAACATGTGAGGAACTGTTCACAGGACCCAGAGCCTGAGCTCCATTCTGAACAGTGGTGTAGACTAGCCAACCTCAGTGACAGCTCCAGGCTCCTCACTTCCCTGGGCGTCTTAATTCCTACATGGTGTCACTGTAGGGTGATCCCCATACCACCAGTAATAAATGCATGACCTTGGGTTTAAGTTGATGGATTAGTTCCTGAAGATGTTGATCAGCAGAGGTCAAGTTCACTGGGCTCAAGGAGCAGCTGTACCTGGAATCTAAGGCATTTAATGTTGTCTTTGTTTCTTTTAAGACTGAAATATTCAAGATCCCACTTGGCTTCTTTAACCCAGCAAGGTCTCACTCCTTCTCTCTTGGTAGAACCTCTACAACTCATTTATGTACGGACAGCCCTAGCCTTTTCTTGGATGTCTGCCTTGTTTTCATGGAAGTGACAAATAATGCCTTAAAAAGAGTATTTTTAATTCCAGGTCAGCCTGGACCAGAGTGAGACCCTACCTTGCAAAAACCAAAAAAAAAAAAAAAAAAAAAAAAAAAAAAATTTTTTTTGAAAGCTGGGCGTGGTGGCGCACGCCTTTAATCCCAGCACTCGGGAGGCAGAGGTAGGAGGATCGCCGAGAGTTCGAGGCCACCCTGAGACTACATAGTTAATTCCAGGTCAGCCTGGAGGACCAGAGTGAGACTACCTCGCAAAAAAAAAAAAAGTTTGAGGTAGGGTCTCGCTCTAATTGAGGCAGACATGAAATTCACTATGTAGTCTCAGGGTGTCCTCAAACTCACAGTAATCTTCCTATCTCTGCCTCCTAAATTCTCCGATTAAAGCTGTGAGCCATCACGCTCAGCCCAATAATCCAATTTCTTTCCCTCTCTCTCTCTCTTTTTTTGGTTTTTTGAGGTAGGGTCTCGCTCTAGCCCAGGCTGACCTTGAACTCATGGCGATCCTCCCACCTCTGCCTCCCAAATGCTAGGATTAAAGTTGTGCACCACCACACCCAGCAGCAATAATCCAATTTCTTAAATAAAATATTTTATTTTCTTTTGATTTTATTTTATTTCTCCCTCTGTAATAAGCAAATAATAAAATAAAATATTTAAAATAGAGAGAAAGAGAGAGAGAATGGTGCAAATGAACTCCAGAGGCATGTGCCACCTTTTTTATCAGGCTTATGTGGGTCCTGGAGAATTGAACCTGGGTCCTTTGGCTTTGCAGGAAAGCGCCTTAACCACTAAGCCATCTCTACAGCTCTCAATAATCTAATTTTTAAAATGGGTAAATAAGGGGGCTGGTAAGATGGCTCAGCAGTTAAAAGTGTTTGCTTACAAAGCCAGTCAGCCTTGGGTTCAAATCCCAAGCCACTCACATAAGCCAGTGGTACAAGCATCTAGTTTTCATTTGTGGCAAGAGGTCCCAGCATTGACACACACACACACACACACACACACACACACACACAAAAAAACAGATTTCAAAATGGACAATGGATAGGAGCTGGAGAGCTAAATTCGTCGTTAAGATTCTTGTGAAGCCTAAGAACCCAGGTTTGAGTTCCCAGTACCCACATAAAGCCGGATACACAGAGTGGCACATGCATCTGGAGTTTGCCGTGGCTAGAGACTCTGGTACGCCCATTCTCTCTCTCATCTGCCCTCCTCTCTTTCTGCTCACAAATAACTAAATAAAAACTATAATAAGGGGCTGGAGAGATGGCTTAGTGGTTAAAGTGTTTGCTGGCAAAGCCAAAGGAATCAGGTTTGATTCTCCAGGACCCACGTAAGCCAGATGCACATGGTGGCACATGCGTCTGGAGTTCATTCTTTCTCTTCCTTCTTCCTCTCTCTGAAGTAAATTAAATAAATAAATAAATAAAAATAAATAAATAAAAATAAATAAGCCAGGGGCTGGAGAGATGGCTTAGTGGTTAAGGCATTTGCCTGCAAAGCCAAAGGATCCCGGTTTGACTCTCCAGGACCCACGTAAGTATCTGCACAAGGAGGTGCATGCATCTGGAGTTCGTTTGCAGTGGCTGGTGGTCCTGGCGTGACCTCTCTCTCTGCCTTTTTCTCTCTCTCAAATAAATAAATATTTAAAAAAATAACCCGGACGTGGTGGCGCACGCCTTTAATCCCAGCACTCTGGAAGCAAAGGTAGGAGAATCGCTGTGAGCTCAAGGCCACCCTGACACTACATAGTTAATTTCAGGTCAGCCTGGGCCAGAGTGAGACCCTACCTTGAAAAACCAAAAAAAATAAATAAATAAATAAATATTTAAAAAAACTATAATGAGCTGGATGTTCTGGCACATGCCTTTAATCCCAGCACTCAGGAGGCAGAGTTAGGAGGATTGCCTTGATTTAGAGGCCAGTCTGAGACTACATAGTGAATTCCAGGTCAGCCTGGGCTACACTACAAAAACCCCCAGCTGGGTGTGGTGGCGCACGCCTTTAATCCCAGCACTCGGGAGGCAGAGGTAGGAGGATCGCCGTGAGTTCAAGGCCACCCTGAGAAGACAGAGTGAATTCCAGGTCAGCCTGGACTAGAGTGAAACCCTGCCTCGAAAAAAAAAAAAAAAAAAAAAAAAAAAAAAAAAAAAACCCAACCCTCCAAAAAAGACCCTCAAAAACAGGTGGTTAAGGTGCTTGCCAATAAAGGCAAAGGACTCAAGTTCAACTCCCCAGAACCCACATAAAGCCAGATGTACAAGGTGGAGCATACGTCAGGAGTTTGTTTGCAATGGCTAGAGGCTCTTGTTGGCCCTTTTTTCTCTCACTGTATCTGCTTCTCTGTCTCTCTCAAATAAATAAAATAAATACAACTTCCCCCCAAAAAAAAAACCCTACAGTGAAATGTAAACTCACTGCTGTCAGGATGGTGTATTTGTTAATTTCTTTTTTCACTACTTTAAAAAAAGATTTTATTTTATTTATTAGAGACAGACGGGGGGGGGGTCGGTGAGAATGGGCAAGCCAGGGCCTTCAGTCACTGCAAATGAACTCCAGATGCATGTGCCACTATGTGCATCTGGCTTACGTGGGACCTGGATAATCGAACCTGGGTCCTTAGGCTTCCCAGGCATGCACTTTAACCGCTAAGCCATCTTTCCAGCCCTACTGCCCCCCCCCCACCGGCTTTTCCAGGTAGTGTCTTGATCTCACCCAGGCTGGCCTAGAACTCACAGGAATTCTCCTACCTTCCCCCTCACCCAGTGCTGGGATTAAAGGTGTGTTCCCTCACACCTAGCTTATTACATTTCTTGTGGTAGTGACAGAATAGTTGATAAAAGCTACTGAAGGGAGAACGGGTTTATTTAAATTCAAAGTCTGAGGTGGGGAAGGCATGGCAGCAGGAGTAGAGGTAGGAGGATAGCTGTGTGAGGATAACCTGAGACTACAGGAGTGAGTGCCAGATCAGCCTAGGCTAGTGTGAGTCCCTACTTTGAAAACAATCAAACAACCAACCAATGAAATAAACCTGGCAAACAAAGATAAACAATATATCCTCTCACTTATATGTGGAAGCTAAGAAACTGATCTCATAGTTTCATGCCTGCCTAAGCTACAAAGTGAGTTCAAGTCCACTATGGGTAATTTAGTGAAACTCTGTATCCAAATAAAAAGCAAACTAAAGCTGGGATAGTGGTGCAATGCTTTAATTCCAATACTTGGGAAGCAAGGGAAACTGTGAGTTCAAGGCCAGCCAGCCTAAGACTACATAGTGAATTCCAGGTCAGCCTGGGTTATATTGAGACTCTACCTTAAAAAACAAACAAACAAACAAACAAACAAACAAAAAGTAATAATACTAAAATATGTATTTTTTTTTTCAGGCAGGGTCTCATCCTAGCCCAGGCTAACCTGGAACTCCAGGTGATTCTCCTATCTCAGACTCTTGAGTGCTGAGACTAAAAGCTTGTGTCACCATAACCAGTTTAAAAAATATATTTGACAGAGGTAGGAGGATCGCCGAGAGTTCGAGGCCACCCTGAGGCTACATAGTTAATTTCAGGTCAGCCTGGACCAGAGTGAGACCCTGCCTTGCAAAACCAAAAAAAAAAAAAAAGAATATATATATATATATTTGAAAGCAGGCGTGGTAGTGCACGCCTTTAATCCCAGCACTTGGGAGGCAGAGGTAGGAGGATTGCCATGAGTTGGAGGCCACCCTGAGAATACAGAGTGAATTCCAGGCCAGCCTGAGTGAGACCCTACCTTGAAAAAATAAAAACAAAAAAGAAGGGCTGGATATATGGCTTAGTGGTTAAGTGGTTCGAGGCTCAGTACCCACATAAGCCAGATGCACAAGGTGGGGCATGTATCTGGAGTTTGTTTTCAGTGGCTAGAGGCCTTGGTGCGCCCATTCTCTTTCTTTCTGCCTCTTTCTCTCTTTGTCTGTCACTCTCAAACAAAAACAAACAAACAAACAAACAAATAAATAAATAAATAAATAAAAATTAAAATAATTATATATGTATATTTGAAGGGCTGGAGGGATGGCTTTGTGGTTAGGGCGCTTGCCTGCAAAGCCTAGGGACCCAGGTTCGATTTCCCAGTACCCACGTGGACCAGATGCACAGGGTGGCACATGCATTTGGAGTTCATTTGCAGTGGCTGGAGGCCTGAAGTGACCATTTTCTCTAAATAAACTATATATATATAATTTGAGGAGCTGGGGAGATGGCTGAGCTGCTAAAGGCACTTGCTTGCAAATCCTGCCTGCTGGGGCTTGATTCAATTCTCCAGTCCCTTGTAAAGCCAGACGCAAAAAGTGCTACATGTGTCTGGAGTTCATTGCCAGCAGCAAGAGGCTCTGGCACACTCATTCATTTCTCTCTCTCTAAATATATATATATTCAACGACGACAACAAAAATAAAAGAAAGTGGTCCCCAAGGAATTAGCTGTTTTTTTTTTTTTTTTCTTTTCTTCTTTTTTTTCAAGGTAGGGTCCAGCTCTAGTTCAGGCTGACCTGGAATTAACTACGTAGTCTCAGGCTGGCTTTGAACTCACAGTGATCCCCCTACCTCTGTCTCCCTAGTGCTAGGGTTAAAGGTGTGTGTTACCACGCCCATGTTAGCTAGCATTTTAAACCAAAATATATGTACCACGCCCGGTAATAGTTATTCTTTTGATGTGTTCTTTCCCATCCATCATTTCTTTTACCTACTTGAGTGTGTATATGTGTGTGTGTGTTTCTTGCAACTGCAATCAAATGCCAGGTGCATGCGCCACTTTTTGCATTTGATTTTACTAAGATCCTGGGGAACTGAACGCCGGGCCAGACGGCTTGGCGTACAAGCACCTTTAACCACTGAACCCGCCCCCCATAATTTCTCTTGGAGTGTTCCCATACTTTAACCTCAACTGTAAAAACGACTCTCCGTGGTTTGCTTCCAGCACCAGGGAAGCGAGATGCGCCGCCAGTAGGGGGCAAGAATCATCCAGGCATGCCCATCACCTAAGCAACGGAATCAAACGGCATTCTCAGAATGACTTTACAAAAGGGTTAGCAAGAAGTTAATATGTCTGAGAAATTAAAAGATGGAAAGTAAATAGCGAGAAGTGGCAGGGGTAGTGTTGTTCGGCAGCAATCATTAATGGAGAGCACAAGTTGGTGCAGATGTCAGTGTGTGGGAAGAGACTAGAAGTGAAACAGCCGGACTCTGGACTTAGGGTATGGGCGGTGGCGGAGCCCAGGGGTTTCGACTTCCTAGTGGTTTTATACTTTATGCTGTGAGGGAACCTAACAAGAAATGACTATGTGCATAATGAACTCTTCCAAGTGACGGAAACGCCACCAGCTACTTCATGGGTCGTAGCAGCGGTTCTGCAAACAGTCTTGGGCTGTTCCCAAACCGACTCCCAAAGCTGGGACACGACGCATGCGCAAGGCCCACCGGCTGACCTCTCGTCACCAGACCGCAGACCTTCTTCCCGACAAGCAGCGGGGAAGAAAGGGAGGGGGGACTTAATTCTCGCGAGGACTCAGCGAACGCCGGCGGAAACGGCACACACGTGACTTTGCTAGGCGGCCTTCGCTTTCCCCCTCCCCCTTCTCGGAAGCCCGGCCCCCTCACCCCTCGCCCACCCCAGAGCCGCAAGAATGGACAGTTTGGGTTCCGGAATTTTCTTGGATCCAATCACTGGTACTAGGCTAGCGGGAGCCAGTGGAGTCCTTTTTTGGGGGACGAAGGCAAGGGGCGGCCAAGATGGGGGGGGGAAATCATCTTCCTTCACCTAGGAAGGAGGCGGGGCGGAGAAGGGAGCGGAGAAGCGGGGGTGGTGGGGGAGGGAGGAAGTCACATGGGGGTGCGGCGCGCGCTGCGTGCGCGCGGCGCCTGATCCGTCGCCCCGCCCCCTTCCTTCGGGGCGGGGGGCCGGGGGGAGGGGCGTCAAGATGGCGGCGGAGAGGTAGGCAGAGCCGGACGCCGCTTCTGCCGCCGCCGCCGCCACTGCCGCCGCCTCCGCTTCAGTCGCCTCTGGCTTTTCACGCTCTCACCGCCCGGGAGAAGCCGTCCTGGCTTCTTGTTCCACAGGCAAAGTAAGTCCTTCTGTTCACCTTCTCCTTCCACTCACGCCCTCCCGGACAGCCTCCCACTCCCACCACTCTCCGGGGTCCGTGTGGGGCCGGGCTGTGGGGGGGCCGCCACCTCACCCCAGCTTGGAGCTCGTTCTCCGTCGGCCGCCCCCTCCCTCCCGCAGCCGTACGGTCCCGGCGACGTTCCCGCTGCCACCGCGTCCTCCGCCCGTCCGCTCCGGCCCTAACCCTGCGGCCGTCTCGCGTGCGGCTCTCGGCTCCGGGAGTCCCGCTGTCCGGAATCGGAGGCGCCGCTGAGGCCGGCGAGCCGGGGTCTGCGGACGCCTGGGCTCCACCTGGGTCGTCCTCTCTGCTTCCCCGGCACGGCCCAGGGGCGGCGACGTCCGGGACGCGCGAGCGAAGTGTGACCGGGATCCTGCCCCGAGTCCTCCTGCCGGACCATTTCTCCCGGTCTCAGGTGACGGGTCGTCCTTCCTGAGTCGGCTCAGCTGGCCGCGACTTCTCGTGGTCCCTGGCTGCTGGGGCATTGGGGGTGTGCGTGGGACACGTGGGGGCTACTGGCGATCAGTTCCGTTTTACCCCCAAGCAGGAGTTCACCTCCCAACCCTAAGGTCAGTGCTTGTGAACGGCCGGGCTTCTAAGTTTCCCAAAGCGGTGTCGGCCGCTGTGATCCCAGAAGTGCTTTGGGATGGGGCTTCACTGCTCTGGACACTCGATGTCCCTGAAGTCTTGTGATTGTTTCTTTCCTGACCCTGGCATCCAGCTCCTCCCCTTTCCACCCAGGCTTTGTGCTTCTGTTTGGTTAATGCTTGTGGACCACTGACTTGATCTTCGTACATACAAGCGCTTTTTAAGTGCGTGCTCCGTTTACTGTGGGAGGCTTTTGTTTTGGGAAGTTGCTGGTTGAGAAACGTAGGAAAAGAACGGGAAAAAAATCAGAGTCGAAGCAAGCGTTTTTATCCATTGAACTGCGCAGCCAATTGTAACCGCACCCGGAAGTTTGTGCTGAACACGTGTTGAAGGAAGGTTAGAAACTGGTCCCCTTTGACCTTTAAAAGTTGACTGTTAGCAGTTTATGTTGAGCTACATGTTTCATATTCTCCAGACAATAAGAATTAAAGGTGGAATAAGGCTTCTAAGACTCTTCCCAGCAGGGTCCTGCAAACTGTCAAATTCCCAGTTCCCACTGACAGTGCAGGAGAGTAAAGGGGTTCTTAGTTTCCTGCGATCAGAGTTGATTTTCATGAGCAATAAAGGAAAGTCATCATGGCTGCACAAAAACTAAGTTTAACTAGAATGACTAGGATAAAATGAATCTACTACTGGTGAGTGTGACACCCCCCCCCCATTTTTCCTCTTTCTGCATCTTTCCTCATCCACTTACCTCTCATAGTACTTCATTCATAATAATGTTAAATATTACTTGATTTTAGCTGTTGGATAAATGTTTTATTTATTTATTAGAGACATAGAGAGAGGGAGAGGCAGACAGAGAGAAAATGGGCGCGTCAGGACCGCCAGCCACTGCAAACAAACTCTAGATGCATGTGTCACCATGTGCATCTGGCTTATGTGGGACCTGGAGAATCGCACCTGGGTCCTTAGGCTTCGCAGGCATGTGCTTGTCTCGACTCTGCTGAAGTTACTCCTTTAATAAAATGGCCCCTATGAAGACTGGAGGTTGTAGATTTTAATTGCTTTTTCATAGTATTACCAGGAAACCCTGACATGCTCCACTCAGAATTGTCCACCCTCAGTCTTCCTCTTGGAATTACAAATCAGCACCAACATACATGTCCAAGCTTTCCAGTACGTTCAGAAAGTGATTTGTGTCAAGGGTTTTAGTTATATGTAGATATGTTGTTTCTTTCTTTCTTCTTTATTTTTCTTTTCTTTTTCTTTTCTTTTCTTTTGATTTTTCAAGGTAGGGTCTCACTCTAGCCCAGGCTGACCTGGAATTCACTATGTAGTCTCAGGGTGGCCTTGAACTCACAGTGATCCTCCTATCTCTGCCTCCTGAGTGCTGGGATTAAAGGCATTTGCCACTATGTCCAGCTTTGTTTCTTCTTTTTTTTTTTTAAAACCTCGAAGTAGGGTTTTCCTCTAGCCTAGGCCTCTTGAGTGCTGGGGTTAAAGGTGTGTGACACCACGCCTGGCTGTAGATATGTTTTGATGTTGTCTTAGTGTTTAATTTGAACTTTGAGTTGAGGTTTGCTACCTGTGAGGGATAAGAACACTCAGGTCTAGTCTTTCCAGGTCATGTTCCATGAGGTGCTTCTAAGTTCCTGTGATTAGCCTGTTTAAAGATTTGTTTAAAGATGTTTCTGAGATGAATTGCTTTTACTTTAACCAATTAATAGCTAAAATGATGGTTTTTATGTGCTAAGTGACAATCCATATTGATATGGCTTGAATTTGTTCAGCTATTAAATAAGACACCTCTTGGGGTATATGCTAGTAAATTTTTAAAAAGGATTTCGAAAAATATTTTTATTTGAAAGGGGAAGAGGGAGGGAGGGAGAGAGAATGAGAATGAGAGAATTGGCATAGGCATGCCAGGGCCTCTAGTCCATGTATATGAAGTGCATGCTCCACTCTTTGCATTTGGCTTTATGTGGGTACTGGAGAATGGAACCCAAACGCTTTGCAGGCAAGTGCCTTAACTGCTAAGACATCTCTCCAGCCCACTACTGGTAATTACTGTAGATGGAAAGGCTTTTGAAGAATAGGCACTCTATATACTGAAATTTTACTTTTATTTATTTATTTGAGAGAGTGAATAGGTGCACCAGGACCTCTAGTCACTGCAAACTCCGCATGCATGCACCACCTTGTGCATCTGGCATACGTGGGTTCTGGGGAACTGAACCTGGGTCCTTAGGCTTTGCAGGCAAGTGCCTGAACCCCTAAGCCATCTCTCCAACCCATGTGCTGATATTTTAATTACTTAAAAATATCTGGGGCTGGAGAGATGGCTTAGCAGTTAAGGCGCCTGCCTGCTAAGCCTAAGAACACTGGTTCCAATCTCCAGCGGTTCCAATCTCCAGGTCCCACGTTTAGCCAGATGCAAAGTGACGCAATGGCGCAATGCTGCACTTGCCCACAAGGGGGCGCACACATCTGGATTTCTTTCACAACAGCTGAGACACTGCTGGCGCACCCATCTCTATCTGTCTCCCTCTCTGTCTGTCTGTCTCTCTCTCTGTGTGTGTCTCTCCAAAAATAAATAAAATTTAAAAAATATCTGACACACACAAAGAATAGGAACTCTTATGACTAAGAGATGGCTCAAAACCCATTGGATAAAACTTGACTTATTCAGAATAATAGGTTTTCTTTTTGTTTTGCTTTTTTAAAAAAATTTTTTGCTTATTTTTATTTAGTTATTAGCAACAGACAGAGAAATAGGCAGAGAGAGAGAGAGAAAATGGGCATGTCAGGGCCTCCAGCCACTGCAAACGAACTCCAGACACATGCACCCCCTTGTGCATCAGGCTTACATGGGTACTGGGTAATAGAGTCTTGAACTGGGGTCCTTAGGCTTCACAGGCAAGTGCTTAACTGCTAAGCCATCTTTCCAGCCCCTTTGTTTCCCTTTATCAAGGTAGGTCTCACTCTAGCCCAGGCTGAACTGAACTCAATCTTTAGCTTCAGGCCAGCCTTGGATTCACAGTGATCCTCTCACCTCTGACTCCTGAGTGCTTCAACATTTTAAAAATATTTTATTTTTATTTTTTTTTTAATATTTTATTTATTATTTATTTATTTGAGAGAGAGAGATACAGAAATAGGCAGGTAGAGAGAGAGAGAGAATGGGTGCGCCAGGCCCCTGCCAGGACCTCCAGATGCTGCACCCCCTTGCATCTGGCTTAACTAACTCCTTAGGCTTCATAGGCCAGACTAAGCCATCTCTCCAGCCTTTATTTTTATTTAAGAGAGAGAGAGGGAGGGAGGCCAGGACCTCCAGCTGCTGCAAACTAACTCCAGACACAAGCATCTGGCTTCTGTGGGTCCTGGGGGATTGAATCTGAATCCTTTGGCTTTGCATGCAAGCACCTTAACTGCTAAGCCATCTCTCCAGCTCTGCTCCACCATTTTTTTTTTTTTTTATTTTTCGAGGTAGGGTCTCACTCTGGTCCAGGCTGACCTGGAATTAACTATGTAGTCTCAGGGTGGCCTCGAACTCTCGGCGATCCTCCTACCTCTGCCTCCCGAGTGCTGGGATTAAAGGCGTGAGCCACCACGCCCGGCAGCTCCACCATTTTTATTGCACCCTTACAGTAAGAACTGCTTTACGACATGACCTAGTACACATATACATATAACCAAGTTTTACAAAATGTTTATTCTTTCTACAGGCTTTGCAATGATTTATTTATTTTTTGGAGATAGAGGCTCTCTCTAGCCCAGTCTGACTTGGAATTCACTATGTATTCTCAGGGTGGCCTTGAACTCACAGTGATCCTCCTACCTCTGCCTCCAGAGTGCTGGGATTAAAGGCCTGCGCCACCACTCCCAGCTCTAATTCATTTTTCTATACTCTGACAATCTTAAAATGCTGGTTGTAATGCCACAAGCTAATTTGATAACCTAATACTACAGTGTGAGCAGAAGATTGAAAATACTGGTACAATTTTTCCTAAATATCTATGAGCGATTAGTTCCAGTATGGATGAAGATAGTAAAATCTAAAGTTGCTCAAGTCCTTTTTTTTTTTTTTTTTTTTTGATTTTGCGAGGTAGGGTCTCACTCTGGTCCAGGCTGACCTGGAATTAACTATGTAGTCGCAGGGTGTCCTCGAACTCTCCATGATCCTCCTACCTCTGCCTCCCGAGTGCTGGGATTAAAGGAGTGTGCCACCACGCCCCGCTTTCAAGTCCTTTTTATATAAAAGCGTATATATATAAAATATGTATTTGTATGTAGCTTTTGCAGTTCTCTTACGTGTTAAGTCACCTTTACCTAATAAAGTGTAAGTGCTCTATACATTTACAGTATTGTAATATGAACAAAGTCTGCATGTTCAATACAATAGTTTTTTTTTTTTTTTTTTTTTTTAAATTTGCAAGCAGACAGAATGGGCACACAAGAACCTCTTGCCATTGGAAATAAACTCCAGATGCATGTGCCACTTTGTGCATCTGACTTTTATGTAATCAGGAATTGAACCCAGGCTAAGTCAGCCTTTGCAAACAGCACCTTTAACCACTGAGCCATCCCTCCAGCCCCTCAACACAGTATTTTCTTTTTTGGTTTTTTGAAGTAGGGTCTTACTCTAGCCCAAGCTGCCTGTAATTCCCTATGTAGTCTTAGGCTGGCCTTAAACACATAGCATAGAGTGCTGGAATTAAAGGCATGTGCCACCTTGCATGGCTCAGTATTTTCTTTTTATTTATTTGTTTATTTTGTTTTTTCAAAGTAGGATCTAGCCCAGGCTGACCTGGAATTCACTATGTAGTCTCAGGCTGACCTGGAACTCATGGCATTTCTCTTACCTCTCAAGTGCTGGGATTAAAGGTGTGTGCCACCACCCACGGCTTTTCTTTTCTTTTTAAAATAATTTTATTTATTTATTTGAGAGAGAGAGAGAGAGAGAATGGGCATGCTAGGGCCTCCAACCACTGAAAAGAACCCCAGATTCATGCGCCATTTTCTGCGTCTGGCTTACATGGGTCCTGGGGAATTGAATCAGGGTCATTTGGTGTTGTAGGCAAGTACCTTAACCACCAAGCCATCTCTCCAGCCCCAAGTACAGTATTTTCAGTCCTCCATTAAAGCCTTGAATGTGGAGCCCATTCAAAATACAAGGTGGAAGCCAGGTGTGGTGGCACATGCCTTTAACCCCAACACTCAGGAGGCAAAGGTAGGAGGATCGCTTTGAGTTTGAGGCTGGCCTGGAACTCCAGAGTGAGTTCCAGGTCAGCCTGGGCTAGAGTGAAATCCTACCTTGAAAAAAAAAAAGAAAAAAACAAGGTGGAGATAAACTGAGGAAGACATCTGATGTCCACTTCTAGCCTCTACATATGTACATTTATATGCATGTGTACCCACACATACATGAATACACACATACATGAACACAACATGCAGAAAAGATAATGTCACTGCTAAGTAGTCAGAGTGGCAGGTCTCAACTGTGTGTTTGCTTTCTTTATTTTCTTTTGTGGTGTAGGGTCTTACTCTAGCTGAGGCTGACCTAGAATTCACTATATAGTCTCAGGGTAGCGTCGAACCCACGGCAATCCTCCTATCTCTGCTATCCAAGTGCTGGGATTAAAGGCGTGGGCCACCATGCCAGGCCTTTGCCTGGCTTAAAATTTTTTTTAAAAAATTTACTTGAGAGAGAGGGAGAGAGAAAATATGGGCATGCCAGGGCCTCCAGCCACTGTAAATGAACTCCAGATGCATGTGCTACCTTGTTCATCTGGGTTACATGGGTCCTGGGTAATTGAACCTGGGTCTTTTGGCTTTGGAGGCAAGTGCTATTAGTGCTAAACCATCTGTCTCTGCAGCCCTCAACTGCTTTCTTGTTTTATAATTTTTTTTTTTTGTTGTTGTTTTTTTTGAGGTAGGGTCTCACTCTAGTCCAGGCTGACCTGGAATTAGCTATGTAGTCTCAGGGTGGCCTCGAACTCATGGCAATCCTCCTACCTCTGCCCCCCGAGTTCTGGGATTAAAGGCATGCACCACCCACCCAGCATTATTTTATAATTTAAAAAATATTTATTTATTTAGTTAGTTGTTTGCAAGCAGAGCGAGAGAGAGAATGGGCACACCAGGGCCTTTAGCCACTGCAAACAAACTCCAGATGCCTGTGACCCTTGTGCATTTGGCTTACATGAGTCCCGGGGAATAAAACCTGGGTCCTTCGGCTTGGTAGGCAAGCGCCTTAACCGCTAAGCCATCTCTCCAGCCCTTATTTTACTATTTTTGCATTGCTGGGATTGAACTTGGTTCCTTATGCATGCCAGTCAGGGAGTGTACTTCTGAGCTGTATCTTTGTGCACTTTTAAAAAAATGATTTATTTTTGTTTTTATTCATTTGAGAGAGAGATACAGAACTAGGCAGGTAGAGAGAGAGAATGGGCGTGCCAGGGCCTCCAGCTACTTCAAATGAACTCCACATGCATGTGCACCTTTGTGCATCTGGCTTATGTGGGTTCTGGGGAGTTGAACCTGGGTCCTTTGGCTTTGCAGCCAAGCGTCTTAACCGCTAAGCCATTTCTCCAGCCCCACTTTTTTTTTTTTTTTTTCAGAGAGGCAGAGGAAGACAGAGATGGGCATGCCAGCAGCCTCTCAGCTGCTGCAATCGACATCCAGATGTGTGTGCCCCCTTGTGGTCGAGTGCGGCGTTGCGCCCTTGCGTCACTTTGCATCTGGCTAAACGTGGAACCTGGAGATTGGAACCAGTGTTCTTAGGCTTAGGAGGCAGGCAACTTAACCACTAAGCCATCTCTCCAGTCCCCCACTTACTTTTATCTATTTATTTATTTATTTTTTGGAGAGAGACACAGAGAGAGATAGGGAGAGAGAGACAGATAGAGAATGGGTGTGCCCGCAGCCTCTCAGCCACTGTGAACGAACTCCAGACACGTGTGCCCCCTTGTGGGCAAGTGTAGCATTGTACCCTTGCATCACTTGCATGTGGCTAAACGTGGGACCTGGAGATTGGAACTGGCATTATTAGGCTTAGCAGACAGGCGCCTTAACCACTAAGCCGTCTTTCCAGCCCTCTCTTATTTATTTTAAATATTTTTATTTATTTATTAGAGAGACAGAGAGAGAGAGAGTCCAGCCATTGTAAATGAACTCCAGATACATGCCCCATTGTTCATCTGGCTTACGTGGGACCTGAAGAATTGAATCTGGGTCCTTAGGCTTCACAGGCATGGGCCTTAACTGCTAAGCCATCTTTCCAGCCCCCTTTGTACATTTATTTTAATTAACAGGTAAAAATCTTATCCATTTATGTTGCACAACATGAAGCTTAGATATATGAATACATTTGGGATGTCTGAATGAAATTGCAATTCCTAGGGCCTGGAAAGATGGCTCAGCTGTTAAGGCACTTGCTTGCAAAGCCTGATGTCTTGGATTCCATCTCCCAGTACCCACAATGCACGAAGCGGCGTGGTGTATATGTCTGGAGTTTGCTTACAGTGGCAGGAGGCTGTGGTCTGCCCATACTCAATCTCTCTTCTCTTTCTCTATTTCTGTCTCAAATAAAAATTTTTAAAAATGTGATTCTGCCAGGCATAGTGGGAGTCAGAGGTAAGAGGATCGCCATGAGTTTGAGGTCACCCTGAGACTACATAGTGAATTCCAGGTCAGACTGTGCCAGAGTGAGACCCTACCTCGAAAAAAAAAAAAATTGATTCCTTTGAGTGAATTTGAGCTGGTCACATAACAATTGCATCTTTAAAAAAAAAACAAACTTTTTTTTGAAAATTTCCATAATTATAGACAATTACTTATTTTGGTTTTCCAAGGTAGGTAGGGTCTTGACTTTTTTTTTTTTTTTTTTTTGGTAGTTTTCCTTGTTAGGGTTTCACTCTAGCTCAGGCTGACCTGGAATTCACTATGTAGTTTCAGGGTGACCTCGAACTCTCGGTGATCCTCCTACCTCTGCCTCCCGAGTGCTGGGATTAAAGGCATGTGCCACCACACCCTGCCCCGATATTTTTGTGTTTTCTCCTTTCCCCTCTTTCTTTCCTTCCCTCCCTCCCACTCTCCATTCTTCCTTTTTAATTTTTTCTTTATTTATTTTTGGAGAGAGACACAGAGAGAGATAGGGAGAGAGAGAGATAGAGAATGGGTGTGCCCGCAGCCTCTCAGCCACTGTGAACGAACTCCAGACACGTGTGCCCCCTTGTGGGCAAGTGTAGCATTGTACCCTTGCATCACTTGCATGTGGCTAAACGTGGGACCTGGAGATTGGAACTGGCATTATTAGGGCTTAGCAGACAGGCGCCTTAACCACTAAGCCGTCTTTTCCAGCCCTCTCTTATTTATTTTAAATATTTTTATTTATTTATTAGAGAGACAGAGAGAGAGAGAGTCCAGCCATTGTAAATGAACTCCAGATACATGCCCCATTGTTCATCTGGCTTACGTGGGACCTGAAGAATTGAATCTGGGTCCTTAGGCTTCACAGGCATGGGCCTTAACTGCTAAGCCATCTTTCCAGCCCCCTTTGTACATTTATTTTAATTAACAGGTAAAAATCTTATCCATTTATGTTGCACAACATGAAGCTTAGATATATGAATACATTTGGGATGTCTGAATGAAATTGCAATTCCTAGGGCCTGGAAAGATGGCTCAGCTGTTAAGGCACTTGCTTGCAAAGCCTGATGTCTTGGATTCCATCTCCCAGTACCCACAATGCAAGCGGCGTGGTGTATATGTCTGGAGTTTGCTTACAGTGGCAGGAGGCTGTGGTCTGCCCATACTCAATCTCTCTTCTCTTTCTCTATTTCTGTCTCAAATAAAAATTTTTAAAAATGTGATTCTGCCAGGCATAGTGGGAGTCAGAGGTAAGAGGATCGCCATGAGTTTGAGGTCACCCTGAGACTACATAGTGAATTCCAGGTCAGACTGTGCCAGAGTGAGACCCTACCTCGAAAAAAAAAAAAAATTGATTCCTTTGAGTGAATTTGAGCTGGTCACATAACAATTGCATCTTTAAAAAAAAAACAAACTTTTTTTTGAAAATTTCCATAATTATAGACAATTACTTATTTTGGTTTTCCAAGGTAGGTAGGGTCTTGACTTTTTTTTTTTTTTTTTTTGGTAGTTTTCCTTGTTAGGGTTTCACTCTAGCTCAGGCTGACCTGGAATTCACTATGTAGTTTCAGGGTGACCTCGAACTCTCGGTGATCCTCCTACCTCTGCCTCCCGAGTGCTGGGATTAAAGGCATGTGCCACCACACCCTGCCCCGATATTTTTGTGTTTTCTCCTTTCCCCTCTTTCTTTCCTTCCCTCCCTCCCACTCTCCATTCTTCCTTTTTTAATTTTTTTCAATTTATTTATCAGAGGCAGGGGGGTGGGGAGGAGAGAGAAAGAGAGAGAATGGGCACGCCAGGGCCTTTAGCCACTGTAGACGAACTCCAGACACATGCGCCACTATGTGCATCTGGCTTTTATGTGGAACCTGGAGAATCGAACTAGGGTCCTTAGGCTTCTCAGGCATGCTCCTTAACCACTAAGCTATCTCTCCACCCCCCTTCTTCCTTCTTTTTGAGAGGTAGGGTCTCACTCTAGCCTAGACTGACCTGGAACTCAACTCACAGTAACCCACCCACCTTTGCCTCCCAAGTGCTGGCACTAAAGGCGTGTGCCACCACTCTCAGCTCTATTTTTTTTTTGTAAATTTTTCGTGTGTGTGTGAGAGAGGGAGAGGGAGAGGGAGAGAGGGAATGAATATGAATTGGTATGCCAGGGCCTCCAGCCACTGTAATCAAACTCCAGACTCATGTGCCACCTAGTATGTGACCTTGCATCACCTTGTGCATCTGGCTAATGTGGGACCTGGAGAGTTGAAACTTGGCTTCTCAGGCTTGGCAAGGCAAGTACCTTAACTGCTAAGCTATCTCTCCAGTCCCCTATTTTTGTTTTTGAAGTTCATAGTTAATTTAAGAATATCATAAATTCACTAATAATTCTCAGTGAATTTTCCATTTAATTAATAAATGATATATTTGTATTTCACTGGTTTAAAGTAATGCACTGTTTGATACAGTTAGGAGACTGATGCAGAATGGTGTGAGCCCAGGAGATTAGGAGAAGCTTGGGCTACATAGTGAATGAGTCCTTATCTATTAAAAATTAATAGCCAGAAAAAAAAAAAAAAAAAAAAAATTAATAGCCAGGTGTGGTAGTGCACACTTTTAATCCCAGGATCATCGTGAGTTAGAGGCCACCTAAGACTACATAGTGAATTCTAGGTCAGCCTGAACTACAGTGAAACCTACCTCGGGGAAAAAAAAAAAAAAAAAAAAAGAGAGAGAGAGAGAGAGAAATAGAGATAGATATGACTTAGCGGTTAAGGTGCTTGCCTGCAAAGCCAAAGAACCCAGATTCAATTCCCCAGGACTCACGTAAGTCAGATGCACAAGATGACACAAACGTCTAGAGTTTTTCTACAGTGGCTGGAGGCCCTGGCGCTCCCATTCTCTCTCTTTTTCTCTATCCCTTTCTCTGTCTCTTTCTCTCTCAAATAAGAAATAAATGAAAATTTAAAAAAAATTAATAGCTGGGTGTGGTGGTACACCCCTTTGATCCCAGCACTAGGGAGCCAGAGGTAGTAGGAGGACCACTGAGTTCGAGGCCAGGTTGGTGTTCAGGTCAGCCTGGGATAGAATGAGACCCTACCTTGAAAAAAAACAAAACAACCAAAAAAGATCATATTTTGAGCTGGGTAGATGGCTCAGCAGTTAAAGGTACTTACTTGCAAAACCTGTTGTCCTGGATTTGATTCCTCAGTATCCAGGTAAAGCCAGATGCAAAAAGTGGTGCATTTGTTTGGAGTTCCTTTGCCAGAAAGAGGGGGAAAAATGAGAATGAATAGGTGCCCCAGGGCCTCTTGCCACTGCGGTGGAACATCAAATGCATGTACCAGTTTTGCATCTGGCTTTATGTGGGTAGAAGAATTGAACCCAGGCTGTCAGACTTTTTTTTTCCAAGATGGGGGCTCACTCTAGCCCAGGCTGATCCGGAAGTCACTATGTCATCACAGGGTGGCCTTGAACTCATGGGCACCACCATTCCTTCCCATTATGTTCCACTTTGTGTGTCTGGCTTTACTTGGTTACTGGGGAATCAAAACTGGACTTGGAAGCTTTGCAAACCTCTGTCCTTACTGCTGAGCCACCCTGTCCCCCCATCCCAACCCCCGTCATTTTGTGTGTGTGTGTGTGTGTATGGTTTACCTCTGCCTCCCTAGTGCTGCGACTAAAGGTATGGGCCTCCACCCTCTGCATCTCCATTATTTTTAACAGTGGTTTTGTGTTCAGTTTCAGTCAGGATATTTGTGGTTTCCTTTAAACTCATTTACATTTTGTTAGAATTTCTGTCTAAAAGACATACAAACTTGGGGGCTGGAGGGATGGCTTAGCAATTAAGGCTGATCCTACCTCTGCCTCTCTAGTGCTGGGATCAAAGGCATATGCCACCACGCCCGGCTTTCCTTAAATATCTTGTTCTCAAATATAAAAAAATTCCCAGGGCTGGAGAGATGGCTTAGTGGCTAAGGCACATGCCTATGAAGTCTAAGGACTGAGGTTCGATTCTCCAGGTCCCTACGTAAGCCAAATGCATGTGGTGGTGCATGCATCTGGAGTTCGTTTGCAGTGGCTAGAGGCCCTAGCCCACTCATTCTCACTCTTTCCTTCTCTCTCTGTCTCTAATAATTTTTTTTTTTAAAAAACCTTTTTAAAAAAATTTTTTAAATTTTTATTTATTCACTTGCAAGCAGAGAGAGAGAGAGAGGAGATAGAGAATGGGTGTGACAGGGCCACTAGGCACTGCTAACGAACTCCAGATGCATGTGCCCCCTTGTGTATCTGACATACATGAGTATTGGGGAATTGACCCTGGGTCCTTTGGCTTTGCAGGCAAGCACCTTAACTGCTAAGCCATCTCTCCAGCCCCCCCTTTTAATTAATTAATTTATTTAATAAATTTATTTATTTGGGACAGAGAGAAGGGGAGAGAGAAAGAGTGAGAATTGGCATGCCAGGGTCTGCCATTGCAAACAAACTCCAGACACATGTACAATCATGTATATCTGGCTTATGGGGGACCTAGAGAATCAAACCAGGGTCCTTAGGCTTTTCAGGCATGTGCCTTAATCGCTAAGCCATCTCTCCAGCCCCTCCCTCCCAAAATAAACCTTTAAAAAGAAATTCCCGCCAGATGTGGTGGCGCATGCACTTGGGAGGCAGAAGTAGGAGGATCGCTGAGTTCGAGGCCACCCTGAGACTACATAGTGAATTCCAGGTCAGCCTGGGCTAAAGTGAGACCCTGCCTCAAAATAAACTAACACCCCCCCCCACACACACACACAATCTCCATATGTTAGAATCCATATCTTTTGGGTAACTGCATACGGCGTCATAAAACACTGACATTTCATTGTATTACACAAGCTGAGGACAAATACACTGGCTTTAAAGTATATTCATATAGCATGCAGGTTTATTTCAGAGGAAAGCATTTCTCATAGGAATGTTTATATATATAATTGCTTTCTGAGAATTAAAATGGAGGGTGGTTAAAGTCAAGAATGATCTCTCAGGTTGTAGAGATGGCTTAGCGTTTAAGGTGTTTGCCTGCGAAGCCTAAGGATCCAGGTTTGATTCTCCGGGTCCCACATAAGCCAGATGCACAAGTTGGCACATGCACCTGGAGTTGTTTGCAGTATCTAGAGGCCTGCCTGTCCATTCTCTCTCTAATAAATAAATAAAAATAAATTTTTTTAAAAAAAGAGATCTCTCAAATTTTGTTTTCTCTCCTTAGAAGATGGCTAAAAAAATCCAACCTTTTGTTGCTAGAATATTTGATCTGTATATTCAGATAATAGTTGGAAAATCCCAACTTAAACATGTGTACTTGCTCCTTAATTAGCATCCTCTCCCAGCTATTTAATTTTTCATATTCTGTTGGCATAGCTAATTACCTATGCAGCCATCATCAAGTAACACTTTTCTTCTCATGTTTTATATTTTCTCTTCTATTCAGAGTTATTCAAACATGATGGATCCCATTTCTAACACATTAGCTTTCTCAGCCTGCTGGATTTTTTTTGGGGGGGGGTTTCGAGGTAGGGTCTCACTCTAGCTCAGGCTGACCTGGAATTCACTATGTAGTCTCAGGGTGGCCTCGAACTCATGGTGATCCTCCTACCTCTACCTCCCAAGTGCTGGAATTAAAGGCGTGCACCACCACTCCTGGCTCAGCCTGTTTTTTGATGTCTCCTGTTTCTCTTCTACTCTTACCCCTCAGTTTACTTTCACACAGCTTTGAAGAAACTTTCTAAATCACAAACTACTATATCAAGCAGTGCTCTTTCTGAAAACCTTGTAATGACTTGTATTACCTCCAGGATTAAGAGAACCCTCTAGCATGATGGATGAGGTCTTGGATAATACCTTCCTTTTCTCCTGTTTGGGCCCAGTGGTGGTTTGATTTAGGTGTCCCCCATAAACTTAAGTGTTCTGAATTGTAGGTCCCCAGCTGGTGTCAATTTGGGAATTGGATTCTCCTGGAGACAGTGTATTGTTGGGGACAGGCTTATTATGGGTGTTACAGCTGGTTTCCTCTTGCCACTTTTTGGCACACAGTCCTGTTCCTGTTGTCCACCTCCTGTTGGCTAGGAGGTTATGCCCACCCTATGTTCACACCATCATTTTCCCTGCCATCATGGAACTTCCCCTTGAGTCTGTAAGCCAGAATAAACCCTTTCCTCCCATAAATTGATCTTGGTCAGTTTTTTGTACAGCAACATGAGGCTGATCACAACAGGCTCCTTACCTATTAGACTTAAAAATTTTTTTTACATTGCTTTATTTTTATTAACATATGTTAATTATGTACAATAATGGGCTTCAGTATGACATTTTTATACAGGTATATATTTTTGTTTTTTGTTTTGTTTCTGTTTTACAAGGTAGGGTCTTCCCCTAGCTTAGGTTGACCTGAATTCACTGTAATTTCAGGCTGCCCTTAAATTCACAGCAATACTCCTACCTCAGCCTCCTCAGTGTTGGGATTAAAGGCGTGCACTACCACACCCAGCTATTTTTATTATATTCATTCCATTACCCTCTCTTGTGCCCCTCTCAGTCCTGATGTTCCCCTTTCTCTTCCTAATTATTTCCATGACTTCCCTTCTACTTTTATGACTTCTTGTTCATTGCTTTGTTTTGATAAGTATAAATGGAATCTTATCTTCATAGTGTTTTTGACTTAAATCTTCATTTAATGATATTTTAATATACTTGAAGATCTTGCCAGTGCCTATAGATCTCTTATATATTCTTAATGTACTTTTACTTATTTATTTATTTATTTGTTTATTTGAGAGAGAGGGGAGAGAATGGGCACATCAGGATCTCTAGCAACGGCAAACGAACTCCAGATGTATGCATGTGCATTTGGCTTACGTGGGTACTGGGGAATTGAACCTGAGTCCTTAGGCTTCACAGGCAAGCACCGTAACAGCTAAGCCATTTCTCCAGTAAAGATCTCACATACATATATGGTTGTTAATTATGTTTCTTTTAATATTCTTTTTAAATTTACCTTTTTTTGACAACTTCCATAATTATAGACAATAATCCATGGTAACTCCCTCCCTTCCCCCCCACTTTCCCCTTTGAAACTCTCCTCTCCATCATATACCTTTCCCCTCTCAATCACTCTCTTTTAATGTCAGCGTCTTTTCCTCCTATTATGATGGTCTTATGTAGGTAGTGTCAGGTACTGCGAGGTCATGGATATCCAGGCCATTTAAAAAAAATTATTTTTATTTATTTATTTGAGAGAGAAAGTGGCAGATAGAGAATTAGTGCAACAGGGCCTTGAGGCATTGCAAAGAACTCCAGGCCATGTGCCACCTTGTACATCTGGCTTGTGTATGTCCTTGGGAGTCAAACCTGGGTCCTTAGGCTTCACAGTCAAGTGCTTTAACTGTTAAGCCATCTCGCCAGCCCTGCTAAGCTTCTGTAACTTGTTGATTACCCATAACTCTTTTATTTTTACTTATTTATTTTTTGTGTGAGGTGTTTCAAGGTAAGGCCTCACTCAACTCTAGCCCATGATGACCTCACTCTAGTCCCAGGTTGGCCTAAAACTCTTCAGTGCCCGGACTACAGGTGTATGCACCACTCTAGCTATGATTTTTTTCTCTGTCTTGTAATTTTTTGTTTGTTTTTTGTTTTTCGAGGTAGGGTTTCACTTTAGCTCAGGTTGACCTGGAATTCACTATGTAGTCTCAGGGTGGGCTTGAACTCACAGCGATCCTCCTACCTCTGCCTCCTGAGTGCTGGGATTAAAGGCGTGCGCCACCACGCCCGGCTCTCTGTCTTGTAAATTTAATATTTATTTGCAAGTAGAGAAGGGGGGAGGGTGGGAGAAAATGGATACACTAGGGGCTTTATTAATACTTAATATTTTGTTCTAAAGATGGTGGAACCAGGGCAAGATTTACTGCTTGCTGCTTTGAGTGAGAGCGGGATCAGTCCAAATGACCTCTTTGATATCGATGGTGGTGATATTGGGCTTGCAACTCCAACACCTACCCCTTTGGTTCAGCAGGTAAGCATTTTCAAAATCCTGTATTACTAGTTTTTTTTTAAATCTTCTTACTTTATAAGTTATAATTTTATGTACCTTTAAAATTTTTTTTATTTCATTTTTATTTATTTATTAGCAACAAAGAGGCAGATGGATAGAGAATGGGTGCGGTAGGGACTCCAGCTACTGCACATGAATTCCAGATGCATGCACCACCTTGTGTATCTGGCTTACATGGGTACTGAGGAATCTAGCCTTGAATTTATGTCCTTAGGCTTCACTGGCAAGCGCTTAACCGCTAAGCCATCCCTCTAGCCCCTTATGTACCTTTTTTTTGTGGTGTTGGGGACTGAACCCAGGGATTGTATAGGTAAACACTCTTACCACTGAGCCATATCCCAGCCTTGTAATGTCTATTTAAAAAAAATAAATACTATTAAATCTGGTTGTTTTGTTTGCTTGTTTTGTTTTTCCAGGTAGGGTTTCACTCTAGCCCAGGCTGACATAGAATTCACTGTGTAGTCTCAAGGTGGCTTTGAACTCTTGGCCATCCTCCTACCTCTGCCTCCCAAGTGCTGGGATTAAAGGCATGTGCCACCATGCCAGCAGTACTATTAAATCTTTGTTATTAATATACATGTGAATGTTATTATTTATGTTTTAATAATTTGGTAGATAAAATTTGCAACAAAAACCAAGATTTTTTTTTTCTTTGAGGTAAGGTTTCACTCTAGCCCAGGCTGATCTGGAATATACGATGTAGTCTCAGGGTGGCCTCGAACTCATGGAGATCTTCCTACCTCTGCCACCCCAGTGCTGGGATTAAAGGCATGCGCCACCACACCCAGCTAAAAAATCTTGTTTTTTTAAGCCAGGCGTGGTGGCGCATACCTTTAATCCCAGGGATGGATGGCAGAGGTAGGAGGATCTCCACAAGTTCTAGGCCACCCTGAGACTAATTCCAGGTTAGCCTGGGTTAGAATGAAACCCTACCTTGAAAAACAATAAAAGAAAAAAAACAAGATAAAAAGTTTGTTTATTTATTTATTTATTTATTTATTTATTTATTTATTTATTTGAGAGAATGAGAGAGGCAGAGAGAGAGAGAGAGAATGGGCACAACAGGACTTCTAGCCATTGTAAATGAACTCCATGCATGTGCCATCTTATGCATTTGGATTATGTGGGTCCTGGGGAATTGAACCTGGGTCCTTTTTTTTGCTTTACAGGCAAGTGCCTTAACCACTAAGCCATCTCTCCAGCCCTTTTTTTAAAGAAATATTTTAGTTTTCTTTATTTATTTGAGAGAGAGAAATAGGGAGGGAGAGAGAGAATGGGTGCACTAGGGCTGCCAGCTGTTGCAGATGAACTCCAGATGCGTTGCGCCCCCTTGTGCATGTGGCTTACATGGGTCCTGGTGAATTGAACCTGCGTCCTTTGGCTTTGCAGGCAAGTGCCTTAAGAAATAAACCACTTCTCCAGCCCCCTCTTTTTTAATGCAATAGGTGGGAGGAGAGACATTTTGTGTGCCAGGGCTCCAGCCACTGCCATCAGACTGCAGATGCAGGCGCCCCCTTGGGTGTATGTGCGACGTTGCACACTTGTGTTCTTTTCTGTGTCTAAAAACCAGGATTTTGCTGGGTATGTTGGCACATGCCTGTAATCCCAGCACTCAGGAGACAGAGGTAGGAGGATCACTGTAAGTTTGAGGCCACCCTGAGACTATATAGTGAATTCCACGTCAGCCTGGACTAGACAGAGACACTACCTCAGGGGGAAAAATATTTTTGTGTGTGCTTTGGTATTTATATCTGTAATCATCACATAGTAATTAGAGTTTTTAAGGAGGGATCATTAATTTTCTTTACAAATTTCTTTGTACTTAACTGGGATATTTTTCTGTTTCTTACCTGTACACATATTTTGTGGAGGTTTTATGCGTACAAAAATTGTTGTGTTATATTTGGTATAGTTATCTCATATTCTCCCTGAATTTGAAGCCAAGCTTCTGGGATCTAACCCAGGGCTTTGGGCTGGTTGTGTTAGGCAAGTGCCCTTCCACTGTTAAGAACAACCCAGCACTGAGTTTTTTTTTCTTTTTTGGTTGCTATAACAAAATAGAACTCTTGTTCTTGAAACAGAATTTACTGCTGTACTCCTCTTTTTCTCTGATGTTTTCTCTCCAGTCGGTGCCACTTAGTGCATTAGAACTAGGTTTGGAGACAGAAGCAGCAGTTCCTGTTAAACAAGAACAAGAGACAGTACCTACGCCCGCACTGTTAAATGTGAGGGTAAGAGTCATTCTGATTTGACATTAACTGTAAAATTATTTGGGATAGTAGCAATAAAATGGTCTTCTAATTTGAAATAGTTTTATCTTCCTAGATCTGGTTTTGGTATTTTGCTTTCAAAAAAATACTTACGTGGGGTAGTGGGGAGAATATGGGTATGCCAGGACCTCTTGCTGCTGCAAATGAGCTCCCAACACATGCACGACATTGTGTATTTTCCCAGCACAACTATTTCTTTTAATGTTTTATTATTTATTTATCTGAGAGAGAAAGAGGCAGAGAGAGGGGAGAATGGGTGCACCAGGGCT
This sequence comes from Orientallactaga sibirica, assembly GCA_036365145.1. Classification (NCBI taxonomy): domain Eukaryota; kingdom Metazoa; phylum Chordata; class Mammalia; order Rodentia; family Dipodidae; genus Orientallactaga; species Orientallactaga sibirica. The sequence goes on along the minus strand of JAEOAD010000026.1, from coordinate 25,451,144 downwards.
TCTAGCCACTGCAAACGAAGTTCAGACACATGTGCCACCTTGTGTATCTGGTTTTATGTGGGTACCGGGGAATTGAACCTGGATCCTTTGGCTTTGCAGACAAGTGCCTTAAACACTAAGCCATCTCTCCGGCCCCAGCCCAACTATTTTTAATGTTGGTTGTTTAGACTTTTGTGCATTGGTTGTATAATTTCTATTTGGTTGTAATTGTGGGTTGTTTTTTTTTTTTTTTGGTTTTCTAAGGTAGGGTCTCACTCGAACTCAGGCTGACCTGGAATTCACTCTAGTCTCAGGGTGCCTCGAACTCACAGTGATCCTCCTACCTCTGCCTCCCCAGTGCTGGGATTAAAGGCGTGCGCCACCACGCCCGGCTTGTAATTGTGTTTTATATGTAGAGTTCCTCTGACTTTAAATACAATTACTAACTGGGACATACTGGTGTAAAATTATTGAATAAACTGGTTAAAATTTGACATTTTGTGTTTACATATGTTAATATTTAATTTTTTAAAATTCTGTTAATACACTCCGAGTTCCACCTTCCACATAGCTCCCTTACTCACAGCTCCTTGGGTTTTTTCCCCTAGACAAAATTTAAGAGCCCTCATAAAGCCATAAGTATCTATAACCCCTCAATGCACCCAAAAGCAGTATTCACTTTAATCCCTTACAAAGACTATGTTCTATAGACTTTATCCCTGTACATTTGTCTTATAGCTCAGTGGGTAAGGTTGCTGAAGACACACACATTAGAGGGTAATTGGAAACAGGAAACTGGAAGCCTAAGCACCTGGGTGCAGGGAGTGGTGGGGAATACTGTTTCCTTTCCTTTAGGAGGCAAAAAAAAGTGCATTGTGATTGGTTGGATGAGTGGAGAACTAACTCCAGAACAGTATGTAAGCTCCAGAGAGGTGAGGAGGAGGAAAAGGTCTTGGCAATGCTTTTAGCATCAAGTTCTGTCCACCTATCTCATAGTCCTCCTGATCCACCTTCACCAGTAGCTTGACGGCTTCATGGCCCACAGCTTGCTTGAGGGAGTCTTGGGTCTTTAGGCTTTGCAGGCAGGCACCTTAACTGCTAATCTATCTCTCCAGCCCCCTTATACTCTTCCCCCCCCTTTTATTTTTGGTTTTTCAAGGTAGAGTCTTACTCTAGCTCAAGTTGACCTGGAATTCACTATATAATCAGTGTGGCCTCCAACTCATGGTGATCCTCTTACTCTGCCTCCCAAGTGCTGGGATTAAAGGCATGTGCCAACATGCATGGTCACCTCATTGTTGAGGAAAGGTCTCTTCACTGTTCAACATTCTGTTGGTGAGCTTCTCTCTCCACCTCTCTTCTCTCACCATGGGCATGCACAGGGAATACTGAAGTCCATCCACTATGTGAGGTCTGGGGATTCAAACTCAGGTACTCAGAATTGCATGGCTAGCATATTAACCACTGAGCCATCTCTCCAGCAACTTTGTATTATATTTAAAAGTATTTAAATAAATATTTAAAAATATGCCGGGCGTGGTAGTGCACATCTTTAATCCCAGCACTCGGGAGACAGAGGTAGGAGGATTGCAGAGAGTTCGAGGCCACCCTGAGACTACATAGTGAATTCCAGGTCAGCCTGAGCTTAGAGCGAGACCCTACCTCGGAAAAACAAAACAAAAAAAAGCAATGAAGAGGAATTTTATCATTCTTATAGAGAGGGATTGGGACTATAGTTCAGTATAGTGCTTGCCTACTATGTTTCAGGCTCTTTATTTATTTATTTTTGTTTTTTTTTTTATATTTTGAGACAGGGTCACACCATTAAAAGGTAATTTTAAGTCTATATTAATACTAATTTAAAAAACATTTTTATTTATTTATTTGTTTATTTGAGAGAGGAGGGAGAATGAGAATGGCCGCGTCAGGGCCTCCAGCCACTGCAAATGAACTCCAGACGCGTGTGCCTCCTTGTGCATCTGGCTTATGTGGGAACTGGTGAATTGAACCAGGATCCTTAGGCTTTATAGGCATGTACCCTATTCGCCAACCCACCTCTCCAGCCTGGAATACTTACTTTTGAATCTTTCGGTTTTTCAAGGTAGGGTCTCTAGTTCAGGCTGACCTGGAATTCACTATGTAGTCTGAGTAGTCTCCTACCTCTGCCTCTTGAGTGGCACCACCATGCCGGGTCATCATCCCCTCCCTCCCTTCCCTCCCCCAGGCAGAGACTCACTCTAACCCAGGGTGATCTGGAACTCACTCAGTAGTCCCAAGCTGATCTCAAACTCACAGCCATCCTCTTCTCCTCTGTCTCCTGAGTGCTGGGATTAAACACTTGAACCAACAGGCCCAGTTGCTTATTTATTGAGGCAGGGTCTCACACTTTAGCCCAGGAAGACTTGAGCTTAATTTTTATTTTATTTTATTTTTTTGGTTTTTTGAGATTGGGTTTCACTCTAGTTCAGGCTGACCTGGAATTAACCATGTAGTCTCAGGGTGGCCTCGAACTCACGCCTATCCTCCTACCTCTGCCTCCCAAGTGCTGGGATTAAAGGCGTGCGCCACCACGCCTGGCTTGAGTTTTTTTTTTAATTTGCGAGAGAGAGGAAGATTCAGAGAGAATGGGCACACTTCTTAGCTGCTGTGAACAAACTCCAGATATGTGTGCCCCTTGTGCGCATGTGTAACATTGTGCACTTGTATCACCTTTGCGTTTGGCTAAACATGGGACCTGTAGATTTGAACAGGTGTTCTTAGGCCTAGCAGGCAGGAGCCTTAACCACTAAGCTCTCTCTCCAACCCCTAGCCCAGGACTTTGAACTCATGGCTATTTCCTATTTCAGCTTCCCTTGTGATGTGATTACGGGTGTGAGCCACTGTGTATGCACTTACTTATTTTCCTTTCTTCTTCTCCTTTTTTTTTCTTCCCACCCTGGCTCACTTTCTTCCCACTCCACTTCATCCCCCTAAAAAAAACCAAAAATAGTAGTTGGCTTTGTGTTATTATCATCAATACTTGGTGAGTTGTTGTCTAGGTTATAAACTGTAGTATAACAATAAATACAATGCTAAAAACAGAAAGTTGGCCTCGAGAACCTAGGTCTCCAGAGGGTGAAGTGATTTACTTGGAGTTATGTACTTTACAGGGCAGTTCTGGCCTTAGAATTTTTTTCTGTTGCTCTTCCTATTATTTAGTATTACTCTAAATCACAGCTTCCCTTTATGCTTTCTGTTCTTGATGGTTATGTTAAGTGTCACATTGTCACATTACTTCTATACCTTCTTTTGTTTAGTCTTGTATTTTAAACTGGTTAATTTATAGCTAATCATTATGGAAATAAAGTTAGGAAAGAATAAACTCAATTTTAGGTTTCTAAATGGTCTTCCATGTTTATTGATGCAAACTACAGTAGAAAAGAAACATTTCTTACTTTTTTTTCTAGCAGCAGCCTCCATCCACAACAACGTTTGTGCTGAATCAAATAAATCAGCTTCCGACCTTGGGATCTACAATTGTAATGACGAAAACACCACCTGCAACAACCAATAGGCAAACCATCACTTTAACCAAGTTTATCCAGACAACTGCAAACACACGACCGTCAGTCTCAGCACCAGCAGTACGAAATGCCATGACCTCTGCTCCTTCAAAAGACCAAGTTCAACTGAAAGATCTATTGAAAAATAATAGTCTAAATGAACTCATGAAGCTAAAGCCACCTGCTAACATTGCTCAGCCAGTTGCAACTGCAGCTAGTAAGTCCTCAGTAGTATTAGCTTTGTGCCTTTTACATGCTAGGTTGAGGGCATTTTTTGGGGGGGGTTTGAGGTAGGGTCTGGCTGTAGCCCAGACTGATCTGGAATTCACTATGTTGTCTCAGGGTGGTCTTGAACTCTGTGATCCTATTTCTGCTTCCCATGTGCTGGGATTAAAGGAGTGGAACCCAATGCCCAACTTTTTTCTGTTTTTCGAGGTAGGGTCTCACTCTGGCCCAGGGTGACCTGGAATTCACTATGTCTCAGGGTGGCCTTGAATTCACAGCGATCCTCCTACTCTGCCTCGAGAGTGCTGGGATTAAAGGCATGGGCCACCATGCCTGCTTATTTTAGTTTTTTTGAGGTAGGATCTTACTATAGCCCAGGCTGACCTGGAATTAGCCTCAGGCTGGCCTTGAAATCACAGTGATTCTCTTATCTCAGCCTCCCAAGTGCGAGGATTAAACGTGTGTGCCACCATGCCTGGCAGAGAGAGAGAGAATGGGCGCACCAGTTCCTCCAGCCACTGCAAAAAAACCCTCCAGATTTCATGTGCCTCTTTGAGCATCTGGTTTACATGGGTACTAGGGTATTGAACCTAGGTTGGTTAGGCTTTACAGGCAAGTGCCTTAACTGCTGAGCTATCTCCAGCTCTCATTACATTTTTTTTGTGTGTGTGTGTGTCTGTGTTGTGTGTTATGTATGCTTGTGTGGTGGTATATACATGTGTGTTCAGTTGTGTTTAGCCTGTGCACATGCATGAGACCAGAGGAGGACCTGTATTGGTCATTTGTAGTTTTTCAGTCACACTGGCTGATCAGAGTTCCAGCAATCTTCAATCTCCCTGCTTCAGCATTGGTGTTACAGCATACCAAACCCAGCCATTTATATGGGTGCTTAGGTTGAACTCAGTCTGTGTTTGTTTTGGTTTTCAAGGAGGGATCTCACTCTAGCTCAGGCTGACCTGGAATTCAGTGTGTAGTCTCAGGGTGGCCTTGCACTGTGATCCTCCTACTACCTCTTCCAGAGTGCTGGGATTAAAGGTGTGCATCACTACACCCACCTGAACTGTTTCTCATGTGTGTGCAGCAAGCACTCTTAACCAATAAGCCATTTCCTCAGCCCCTCATAATAATTTGTTAAGCAGGTTATTTTAATTTAATTAATTAATTTATTTTTATTTTTCAAGGTAGGGTTTCACTCTAGCTCAGGCTGACCTGGAATTCACCATGTAGACTCAGGGTGTCCTTGAATTCATGGCAATCCTTATATCTCTGCTTCCCGAGTGCTGGGATTAAAGGTGTGCTCCACCATACCTGCCTGTTTTTATTTTTATTTATTAGAGAGAAGAGGCAGAGAGAATGGGCACGCTAGGGCCTCCAGATGCTACAAACAAACTCCAGATGCCTATGCCACTTTGTGTATTTGGCCTACCTGGGTCCTGGAAAATTGAACCTTCGTTCTTTGGCTGTGCAGGCAACCACCTTAGCCACCATGCCATCTGTCCAGTTCAAGCAGGTTTTTGTTTTGTTTTTTTTTTTTTTTTTTAGCGGGAGAGGGAGAGGGAGAGGAAGACAGAGATGGGCGCGCCAGCAGCCTCTCAGCTGCTGTGAACGAAATCTAGATGCGTGTGCCACCTTGTGGTCAAGTGTGGCATTGCACCCTTGCATCACTTTGCATCTGGCTAAACTTGGGACCTGAAGATTGGAACCAGCGTTCTTAGGCTTAGGAGTCAGGTGCCTTAACCGCTAAGCCAACTCTCCAGCCCCCGAGCAGGTTTTTTAAACAGAAGCTACCTTTATTTGTTTATTTTTAAAATTTTATTTATTTATTTATTTGAGAAAGAGGCAGCAAGGGAGAAAGAGAGAGAATGGGTGCGCCAGGGCCTCCAGCCACTGCAGATGAACTTCAGATGCATGCGCTGCCTTGTGCATCTGTCTTATGTGGGTCCTGGAGAATCCAACCGGGATCATTTGACTTTGCAGGTAAATGCCTTAACCACTAAGCCATCACTCCAGCCCCCTTTACTTTTTCTTTTTTTTTTTTTTTTTTTTTTTTTTTAAGATTTATTTGTTTATTAGAGATGGGTGGGGGAAGAGAGAGAGAGAGAGAGAACGGGCAACCAGGGCCTCTAGGCACTGCAATGAACTCCAGATGCATGTGCCACCATGTGCATCTGGCTTACGTGGGACCTGTGGAATCAAACCTGGTTCCGTAGGCTTTGCAGGCATGTGCCTTAACCGCTATGCCATCTCTCTAGCCCCAAGCAGGTTATTTTATTTTATTTTATTTTATTTATTATTTTTGGTGTTTTCAAGGTAGGATCTCACTCTAGGTAAGGCTGACCAGGAATTCACTATTGTAGTCTCAGGTAATCCTATCTCTGCCTCCCATATGTTGGGATTAATGGCATGAGCCACCACGCCCAGCAGGTTATTTTTATTAATAGAAAATTGTGTGTGCTACAATGTCCACTCTGTTAGCTCAGGCTGGCCTTGAAGTCACAGTAATCCTCCTCCCTCAGCCACCAGAGTGCTGGGACTAAAGGCGTGTGCCACCATGCCTAGCCATTCACTCTTCTAAAATGTGGTCGTATAGATATGCGCATACTCATAGAGTTCTACCATTAGCAGTACCTAATCTGTATGGTAGTTTAGATCAAAAGATGAAAACTTCCCCGTAATTATTTTATAATAATGTCTTAGAGATTAATTTATAAGTGAAAAAAATACAGTAATGGGTATCAAACCTAGGTCACTAGGTTTTGCAAGCAAGCATCTACATTCTTTTTTTTAAATAATGTTTTTTAGTCTATTTTAATTTATTTATTTGAGAGCAACAGATAGAGAAAGAGGGAGAGAGACAACCGGCACGCCAGGGCCTCCAGCCACTGCAAATGAACTCCAGACTCATGTGCCACCTTATGCATCTGGTTTACGTGTGTACTGGGGAATTGAGCCTTGAAACGGGGTCCTTAGGCTTCACAGGCAAGTGCTTAACCACTAAGCCATCTCTCTAGCCCATATTTATTTATTTGAGAAAGACGCAGAGAGAGAGTATTGGCACGCCAGGGCTTCCAGCCACTGCAAACGAACTCCAGATGCGTGCGTCCCCTTGTGCATCTGGCTTACGAGGGTCCTGGATAATCAAACCGGGATCCTTTGGCTTTGCAGGTAAACGCCTTAACCGCTAAACCATCTCTCCAGCCCCCCCCTTTTTTTTGAGGTGGGTTCTTACTCTACCCCAGGATGACCTCATTCTAACTCACAGCAATCCTACCTCTGCCTCCCAAGTTTTGGAACTAAATTGTGTGCCACCATGCCTGGCTGTTTTGTTAATTTTTTTAACTTTATTTTATTATATTTGTTGAGAGAGAACGAGGCAGATAGAGAGCTATACACCAGGACCACTAAATGAACTCCTGATGCATGCGCCTCCATGTGCATCTGGCTTACATGGGTATTGGAGAATCAAACCTGTGTCCCTTAGGCCTCCCAGGCAAGTGCCTTAACCACTAAGCCATCTCTCCAGCCCTGTTTGTTTGTTTGTTTGTCTCCGTTTGTTTGTTTGTTTCTTTTTCTTTTGAGAGGGAGAATGGGCATGGCAGTGGCCTCTCAGCCTCTGTGAACAAACTCCAGAAGCGTGCAGCCCCTTGTGAACAAGTGCATTTATTGACTTCTTTGAGAGAGAGAGAGAGACGTAGAAAGAGAAAGATAATGGGTGTGTCAGGGCTTTTAGCCACAGCAGATGAACTCTAGACACATGCACCATGTTGTTCATCTGGTTTATGTGGGTCCTGGGGAATTGACCCTGGGTGTTTTGGCTTTGTAGACAAGCATATTAACTGTTGACACATATGTTGAGCTCATTCATTCATTCATTTATTCTCTTAGAGAAAGGGAGAATTCGTACACCAAGTCCTGTAGCCACTTCAATCAAACTCTGGACATGCTTGCGTCACCTTGTGTGCATGAGCCACCTTGTGTGTCTGGGTTATGTGAGTTTTTGGGAGTCAAGTCTCGGTCTTTAGGCTTCAAAGGCAAGCACCTTAACTATTAAGGCCTCTCTCTAGACCCTTTTATAATTATTTTACATGTATTTTTTTCTATTATTAACAACATGTTTCATATGGATACATCATGTATTGGTACCCTCTTTTCCTTCATGCCTGCCCCCATTCCATTGGGGACGCTCCTTATGGGGATGCAGGTATTCCTCATGGGGTGTGGTTTATGCATTGTGGGATTAGCAGTCAGTTTTGGGGGGAGGGAATGCCTCTCTAGGCATGATGTCTCAACTTGTGGTTCTTAGAATCTTCCTGCCCCCTCTTTCACAAAATTCCCTGAGCCATGGTAGGTGAGGTTTAAGTCTGCTTTGGTGATGAGCTCTTTTTTTAAAATTTATTTATTTTTAAGCAGACGGGGGGGGGGAGAGGGGGAGGGAGGATGGGTGCACCAGGGCCTCTAGCCAGTGCAAATTAAACCCAGAGGCATGCATCACTTTGTGCACCTGGCTTATGTGGGTACTGGTGAATCAAACCCAGGTCATGGTGATGAGCTCTTAAGAGCCTACATGCATGTTCTTCAGTTCACATGTATGTGTAAGTTCATGTGTATACTCATGAGTGGGTGCATGAGGAGGCCAGAAGTCAGCATCAGGTGTCTTACTCATGTTTGCCTTCATTTTCCCTTTTTTCTTTTGGTCTATATGTGTATGGTATGTTTGTGTCAGAGGACAACTTCAGTGTGTCAGTCCTCATCTTCCACCTTGCTTGAGACAGTGTCTTGTTTGTTGCTGTGAACATCAGACTAGCTGGCCTGTAAACTTCCATTGGAGAACCGAGCTCTGTTGTCTGACTTGGGCATCAAGCCCTTTTGACTGCTGATTCATCTCCCAGGCCTCTGTCCCCCTGTTTTTGGTTTTGCGAGACAGGGTCTTGCTCTAGCCCAGGTTGACCTGGAATTCATTATGCAGTCTCAGGGTGGCCTCGAACTCAGGGCAATCCTTACCTCTGCCTCCTGAGTGCTGGGATTAATGGCATGTGTCACCATGCCCAGCTTCATTTATTTTTTTAAAACTTTTTATTTTTTACTTTTTATTATTATTATTTTTTTTTTTTTGAGAGAGAGACACAGAGAAAAAGACAGAGAGGGAGAGGAAGATAGAGATGGGCGCGCCAGCAGTGTCTCAGCTGCTGTAAATGAAATCCAGATGTGTGCGCCCCCCTTGTGGTCAAGTGCGGCATTGCTCCCTTTCGTCACTTTGCATCTGGCTAAACGTGGGACCTAGAGATTGGAACCGCCGGAGATTGGAACCAGTGTTCTTAGGCTTAGGAGGCAGGCGCCTTAACCCCTAAGCCATCTCTACAGCCCCAGCTTCATTTTTTGAGTCAAGGTCTCTCAGTGAACCTAGAACACTCACTAATAACATGTTTACAATAGCTAGTCAGCAAGCCTTGGGAATCTGTCTTTAAAAAAAAATTGTTGTATTTAAGAGAGAAAAAGAGACAGAGAAGGGGAGGGAGGGAGAATGGGCATGCCAGCCACTACAAACGAACTCCAGACTCACGCACCATCTTGTGCATCTGTCTTATGTGGGTCCTGGGGCATTGATCCTGGGTCCTTTGACTTTGCAGGTAAGCACCTTAACTGATAAGCCCTCTCTCCAGCCTGGAATCTTGTCCTTTTTTGTTTTTGTTTTTATTTTTGAGGTAGGTTCTCAAGCTGATCTGGAATTCGCTTATGTAGTCTCAGGGTGGCCTCCAACTCATGGTGATACTTCTATCTCTGCTTTCCAAGTGCTGGGATTAGAGGTCTTCACCATTGTGCCTGACATCTTATTTGCTTATTAAGGCTCAACCTCAGATCTTCATGTTAGGAAGATTTTTACCCACTGAGCCATCTTACCAACTCCTGCTCAAGTTTCTCATGTACACATTTTGATTCAAATTACTTCTGATGTTAATCTTTTTTGGTAAAGGCAGATGATACCTTTGAATGTTTTCTTTTTTGGGTTTTTTTGTTTTGTTTTTTGAGGTAAGGTCTCACTCTAGCCCAGGCTGACCTGGAATTCCCTATGTAGTCTCAGGGTGGCCTCGAATTCATGGCAATCCTCCTGTCTCTGCCTCCCAAGTGCTGGGATTAAAGGCGTGTGCCACCATGCCCAGTTTGTTTTTATGTTTTATACTTAATTTAGTTGTAATGCAGGTTAATGTCCTTTGGTTTATGAAGTAGGTGAACAATGAATTTTTGTTTGTTTGTTTTTTTGTTTTACTAGGTAGGGTGTCACTAGCTGAGGCTGCCCTGGAATTCAGTATGCAGTCTCAGGGTGTCCTCGAACTGGCAATGATCCTCCTCCTACCTCTTCTCGAGTGCTAGGATTAAAGATATGTGCCACCACACCTGGCTTTTGAACAGTGAATTTGTAAACTATGAAAAAAAATTGACATTTTGTTTTAAGTTGTAATTTCTCTTCTTCAGCTGATGTAAGTAATGGTGCAGTGAAGAAAGAGTCATCTAATAAAGAAGTAGCAAGAATATGGATAAATGACATGAAAATGAGGAGTTTTTCTCCCACCATGGTGAGTTTTAACTAGCTTGGGGATTTTCTTTGTAATATGAAAATATACTTGACTAAAAGTGCTTTAGAATAATGCTCAGAAAGCTGTGTGAGTAGAGATGGGCTACTTAGGAAAACTTCAAAGGAAGCTTAATGTCACTGAAGTAAAATGCAGACACACTGGGATGGGTAATACTTGTGTATTCATTTGAAAGTAATTGAGTGTACTAACATGCATCTTTTTTGTTATAAATTCTACTTGACCAGGAAAAAAAGTATACTGTAGATTTAATTTGAGCCAGGTATGGTAGCACATGCCTTTAATTCCAGGACTAGGGAGGCAGGTAGGCAGATTGTTATGAGTTCAAAGTGAGCCTAGGACTAGAGAGTAAGTTCCAAGTCAGCCTGGTCTAGAGTGAGAGTGACCTTAACTTTGAAACACACAAAAAAATCTTTGATAATTGGGTTCATTTTAGTATTGAGCCTGATGAATATGTTACCAGTTATGAGCTGTGAAATCATTATGCATTATTTTGAGTAATTGCATTATAATGCCAGTAGGCAATACATTTATTGATTGATTGATTTTTATTAGAGAAAGAAAGATAGATAGAAAATGGGCACTCCAGCAGCCTCTCTACCGCTTTGTACAAGCTCCAGATGCTTGTGCCCCCTTGTGGTAAAATGCAGCATTGCACCCTTGCATCACTTTTTGTGTTGGGCTAAACTTGGGACCTGGAGAATCAAACAGGAGTTCTTATGCTTTGCAGGCAGGCGCCTTAACCGCTATGCCATCTCTCCAGCCCTATTTATTTATTTTTAATTTATTTATTCATTTGAAAGAGGCAGAGAGAGTGTGGGGAAATGAGAATGGGCACACCAGGGCATCTAGCCACTGCAAACAAACTCCAGACACATGCACCACCTTATCATTTGGCCTGTGGGTCCTGGGGTATTGAACCTGGGTCCTTTGGCTTAGCAGGCAAGTGCCTTAATGGTTAAGCCATCTCTCCCAGCCCAACAATACGTTTATTAAATAACATCTGGGTAATTAACTCTGTATCTGTTTCTGTAAGAAATAGTATTTTTCCAGGTATGGAGCACAAAGAAAGAAGTATGATTCTGTCAGGTCCCGATTCTTCTTTAAACAAAGTTACTCAAGCACCCCCTCCACCAGTATAGTATGAGTTCGGAGCAAAGTGCGAATGTGGCTTTGATGTAGACTTTATGGAGGAGATGGGTGATAGAGCTGGGGTTATTATTTAGAGCATTTTAAGGAAGAGGCCAAAGCAGTAATAGGCAGTCAAGAAGTGGTGACTCTTACGTTTAGGTGATAATCAGGATACTTAGTTTACAGGAATATGTAGTTGTGGAAGATTGGGTTTCATGTTTTGTCCAGGATTAAGATGATAGATAATGATCGGCTGGATAGATGGCTTAGCGGTTAAGGCGCCTGCCTCCTAAGTCTAAGAACACTGGTTCCAATATCCAGCGGTTCCAATATCCAGGTCCCACGTTTAGCCAGATGCAGTGACGCAAGGGCACAATGCCTCACTTGACCACGGGGGGGGGGGGGGTGCGCACGCATCTGGATTTCGTTCACAGCAGCTGAGAGACTGCTGGCGTGCCCATCTCTTATCTGTCTTCCTCTCCCCCTCTCTCTGTCTCTCTCCAAAAAAAAAAAAAAAAGATTATAGATAATGAGCCAGTAGAAGTGTGAGTTTAAAGGCCTGTTAGGGTAGAGAGAAAGACTAGTCAGAATATTTAGAATTGCTGACATGAGATGCTACTTGCGCATTAAGGCCTGACAGTCTGTACATTGGAAGCTTTAATCCTGGAAGGACTGAGGTTGGTGTTAGAGTGGTTATTCAGAGACAGTATTGAGGGGTAAAGTAGTTCAGGTGACCTTGGCTGAAGGGAGTGGATCCTCTGGTAACTCATTTGTGTATAGAATTTATTTTATTTTATATTATTTTTGTGGTAGTCTCGCTGTAGCTCAGGCTGACCTGCTCATTGTAGTCCCAGGCTGGCCTGTGATACCCCTACCTCAGCTTCCAGATTGCTTGGATTAAAGACATATGCCACCAAGCCCAGATCAAATCTATATAGATTGATGTCGTCTTTGCTGCTTTTGGAGAGAATATTCCTTAGGTTCACAATGTAGAAAAACTTCCTTACAGAGTCTAGATCATTGTGTCTGGACTTAGGAATGATTTCATTTTATGTTACAGAAGGTTCCTGTTGTTAAAGAGGAAGATGAACCAGAGGAAGAAGATGAAGAAGAAATGGGCCATGCAGAAACCTATGCAGAGTATATGCCAATAAAATGTATGTTTTTGGTATTTGTCAAAAGACTTCTGGATTTCTCTTGAACTTAATTATCCCCTGTACAGTTAGCTCTTAGGACCTAATGTCAAGTACCTCAAGATTTAACAATTATAAGCCGGGTGTGGTGGCGCACGCCTTTAATCCCAGCACTCGGGAGGCAGGAGGATCGCCGTGAGTTCGAGGCCACCCTGAGACTACATAGTTAATTCCAGGTCAGCCTGGGCCAGAATGAGACCCTACCTCAAAAAAAAAAAAAAAAAAAAAAAAAAAAAGATTTAACAAATATAATATTTTTCCTTTGTTTTTTTCTTTTTTGATTATGGTGAAAGAAGTTCTCAAATTGGAGATCTACCTGCCTCAGCCTATCAAGTGCTCTGATTACATGCATGCACTATTATCCTTGTCTATTAATGTCCTAAATGCAATTACGTTTTTTTGTTTATTTGATTTGGTTTGGTTTTTCGAGGTAGGGTCTCAGGGTGGCCTCAAACTCACATCGATCTTCCTACTTCTGCCTCTCAAGTGGTGGGATTAAAGGCATATGCCACCACGTCCAGTACAATTACAGTTTTTAATATTTCTATTTATAAATATATTTTAGAGAGAATAGGCATGCCAGGGCCTCTAGCCACTGCAAATAAACTCTAGATGCATGTGTCTACTTCAGCATGGAAATTGGACAACAATCTTGGGTTGTTGGGCTTTGCAGGCAAGTGCCTTAACTGCTGAGCCATCTCTCCTGCCTGCAATTGTGGGTGGTTTTTTTAAAATATATTTTTACTTTCTTTATTTAAGAGAGCAAGAAAGAGGCAGACAGAATGGGCACACTAGGGTCTCTAACCACTGCAAATACTCTGTGCACCACCTTGTGCATCTGACTTACATGGGTTCTGGGAAATTGAGCAGGACTCCTTAGGCATTGCAGGCACATGCCTTAACCACTAAGCCCTCCCTCCAGCCCTCAATTTTTTTTTTTCGATGTAGGGTCTCATTCTAGCTCAGGCTGACCTGGAATTCACTCATTCACTCTGTATTCTCAGGGTGGCCTCGAGTTTACAGTGATCCTACTACCTCTCCCTCTCCCGAGTGCTGGGGTTAAAGGCGTGCACCACCACGCCTGGCTACTTTTTTATTTTTATTTATTTATTTATTTATTTATTTATTTATTTATTTATTTATTTATTTATTTATTTTGAGGTGTAGGGTGTTACTCTAGCCTAGGCTGACCTAGAATTTAGTCTCAGACTTGTCTCAGAACTCACAGCATTCCTCCTAACTCAACCTCTTGAATGCAGAGATTAAAGGCACGAGGCACCATGCCTGGCCCATTGAGTTTTTTTGTTTGTTTTGGTTTTTCCAGGTAGGGTCTTACTCTAGCCCAGGCTGACCTGAAATTCCTTATGTAGTCTCAGGGTGGCTTCAAACTCATAGAGACCCTCCTATCTCAGCCTGGGATTAAAGTCTCAGTGCTGGGATTAAAGGCGTGCTCCACCACGCCCAACCTTTTTGTTTGTTTTGTTTTCCCCGATTTTTTTTTTTTAATAAATGTTTTATTAACTTCAGAGACAGAGAAAGAGGCAGATAAAGAGAATGGGTGTGCCAGGGCCTCTAGCCACTGCAAACAAGAGCCTTAACTGCTAAGCCATCTTTCCAATCCCCCCCCTTTTTTTTTAATTGACAACTTCTTTAATTTACATAATATCCCATGTTATTTCCCTCCCTCCCCTCCCCCTTTTAATCTCTATATGAGAAGCTTTACTAAATTCCTCCGGTACTCCCATGCATATGTTGAACCTTGTTTTTAGGTTGAAGTCTTTAAACAATTTTGCTCATGTAAGTAGTCATTAGAAAGCACAGCAATTTGTAGAGATAAAAATAGGCATCTCAACTCCTCAGTTTACATCACTTATTCATAAAAACACTGGAATGTGTGTGTTGTGGGCTAGAAGTGATCCAGATTGCAAATGCTGGGTTCACAATGATGCTAGGATTCCAACCTAGGTCTTCATGCATGGTAGGCCAGCTTCACTATCACCAGCATCATGTTTATTTTTTCTTTGAGAGAGGCTTTCATTCTGTAGTCTAGACTGAACATCAATTTAGGACAATCCTGCACAGCTTCCTGTGTGCTGTGATTATAAAGTGAAAGCCAAAGGCTGAAGAGATAGTGGTGAATAGTGCTTGCTTGTGGAGCCTGATGGCCTGGGTTCCACTTCCTACTACCCACTTACAGCCAGGTACACAAAGTGGCACGTGCATCTACATGTTTGTTTGCAGCTACAGTAGGCCCTGGCACACCACCCCCTACCCTCCTTTTTAGGTTGGGTTTTGCTCTCGCCCAGGCTGACCTGGAATTCATTATGTAGTCTTAGGGTGGCCTTGAACTCACTGATCCTCCTGCCTCTTCCTCCTGAGTGCTATGACTTAAGGAGTGGGCCATCACGCTTGGCAAGAGTGATTAATTTTTTTAGTAAGTAGTATATGAAGTTAATTTTTAGCTTTGAATACACTTGTGTTCTTACCATACCTTACGTGGTTTTGTAGATCTAACTTAAAGTTTTGTGCATGCTAGGCGAGCAGTTAGTCAACTGAGGTCCTTCTTTTCCCTCATTTTAGGAGGTAGGGTCTTGCTCTAGCCAAGGCTTACCTGGAATTGACATGTAGTCTCTGGTTGCCTCAAAACACATGGCAATCCTCCTACCTCTGCCTATTGAGTGCTGGGATTAAAGACTTCTAGGCCTGGCCCCCTTTTTACTAGCCATCTCCCAACATCTGTAGTTACGTCATTTTACCCAAACTTAAACATTACTGTCAAAATTTCATCAGTACTCAAATAGGTATATTCTCGATCATATGACAAATACTTTTGTAAATAAGATTGTAATAAGATTAGAAAAGTTACTAGAATGATTGAAATTAAGTATTTTTAATTTCCATTTAGTAAAAATTGGCCTACGTCACCCAGATGCTGTGGTAGAAACTAGCTCTTTGTCCAGTGTTACACCTCCTGATGTTTGGTACAAAACATCTATTTCTGAAGAAACCATCGATAATGGCTGGTTATCTGCATTACAGCTTGAAGCAATTACATATGCAGCCCAGGTAAATCATGATTACATACAAAATTTTATGTGCATGCATGCATAATGCATATGTATGTATGTGTGTATACTTGAATGCATGCAAGTGTAGACGTGTATGTTCCATGGTGCACATATGTAGGTCAGTAGACTCCCTTGTTTGTACTTACCTTCAATCTTGTTTGAAACCATGTTTCTCTGTTGTTGTCTGCTGTGATGTCAGGCTAGCTTGCCATGAGGTTCTGGGGGTTCTCCTTGTCTCTACCTCCAGTTTACCCATAGAAGCATTGTGAGTACAAGCACTTTGCATCTACCTGTACATAGATTCTAGTGATCAAAACTGAGGACCTCATGCTTGTGTACCAACCACTTGTATACACTGAGCCATCTCCTCAGTTCAGTATTTTTATTTTATTTTATTTTATTTTATTTTATTTTATTTTATTTTATTTTATTTTATTTATTTATTTAGAAAGAGTGAGACTGAGAATGGGCATGCCAGGGCCTCTAGCCACTGCAAACGAACTCCAGAGACGTGCGCCCACTTCTGCATCTGGCTTACATGGTACCTGGAGAATCGAACCATGGTCTTTAGGCTTCGCAGGCATGTGCTTTAACTGCTAAGCCATCTCTCCAGCCCTCAGTTCAGTATTTTTTAAAAATTTTTTGCTTATTCATTTATTTGAGAGAGATTAGAGAAAGAGGCAGAGTGAGAGAGAGAGAGAATGGGAATACCAGGGCCTCCAGCCAGTGCAAACGAACTGGATGCATGCACCACCTTGTACATGTGGCTTACATTGGTACTTGGGAATTGAGCCTCAGTCTGGGGTCCTTAGACTTCATAAGCAAGCGCTTAACCTCTAAGCCATCTCTCCAGCCCCTAGTTCAGTATTTTTTATTTTGGTACACTTAAAAGGGTGTGTGTGTATGTGGAGTAAGGGTCTTGCTCTAGTCCCATCTGACCTGGGGTTCACTATGTACTCTCAGTGTGGCCTAGAACTCATGGTGATCCTCCTACCTCTGCCTCTCCAGTGCTGGTATTAAAGGTGTGTACCACCATACTCTGCTAAGAAGGCTGCTTTTTAAAAACACAGAGGTAAATTTTCCTTCTGTAAAAAAGTCTGAATGTGGGGCTGTGGCAAGGGAGGGAAAGCTGAGGTTAAACACACTTGGTTGTAAATCCTGATGGCCCAGGTTTGGTTCCTCAGTACTCACATAAAGCCAGATGCACAAAGTAGCACATGTGTATGGAGTTTGTTTGCATAAGTTCTTTCCTTGAAAATAAGTATATTTATTTATTTGAGAGAGAAAGAACAGATAGAGAACATTGGGCAAGCCAGGGCCACTAGCCACTGCAAACAAACTCCAGAAGCATTCTCCACTTTGTGCATCTGGCTTTTCTTGGGAACTAGGGAATTGAATTTTGGTCATTAGGCTTTGCAGGCAAGTGCATGAACTTTATGCCAGGCATAGTGGTACAAGCTTGTTTGTATTTTTTTTTAATTTTTTTAATATTTATTTTTATTTTGGAGAGAGACACAAAGATAGACAGAGATGGGTGCGCCAGCAGCCTCTCAGCTGCTGATAACAAAATCTAAATGTGTCCGCCCCCTTGTGGGCAAGTGCGGCATTGCGTCTTTGCGTCACTTTGCATCTGGCTAAACGTGGGACCTGGAGATTGGAACCAGTGTTCTTAGGCTTAGGAGGCAGGCGCCTTAACCACTAAGCCATCTCTCCAGCCCTGTATGTTTGTTTGTTTGTTTGTTTGTTTGTTTGTTTGTTTATTTATTTATTTATTTATTTTTCCCGAGGTAGGGTCTCACTCTAGCCCAGGCTAACCTGGAATTCACTATGTAGTCTCAGGTTGGCCTTGAACTTAGAGTAATTGTCCTACCTCTGCCTCCCAAGTGCTGGGATTAAAGGCATGTGCCACCACACCTGGTATTTTGTTTTTTTATTTTTTTAAATTATTATAATTATTATTTTTTTTCCGAGGTAGGGTTTCACTCTGGTCCAGGCTAGCCTGGAATTAACTATGTAGTCTCAGGGTGGCCTCGAACTCACGGCGATCCTCCTGCCTCTGCTTCCCGAGTGCTGGGATTAAAGGCGTGCGCCGCCACGCCTGGCTATTATTTTGGTTTTGTTTTGTTTTTTTGGTTTTTGCAAGGTAGGTCTCACTCTGGTCCAGGCTGACCTGGAATTCACTATGTAGTCTCAGGGTGGCCTTGAACTCTCGGCGATCCTCCCACCTCTGCCTCCCGTGTGCTGAGATTAAAGCCGTGTGCCACCACGCCCGGCTTATTTTGGTTTTTTGAGGTAGGATTTCACTCTAGTCCTGGCTGACCTGGAATTCACTTTGTCATCTTAGGGTGCCCTTGAACTCATGGTGATCCTTCTACCTCTGGCCCCCAAGTGCTGGGATTAAAGGTGTTCGCCACCATGCCTGGCTCAAAAGTTTTTTTTTTTTTTTTTTTTTTTGGGGGGAGACAGAGAAAGAGGGAGAGGAAGACAGGTAGAGATGGGTGAGACAGCAACCTCTCAGCTGCTGCGAACAAAATCCAGATGCGTGTGCCGCCTAGTGGTCAAGTGCAGCATTGCGCCCTTGCGTCACTTTGCATCTGGCTAAACGTGGGACCTGGAGATTGGAACCGCTGGAGATTGGAACCAGCGTTATTAGGCTTAGGAGGCAGGCGTCTTAACCGCTAAGCCATCTCTCCAGCCCTCAAAAACTATTTTTTAAATATTTATTTGTTTATTTGAGAGGGAAAGAGGCAAAGTGAGAATGGGCACTGCAGGACCTCTAGGCAATGGAAACCAATTCCAGATGCATGTTCCACTTTGTGTATCTGGCTTTGATTGGTACTGTTGAATTGAACCCGGGTCCTTAGTCTATTCTGGTAAGCGCCTTAACTGCTGAGTTGTCTCTGCAACCCCTCCCCCAAAGAAAAGCTTTATGTTAGGAAAAGTAAGTGTAACAGGGCTGTTAAAAAAGAGGCTGGAGAGATGGCTTAACGGTCAAGGCTCCTGCCTGCGACGCCTAAGAATACCCATTTGATTCTCCAGGTCTCATGTTTAGCCAGACAGAAAAGTGACACAAAGGCTCAATGCTGCACTCGCCTACAAGGGGGTGAATGCGTCTGGAGTTCGTTCACAGTGGCTGGAGGCTCTGGTTTGCCCATTCTTTCTCCTCCCTCCCCCCCCCTCGCAAATTAATTAAAATATATTTTTTAAAAGAAATTATAGGGCCTGGAGAGATGGCTTAGTGGTTAAGCACTTGCCTGTGAAGCCTAAGGACCCAGGTTCGAGGCTCGATTCCCCAGAACCCACGTAAGCCAGATGCACAAGGTGGTGCATGCCTCTGGAGTTCATTTGCAGGCGCTGGAGGCCCTGGCATGCCCATTCTCTATCTGCCTCTTTCTCTCTCTGTCACTCTCAAATAAATAAAAAAAAAAACAAAAAAATTAAAAAAAAAAAAAGAAATTATAGGGGCTGGAGAGAGAGGCTTAGTGGTTAACCAAGTGCCTGCAAAGCCAAAGGATCCCAGTTCAACTCTCCAGGACCCACGTAAGCCAGATGCACAAGGGGGCGCATGCCTTTGGAGTTTTTTTACAATAGCTGGAGGTCCTGGTGTGCCTATTCTCTCTCTGCTTCTCCCAAATAAATAAAATATTTTTAAAAGTTTTTAAAAAAAGAAATTATAAAAATATCCACATTAAAGACTCCAGCTTCACCCATTTATATGCAATAGTATTAATATCTTAAATTGTGTATGAAAGATTTATCACAATATATGAAGGACTAATGACCAGCTTTTTCTTTTGTAGCAACATGAAACATTCCTTCCTAATGGGGATCGTGCTGGCTTCTTAATAGGTGATGGTGCTGGTGTGGGAAAAGGCAGGACAATAGCAGGAATCATCTATGAAAATTACTTGCTGAGTAGAAAACGAGCATTATGGTAAGAGCTAAGGACTGGCCCGAGAAGCTTGTGCTTGTGAACAGTTACTTTAATGTGGGATGATGTTTTTGTGTTCTTTTTTATTTTATTTTTATCTATTGGAGAAAGAGACACATAGAGAGAGATTGTGCATGCCACAGCCTCTAGCCACTGCATCACCATGTGCATCTGGCTTAAGAGGGTACTGGGAAATTGAACCTGGTCTCTGTGTTTCCCAGGCAGGCGCTTTAACCACTAAGCTATCTCTCCAGCTCTTTTTTATTTATTTATTTTTTGTTCTAAATGTGTGTCAAGGTCTACCATCATTTTTCAGTTGCACCTTTCCTAAATTTTATTGAATAACCTAATTTGCATTTAATTTTTTATGACAGGTTTAGTGTTTCAAATGACTTAAAATATGATGCTGAAAGAGATTTGAGAGATATTGGAGCAAAGAACATTTTGGTCCACTCATTAAATAAGGTATGTAAAATCTCTTTTGTCCTTGAATAAATTTTGACTCATTCATGTGATGACCATATTTTTTTTTCTTTGCTCCAGCCCAGACTGACCTGGAATTCACTGTGTAGTTTCAGGCTGGCCTCAAACCCACAGCGATCCTTCTACCTTAGCCTCCCAAGTACTGGGATCAAAGGCATGTGCCACTATATTTGGCTTAGAGTAGTTTTACATGGCCATAAAATAATAGAATATGGAGAGGTAGTCACCAAAGCCTGGCCTTCATAGAGAAAATTATTGTAGATTAGTGACTGTCTTCAGTATTTGTCTAATAAACTTGAGTGATTTACTTGTGTTGGATATTAAAACAGTTCTGTGATGTTAGTGTCAATAGTCTCAAACACTAGGGATGGAGTCATGGTTCAGTGGTTAAGTGTACTTGGTTGCACAGCCTGATGGCCCAGGTTCAATTCCCCAGTACCCATATATAAAGCCAGATGCACAGTAGTTCTTTTGCACTGGCTGGAGGCCTACTCACTCTCTCTCTCTGCCTCTTTCTTGCTCTCAATTTTTTTGGTTGGTTTTTGGTTTTTGAAGTAAGGTCTAGATCTCTAGCCCAGGGCGACCTGGAATTCACTATGTAGTATTAGAGTGGTCTCAAACTCATAGTGATCCACCTACTTCTGCCTCCAGAGTGCTGGCATTAAAGGCGTCCGCCACCACACCCAGTCTTCATAATTAGACTTTTAATGTTCGCTTAGCAAATCTAGTTGGCTGTCTGGTTGGTTGAAACATGGTTTTGCTATGTTAATTGTCCAGGCTAGCCTCAAACTCTGAGTGATCCTTTTGTGTAAGTCTCATTGGCTTGTGAGTGTAATCGTGCACCACCATGTCTGGTATGTGGACCTGTTATTTGGTTATGAAGGTAGAAAAAACAGTTCAGGTTCCTTTGTGATTGCCCTGGAAAATGAGTAAATCTAAGTCTTCGGATCATCTGAGTAGTCAATGGGCTTGTGGTCAGTGCACCATGCGCATGAGCCATCTTTGGTAGGTGTACTGAGTTGAGTGGATTTGTAGTTCAATATTTTTCTTTGACCACAAACAGTTTAAAACCAAAAATATACAGCTGGAGAGATGGCTTAGTGGTTCAGGCACTTGTCTGCAAAGCCTAAGGACTCAAGTTCAGTTCTCCAGTAACCGTGCAAGCCAGATTCACAAGGAGGCATGCATGCTTTGGGGTTCACTTGCAGTGTCTAGAGGCCCTTGCACACTCTTTCTCTCTGTATGTCTCTCTTCTGTCTCTTTCTCGCCTTGTAAAAAAAAAACTGAAAATAGGCAGCTGACATCTAGACTTGTTTGTTTCTGTGCTGTGTGCTTGAAGGGTACATTACTCATTTCTGTGTCTTCCTGAAAATAGAACAAAGGACTTTGTGCATAGTAGGCAAATAATCTTCCACTCAGTGCCTCCAGCCCACTTAATATTTTTTTTCCTTTTGTTTAATTTAAAAATATTTTGGGCTGGGCGTGGTGGCGCACACCTTTAATCCCAGCACCCAGGAGGCAGAGATAGGAGGATCGCCGAGAGTTCGAGGCCACTCAGAGACTACATAGTGAATTCCAGGTCAGCCTGGGCTAGAGTGAGACCCTACCTCGGAAAAACCAATATATATGTTATGTTAGTTTTCTTTTAGTTTTAATATCTTATTTTTATTTATTTATTTGAAAAAAAGGAGGGAGGGGGGACAGAGAATATGGGTGCACCAGGGCCTCCAGCCACTGCAAATGAACTACAGATATACATGGGCCACCTTGTGCATTTGGCTTATATGGGTCCTAGGGAATCAAACTGAGGTCCTTTGGCTTTGCAGGCAAGTGCCTTAACCTCTAAACCTCCAGCACTTTTTTTTCCTTTTTAAAAATTTTTTTTTATTTTTTTAAATTAATTTTTTATTGACACCTTCTATATTTACATACAAAAAACATACATTTCCCTCCCCTCCTCCCCATTCCACTTTAGAACACCAATCTCCATCATATCCCCTCCCTCTCTCCATTAGTCTTTCTTTTAATTTGATGTCATCATCTTTTTCTTCCATTTTGAGGGTCTTGTGAAGGCATTGCTAGGCACTGCAAGGTCATGGATATCGAGACCAATTTCTGTCTGTGCAGTTGCATTGTAAGGAGTCATACCCTTCCTTTGGCTCTTCCATTCTATCCGCCACCTCTTCCGCAATGGGCCCTGAGCCTTGGAGGGTGTGACAGAGGTGTTTCAGTGCTGGGCACTCCTCTATCCCTTCTTCTCAGCACTATGTTGCCTTTTGGAGGTCCCAGTGGTCATCGCCATCTGAAAAGAGAAGCTTCTCTAACCAGAAGTGAGAGTAGCGTTAATATGTGAACATGAACATTAAGTGTAGTGCCCCCAGAGCAGCTTGGTGGGAATAATATATACATTTAGTCAGACAAGAGCAGGCTTTATACCCCAAAGGCTCATGACCTCACCTGCCATAGACTTTTTTGCTTAGGTTTTTCAGTACCAAGCATGTATTCCCTCCCGTAGAGAGGGCCTTCAGTCCAATTATGGAGCAGTTGGTTACCCCAAGAGTAGACATGCCGTTCAGTCATTGGGCCTGTATGGCCAAACTTGAATGTTCAGTGTCCACCGTTTTCACTGCTGATGACTTCTGTCTCCCATACGGCTGCATGCAGTGCAGCTTTTTCCAGCTTTCAGTTGGCTGGTCTACAGGGAGACGGTTTTCTGCTCCGCACCAGCTTGCTTTCTCAATGACCTTGCTTCTCAGGCAAGAGATGTCTTCAGCAATAGGGTCTTACTATCTGTTTCTCAAGGGAAACCAAGGGCTTTGGCAAAAGCCTTTAATGTTTTGGAGACTTCCGGGACCTCCTTGGCCAACAACTCCCTGGAAGGTATCCCATCCCAGGCACTGAAAATTTTCTAGTAACAGTCTACAGCTTCTAGATGTGCCATTATTCAATAAAGTAGGTTTACATAAGTCTTATTCACAATATCTTGAATTTAGATTGACCCTCCCCCTGCCCTTCTTTTACGCATTCTCTTCCCATGGCCTCGCTTAGGCCATTCCCCTCCCTGTAATCTGTTCTTCTACTTACATATGTGCAATACCATACACCTAAGTCCTTCCCTTTCCTCCCTCCCTTATAGCCTTTTACCAGCTTACTGGTTTCTGGTACCTATTTTTGGTTCCAGTTCACATACAAGTTTATACATTTGTAGTTAGGATCCACATATGAGAGAGAACATGTGACGTTTGGCTTTCTGAGCCTGGGTTACCTCACTTAGTATAATCCTTTCCAGATCCATCCATTTCCCTGCAAATTTCATAATTTCATTTTTCTTTACTGCTGAATAGAACTCCATTGTGTAAATGTACCACATCTTTATTATCCATTCATCTGTGGAGGGACATCTAGGCTGCTTCCATTTCCTAGCTATTGTGAATAGAGCAGGAATAAACATGGTTGTGCAAGTATCTCTAAGGTAGTGAGAGGAGTCCTCTGGATATATCCCTAGAAGTGCTATAGCTGGATCATATGGTAAATCTATTTCTAGCTGTCTCAAGAACCTCCACACTGATTTCCACAATGGCTGCACCAGATTACATTCCCACCAACAGTGAGAAGTAGGGTCTCACTCTGGCCCAGGCTGACCTGGAATTAACTATGTAGTCTCAGGGTGGCCTTGAACTCATGGCGATCCTCCTACCTCTGCCTCCCGAGTGGTGGGATTAAAGGCGTACGCCATCATGCCCGGCTTATTTTTTTTCCATTTTTGAGGAAGGGTCCCAAGTATCCCAGTCTGTCCTTGAACTTCTTTGTCTGTAGCTGAGGCTGGCCTTGAATTCCTGGCTCATCTGCTTCTAACTCCAAGTTCTGGGAGAAAAGATTTGGGCCACCATGCCCAGCTTATAATTCTTTTTGTTTAAAATATTTATTTGTGCATGTGTATGTGAGTGAGCAAGAGAGCTTGTGCCAGGGCCTCTTGCCACTGCAAATGAGCTCCAGGTGCATGTACCACTTTTGTCATGTACCACTTTTGTCATCTGGGTTTATGTGGGGAATTGAACCTGGGTCATTAGGCTTTGTAAGCAAGCATGTTGAACCACTAAGCTATCTCCCCAAACCCATTATAATTCTTACATGTTCCTTAAAACTTCATAATAGCACTTTGCATTAGAGTAAACCTATAATAAATATGTGTAGAACAAATATTGTGACACTTTTTTATAGGAGAGTTTTTGGTTTTTTATGAAGTTGGGTCTCACTCTAGCTCAGGGTGGCCTTGAACTCATGGCGATCCTCCTACCTCTGCTTCCTGAGTGCTGGGATTAAAGGCATGCGCCTGCCACCATGGTAGCATGGGGAGTTTTTTTTTTTTTTTTTTAAGCTTGTAACACCAGGTATTACTAGGTAATTTCTCATCCAAGTACTAACCAAATCTGCCCTACTTAGCATCTGAGATCAAATGAGATTGGGCATATTCAGGGTACTATGGCTGTAGACTGATTTTAGGCTTTGAAAAGTGGAATATTGTGCAGTGGTTTATATTTGTACATATATATGTTCATGAAATTTTGAGATCAGATGAGATTAGGCACATTCAGGGTAGTGTGGCTCTAGACTGTTTTTAGGCTTTGAAGAATGAAATACTGTATTGTGCAATGGTTTATTGTTTGTACATACATGTTTTCATGAAATTTTAGAATCACCTTTGACTTGTTTACTTTCTGAGCCTTTTATGAAGGCATCAAGTCATCAGTAAGTTTGGGTGAGATGTTACTTAGAGGAACACATATTAATTAAATTTTCCTTTCTTCTTTTTTAGTTTAAATATGGAAAAATATCTTCCAAACACAATGGGAGTGTGAAAAAGGGTGTTATTTTTGCTACCTATTCTTCCCTTATTGGTGAAAGCCAGTCTGGTGGTAAATATAAAACTCGGTTAAAACAACTTTTGCATTGGTGTGGTGATGACTTTGATGGAGTAGTATCCTTTAATAAAAACAAACATTTGCATTTGTTTATGTGGTATGCTTTGTGTGTATACTTGAGTTTTTATTTCATGTCACTGAACAGGTTTGTGGGTGTCTGGAGTTCGTTTGCAGTGACTAGAGGCTCTGGTGCACCCATTCTCTCTCACTCTCTCCAATTCTCTAATAAATAAATAAAAATAAATACTGGCTAGAGAGATGGCTTAGTGGTTAAAGCCTTTGCCTGCTGCAAAGCCAAAGGATCCTGGTTTGACTCTCCAGGATCCATGTTAGCCAGATGCACAAGAGGGCACATGCGTCTGGAGTTGATTGCAGTGGCTGGAGGCCCTTGTGTGCCCATTTTTTTCCCTCTCTCTCAAATAAATAAATATTTTTTAAATAAATTAATTTTAAAAAATTGCATACAGATAGACATTGGGTAAAATGAATCCTGTTACTATAATTGTTGGAATAAACATTTCATTGATTAGAATCATAGGTGGATGTTTTGTCATAGAAGGGATCCTGATATTAAAAAAATATTAATAGGCCAGATGTCGTTGTTCCAGCTCTTTAATCCTTGAGCTAGAGTGAGACCCTACCTCGCTGTAGCTCAGGGTGGCCTCAAACTCACAGTGATCCTCCTACCTTTGCCTCCTGAGTGCTGGGATTAAAGGTATGTGCCACCATACCACACTTCACTCTTTTTTTCAGTGGATATCTCAGAGGTTAGCTAGGAAAAGCGATGGGGTAGAGGAGAGATACAGGCATGGCTTTCTCTGTGTATTATCTATCCTTCCTGTCTTGCTGGCCGACTGTCCTTCCATTTCTCCCTCTCTCTTCCTCCCTTTCCTCTTCATTCTCTCCTTCCCTCCCTCCCTCCTTTCCTTGTGTTTGTCTGCACCAGGGTCTCTAGCTTCTGTGTGGGTAGGTGGCTGGGAATTGAAGCCATACTAGAATGTTTGTAAGAAAGCATCTTTAACCTCAGGGCCCTGAGGAAATTGCAACTCTTGAAAGATTCTAGACAATTCTGTGCATGTGGTGTATTCCTCAACTTACTCCCTACAGATAGTATTTGATGAATGTCATAAAGCCAAAAATTTATGTCCTGTTGGTTCTTCAAAGCCAACTAAGACCGGCTTAGCAGTTTTAGAGCTTCAGAACAAATTGCCAAAAGCCAGAGTGGTTTATGCCAGTGCCACTGGTAAGTAGTTCAATAAATTTAAATGTATGTGAACATTATTTTTGCAGTTATTACATATTGAGATTTTCTAGGTGCTTCTGAACCTCGCAACATGGCCTATATGAACCGTCTTGGAATATGGGGTGAGGGAACTCCATTTAGAGAATTCAGTGATTTTATTCAAGCTGTGGAACGCAGGTAATGCAGCTTTCAGGAGTGTTCTCAGATATGTTTCTAGTAAAATCACATAACTGTGTGTGAAAGTCATGCTTTATGTATTGATAGTTACTGTGTATTTCAATTTTATTCAGAGGTGTTGGTGCCATGGAAATTGTTGCTATGGATATGAAGCTTAGAGGAATGTACATTGCTCGTCAGCTGAGCTTTACTGGAGTGACTTTCAAAATTGAGGAAGTTCTTCTTTCTCAGAATTATGTTAAAATGTATAACAAAGCAGTCAAGCTGGTGAGAAATCTTATATTTTCAATTTGATAACTTTTGTTAGTTTTATCCACAGTGGTATTTGTCAGTACTCTCTAAGGCTTTTTTTTTTTAACTATGAAATCACAGATAATTAATACATGCTAATTGAAGCACTGTCCTTTTTTTTTTTTTTTTTTTTTTTTTTTAAGTTTTTGTTTTGATAGATTAATTAATTAGGGTTGGAAAGATGGCTTAGCAGTTAAGTGTTTGCCAGTAAAGCCTAATGGCCAGAGTTTGATTCCCCAGTACCCTTTTTTTTTTTTTGGTTTAACCCAAGCTGACTGTAATTAATGATGTAGACTCAGGGTGACTTTGAACTCAGGTTAATCCTCATATCTCTGCCTCCCAAGTGCTGGGATTAAAGGCATATGCCACCACACACGGCTCCCAGTACCCATGTAAAGCCAAATACACAAAGTGGCACATGGGTATGGATTTCCTTTGCAGCAGCCAGAGGCCTTATTTGTACCTCTTCTCTCCCTACCAGATGTGGTGGCTCATGCTTTTAGTCCCAGCATGTGGGAGGTCAAGGTAGGAGGATTGCTATCAGCTTGAGGTCAACCTCGACTCGAGTGAGACCTTACCTCAAAACCAAGAAAATTTATTTGAGAGAGAGAGAGAAGCATATAGAAAATGGCTGTGTTAGGGCCTTCAGCCACTGCAAATGAACTTCAGACACATGCTCCACCTTGTGCATCTTACTTAGGTGGATGCTAGGGAATTAAACCTAGGTCCTTTGGTTTTGCAGTCAAGTGCTTTAACTGCTAAGCCATCTCTCCAGCCCTGGCAATAGAAATCTTGAGACCTATATGCTAGGCATAGACCTCGGTGTATGCCAAGGTGTAAACTATTGACTTATTGCAGTGGGTCATCGCCAGGGAACGATTTCAGCAGGCTGCAGATCTGATTGATGCTGAGCAGCGCATGAAGAAGTCCATGTGGGGTCAGTTCTGGTCTGCTCACCAAAGGTTTTTCAAATACTTGTGTATAGCATCCAAAGTTAAAAGGGTGGTACAACTAGCCCGTGAAGAAATCAAGAATGGAAAAGTAAGTTGGAGAACTCTTAAAAATTCTTTATTTTAAATAACAAGTCCCACCCACCAGCCAGGTTTCCTGTGGATGTGCCTTCCCAATCAGTCATGCCCCTCCCTTTACAGATCATCACGCTTAAACTTCTGTTGCTTAGATTTTTTTTCTTTCTTAAATGTTACATAAATAAAACCTTGTTTTGTGTAAAAAAAAAATCTTTAGTTTGTGTCATGTTAACTACTTTTTAAGAGGGTGAGGTTTGCTGCTTAGACTTTTCTGAATTAGTAGTTGTAAAGTAATACTTCTGTATATTTATGTTGTTTTTATTATTTTTGTTTTTGAGACAGTCTTGCTATGTAGCCTGGCACTTGATATTGTAGACCATACTGGCCTTTAACTCAGTGAAATCCACACCCCTTTGCCGCCAAGTGCTTTCAGGTGTGTGCTACCATGCCTAGATTATTGAAAGAATGTAAGAATAAATTTTTTTAAGGCTGGGATTTTGCTCAGTGACTAGAACAATTGCTGTTGTTCTTATTATAACCTATAGGTGCCATACAATTGCTTTCTCTTTCTTGAATATGTATGTACTTAAAACACAAAGGGTTGTAAACTCCATAAATTTAGGACAAGAGTCTAGCACACAATTGTAATCTCTTTTCTCTGTTAACTCTTTCCTCTACTTTATTGACATATCAAGTCTTATATATAGAATAAATAAAGCTCAAACTGCTTTAAATTATGGAGGGTTTTTTTAAAATTAAAATTTACTAAGTATAATTAATATATTTTCTGTTCTTCAGTGTGTGGTAATTGGTCTGCAGTCTACAGGAGAAGCTAGAACTTTAGAAGCCTTGGAAGAGGGTGGAGGAGAACTAAATGATTTTGTGTCAACTGCCAAGTAATGTTTTTGAATTTCTTTTTAGTTTTATTTAAACTATACCACATGTGGGTATTTTCTTGAGCTAAATTTTTGGGTTACGTGTATCATCTTTAAAAGTTTCCTCATCTGAGTTTTTGCATTCCTGTACTTTCCTACATAGCTGTAAGTCATTGTTAAATAATGCATAGATAAGGGGTACTTGTAGCAGACAGCTTCAGGTTCGCTGAGATGAACTTCCAGACCAGGCACAGTTATGGAGGAAGGGATATTATTTATTGAAGCTTACAGATCCAGGGGAAGTTCCATAACGGCAGAAGAAGCGGCCTGCTCTCACAAGGCCAGGCAGAGAGAGCAAAAGCCAACCAGCCACCACAGCACACAGAGCAAAACTACTGCCAAAAGGTCACACAGCACACTTCAGGAATTCCTGCTAGGCACATTTGCATATCTTTACAATGGAATATCAAACCATCACCACACCTTAAGACCGGGGCCCCCAGTGACCTTGCCTCTAGCAAGGTGATTGCAGATGTAAACTATAACTAAAAAAGAAACACTGAATATATTGGGGGACATATATTCAAACTACCACATTCCGCCCCTGGCCCTCAATATTTTTAGCTCCTGGCCCCCAATAGATTTATAACTATCACACATTGTAAATTGTACTCAGTCCAATTTCAAAGGTTCTCACAGTCTTGATCAACTTAAGATAGTGAGTCCTGTAAAATCAAACAAGTTAAATACTTTCAACATGTAAAGACACAGAGTAAAACATTTTTTAACTGATATAAGGCATAGCAAGGAGAAACTAAAACAATGCAAACTCAACCACCACCAACAGTCATCAAACTTCTGCAGTTCAAGTTCAATATAACCAGAGACTAACAGTCTCCAGGTTTTCCAATTCCACCGCTCCAGCTGAGCAGAGTCGCCAGGGAAAACTTTCATCCCATGCCAATACTGCACTCCATGGTAGCCCTTTTGCACAGTCCTGGTATATCCAAAACATCTTCAGGTCTCCATGCAAACCATGGTCCATCTTCCAAAAGGCTCTTCGAGCCTATTCCTGAGGGTCTTCATGCCCTGCCTCATGCCACATTTCAGCAGCAGCTCCTGGAACCGTGTGCAATTTTTGACCACTACATGCATTTTTCATATTTCCAAAACTAATACCAGGTGTGCAGGACACAGCCATATTCTAAATCCAGGGACAAAATAAACCATAGCCTTGAAAAGCAGGTTCCTTCTCCAGTCAACTCTTTCCAAAGAGTTTGCATTTTTAACAGTCTTTCCTCAGGCATCCTCTCCATTGTTTTAATGTAAATCAAGTCGGGCCACCTTCCTTCCACCTTCCTTAAGTTTGCTAATGCGTTGACAATAGCAGCTAAACCAGCCTCAATGCCTCTACTTTTAACTTGCTTCAGGTTTTCCAACTTAAAATCTTAAAATCTCAGTCCGATATCTTTAGCCAAGCACATCAGTCCATTACAAATTTAACCTTGATCAAACTTTCTGGGCCTGCATAGCGGAACGTAGCCATCCCTTATGCCAGTAGCCCAGTTCCAACAAAGTCCTCTGCAGTCTTTCCTTCCCCTTAGAAAGCTCATAAGCCAAGCCTCGAAGTTCAATACAGTCTGCACTTAGCATTCTCAAACTCTCATCAGAATAGTCCATAAAACTTGGCTTACCACTCCAGAAGGCATCTTCAGTTGCAAGCACCAAGTCCATGCCCATTCCTCCAAAACAAAGGTTCCAAAAGACGAATATCCACATGGTCAGGTTCATCTCACCCCACACTCCTCGGTACCACTTTATTGCAGCAGACAGCTTCAGGTTCGCTGAGGTGAACTTCCAGACCAGGCACAGTTATGGAGGAAGGGATATTATTTATTGAAGCTTACAGATCCAGGGGAAGTTCCATAACGGCAGAAGAAGCGGCCTGCTCTCACAAGGCCAGGCAGAGAGAGCAAAAGCCAACCAGCCACCACAGCACACAGAGCAAAACTACTGCCAAAAGGTCACACAGCACACTTCAGGAATTCCTGCTAGGCACATTTGCATATCTTTACAATGGAATATCAAACCATCACCACACCTTAAGACCGGGGGCCCCCAGTGACCTTGCCTCTAGCAAGGCGATTGCAGATGTAAACTATAACTAAAAAAGAAACACTGAATATATTGGGGGACATATATTCAAACTACCACAGTACTCTATAATCCTGAATCATTAACTATTTTGGCAACTTTACCTGATTTATTTTTTTACATCTTGGAAACTGACACTGATTTTATTTGATTTACATTTTTGTGTATTTGTAATTATATTTTCCTTAATTACACTAACTATAGTTTGCACCAATCAGATTTGCTATAAAAATTGGAAATAAGAGCTGGAGAAATACCTCATCAATTAAATGTGCTTGCTTTCAAAGCCTGATGGTCTGAGATTGATTACACATAAAGCCAGTCGCACCTGCTACTAGAGTTGATTTGCAGAGGCCTGAGGCCCTGTCACACCCATACTCATTCTCATCTCACTCTCTGCTATCAAATAAATCTTGTTTGTTTGTTTGTTTGTTTGTTTGTTTGTTTGTTTGAGGTAGAGAGAGGGAAAGTGAGAATGGGCATGCCAGGGCCTCTAGCCACGCAAACGAACTCCAGACGCGTGCCTTTCCTTGTGCATCTCACATGGGACCTGGAGAATCAAACCGGGGTCCTTAGGCTTCGCAGGCATGTACCTTAACCACTAAGCCATCTATCCAGCCGTTCTTTTTGTTTTTTTATGAGAGGGGGAAAGAGGGGAGGTGGGGATGTAGGGAGGGAGAGAGAATTGGCATGTATGTGTTCATGTTTGTAAGTGTGCATGTTCAGGTGTGCGTGTGGACATTGACTTGTTTGCCAGGTACACAGGGATGTCAGAGGACAACTTTTAGGGTAGGATATCGCCTGTCTCCCTCATTTGTGGCAGGAGTCTCCCTTTGCTAATGTTTTTTACTGTGCTTGCCATGAGCTTTGGGAAATTCTTCTGTCTCCGCCTCTTATCTCTCCATCTAGATTATAGATGGGATTATAGATGTCACCACAGTTTGTGGGATTTTATTTTACATGGGGTCAAATACTATAGCTTGATCTGTCAATACTTTAACCAGTATCTGCTGAGACAACTCCCTTGCCCCAAAATGGGTCTTTTTTTTGGTCTGTTGTCATGTGCTTTGTGTTATGATGTGTATATGGTGTAAGCATGTATATGTCTTTATGTGTACATCTACAGTACTCCATAGACTTTTTCACCATAGACATTTTCTTTTCCTTTGGGACTTAATCTCTTTATGATTGCTGAGCTTGCCATTTTCTTTTGTTGGCTCTGTACTGATTGGGATTACAGACATTTGGCCATGCCCAATGTATTTTTTTTAATTGGCAACTTCCATAATTATAGACAATAAGCCATGACAATTCCCTCCCCTCCCAACTTTCCCCTTCATAAATACATTCACTGTATCACCCCTCTTATTCTAGTGTCTCTTTTTATTTTGATGTCATCATCTTTTCAGTTTTTTTTTTTTTTTTTTTTTTTTTGGTTTTCCAAGGTAGGGTCTTGCTCTAGCCCAGGATAACCAGGAATTCACTATGTAGTCTCAGAGTGGCCTTGAACTCATAGCAGTCCTTGTACCTCTGCCTCCCGAGTGCTGGGATTAAAGACGTCTGCCACCATGCCCAGCTTCTTTTCCTCTTTTTATGAAGGTCCTGTGTAGTTAGTACCAAGCATTGCAAGGTCATGGGTATCAAGGCTATTTTGTGTCTGGAAGACTGCATTATAAGCAGTCCTACCCTTCCTTTGGTTCTTATTTTCTTTCTGCCACTTCTTCCCCAATGGACCCTGAGTTTTGGAGGGTGTGATAGAGATGTTTCAGTAAAGTCTCTAAAAATATATATATTAAGGCATCTGATAGGTTATACAATTGAAGTGATAAATTAAAGTACATTATGGGGCTGGAGAGATTGCTCAGTAGTTAAAAGCACTTGCTTGAAAAATCTGCTGGCCTGGATTTAATTCCCATAAAAAGCCAGATGCGCAAAGTAGCACAAGTCTCTGGTGTTTGCTTGCAGCAGCAAGAAACCCTAGTGCCTTCATACAAATATATTAAATAAATATGTAAATAATTTTTAAAACTAATGTATATTATTAAAATTAGCTTCTAGCTGCTTTTTTTTTTTTTTTTTTTTTAAGTAAGGGTCTTTGTTTTTTGAGGTAGGATCTCACTCTGGCCCAGGCTGACCTGGAATTAAGTATGCATTCTCAGGGTGGCCTCGAACTCACAGCCATTCTCCTACCTCTGCCTCCCTGGTACTGGGATTAAAAGCGTGCACCACCACGCCTGGCTGATAAGGATCTTCCTATAATAGTCCAGCATGGTCTTGAACTTGTGGGTTCAAGTTAGTCTTTTGCCTTAGTCTCTCTGGTCGTTGTGACTATAAACATGTACCATTATGCCCTATTTATTTTTTAATGTACACACTACAGAATACATATTTGGCTTAGCATGTATTGTATTTCAGTTGAATAAGCAGCACCTAGAAAATTAAAATTCAAGGGCTGAGGAGATGGTCAGTGGATAAACCCTTTGCTAAATCTGAGGGCCAGAGTTGGAATCATCAATTGCTAGACAGGTTTCAGCATTTGGGAGCTGGAGATAGGATTCTTAGGGCAATGTGGTTAGCTAGACTAGACAAATTGAATATTCTTGGTGTCAGGTGAAAGGCCCTTCCTCAGTTGATAAGAGTAATTGAGTAAGACATCTAATATTAATCTCTGGCATGCATATATTTACACACATATGAACATGCCAGAAAATATTCTTTCTCATAAAGAAGTACATACATTAAGTCTTTACATATAGCAAGTTACCTTGCCAAGTGAAGTAGTAATTGTCACTTTTTTTTTTCTACAGAGGAGTGTTGCAGTCACTCATTGAAAAACACTTCCCTGCTCCAGACAGGAAAAAACTTTATAGTTTGCTAGGAATTGATTTAACTGCTCCAAGTAACAATAGTTCACCAAGAGATAGCCCTTGTAAAGAAAATAAAGTAAAGAAGCGGAAAGGTGAGTGCTTTTCTTTTAATAATCGATTTTGAAAGTTCTGTACATGAGAGCATTTTGTAAGGTAGCAACAGGGCTTCATGTACACTAGGCAGGTATATTTGAGCAGTTTGAAGCAGCTATATCTTGTGAGTAATCTGGCAGGTGATGGCTTGTTTTCAGTATTGCTCATACAGGTTTGAACTTAATCCTACTTCGTTATGTAATATCATGAACAGTTGACCGGTGCTAGTTAGTCAGGTTAAACAGTCATGCCTTGTATCATTTAAACAACCAGATGTTGCAGCTTTTCAGACAGGTTTACTTACCTCATGGATGGAAATTTGAGTTTTTATATTGTTGAGCTGCCTTAAAAAAATATGGAAGTAAATGGAGTGTGCTGGCAAAGGTAGGATGATCACCATGAGTTTGTGGCCACCCTGACCCAGGTTAGCCTGGGCTAGAGTGATATCCTACCTCAAACCTCCCCTAGTAATACACCCCCTAGTGCATGCTCTACAAGCTCATTACTACTGAGCCACATTCCCAGCTCTTTTGATTATTGTTAAGAAAGGGCTTTGTATATAGTTGCCTGCACTGGCCTTGAATATCCCTTCCTGCTTTGGCCTTCTAAGAAATTTGGATGATGACAGGTATGTGCCAATATGCCCTATTGGTCACAGTTTAAAGATCCTTTGGTTAGTTATTTAGTTATTCATCCATGTTTGTTAATCCATTTACAATAACGTAGAGCTAAATTTATGTTCAGGTGTTTTCTAAGCTGTTTGACTTTCAGAAAGTTAACTTATGATCCTCTCTAAGATGTTGATACTAATAGTAAGATAATGCTCCCAAGTGCTCAAACCTCGGATTCATCCACAGCACGAGCCAAACAAAAAAACACTTGGGATACTATGTGTTCTATATGCAGCGCCAGATATGTATTTCATTCACTTAGGATATAAAATTTTAATGTGCCTGAAAAAGATTTGTCTATTAGACTTTAATTGGCAACATGTATATGAACAGCACAACATGTAATGTTGTGTCTCAGAAGCAGTGTTACGTTAGGGTAGCAAAAATGTTCATTTTTCTTTCCTGATTTTTGTTCCCACTGTTTCTTCAGTGTAAGAACCTTTTAGCTGGGCGTGGAAGCACTTGCTGGTAGGCTATTGCTGAAGAGGTGGAAGCAGGAGGATCAGTATAAGAACCTTTTAGTGTTGTATTTAATTTTTGTGTGTTCCAGATATCTTTTCTGGATGTTAAATAATACAAATTGACATCTTGTTTACCTTTAAAAATGAGGTTTTTGAACTGAGCATGGTGGTGTACACCTTTAATCCTAGCATTTGGGAGGCATAGGTAGGAGGATCACCATAGTTGGAGACCACCTTGAGACTACATAGTGAATTCCAGGTCAGTCTGAGCTGCAGTGAAACCCCACCTCGAAAAACAAAAAAAGGTTTTTGGCCTGGAGGGATGGCTTAGTGGTTAAGGCTCTTGCCTGCAAATCCACATTTGCAGCAGTTGGAGGCCTTCACATGCCCATTCTCCCTCTCCCTGTTTTTCTCTGTCAAATAATTAAATAACATATATATGTGTGTATATATGTATATATATAGTTTGTTTTTGTGTTTCAAGGTATGATCTCGCTGTAGCCCAGGCTGACCTGAAATTCACTATGTAGTCTCGGTAGTCTTGGTAGTCTCGAACTCATGGTGATCCTCCTACCTCAGCCTCCCGAGTGCTGGGATTAAAGGTGTGTGCCACCACTCCTGGCATATATATACACACACACACATACATATATATACATAATGTATACTAGCAAAAAGACAGTTTTTTAAAAATGAGGTTTTAGGGGCTGGAGAGATGGTTTAACAGTTAAGGTGTTTGGCTGCAAAGCCTAAGTACCCAGGTTTGATTCTCCAAGGTGTACAAAATGGCACGTGTGTCTGGAGTTCATTTGCAATGGCTAATGGTGCTGGTGTGCCCATTCTCTTCCTCTCCCTCCTACATAAATAAAAATGAGGTTTTGCCCACTCTCTATTTTTCTTTCTCTCAAATAAATAAATAAAAATGTAAAATGGGGGTGTGGGGAAGCTGGGCTTGGTGGTGCAAGCCTTTAATCCCAGCACTTGAGAGGCAGAGGTAGGAGTACCACTGTGAATTCAAGGCCACCCTGAGATGACATAGATAATTCTAGATTAGCCTGGGCTAGAGTGATACCCTACATTGGAAAAGCAAAATTTATATATACATGGGGCTTAACAGTTAAGGCTAAATTTGTAATTTTTCTTTAAATTCTGTTTTGAAATAGTTACTAGGGCTTTCCTCATGGTCTTACACAGTTGGTTAATTTTGTCTCAAGGTGGCCTTGAACTCATAACGATCTTCCTAACTCTGCCTCCCAAGTGCTAGGATTAAAGGCGTGCATCACCACGCCCAGCTATTTTTTTCCTCCTTCCTGTTCCTTTCTTGTGCTGGGATTAAAGGCATGCAGAATGCTCAACTGAAGGCAATGTTTTAAATGTTCTTATATTTGCACATGGGTGTGTACGTCCAGGTCTCCCACTGCTGCATGGCTGGAAAATTGAACCTAGGCTGACAGGCTGTGCAAACAAGCTCATTTAACCAATGGGCCATCTCCCCATCTCCACAACTTTAAATTAATTTAATTTTTTATTTTTAGTATTTTCTATTTATTTATTAGATAGAGAAAATGGGCATGCCAGGCCATCTAGCCACTGCAAATGAACTCTAGACACATATGTCACCATGTGCATCTGGTTTACATTGGAACTGGGGAATTGAACCTGGGACCTTAGACCTTCGCAGGCGAGCACTTTGACTGCTAAGCCATCTCTCCAGCCCTATTATTTTATTTTGAGGTAGAGTCTCATTCTCATTGAGAGCAAATGAGCATGACCTAAATTTAAAAAATGTTAATACTTGAGAATTTTATTTATGTTTGTACATACTTTTTTCTCAAATATTTTATTTATTTATTAGAGAGAGGCAGATAGAGAGACAAAGAGAGAATGGGCACACCAGGGCCTCTAGCCACTGCATACAAACTCCAGATGCATGCACCACCTTGTGTATCTGGCTTACGTGGGTACTGGGGAATTGAACCTCGATCCTCAGGCTTCACTGGCAGATGCCTTAACTGCTAAGCCATCTCTCCAGCCCTACCTCTGTACTTCTGTTGGAACTAATTCATGAAGTAAATATGGTAAACATTGGACTAATTGTTTTGTTTGGGTTTTGAGGGTAGGTGAAGAAATAAGTCGAGAAGCCAAAAAAGCACGGAAAGTTGGTGGCCTTACTGGTAGCAGTTCTGATGACAGTGGAAGTGAGTCTGATGTCTCTGACAATGAAGAAAGTGACTATGAGAGCTCTAAAAACATGAGCTCTGGGGACGATGATGACTTCAATCCATTTAGAGATGAGTCTAGTGAAGATGATGAAGATGGTAAGTTCATTAGTGTATTATATGTGAACCAGGATGATCTTTGGTTGGTAGAGAACAAACTTTTCTTTGAACTTTGTATTGAGATGATAATTTTTATATTACTTGAGACAGCATAAAGCATATTGCTCTGCATCTGAATTTGACCTCAAACTTGCTGCAGCCTAATAAGTACTCATTTTAGGCATGATACCCAATGGGGAATGGATGGGAGTATGCTGCACCACTGTTGCTGTTTATTATATAAGTAATAATAATATTAAATAAATTAATATTATAATAATTAAATTATAATAATATTAAAACAAAATAAGGGGCTAGGGCAATGGCTCAGTGGCTAAAGGTGCTGGCTTGCAAAGACAGATGAACAAAGTGAAGTTCGTTTGCAGTGGCAAGAAGCCCTGGCATGCCTATTCTTTCTCCCTCTCTCCCTTGACACTCCCCATATAAAAATTTTTCTTGGGGCTGGAGATATGGTTTAGTGGATAAGGTACATGCCTGAGATCCTCCAGGTCCCACATAAGCCAGATGCGCATGGTGGCACATGAGTCTGGAGTTCGTTTTCAGTGGCTGAAGGCCTGACATGCCCATTCTCACACTTTCTTCTCTCTCTCTCTCCCTCCTTCTTTGTCATAAATAAATAATCATTAAAGAATTTTTTTTCTATTTCCTTGCAAATATTATTTAAAAAATTAACTTGCCTCCTTTGAAGAATTCTGTATTTGACATCTTGCTTCAACTTTCAGATCCTTGGTTAATCAGAAAAGGCCACAAGAAAAACAAAGATAAAAAAAAGAAGAAAAGCATAGATCCAGATTCCATTCAAAGTGCCTTATTAGCATCCGGTCTTGGATCCAAGCGACCTAGTTTTTCATCTACACCAGTTATCTCGCCTGCTCACAACAGTTCACCAGGTATCCTTTGGAACTTTTATCTTTGAATTGTAGTATCCATTCTTTTTTCATTTGCTTGTGGGGAATGGGGTATATACACATCTGTGTGCCTAGGTGGTGACTCATAAATTTGTCTGTGGTGACCCAAGTGGAATGTTATAGGTCTGGTTCCATTACTCTTGTCCTGGTTCTTATTTGAAATGGAGTCTTTTATAGATGTTGGTGCTTGGCAGTGCTTGGGTCTCTGCTTCACTACGAGTCTGGGGTTACAGATACCTCCTTGGGTCCTCATGCTTGCACAGGAAGTGCTGTTGACCACTGAGCCATGTCTTCAGTACCGTCTACCTTATTTGAGGCAGGGTGTCTTACTTTTTATTATTGCTCTTGAATTTTGCCTCTGCTATTTGTTTGTTGTACTTGACATGAACTTTCATAAAATTTTTCTTGTCTCCCATCTCCTCTTTTTTTTTTTTTTTTTTTTGTTTTTTGGGGTTTTTTTTGGTTTTTCGAGGTAGGGTCTCACTATGGTCCAGGCTGACCATCCCAAGTGCTGGGATTAAAGGCGTGCGCCACCACGCCCGGCTCCCATCTCCTCTTGCAGTCAGTCAATGCCTATGTACTGGGATTATAGCAGTCTACCATGGCATTAGGCTTTTAACATGGGGTTTGGGCTTAGGACTTTGATATTCCAGCTTGAGTTATTAGCACATTATCTACTGAGATATATTCCCTGCCCCAGAACAAATACTTCAACTTACATTGATTTTTTTTTTTTTTAAAACAAATGTTCTTTATCAGCTAACAGTAACACCAACAGTAACAATAGCCTTATAACAAGTCAAGATGCTGTGGAAAGGGCACAGCAGATGAAAAAAGACCTGCTTGATAAACTAGAAAAATTAGCTGAAGACCTTCCTCCTAACACCCTGGATGAACTTATTGATGAACTTGGTGGCCCTGAGAATGTTGCTGAGGTAAGCATGACTTGATTAGTCCTGTGTTCCTAATGTGGCAACCCACTCTTAAATCTGTTGTGGCCTCAAACTCACAGTGATCATCCTACCACAGCCTGCCTTGTGCTGGGATTAAAGGCATGAGTGACCTTGACTGGCTCCATTTTTGCCACATTTAAATCCTTTAAAGTAAATTTTTTTTTTTTTTTTTTTTTACTCTACTCTTAGAATCCTGTTCTGCTTTTTTTTTTTTTTTTTTTTTTTTTTTTTTTAAATTGGTTTTCCCAAGTAGGGTTTCACTTTAGTCCAGGCTGACCTGGAATTCAGTCTGTATTCTCAGGGTAGCCTTGAACTCATGGTGATCCTCCCATCTCTGCCTCCTGAGTGCTGGGATTAAAAGCATGCATCACCATGTCCTACTTCTGTTCTGCTTTTTTATCCAACCCCTACCCCTACCCCTGTTTGTATTTGTACTGATCCTCTGGTCATGATTGCTGTATTCCTATCATGCAGCTTTGTAATTGGGACCATGTTGGGTTTTTCATATTGCAATGTTTTGACTCCTCAGTGCCAACTTGTATCATCCATGTCTCCTTTTTTAGGGGTAGGGGGTGTTGGGTTTCTCATTCTATGCCAAGCTGAACTTACTCTGTAGCCCAGGCTGGCCTCACCAACTCACATCAGTCCTCCTACCTCGTACTCCCTAGTTCATGAATTACAGATGTAGGCCACCATACCTCCGGGGGCAGGGTTTGGTTTTTCGTGGTAGAGTTTTGCTGTATCTCAGGGTGGCCATGGATTTGGGGCAGTCTTCCTACCTCTGCCTCCTGATTGCTGCTCTGCTGCTTTTTCTGAAAGGAACTGCTGATCTTCTTACATCCTGGCCATTTTTCTTAACTACAGTAATTCTGTTTAAACTTTAGATGACAGGACGCAAGGGTCGGGTTGTAAGCAATGATGATGGAAGCATATCTTACGAATCAAGGTCTGAGCTTGATGTGCCTGTAGAAATACTAAATATCACAGAAAAACAAAGGTTTATGGATGGAGATAAGGTATGATTTTCTTGGGTGCTTTTCTTATTCATGAGTGGCCTCTAGCCACAGCAATAGAATTCCAGACGCATGCACCACCTTGTGCATTTGTCACGTGGGTTCTGGGGAGTTGGACCTGGGTCCTTAGGCTTCACAGGCGAGTGTCTTAACCACTCAGCCATCTCTCCAGCCCTTTTGGGTATTTTTTAATAAAAAGAACTATGACTGTATGTTAATAGTATTATCAGAAGGGTTATTACCTCTTAATGTTATAGGATTGGTTTCCACCTCACTTCACACACATAGTAAAGCCAGTGTTACAACCTGTTGAATATTTTGTAGTTTTTAGTCCATTATCCTGCATATTTATTTATTTTTAATGTTTATTTATTTGAGAGAGGCAGAGTGAAAGGGAGAGGGAGAGAATGGGCAGACCAGGGCTTCTAGCCACTGCAAACTCCAGACACATGAGCCATCTAGTGCATCTGGCTTACATGTGTACTGGGGAATCCAACCTGGGGTCCTTAGGCTTCACAGCAAGTGCCTTAACTACTAAGCCCTATTTAGATATTTTATTTTATTGGTTTTTTTAGGTAGAGTCTTTATGTAGTCTCAGTGTGGCCTTGTACTCATGGCAATCCTCCTATCTCTACTTCCTGAGTGCTGGGACACAAAGCCCAGCTTTATTTATTATATTATTAATTTATTATTAATTTATTTGACAGAGAGAAAGAGGCAGGTAGCCACTGCACACAAACTCTAGATGCTTGCACCCCCTTATACATGGGTAATGGGGAATCAAACCTGAGCCCTTAGGATTTGCGGGCAAGTGCCTTAACCACTAAGCCATCTCTCCAGCCCTATTTTTTAATTTTTAAACTTATTTTGTTTCATTTATTTATTTGCAAGCAAAGAGACTCAGAGAAAGAGAATGAATAGGGGAATGCTAAGGTTTCTAGTCTCTACAAATGAACTCCAGAGCATGTGCCACTTTGTGAATGTGGCTTTATGTTTATGTGAGTAATGGGTAACTGAACTCTGGTCCTTAAACTTTGCAGACAAGGGCCTTAACCACTAAGCCACTTCTCCAGCAGTTATATATATATATATATAGAGAGAGAGAGAGAGAGAATATGAATGTGAACATGCCAGGGCTTCCAGATGCATGCATCACTTTGTGCATCTGGTTTACTTTGGTCCTGGCGAATTGAACTTGGGTCCTTTGGCTTTGCAGGCAAATGTCCTAACTGCTAAGTCATCTCTCCAGACCCTATATATTCATCATCACAAGTTGAATGTACTGTGCATTATCTTATGCATAAAGTTAGACATGGCTATTGATAGCTTGGAGAATACTCTGTTGTGTCTATTCTCTCTCTCCCTCCCCCTCCCAAATAAATAAAAATATTAAGAAGTAGAAAAGGAAAACCATATCATCCCTGTCCTCCTCTGCTTCATTTTTCTCCCACTCCCCAGATTCTTGATATTTTGCCCAGGATGGTCTCCTATTCCTAGCTTTTTGGTTTTTTGAGATAGGGTTCAGTCTAGCACAGGCTGACCTGGATTCAATTTTTTAGTCTTAGGCTAGCTTGAACTCAGTGCAATCCTT
This sequence comes from Orientallactaga sibirica, assembly GCA_036365145.1. Taxonomy (NCBI): domain Eukaryota; kingdom Metazoa; phylum Chordata; class Mammalia; order Rodentia; family Dipodidae; genus Orientallactaga; species Orientallactaga sibirica. The sequence continues at coordinate 25,409,416 of JAEOAD010000026.1, read as the reverse complement.
CTAACTATGCCTCTGGAGTTCTAGGATTAAAGACCTGTGCCACCACACCTGACTGCATCATTATGTTTGCAGGCAAGCACCCTAAGTGCAGAGTGATCTCTCCAAACCCCAATTTATAGTTTTAATTGATCTTCCTGCCTCAACCTTTGTAGCAGCTGTGACTACTACTAGTTACTTACTTTTTTCTGAGTCTAGATTTTGTTATACAATCCAGACTGGCCCTTTGCAGTCTTTTGTCTTAGTTTCCTGAGTGCTAAAATGACTGGCATGTAATTTCATGCCTGTCTCTCCCCCCCCTCTAACCCTTTCCATGTACACATGTAAAGCACTCAGCTCAGGGCATCCATCCTATGTGCCTAGAACCCTTGTTTACTTTAAGGACTTTTTCTGTACATTGATGTCCATGTGTTCACACCTATTAATACAGAAGATCAGGTCAACTAATCTCAATTTGGGTCACTATGTACGCACCTGACTGTGTGTCCTGTGCGTGTGAGAAAAAGAAAGTAGGTACTAGTAGTGGCCAGTGTCCACTGAAGGAGGTTATTTAGGATACTGTCCCTGCTTGTCCTTGAGTAGAGATGATTTGTTGTTGTTGTTGTTGTTAAATTTTATATAGAATATTGCTATCATCTCAGAAGCTGCCAGTTCCGGTATTTCATTACAAGCAGATCGGAGAGCTAAAAATCAAAGGCGAAGAGTTCATATGACTTTAGAGTTACCCTGGAGTGCTGATAGAGCAATTCAGCAGTTTGGTAAGTTTGTCTGCTGTATTATTCTTCCATCTGTTTATTTTTAAATACACAGATTTAAATTTATTTTATCACTGTAATTTATAGCTTGATTTTTATAAAACATTAAGAATTAAAGTTACAGAGCCAGGCGTGGTGGCGCACGCCTTTAATCCCAGCACTCGGGAGGCAGAGGTAGGAGGATCGCCGTGAGTTCGAGGCCACCCTGAGACTACATAGTTAATTCCAGGTCAGCCTGGGCCAGAGTGAGACCCTACCTCGAAAAACCAAAAAAAAAAAAAAAAAAAGAATTAAAGTTACAAATACCCATTGCTTCATCAGTTCAAATCATATAATATTAAGGAGTATTTTTCAACATGGGAGCTGTAAAATAAGATCAATGACAAAAGGACCCAATAAGACAATACTTGCTTATGTTCCAAAACTAAAATATTCAGAATGTTCAGATCTCTTGGCATATTTTATTTTACTTTCTTAAAATTTTTTTAACTTTATTTTATTGACAGCTTCCATAATTATTTTTCTTTGGCTGGTGTGGTGGCACACACATTTAATCTCTGCACTTGTGAGGCAGAGATAGGAGGAGGATTGCTATGAGTTTGAGGCCAGCCTGGGGCTACAGAGTGAGGTCCAGGTCATCCTAGGCTAGTGTGAGACCTTACCTTGAAAAATAGGGTAGGAAAAATATTTATTTATTTATTTATTTGGAGAGAAAGAGGCATACGAGAGAGAGTATGGGTGTGCCAGGGCCTCTTGCTATGTATGCAAAGAAACTCAAGATGCATGATTGTCTTTGTGCATCTGGCTTTACTTGGGTACTGGAGAACTAAACCTGGGTTGGCACTTTACATGCAACCACCTTTACCTGCTGTGCCATCTCCCCATCCCCAAGATTCTTCTTCTTTTTTTTTTTTTTTTTTTTTTTTTTTTTTTTTTGGTTTTTCGAGGTAGGGTCTCACTCTAGCCCAGGCTGACCTCGAATTAACTATGTAGTCTCAGGGTGGCCTTGAACTCACGGCAATCCTCCTACCTCTGCCTCCCAAATGCTGGGATTAAAGGCATGCGCCACCACGCCCGGCTCCCCAAGATTATTCTTGTTTGAATAGTACCAGCTTATTACTAATGCTAGGAATTAAGTCTGTGAATATTCTGTCTCTTAACATCTAGTGAACACAATTGTTGATTTCTGAAAATTGTCGTTATAGGAAGAACTCACAGATCAAACCAAGTTACTGCTCCAGAGTATGTCTTTTTGATTTCTGAATTGGCTGGAGAACAAAGATTCGCATCTATTGTTGCTAAGAGACTTGAGAGTTTGGTAAGCTTTTTTATTTTGTTTGGTTTTGCGAGGTAGGGTCTCACTCTGGTCCAGGCTGACCTGGAATTAACTATGCAGTCTCAGGGTGGCCTCGAACTCTCGGCGATCCTCCTACCTCTGCCTCCCGAGTGCTGGGATTAAAGGCGTGCGCCACCACGCCCGGCTTTGAGAGTTTGGTAAGCTTTTTGAGTTATATAGGTGTATGTAACAGATTTGTATTACTTGACTTCCGGTAAAGCAGTTGACTGTTCGTTAATCACAAGATTTCTGTTTTGGTTAGGGAGCCCTTACGCATGGTGACAGAAGAGCAACAGAATCTAGGGATCTGAGCAGGTTCAACTTTGACAATAAGGTACAGTTTAACATTTCTGTAACCTTGTGTATGATGTCTGCATAAAAAGGGAAAGTATTAATGTTCAAGACTAAAGAACTCTGGCTGCCCCTAGTTTTTTGTTTTGTTTCTAAAATCCTAGCTTCTAATAATAAGACATGGAATTTCACAAATAATTAATACTTTGGTTAGCATGATGCTATAGTCTTTTTTTTTTTTTTTTCTCTTGGGAAATATAAATAAATATTCTAGGATGAATCAGGTGTGAGTTACCAAAAGTAAAAGAAATATTAATTTATTGAACTTCTGTTATCTTCACAGGCATAGAATAGGTAATGCGTGAAGGTAACTGAATGTTATTTTGGTAGAATAGTTTTTATAGCATTCAGGTGATCATGTAATTGAAGACTACTTCGATGATGAAAAGCTTTTCTTTTTTTCTTTTTTGAATTGCAGTATGGAAGAAATGCTTTAGAGATTGTTATGAAGTCCATTGTAAACTTGGATTCTCCAATGGTATCACCACCTCCAGACTATCCTGGAGAATTCTTTAAAGGTAACTTCAGCCTGAGCTAGAGTGAGATCCTACCTCAAAAAAAAAAAAAAAAAAAAAAAAATCATAACTGGGACTGGGGGTGCAGCTCATTTGGTAGAATGTTTACCTACCATTTACAAAATCCTGGGGTTCAATCCCTAGCACTGCGTAAGTCAGGCTTGCTCCCAGCACACTGAAGGTGGTAGTTCAAGGTCATCCTTGCCTACATAGTAAGTTTGAGACCAATTTGAGTAACATGAGACCCTGTCTCAAATACAAACAGAATACCCACTTCCCAATAATGGTTACATCCATACTGAAAAGAATATACCAGCTTTTGGACCCAGCACTTGGTCATAGAGGCCAGCCTAATCCTTGGTGTCATTTTTGTTATTTTTCTTTGGATGTAAGTTACTAAAAAAGGTTATGGAAATTTTAAGATTATCATCACACATTTATATATTTATTTATTTAAACAGCTTTTTTTCCTTTAGTTTTTTTTTTTTTTTTGTTGTTGTTGTTTATTTATTGATTGATTTGTTTAAGAGGACAGAAAGAAGCAGAGAGAGAGAATGGGCACACTAGGGCCTCCAGCCATTGCAAATGAACTCCAGATGCATGCGCCACCTTGTGTATCTATCTGGCTTACATGGGTACTGGGGAATTGAGCCTCGAACTAGGGTCCTTAGGCTTCACAGGCAAGTGCTTAACTGCTAAGCCATCTCTCTCCAGCCCTCCTTTAATTTTTTAAACTTTTTGACAACTTCCATAATTCCAACCATAATATTCCCTCCCCCACTTTCCCCTTCACAAATCCACTTTCCATCATATCCCCTCCATAGCTCAGTCTCTCTTTTATTTTGATGGCATCATCTTTTCCTCCTGTTGTGAGGGTCCTGTGTAGGTAGTACCAGGCATTCTAGGTCACGGGTATCAAGGCCAATTTCAATTGCATTGTAAGCAGTCCTACCATTCCTTTGGCTCTTAAATTCTTACCGCTACCTCTTCTGCAATGAACCCTGAGCCTTGGAACATGTGAAAAAGATTATTTCAGTGCTGAGAACTCTGTTACTTCTCAGCAGTGTGGTGCCTTTTGGATCATCCAAGTGGTCACTGCCATCTGAAAAGAGAAGCTTCTGTAACCAAAAGTGAGAGTAAGATAATATGGGTATGAACATTAAGAAAAATGCTTACAAAGGCAGTTTGGTGAGCATAATATATGTATTTAGCCAGATAAGAGCAGATGTCTTTTGAGTATTGTCTTGCTGTAGCCCAGGCTTACCTGGAATTCACTATGTAGTCTCAGTGTGGCCTCAAACACATGGTTATCCTCCTACCTCTGCCATGTGATTGTTGAAATTAAAGGCGTGATCTACTATACCCGGCACAAATGGATCCCCCCCCCCCAACTTTGAATTTTTATTGACAACTTCCTTAATTGTAGACAATATCCCATGGTACTTCCCTCCCTCCCCTCACTTTCCCCTTTGAAACTCCACTCTCCATCATATCCCCTCCCCCTCTCAATCAGTCTCTCTTTTCATTTGGATGTCATGATCTTTTCCTCCTATTATGATGGTCTTTTGTAGGTAGTGTCAGGCACTGTGAGGTCATGGATATCCAGGCCATTTTGTGTCTGGAGGAGCATGTTGTAAGGAGTTCTATCCTTCCTTTGGCTCTTACATTCTTTCCACCACCTCTTCTGCAATGGACCCTGAGCCTTGAAAGGTGTGCTAGAGATGTTTCAGTGCTGAGCACTCCTCTGCCCCTTCTTCTGAGCACCATGGTGCCTTCTGAGTCATCCCAAGGTCGCCACCATCTGAAAAGAGAAGCTTATGGGTGTGGACATTAAGAGAAGTGCTTACTGGGCAGTTTGGTGAGCATAGTATATACATTTAGCATGACACCAGCAGATGTTACACCCCTAGGGCTCATGACTACCCCTGTCATAGGTATTTGGTATCAGGGATGTATTCCCTCCCATGGAGCGGGCCTCCAGTCCAATTAGGGAGCAGTTGGTTTCCCCCATAACAGACATGCCACTATTGCACCCGTTGGCTCATTTGGCCTCGCTGGCCAGATTTAAAGCTTGCAGTGTTCACTGTTGAGTACCTTCACTGGTATTTTCTCTCTCCCATTGAACTGTATGCAGTGTAGCTTTTTCCAGCTTTCTGTCGGCTGGTCCACATGGAAGAGGCTTTCAGCTCAGCTCCAGCAGGATTTCTCAGTGAACTTGCCACCCAAGTATGTGGAGACTTCAGCAATAGGGTCTTAACCATCTATTCCTGGTGGGAAACCAAGGGTCTCGGCAATGGCCTATAATGTTTTGGGGGTATCTGTGACCTCCTTGGTCAACAATTCACTGGAAGGTATCCCATCCTTCCCAACCGCCACTGGTTCTGGATCTGCTTCTGCCTCCTCCTGTGTGCTCTAGATGCTCTGGATCTCTCCTCCTCTGCTGTGCTTGATAATTTACTATACACCTCACTTTTTAGTAGAAGAGTGTATTTTGCTGGTTTTTTTTTTTTTTTTTTTTTCCCCCCTAGGCTGTTTTGGCGTGGTTCCTATGCTGCCATCTGAACAGGAAGTCTTTTTGTTGTTGTTGGTTGTGGGTTTTTTTTTTTTTTTGGTTTTTCGAGGTAGAGTTTCACTCTAGTCCAGGCTGACATGGAATTATATGTAGTCTCGGTGGCCTTGAACTCTCGGTGATCCTCCTACCTCTGCCTCCTGAGTACTGGGATTAAAGGTGTGCACCACCACGCCGGTCCAAGAGGATTCTTAATGGATACAGGGTCCTACTCATTCTGTGGCCTTGGGAACAGAGAGTTTGGGACAAAAGGCTTTGAATCCACACATATCACACTGGCCCTCTTCTACTTTTTTGTTAATTTTCATGTAAACTTAAGCATGGCCTGCAACACAGAGGAGTGGGCAGTGGGTGCAAGTTTGGCAATACTGGGATGTAGTCTCAGGGTGGTCTTGAATTGATGATGATCCTCCTACTTCTGCCAAACAAGTTCTGGAATTAAAGGTGTGTGCCTCCATACCTGGCTATAGTACAGTTTTCTATAAGTTCATTTTCTTACAGATGTTCGACAAGGACTGATAGGAGTTGGCCTGATAAATGTAGAAGACCGCTCAGGAATTCTTACGCTTGATAAAGGTAATATCAATGTGTGCATGTAACTTGCTTTTTTAATTTTTTTGGTATTTTGAGGTAGGGTCTCACTGTAGCCCAGGCTGACCTGGCATTCACTACATAGTGTCAGGGTAGCCTCTGACACATAGTGATACTCCTACATATGCCTCCCAAGTGCTGGGATTATTTTTTTCATTTAAAAAAAATTGAGAGAGAGAAAATGGGAATACCAGGGCCTTTAGCCAATGCAAACGAACTCCAGGTGCATGTACCCCCTTGTTTGCATGTGAGACATTGCACACTTGTGTCACTTTGCATCTGGCTTATGTGGAACCATGAGATTTAAACATGAGTTTTAAGCTAAGCCGTCTCTCCAGCCCATTTTTTTTTTTCATTTTTAAAAATACATGTTTTTATTTGCTAGGCAGGATGGGGTAGGGGGAGAGAATGGGCACACCTGAGCATGTTTTCACTGCCAATGAACTCCAGTTGCATGCACCACTTCAAATCCAGACCATCAGGAGCAAGCAAGTACCTTTAACCACTTGGCCATCTCTCCAGCCCCTATTTTTTTATTTTGTAAAAATACCTTAGCCGGGCGTGGTGGCGCACGCCTTTTATCCCAGCACTCGGGAGGCAGAGGTAGGAGGATCGCTGTGAGTTCGAGGCCACCCTGAGACTACATAGTTAATTCCAGGTCAGCCTGGGCCAGAGTGAGACCCTACCTCGAAAAGCCAAAAAAAAAAAAAATAATAATAATACCTTTATTTATTTTCATTTGCAAGGAGAGAGAATAAATGGTAGTGCTTCTTGCTACTGCAATGAACTCCAGACAAATGTACCCCTTTGTTCATCTGGCATTGGTACTGGGGAATTGAGCCCAGGCTGTTAGTCTTTGCATGAAAACACCTTTACCACTGAGCAATCTCTCAAGTCAAAATGTGGTTTTTGTTTTTGTATGTTTGTTTCTTTTGGGTTTTTTGACATAGGGTCTCACTGTAGCCCAGGTTGACCTTGAATTCACTACATTGTCCCAGGATGGCCTTGAACTCACTGGGATCCTCCTACCTCTGCCTGGGATTAAAGGTGTGTGACACCTTGCCTGGCTTTCTTTTGTTTGTTTGTTTGTTTGTTTGTTTGTTTGTTTGTTTGTTTGTTTGAGGTATGGTCTCACTCTAGTCCAGGCTGACCTAGAATTCACTATGTGGTCTCAGGTTGGCCTGAAAATCTCGGTAATGCACCTATGTCTGCCTTCCTGGTGCTGGGATCAAAGGTGTGCGTGCGCCACCATGCTGGCTTTTTTTTTTTTTTTTTAATGATTTTTTAAAATTTATTTTTGGAGAGAGACACAGAGAGAGACACAGACAGAAAGGGAGAGGGAGACAGAGATGGGCGAGCCAGCAGTCTCTCAGCTGCTGTGAACGAAATCCAGATGTGTGCACCCCCCCCTTGTGTCAAGTGCAGCATTGCGACCTTGCGTCACTTTGCATCTGACTAAACGTGGGACCTGGAGATTGGAACTGGGTTCTTAGGCTTAGCAGGTAGATGCCTTAACCGCTAAGCCATCTCTCCAGCCCTTTTTTTTTGTTGTTGTTGTTTTTATCAGAGAGAGAATGGCTGCGCCAGAGTCTCCTGCCACTACAAAAGAACTCCAGGCTCATGCACTAACGTGCATCTGGCTTATGCAGGTTCTGGGGAGTGTAATCTAGGTCCCTTAGACTTCACAGGCAAACACCTTAAGCTCTAAACCATCACTCCATCCCTTTGGATAATTTTGGGGGTCATTCCTCAGGAACACTTCGCCTTATTTTATTTTTATTTTTGGAGAGATACACAGAGACAGAGGGAGAGGGAGACAGATAGAGAATGGATGTGCCAGCAGTCTCTCAGCTGTTGTGAACGAAATCCAGGTGCGTGCGCCCCCTTGTGGGCAAGTGCGGCAATGCGCCCTTGTGTCATTGCATCTGGCTAAATGTGGGACCTGGATACTGCAACCAGGTTCTTAGGCTTAGCAGGCAGGCACCTTAACCGCTAAGCCATCTCTTCAGACCTCACCCTATTTTAAAATGGGTTTCGTACATGTCCTAGAGCTTTTCAATTTGGACTAATACGGGGATCCTCTTCTGTTTTTTTCAGTGTTGGAATTACATGTGTGTGACACCATGTCATTTTGTACCTGGGTTCTGTGGTTCAAATGTATATCCTCGTTGTTAGGCAAGCACTTTACAAACTAAGATACTGCTTCAGAACTGGGTTTTTTTTTGTTTTTTTTTTTTTTGGTTTGTTTTTGGTTTTTTGAGGTGGGGTCTCACTCTTGCTCAGGCTGGCCTGGAATTCACTCATGGTGGCCTCTTACCTCTGCTTCCCAAGTGCTGGGATTGAAGGTGTGCGCCACCTCGCCTAGCTTACTGCTCAGAACTTTTTATTTTTATTTTTATTTTTTTGGTTTTGCAAGGGAGGGTCTCACTCTGGTCCAGGCTGACCTAGAATTAACTATGTAGTCTCAGGGTGGCCTTGAACTCTTGGCGATCCTTACCTCTGCCTCCCGAATGCTGGGATTAAAGGCGTGTGCCACCATGCCTGGCAGAACTTTTTTTTTAAGTATTTTATTTATTATTTATTTGAGGTGGGACTGGATAGAGGTAGGAAGGATGAATCAGATAAAGAATGGTTGCACCAGGGTGTCTAGCCACTGCAAAGTAACTCCAGATGCATGTGCCCTCTTGTACATCTGGGTAACATGGGTACTGGGAAATCGAACCTGGGTCCTGTGGTTTCATAGGCAAGTGCCCTCCGCTAAGACATCCCTCCAGCCCCCCCTGTTTTTTAATTAATTTGATACAGGTTTTACTATTTAGGACAGGCAGGCCTCCAATTCATGGTAGTTTTCCAGCCTCTACAGAGCTAAGATTATAGGTATGAGCCCAACCATGTCCTGCTTTCTTTCAACTGTTGGGGGTTTTGTGGGGGGGGTGTTATTTATTTATTCACTTTGGTTTTTCAAGGTAGGGTCTTCGTCTAGACCAGGCTGACCTGGAATTCACTATGTATTCTTAAGGTGGCCTCAAACTCACGGTGATCCTTCTACCTGTGCCTCCTGAGTATCCCAAGTGCTGTGATCAAAGGCATGTACCACCATGCCTATCAGTGCATAACATTCTTGTGCTTGTAATTAACCTGAAGTTATACACCCAATTTGGTGAACATCTTGTGAGCCTGTACCAGAGGTGGAAATGGGCAAGTTATACTCAAGTTTTGAGGAAGACTTTTTTACAGAAAATTGGACTATTAAATTGTGCCTAGTTGAATAAATAAGTTTTAAGTTGCCATTTGAATTCCTGACGTTGTACATATGATCTTCTCGTTGCAGATTATAACAATATAGGAAAATTCTTAAATAGAATTTTGGGTATGGAGGTGCATCAACAAAACGCATTATTTCAGTATTTTGCAGACACACTTACCGCAGTTGTTCAAAATGCCAAAAAAAATGGAAGATATGATATGGGAATTCTCGGTAAGTGGGGAAATTTGAAGCATTTTATGGGTTTCTAATAAAAAGCTTTTGAAAAAATATTTGAGAGAAAGGCAGATAGAGAGAATGGCATGCCAGGGCCTCCAGGCACTGCAAATGAACTCCAGATGCATGCACCACCTTGTGTATCTGATTTATGTGGGTACTGGGGCATCAAACCTTTGTCCTTCCTAGGTTTGATTCCCCAGTACTCACATAAGCCAGATGCAAGGTGGTGCATGCGTCTGGAGTTCATTTGCAGTGACTGGAGGCCCTTGTGCACCAGTTCTCTATCTGCCTCTCTTTCTGTGTCCATCTCCCTTGCTCTCTAATAAATAAAATATTTTTTCAAAAAGTCTGGATTCTTAGGCTTTGCAAGCAAGTGCCTTAACCTGCCATCTCTCCAACGCAAAATAATTTTTTTTTACATGTGCATATTTACTGTTTATTATTCAAGATCTTGGTTCTGGTGATGAAAAGGTGAGGAAAAGTGATGTGAAGAAATTTCTGACTCCAGGATATTCAACCTCTGGCCATGTTGAATTATACACAGTAAGTTTGGGAAATGTTTTCATACTTGAACAGAGTTCTGTAGTGGGCAATTAAAAATAGGAATTCAAGATAAAATTTGATTTCTCTTACAGATAAGTGTGGAGAGGGGAATGTCTTGGGAGGAAGCAATCAAGATTTGGGCTGAGCTGACAGGACCAGATGATGGCTTTTACTTGTCACTCCAAGTATGAATTAGATTTTTCTCTAAATGTCTTTTTTTTAAATTAATTAATTATTTATTTTCTTGTTTGAGAGAGGGAGAATGTTTGTGCCATGTCCTCTAACCATTGCTAATGAACTCCTGTCCCATGTGCCACCTAGTGCATCCAGCTTTACATGGGTACTTGGGAATCAAACCTGGATCCTTTGGCATTGCAGCAAGGGCCTTAACTCTTAAGCCATCTTTCCAGTCCTCTAAATGTCATTTCTATATACAGTACATTCTCTTGGTTTTTTTTTTTTTTTTTTTTTTTTTTTTTTTTTTGAGGTAGGTTCTCTTTTTCCCAGGCTGACATGAAATTCACTATGTAATCCTAGCTTGGCCTGGAACTCAACAGTGATCCTCCTACCTAGGATTAAAGGTGTGCACCACCATGTGTGAATCATCACACCTGCCTGAGAATCTTCCTCTCCCCAATCCCCATGACAGGCCTCGGTTTGTGCTCCATAATCTCTGTCACCTGTTTCCCAGTGCTCAGATTGTTCAGTGGTCACATCGTCATCTGCAGGGTTCCTGGTGGGTTGGCCCGGGCATCCTTAAACCTCCTTCCATTCCCTCCTCACCTGTTGCTCTCTCCTTATTTCCTGTTTCAGGTCCCATGGTCCCACGTCACTTGCCACGTTGTCATAATCCTCTCAGTCTTCACACTAGCCGCATAGGGCTTGATCATATAAGAAAAATACTGCTGGATGTGGTGGCACACATACTTAATCCCAGCACTTGAGAGGCAGAGGTAGGAGGATCACCATGAGTTCAAGGCCACCCTGAGACTACATAGTGAGTTCCAGGTCAGCCTGAGCTAGAGTGATACCCTACCTCGGAAAAAAAAAAAAAATACTGCAGGTTCACTTAGGGCTACACCAGGGACTCAGGAGCACCCCGCCCTATTACTTCCTGCCTATCTTGTTCTACCCCAGCTACCCATAGCAAAACCCCAAGCCCACCCAAGAAGCCTAGCCCTATGCCCAGTAGTTTTTGGTGTGTTTTGTTTGTTTGTTTTGTTTTGTTTTGTTTTGTTTTGAGACCAGATCTCACTGTAGTGTACTTCAGGTTGTCCTTGAACTTCCTCTCTAGTGCATGAGTGTGCCATCATACCTGTTTCAAGTTTACAAGTGAGACTTGCTTCAAAAAATAAAGTTTAAGCCGGTTGTGGTGGCGCACGCCTTTAATCCCAGCACTCGGAAGGCAGAGGTAGGAGGATCACCGTGAGTTCGAGGCCACCCTGAGAATACAGAGTGAATTCCAGGTCAGCCTGGACTAGAGTGAAACCCTACCTCGAAAAACCAAAAATAAATAAATAAAATTAAAATAAAGTTTAAGATAATTATAAAAATAATAAAAATATTAGGCTTGAGGGGGCTAGAGAGGTTGCTCAGTGGTTAAAGGCATTTGCTTGGAAAAACTCTTGGCCTGGGTTTGCTTCCCAGTTCCTATGTAAAGCCATATGCATGAAGTGTTCCTTGTATCTGCAATTCATTTGCAATGTTAGGAGGCTCTTATGGGCCCATTTCTATCCCCCGTCTCTCACAAATGAGTAATATTAAAAAAAAAAAAAAAAACCCATGTGTGGTGGTGCACGCCTTTAATCCCAGCACTTGGGAGGCAGAGGTAGGAGGATCGCCATGAGTTCGAGGCCACCCCGAGACTACATAGTTAATTCCAGGTCAGCCTGGTCCAGAGTGAAACCCTACCTCGAAAAACCAAAAAATAAATAAATAAAACCAAGCTAATCATGGTGGTGCATGCCTTTAATCCCAACACTTGGGAGGCAGAGGTAGTAGAATGGCCATGAGTTCGAGGCTACCCTGAGACTACATAGTGAATTCCAGGTCAGCCTGAGCCAGAGTGAGACCCTACCTCAAAAAAAAAAAAAAAAAAAAAAATCAGTAAAACGAAAAGACCACAATCACACATTTAAACTTTAAAATGGTACAGGAGAAGCTGCTTAGTTCTAGCTAAAGATATTGAGGGCCAGGAGTGCTGGAACACGCCTTTAATTCCAGCACTCCGGAAGCAGAGGTAGGAGGATCACTGAATTCAAAGCCACACCAAAACTAGTGTGGATTATAGGTCAGCCTGGGCTGCAAGACCCTAGCTCTAAAAACAAAAATGATAAGCCAGGCATGGTGGTGCACGCCTTTAATCCCATGAGTTTGAGGCCACCCTGAGACTACCTAGTGAATTCCAGGTCATCCTGGACCAGAGTGAGACCCTACCTCAAAAAAAAAAAAAAAAAGATTAAGTTCCAGATCACAAGATTGCTTTTTTGTTGTTGTTTCCTGGTAGAGTTTCACTCTAGCACCATGACTGGGTGATTGTGGTCATTTTTAAAACGTTTTGTTGGCCAGGAGAGATTGCTTAGTGGTTAAGCGCTTGCCTGTGAATCCTAAGGACCCCTGTTCAAGGCTTGATCCCCCAGTACCCACATAAGCCAGATGCACAAGGTGGCGCATGCATCTGGAGTTTGTTTGCAGTGGCTGGATGCCCTGGTGCGCCCATTCTCTTATCTATCTGTCTGTCTCAAATAAGTTTAAAAAAATTTTTTTTTCTTAAACTTTATTGACAGCTTCCATAATTACAGACAATAAACCATGATAATTCCCTCCCCTCTCCTACTTTGTGGTTGTTTTTGACCACATATACACATATTTGTATTTACCTGTTACCCCCCCCCACACCCCCCCGCCACGAGACAGTCTTGCTCTAGCCCAGGCTGACCTAGAATTCACTGTGTTGTAAGGCATGCGCCACATGCTTGGCTCTGTTACTAACTTTTTTTTTTTTTTTAATTTGAGAGTGACAGAGTAAGAGACAGATAATGGCCACACCAGGGCCTCCACCCCAGTGCAAACGAACTCCAGATACATGCACCATTCTTGTGCATCTATCTTACATGGATCCTGGGGAATGGAGCCTTGAAATGGGGTCCTTAGGCTTAAGCTATCTCTCCAGGCCCCTCCCCTTTTTTTTTTTTTTTGTTGTTGTTGTTTTGTTTTGTTTTGTTTTGTTTTTTGGTTTTTCGAGGTAGAGTCTCACTCTAGCCCAGGCTGACCTGGATTTACTAGGTAGTCTCAGTGTGGCCTTGAACTCACAGCTGTCCTCCTACCTTTGCCTCCCAAGTGCTGGGATTAAAAGCGTGCCTGACCACGCCCAGCTTCTTTTGTTTGTTTTTTTGAGATAGTGTCTCCCTCAAGCCCAGGTTGACCTAGAATTCACTATGTAGTCTCATAGTGGCCTGAAATGCCACTACTTCTGCCTTCTGAGTGGTGGGATTAGAGGCATGTACCACCACACCTGGCTTATCTTTTAATGATTATATTTGATGATGTGATGGTATAAATACCAGGTTTCAATTGTACAGTATCAAATATTTGTTTTCTCAACTGTTGTTTTCATAGATAAGAAACAACAAGAAAACTGCCATATTAGTTAAAGAAGTGAACCCTAAGAAGAAGCTTTTCTTAGTTTACCGACCAAATACTGGGAAACAGCTCAAATTAGAAATTTATGCTGATCTAAAAAAAAAATATAAGAAGGTATTTACTTTTTGCATTTTACTTTATATAAAGACTAATGTAGTAGGAGTGGGTTATATAGGGTAGCTGTTTCTGTACATAAATGTACTTTGTTCTTGCTTGGTTGCTATTTCAAGAGCAATGTTTTGTTACACTGATGTCTTGGTGCTATAAGATGTTTTAAGATGATATTGTGAAACTGGATGTTGTGAGTTAAAGCAGCCTTCAGTGGCGAGGACAGGCCTATGATTGTTTAATCAAGGATGAATAGGAGACCCATGGTTCTGTCAGCTTTTTCTGTGTAGCGAGCACGGGACAGACCATATTGTTTGTCACCTTATCTATTTCTAGGAAATAGTAAATGCCCCTCTTTCCTAATATGACTTACAGGTTTTCCTCTTTGCTATGCCTATGTGTTCTTACTTCAAAACAGCTGTTACTCAGCTCTGAAAATTCAGCTACATAGGAGAGAAGATAACTTGGCAGAACTTTGTTGTTTTTAGGCAGGGTCTCACTCAAGTCCAGGCTGACCTGGAATTCACTATGTAGTCTCAGGATGGCCTCAAACTCACAGCAGTCCACCTACTTCTGCCTCCTGAATGCTGGGATTAAAGGTGTGTGCCATGGTGCTTGGCTCACAGTATATATTATTTTTTTCATTTATTTATTTGAGATAGAGACAGAGAGAAAGGTAGAAATCAAGGAAGAAAGAAGAATGAATACAGACCCACCAGGGTATTTGGCCACTGAAAACTCTAGAAGCATGAGTCACATTGTACCTCTGTCTTTACATAGGCACTGGGGAATAGAACCAGAGTGGTTAGGCTTTGAAAGCAGGCACCTTTAATTGCTGAGCCATCTCTCCAGCCAAAACTTCTTGAGTGGCTCTTTTTATTTCCCCTTAGGTAAGCCCAACAGCCTGCCTTTTTTTTTTAATGCAAACTCCAGACACATGTGCCCCATTGACACATGCTTGTGTCACTGTGCATTTGGCTTATGTTGGACCTGAAGAGTCAAACATGAGTCTTTTGGCTTTGTAAGCAAGCACTTTAACTGCTAAGTCATCTCTTGAGAATGACATTTTTTTAAACTCATCTAGTAGCTAGGACTAGGTTTTCTAGGACTAGGTTTTCTAAGGTGTTTTTTTTATTTAATTTTTTAATCTTTTATTGACAACTTTCATAATTATAGAATATAAACCGTGATAACTCCCTTCCCCCACTTTCCCCTTCACAAATCCACCCTCCATTATATCCCCTCCCACTCTCAATTAGTCTTTTAATTTGGTGTCATATTGTCCTCCTTTTTTGAGGGTCTTTTGTAGGTAGTGCTAGGCACTGCAAGGTCATGGATATTCATGCCATTTTGTGTCTGGAAAGTGCTTACAGTGCAGTTTGGTGAGCATAATATATGCATTTAGCCAGACAACAGCAGGCGTTAGATCCCCTAGGACTCATAACCTCTCCCGCCATAGACTTTTGACTAGTTTTTCAGTACTAGGTATGTATTCCGTCCCATGGAGTAGGCCTCCAGTCCAATTAGAGAACTTTTGGTTGGTTCCCCCATAACAGACATACCAGTAGTGGACCTGATTGTCCTGCAATATCCACTACTGTTTTTCACCACAGATGACTTCTCTCCCATAGTGCTGAATGCAGTGTAGATTTTTCCTGCTTTCTGTCAGCTTGTCTACAGGGAGGAGGTTTACAGCCAAAGCATGTAAGAGTCTTCAGCAATAGGGTCTTACCATCTATTTCTTTTGGTCAACCAAGAGCCTTGGCAATGGCTGGTAATGTTTTAGGTCAACAGGGACCTCTCTGGCCAACAACTCACTGGTCTCTATCTCTAGGTGTTTTTATAATTTGGCTGATGGTAGCGTTAGTGACAAGATGAGTTATCCAAATTCTGCTTTAATGAATTTCTTTTTTATCTTTATAGGTAGTCTCAGATGATGCCTTGGCACACTGGTTAGAGCAGTACAACTCATCTGCAGATACTTGTACTCATGCTTACTGGTTAGTAGATCATGTTTTTTTAAATTATGATTTTTTTAAATATGTTATTTATTTGAGAGAAAGAAAGAAAAAAAAAGAGGCAGATAGAGAGAGATTGGGCACACCAGGGCCTCAAGCCACTGCAAGTGAACTCTAGATGCATGCACCACCTTGTGCATCTGGCTTATGTGGGTCCTGGGGAATTGAACTGAGGTCCTTTAGCTTTGCAAGCAAACGCCTTAACTGCTAAGCCATCTCTCCAGCCCTCATACATATTTCCAAAGCATAATCAAGATTTCAACACATACATTTTTTTCTGTTTGGGAAGAGGTCTTTGTATGTATCCATAATGAACTCAGACTCCCTCTGCTGACCATGCAGGCCTCAGATATGTGGTAATCCTCCTGCCTCTGGGTCCTGAATGTTAGGATTACTGGGCTGTCATGCCCGGCTCAACATACCTTCATTATTTACTGTAAGCAAATAAACAAGGCAGCTGTTAGAAGGCATAGTTCACTTCATCGGAAATAATGTTGGAGGGACTTGAGGCACAGCTAAACAGCTAAAAGCAATTGCCTATCAAGCCAACTGCCTGGGATTCCAATTCCTAGTACCCATATAAAGCCAGACATACAAAGTGGTGCAGTGGCAGGAAGCTCTGATGAGTCCCCCCCCACACACACACAGATAAATAGACTTAAATAATATAAAAACATTAAAATAAGAAACAATGCTAGAGGCTTCACATGGTGGTGCATGCCTTTAATAATAGCCTTTGGGTAATTCAAAGCCTTATTCAGATACATTAAGGGCTACATGAGATGCCAGTCATAGTGGCACATACCTTTAATCCCAGCACTCGGGAGGCAGGGGTAGGAGGATTGCCATGAGTTCAAGGCCACCCTGAGACTACATAGTGAATTCCAGGTCAGCCTGAGCTAGAATGAGACCCTACCTTGGGGGAAAAAAACAACAAAAACAAGAGACTGTCTCAAGGCTGGTAGGAGAGTTCCAACATCCAAGGTTATCCTCTGACCTCTACCTATGTTCTGCGGCACATACATCATAAACAAATAATAAAACTGATGCTGACTATAAATATATTTTATTATTATTACTTGTTTATTAGAGAAAGAGGAAGAGAGAATTTGTGCATCTGGCTTTACATGGGTACTGGGGAATTGAACCTTTGTCAGGCAAGCACCTTAACCACTAACCCATTTCTCCAGGCCTATAAAGATATTTTAATTTAAGTATTTTAAGATTAATTTAATTTTATTTACTCATCTATTGAGAGAGAATGGGCATACCAGTGCCTCCAGCCATTGCAAATAAACTCCCAGACACATGTGCCACCTTGTGCATATGGCTTTATTTGGTTATTGAGGAATCAAACTTGGGTCATTTGGCTTTGTAGGCAAAAACTTTGACTGCTAAGCCATCTCTCAGCCATATGTGTTCATTTATTTATTTGAAAGAGAGAAGTGATGGGTGCCCCAGGTCTTCTAGTCATTGCAAAGAACACCAGTCACATGGGCCACCTTGGGCCTCTGTCTTACATGGGTTCTAGGGAATTGAACCTGGGTCCTCAGGCTTCTTAGGCAAGCACTTTAACTGCTAAGCCATCTCTTCAGCCTTCTTTATCAATTTTGAAAAACCACTTCAGCATAACATGCTGATAACTCTCTTTTCTCAGTTCTTAAGTTTCTGTGTGGCCTTTTTTTTTTTCCCTTGGTTATGTACTTAGGCTTTCTCCACTAATCTGATTTAGAATAGTGTACCTTCCCGTGTGATTATGTAGAAACAACAGGATGAGTTTTAGCAAGCATTACCACAATAAGAAAGTTAAGCTAGCCAGGCATGGTGGCACACGCCTTAAATCCCAGCACTCCGGAGGCAGAGGTAGGATGATCACAGCGAGTTTGAGGCCACCCTGAGAATACAGAGTAAATTCCAGGTCAACCTGGGTTAGAGTGAAACCCTACATCAAAAGGAAGAGAGGGAGGGAGGGAAGGAAGAGAAGGGAAGGAAAAGGAAAAGTTAGGAAGTTGAAGCTGGCCATGGTTGCGCACACCTTTTTTAAATATATATTTTATTTTTATTTATTTATTTGAGAAAGAGATACATAGGCATAGACAAAGAGAGAGAAAGAATGAGATGTGCCCCTTTGTGCATCTGGCTTACGTGGGTACTGGGGAATCGAGATTCGAACCAGGGTTCTTAGGCTTCACAGGCAAGTGCTTAATCAATAAGCCATCTGTCCAGCCCGGTTGTGCACACCTTTAATCCCAGCACTTGGGAAGCAGAGGTAGAAGGATCACCCTGAGTTTGAGGCCACCCTGAGACTACATAGTGAATTCCAGGTCAGCCTGCACAAAGAGAGGTAGGGAGGGAGGAAGGAAAGAAGGGAGGAGAAAAAAATCGATATTTAGGTTTCTAAAAATTATAAATAGGCTGGTAGTGGTGGCACACTCCTTTAATCCCAGCACTCAGGAGGCAGAGGTAGGTGGATAGCCATGAATTTGAGGACAGCTTGAGACTATATAGTGAAATCCAGGTCAACCTTAGCTAGAGTGAGACCCTACCTTGAAAAACTGAAAGAAAAAGAAAGGAGGAGGGAAGGAGGGAAAGAAATTTTTGTGGCAAGCATTTGTAATCCCAGCCACATCTATGGGTGAGAAGGGAAGCAGAGACAATTAAGTCTACTAGACAGCCAGGGTTCAGGTAGCCTCGTTAAAATAAAAAAAAAAGTAGTAGCAAACATCATTAGACTTTGCCTCAAAGGAAGTGTGCATTGTTAACACAAAGGCACTTTGCACTCATACCTATCATAAACATCAAAAAATAAATACACAGCAGCTGGAAGGATGGTTCAGCTTTTAAAGGCACTTGTTTGCAAAGTCTGATTGCCTGGGCATGTGCCAGCACACTCAGCTCAACTGTCTTTTTTTTTTTTTTTTTTTGAGAGAGAGAGTCAGGAGAGAGAATGGGTGCGCCAGCAGCCTCTCAGTCTCTGTGAACAAACTCCAGATGTATGCGCCCCCTTGTGGGTAAGTGCGGCATTGTGCCCTTGCATCACTTTGTGTCTGGCTAAACGTGGGACCTGGAGAATGGGTGTTCTTAGGCTTAGCAGGCAGGCGCCTTAACCGCTAAGCCATCTTTCCAGCCCTTTTTGTTCTCCAGGACCCACATAAACCAGATGCACAAGGGGGTGCATGTGTCTGGAGTTTGTTTGCAGAGGCTGGAGGCCTCTCTCTTTCTGCTTCTCTCTCTCAAATAAATAAATAAATAAGTAAATAAATAAATAAATAAAATATATTTAAAAAAAAAGAAAAGGCCAGGTGGTGCATGCCTTTAATTCCAGCACTCTGGTCACTTAGGTAAGAGGATCATTCAAGGCCACTATGAAATTACATGGTATTCCAGGTCAGCCTAGGTACAGTGAGACCCTACCTCGAAAAACCAAAAAAAAAAAAAATAATAATAATAATAATACAAGTTAGGACAGCAGTTACAGGTACTTGCTTATGAAACTGCTGCCTTGTGTTTGATTCAGATGCACTGAGCGGTGCTGGAGTCTGTAGTTTGTGTGCCAGGGAAAATGGCCCAGATGTGCTCCACATTTTTTTTTCTCTCTCTCCCATAAATAAATATTAAGGTAATATTAAGTCAAATCCCAATTTCCTTGGTTCCATCCCCCAGAACCCACATAAAGCCAAATGCAAAGTAGCATATGGAAGTCGGGCATGGTGGCACATGCCTTTAATCCCAGCACTTAGAAGGCAGAGGTAGGAGGATCACCATGTGTTGGAGGCCACCCTGAGACTACATAGTTAATTCCAGGTCAGCCTGGACTATAGTGAGACCCTACCTCGAAAAACCAAAATAATAATAATAATAATAATAATAAAAGCATATGGTGCTGGAGAGATGGCTTAGCAGTTAAGGTGCTTGCCTGCAAAGCCTAAAGACCCAGTTTAGATTCTCCAGGTCTCATGTAAGCCAGATGTGTCTGGAGTTTGTTTGCAGTGACTAGAGGCCCTAGTGTGCCCATTTTCTCTCCCTTCCTCTCTATCTCTTTGTTTGTCTCTCTCTCTCTCTCTCTAATAAGAAAAATATATATATTGTAAGTTGGGTGTGGTGGTGCCTCCCAGCACTCGGGAGGCAGAGGTAGGAGGATCGCTGTGAGTGCGAGGCTACCCTGAGACTACATAGTGAATTCCAGGTCAGCCTGAGCTAGAGTGAGACCCTACCTCGAAACACCCCCCCCAAAAAAAATTATATATATAGGCTGGAGAGATGGCTTAGCAGTTAAGGCATTTGTCTGCAAAGCCAAAGGACTAAGATTTGATTCACCAGGACCCACGTAAGACAGATGCACAAGGTGGCACATGTGTCTTTAGTTCGTTTGCTTTGGCTGGAGGCACTGGCTCGCCCATTCTCTCTGTCTTTCTCTGTCTCTCTCTCTGTGACTCTCAAATAAATAAATGAATGAATAACTTTAAAAGAATTTTAAGGGGGGGTGAGTAACAACTCAAGTCTAATTCCCACATAAAGCCAGATGTACAAAGATGTTTGCATCTGGAGTTTATTTGCAGTGGCAATTTTTTTTTAATTAAAAAAAAATTTTTTTTTAATTTTGGAGAGAGAGACAGAGGGAGACAGATATAGAATGGGCCCGCCAGCAGTCTCAGCTGCTGAGAACGAAATCCAGATGCGTGTGCCCCCCTTGTGGGCAAATGCGGCATTGCGCCCTTCCGTCACTTTGCATCTGGGTAAACATGGGACCTGGAGATTGGAACCGGGTTCTTAAGGCTTAGTAGGCAGGCGCCTTAACTGCTAAGCTATCTCTCCAGCCCTGCAGTGGCAATTTTTATATGTGTGTGTGTCTCATTGTCAGCTTCTTGTTACTGGATGAACCTCCAAACCAGACACAGTTTATAGGAGCAACACGATTTACTGAAGCTTACAGATCCATGGGAAGTTCTGTAATTGAGAAAGACACTGATCTTTCACAGGTCCACGCAGAGAGAAATACCACCAGCAGCACCATAAGCAAGCACACTCCTGGAACCACAAGCAGAGCTTAAGTTTTCTGCATATTTTAGGCTAGAATTTCAGATCAGATCCCAAACACACCTTAGGGCTAGGATCTGCCCACAGTGACATCTCCAGCTATGTGAGCTTTCTACTAGACCTTGCAAACCCATGTGTTCATATACGTATGTGTATGCATATTTTTTCCTCCTGTCTTTTCCCAGGCGTGGCAATTGCAAAAAAGCCAGTTTAGGATTGGTTTGTGAAATAGGCCTTCGTTGCCGCACATACTACGTGTTATGTGGCTCAGTACTAAGTGTCTGGACAAAAGTAGAGGGCGTTCTTGCCTCTGTCAGTGGCACGAATGTGAAGATGCAGATAGTGCGGCTAAGAACTGAAGATGGACAACGAATTGTAGGTGAGCCTAATTTTTGTTTTGATTTTATGTTAGGGAAAGTCAGATCTTGCATCTGCCACCACACCAGGCTTTTTGTTTGGTTTTGGTTTTGCTTTTTGAGGTAGGGTCTCGCTGTATCCCAAACTGACCTGGAATTCACTATGTAGTGTCAGGGAAGCTTCGAACTCATAGTTATCCTCTTACCTCTGCCTTCCAAGTGCTGGAATTAAAGGTGTATACCACCATGCCTGGCTCTATTGTTTATTTTAAGGCAGGGTCTCTCTGTAGTCCAGTCTGTCCTTCAACTCAAAGTACTCTCCTACCTCCAACTCCCAAGAGCTGGAATTAAAGGCGTGTGCCACCCTACCTGGCTGCTTGCATAGTTTTAAAGAGCTGAGCATTTAGCCGGGCGTGGTGGCGCACGCCTTTAATCCCAGCACTCGGGAGGCAGAGGTAGGATCGCCGTGAGTTCGAAGCCACCTTGAGACTGTATAGTAAATTCCAGGTCAGCCTGAGCTAGAGTGAGACCTTACCTTGAAAAACAAAAAACAAACAAACAAACAAAAAAAAAAACTGAGCATTTGAAGAGGAAAAGTGCTGTATTCTATCTTTGGTTCCATCATTGGTATTAGACTAGATGTGCCATGTGCTGGGGGCTTGAGATGCACCGTTAAGGGACCAGGCTG
The DNA here is from genome assembly GCA_036365145.1 of Orientallactaga sibirica. NCBI lineage: Eukaryota > Metazoa > Chordata > Mammalia > Rodentia > Dipodidae > Orientallactaga > Orientallactaga sibirica. The sequence continues at coordinate 25,387,426 of JAEOAD010000026.1, read as the reverse complement.
TGTGTTAGTGTTACATGCTCATCATCTAATATTTGTGTGAAGTTGGCTTATTTTGTTTTTGTTTTTTTTTTCATGTGAAAATGTAGAATATGGTAACTTTTCTGCTGGATGCAAGTATAGATTCTTTTTGTTCATTACAGGTTTGATCATTCCGGCAAATTGTGTGTCTCCTCTAGTAAATCTCCTATCAACTTCAGACCAATCTCAACAGCTTGCAGTCCAACAAAAACAGCTGTGGCAGCAGCATCACCCACAGAGCATCACCAACTTAAGCAATGCATAAAGAGCAGACAGGTTTCAACACGAATATATCTAAAGTGCTGTGAGAGCATATCACTTGCATAAAAATCAGGGACAGTTTCCAAAGAATTATATATATATTTTTTTCAGTTGTGCTCTCTCTAGTTAATTTGGGGGGATAAGGACAAACCTGGAATAGGTAGCAAAACTGAAACTCAGCAGTGCTGATCATGATACGTATGTCTTTCCTTTTGCTCCCCTTGGGGCTTCCTGTTCGCTTCTACTTTGGGTGAGCAGAGGGGATGTGTGTGTGGGTGTATGTCAGTTTGTCTGAGTTTGTTAAATGCTACAAAAACCACAGTTGGTTCAAAATGCTTGGAACTTCCCAAACTGACTTTGCTGTTATGTTATACAGTGCTCAGGGTTAACGCAGTACATCCATGTCATTGCTGTGGGAATTATTCCCGATGCATGTGTTTCAAGTCTATAAATACAGGAGAAAATATCTATTAGTTTCTTTTTCCAACTTAATAGGTTTACTAAAGCATGAAATGAAAGGTTGCATATCATGCGTTCAGGTTCTTTTGTAGTTTGCGTTCTGACAGTGCATGTCTTTGAAAGCATGCGTAAACAAGATTAACACAGAAGTCAAGTATTGGAGAGAAAAATTTGTAATGTACAGCATTGGTTATTGCATTTTATAGTGTTTATACCTGGGTATTGCTTCGAACCATTCAGCTCTACTTCTCTCTTGCCCCAGGCTTCTTGTCACGTAGTAAGTACATACCCTTCTTTGTGATAAAAAGTTAATTTTAATGTGTTAATAGTATTCCTAATTTGTGCTGCAAAAATGGCTATAAGCCTTTCCTTAAAGTTACATTTCTCTGACTTAACGATAGTTAAGTTCACTTAGCTTCCATTTTGCAACAATCTTTTTTACTTCATTATCAGAATCTGCTTTGTCACTCAAACCAGAAACTACTTGAGTTGTAAACTAGACAATAAGAAAACACTTGCGGGTTCTGCTGTATTATTTTTTATTTTTTTGTTATTGTTGTTACTCAGTAACTTGAATATTCTTTAATGTGTTGTAAGACATTGTAGAGTTTATCTCAAGCTGTTAAAAATGGTAATGTACAAATGTGAATAGACACTTATCTATAACATGGGTAAGTTTTGTTTCGCCTATAATAGATGTTTATAAAAACAAGTGAGGGGACAATTGGTCTTTTCATTTCTATTTCTCTTTTTTTTTTTTTTTCCTTTGCTTGCACAGGTTGCACTAATGAAAAAATTGAGATTGTATAAATCTGGTTAAAAGCTGCAAGATACCAGAATCTTGTGGATGTTGAATAAAAAAGTTATTATACTAATGAAGTGGACTCTTGTTTAGGCCCTCACTGGGGACTTCCAGACATAGTCTAACAGGGACAGTGTTGAATTTGGTGTAGATTTAGCATCCTGGGTAGATTTAGAGTCTGTCTGGCTTAAATCCCCCTCTTAAAATCTGAGGTGATACTGAGGAACAACAAAAATGATGGTACTTTAGAATCTTTTCAAGTTGAATTGTTCTCTCTGGAACTTTTTAACCTTCTCAAAGAATTGAATAGGTTGTGTCTTAATGATAGAAACCTGATGGGCTTGGGGGCTTTAATCATCTTGTGTTCTTTAAGCTTCTGTTTGGTTAAGTTACCATAAAGTCTCTTTGGATTTATTTATTCTTAGTGCCTGACAGAACAAAGTGAGAATAATTGCTGTTGTTGGGCGCATTTGGCCCAGTGGATGCAACTTTTATCCTCAGCCCATAATAGCTCAGGCAATGATCATATGCATATCAAGCAATGTGCTGATCAGGGCCACTAGATCCAGCTGGCAGTCACCTTCAGCAAGGCATCTCAGTGTATTTGATTTTTAAACTTGTGGTCCATTCAGCTCTCTTTGCCATACTAAGGTGAGGCTGATTGAGGAAGGGCTGCATGACTCACTTGCTTCCTCCCCTGAAGGATGCTCTCACCTTTTCCTATTGAGGAAGGTACCTGTTGTAGTGCATCCTGGTTTTTAAGGTGCTTTCACAGCAGCAGTAGAAGGACCCCTTTGGCATGCAGTAGTGAACACCCCTCTCTATGATGATGTAGGGTTTATTCCTTGGAGCAGCCATCTTGATGTAGAGTGATCTATATGAGCTCTGTTCTGTGTAGAACACATTTTTTTGTTGGTTCTTAAAAAACAAAGGCCACAAATATTAGGTATCTGGAAGCCCTTAGACAACAGACTTCAAAATGGCAAGCAGAGTGGGTGGATAGCAGTTAAGGTGCCACATGCTGTGGTTCGTGTGCAGCACCTGGAGATTATGCCCCATCTCCTCTGGGGAATAGTTGTTGTCTTCATACACTGTGTCCCCCACAAAAGGCAGACTAGGGCAATACCTTGCAGAGTCCCAGCATTTAGGGGCTTCTGTTGAAGACCAAGTCTTCACAGCAGCGAATGAGTACAGAAGGTCTATCTTTCGCAGGTTCTAAACGTCTGCACCCAGAGGCCTTGTTCAAGGCAACCCACCAAAGGTCTCTTGAGCCTCTGCAATGCCTTTTCTCCCATTTAGCAATATGGCTCTGAGAAGGACAACTCGAGTATGAGTCATGTCAGTGTTTTCAGAGTTTACAGTGCTGATTATGCTGAAAACCACACCCAGTCCAGTGCTGGTCAGATGTGATGCCTGGGGAAGTCATGGTCCCCTCATTCAGCCACCTCTGTGTCACGTGGTCTCTGTCCTCAGTTTAATTATTGTTCAGATAAGCTCAGTAGTACAGACAGAAAAGTATTAAGGTATTTCTTTAAACACAATTTGATCAATAAGCTAGATGTGCTAAGCAATTAATTCTTTATGCTATGACATTTCAGACACAACTAGTTTCTTTTTACATGTTTATAAGTTAGCAAGAACTTGCATCTAAAGCACTGTAGGGGTGTGTGTGTGTGTGTGTGTGTGTGTGTGTACACATTTATATTTATTCTTTCTCAGTTAATTAGCACTTGAGAAACTTTTGAGTTGCTGTGGTAAGTGTTTTGGTTTTAGTTTGCTCTATCTGTATTGATAAAAATTCTAGATTACCAAGCTCCAGAGGACTGTAACATTATAGAGCCTCAATTTTTGGCTGTAGACCCTGGAGTATTTATTACTGGTCTTCATATCAGGGCATCATTTAGCTGTGTCAGGGAGCCCTTTCCCCTAGTCTCCCATTTTTCATTTTAGCATGAGGGCAGCACATTGCTGCATCTCACTTTATGAAAGCAGGTATAAAAGTTCCCTTTGAGGCCTTATCCAGGCACTCGGTTTTAAAGATGGGCCTGAGCAGTGTATAGCAGTTTCTGAGAATGGTCTTATGACGAGCTGCTGTCAGTCTGGGACCCATAAGGTGAATGTTCACTTCTGGCAAAAGAAACTGCTCTGATGATAGTGTGTTGACTGCCCTTCCTGTGTTTGTGGTCTCTGGGTCATCACAACCCTCCATGCACATGTGCTCAGGCACACTGCTGTTGAAATGGACCAAGCATTCCATGTTCTAGCTACAGCTAAAAGAAAAAACCATTTGCAAGAAAATTGTTTATTTAAAGCCAATTGTCCAGTATAAATGCAGTGTCTTTTAAGTAAGAGAAAAACATATAGATGGCCTGCAACTCAAGTTAGATAGCAGTTTGTAACTGAATGTGGTAAAACCCAAACCTACCCTCTAGTTTTATGCTGTACTTATGTGTGTACATACATGTATATATAGAAATGTGAGTTCTTTTAAATTCTGACTGTAAATAGTTTTTGTAAATGGGACCCCATGCTCTTCACTTGTTCTTTTCCTTATTTATTCTTTTCTCTACTTCACCTATGGAGCATCTTAGTACCTTTTTTAAAACTTAGGAATCTATGAAGAAGTTTTTAGTTGAGTTTGCTCATGTATTTTAGAATCAGTTTTGCATCTTTGCTATAGAATTCCCGTCAGTTTTTGTGTTACATTTTCAACATGCTGATTGTGCTTTGCATTGGGAGAATGTACTTGTGTCATTTCTGAGGCTGTCATTATCTGACTAGTGCTCATTTGTGTCCTTTGGAAGCTACACTGAGTCTGATGTTTTCACATTTAAAGGAATGCTTTCCAAGACTTTCTTTAAGCTCCTCTAACTTCTTCAGTGCATTTGTGGTCAATTAGCTCTTTGGGAACCTGATTTTTCCAAACTTCAGTTGAGGCTTGCTCCAAGTCTCTCAGTCCTGGCTCTCTGCATAGCAGAAATGGCTTACAGGTTAGAACAGTGGCTCCTGGACTGTCACTATTGCAGCAGTTGCTTGTGTGTATTGGAGAAGTTAGGCCTATAGTTTCAGTCCTTAATTAGCAGTGGGAAATGGCCTTTGCAACAAGCAGAGGTAATCTACTTTGTTTTATCTTGTCAAGGATACTCATAGCAGGCAGGAGACACACCTGATAGAGGATTGTCAGGTGACCTTAGAGAATGTGCATTAGGGAACAGTTGTCCTTCAAAGGACATCACCAACCCTGCCGTGGATACTGCTTCAGCACAGACCAGTTCAGGGTGGGAGGGCAGTGGGCAGTAACCCATGGAAGGATTCTTCAGTGGGTCAGCTATTCTCTACCCTGTGCTGGGGACTTGGTCTTCACCAGATCAGCCATAAGTTGAGACACTGTGCTAAAGTTGAGGCATTCTGCTTGATTAGCATTGGTAGGTGAGGCCCAGGGATGACTTAGGGAAGTGCTGGTGATCCTTACTCAGAATGCAAATGTGGGAATTTTGTTTACACATCTTGCACCCTCAAGAGAATGTCATCTGTAATAATGTTAGGGAAGGGTGTTGGGAATTCTTCTTGGGCCTTTGATTCATGTTCAAGGTTTGCTATTACCATTTAACCTCTGTAGGCTTGTTGACACTTTGAATGTTGTGTGCATTTGTCTTGGGAACTCAGTTTGTCATGACTTTGGTGCATGCAACATCACTTCAGCTGCATTCTCCTCTCCCGCTCTTTTACTCTGGTGCCCACAGCATAGCTGATCTGTGGCTTGTAGCCACAGTATGGATGTGTCAGGGCACAGTCAAGGCAAGAATTCTATAGAAAACAGTTAATTGTAGATTCACCCATTTAGGACGCAGTCAGGTAAGGGATGGAGGGTCCTTTTTGATTCTTGAACTTCAGGTCTTCTCAGGTCGCTTGTAGAGATTGCACCCAGCCTTTCTACACCAGACACTTTGGCCCAGACACCATCCTGATGCCCTGGTGTGCGTATGTGAATGCTGAGGCTTTGCTCCTGTGACAGTGGCACTGAAGAGGGTAAAGAAGCTTGACCCTGTCTTAGGCCCCGCTCCTAGGGCCCAGGGAGCACAGTGCAATCTCAGCACTTTCGGGAACAGTCATCCTGTTCATGGTTTTTAACTGACTTTGCAAACTGCTGAGACTGTTTTTAATAATCACTGTGTCCACCATCAACCACGAGAGGTACGGAGGGGTATGCTGCAGCTGTGCAATAATCTTGCCAGGTTCTACCTCCTTGCACAGAGGGTATTCTCTATGTAGGCACAGATTTTCCTCCTAAGCTGACATGGTGCGTTGGAGACAACAAAGCTAGATGTGAACTCTCGGGCGGTTCTTGTTCTTCCATCTCCATTTTTGAGTCACTATGTGCAGGAACGTCTGTCGGAATGAAGGGTGTGCACCATTATCATGACACCATGCTGCTGCCTTCAGACTGTCCTAGGAACTCGCTCCCAAGTGTCCAAAATTGAGTGTTCCCGCTGTTTTGATATGTAACTTTCAAAATCAGTCTCATGCAATAAAAGTGTGCTGGCTACATTTAGCAGGTTTATTCTTGCAAGTAAATGGTCAACCATGAAGCAACAGATTCTGTACTTGGGCTTTTGTTGTCTTGGTTTTTGTTTTTGTTTTGTTCTGTTTTTTGTAAGATTCTTAAATAAATTAAAATAAATTCACTTTTGTGTGCTTTTGGTCTGTGTTTGGAATATCTGTTCCCCTGTGTCATTGTTACCTTAACCCACTTAGAGGTCTTATTTTCCCTGGCAAGGGTGGGTTTTTGTTGTTGTTGTTGTTTTGTTTTGTTTTGTTTTTGTTTTTGTTTTTGTTTTCAAGGCAGGGTTGCTCTAGCCCAGGCTCACTCAGAATTCACTATGTAGTCTCAGGGTGGCCTTGAACTCACAGTGATCTTCCTACCTTGGTCTCACAAGTACTAGGATGAAAGGCATGCACCACCACATCTGGCAGTGATGACACCTTTAATCTCAGCACTCATGCCTTGTTTCAGGTGAACTTTTTTTTTGGAGAGAGACACAGAGAGAGGGAGAGGGAGACAGAGAATGGGCGCGCCAGCTGCCTCTCAGCCGCTGCAAACAAACTCCAGATGCGTTTGCGCCATTGCATCACTTTGCATCTGGCTAAATGTGGGACCTGGAGATTGGAACTCACATTCTTAGGCTTAGTGGGCAGGTGCCTTAACTGCTAAGCCATCTCTCCAGCCCTCAGATGAATTTTTTTTGCTCATAAACTATGAGTCTTTTTTTTTTTTTTTTTTTTTTTTTTTTTGGTTTTTCGAGGTAGGGTCTCACTCTGGTCCAGGCTGACCTGGAATTAACTATGTAGTCTCAGGGTAGCCTCGAACTCTCAGCAATCCTCCTACCTCTGCCTCCCGAGTGCTGGGATTAAAGGCGTGCGCCACCACGCCCGGCAACTATGAGTCATTTTAAGCTAGGTGTGGTGACAGCTTTCATCACTTGAAAGACTTGAGACAGAGCTAGGAGGATTACAGTGAATTCTAAGCCACCCTGAGACTACATAGTGAATTCCAGGTCAGCCTGGGTTAGTGCAAGACCCTACCTCAAAACAACAAAATTTAGTTTTGTTTCTTATTTTTAAAGAATTGGGGCTTTATAAGTAAGTATGATTTAGGCCCTGCTCTGTTCACATTAAGGCATAGTTATTCTGATAATGGGGGAAACTGAGCAATCATGGGAATTAAAAACCTAAGGAGGAGCTAGGCATGGCGGCATATGTCTTTAATCCCAGCATTCGGGAGGTGGAGGTAGGAAGATCGCTATGAAGTTCAAGGCCAACCTAACAATACATTGTGAATTCCAGGTCAGCCTGGGCTAGAGTGACACCCTACCTTGAAACCACCACCCCCCCCCAAAATCTAAGGAGGTGATGGCTCACTCTAGATAGAAGGGAGTGGGGCTCGTTGATGGTTGAATAAGGATTGTCCAGAAGTCTCAGCTAGTTAGAATTGGGACTAGGTGGGAGAGGATACCACCATCCTGCCTTCTTCATATCCTCATAGCATCCTAGCAGTGTAAGTGCCTTTGCTTACAGATGAGACTGATACAGAAGGCAGGAACCTGTGAGGCTAGGACAAATAGTGTGTCCAGGTCAGCAGTCAGCTCTACTATTCAGGTGGGCTTGGGAACAAGAGTGGATTTTTGTTTTGTTTTTCGAGATAGGGTCTCACTCTAGCCCAGACTGACCTGGAATTCACTATGTAGTCTTAGGCTGGCCTCAAATTTATTTTTTTAAATTCTTTCTTAAAGATTTGTTTTTATTTACTTATTAGAGGGAGAGAGAAAATGAGAATGGGCATGTCAGGGCCTCTAGCCACTGCAGACGAACTCCAGATGCATGTGCCCCTTCTGCATCTGGTTTATGTAGGTCCTGGGCAATCAAACCAAGGTCCTTTGGCTTTGCAGGCAAGCACCTTAACGACTAAGCCAACTCTCTAGCTCCCTTATTTAGTTTTTGAAGCAGTCTCACTCTAGCATAGGCTTACTTAGAACTCCCTCTGAGTGCCTGGCTCTGCCTGTACCCTGTGTGTGTGTGTGTGTGTGTGGTTTTGAGGTAGGGTCTCACTCTACCTCAGGCTGACCTGGAATTCACCATGTAGTTTCATGCTGGCTTCGAACTTACGGCAATCCTCCTACTTCAAATAATAATAATAAATAAGCCTGGTATGGTGGTGCTCGCCTTTAATCCAGCACTCGTGAGGCAGAGATAGGATCACCATGAGTTTGAGGCCACCCTGAGACTACATAGTGAATTCCAGGTCAGCCTGGGCTAGAGTGAGATCCTACTTCGAAAAACAAATAAATAAAATAAAAACTATTCAGGTAGGATGGTACATATCTGTAGTCCCAGTCTTGGTTGGCAAAGGCTGGAAAATCTAGTTGGGAGTTCAGCCTAGCCTACACAGTGAGTTCAAGGCTATCTTGAACTACAAAGCAAGACCTTATCTCCCAAACAAAACTACTGTGAGTGTAACTGTATAAAGCCCTAGGTTCAATCCTCACTGCCACCAAAAAACCTTGAATAACTGTAATAAGTTGAATATTAGCAAGAAATGCAAGACCAGTTATCACAGAGAACCTCTGCCATCACCACTGAGGTTTTTTTTTTTTTTTTTTTTTTTTTTTTTTTGGTTTTTCAAGGTAGGGTCTCACTCTGGTTCAGGCTGACCTGGAATTAACTATGTAGTCTCAGGGTGGCCTCGAACTCTCAGCAATCCTCCTACCTCTGCCTCCCAAGTGCTGGGATTAAAGGCGTGCGCCACCACACCCGGCTGAGGTTTTTTTTAATATTTATTTGAGAAAGAGAGATAAAGAAATAGGCAAGTAGAGAGAATGGGCACACCAGGGCCTCCAGCCACTGCAAACGAACTCCAGATGTGTGCGCCACCTTGGGCATCTGGCTTACATGGGTCCTGGGGAATCGAACCTGGGCCTTTGGCTTTGCAGGCAAGTGCCTTAACCTCTCCATCTCTCCAGCCCACACTGACTTTTTATGCAATAACTACATTACTTTGGTCTCATTCTCCTTTGTGTTTTCTGACCTCAAGTCGCCTTGCCGCCTGGTCTAAGTCTCTGCTGTTGACATTTGGCTCTAATCATTCTTTGGGTTGGGGCCCCTGGGGGTGGGGGGGAGGCGGTCCTGAGGTTTAGCAGCATCACTGGCTAGCACACCCACCAGATCCCAATAGTGATGTTCCTTCCCCTAGTTGTGACAACTTAATGTCCCACGAGGGGCCAGACCATCCTTGGTTGTGAACCATTGCCCTAGACAAGTAAAAGCTCATGTGTATCTGCATGTGTACAAGCATTTGTGGGTGTGCATTTCTCAGAGGACAAATCTCATGAACAAAGGGCGCCACCCCTGAGACAGCAAATACAATGCTAACCGGCTGACAGTTTGGAAGATGTACAATATAATTTCCATAAGTATGAATATTTATCAGCTAGTCATTTGAGAGCATGATGTAAAGAAGCCATCTGTGGAGGCCTTTATGGAGAGAACAGCTAAAAGAAATGTGCAAAATACTTATTTTTAGTCCGATTCTGCAAGTTGCTTTCCTCTTTTGAAAGCTGCCCACTCTGGTGTCAAGTGCACACTGGGTTAGGAGAGGCAAATGCCACTGTTGGCTCCAAATTATCAAATTAGAGTGACATCAGTGTCATACAAAAGTATGGTACCTAATTTTTTTTAAGTTTTATTTGCAGTCAGAGAGGTAAAGGGAGGAAGGGAGAATGGGTGTGCCAGAGCCTTTTGCTACTGCAAATGAACTCCAGATGAATGTGCCACTTTGTGTATCTGGTTTTATGTGGGTACTGGGGATCAAACTTGGGCTGGCAGGTTTTGCAAGTAAGCGCCTTTAACTGCTGAGTCACCTCTCCAGCCCAAATGTTTTTTTTTTTTTTGGTTTTTCGAGGTAAGGTCTCACTCTGGCCCAGGCTGACCTGGAATTAACTACGCAATCCCAGGGTGGCCTTGAACTCACGGCAATCCTCCTACCTCTGCCTCCTGAGTGCTGGGATTAAACCAAATTCTTTTTTTTAAAAAAATTATTTACTTGAGAGGAGAGAGAGAGAGGGGAGTGGGAGAGAGAATGGGCGTGTCAGGGCCTCCAGCCACTGCAGATGTACTCCAGATGTGTGTGCCACCTTGTGCATCTGGCCTCACATGGGTCCTGGGGAATTGAACCTGGGTCCTTTGGCTTTGCAGGCAAGTGCCTTAACCACTAAACTAAACCCCCAAAATCATTTTTTTTTTTTTTTTTTTTGGTTTTTCGAGGTAGGGTCTCACTCTGGTCCAGGCTGACCTGGAATTAACTATGTAGTCTCAGGGTGGCCTTGAACTCACAGGGATCCTCCTACCTCTGCTATCTGAGTGCTGGGATTAAAGGTGTGCACCACCATGCCCAGCCCAGCCCTGCTTTTGAGTGCTTTGAAAAGGACCCACTGCTGTCTTGCTGTGTACCTGATTTATACTTATGCTTTGCCGCCAAGTAAAAATTCTTTGCCACACTAGGTACAAGGGTCACTGTAAGTTCCAGGCCAGTCTAGGCTAGAGTGCAAAGAGAAAGAAAATGGGACTGCTGGACTGGGTAGATGGCTGAGCGGTTAAGCTGCCTTCCTGCAAAACCTAACAACTGAGGTTCAATTCCCCTAGTACCCATGTAAACCAGATGCAGAAGGTGACACATGTATCTCTCTGCAAATAAAATACTTTTTTAAAAAGGAAAGAAAGCTGGGTGTGGTGGTGCACACCTTTAATCCTAGCACTTGGGAGGCAGAGGTAGGAGGATCCCTGTGAGTGCGAGGCCACCCTGAGACTATATAGTTAATTCCAGGTCCACCTGGGTCAGAGTGAGACCCTACCTCAAAAAAAAAAAGGGGGGGGGAATTGATTGTTTATGTGCTCAAGATGGAACACAGGACCTTAGCACAGGTAATAGTGTCTCGGCCACTGAGTGACATCCCTAAAACATAGTCACATTTATTTGAGAGGGGGCGCAAATAAAAAACATGCCAGGCATGGTGGCACGTGCCCTTAATCCCAGCACTCAGGAGGCAGAGGTAGGAGGGTCACTATGAATTCGAGGCCACCCTGACACTACACAGTGAATTCCAGGTCAGCCTGAGCTAGAGTAAGACCCTACCTGGAATTTAAAAAAAAAAAAAAAGTGGGGCATGGTGGTGCATGCCTTAAAACCCAGCTCTTGGGAAACAGAGGTAGGAGAATCTCCAAGAGGCCAGCCTGAGAGTACATAGTGAATTCCAGGACAGCCTGAGCTAGAGTGATACCCCACCTTGAAACACCCCCCCCCAAAAAAAAAAAGAGAAAATGGTCACACCAGGTCCTTCTGCCAAACATGTGCGCCACCTTGTGTATATTTGCAAGGACAGAGAGAATGGACATTCCAGGGCCGCTAGCTGCTGGAAATGAACTCCAGATACATGTGCTACTGCATTGTGCATCTGGCTCATTGAACCCAGGTCATTAGGCTTTGCAGGCAAAAGCACTTTAACTGATGAGCCATCTTTCCAGTCCCACTCTGGAGATTTTGAACTGTTAGACACAGAAGGAAGGGGAGAAAAGCAGGAAAAGTGCCAATCCTTTCTTGAAACCTGTTGCTGCCACACCACAGGCATGTTCACCTGAAACTTGTCAGTGCAACCTTACCTGAAAACAAAAATCTTGGCAGTTTTAATGATCTGGAGATGACACCTTCCTTAGTGTAGGCATGATGGCCAGTGGCAAATATTCCTAGTGGAGAAGGGAAGATCTGCAGGGACGAGGGTCAGAGAGCATAGAGAGGGGAGTGATGTGGCTACAAACAACACCTGAACAAGCTGCAAGCGGTTCCTTAGACTACAGGAAGCATGGCCTTGAGAACCATGAGAAAATACATTCCTTTAATATATATATATTTATTTATTTGCAAGCAGAGACAGAAGACAGAGAGAATGAATGGGTGTTCCAGTCTCTGCAAGTGAACTCCAAACACGTGCCATCTTGTGCATCTGGCTTTATGTAGGTATTAGGGAATCAAACCTGGATCATTAGGCTTTGTAGTGTTTTAACCACTGAGCAATCTCTTCAGCCCAAGAAAATACATTCATTCTGTAGTCAGCTGCCAGAGCAGTGGTGGCTGTTATGACAGCCCCTGGAAAGTAGACCTCAAGTGCAAAGTGCCTTGTAACCTCAGAGGTGTTCCGAGTTTGTATGGTCTCTGAGGCTCTTTACCTAATGAGTGCATCCTAGGGTTCAGCTTAGACTCTTGAGTGACACAGGCCAGATGAGATGTAGTTGCGGCAGATGTTATTAGAGAGGTAGAGAAGCCAGCCAGGCAACAGTTTGAGCTGGGCTTTGATGGACAGACAGGAGTTTGACAAGTAGGTCACAAAAGCAAGTTGGTGTGAAGAAGTATCAAACCGGTGTGGTGGCACACGCCTTTGGTCCCAGCACTCAGGAGGCAGAGGTAGGAGGATTGTTGTGAGTTTGAGGCCACCCTGAGACTACATAGTGAATTCCAGGTTAGCTTGGATTAGAGAGAGACCTCAAAAAAATAAAAATAAAAAGTGGGCTGGAGGGCTGGAGAGATGGCTTAGCAGTTAAGGCGCCTGCCTACTAAGCCTAAGAACCCGGTTCCAATCTCCAGGTCCCACGTTTAGCCAGATACAGTGACCCAAGGGTGCAATGCCACACTTGCCCAGAAGGGGGCGCACACATCTGGATTTCGTTCTCAGCAACTGAGACTGCTGGCGCGCCCATTCTCTGTCTCCTTCTCCCTCTCTGTCTCTCTCTGTATCTCTCTCCAAAAATAAATAAAATAATTTTTAAAAAGTGGGCTGGAGATACGGCTTAGTGGTTAAGGTGCTTGTCTGCAAATCCAAAAGACCTAGGTTCAATTCCCCAGGATTCATTTAAGCCAGATGCACAAGATGGCACATGCGTCTGGAGTTTGTTTGCAGTGGCTAGAGGCCCTGGTGCACCCATTTTCTTTCTCTGCTTTTTCTCTCTCTCTCAAATAAATAAATGAAATTAAAAAAAAAAAGCATCAAGGCCCTAACCCTGTCTGGACAGAGAGTGATAAGATGCAGATGCAGTAGGAAAGGAAAACATAATGACTCAGTGTGGTGCGGTAGGAAGATATATAATATTGCTATGATGGTTAAAGTATATGCTTCAGGGCATGATGGCACTTTTTTTTGTGTTTGTTTTTGTTTTTTTGACCTGGGATTCACTTATGTAATCTCTGGGTGGCCTCGAACTCATGGCAATCCTCCTTCCTCTGCATCCCAAGTGCTGGGATTAAATGCATGCACCATCACACCTGGGCCTTTCTTTTCTTTTCTTTTCTTTTCTTTTCTTTTCTTTTCTTTTTTGCTTTTGCTTTTCCAACTTTATTTAGAAAATCAAATCCAGCCGGGTGTGGTGGCGCACACCTTTAATCCCAGCACTCGAGAGGCAGAGGTAGGAGGATCGCGGAGAGTTCAAGGCTACCCTGAGACTACATAGTGAATTCCAGGTCAGCCTGGACCAGAGTGAGACCCTACCTCGCAAAACCAAAAAAAAAAAAAAAAAAAAAATCAAATCCAGGTCCCAATGCCTCCCAACACCCTCCCCCACCCCAGCCATAATTTAAATAATTTAGAGACAGAGTGAGAGAAGGAAAGGAAAGGAGGGAGGAAGAATAGCCGGCTACAGTCGCCTCAGAGCCCTCTTTTTTTTTTTTTTTTTTTTTTTTTGGTTTTGCGAGGTAGGGTCTCGCTCTGGTCCAGGCTGACCTGGAATTAACTATGTAGTCTCAGGGTGGCCTCGAACTCTCGGCAATCCTCCTACCTCTGCCTCCCGAGTGCTGGGATTAAAGGCGTGCGCCACCACGCCCGGCTCAGAGCCCTTTTCTTATCCGTCTTTTTCTTCGCCACCAGCTTCTTATCATGCTTGCCTGCATGCTTCTTGGCCATGGGACCCTCAGCTCCTGCAAGACCTCCAGGGGCCATAGGGTCAGTGGAGGAGGCTGTTGCACCACTAGCTTGGGCTCGACCAGCCTCTACGCTCCCGGTACTGGGGCCTGCACCCTCATGGATATCTATGAGCAAATAGGCCCACGCAGCTTATTCCTCGTAGTTCTCCAAAAGCAGAAGGCCTGGCGCTTTCTTCTTCACTGAGCGCTGACTTTGGGTTAGGGTGGATCAGCAGGCACTTGATGGTCAGCAGCATATGTCAGATGCCCAGCTCAGCTGTCCAGTCCCTCTTGAGAACGTTGACACAGATCTCACCATTGGCTCCCACATGTGGGTGGAAAATCTTAGTAAGGAAGTAGCCCTTGGGTGGTGAGGCAAGTAAAAGCTTGCCCAGTAAAAGTTTCATGCAGAACAGACCTCCAGCATAGGCGGTCCCTTCGGAGCCCTCGATGGTGACCTGCAGATGGGTGAGGTCCTCCTCGTTGGGGAAGACCTTAATGCCATCGGATGGGTCGGCGGTGAGTGTGGACAACTCCTTGTACACCAGGCGGATATGAGGCGGCAGGTTCTCCACGTTGGAGCTCATGACTTCAGCCCAGAGGCGGATCTACCCCCCCACAAGTCCCCTTCTTCAACTCTTCGGGGCAGGGGGGAATCTAACAACTAGTGCTGTGACACCAGTGAGGGCCGCGGAGGCCCGGCTGCACTCCCCACGACCTCAATGAGGCGCAGCACCACAAACTGCTCTTCACGCTATGCCTACCCAACCAGCACTGAGCCTTTTTTTTTCTTTTCTTGGTTTTTCAAGGTAGGGTTTCACTCTAGCCCAGGTTGACCCAGAATTCACTATGTAGTCTCAGAGTAGCCTAGAACTCACAGTTATCCTCCCAAGTGCTGGAATAAGGCATAGGCCACTATGCCTGGCTGTGATGGCACCTTTAATCCCAGCACTCAGGAGGCCAGAGCTAAATTCCCCACTATCCACCTAAAGCCAAATGCACAAAGTGACGCATGCATCTGGAGTTCTTTGTAGCAGCTGGAGGCCCTGATGTACTCATTCTCTTCTCTCTCTCTCTCTCTATTTATTTATTTATTTATTTATTGGTTTTTCGAGCTAGGGTCTCATTCTAGCTCAGGCTGACCTGGAGAGACAGACAAGTCCGGCATGGCACATTCCTTTAATCCCAGCACTTGGAGGCAGAGGTAGGAGGATTGCTGTGAGTTCGAGGCCACCCTGAGACTACAGAGTGAATTCCAGGCCAGCCTGGGCTAGAGTGAGACCCTACCTCGAAAAACAAAAAACTAACAGCAACAACAACAACAACAACAAAAAGAGTACATACTAAAACCTCACACTCATCAATTGATTTTCAATAAAAGTGTGGAGGCAACTCAATGGAGAACAGGGAACAGAATAAACCAAGGCATTGGTATAAAGGTGCAAAGAATAAACTTGGACTTGTCTTATACTATACGCAAAAAAATAATTAAACATGAGCAGGGCGTGGTGGCACATGCCTTTAATCCCAGCACTCAGGAGGTAGAGGTAGGAGGATCGCCTTGAGTTCAAGGCCACCTTAGACTACTGAGTGAATTCCAGGACAGCCTGAGCTAGAGTGAGACCCTACCTCCAAAAACAACTACAAAAATAAACATGAGTAAATGATGTAAAGGTAAAAGCAGTTCTATAACACTTAGAAGGAAAGATCAGGAGCCAGGGATGGTGGTGCATGCCTTTAATCCCAGCACTCAGGAGGCAGAGGTAAGAAGATTGAAATTAATTTGAGGCTACCTTGAGACTACATAGTGAATTCCAGGTCAGCCTGGTCTAGAGCAAGACCCTGCCTCCAAATACAAAAAAAAAAATAAATAAAATTTTTTTTAAGAGTTGGAGAGATGGTTTAGCAGTTAAGGCACTTGCTTGAGATGTCTAAGGACCTAGGTTCAACTCCCGAGAACTCACATACGCCAGCAGCACAAGGCATGCATGTGTACAAAGTCATGCATATGCTCAAGGTACCATTCTCTCTCTCTCTCTCTCTCTTTTTTTTTTTTTTTTTGCCGCTCACACTGCGTCCTCTCCCTCCAGCTTGCCCGAAGGAGAGAGCAGGAATAGGGACAATCATCACTGACAAGTGGCAGTTGCAGCAAAGCAACACCAAGAGCTGGTTCACACTCAGGAGAGAATGCAATGCCTCCTCGTGGTTTCTGGTATACTACACAGACAGAGAAACTTCTCTACTAACAAACTAGATCTCTGAAAGTATAGTCTTTTTTTCTCTCACTTTCATAAAAAAGATGTCTTCTTTAGGCTAATCCCAGCACTCCAGAGGCAGAGGTAGGAGGATCACTGTGAGTTCAAGGCCACCCTGAAACCACATAGTGAAATAGTGAATTCCAGATCAGTTTGGGCTACAGTGAGCGAGACCCTATCTTGAAAAACCAATTAAAAAAAAAAAAAAAAAAAAAGTTCAGGTGAGCAGGGTGGCTCATGCTTGTAATTGGGAAGATGAGGCAGGAAGATCACCTGAGCCTGAGCCATCAGGAGTTCAAGGCTAGATATAGATATATACAAATCAATTTAGACTGGGCATAGTGGTGCAAGTAATCCCAGTACTTGGGAGACAGAGGTAGGAGGATCACTGTGAGTTTGAGGCCACCCTGAGACTACATAGTGAATTCCAGGTCACCCTAAGCTAGAGTGAGACCCTACCTCAACTCCCCCTTCCCCCCAAATCAATTTATCTCTCTGTCTCCAATCTCATGTACTCCAGACTGGCCTTGAATCCTTGAATTTACTATGTGGTCAAGGATGAGCTTTTACTTGTGATCTTCCTGTCTTCTCCCTAGTATTCAGATTACAAGCCTGTGCTACCATGTTCTGCTTTATGCTAAGCTGGTGATCAAATCCATAGCTTTGTGCACACTAGGCAAGCACTCTACAATTGAGCTATATCCCCCAGGCCCTCAGGAAAAAAAGGGGGCTGGAGAGATGCCTTATCAATTAAAGGCACTGGCAAATCCTGACAGCCAGGGTTTGATTCTCCATTACCCATGCAAAGCCAGATACACAAAGTGGCACATGCATCTGGATTTTGTTTGCAGCACCAGGAGGTTCTGGCATGCCTATTCTCTATGTCTCTGCCTCTCCCTCTCTCAAATAAAAGAAATGGTCAGCAGACCAGGCATGGTGGAGCAAGACTTTAATCTCAGCACTCAGGAAAAAATAATACAGGCCTGGGCCACCACTCAGCTTGCCAGCACTAGCCTTTTTTTTTTTTTTTTTTTTTAAGTAGGGTCTTGCTTTAGCCCAGGGTGACCTGGAATTCACTATGTAGTTACAGGGTGACCTTGAACTCATGGTGATCCTCCTACCTCTGCCTCCCAAGTGCTGGGATTAAAGGCATGCACCACCATGCCCAGCGCGCGCTCGCTCTCTCTCTCTCTCTCTCTCTCTCTATATATATATATATATATATATATATATACATACATCAGGGCTTGAGCTGGAGAGATGGCTTAGTGGTTAAGGCGCTTGCCTATGAAGCCTAAGGACTCAGGTTTGATTCCCCAGTACCCACATAAGCCAGATGTACAGGGTGGTGCATGCATCTGTAGTTTGTTTGCAGTGGTTAGACGTCCTGGTGCATCCACTCTCATTCTTTCTACCTGCCTCTCTCAAATAAATAAATAAAATATTTAAATATATATGTATTTAGGGCTGGAGGGATGGCTTAGTGGTTAAGGCATTTGCCTGCAAAGCCAAAGGACCCAAGTTCAATTCCCCAGGACCCACATTAGCCAGATACACAAGGGGGCGCATGTGTCTGGAGTTCATTTGTAGTGACTGGAGGCTCTGGCGTGCCCATTCTCTCTCTCTCTCTGTCAAATAAATAAAAATAAAATATTAAATAAATTTTAAAAATTATATACACATATACATACATACATTTATTTAATTGTTTATGGGCTGGCAAGATGGCTTAGCAGTTAAGGCAATTTCCTGCAAAACCAAAGGGACCCAAGTTTGATTCTCCAGGACCAATGTAAGTCAGATGCACAAGGGTGGGTGTACACATCTGGAGTTCATTTGCAACATCTGGAGGCCCTGGAATGCCCATTCTCTTTCTCTATCTGAGTCTTTCCCTCTCTCAAATAAATTAATAAATAATAATAGAGCCGGGTGTGGTGGTGCATGCCTTTAATCCCAGCACTCGGGAGGCAGAGGTGGGAGGATCGCTGTGAGTTCAAGGCCACCCTGAGACTACATAGTGAATTCCAGGTCAGCCTGAGCTAGAGTGAGACCCTACCTCAACAACAATAATAATAATAATAAAATAGTGAATGAGTTGGAGGCCACCCTGAGACTACATAGTGTGAATTCCAGGTAACCCTGGACTGGAGTGAAACCCTAAAAAAAAAAAAAAAAAAAAAAAAAAAAAAAAAAAAAAAAATGTATGTATGTATGTATGTATGTATGTATGTATGTATGTATGTATGTATGTATGTATATGGGGCTGGAGAGATGGCTTGAAGGTTAAGGCATTTGCCTTCAAAGCCAAAAGACCCAGGTTTGATTCCCCAAGACCAGTGTAAGAAAGATGCACAAGGTGGCACATGTGTCTGGAGTTCTTTTACAGTAGCTGAAGGGCCTGGCATGCTCATCCTCTCTCTTTCTCAAATAAAAAAATAAATAAAAATAGATCTTGGCATGGTGGCGCACGCCTTTAATCCCAGCACTTGGGAGGCAGAGATAGGAGGATCGCCAAGAGTTCGAGGCCACCCTGAGACTACATAGTGAATTCCAGGTCAGCCTGAGCCAGAGTGAGACCCTACCTCGAAAACCAAAATAAATAAATAAATAAATAAATAAAAATAAAAAATATATATCTATTTATTTATGGGCTGGAGAGATAGCTTAGCAGTTAAGGTGCTTTCCTGAGAAGCCTAATGACCCATGTTCGACTCTCCAGATCTCATAAAGCTAGATGCACAAAAGTGATGCAAGTGCAAGGTTGCACATGCCCACTACGTGGTGCAAGCTGGAGTTCAATTACAGTGGCTGAAGTCCTGGTGCACTAATTCTCTCTTTCTGCCTCTGTTTCCCAATCTCTCTTAAAAAAAAAAGTCAGGGCTGGCTGGGCATGGTGGCTCATGCCTTTAGTCCCAGCATTCACTTGAGAGGCAGAGGTAGAAGGATCGCTGTGAGTTCAAGGCTACCCTGAGTCAGCCTGGCTTAGAGAGTGAGACCCTACCTTGAACCCACCCCCCCAAAAAATAAAACAAAAA
Source organism: Orientallactaga sibirica (assembly GCA_036365145.1). Taxonomy (NCBI): domain Eukaryota; kingdom Metazoa; phylum Chordata; class Mammalia; order Rodentia; family Dipodidae; genus Orientallactaga; species Orientallactaga sibirica. Next base: position 25,368,100 of record JAEOAD010000026.1, on the reverse strand, counting down.
CAAAAGCCCCCAAATTTAAAAAACCCAAGTTTTGCGTTCTGTCCTACCTTTAATAAAGAATTAATAAAGACAGAGTCAAGAAGAATAAATTATGAAGTTTAGGGGAAAGTCACAAATTGTGGGGTTTATTTCAGTTAACTGGGATTTAGGAGGCTTTTTGGTTATAGTTTTTGGTTTTCTCAAGGTAGGGTTTCATTCTAGCTCAGGGTGACTTGGAATTCACTATGTAGTCTCAGGGTGGCCTCAAACTCTTGGTGATTCTCCTACCTCTGTCTCCCTAGTGCTGGGATTAAAGACGTGTGCCACAACGCCTTTTTTTTTTTTTTTTTTTTTTTTTTTTTTAAGGTAGGTTTTACTCTGGCCCAGGCTGACCTGAAATTCACTATGTAATCCCAGGGTGGCCTCGAACTCCCAACAGTCCTCCTACCTCTGTCTCCCTAGTGCTGGGATTAAAGGCATGCATCACTATACCCGGCTTCTTCCAGGAGGCTTTTAAAGAGAGATTAAAGCTGTAAACACATGGATTTAAGAGAAACGGAGGCTTTTAAACAGAATTAAAGCCTCAAACTTGTGGAAGGTAAGAGAAACAGGATTTGAAAGAGACACTAGAGGGACTGGAGAGATGGTTTAGTGGTTAAGCGCTTGCATATGAAGCCTAAGGACCCCAGTTCACGGCTTGATTCCCCAGAACCCATGTAAGCCAGATGCACGTGGTGGCACATGCGTCTGGAGTTTGTTTGCAGTGACTAGAGGCCCTGGCGTGCCCATTCTCTCTCTCTAATAAGTAAATAAATAAATAAAATTTAAAAATATATATTAAAAAAAAAAAAAAAGACACTAGAGCGCACACCTTTAATCCCAGCTCTCCAGAAGCAGAGGTAGGAGGATAGCTGTGAGTTCGATGCCATTCTGAGACTACATCATGAATTCCAGGTCAGCCTGGGCCTGAGTGAGACCCTACCTTGAAAAACCAATCAACCAAAGAAACAAACACAAAATCTGCAAACTAAAGCAATTAAAAACAACATAATAGGGTGGGTGTTTTATCTAATTTGACGAGCATCACTATTCAGACAGAACTGTACAATACAGTACCTTAGGAAGGTTTTTCTTCTAACCCTATGTATGTTCGATGATGACGTTTCATTGAGATCCTAAGGATGAACAGGGTGGGACAGGGGGAAAAAAAAGTAAAAAAAAAAAAAAATGGAGTGTAAACTCAGGGGAGTAGAAACTTTGCCAAGTTCGGTCTCGTATCCGTGGCATCTAGAACCGTGCCTGGCACACAGTAGGCGCTCCCCTTAAATATTTAAGAATCAGTGTGTCATATTCTGTGCATGGTAGGACGAATTTTCTGGGGAGAGGCAGGCCTTTTTGTCCGGTTTTTGTCAGGAGCTTTAGGCTCCTAAAGGGTTAAAAACCACTTAATACAGCCAGAGACATGAAATTTATTCAAAATCAATGTCAAGAAAGGGTTATTCTAATTCTGGGGCCGAGCCAGACCTGGGCATCTGGAATGATCTACGCGCTTAAAAAAAAGCCCAGTCGCCACCATTTTCTCCAGGTAAATTTCCATCGTTGCCCCCACAGTCCTGAGGGGGAAAAAGTACTTCTTCAATCCTGCCTCACAACGTAAGGAAGCGGTCGCCGCGGGCGGAGGAGCGCGGCGCGGGCGCCCTGCGACCCCAGCCCCCTAAACTTTGGCAAGTTGCGGGCGCCGAGCGCCGGGCGAGACGCGGGGCGCGGCCGCGGGCGGAGCCGCCCCCTGACGCCGGCCGCCCCCTCCCGGCCCGGGCCGGCCCCGCTGGCTCGGCTCAAAGTTTGCGGCCGCCCCTGCGCCGCGCGCCCGCCCGCCCGATGTATGGGTGATATACTGCGGCGGTGTCAGGGTGAGGGACGGCCATATTTGCCGGTGCGGCCCGAGCCGTCAACAACAAAAAGTGCGCGGGCGCTCGGCCGGCGCTCGGACGGGCGCGGGGACGCGGGGCCCGCCGCGCCGCCGCCCGTCCTCGCCGCCGCCGCCCTCGCGGCCTGGCCCGTCTGCGCCCGGCGCGCCCGCCGCTCGGGGGGATGTCTTACAAGCCGAACTTGACCGCGCACATGCCCGCCGCCGCCCTCAACGCCGGTGAGTGAGCGCGCCCCGCGGGCCGCACCTCAAGTGTCGCCAAGTTGGGGGCCCGCGCGTCCGGCTCCTGTTCGGGGCTCCCGGGTGGCTCGTGGTGGCTGAGGGCGGCGGGCACCCGGTCGCCGGCCGGGCAGCGCGGACGCCGCTGTCCCTGCCGCCGCCGCCATGATTCCCGCACCGCGCCAAAGTTCCTGGGGCGCCCAGCGCTCGGCGGGCCGCGGGGCTGAGGCCGGGCCGGGCCCGGGAAGCCGCGGGGTCCCCCACGCCAGCGGCCGCGGATCGCGGGGAGCCCGGGCGCGCGGGCGGGGGAGGCTTTCTCTCAGCTCCTTTTTCCTCAGGCTTTTGGGCGGCTCGGCGAGGGCCCCTGCCGGCGGGAGGCGGCAGCGGCCGGGCCGCGCGGGGAGCGGGACGCGGGGCGCCGGGGTTGCGGGGACAGGCCGGCTCTTGGGGCGCGTGCGAGGGGCCGGGCCGCTCGTGGGCAGGGCGGGGCGGGCAGGGCCGGGCCTGTCCGGGCGCTCGGCGGCGGCCGGTCCTAAGGGAGCGCGGGCCGGGGCCCGGGCCGGAGCTGGGGTCGCGGGCAGCTGGTGGGCAGGGGCCGCGGCCTGGACGCGGGAGCGGCGTTCCGTGTCTCCCGGTCACGCGGGAGCCCCTCGGGCGGGCGCCCGGGTAGAAAAGTTGGAGAAGCGCTGCGAGTACGAGGGTCCTGCGTCGGCGCGCGGGGCGGCTCTGCCCCGAGTCCCCTTCCCGCAGCCCTCCACGTGGGCGCGAGCCCCGAGGGCCGCCCTCCAGAGGTCGGGGGGCTCCTCTCTCCCTCCCAGGCCCGGGCCGGACGCTCGCGGAAACTCCTGCAAAGTTCTCCGGCAGCTTTCGCTGCTGCCCAGGGGCTCGCTCCTGGCCCCGAGGGAAGGGGTGTAGCAATGGGAGGTGACCCGCATTGTGCCCTTCCCAGGTTCCCCCTCTTAGACATTTGGCTGTGAGCTGACTTCCCCCTCAAAATGGGGTGCAGGGTAGGGGACCGAGGGGCAAAAACCTTGAGGAGGGGTGGGGTCGGGCTCTGTTGCTGGTGGTCAAAAAACAAAAACAAACAAACAAAAAAACATGCTGGTGCCTCCCTTCAAAATGGGGGCCTTCTCTCTCAACGTTAACTTCAGAACTCCAAAAATCTCAGGAGGGACCCCGAAAATCATGGTGTGTGTGTTTAACTTATTTGGACACCTTGAAGGGGTTAAGGATTAAGGGTTAGGTGGGGGAGAGTTGAAATGTTCATAGTGGGCAATGGGTTCCCAGGAGCACTCACTATTTTCCCCCTCAAATGATCTTACCCCCTTGGGGTCCGCAAACCTTACAAAGACAGGCTTTGTTGCCAGGTAAGATATTTTCTGTCCCAGCCTTCTTCAGTGACTAGGGCGGAGGGGCAGTGGGTTGTCCAGCCAGCTTGAAGGAGGCCAGAGACCTCAGGCTTCCTGCGGGATAGTTGTACTACTGGGTCTCAGACTGAGATCTTTAGAGTATGGGGTCACAGAGACAGGCAGCCACTGGGACCCTGAAACCATATTTTGGGCTGCCTAGCACCTGTCTCCAGTTTTTATTTCTTTCTCTTATGTGGAATGCCAAGAGGTGTGCCAGGGTCCTCAGGTCTCTGGCGTTTTGGTGGGGGCCCACCTGCTTCCCCCATGGACTTCGTTGCTGAAAGCCAGCTCTCCCCTGCCATCTGCATCCAAGATGGACTCTCACAGCCGTTCCTGCGCCTTCCTTGTCATCATCCCTCACGCCCTCCAGCCCTGCCTCTTGCTCACGGGTTGCCAAGCTGCGGCCTGGCCGGTGGTGGCAGTGGCGGAGTTAGACAAAGCCCCCGCCTCCCCCGCCCATGAGCCCCCCCAGGCGCCCCAAGTGGCGGGAAGGCCGCCAGCTCCCCAGGCCCAGGCCGCTCTTTGTCTGGCGTGGGGGCGGGGAGCTGCGCCTGGCCCCAGGAGCTTCCTGGCCTCTGCCAGGCCCTCCCGGCTCCCTGCACACTGCGCTCATTGTCTGAGATGTTCCACAAGGGCTATGCTGACAACGTTGAGCAGCTTCTCTGTGTCATTCCTTAGCCCTGTCTCTGTGTTGTGGGAACGAGAGGGCAGTAGTGGCACTGAAGACTCCTTTGGTCAACTATCCCAGGGGAGATATCCTCCCCAACATTGAATATGGAACTGGCCTTGGCATTGAATCAGGTTCATCTGCCACTTCTCCAGGGTGATGGGAATCAGGTTCTGAGCTATTGCCTGAGCACCTACACCCAAATGGGGTTTCATTTCTCCTTGCCTCAGCACCCCATCCTAAACCCAATGCCGTCAAATTGTAGATCTAGACTTATTTGGGGATCATGACCTCAAGAAGTTGGAGAAACTGAGGCCTAGAAAGGGAAGTGCCTTGTCAAAGACTATACAGCCACGAGTAACACAACTGGGACAAGCCTCGTAGTCTTGGTGATGGGATGTGGAGGTGTAAAGTAGTAAGAAGAGCAAGGTAGCTGGTCACGACACACCATCCCCACATTTAGCCTCCAGCCTGTCTGAACCCAGAGAGGGTAATAACCCACAAGTGATAGGATTAAAACCCAAGTCTGGGACTGCAAAGCCTTCAGCATTCTGACCCCATAAAGGCCATCTCTGAAGTTGGGTTTTAATGATGGCTGCCCCACTCCACCTTGGTGGCATGTATCTGTTGTGTAGGTGTGTCATCTAGAGAGCCTGGAAAGGCACAGTGCTTTGCCCAGTTCAGGACCCACACCCATGCTTGTCACCTAAACCTGGGCTCAGCCCTCAGACCTAGGAAGACCCCTCCAGTGCCGTCACTAGCGTGCTCCCTGGCATCTTCCATGCTGTATGGCCCTCTCTGTAGCCAGGCACTGGGATCCAGGGTGTCTTCTAGCTCTAGCAGTCTAAGCTCCTGAACTTCCTTCTTCTAGCTCCTCCCTTCACCCACACTAAGGGAGCAGCTGGCCATTTGGCCAGCCTGGCACCAGCTGTCCATCCCTGGGGCCAAGTTTACAAACCCATTGTGTGTGAGAGAGGGGAGGGAGGGTAAGAAAGCAAGAGAGAGGGAAGGGAGATTGGCTCTGGGGGCAGCTGCTGCAGAGGACTAAGTAAATTCTCCATGGTTACTGCTGTTTGTAATTTGGTGGACATCCCTTACCCACTTATGGCCATTTGCACGCACTTATGATCTACATGCTCCAGCCACGGGCTTCCCCATCCCACATCCAGGGTTGGGTTCTGGCTATACTTGGCCCTAATTGCTGCATCCAGACAGTGTTTCATAAGTGAGGCCTTAACCTTTGTCTTGGGTGAAGACCTCTTTTTTTTTTCTCCAGGAGTTCAGTACCTCTTTAGGGTGGAGATGAGAGGTCTAGAGTGGTTGAGGGGCTTTCCTTAAGCACCTGTCTCCAGCCAGGGTTGGGTTCAGTGCCTCCAAGGTGTTGATCCAATCTTCCTCACTATTGTCTAGCAGAGTTAGGTGCATAGGAGCACACAGGTGTATATAAGAAATCCTAGCCCAGGATGGGCCAGCCTTTGTAACTGGTGGCCAGTTGCAGGATATGCCTTCAATTCTCAGGGATGGGACTGACATGGATTAAGTTGGGCACTGCTATATCTTATTTGGAGGCCTGTGTGGGTGGGACAGGGTCTATAAATGACTGCCTGTGTCCCTGAAGGTTGGAGGTGGAGGAGGAATGGTTGCTCTTTAGCTAGACACTCATCTCTGCCGGTGTTTGGACCATGGCCATTGGAGGTCAAGAGCTGGGTTCTCCATCTTGTGAAGACCAGAGCACAGGAGTTCTAATAGAGTGAACTTTAGCGTAACCCAAAACACTCAAGTGGAGCCCAGGAGGGAGCCCAAGGCTGTTGCCTCAACTGGGCAGCATGTCCCATTGTGAAGATGACTCCACAGTAGATAAGCTGGTCCTCATTCAATCAGAGAACATCCATGTCTCCAGAAATCCCTTTTACCATCTTCAAAAAAAAAAAAAAAAAACAAGGGGCTGGAGAGCTGGCTTAGCAGTTAAAGCACTTGTGTGCAAAGCCAAAGGACCCAGGTTCAATTCCCTAGTACCCATGTAAGCCAGGTACACAGGGTAGTGTCTTCTTGTGAAGACCAGGTGCTGGCTTGGGGACTTTACAGAATTAGATGTCTGTTGGTGTACTTAGCCAAAGGGAGACTTCTGACCTCTCTCTCCTTTCCTTCAGCAGGAAGCGTCCACTCACCTTCCACTAGTATGGCGACATCCTCCCAGTACCGTCAGCTGTTGAGTGACTATGGGCCACCATCGCTAGGCTATACCCAGGTATGGTTTTGTGGTGATGGCTGGTGGAAGAACCCTGGGAGTAACCATGACACTGGGGAAATGTGCACCATTTTTGGTGTAGGGGAGTCGGGATAAGGACGGATTGGAAAGCAGCTGTGCTCCCCACTATACCACCAATGCATGGACAGATTGGGATCAGAGCAGTCACTTGCATGTCCTTAGCACATAGTGGGCTTGGCTAACATTCACCACTTGAGGCATCAGAATGGAAAAGTGACCAGGGAAATCTTTTCATTGGGACACACTGAGGTGGGAGGGAAGTAAGGACATGAGAAAGGGCCAGTGGCCTGAGCTGCATCTCCGTCTCTGGTGGGTCTGTTTATTCCTATTTCCTGGGCAGTTAGGGCCTAACTGGACTCTGGAGCCTTTAAACAGAGAAAGAGCAGCACCATTGTGTCAGGAGCTGTTATAAATGTGGTTCCCAAATGACCAACTTGGTTTATACTTCCTTCCATTCTTTATGAGACCATAACCCTCCTAAAGATCCATGGCCCAGGCTGGAGAGATGGCCTAGCAGTTAAGGTACTTGCCTACAAAGCCAAAGGACCCAGGTTGGATTCCCCAGAACCCACGTAAGCCAGATGCATGAGGGGACACATGCATCTGGAGTTTGTATGCCCTGGCATATCCATTCTTCTCTCTCTCTGCCTCTTTCTTTCAAATAAATAAATAATAAAATAAGCTTTAAAAAAATAAAAAAGATCCAGGTCCCTTATCAATCCAGTGGGGTGACCCCATTGTCAGGCTCAGCTGAGATTTCAGCCAGAATCGTTAGTGGACATGTTACTTCTGGGAGGTTTCTGGGAACTGGTTGCCAGCAGGAAGATTCTCTCCTTGGTCCGAACACCAGCCAGAGTTCCAAGGTCACCATGGATGCTGTTCTTGGTTGAGGTGGCTGTGCACAGCCTCCAGCCATGCCCCGCCAGGTGGTTTTATCCCAGGATGAGAAGCAGGCAAGAGCCCGGGAGCTGGACAGGCTGAAGAAGCGTAGGCAGCAGGAGGATGGGGTGAGGCACAGCCTGGAGTGGCAGCGCAATGCTCTAGTCATGCGGCATTGGCGCTGGGAGAAGTGTGAGGCCAGGAGGCCAAACTGCAGAGCCAGGCCTGCAGGCCAGGCAATGAGGCTTGGGAGTGGAGACACCAGGAGCAGGAGGCCGAGACCCTGCAGAAAAACACGGGCACCTTGATGTAGCTACCTCAGGATGAGGAGAGGCCGGAGCAGGGAACCTCACTGATCTGGGTGCTTCTTTGGGGGCTAGAGGCAGTGGTCTGTCTGTGGGGTGGGTCCCACCGGTGGAGAGGATGGGGGTGGATTTGACACATTTTGAGCCTCACGCTGGGTCTGGTTTTTTGTTTGTTTGGTTTTCAAGGTAGGGTCTCACTCTAACCCAGGCTGACCTGGAATTCACTATGTGTTCTCAGGATGGCCTCCAGCTCACGGCCATCCTCCTACCTCTGCCTCCCTGTTGCTGGGATTAAAAGCGTACACCACCATGCCCAGCTGTAGAAGTTTTTGAGATCAGCTGAGCCCAGGAGTGGCCTCTATCTCCCACTCACTGTGGATACTTGGCTCCCAGGAGGCACTGTCTCTGCCTCACAAGCGTAGATACTCCCCCTTGGGAACATAGACAGTCTGGCTTTTTTTTTTTAGGTAGGGTCTCGCTCTAGTTAAGGCTGACCTGGAATTCACTATATAGTCTCAGGGTGGCCTCGAACTCATAGCAATCCTCCTACCTCTGCCTCCCAAGTGCTGGGATTAAAGGCGTGTGCCACCATGCCCAACTTTTTTTCATTCTAGTTTAGGCTGACCTGGAATTCACTATGTAGCCTCAGGGTAGCCTCAGACTTGCAGCAATCCTACTTCTGCCTCCTCAGTGCTGGGATTAGAGGCATGTGCCACCACACCCCCAAATTAAAATTATTTAAAAGAAAATATTTTTATTTATTTGGGAGAGAGACAATGGGCATGCCAGGGCCTCCAGCCACTGCAAACAAACTCCAGACTCATGCACTACCCTGTGTATCTGGCTTACGTGGGTACTAGGGAATTGAACCTGGGTCCTTTGGCTTTGCACACAAGCGCTTTAACTGCTAAGCCAGCTCTCCAGCCCCTTGTCTTTTTTTTTTTTTCTGAAGATGGTAAAAGGGATTTCTGGAGACATGGATGTTCTCTGATTGAATGAGGACCAGCTTATCTACTGTGGAGTCATCTTCACAATGGGACATGCTGCCCAGTTGAGGCAACAGCCTTGGGAGCCCAAGGCTGGGCTGTTTTTCCTCCTGGGCTCCACTTGAGTGTTTTGGGTTACGCTAAAGTTCAGTCTATTAGAACTCCTGTGCTCTGGTCCTAGGGAACCGGGAACAGTCAAGTGCCCCAGAGCAAATATGCCGAGCTGCTAGCCATCATTGAAGAACTGGGAAAGGAGATCAGACCCACATACGCAGGGAGCAAGAGCGCCATGGAGCGGCTCAAACGAGGTGAGTTGCTGGCCTGGGGGGCCCCATAGACTGGCCTCATCACTTTTGATTTGTGGTGGTATGTGCCTATAGTCCCCTCTGCCTCCCAAGTGCTGGGATTAAAGGTGTGTGCCACCACACCTGGCTTGTAGTCCCAACTACTACTGAGGCTGAGGTAGGGTCATTTGAGCCCAGGAGGTAGAGGCTAAGGAATTTATTTCCTAGGAAGACATTGGAGTGGGGCAGCCTGGCTGTGAGCCCTTCTCATCCTTGGACTCAGACAGAGAGGTTCATCCAGCCTCACGGGATCCTTGTAATCCAGACCCTGCAGCTGTTTCCTACCAGCCTCCTCTTTTGGGGTTGGGCTTCTTCACAGGTGTATGCAGAGGCTGCTGGGTTTCAGGGTTCTTTGGTGTCAGTACTGCCCATTGCTGTCATTAGAATAGGGCCAAGAAAGGGTATGGATCTGTTCTCCAGTCTGGGTAGGGGGGCAATTCCCCCCCCCCCAAGGTAGAGTCTCACTCTAATCTGATCTGGAATGCATTCTGTAGTCTCAGGCTGGCCTCAAACTTACAGTGATCCTCCTACCTCTGCCTCCTGAGTGCTGGGGTTAAAGGTGTGCGCAACCACAACTGGCATTTTAAAAAATATTTATTTATTTATTTGCAATCAAAGAGACAGAGATAAGAGAGAAAGTACAGAATGGGCACGCCAGGGTCTCTAGCCACTGCAGACAAACTCCAGAAGTATGTGCCACCTTATGCATCTGGCTTACGAGGGTACTGGGGAATCGAACCTGGGTCCTTAGGCTTTGCAGGCAAGTGTCTTAACTATAAGCCATCCCTCCAGCCCAGCATTTAAACCTGGAGAGATGGTTTAGCAGTTAAGGCACCTGCCTTCTAAGCCTAAAAATGCTGATTCCAATCTCCAGCGGTTCCAATCTCCAGGTCCCACATTTAGCCAGATGCAAAGTGACGCAAGGGCGCAATGCCGCACTTGATCACAAGGGGGCGCTTGCATCTGGATTTCATTCTCAGCAGCTGAGAGGCTGCTGGCGTGCCCATCTCTATCTGTCTTCCTCTCCCTCTCTCTCTGTCTCTCTGTGTCTCTCTGCAAAAAAAAAAAAAAAAAAATTAGATATAGGGTTGGAGGGATGGCTTTGTGCCTGAGAAGCCTAAGATCACTTATTCAAATTTCTAGGTCCCACGTTTAGCCAGACGCAAAAGAGTGCCTGAAAATGCCCTGGCACTCTCATTCTCTCTCTGCCTCTTCTTTCTCTCTCAAAAAGGGGGAGGGGCTGGAAAGATCACTTAGCAGTTAAGGCATTGCCTACAAAGCCAAAGGATCCTGGTTCGATTCTCCAGGATCCATGTAAGCCAGGTACACAAGGGGGCGCATGCATCTGGAGTTTGTTTGCAGTGGCTGGAGGCCCTGGCATGCCCATTCTCTCTCTCAAATAAATAAAATATATTTAAAAAAAAGAAAAGAGGACTGGAGAGATGGGTTAGTGGTTAAGGCACATGCCTGAGAAGCCTAAGGACCCTGGTTCAATTCTCCAGGTCCCATGTAAGCCAGATGCACATGGTGGCGCATGCATCTGGAGTTTGACTGCAGTGGCTAGAGGCCCTGGCGTGCCCATTCTCACTCCCTCTCTCTTTCTCCCTCTCTCTGTCTCTAATAAATAAAAATAAAAATCTTAAGAAGAAAAGAAAAAAACAGATATGTGCATATATAATGGAAGAAGTGGCAGCCATAAAGGTAGCAAGGATGGTCACACCAGGGCCTCCTGCCACTGCAAATGAATTCTAGAAACATGTGCCACTTTGTACATCTGACTTTACATGAGTATTAGGAAAGTGAACCTGGGCTGGCAAGCTTAGCAAGCAAGCGACTTTAACTGCTGAGCTATCTCTCCAGCCTTAAACATTATTATTATTATTATTTTATTTTATTTTTTTCTTGAGGTTAAGGTGTCACTGTAGCCCGGGCCAACCTGGAATTCACTATGTAGTCTCAGGGTGGCCTCAAACTCACTGCAATCCTCCTACCTCTGCCTCCCAAGTGCTAGTATTAAAGGTGTGTGCCACCACACCTGGCTCCTTAAACATTTTTTTCTTTTTAAAATATTTGAGAGAGACAGGAAGAGGCAGAGAGAGAGAATGGGCACGTCAGCAGCCTCTCAGCTGCTGTGAACAAACTCCAGATGTGTTCACTCCCTTTTGGGCAAGTGTGGCTTTCTGGGACATGGAGAATCAAATGGGCATTGTTAGGCTTGGCAGGTAGGTGCCTTAACTGCTAAGCCATCTCTCCAGCCCTCCTTAAACATTTTTTTAACTTGGAATTTAATATATATATATTTTTTGGTTTTGCAAGATAGGGTCTCACTCTGGTCTAGGCTGACCTGGAATTAACTATGTAGTCTCAGGGTGGCCTCGAACTCTTGGCGATCCTCCTACCTCTGCCTCCCGAGTGCTGGGATTAAAGGCGTACGCCACCACGCCCGGCTTTTGAAAACATTATAATTTGATTGTATTTCTTTTCTACTGCCCCTCTCACTCCCAAAGCATCTTTTTTTTTTTTTTTTTTTTTTTTTTTTTTTTTTGAGGTAGGGTCTTACTGTAGCTCAGGCTGACCTGGAATTCACTATGTAGTCTCAGGGTGTAAAGCATCTTTATTTTTAAAAAATATTTATGAGAGAGAGAATGGGTGCTGCAGGTCCTCTAACCATTGCAAACAAAGTCCAGACACATGCACCACCATGTGCATCTGGCTTTATTTATTAGAGACAGAGAGAGAGGGGGAGAGGAGAGAGAGTGAAAATGGATGCGTCAGGGCCTCTAGCCACTGCAAGTGAACTCCAGACGCCACCATATGTATCTGACTTACGTGGGATCTGGAGAGTCAAACCGGGGTCCTTAGGCTTCACAGGCATGCACCTTAACCGCTAAGCCATCCCTCCAGCCCACTACTATTATTATTTTAAAAAATATTTTATTTATTTGAGAGAGAGAAAATGGGCATGCCAGGGCCTCTCTCCAGCCACTGCAAACAAACTCCAGATGCATGAGCTCCCTTGTGCATCTGGCTTAAGTGGGTCCTGGGTTATCAAATGGAGGTCCTTAGGCTTTGCAGGCAAACACCTTAACCACTAAGCCATTTGCCCAGCCTTACTATTATTTTTTAAAATATTTATTTTTTGGTTTTTGAGGTAGGGTTTCACTGTAGTCCAGGCTGATCTGGAATTCATTATGTAGTCTTTGGGTGGCCTTGAACTCACAGTGATCCTCCTACCTCTGCCTCCTGGGTGCTGAGATTAAAGGCATGCACCAGTATGTCTGGCTAAAAAATATATATATATAAAATATTATTTTTTATTGACACCTTCTATACTTCCATACATAAAACATATGATATTTCCCTTCCCCCATTCCACTTTAGAACTCCAATCTCCATCATATCCCCTCCTTCTCTCCATTAGTCTTTCTTTTAATTTGATGTCATCTTTTTAAAAAATATTTTTAAAAAGTGAAAAAAATCCATAAACTGAAATGATAATGATAACACAACAGAACGGAGACTACATTAGTCTAAGCTGGGCGAGGTGGCGCACTTGCCTGCAAAGCCTAAGGACAGAGGTTTGATTCCCCAGTATCCATGTAAGCCAGATGCACAAGGTGGCACATACACCTGGAGTTTGTTTTCAGTGGCTACAGGCCCTCGAGTGCCCATTATCTCTTACCTTCTCTACTTGGAAATAAAAATATAACAACACATGTACAAATTTTCAAATCTTAGGGCATTGCCTGGCCTTGCCAGAGAATTCATGCAAACAGTTTCAGTAAAAACTGCTAGCCAACTTTATTGAACTCCTACTAGACCATATGCTTTAAAGCCATCATTTCATTTTGTTGCATCGTCACCAGTCCATGAGGTAGGTACTGACATAGTTCCAACTGTTAGGAAAGGACATAGGCAGGCCACACTGTCAAAGGTCACTGTTAAAGTAGTGTAGGGATTGGGAAGCAGAGACATTTAAGCTGGGAGAATTTTAAAAAATAAATAAAGCTGGGAGAATCCACAGCCCTTAGCACAGTGGCAAGTCCAATTCCCTCCCCCACCCTTTCTCTCAAAAAAAAAAAAAAATTATTCACTTGCAAGGAGAGAGAATAAAATCCAATGGTTTGAATAAATATATGGCCATTGCCGGACAAGTCACTCCAGCAAAGCCAAGTCCATACAAGTTTATGTGTGGGTAACAACGGGGTTAACAGAAGGTGTGGTGGAGTTAGCACTTTTTTTTTTTTGGTTTTTTGAGGTAGAGTCCAGGCTGACCTGGAACTCTTAGCGATCCTTCTACCTCTGCCTCCTGAGTGCTAGGATTAAAGGTGTGCACCATCACACCTGGCACTAAGCTGTTTTTTCCTAGGTAGGGTATTACTCTAGCCCAGGCTGACCTGGAATTCACTCTGTATTCTCAGGATGGCCTTGAATTCGGCCTCTGCCTTCAGAGTGCTGGGATTAAAGATATATGGCACCATGTCCAGCTGTTTTGTTTGTTTTTAAGACTGAGTTTCACTCTGTAGTCCAGACTAGCCTCAAAATCATGACAATCCTCCTGATTCAGCTTTTTCTTTTTTTGGTTTTTCTATTTTTCGAGGTAGGGTCTTGCTCTAGCCCAGGCTGACTTGGAATTCACTCTGTAGTCTCAGGCTGGCCTCAAACTCACACAGTCCTACCTCTGCCTCCCAAGTGTTGGGATTAAAGGTGTGTGCCACCACTCAGCTCTTGAGTGCTGGGATTATAGGTGTGAGCTAGTACTCCTGGAACAGCACTGTAACTCTTGCTGGTCTTGAACTCCTGGACTCTAGTGATCCTGTGGAATAACTGACCCTGCCTGTGCCTCTCTTTCAGGCATCATCCATGCTCGAGGGCTGGTTCGGGAGTGCTTGGCTGAGACAGAACGCAATGCCAGATCCTAGTCTCATTAGATCTGAAGGTCCTGTCTTTCTGCAGGATGGGAGGTTACAGTTCATCTCTCCTGTTGAGACAAAACTCTTGTTTTCAATGGTAACAGTTTAGTTTTTTCTACCATGGTTCACTAAGCTCTATACCTATACCCTCAAAGATTGGGAAAAGATTTTGCAGTTAAGATTTGCATTTTAAATAATTAGGATGACCCAGGTTTTTTTTTTTTTTTTTTTTTTTTTTATTTTTAGCATTGACTTAAAGATGCATGTGACATTACTTTACAACAAACTGCCCTAACACCAGTGTCTCCCTTTAACCTTCTTTTGAATACATTTGCATCACCTGAATTGGTCTGTTCCTTTTCATAAGCTTGTCTGACTCTGAGGACTTGTAGTGCACACTGACAGCGCTTCACTTTGTAGCTGGCTCGCTTGCCATACAGTAGATCCTGCTCAACAAAGCTTTGCTTAAGCATTTGCATGACTGAGTGCTTTGAAGTCAATCTTAAAGATGCACAAGTTATAAATACGAAGAGCAATCTACCAAAACTAACAAGCGCCCTGAACATTTTCATACTAAGAGTGTAGATTTCAGTTCTGTGTTTACTGTAAGTTGATCAAAACATCTGGAAGAAAATGACTAAAATTGTTTGCATCTTTGTATGTATTTATTACTTGATGTAATAAAGCTTATTTTCATTAACAGTTTGTATGAAGATGTTTCTTGAGTTCTGAAGTGCCCTTTTTTTTGGCAGGAGAGTGGGATTGAGGTAGCCCAAGAGACCTATTTCTATATCCCAGGGTAGTTCTCCTACTCTAGCCTCCTGAAAACTGGTATAGGTGTGAGCCACTAAGTATTATGCCTTTTTTTTTTTAAAGTGTTTGGCTACTGTAGCCCATCCAGGTTGGCCTTAAACTTGGAATACTTCTGCCTAGGCCTCTTGAGTGTTGGGAATCACAGGTGTGCATTACCAGGTTGCACTAAAGAGCGGTTTTAAAGCAGCAGCTTAGAGATACGAGTCAAAGGACATTTTCCCAACTGGCCTAGGAACATGGTTTGACTGTGAAAGTGTGTTTAATCCCCAGGGATAACATAAAGTTGTATTATACAACTTAAAGGCAGGCTGGAAAAGAAAATAAGGAAACTAATGAAAGCAGTGTTAATGACTTGGTGAACTGCCACTGCTACTCCTGCTATCCTCAGCAGGTGGGTGCTTATTTCCATAGTCTACAAGAATCTTTTTGCCAGGCATGGTGGTTCAGTTCTTGGGAGGCAAAGGCAAGGAGGATCACCATAGGTTTTAGGCCAGCCTGGATTACAAGGAGCCCTTAGCTAATCAAAACCAAAACCAAGCCGGGCATGGTGGTGTACGCCTTTAATCCCAGCACTGCAGCAGGCAGAGGTAGGAGGATCACCTTCAAGGCTAGCCAGAAACTACACAGTGAGCTCCAGGTTAGCCTGGGCAAGAATAAGACCCTACCTGGGTGGGGGCGGGGGGGGGAAGTACACTCATATGGGGATAGGAACAAATATGGTTCTGGTAGTTCTTCTCTTTAAAAAGTCTTCTTCTGGGCATAGTGGCACACACCTTTAATACCAGCACTTGGCAGGCAGAGGTAGGAGGATCAGCATGACTTTAAAGTCACCCTGAGACTTCATAGTGAATTCCAGGTCAGCCTGAATCAGAGAGACCCTACCTTGAAAAATGGAAAAAAAAA
This sequence comes from Orientallactaga sibirica, assembly GCA_036365145.1. Taxonomy (NCBI): domain Eukaryota; kingdom Metazoa; phylum Chordata; class Mammalia; order Rodentia; family Dipodidae; genus Orientallactaga; species Orientallactaga sibirica. The sequence continues at coordinate 25,352,487 of JAEOAD010000026.1, read as the reverse complement.
AAAAAAAAAAAAAAAAAAAAGGCTGGAGAGAGATGGTTTAGCAGTTAAGGTGTTTGCCTGAAAAGTCAAAGGATCCCCATTTGATTCTCCAGGACCCATGTAAGCCAGATGCACAAGGGGGCACATGCATCTGGAGTTCATTTGCAGTGGTTGGAGGCCCTGGTGTGCCCATTCTCTGTCTCTCTGCCTCTTTCCCTCTCATAAATAAATAAATAAATCTCTATATCTCTATATATATATATATATATATATATATATATATATATATATATATATATATGTTAAAGGCACAAGCCTTTAAAAAATTTTGCACATATAGGGAATGACTTTATTATATACACTTGGGAAGAAACTTAGAAACATTTTATCTTTCATTTCATTTTAACCAGACATTAGGATAAATGACATAAAGGAAGGGTTGGAGAGATGGCTCAGCAATTGAAGGCTGACTTGCAAAGCTTGATGTCCCAGGGAGTCAATTTTCCAGTATGCACATAAACCTAGATGTGCAACATGGCACGTTTCTGGAGTTTGAGTTCATTTGCAATGGCAAGTGGCCTCGGCACACCCATATATTTACTCTCTTTCAAAAACATAAGTATCCTTTTTTTGTTTGTTTTTTGAGGTAGGGTCTTGCTTTAGCCCTGGCTGACTTGTAGTTCACTTGGTATTCTCAAGGTGTCCTAGAACTCAGTGATCCTCCTACCTCTGTCTACTAAATGCTGGGATTAATAAAGTCATGCACCACACTGGCCTCAAAAAAAAAAAAAAAAATATATATATATATATATATATATACATATATATATACATATATATATATATTCGAGGTAGGGTCTCACTCTAGCCCAGGCTGACCTGGAATTCACTCTGTAGTCTCAGAGTGGCCTTGAACTCTTGGTGAACCTCCTACCTCTGCCTCTCATGTGCTGGGATTAAAGGCATGCGCCACAATGCCTGGCACTCAAAAAAAAAATATATATATATATATATATATTTGTTTTATCGAGGTAGGGTCTTACTCTAGTTTAGGCTGACCTGGAATTCACTATGTAGTTTAAGGGTGGCCTGAACTCTTGGCGATCCTCCTACCTCTGCCTGCCACATGCTGGGATTAAAAGTGTGCACCACCACACCCAGCTTTTTTTTTGAGGTAAGGTCTCACTCTATCTTAGGCTGACCTGGAATTCACTATGTAGTCTCAGGGTGGCCTTGAACTCATGGTGATCCTCCTACTTCTGCCTCCCGAGTGCTGGGATTAAAGGTGTATGCCACCATGCCTGGCTCAAAAATACTTTTATAAAAAAATTTACTGCTGTGAGTGAGACCAGCCTGGGGTTAGAGTGAATACCAGGTCAGTCTGGGTTAGAGTATGACCCTACCTCAAGCATAACAAAAAGATCACTAATGAGTAGCCTCTTACTGGACCAGATGACACTAAATGCTATTGTGTGATTCTACTTTCCATGAAAATGGATTATTAATCAATCATACTTTTTCAAATTGTTTTTAATTTCTAACCACTTATAATAAAACACAACCATATGTAACAGCACATTGCTTATAAAAGGCTAGGCACAGTTGTGCACATATGCAATACCAGTATTCAGGAAGCAGACAGAATTCTGACAAGTTTAAGGCTAGTCTGGTATATATATACAGTGAGAACCTGTCTCAAAAATAAGAAGCCAGATATATGGTGGTACATATCTGTAATCCTAGGACTTGGGAAATGGAGGCAGATCAGTTCAGGATCATCCTCAGCTGCTTATTCTAAATTCAAGTCTAGTCTGGGATACACAAACTCAAAAAAAAAAAAAAAAAAATCTCCAAAAACAAAATCTACTTGACACTTTCCTAACTACTAAGGTCACGAAAGAACACTGTCAGCTATTCAATCAAGAAGCCACCCCAAATGCTGTGTCACAGATGAAAACCCCTCTCTTTCATGAAAAATATCCACTATCCTTTTGTTGTTGTTTTTCAAGGTAGGGTCTTACTATAGCCCAGGCTGACCTGGAACTCACTCTAGTCTCAGGCTAGCCTTGAACTCATAGCAATCTTAAAGGTGTACTACACCATGTCTGGCCATTATCTTTCTTTTTCCCCTTCAAGGTAGGGTCTCACTCTAGCCCAGACTGACAGACTTACCTGGAATTCACTGTGTAGTTTCAGGGTGGCCTTGAACTCACAGCAGCAGTCTTACTACCTCTGCCTCCCGAGTGCTGGGATTAAAGGTGTGTGTCATCACACTTGGCTATTATCTTTTTTTTTTTAAGATTTATTTTTATTTATTAGAGATATAGAGGGAGGAAGTGTGAGAATGGGTGTATCAGGGCTCTAGCCACTGTAAATAAACTGCAGACACATGGCACCACCATGTGCATCTGGCTTACGTGGGACCTGGAGAATCAAACCTGGGTTGTTAGGCTTCACAGGCAAGCACCTTAACTGCTAAGCCATATCTCAGGCACCGCCCCCCCCCCCTTTGAGGTAGGGTCTTGCTATAGCTCAGGCTAACTTGAAATTCACTGTGTTGTCTCAGAAGACCTCAAATGGTGTTCCTCCTACTTCAGCCTCCCAAGTGCTGGGCTGGCCTTAAACTCATGGTGATCCTCCTACCTCTGCCTCTCCTGTGCTGGGATTAAAGGTGTGTTCCACCACACCTGGCTCTCCCTTACCTTTATTTATTTATTTTTTATTTTTAGAGAGAGACACAGAGACAGACAGAGAGGGAGAGGAAAGACAGAGAATGGGCGCGCCAGCAGTCTCAGCTGCTGTGAACGAAATCCAGATGCGTGTGCTCCCTTGTGGTTAAGTGTGGCATTGCGCCCTTGTGTCACTTTGCATCTGGCTAAATGTGGGACCTGGAGATTGGAACTGGGTTCTTAGGCAGGTGCCTTAACTGCTAAGCCATCTCTCCAGCCCTTTTTTTTTTTTTTTTTAATTCCAAGGTAGGGTCTCACTCTAGTCAAGGCTGGACCTGGAATTCACTATGTAGTCTCAGGGTGGCCTCAAACTCTTGGTGATCTTCCTACCTCTGCCTCCCAGTGTTGGGATTAAAGGCGCGTGCCATCATGCGTAATTTCCCTTATCCTTTTATAGGAATGGCTTCTTTGTGTTTTTTTTTTTTTTTTTTTTTTCCCGAGGTAGGGTTTCACTCTGGTCCAGGCTGACCTGGAATTAACTATGTAGTCTCAGGGTGGCCTTGAACTCACGGTAATCCTCCTACCTCTGCCTCCCAAGTGCTGGGATTAAAGGCGTGCGCCACCATGCCCAGCTATTTCTGTTTTTTTTTTTTTGGTTTTTCGAGGTAGGGTCTCACTCTGGCCCAGGCTGACCTGGAATTAACTATGTAGTCTCAGGGTGGCCTTGAACTCATGGCGATCCTCCTACCTCTGCCTCCCGAGTGCTGGGATTAAAGGCATGCGCCACCACACCTGGCTTTATTTCTTTGTGTTTTTTAAAGTGTATATCACTGTTCATTACAGGCAATTTAAAAACTTCAATATCTTGGGCTGGAGAGATGGTTCAGCAGTTAAGTGTCTTGCCTGCAAAGCCTAATGACTGGGGTTTGAGTTCCTAGTACTAATGTACATCCAGATGCACAAAATGGCACATGCATCTGGAATTCTGTTTGCAATGGCTGTAGGCCCTGGTGTGCCCATTCTGTCTGTCTGCTTGTAAATAAAACGATTTAAAAACTTTAATATCTTAAGTCCTTCATAATGTCTGCTTTAGGGTTGAAGAGATGGCTTAGTGGTTAAGGCACTTGCCAGCAAAGCAAAAGGACCTAGGTTCTATTCCCCACTACCCACATAAAGGCAGACAGATGCACAGGTGGTAGGTTTCTAGTGTCTAGAGGCCCTGGCATGCCCATTCTCTACTTATTTCAAATAAATAAAAAGAAAAAAAAAAGTGCCTGCTTAGTGTATGTGTGTGGAGGCTAGAGGCTGGGTGTCCCTCAGTAACACTTCACCTTTTTTTTTTTTTTTTTTTTTGGTTTTTCGAGGTAGTGTCTCACTCTAGTCCAGGCTGGCCTGGAATTCACTATGTAGTCTCAGGCTGGCCTTGAACTCATGGTGATCCTCCTACCTCTGCCTCCCAAGTGCTGGGATTAAAGGCATGCACTACCACGCCTGGCCCTTTTTTTTTTTTAAATCACCTTTTTACAAAAGTGTCTTTTATTGAACCTGGAGCTGGTCAGACTGGCTGTCCAGAAAGCCCCAATTATAACTCAGCCTTCCTTAGGAGTGGGTGGTTGACAGGCATGCACCAGGGCCTCCAGCCACTGAAAGAACTCCAGAAATACGCGCCACCTTGTGCATCTGGCTACACCCAGCTTTTTTATGGATTCTACGATTGTTCTCAGACTCTCATGCTTATGCATCAAGTGCTCTTACCCACTGAACCATCTCCCCACCCCGTGTTTTTTTTTTTTGTTTGTTTGTTTGTAATTTTGAGAGTGAGGAAGGCAGAGAGAAAGAATGGGTGTGCCTGGGCCTTCAGCTGCTGTGAATGAACTCCAGATGCGTGCACCCCCTTGTGTGCATGTGTGACATTGCATGTTTGTGTCACTGTGGATCTGGTTTATGTGGGACCTGGAGATTCGACCATGAGTTATTAGGCTTTGCAGGCAAGTGCGTTAACTGCTAAGCCATTTCTCCAGCTCTGTTTTTTTTTTTTTTTTTTTTTCCCCCGAGGTAGGGTCTCACTCTAGTCCAGGCTGACCTGGAATTCACTATGTACTCTCAGGGTGGCCTTGAACTCTTGGCAATCCTCCCATCTCTGCCTCCTGAGTGCTGGGATTAAAGGTGTGTGCGCCCACGCCTGATTTCTATTTTTTTTTTTTTTTTTGAGATAGGGTCTCACTATGTAGCCAAGACTGGCTTGAAACTATGTAGTCCAGGCTGGTCTTGAGCTTGCAGTAATCCTCCTGCCTCAGCCCACTCTAGTTCTAGGATTACAAGTGTTACCACCTTGCCTAGTTTTCAGAATTTCTTTGGAAGTTCTGTTCCAATGCTGGTGATGGGCAGTCCCCCATTACTCCTTGGAAGTGGTGTGGTACATTCTGTCAGAATCAGCAGTTCTTTCCTCAGTGACATTTTTACTTGATTCCCATAGTTTCTTTAATACTTTCTTTTTTTCTAGAGTTTCCTTTGCTCGTTTTTTCCTCTCTTGCTTTTTCTTTTCTGCCTCTTGTTTCTCTTTGTAAATAGCACTCTTTTCACCATTGTAGAAAACATCCACTTTCTCCTGTAGGATTTTCCGAGCTAGCTTTCTGTTCTGATTGAGAGATCGTGTCTGATGGCACTGCAAGAGATTATGTTCAAGAATGAAAACCACAAGACGTCAAGAGACGGACAGGACCTCCAAAGTTACCTGATTCAACCCATTTGCTTAACATGGGGACCAGCCAGAAAAGCTACTTGCTAGAGTCTCTTGTGAGTCAGTGACAGTGAATATCAGACCTTTCCCACCTGTGGCCCATGACCTCGGCTATGACACCAGCTGTATTGTGTGAATTTCACTGTAGATATTTCATAATAAAGAATGTAACTTAAAAAAATTATTTGCAAGCAGAGAGAAGAGAGATACACCCAGAAAAAATGGGCACACCAGGGCCTCCAGCCACTGCAAACAAACTCCAGATGCATGTGCCCCTTGTGCATCTGGATTACGTGGGTACTGGGGAATTGATCCTGGGTCCTTTGGCTTTGTAGGCAAATGCCTTAACTGCTAAGCCATCTCTTCAGCCCAAGAATGTAACTTTAAAAAAATTATTTATTAGAGACGGGGAGTGGTGGAGAGAATGGGCATGCCAGGGCCTCTAGCTGCTGCTAATGAACTTCAGATGCATGCGCCACCATATGCATCTGGCTTACGGGTGACCTGGAGAATCGAACCTGGGTCCGTGGGGCTTTGCAGACATATGCCTTAACTGCTAAGCCATCTCTCCAGCTATAACTTTTGTTTTGAAGCAAAAATAGCGTTCAAATAACTTATACAGCCTCCAAATAATCATGAAAACATTAGCTGATGTATTTAGCTTGTGACAGGGAGCAACCCCTGTGCAATGTTTGTGTGTGCCATTCACAAGCTTGACTGCATCTGGAGGAAGAAAATTGCATCTTTACTGATAGTTTACTGTAACAACCATTATGTAAAAGCTTTGTGATGATGGGCAAGTGCCTTGCAAAGTTAGGAATAAAGAAAATGCCATGGAATGAGGGAGTGAATTCCAAAAGCAAATATGAAGCCATGAGCAGGTTCAACAAAAATTGCTTGAGGGCTGGAGAGATTTAGTGGTTAAGGTGCTTGCCTGTGAAGCCTAAGGACACATGTTTGGTTCCCCAGATTCCAAGTAAGCCAGACACACAAGGTGACTCATGCGTAAGGCTGCACAAGGTGGTGCATGCGTGTTAAGACTGATTGCAGTGGCTGGGGGACCTGGTGTGTTGATTCTCTCTCTCTCAAAAAAAGAAAAAAGCTTTTGAGATTTTGTTATGAATAACAGTTCTTTTTTTCAATTTTTTATTTTTGGGGAGAGAGACAGAGAGAGAGGGAGAGGAAGACAGACAGAGAATGGGCATGCCAGCAGTCTCTCAGCTGCTGTGAACGAACTCCATATGTGTGCGCTCCCTTGTGGGCAAGTGCAGCATTGCGCCCTTGCATCACTTTGCATCTGGCTAAACGTGGGACCTGGAGATTGGAGCCAGTGTTCTTAGGCTTAGCAGGCAGGCGCCTTAACCGCTAAGCCATCTCTCCAGCCTGAATAACAGTTTTTTCAAGGAGAAAAAAAAAGAAGCAGCAATGTAGGTTTCAACTGGTATAACTTTGGTTCAATGTTGGCAATGAAGCACAGCTATTAGTAATCTGGACTCTGGGGTTGGAAGGACTGTGGCTAAGTTACTGCCCCCATTTGCCTCAGGATGCATATCTGCTCACAATGAAAGAAGCATGTGGTTGTGGAACTGAAAGAGTTAACATATAGAGTGGCTTTGAAAGATGCTATTAGGATGGGAAAATCTGCCATTGTCTGCCTTTACTGGTCCCTCAAGGCTGTATGTCTACTTGGGGGACCTCTAGTGATCAAGTGTGGCAGCAGTGTTAAGGTGGGCCAGTAGCTCTGACTGGGCTGGTCTTTCAGAGACAGTTGGGTTTCTCAGTTAAACTGAAACAGGCAAAAGCACTTGGCCACTTCCTACAGGTGCAGTTTGGTGAGAGCTGTTGCTAAGAGATTGGCTTTTCTTTTTTTTGTTTTTAAATTTGTGTTTGTATGTACACCATAGCCTCTTGCAGCTGAAAATGAATGCCAGATGCTTGTACCACTTTTACCCATCCAGCTCATGTGGGTGGCTTGGGAATTGAACCCCAGGCCTGGGAAGCTGTACAAGCAAGCATCTTTAATTGCTGAGCATCTTCCCAGCCCTTGAAATTAGTTTTTCTATAAAGACTACTGTGTACAACACCTTGTCTTCTGAAGCTCAGCATGCTTGTCTCCACCTTACTCTGAGTCCTCCTCCAGAAGGGCAGGTGTCATTAACATTTGCCAGAGTGGGGCAGAGGGGTGCGGAGGAGGTGGCCACCTCAATATGAGCCAGCCTTATTATCTGAGGGCTGAGATGGCTAGCAGGCGGGGTAGGTCCCCTTAGTTCCTTGAGCCACGGCACTGCTGGAGTGGCTTTATTAGGAGCAGGATGATACTGGGGATCTGCCTTTGTCAGGCACTGCTTTCCCTACTTGAGATAGTGCTTGTTGGGCACTGGCCAAATGCCAGTGCTAAGGATGGCAGCAATGCTCTGTCTCCACAAGACCCTTAGCAGGAGGGTCTGCCTCAGGGAGAACAGCTCAGAGCATGGGTGCATCTGCTGTGCCCTCAACCAAGCTGGCCGAGAGTAAGTATGCCTCTTGCCTGAAACCTGCTGAAGCAGCATAGCTCCTAGATCCACCCCTGACTCCCACACAGCCTTTACCTTAACAATAATGCCTGAGGGCACATGCTTCAGCACTACACAATTGCTGGTTTTGTTGGTTGCTTGGCCCCCTGGACCATGTCCTTTCACAAACTGCTCTTCAAGTTCATTTTCATTCAGGGGAAGCAGAGCAGGCAAGTTTTTCTTGCCTGCCACCTGTACCATAAAGGCAGCCATTCTTGGTGAGAGCAGAGCCAACTTCTCTTGAAGACCAAATCCCTGAGTCCTGGTGCATATTCTGGCCAGTAGTTGAGGAGAACGAAACAAACCCCAGGTACTCATCAAGGACATGGCTTGACTTGTCAGGACCTGGGATGAAGAAAAAATTAGGTTGCTCCTCAGTAAAAGGCGATGCTCCAAAGCTTTTTTTTTTTTTTTTTTTTTCTTTCAAAGGTAGGTTCTCACTCTAGCCCAGGGGGACCTGGAATTCACTATGTAGTCTCAGTGTGGCCTCAAACTCACAGCAATCCTCCTACCTCTGCCTTCCAAGTGCTGGGATTAAAGGTGTGCGCCACCACACTTGGCTCCCAAACTTTTTAACACTATACCAGTTAGGGCGTGGCATGCCCAGGGTATTAGGGACTAGCAAAGATGGACGACTCACCAGGCACACCTCTCCAGCCCTGCCTCGCCCATTTTGTCCTTGCTGTCCATGTCCTGCCAACTGACAAATATTTCCTTATAATGGATCAAAAAGCATCTTTAGAGTACCAGAAGTGCTGTTTTCTCAGGTCTGAGGATTTGAGTGAAATTTAGAGGATAAAGACATATTAAATGATACCAAGAATTAGGATCTGAGTTAAGGGACAGCATTTAGATGTTTGTGAAATCTACATTTAAAATGTAACAACCATATGAGAGTCTGTTTTACAGCCAAGCTTAAACAGTCTGACACAGTAAACTTCATTATCAATCAGTGTCATGATTGTTGTTTTTTAATGGTTTCAGTTTCACGGATTTGAATAGGAACATCTGTTCCCTTGGACAAACTGCCAAAACCAACCAATTTATTTATTTATTTATTTTTGTTTTTTCGAGGGTCTCACTAGTCCAGGTTGACCTGGAATTCACTATGTAGTCTCAGGGTGGATTTGAACTCAAGGTGTTCCTCCCGAGTGCTGGAATTAAAGGCATGCACCACCACGCCTGGAAAATTTTTTTTTTAATTTATTTGCAAGGAAGAAAGGAGGGAGAGAGAGACAGACAACAGAAAGTATGAGTATGCCAGGGCCTTTTGCCACTGCATATGAACTTCAGGTGCATGCACTACTTTGTGCATCTGGCTTTACGTTGATACTGGGGAATTGAACCCAGGCCAGCAGGTATTACAAGTAAGAACCTTAACTGTTGAGCCATCAACCACCCCCAAATCAGTTTTTATTTACTAAGGCACCTATTTGGCTTAAAACACCTTAGGAGGTATCCTGGGGAATATGAAATGAAAAACAGATTGACTGTGAGTTTATGAGCTCATGAACTCGTCAAGGACCAGTGAGGTTTTATTTTGGTATCTTTTTTTTTTTTTTTTTTTTTTTTTTGGAGAGAGGGAGAGAGAGACAGAGACAGAGAAGGGGCGCTCTAGCAGCTTCTCAGCTGCTATAAACGAATTCCAGACACATGCGCGCCCTTGCATCACTTTGTGTCTGGCTAAACGTGGGATCTGGATAATAGAATGGGTGTTTTTGGCTTAGCAGGAAGGCGCCTTAACTGCTAAGCCATCTCTCCAGCCTTTTTTTTTTTTTTTTTTTTTTTTTTTGAGGCAAACCCATCACAGTGGCCTTTTTCTGGCCAAGGTCTCTTGCCATTGAAAATAAACTCCATTCGGGCGTGGTGGTGCATACCTTTAATCCCAGCACTCATGAGGCAGAGGTAGGAGGATTGCTGTGAGTTTGAGGCCACCCTGAGACTACATAGTGAATTCCAGGTTCTCCTGGGCTAAAGTGAGACCCTACCTTGTAAAAAAAAAAAAAAAAAGAAAGAAAGAAAATAAACTCCAGATGCATGAACCACTTTATGCATGTTCCTTTATGTGAATACTGGGGAACTGAACCCTAGTTGTCAGGCTTTGCAAGCAAGTTCCTTTAACCACTGAACAATCTCTCCAGCCCTCTTTCTCTTTTGAGTCAGGCTCTCACTCTCGCCTAGGCTGTCCTGGAACTCACAATGACCTCAAACTCTGTGATCCTCCTACCTTAACCTCCAAGTGTTGGGATTAAAGGGTTTGCACCACCTAACCTGGCTTGTTTATTTTTATTTTTTTTTTGTTTTTTGAGGTAGGGCCTACTCTACCTTAGGCAGACCTGGAATTCACTATGTATTCTCAGAGTGCCCTCGAACTTGTGGCGATCCTCCTTACCTCTGCCTCCCAAGCACTGGGATTAAAGGCACGCACCACCATGCCCAGCAGTATTTTTTTGGGTTTTCTTTTTCTTTTTTTGGTTTTCCAAGGTAGGGTCTCACTCTAGCTCAGGCTGACCTAGAATTCACTATATAGTCTCAGGGTGGCCTTGAACTCATGGTGATCCTCCCACCTCTGCCTCCTGAGTGCTGGGATTAAAGGCCACCATGCCCGGCTTTTTTTTTTTTTTTTTTGGTTTTGTAGGGTCTCACTCTGGTCCAGGCTGACCTGGAATTAACTATGTAGTCTCAGGGTGGCCTTGAACTCACAGTGATCCTCCTACCTCTGCCTCCCGAGTGCTGGGATTGAAGGCATGAGCCACCACGCCCGGCTATGCCTGGCCTTTTTTTTGGTTTTGGTAGGGTCTCACTCTAGCTCACTTTAGCCTTAACTGCTAAGCCATCTCTCCAGCCCTAAATATTTTTTTTATTATCCTCAAGAAAATATAAATGAGCCAGGCGTGGTGGTGCACACCTTTAATCCCAGCACTCGGGAGGCAGAGGTAGGAGTATCGCCATGAGTTCCAGGCTAGCCTGAGACTCTATAGTGAATTTCAGGTCAGCCTGGGCTAGAATGAAACCCTACCTTGAAAACCCAAGGGAAAAAAAAAATAATAATTTAGAGGCTGGAGAGATAGTTTAGCAATTAAGGCACTTGCCTGCAAAACCTAAGGTTTGATTCCCCAGGACCCATGTAAAGCCAGATGCACAAAGTGCACATATGTCTGGAAAGAAAGAAAGGAAGGAAGGAAGGAAGGAAGGGAGGGAGGGAGGGAGGGAAGGAGGGAAAGAGGAAGGAAATACAAAGGATAGGCTAGCTGTGGTGGTGTACACCTGTGATCGTAGCACTTGGAGGATGGAGGCATGAAGATCAGGACTTCAAGGCCACTCTGGCCTTCATAAAAAGGAAACATAAGTGATAACCCAGACAATTTCTCTGAAATATTTTTAATTTAAAAAATCAACTATAAGCCAGGAGTGGCAGCTCACCCCTTTAATCCCAGCACTCAGGAGCCAGAGGTAGGAGGATTGCCATGAGTTCGAGGCCACCCTGAGACTCCATTGTGAATTCCAGGTAAGCCTGGGCTAGAGTGAGACCCTACCTCAAAAAACAAAACAAAACAAATAAAAAAGTACACTTGAGGAGAATGTGCAAAATTTCACTTGCCTTATTCCTGCTTTGAATCTACAAAACAAGATTTCTTTGTGTATCAGAAGGCTTTGAGTCCCTGGGGGTGGGTTCACATGGAAGATGAGCCCAATGTCTGGCCTGGGTTTCTCTTATGCTAGTTAGTGAACTGACCAGGCAGGGGCAGCCCTGGTGTACAGTGCAATTGACAAAGACAGGATGCAAGTCTGGACAGACTCTTAAACAAGGGACAGAGGGGAGAGGAGTGCTATTATCTGTGGCTTTGTCACAGCCCACTGTTTGAATCTGCCTTTCTGTCCTAGTTTGGAGTTGAAACACCCTGGAAGATCTCTCACTCAAATGAAGTTCAATAAGGTCTCCAGTGTTCAGTTACTGGCTGCTTTGTTTAATGACTCATTCCAACAGCCAATCAGACAGTCTAGACACTTCTACTATCTCCTGGAGCTTTGGCCCTTCTCCAGTGACTGCTAAAAATGACAAATACACCAATGGTTCCACTTCCCCAAAGCCCAAAGAAGGGTACAGGTTGGATTTCAGTTCTTGTGATACCCAGAGAACAACCTGAAATCTTGGGGGAACAATAAAAGTGGCTCAAATTATAGCTCATTAGGACATATAAAAAAAGGGAAAGAAAAATGGCAAAAAGAAGTGTTAGTAAGGGGAAACCAGCAGTCAGGCCAGCTTTGCCCTAATTCCTTTGTGGGACTGTGCTTGAAGTTAAGGCTGGATCTCCAACCTGACTTCCCCTGGTTCTCCTTTTTCTTTGATGATGGTTTCAGCTCTAAACAGCTAATGCAATTTAGGTTAAAGCCCATCCCATTGGCTGAGTCTCTTCCAACCCACACAAGTGCATTCATAATATTGAGGATTTCACAAAAGGGAATCGTCCAAGAATATTTTTTTGTTTATTTTTATTTACTTATTTGAGAACGACAGACAGACACAGAGAGAAAGAGGCAGAGACAGAGAGAAAATGGGCACATCAGAGCTTCCAGCCACTGCAAACGAACTCCAGATGTGTGCGCCACCTTGTGCACCTGCTTACGTGGGTCCTGGGGAACGGAGCCTCAAGCCAGGGTCCTTAGGCTTCACAGCGGTTTAGCTTAACTGCTAAAGCCATCTCTCCAGCTCCCAAGAATATTTTTTTGGCGGGGGAGGGGGTTTGACTTGATAGCCCAGGCTGACCTGGAATTCACTATGTAGTCTCAAGCTTGAGCTCTCAGGAATCTTCCTACCTCTGCCCCCAGAGTGCTGTGATTAAAGGCAAGCACCACCACACTCAACATAAATATAAATATTAGTTATATAGTCTCAGAGAGGCCTTGAACTCAATGATCCTTCTGCCTCTGCCTCCCAAGTGCTAGGATTAAAGGCGGGTGCCCCCATACCTAGCTCATATGGATGGACATTTTTGTTTGAAGATACGTTGATCTTAAATTTTCAGTTCTCCTTCCTTAGACTCTTCAGTGTGGGGATTACTGTCACCATACCAACACCTGGCAAGGTCATTTAATTTAACTTTTAGGAAATTCCAAGATTCAATCTCTGGATGCTGTTTCTTTAAAATTCACTGAGTATTTTTCATAGAAAGGTAAGAGTAGTAGTTTCCCTACAATTTCACGATATACTAATCCTGCAGAAACTTCATTAAAGCTAAAGGAACTGGTGTAGAAAGGGATCTCAACAGGATACTTCACCATTCAAACTTGGACATGCATAAGTATCACCTGATAAATCTGATATATATCCCTTGATGTGGATAGGACATCAGACTGTGGCTTTCTAACCAGTCCTAAGAAAAGGCTATTGCTGTTGAATGGTGCTTCTATGTTCTCTAAGCAGGAACACTGCCTGTATCTTGGCACTTAGGAATGGCGTGACTGTTAAGAGCCCTGGAATCAGAATGGCAATGATGGAGACAGAGGAGGTATAAAGGAGTGTGATTAGAGGGCAAAGAAATCGCCTAGACAAAGGAATGCAATGAATGTTGATTTAATAGAGGTGACATGAGTATTGAGAAACTAGGTCATCTGAAAAAAAGAACATCAAATATGTCACCCGGATTGTGTTACTGCTGCAGAACAGTGTTGTCCAACAAAAATACGCTGCCAGCCGCATGTGAAATTATGTGTGCAGTAGTCACATTAAAAATAAAAGGGGGGGGTTGGAGAGATGGCTTAGCGATTAAGACGCTTGCCTGCAAAGCCAAAAGACCCAGGTCCCACCTAAGCCAGATGCACAAGGGGAGACACATATGGAGTTCGTTTGCAGTGGCTGGAGGCCCTGGTGTGCCCATTCTCTCACACACACTCTATCTCTCTTAAATGAATAAACAAATAAATAAATAGGGGCTAGAGGGATGGCTTAGCAGTTAAGGCGTTTGCCTGCAAATCCAAAGGACCCAGGTTTAATTCCCCAGCACCCATGTTAGCCAGATACACAAAGGGGTGCATACATCTAGCCGGGCGTGGTGGCACACGTCTTTAATCCCAGCACTTGGGAGGCAGAGGTAGGAGGATCGCCAAGAGTTCGAGGCCACCCTGAGACTACATAGTTAATTCCAGATCAGCCTGGACCAGAGTGAGACCCTACCTTGCAAAACCAAAAAAAAAAAACAAAAAAAAAAAAAAAAAAAAAAAAAACAAAAGGGGTGCATACATCTGGAGTCCATTTGCAGTGGCTGGATGCCCTGGCATGCCCATTCTCTCTCTCTGTCAAATAAATAAAATAAATAAAAATTTTAAAATTTATTTTAATTTTACATTCATGTTGGTGCCTTCGATAGCTTCCTCCCTATCCTCCCCCCATAAATAAAGTTTTTTTTTTTTTTTTGAGAGGTAGGGTCTCACTCTAGCCCAGGATGACCTGGAATTCACTCTGTATTCTCAGGCTGGCTTCGAACTCATGGCAGTCCTCCTACCTCTGCCTCCGGAGTGCTGGGATTAAAGGCGTGTGCCACCACGCCTGGCAAATAAAGTATTTTTAACTAAAAATATCTTTAAAGGAATAAAAGGGGGCTGGAGAAATGGCTTAGCAGTTAAGTCACTTGCCTGCAAAGCCAAAGGATCCAGGTTTGATTCCCCAGTACCCACCTAAAGCCAGATGCAAAAGGTGGTACATGCATCTGGAGTTTGTTAGTAGTGGCTAGAGGACCTGGCATGCTCATTCTTTCTCTCACCCTCTCTCTTTGCCTAGAGTGTGACCTTACCTTGGATTAAAAAAAAAAGAGAGAGAAAGAGAATATGGGCTGGGTATGCCAGGGCATCTTGCCATTTTGTACATCTGGTTTTATTTAAATATTGGGGAATCAAACCCAAGATGAACCATCTTTCCAGTGCAGAGATTTTGAACTTTTTTTTCCCCAAGGTAGTGTCTTGCTCCAGCCAGGCTGACCATTCACCATGTAGTCTCAGGGTGGCCTTGAGCTCACAGCAATCCACCTACTTCTGCCTCCAAGTGCTGGGATTAAAGGTGTGCGCTAGCACACCCGGCTCTCTCTTTTTTAAAAGGATTTATTTTGAGAGAGAAAGACAGAGAATGTGAATGGGTGCACCAGGGCCTCTAGCCACTGCAAATGAACTCCAGACTCATGTACCATCTTGTGCATCTGGCTTATGTGGGTACTGAGGAATTAGACCTGGGTACTTAGGCTTTGCAGGCAAATGCCTTAACCACTAAGCCCTCTCTCCAGCCCCCAAAGAAAATAATTTTATTTTATTTTTTGAGAGAGAATGGGTGCACCAGGGCCTTTAGCAGCTGCAAATAAACTCCAGATGCATGCTACACGTTGTGCATCTGGCTTATGTGGACAGTGGGCAACCAATCCTGGGTCCTTTGGCTTTATAGAGAAGCACCTTAACCACTAAGCCATTTCTCCAGTCCCCCCTCCGCTCGTGTTTTTGAAACCAGAACATTTATTATGATTGATAGCCAAAATTCTCAAGATGAACTGGATGCTGCCCACTTGGGTGTAGGTGTTGCTCTTTCATGGAATCCATGCTTGAATCTGGGATAGACAATTTTTAGGCGCCTCCTTTGCCTAGGTCCGGTAGTATTTTGCCTTAGTCTTGGCACTCCAGTTACACTTTTTCTTGCACTTAGCAGGGTAGCCACGTTTGCCAGAGGTTGACTTCTGAAGGTGTTAGGCCTTTGAACCATAGTAGCAGCACAAAAGTGTGCATCTTATTTTGATGCTTTCCAAATTATGACTTTTCCTTCCTCATCTTGCTCTGCCACTGAGACCAAAGGGCTAAGATAATCTTAAACTCCTGCCTCCATCTCCTAAATTAGAGGATTATAAATTTGTCCTTCCCCTAGCTTGTTTCATTACCTTTCTTTCTCTCTCTCTTTTTTTTCCTTTTGGTTTTCCGAGGAAGGGTCTCACTCTAGCTCAGGCTGACCTGGAATTCACTATGTAGTCTCAGGGTGGCCTTGAACTCACAGCAATCCTCCTACCTCCGCCTCTCAAGTGCTGGGATTAAAGGTGTGCGCCACCACACCTGGCACTTTTTTTTTTTTTTTTTTCCCCTGAGGTAGGGTCTCATTCTAGCTCAGACTGACCTAGAATTTACTATGTAGTCTCATTACCTTTCATAGTAACTCCAGATCTATGTTTTTCCCAGGTCCTTAAAAAAATGAAAGAATATTAGCTCATTTTCTTTCTTTCTTTTAAAAAATATATTTTATTTATTTACTTGAGAGAGAAATAAAAAGAGGCAGAGAGAGAACGAGAGAGAGAGAGAATGGGCACACCAGGGCCTCCAGATGCATGTGCCCTTTTGTGCATCTGTCTTACGTGGAACCTGGAGTGTCAAACCAGGATCCTTTGACTTTGCAGGCAAAAGCCTTAACCACTAAGCCATCTCTCCAACCCCTCTTTATTATTTAAATAATATTTTATTTATTTGAAAGCAGAGAAAGAGAGATGAGAAAGAGAGAGAGAACAGGTGTGCCAGGGCCTCCAGCCACTTGCAAATTAACTCCAGATGCATGTATCACTTTTTTTAAAAAAGATTTTATTTTTATTTATTTGTTAGAGACAGAGACAGGGGGAGAGAGAGAGAGAGAGAGAGCGTGCGCATGCACGCCAGGGCCTATAGCCACTGCAAACAAACTCCAGACACATGTGCCAGCATGTGCATCTGGCTTACGTGTGTCCTGGAGAATTGAACTGGGGTCCTTATGCTTTGCAGGCATGAGCCTTAACTGCTAATCCATCTCTCCAGCCCATGCATCACTTTTTGCTTCTGGCTTTATGTAGGTACTTGAGAATTGAGTCTGGGCTGGCAGGCTTTGCAAGCAAGTGCTTTTAACTCCTGAGTCATCTCTTCAGACTTCATTTTCACCATGCCTGGCTAATAAAAAAATATATATATTTTAAAAATGCACCCTGAGAGTACTTAGTGAATTCCAGGTCAGCTTGGGCTACCCAGTGAGACCTTACATTAAAAAAAAAAAAAAAGAGGGCTGGAGAGATGGCTTAGCGGTTAAACGCTTGCCTATGAAGCCTAAGGACCCTGGTTCGAGGCTCGATTCTCCAGGACCCACGTAAGCCAGATGCACAAGGGGGTGCATGCATCTGGAGTTCGTTTGCAGTGGCTGGAGGCCCTGGCGCACCCATTCTCTCCCTCTCTCTCTACCTGCCTATTTCTGTATCTCTCTCTTTCAAATAAATAAATAAATAAATAAATAAATAAATAAATAAATAACTAAAAAGAAAGAGGGCTGGAGAGATGGCTTAGCTGTTAAGGCGCCTGCCGCTAAGCCTAAGAACGCTCATTCAATTCTCCAGGTCCCAGGTCCCACGTTTAGCCAGACGCAAAGTGACGCAAAGGCGCATAGCCTCACTTGCTCACAAGGGGGTGCACGTGTCTGGAGTTTGTTCACAGCGACTGAGAGGCCACTGGCATGCCCATTCTCTCTCTCTCTGACTCTTTAAAAAAAAAAAAAAAGAAAGAAAGCTGGGAGTGACAGTGCACAACTTTAATCCCAGCACTTGGGAGACAGAGGTAGGAGCATCACAGAGAGTTCAAGGCCACTCTGAGAGTACATAGTGAATTCCAGGTCAGCCTGAGCTACAGTGAGACCCTACCTTGAAAAAACCGAGGGGGTAGGGAAGCAAGCAAGCAAAGCAAGCAAGCCAGGTGCTTTAAAATAACTTGATTTTGAATAACTGGTTTAATGGTGGCATGTTTGTTATGGGGGAAATCAACTGCTCTCTGATTGAATTTGAGTATTGCTCCACAGGAGGGAATTCATGCCTGGTACTGAAAACCTAATCAAAAGCTTATAGGGCCGGGTGTGGTGGCACACGCCTTTAATCCCAGCACTCGGGAGAAAGAGGTAGGAGGATTGCTGTGAGTTCAAGGCCACCCTGAGACTACATAGTGAATTCCAGGTCAGCCTGAGCTAGAATGAGACCCTACTTGGAAAAACAAACAAACAAACAAACAAACAAAAACCAAAAACCCCAAAACAAAACAAAACAAAACAAAACAAAACAAAACAAAACAAAAGCTTATAGGACCTGGGGGGAAAACTACTCCTATTGTCTGCTTATATGGAGATATTATGCCCACCAAACTGCCCTCTAAATAGTCTTTTTTTTTTTTTTTTTTTGAGGTAGGGTCTTGGGGGGGGGCCTCCTACCTCTGTCTCCCAAGTGCTGGGATTAAAGGCATGTGCCACCACGTCCAGCTAAAATACTCATATTTATGCCCATATATTAATGCTACTCTCACTTTTGGTTAGAGAAGCTTCTCTTTTCAGATTGTAGTCACCACTGGGGTAACTCAAAACTCAACAAAGCCGGGTGTGGTGGCATACACCTTTAATTTCAGTACTTGGGAGGCAGAGGTAGGTGGATCACTGTAGGTTCGAGGTGTCTTGTACTACAGAGTGTGTTCCAGGTCTGCCTGTGCTACAGCAATACTCTACTTCAAAATAACCCAAAACAAACAAACCAACAAAAATCCAACTCAACAAAATGCAAAGAAGTGACAGTGGAGTGTCAGCACTGAGACATCTCTATCACAACCTCCAAGACTCAGGAACCATGTGGAAAAGGTGGTAGAAAGAATGTAAGATCCAAAGGAAGGAGAGGAGTGCTTTGCAATACTGGCTTCTGGATAGAGTGTCTGTGGCATTCATGATTTCACAGTGGCTGACACTACTTACACAAGCCAGCCTCTATGCATCATAGAAGGGGGAAATGACATCAAAACAGAAGAGGGGGGCTCACTTGTAAAGCCTTACAACCCAGGTTCAATACCCAAGTAAAAGCAGATGCACAGAGCTGGGCACCAGTCTGGAGTTTGATGTGACAGGAAGTTCTGGCAGGCTCATGGTTAATCTCTTTCTGTCTCTCTCAAGTAAGTAAGTAAAAATATTTTTTAAAATACACAAGGCTTGGAGACATGGCTTAGCAGTTAAAGCGCTTGCCTGCAAAGCTAAAGGATCCAGGTTTAATTCCCCAGGATCCATGTAAGGCAGATGCACAAGGTAGCACACCTGTCTGGAGTTTGTTTGCAGCGGCTGGATGCCCTGGTTTGCCCATAGTCTCTCTACCTGCCTCTTTTTCTCTCTCAAATAAATAAAAAACATTAAAAAAAAAAAAAAAAAAAACAGTGCTGGAGAGATGGCTTAGCGGTTATGGTACCTGCCTGCTAAACCTAAGAACACCGTTTGATTCTCCAGGTCCCACATTTAGCCATACACAAAGTGATGTAAGGGCACAATGCCACATTTGCCCACAAGGGGGTGCAAGCGCCTGGAGTTCGCGCACATTCTCTGTCTCCCTGACTCTCTCAAAAAATAAATATGGGCTGGAGAGATGGCTTAGGGGTTAAAGCACCTGCCTCTTAAGCCTAAGAACGCTGGTTCCAATCTCCAGGTCCCATGTTTAGCCAGATGCAAAGTGACACAAGGGAGCAATGCCGCACTTGACCACAAGGGGGCGCACGCAACTGTATTTCGTTCTCAGCAGCTGAGACACTGCTGGCGCGCCCATCTCTGTCTTCCTCTCTCTCTCTGTCTCTCTCTGGGTCTCTCTCCAAAAAAAAAGTAATTAATTAATTAATTAAAAATATTTAAAAAAATAAATAAGCCGGGCGTGGTGACACAAGCCTTTAATTCCAGCACTTGGGAGGCAGAGGTAGGAGGATCGCCATGACTTCGAGGCCACCCTGAGACTACATAGTCAATTCCAGGTTAGCCTGGACCAAAGTGAAACCCTACCTCGAAAAACCAAAAAAAAAAAAAAAAAAAAAAAAAAAAACCAAACCAAAACAAAAAAACCCAAGAGGGACTAGTTGGAAAGAATGGGTTCAGTGGAGTGGAGATAGGGGAAGGGGAAAAGAGGAGTGTGGTGGGAGGGGATTATATGATCATGGTATATTGTGTGTATGTATGGGGGTTGTCAATAAAACGTTCAAAACAAGCGGGGCATGATGGTGCACACTTTTAATCCCAACACTGGGGAGAAAGAGGTAGGAGGATCGCTGTGAGTTCTAGGCTACCCTGACACTACATAGTGAATTGTGAATTACAGGTCAGCCTTGGCTAGAGAACCCTACCTCAAAAAAAAAGTTTAAAACAGGGCTGGAGAGATGGCTCCACCTTTAAGGGAGCCTGCCTGCAAAGTCGGCCTGCTTTGGCTCAATTCCTCATTACTCCTGTACACAGACACACAGCGACACATGTGTCTTGTGTCTCCAGTTCGTTGGCACCTGCAAGAGGCTCTGGCTTTTTCTATTTGCCAGGCGTGGTGGCACATCCCTTTGATCCAGCACTTGGGAGGCAGAGGTAGGAGGATCACTGAGTTTGAGGTCACCCTGAGACTACAGAGTGACTTCCAGGTCAGTCTGGGTTAGTGTGAGATCCTACCTCGGGGGCGGAGGGGGGGGGAATCTTAAAAAAATTTAAAGACAAAAGAAAACTAAATAAGGAAGTGAAGACAGGACCGCACAGGATGCTGCTTCTTGGCAGATTTGTCACTTCAAGGACAGTTTCATGCATGTCAGGTATCTTGTCTTCCGAGTTCCAACGCTGGCACAGTGGGGTGATAGTGCCTGAACACTATGGCTTAAGTCAGGATACCGGAGGGAAAACCAAATGTTGGACGTACCTAACAGACTAAGCAGGCCGAAGAATGTGGGCTGGACAGTGTGAGTATGTATGCCATGGGGCTGGGGGGACAAGGGAAGTAAAGCGGGTTCTCAGTGGTCCTTCGAGAGCCTAGCAACGGCAGCGCTGACACCTACTGAGGGTCACGACCACGGCAGGACTTGCTTGAGGGACCAGTTCTGCTCAACAGAGGCTCGAGCGACCCGTTTCTCCCAGCGCCTCCGTGGAGCTATTTTCTCCAAGGCTGTTACCTCTGCCTCTCCCCGGTCCCAGGTACTTAGGAGCTTCAGAGCCCATCGCTCCGCAGTTTTGGGGTAATCCGAGTCCCGACAGGGGTCAGGCCGGCTCTCCCTCCCCGCCAGCAAGCAAGCTCGGGAGTTTCAGCTCCCAGGCCTAATTCCAGAATCCTCGACTGTAAAGAGCAGCCACAGGGGATCCCTGGCTTCGCGGACGCTTACCTGGTCTCAGGACACGCCTCCCGCCCGAAACCTCCAGCGAGAATCCAGACAACCTCAAACCCACGCTGGCAACTGCGCTTCCCGGGTCTGAACGCGCATAATTCTGTGGTCGCAGTTTCCCCCACCTGCCCGAGGTTCGTGCTCACAAACTGCGCATGCGAGAAACTGAGGTTTTTGGTCCCGCAGTTTCCAAAGAACCAATCAGAGAGGAGGATTTAACCTCCACCCCGCCTCTGGCGAAGCATCTCCCTCTCAGGAGCGAGCTCAGCGCCTGGGCCTCTGGAGGTCAGCGCGCCGGCCACGCTCGGCTGTCTCCGCCCTCTCAGAGCAGCCAATCGCAGGCGAGACGCCGGACGCACGCACGCTCTCTTGAGTTTAACGGTCGCGCGAGGCGCACCGCCGCATCCTGACCTCGGCCGAGGAGTGGCGGCCAGGTAAGCGGTCCTGGCTTGTGGGAAACTGCCCACTGCGGGAGATGCGGGATTAAAAGACATTATCTCGGAGGACTCTAGGATCTGTTGACAGACTAGTGTGACGGGAAACGACAGGCTGGTGTGACGGGAGATAGTTGCCTCAGAGCCGACTGTGCCTGCTGACTTGTGAGGATTCCGCTGCTTGCATGCACTTTTTTTTAGACCCCGTGCCCCTTGAATGACACTCGCGCGGCCCAATCGTAGGGCTGCCCTTCGTGAGGGGCGTGAGGCTTTTTTTTTTTTTAACCTGGTACTTGGCCTTCCTTTGGGAATTTGGGAATCACAGTGTTCATGGTTCTTTTTTTTTTTTTTTTTTTTTTTTTTGTTGTCCGAGGTAGGGTCTCACTCTAGTTAAGGCTGACCTGGAATTCACTATGTAGTCTCAGGGTGGCCTTGAACTTATGGCGATCCTCCTACCCCTGCCTCCCGAGTGCTGGGATTAAAGGCATGCGCCACCATGCCCGGCTGTCAGTGGTTCTTGATGCTCCCGGTTGTCTTACAGCCTCAGCGGCCCTGTGAGCTCTCCCTTGCCTCTCGGCCTCCACTAGCGACTGGGATCTGGCTCCAACCCCAAATCATCGAATCCCTCTCCCTGCACCTCCGCGCAAATAGGACATCTCGTACTTTAAATTAATGAAACTCCATCACTAGCTCCCTTTCTCCCTTCCCATAGTCTCTTATCAGTTTTATCTCGGATTGATGTCGGTCCTCTCCGGCCCCGCCCCTACCCACCCGGAGAAGCATCATTGAATTTCTGGTGGTTTTCTATCTGGATCTCCTTCATCCGGGTTACCTCAGCGAGGGAAGTAAAAGATGGGATTGCACATTCACCTCCTTGGAGAGCTTGTGGTCATTTGAATCCAGGGGATTTCGGGACCAGTTGGAAGGGGCAGCCTTTGTCAACATCCTGTTTGTCTTTAGTGTTGGAGGGAAGGGTGAAATCCATTGTTAGGTCTGGTTACACTTGGCTTTCTTATGACTGATGCTTTGATAAACTGATTTTTTCTTTTAAATACAAGCTTTAGGAAGGGGAGAATTTAGTGAAATTGGAATGCTAAGTAATTTGGTAATTTCCTGTGTTGCATTCTCTGTGTGTGTTTCTTTTCTTTTTCTTTCTTTCTTTCTTTCTTTTTTTTTTTTTTTTTTTGTGTGTTTGAGGCAGGGTTTCACTCTAGCTCAGAATGATCTGGAAACCACTCTGTAGCCCAGGCGGGCCTCAAACTCACCATGATTCTCCCATCTCAGCCTCTAGAGTGTTAGAATTAAAAGCGTGTGCCATCATGAACTGCTCTGGGTTTAAATTTTTTGTTTTGTTTTGTTTTGTTTTGTTTTGTTTTTTGAGGTAGGGTCTCACTTTAGCTCAGGCTGACCTGGAATTCACTATGTAGTCTCAGGGTGGCCTTGAACTCACAGTGATCTTTCTGCCTCTGCCTCCCGAGTGCTGGGATTAAAGGCATGCACCACCATAGCTCATGGTTTGTTTGTTTGTTTGTTTGTTTATTTGAGAGGGACAGACAGACAAAGAGGCAGAGAAAGAGAATGGGTGCACCAGGGCCTCCAGCCACTGCAAATGTACTCCAGATGCATGTGCCACCATCTGGCTTACGTGGGTAGTGGGGAATTGAGCCTTGAACCGGGTCCTTAGGCTTCTCAGGCAAATGCTTAACTGCTAAGCCATCTCTTAAGCCCATATTTTTATTTATTTATTTGAGAGAGACAGAAAGAAGGTAGAGAGAGAGCAAGAGACTGTGCTTACGCATCCTGCCACTGCCAACAAAGTCCAGACACATGTACCACTTCATGCATGTGGCTTTATGTGAATACTGGGGAACCCAGGCTGTGAGGCATTGCAAGCAAGCACCTTTTTTTTTTTAAGAATTTTTAAAAATATTTTATTTTTTATTTGTAGAGAGAGAGAGAGAGAGGAAGACAGAGAGAGAATGGATGTGCCAGCAGCCTCTCAGCTGCTGTTATGTGAATGTGGGCCCCTGATGAAAGTGCATTGCAAAGCACTTGCAAGCACCTTTTTTTTTTTGCATCTTTTTAAAAATATTTTACCTGGAGATTGGAAGAGAGAGTTCTTAGGCTTAGCAGGCAGGCGCCTTAACTGCTAAGCCATCTCTCCAGCCCCCAAGCAAGCACTTTTAATCACTGAGCCATCCTTCAGCCCCAGTTTTCTTTTTTCTTTTCTTCTTTCTTTTTTTTTTTTTCCCAAGGTAGGGCCCCACTCTAGCCCAGGCTGACCTGAAATTCACTCTGTATTCTCAGGGTGGCCTTGAACCTCCTACCGCTGCCTTCTGAGGTCTGGGATTAAAGGCATGCGCCACCATACCTGGCCCAGTTTGGGTTTTCTTTCTTTTTCTCTTCCTTGATTTTTTGTTACTGATTCAATTTCTGAGATTTATTACCATCTATGCTTTAAAAATATCAGCTCTATTCTTAGAACCAACCTTATTGATGCCAGCATTGCTTAACAATCTGGCTAAACGCGGACCTGGAGATTGGAAAAGGCTTTAGCAGGCAGGCGTCCTTTTGAGGTAGGGTCTCACTCTGGTCCAGGCTGACCTGGAAATAACTATGTAGTCTCAGGGTGGCCTCGAATGCTCAGCGATCCTCCTACCTCTGCCTCCCAAGTGCTGGGATTAAAGGTGTGCACCACCACGCCCGGATCCCACTCCTGGTTTTATGGGATGCTGAGTCTGGAACTCAGTTTCATGTGTATTAGCTGGGCAAGCACTCTTATCAGTTGAGCCACATCCCCAGCTTTCCTCCATCGTTTTAAAATATAATTTGACTTAAATAGCTATTTTGTCTCTGTATACTCAGCTTCTGTTAACATTTTTATTAATTTAGCAAATACAGTTTATTTTCTAAGAAGTAACACATGCAGAAGGCATAGAAGGCTCCATGTTGCAAAATGTATTATGTTAACAGTTTAAATAGATTAAAAAATTTCTTTTGAGGTAGGGTCTCACTCTAGCCCAGGGATGACCTGGAATGTACAATGTAGTCTCAGGGTGGCTTCAAAGTCACAGCAATCCTCCTACCTCTGCCTCCTGAGTGCTGGGATCATAGGCATGCGCTACCACACCTGGCTGATAGTTAAGTTTTTCTAGTCACTGTATAAGTCAAGCATGTGTTATTGTAAAATTTTTTAAAAATATATTTTATTTATTTGAGAGAGAGAAAGAGGCAGAGAGAGAGAGAGAATGGGTGTACCAGGGCCTCCAGCCACTGCAAATGAACTCCAGATGCATGCGCCCCCTTGTGCATCTGGCTTATGTGGGTCCTGGAGAATTGAACTGGGATCCTTTGGCTTTGCAGGCAAATACCTTAACTGCTTAGCCATCTCTCCAGCCCTATTGTAAAATTTATTAAATAATGAAAAAGCCCTGTGGCTTATAAGTTTTCTATTTGCTGCATAATAGAATTGTGTCCAGAAAACATTGATTATTAAACACATACTATTCTGAAATATTGGGGTGGAGAGATGGCTCAGCAGTTAAAGGTGCTTGCTTGCAAAGCCTTATGGTCCAGGTTTGATTCCCCAGTACTCCCATAAAGCCAGGTATACAAGGTGGCACACATGTCTAAAGTTCATTTACAGTGGTAGGAGGCCCTGGCATGCCCATTCTCTATCTTTCTCTCTCTCTCTCTCTTTTTTTTTTTTTTTTGGTTTTTGCAAGATGGGCTCTCACTCTGGTCCAGGCTGACCTGGAATTAACTATGTAGTCTCAGGGTGGCCTTGAACTCTCGGCGATCCTCCTACCTCTGCCTCCCGAGTGCTGGGATTAAAGGCGTGCGCCACCACGTCCGGCTTTTTTTTTCTTTTTCTTTTTCTTTTTTTTGAGGTAGGGTCTCACTCTAGTGCAGATTGACCTGGAATTCACTTGGTATTCTGAGGGTGGCCTTGAACTCACGGTGATCCTCTTACCTCTGCCTCCCAAGTGCTGCAATTAAAGGCGTGCATCACCATGCCCGTCTCTCTCTCTCTCTCTCTTTTTTGGAGAGAGACAGAGAGAGAGAGGGAGAGGAAGACAGAGATGGGCCTGCCAGCAGTCTCTCAGCTGCTGCGAATGAAATCCAGATGTGTGCGCCCCCTTGTGGTCAAGTGCGGCATCGCGCCCTTGCGTCACTTTGCATCTGGCTAAACTTGGGACCTGGAGATCGGAACCAGCATTCTTAGGCTTAGGAGGCAGGCACCTTAACTGCTAAGCCATCTCTCCAGCCCCTCTGTCTTTTTTTTTTAAAGACATGGTTCACATCCCATACAGTTCTCCCTTTTTTGTCAGGCATGGTGGCTCATGCCTATAATTCCAGTGCTCAGGAGGTTGAGGTAGAAGAATCACCAAGTTCAAGGCAAACCTAGGGCTACAGAATGAGTTCCAAGTCAGTCTGGGCTAGGGTAAGACCCTGCTTTGCAAACAAAAACAAGGGGTTGGAGAGATGATTTAGCAGATATGGTGCTTGCCTGTGAAGGCTAAAGACTCAGGTTCAGTTCCCCAGTACTTACGTAAGCCAGATAGACAAGGTAGTGCATGTGTCTGGAGTTCATTTATAGTGGCTGGAGCCCTGTTGCACCCATTCTCTCTCAATCTGCCTCTCTCTCTTTCTTTCTCTCAAATAAATAAAGTATTAAAACAACAAAAGTATTTCATTCTTTTTCAAATTTATGATTTGGTAGTTTTAGGAAAAAAATACTATTAATTCCAGAACTTGTCTCAAAATGAAAACTTAACCCATTGTAGTCACTGCCTTTCTCTCCTTACCCTAGTTTCTGGCAGATGATGTATATTCTGTCTCTATAGATGTCTGTTCTAGACATTTTATAAATGGAATCATACAGTATGTGGTCTTTTGTGACTGGTTTCTTAGCATGGTATTTTCAGTGTGTGTCTATGTTAGCATGTGTTAGTACTTCCTTCTCATGGATAAGGAATATTTCATTATATACATGTGCCAGATTGCTTTCTTCATCCATCCATGCATGGATATTTGGGTTTCTACATTTTAGCCTTTATGAATAATGTTACTATTATTTATTTATTGTAGTCTTAGCCTGGCTTCAAATTCAGAGCATTCCTCCTACCTCTGCCTCCTTAGTGCTGGGATTAAAGGTATGCACCACCATGCCCGGCTAATATTGCTATTCTTTTTTTAAAAAATATGTATATACATTTATTTGTTTGAGAAAGAGAGAGAGAAAGATTCAGATAGAGGATGGATGTGCCAGGGCCTCCAGCCACTGCAAACAAACTCCAGATGCATGCACCGCCTTGTACGTCTGGCTTATGTAGGTCCTGGGGAATCAATTGAACCTGGGTCCTTAGGCTTCACAGTCAAGTGCCTTAACTGCTAAGCCATCTCTTCAGCCCAATATTGCTGTTCTTAATGTAGATTTATATGAAGGAAGGGTTCCAAAGTCATGAAAAAATAGTTGCTAAGTTTAGTGGCTTATAATAGTAATTTTTCCCCATTCACTTTCAGACTTTCTTGGAAGCTTAGCATATTTCACAGTCTGAATGTTAGCAACTGAAAATGCTGATAGATGATGAAGCATCAGAAGATGACTCCGATTCAGTTTCCTCAAATAGTGAAAGGTTGTATGTTTTCAAATTAGAGAGCGTAAGAATTTCTGTGCTCTATGGAGCAATTTGACTTGGTGAAAACTTTACAGAAAACTTCATCTTGGGGCTGGGCGTGGTGGCCTACGCCTTTCATCCCAGCACTCAGGAGGCAGAAGTAGGAGGATCACGGTGAGCTCAAGGCCGCCTTGAGACTACATAGTGAATTCCAGGTCAGCCTGCACTAGAGTAAAGACCCTACATCAAAAAAAACCAAAAACAGCCGGGCGTGGTGGCTCACGCCTTTAATCCCAGCACTCGGGAGGCAGAGGTAGGAGGATTGCTGAGAGTTTGAGGCCACCCTGAGACTACATAGTGAATTCCAGGTCAGCCTGGACCAGATTGAGACCCTACCTCAAAAAAAAAAAAAAAAAAAACTTCATCTTCCATAGAATCTGATATCAAAAATATTCCTCAGCCAGGCGTGGTGGCGCACGCCTTTAATCCCAGCACTCAGGAGGCAGAGGTAGGAGGATCGCCATGAGTTCGAGGCCACCCTGAGACTACATAGTGAGTTCCAGGTCAGCCTGGGCCGGAGTGAGACCCTACCTCGAAAAACAAAAAAAAAACAACAACAAAAAAAAAAATCCTCATTCTCTGGGATCGAGCTTGAATGCTATTAGGTAATAATAAGATTTTTTTTTTTTTTTTTTTTTTTTTTTGAGGTAGGGTCTCACTCTAGCACAGGCTGACCTGGAATTCACACTGTAATCTCAAGGTGGCCTCGAATTTACAGCAATCTTCTTACCTCTGCCTTCCAAGTGCTGGGATTAAAGGAGTGCACCACCAAGCCTGGCTCTTAGATAGATGTTTTTCAAAGTATCTTTATTTCCATAGTTTACCAGTTTACCCAAATAGTGTCATAGTTGCTAATTTTCATTTGTTTTAAAAAAAATCTATGATCTGGAACTGTTCAAGGATGTTGAGAACTGTTCTGTGTTTTGTTTTGGCATGCTTCTAATAATGTAAGAATTGGGGGCTGGAAGAGCCAGGCATGGTGGCGCACGCCTTTAATTCCAGCACTTAGGAGGTAGAGGTAGGAGGATCGCTGTGAGTTCAAGGCCATCCTGAGACTATATAGTGAATTCCAGGTCAGCCTGGACTAGAGTGAAACCCTACCTCGAAAAACCAAAACAAAACAAACAAAAACAAAAACAAAACCATAATTGGGGGCTGAAGAGATTGCTCAGTGGTTAAGGCTGTTGCCTGCAAAGCCTAACGACCTGGGTTCTATTCCCCAGTATCCACATAAAGCCAGATTCACAGTGGCACATGCATCTGGAATTCATTTGCAGCAGCTGGAGGCCCTGGTGCGCCCCATTCTCTCTTTCTCATTTCTCTCACTCTGCTTGCAAATAAAAAAAAATTTTTTTTTTTTTTTTTTTTGGGTTTTGCGAGGTAGGGTCTCACTCTGGTCCAGGCTGACCTGGAATTCACTATGTAGTCTCAGGGTGGCCTCGAACTCTCGGCAATCCTCCTACCTCTGCCTCCCAAGTGCTGGGATTAAAGGCATGCGCCACCACGCCCGGCTAAAATTTTTTTTTAATAAACTGAAAGCTAGGTGTGTTGTCACACGCCTTTAATCCCAGCACTGGGATTAGAAGAGTAGAAGGATCTCTGTGAGTTTGAGTCCAGGTTAGTGTGAAACCCTACCTCAGCCCCCCCCCCCCAAAAAAAAAAAAAGAAAAGCTGAGCCAAGGTGTGGTGGCTCACACCTTTAATTCCAGCACTCAGGAGGCAGAGGTAGGAGAATGGCCATGAGTTCAAGGCTAGCCTGAGACTACATAGTGAATTCCAGGCCAGCTTGGGCTAGAGTGAGACCCTACCTAAAATAAAAGTAAATAAATAAATAAAATAAAGGCCAGGCCTGGTGGTGCACACCTTTAATTCCAGCACTCGGGAGGCAGAGGTAGGAGGATCACTGTGAGTTCAAGGCCACCCTGAGACTACCTAGTGAATTCCAGGTTAGTATGGACTAGAGTGAGAACCTACCTCGAAAACAAAAAAAAAAAAAAAAAAAAATGCCTGCACCACTTTGTGCATGGATACTGGGGAATCAAACCCAGGTCATTAGGTATTGCAGGCAAGTACCTTAACTGCTGAGTTATCTCTCTGGGCCAACTTTATTTTATTATTATTATCATTATTATTTGAGATAAGGTCTCACTCTAGCTCAGGTTGACCTGGAATTCACTATGTAGTCTCATGGTGGCCTCCAACTCAGAACAATCCTCCTGGCTCTCCCTCCTAAGTGCTGGGATTAAAGGCGTGCACCAACATGCCTGGATTTTTTTTTTTTACTTATTTTTTAAAAATATTATTTATTTATTTACTTATTTATTTGACAGAGAAAGAGGGAGAGAGAGAGAGAGAGAATGGACGCACCACGGCCTTCAGCCACTGGGAACGATCTCCAGGCATGTGCGCCCCCTTGTGCATCTGGCTAACATGGGTCCTGGGGAATCGAACCTGGGTCCTTTGGCTTTGCGGGCAAGCGCCTTAACTGCTAAGCCATTTCTCCAGCCCTCTTTTTACTTATTTATTGGGAGAGAGAGAGGGAGAAAGAGAGAGGATAGGAACACCAGGGCCTCCTACCACTACAAATGAACTCCAGGCGCATGTGCATTTGGCTTGTGTGGTTTTTGTGGAGTCAAACCTGGATCCTTAGGCTTTGCAGGCAAGCGCTTTAATCACTAAGCAATCTCTCCAGCCCTTTTTTTGTATTTATTTTTTTGAGAGAGACACAGAGACAGAGAGAGAGAGGGAAAGGATGGCAGATAGAGATGGGCGCGCCAGCAGCCTCTCAGCTGCTGCGAACGAAATCCAGATGTGTGCGTGCACCCCCTTGTGGTCTAATGCGGCATTGCGCTCTTGTGTCACTTTGCATCTGGCTAAGCGTGGGACCTGGAGATTGGAACCAGTGTTCTTAGGCTTAGGAGGCAGGTGCCTTAACTGCTAAGCCATCTCTCCAGCTCCTTTTTTGTATTTTTTTATGACCACCATCTTCCTGCCTTACCTGTGGGATGGCCCCCAGCCCAGAGAAGCTGTCAAGATGTCTGGGGAGTGAGAAAGAAAGGTAGGTGTTCCTGGATGAGCTGCTTTTTAAAATTACACACACACACTGTTTTTGGAGGTAGGGTCTCCCTAGCCCAGGTTGACCTGGCATTCACTATGTAGCCTCAGGCTTGCCTTGAACTCATAGCAATCCTACCTTGGCCTCCCAAACTCTGGTATTAAAGGTGTGCACCACCATGTCCGGCTTAAAAAATATTTTTATTAGCCGGGCATGGTGGCGCACGCCTTTAATCCCAGCACTCGGGAGGCAGAGGTAGGAGGATCGCCGAGAGTTCAAGGCCACCCTGAGACTACATAGTTAATGCAGGTCAGCCTGAACCAGAGTGAGACCCTACCAGAGTGAAACCCAAAAAAAAAAAAAAATATATATATATATATATATATATATATATATATATATTTATTTATTTGCAAGCAAAGAGAGAGAGAGAGAGACAGACAGACAGAATGGGTGTGCCAGGGCCTTTCAGCCACTGTGAACAAACTCCAGATTTGTGCATCCCCTTGTGGGCATGTGTGGCATTGCACGCTTCCATCACTGTTGCATCTGGCTAAATGTGGGATCTGGAGGATTTGAGCAGGAATGTTTAGACTTCAAAGGCAAGCGCCTTAACCACTAAGCCATCATTCCAGTCCTGTTTTTGTTTTTGTTTTTTGAGGTAGGGCCTTTTTTTAGCCCAGGCTGACCTGAAACTTACTGTGCAGCCCCAGGCTAGCCTTGAACACCCAATGATCCTTCTGACTCAGTCTCCAGAGTGCTCAGAGTAAAGGTGTGCACATAATAAATAAATAAATAAATAAATAAATATTTAAAAGTATTGTTCATGTGATGTGTGGTGGCATGTCTTTAATCTCAGAACTAGGAAGGCTAAAGTAGGAGGATTGCTTGCTTCGAGTTTAGAACAGTCTGGAGCTACAAAGTTCCAGATAAGCCTCACCTGATGTTCATCTGCAGCAGTGAAGTCCAGGCATGCCTGGGCTGACTGAAACCTGACACTTCAAATGAAAACAAAACAAATAATTTTTTAAAAAAGACCTGGGGTCCGTGGTGGTGCACAAATTAATTCCAGCACTCGGGGGCAGAGGTAGGAGGATCACTGCCAGTTCAAGGCCACCCTGAGACTACTAGTGAATTCTTGGGTCTCACTGACTAGAGCTCAAAAGCCTACAAAAAAAAAAAACCAAAAAAAAAGACCTGGTCTGAGAAATGGCTTTGCTGTGCAGTTAAGGTATTGCAGGCAAAGCCAAACGACCGCTGGTTAAAATCTTTGGGACCAACATTATTTAGTTATGCATTTTAGGTTGGCATATGTATCTGAGCTCAGAAAGAGAGGAATGGGTGTGCCAGTCCCCATGGCATGCCTTCCCAGACACAAGCTCCTCCATCTCCTCTTTCCTTCTCCTGGGAATTAAATAAAGATAAAATGCCTGGATTTTTTTTTTTTTTTTTTTAAAAAAATAGCATTAGCAGTTGCTGCATTTGCCTGCTTCTGTGGGAAAGGATCCAGGTCTGGATCTCCCTACTTCACCCACTGTGAACGATGCACAAGGAGTGCACATGCCTGAGTCTGGCTAACAGTGGCCAGGGGCCTTCTTTTTCCCATTTTGTTTGGGCTCTCTCTGTGCCAAACTCTCACTCATCTCAAATAAATAAAAATTGAAAAATTAACAATAAAATAAAAATAAATAATAAAGCCCTTTTGTCCAGGTCTTACTCCTAGACTCTGCATCCATCTTAAAATGGAGCCCACAATTTGCATATGGGTGTGTTTGGGTTTAATGGCTGTCAGCCCTGATAGTTGTACTTGCAAAGCAAACTCCATCTAATACTGTTGGGCAACCTCCAAAAAAAACATTTAATCTTTATTTTTTTGCCAAGTTCCCAGGTGATGCAGCAGATGCCCAGAGAGTGGAAAAAAAGAAAGATAGGAGATGGGGCGGGGCCAGCAGCCTCTCAGCTGCTGGAGAATGGAAATCCAGATGTGTGCACCCCCTTGTGGTCAAGTGCTGCAT
Source organism: Orientallactaga sibirica (assembly GCA_036365145.1). Classification (NCBI taxonomy): domain Eukaryota; kingdom Metazoa; phylum Chordata; class Mammalia; order Rodentia; family Dipodidae; genus Orientallactaga; species Orientallactaga sibirica. The sequence goes on along the minus strand of JAEOAD010000026.1, from coordinate 25,320,198 downwards.
TGCGCCTTGTGTCACTTTGCATCTGGCTAAGCGTGGGACCTGGGTGGAGCACGCCTTAATCCCAGCACTGGAGGCAGAGGTAGGGTCATGAACACCGAGAGTTCCAATGCCATCCTGGCCACTGTGGGTAGTGGGAAATTGAACCAGGGTCATTAGGGCTTTGAGTGAGACCTCACCTCCTTCCAAGCCTTTTGAAAGACATGTCTATTTTATTTTATTTTTTTAATATATTTTATTTGCAAGCAAAGAGAGAGAGAGCATCCCAGTTCTAATGGACGCCAGCTTGCATATTATGATAACAAAGACTAGAATTTGTGCATCCCCTTCATGACATGTGTGGCAATTTTAAGAAGGCATGACTGCCAATATTTTTTAATAAGGATCTGAGGGATGAGTAGATAGCTAAGCCTGTCACAGCAGGTTGAATTTCTTTACACAATGAAAGATTCATTCCAGTCCTGAAATTTTGAATGCATTGTATTTTGGAAATGCTAAGTTAGTTTAGCATTGTTAGACCTTGAAACATACTGTATAGCCCCAGGCCCTTGAACATTTCAATGATCCTTCTGATAAAGTTTGCAGAGTGCTTCACATAATGATTTTCAAAATTTTAAGGCCAAATAAAAAATATATTAATAAATATTACACTAGAGGAAATATGCCCTCAACTGTTTCTGTGTGTGATAAATATCCCTAATAAAGAAATAAACTTGGCTTTTCAGTAAGTGGATTGCTTGCTTGTGAAGACTTTTCTATCCTACATTTGCCTCCCCAATGCCCAGATAAGCCAAATTTTAAGTGGCATTTCTTTTTTGATCCAGGTGGGAAGGCACCAGTGTGCCCATATTGACACACATAGTGAGGAGCCTCCCAGGGCTAGACTGAGACTTTTCTTTGAAAAAAAATAACAGCAAAAAGAAATAAGGATGGGTGGTGTCACTTAATCTTATGTAGATGGTAGGAGGAACAAGTGAGTTTGAGAGACTCCTGATACTACATATTCATCCTGCAATCCTTCCATGTGAAACCCAAAATCCAAGAAAAATAAACTGTCACTAGAGATCCCTTGTGGATTATAAATGTCAAATCTTGAGCCAACCACCTTAGGATTGAAAAATCCTAGATGGTTGATGAAAATGGACAAGTTGGTGGCCATTTCTGGAATCTGGCTTACATGGGTCCTGGGATCTTTCCATTCTTTCTGCCTTTGCAGGCAAACATATCCTTTGTTAATCAACCTGTGCATCTCAATCAAGATTTTTGCTGGGGGTGATTATTACCCTTTTATTTTTTATTTATTGTATTTATTTTTTGCATTTTTTTAAATTCAAAGAAATTATTCAAACTTTGCAAGGTAGGGTGTTACCATCTTACAGCTATGCAGTTCAGAAAAAACAATGGCTCAGGGTGGCAAAGAACTAGTGGCTATGCTCCTTGTGATGCCTCCATTTCTTTGCCCTTTAAAGGTTTTTTTTTTTTTTTTTTTTTTTTTTGGTTTTTTGAGGTAGGGTCTCTGTAGTCTCAGGGGTGGCCTCAAACTCATGGCAATCCTCCTACCTCTGCCTCCCAAGTGCTGGGATTAAAGGCGCAGCCACCATGCATTCTCACTTGGGGAAAGTCTTTCTTCTGTTGTGTTCATAAATAAGTGTGTCTTGTCGTCTTTTACTGCTGTTTTCCCTTTGTGGACAAATTTGTGATCAGATTTTCAAATAAGGCACCATTAGAAGGATTAAGTATCAATGTGTTTGTATTGCTTGGCTGAATCTTAAACTGCTGAATTATTCAACACTTTGGTAGAACGAAGAAACCATCTGAATTATTTATTTTTCAACAGAAGTAGTCTACACCATAGTACAAACGGCGGGATATCCTCTTTCTCAGGGAAGACTGGACCATCTGTCATTCAACGTACAGTTGAAGTCCTAACCTCTTTAATGCAAGAGCTACAGAACAGTGGACAGACTGATTCAGAACTTTGGAAAAACTGTGAGGTATTTTGTTTTGCTTTACTTTTGGAATTTGAAAATTAACTATATTCAATGTACATCTACTGAACTCTCAATTATTAGAATTTTATGTCCAGAAGAACATGGAGCTTAACTTAATGATGAAGGAAAATGGCCAAGAATATTAACTGGGGAATGATAGTGAATGCACATGAAAAAAGGTGATAAAAAGTTATTATTTTTTTTTCCAAGGTAGGTTCTCACTCTAGCCCAGGCTGACCTGGAATTCACTCTGTAGTCTCAGGGTGGCCTCAAACTCATGGCCATCCTCCTACCTCTGCCTCCCGAGTGCTGGGATTAAAGGCATGCACCACCATGTCTAGTAAAAGTAGTTTTAATGATGCTGGGCGTGGTGGCACACTCCTTAAATACCAGATACCAGTGCGGGAGGCAGAGGTAGGAGGATCCCTGTGAGTTCCAGGTCATCCTGAGACTACATAGTGAATTCTAGGTCAACCTGGGGCAGAGTGAGACCTTACCAGAAAAGAAAACAAAAACAAACAAACAAAAAAAGTAGTTTTAATGAGACATTAAATGTTTGAACTGAACTGTCTTTTTCAGAGAACTGAGAACCCTCAAATTGTTTAAATTGTTTTGCAGGCAAACACCTTAACCACTAAGCCATCTTTTCAGCCCTTTTTTTTTTTTTTTTTTTTTATTATTTTTATTTTATTTTTTATTTATTTATTTATTTTTGGTTTTTTTTTTTTTTTTTTTTTTTTTTTTTTTTTGCAAGGTAGGGTCTCACTCTGGTCCAGGCTGACCTGGAATTAACTATGTAGTCTCAGGGTGGCCTTGAACTCTTGGCGATCCTCCTACCTCTGCCTCCCAAGTGCTGGGATTAAAGGCATGCGCCACCACGCCCGGCTTATTTTTGGTTTTTTTGAGGTAGGGTCTCACTCTGGCCCAGACTGACCTGGAATTAACTATGTAGTCTCAGGGTGGCCTTGAACTCAAGGCGATCCTCCTACCTCTGCGTTCCGAGTGCTGGGATTAAAGGCGTGTGCCACCATGCCCAGCATATTATTTTTATTTTTTAAGGTAGATTTTCACTCTAGCATGTGTCGCCATGTGCATCTGGCTTATGTGGGACCTAGAGAATTGAACTGGGGTCCTTAGGCTTTGCAGGCATGCACCTTAACTACTAAGCCATTTCTCCAGCCCTGCTTAGCACAACTTTTATTCACAACTGGGTAATGGCAAACATCAGCTTTTCACACCATATCTAGTTAATAAGATGAGTGTATTTCTGGGCAATGGAGGAAGAATCTTCAACACACAAAGAAGGGCTGTTTTCAAAGTGGGCCAAAAAGCTTCTCTGGAATCATTTAGGTCAGAAAGCTGGACACTTGCTTCTCAAGAACTTTTTTTTTTTTTTTTTTTTTTTTTTTTTGCTGACTCTTTGGTGCATTCTCACTTCTGGGGAAAGTCTTTCTTCTGTTGTGTTCATAAATAAGTGTGTCTTGTCGTCTTTTACTGCTGTTTTCCCTTTGTGGACAAATTTGTGATCAGATTTTCAAATAAGGCACCATTAGAAGGATTAAGTATCAATGTGTTTGTATTGCTTGGCTGAATCTTAAACTGCTGAATTATTCAACACTTTGGTAGAACGAAGAAACCATCTGAATTATTTATTTTTCAACAGAAGTAGTCTACACCATAGTACAAACGGCGGGATATCCTCTTTCTCAGGGAAGACTGGACCATCTGTCATTCAACGTACAGTTGAAGTCCTAACCTCTTTAATGCAAGAGCTACAGAACAGTGGACAGACTGATTCAGAACTTTGGAAAAACTGTGAGGTATTTTGTTTTGCTTTACTTTTGGAATTTGAAAATTAACTATATTCAATGTACATCTACTGAACTCTCAATTATTAGAATTTTATGTCCAGAAGAACATGGAGCTTAACTTAATGATGAAGAAGGAAAATGGCCAAGAATATTAACTGGGGAATGATAGTGAATGCACATGAAAAAAAAGGTGATAAAAGTTATTATTTTTTTTTTCCAAGGTAGGTTCTCACTCTAGCCCAGGCTGACCTGGAATTCACTCTGTAGTCTCAGGGTGGCCTCAAACTCATGGCCATCCTCCTACCTCTGCCTCCCGAGTGCTGGGATTAAAGGCATGCACCACCATGTCTAGTAAAAGTAGTTTTAATGATGCTGGGCGTGGTGGCACACTCCTTAAATACCAGATACCAGTGCGGGAGGCAGAGGTAGGAGGATCCCTGTGAGTTCCAGGTCATCCTGAGACTACATAGTGAATTCTAGGTCAACCTGGGGCAGAGTGAGACCCTACCTCAGAAAACAAAAACAAAAACAAACAAAAAAAAGTAGTTTTAATGAGACATTAAATGTGAACTGAACTGTCTTTTTCAGAGAACTGAGAACCCTCAAATTGTTTAAATTGTACTAATCACAATATTCTAAGTAACTCCTGGAGTTTTCCTCATTTTGGAAAAACTAAGTCTTTTTTGAAATATGTTGAGTGTTCTAATGATAAGTTAAGTCTTCTTTTTATTTTATTTTTATTTTTTATTTTTTATTTTATTTTATTTTTTATTTTTTGGTTTTTCAAGGTAGGGTTTCACTCTAGTCCAGGCTGACCTGGAATCCACTATGTAGCCTCAGGGTGGCCTTGAATTCTCGGCAATCCTCCTACCTCTGCCTTCTGAGTGCTGGGATTAAAGGCATGCACCACCATGTCTGGCTAAGTCTTCTTTTTAGAACCTTACTACATTTCTTTCTTGTTTTTTGGTATTTTATTTTATTTTATTTTAGTTTAGTTTAGTTTAGTTTAGTTTAGTTTTAGTTTAGTTTTAGCTTAGTTTAGTTTTAGTTTAGTTTAGTTTTAGTTTAGATTAGTTTAGTTTTTTGAGGTAGGGTCTCACTCTGGACCAGGCTTACCTGGAATTAACTATGTAGTCTCAGGGTGGCCTTGAACTCACGGCAATCCTCCTACCTCTGCCTCCCGAGTGCTGGGATTAGAGGCGTGCGCCACCATGCCCGGCCGTTTTTTGGTTTTTTAAGGTAGGGTCTCACTCTAGCTCAGGCTGACCTGGAATTTGCTATGTAGTCTCAGGGTGGCCTTGAACTCACGGCGATCCTCCTACCTCTGCTTTCCAAGTACTGGGATTAAAGGCATGCACCACCATGCCTGACACCTTATTACATTTCTGTCACACATTGTGTTACATGGCTTTCAGGTCAGTGATTCTATAGTTCAGTTGTGCTATGAAAATGTAGCATTTGGGGGCTGGAGTTCTATGGCTTAGCGGTTAAGGCATTTGCCTGCAGAGCCAAAGGACACAGGTTTGATTCCCCAGGGCCCATGTTAGCCAGATGCACAAGTTGGTGCATGTGTCTGGAGTTCGCTTGCAGTGGCTGGAGGCCCGGGAGCGCCCATTCTCTCTCTCCCTTCTCTCTTTTTTGGGGGGTTTTCAAGGTAGGGTCTCACTGTAGCCCAGGCTGACCTGGAATTCACTATGTAGTCTAGGGTGGCCTCGAACTCTTGGTGATCCTCCTACCTCTGCCTCCCAAGTGCTTTGATTAAAGGCATTAAAGGCATGCACCACCATGCCAGGCTCTTTCTCTATTTTTTAATTTAATTAATTTATTTAATAGAAGTATATATTTGAAGATAGGTTGGAGGTGGTAATACTTTATAGAAGTATATATTTTCTTTTTATTTATTGATTTATTTGACAGAGAGAAGGGGGGGGAGAGAGAAAGAGAGGGAGAAAAGGGTGCACCAAGGCCTCCAGCCATTGCAAACAAACTCCAGATGCATGCATCACCTTTTGCATCTGGCTGACATGGGTCCTGGGGAATCAGACCTGGGTCCTTTGGCTTTGCAGGCAAATGCCTTAACCACTAAGCCATCTCTCCAGCCCCTATAGAAGTATATAAAACATAATCAATAAAATCTTAGCAGGTTTCATTTTAAACATTAATTGTATTTTTAGAACCATAGTTTTAATTAATTAGTTAATGAATTAATTTGAGAGTGCAGGAAAGACAGGGAGAGAGAGACAAAGAATATGAATGGGCACGCTAGGGCTTCCAGCCACTGCAAACGAAATCCAGATGCATGCACCACCTTGTGCATCTGGTTTACATGGGTCCTGGGTAATCAAACCTGGGTCCTTTGGCTTTGCAGGCAAACACTTTAACCCACTAAATCATCTTTCCAGCCCCCATAGTTTGTTTTCTTTTTCAGAATATACAGAGACTGGGATGAAAGATTCCTTGTTTAACAATCACCAGCAGCCTCCCCAAGATTGATCACCTTAATGGATATACATTAAAAATGACTACTATTACAGACTGAGAAGTTAACTTCCAAAAATAAATTATTATTATTATTTTTTAAATTTTTTTGTTTTTTCGAGGTAGGGTCTCACTCTGGCCCAGGCTGACCTGGAATTCACTCTGTCTTCTCAGGGTGGCCTTGAATTCATGGTGATCCTCCTACCTCTGCCTCCCGAGTGCTGGGATTAAAGGTGTGCGCCACCACGCCTGGCTAAAAAAAATTATTTTTTATTACTGGCTTTTTTTTTTTTGGTTTTTCGAGGTAGGGTCTCACTCTGGTCCAGGTTGACCTGGAATTAACTATGTAGTCTCAGGGTAGCCTCGAACTCATGGTGATCCTTCTACCTCTGCCTCCCGAGTGCTGGGATTAAAGGCTTGCACCACCACGCCTGGCTGTTTTTTTTTTTTTTTTCGAGGTAGGGTCTCACTCTGGTGCCTGGAAATATGTAGTTTCAGGGTAGCCTCGAACTCACGACGATCCTCCTACCTCTGCCTCCCGAGTGCTGGGATTAAAGGCGTGCGCCACCACACCTGGCTTGTTTTTGGTTTTTTGAGGTAGGGTTTCACTGTAGCCTCAATGGCGATCCTCCTACCTCTGCCTTTTATGTGGTGGGATTAAAGGTGTGTGTCACCACACCTGGATTATTTGTTTATTTTGTTATTATTTTTATTTATTTATTTATTTTGGTTTTGCAAGGTAGGGTTTCACTCTGGTCCAGGCTGACCTGGAATTAACTATGTAGTCTCAGGGTGGCCTTGAGCTCTCAGTGATCCTCCTACTTCTGTCTCCCGAGTGCTGGGATTAAAGGCGTGTGCCACAACGCCCGGCTGTTATTTGTTTATTTTTGAGAGATAGAAAGAATGAATGAATATGGACATGCCAAGCTCTCCAGCCACTGGAAACAAACTCCAGACACATGTGCCACCATGTACATCCGGCTTATGTGGGTACTCGGGAATCAAACGTGGGTCCTCAGACTTTGAAAGCTCTTGTGTGCTCATTCTCTCCCTCTCCCCCTCTCTCTCTGCCTCTTTCTCTCTCTCAAATAAATAAAATATTAAAAAAATTTAAAATAAAAACAAAATGAAAAGGTGAGGGGATGATGTTTTTCACTGGAGGAATTTTTCTCTTGGAATTTTAAGTTAACATTTTTTAAAAAAATTATTTATATATTTATTGATAAGAGAGAGAGAGAGAGAGAGAGAGAGAGAGAGAGAGAGAGAGAGAGAATGGGCACACCAGGGCCTTTAGCCACTGCAAACAAACTCCAGACACATGTGCCTCCTTGTGTATCTGGCTTACATGGGCCCTGGGGAATCAAACCTGGGTCCTTTGGCTTTGCAGGCAAACACCTTAACTGCTAAACCATCTCTCCAGCCCTATGTTAACATTTTTAATTTTATACTTTAACAGACCAGGTGGTTACAGTTGTTCAATTTGGTGGAAAAACAATGCCAAGAACAGATAGTTGCCCAGCAGGAACAATTCCACAATCAGATTCAAGTGAGTTGTCATTTATATTGATGTTTTATATTGATAAGATTTGTAGAAAAGGCAATTTATATATCAGTTTTGCTTATAAATCAATAACATCATACTTTAAGATACTTTGAAACATATTTTCATAATGTATGTGAAAATGTGATGTTTATTATACTTTCTTACCTAAATCTATAACTCTGTTCTCAGCGTATACAGGAGGAGATACGAAATTTAATCAAGTTACAGATTAGTAATGCTTCTTGGGCTTCCTATAATAGAAGTTCTTCGAGCAAACAAATATCTTCTGAAAGTCAAATGGGTTTTTTTTCTGAAACTAGTGAAAGAAATGAATCTGTTGTTAGTTATCCAGAGGCTAAAGAACCTGAGATGCAGCCAGAAACCTCCACATCACAACCAGACTGCAGTGTGGATGACAGCTCAGTGAGCAGTGGGTATGGCACCTTCTGTGTCTCAGAATTAAATGCCTCGAATGCTAAAGACCCTGCAAAGCTTATGGAGCACACAGGTGTTTCCAATGGGCAGCACATGGTATCTGTGATGCACACTGATTCACCTGCAGATGGTGAAGGAACCACGAGTTTTTTCACACAAACCCATGAAGCATTTGGTACATCTCTAAAGGAAGGTGTTTCCATCTTTCCTGGTGAATTTGAACATATTTTTTTTGATGAAAACAAGATTTCTGAAGTATACAGTGGAAAATCAAATAGGTAAGTAGAACTTCTCTATATTACATTTAGAATTTAGGAATTTTTTTTCATAGCTGGTTTACAATAGAATGAGACATAGATGTTCAAATATCAGTATACTATTAAAATCAGAGTCTTGGGCTGGAGAGATGGCTTAGTGGTTAAGGCATTTGCCTGCAAAGCCAAAAGATCCTGGTTCGACTCTCCAGGACCTATGTAAGCCAGATGCACAAGGGGGCATATGCATTTGAAGTTTATTTGTAGTGGCTGGAGGCCCTGGCATGCCCATTCCCTCCCTCCCTCCCTCCCTCCCTCCCTCCCTCCCTCCCTCCCTCCCTCCCTCCCTCCCTCTGTCTCTCTGCCTCTTTCTCTCAAATAAATAAATATGTTTTTAAAATGAAATAAAAATAAATAATAAAATATTTAAAAAAGAAAATAAAATCAGAGTCTTGCTGGGCATGGTGGCTTATGCCTTTAGTCCCAGTGCTTGGGAGGAAGAAGTAGGAGGATTACCGTGAGTTTGAGGTCAGCCTGAGACTACAGAATATGTTCCAGGTAGCCTGGGCTAGAGAAAGACCCTATCTCTAAAAACAAACAAACAAAAAAAAATTATATATATATATATAAAATCAGAGCCTTTGTTGTTGCATGTGGAGAATTGAAATTAACAAAATATTATACATCTGACTTTCTGTTAAACTTTTATTTAAAGTAGCAGACTTTGCGAGAAAAATACCTTTTATATAAATATTTTGGTTTTTCAAGGGTGGGGTCTTGGTATAGAAAATACTTTTTATATTTTATAGTCATTGAAACTTGTAAAAAGAGTTCAGGAATGTCAAAAGAGTGCAGGAAATTTTCTTTTCTTCCTCTTTTTTTTTAGGGGGGCTTTTTGAGGTGGGGTCTCACTGACCTAGAGTACACTATGTAGTCTCAGGGTGACCTTGAACTCATGGTGGTCCTCCTACTTCAGCATCCAGAGTGCTAGGATTAAAGGTATGCGCCCCCATGCCTGGCTGGAATTTTTCCTTTAAATTTTTTTGTTTTTGTTTTTGTTTTTTTGTTTTTTCGAGGTAGGGTCTTACTCTAGCCCAGGCTGACCTGGAATTCACTCTGGGTGGCCTCGAACTCAAGGTGATCCTCCTACCTCTGCCTCCCGAGTGATGGGATTAAAGGCATGCACCACTATGCCTGGCTTAAAAAATATTTTTGAAATTTGTTTATACACATGTGTGTATAGGTGAATTAGGGACTCTTGCCACTACAAACAAACATTAGATACTTACGCCACCTTAATATTAATTTTTTTGTTTTTTTGAGGTAGGGTCTCATTCTAGCTCCATGCTGACTTGGGATTCACTCTAGAGTCTCAGGGTGGCCTTGAACTCACAGTGAACCTCCTATCTCTGCAATGGAGCCAATTTCAAAAAAATTTTTTTTTTTTTTTTTTTTTTTTTTTTTTTTTTTTTCGAGGTAGGGTTTCACTCTGGTCTAGGCTGACCTGGAATTAACTATGTAGTCTCAGGGTGGCCTTGAACTCATGGCTATCCTCCTACCTCTGCCTCCCAAGTGCTGGGATTAAAGGCGTGTGCCACCACGCCTGGCACAAAAAAAAATTTTTTTTCAAGGTAGGGTCTCACTTTTACCCCAGGCTTTTTTTTTTTTTTTTTTTTTTTTTTTTTTTTTTTTTTTGAGGTAGGGTCTCACTCTAGCTCAGGCTGACCTGGAATTTACTATGTAGTCTCAGGGTGGCCTTGAACTCATGGCAATCCTCCTACCTCTGCCTCCTGTGTGCTGGGATTAATGGCATGTGCCACCATGCCCGGCTGGCTTTTTTTAAAAATTAATTAATTAATCTATTTGAGAGCAACAGAGAGAGAGAGAGAGGGAGAGACAGACAGACAGATAGAGAATTGGTGTGCCAGGGCCTCCCGCCACTGCAAATGAACACCAGATGCATGCACCACCTTATGCATCTGGTTTATGTGGGTCCTGGGGAATCGAGCCTCGAACCAGGGTCCTTAGGCTTCACAGGCAAGAGCTTAACTGCTAAGCCATCTTTCCGGGCCCTCAAAATGTTTTTAAAATATTTTTATTTATTTATTTATTTATTTATTTATTATTTATTTATTTGACAGAAAGAGGGGGAGAGTGAGAGAGAGAGAGAGAGAATGGGTGCTCCAGGTCCTTCAGCCACTGCAAACGAACTCTAGACATATGCGTCCCCTTGTGCATCTGGCTAACATGGGTCCTGGGAATTGAAACCTGGGTCCTTTGGCTTTGCAGGTAAACGCCTTAACTGCTAAGCTATCTGTCCAGTCTCTCAAATTGTTTTATGTGTATGTGCTTGCCACTGAAAACAAATAAGACAGTTGCACCACTTCTTTGGATTGGAGGGGGTTTGAAGCAGGGTCTCACGCTCACCCAGGCTGGCCTGGAACACACTGTAGTACCAGGCTGGCCTCAAACTCACAATGACCCTTCTACCTCTACCTCCCGAGTACTGGGATTAAAGATGTGGATACTACACCCGGCCCTTTTTAAAAAAAAATTTTTTTTTTTCTTTATTTATTTGCAAGGAGAGAGAGAGACATAAAAAGTGAGAGAGAGAGTGTGTGTGTATATAGGTATGCCAGGGACCTCCTCCAACTGCATGTGAACTCCAGATGCATGCACCATCTCCAGCCGCCTTTTATTTTTTTTCTTTTTGAGGTATGGAAGAATTCACTATGTAGTCTCAGGGTGGCCTTGAACATATGGCGATCCTCCTACCTCTGCCTCCCGAAGGCTAGGATTAAAAGTGTGTGCCACCATGTCCGCCTTTTTTTTTTTTTTTTTTTTTTTTTTTGTTAGGGTCTCGCTCTAGTCCAGGCTGATCTGGAATTCACTATGTAGTCTCAGAGTGGCCTTGAACTCCTGGTGATCCTCTGGCTTCTGCCTCCCGACTGCTGGTATTAAAGGCATGTGCCATCACTCCCCGCTGCTTTTCTTCCGCGCTGGCTTAAACTTATGAGCCTCCTGCTTAACTCTCAGGTGTTTGTTATCATGATAAACTAGTGGAGGAATTTTCACATGTTAATGTCATTGGATACCAAACAAAATACATGTATACTTATATGATTGTAAGGTTAACAAATTTTTAATAAAAGAAGCTGGCTAAGTATTTGTAAACAAATAGAGCTGGACATGGTGGCTCATGCCTTTAATCCCAGCACTCGGGAGGCAGAGGTAGGAGGATCACAGTGAGTTCAACGCCACCCTGAGAATACAGAGTGAATTCCAGGTCAGCCTGGGCTAGAGCGAGACCCTACCTCAAATAAACAAAAACCAAAAAATCTGAAAATATAAATAAATAGTCTTATAAAACTTTTTTTTCTTGGTTTTTCAAGGTAGGGTCTCACTCTATCCCAGGCTGACCTGGAATTCACTCTGTAGTCTCATGGGGTCTCAAACTGATGGTAATCCTCCTACCTCTGCCTCCTGAGTGCTGGGATTAAATGTGTGTGCCACTATACCCAGCAAAACTTTGTAATTTTCACTTTAAAACATTTTTAATTTTATTTATTTATTTTTAACTTTTTTATTTTTATTTTTTATTATTTTTTTGGAGAGAGACAGAGAGAGAGAGAGAGAGAGAGGGGAGAGGGAGGAAGAGGAAGACAGAGATGGGTGCGCCAGCAGTGTCTCAGCTGCTGTGAACGAAATCCAGATGTGTGCGCCCCCTTGTGGTCAAGCGCGGCGTTGTACCCTTGCGTCACTTTGCATCTGGCTAAACGTGGGACCTGGAGATTGGAACCGCTGGAGATTGGAAACAGTGTTCTTAGGCTTAGGAGGCAGGCGCCTTAACCCCTAAGCCATCTCTCCAGCCCGAATTTTATTTATTTTTAAAAATATTTTTATTTATTTATTTTAGAGAGAGAGCAAGAGAGAGAGAGACACAGACAGACATAAAATGGGCTCACTAGGGCCTCCAGGTGCTGCAAATGAATTCCATACTCATGTGCCACATTGTCCATCTGGCTTATGTGGGTCCTGGGGAATTGAACCTAGGTCCTTTGGCTTTACAGGCAAGTGCCTTAACCATTAAGCCATCTCCCCAGCCCTAAAATTTTTTATTTTAGAGAGCGAGAGAGAGACATTGAGAGTGGAGAGAGAATTGGTATGACAGAGTCTCAGCCACTGCATTAAAACTCCAGAAGCTTGTGCCACTTAGTGGGTGTGTGCGACCTTGCACTTGCCTTACTTTTGTGTGTCTAGCTAACATGGGATCTGGAGAATCGAACATGGCTCCTTAGGCTTTGCAGGCAGGTACCTTAACCACTAAGCCATTTCTCCAGCCCTGTTTTTAAAAAATTTATTATTATTTTTTTAATTTTTTAATATTTGAGAGAGAGAGAGAGAGAGAGAATGGGTACGCCAGTGGCCTCTCAGCCACTGTGAATGAACTCCAGACACTTGCGTCCCTTGTGGTTAAGAGCGGCATTGTGTGCTTGCATCTCTTATGTGTCTGGCTAAATGTGGGACCTGGAGATGGAATGGGCATTCTTAGGCTTGGCAGGCAGGCACCTTAACTGCTAAGCCATCTCTTCAGCCCCAGGCCTGGTTTTTATTTTATTTATTTATTTTTTTGTTTTTTCAAGGTAGGGTCTCACTCTAGCCTAGGCTGACCTGGAACTCACTGTGTAGTCTCAGGGAGGCCTTGAACTCACGGCAGTCCTCCTACCTCTGCCTTCCAAGTGGTGGGATTAAAGGTGTGCACCACCACGCCTGGCTGTTTTTTTAAATTTTTATTTATTTACTTGCTAGCAGAGAAAGATAGAAGAGAGAAACATTATGGGTGTGCCGGGTCTCCAGCCACTGCAAATAAATAAATGCATGTGCCACTTTGTGCTTTTTTTTTTTTTTTTTTTTTTTTTTTGGAGAGAGACACACAGAGACAGAGAGAGAGGGAGAGGAAGACAGAGATGGACGCACCAGCAGCCTCTCAGCTGCTGGGAATGAAATCCAGATGTGTTTGCCCCCTTGTGGTCAAGTGCAGCATTGCGCCCTTGCATCACTTTGCATCTGGCTAAACGTGGGACCTGAAGATTGGAACCGCTGGAGATTGGAACCAGCGTTCTTAGGCTTAGGAAGCAGGCACCTTAACTGCTAAGCCATCTCTCCAGTCCTCTAGCTCAGGCTGACCTGGAATTAACTATATAGTCTCAGGGTGGCCTCAAACTCATGGTGATCCTCCTACCTCTGTCTCCCAAGTGCTGGGATTAAAGGCATGGACCACTACACCTGGCTTTGTGCATCTGGCTTTATGTGGGTACTGGGGACTCAAATTCAGGTCGTTAGGATTTGCAGGTAAGCAAGCACCTTAACTTCTGAATCATCTTTCTAACCCCACCAGTGTGGTGGTTTGTTCTATTGCATGTCTCCACAGTCTGTGTATTTTTAATTACTTTTAGTTTTTTTTTTTTTTAATGCACTTTGCCTTTGGTAATGAGAAATTGCAAAAAGAAATTTAGGAGAATTAATAAAAATCTATCATCTGGGCTCAAGAGATGGCTTTTTTTTTTAAAGCTTTTATTTCATAACAAAACTCGTTGTACAGTTTTAACTTTCTAGTGTGCATAAACATATTTTTTCTCAATAAGATTTTATTTCTTATACTTCCACTCCTGTGTATACCTTGAATTTTCAAAATAACATATTTTAAAATTAGTCTAACTAAAAGTCTAATCAAGGCACAACATAGACATGAATAGTACTATGGTAACAAAACTGGCAGATGCCACCAGCCTGTATGAAAGCTACTGGCATGAAGGAGAAAGCAGCATTAAAGAGACTTATACCAGCAATCCACTCATGTTCATGCAAAACTTCACCACCACTTCCAAATATCAACTCCTAGAAAAGCAGTCCCTGCACTCTAACTTCTTTCCCTAGTGGAAACCATAAAGTTAAAATAACAGTATCTTCTTTTTTTATTAATAATTTATTTTTATTTATATTGTTCTGATTTTACATTCATAGTGTTGGCTCCATTATCCTCTTCCCTGTCCTCTCTCTTCCAGAGGGATCCTCATCAATGGGGAATATGAGTCATGCATTGTGGGGGTAGTCAAGAGTTCTGGGGGGTAGGACAAGTCTCTATGCATAATGCCCAAACTTGTGGCTCTAACATTCTTTCTGCCCCTCTTCCGCAAATTTCCCTGAGCCACATTGGGGTCATTTTAGGTCTACTTCAGTGATGCTCTCTTCTAGCCCACATTTGGTGTTATCTTGATCTTGGAGACTGAGCTCATTTTTTGTAGGTGGTTTTGACTTATTTCCCAGTTCCAGCTATGAGTTCCATTCCACTGAGTGGATCTATTAGCCAAATCAAGAGCAGTTGGTTACCCACCATGGCTGTGTGCCACTATTGCACTTGTTTGAGCATTACGTCAGGTTGTTTCCTGCTGGGTATCTTATATACTGCAATTTGTTTGGATAGATGTTGGCCAGTTGCTCATGTAGCACCCTCTGGCATTAGACTAGCTAACTGTCTTGGGACTGACCCTCTTCCAGATTCTGGCCAGGTCTCTCCATGTTTGGTCTCACACACGTATGCTGTCTTTGACAGTAGGGTCTTACCATTAACCTTTGGTGGGTCATCAAGAACTCTGACAGAAATCTGTCTTTTTGGGGAAACCTTGTAGGTGTCTCAGTTCAACAGCTCATTGTGGGAGCTAGCCCATGCTGGCCCTGGGAGTTATAAGTCAGCGCCTAGGAAGGTAAGGGAAGAAAAAGATAGATAATATAAAAGAGAAAGTGGGCATAGAGAGGAGAGGCAGAGAAAAAGAGAGAGAGAGAAGAGAGAAAGAAGCAGGAAAAGATTAAGGTTGGTCTTCATGATGTTCTCTGCAGTTTCCTGTGGTTCAGGTGTTCCCTCTGTGGACCTCACATAGATCCTGTCCATCCTCCTTTCACATATTTTCATCTCAGAAATTATTCTTTCCAACTGCATTCAAATGTTGAAGGCCCACCTGTTCCATTAGCATGGAATTGATTGCCCATGCACATCACAGAAAGTTACAGGCTAACTTTCTCATACTGATGTAAAATGAAAGAAGGTTTGAAGCTACGCAAGGTATATGTGAGCACAGAGTCCCATGATGGCAGCAATATTTCCTGTACTTGGTCATTGCTGGGCATCTAATGTAGTGCATCATCTAAAGTTGTCATCTCAGGTTTCCAGGATTAACATTTCTCCTTTGCTTTCTAGACTTAAAGTTATTTCTGTAAAATTTATGGTTGAGCAGATGAAGATAAAGTGACTTATTTGTAGCCATGCATACAGAGCTGGGGTGCATTTTTTTTTTTAAAGATGCCTGACATAAGATAACTTCAGAGGTGGTGTGTCGTCATCTTTTCCTTGATGACTGTTACTGGGTCACACCTACTAACATATCTTCTTGATCTCTGAGTAACTCATTTCCACTCCAGTTTCCTGGGTAGTGTCTCTCCTGCCTGAATTCACCATGCCTGGTTAGGCTCCATTATACGGAGCTCGAGAGATGGCTTTAATGGTTAAGGCACTTGCCTGTGAAGTCTAAGGACCCAGGTTCTATTACCCAGTACCCACATAAGCCAGATGCACAAGGCGGCACCTGTGTCTGGAGTTCGTTTGCAGTGGCTGGAGGCCTGGCATGCCCATTCTTTTTCTCTCTCTCTCTATGCCTTTCCCTCTCTCTCTTAAATAAATAAATATATAACTTTTTAAAAAATCAGAAAAAACGCCGGGCGTGGTGGTGCACACCTTTAATCCCAGCACTTGGGAGGCAGAGGTAGGAGGATCGCTGTGAGTTTGAGGCTACCCTGAGACTATATATTTAATTCCAGGTCAGCCTGAGCTAGAGTGAGACCCTATCTCGAAAAAACAAAAAACAAACAAACAAACAAACAAAAAAAATCCAGAAAAATATCCGTCATCTTTTCACTAGTAGAAAAATAAGGCATTTCCCACTAAAGCAGTCTGCTTGCCTTTAGAGGTGAAGGACAACATTTAAAGAAACTAAGTTTGTTTTTCTCTTCTTAAGTAGCAAATCTATAACATCATGGGCACAAAAGCTGAAGCTGAACCAGCCAAAGAGAGCACATGTTGAAAATGGAGGCTTGAAATCTAAGCAAAGGATTGAGCCAAGCAAGAAACCTGCAGCTGAAAAGGTAGATGATAAGTGAGTCTCTTCTGGCATGCTTTGGCTCCTTGGTGATCATGTTGGGTTTACTGTATACTCGTTGACATACTTTGTTTTGTTTTTTTAATCTTTGTTGTATACTGTTAATTTGTTTTATTTGTAAATCTTTTGGTGTCTCAGGATTACATTTAATGACTTACTATAAGTATAGCTTCTTTAGTAGCTTGGAAACATTGGTAATGAGGGACATAATATTCTAAGAATGGTACTTTACAGAGGTCCTGTTTCTCTACTAAATGTTTACTTTCAGCCAGACCATAATCATTGAATTGTTTAAAGAAATTCTTCTGGACTAGGTGTGGAGCTTAGTGGTAAAGTATTAAATTGACATATGTGAATGGCTTAAATCACCAGCACGGAAAAAAAAAAGTCAAAGAACATCTTCAGCCTGGCATAGTGGCACATGCTTTGAATCCCAGCACTTGGGAGAATCCCAGCACTTGGGAGGTAGAGATAGGAGGATCACTGTGAGTTTGAGGCCATCCAGGGACTACAGAGTGAGCTCCAGATCAGCCTGGGCTATACATCCCACTTTGAAAAGTCAAAACAAATAAGCAAAATAAATCCTTCAAATAATTTGTGTTATTATGTTTTAACAAATGGTACTGTGTGTGTTGTGCACTGAGCTAGAGTGAAACCCTACCTTGAAAAACCAAAAAAAAAAAAAAAAAAATTGAGAGGTGGGGAGATCGGTTCAGCAGTTAAAGTGCTTGCTTGCAAAGCCAGTCAGCCCAGGTTTGATTCCCCAGCACGTATGCAAAGCGGCACAGACATAACCCTCCCATAGACATATACATACAAATAATAAATAAGTATATTTTTATAAAAAGTTGAAAATTGGACAATTCTGACTTTATTTTTAATCTTTTTAATTTTAATTTCAATTTAATTTGATTTATTTGAGAGAGAGGAAGATAGAGAAAATGGGTGTGCCAGGGCCTTCAGCCATTGAAAATGAACTCCAGATGCATGTACCACCTTGTACATCTGGCTTATGTGGGTCCTGGGGAATTGAACCTGGGTTCTTTGGCTTCACAGGCAAACTATAAATGAAAATATAAATTGATAATAGATTTTAAATTTTTTTTGAGGGCTGGAGAGATAGCTTAGTAGTTAGTACCATCATCCTAGGAAAATTCTAAGAAATAAGTCACAAGAAGAAACTAAGCTTTCATAAGGAACTGCTTCTCCTTTGCTTTTAGCAAATTTCCCCATCTCTTTCCTCCTTTTAAAAAAAATGCTTAAAAAAAGCTAGGCGTGGTGGCACACGCCTTTAATCTCAGCATTTGGGAGACAGAGGCAGGAGGATCACTGTGAGTTCGAGACCAGCCTGGGGCTGCAGAGTGAGTTCCAGGTCAGCCTGGGCTAGAGTGAAACTCTGCTTCCAAAAAAAAAAAAAAAAAAAAAAAAATGTTTTATTTGTTTATTTTCATGGGCACTGGGGAATCTAACTCTAGTCCTTTACTGGCAAGGATTTTAACCACTGAACCATCTCTCCAACTCTCCTCATCCCTTTTAAATTTTTTTTTTTTTTTTGGTTTTTCGAGGTAGGGTCTCACTCTAGCCCAGGCTGACCTGAAATTAACTATGTAGTCTCAGGGTGGCCTCGAACTCTCAGTGATCCTCCTGTCTCTCCCTCCCTAGTGCTGGGATTAAAGGTGTGCGCCACCACTCCTGGCTAATATTTTTTAGTTTGAGATAAAGAGGGTTAGAAAGAAAATGAGAGAATGGTCATACCAGGGCCTACAGCCACTGCAAATGAACTCCAGATGCATGCACCACCTTGGTTTTTTTTTTTTTTTTCCTTTCCCTGAGGTAGGGTCTCACGCTAGCTCAGGCTGACCTGAAATTCACTCTGTAATCTCAGGGTGGCCTTGAACTCTCGGTGCTCCTCCTACCTCTGCCTCTGAGTGCTGGGATTAAAGGTCTGTGCCAGCAAGCCTGGCTACATGCACCACTTTGTGCATCTGGCTTTACGTGGGTACTGGGGGATTGAACCCAGGCCATTAGGCTTTGTAGGCAAGAGCCTTAATTGGTGAGCCATCTCTCTGGCCTCTTACCTTTTTTTTTTTTTTTTTTTTTTTTGAGGTTGGGTTTCACTGTAGCCCAGACTGACCTGGAATTCACTATGTAGACTCATGGTGGCCTCAAATTCTTGGCAATCCTTCTATCTCTGCCTCCTGAGTGCTGTGATTAAAGGCGTGCACCACCATGCCCGGCACCTTTTTTTTTTTTGAGATTGGGTCTCAAACCATAGCCCAGACTGGTGTTGAACTCACAGAGATCGTTTTGCCTCAGCTCTTGAATACTGGTATTACAGGCATGAGCCACCATGCTTAGTAAACTTTCTCTTTTCACATTTAGGCTTCCTGTTATTACTGCTCTTTGAACTTTTTCAGATTTGTGTTGAGGAGAGAGTTGAATGAAGCATCCTGACACAGGCACTTGTAGCCTAGAAAGCCCGTTAGTGTTCTCTACTTCTGGTCTGCAAATGCAGCTGGACTTAGTATTTTGAGCTCCTTTGCTATCAAGAGTAGAATATCCTTATTTGGGATAGTAGTATGAAAACATTTGAATATTGGGGTGAAAATTGCTTTTTTCTTTTAATAAATCTTTTAAATATATTTTATTAATCTATTTATTTGAGAGAGAGAAAGAGAGAGAATTGGCACATCAGGGCCTCCAGCCACTGCAAATGAACACCAGATGCATGCTTCCTCTTGTGCATCTGGCTTACTTGGGTCCTGTAGAATTGAACCAGGTTCCTCTGGCTTTGTAGGCAAATGCCTTAACCACTAAGCCATCTCTCCAGCCCCAAAATTGCTTTTTTCATTCTTATATATTGGCCTTATATAGTAGTCTCTTCCATTTTCACAAAGGGTAAAACTGAAGCACCATTTGCTTTTTTGTTTGTTGTTCCTGAGACAGAGTCTCCCTTCATAGGCCAGGCTGACCATAATCTTGGGGTTCTCATGCCTCTGCCTTCTGAGTTCTGGGATTACATGTGTATACCACCATGCCTAGCCTCCACTTTTTTTTTTTTTTTTTTTAATTTATTTTTGGAGAGAGACACAGAGAGAGACAGACAGAGAGGGAGACAGATACAGATGGGCGTGCCAGCAGTATCTCAGCTGCTTGTGGGCAAGTGCGGCATTGCGCCCTTGCATCACTTTGCGTCTAGCCTCCACTTTTTTTTTGGTTGCTAGGAATCGAATCTAGGACATTGTACATGCTAAGCATGTACTCTACCTACATCTGTGACCTGAGACGTTTCCACTTCAAGTTTCTGGTTATATTCTGGGTAGATTCAGTGAATTCTTTTTGGAATTCACTATGTAATCTCTGGGTGACCTTAAACTTGTGGCAGTTCTCCTACCTCTGCTCCCCAATTACTGGGATTAAAGGTGGGCACTATCACTCCTGGCCTCAGTGAATTCTTGTAGTCTACTGTGGCTGTAAGTCAGTCTATACTTGATGTGTCCCAGTGCCTCCCAGTCTTTGCTGCACATTGGAGTCAACCTGAAGAGATTTACAAATGTCCGTATCTTGGCTGCCAGTCCCAGATATTCTGACTGTTTCAGTATAGTGGTGTGACCTTCTTGCATGAGAAGTTTTATTTATTTATTTATTTATTTATTTATTTATTTATTTATTTATTTATGTTTTTCGAGGTAGGGTTTCACTCTAGCTCAGGCTGACTTGGAATTCACTATGTAGTCTCAGGGTGGCCTCGAACTCATGGCGATTCTCCTACCTCTGCCTCCCGAGTGCTGGGATTAAAGGCGTGCGTCAACACGCCCGGCAAGGGTTTTTTTTTAAAAAGTATTTTTTGGTTTATTTATCTGAGAGTGACAGATAGAAAGAGGTAGAGAGAGAGAGAGAGAGAGAGAGAGAGAGAGAGAGGGAGAGAGAATGGGTACATCAGGGCTTCTAGCCACTGCAAACAAACTCCAGATGCATGCACTACCTGTGTACCTGGCTTATGTGGGTACTGGGGGCTCGGGCCTTGAACTGGAGTCCTTAGGCTTCACAAGCAAGCACTTAACTGCTAAGCCATCTCTCCAGCCCATGTGAGGGAGTTTTAAACTCCCTAGATGATTTTGGTATGTGCTACATCTGAAAAAGCTTGTCTGGCCTAGTTTTCCTCAGTTTGGCAGAGAATCAGACTAGTGACCTCCACCCTGTGCATGCTGAGAAATGTCTCTGGTAGCTGTTCTGCCTTTGACAACCAGCATGGGAGTGTGGAAGCTGCAAGGAGGGATGGTGGTTCTGACTTTTTCCTTGGTGGTTGACATAGATGGTATGGAATCATTTGGGCAAATCAAATTTATTTGCTACTTCTGAACTTTAAGTAATTTTGAGGAAGGGATGGTTGGTGATTTAGAAATACCACATTTCTTACTTGCAGAATTCTGGATTCATAGAAGTTGAACTCTTTACTTGATCCTTTCTATTTCTCCATTGTTTTTAGTTTTATTCATATCAAAATTCTCTTAATTTTGCACAGTGCTGGTTTATTCTGGGAAACAGCTATTTGAAGTAAGCTTGAAATTGTGTATTGATAGCAAAGTGTTTTCCAGAGCTTAAGTGTTTCTTTGGTTCTTTGTCTTGGTAAGATGTGACTTTTTCGTGTTACAGGCTGAAGAACTTTATGAGTGTTTCTCAGATGGGCTATTAAACTGTTATTAAGCTAATTAATAGGTCCTTGAGCTAGGCTTAGGCCAGCTTCTTTGACTAAGAGGGTTTACATTTTGTTACACTATACTTTTCATCTGAAGTGGACCTGTTTTCTTCAGTGGATGCTTGTGTTTTGTGAGTCTAGAAGTATGCAACCAGCAACTGTGTACAGGGAGAACTCCCATCCACGATGTGTCTGCCCAGTGCTTTGAAGCTAGCACCTCAGAACTGTGGTGAAATCTAAATATTTTACATGGGAAGATTTAACTTAGTCTTCTCTAATCACCTTCTCATGGACAAAAGTATATAGACACAAACTTGAATAAGTAGGAGTTTCAGGAAACAAAAGGTGAGTTCAGAAGAGACTGTGGGCCTGAAGAGATGGCTTAGTAGTTAAGGCATTTGCCTGTGAAGCCTAAGGATTCAAGTTCAACTCCCCAGTACCCACATAAGCCAGATGCCCAAGGTGGTGCATGTGTCTGGAGTTCGTTTGCAGTGACTAAACATAGTGAATATGGGTATGCCAGGGCATCCTGCCACTGCAAACTAACTTCAGATACATGTGCTAGTTTGTGCTGTCAGGCTTTGCAAGCAAGTGCCTTTAACCACTGAGCCATCTGTCCAGCCCCACAACTTAAATCCTTTATTTATTTATTTGACAGAGAGAAAGAGGGAGAGAGAATGAGAGAGAATGGGCATGCCAGGGCCTCCAGCCACTGCAAATGAACTCCAGATGCGTGCACCACCTTGTGCATCTGACTAATGTGAGTCCTGGGGAATCAAACCTGGGTCCTTTGGCTTTGCAGGCAAATGCCTTAATTGCTAAGCCATTCCCCTCCCCCCCCAGCCTTTAAAAAAATTTTTTTTTTCATTCCTTTTTTTTTCAGGGTTCTCAATCTTTTATTCAGGGTCTCAAGGTGGCCAATCTCACAGTGATCCTCCTACCTCTGCCTCCCAAGTGACCTGGTATTTTTTTTTTTTTTTTTTTACTTTTTTATTTTTATTTATTTATTTGAGAGCGAGTCTCAAGGTGGCCTTGAACTCACAGTGATCCTCCTACCTCTGCCTCCCAAGTTCTGGAGTTTTTTTATAAAGGAGTTCACCAGCAGGTCTAGCATAAATGCATTTTAATTTTGAACTCATTAGATAACACTTGCCCCTGTTTTTTTCCTTGTAGGTCCACAGTGAATGAATATAAACTCAGGGATTACACAGGGAAAGAGAAGTCTGTCTTACTGTTATTCCTTTCTATGTTCTTCTTCTTCTTTTTTTTTTTTTTTTTGGTTTTTCGAAGTAGGGTCTCACTCTAGCCCAGGTTGACCTGGAATTCACTATGTAGTCTCAGGCTGGCCTCAAACTCATGGTGATCCATCTACTTCTGCCTCCCAAGTGCTAGGTTTAAAGGTATGAAGACATGTGCCACCACACCTGGCAAATTCTTTTTTTTTTTTTTTTTTTTTTTTTGGCTTTTCAAGGTAGAGTTGCGCTCTGGCCCAGGCTAACCTGGAATTCACTATATAGTTTTAGGCTGGCCTGGGCCTGGACTCACAGTGATCCTCCTACCTCTGTCCTGAGTTCTGGGATTAAAGGCATGCACCACCACACTGGCTTCGTTTTGTGTTCTTGTAGTCATGGAAAACTCTTGTTCTTTTCTTGCACTTTGCAGATTTCTGTGGCTGGTTTTGACACCTGGTTCATTCCCCAGGTTAGCAGTGTGTGCCTCATGAATGTTAGCCGTCCACTAATTATTTTCTTTCTTGAATTGCAGTCTGATTTTGCTGCTGCTACACATCCTTGTGCTTTTTACCTCAGTAAACTAGATGAAAGCCCCAATTCTTGGATTTCTGATTCAGGAACAGGTATGGAACTTGAATTTTTAAAGAACACCCCTCCCAGCTTGTCTGTATTTCTTATTATAGAATGAAATTCATATATAGTGTAGTTTCTATAAAAGCATTATGTAGTGTTCCTGGAGTAGTTATAAATTTCTTATTTGCCTTAGTTTGTGTTACAAGTTCTGTAATAGTTATAAAAGTCATCTCAGCTCTAAAATGCATTAATAAGTTCAAGCCCTCTGTGAACTGTTCTTTGCATTCCTTGGTGAGCTATTGTACTCTTACTCCACATCCAACTTATCAGTTTGAATAGCTTTGTCTTTTATATAAAAGTTTCTAGAATCTACCACTTCTTTCTTCCTTCCTTCCTTCCTTCCTTCCTTCCTTTCTTTCTTTCTTTCTTTCTTTCTTTCTTTCTTTCTTTCTTTCTTTCTTTCTTCTTTAAAAAAAATTTTTAATTTTAATTAATTTATTTGAGAGTTACAGACAGGGGGCGGGGGAGAATAGGTGCGCCAGGGCCTCCAGCCACTGCAAACAAACTCCAGATGCATGTGCCACCTTGTGCATCTGGCTTACATGGGTACTGGGGAATTGAGCCTTGAACCGGGGTCCTTAGGCTTTACAGGCAAGTGCTAAGCCATCTCTCCAACCCCAATCCGGGTATGGTGGCGCATGTCTTTAATCCTAGCACTCGGGAGGCAGAGGTAGGAGGATCACTGTGAGTTTGAGGCCAGCCTGAGACTACGTAGTGAATTCCAGGCCAGCCTGGGCTAGAGTGAGACCCTACCTCAAAAACCCAAAAAAGTTATAATAAATAAATAAATAAATTAAAATAAATAAATAGGACTGGAGGGATGGCTTAGCAGTTAAGGTGTTTATTCCAACTCACATACGAGTAACAATCTATGGCTTTTGGGTGTGCCATTGTCCAAAACGGTAGGTTCCCATATGACTTATTAATACCCTTTTAGATTTTGATTGACCCTCCCCCACCCTTCCTTTACTCAATTTCTTCCCCTGACCTCACTTAGGCCTTTTTACCCCCATTAACCTATTTTTCTACTTACATATATGCAATACCATCTCCTTAAGTCTTTCCCTCTTCTCCCACCCTTATAGCCACTTTCTAACTTTCTGGCATCTGCTACAGAGTTTTATTCCAACTCACATACAAGTCTAAACATTTATAGCTAGGATCTACATATGAGAGAGAATATGTGGCACTTGGCTTTCTGGACCTGGGTTACCTCACTAGTTAAAATCCTTTCCAGATCCATCCATTTCCCTGCAAATTTCATAATTTCATTTTTCTTTACCTCTGAGTAGAACTCCATTGTAAATGTAAATGTGCCACATCTTCAATATCTACTCATCAGTTGAGGAACATCTAGGCTGGTTCCATTTCCTAGCTATTGTGAATAGAGCAGCAATAAAACAGATGTGCAAGTGTCTCTAAGGTAGTGAGATGAGTCCTTAGGATATATGCTTAGGAGTGGTATAGCTGGGTCATAGGGTATATCTATTTTTAACTGTTTCAGCAACCTCCCTTATTATTATTATTATTATTATTTTTTTTTTTTTGAGGTAGGATCTCGCTCTAGTCCAGGCTGACCTAGAATTCACTATGTAGTCTCAGGCTGGCCTCAAACTCACTGTTATCCTCCTACCTCTGCCTCCCTAGTGCTGGGATTAAAGGCGTGCGCCACCATGCCCGGCTTGGAGTATTTTTTTACTGACAACTTCCATACTTACAGACAATAAACAATGATAATTCCCTCCCTTCTCCCACTTTCCCTTTCACAAATTCACTCTTCATCTTATTCCCTCCCTCTCCATCAGTCTCTTTTTTATTTTGATGTCATTATCTTTTCCTCCTATTATGAGGGTCTCGTGAAGATAGTACTTAGGGACTGTGAGGTCACAGATATTGAGGTCAGTGTCTGTGGACAGTTGCATTGTAAGAAGTCTTACCTTTCCTTTGGCTCTTACATTCTTTCTACAACCTCTTCTGCAATGTATCCTGAGCCACTACGCCCAGCTTTAGACAATCATTCTTATCAACAGAGATACATGCCCAGACATATTCCATTTTAAAATGCATCTTTAAAGTTTATTTATTTAGAGCCCGGCATGGTGGCACATGCCTTTAATCCCAGCTCTCGGGAGGCAGAGGTAGGAGGATCGCAGTGAGTTCGAGGCCACCCTGAGACTACATAGTGAGTTCCAGTCAGCCTGAGCTAGAGTAAGACTCTATCTCAGCCCCACCCCCCAAATTATTTATTTATGAATGAGAAGATGTGCCAGGGCCTCTAGTCACTATAAATGAACTCTAGATGCATGCGCCACCTTGTGCATTTGGCTTACATGGGTTCTGGGGAATCAAACCTGGGTCCTTAGCTTTGCAGGCAAGTGCCTTAACTTCTAAGTCATCTCTTTAGCCTTAAAATACATTTTAAAATATTTTATTTATTTATTTATTTATTTGGGAGGGGGAGGCAGATAGAGAGAATGGGCATACCAGGTCCTCTAGCCACTGCAAACAAACTCCAGATTGCATATGCTACCTTGTGTATCTGGTTTACGTAGATACTAGGGAATTGCACCTGGGTCCTTAGGCTTCATAGGAAAATGCCTTAACTGCTAAGCCATCTCTCCAGCCCCAAAATGCATTTTAAGCTGTTCTAATTTATCTTGGCTTTCGCTATTTTAGTTTTAAATAATTGCATCATTAGATTGTATGCATCATTAGATGGTAAGGCCCTTTATCAACTAGATAGCCAAGAACTAGTTCCTTTCCATTTTGAATTTTCTGTTAGCTTAGAAAGCTCTTTGGTTCTCTTTACTCACTCCTTTCTATTCTACATACCTGTGCACATTAGGATTGACTTACTGGAAACTGGAAGAGAAGGACATGTATCACTCTTTGCCTAAAACGTTGGAGAAAGAATTTGTACCGTCTTCCCCAGATAGGCCATCAAGCCAGGTAATTGCAGTTCAGTTGTCCATTGTAAGTTTTGTATTTTTCAACTTTAAAAAAGTTTTCTTATTATTTTTTAAATTTTTTGTCTTTTTTATTTTATTATTTTATTATTTTATTTTTATTTTTTTATTGACAACTTCTATACTTACATACAAAAAACACATGATATTTCCCTCCCCTCCCCCCATTCCACTTTAGAACTCCAATCTCCATCATATCCCTTCCCTCTCTCCATTAGTCTCTCTTTTAATTTGGTGTCATCATCTTTTTCTTCTAATTTGAGGGTCTTGCGAAGGTATTGCTAGGCACTGCAAGGTCATGGATATCGAGACCAATTTCTGTCTGGGCAGTTGCATTGTAAGAAATCATACCCTTCCTTTGGCTCTTCCATTCTATCCGCCCCCTCTTCCACAATGGTCCCTGAGCCTTGGAGGGTGTGAGAGAGGTGTTTCAGTGCTGGGCACTCCTCTATCTCTTCTTTTTAGCACTATGTTGCCTTTTGGGTCATCCCAGTGGTCATCGCCATCTGAAAAGAGAAGCTTCTCTAACCAGAAGTGAGAGTAGAGTTAATATGTGAACATGAACATTAAGTGTAGTACTTTCAGGGCAGCTTGGTGAGAATAAAATATACATTTAGTCAGACAAGAGCAGGCTTTATACCCCTAAGGCTCATGACCTCACCTGCTATAGACTTTTGCTTAGGTTTTTCAGTACCAGGTATGTATTCCCTCCCGTAGAGAGGGCCTTCAGTCCAATTATGGAGCAGTTGGTTACCCCAAGAGTAGACATGCCACTATTGCACCCGTTCAGTCATTGGGCCTGTCTGGCCAAACTTGAATATTCAATGTCCACTGTTTTCACTGCTGATGACTTCTGTCTCCCAAACGCTGCATGCAGTGCAGCTTTTTCCAGCTTTCAGTTGGCTGGTCTACAGGGAGAAGGTTTTCTGCTCAGCACCAGCTTGCTTTCTCAGTGACCTTGCCTTTTAGGCAAGAAGTTTTCTTATTTTATAAGCAGAGAGAGAACAAGAAGGGCATGCCAGGGCCTCTTCCATTGCAAACGAACTTCAAATACATGCACCACTTTGTGCATCTGGCGTTACATGGGTACTAAGCAATTGGACCTGGGCTATCACACTTTGCAAGCAAATGCCTTTAACGTCTGAGCCATCTCTCCATCCCATGTTTCAACTTTTTTTTTTTTTTTTTTTTTTTGAGATAAGGCTTTAATCCTGCTCAGGCTGACCTGGAACTTAATCTGTATTTCAGGTCTGGCCTGTTCCTCCTACCTCTGTCTCTCAAGTGTTGGGATTAAAGGCATGTGACGCCACATCCAGCCCATTTTTCAACTTATTATTATTTTTTTAAATTTTGTTTTTTTGAGGTAGGGCCTCACTCTAGCCCAGGCTGACCTGTAATTCATTCTGTATTCTCAGGGTGGCCTCAAACTCATGGCAGTCTGCCTACCTCTGCCTCCCAAGTGCAGGGATCAAAGGTGTGCACCACCACGCCTGGCTCAACTTTTTTTTTTTTTTTTTTTTTGGGTTTTCAAGGTAGGGTATCACTTTAGTCCAGGCTGACCTGAAATTCACTATGTAGACTCAGGGTGGCCTTGAACTCTCAGCAATCCTCCTACCTCTGCCTAACGAGTGCTGGGATTAAAGGCGTGCACCACCATGCTCAGCTTCGACTTTTGATACAAGAAAGTGCATGAGTTTTGGAGTCATACATTATTTGCTTTCAAATTCTTCTTTATTGATTATTGTACAATCCTTTTTTTTTTTTTTTTTTTTTTGGTTTTGCGAAGTAGAGTCTCACTCTGGTCCAGGCTGACCTGGAATTAACTATGTAGTCTCAGGGTGTCCTTGAACTCTCGGCAATCCTCCTACTTCTGCCTGCCAAGTGCTGGGATTAAAGGTGTGCACCACCACACCTGGCATTCCTGTACAGTCTTTTAAAAGTTACTTTACAGTGGAATTAAGCTAAGTGTGCTGTTGAATGCCAGGAATATGACAGGAGGATTGCTGAAAGTTTGAGGGTAATTTGGACTATATGTGAAACTGTCTCAAAGAAACTGAGAAACCAAACTAACCAAACAAGTAGAATTAAAAATGATTGAGTTTTGGGCTGGAGAGATGGCTTAGCGGTTAAGCCTAAGAACCCGGTTCCAATCTCCAGGTCCCACGTTTAGCCAGATGCAAAGTGATGCAAGGGCGCAATGCCGAACTTGACCACAAGGGGGCGCACACATCTGGATTTCGTTCACAGCAGCTGAGAGACTGCTGGTGCGCCCATCTCTATCTGTCTCCCTCTCCCTTTCCCTCTCTGTCTGTCTCTCTCTCTCTCCAAAAATAAATAAAATAAAATAAATTTAAAAAATGCTTAAGTTCTTTGTGAAGTTGAATGAAATGCTTTTGGACCTACTATTTTATATGTAGGAGGTTGTTGGTTATTATTTTTTTCCCTTTCTTCCTGACCTGCTGGTTACTCTCTGTCATCTCCCACCTATATTTATTTATTTTTTGTTTGTTTGTTTTTCGAGGTAGGGTCTCACTCTGGCCCAGGCTGACCTGGAATTCACTATGCAATCTCAGGGTGACCTTGAACTCATGGCGATCCTCCTACCTCTGCCTCCCAAGTGCTGGGATTAAAGGTATGCGCCACCATGCCCGGCCCACCTATATTTATTTATAGCATAATTATGAGGCATTTACTTATTGTTTTTTTGAGATAGGGTCGTACTCTAGCCCAGGCTGACCTGGGTGGCCTCAAACTCATGGTAATCCTTCTACCTCTGCCTCCCACGTGCTGGGATTAAAGGTGTGCGCCATCATGCCTGGTTGAGGCATTTAGTTTTTGAGTGAGACACAGGAATAATTTTGTTTACTTTAGGGCGAAGACAATTGTTTATTGAAGTACACTTTTCTTCTTTTAAAAATATTTTATTTTTATTTATTTATTTATTTGAGAGAGAGAGATACAGAAATAGGCAGGCAGAGAGAGAGAGAGAGAGAATGGGTACACCAGTGCCTCCAGCCACTGCAGACAAACTCTAGATGTGTGTGCCCCATTGTGCTTCTGGTTTACATGGGTCCTGGTGGGTTGAACCTGGGTCCTTTGGCTTTGCAAGTGCCTTAACCGCTAAAACCATCTCTCTAGCCCTGATATACACTTTTCGTTGTGTTAGTTATTCTTTTTTTTTTTTTTTTGGTTATTTTTTTTAAAGGTATGGTCTCACTCTGGCTCAGGCTGACCTGGAATTCACTATGTAGTCTCAGGGTGGCCTCGAACTCTTGGCGATCCTCTACCTCTGCCTCCCGAGTGCTGGGATTAAAGGCATGCGCCACCACGCCCGGCTAGTTATTCTTTTTTAATAATTTTATTTATGTATGTATTTATTTGGGAGAGAGAGAGCCGAAGAGGCAGATAGAGAGAAAAAGAGAATGGGTGAACCAGGGCCTCCAGCCACTGCAAATTTGTTTTACTTAGTGTTTAAAAAGTTTTTAGTTTATTATTTTAGTTTTATTTTATTTTACTTAGTTACTGTGGCTTTTGTTTGTTTGTTTTTTCTTGGCAGTCATTCTACCTCTGCTTCCTGAATGCTGGT
The DNA here is from genome assembly GCA_036365145.1 of Orientallactaga sibirica. Classification (NCBI taxonomy): domain Eukaryota; kingdom Metazoa; phylum Chordata; class Mammalia; order Rodentia; family Dipodidae; genus Orientallactaga; species Orientallactaga sibirica. The sequence goes on along the minus strand of JAEOAD010000026.1, from coordinate 25,290,363 downwards.
ATTAAAATTATTTATTTGTATTTTAAATATTTTACTTGTTCATTTATTTGAGAGAGATACAGAGACAGGCAGAGAGAGAGAGGGAGGGAGAGAATGGGCACGCAAGGGCCTCTAGCCACTGCAAACGAACTCCAGGTGCATGTGCCTCTTGTGCATCTGGCTTACATGGGTAATGGGTAGTTGAACCTGGGTCCTTAAGCTTCACAGGCAAGTGCCTTAATTGCTAAGCCGTCTCTCCAGCCCTTATTTATTTGTTTATTTGCAAGTAGAGGGAGAGACAGAAGAGTCGCAGACAGATAGAGAATCGGCATGCCAGGGCCTCTAGCCACTGCAAGTGAACTCTAGACACATGCACCCCCTTGTGCATCTGGGTTACGTGGGTTCTGGAGACTAGAACCTGGATCCTTTGGCTTCACAGGCAAATGCCTTAACTGCTAAGCCATTTCTCCAGCCCTATTTATTTATTTTTATTAGAGACAGAGAAAGGGAGAGAGAGAGCGAGTGAGAATGGGAGCATTGGGGATTCTAGCCACTGTGAACGAACACCAGATGCATGTGCCACCATGTGCATCTGGCTTACGTGGGACCTGGAGAATTGAACCGGGGTCCTTAAGCTTCACAGGCATGTGCCTTAACTGCTAAGCCATCTCTCCAGCCGCCCCCCCCCATTTATTTTTTAATTTTAGAGAGTGAATTGATGCACCAGGGCCTCAGCTACTGCAGTTGAACTCCAGGTGCTTGCACCACTGAACGGGCATATGCAACCTTGATCTTGCTTCAACTCTGTGTCTGGCTTACATGGGATCTGGAGAGTCAAACATAGGGTCTTAGGCTTTGCAGACAAGCGCCTTAATCGCTAAGCCATCTCTTCAAACACCGCCCCCCCCCCCCCCCGCCCAGTGCTGGGATTAAAGACTTGTGCCACCACACCTGGCTACTTTTTTTTTTTTTTTTTTTTGAGGTATGGTCTCGTTCTAGCTCAGGCTGACCTGGAATTCACTATGTAGTGTTAGGGTGATCTTAATTGAACTTAGGGCAGTCTTTCTACTTTGGCCTCCTGAGTGGTGGGATCTTTTTCTTACAAATTCTGAGTATGCGCTGCAGCTGCTTGTTTACCCAGGCTGACAGGAATTCTTTGGGCAGTAGCCCTAGTGAAGGTACAGATGCTTTTCATAAGCTTCAAGTGTTGCAGAGTACTTTTATGCTATTGGTATCTATTTTTTTTGTTGTTTTTCAAGATAGGGTCTTATTTTAGTCCAGGCTGACCTAGAATTCACTCTGGAGTCCTAGGCTGTCCTCAAACTCACGGTGATCTTCCTACCTCTGCTTTCTAAGTACTGGACTTAAAGGCATGCGCCACCACACCTTGTTTGTTAATTTTTAAAAATTATTTATTTACTTTTTGCCGGGCGTGGTGGCGCATGCCTTTAATCCCAGCACTCAGAAGGAAGAGGTAGGCGGATCGCCATGAGTTCAAGGCCACCCTGAGACTACATAGTGAATTCCAGGTCAGCCTGAGCTAGAGTGAAACCTTACATCAAAAAACCAAAAAAAAAAAAAAGAAAAAAAAAATATATATATATTTATTTATTTATTTATTTTTATTTGAGAGAGATAGAGAATGGTACACCAGTGGCCTCTCAGCTGCTGTGAACGAACTCCAAACGTGTGTGCCACTTTGTGGGCAAGTGTGACATTGCTCCCTTGCGTCACTTTTTGCTTCTGGATGAATGTGGGACCTGGAGATTGGAACCGGCGTTCTTAGGCTTGGCAGGCAGTCGTCTTAACCCCCAAGCCATCTCTCCAGCCCTAAAATTATTTATTTTTTATTTATTTGAAAAAGAGAGAGAGTGTGTGTGCATGCAGGGCCTTCAGCCACTGCAAACAAACTCAAGAAGCATGTGCCACCTATTGCATCTGGCTTATATGGGTCCTGGGGAAATAGAAGCTGGGTCCTATAGCTTTGCAGGCAAGTGCCTTAACTGCTAAGCCATCTCGCAAGCCTTTATTTTATTATTATTATTTTTTTTTTTTTCTTGAGGTAGAGTTTCTCTCTAGCCTAGGCTGACCTGGAATTCACTGTGTAGTCTCAGAGTGACCTTGAACTCACAGTAATCCTCCTACCTCTGCCTCCCGAGTGCTGGGATTAAAGATGTGCACCACCACACCTGGCTAAAATCTTTTTTTTTAAATTATTTTATTCATTTAGTTAGTTATTTAGTTATGAGAGAGAGAGAGAAAGAGAGAGAGAATGGTCATGTCAGGGCCTCTAGCCACTGCAAATGACTTCGAGACACATGTGCCACCTGGTGCATCTGGCTTTACGTGGGTATACTGGAGAATCAAACCTGGGTCCTTTGGCTTTGCAGGCAAGTGCTCTAACTACTAAACCATCTCTCCAGCCCTATTTTAAATATTTAAAAGATTTTTTAGCTGGGTATGGTGGTGCACACTTTTAATCCCAGCACTTGGGAGGCAGAGGTAGGAGGATTGCTGTGAGTTCGAGGCCACTTTTATGGTTCTGATTTTGATCAGTCACTTTTTTCATTGTTGATAATACCATTGAAATGATTTTGTTTCATATCTTTAAGTTTAATACATGTAATATGATGAAGCTACCATCATTGAAGGATATTTATCATAAAAACCAAAGGGAAAACAAGCAGTTACCTGAGAGGAATCTCACTTCTGCTTCCAGCCCAAATCATCCACCAGAGGTAAAGTTATCACATTCTGCTGAGTGAAAGTAAAATGTGGCCACAACTCTAACTTTTCTCATAGCTTTACCATCCTAAGGAGCATAAAACCCTATTACTTTATAGCCAGCAAATCAACCTGGGTATGGAGGGGAAAACCTTACAGTTGTTCGTCTTATTTCTAGGTCCTGACTCTAGATCCAATGTTACATATGAAGCCAAATCAGCTGACTTCAGGGATTCAGCCACGTGGCTCTTTGAATGCTCTTGATGACAGAATATCCTTTTCACCAGACTCTGTTCTAGAACCAAGTATGTCTGCTCACTCTGACACTGACTTATTTTCACAAGCGAGTAACAATGAGTCTCAATTGTATGGCTTCCCAAAATATCCTTCTAATATGAAAGCTTCACCGATGGACTCTTGGAAAAATCATACATTCCAAAGCGCAAGTAGGACAAGTTCCACGTTTCCTTCAGTCTATACTATTACAAGCAATGATATTTCAGTCAACACGGTAGATGAAGAAAACACTGTCATGGTAGCTGCAGCCTCGGTCAGTCAGTCTCAGCTTCCAGGTACAGCCAACAGTGTCCCAGAATGCATTTCATTGACTTCCCTGGAAGATCCTGTGATGTTGTCTAAGTATGTATTTCAGTGAATGGTTTATAATGTTAATAATTTTTTGTAATGTCTGATTGAATAATGAAAATGACTTTTATTGAACCATAACAGTATATATAATCTTAAAGAAATATAGCACTTAGACCATCTTCAAAACTAATAATGTGTCTTTTTTTTTTTTTTTTTTGGTTTTTCTTTTTTGAGGTAGGGTCTCACTCTAGCCCAGGCTGACCTGGAATTCACTATGTAGTCTCAGGGTGGCCTTGAACTCAGCGATCCTCCTACCTCTGTCTCCTGAGGGCTGGGATTAAAAGGCATGTGCCACCATACCTGGCTTTTTTTTTTTTTTAATATATTTTATTTATTTATTTGAGTGAGAGAAAGAGAGAATGGGTGTGCCAGGGCTTCCAGCCACTGCAAATGAATTCCAGCTGCATGCGCCCCCATGTTCATCTGGCTTATGTGGGTCCTGGAGAACCAGGATCCTTTGGTTTTGCAGGCAAACACCTTAACCACTAAGCCATCTCTTCAGTCCCTAATATGTCTTTTTTACTTACTGTCAATTTTTTTTTTAAATATTTATTGACAACAAACTTACATACAAAAGGTGCATAGTTTTCCCTCCCCTCCCCCCTTTCCCCTTTAGAACTCCACTCTCCATCATATCCCCTCCCTCTCTCCATTAGTCTCTTTTTTAATTTGATGTCATCATCTTTTACTTCTATTATGAGGGTCTTGCGGAGGTATTGCTAGGCACAGCAAGGTCATGGATATCAAGGCCAATTTCTGTCTGGGCAGTTGCATTGTAAGGAGTCGTACCCTTCCTTTGGCTCTTCCATTCTATCCGCCCCCTCTTCCGCAATGATCCCTGAGCCTTGGAGGGTGTGACAGAGATGTTTCAGTGCTGGGCACTTCTCCATCCCTTCTTCTCAGCACTATGTTATTACTGTCAATTTTTTGAAGTAAAAGATATTGACAAAGTATCCAGCCCAACAAGAGGTAGCTAAATAGAATGTTTTTTAAAAATGTTTAATTTATTTATTTGCAAGGAGAGAGAGAGAGAGAGAGAATGGGCATGCCAAGGCCTCCAGCCACTGGAAATGAATTCCAGATGCATGCACCACTTTGTGCATCTGGCTTTATGTGGGTACTGGGGAATTGTTTTGCTTGTTTGGTTTTCATTTTTTTTTTGTTTTTTGAGGTAGGGTCTCACTCTAGCCCAGGCTGACCTGGAATTCACTCTGTAGTCTCAGGGTGACCTCAGACTCATAGAAATCCTCCTACCTCTGCCTCTTGGGTGCTGGGATTAAAGGAGTGCACCACCATGCCCGGTTGGTACTGGGGAATTGAACCTGAGTCATTAGGCTTTGCAGGCAAGCATCTTAATCACTGAGCCATCTCTCCAGCCCTAGAATGTCTTTGTGTCTGAAAATGCTAGAGTTCATGGAACATATATTATATTTTCCAGGGGTATACAAAGGAAATAGACCATACTCTAGGTATAAAAATGATTGTTTATAGTAGGTGCAATTATCATCTCTGACAAAATATCTATTTTTTTTCCAGGTAGGGTTTCAGTCTAGCCTAGGCTGACCTGGAACTCACTATGTAGTCTTAGGGTGACCTTGAACAAAACAACTGTTAAAAGCTACTTAAAGGGAGGGGGCTGGAGAGATGGCTTAGCAGTTCAGGTGCTTGCCTATGAAGCCTAAGGAGTCATGTTCAACTCTCCACATACTATGTAAGCCAAATGCACGAAGTAACGTAAGCACACAAAGTCGCACATGTGCACTAAGTGGTGCATGTATATAAAAAGTAAAGGCCAATTTGTTGGGCTAGCCTCAAAAAAGAAAGGGAGGGGAAGGGCTGGAGACATGGCCTAGCAGTTAAGGCACTTGCCTGTGAAGCCTAAGGATCCAGGTTCATTTCTCCAGTACCCACATAAACCAGATGCACAAGGTGGCATATGCATCTGGAGTTTGTTTGCAGTGGCTGGAGATCCTGACAAGCCCAATCTCTCTATCTGCTTCTTCCTCTCTCTTTCTCAAATAAATAAAATAAAATAAGATAAAATAAAAAGAAAGGGAACGTTTAATTTGTCCCATGGCTTAAGAGGGGATATAGTCCATTATGATGGGAAGGAACGGAGGTGAGCATGAAGTAGCTTGTCAATGACATCTGCAGTCAGGAACCAGAGAAAGATGAATGCTGGTGCTCACATCACTTTCTCATTTTTCTTTTGTATCTCATTTGGGACTTCAGCCCATGGGGTGGTATCCCCCGAGGTCAGGGTGACTTTCACCTTGTCAGTTAAACTTCTCTGGAAACATCATAATAGACTTGCCCAGAGGGATATCTCCTAGGTAGTTCTAAGTTCTGTCTAGTTGACAATGAATATGAACTATCACAAGTTCATCCCTTGTCAACTTAACACTCAGACAAATCAAAAGCTTAATACCATATTAAAGCTTAATACCATACTCTTTGGAACTGTTGCAGTCAGGTTCACATTGCTGCCAGAAAACACCTGACCAAGAACAGCTTGTGGAAAAAAAGGGTTTATTTTGGCTTAGAGACTTGAAAGGAAGCTCCATGATGCCAAGGGAAAATGACGGCATGAGCAGAGTGTGGACATCACCTCCTGGCCAACATCAGATGGACAACAGCAACAGGAGAGTGTGTCAAACACTGGCAAGGGGAAGCTGGCTATAACACCCATAAGCCCACCCCCAACAATACATTGCCCCCAGGAGGCGTTAATTCTCAAATTGCCATCAGCTGAGGACCTGGCACCTAAGTTTATGGGGGACACCTGAATCAAGCCACCACAGGAACATTTTTGATTATTATTTACATATATATGTATATGTGTGTGTGTGTGTGTGTGTGTGTGTGTGTGTATATATATATATATATATATATATATATATATATATATTTTTTTTTTTTTTTTTTTTTTTTTTTGGTTTTTCGAGGTAGGGTCTCACTCTGGACCAGGCTGACCTGGAATTAACTATGTAGTCTCAGGGTGGACTCGAACTCTCGGCGATCCTCCTACATCTGCCTCCCGAGTGCTGGGATTAAAGGCATGCGCCACCACGCCCGGCTACTTATTTATATATATTATTTATTTATTTATTATTTTTTAATTTTTTAAAAATTTTTATTTATTAATTTGCAAGGAGAGAGAGAGCGAGAAGAGAGACAGACATAGAATGGGCACCCCAGGGACTGTAGCCACTGCAAATGAACTCCAGATGCATGTGCCCCGTGTGCATCTGGCTTACTTGGGTCCTGGAGAATTGAACCTGGGTCCTTTGGCTTCATAGGCAAATGCCTTAACTGCTAAGCCATCTCTCCAGCCCCTTATTTATATTTTTGAGAGAGAGAGGCAGAGAGAAAGAGAATGGGCATGCCATGATCTTTAGCTGCTGTGAATGAGAGAGGCAGGAAGAGGCAGAGAGAGAAAGAATGGAGCGCCAGCAGCTTCTCAGCTGCTGTGAATGAACTCAGATGTGTGCGCCCTCTTGTGGGAATGTAAAGCATTGCGTTTGAGTCACTTAAGTCTGGCTAAATGTGGGACCTGGAGAATCAAATGTACACTCTTAGGCTTTGCAGACATGTGCCTTAACTGTTAAGCCATCTCTCCAGTTCGTTTTTTTTTAATTTTTACTTTTTTTTATTGACAACTTCCATAATTATAGACAATATTCCATGGTAATTTCCTCCTTCCCTCCCCCCATTTCCCTTTGAAACTCCACTCTTCCATCATATCCCCTCTCTCTCTCAATCAGTCTCTCTTTTGTTTTGATGTCATGATCTTTTCCTCCTATTATGATGGTCTTGTGTAGGCACTGTGAGGTCATGGATATCCAGTCCATTTTGTGTCTGGAGGAGCACGTTGTAAGGGGTCCTACCCTTCCTTTGGCTCTTAATTCTTCAACAATGGACCCTGAGCCTTGGAAGGTGTGTTTGAGATATTTCAGTGCTGAGCACTCCTCTGCCCTTCTTCCCAGCACCATGGTGCCTTCTAAGTCATCCTAAGGTCACCATCATCTGAAAAGAGAAGCTTCTCTAACCAAAAGTGAGAGTAGCATTAATATGTGGGTATGAACATTAAGAGAAGTGCTTACTGGGCAGTTTGGTGAGCAGAGTATATACATTTAGCCAGATACCAGCAGACATTACACCCTTAGGGCTCACAACTACTCCTGTTGTAGGTTTTCAGTATCAGGAATGTATTCCCTCCTATGGAGCGGGCCTCCAATCCAAGTAGATAGTGGTTGGTTTCCCCATAACACACATGCCACTATTGTACCCATTAGCTCATTTGGTCTGGCTGGCTAAATTTAAGGCTTGCAGTATCCACTGTTGAGTATCTTCACTGGTGAGTTCTCTCTCTCCCATTGTGTTTTTTTTGTTGTTGTTGTTTTGTTTTTTGTTTTTTTGTTTTTTCTGAGGTAGGGTTTCACTCAGTTCAGGCTGACCTGGAACTCACTGTGTAGTCTCTGGGTGGCCTCTAACTCACAGAGATCCTCCTACCTCTGCCTCCCAAACTTATTTATATATATTATTTATTTATTTATTATTTTTTAATTTTTTAAAAATTTTTATTTATTAATTTGCAAGGAGAGAGAGAGCGAGAAGAGAGACAGACATAGAATGGGCACCCCAGGGACTGTAGCCACTGCAAATGAACTCCAGATGCATGTGCCCCGTGTGCATCTGGCTTACTTGGGTCCTGGAGAATTGAACCTGGGTCCTTTGGCTTCATAGGCAAATGCCTTAACTGCTAAGCCATCTCTCCAGCCCCTTATTTATATTTTTGAGAGAGAGAGGCAGAGAGAAAGAGAATGGGCATGCCATGATCTTTAGCTGCTGTGAATGAGAGAGGCAGGAAGAGGCAGAGAGAGAAAGAATGGGTGCGCCAGCAGCTTCTCAGCTGCTGTGAATGAACTCCAGATGTGTGCGCCCTCTTGTGGGAATGTAAAGCATTGCGTGCTTGAGTCACTTGCGTCTGGCTAAATGTGGGACCTGGAGAATCAAATGTACACTCTTAGGCTTTGCAGACATGTGCCTTAACTGTTAAGCCATCTCTCCAGTTCGTTTTTTTTTAATTTTTACTTTTTTTTATTGACAACTTCCATAATTATAGACAATATTCCATGGTAATTTCCTCCTTCCCTCCCCCCCACATTCCCCTTTGAAACTCCACTCTTCCATCATATCCCCTCTCTCTCTCAATCAGTCTCTCTTTTGTTTTGATGTCATGATCTTTTCCTCCTATTATGATGGTCTTGTGTAGGCACTGTGAGGTCATGGATATCCAGTCCATTTTGTGTCTGGAGGAGCACGTTGTAAGGGGTCCTACCCTTCCTTTGGCTCTTAATTCTTCAACAATGGACCCTGAGCCTTGGAAGGTGTGTTTGAGATATTTCAGTGCTGAGCACTCCTCTGCCCTTCTTCCCAGCACCATGGTGCCTTCTAAGTCATCCTAAGGTCACCATCATCTGAAAAGAGAAGCTTCTCTAACCAAAAGTGAGAGTAGCATTAATATGTGGGTATGAACATTAAGAGAAGTGCTTACTGGGCAGTTTGGTGAGCAGAGTATATACATTTAGCCAGATACCAGCAGACATTACACCCTTAGGGCTCACAACTACTCCTGTTGTAGGTTTTCAGTATCAGGAATGTATTCCCTCCTATGGAGCGGGCCTCCAATCCAAGTAGATAGTGGTTGGTTTCCCCCATAACACACATGCCACTATTGTACCCATTAGCTCATTTGGTCTGGCTGGCTAAATTTAAGGCTTGCAGTATCCACTGTTGAGTATCTTCACTGGTGAGTTCTCTCTCTCCCATTGTGTTTTTTTTGTTGTTGTTGTTTTGTTTTTTGTTTTTTTGTTTTTCTGAGGTAGGGTTTCACTCTAGTTCAGGCTGACCTGGAACTCACTGTGTAGTCTCTGGGTGGCCTCTAACTCACAGAGATCCTCCTACCTCTGCCTCCCAAGTGCTGGGATTAAACGCGTGTGCCACCACACCAAGCGGTGTATTGTTTTCTAGCCCAAACTGACCTTGAACTCACCATGTAGTTCAGGCTGACCTTGAACTCACAGTGATTCTTCTACTTCAGCCTCCCAAGTGCTGGGATTATAGACATGCACCTCTGTGCCCTGTTTTATGCTCTTGGTTTTTCTCATGGGATAAAGAGGTTGGGCTATCCTAATAAGACTATTTATTATTATTATTTTATTTTTTTTATTTTTTGGTTGTGCGAGGTAGGGTCTCACTCTGGTCCAGGCTGACCTGGAATTAACTATGTAGTCTCAGGATAAGACTATTTATTTTTTAAGATAGAATTTCATGTGCCTTGAACTCGATATATAGTCCCAAGTGTTGGGATTACAGCTGTGCACTGCAATGCCCAGTGTTATACAGTACTGGGAATCCAATCCAGGGCATCATACATGCTAGGCATTCTACCAACTCGGCCACATCCTCATCCTGTAATAATATTTTTACTGTTACCAACAGAGTTAGGCAGAACCTAAAGGAGAAACATGCTCGACACATAGCAGATCTTCGGGCTTATTATGAGTCAGAAATAAATAATTTGAAACAGAAGCTGGAGGCAAAAGAAATTTCTGCAGTTGAAGAGTGGAAGAAGAACAATCAAATTCTTGTAGACAGGTAAGAGTTTACCATGAAGCTAGTGTTTCCCCACCTTGGATGTATTGCTTCCACAAAAGCATAATATAGGGCTGGAGAGATGACTTAGTGGTTAAGGCGCCCACCTGCTAAGCCTAAGAACCCGGTTCTAATCTCCAGGTCCCACGTTTAGCCAGATGCAGTGACGCAAGGGTGCAATGCCGCATTTGACCACAAGGGGGCGCACACATCTGGATTTCATTCACAGCAGCTGAGAGACTGCTGGCGCGCCCATCTCTATCTGTCTCCCTCTCCCTCCCTCTCTGTGTCTCTCTCCAATAATAAATAAAAATAATAAAGTTTAAAACAAAAAAAAACTATTCTATAGAGCCAGGCATGGTGGCAAATGCCTTTAGTCCCAGCACTTGGGAGGCAGAGGTAAGAGGATCACTGTGAGTTCAAGGCCACCTGGAGAATACAGAGTGAATTCCAGGTCAGCCTGGGCTAGAGTGAGACCTTTCCTCGAAAAACAAAAACAAAAAAATAAAACTTAAAAAAAAAAAAAAGCATAATATATTGTGGTAATAAAATACTTTGAAGCCAGGTATGGTGGTGCACACTTTTAATCCCAGTACTTGGGATCACTGTGAGTTTGAGGTCATTTGGGACTATAGGGTGAGTTCCAGGTCAGCCTGGACTAGAGCAAGATCCTACCTCAAAAAAAACCAAGCCAAAAAAAAAAAATAAATAAAAAGTAAAATAGAAACATAAAACAAGTAATTTATTATTATTATTAATTTATTTGAGAGTGGGTGTTCTAGGGCCTCCAGCCACTGCAAATGTATTCCAAATGCATGCATCACCTTGTTTATCTGACTTACCTGGGTTCTGGGGAGTTGAACCTGGGTCCTTTGACTTTGCAGGCAAATGCCTTAACCACTAAGCCATCTCTCTAGCCCACAAGTAATTTCTTTTCTTTTCTTTCTTTCTTTTTTTTTGGTTTCTCAAGGTAGGACTCTAGTCCAGGCTGACATGGAATTCACTGACCTGAAATTCACTTTGTAGACGCAGGGTGGCCTCGACCTCAAGATGATCCTCCTATCCTCCTACCTCTGCCTCCTAAGTGCTGGGATTAAAGGTATGTGCCACCATGCCTGGCACAAGTAATTACTTTTAAAAATATTTTTATTTATTTGAGAGATAGTGAGAGAAAGAAAATGGGTGCTTCAGGGCTCTTGCCACTGCACATGAACTCCAGATGCATGTACTACTTTGTGTTTCTTTCTTTATGTGGGTATTGGGGAATCAAATCTGATCCAGTAGGTTTTTCAAGCCTTTAACTGCTGAGCTATCTCTCTAGTCCCTAAGTAATCATTTTTAAGGATTTGAATTAACTTCATTTAATACTTGAATAACTGACATGTGAAGCATTTTACGTGTCCAAAACTCTGAAACAAGCAAACTTTGTATATGTAGAGTAAAATCATTTATGGGAGGATGAATATGGTCGTAGTTAACATGGGTGTTTTACTCCTGTTTCAGTTTGCTTTTGGTGGTATGCAATGGTAGGGATAAGTAATTTAAAGTGAGGATGCCAGAGTAGGCTCAGGAAGGCAGATTAATTTTTGTTGTTGTTTGGTTTTCAGCTTTTTGAGACAGGGTCTCAAGTAGTCCAAGCTGGCCTGCTATGTAGTTGAGAATGACCATGAACTCATGAACCTCCTACCTCTGCCTTTCCAAGTGAAAGGACTACAGGTATATACTATTATGGCCAGCTCAGGTTTAGTTTTTTTTTTTTTAATGGTTATTTTATTTATTTATGTTTATTTGTTTGTTTATTTATTTATGAGAGCAAGAGAGAGAGAAAGGCAGAGAATGGTCCCAACAAGGACTCTTGCCATTGCAAACTCTAGAAGCATGTGCCACCTTGTGCATCTGTCTTATGTGGGTGCTGGGGAGTTGAACCTGGGTCCCAGACAAGTGCCTTAACTGCTAAGCCATCTCTCTAGCCCAGGTTTAGGTCTTTTAGGACAAATAGAAAGAGAAGATAGCAGGTTAGGGGGAAATGTTTATTTTAAGAAGGCAGAGGTAAAAACTTAAAAAAGAAAAAAATTAAGACCAGACAATTCAGCCAAGCGTGGTGGCATACACCTTTAGTTCCAGCACTAGGGAGGCAGAAAGAGGGGGATAATTGTGAGTTTGAGGCCAGCCTGGGCTAGAGTGAGATCCTACCTCAAAAAAACTTAAAACAACAACAACAACAAAAACAGAAGACAGAGGAGACCAGGTACTTCCTGGTGGGAGGGAAACTTGCCTGCCTGCCTGCCTCTTTTCTTTTCTTTTCTTTTCTTTTCTTTTCTTTTCTTTTCTTTTCTTTTCTTTTCTTTTCTTTTCTTTTCTTTTCTCTTCTCTTCTCTTCTCTTCTCTTCTCTTCTCTTCTCTTCTCTTCTCTTCTCTTTCTTCCTGTAAAGCTGGTTTAGGGCTCATATATTCCTTTATCCTATTTTTGTTGTGGCATGTACTTATTTCTCCTATCAATTTGGATGGATAGCTTTCCTGGATATACTAATCTTTGTTGACAGTTGTCATCTTTCTGAACTTGGAATACATCATTCTAAGCCCTTCTGGCTTTTAAAGTTTGTGTTGAGAATCTGCTATTTTCCTGATGGGCTTACCTTTATATGTGACTTGATGTTTCTCTCTAACTGCTTTCAATATATTTTCTTTGGTTTATGTATTTAGTAGTTTAATAATAATATGGTGGTAAGAGCTTCCTTCCCAATTTTGTCTGTTTGGCATTCTATTTTTTTTTCTTTTTTTTTTTTAATGCTTTCAAAAATTTATTTATTTATTTGCAAGCAGAGAGAGAGAGAGAGAGAGAAGAGAGGCAGACAGAGAGAGAATGGGCACACCAGGGCCTCCAGCCATTGCAAACGAACTCCAGATGCGTGCTCCCCCTTGTGCGTCTGGCTTATGTGGGTCCTAGAGAATCGGACTGGGATCATCTGGCTTTGCAGGCAAATGCCTTAATTGTTAAGCCATTTCTCCAGCTCTTTTTTTCCTTTTTTAAATCGAGGTAGGGTCTCACTGTTGCCCAGGCTGACCTGGAATTCATTATGTAGTCTCAGGCTGGCCTTGAACTCACGGTGATCCTCCTACCTCTTCCTCCTGAATGCTGGGATTGAAGGCATGCGCCACCACACCCAGCCTGTTTGGCATTCTAAAGGCTTCCTTTATCTGTATTGGCAACTCTTTCCCTCTTTGGGGGGAAATTTCTTCTGTTATTTTGTTGGAAACCATACTATGCCTCTACCCTGAATTCTTTTTTTTGTTTGTTTGTTTATTTTATTTTTGTTTTTCGAGGTACGGTCTCACTCTAGTCCAGGCTAACCTGGAATTCATTATTTGGTCTCAAGCTGGCCTTGAACTCATGGCGATCTTACTACCTTTGCCTCCCGAGTGCTGGGATTAAAGGCATGTGCCACCACTCCTGGCCTAATACTTACATTTGATCTCTTCTTAGTGTCTCCAATGTCTTGTCTTTCTTTTTTTTCAAGGTAGGGTATTGCTCTATCTCAGGCTAACCTAGAATTTACTATGCACACTTAGGGTGGCCTCAAACTCAGGGTGATCCTCTTACCTCTGCCTTTATAAAATATAACATATAACCTGCCTTGACATGGAAGGTGCAAGTAGCACCTACAGTGCAGGTCTGTGTACCTGGTTTTGGGGCAGGTATTGACTTAGTGTAAGTTTTATACTACATGTTGGCAAATCAGTTAGGATTGTTAATGTTTTTTTTTTTTTTTCCTTTGGTTTTGCGAGGTAGGGTCTCACTCTGGTCCAGGCTGACCTGGAATTCACTATGTAGTCTCAGGGTGGCCTCGAACTCTCGGCGATCCTCCTACCTCTGCCTCCGGAGTGCTGGGATTAAAGGCGTGTGCCACCACGCCCGGCGATTGTTAATGTTTTTAAGAGAATTTTATCTTCTAATTTATTCTGAATTTATGATTCTTAGATGTAGCCAACTAGAAAGTTCCTTGAATGAAGCTACTGGTCGTGTGAAGGCACTTGAAAATAAGAATAACTTACTGGAAATAGAAGTGGTAAGTACTTTCTCCTGGTGGTGTTTTAATGTTTTTTAAAAAAAAACCTTTTGCTAACTGAACTTGAGAGAATAATGAATAGTTTTATAATTCTAGCTATGTATTTTTTGTCTTTTCCTTAAGGATGTCTAAGTTTGCATTTTTTTAACTTTTAAAAATTTTATATATTTATTTATTAGAGACAGAGAGACAGAGAGAGGGAGGGAGGGAGAGAGAGAGAGAGAGAGAGAAAGAATGGGTGTGCCAGGGCCTGTAGCCACTTCAAGTGAATTCTAGACACATGCGCCACCATGGGCATCTGGCTTATGTGGGACCTGAAGAATTGAACCAGGGTCCTTAGGCTTTGCAGGCATGTGCCTTAACTACTAAGCCATCTCTCCAGCCCTATGTTTATATTTTTAATGCTGTTGGCTTCATATACTACAATCTATCATTTTAATTTCTAATTTTATTTCAAGGTAGGGTCTCACTCTATCCTAGGCTAACCTGAAACACATTCTGTAGTCCCAGGCTGACCTTGAACTTGTAGCAATTCTGTAAGCAAGCCATCAAGCCTGGCTGTCATTTAATTTTTTTTTTGCTTATTTTGAGGTAGGGTCTCTCTCTAGCCCAGGCTGACCTGGAATTCACTATGTAGTCTCAAGGTGGCCTCAAACATACGGTGATCCTCCTGCCTCTGCTTTTTGAGTGCTCAGATTAAAGGCATGTGCCACCACACCCAGCTTTTTCTTTTCTTTTCTTTTCTTTTCTTTTCTTTTCTTTTCTTTTCTTTTCTTTTTTAAATTATTATTTTTATTGACTTTTAATCTTACATACCAAAAAAACCCCACCTGATATTTCCCTCCCCTCCCCCATTCCACTTTAGAACTCCAGTCTCCATCCTTTCCTTTTCTTTTCTTTTCTTTTCTTTTCTTTTCTTTTCTTTTCTTTTCTTTTCTTTTCTTTTCTTTCTTTCTTTTTTTTTTTTTTTTTTTTTTCGAGGTAAGGTCTCTAGTCCAGGCTGACCTAGAATTCACTATGTAGTCTCATGGTCATATCAAACTCATGGTAATCCTCCTACCTCTGCCTTCCAAGTGCCCTATTTTATTTATTTAAATTTTATTTATATATATATATATATTTTTTTTTTTATGGTTTTTTCGAGGTAGGGTTTCACTCTAGTCCAGGCTGACCTGGAATTAACTATGTAGTCTCAGGGTGGCCTCGAACTCTTGGCGATCCTACTACCTCTGCCTCCCGAGTGCTGGGATTAAAGGCGTGCGCCACCACGCCCGGCTATTTTTATATATTTGTTATATATATATATTGGTTTTTTGAGGTAGGGTTTCACTAGCTCAGGCTGACCTGGAATTCACTATGTACTCAGGGTGGCCTTGAACTTGTGGCAATCCTCCTACCTCTGCCTCCTGAGCCCTGGGATTAAAGGCGTGCGTCACCACGCCTGGCTCTATTTTATATTTTAATGATCATAATTTATTAGCTAATATTGAGGCATCTGTTTCTCTTATTGTAATTTCCTTTGTCTTTCCTTTGTAGAATGATTTGAGAGAACGCTTCAGTGCAGCTAGCAGTGCCTCCAAAATTTTGCAGGAACGAATTGAGGAAATGAGAACAAGTAATAAAGAAAAAGATAATAGCATCATCCGACTGAAATCTCGACTGCAGGATTTGGAGGAGGCATTTGAGAGTGCGTACAAACTCTCAGATGATAAAGAAGCTAGGCTAAAACAAGAAAACAAAATGTTTCAAGATGTGAGTAACAGAACAGGGACTTCCTGACATGCTAGCCTCAAATCATTTATTTGGCTACTGTATTCTTTCAAGTTGTGAAGGCTTTTTCCAGATATGTTTCAGTCTGAAGTTACTGTTTAGCTCTAGATACACAGTTTTTTTTTTTTTTTTTTTTTAAGGTAGAGTCTTGCTCTAGCCTGGGTTGACCTGGAATTCCCTCTGTAGACTCAGGGTGGTCACAGCGATCCTACTACCTTGGCTTCCCAAGTGCTGGGATTAAAGACGTGTGCCACCATGCCCTGCCAGAAAAATTTTTTTGTTTGTTTGTTTTTCGAGGCAGCGTCTCTCTAGCCCAGACTGACTATGTAGTCTAGGGGTTGTGAACATATAGCAATCCTCCTACCTGTGTGCTGGGATTAAAGACATGGCCATCATGCCCTGCCAGGTTACTTATTTTTTTTTTTTTTTTGGTTTTTCTAGGTAGCGTCTCACTTTAGCCCAGGCTGACCTGGTATTCACTATGTAGTCTCCAGTTGGCCTCAAACTCCTGGTGATCCACATATTTCTGCCTCCCTATTGCTGCCATTAAAGGCGTGTGCTACCACCCTCAGTGTAGGTCAACTTTTGAGCTTTACCAGCATATATGTCTGCCAGGGTATAGTGCTATAAGCCAGATTTAGAGAAGGGTGTGTTTTGAGACAGGAACTTTCTATACAGCCAAGGCTGTTCTTTGTTTTGTTTTGCTTTTTTGTTTTTTAAGGTAGGATCTCACTGTAGCCCAGGCTGACCTGGAATTCACTCTGTAGTCCCAGGGTGGCCTCGAACTCACGGCGATTCTCCTACCTCTGCCTCCCAAGTGCTGGGATTAAAGGCGTGCACATCCATGCTGGCTGTTCCCCCCGCCCCCAAGGCTGTTCTTGAACTCATGATCTTCCTGCTTAAGCTCCAAGTGCTGGGATTATAGGTATCCACCACATGCCTGGCTATTTTTTGTTGTTGTTTTAAAATATTTATTTTCTTTTTGAGAGAGAGAGGGGCAGAAAGAGAGAGATAGAGTGTATGGGTGTGTCAGAACCTCTAGCCACTTCAAATGAACTCCAGATGCATGCGCCACCATGTACACCTGTCTTATGTGGGTACTGGGGAATTGAACCTGGATCCTTAGGCTTTGCAGGCAAATGCCTTAATCGTTAAGCCTTCTCTCCAGCTCATTGTTTTGTTTTGTTTCCTCCCTGATGTTAGAATGGAACCCAAGACTCTGTGCATGCCAGGCAATTGCTCTTACCACTGAGCTATATCCCCAGCTTTTTAGAACAGGTTGTGGTAATCTCAGTACTGGAAGGCTAAGGTAGGAGGATTGCCATGAGTTCAAGGCCAGTCTAGGTTACAGAATGAGTTCCAGGTCAAGTTAGGCTTAAAAAAAAATGAGTGTGTGGTGGTGCATGCCTTTAATCTCAGCACTTGGTAGGCAGAAGTAGGAGGATCGCCTTGAGTTCAAGGCCACTCTGAGACTACACGGTGAATTCCAGGTCAGCCTGGGCTAGAGTGAAACCCTGCCTCAAAAAAAAAAAAAACAAAAAACAAAAACAAAAACCTGTTATTCCAGGCTAGCCTGGGACTAGAGAGTGCATTCCAGGTTAGCCTGGGCTAGAGTGAGGCCTTTCCTCAAAAAAAAAAAACATGTTTTTGAATTTTTTCATGTTGATGTAATTTCACCTAAAATTTGGATTCATACATTAATACTGGATTAGCTTTCAGGTTATATGTATTTTTTTTCTTGTCTGTTTTCAAGTTATTTGCTATGGTACACAATATAATCTAAAATCATTTAGTTTTGAAGTTTTCTTCTTGGTAGTTTTAGACATGCTCTTTTTTCTCCCTTAGGTGGGGTTTCTCTCTAGCCCAGGGGTCTCTTTAGCCCAGGCTGACCTGGAACATATTTGGTAGTCCCAGGCTGGCCTCAAACTCATGGTGATACTCTTATTTCTGCCTCCTTAGTGCTGGGATTAAAAGAGTGTGCCACCATGCCCAGCTATAGACATGCTCTTTAGTTTTAAAATTTATTTTCATGGAAGAGGTTAGCTCAAATCTCAAGGGCAAAGAAGGGCTGGTAGTATAGCTTCTTAAACTACTTGAACTACTTGTGGTGATTCCAGGTGCTTTAGGTTATTGTTGTAGCTGGTTTTTCTCACTGCCTATGACTTCTGCATTTAGCATGCAGTGAAGTATGGTACTATTGTGATTGCCTACTCTCTTGTGATTACTTTTACCCCTCCCCCTGGGGAGATCATGATCTAGCCTTTTTATCTCTGTGCTTCATTATTATTATTATTATTATTATTATTATATTTTAATTAATTAATTAATTAATTTATTAGAAAGAGAGAGAGAATGGGTGCACCAGGGCCTCCAGCCACTGCAAACAAACTCCAGATGCATGCACCATGTGCTTCAGTATTTTGTGTATACCTGAAGGGCTGTTCACTCAGAGTTTTCTAATTTTTTTTTTTTTTGTTCTCTTTAGATTTCCTGTTAGACATGAGTTAAATCTGAAACTGATTCTCTAATTTTAAGACCTTTTTTCTTGTATTTTAAAAAAAGGATTTTAGGGCTGGAGAGATGGCTTAGTGGTTAAGGTGCTTGCCTGCGAAGTCAAAGGACCCAGGTTTGATTCCCCAGTACCCATGTAAACCAGATGTACAAGGGGCACATGTGTCTGGAGTTTGTTTGCAGTGGCTAGAGGCCCTGGCACACCCATTATCCCTCTGTCTGTTTCCTCTCTATCTCTCTCTGCTTGCAAATAAAATTAAAAAAAATTTTTTTTTTAAGTATTTGAAAAAAAGGTGGTGCATGTCTTTAATCCTAGCATTCAGGAGGCAGAGGTAGGAGGATCGCCATAAGTTGGAGGCTACCCTGAGACTACATAGTGAATGACAAATCAGCCTGGGCTAGAGTAAGACCCTAGCTCAGAAAAAGAAATGTATTTATTTGTGTATGTGCATATGTGCACCTGCATGCTCACATTTGTGTGTGTGTAGGTGTGCTTATGTCATGGTTTGTGTATGGAGGTCAGAGGACGCCTTTTGGGTTGGACCTGTCCACCTTATTTGAGGCAGGGTCTCTCACTCTAGATTCTCACTGTGCTGTTCTTTGCTGCACTTGCTTCCAGCTTTTTGTGAGGTCTGGGTATCAAACTCCTCAGGTACTCCAGCTTGATTGGCAAGGGTTTTATCCACTGATCCAACTCCTTGGCCCCTTTATCTTTTTTTTTTTTTTTTTTTGGTTTTTCGAGGTAGGGTCTCACTCTGGTCCAGGCTGACCTGAAATTCACTACGTAGTCTCAGGGTGGCCTCGAACTCATGGTGATCCTCCTACCTCTGCCTCCCTAGTGCTGGGATTAAAGGCGTGCGCCACCACGCCCGGCTCCCTTTATCTTTTATTTTTACATTTCTGTCCTTTAAAAATTATTTATGTGCTTATTTATTTGCATACATGAGTGTGTGCACATGTGGCTTTGTAGGCAAGTGCTTTAACTGCTAAGCCATCTCTACCCAGCCCTATTTTGTTTTTTTGAGGTAGGGTCTCTCTCTATTCCAGGCTGACCTGGAATTCACTGTGTAGTCTCAGGGTGGCCTTGAACTCATGGCAATCCTCTTATCTCTGCTGCCCAAGTGCTGGAATTAAAGGCGTGTGCCACCATGCCTGGCACCTTTTTCCTTTTCTTTTTTCTTTTTATTTATTTTGAAAAGCATTTGTTAGCATGTAATGAACCTCCTTGTGTGGCTTCAAGACACTAGGACACAGGTACCCCCAGCACCCTTTCATCTTCTCAGCTTTTCTGCTGAAAAATTTGGCAGGTTGCTTAGGGAGGTTTGCTTTCCACAGAACTTTGTAGTCACCCAAACTCAATGACAGGGCAACTCTGGGCTTCTTTTTGACAACATTGACTTGTGTTTGTTCACTGACTTTGTACACAATTTGTCAAGGTTGACAGTGGGACAGAAGCTGTGGTTCCACTTTGAGTGGTAATGCCTCACACAAACTTTACCAAAGGAACATGGATAATATTTGTTGAGGTTGACTCTGTGGCAGAGCATACCACCAGCATTATCTCAGCCTTGTGGGTGCTTCCAGTGCTTGCCGATGAGGCTGTGGCCATGGTTCATGTGACCCTGAAGCTTCTGGGTTTTCCTCAGTCTGGATGCCATGGCTGTGAAAGGCAAAAGCAATTTTTTCTTTTCTTTTCTTTTCTTTTCTTTTCTTTTCTTTTCTTTTCTTTTCTTTTCTTTCCTTTCCTTTCCTTTCCTTTCCTTTCCTTTCCTTTCCTTTCCTTTCCTTTCCTTTCCTTTCCTTTCCTTTCCTTTCCTTTCCTTTCCTTTTCTTTTCTTTTCTTTTCTTTTCTTTTCTTTTCTTTTCTTTTCCCTTTCTATCTTCTCTTTTCTTTCATTTGCAGGGTAGGGTCTTGCTATAGCCCATGCTGACCTCGAATTCACTGTGTAATCTCAGGCTGGCCTCAAACTAACAGCAGTCCTCCAGCCTCTGCTCCTCCAGTGCTGGGACTAAAGACGTCCACCACCACACTCAGTTGGTTTAGTCTTTTTTTAAAAATATTTTATTTGTTTATTTATTTATTTACTTATCTATTTATTGGGAGAGAGAGAATGAGAATGGACACACCAGAGTCTTTTACCACAGCAAACAAACTCCAGATGTGTGTGTCACTTTGTGCATCTGGTTTTACATGAATACTGTGGATTCAAACCCAGACTATCAGGCTTTGCAAGCAAGCCCCTTTGACTGCTAAGCCATGACTCCAACCCCTTAGTTCAGTTTTTGAAGCAGTCTTACTCTAGATCATCCTGACTTGAAACTCACACTGCTGGCTTGAACTCACTGCAATCCTCCTATCAGCCTCCCAAGTGCTTGGATTAAAGATGTACACCACCATGCCTAGCTTTTTTTTTTTTTTTTTTTTAATTTGAGGCTAAAAGAAATAGAGAGAATGAGTGCACTATGGCCTCGCTGCTACAAACCTCCAGATGCTGTGTGTCTGGCTTTACAGAGATACTAAGGACTTGAACCCAGGCCAGCAGGCTTTGCAAACAAATGCATTTAACTATTGAGCTATCTCTTCAGAATTTGTTGACATTTTTGCAAGATACTGTTATACTATCCTTCAGTTAATGTTATGCAGTTTAGTTTTGTGGTGTAATTCTTTGTTTTTCTTTGTAGCTCTTAGGGGAGTATGAATCTCTTGGAAAAGAACATGGAAGAGTAAAGGTAATGAGTGATAATTTCTTTTTTGTATTTCATGTAGGAACAATGGTACTGGCCTGAGAATTCAGAGGGTCTGATCCTTCCTCTTCTTTGTTTCCCCTTCTCCCTCCTGTAGCTGTTTGAATTATATGATTTGCTTATCTTTTTTGGATTTATATCTTTATTTTAAAATATATGCCCTATTGAACTCACAGGTTAGATTCATTAATTTTAAAAACCCTTTATTGAATAGCTATTGCATTTGGTATAAGTTGAAATAAAATTGTATAGAAGAGTATAAGATACCATACAGATTCAAACAGAATTTTAAAATTTTTTTAGTTTTTTGAGTTTTTCGAGGTAGGGTTTCGCTTTAGTCCAGGCTGACCTGGAATTCACTGTTTAGTCTTAGGGTGGCCTTGAACTCACAGCGATCCTCCTACCTCTGCCTCCTGTGTGCTGGGATTAAAGGCGTGCGCCACCACACCTGGCTAAACAAAATTTATTTTAATTTAATTTTATTTATTTATTTTGGTTTTTCGACGTAGGGTTTCACTTTAGACCAAGCTGACCTGGAATTCACTACATAGTCTCAGGCTGGCCTCGAACTCACAGTGATCCTCTTACCTGTGCCTCCTGAGTGCTGGGATTAAAGGAGTGAGCCACCATGCCCGGCTTTTTTTTTGTTTTTCAAGATAGGGTCTCACTCTAGCCCAGGCTGACCAGGAATTCACTATGTACATTCAGGGTGGCTTTGAACTCATGGTGATCCTCCTACCTGTGCTTCCTGAATGCTGGGACTAAAGGCGTGAGCCACCACACCTCACTTTTATTTATTTATTTATTTGAGAGAGAGAAAATGGGCATGCCAGAGGCTTCAGCCACTGCAAACAAACTCCAGACGCATGCGCCACCTTGTGCATCTGGCTCCCGTGGGGGTACTGGGGAATCGAACCGAGGTCCTTTGCAGGCAAGCGCCTTAACTGCTAAGCCATCTCTTCAGCCCTCAAATATTTTATCCTATTTAAGTATAAATCTTGGGCTAGGGGGCCCTCAAGCAAATATTTTATCCTATTTAAGTACAAAAATTTGGGCTGGGGGGCCCTCAAACAAATATTTTATCCTATTTAAGTACAAAAATTTGGGCTAGGGGCCCTCAAACAAATATTTTATCCTATTTAAGTACAAAAATTTGGGCTAGGGGGCTGGAGAGATGGCTTAGCTGTTAAGGTTCTTGCCAAAGGACCCCGGTTTGATTCCCCAGTACCCACGGGAGCCAGATGCACAAGGTGGCGTATGCGTCTGGAGTTCGTTTGCAGTGGCTGAAGCCTCTGGCATGCCCATTTTCTCTCTCACTCTCTCTCTCTCCCTCTCTCCCTCTTTCCCTCTCTCAAATAAATAAATATGGCTGGAGAGATGGCTTAGCAGTTAAGGTAATTGCCTGCAAAGCCAAAGGACCTTGGTTCAATTCCCCAGGATCTATGTAAACCAGATGCACAAGATGGCGCATGCATCTGGAATTCATTTGCAGTGGCTGGAAGCCTTGACACACCTATTCTCTCTCTGTGTCTCTCACTCTGCCTCTTTCCCTCTCTCAAATAAATAAATAAAAATAAAATGCCGGGCATGGTGGTACACGCCTTTAATCTCAGCACTTGGGAGGCAGAGGTAGTAGCACTGTGAGTTCGAGGCCAGCCTGAGACTACAGAGTGAATTCCAGGTCAGCCTGAACTAGAGCAAGACCCTAGCTTGGAATTCCAAAAATTAAAAAATATATATATTTTAAAAATTTCTTTAAAATAAATAAATAAATAAATTTGGGACAGGCATGGTGGTGCACGCCTTTAATCCCAGCACTCAGGAAGCAGAGGTAGGAGGATCACCTCGAGGCCACCCTGAGACTACTTACTGAATTCCAGGTTAGCCTTGGCTAGAGTGAAACCCTACTTAAAAAGAAAAAATTGGGGCTTGAAGCTAAGTGTGGTGGTGCATTCCTTTAATCCTAACACTTGGGAGGCAGAGGTAGGAGGATCACTGTGAGTTGGAGGCCAGCTTGTGACTACATAGTGAATTCTAGGTCAGCCTGAGCTAGAACGAGACCCTACCTTAAAAAACCAAACAAAATTTTTCTTGGCCTTGTGTGATGGCTCAGAATTTAAGGATGTTTACTTGCAAAATCTGCCTGCCTGGGTTAATTTCTCCAGTACCCATGGAAAACCAGATGCACAAAGTGGTGTATATGTCTGGAATTTGTTTATAGTCACAAGAAGCCCTGGTGTACCCATATACTCTCTTTTGCAAATAAATAAATAAAAATATTTAAAAATATTAAAATTTAGCTGGGTGTGGTGGTGCACGCCTTTAATCCCAGCACTCAGGAGGCAGAGGTAGGAAGATCACTGTGAGTTCAAGGCCAGCATGAGACTACAGAGTGAATTCCAGGTCAGCCTGGGCTAGAGTGAGACCCTACCTCAAAAACTCCCCAAAAAATAATAATAAAAATTTAACCCTTTAGCAGGTATTGCCAAAATGGCAGATGCCAAAATGAAGTTAAATTTCTTGGTGATTCGTGACTGAAGCAAGAACTGTAAAAGGCATTTCAATGCACCTTTCCACATTCGGAGGAAGAATATGTCTTCTTCTGTTCCCAGAGAGCTGAAACAGAAGTATAATGTTCATTCAGTTCCCATCCAAAAGGATGATAAAGTTCATGTTGTGTGAGGATACTATAAAGGTCAGCAGATTGGCAAAATAGTCCAGGTTTACAGAAAGAAATATGTCATCTACATTGACCATGTACGGAGGGAAAAGACTAATGGCACACCCCAGCAAGGTGATTATCACCAGGCTAAAACTGGATAAAGATGGCAAAAAGATCCTGGAACAGAAAGCCAAATCTTACCAAGTAGGAAAGAAAAAGGGCAAATACAAGCTTTTGAGAAGATCCAGGAGTAGAGTCGTCTTGTGTACAGCTTTCACTGTACACTTTGATTAAATAGTCCTGGTCATCTGTTGTGTTTGGAGCACTAGAAAAAAATTTTAAAGCTGAGGATGTTGCTAAATGGTAGACTGCTTTGCCTAGCACGAAAGAGGCTCTAAGTTTAATCCCTAATATGGCAGAAATGTAAAGAGAAAAAAAAATTAAGCATAGTTTTCTTTAAATTTTGGATTGTATCTGTATTCTTTTGGTTTTTGTGGTAAGGTCTTACTCTAGCCCAGGCTGACCTAGGTAGTCTCAGGTGGCCTCAAACTCCTGGCAATCCTCCTACCTCTGCCTTGAACTCACAGTGATCCTCCTACCTCTGCCTCCCAAGTGCTGAGATTAAAGATGTGCACTACCTTGCCCAGCTGTGAACTCTTAACTCTGGAGCCTATATATTTGAATTTAGGAAAATCCCACAATAATTTTTGTGGGAGCTAAGAATTCTATTGCCTGAAATGTAGGATTGTAGATTTTTATCTGCATAGCTAGACAGCCAAGACTCTGTAGGTTCAGGAATAATACGTTGTGAATCATTGACAGCATTTGTTATACCATTCTACTAAGCTTTTTTTGTTGAGTTTGTAGTTAAAATATAACTTTTTTTTTTTTTTTTTTTTTTTTTTTGAGGTAGGGTCTCGCTCTAGCTCAGGCTGACCTGGAATTCACTATGTAGTCTCAGGGTGGTCTCAAACTCACGGCGATCCTCCTATCTCTGCCTCCCAAATGCTGGGATTAAAGGCATGCGCCACCATGCCCGGCTCCAAAAATATAACTTTTTAACATAGGAATGCTTTTACTGATATAGCCAATGTTTTATGCTCTTTTTTTTTTCCTCCTTTGAACCACCTGATTGGTTTGGGGGTTACCAGTCTTCCTGACTATGGATATAATTTACAGCTGGCTGTAATTAGCCTTACATTACTTTTGCATTGTGCATTTATTTTATTTTTCTGAGGTAGGGTCTCACTCTAGCACAGGCTGACCTGGCATTCACACTGTAGTCCCAGTCTAGCCTTAAACTCAATTGATTCTCCTACCTCTGCCTCCCCAGTGCTGTTATTAAAGGCCTGGCTGTATTGTGCATTTTAAAGTAAAATGAAACATCTGAATGCTTTCCTGAAAATGTGTAAATTTTTCCTTTTTCCTCCATAGGATACATTAAATACAACTGAGAACAAATTGCTTGATGCACACACTCAGATTTCTGATTTAAAAAGGTAAAATGTCTTTATGTCTTATTAATAAGACATGTTTATTGTTCTTTTGTGTTTGTATTGAGAGGGGTGAAAAGGAATCCTTTCTTGAGTACTTTTTTTTTCTTTTCCCATTTGGTTGGAAATTTCTATTTTTTAAAAACCATTAAAATATTATTTAATTACTTATTTGAAGCAGAGAGAGATAGAGTCAAGAGAGAGAGAAAGAAAGGGCTAGAGGGATGGCTTAGTGGTTAAGGTGCTTGTCTACAAAGCCTGAGGACCCATGTTTGACTCTCCAGATCCCATGTAAGCCAGACACACAAGGTGATGCAAGTGCGCAAGGTTGCCCATGAACACAAGGTGATTCACACATCTGGAGTTCAATTGCAGTGGCTGGAGGCCCTAGTACACCAATTCTCTCGCTCTCACTCACACATCTGGAGTTCGATTGCAGTGGCTGGAGCCCCTAGTGTACCAATTCCCTCGCTCTCACTCATTCTCTCTCATAAAAAAAATTTGCAAGAGAATGAGAGAGAGTGAGAGACAGAATATGGGCATGCCAGGGCCTCAAGCCACTGCACCACTACCTCTGGCTTTGTGTGGGTACTAGGGAATTGAACCCAGGTCATTAGATTTTGTAGGCAAATACCTTAACCACTAAGCCATCTCTCCAGCCCCCCAAATTTCTGTCGGTCTCTAGGCATGTGTGTGCCATGGTGTGCATGTGGAGGCCAGAGGACAACCTTGAGTTGTCATGCCTTCTGCCTTTTTTTTTTTTCTTCACTTTTGGTCTTGCTCTAGCCCAGGCTGACCTAGAATTCACTATGCAGTCACAGGCTGGCCTCAAAGGAGATAAACATAGATATTTAGAAGACTTTTTTTGCAGGGGTGAGATTTTTTTTGATTTCTTGAGTTAGGGTCCCAGGCTGACATCAAACTCACAGTGAACCTCCTACCTCTGCCTTCTGAATGTTAAGATTAAAGGTATGGGCCACCACCCCTGGCAGTTACTTTTTCTTTTTCTTCTTCTTCTTTTTTTTTTTTTTTGGTAGGGTCTCACTCTAGTCCAGGCTGACCTGGAATTCACAGTGTAGTTTCAGGGTGGCCTTGAACTCACTGTGATCCTCCTATCTTTGCCTTCTGAGTACTGGGATTAAAGGCGTGCTCCACCACACGCAGCTAGCTAGTTACATCTTTTAATTAGCTAACTAGGAGGAAGGTTTCTTAGGTACTGATTCATGTCACCGTTAATTTGTGAATCTCCCCTCTCTCCTTCCTCCTTTATCCCCCCATCCTTCTACCCCCTTGTATTCTGTCCTCCACTTGCCTGTCTCATATTCTTCTTCTCATCCCTCCCTTTTCTCTTCTCTCCAAGCCTCATTCTAGCTTCCTTACAGTATTACTGATGCTTACTACAATTTATAAACAAATCAGGCTATTCCATGTTAGGATTCACATATGAGAGAGAACATATGGTGTTTGTCTTCATGAGCCTGTGTAACCTCACTTAGTATGATTTTTTTTTTCTGGGTCCATTCATTTTCCTGCAAATTTTATAATTTTATTTTTTCTTACCATTGAGTAGAATTCCATTGTGTATATGTATCATATCTTTTTAAAAAATTTTATTTATTTACTTTTTATTTGAGAGAGACAGAGAGAGAGAGAGGAAGAGGCAGAGAATGGGCATGCCAGGGCCTTTTCAGGCACTGTGAATGAACTCCAGACACATGCGCCCACTTGTGTGCGTGTGCGACATTGCGCACTTGTGTCACTTTTGCGTCTGGCTAAATGTGGGACCTGGAGATTTGTTTTTCTTTTCTTTTTTTTCTTTTTGGGTTTTTCGAGGTAGGGTCTCACTCTAGCTCAGGCTGACCTGGAATTCACTATGTAGTCTCAGGGTGTCCTTGAACTCATGGCAATTCTCCTACCTCTGCCTCCCGAGTGCTGGGATTAAAGGCGTGCGCCACCACGCCCGGCTGGACCTAGAGATTTGAACAAGTACAAGTGTTCTTAGGCTTCGAAGGCAGGCGCCTTAACTCGCTAAGCCATCTCTCCAGCTCCTCCCCCCCCCCTTTTTTTTTTTTTTTTTTTTGGTTTTTCGAGTTAAGGCTCACTCTAGCCCAGGCTGACCTGGAATTTACTATGTAGTCTCAGGGTGGCCTTGAACTCACAAAATCCTCCTACTTCTGCCTCCCGAGTGCTGGGATTAAAGGCGTGCGTCACCACGCCCAGCTCCATATCTTCATTATCTGTCAGTTGATGGACATCTGAGCTGATTCCATTTCCTAGCAATTGGGAATAGAGCAGCAATAAATATGGCTGAGCTTGTATCTTTGTAGTAAAGAAGAGTCTTGGGCTGGAGAGATGGCTTAGTGGTAAAGGTGCTTGCCTGAAAAGCCAAAGGACTTTGGTTCAATTCCCCAGGACTCATGTCAGCCAGATGCACAAGGGGGGCACATGCGACTGGAGTTCATTTGCAGTTGCTGGAAGCCCTGGCATGCCCATTCTCTTTCTCCCTCTTTCCCTCTCTCAAATAAAATTAAAAAATAAACAAGGGCTGGGGAGATGGCTTAGCGGTTAAGGTGCCTGCCTCCTAAGCCTAAGGACTCTGGTTCCAATTTCCAGCGGTTCCAATCTCCAGGTCCCTCGTTAGGCCAGATGCAAAGGGGCGCAATGCCGCACTTGACCACAAGGGGGCCCACGCACCTGGATTTTGTTCGCAGCAGCTGAGAGGCTGCTGGTGTGCCCATCTCTGTCTTCCTCTCTCTCTTTCTGTGTCTCTCTACCCCCCAAAAATAAATAAACAAAAATCTGTCAAAGTTGAGCTGGGCATGGTGGTGCACACCTTTAATCCTAGAACTCGGGAGGCAGAGGTAGGAGATAGCTGTGAGTTCGAGGCCACCCTGAGACTACATAGTGAATTACAGGTCAGCCTGAGCTAGAGTGAGACCCTACCTTGAAAAACCAAAAAAAAAAAATTTTAGGATATATGCCCAAGGGTGGTATAGCTGTTTCAAAAGATAGATCTATTTTTAGATTTTTCTTTTTTTTGGGGGGGGGGTTCACTCAGGTGGGCCTGGAATTCACTATGTAGTCTCAGGGTGGCCTTAAACTCATGGAGATTCTCCTATCTCTGCCTCCTGAATGCTGTGATCAAAGATATGTGCTACCATACCTGGCTGAGCATCTTTTTAGATGTTTATTGACCATTTGTATTTCTTCCTTTGAGAACTCTCTGTTCAGTTCCCTGACCTAATTTTTGAGTGAGTTATTGATTTTTGTTTTACTTAATATTTTTTTCCCTGAGTTCTTTGTATAATTTATATATTAAACTTCTGTCAGATGTATAGCTGGCAAAGATTTTCTCCTATTCTGTAGGTTGTCTCTGTTGATGGTTGGCTTAGCTGTGCAATAGCTTTTTAGTTTCATGAGATCCCAATGGTAAGTGTTTGTCTTGTTCCTTGGGCTACCGAATGTCTTTCCCTATGACTATATCTGGGAGTGTTCTCCCTACTTTATCTTTTAGTCATTTTAGAGTTTCAGGTCTTACATTGAGGTCCTTGATCCATTTGAGTTGATTTTTGTATAGGATAAGAGAAGAGGGTCTAGATCCATTCTTCCACATGTGGGTTATGTAGTTTCTCCAGAACTGTTCTTTTTTAAAAATTTATTTATTTGTTTGCTTGTTTGTTTATTTATTTATTTTGGTTTTTCGAGGTAGGGTCTCACTCTAGCCCAGGCTGACCTGGAATTCACTTTGTAGTCTCAGGCTGCCCTTGATCTCACAGCAATCCTCCTCCCTCTGCCTCCCAAGTGCTGGGATTAAAGGCGTGTGCCACCATGCCTGGCTCCAGCATAGTTTTTTTAATTAATTAATTAATTAATTAATTAATTAATTTATTTGAGGGGCGGGGAAGAGGCAGATAGAGAAAAAGAGAGAGTAGGCACGCCTGGGCTTCTAGCCACTGCAAATGAACTCCAGAAGCATGAGGCCCCCCCTTGTGCATCTGGCTTATGTGGGTCCTGGGGAATCGAACTAGGGTTCTTAGGCTTTGCAGGCAAACGCCTTAACTGCTATGCCATTTCCCCAACCCTTATTTATTTTTTATATATTTTTATTGACAACTTCCATAATTATAGAAAATAAACCATCATAATTCCCTCCCTCCCCACATTCTCCTTTGCAACTGTTTTTTTTGAAATACTGTCTTTTTTCCAGTATGAGTTTTTGGTCTTTTTGTCAAAGATCAGTTGGTTGCAGTTACTAAAGCTTATACCTGGATCTTTTTTTTTGGGGGGGGGGTTTCCAGGTAGGGTCTTGCTCTAGCTTAGGCTGACCTAGAATTCACTATGTAGTCTCAGGGTGGCCTTAAACTCATGGCAATCGTCCTACCTATGCCTCCTGAGGGATTAAAGGCATGTGCCACCATGCCCAGCTGGATCTTTTATTCTATTCCATTGATCTATATATCTGTTTTTGTGCAAGTACCATGCTGTTTTTATTTTGATGATTTTATAGTATATCTTTTAAATTTTTTTTATTTTTTGTTTATTTTTATTTATTTGAGAGTGACAGAGAAAGATGGGGGGGTAGGGAGGGAAAGAGAATGGGCACACCAGTGCCTCCAGCCACTGCAAACGAACTCCAGATGCATGCGCCACCCTTGTGCATCTGGCTTACTTGGGTCCTGGAGAATCAAGCCTTGAACTGGGGTCCTTAGGCTTCATAGGCAAGTGCTTAACCACTAAGCCATCTCTCCAGCTCTTTATAGTATATCTTAAAATCAGGTATGGGGATACCACCAGTACTAGTCTTTTCTTTCTTAAAAATTTTTAAAAATAGTTTTGTTTTTATTTATTTATTTGAGAGAAAGAGGCAGAAAGAGAGAGAATGGGCACGCTAGGGCCTCCAGCCATTGCAAATAAACACCAGATGCATGCGCCCCCTTATGCATCTGGCTTATGTGGGTTCTGGTGAATCAAACCGAGGTCCTTTGGCTTTGCGGGCAAGTGCCTTAACCACTAAGCCAACTCTCCAGCCCAGTAGTATTCTTTTTGCTAAGGACATTTTTGGCTATCTGAGATCTATTGTGTTTCCATATGAATTTTGAGATTTTTTTTCTATTTCTTTAAAAAATGGTGCAGAATTTAGATTGTAATTGTATTAAATCTGTATATATGCTTTTGTTGGAATGACCATTTGCATATTAATTCTTCCAATCCATAGCATGGGGAAACTTTCTATTTCTTTCTTCAGTGTTTTAATGTTCTCATTGTAGAAGTCTTTTACTTCCTTGGTTAGGGATATTCCAAGACATTTAATCTTTTTTGTGGTTATTGTAAATAAAACTACTTCCCAGATATCTTTCTCTGTATATTGTCATTAGTATATACTAAGGTTACTGATTTTTTGTGTGTTGATTTTATATCCTTTGCTGAGTTTATCAGCTCTAGGTATTTTTTTTAAAACCTTTTTATTTATTGATTTGTAAGTAGAGAGAAATAGAAGAGTGACACAGAGAGAAAATGGGCAAGCCAGGACCTCTAACCACTGCAAATGAATTCCAGATGCATGTGCCACCTTGCGCATCCAGCTTTATGTGGGTACTGAGGAATCAAACCTGGCTCCTTTGGCTTTGATGGCAAGCACCTATAACTGCTAAGTCATCTTCCAGCCCAACATCTCCTTGTTCATCTCCAATCTTGTTGATTAGAATCTTCTTTCTTTTTCTTTTGATCACTTTGGCCAGAGATTTATCAATCTTGTTAATTTTTTCAAAGAACCAGCTCTTTGTTTCATCAAATCTGTTTTTTTTTTTTTTTGAAGTAGGGTCTCCCTCTGGCCCAGGCTGACTTGGAATTTACTATGTAGTCTCAGGGTGACCTTAAACTCACGGTAATCCTCCTACCTCTGCCTCCCGAGTGCTGGGATTAAAAGCATGCTCTACCATGCCTGGCTGTTTCATCAATTCTTTTTTATTTATTTATTTTAAAGTTTTTTATTTATATTTATTTATTAGAGTCAGATAGAGAGAGGGAGAGAGAGAGAGAATGGGCGCGCCAGGGCTTCCAGCCACTGCAAACGAACTCCAGATGCATGTGCCACCATGTGCATCTGGCTTATGTGGGACCTGGAGAATTGAACCTGGGTTGTTGGGCTTCACAGGCATGCGTCTTAACTGTTAAGCCATCTCTCCAGCCCTGTTTCATCAGTTTTTAACTATTGTTTATTTCTAATTAATTGATTTCAGCTGGGCGTGGTGGTGCACACCTTTAATCCCAGCACTCGGGAGGCAGAAGTAGGAAGATTGCTGTGAGTTCGAGGCCACCCTGAGACTACATAGTGAATTCCAGGTCAGCCTGGGCTAGAGTGAGACCCTACCTCGAAAAACCAAAAAAAAAAAAAAAAAAAAGAATCCTAATTAATTTCTACCCTGATTTCAATTATTTCTTTCCACATACTTTGGTTTTTCTTTTTCTTTTTGGTTTTTCGAGGTAGGGTTTCACTCTAGCCAAGGCTGACCTGGAACTCACTATGCAGTCTCAGGGTGGCCTTGAACTCACAGCAGTCCTCCTACCTCTCTGCCTCCCGAGTGCTGGGATTAAAGGCGTGCGCCACCACGCCCAGCTCTTTCCACCTAATATTTTGGGTTTGGATTGTTCTTGTTTTTCCAAACAAGTAAACATGGCTATGTATTTAAATTTTTCTGTTTTTGTCATGTAGGAATTTATAGCTATTTTCCTTTTAGGGAAATTATGTTCCATAAGTTTTTGTTTGTAGTGTTTTCATTTCATTCTCATTTAGTTTTAGGATTTTATTTTATTTTATTTGTTTTTTTTTTTTTTTTGGTTTTGCGAGGTAGGGTCTCACTCTGGCTCAGGCTGACCTGGAAGTCACTATGTCTACTCAGGGTGGCCTTGAACTCTCGGTGATCCTCCTACCTCTGCCTCCCAAGTGCTGGGATTAAAGGCGTGCGCCACCACGCCTGGCTTTTTTGGTTTTTTGAGATATGATCTGACTCTGGCTCAGGCTGACCTAGAATTCACTATGTAGTCTCAGGGTGGCCTCGAACTCTCAGTGATCCTCCTACCTTTGCCTCCCAAGTGCTGGGATTAAAGGCATGCGCCACCACACCCGGCTAGTTCTAGGAATTTTTAAAGTTTGTTCTTGATTTTTTTTCAATGACCCAGTCATTGCTCAGTCTGTAGGAGTTTGTATTTTCTGTTTCTCTTGTTGATTTCTAGTGCTTTATTGCATTATGGTCAGATATAATACAAGGAGTTAGGTCAATTTTTTGGAATTTGTGTAGACTTGCTTTATGTTCTAATATATGATCCATTTTAAAGAAGGTTCATGAGCTGCTGAGAACATGTTTTTTTTTCTTCAAATATTTTTATCTATTTATCTGAGAGAAACAGAGGGTATGGGTGTGTCAGGGCCTCTAGCCACTGCAAACGAACTCCAAATGCATGCCATCTTTTGCATCTGTATTATGTGGGTACTGGGGAATTGAACTGGGGCCCTTAGGCTTTGCAGGCAAGTGTCTTAACTGCTTAGCTGTCTCTACAGCCCAACAATGTGTACTCTGTAGAATTTGGATGGAATATTCTGTAGTTGTTTGGTACATTCATTTGATCTATGGTATTGTTTAACTCCATTTTTTTTTAATGTTTAGATGTTCTATTGACAATATGGGTATTAAACTCTCCCACTACTATCTTGTGTTGGAATTTCTTATTCAATGTCTAGCAGATTTTGCTTTATAAAATTTGGTGCTCTTGTGTATGTGGTAATAGGTTTCTTTGTAATATCCTCTTGTTGAATTGTTCCCTTGATGAATATAAAATGCCCTTTTTTTTTGGAGAGAGACACAGAGAGAGACAGAGAAAGAGGTAGAGGAAGGCAGATAGAGATGGGCGCGCCAGCAGCCTCTCAGCTGCTGTGAACGAAATCCAGATGTGTGCGCCCCCTTGTGGGCAAGTACGGCATTGAGCCCTTGCATCACTTTGCATCTGGCTAACGTGGGACCTGGAGATTGGAACTGACGTTCTTAGGCTTAGTGGGCGGGCAACTTAACTGCTAAGCCATCTCTCCAGCCCTAAAATGCCCTTTTAAAAATATTCTATTTGTTTGAAGGGGCAGTGGAGAGAAAGAATGGGCACATCAGGGCTCTGGCCACTGCAAACAAATTCCAGATGCATGTACCACCTTGTGCATCTGGCTTACATGGGTACTAGGGAATTGAACTGGGTCTTTATGCTTCCCAGGCAAGCACCTTAACCTCTAAGCCATCTTGCCAGCCCTAAAATAGCCTTCTTTATCTCCTTTGATTACTTTTGGTTTAATGTCTATTTTGTCAGATGTAAGCATAGTTCCAACTCATTTCCATTTGTTGGAATATCTTTTTTTTTTTTTTTTTTGAGGTAGGGTTTCACTCTAGTTCAGTCTGACCCGGAATAGTCTCAGGGTGGCCTTGAACTCTCAGCCTTCTCTGCCTCAAGTGCTGGGTTTAAAGGCATGCGCTACTGCGCCTGGCTAGAATACCTTTTTTTATCTTTTAATTTTAATTTTAATTAAAAATTTTTTTTTGGAGAGAGAGAGACAGAGAGGGAGGGAGAAGAAGACAGATAGAGATGGGCACGCCAGCAGCCTCTCACCTGCTGCAAATGAAATCCAGGTGTATGCGCCCCCTTGTGGTCAAGTGTGGCATTGCACCCTTTGCATCTGGCTAAACGTGGGACCTGGAGATTGGAACCACTGGAGATTGGAACCAGCTTTCTTAGGCTTAGGAGGCAGGCGCCTTAACTGCTAAGCCATCTCTCCAGCCCTAATTTTTAATTTTTTTATTGACAACTTCCATAATTGTAGACAATATCCCATGGTAATTCCCTCCCTCCCCCCACTTTTCCCTTTGAAACTCCACTCTCCATCATACCCCTTCCCCCTCTCAATCAGTCTCTCTTTTTTTTGATGTCATGATCTTTTCTTTCTACTATGAAGGTCATGTGTGTGTAGATAGTTTCAGGCACTGTGAGGTCATGGATATCCAGGCCATTTTGTGTCTGGAGGAGCACATTGTAAGGAGTCCTACCCTTCCTTTGGCTCTTACATTCTTTCTGCCACCTCTTCCACAATGGACCCTGAGCCTTGGAAGATGTTTTAGAGATATTTCAGTGCTGAGCACTCCTCTGTCCCTTCTTCTCAGAACCATGGTGCCTTCTGAGTCATGCCAAGGTCACCACCTTCTGAAAAGATAAGCTTCTCTAACCAAAGGTGAGAGTAGCCGTAATACATTGATGTGAACATCAAGAGAAGTGCTTACTGGGCAGTTTGGTAAGCATAGTATATACATTTAGCCAGACACCAGCAGAATCTACACCCCTAAGGCTCATGACTACCCCTGTTGTAGGTTTTCAGTATCAGGCATGTATTGCCTCCCATGGAGTGGCCTCTAGTCCAATTAGAGAGCGGTTGGTTTCCCCCATAACAGACATGCCACTATTGCACCTGTTGGCTCATTTGGCCTGGCTGGCCAAATTTAAGGCTTGCAGTGTCCACTGTTGAGTATCACTACTGGTGTTTTCTCTGTCTTCCATTGAACTGCATGCAGAATAGCTTTTTCCAGCTTTCTGTCAGGTGGTCCACATGGAGGAGGCTTTCAGCTCAGCTCCATCAGGATTTCTTAGAGACCTTGCCGCCCAAGTATGTAGAGTCTTCAGCAGTAGGGTCTTACCATCGATTCCTGGTGTGAAACCAAGGGCCTCAGCAATGGCCTGTAATGTTTTGGGGATATCAGGGACCTCCCTGGCCAACAACTCACTGGAAGGCATCCCATCTCTGGCACTGAAAATTTTCTAGTAACCATCTATGACTTCTGAGTGTTCCATTGTCCAGAAAAGTAGGTTTCCATATGACTTATTTATGTCCTCTTAGATAGCCCTCCCACCACCTTTCCTTTACTCAATCCCTTCCCCTGACCTCACTTAGGCCTTTTCACCCCCTTTAATCTGTTCTTATACTTACATATATACAATACAATCCTATTAAGTCCCCCCCCCTCCCTTTTTCTATTCCTTTTATATTACCTTTCCAGCTTACTGGCTTCTGCCAGTTTTATTCCTACTCACATAGAAGTCCAATCATTTGTAGCTAGGATTCACATATGAGAGAGAACATGTCATGTTTGGCTTTTTGGGTTTCTGGATCCATCCATTTTTCTGCAAATTTTATAACTTCATTTTTCTTTACCGCTGAGTAGAACTCCATTTTGTAAATATGCCACATCTTCATTATCCACTCATCAGTTGAGGGACATCTAGGCTGGTTCCTTTTCCTAGCTATTGTGAATAGAGCGGCAATAAACATGATCAAGCAAGTATCTCTAAGGTAGTGAGATGAGACCTTAGGATATATGCCTAGGAGTGGTATAGCTGGGTCATATGGTAGATCTATTTTTCGCTGTCTCAGGAACCT
The DNA here is from genome assembly GCA_036365145.1 of Orientallactaga sibirica. Taxonomy (NCBI): domain Eukaryota; kingdom Metazoa; phylum Chordata; class Mammalia; order Rodentia; family Dipodidae; genus Orientallactaga; species Orientallactaga sibirica. The sequence continues at coordinate 25,254,645 of JAEOAD010000026.1, read as the reverse complement.
CCACACTTGATTTCCACAATGGCTGGACCAGATTTCATTCCCACCAACAGTGTAGAAGGGTTCCTGTTTTTCTGCATCTTCGCCAGCATTTACAATCATTTGTTTTCATGACAGGAGTGAGGTGGAATCTTAACGTAATTTTAATCTGCATTTCCCTGATGACTAGTAATGTAGAACATTTTTTTAGATGTTTATATGCCATGTGTATTTCTTCTTTTGAGAACTCTCTCTTTAGTTCCATGGACATCTTTTCTTTTCTTTTTTTCTTTTCTTTTTTTCCAAGGTAGGGTCTCACTCTAGCCCAGGCTGACCTGGGATTCACTATGTAGTCTCAGGGTGGCCTTGAACTCACGGCGATCCTCTTACCTATGCCTCCCGAGTACTGGGATTAAAGGTGTGCGCCATCATGCCTGGCTCCATGGCCATTTTTTAATTGGGTTGTTTGATTTCTTATTTAATTTTTTGAGTTCTTTGTATATCCTAGATATTAATCCTCTGTGAGATGTATAGCTGGTAAAGATTTTCTCCCATTCTGTAGGTTGCCTCTTTGCTCTATTCACAGTATTCTTTGCTGTACAAAAGCTTTGTAATTTCATGAGGTCCCAATGGTTGATCTGTGGTTTTATTGCCTGAGCAACTGGGGTTATATTCAGAAAGTCTTTGCCAAGACCAATATGTTGAAGGGTTTCCCCTACTTTTTCCTCTAGCAGTTGCACAGTTTCAGGTCTGATATCAAGGTCTTTGATCCATTTGTACTTTATTTTTGTGTATCCTTTTACAGATACATATCCAGTTTTCCCAAAACCATTTGCTGAAGAGGCTGTCTTTTCTCCAATGAGTACTTTTGGCTTTTTTTTTTTTTTTTTTTTGGTTTTGCGAGGTAGGGTCTCACTCTGGTCCAGGCTGACCTGGAATTAACTATGTAGTCTCAGGGTGGCCTCGAACTCTCGGCGATCCTCCTACCTCTGCCTCCCAAGTGCTGGGATTAAAGGCATGCGCCACCATGCCCGGCTACTTTTGGCATTTTTGTCGAAGATTAGGTGGCTGTAGCTACCCAAGTCCTCTATTTTGTTCCATTGGCCTATATGTTCGTTATTATGCCAATGCCATGCTGTTTTTGTTACTATGGCTCTGTAATATAGGTTAAAATCAGGTATGGGGATACCACCAGCCTTATTTTATTGCTCAAAATTGTTTTAGATATCTGAGGTTTTTTGTGCTTCCAAATTAATTTTTGGATTTTTTTTTTTCTATTTCCATGAAGAATCGCTTCCCCAGGTCTCTGGTGCTTGCTGGGGCTTGTGAGTGGAAAATCCCCTCACCTGGCTTTTTTTTTTTTTTTGTGGCTCAGGCAGAGCCTGGTGGCTGTGGCCGCATGGACCTTGGGCCCCCGCTGCTGGAGCCACTTCTGTTTGGTTCTAGATGCTCTGGATCTCTCCTACTTCTCTACTGCGGTTGATAATTTATTATACACCTCAGTTTTTAGTAGAAAGCGTATTTTGCTGTTTTTTTTCTTTTTTTCTTTTTTCTTTTTTTTTTTTTTTTTTGCTTTTTCTCCCCTAGGCTGCTTTGGTGTGGTTCCTACGCCGCCATCTTAACCTCTTTTTATTTTTATTTTTTTTATCTTTTCACTCTAAGGTGGTGTCTGTCTTTACTGGTAAGATGGGTTTCTTGAGGATGGATATCAAGTAGATGGATCTAGTTTTCTGATACAGCCTAGTAACTTGTACTTTAATTTTTTTTTTTTTTTTGAGAGCGAGAAAGAGAGAAAGAGGCAGATAGAGACAGAAAGAATGGGTACGCCAGAGCCTCTAGCCACTGCAAATGAACTTCAGAAATTTGTGCCACCTTGTGCAACTGGCTTATATGTATACCAGGGAATGGAACCTGGCTCCTTAGGCTTCACAGGCAATCACCTTATCCACTAAGCCATATCTCCAGCCCCCAGCTTGCCTTTTTTTTTTTTTTTTTTTTTTTTTTTTTTTTTTTTTTTTTTTTTTTTTGAGGTAGGGTCTCACTCTAGCCTAGGCTGACCTGGAATTCACTATGTAGTCTCAGGGTGGCCTCGAACTCACAGTTATTCTCCTACTTCTGCCTCTTGAGTGCTGGGCTTAATGGCCTGTGCCACCACACCCAGCCCAACTTGTCTTTTTTTAAAAGTATTTATTTATTTATGAGCGAGTAAAGCAGATAGAATGGGAGCTGTACTGCAAATGAACTCCAGATTCATGTGCCACCTTGGGTATCTGGCTTTATTTACATGGGTACTAGGGAATAGAACCTGGGTCCTTTGGTTTTGCCAGCAAGTGCCATAACTCCTAAGCCGTCTTTCCAGCCCCCAACTTGTCTTTTTTTTTTTTTTTTTTTTTTTTTTTTTTTTTTTTCCCAACTTGTCTTTTGAATGGAGATTTGAGTCCATGATGTTCAGATTATAATTGAGAGATGTGAGTTAATTCAAGTTGAAGACTTTGTGGAATTTTGTGTTTTCTTTATCTTCATTTGCTTTTCTGTTTCTTTTTTTGGCGGGGGGGTCGTTCAAGGTAGGGTCTCCGTCTAGCTCAGGCTAATTTGGAATTCAGTATGTAGTCTCAGGTTGTCCTCAAACTCAAGGGCTGGGAGTAAAGGTGTGTGCCACCGCACCTAGATCTGCTTTCATGTTTCTTCTAATTACTTCTTTTAAACTATTTTTAATTTATTTATTTGCAAGCAGAGAGGGAGAGAAGAGAGACAGAGTGAATGAATGTGCCAAGGCCTACAACCACTGCAAACAGACTAGGTGCATGTGCCACTTTGTGTGTGACTTTATGTAGGTGCTAGGGAATCAAACCTGGGTCATTAGGCTTTGCAGGCAAGCACCTTAACCGCTGAGCCTTCTCCTCCAGCCCTCTTCTAGTGTAATATTTATTTGAGAGTGAAAAGTAGGCATGTCAGGGCCTGTAGCCACTGCAAACAAACTCCAGATGCATGTGGCACCATGTGTATCCAGCTTATGTGGGTCCTGGGGAATCAAACCTGGATCCTTAGGATTTGCAGGCTAATCTCTCCAGCCCTCTTCTGGTTGTTTTGTTTTTTAAAAATATTTTACTTATTTGCAAGGGGGGAGAATGAGCATACTAGGGCCTTTAGCTACTGCAAACTCACTCCTTAAACTCCTTAACCACTAAGCCATCTCTCCAGCCCCCTTTTCTAGTTTTGATTATTGTTTTTCCCCTCCTTTAGTATGTTTATTTTTCTCTTCAGACACATGTGCCCCCTTGTGCATCTGGTTTAAGTGGGTCCTGGGGAATTGAACCTGGGTCTTTTGCCTTTACAGACAAGCACCTTAACTGCTAAGCCATCTCTCCATATATATACACATACACACACACACATATACTTTTTTTTTTTTTTTTTTTTTTTTTTTTGGTTTTGCGAGGTAGGGTCTCACTCTGGTCCAGGCTGACCTGGAATTCACTCTATAGTCTCAGGGTGGCCTCGAACTCTCGGCGATCCTCCTACCTCTGCCTCCCGAGTGCTGGGATTAAAGGCGTGCGCCACCATGCCCGGCCACACATACATTTTTTAAAATATGGAATGCTTCACAGATTTGCTTGTCATCTTTGTGCAGGGGCCATGCTAATCTCTGTATCATTCCAGTTTTAGTATATGTGCTGCTGAAGTAAGCTCTCATATTTTAAAATATTTATTTATTCATTTATTTATTTGAGAGAGAGAAAGAGGCAGAGAGAGAGACACATAGAGAGAAAATATAGGTATGCCAGGGCATCCAGCCACTGCAAACGAACTCCAGATACATGTGCTCCCTTGTGCATCTGGCTTACGTGGGTCCTGAAGAATAGAACCGGGATTCTTTGGCTTTGCAGGCAAATGCCTTAACCACTAAGCCATCTCTTCAGCCCCAAGCTCTCATATATTCTAAAAGCCATCTTTTGTGGTGGAAAGTTTTTCTTTTCCCTTCTATTATGAGGGATAATTTTTCTGGGTATAGTAGTTTCAGTTGGCAGCCCTGGTCTTTCAAAATTTTTACTACTCACCAGGGGTGGTGGTGCACAGCTTTAATCCCAATACTTAGGAGGTATGGGTAGGAGGGTTGCTGTGTGTTTGAGGCCACCCTGTGACTACGGAGTAAATTCCAGGTCAGCCTGGGCCAGAGTAAGACCCTACCTCAAAAAAACAAAAAAAATTGAAATACTTTATTTCAAGCCCTACTGGCTTTCAGAGTTTCCATTGAAAAATTGAATGTAATTCTGATGATTTACCTTTGTAAATGACAAGATGTTTTTTCTCTTGCAGCTTTTAGTATTCTCTCTTTGATTTCTGCTTAGAGTTATAACTATAATGTGATGTGGGGAATTTCTTTTCTGATTCTCTATATCTGGTGTTCTGTGTCTTCTTTATCTTTATAGTACTTTTTAAAATTTGGATTTTTTGTGTAATTTTATTGAAGGTGTGTGTGTGTGTGTGTGTGTGTGTATGTATGTATATATATATATTTATATATATATATTTTTCAAGGTAAGGTCTCACTCTAGCCCAAGCTGACCTGGAATTCACTATGTAGTCTCAGAGTGGCCTTGAACTCATGGTGCTCTTCCTACCTCTGCCTCCCAAGTGCTCTGATTAAAGACATAGGCCACCACATTGGGCTAAGGCACTTGTCTGCAAAGCCAAAGAACCCAGGTTTGATTCCCTAGGATCCATGTAAACCAGATGTAAAACTGAATGAATGAATCAAGGAAAAGAGACAGGGACTGGAAAGATTGCTTAGTGGTTAAAGGTGCTTGCCTGCAAAGCCTGATGGTCTGGGTTCAATTCCCCAGTACCCACGTAAAGCCAGATGCACATTTGGTGCATGCATGTGGAGTTTATATGCAGTGGCAGGAGGCCCTGGCGTGCTCATACTCTCTATGTCTGCCTCTCTCAAATTAATTAATTATTATTATTTATTATTATTATTTTGGTTTTTCCGAGGTAGGGTTTCACTCTGGTCCAGGCTGACCTGGAATTAGCTATGTAGTCTTAGGGTGGCCTCGAACTCATGGCAATCCTCCTACTTCTGCCTCCCGAGTGCTGGGATTAAAGGCGTGTGCCACCACACCCGGCTTATCTTTTGGATTTTTGAGATAGGGTCTTGTTCAAGCTCTGGCTGATGTGGAATTCACTCTGTATTCTCAGGGCTATCCTTCTACCTCTGCCTCCCTAGTGCTGGGATTAAAAGCATGTGCCACCATGCCTGGCTACATTTGTTACTTTTTATGTTTTGTTTTGTTTTATTTTGTTTTCAAGGTAGGGTCTCACTGTAGCTCAGGCTGACCTGGAACTTACTCTTCAGTCCCCAGGGTAGCCTCACATTCACAGCAATCCTCTTACCTCTGCCTCCCCAGTAATGGGATTAAAGGGGTGAGCCACCACTTTGGGTTGTGACTTTTTGCTTTAGTTTGTGAAGTGTTCCTTTGCAGAGCTTAATGTATTTGTTCTGTTGATTTTTCCCTGATTGAGCTTTTAAAAGTTAAATGGGCCAGGCATTGTGGCACAAGCTTTTAATCCTAGCACTTGGGAGGCAGAAGTAGAAGGATTGCCATGAGTTCAAGGCCACCCTGAGTTCCAGGTCAGCCTGAGCTAGAGTGAGACACTACCTCAAAGAGCCAAAAAAAAAAACAAAAAAAAAAGTTAAATGGTGTTATTCTACTGTAAAAAAGTTTATGGAGCTGGGTGTGGTAGCATACACTTTTAATCCTAGTTTTCTGTTGGCAGAGGTAGGAGGATTGGCTATTAAATAACTTGTAGTTGAATTTTAAGTTGGTTGAAATGTACTTAATTTATCTTCCTGCTTTTGCATTAGGATGGTTTCAAAGCTTGAAGCTCAAGTGAAGCAAGTAGAGCGTGAAAACATGCTAAGTCGTCACAGTTCCCAAACTCCCACAGGACTCTCACGTGCCAAGTAAGTTTTATTTTACTTGGTCTCACTGTCTAGCTAGGAGAAGCACACTTCTTATCATGTAAGGCCATCTAGTAAATCAGAGTCAGAATGTAGACTGTGTTAAAATCTTAATTATTGGATATTATCAGTGTTCTTATAAAGAAACATTTGCCAAAATGAAGTAGGAGTTAGTTATAATGAAGTTTAGAATGAGGAAATTTGGTCTTTTGTTTGTTTGTTTGTTTTTGTTTTTCATGATAGGGTCTCACTCTAGCCCAGGCTGACCTGAAATTCACTATGTAGTCTCAGGGTGGCCTCGAACTCATGGTGATTCTCCTACCTCTGTCTTCCGAGTGTTGGGATTAAAGGCATGAACCACCACGCTTGGCAGGAAATTTGAATGTATTTACTTCTTTTTAAAAATTTTTAATATATTTGAGAGAGAGAGAGAGAGAGAGAGAGAGAAAGAGGCAAAGAGAAAGTGAATATGGGCACACCAAGGCCTTCTGCCACTGCAAAAGAGTGAGCTCCAGATGCAAGTGCCACTTTTTGTGTTTGTGCTAGGGAATCTAACCTGGGCTTGCAGGTTTTGCAAGCAAGTGTCTTTAACCACTGAGTCATATCCTCAGCCCATCTTTTCTGTTTTTGGTTTGTTTTGTTTTTTGAGGTATGGTTTCACTGTAGCCCAGCTGACCTGGAATTCACTGTGTAATCTCAGGCTGTCCTCCCACTCACAGCAATCCTTCTACCTTCTCTCAAGTGCTTAAAGGTGTGCGCCACCATGCCCAGCTTTTTATTTATTTTTGTTTTATTTTATTTTTTTGAGAGGGAGAGAGAGGGAAAGAGAAAGAGAGAGAGAGGGAGGGAGGGAGGGAGGGAGAGAATGGGTGCACCAGGACCTTCAGCCTGCTGCGAATGAACTCTAGATGTGTGTTCCCCCTTGGGTGCATGTGTGACATTGTGCATTTGTGTTACTGTGTGTCTGACTACATTGGACCTGGAGATTTGAACATGAGTTCTTAGGCTTTGGAGGCAAGTGCCTTAACTGCTAAGCCATCTCTCTAGCCCCACCTCCTGCCTTTTTTTCTTGAGACAAGGTCTTGCTGGTTAGCTGTGGAATGGCCTGTGGTGCTTAGTATGTAGCTTAGGCTGGCCTCAAACTTGTGACAGTCCTCCTGCCTCAGCTTCTTAAGTGCTGGATTTATAGTGTCTATATATTATAGATGTGCACATGCATACCCAACAGAGTGTGATCTTTATGAAACAATTACAGGACAAGATTTTTTTTTTTGGCCTGGACTTCACTATATAGTTTCAGGGTGGCCTTGAACTCATTGCGATCCTCTTATCTTGGCCTCCCAAGTGCTGGGATTAAAGGTGTGTGCCACCATGCCCAGCTACAGAATAAGTTTTAAAAAATATTTTATTTTTTATTTACTTACTTAGAAAGAGAAAGAGAGGGAGAGAAAAGAGAGAATGGCATGCCAGGGCCTGTAGCCACTGCAAATGATCTCCAGATGCATTCACTACCATGTGCATCTGGCTTATGTGGGTTCTGGGGAATCGAACCTGGGTCTTTAGGCTTCACTGGCAAGTGCCTTAGCCGCTAAGCCATGTCTCCAGCTACAGAATAAGTTTTTTATTTGTTAGATGAGTAATCAGAATACAAAAAAAAAAAAAAAAAAAAAAAAAAAAAAACTTAGAGAAATGTAAGAACATGTGAACAGGCTTCATAGAAGAAGAAAGATAAATGGCTAATAGCAATAAAAAATGCTCTGTGTCCTAAGTAATTATAACAATGCTACTAAAACAAAAATAGGAGGCTTGAGAGATGGCTTAGTGGTTAAGGTGCTTGCCTGCAAAGCCAAAGAACCCAGGTTTGATTCCCCAGAACCCTATAATCCAGATGCACAAGGTGGCGCATGTGTCTGGGGTTCGTTTGCAAAAGCTGAAGGCCCTGGTGTGCTGATTCTCTCCCACTCCCCCCCTTCCCAGCTATATATCTATCTGCCTCTTTGTTTCTCAAATAAATAAATAAATAAATAAATAAATAAATAAATAAATAAATAAAAATAAACAAAAAAAAGCCAGTAATAGGATACCATTCATGCCATCAAACTGGCCAAAGTTAATATCTGATCATTCCATTTTATCCGGATAAAGATAATAAGAAATAGGAACTACAAATTGATACCTTATCTAAACAGTTTGGATAGACAGAAAGATTGAAAGTAATGGGCACACCTCAAATTCTCAGTTTTTAGATATTTACCTATGTTAGCTCATTTTGATTATAGAATGTTGGAACAAAGTGCTACCAGTAGAAAGAATAAAGAGCTGTCTTCATATGTGAAACAGTGACTAAAATGGTAGAGTTCTGCATACTAATATGACTAAATGATGAACATAATTTTTTTGTAGAAAAGCAACATTAAAGATGTGCATATATTTCCCCATTTGACTATCACATGTTCTCCTAATTGTAGAATTTTGTGGCTATGATTGTAGGATAGATTAAAGGTGCTATGATCTGAAGAGGGTTGATTTTTCAGGGTTCTCCCTCTATATGAAATGGCTGGACAGAAAAAAAAATAATATAAAAGAGATGTATATTATGTCCTTATTTAACAAATACAACTCTATATGTACAATTTTTTTCTATATATACAATTTATGTCTTACAATTAATAAAAGATATGGCCAACATCTTACTGAGCTGAAAGACTCAAGCCAGAGGAGAATACTTTTCTTTGCTTGGCTGGAAAGGGAGAGGGACGATGGAGAGCAATCTCCTGGGGTAAAAGGGCTCTGGAGGAGGCATATCCACCCACATGTGGAACCATAACAACCAAAAGGCCCCCTTTACATAAAAGACCAGAGAGAGCCAGTGTGGTGGTGCACACCTTTAATCCCAGTACTTGGGAGGCAGAGGTAGGAGGATCACCATTAGTTCGAAGCCACCCTGAGAATACAGAGTGAATTCCAGGTCAGCCTGGGCTAGAGTGAGACCCTACCTCGAAAAACCATTAAAAAAAAAAAAAAAGTGAAGGACTCAGAGATCAAAGAAAAACCATCCATGTGATAAAGAAAAAAGGTACTTGTGGTGTTTGAGTTTGAATGTATGTCCCTCACATCTCAGGTATATTTGATTAAGGTTAATTTTTTTTTTTTAGATTTATATCATTTATTTGGGTTCTTTTTTTTAAAATAAATATATATTTTTTATTTATATTATTCTGATTTTACATTCATAGTATTGGTTCCATTGTCCTCCTCCCCGTCCTCCCACTTTCAAAGGGGCCCTCATCAATGGAGAATGTGGATCGTGCATTGTGAGTTTGCTCAAGAGTTCTGGTGGATAGGCCCCAGTCTCTGTGCATAATGCCCCAACTTGTGACTCTAACAATCTTTCCACCCCCTCTTCCGCGAGTTTCCCTGAGCCACATTGGGCTCATTTTAGTTCTGAGGTTAAGCTTTTTACACAAGTTTCCAGCAGCTTGCTGGAGGAGGTGTCACTGGCAAATCTTCAGTCCAGTCCTAAGGTGTGTTCAGAGCAGTTTGAGCTCTGGCTATTCTTTGTATTCCCACCAATAGAAAGAGAAGGGTTCCCAGCACTCGGGAGGCAGAGGTAGGAGGATCGCCGGGAGTTCGAGGCCACCCTGAGACTACATAGTGAATTCCAGGTCAGCCTGGACCAGAGTGAGACCCTACCTCGAAAAACCAAAAAAATAAAAATAAAAAAAATAAAAAGAAAGAGAAGGGTTCCTCTTTTTCTGCATCCCCATCAGCATTTATGGCCATTTATTTTCATGATAGTAGCCAATCTTGACAGGAGTGAGATGGAATCTCAATGTAGTTTTAATCTGCATTTCCCTGATGACTAGGGATGTAGAATTTTTTTTTTTAAAGCTATATTTTTTCTTTTTCTTTTTGTTTTCACTTTAGCCCAGGCTAACCTGGAATTTACTCTGTATTCTCAGAGTGGCCTCGAACTCATGGCCATCCTCCTACCTCTGCCTCCCAAGTGCTGGGATTAAAGGCGTGTGCCACCATGCCCGGTTTGTATTTCTTTTGAGAATTCTCTATTTAATGCCATGGCCCATTTTTAGATTTTTAATTGGGTATGGTGATTCCACCAGCCTTATTTTTGTTGTTTAAAATTGTTTTAGATAATCGAGGTTTTTTTGTGCTTCCAAATGAATTTTTGGATTGGTTTTTTTTTCTGTTTCCATAAAGAATGCTATTGGAATTTTGATGGGGATTGCATTAAATGTGTAGATTGCCATTTTCACAATATTGATTCTTCCAATCCAAGAACAAGGGATGTCTTTCCATTTCCTAGTTGTCTTCTGCAATTTCTCACTTGAGTGTTTTAAAGTTTTCATTGTAAAGCCGGGCATGTTGGTGCACGCCTTTAATCCCAGCACTCTGGAGGCAGAGGTAGGAGGATCGCCATGAGTTTGAGGCCACCCTGAGACTACATAGTTAATTCCAGGTCAGCCTGGACCAGAGTGAAACTCTACCTTGAAAAACCAAAAAAAAAATAAATAAACAAACAAAAAAAATAAAGTTTTCATTGTAGAGATCCTTCACTTCCTTGGTTAGGTTTATTCCAAGGTAGTTTATTTTATTTATTTATTTATTCATTTATTTATTTATTTATTTATTTATTTATTTATTTTATTTATTTATTTATTTATTTATTTATTTATTTATTTATTTATTATAGAGGGAAAGAGAGAGAGGGAGAGTGAGAATGGATGTGCCAGGGCCTCTAGCCACTGCAAACAAACTCCAGATGCGTGCGCCCCCTTGTGCATCTGGTTTACATGAGACCTGGAGAATCAAACCAGGCCTTAACCGCTAAACCATCTCTCCAGCCCAGTTTATTTTTTTTATGCAAATGAGAATGGGAGTGATGCTCTGATTTCATCCTCTGTGTGTTTGTTGTTAGCATATAGGAAGGCTACTGATTTCTGTGTGTTTATTTTGTATCCTGCTACAAGGCTATAGGTATTTATAAGCTCTCACAGTTTGCTGGTAGAGTCTTTAGAGTCCTTTATGTATAGAATCATATCATCTGTAAACAATGATAACTTGATATCTTCCTTTCCAATTTGTATCCCTTTTATGTGTGTCTCTTGCCTTATTGCTATGGCTAAGACTTCTAGTACTATATTAAATAAAAGTGGGGACAGTGGACACCCTTGTCTTGTTCCTGATTTTAGTGGAGAAGCTTCAAGTTTTTCTCCGTTTACTATTATGTTGGCTGTAGGTTTGACATAAATAGCCTTTATTATGTTGAGATATGTTCCTTCTGTGCCCAGTTTCTGTAGGACTTTTACCATGAAGGGATGTTGGATTTTGTCAAATGCTTTTTCTGCATCTAATGAGATGATCATGTGATTTTGTCCTTCAGTCCACTTATATAATATATTACATTTAAGGATTTGTGTATATTGAACCATCCCTGCATCTCTGGGATAAAGCCTACTTGGTCGGGGTGAATGATCTTTCTGATATATTCTTTTGTTTTATTTTATTTTATTTTATTTTTATTTATTTATTTATTTATTTATTTATTTATTTATTTATTTATTTATTTATTTTTGGTTTTTGCAAGGTAGGGTCTCACTCTGGTCCAGGCTGACCTGGAATTAACTATGTAGTCTCAGTGTGGCCTCGAACTCTCGGTGATCCTCCTACCTCTGCCTCCCAAGTGCTGGGATTAAAGGCGTGCGCCACCAAGCCCGGCTTTGTTTTATTTTATTTTTTTAAATTTATTTATTTGAGAGAGAGAAAGATGGAGAGAGAGAGAATGGGCATGCCAGGGCCTCCAGCTACTGCAAATGAACTCCAGATGCATGTGCCCCCTTGTGCATCTGGCTTACATGGGGCCTGGAGAGTCGAACTGGGATCCTTTGGCTTTGCAGGCAAATACCGTAACTGCCAAGCCATCTCTCCAGCCCCTTTCTGATATATTCTTGCATTATGTTTGTAAGGATTTTGTTTGAGAATTTTGCATCTATGTACATGAGGGAGATTGGTCTGTAATCTTTTTTTGTTCTATCTTTGTCTGGTTTTGGTAATGGTGATGCTGGCTTTGTAGAAGGAGTTTGGTAGGATTCCTTCCTTTTCTATTTTATGGAAAAGTTTGAGAAGCATTGGTGTTAGTTCTTCCATGAAGGCCTGGTAAAACTTACCAGTGAATCTGTCTGGCCCTGGATTTTTTTTAGCTGGGAGATTATTGATAACTGCTTGGATCTCCATGCTTGTTATAGGTCTGTTTAAGTGGTTAATTTTATCTTGATTTATTTATTTATTTATTTTTTTGTTTTTTTTCGAGGTAGGGTCTCATTCTGGCTTTTGATTTAATTTTTGTAGGTCATATAAATCAAGGAAGTCATCTGTTTTTTTTTCAGGTTTTCAAACGTAATGGAGTATATGTTATTAAAGTATGTCCCTATGATTTTTTTTTTTTTTTTTTTTTTTTTTTGCGAGGTAGGGTCTCACTCTGGTCCAGGCTGACCTGGAATTAACTATGTAGTCTCAGGGTGGCCTCGAACTCTCGGCAATCCTCCTACCTCTGCCTCCCGAGTGCTGGGATTAAAGGTGTGCGCCACCACGCCCAGCTTGTCCCTATGATTTTTTAAAATTTCTCTGATATCTGTTGTGATGGTGCCTTTTTCATCTCTAATTTTATTTTTAAATTATTTTTATTAATAATTTTATTAATTTATGCCTCTTCTCTCTTTGTTTTGGTCAGATTTGCTAAGGGTTTATCAATCTTATTTATGCTTTCAAAGAACCAACTCTGTTTCATTGATTCTTTGGATTATTTTTTTTTTTGGTTTCTATTTCACTAATTTTTGCCCTATTATTTCTTCCTGTCCACTGATTTTCAATTTGCCTAGTTCTTCTTTTTCTAAGTCTTTAAGGTGAAGCATTGTTATTTACTTGTGACTTTTCTAATTTCTTAATATAGGCACTTAACGCTATAAATTTCCCTCTTAGGACTGCCTTCGTTATGTTCCAAAGGTTTTGGGATGTTGTGTTCTCATTATTGTTTGATTCTATGAATTTTTTGGTTTCCTTTTTGATTTCATCATTGACCCATATACATCATCTAGTAAGTACATTGTTTAGTTTCCATGAATGTCTGTATGCTCTATAGCTTTTCTTGTTATTGATTTGTAGTTTGATCCCATTGGGATCAGATAGAATGCAAGGAATTTTTTCAATTTTCCTGTATTTGTTAAGATTTGCTTCATGTCCTAACAAACGGTCTATTTTAGAGAATGTTCCATGTGCTGCTGAAAAGAATTCTGCAGCATTTGGATGAAATGTCCTGTATATATGTTAGGTCCATTTGTTCTATGACCTCACTTAATCCAGATGTATCTCTGTTTATTTTTGCCAAGATGACCTGTCAGTTGGTGAGCTACACTACAACTGTGTTTGTTGTTATCTACGACCTTAGTTCTAATAGCGTTTGTTTGAAATTGGGAGCCCCCATGTTAGGTGCATATATGTTTAGGATTGTAATGTTCTTCTGTTGGAGTGTTCCTTTAATCAATATAAAGTGACCTTCCTTATCTTTCCTAACTAATGTTGGTCTGAAGTCAGATATTAGGATAGTGACTCTTGCTTGTTTTCTAGGCCCGTTTGTTTGAAACACTGTTTTCCAACCTTTCACCCTAAGATAGTTTCCGTCCTTTGTAGAAAGGTGAGTTTCTTGGAGGCAACAAATTGAAGGATCCTGCTTTTTTTTTTTGTTTTTCGAGGTAAGGTTTCACTCTGGCCTAGGCTGACCTGGAATTAACTATGTAGTCTCAGGGTGGCCTCGAACTCACGGCAGTCCTCCTACCTCTGCCTCCCAAGTGCTGGGATTAAAGGCGTGCGCCACCACGCCCAGCTCAGGATCCTGCTTTTTAACCCAGTCTGCAAACCTATGTCTTTTGGTTGGGACTTTGAGGCCATTGATATTAAGAGTTATTATTGAAGGGTGTGTATTTTAAAAAATATTTTATTTATTTATTTGAGAGAGAGAGAATGAATGGGCATGCCAGGGCCTCTAGCTACTGCAAACGAACTCCAGACATATATGGCACCTTGTGCATCTGGCTTAAGTGGGTACAGGGGAATCAAACCTGGGTCCTTAGGCTTTGTAGGCAAATGCCTTAACTGCTAAGCCATTTCTCCAGCCCAAAGGTGTGTATTTATTTGTGCCATTTTTCTTGTTTTATAGTTCTACCGGTTTTACCTTTGCTGTCTTGTGTTAACTAGTATTTGAGTATGGTTTGTTTTTTCCAGGTTCCTTATATGTGTGTGTGTTTTTAATTTTTGTTTTTATTTTTATTTTATTTGAGAGAGAGAGAGGAAGAGGCAGAGAATGGGTGCACCAGGGCCTTTTAAGCTGCTGTGAATGAACTCGAGACATGTGCACCCCCTTTTGTGCATGTGCAACATTGCACGCTTCCATCACTTTTGGTCTGGCTAAACATGAGACCTGGAGATTTGAACAAGCATTTTTAGGCTTTGCAGGCAGGTGCCTTAACCGCTAAGCCATCTCTCCAGTCCATATGTGTGTTTTTCTTTCTCTTTAGCATGGAGGATCCTTTCAAGTATTTTCTGTAGAGCTGGTTTTGTCTTCAAATATTCCTTTAGCCTGCTTTTGTTGTGGAATGTCCTTATTTCTCCATCTATTTGAATGGATAGCTTTGCAGGATAAAGTAACCTTGGTTGACAGTTATTATCTTTCAGACCTTGGAATACATCACTCCAAGCCCTTCTGGCTTTTTTTTTGGGGGGGGGCGGATTTCGAGGTAGGGTCTCATTCTAGCTCAGGCTGACCTGGAATTCACTATGTAGTCTCAAGGTTGCCTCGAACTCATGGTGATCCTCCTACCTCTGCAAGTGCTGGGATTAAAGGCGTTTGCCACCACGCCTGGCTCCTTCTGGCTTTTAAAGTTTGTGTTGAGTAATCTATTGTGATCTACTGATGGGCTTGCCTTTGTATGTGACTTGATTTTTCTCTCTAACTGCTTTCAATATATTTTCTTTGGTATGTGTGTTTGGAAGCTTAATTATAATATGGCAAGGAGAGGTTCTTTCCAGATTTTGTCTGTTTGGTGTTCTAAAGGCTGCCTATATCTGCATTGGCATCCCTTTCCCAATTTGGGGGAGGTTTTCTTTTATGATTTTGTTGAAAACACCTACTATGCCTTTGGAGTGAAATTATTCTCCTTCTACTATACCTTGAAATCTTATGTTTGATCTTTTCATAATGTCCTATATATCTTGAAATTCCCATTCATACCTTTCTATTAGTTTGTCTTTCTCTTTGTTGTACTGTATTAGATCTGCCACCTGTTTTTCTAATTTAGATATTCTGTTCTCTCCTTCATCATTCTACAAAGATTTTCTACAAAGTTTTTTATTTCACTGACTGTGTTTCTCATTGCTAGTATTTCTGACTGTTTTTTCTTTATTATTTCTTTTTCCTTATTCATGTTTTGTTTTTTCTTTATTATTTCTTTTTCCTTATTCATGTCTTGTATTGACCTGCTTATTTCATTAAATTGGTTTCCTTTGTCTTTGATTCCTTTGATTTCCTCTTTGATTTCTTTGTTGATATTTATAGTCATTCTTTTGAAATCTTTCTCAGGCATTTCCTCTAAATCATTCTCTTTTCTTTTTCTTTTTTTTTTTCTTTTTTTTTTTTTTTTTTTTTTTTTTTTTGGTTTTTCGAGGTAGGGTCTCACTCTAGCTTAGGCTGACCTGGAATTCACTATGTACTCTCAGGGTGGCCTTGAACTCATGGCAATTCTCCTACTTCTGCCTCTTGAGTGCTGGGATTAAAGGCGTGTGCCACCATGCCTGGCTCTCTAAATCATTCTCACTGGAGGTCATTTCTGGTGGATTAATACTTTTTGGTGGATTTTATACTGTCTTGATTTTTTTGTGTTTCTTGTATTATAATGTATAGATTTAAAAAAGTAATTTATTTATTTATTTATTATTTATTTGCAAGTAGAGATAGAAGAGAGACAGACAGAGAGAGAATAGGCATGGCAGGGCTTCTAGCTACTGCAAACGAACTCCAGATGCATATGCCCCTTGTGCATCTGGCTTACGTGGGTCCTGGGGAATTGAACCTGAATCCTTTGGCTTCGCAGGCAAATGCCTTAACCGCTAAATCATTTCTCCAGCCCTAAATTTTAGTTTAGTTTTTTTTTTTTTAATTTTAATGTAGAGATTTCTGCATCTTGGATTAATTTAATGCTTGGATTTTCTATTTATCTGCAGCATTATTAGATGTATCAATCAATCTGATGTTGTATATCTTCAGGGTAGAGCTTAAGGTGCTAGGTGTGGATCTGAATAGTTTCAGAGTAACCACAAAAGTGACCCTAGGTGTTGGGTTTGCCTGCCATGAGAATATTCTAGTAGGCTGGGTGGAACAAAATACAGGCAAATTCTAAAATTTAACTAAACAATAACAGCCCAGAGTATTTAGGCAAGAGTAAGTATTACAACAAACAGATCCTCTAACAAAGTCACAGTCCCTAAGGATATGTGTTGCCCCACACCCTTAATCCTGTCAACTACGACGCTGAGATTTCTGGTCTGTAGAGGGTTCCAAGGTCACCTTGTGACTGAGTGAGACCCTTCCCCAACAAACGACAGAAGAGGAGACAAAGGCACTATAAATCAGAAAGCAACAAATGACAAACCCAAAATATAGCTTATTTAAGATGGCAAATCCAAGGCCGGGCATGGTGGCACACGCCTTTAATCCCAGCACTTGGGAGGCAGAGGTAGGAGGATTGTCATGAGTTCAAGGCCACCCTGAGTCTACAGAGTAATTTCCAGGTCTTGGGCTAGAGCAAGACCAAGACCCTACCTCGAAAAACAAAACAAACAAACAAAAAAAAAAACAAAAAAACAAACAAACAAAAAAAAGGATGGCAAATCCAGCTATCCATCAGATTTAGCATATAATTTACCCTGACATGGGAGGTGCAATTAGCACTTCTGATGCAAGCCCATATACCAGGTGCTTTGGTGGGTATTGACCTAGTGTAATCCCAGTTACCTTTGGGGATGGCTTTGGTTTCAGCTATGCTGCATGGTCACTTGGTTCCCTCTTTGCTGTGCTGTGGCCTCAGGTAGTCTGGCTGGGTCAGTGGGTCGCTGCTCTGGTCCGGGTGCTGTGTGAGTTCTCTTCCCCAGGTCTCTGGTGCTTGCTGGTGCTGGAGCTGTCGGTGGGGGGAGGGGAGGTTGTGGATAGTGGCTGAAGTTTTGCTGGTCCTTGTGATTCTCTTCCGCACAAGCTGTTCCGCTGGTCTCTGTCGTCCTCCCCTCACATTTCTTGAGTTTGTGAGGAGGCTGGTATGAGTGGAAAATCCCCTCACCTGGCTTTTCCTGTGGCTCAGGCCAAGCCTGGTAGCTGTGGCCTCATAGACCTGGTGCCGCTGCCGCTGGAGCTGCTTCTGCGGGCTCTAGACGCTCTGGAACTCTTCCTCCTTATCTGCTGTGGTTGGTAATTTTTTAATATACCTACACGTTTTAGTAGAAGAGTGTATTTTGCTGGATTTATTTATTTATTTATTTATTTATTTATTTATTTATTTATTTATTTATTTTGCTTTTTCTTCCCTAGGCTGCTTTGGCGTGGTTCCTACACTGTCATCTTAACTGGAAGTGTCTCTGGCTATTCTTTGTGTTTGCTGGCATCTCTGCTATGGCTCTATGGAAGTGCCAGCTTCTTCCACCATTGTTGGTGTTTCCCCTAGATTTTTTTTTATTTGGTTTTTCGAGGTAGGGTTTCATTCTAGCCCAGGCTGACCTGGAATTCGTTACCACTATGTAGTCTCAGGCTGGCCTCAAACTCACACTGATCCTTCTATCTCTGCCTCCCACATGCTAGCATTAATAAATGTACCACCACACCCTTCCTGTTCCTGGTTGGATGCTTGTCCCAGCAATGCGAAAATAACTACAACAGCACCCCTGCTGGGTAGCTTAGACTGCGAATTGTTTGGACAGATATCCATCATTTTCCCCCATTTGCTCATGTAGCACCCTCTGGCATTAAACTAGCTAACTGTCTGGGGACTGACCCTCTTCCAGATTCTGACCAGGTCTCTCCATGTTTTGTCTCAACCGCGTATGATGTCTTCAGCAGTAGGGTCTTACCATTAACCTTTGGTGGGTCACCAAGAACTCTGATAGAAATCTGTCTTTTTTGGGAAACCTTGTAGGTCTCTCTGATCAACAGCTCATCGTGAAAGTTAACTCCGTGCTGGTACTGGGAGTTACAAGTCAGCGCCAAGGAAGGTGAAGGAAGAAAGATAGGTAATACAAAAGAGAAAGAGAGTATAGAGAGGAGGAGAGGGAGAGAGAGAGAGAAACAGGAAAAGATTAAGGTTGGTCTTCATGATGTAATTTTCCAGTTCACTGTGGTTCAGGTGTTCCCTCTGCGGGCCTGCTGAAGGATCACTGTTTTAGCCTGTTGTTCAGAATATGGGATTTTATGCTACCATTTCCATTTGGGTCCCTATTTTTGTCCCTCCACCCTTTCGATCCCTCTACCCTTACCCTCCCCCCATCCCACCCTCCCTATTGTCTGATCCTCAGGGTACTTACTAGGTATGGCAGCATCTCAGATGGATTCAGGTTAGGAGCCACAGATGAATGAGACCATGTGACGATTATCTTTTTGTGATTGGGTGAGCTCACTGAGAATGATCTGTTCCATGTTCAACCATTTTTTTTTAATTTCATTATTCCTTACTGCTATGTTGAATTCTATACTGTAGATATACCACATCTTTGTTATCCATTCATCTAATGATGGGCATCTGGGTTGATTCCAGGTCTTAGCTATTATGAATTGAGCAGCTGTAAACATGGTTGAGCAAATCTCTCTGATCTGAGGTTTGGAGCCTTTAGGGTAAATGCCCAGTAGGGGAATAACTGGATCTGTTGGTAGGTCTATAGTCATCCTTTTCAGGAGTCTCCATATAGCTTTCCATAATGGTTGTACCATTTTACATTCCCACCAACAGTGAAAGAGTAAGAGCCCAGGTTCTATTCCTCAGGACCCACATAAGGCAGATGCACAAGGAGCACATGCATTTGGAGTTTGTTTGCAGTGGCTACAGGCCCTGGTGTGCCCATTCTCTCTCTCTCTCTGTTTCTCTTCTATCTCTCTCTGTGTACTTGAAATTAAATAAATAAATTTTTAAAAAAATTTCAAAAAAAAAGGGGGGGAGGCTGGATGTGGCGGCACACGCCTTTAATCCCAGCACTTGGGAGGCAGAGGTAGGAGGATTGCCTTGAGTTCAAGGCCACCCTGAGATGATATAGTGAGTTCCAGGTCAGAGCCTGGGCTATAGCGAGACTCTACCTTGAAAACCAAAAAAAAAAAAAAAAAAAAAAAGTTTGGCTGTGAAAGGGAACAGAAAAGAAGAGAAAGACAAGAGTATTTTTTTTTTCCCTTTTAGTTTTTCCAGGTAGGGTCTTTCACTCTAGTCCAAGCTCTGACCTGGAATTCACATCATCTCAGGGTGGCCTTGAACTCAAGGCGATCCTCCTACCTCTGCCTCCCAAGTGCTGGGATTAAAGGTGTGTGCCACCACGCCTGGCTAAGAGTTTTTGTCTCAGAGTTTCTGCCTTCTCTTTGATATTGGTCTTGTAGTTGTCACCTGACTGTGAAGACTAGTGTGAGGAGATTGGAAAGAGAGGAGACCTTTAAGGACAGTTGTGTTGTAGAACTTGAGATTGTGATTGTAGAAAGATGAGTGTCCAGTCAAGATGAAGTTGCTGAGTGTGCACAGCTGGGTGACTTTTCCAGCAAAGCTCAGCTGTGGGAGTGTAGATAAGAAATAAATCAAATAATGTCACTGTCAGGTGTGATGGGAAGTGAGATGGGAAGGGAGGACATAAGTATTCAGGTGGTGAATGTACATACCAAAGTACACAGGAACTAGTGAAGCTGGGAGGGGTTGGTGAGTGGAAGGATTGTGGACTGGTTGTTGGACACAGGAACAAAAGAGTGGGAAAGGAACCTTTGGGGTATTGGTTTTCTCAGGGGCCTGTTCCCTGTGATGATAGTCAATTAAAAAGTATTTATTTGAGAGAGATAGAGAAAGAATGGGCATGCCAGGACATCTAGCCACTGTAAACGTACTCCAGACACGTGTCACCTTGTGCATCTGGCTTACGTGGGTACTGGGGAATTGAACCTGAGTCCTTAGACTTCACAGGCAAGCACCTTAACTGCTAAGCCATCTCTCCAGCCCTAGAGTTCTGTTTTTGTACTCTGAGGTGGGCAGAGAAAAGTCAAGTCACTAGAAGAGGTCAAGGTAAAACAGCTTCTAAAGTTGCCTAGTGTGATGGCAATAGATAGTAGAGATAAGACAGCATCAACAGCTGGGATGGGGGTGATGATTGCCTTGACAATTGGAACCTTAGGAAGCAGAGTTACTATACTACCACAGACAAAGTGGTAGTCTGAATGATAAAAATTAACATCTAAAAATGGGGTTTTGAGTATTTATGGCCACTTTTCAGGTGTTTAATAGCAGCCTGACTTGACATGGTTGTACTGGACAATGTAGCTAGACAGTGTTCTGATTAAGCCAAAAATTCTCTTGAGTATTTCTGCAGTGGTCTGAAGGAACAAAAATGCAGCCTGGCTTCACTTCCCTAACCTGCATTAGTGCTTGAGAGTAAAGTATGGAATGCTTAAGGCTGCAGCTGGGGGCTGTGGAGAGCTATGAGCACCTGAGTCTTAACTGTAATAAGTTAAGTTCAGAAGTTCAGGTGATTTTTTTTTTTTTTTTTTTGAGGTAGGGTTTCATTCTAGTTCAGGCTGACCTGAAATTCACTATGTAGTCTCAGGGTGGCCTCCAACTCACAGTGATCCTCTTACCTCTGCCTCCCAAGTGCTGGGATTAAAGGCATGCGCCACTATGCCCAGCTCAGGTGAATTTTTTTTTTAATTCTTAAATTTATTTTTATTTTTTATTTGAGACAGAGAGAATGGGCACACCAGGGCCTCTAGCCATTACAAACAAACTCCAGATGCATATGCCACCTTGCACATCTGATTTACGTGGGACCTGGAGAATCTAATCTGGGTACTTAGGCTTTGCAGGCAAGCACCTTAATTGCTAAGCCATCTCTCCAGCCCAGTTCAGGTGAATTTTAAAACCTTAAAATATAATTCATTTGCCAGGTGTGGTGGCACATATATACCTTTAATCCTAGCACTTGGGAGTCATCAGTAGGAGGATCACTGTTAGTTTAAGGCAAGCCTGGGACTACAGAGTCTGTTTCAGGCAAGCTGGGCTAAAATGAGACTCTACCTTGAAAGAACAAATAATTTGTCTAAAGTATAGATTATTATCTGTGTTTTATAGGTCACTGTGCAAATATGTAACTACTACTTGAAAGAAGATTTTTAAAAATATTTTATTTGAGAGAAAGAGAAAGGCAAAGAGAGAGAGAGAGAGAGAGGAAGAGAATGGGTACACCAAGGCTTCTAGCCACTGCAAACAAATCCCAAATGCATGTGTTCCCTTGTGCCATCTGGCTTACGTGGGTCCTGGGGAAATCCAACCAGATGCACAAGGTGACACGTGCCTTAACTGCTAAGCCATCTCTCCAGCCCAAATGTACAGTCTAAATTGAAGTACAAACCTTGTGACCCCTGTTGTAGTTACCCTCTCATTGCTGGGATAAAGCACCCGACCAGAAGCAGCTGATGAGAGGAAAGAAGTTCTTTTGGCTTTCAGTCTTTTTTAAAAAATATATTTTATTTTTATTTATTTGAGAGAGAGATAAAGAAATAGGCAGGTAGAGAGAGAGAGAATGGGTGCACCAGGGCTTCCAGCCTCTGTAAACAAACTCCAGATGCATGTGCCCCCTTGTGCATCTGACTTATGTGGGTCCTGGGAAGTTGAACCTGGGTCCTTTGGTTTTGCAGGCAAGTGCCTTAACCGCTGAGCTATCTCTCCATTGGCTTACAGTCTTGTGGGGAAGTTTCATGGTGGTTGGCAAAAGATGGTAGAGCAAGCCGGGTGTGGTGGCGCACGCCTTTAATCCCAGCCCTCGGGAGGCAGAGGTAGGAGGATCGCCGAGGGTTCGAGGCCACCCTGAGACTACATAGTGAATTCCAGGTCAGCCTGGACCAGAGTGAGACCCTACCTTGCAAAACCAAAAAAAAAAAAAAGGTAGAGCAGAGGCTGGACATCATCTCCTTGCCAATATCAAGTGGATGGACTACAGCAACAAGAGCTTAAGCTGAACTCTAGCAAAAGGGGGCCAACTGCTATACCCTAAACCTGCCCCCAGGAACACACTTTCTCCAATGAGGCTTTACCTCTAAATTACCATCAGCTGGGAACAAAGCATTCAAAGCACATGAGTTTATGGGAGACACCTAATTCAAACCACAACAATGCCTCAGAACTTTTCTCATTCCTGTAGCACACTAGCAACCTCAGATGTCAGCAGGAGGAAGTGGTTAATACCAGGCTCAGAGTATTCCATCTTTACTGGCCAGCCTCTGGACACTGGGGACAGGAAGATGGATGACTACCTGGAGGAAAAAACCTGTGTTCCTGGGTAAGATAACTGCCTATGGAGGAATGTTTTCTTAGAAACTCAGTTGCTTTTTTTTTTTTTTTTTTTTTTTTTGAGAGTCTAGCTCCCTCTACCTCAGCCTCCTGAGTGCTGGGATTAAAGTCATGAGCCAACATCTGGGCTTAGTTACCTTTACTAATTTTTTTTGTTTTGGTGTGTGGTTGTGCATGTGTGTGGCATATGCGTTTGTGTGTACAGATGTGCACACCCTATGCATATGCATGTGAAGGCCAGAGGAAGACATCAGATATCCTTTCTTTTCAAGGTAGGGTCTCACTCTAGCTCAGGTTAACTTAAAATTCACTGTGTAGTCAGGGTGCTCCTTCTACCTCTGCCTCTCGAGTGCTGGGATTAAAGGCCTTCATAACCACACCTGGCTCTAATATTTTAATTAAAAATATATTTATTTGAGAGAGAAAGAAAAAGAAGCAGATAGAAAATGGGCACATCAAGGCCTCTAGCCACTGCAAAGAAACTCTAGACACATGTGCCTGTTTGCATCTGGCTTACATGGGTACTGGGGAATTGATCTGGGTCCTTAGGCTTTTCAGGCAAGTGCCTTAACTGCTGAGTCATCTCTCCAGCCCCTCTTTTTAAAACTCTCTCTTTTAAAATGAGGACATTTGGGCTAGAGAGATGGTTCAGTGGTTAAAGGAGATTGCTTATAAAGCTTGATGGCCTAGGTTCGATTCCTCAGTACCAGTGTAAAGGCAGGTACACTAAGTGGGGAACGTGTCTGGAGTTCATTTGCAGTGGCAAGAGGCCCTGGTACACCCATATACTCTCACCTTCCTTTCTTTCTCAGATAAATAAAAATATTTATCATGATGTTTCCTCTGTCTTGACATTATCTAATCCTAATTTTTTCCCAAAGGTTCCACTTTTACTATTACATACTATTACATAAACTTAAGACTATTTACATTTATTAAGTAGGGGGACATACGGCTATTCAATCCTTAGCAGTTACTATTGCAGTTGCTATTTCAGGTACCATTCTCCTCCAGAAAAGGATTCCTCACCTGGAAATTCACCAGCAAGCTCATTTATGAAAAAACAAGAGACTTCAGACACACCTATCATAAAAGCTTTAAAAGAACTTGATACAGAAAAGATACTTAAAGATTGGGGGACACAGACAGACAAAGATGGAATGTCAAGTAGTAAGTATTTTCTTCTTTGTTTGATAGAAAAAGATAGATGTAGGTATTTGCCCTTTCCTCCTACTTGCATTACTTTCTTTAAAATGAAATTCCTCAGGTAGTGCAGTGAAGTATAACTTATGATACTGCTGCTTTAGCCCAGTTCATAGATAGTTGAATCCTCTAGTTAATAATTCATCACAGTTCTGGCATAACATGTGTCTTTTATACAAAGCAAATTGCATATTATGTTCTGATTATTAAAAAGGCTTGAGGGGGCTGGAGAGATGGCTTAGCGGTTAAGGCGTTTGCCTGCAAAGCCTAAGGACCCAGGTTCAATTCTCCAGGTCCCATGTAAGCCAGATTCACAAGGAGGTGCATGCATCTGGAGTTCGTTTGCAGTGGCTAGAGCCCCTGGCATGCCCATTCTTCCCCCCCTTTCTTTCTCTCAAATAAAAAAAATATATTTGAAAAGGCATGGGCTGGAGAAATGGCTTAGCGGTTAAGGCACTTGCTTGCAAAGCCAAAGGACCTAGGTTCGATTCCCCAGGACCTATGTCAGCCAGATGCACAAGGTGGCGCATGTGTCTGGAGTTTGTTTGCTGTGGTTAGAGGTCCTGGTATGTCCATTCTCTGTCTTTCTCTCTCATAAATAAATAAATAATAAATAATAAATAAATAAAATTTAAAAAAGGGATTGAGGGCTGAGAAGATGGCTTAGCAGTTAAAAGTACTTGCTTGCAAAGTCTGCTGGCCTGGGTTCAATTCCCAATCAACCCATGTAAACCAGACACAAAAAGTAATACAAATGTTTGGCATTCATTTATAGTGGCTAGAGGCCCTGGCATACCCAAGCACACACATATGAAATAAATAAATAAATTTTTTTTAAAAAGGCTACACGCACCAGGCATGGTGGTACAGACTTATAATTCTAGTTACTCAGAGGTTGAGGCAGGAGGATTGAAATCAGAACTTGCTTGGGTTGTACGAGTTCAAAGTCAGTCTAGGCAACTTTGTAAAACCTTGTCAACAAATAAAAATAGATATGGGCCGGGCGTGGTGGTGCACGCCTTTAATCCTAGCACTCGGGAGGCAGAGGTAGGAGGATCACCATGAGTTCGAGGTCACCCTGAGACTACTTAGTCAATTCCAGGTCAGCCTGGACCAGAGTGAGACCCTACCTCGAAAAACCAAAAAAAAAAAAAAAAAAAAAAAAAAAAAAACCTGGGGAAGTAGTTCAAATGGCTTAGCATTTGCAAGGCCTTAGATTGAATCCTCAGTACTGCCAAAAAAAAATATGGCAGACATTTGGTGTTCATAAATTAAAATGGGTTAGACTTGTGACACTAACTAGCATTCAGAAGGCTGGGGCAGAAGGAACAACGAGTTTGAGGTCTGGGCTGCATAGCAAGATGAAATACCAAAACTTTACCCATTTTCCTTCCCTTTCTTGGTCATCAGAGTAGAGGAGAAATATCTTTAATGCTGTATTTTTTCCACAAGTCCAGCTCAGCAATCCTTTTTCCACCTTTTGCTTTCTACCATGTTTACTTGCTCAGACCTGCCAGTCACATTCTGAGATCTTTGGTGTTGGATCTCACAGCAATGTCTCCTAGTAAATAAATGAGTAACCTGCTTCCTAAAAAAAACTCTTCCTGAAAAAATACCTAAATGCCTGATGTAAACAGGAAGCCAGAAAGAATTCATTATAACCTCCTACATTTTCCTTCATCAAGCATTTTTATCATAATGTGGTACAAATTGCAAATACTACAACCTAGATGGTGATAAGTGCTTTGAACAGAGCATACACTCAGTAGAGAATCTTGAGCAGCATGGCAATTATAATAACCTGCAGATAACTGAAGCCAGGTCTGTTTTGTTGTGTTTGCATTTGTCTGGTACAGAACTAGTGCATCCTCGCCAAACTGAATCTTCAGTCATTACAGGTCGTTCCCCAGAGAAATGTTCCCAGCAAAGACAAAAGAGACAATATTCATCCTCGCAAAGATCTTCGTCTTTACCACCTTCAAATCGTAAATCCAACACTCCAAGTAAGAGACCTGTTTATTTTAACTGAGGAGAGATGTTGGATCTGTTCATTTCCCTTTTTCTCCTTTGTTGTCCTCAGCACTGTCAGAGTATACTGAGCGTTACTCCTTCCATGAGTGAAATTGTCTGACTGCATAGATAGCACAAGTGTAATTTAAGAAACTTCAGTTTAAGAGCTGGGTGTGGTGGTGCACACCTTTAATCCCAGCACTCAGGAGTCAGAGGTAGAGGATTGCCCAGAGTTCGAGGCCAGCCTGAGCTAGAGTAGACCCTACCTCGAACCCCCCCCCCAAAAAAAAATATATATATATGGCTAAGGATAGCTCAGGCGTAGGACCCTGGCCTAGCATGGATGAGGCTGTATGTAGCTTTAGTCATCAGTACTAGAGGGGGAAAAAACCAAATAAATCTTAATTTACTAAAGCCAAATAATTTTTAGAAATTTAGTGAGAGTAGATAATTAGTAGTTAGGGGGCTGGAGAAATGGTTTAGCGGTTAAGGCATTTGCCTGTCAAGCCAAAGGACCCTGGTTTGATTCTCCAGGACCCATGTAAGCCAGATGCACAAGGGTCACATGCATCTGGAGTTCGTTTGCAGTGGCTAGAGGTCTTGGCGTGCCCATTCTCTGTCTGCCTCTCTTCTATCTCTCTTTCTCTGCTTGCAAATAAATACATAGATAATTAGTAGTTAGGCAATCATTCAAACAAATAATTCATAGTAATCTATAAAAATATTTACATATTTGACTGCTGGTATTTGATATCAACTACATTTTCTCTTTAGCGATTACAGGCTTGTTTTAGAAAGATTAAGCATGGAATTTCCATGTACTTGATGTTCATTTTCACACCAGTTGAAGTGATTCTGCAATTTGTGTTCAGTATTGCACTGGTGTTTTCTGTATATTTCCACGCAACTTCTAAAAGCCTGAAAAACAAGTTTTGAGTTATAGTGCTGAAACTATATTCTGGTATACTGAACTGTCTGAAGGGTTACCTCTAGATACTAGAATATGGGTTATCTTAGTTTTACTTTATATACTCTTAAATATCTCATAGTTTTGCTGTGGAATTATATTACTTTTAAATTAGGAGAAAGTTTTTTATTGAAAAACTCTGCTCTGCCATCATAATATTCATAGAGGGAAAAGCATTTTTTGTTTTGTTTTCTTTCTTAGCAAAAAGAGAGATTATGTTAACACCAGTGACTGTGGCTTACAGTCCTAAGCGATCCCCTAAAGAAAACTTGTCCCCAGGATTTAGTCATCTACTTAGCAAAAATGAAAGCAGTCCAATTCGGTAAGTTTTCTAAACTTTTAGAATAAAATATATACTATGATTTTTTTTTTTAATGTGGATTTATGCCTTAAGCTACTGGTTTTTCAGTGTGTAGCAGACAGCTTCAGGTTTGCTGAGATGAACTTCCAGACCAGGCAGTTATGGAGGAAGGGATTTATTATAGCTTACAGATCCAGGGGAAGTTCCATAATGGCAGAAGAAGCTGGCCTGCTTTGCAGAAACATTTTTTGTTTTTTGTTTTTGTTTTCAGGATCAAACACAGAGAGAAAAGCCACAAGCCAAAAGCCACACAGCACAGCACACCTGAGGGACTCCAGCTAGGCATACTTTGCATATCTTTAGATTGCAATCCTAAACCCACCACCACACCTTAAGATTCGCCCAGTGACATTGCCTCCAGCCAGGTGGATGTAAATACAAACAACAAACTAATAAAACACTGAATCTATTGGGGGCCATCTATTCAAACTACCACATAGTGGAACTCTGGATTTAAGTCATTTCCACAAACACTAAAAATTAAAAATTGTAATACATAGAAACATTTTTTACTATGGAAAGTTTTTTTGTTTTTTGTTTTTCACGGTAGGGTCTTGCTCTAGCCCAGGGTGACCTGGAATTCCCTGTGTAGTCTTAGGGTGGTCTGGGACTCACAGTAATTCTCCTACCTCTGCTTCCCAAGTGCTGGGGTTTAAGGCATGTGCCACCACACCCGGCTACTATGGAAACTTGATACTGCTAGATTTTAAATACTGCCTTAGCACCCTCTCCAGATTTTACATGTAGAGTGGTGGTTATTTTCCTGAAAAGGTGTATTGGTACCGGGAAACTGATGCTGTGTGGTTGTGTTCTGACACAAGATGTAGTTTCCTGCTCCAGAGAGAACTGTCTTCTCTGGAGTGAGGCAGCAGTGTGCTGCATCACAGTGGGTAGGACCTTGCTTCCTGGTTTTAGACCCAGCTTCTTAAGCTCTTGGAAGCTCTTAAGCTTAAGCACACAGAATCCCACTTTTCCCTTCCAGTAAAATAGAGATAATGATACCTGCCCTACTTATTTCAAAAGCTTGTTATAAAGACTAAATGACATAATGGATGGGCAAGTGCTTTAGATTTCTAATATAGAAATACAATTTTGTGTTAGGAAACACACATTAAACTTCAGTTTTATAAAATTAAATGACTAGCTTTCTTTTAAGAAAATATGTAAATATGTGAGTTGACTAGATGCTAGCTTAACTTTCTAAGGGGAAATAAGTTAACATTTCTTTCTCCCAAGTAATTTGTTTCATTCAATAGATTTGATGTCCTTTCGGATGATTTAGATACTGTTCCTGTGTCCACATTACAACGAACCAATCCAAGGAAACAGCTCCAGTTTCTTTCTCTAGATGACTCAGAAGGTATCTTTTTCTAAAAAAAGAAAAAAAATAATGGTTATACTTCTAGTCATTCATGTTTCAAGATTGTGGTAACCTTTCAAGGTTCTTAAGACCATCTCTAAAACTAAGCATTTGTGATGGAAAAGTTGGGAAGTGGAGGTATGGGGAACATTAATAGTTAATTACTAGGAATATACTGCTTAGTTATTCTATTTATTTAATTGTTTGTTTATTTATTTATTTTTGCTTTTTCAAGGTAGGGTTTTGCTCTTACCCAGGCTGACCTGGAATTCACTATGCAATCTCATGCGGGCCTCAAAGTCACAGCCATCCTCCTACCTCCAAGTGCTGGAATTAAAGGCGTGCACCACTACGCCTGGCTTGATGAGTTGTTTCTAAACTTTATTTTCTTAAAGTTAATTACAATTATATAAAGCTTGCTTAAGGTCATCCAGGGAAGTTGTAAAGATTGTTAAACTGAGGGCAAAGCATTTAGAATTACTCAGTGAAAAAGAACTGGGTAAATAAGATTTTTTTTTTTCTGTCAGGCATGGTGGCTCCTGTCTTAATGCCTATACTCAGGAGGCTAAGGTAGGAGGATTGTCATGACCTCAAGTCCAGCCTGAGCTACAGTGTGAGTTCCTGGCCAGCCTGGACTACAGAGTGAGACTGAAGAAAGAAAACTAAACTAAAATGTCAACTATTTCAGAAAGTGAAGCTGAGCAAGATGTTAATATGTATACAATTAACTGAAAAAATTCATAAGAATTTTTTTTCCTTTCTGACAGAAAAAAAATATTCCGAAAAAGCTATTGACAACCCTGTTAATCATAGCTCTTGCTCTGAACCCTTCCCAAATGGAGTGAAGAATGTGTCTGTGAGACCAGCCTGGGAGAAGAATAAATCAGTTAGCTATGAACAGTATAAACCTGTTTCAGTGACACCACAGGGTGATGACTTTGAGTATACAGCAAAAATTAGGACCCTAGCTGAAACGGAACGATTTTTTGATGAACTTACAAAAGAAAAGGACCAGGTAAAACAAACAAAAATATTTTATCAAAATATTTTTCTGAACTTAAGGCTAAGTTCTAAGGAATTATCAGAAGGAAATTTTTTTTTAAATTTTATTACTTTTTATTTATTTTTGGAGAGAGAGACAGAGAGATATAGACAGACAGGGAGAGGGAGACAGAAATGGGCACGCCAGCAGTCTCTCAGCTGCTGTGAACGAAATCCAGATGTGTGCGCCCCCTTGTGGTCAAGTGCGGCATTGCGCCCTTGCCTCACTTTGCATCTGGCTAAATGTGGGACCTGGAGATTGGAACTGCTGGACATTGGAACCAGCGTTTTTAGGCTTAGCAGGTAGGCGCCTTAGTCGCTAAGCCATCTCTCCAGCCCCAGAAGGAAATTTTTGAGCTGGTCATGTTGGCATCCACCTGGGTACCAACACTTGGGTTCCTGAGGTAGGAGAATCTCAAGTTCAATGCTAGCCTGGACTATATGGAGAGACTTTGGTTCAAAAATCAAATTAAAAAATAAAGAAATCTATGAGCTGGGCGTGGTGGCGCATGCATTTATTTAATCCTAGCACTCAATAGGCAGGGGTAGGAGGATTGCCATGAGTTTGAGGCCACCCTGAGACTACAGAGTGAATTCCAGGTCATCATGGGCTACAGCAAGACCCTACCTCGAAAAACAAAAAACAGAACAAACAAAAAACAAAAACAAAGAAATCAGAGCTAGGCATGGTGGGGCATGCCTTTAATCCTAGCACTTGTGAGGTAGAGGGAAGAGGATTGCCATGAGTTCGTGGCCACCCTGAGACTATATAGTGAATTCCAGGTCAGTCTAAGCTGCAGTGAGTCCCTATATTGAAAAACCAAAAAAGATAATAATAAAAAAAAATAGATCAGGGCTGGAGAGATGACTTGGCAGTTAAGACAACTTCCCTGTCAAGCCTAAGGACCCAGGTTTGACTCCCCAGAACCCACATAAGCCAGATGCACAAGGTGGCGCAATGTGTCCGTAGTTACATTGCAGTGGGTAGAGGTCCTGGTGTGCCAATTCTCTCCCTCTCTCGTTCTCTCTCCCTCTCATAAAAAAATAAAAAATAAGGACTGGAGAGATGGCTTAGCGGTTAAGGCGCCTGCCTGCTAAGCATAAGAACCCGGTTCCAATCTCCAGGTCCCACGTTTAGCCAGATGTAAAGTGACGCAAGGGCGCAATGCCGCACTTGCCCACAAGGGGGCGCACACATCTGGATTTCGTTCACAGCAGCTGAGAGACTGCTGGCGCACCCATTCTCTGTCTCCCTCTCCCTCTCTGTCTGTCTATATCTCTCTCCAAAAATAAAATTAAAAATAAAAAAAAATAAAAAATAAGAAAAATCATTGTGCCAAACATAGCTTTGGGTACCAAAGCTAGAAATGTACTTGAGACATGCTGTTGTTACTGATGATGGCAGAAGGAATTTATGTTCAACCAAAATGGACAAAAGGTGCTAGTCTGAAGTCTTTTCTTTTCCTTCTGTGTTATAAACCTCCTTGCCTAGTAATTAGAATTTTTTGTTTTTATTTGAATTTTTTTTGTGTGTGTTTAACAGATCGAGGCAGCACTAAGCCGAATGCCTTCTCCTGGAGGAAGAATTACTTTACAGACAAGATTAAATCAGGTGAAGTAGCTTAGTTTAGACATGCTATAGAGGCTTGATGCATGTCAGTACTCCACTTAACAAGAAGAGGTTTGTTTGTTGTTTGTTTGTTTGTTTGTTTTCGAGGTAGGGTTTCACTCTAGCCCAAGGTGACCTGGAATTCACTCTGTAGTCTCAGCGTGGCCTCAAACTCACGGTGATTCTCCTACCTCTGCCTCCCAAGTGCTGGGATTAAAGGCATGTGCCACCATGCCTGGTGTTTGCTTGCTTTTTTTTTTTTTTGGTTTTGCAAGGTAGGATCTCACTCTGGTCCAGGCTGACCTGGAATTAACTATGTAGTCTCTGGGTGGCCTCGAACTCTCGGCGATCCTCCTACCTCTGCCTCCTGAGTGCTGGGATTAAAGGCGTGCGCCACCACACCCGGCTCGTTTGCTTGCTTTTTAAGTTTCACTCTAGCACAGGCTGACTTGGAACTCTATAGCCCAGGCTGGCTTTGACCTATTTTTTAAAATATATTTTATTTTTATTTATTTGAGAGAGAGAGAGCGAGAGAGAGTGTGTGTGAGAGCTAGAGAATGGGCACACCAGGGCCTCCAGCTGCTGCAAATGAACTCCAGACGCATGTGCCACTTTGTGCACCTGGCTTATTTGGGTCCTGCAGAATCAAACCTGGGTCCTTTGGCTTTTCAGGCAAGTGCCTTAACTGCTAAGCCATCTCTCCAGCCCCTGACCTTGAATTTATGACTATCCTACTTAAGCCTCCCAAGTGCTGGGATTAAAGGCATGAGCCATCATGCCTGGCTAAAAAGAGTTTTTAAAGTCATGGCCCACTGAAGCAGTGGTTATAGAAGGTGTTTGGTAATTATTGTTATAACTACATGTTAGCTTTTAGGAACGAAACTGATTTCACTAGGGCTGAGGAAATGGCACAGCTATTAAAGATGCTTGCTTGCAAAGCCAGCTGGCCTGGGTTTAATTCCCTAGCATCCATGTAAAGCCAGGTGCGCATAGTGGTGAGCACATGCATCTGAAGTTCATTTGCAGCAGCAGGAGGCCCTGTGACACTCATTCTTTCAAATAAATTTTAAAAAATATTTTTAAAAAATATATTTTAGCCAGGCGTGGTTGCACACACCTTTAGTCCCATCACTTGGGAGGCAGAAGTAGGATGATTACCCTAAGTTCGAGGCCATCCTGAGACTACATAATGAATTCCAGGTAATTCTGAGCTAGAGTGAGACCCTACCTCGAAAAACCAGAAAAAAAAATTAAATTAAAAAAAAATATATATATATAATTTTTATTTATTTATTTGATAGAGAGAGAGAGAATGGAGGTGTCAGGGCCTCCAGTCACTGCAAACAAGCTCCAGAAGCATGTGCCACCTTGTGCTTACATGGGTCCTGGGGAGTTGAACCTTTGAAGGCAAGTGCCTTAACTGCTAAGCCATTTCTCCATCCCCAAAAAAGATTTTTTTGAAAAACTGATTTGAGGGGCTGGAAAGATGGCTCAGTAGTTAAGACACTTGTCTGCAAAGCCTAACAATCCAGGTTCAGTTCCACCAGTACCCACATAAAACCATATGCACAAAGTGGTGCATGTGTTCAGAGTTCATTTGCAGTGGCTAGAGGCCCTGACATGCCCATTCTCTCTCTGTATGCCTGTCTCTCTTCTATCTCTCTGCTTGCAAATAAATAAAAAAAAAGTTTTTTAAACTGATTTGAGCCAGGCATGGTGGCACACGCCTTTAATCCCAGCACTTGGGAGGCAGAGGTAGGAGGATCACTGAGAGTTCGAGGCCACCCTGAGACTAATCCCAGGCAGAGGTAGGAGGATTGCCATGAGTTCAAGGCCATCCTGAGAATAAATTCCAGGTTAGCCTAGGCTAGAGTGAGACCCTACCTCGAAAAACCAAAAAAAAACAAACAAACAAAAAAAGCTGATTTTGAGGGGCTGGAGAGATGGCTTAGCAGTTAAAATGCTTGCCTGCAAAGCCTAAGGACCCAGGTTCGATACCCCAGAACCCACATAAGCCAGATGCACATAACAACTGGAGTAAGTTTGCAATGGCTAGAGGCCCTGGCATGCCCATTCTATCTCTATATGTCTGCCCCCCCATAAATAAATAAAATACTTAAAAGAAAAACTGATTTGGCTTGGAAGAGAGACTGATCGAGTTGCCTGCAAGTGGTGCACCCATTTCTATCTGTCTTCCTCTCTCTCCCTCTCTCTCTGTCTCTGTGTGTCTCTCCAAAAAAAAAAATAAATAAATAAAAATAAAAAAATAAAGAAGAGAGACAGAGGGAGAGAGAGAATGAATGAAAATGTGCTCACCAGGGCCTCTTGCCATTGCAAATGAACTCCAGATGCATATGATGCCTCATTTTCTTGTATCTGGCTTTACATGGGTACTGGGAAATTTAACCCTGCTGTCAGGCTTTGCAAGCAAGTGCACTTAGCCACTGGGCCATCTCTCCAGCCATATATATATTTATATACATGTGTATTTTAAATATTTATTTGAGAGAAAGAGAGGCAGATAGAGAAAGAATCAGAATGGGCACACCAGGACCTCTAGCCACTGCAAACGAATTCCAGACACATGTGCTACTGTGTGCATCTGGCTTATGTGGGCTCTGGGGAGTCAAACCTGGGGCCTTAGGCTTCATAGTCAAGCTCCTTAATCACTAAGCCATCTATCCAGCCCTAAAAAATATTTTTATTTTTATTTTGGCTGGGCGTGGTGGCGCACGCCTTTAATCCCAGCACTTGGGAGGCAGAGGTAGGAGGATCGCCTTGAGTTTGAGGCCAGCCTGAAACTTCATAGTGAATTCCAGGTCACCCTGGGCTAGAGTGAGACCCTACCTCAAAAAAAAAAAAAAAAAAAAAAAAATTTATTTGCAAGCAGAGAGACACACAGAGACAGAAAGGCAGAGAAATAAAGAATGGGCACATGAGAGCCTCTTGCCATTGCAAATAAACTCCAGATGCATGTGCACTTTGTGCATCTGGTTTTCCATGGGTACTAGGGGATTGAACCTCAAGCTGGTAGGATTTGCAAACAGGTGCCTTTAACTACTAAGCCATCTTTCTAGCCCCAACAAGCTTATTCCTATACAATGCAAATGGAAGTAGAAATTGTCACAGACTCTCTAGAGTGAAATTTTGCATCTCTTTGAACCCAAGCACTTTTTTTTTATGACTGAATGATTCCTAAGAAAATATTTATAGATACTGAAAGGAGATATGTATAAGAAATTTATTGTAGCCTTATTTATGGTGTCTAAAATTAGAAGAAATTTAAATTTTTTACTGAAAGATTCCTGGTTAAATGTGTTACTTGTGGTGGAATATTGTACATTAATTTAAGAGAATATTGTAGAAAGATGCTATAACATGCCAAATAAGTTCAAGTGAAAAATATTTGAAATGTCTGGTTTTTCTTCTTTTCTACTCTCCTCTTCTTTCTCTCCTTCGCTCCCTGCCTCTCCCCCCCCTCACCCCCCGAGATAATGTCTCACTGTAGCCCAGGCTGACTTGGAATTTACTATGTAGTCTCAGGGTAGCCTTGAACTCATGGCAGTTCTTTACCTCTGCCTCCCAAGTACTGGGATTAAAGGTACCGTCACACCTGGGTTTGCTTTTTTCTCTTTAAAAATGGTGTGTGCGGGGGCAGGGCAGGGGGGTGCTTTAATCCCAGCACTCAGGAGGCAGAAGTAGGAGGTTTGCTGTGAGTTTGAGTCTAAAACTACATAGTGAATTCCAGGTCAGCCTGGGCTACAGTGAGTGAGACCCTACCTTGAAAACAAAACAAATAATATAAATAAAGTGATTTATATAAGAAGCAAAAATGTAATTATAATATTTTTACTTTTTCTTTAAAAGAAAGGTCAATTTTGCTATAAAAATAACCAATGAACTTATTGTCGAGTGCTCATTACACTTTTTCCATTACTTTTACCTAGGAAGCCTTGGAAGATCGTTTGGAAAGGATCAATCGAGAATTGGGTTCAGTTCGCATGACACTAAAGAAGTTTCATGTTTTGCGCACCTCTGCAAATATTTGAAATTTGTAGGCATTAAATCTGAAACACTTTTGTTTGCACTAATCTATAATTATGCACTTAGAAAAGGCAAGCTATTTTGTACTGTTTCTAAGCCTTCAAAATAGTAGTTTTACAATCATGCTTTTCTTACATGTGCTATTTTATAATTCAAATAGCCACATATTTTCAAGATATTTTTGATATGCTCAGGAACCTGTTGTATATTTTAGTATGTAAAAAGCACTATTTTTAAATAGCACATGTCTTCAATTTTATATAAAGAATAAGGAAATATAAATGGGAGACAGCTTGTTTCTAAAGAAATTGTGTTATCCTTTTACAATGAACTTTGCATACCAATTTTATAAACTTGTTCTACATTGTAAATATAGTTCAGTTTTAGAAATAAATGCTTAACAGCTTCCATAAAGGTAGACTCATATATGCCACATATTTTTGAAAAATGTAAAATACTTTGCATCTTGTTTGTATAGAGGTTTTTAAAAATGTCAATTTCTATTTGAAACATATAGGGTGAATATCAGAATAGTAATAGTGAACTATTGCAAAGTTTATTTGTAAGGAAAGAAAAAAATGAAGCTGGGTTTGGTGGCGCACGCATTTAATCACAGCACTCGGGAGGCAGAGGTAGGAGGATCGCCGTGAGTTTGAGGCCACCCTGAGACTACATAGTGAATTCCAGGTCAGCCTGGGCCAGAGTGAGACCCTACCTTGAAAAACCAAAAAAAAAAAAAAAAAAAAAAAAAAGCCGGGCGTTGTGGCGCACTCCTTTAATCC
Organism: Orientallactaga sibirica; assembly: GCA_036365145.1. NCBI lineage: Eukaryota > Metazoa > Chordata > Mammalia > Rodentia > Dipodidae > Orientallactaga > Orientallactaga sibirica. The sequence goes on along the minus strand of JAEOAD010000026.1, from coordinate 25,218,699 downwards.
CAGCACTCGGGAGGCAGAGGTAGGAGGATTGCCAAGAATTCAAGGCCACCCTGAGACTACATAGTGAATTCCAGATCAGCCTGGACCAGAGTGAGACCCTACCTCGCAAAACCAAAAAAAAAAAAAAAAAAAAAAAAAAAAAAAAAAAGCCAGGCGTGGTGGTGCACGCCTTTAATCCCAGCACTCGGGAGGCAGAGGTAGGAGGATCGCCGAGAGTTCGAGGCCACCCTGAGACTACATAGTTAATTCCAGGTCAACCTGGACCAGAGTGAGACCCTACCTCGCAAAACCACAAAAAAAAAAAAAAAAAAAAAGGGGATATAAGTTCACTTAATTTTGTCTTATACGTATTATTTTCAAAAAACATTACATAATTGGAGAGCTGTATTTCTGCCCATCATGTGAATTTAACTTGTGTCACACTGGACAACAATTGGGTAGATGAAGCATTTTTATAGTCAGGCCATCACCTCCTGAGCATCCAAGCAGCCCTGCTTTCCATCAAGTATAAAGCTTCCTCTGCCAGTCCAAGTCATCATCCAGGCATTTTCACCTCACCTCACCCCCATCTATCTCTCTATCCTTGCCAAAAATAAAACCACTTTCAGAACTGAAGAGATGACTGAGTGGTTAAGAGCATTTCCTGTGCAAGTAGAAGGACCTGAGAAGAGAAGGCCTGAGAAATTGCTGGAGTTAGAGCTGTATGACCCACATAAATAGCTAGACATGACTACATGCATCTGAAAGCTTAGTCCTACAGGATAGCAGAGGCCCAAGAAAAGAAAGGGAAGGAAAAAGGCAAACTCCAGGATCAGTAAGAGAAAATGGCTCAAATAAGAATGGGTAGAAGAGTGGAGTAGAACACCCAATGTTCTGCTCCAGCCACCACAGACGTCATGGGCACATATATCTCTATAAACCACATCACATACACACACAAGTGAGAAAAAGACTTCCATAGGAGGTGTTGTAATAACACTAGGTTTGAGGTCACAGCAGTCTAATCTGCTTGCTGGTGGACATTGAATGTGTCCTGGTGCCTTTCCTGTGGCCTTGCTGAAGGGCTATTGTCACCATATTGGGTGGCACTTCCTGGGTCTTTCTCAGAGCAGTGCCTGGAAGGAGGAGCTACTCTGATCCTGTAAGTAGCCTATTTATGTTGGGACTGTTGATGATGTCTGGACTGCTTAACCACCCAGGGTTTGACCAGGGAAATCACAATGTACACATACTTGAACACAGTACATGCTAGTAGACTCATCTGAACTCAAAATTGAGTGCCACTGCAGTGCTCAGGTTTGAGCAACGCCTGCCCCCCATGCTTATGCAGTTCTTCATACATAGTTAGAATGAACAAACCAAGCCAGTTCTGTTAGAGGTGCATATACCTTATAGCAGGTGATTTTTGAATTTTTTTTTTGAGCTGGAATGTGGTCTCAGCGTGGTCTTGAACTCACAGTGATCCTCCTATCTCTGCCTGGGATTAAAGGCATGCGCCACCATTCCTGGCTTTTTGAGCATTTTTCACCAGTGCTTCACCGGGCCAATTAATCCTGGGCCTGCTCCCTTCATTATTTATAAGGACACTCAGGAGGAGAATCCTTAGGATGGAACTCTGAACTTTTGAACTCAGCTCTGGTAAATAGTTGTAGACTTGGAACTAATTATAATTACTACTCAAAAGAATCAAGTGCCTTTATTCTTGATTTTTTTTTCAAGACTTAAAAAAGTTATTAATTTAGTTTTAGTGAAAAACTTCATTTTTCAAATATATTTTTTAAAGATTTTATTTTTATTTATTTATTTATTTATTAAAGACAGAGAGAGAGAGAGAAAGAGTGAGAATGGGCACACCAGGGCCTCTAGCCACTGCAAATAACTCCAGATGCATGGGCCACCATGTGCATTTGGCTTACGTGGGACCTGGAGAATCAAACTGGGGTCCTTAGGCTTCACAGGCATGTGATTTAACTGCTAAGCCATCTCTCCAGCCCGAAAAACTTCATCTTTTAATATTTTTATTTTTATTGCATCACCTGTGTATCTGGCTTACATTTGTCCTGGGGAATTGAACCTGATTCCTTTGTCTTTGCAGGCAAGCGCCTTAACCACTAAGCCATTCCTCCAGCCCCTGTTAATTTTAATCAAGCTCCTCTATAGCTTGTGTCTAGACCTTATGAGGGAATAGTCAATTTTTTTTTGGTGGGGGGCAGGGGTTTGAGGCAGGGTCTCATTCTACCCCAGGCTGACCTGGAATTCACTATGTAGTCTCAGGTTGGACTGAACTCAGCAATCCTCCTACCTCTGCCTCCCGAGTCTGCCACCATGCTCAGCTGTCTTTTTTTTTTTTTTTTTTTTTTTTTTTTTTTTTTTTTGAGAGAGAGACAGAAACAGAGAGGAAGAGACAGAGAGAAAGAATGGGCATGCCAGGGCCATTTCAGCCACTGTGAACGAACTCCAGACACGTGTGCCCCCTCGTGGGCAAGCTTGGCATTGTGCACTTGCATCACTTTGTGTCTGGCTAAACGTGGGACCTGGAGAATCAAACAGGCGTTCTTAGGCTTGGCAGGTTGGCGCCTTAACTAACTGTTAAGCCATCTCTCCAGCCCTAGGAGTCTTTTTAAAAAATATGTTCAAGCTGGGTATGGTGGTGCACGCCTTTAATCCCAGCACTTGGGAGGCAGAGGTAGGAGGATCACCATGAGTTTGAGGCCACCCTGAGACTACATAGTGAATTCCAGGTCAGCCTGAGCTAGAGTGATACCTTACCTCAAGAAATAATAAAATAAAATAAAGTAAGTAAAAATATGTTCCAAACTTGAGGGACTGGGGACGTAGCTCAGTTGAAGAGTGTTTGCCTAGCATGTGAGGACATGAGTTCTTTCCCCAGCACCACAAAACAGAAGAACCCTAACTTGAACATTGTTAGCATATTTCATTATTTCCTACTTTTATTGTAAAGTCTACCACATTCTTCAGAATAGGGAAATTACCATTTCAGAAGACAGTAGTTTTATCTTGCCAAGGAGTTATTTTTTTGCTGGCCTGTAATTGGCTTACTTGAAAAAAGGCATTAAGCTCATCACAGCATCTTCTGTGCCTCTCAGGAAGCATATTTCAATTTTTAAGTGTGTAATAGATTGGAACTATCAGTCATTTAGTTGGAAAAGAAATTACAGTCTTTTTTCTTCATAGCTATAGAAGTAGGAAAGCTCTTTCAGCTGTCTTTCCCTTGGTAATGCTTGTAAATACACAACTAAAAAGCAACTCAGCTTAAAAGTGGGATGGGTTAGCAGTCTTACAAGTCCTCTGTTACTCCAGGAAGGTAGTTTGTGCTGGGGCTAGTACAAATCCCAAGTGAGTCTTCTTGTGGGAAGTGCCTTTCATAGTGTACACAAAAAGTGAACTCTCCTTATACCTAGAACCTTCTTACAAAGCCTGTTCACAGGGCTGCTCCTGAGGTATGGCTTCAACTGAAGCAATAGCAGCTTTAGTTAAAGTAACCAAGCTGGAGCTGTGCACGGCTAAGGCCAGGGAACAGGATAGTGGAGACTTGGAGCCAGACAGACCTGGGTCACACCCTGGCACAGGTCTGTCTTCCTCAGCTATAAATGATAAGACCAAATGATAAGATTCATTTCATTAAGGGAGATTATAAGAAGTGTCTAGTGCTTAGTATGTGTGCAATAAACAGCATGTTTCAGGTTAAATCACTACTGGGCTTTTGAGGTAGTGATTTTACCCCCTACTACTGGGGATCAAATCTAGGGCCTCAATCCTGCTAGGCAAGTGCTCTGCTCTGAGTTACATCCTTAGTCCAATGATTTTTTTTGTTGCTTGAGGCAGAGTCTCACTCTAGCCTAGACCTGGAATTCACTTTAGTTCTAAGCTGGCCTCGAACTCATAGTGATTCTTATCCCTCTGCCTCCCGAGTGCTGGGATTAAAGGCACGTGCCACCATGCCTGGCATGATATCTTTTTAAAATAGATGATTTTAGCTGGGCATGGTGGTACACACCTTTAATTCCAGCACTTGGGAGACAGAGATAGGAGGATCACTGTGAGTTCAAGGCCACCCTGAGACTACATAGGAAATTCCAGGTCAGCCGGAGCTAGAGTGAGACACCACCTCAAAAATAAATAAATAAAAATAAAATAAATAGGGCTGGAGAGATGGCTTAACGGTTAAGATGCATGTCTGCAAAGCCTAAGGACCCAGGTTCGGTTCTCCAGTTCCTAGGTAAGTCAGATGCCCAAGGTGGCTAGAGGCCCTGGTGTACCCATTCTCCCTCTCTCTCCCTCCCCCTCCCTCCCCTCTGTCTCTAATAAATGAATAAAAATAAATCTTTAAAAAATACATAGATGATGTTGTCCCAATCAATTGTGCCAGGTGGTCTAACATATTTTTTGTTTTTGAGGTAGTGTCTCACTCTAGCCCAGACTGACCTGGAAATCACTGTAGTCTCAGGGTGGCCTTGAACTCATGGCAATCCTCCTACTTCTGCCTCCCGAGTGCTAGGATTAAAGGCATGCACCACCACGCCCAGCTCCAAGATATTCTTTTTTTTTTTTTTTAATTTTTATTTATTTACTTGCAAGCAGAGAGAGATAGAAGAGAGGCAGACAGAGAAAGAATGGGCACACCAGGGCCTCTAGCCACTGCAAACGAACTCCAGATGCATGTGCCCCTTGTGCATCTGGTTTACATGGGTCCTGGAGAATCGAACCGGGATCCCTTGGCTTTGCAGGCAAACGCCTTAACCACTATACCATCTCTCCAGCCCCCAAGATATTATAAAAAAGATTTTGTTGCTGGGCCTGGTGGCGCACACCTTTAATCCCAGCACTCGGGAGGCAGAGGTAGGAGGATCGCCGAGAGTTTGAGGCCACCCTGAGACTACATAGTTAATTCCAGGTCAGCCTGGACTAGAGTGAGACCCTACCTTGCAAAACCAAAAAAAAAAAAAAAAAAAAAAAGATTTTGTTGATGTTTGTCTCTGTTTCCCCTGCCCCTAGCCCCCCCCCCCACCTCCACCAGGTAGGGTCTTACTGTAGCCTAGGCTGACCTGGAATTAGTTTCAGGCTGGCCTAGAACTCACAGCAATCCTCCTACGTCAGCCTCCCAAGTGCTGGGATTAAAGGCATGCACCTCCTCACCTAGCTAATATATATATATTTTACTTTAAAAAAATGGGTGAAGCCAGGCGTGGTGGCATATGCCTTTAATCCTAGCACTTGGGAGGCAGAGGTAAGAGGATCACTGTGAGTTCAAGACAACCCTGAGACTCCATAGTGAATTCCAGGTCAGCTTGGACTAGAGCGAGACCCTACCTTGAAAAAAAAAAGCCCAAAAAAATTGTCTTTTTCTATAAAATTTGTCAAAATATCAAAATAATTTTTCCTTCAGTTGATCTCTGAGTATCCATCAAAAGCTATGGACCACATGAAGATGCCTTCACTAGATAATAGATTTTTATGGAGATTATGATTTAGAGAGAGCCCACTCAGACTATTTCCCTTTTAACTTAGAAAAGCCATGTGCTTTGCTGAAGGGTACACCTAGATATATAATAAGGGTTAGCCTTTTTCATCTTAAATTTCAGATGTCTCAACAGTTTCCACTAAGTTTAAATGTGCTACTTTTGCCTCAAGCCTTTAGGAACCTTAAAATAATAAATACACTTGAGACCTTTAGGAATCATAAGGTAAATCACATTTATCGTGAGTGACTCATGAATAGTTATGAGATTTGCACTCTGATTGAACCCATGATATTGCACAAATTTTGCTGGAATTAATTTCCTGCGCCACCAAGAGCTCTTTGGCAGTTTGATAATAAATGAAACTGTACCATTATTCTGAGGAACTGTGTTACTAAGCTTTTCCCCATCTGATTTGTCCTTCATTTCAATAAAGACCTCAGATACATGAGGAATCAAGCATAACTTTACATTTGCTGAATGTTATATATGTCTTCACTATGACTACAGATTTCAAAGAATTGTATTTTATTTACACTGAACAATTTCACTGTAACAGTGACCAATAATGTGAAAAAATGTTTCATGTAGTGTTGATGAGTAGACAAGTCATTGCATTTCGTTAGTCAAATATCAGAGTAATGAAATTGTAAGCTTTATGACAGCAGGGACCATATGTCTTCACTCTTGCATACAATAAATATTTGTGGATATGAATTTTCTTGTGGTATTAGTGCATTTGTTTATTCATACTGGTTGTGAGAACTAACTTGTAATGATATTATAAAGGTGTCAAGCACATGTAAATTCTGGTTTGTCTAACAGTCAGGGAAATGCTACAATGGTATGAGTCCAGGAGCTCAGTTCCAATTGGCTAATGACATTTCAAAAATTGATCTAAATTTGGCACCTTAGGGCACCTCTTGGTGACTCTAGAAGTTGAAGGGAGTATTTGATGAAACACATTTTACTTGCCTGTAACATCATGTCCTGTAAACTGGCTTCCCTAGCCCGTTCAGTTTCCATTTCACCTGAGGAGCCTTTGCTGTCCTAGCTTTATCCAGACACACCTTGGGACAGCATCAGGCCTGTCACTCTTGCCCATATGATCAACCATCACTAGGTTTTGGTGTGCTCTTCTTAGTTTCATCACTTTAAATTTTGACAAACATCTGCCCCTTTTCTTTTGAATCTCACCAAATGCCCTCTTGTCTTTTAATTTGGAAACTAGAGAGTGTTTCTGGGAGTGGAATATCAAAGGGAAAGCTACTTCTGGACCTCTTCCTGCCCCTTAGATGAGGACCTGAGCTTCCTGCATCCTCCCTGCCAGTTACTACTCCCATTACTCCCTCTACTGATGACCAGCTGACGTTTTCACCCCCGCCACCGCCCGCTCGCCCGCAGCCGAGGTGTCTTGAAAGAACTCGACGCCTGCGTCTGGTTTCCACAAGCATACACCAGTAGGTCTGCCCCAATATTCCAAGTGCTTTATGAGGGTTTGCCGCAGTTTGTCCCCTTAGTCTGTCCTTGGACTCCTAAGGAACTTCATTTTTCATAAATGAAGCCGTTTGAAGCACAGAGACGGAGAGTTCACGGTTCCCTTCCCTAAGCGCTCGGCTGCTCAGCATCTGCACGAGCGCTGCAGGCCGGGCTCGGGGCCCGAGCGCAGGGTCCCTGACGGCACCCGGCCGGGTGGTCACGCAGAGCCCAAGCCCAGACCTGAGGGGTCCGTGCGGCGGCCCGCAGGCTGCCAGAGTTCTTCCGGCGGAGGCGGCGTCCGGGCCCGACTCCGGCAGAGACGCGCCCCCGCCGCTCCCCTGTGCGGCCTGAGGAGGCGCCGCCCGCCGCCGCCGCGAGTGAGGGAATGCGAGCCGGGCCGGCGCGCGCGGGCTACAGCGGCCGCTGAGGCAGGCGCGCGGAGCACGGCGGCGCTGCGGCTTCCAGAGCTGTCCAGCCGGCCCGCTTTCCCCTCAGCCCGCGCGGCGCCGCACCGACAGCGGCCGGCGCCAGAGCTGGGGCCAGCACGTGCGCCGCCTTACGCCGCCTCGCCGACGGCCCGGAGCATGCCCGCGGCCGCCCGGACGTTCTCCCCGGGCCAGTTGACGGTGGAGGCGCGCGGAGCCGCGGGGCGCAGCCGGCCGGGCCGGAGCCGCGGGGCCCGCGCTGCCCGGGAGGCGGCGGCGTAAGGCGGCGGCGGCGGCCCAGCGCGGCCGAAAAGGACAGAGAGCGGCCCGGGAGCGGGTGAGTGTGTGGGTGGCCGGGCCCCAGGGCGGCGGCGGCGGCGGCGGCGGCGGCGGCGGACGGCCCTCCCAGGCCCGCGGGAACGCAGGGGCGAGCACCGACTCGCGCGGACCCCTGAGGGCTCGAGAGGCCCGGGTCGCCCGCGGGAGGGGAGCGCGGAGGACCCCTGCCCAGGGCACAGCCGAGATGCCTCGCTGCGCGCCCACCCCCATTCGTGCCCCCAGTGCTGATTTCCGAAATTCCTCAGTCGCAGCCTGGTGGTGGGGAACCCCCTCCCCCAGTGACATGTGTCACAGCGGTCAAGGAGCAGGTGTATGTGCTGTGCAGGGCCGAGGAAGGGACTGGCGGGAAGTGGTGGGCAGAGCCTTGCGCCGGGTTTTTCCTGTCCAGCATCCATCAGGTCATCTCGCCTGGTTGGGTGGGCACTGGGGCCCAAGGATGGGTGTAGCCCATGTCCATCCCCCTTCCTGTTGTCCTGGGAGATGCCAGCTCCTTCTTGGGGTCGGTAGCTTCCTCTTCCACCTACCCCACATCCTTTCCTGTCAGTAGCAAGACGGATGGGTAGCTTGGGGAGAAGGAAACTTCACATTCTCCTCCTTAGTGTGCACAAATCCCTCCCCCATCCTAAACAGACATTCCAGGTAAACAGCGCATGCTACAAAGCCTCTCATATTGTTGTCCCCTTTAGTGAATTTGCTGCTCCTGCATAGAGACCCTAAGTTCCTCTCCCCCTCTTACCTTCTGAAACCCTGGGCCCACCTGTCCCCCGACCCCCGCAATCTGGATTGTTCAAAGGAGACGAACTAAACATCATTCCTTTGTTCACTGCTAGCTCTCTTCCCTGCCCTCTCTGGGAGTCACCATAGTTGACAGGGTAGTCCTCTGCTAAAGTAGGCGTTTCCCTTCATCCTTACAGCATCTACCACCCAGCCCTGGCTCCTCTCTCTGCTTTGAACCCTCCCTCCCCCCACTGCACTTTATCTGTGTAGCTCTTATCACTGTCTGCCTCATGTTATAGTTACTTTTGTGTCTGGCTTGTCTTCCCCTGTTGGATTGTGAGCTCCCAGGGGAGTTTGAGTCATCTCTGGTCCCCTACCCTGGTTGGCCCAGCCCCCTACAGGCTGCCAGTGTCTGCATGGAGCAGACCCTCTGAAACTTACTTCTTTGGCCCTAGCTTGTCTGGTTCTTGGACTAGTGCAGTCAAATTCTTTTTCTCCCAGGAGTGGAATAGATGGCCAGTCTACTCCCACTGCAGAAAAATACAGTGAGTTGGAAGGGCTGATCTTGTAGGAAGTGACTTGCCAAATGACTAGGACAGCACATTCCTTGCTGTGGAGATGGCCAGGCTCTGGCTGAAGGTTCTCTGGGTGGTGAGTGTTGCACGGATCGCTCTGTTTTCTGGCCTTCCCTGGCTGTAGATACTTGGCAGGTTCCAGGGTTGAGAATGGGACTGCAGGAGTCCAGAGGCCTAGGTTCCATACAGGGCTTTCTTTGAACTTACTCTGTGAGCTTAACTAAGTCACATGGCTTTTCTTGGTTTAGGTTGTTCTTATGGAATCTGAAATTCCTCAGCAGGTACAAAGTTCTTGGGAATCTGGGCCCAGTTTACCCTACCTGCCTCCTTACTATCATGTCATTCCTACACTCTAAGTTTTGACCCTCTAGGTCACATCTTCACTGCTCTGGGGCTCAGCTGTCTGCCTTCTCTGGTCTTTGATCGAGGTTGATCCCTTCCCTCCAATCATGTTTTGCTGTTTTGACTTGCCATGCAAAATGCAGTTTCTGTCTCCATTTGCCTTCCTCCTAGACTTTGAGCTCCTGAGTGGTTGGGACTGAATCTTATTTTTCTATTTTTCTGCCTCACACACACTAGGCACTTAAGAAAATTTTGGGCTGGAGAGGTGATGGCTTAGCTGTTAAGTGCTTGCCTATGAAGCCTAAGGACCCCGGTTCGAGGCTCAATTCCCCAGAATCCACGTAAGCCATATGCACAAGGTGGCACATGCATCTGGAGTTCATTTGCAGTAGCTGGTGGCCCTGGTGCACCCGTTCTCTCTCTGTCTCTCTGCCTCTTTCTCTCTCTGTCTGTTGCTAATAAATAAATAAAAAATAAAAATTGTTTTAAAAAAATTAAAAGAAAATATTGACCAGACAGTGATAGGATGGGCTTGGATGGCCCCCAAGAGACCTCCTTGGCCCCAGTTTGGTACCCTCTTTCTCACACTGCCTTCCTCTCTGTCCAGAGGCCTGTTTTTTTTTTTTTTTTTTTTTTTTTTTCTCGTTTGTTTGTTTTGTTTTATTGTTTGTTTTTTTCAAGGTAGGGTCTCACTCTAGCTCAGGCTGACCTGGAATTCACTATGTAGTCTCAGGGTGGCCTCTAACTCATAGTGGTTCTCCTACCTCTGCCTCCCGAGTGCTGAGATTTAAGGTTCACGCCAGCATGCCTGACCCTAGAGGACTGTTTTAACACCAGGCAGATGTTTTCCTAATCAGTCCATCCTGTTGGGGCTTCCCAAGTTGGTCTTTTTTTTTGTAAGTACCGATAATGGAGAATGTGCAGTTACTTGTAGAAATTAGCAGAGGAAGTGTCTGTTGTTTCAAGATCATGGCCTTGCTGTTTTGGGGCCATGTGCTTTTGTATGAGAGGACAAAGCTAAGCTCTTGTGTGTTGCTGTTCAGTTTGCACAGGCAGAAGAGGGCTTCTGTCACTGGCCAGATGGTCCACCTGAGGAAGTCATTAGGTGCCTGCATACCAGTTCTTAGCATTTTTCCGAAGAGATCAATTCCTTTGCACACAATCACCCTGAAACTGCTTTAAAGGACCCCCTACCTCCAGACATCTAACAGCTAAGTAGTCTTTACATAGTTTCTATGTAGACATGTGATTGATGCTTATTAAGCTTTTTTTTTTTGGTTTTTCGAGGTAGGGTCTCATTCTGGCCCAGGCTGACCTGGAATTCACTATGTAGTCTCAGGGTGGCCTCAAACTCATGGTGATCCTCATACCTCTGCCTCCCACATGCTGGGATTAAAGGCGTGCGCCACCATGCCCAGCTTATTAAGCTTTTATTTGGTATCCAGGGATGTTGTCCAGTAGAACCAAGACAAATCATCATCTTATTTGCTTTAAAATCATAATCTTAGGCTTTGCGCCCTTTGCTGAAGGTATCTTACAGTGTTTTATAAAGAAAAATACTTTAATTTTTGCTTGTGTTCTCATGTGTATTTTATGCATGTGCACCTCATCTGCTCACCTGTGGCAAGGGTCACTCACATTGGGTGGCCTGAGTGAAACATTGAATGTTCTGCTCCATTGCTGTTCCTCCTGGTCTTTTTTTGAGCATAGTCTATTTATTTACTTAGTTTTGATTTTTCGAGGTGAGGTCTTGCTCTAGCCCCGGCTGACCTGAAATTTACTGTATACTCTCAGGGTGGCCTTGAACTCACACTTTTCTCCTACCTCTGCCTCCAGAGTGCTCAGTAAGCCATAGTCTCTTTGGGATTATAGGCATGCATGGCCACACCTAGCTGTTTACATGGGATCTGGAGATTTGAACTCAGTCTCCTGCCCCCTCAGGCCTTCATTCACAGGAAGTACACTTTACCACTGAGACATCTCTCCAGCCCAAGGAAAAAAATATTTTTAAAATTTAGGGTCAGGCAAACTTTGCTTTTTCTGGGAAACTGGATTGCTTTTTCCTCTGATAATGAGAAGGAAAACAGGTATTTTATACATACCCTTTACCACACAGTGTACCAGACTTACACATTGGGAATATTCTTTTTACATTTTCCCAGAGAAAGAAGTTGAGACACAGAGACCAGTCTGTTTGGATTTGTACTCACTTCTACCTGACTTTTCCTATACTGCACTGGATTTCTAGTTGATTGTGACTTACCTCTTCTTCTTACCTTCCTGGATGTTCAGTGCACAATATTCATCCCACATGGCAACTATATGCATCTCATAGCAGATTTATTTTTACTGTGTATCTCTTTCTTCTTATGCTCATCTGTAATTCTGTCCATCTATCTATCTATCTATCTACCTATCTCTATCTATCTATATGTTAAGTTTTTATATTTATTTATTTATTTATCTATTTATTTATTTATTTATTTTGTTTGTTTTGCGAGGTAGGGTCTCACTCTGGTCCAGGCTATTTTTATTTATTTACTTATTAGAGACAGAGAAAGGTAGAGAGAGAGGAGAGAATGGGTGCCCCAGTGCCTCCAGCCATTGCAAACAAACTCTAGACTCATGCACCACCATGTGCATCTGGCTGACATGGGTCCTGGGGAATCGAGCCTCGAACCGGGGTCCTTAGGTTTCACAGGCAAGTGCTTAACCTCTAATCCATCTCTTCAGGCCCCTACATCTATATTTTTAAAAATATTTTTCCCGGGCCGGACATGGTGGCGCACGCCTTTAATCCCAGCACTCGGGAGGCAGAGGTAGGAGGATCACCATTCGAGGCCACCCCGAGACTACATAGTTAATTCCAGGTCAGCCTGGACCAGAGTGAGACCCTACCTCGTGAAACCAAAAAAAAAAAAAAAAATAATAATAATAAATAAAAAATTTTCCCTTTATTTGCAAGAGAGAAGAGGAAGGGAGGGGAGAGGGGGAACGAGAACAGGTGTGCCAACGCCTCTTACCACTGCAAACAAATTCCAGACACATGTGCCACTTTGTGCATCTGGCTTTACATGTGTACTAGGGACTCAAACACAGGATGTCATGCTTTGCAAGCAAGTCCCTTTAACTGCTGAACCATCTCTTCAGCCCTCCCTCCACCTTTATTTTGAGGCAAGGTCTTGCTATATAGCTAGGATGAGCCTCTAACTCAAGATCCTACCTCAGTCTACCAAGAGTTAGGGTTATAGGCATGAACTATCATAGCTGGCTTCTATATAAGTAGTCACAAAAGGGTTTTGGAAAACACTAGACAGATAAGTGAATTAAATATGATAAGTAACATTCCACCTAATGCTTTTGCCAACTGGTAGTATGGTTAGAGGTGAGTCTCTACGTCACCCAGGGTGTGTGTGATAATTGAATTGGTACTGGAAGGCAGAGTTCAAAGGGGTCAGACACACTTTCTGGGTAAAGTGACCATGGTTGATTTCCTGGAAGACAGATTTATTGAAGAAAGGGTAGAGGTGTTTTTTGTTGTTGTTTGTTGTTGGAAAGATTTATTTTAGCTTATATTTTCAGAGGATTCAATCAATCATATCATGGCAAGAAGGGAAGGGTGTGGTTGAGCAGAGCACTTCACATTATGCTGGGCCAGGAAACAAAGAGGGAATGTTGTCAGAGTTTTGTTGTTTAGTCATAGTGATTATAAAGATACATAGAGCTTAGGGTCCAAAATTTATGGCAGGACTGGGGAGATGGCTTAGCAGTTAAAGATGCTTGCTTACAAAGCCTGCTGGCCTGGATCCAATACCCTACTAACCACATAAAGTCAGATCCATAAAGTAGCACATGTGTCTAGAGTTTGTTTGCAATGGCAAGAGTCCGTGGAGTCCTCAAACACACTCTCTCTCCCTCTCTTATTCTTTCACACTCAAATAAATAAATGAGCCGGGTGTGGTGGTGCATGCGTTTAATCCCAGCACTCAGGAGACAGAGGTAGGTGGATCGCTGAGTTCAAGGCTACCCTGACACTACATAGTGAATTCCAGGTCAGCCTGGGCTAGAGAGTGAGACCCTACCTTGAAAAACCAAAATGAATGCATTAATGAATGAATGAATGAATGAATGAATGAATGAAAGAAAGAAAGAAAGAAAGAAAGAAAGAAAGAAAGAGCTACCAGAGCAGGCCTGGGGTGAGGGGATTGCACCAGAATTTGAAAGAGAAGGCTGCTGAAGTCTTTTTCAAACCCTTATCTGAGAACAGTAGAGCTGGGTGGGCACCCTGTTAGGAATAAGAGGTGGAGACTAGCTGAAAGAACTGACTTGCCACACTGCCAGCCTGAAACCAAGGTCCCTAATTGCCAGTTAGTTCTCTCTCTCTCTCTCTTTTTTAAAAGTCTTCTTTCTTTAAACCTTTGAGTCTGGTGGCAGTAGCAGCTCTTAGACTGCTCCTTTTGGCTGTACAGTGGGTATAGGGATACTGATTTCTTTAGGCCCAGCCCAGCAAACCCATGATGAACCTCTACTACACCTTTATGGTGTAGACATAAACAGTGCTGTTAGGAGGGGCTGGCTGGCATTTGCTGAAATTACTCATATCTACAATTGCCCTTGCCAAAGGACAAAATAGAAGTTAACTAGCAGTCAGGATCCGGTAACAGATATATTATAAAATCCCAAGGAACAACCTTAGGGGAAAGAAAAGAACATTTAAAAATCAGTATAACAGGCTGGGTGTGGTAGTACACACCTTTAACGCAGCACTCAGGAGACCTAGGTAGGAAGCTCACTGTGAGTTTGACACCAGCCTGAGACAACATAGTGAATTCCAAATTAGCCTGAACTAGACAGAGACCCTACCAAAAAAAAAAAAAAAAAAAAAAAGCCATTGGGGCTGGAGAGATGGTTCAGTGGTTAAGGTGCTTGCTTTCAAAGCCTAACAACCCTGGATCAATTCCCTAGTACTCACATAAAGCCAGATGCACAAAGGGGCGCATGAGTCTAGAGTTCTTTGCAGTGGCTAGAGGTCTTAATTTGCCAATTCTCTCTTCTCTCTGCTTACAAATAATTAATTTTAAAAAAATCAGTATGACAGTATCCTCTCTTTGTAAAGTCCTACATGCTTTACAGAGTTTTCCCTTGAGTGGCCTACCATACCATCCCTTTTCTCTATTGTGGGGTCCAGAGGTTCAGATCAAGGATAGCATAATGATCATGTTTGGGGTGCAGCAGGGGAGGCAGGGGACGATTCTTACCTCAGAACAGAATAGCTTATCCACCCTGTTGGGTTTGGATGTGCCCTCCAGTAGCTGCAGGGGTGGGTGACCCTACAGAGTAAACTCTGCTATGGGAGTAAAATCCACCACCATGCATTATGATTACATTGATGGTCAAGTCTTGTTATTCAAGGTATTTGTTAACTAAAGTCACACTGAACACTGAATTAGCGAACACCAAACCTTTATACCTAAGGGAAATATGGAGTTAGGTTCCTGGGAGCCTCTGGTCATGACATTTTCATCATATATAACCTTATTTTATGTATGTTTCTATCAAAAGACACCTTGCTTAATATATACTATTGAGTCACTAATATTAAACTCATGACCAACTGCACTGTAACTCATGCTTGAAGGAAGCTTATCTGACTCATTTTTTCTCTGCATATCATAACCCTCTGTGGTCAGGAACGTTAGAACTTTCACACTATGAATAGGGGTATTTTAAATAACAAAATCGATTAAAAAAAAACAGAGACATGCAAAGAATGTGGTGCTAACCCAGCCACAGGAGGACACTTGTTTACAGTATTGAAGGCAGAAACAGAAGGCAGAGTACAGCCTTGTTCTACCTCAGAGGGGAACCTACACATCAGGTAGTGCACATTCGCTAGTCTGTACAAGTTTGAAAATGACCTTGAAAACACTAGGCGCCTTAATTTGAGGGTTACAAGTAAATCTAAGTGAGCACATCCCCAAATTTAGAATTCAATAGCCCTACCATCTTGTAATCCTGTGTAGCCCTGTAATGTATTCAGCCACATGAGGGCATCTTACTGTGGCTTAGCCCATGCTTGGTAAATGAAGGCAGGAGCCCAGGACAAGGTTGTCGGCAGGTTTTTGAGTTTGCTTGTTGTAGGTGCCTCCCTTCTGTAGCTTATTCCAGAAGGGCCTGCTGAACAGTACCCATCTCCCTTTCCATAGGCAAGGAAGACCTATGCTTACACACAAGGGAGTAGCAGCAACCCACTATGTTCACCAGTGAGAGAGCTGTCCCTTGAACTAGTGTTGAGGCTAGGATTTCACCTGAAGGAATGGTCTCAGCTGAAAGCTGGAACTTTCTGGGCTCCATTCCTAAAATCCTCAGTTCTTACTCCTGGATATTCACACAATAATCCTTCCAAAAATGTGTCAATGAACACCTACTAAGAGTTCGTAAGGGCTGGGAGAATGGCTTATTCAGCAAAGTGTTTGCCTCATGAAACATGAGGACCTGAAGTTGATTCCCAGTACCCATGTAAAAATGCCAGATGTAGTGGCACAGGCCTGTAATCCCAACACTGGGGAGGCAGAGACAGAAGGCTCTCTGAGGCTCATTGGCCAGCCATTCTAAGTGTAACAGGTGAGCTCCCAGCCAATGAGAAACCCTGTCTCAAAGGAGATGGGTGACATTCTTGAGAATGACACTCAAGATTCTTCTTTGGTCTCCATACACATGTGCATACACATGAACATGCACACGCATGTGCACACTAAAAAAGAGTTTACAGATTCTATAGATTACTCCTGTTCCTTCTCCCTAGAGCTCTGTAGCTCCCTTTGAGAGGTGGCTCCTGGTGAGGGGACTATATACTCTCTTTTGAGGGTGGGGGATCCACCCAGATCTTCCCCACAAGTTACTTCTTTTCCACTGTTTTCCTCCTAGGGAGGGGCCCAGGGGAGACCAGAGTCCTGTAGGAGGTAGGCTTGGGAGAGGAACAAGGACTTCTCTCTGTTTGGGTAGAAATGGGTGGCCATTCCCATTTTCTCCAATAGGGAGCAGCTTCTCTTGGCCCAGGAGCAGGGCTTTCCTTCAGATCTGGTGAGAACTTAATGCTCGAGGGGACTGGAGCACGTTTCCTCTCTTCTGCCCAGGGGCCTATAATTGCTTTCCTTGGCACTTTGTAAGAACTGACTTTTCACTTGCATTTTTTTTCATAAGAGGGAGAAAAACCAAACATTTTTTGCAATTAGACTTTTCCTCACTTGGGTAATCACACTGAAAAAAGGCATTTAAGTCTATTGAAAACCGCACATCAGTGAGGCTGGCTGGGCAGGCGGGGGGCCATTTTATCAGCAGAGCTGGCCAGACGTGCAGGAGATCCAGCGGGCTCTTGCATTAGGAAACAATGATTTCACATTTATTTGGGGTTTGCTCTTTGCAGCATATTTCAATTAGTTCGTCAGTGTTGTGCATCTGACAAGCCAAACGTTTATTGTGGTTGGACCATCTGGGAGGTGGGAGGCCCACAGCCTTCCCCATGGCAGTCAATAACTACCAGTCTAAGGAAATTTGTTTGATGTGTTTAAGAACTCAACACTAAAACACCATTAATAACAAAAGCTTCCAGAGTTCCAAAAGCACTCTCCCTTGCCCAGCCATCAATCGGGCATGTATATAACCTGAGACTTCATTTTTCCCCATGTCTGACATTTTCCAATACAGTGAAACAAAGTCCTGAAGCGGCTTATTTAATTGATCCAGAGCATGATTTGTATTAAGCCAGTGATTAAGGGACTTCATTAATTTATACTCTGGTGCCATATAGCCTGAACAATGGCTGATCAGGTAGCAAGGGATGTGTGTCACAGATTCTTGCCATTAGCATATGGCCAAGCTCCCGTCCCAGACAATGTCAGTTTGGTGATGTTTCCCAGCCTTGGGTGACTCACCAAAGCATTGTGAGTTCATGGTAATGGCTACTGACTGGTGCAATATGTCCCACATATCTTGGGTAGTAGGGTTTATAGTACCTGACTTCACTCATTGTTTCATTTCACCTTGATTCCCACCCCATCAAGTTCTCTTTCTAGAGAAATACTCTGTCTGACTTTCCAGTAGGGGACCAAGAGAGGGAAGGAATTTGGAATCAACTAACTAGGGGCTGGAGAGATGGCTTAGCAGTTAAAGCACTTGCCTGCGAAGCCTAAGGATCCAGGTTTGAGTCCCCAGCACCCAAGTAAGCCATATGCCCAACGTGGCACATGCATCTGGAGTTCATTTGCAGTGGCTGGAGGCCCTGGCATGCCTATTCTCTCTCTCTCTCCCCCCCTCTCTCTAATAAATAAAATAAAATAAAATAAAATAAAATAAAATAAAATAAAATAGAATAGAATCAACAAACAGTAGAGCCAGGAGAAACACTGGAAAAACACAAGTCCAAGTTTGACCTTTCCACAAAAAGCAATGGTTTCCCTTTTCCTTGAAACCCCTGGAGCTGACAATAGAATGAGATTGACAGTCAAGAACATGGTCACTGATCTAGAGGTTGGCTCATAAAATTTGGGATGTTTAGTTAACTCATGGTTGTCCAGGTGGCCTGGGGTGGTGGGACTGCTGCTTGAGATACTCATGCTGGTGGCATTTTGGCTGTACCCAGCCAGGTGACCTAGGATTGTGGCATCAATGCTATGGTGAGTCATGTTCCAAGAGGCTACTCGTCCCTCTCTTGGGACCATCTAAACCAGAGTCCCTGTTCATGCCCAGCTGTTGCACAGGCTTCTAGAGACTGTTGCTCATTTGTGTTGGGTCACCAGTGCCTGGCACAGTGGTTCGGTGCTGATTTTCTACCTTGTGTCCATCTGGGAGATGGAGGGAAGGGGCCCTGTCCCACTCACTCAACTTTGTACTCAACCCTGTGATGTGGGGTGCTTGACTCACAAATGCTACTGGGCCCATTGAACAGGTGATGAGATTGGCAGAGGTCACAGACAGGTTACCAGGGCTTTCCCCAGTCTTGTTTTCCAGACAGGGACCTGTGGCTCATAGAGATTCTGATTTAAGTCTCAGCATACACACAATAAGTTAACTGCTGGCCCAGACTAGGCTTAACAAAGTCCCCCATTTCTTCTTATGTGTCTGTCCATGTTTAGTTATGTTGCCATATATGACCAAATTGTGGGATTATGTTTTGTTTTGTGTTTTAATCCAGAGGTATTTCCTGATCTGGTTGTATCTGAACAGTGCAAAGACCTTTGCAGCTTGGGTTTGTGTGCATTTTTTTCCTTTCTTTCCCCAGAGGGAAAAATGAATTCCTCTTCTGTTTGTTCTGTAGCTTTTACTTTCCAAAAAGAGGCCAAAGGGCTCTGTGGACTGAGACAGGATCACATGCTTTGGGATCCCATGTATTTATGGTGTTTTGTGGCCAAATTTGGATCCTTCTGTGCAGTCCTCCAGTCACATACTACTGGAGGCCAGAGGTCAGCAACCAGGTGCAGACTGATGCTGGGTGTGGTCCTAGAGGTTCCAGGAGGTGAGTTACCTGGGAATCAGTGTCTTTTTCTGTCCTAAAGAGAGAATTGCTTTCAGAGAGTGGATAGATAGCAGTTGGCTAAGGGATCCTTATATATGGCCTTCTTTCTGCTGGAGGGCTAGAAGGTGACTTTGTAAAAAACCAGTTTCTACTGGGCTGGGGCTTGTCAAGGAGCAGAGACCATGTTCATTTAGAGCCAGGGTTCTCTGTGCCCGCCTTCCCCCCACCCACCATCCTGCTTGCTTATGTTTAGCTTCCCTGCTCTCTGCCTCACTAGAGAAAGCTCAGAAGCCACAGCCTGTCTTGTGTAGAGGTCAATGGAAAGCCAATCATGGGAGAGGAGGCAACCTCTTACTGGCTCCTGGAAATAGAAGAAACTCAAGGGTATGTGGTGCTGGGCTAAAAGAATCAGGAGGTGATATGGTAGATCCATTTTGGGAACCTTGGGCTCTGGCTTCTTGAGCAGGAACAGTTGATCTGTCTCTTCCAGAGACCCAGGAGTCATCCAGAGCAACACAACCTTCTTGGGGTTCCCTAAGGACACCTTCTTAGGGCCTCACAGACAATTTGAAGTCATATTTGAATTGTTGGTCTCCTAGTTTAGTTCCTGGCACCCAGGTATCCCAGCCAGACAAAGACAGGCCAAGTTGCTCTTGGCATTATTAGAATGACTACCCTGATTCTGAACTTGGAGGAGTTTAGTTAAATCTCTGAATGAAAGAAAACTTGAGGGCTGTGTCTAGGGGACTAGGGTAATAAGTCATAGGTGGAGAAACAGAGGTCCTTGGGCCCCGGAAAGCCACTCTAGCGTCTCAGGACTGGGCCCACCGGCTCTCTTAGGTGGTGAATTGCCAGTTTCTTCCCCAGTTTTACTGTAGTTTTTTGTTTTGTTTTTCAAGGTAGGGCTTTACTCTAGCCCAGGCTGACCTGGAATTCACTTTGTAGTCTCAGGATAGTCTTGCACTCACAGGGATCCTCTTACCTCTGCTGCTCAAGTGCTGGGATTAAAGGCGTGTGCCACCACGCCTGGCCAAATTCAGCAGTTGTGTATAATTCAGTGTCATTTAGTACAGTCTCCGTGGCATACAACCACCCTCTCTTCCTCATTTAAGAACATGTCTGTCCCTCCAAAGGGAAAACCTGTGCCTACTGGAAGTCACTCCTTCTTTACCCCCTGGCAATAATGAATGGCTTGTTTCTATAGAGTCACCTATTCTGGACACTTCCTGCAAATAGAATTACACATATGACCTTTTACATTTGACTTATTTGTCCCTCAAAATTGTATTTTCATCGCTCACCATGTTATAGTGTATGCCAGTATATGATTCCTCTTTCCTGTGATGAAATTTGTGCAATATAAAATCCATCAGTTGGACCTTTTTAAAAAATATTTTTATATTTATTTGAGAGAGAAAGAGGCAGAGAGAGAGAGAGAGAGAGAGAGAGAGAGAGAGAGAATATGGGCATGCCAGGGCCTCTAGCCACTGCAAATGAACTCCAGACCCATGAGCCACCTTGTTCATCTGGCTTACGTGGGTCCTGGGGAATCAAACAGAGGTCCTTTGTCTTTGGGCAAAAGCCTTAACCACTTAGCCATCTCTCCAGCACCCTCCTTTTTTTTTTTTTTTTTTTTTTTTTTTTTTTTTTTTTTTGAGGGAGAGCTTTACTGTAGCCTGGGCTGACCTGAAACTCACCCTGTAGTCCCAGGCTGGCCTTGAACTCCTGGCAATCCTCCTATCTCAGCCTCTTTAGTGCTCCACTTAAAGGCATGTACCACCAGACCTGGCTTAGTTTAACCTTTTTTATTTTTTTTTTGGAGAGAGACACAGAGAGAGACAGAGAGGGAGAGGAAGACAGATAGAGATGGGCGTGCTAGCAGCCTCTCAGTTACTGTAAATGAAATCCAGATGCATGTGCCACCTTGTGGTCAAGTGCAGCATTGCGCCCTTACATCACTTTGCATCTGGCTAAACGTGGGACCTGGAGATTGGAACCACTGGAGATTGGAACCGGCATTCTTACGCTTAGGAGGCAGGCACCTTAACCGCTAAGCCATCTCTCCAGCCCAGTTTAACCATTTTTTTAAAAATTCACTTATTGGGCTGGAGAGATGGCTTAGCAGTTAAGGCACTTGCCTGCAAAGCCTAAGGACCCATGTTCAACTCTCCAGGTCCCATGTGAGCTAGACGCACAAGGTGACATAAATGCGCAAGGTCACACATGTGCACAAGGTGGCATACACATTTGGAGTTTGATTGCAGTGGCTGGAGGTTCTGGCATGCCAATTCTCTTTCCCTCTCTTTCTCTCTCTCTCACTCTTGCTCTTGCTCTCACTCTCTCACATAAAAAGAAAAGGCCAGTCTGTTGGGCTTGCCTCAAAAAAAAAAAAAAGAAAAGAAAAGAAAAGAAAAAAAGAAAGTCATTTACTGCACACAAACTCCAGATGCAGATGCTACTTTGTGCATCTGGCTTTATGTGGGTTCTGGGGAATTTCTTTCTTCAACTTGTTCTTTCTTTCTTTCTTTCTTTCTTTCTTTCTTTCTTTCTTTCTCTTTCTTTCTTAATTTTTATTTATTTGCAATCAGAAAGAGAGAAGAGAGGCAGACAGAGTGAGAATGGGCACGCCATGGCCTCCAGCCACTGCAAACGATCTCCAGATGCATGTGCCCCTTGTGCATCTTGGCTTATGTGGGTCCTGGAGAATCGAACATGGATCCTTTGGCTTCACAGGCAAATGCCTTAACCGCTAAGCTATTTCTCCAGCTCCCCCCCCCCGCCCTTTTTAAAAATTTCAGTTTCACTTTTTTTTTTTTTTTGGTTTTTCGAGGTAGGGTTTCACTCTAGCCCAGGCTGACCTGGAATTCACTATGTTGTCTCAGAGTGGCCTCGAACTCTCGGCAATCCTCCTACCTCTGCCTCCCGAGTGCTGGAATTAAAGGTGTGCACCACCACGCCCGCTTCAGTTTGACTTTTTTTTTTTTTTTTTTTTTTTTGATTTTGCGAGGTAGGGTCTCACTCTGGTCCAGGCTGACCTGGAATTAACTATGTAGTCTCAGGGTGGCCTCGAACTCTCGGCGATCTTCCTACCTCTGCCTCCTGAGTGCTGGGATTAAAGGCATGCGCCACCACGCCCAGCTTAGTTTGACTATTTTTAAGCATCATGTTTAGTGGCTTTAGGTCCATTCACATGGTTGTAGAGGTATCACCACTGTCCATCTGCAGAATTTTTATCTTCCCAAGCTGAAACTCTGTCTCCAATTGAACCACTCCCCTTTACCCTGCACTAACCCCTGGTAACTATTCTACTTTCTGCTGCTATGAACTTGACTACTATGGGGACCTCATGTTAGGTAGCATCATACCATTTTTTTGGGACTGGTTTCTTTCACTTGGTATAGTGTTCTCTAGGTTGCCCACATTATATGTATGTCAGAATCTCCTTCTTTAGGGCGAGGAATCCATTGTCCAGATATACCATGTGGTAGTTTGAATAGATGGCCCCCAATATATTCAGTGTTTTATTAGTTTGTAGTTTGTATATTCATCCACCTGGCTGGAGGCAATGTCACTGGGTGAATCTTAAGGTGTGATGGTGGGTTTGAGATTTCAATCTAAAGATATGCAAAGTGTGCCTTGCTAGAGTTCCTGAGGTGTGCTGTGCTGTGTGATTTTTGGCTCTCTCTCTCTCTTTCCTGGTCCTGTAAGAGCAGGCCAGCTTTTTCTGCCATTATGGAACTTCCCTTGGATCTGTAAGCTTCAATAAATATTCCTTCGTCCATAACTGTGCCTGGTCTGGAAGTTCATCTCAGCAAACCTGAAGCTGTCTGCTACACACCACATTTAGAAAAAAAATATTTAGTGTGTATGTGAGCGTGGATGTATACATGCCACAGCATGCCTGTGGAGGTCAGAGGACAGCTTTCATGTCAACTTCATTTGAGACAGTTTCTCATTGTTCACCACTCTGAGAGCTTCCAGGAACGTAGCTTCTGCTCTTACCTGGTCTGGAGATCCAATTCAGGTACTCAATGCTGTAGAACAAGCACTTTATGCACTGAGCCATCTCCTCAGCCCACAGAGTACATTTTGTCTGGGTGTTTCTGGACAGGGAGATTTGGGCTTTGGCCGTTTCTGGATGAGAAACAGTGCCTGGACCAGGAGGACTTGGAGCCAGAGGTAGTGGCCTTTGATAATCTCCTTCCTGTGTCTGGGCTTCTGTATTTACCAGTCAGGTAACAGTCCCCCTCTGGGGATGCTGGGTGGGAAATGGACTTGGAGGGTGGCTTAGTGAACTGTGGTACCTGCACACAGGAGCAAGTCATCCTAGTTGAGTGAAAACCAGGTCTTCATCAGTCCAAACACAAGGGTTGGTGGGTCCTGTCCGCCCCACCTGGGCCTTCTAAAGGGACTCACCTGTGACTTCCACCTGCCAAAGGCTCCCTTCCTGACTGAGGTCCTGGAGCAAGGTCCAAGAGAAGGTGGCAGGCAGGTGTCCTGGCTCTCAGTGGCTTTCTGAGTGTCTATCAAGTGTCAGCAGATAAGGGTAGGGAAGGGAGGAGACATACACCCCCTGGACCTCTCCTCCTTTGGTGCTCCTGGAAATGCAGCCAAGGGTATGACATCCCGTAGCCTTCTGGGATGGCTGAGTGAGAGCAGAAAGTCAGTCTAGAATTCAGGAAGCCACCCTTGCCTTCATTATGCTAATTAGCTTTGGATGTGCCTTAGGAGAAAGTGACTTAGGAAGTCTATTATCAGCAGACCCCGTGGTGTGCATGGGGCCTGGGAAGCGGTGCTGCATTTCCACAGTCATTGACTAAAGGTGCTGAATTATTAACTCATGCCCATGGAAATGACAAGTTATATTCACCATGCTTTACATGAGCATTCTTAAGACTGTTTACAAATTAGCCATAATAACATAGTTAATAATTATAGTAGGAATAATCCATGTTAGAGAGCTCAGAAAAGGTAAGCTGATCTGAGGGTGGAGTCACATATATTGAGATTGAAACAGAAAGAAGGGGCAAGTAAAAGAGAGGAGCAAGGAGTCTCTTTCTTTAGTCCCAGATTAAATTTCTATTTATTTTTCCTAGTTTTATAAACACATTAAAAAGTCCAAAGTAAATATATACTCATGATAAGGTAAAAAGAAAAATTTAAAAACCATATATTTACGCCAGGCGTGGTGGCGCATGCCTTTAATCCCAGCACTTGGGAGGCAGAGATAGGAGGATCCCTGTGAGTTCAAGGCCACCCTGAGACTACATAGTTAATTCCAGGTCAGCCTGGGCCAGAGTGAGACCCCCACCTCAAAAAACAAAAACAAACAAACAAAAAAACCCATATATTTTAGAAATGTAAAAAAAATTAAATAAAAAAGGGCTGAGAGATGGCTTAGCAGTTAAGGCGCTTGCCTGCGAAACCTAAGGACCTATGTTCGACTCTCTACATCCCACGTTAGTCAGACACAAAGGTGAGGCAAGCACAAGGTCTCACTTGTCCACTAGGTGGTGCAAGGGTCTGGAGTTCAATTGCAGTGGCTGAGGTCCTGGCATGCCAATTCTCTCTCTCTGTCTTGCTAAAAAAAATTTTTTTTAAATGTCAACCGAGTGTGATGCCTCATGCTTATACTCACAGCACATGAGAGGCTGAAGTAGGAGATAACCATGAGTTTGAGGCCAGCCTGGGCTACAGAGCAAGTTCCAAGTCAGCCTGGATTAGAGTGAGACCCTACTTCAAACAACAACAAAGTATCTGTCAGTAGATGAAGAAAGTATTGTATAGCCACAGGATGGAATACTATTCAGCCTTTAAAAAGCATATATTGGGGCTGGACAGATGGCTTAGTGGTTAAGGTGCTTTGCCTGCAAAGCCAAAGGACCCCTGTTTGATTCCCTGGTACCTACATAAAGCCAGATGTACAAGGTGGCATATGCATCTGGAGTTGATTTGCTGTCGCTAGAGGCCTTTCTGTCTCTATCTGCCCCCCCTCAAATAAATAAAATACTTGAAAAGCATAAATTCTGCTAAATGCAACAACATGAACGGATCTTGAGGTCATTATGCTGAATGACAAAGAGGTACTACATGATTCCATTTGGTCAGAGTACTTCAACTCAGTGGCTGCAGGGGACGAGAAGGAGTGCAGAGGTATAAATAGTCAGAGTTTCAGTCAGCTCTAGAGAGCAACTGTGCAACATGGGGCCTGCCGTTAGTAATGCTAGGTCACTCACTTAAAACCCCAAGAGGTCTGGTTTCATGAGAAGTATTCTTTGTTATTCTTTTAAAAAATATTTTATTTATTTATTAGAGAGAGAGGGAGGAAGAGGCAGAGAGAAAGAGAGACTGGGCGTGCCAGGGCCTCTAGCCACTGCAAGTGAACTCCAGATTCATGCGCCCCCTTGTGCTTACGTGGGTCTTGGGGAATCAAACCTGGGTCCTTATGCTTCACAGGCAATTACCTTAACCGCTAAGCCATTTCCCCAGCCCTCATGAGAAGTATTCTTGCCATAATGTTTTCTTTCAATCATTTAAAAAAGGCTCTAAATAATTATGCAGTTTTAATATACCTAAAATGAAAAGTCATGTTTTCCAGTTAGTAGCCTTTTTGTTTTGTTTTGTTTTGTTTTGTTTTTTGAGATAGGTTCTCACTCTAGCCCAAGCTGACCTGGAATTCACTATGTAGTCTCAGAGTGGCCTCAAACTCATGGTGATCCTCCTACCTCTGCCTCCCGAGTGCTGGGATTAAAGGCAATTTTGCACCACCATGCCCAGCTTAGCCTTTTAAAAAAGTTTTTATTTATTTATTTTCAAGGACAGGGAGAGAGAAAGGGAGTGAGAAAGTGCCAAGGCCTCTAGCTGCTTCAAACAAACTCCCAATGCACATGTCACTTTGTGCATCTGGCTTATGTGGGTTCTGGGGAATTGAACCTGGGTTAAGTTTTTTTTTTTTTTTTTTTTTTTTTTGGTTTTTCAAGGTAGGGTCTCACTCTAGTCCAGGCTGACCTGGAATTAACTATGTAGTCTCAGGGTGGCCTCGAACTCTCGGCGATCCTCCTACCTCTGCCTCCCGAGTGCTGGGATTAAAGGCGTGTGCCACCATGCCCTGCCCGGTTCTTAAGTTTTATAGGCAAGCACCTTAACCACTAAGCCATCTTTTCAGCCCACTGTTTTTCTTTTTTTAACTTTTCCTTCCCCATGGTGTTGGCGAGGCAAGTGCTCTACACTGAGCTGTGCTTCTAGCCCTGTTTGTTTTTAATAGTTGTTTTGTGTCTCTATGTGTGTTTATTTGTGTATGGGCATGTATGTGCCATAGCATGAAAGAAGTCGGGATGACCCCAGGGTGTTGATCTTCTCCTTTTATCTTCTTTGAGACAGAGTCTCTCTGGTTGTATCACCACTGTGTGCGCCAGACTAGCTGGCCTGTGAATTTCTGTTTTCTTCCAGGTCTATATCCCATTGCCATAGGCACATTGGAATCACAGATGTATGTGCCATTTTATATCTGGCTTTACCTGGGTGCTGGGAAGAATTGAATTCAGGTTGGCAGGTTTGCAAGCAAGTGCCTTTAAACTGTTGAGCCATTTTCCCAGGCCTTTTTTAAAAATTATCTTTTTATTTATTTACCTTAGTGTGTGTTTAGTATGCATGGTATATGTATGTGTCATGTGGTGTATGTACATATGTGTGAAAATGCATATGCCCATGCACACATATGCAGAGGCCAGAGGAGGATGTGGGTGTCCTCTGTCACTCTTCTACTTATATTCATGAAACAGAGTCTCACCAAACCTGGAGCTCCACTAGAGAGTGCAATCCTTTTGTTTCTATGTTTTTTTTTAAAAATCTTTTCTTGGTTTTTTTTTTTTATTCTTTACCTGGGTGCTGGGAAGAATTGAATTCAGGTTGGCAGGTTTGCAAGCAAGGTGTTTTCCCAGGCCTTTTTAAAAATTATCTTTTTCTTGTGTTTTTTTTGGTATATTTTTTTTGTATTACATATGTGTGAAAATGCATATGCCCATGCACACATATGCAGAGGCCAGAGGAGGATGTGGGTGTCCTCTGTCACTCTTCTACTTATATTCATGAAACAGAGTCTCACCAAACCTGGAGCTCCCTATTTTTCAGTTAGACTGACTGACTAGAGAGTCCCAGCAATCCTTCTGTTTCTATACCCACTCAGTGCTGGGTTACAGGTATGCACGGCTATGCTTGCCTTTTTTAAAAAATCTTTTTCTTGGTTTTTTTTTTTTTTTTTTTTTTTTTCGAGGTAGGTCTCACTCTAGCCCAGGCTGACCTAGAATTCACTATGTAGTCTCAGGGTGGCCTTGAACTCACGGTGATCCTCCTACCTCTGCCTCCCGAGTGCTGGGATTAAAGGCGTGCGCCACCACACCTGGCTTGTTATTTATTTTTTAATTTTTAAATTTTTTTTTTTGGTTTTTCGAGGTAGGGTCTCACTGTGGCTCAGGCTGACCTGGAAGTAACTGTGTAGTCTCAGGGTGGCCTTGAACTCACGGTGATCCTCCTACCTCTGCCTCCCGAGTGCTGGGATGAAAGGCGTGCGCCACCACGCCCGGCGCTGGCTTGTTATTTTTATTTATTAGAGACAGATATGCGCCACCATGTGCATCCAGCTTACATGGGACCTGGAGGATCAAACCTGGGTCCTTAGGCTTTGCAGGCAAGTGCCTTAACCACTAAGCTATCTCTCCAGCCCTGTTTACCTTTTTTTTTTTAAACATGTGCTGGGGACCAAATTCAAATCTTCATGCTTAGGCAACAAGTGCTCTTATACAGGAAGCTATCTTCCTAGCCCTATTGTCTTCCTTCCCTTCCCCTTTTCTCTACCCTTTCCTTCCCTCCTTCTTTCCCTCCCTTCTTTCCTTCCTTCTCTCTCTCTTTTTCTTTTCCTTTTTCCTTTTTTTTTGATATTTTTCAGGGCAGTGTCTCACTCTACCCCAAGCTGTCCTGGAACTTACTCTGTAGCCCGAGGCTGGCTTTGAACTCACCAGGATCCTCCTAACTTAGCCTCCCTCAGTTCTGGGACTAAAGGTGTGCACCACCATGCCAGGCTTCTTTTTGTTTTCTTTTTTGAGGTAGGGTATTACAGAATCCAAACTGGTCTCAAATGTATAATGTTGCCAAGGATGGCCTTGGAACTTTTTTTTTGTTTTTTCAAGATAGGGTCTTTCTCTAGCCCAGACTGACCTGGAATTTACTATGTAGTCTCAGGGTGGCCTCGAACTCATGGTGATCCTCCTGCCTCTGCCTCTCCAGTGCTGGGGTTAAAGGCATGTGCCACCACACCTGGCTGGCCTTGGAAGTTTTGATCTTCTTGCTTCCATTTCTCTCCTGAGTGCTAGGCACCACATGTCCAGCCCGTTTTTTTTTTTTTTTTTTTTTTTTTTAGTTTATTTGAGAAAGAGAGAGAGAGAGAGAGAGGGAGAGAGAGGCAAATAGACAGCAAATGGGCTTGGCAGGTGGCCTTACAGGTATGTTCTTTTTTTAAAAAATATTTTATATATTTATTTATTTAAGAGAGAGAGATACAGAAATAGGCAGGTAGAGAGAGAGATAGAGAGAATGGGTGCACCAGGGCCTCCAGCCACTGCAAATGAACTCCAGATGCATGCACCCCCTTGTACATCTGGCTTACGTGGGTCCTGGAGAATCGAGCCTCGAACCGGGGTCCTTAGATTTCACAGGCAAGCGTTTAACCACTAAGCCATCTCTCTAGCCCAGGTATGTTCTTTTTACCAGGAAGGGTTCTGTGCTCATTCTGGGCATTTGCTTGACCTCTGCTGTGGGGTCTCCTGAGCCCAGCTGAACCAGGTGTGTGGGGCAGTGCTGGCTATGTGGGCATGTCCAGAATATACACAGTTGGTGCTATATAAAGCTGCTTCCTATAGGAATGTCTGTTCACAGTTAAGGATCCAGGCTAACTCACCGTCACAATACCACCCAGCACAGCTGAATCAGTCCTATAAGGTCTATATAATATCTCATGCTTCTTAGGATATTTGCTCTATGCCAGATTCTCACTACATTACACAGCAACACTTCATACAAAAGAGAAAGCTGAAGCCCAGATGGGGAAGGCAGGGTCCTCAAGGTCCCATGGCTCCTGGACTCAGATCCAGGCTGATTGGCTCTGAACTCTGTGCTAACCCAATGCTTTTAATAGTTTACCATCCACTGGACCCATTTTGAGATTGAATAGTCTGGGTGTTATTTGTTGGGTAGCCTTCTGGGCTTCCATTGTGGGTTCTGTGCATTGTGTGAACTCTGTTTGTTAAAGGGAAGTCTGCCCCAGCACACACAGATGAGAAAGGGGCACTTCTCAATATCAAGACTGAGTAATAATAACATGAGACCTTCTGGGGCAGGCCACACACAGCTCATATACCAAGGACCTTGGGTGAGCATAGATAGTCCTGGGCATGCTGTCCCCCTTTTTATGGCTCAAGGGCCTTTCTTTTTGCTGAGGTCTCTGCCCTTGAGCTTTTTAGAGTTCCACACAGCTGTAGCTATAGCTGGATAGCTGGGGCTTTCAGCAGGTAGAGGGTCTATTTTTAGCTCCACTGCTTATGTCATTCTGTCACTATGGAGATACTGGGCTAGTGGCCCATAGGCTGAATGCTTCTCCTGGCAGTGAGGAAAGGGGGTCCTGCTTCTTAACTTGGACCTCTCAGTCAGAACCTTGGTCAGTGGGAACATGTGTGAGCATGCCTATAAGGGAGAGACAGAGCCACAGAGACAAGGACAGAGCTATGGAAGCAGGGAAGTTGGTCCTGTTGCTGCTGCTGAGGTGACTAGAGTGTGGCCCTCTATGTGGACAATGCCCATAGCTGTCTCATACTTTAGACTGGACTAGGAGTCTGCTGTATAGTCTTGGGCAGGAATACTTCACCTCTCTAAGCTCTCATGTCCTTACCAGGTAAGCTGGGAAGTAATTCCTGCCCTGACTACTTCTCTGGATCTGACAACACAATTGATTGGAGCAACTGAGTTTACAATTTGTATGTATGTGTATATGTGCATCCAGTAATAACTATGTTCCTAAGGATGTACTCAGGAGAGCATCAGTCAGGCATGTTCAACCTTTGGCAATGGGCCACATGTTTCCCAGGACAGCTATGAATGTGTGCAACACATTTGGAGATGACAATGTCATGTCATAGTGTCTAAAGGCTGGGCACCCTGAGGATCTCCCCCCACTCCTTACTTTTCTACTTTTCTTTCATTTTGCCTTCTCTATTTGAAGGCACAGAAAGAAAATTGAAGCACAAAATATTCTAGTCCTTTTCATATCTTTCCATAAAAAATATATCAAGGGAGCCCAGTGTAGAGGCACATACCTTTAAGACCATCATCAAGAGGTTGAGATGGGATTGCTATGAGTTTGAGGTCAGCCTGAGGCTATAGAGTAGGTCAGTATGGGCTAGAGTGAGACCCAACCTTGAAAAAAAAAAAAGGAAAGGAAAGGGAAGGGAAGGAAAGGAAGGAAGGGAAGGGAAGGGAAGGGAAGGGAAGGAAGGGAAGGGAAGGAAGGGAAGGAAGGAAGGAAGGAAGGAAGGAAGGAAGGAAGGAAGGAAGGAAGGAAGGAAGGAAGGAAGGAAGGAAGGAAGGAAGGAAGGAAGGAAGGAAAGCTATAGTAAGGAGAGTGAAACAGCCCCATCCCACTATCTGTATGTCATTCCATAGAGTTAATAAAAAAAGACTTGTCATATCCCCACCTCCAGGGTATATATCACTTAACCATATGAGTTTCTTTCCCACAGTGGTCATAACTGAGGCTCAGAGAGGTTAAAGTAGTATTTATATGGAGTCACACAGCCAGTGAGCCCCAGAGCTGGAACTGGAATCACATCCTCCTTATTATATACCAGTATTCATTCTTTCAATTGTCATGTTGAATGGCAGGCTCAAAGTGGACATATCATAGCATTTGGTCATGGAGTCCCATCTGGGGCTCCTGTGGGATTTGCCTCTTCCCTCTGTTCAAATTCTTAGGTGTGTCTGTTATTCAAACACTTAAAAATAAAATATCAAGTGTTGGAGAGGGTATGGAGCCATTGGGAACCTCATGTGTTGCTGGTGGGAATGTAAATTGCTGTAGTTGCTGTGAAGCAGTCCAGTAGGTCTTTAGATAGTGAACTGCACAATCACCATATAGCCTAGCAATTCTATGCCTATGTCTACACCCCAGAGGACTGGAAGCAGGAACTGAAGCAGACACTTGTTCACCCATGTTCATAGCAGCACCATGTGCAGTAGCCAAAAGGTGGGACATCCCAAGATTATACCAACAGATGAACAGATAAACAGAATGTGGTCCACATGCAATGGAGTATTTAGCTGTAAGAGGAATGGAACACTCACCCATGTTCCCCCACAAGTAGACCTTGGAAGCATGCCATGAAATGAAAGAAGTCACACAAGATTAATGAATATGATGCCACTTGTCAGTAGAGACAGAAAGTAGAATAGTGGTTATTGGGGTGGGTGGAAGGGAGGTGGAAGCTGGAAGTGGTAGTGATGATTGCACAATTATGTGACTATGATTGCACAATTATGTGACTATACTTAAAGAAAGGAAGAAAGAGAAGGAAGGGAAGAAAAAAAACAAATCGAAATCTCAGGCTTATAGGCTTGCTTATGGATACTCTACATTCAGTAGCTTGCTGTGCAGTTATGGAGACATGAGGACAGGTGTCCACACCTGCAGCCTGGCCAAGACCTCCCACACAGCATAGCAAGAGCTCAGGAGGGTGTTCGTGACAGTTAACAGCCTCACACATGTGTGAAGGACATCTGCTTCTGTGGAGTACTTCTGCACCTGGGCATGTCCTTTTATGGCTTGTGCTTGCTCACAGCGAGTGGAAAGATAAATACCTTTTAAAAGAGACAGCTGCCTGAGGCCCCGAGTCCCCAACTGCAGAACAGGTAGGGGATAACACTGCTGGTGGGTACAGGATGCTGGCTGGGGCATCAAGAGTGGGTGATGCAGTCAGCTTGAGGACCTTGCTATAGACTTGCTGGAGGACTTTGAGCTTGTCCTGTGCTCTCAGACTTTTGTGTCCTCTCCTACCTCTGGCTGGGCCTGAGGCTTAGATGAGAAATTATGAGAGTGTCCAGCACTGAGCCTAAACCTCCCAAGCTTGACAGTGTGTATATTCCTCCCTGGCTCTGGTCCAGGCTACCGTTCCTTCCAGCAAGGGAGCATAGTCAACTGAAGCTGCTTCTCCTATCAGTACCTCAAGTGGGGTACACATTAACTGTGGCAGAGGAAGGAATGCCACGTGGACCCACATTCTCTTTCTGCTTTGTGCAGCCCCTGCTGGCCAAGTGCAAAGCGGCTCTCATGTGTCTGTTAGTGCCCCAGGGCCATCATAGCAAAGTGGCACCAACTGGGTGACTTCCAATGCCTAGAATTTATTCTCTCACAGCCAGAAGTCCAAATGTTTGATGAGCTAGCTCCTTCTAGAATCTTTAAGAGAGAATCTGGCCCCAGCTTTCCTCCTAGTGGATGCTGATGGCTAGCAGTCGTTCCTTGGAATTCCTGGATTTGCAGGTGCATGCCTCCTCCCTTTGTTTTGTCATTAGATGGCTGGCTCCTTCTGTGTCTCTTTAATATTTTTATCTATTTATTTTTCTTTTTTAACATTGTATTTTATTTTTTATTTATTTGACAGAGAGAGAGGGAGAGAGAGAATGGGTGTGCCAGGACCTCCAGCCACTGCAAACAAACTCCAGACACTTGTGCCCCCTTGTGCACCTGGCTATCGTGGGCCCTGGGGAATTGAACCTGCATCCTTTGGCCTTGCAGGCAAACACCTTAACCACTAAGCCATCCCTCCAGCTGCTATTTATTTATTTATTTATTTTTGAGAGAGAGAGAGAATGAGTGGGCATTCCAGGGCCTCCTGGGGCTGCAAACAAACTCCAGATGCATACACTACCATGTGCATCAGGCTTACGTGGGTTTTGGGGAATCAAACCTGGGCCCTTTGGCTTTGTAGGCAAGTGCCTTAACCACTAAGCTATCTCTCCAGTCCCCCTTCTGTGGTCTCTTAATTCTTTTTTTTATTTTTTTATTTTTTATTTTTATTTATTTGAGAACAACAGACAGACAGGGAGAGAAAGAGGCAGAGAGAGAGAGAGAGAATGGGTGCACCAGGACCTCTAGCCACTGCAAATGAACTCCAGATGCATGCGCCACCTTGTGCATCTGGCTTACGTGGGTAGTGGGGAGTCGAGCCTCGAACCAGGGTCCTTAGGCTTCACAGGCCAGTGTTTAGCCCCTAAGCCATCTCTCCAGCCCCTCTTAATTCTTATAAGGATGAAATCCAGTTACACTTGATTAAGACCCCTCCCTACTCTACTGTGACCTCACCTTAGCTAATTACATCTTAAAAAATTTTTTTAATTATTATTTTATTTATTTTTGAAGAGAGACACAGAGAGAAACAGATAGAGAGGAAGACAAATAGAGATGGGCACGCCAGCAGCCTCTCAGCTGCTATGAACGAAATCCAGATGTGTGCACCCCCTTGTGGGCAAGTATGGCATTGCGCCCTTGCATCACTTTGCATCTGGCTAAACCTGAAACCTGGAGATTGGAACCACTGGAGATTGGAACCAGCGTTCTTTTTTTTTTTTTTTTTGGTTTTTTGAGGTAGGGTCTCACTCTGGCCCAGGCTGACCTGGAATTAACTATGTAGTCTCAGGGTGGCCTTGAACTCATGGCGATCCTCCTACCTCTGCCTCCTGAGTGCTGGGATTAAAGGCGTGCGCCACCACGCCCGGGTGGAACCAGCGTTCTTAGACTTAGCGGGCAGGCGCCTTAACCGCTAAGCCATCTCTCCAGCCCAGCTAATTACATCTTTAAGCAAGTGCCTTTAACCACTGAACCATCTCTCCAGCTCCCAAATTATGTCTTCAAAGATCCCCATGTCCAAAGCAAAGTTTTTGGGAAGGACATGAACTTGAGCGGTATTGCTTAACCTAACATAGCCTCCATACTTATTGGATGAATCAGTTAATAAGTGTGAAAAGTCACTCTTGTGTGTCTGCTCAGTGTGCTGACATGGAAGGTAGGGGTGTCTCTATTGACTTGGGTCAGTGATGAGGTAGCTTTTGGATCTCCCCTTTCCTTTTCAGGCCCCTCCTACTTCTGGCCACTGTCCTGAGTCTAGCACAATGTTTGCCCCCCCTCCAGACTCAGTCCTTTCCTAGGTAGGATTTATTACAGGAAAGTCATAATACACAAGGTGTTCTCCTTTTTGCCCATAATCTCAGAGCCTTGCTTGTTTCTTTTCCCTTCATCTTGGAGCCAAGAACGAGGTAGGAACTGGGCTTGGTGACACATTCCTTTAATCATAGCACTCGACAGGCTGAGGTAGGAGGATTGTTGGGAGTTCAAGGCCAGCCTGGGGCTACAGAGTGAGTTCCAAGTCACCCTGGCCTAGAGTGAGACCTTACCTTAGAAAGAAAAGAAAAAAAAAGAAAAGAAGCCGGGCGTGGTGGTGCACGCCTTTAATCCCAGTGCTGGGGAGGCAGAGGTAGGAGATCACCGTGAGTTCAAGGCCACCCTGAGTAAATTCCAGGTCAGCCTGGACCAGAGTGAGACCCTACATCGAAAAACCAAAAAGAAAAGAAAAGAAAAGAAAAGAAAAGAAAAGAAAAGAAAAGAAAAGAAAAAAGGAGGAAGGGATGGGCAAATCAGTTCCTTCTTATAATAGCAGCCTCAGTCTGAAAATGAAGTAGTCTGAACTGAGCATCTTCCAAGGTCCATTCACTCTATAATTATTTGTACTGTTTTACAGCTGAGTTTACAGCTGAGAAAATTCAGACAAGAAGTATGCCTTGGGGCCCCATATAAGACTGGGCTCCAATCCAGAGGCAGTCATTCCCACTTCCATCCCTTAATACTCTTTGCCACCTCCTACAGGAAGGTTTTGGTGATTAGCTTCACTCATGTGTGAGGTTCTTACTGTGCCATGTATGTGACACATCACTTCACAGGTACTAGCCTATTGTGCTCATGGTGTTCAGGCATGTGCATATTGGTGTATGGCTTTTCCTATGTTCCTTTTCCCTCCCTATTTTCTGTAGACAGGAGTTCTTTATATTTTATTTATTTATTTATTTTTAATATTTGTATTTATTTATTTGCAAGTGGAGAGAAAGTGAGAAAGTATGGGCATGCCAGGGCCTTTTGCCACTGCAAAAGAACTCCAAACGTATGCGCCACTTTGTGCATAATGGCTTTACATGAGTACTAGGGAATCAAACTGGGCCATCAGGCTTTGCAAGCAAGCACTCTAACTGCTGAGCTATCTTTAGCTGTCCTTTTTTAAATTTGCATATGTGTGTATGCATGTACACATACCAGGGTCTGCCAACAAACACCTGTCCAGCTTTCTGTGGATGACTGGGGACTTGAACCCTGGGGAAGGCAGACTTTGTAAGCAGGCACCTTTAACTGCTAAGCCATCTCTCCAGCCCCTCCCCCCACAGGAGCTCTTTGTCTCTCTGAATATCTCTTGTGTTTTCTGTGTAAGACACCCAGCCCAGGGCTCTTTACAGTAGGCTGTGGACCCACCTCAAAAACACAAGCAGGGGGCTAGAGAGATGGGTTAGTGGTTAAACGCTTGCCTGTGAAGCCTAAGGACCTGGTTTGAGGTTTGATTCTCCAGGACCCACGTAAGCCAGATGCACAAGGGGGTGCATGCATCTGGAGTTCATTTGCAGTGGCTGGAGGCCCTGGTACACCCATTCTCTCTCTACCTGCCTATTTCTGTATCTCTCTCTCTCAAATAAAAAAAATAAATAAAACACAAACAGATGATTAGATATTAGGAAAGCTACTAAAAGAAAAAAGGGGGGACAGGAAACAAAACAATGAAGATGATTTGGATAACTGCCAGAAAGGCATTTGAGAAAGTTCAGTGTGTACTCTTTTTAAAAACATAGAAACTGAGGGATGGATGGAGATCTCTACATGATAACATGACCAGTCAATGCTGACTTGGCCCTCATTAGCTGAACACTTAGTAGAATATTCCAAAGTGTGCCTGAGGAACATACTGCTCCTGAGCATCAAATTATATCAAGACAAGGTCCTAGGGTCAAATACATCTAGAAGGGTATTGTCTTAAATGTCCATGGCAAGACAAGCATACCCCTTTTATTTTTCTAAATTCAGACAAAGGTTGGGACAGAGAGGTGGACATAGCTCTTAGAAAAGAGGCTTCTAAAATTACTTAAAAGTTAATGTTTTGAAAAAAAAAAAAGCTAACATTTTGGGGCTGGAGAGATGGCTCAGTGGTTAAGGCACTTGCTTGCAAAGTCTGACAGCCTGGTTTGATTCCTCAGTACCCACATAAAACCAGATACACAAAGGGGCATGTGCATCTGGAGTTTGCAGCAGCAAGAGGCCCTGGTGTGCCCATTCTCTCTCTCTTTCTCTCTCTCTCTCTCTGACTCTGTCTCTCTCTGTTTGCAAATAAATAAATATTTTTAAAAGTTAATGTTTTGAGTGTATACAGTGGTTGTCTTAGGTTTGTAAAGCAGAAATTGATGGCAAGTATAGCAGTACAAAAATACAGTGGCCAGGGCTAGAGGGATGGCTTAGTGGTTTAGGCGTTTCCTGCAAAGCCAAAGACCCAGGCTTGATTCCCCAGGACCCACATAAGCCAAATGCACAAGGGGGGCATGCATCTGGAGTTCGTTTGCAGTGGCTGGAGGCCCTGGCACGCCCATTCTCTCTCTCTCCTCCTGTCAAATAAATAAATAAGTAAATAGATAAACAAACAAACAAACAAACAAACAAATAAATAAATAAATAAATAAAAATACATGGGACAGATGCAGAAAAAGTAAGCAGCCACCCATGTGTCAGCAGAAATTGGCTGGTGAATTTGACAGAAAGGTGACTTCTGACACCTGTTTGCTTGAGTGTCAGCAGCTGGTGGCTGCAATTTTTTTTTTTTTTTTTTTTGAGGTAGGGTATCACTCTATCCCAGGCTGACCTGGAATTCACTATATAATAATCTCAGGGTGGCCTCAAACTCGCAATGATAGTCCTACCTCTGCCTCCCGAGTGCTGCAATTATCTAGTTGAGTGAACCCCCCCCAGGCATTTCAGTCAGCTGCTGCACCCCTCACACCTCCCTGGGATCCAGAATCCCAGGACAGGGTGTAATGCAGAGGGATAAGTTTCCTAGAATGTTCCAGAAATATTTGTGCACCATTAAGTGGTCATTACAGAAACCAGATATTCATTCTTTTGGTCTTGGAGGATGAATGCAACTCCAGGAAACCATTCTCCATAGAGTTTTCCAGAGAATGGGGTGTCTCAGAATGTCCCTTTAGCTTTGTGGTCCCTGCCCTGGCATGCCGAAGGCTGCTGTATAGAGTGAGAAGGAGGGCAGGGCTTCTGGGAGACCTAGGTAAGAAGAATAGGGTTTTTGGAAATAAATCGTTAACTCGTTTGTTTGTTTTTTTGTTTTTGTTTTTCAAGGTAGGGTCTCGCTCTAGCCCAGGCTGACCTGGAATTCACTATGTAGTCTCAGGCTGGACACAAACTCATGGCGATCCTCCTACCTCTGCCTCCCAAGTGCTGGGATTAATGGGATTAAAGGGGTGGGCCACCACGCCCGGCTATTATTAACTCTTGATAGAAACCAGAGCTCAGCCACTACCACAGAATCACCCTCACAATCACATTTCTTTAATTGTTATCCTGAGCTTTCCCAAAGGCAGTTTTGGCCTGTCTTTCAATCATTAGGGACTCATGTAAGTGACGGGGGCTATTGTAAGGGTAGATGAAGTTCCCACGTCATGGACCAAGTTGATGGATGTGCATTTGCCGTGGGTCTCTGACAGCCTATTGGATGGGACTCCATACTTCCTTTTGGAATGGTCTCCCCTCTTCCCTACTTCTTTTTCTTGGTTTCTATTTCACTAATTTGTGCCCTAATCTTTATTATTTCTTCCCATCTACTGATTTTTGGTTTGCCTTGTTCTTCGTTTTCCAAGGCCTTAAGGTGAAGCATTAAATTGTTTACTTATGGGCCAGGCTTGGTGGTGTGCTCCTTTAATCCCAGCACTTGGGAGACAGAGGTAGGAGGATTTTGACACAAGTTCAAGGCCATCCTGAGACTACATAGTGAATTCCAGGTCAGCCTGAGCTAGAGCATGTCCCTACCTCAAAAAAATTATTTACTTATGACCTTTCTAATTTCTTTTTTTTTTTTTTTTTTTTTTTTTAGAGGTAGGGTCTTGCTCTAGCCCAGGCTAACCTGGGACTCACTATGAGGTTTCAGGCTGGCTTTGAACTCACAGTAATCTTCCTTACCACTGCCTGCTGAGTGCTGGAATTCAAGGTGTGCCCATGCCGGCCTCTAATTCTCTAACTTCTTCCTTTCCTTTCCTTTCCTTTCCTTTCCTTTCCTTTCCTTTCCTTTCCTTTCCTTTCCTTTCCTTTCCCTTTCTCCCTTTCTCCCCTTCTCCCCTTCTCCCCTTCTCCCCTTCTCCCCTTCTCCCCTTCTCCCCTTCTCCCCTTCTCCCCTTCTCCCCTTCTCCCCTTCTCCCTTTCTCTCTCTCTTTCTTTCTTTCTTTTTGTTTTGTTTTTTTTGAGGTAGGGTCTCGCTCTAGTTCAGGCTGACCTGGAATTCACTATGTAGTCTCAGGGTGGCGTTGAACTTTTGGTGATCCTCCTACCTCTGTTTCTGGAGTGCTGGGATTAAAGGCATGCACCACCAAGCCTGGCTTTTTTTTTCTTTAAAAAATAATTTATTTATTTATTTGAGAGAGAAATACTCATGGAGAGAGAGAGAGATAATGGGTGCTCCAGGGCTTCCAGCCATTGCAAACGAACTCCAGATGTGTGCACCCCCTTGTGCATCTGGCTTATGTGAGTCCTGGGGAATCAAACCTGGGTTCTTTGGCTTTGCAGGCAAGCACTTTAATAGCTAAGCCATCTCTCCAGCCCTTATTTATTTATTTATTTATTTATTTATTTATTTATTTTGGTTTTTCAAGGTAGGGTCTCACTCTAGCTCAGGCTGACCTGGAATTCACTATGTAGTCTCAAGGTGGCCTCGAACTCACGGCAGTCCTCCTACCTCTGCCCCGCCCCCCAGTGCTGGGATTAAAGGCGTGCGCCACCACGCCCGGCCTAATTTCTTAATATACACACTTAAAGCTATAAATTCCCCTCTTAGGACTGCCTTCATTGTGTCCCAAAGGTTTTGGTATGCTGTGTTCTCATTATCATTTGATTCTATGAATTTTTTGATTTCCTTCTTGATTACTTCATTGACCCATTCATCATTTAGTAGTATATTATTTAGTGTCCATTATTTTGTGTATGCTGTATAGCTTTTCTTGCTGTTTATTTGTAGTTTAATTCCATTGTGATCAGATAGAGTGCAAGAAATTATTTCAATTTTCCTGTATTTAAGATTTGCTTTGTATCCTAATATATGGTTTGTTTAAGAGAATGTTCCAAGTGCTGCTGAAAAGAATGTGTATTCTATAGCATTTGGATGGGATGTCCTTGCTTCTTTTTCTTTGTTTTTTATTACTTTTCATTTTCTGCTGTATTTCAACAAAAGATGCTTGTATGCCACCTGAGGGTGCCTGGTGTGACTTCCCCAGACTGAAGTCCTTGTCTGTATGCCACTTGAGGTTGAATGGTGTGATGCTTGTATGCCATCCAAAGGTGCCTGGTGTGATTTTTCTCAGACTGAAGTTCTTGTTTGTATGCCACCCAAGGGTGCCTGTTTTAATGTCTGTATACCACTCGAGGGTGACTGGTGTGATGTATGTCACTGGAGAGAGAGAGAAAGTGGGTGAACACACTAGGGCCTCCTGCCACTGCAAACCAACTCCAGACACATGCACGACTTTGTGCATCTGGCTTTACATGGGTACTGGGGAATCGAACCCAGGCCATCAGGTTTTGCAATCAAGTGCCTTTAACCGCTGAGCTCTTTTTTTCCCTCTAGATTGACTTTCACTCTAGCCTAGGGTTACCTGGAATTCATTATGTACTCTCAGGGTGGCCTTGAACTCACAGCAATCCTCCTACCTCTGCCTCCTGACTGCTGGGATTACAGGCATGTGCCACCATGCCCAGCAACCACTGAGCTCTTACAAAGCCTGCTGGCCTGGGTTCGATTCCCCAGTACCCACATAAAACCTGATGCACAAAGTGGCGTATATGTCTGGAGTTTTTTGTATGCATTATCAGGAGGCCCTGGTGCAACCTTTTTCTTTCCTCTCTCAAATAAACAAACAAACAAACAAACAAACAAATAAATAAATAGTGTTTCTTAACTAAGATACATTTTTTAAAATCACTGGGATAAATAATACATTTTGTACTTGACACCAAATTAAAAAGTGTCCACAAGCAAATGCCAAACTTCCTGCCTCCCTTGTCTCAGTGTCTTAGTTTTCCTTTTCAGAGATGATAGGTGCTAATTGTGTGTGTGTGTGTGTTCTTTTCAAGATATTTCCTGCATATATGAATATATTTCTTTAAAAATTGCCAACAGCTGCCTACTGTCATGTGCTACTTTTTTGAAGTTAATATAAATTGTGGAGGGACCTCCGGTTGCTCTGTTTACCACACCTGGTTATTCAAGTGATAGTTTTGTGTTTTGGTGTTGTGCCCATGGACCTCTATTTGTTACCAGTTCCCTGATGGGGGGATGAATGTTAGGGAGCCTTAGGTGGTACTTAGAGATGAGAAGCAAGGGTGCTACAACCTGGGTGCTGGCACAGGCAGGCTCTCATGCAAATACTCTTTTGTACCTGCAGAACACAGGTCCACTTATGGTGAGTGAGCTAAAGGCAGTGCTTTTTAAAGAAAAATATATTTTATTTATTTGAGAGAAAGTGGCGGAAGGGAGGGAGAGAATGAGTGTGCCAGGGCTTCTAGCCATTGCAAACAAACTCCAGATTCATACACCCCCTTGTGCATATGGTTTATGTGGGTCCTAGAGAATCGAACCGGGATCCTTTGGCTTTGCAGGCAAACACCTTAACAACTAAGCCATATCTCCAGTCCTGAGGCAGTGCTTTTTAACCTCAAAACCCCAAACAAGGAAGAGCTGTTAAGTAAATCGAAAATCAAGTACTAGGTTAAGAGTTCTTCCACCTTGGAGGGCAGGCCTCAGCTGGCAGGCAAAAGTTCCCATGCCCATCAGGACCACATGAGCACAACAGAAGGGATCCTGCCTTCACATTGTAGCCTGGAGTATTCCTTCCTGGTGGAAGGCAGGGATGGGACATCAGTTATCTGGCCTCTGCTCTTAACTTGTCCATCACAAGGTATCTAAGGAATACCTGGGAGTTGCTGGGTGTGGTGGTGCACACCTTTTATCTCTTGCTGAGGTAGGAGGATCATCGAGTTCAAGGACAGCCTGGGTTATAGAATGCATTCCAGGTCAGCTTGAACTAGAGCCATTGTCTTAAAAAAGAAAGATAGAAGAAAGGAAGAAAGGGAACCCATATATTACCAGAAAGACCCTCAATAAGCCTGTGACTTGGGTTTTCATAGACCCGTAAATTAATTTTTTTTCCAAAAAGAAGATGATTTCTAAAGAGCTACCAGGGCCTGGGTGGGGTGGGGGTCGGGAGTTAGTGCCCAGTGGGGACAGAGTTGGGTTTGGGAGGATGAAGACATTGGAGACAGTTGAACAGCATGAAGGGTGGATTTCATGCCACTGAGCTATACACTTTAAAATGGCCCATGTGGTAAACTTCATGTGTTTTTAAGTATACACAGAATCCATAGTGCACTAGAACTTTCATCTGAAGAACAAAAGGACATGGAGTAGGAAAGAACAAATAGAAGAAGAAAGAGAATGAGCAGAGCGCTTGAGCAGCTTGGCCCACTAGCTGTGTGGTTCTTGTCTCACCTCAAATTGGTGAGAGCTTGGCTGGGCCTGAAGCTTATGTGTCCCTGGGGTTTTGGGAGCCACAGAAGGCTCCTCAGATAAGACAGTGGCTGGGCCTGCAGGGGCTCCATGGCCTATAGCTTGGGGCATCTCACTTCTGTGTTTTGGCAGGTGTGTCCCCAGCCAGCTGCTGAGTGTTTTGGAGCCTGGTGTATGTGAAGTACCTCATGATCCAGGAATGGTCTTCGTTATGATTTTCCTGTTCCTTGGATGACTAGATAATTTTTGTCAAAAAAGGATCTTCCTAGAGTCTGGAGAGATGGCTCAGTAGTTAAAGGTGCTTGCTTGTAAAACTTGATAACTTGGGTTTGATCCCCCAGTACCCACATAAAGTCAGATGTACAAAGTGGTTCATGCATCTAGAGTTCATTTGTACTGGCAGGAGGCTCTGGTGCACTCATACTTTCTATCTCTCTCTTCCTCCTTTTCTCTTTTTTCTGTCTCAAATAAATAAAAATATTTCTTTAAAAAAGGAGCATCTGCCTAGTCCATTTAAATGCAGGCAGGAAGAGCAGGTGTCTGTTTAGATTTCATGGGGCTCAGAGCAGCTACTTAAAGGTACTCATCTGTGCTGGGTTTAGGGTCCTAAGTGGCAAAGAGAAGCTTCTCACAGATACATTGTCTCCTTGAGGCCACCTGCCTCACTGAGGTTCTGAGTATTCTGATAGTGAAAGTCGTCACCCAAGCCCAGGGTGAGCGGGCCATTAAGTTTCAGTGTTGTCTAGGGTGCACTGTGCACTCACTCATGCTGGCTAGGTGTTGCCATGGAAGTGAATGGGCTTCTTGCTACTTCTAACCAAGAGCTCTGACGTTCTGAGGCCCTCTGACCATGTATGAGGTGCACAGATCTCACCCACTGCAGAGAAATACTGATCCCAGGGAAGACCAGAGATCTTTTAGGGGTTCTGCGGTCCTCATCCCAGCACCCAGAAAGCTTTTAGAGCCACATGGTCACTTCACAGTCCAAACATATACCAGCTTCCAGTACCACCCAAGTGCCCACAGCTTGCAGAGTCAGACTTGTACTTAACTTCAGTCTATTTATTTTTAGTCCCAGAACACTCCTTTTGGGAGCTTATGTATTTATTTATTTATTTATTTTATTTTTTGTGAGGGGAGAGAAGAAGGGAGGGAGGGGGAAGAAGACAAGAAGAGAGGAGAGGAGAGGAGAGGAGCGAGAACGGGTGCACCAGAGCCTCCTGCTACTGCACTCCAGATGCATGTAATCTGGCTTTACATGGGTTCTGGGGAATTGAACCCAGACTGTCAGCTTTGCAAGCAAGCACCTTTAACCACTGAGCTATATCCCCTGCCCTTATTTACCTATTTTTTTGGTGTGTGTGTTTTTGCAAGGTAGGGTCTCACTCTAGTCCAGGCTGACCTGGAATTCACTATGTAGTCTCAGGGTGGCCTCCAACTCACGGCGATCCTCCTACCTCCACCTCCCAAGTGCTGGGATTAAAGGAGTGTGCCACCATGCCCAGCTTTACCTATTTATTTGTGTATTTTTTGAGACAGGATGTTGATATGTAACCCAAACTAGCCTGGAACTCATTATGTAGCTCAGGCTGACTTTGAACTCTGCATCCTCCTGCCTCAGCTTCCAGAGTTCTGGGATTACAGGCATGAGACACCACACCCAGCTTAGTTAAGGCTGTTTTAAGTTGTAGGGGGTGTTAG
Organism: Orientallactaga sibirica; assembly: GCA_036365145.1. Classification (NCBI taxonomy): domain Eukaryota; kingdom Metazoa; phylum Chordata; class Mammalia; order Rodentia; family Dipodidae; genus Orientallactaga; species Orientallactaga sibirica. Next base: position 25,175,166 of record JAEOAD010000026.1, on the reverse strand, counting down.
CTATGCCAAGACTGTGGTCTCATATATAAAAAAGCAAGGCTATCTGGGCGTGGTGGCATACACATTTAATCCCAGCACTTGGGAGGCAGAGGTAGGAGGATCACTATCAGTTCAAGGCCAGCTTAAGACTACATAGTGAATTCCAACTCACCCTGGGCTAGAGTGAGCCCCTACCTCAAAAAGCAAAAAAACCAACAACAGAAAAAAAATAAAAGAAGAAGGGCTGGAGAGATAGCTTCGTGGTTAAGGAGTTTGCCTACAAAGCCAGAGGACCCTGGTTCGAGGGCCCACGCAAGCCAGATGCACAAGGGGTCGCATGCATCTGGAGTTCATTTGCAGTGGCTGGAGGCCCTGGTGTGCTCTGTGTGCTTTCTCTCTCTCTACCTCTTTCTTTCTCATAAATAAATATATAAATGTTTAAAAGAAGAAGAAGAAGAAGCAAGGCCAGGCCTACCCTGCAGGTGCACCCCAGAAAAGTCCATGTCAGTGTTTGAAGTAAGCCCCATCTGGCCATGTAGCACCTGGACAAACAGTTCCCTTTGATTCACCAACTGTCAGGGAGGTAACATGACTTGCCACATTCACGGGGCGATGTGATCTGCGCTGACACAGCCTCCTCGTGTGGGTGGGAAGCGTATGCCTCTCATTAAGAAAATTGTTACTTTAGAACAGGCTCTGAAAAGCACTTTTTTTCCTTTACTAAAATTAAGAAAATAATAATAAAACAGCCCACCCAACACCCCAAACTTAAAAAGAAAAACCACTTGGTGTCGATCCAGAAGAAAAAAAAAACCTGTAAGTCCAGTGTAGAGTTAGAGCTCAGTGCAGACACAGACAGAATAAAAAGGAAATTCTCACTGGGCAATGCTGAGGCCACTGACCTCTGGGTGTACTGCAGTTGTAAGGCCTCAGTTGTGTCCAAGCTTCCAGCAGAGAGCTGAGTCAGCTGTCTGTGTGGTTGCTCAGCTGCCTGGCTGCATGCAGCTTCGTTGGAATACTTCACTGCTGAAGAGTCAGTGTACAGTCATGGATGCCAAGCCCAGATAGATCAGGGGTGGGAGGTGAAGGGCCTGCTGAAGTCCCCTGAAGGTGACTGAGGCTGCTCATGGGCATGGGCCACCACTACAAGAGTAGGAGATGACCTCTCTGCTTGAGAATGTGACAAGGATAGGATAGAGTGCTGCTGTTTCAGTCCCCATGGCCCAGTCCCCATCAGTACTAAGGCACAGCACTCATGGAAGGGCCATGTGTTTGACAATACTTACCGCATCCAGTAGCCAGATGGTCCAAACAACCCATCAGTGGTATGGTATGTAAATATTTTCTATCATTATCATAGTGCTGCTGTGTTGACATTAACAAGGATGGAGAATTACTCCAAGAGCTCTCTGTCAAGAGCCAGTCGGGCCACAGGTGGGGCTGCAAGGCTGTCTTCCCTACACTCTGGAGGCTAAACACTTTGGGCAAGCTTGGTCTCTGGCTGTTATTGCCCATATACTGAGACCCTCACTGGCAGCCCTGTGAACTGTACCTCTCAGAGTTTTTTGCCAGCACAAAGTTCATGTCTCATTATGAACTAGTATGCTTTACAGTTGGCAAGAGCTCTGTGGCACAGCTTATTTCCCTTTTTGCTTTGTATAGTAGGAAACACATAGCTAAGGTCTTTTTTTTATTATTTGCTTCCAGATTGTCATCAATTAGGAATCTCAATATAGAATCTTTATTTATCTCATGTTTGGGGAAAAGCATAGTAAATATATGCATTTCCTATTGAGTATTCTGAACTAGCTCCATTATGTGTTTCACATATGATTGCCAGGTGTCCACCTGGTCTGTCAGATTTTAATCTAGACTGGTACTTCCAAGGCAGTTAGCCAGCACTGGACCAGGCTTCATTTTCCTGTTTCTATCATGTATCTGACAGAGTGTCAGTTTGACCAGTGAATCAGTTAGAATAAGTAGTGTTAGCTGGTAGAACAAACAATCTCCTAGTCTTGGTTGCTTTTTATAATAAAGGCTGACCTCAAACTCACCATCCTCCTGCTTCAGTCTAATGATGGACTTACAGGCATATGCACCATGTCTAGCTTGATCCTCACTCTTGTTTGTCATCATTGAATTGGATGCTGTGTGGATGGTCTCCATGCAGTGAGTGAGGGACGGGCGATCCTTTCATATTGTTGTTCTGCTATCCTCTGGGGCTCCCTTGGGTTGTCCACTGGATCTGAAAGCCAGCTGGCTGGAGAGCCAGGGGTAGGAAGGAGAGAGTGTGTCATGGTGCACATCTTCTGGTCTATAGCCTTACCAAGAGTCTGTGTGGCATTTGAGTTCTACATCCGCGTTCCCTTCTGTCAGTAATACAGGATTGCAGAATGTTGACGCTAAATGAAGATGCCTTTTAGAGTAGCTTATCTCCTCACTCTTCAGATGGGGAAACTGAGGTCCAGCAGAGTTGAAAGCTGGGATTCTGGTCTTAACCCCATACCAAGGATCCTGAGAGGGAGTCTCCATCAGTGTCTATACACTGTGTGCAAATCCCAGCTCTGCACAGGACAAGGGAGAGTTCTGTAATGAAGAGAGCCGGCATTGATGAGTGGACAGCCTTGCATTCATTCTCTGCTAAGCTGCTGAAGAAGCTGTGGCTTCACTGACCTGTGAACCTCAGCACCAGCTTCCTTCCAGCACCCATTCCACAGGGATACCAGGATTGCAGTCAGTTTCTTCCCAAGCCTCATTTTGTACTGGCATTTCTTTGACTCATGTCTGATGGGGCAAAGATCTTGTAGAGCCTCCTATTAGAATGGAAGCAAAGCCCTCATCTACACTACTGTCAGCTGTCAATTGCTGTATGACAAAACCTTTCATGTATTTATTCCTGATGTAGCAATATGGGCAGGACTTGGTGGGCACAGTGCCCCTGCTCACTGATGTCAGGTGCAACAGCTTGACTTGGGCTAGAGGTTCCATTTCTAAGAAGATCCTGTTCCCATGCCTTTAGAAGCTATGCTGGTATTTGGCTAGACTCAGTGGGGCTCCCTCCATGGAACTGCTTCTAATGGCTAGAGCAGCTTCTTCTGGCTCCATGGCCTCCAGGAAACTGGCTTCTCAAGTGGCCACTACTTACCCCAGAACACAGAGTCAGAAGCTTCCAGGCTGTGCCCCACTCCCTAGTCCTCCTCTTCCTTTATTTTCTTTTACTTTTTAATTTTTAAAAAATATTTTATATTAATTTATTTATTTGACAGAGAGAAAGAGGGAGAGAGAGAGAGAGAGAATGGGTGCACCAGGGCCTCCAGCCACTGCAAATGAACTCCAGACGCATGTGCCACCTTGTGCATCTGGCTAAAGTGGGTCCTGGGGAATTGAACCTGGGTCCTTTGGCTTTCCAGGCAAATGCCTTAACCGATAAGCCATCCCTCCAGCCCTTACTTTAAATTTTTTAAAATTATTTATTTGCAAGCAGAGAGAATTAGAAGAGGCAGACAGAGAGAATGGGCACGCCAGGGCTTCCAGTTGCTGCAAATGGACTCCAGATGCATACGCCACTTTGTGCATCTAGCTTTTATGTGGGCACTGAGGAATCAAATTTGGGTTATTGGGCTTTGTAGGCAAGCTCCTTAACCCCTGAGCCATCTCTCCAGCCCCTTTCTTTTCTTTAATTGTTTTTACTGTGATAAAATGTACAGTTGACCACTTTAAGGTGTATAGAAGAATGTCATTAAAGTACATCCACGTGTACCATGTAGCCACAGAACTCTTTACATTTATAGCTATAACTCTGTGTCTATTAAACATGTATCTCCAGTCTCCTCTCTCCATCTCCTGGCATAGTTGGTTCTACCATCTCTATCAGTTTGACTGCTCTAACTACCACATATAAATGGAGTCCTACAGTATTTTTCCTTTTGTGACTGTCTGTTTCACTTGGCAGGATGTCCTCAGGTATTGTACGATATATCAGAATTCCCTTATTTTTTTCTGGATTTAATTTTAAAAATTATTTTATTAATTTTTAACTCATTATTTATTTATCTAGATAGGCAGAGTCTTACTTTAGCCCTGGCTGACTTGGAGTTCACTGTAGCCCAGGCTGGCCTAAAACTCACTGTGATCCTCCTCCCTCAGTCTCCCCAGTTCTAGGATTATAGGCATGAGCCATCATGTCCAGCTTAGAATTCCCTGCTTTTTCACAGCTAATTTGCACTGTGTGGATAGACAACACGCTCTTCCTTCCATGCAACTAGAGTTACTTCCACCTTTTAGCTATAGTAAATAGTGCTGCTCTGACCAAGGGAGGAAAAACACCATTTTGTATCCCTGCTTTCAGTTCTCAGCCAGGCCTTCCTAAGGTGGAAATACGAACCTGGCCTAGTGTCATTTCCAACTCATTCTGTTGGTTACAATAGGTTAGTGGGCCAGGGTCGATACAAAGGGAGGAGATGCTGCAAGGCCCTGGCTTCTTGTAGGCCACCAAAGTAACCATCTGTTATAGTCACTACAGAAAAGGTGTTTGCAGACCCATGAGGTCTGGCACTGCTGGCTTATGCTTCTAGAACACACAGGTTCCTGTGGACAGGCTCTCTTAGACGGGGTTTTAGTGGGGCGGCTCAGGCCAGCTCCCAGTGGCTCCCTTTGGAGAAGGCTGAAGTCACTCTCTGGCTCTGTGTTGCGCTGCTGAAGGCTCTGCCTCTCATTACATAATCTGTTATTCTGCGCTGCACCAGGCCTTGGTTACTTGTCAGAAGTTTCTAAAAGCCAGCTGAATCAGCTCCAGGCAACTGGGGGTGCTGCCTCTCCCTCATAGTATTAGTCACTCTGTACTTAGCTAAATTTAACTTTTTATCATCCAAATGATATTTTTGTGGGCTTGGGATTTTACATAATGCTACCAACTGCTGCAGGCTAAGAATTTCTCCTTCTTTGTTATTCATGTGCATGTGTGTGTGTTTTTGTGAGCATGTGGTGGATTTCTTCCTGTGAACTTGCACACTCAAGGAAGCATTGCTGGGTTCCTTTCCCCTGGCTCTGCTTTTCCAGCTCTTGGTATCATGCTTCAGCTCTTCCCTCACTGTCCACCAGCTGGGCAAAGAACTCCTTATCACTTACCAGTGGTGCCACTAAATGCTTCTACTGTACTCAAGGGCTCTCCACTTTGAAGGCCTTTGAGGGTTCCCTGCTGTCTGCAGCAGTCTGAGCCTGAGAAAGTGCATCTCAGCTCCAGAGCAGTGAAATGAGCCAGTGGATAAAGAGAAGAAACTGGAAGGACCAAGCAATGAGGCATAGTCTACATGCTAGATGTGGGATCCCAGAGGCAGGTTCTTCTCCTTGGTGCTAGGTTAGGAAGAGGACATGGTGGAGGGCCCAGTTCTCTGAGAGGAACAGAAGCCTGGCTCTCAGAAGAGCTGGGGCTGCATGACAGGAGCTTAGCCCCTCTTGACCCTCTGAGCCTCCTGCCCAGAAGTGGCTGCGTTGGCCCCTCACCCTAAGGTCTACTGTATGGCCAGATGCCTCGTCCATCTTCCTCATGAGGAAGCAGAGGTAGCGGCAGTAGTAATGGCAGTAGCAGTAGCAGCCATGAAGCATGAGCAGTGTGCCAGGCATGGTGCTAAGCAGTACTAGCTCTCACTATTTTGCAGGCTCTTTCCTGCAGGTGTGTGAAGTAGGTGTCCACTGTCTGTCAGATGAGGAAACTAAGTCCCAGAGAGGCTCCACAGCTCACATGAGGCCTCAGAGCCAGGGTGTGGCAAAACATGACTTCCAGATCCTGTCAGTCTACAGGGTACCCCAGAGATCCGCTTGGTCCTGTTGCCTCTTCTAGGCTTGGTGCTTCCTAGGGCACAGTGCCCACAGATAGCTATGAGACTCACAACATACTCTGTGCTGGCCCTGGTCCAGTTCCGATCAGCACTGTCTTCACAAGCAAGGTGAAGCAAGGTGGGTGTAGTGGCTGCCTCAGGGCAGAGGAAGTGGATGCTGGCTATAGGGATAAGAGAGAATTGACCTTACCCATTTTATCTTTTGTGTTTTGAGATTTTGCAACATGCAGACATTCTCCTTGTTTTAAGCTAAGGATACCGGGCTAAGGATATAACTTAATGGTAGAGTACTTGCTTAGATGCATGAGGTCCTACATTCAATCCCCAACACTAGAACAAACCAATTGACATTATCTTATTTAAAAATTAAGGATATATACACTGAAAAGAATTAGAGGGGCTTGGGCTGGAGAGATTGCTTAGCAGTTAAGGTACTTGCCTGTGAAGCCTAAGGACCCAGGTTCCATTCCCCAGTATCCACATAAGCCAGATGCACAAGCTGGCACATATGTCTGGAGTTGGTTTGCAGTGACTAGAGGCCCATTCTCTGTCTCTTTAATAAATAAATAAAATAAAATATTTAAAAAAAGAATTAGAGGGGCTGAAGAGATGGCTCAGCAGTTAAGGCACTTGCCTGCCTGGGTTCCATTCCCCAGTACCCACATCAAGCCAGATGCACAAAGTAGTACATGCATCTGGAGTTCGTTTGCAGCTGCTGGAGGCTCTGGTGAGTCCATCCTTTTTCTTTCTTTCTCTCCTTGTAAATAAATAAATAAATAAATAAATAAATAAATAAATAAATAAATAAATAAATAAAATATGGGTTTGATTACCCAGTACCCACATAAAAGGAGGGATCTGGTCATTGTGGTGCACACCTTTAATCTCCAAAACACTTGTGAGGCTGAGGCAAGAGGATTGCTGTTAGTTAACGGCCACCCTGAGACTACAGAGTGAATTCCAGGTCATCTTGGACTAGAGTGAGACTCTACCTCAAAAAAAAAAAAAATGTTCACAGCTGTTTTATCCACAATTGCCAAGATGTATAGACAATCCAGATATCTAACAACAGATGAACAGAGAAGTGCATACCTCAGTCATGTAAAATAATGGTGGAACTGGGGATGTAGCACAATCAGCAAAGTGCTTGTTTCAAAAGCATAAGGACCTGAACTCAAACCCCACTACTCATGTAAAATACACCTGAAATTTCAACGCAGAGGCAGGAGGATCCCTGGACCTCTCTGGCCACTTAGTCTAGCATAATTGGTGAATGAGTTAAATGAAAGACTCTCTCCAAGGAGGTGGGTGGATAGCTTTCCTGAGGATGGTACCTGAGGTTGTCCTCTGGCCTCCACACTCATACATTTGCACACATAAACATGTACACATATAGTCATGTGTAAATGTTGTTTTTGTTTGTTTGTTTCTCCAAAGTAGGGTCTCACTCTAGCCCAGGCTGAGCTAGAATTCACTATGTACTCTCAGGATGGCCTCAAACTTATGGTAGTCCTCCTACCTTGGATTAAAAGTGTGAGCTACCATACCTGGCCCTGTAAATTTTCTCTCTTTCTTTCTTTCTTTCTTTCTTTCTTTCTTTCTTTCTTTCTTTCTTTCTTTTTTTTTTTTTTGTAATGGGGTAGGCTGAGGATGTGTTTCAGTGATAGAAAATGTGGTGGTTTGATTCAGGTGTCCCCATAAACTTAGGTGTTCTGAATGCTAGCTTCCCAGCTAATGGTAATTTGGAAATCAACGCCTCCTGGAAGCAGTGTATTGTTGGGGCAGGCTTATGGGTGTTATAGCCAGTTTCCCCATGCTAGTGTTTGGCACATTGTCCTGTTACTGTTGTCCACCTGATGTTGGCCAGGAGGTGATGTCCACCCTCTGCTCATGCCATTGTTATGTAGCACAATCAGCAAAGTGCTTGTTTCAAAAGCATAAGGACCTGAACTCAAACCCCACTACTCATGTAAAATACACCTGAAATTTCAACGCAGAGGCAGGAGGATCCCTGGACCTCTCTGGCCACTTAGTCTAGCATAATTGGTGAATGAGTTAAATGAAAGACTCTCTCCAAGGAGGTGGGTGGATAGCTTTCCTGAGGATGGTACCTGAGGTTGTCCTCTGGCCTCCACACTCATACATTTGCACACATAAACATGTACACATATAGTCATGTGTAAATGTTGTTTTTGTTTGTTTGTTTCTCCAAAGTAGGGTCTCACTCTAGCCCAGGCTGAGCTAGAATTCACTATGTACTCTCAGGATGGCCTCAAACTTATGGTAGTCCTCCTACCTTGGATTAAAAGTGTGAGCTACCATACCTGGCCCTGTAAATTTTCTCTTTCTTTCTTTCTTTCTTTCTTTCTTTCTTTCTTTCTTTCTTTCTTTCTTTTTTTTTTTTTGTAATGGGGTAGGCTGAGGATGTGTTTCAGTGATAGAAAATGTGGTGGTTTGATTCAGGTGTCCCCCATAAACTTAGGTGTTCTGAATGCTAGCTTCCCAGCTAATGGTAATTTGGAAATCAACGCCTCCTGGAAGCAGTGTATTGTTGGGGGCAGGCTTATGGGTGTTATAGCCAGTTTCCCCATGCTAGTGTTTGGCACATTGTCCTGTTACTGTTGTCCACCTGATGTTGGCCAGGAGGTGATGTCCACCCTCTGCTCATGCCATTGTTTTCCCCTGCCATCATGGAGCTTCCTCTCGAGTCTGTAAGCCAAAATAAACCCTTTTTATTCCCCAAAAAGCTGCTCTTGGTCAGGTGATTTCTGGCAGCATGCAAACCTGACTGCAACATTGAACTTGCCTAGTATGTGTGAGACCCTGGGTTCAATCTCTCAAGTGCTGCAAAAAAAAATTACATTAAGAATAAAGGGAGCCGGGCGTGGTGGTGCACGCCTTTAATCCCAGCACTTGGGAGGCAGAGGTAGAAGGATCACTGAGAGTTCGAGGCCACCCTGAGACTACATAGTGAATTCCAGGTCAGCCTGAGCTAGAGTGAGACCCTACTTCGAAAAACCAAAAAAAAAAAAAAAAAAAAAAAAAAAATAAATGGGGCTGGGGCTGGGGCTGGGGCTGGAGAGATGGCTTAGTGGTTAAGGCGTTTGCCCATGAAGCCTAAGAACCCAGGTTCGATTCTCCAGGTCCCATGTAAGCCGGATGCACATGGTGGCACATGCACCTGGAATTCATTTGTAGTGGCTAGATGCCCTGGCGTGCCCATTCTCACTCTCTATCTCTTTCCCTTTCTGTCTCTAATAAATAAATTTTAAAAAATTTTTAAAATTTTAAAAAAAGAATAAATGATGTTGCCGGGCATGGTGGCGCATGCCTTTAATCCTAGCACTTCGGAGGCTGAGGTAAGAGGATTGTTGTTAGTTTGAGGCCACCCTGAGGTTACATAGTGAATTCTAGGTCAGCCTGAGCTAGAGCGAGACCCTAACTCAACACCCCCCCCATAAAAAAAGAAGCAGACACAAAGGCCACCTACTGTGTGATCTCACTGATGTAGGATGTCCAGAATAGACAAATCCAGAGACAGAAAGCAGATAGCAGTGAACAAGGACAGAGAAGGAGAGAATGGGAAGTGACTGCTCTTAGGTACAGGCCTTTTTGAGGGGTGACAAGCATGTTGCTTATTTAGATAGTCGTGATGGGTGCACAGCCTTGCAAGCAGACTAACAACCACTGCACAATACACTTGCATGGGTTTTAATTTTTCTTCTTTTGGTTTGAGATAGGGTCTCACTCTAGCTCAGGCTGATCTGGAACTCAGTCTATAGCCTAGGCTGGTGATCCTCTTACCTCAGCCTCTGAGTGCTGAGATTAAAGGCACAAGTCTTGTCTCCATGCCTGCCTGAACTGTACACTTTCAAGGGCTAAACTTCATGACATGTGGATTATCTAAATTTAAAAAAGTAAAAACCTTGGCTCCTTGTGGTGTCTAAGGTCCTGGCCTGTTGTCAGTATCCTGGATGGTTTGCTTTGGAGCCATTTGCCATGTGTGTCGGCTTCTCTACCCATTCTGTAGCCACCTGCCCCAGTCTCCATGTCAACGGGGGTGGAGACAGCAGTGCTGGGCTTCAGTCGCACTACCCACTCATTTGGAACTTACACTTCCAGCAGGGGCCAGCTTGAGGCATGTGGACGTCTGGGCAAGCTTGCAACTTGGCGCCCCATCAAACCGGTATTCTTTAAGTATTTGTTTGACATTTATTTAGTGGGGATGAGGAGAGACTGATATTCTATTAATAGAAATCATATAAAGAAGCATATTCACTTACTAATTCAATTTCACTGACTGAAACAGCATCAGGGTTCTGAAAATTTTTAGGAAATCAATTCTGATTTCTGCTGTTCTTGTCACAAAGGCGGGTTTTTGTTTTGTTTTCTTTTATTCTCTCCCCTGCAGTTCACATCATTTGAGAGGCAGGCTGAAGGTTTAGATATAAAACTTCAAGCAGTAAAATATTTTATTCTTACTCCTGGAGCACAGCACATGATGTGTTATTTGGGTGTACACCCCAGCTCCTGGGACCATGGCTGCACATACACACAGAGAATGAGTGCAATAGAATTCAATAAGGAATTGTATCTGGTTGTGGGTTTTCATTTCCTGTCAGGGAGGGGACTGGTTTGCTTTTCCTTGTTTATGTGCAGGGTTGCTGGAGGGAAGCTGAGTTACCCAGTGACATATATATTTTATCTCACTCCATTAATGCTTTGTGCCCCTCCCCACGTCTAAGCTCTGTTCTCCCAAGTGGCTGCCTGCTAGGCCTGCTTCTTAACTTGAGGCCACATTGCCTCTGGCACCTTCAGCAGTTTTTGTCAGGGGCATAAATCTCCACAGCACCCCACTTTGCCTTTTTCTTCCAGAGCGCCTCTTTTTCCTAGTCCCTGAGGATCCGATTCTTCTGAGTGTGAGTCACCATTGACCTTTTTACCCATGGAAAGGCGTCGTGCAGAGTGGTGAGGCTTGCCTGCCAAATCTGGCTCACTACTGACCACAGTGTTACCATGACAAACCTTTAACCCTTCCCACAGGTTTCCTTACCTTGAATGTGGGGACATTAAATGCTGACCTCATAGTTGTTGAGAGGTATGGCAATGAAAGCCAAAAATCAGGATGGAGAGGTCTGTATAGAACTGGGCAAGCTGTGGAACTTGGAAGCATTGTAGAGTGAATGGAAGGCCTGGGTAGCTGCACCCACTTGCCAAGGAAACATGGCTCGTTCTGTTTGTTCAGTGGTCAGGTGGATACAAGAATGTGTGTATGTGGCCATGAACATGAGGGGCAAAGGTAGGATGGCCAGGGAGCCTGGGTCCCTAAAGGCCATTCTCCAAAAGTTGCTTGTTCCCATTATTGTTGTGTTCCCTGGAGTGTAGGATAGGCAGCGGAGGCGTTGTGTGCAGAGCCACTGTTCCCTGCAGCCACACCTCCCACTACTGTGCATCACTAGTTTTCTGCATCTCCCAGTTCCCTTTTCTCCCTCCTCTGGCTCTTGTTGGCTGTGCTGCTCACTGACAATTGATCACTTTGTCATCTAGAGCGTCTACTGAACTCCTGTAAGGTTTTGCTTTTACCTCTATTGAGACCACTTGCCCCTGAAGGTCTTAGCTGTCCTGTTGCCAAGTTTTAACTCTTGAAGTAGGGCTGCCCTGGGCTTGAGCATGGGTTCCTGGGATAATCCAGCCTCTGTAGCCTTCAGCGAGGGAAGCTGCCCTCTGGTCATGGTTGTCAGAGGGCCTCCAAGGCAGCTGCCTGCTCCCTGGGCATACATCCTGAAGTGGTGGTAGTTCCTAAATGTGTCTGGCAGGCAAGGACTAGTGTTGAGCTGTATTTGGGCCTATGAGTGTCTAGGATCCCTGTGGCAGTCCTCAGTTATGCAACGGTGTCATTGGTGCCTGTGAATATTCTCTTACCTGTAAGGCCAGTTGGACCTGGGACTCCCTGAAAATGCTTTTTAAAAAAATTCTTTACATTTTGTTTTGTGTGCTGAGTTCAGGCCTCTGGATATTCAGCAGAGGTGGCTATCTATTCCCATACTGTCTGATTTGGTGAGGCTTGCTGGCAAAGCTGAAAGCCACCTGCATCTTTCAACCAAGGACTGTGTGACCAAGTATCTCCCTGCTCATTCTTTGCATCATTGTCCATCTCACCCTTTTAATGGCTTGAATTCCTCCAGTCCCAACAGGGTCCTAGGTGAAACCATCATCTTGGGGACCAAGCGTCATGGCCATGCTCCTGCCATAAGAAGGCAGCTGTGTGTGTTGGAGTGTCAGTCAGTCTTGACTCCCTGCAGAGTTCTCCTAACTGGGAGATGTGGGGTACATTGCTCATTGGTTCAGAGTTAAGTACTTGCTTCCTTAATGTATCCTTGATTGGGCCTTTTTGTAAAACAGAGGCCCTTCTGTTATATATACTCATTTGACCCTCTTGTTCTTCTGGGGCTTTGGTCTGGCATTGCTCAGGCGAAGGTTGGCTCCACTGATTTCTCTGTTGAAATACATAGAGTGATGGGGAGGGAGCCCAGGGTCTTACCTCCTTTCCTATTGTGCTTCTCCCTACAGGATGCTCGCACATGTGTCCTGGTCCCTGACACTCTCTGTGGGCCTTCTGATCCATCCTTTCTCCTGTGACAGGGATATCAACAGAACCACATATCAGACCCACAGGTAAGAACTGACTACCTGCGCTGTGGCTCTACTTCCTGGAGCTGAGGTCCTGTGGAGTTTGGGGGTAGGCTTTGCCATTTTATTCTCCCCTTAAAAACCTAACTATCTGTTGTAGGTAGACTGTATTTATTGATTATGTTTCTTGAAAGTATTGACTTATGTTCATACTGAGGTTTTAGCTTTGATATAACACTCAAGGCCCTAGAGCTGCTATTCTTTCACTTATAGACCACCCTGGGGGTGTTCTTTGTTTTCTTTTCTTTTTTCTTTTTTTTTTACTCTTAAGGATCATCCTGGGCTCCCTACTCCAGGATTGGGACAGGGCAGGCAGAGATTTCATCTTGAAGCTAGTTTCTTGCTGGCTGGGGATCTTGGCTCCAGCCATCCTCCAGTCTTGGCTATAGGCAGAAGCTAGGCTACTTATGTTATCCATAAGCTGTATCAGTGACCCCAAAACCCACCTCCATGTGTTTTCTCAGGCCCTGTCTATGGGCACATTCTGGCTTCTTGTCCCTTTCATTTCCTATGTCTGTATTTCTCCTGACTTTTTTTTTCTTCTGCCAAGGCCTTTGGTGGGTAGGACAGGAGGTGAATTGACTTTTCCTTTTTCTTCCTTGACTCCCACACACTCTGCTTTCTGGATCTCATCAGTTTGAACTTTAGGGTCATGGAGGCTGGATATTCCTTCTAGAGAAGGTGAGGAAGCTAGGAAGGGAGAGGGGTTTACTGTCCTAACCTATGCTTTTAAATGCACCATCTCAGCTGCATTATACCACAGCCCTGTGCCATGGCTATTGGAATCTCATTTCACATGAAGGAGCTGAAGCTGAAGCTCAGAAATGGCAGATGTCAACTTGTGTCACACAGTAGAAGTGGGATTGGGTCCTAAGACTAGACACAGGTGGAAGCACATGGCTTGGTTTTCCAAATGTGACCAATGACCCACAGGTCATGGCCTGGCCTATGCCCAGATCTAACTTGCTGTGTGGCTCCTCCTCTCCCTAACCTATTTCTTTCTGGGGAATCTGGGCAGAGCTTATGGCTTTCTGGGCTGCCTCCGGCTTGGCGAGCATGCCCCTCTTGCTTCTGCATTTGCAGGCTGGCACCGTGGGCTGTTTTCATTTCTAATTGCTCATTCTCTTTGCTTGCTGTGAAAAGGCCTCCAAGTGCTAAGGAGAGAAAGGGTTGTGTTATAATTTTTTGTTTTTGTTGTTTCATTTCAGTTTCTAAGGTGTCTCAGTTGTGGGAGGGGTTATGGGGAGAACAACATCAGAACATTTAGCCTGGACTCACAGCTTCTCCTGAGGTCACCCAGGTTCTGTGGGGTTTGAGTCCTGTGGTTGGCCATGTGCTAGTGAGCTTGGCCTCCAACACAAGGCAGAGGCCCTGGAGAACACTGCCCAGCAAACCCTGAATGCTGACATCACCCTCTTGGTGCTGGGAGAGATCCTGCCCCAGCCCTGGCTTGGGGCCTTCACTTCCTGTTTCCTTTCTCCTTTCAGGAAGGGGCTCTTTTGTGCTTAGCAGCTGCATCCCAAACACTAATGGGTTTGCAGAGACAACAGCCTTGCAGCCCGTCTAACCCAAAGGTCCTTAGCAATTTCTCTGCTTCACTCCAGCAAATATTTTTCGAGTATTTGCTATGCATTGGGTTCTGTTCCAGGTACTAGGTACTGAGAACAAAGTAGACAGAAGCCCACATGAGAGCAGAGTTGGCACTCTGATGCATCCGGTGCTTTGCTTGTTCTGTTACAATATCCTGAAGTACCCTCATGCTGTCCCTGCTTGCTAGCTTCCTGTTTCCCCATCCTAGAAGCTTCAAACACACTCTTGTCCCAAACTAACTAGCCTCTCCTTCCTTCCTCTGTGTTGTCCCAGCTTACCTCTGTACCTCTGATAGGATTCTTTTTTTTTCTTTTTTAAAAATTTTTTTTTTTTTTTTTTTTTTTTTTTTTTTTTTGGTTTTTCGAGGTAGGGTCTCACTGTAGCTCAGGCTGACCTGGAATTCACTATGTAGTCTCAGGGTGGCCTCGAACTCACAGCAATCCTCCTACCTCTGCCTCCCGAGTGCTGGGATTAAAGGCGTGCGCCACCACGCCCGGCTAAAATGTTTTTAATTTAATTTAATTTAATTTAATTTAATTTAATTTTTTTTTTTGGTTTTGCAAGGTAGGGTCTCACTCTGGTCCAGGCTGACCTGGAATTAACTATGTAGTCTCAGGGTGGCCTCGAACTCTCGGCGATCCTCCTACCTCTGCCTCCCGAGTGCTGGGATTAAAGGCATGAGCCACCACGCCCGGCTCTAATTTAATTTTTTTATTAACAACTTCTTTAATTGTAGACAATATCCCATGGTACTTCCTTCCCTCCCCCCACTTTCCCCTTTGAAACTTTACTCTTCATCATATCCCCTGCCCCTCTCAATCAGTTTCTCTTTTCAGTTTGATATCGTGATCTTTCCTCCTATTATGATGGTCTTGTGTAGGTAGTGTCAGGCACTGTGAGGTCATGAATATCCATGCCATTTTGTGTCTGGAGGAGCACGTTGTAAGGAGTCCTACTCTTTCTTCCTTTGACTCTTACATTCTTTCTGCCCCCTCTTCCTCAATGGACCCTGAGCCTTGGAAGGTGTGTTTGAGATGTTTCAGTGCTGAGCACTCCTCTGTCCCTTCTTCTCAGAACCATGGTGCCTTCTGAATCATCCCAAGGTTGCCACCATCTGAAAAGAGAAGCTTCTCTAACCAAAAGTGAGAGTAGCATTAATATATGGGTGTGGACATTAAGAGGTGTGGTTACTGGGTAGTTTGGTGAGCATAGTATATACAGTTAACATGACACCAGCAGACATTACACACCTAGAGCTCATGACTACCCCTGTTGTAGGTTTTCAGTATCAGGGATGTATTCCCTTCCATGGAGCGGGCCTCCTCCAGTCCAAGTAGAGAGCGGTTGGTTTCCCCCATAACAGACATGCCACTATTACACCCGTGGGCTGGCCAAATTTAAAGCTTGCAGTGTTCACTCTTGAGTACCTTCACTGGTGTTTTCTCTCTCCTATTGAACTGCATGAAGCATAGCTTTTTTCAGCTTTCTGTCAGCTGGTCCACATGGAGGAGGCTTTCAGCTTAGCTCCAGCAGGATTTCTCAGTGACCTTGCCACCCAAACATGTGGAGTCTTCAATAATAGGGTCTTACCATCTATTCCTGGTGGGAAACCAAGGGCCTTGGTAATGGCCTCTAATGTTTTGGGGATATCTGTGACCTCCCTGGCCAATAACTCACTGGAAGGTATCCCATCCCTGGCACTGAAATTTTCTAGTAACAATCTATTGCTTCTGAGTATTCCATTGTTCAGAAAAGTAGGTTTCCATATGACTTATTTATATCCTCTTAGATTTTTGATTAGCCCTCCCTCTACCTTTCCTTTACTCAATCTCTTCCCTCGCTTAACTTAGGTCTTTTCACCCAGGTTTCTTTTCCTTTTTTCAAGGTAGGGTCTCACTCTAGCTCAGGCTGACCTGGAATTCACTATGTAGTTTCAGGGTGGCCTTAAACCCATGGCAACTCTCCTACCTCTACCTCTTGGGTGCTGGGATAAAATGTTCCCTACCACACCTGGCTAGGATTCTTAAAAAATTTTTTTTGTTGTTGTTTTGTTTTTTTTGAGGTAGGGTTTCACTCGAATTCAGGCTGACCTGGAACTCACTATGTAGTCTCAGGGTGGCCTCAAATTCACCATGATCCTCCTACCTCTGCCTCCTGAGTGCTGGGATTAAAGGCGTGCACCACCACGCCCGGCTGTCTTTTTAGTTTTTTAAAAATATTTTAAATTTCTTTATTTGAGAGAGAGAAAGTGGCAGAGAGACAGAGACAGAGAGGGAGGCCCCACTAGGGCCTCCAGCCACTGCAAATGAAATCTAGTCACATGCGTCATTTTGTGCATGTGGCTTATGGGGGTACTGGAGAATCAAACCTGGGTCCTTAGGATTTGCAGACAAGCACCTTCACCACTAAGCCATAACTCCAGCCCTAGGATTCTTTTGTTGATTTTTTTTTTTTTTTTTTTTTTGAGGTAGGGTTTCACTCTAGCCCAGGCTGACCTGGAATTCACTATATAGTCTCAGGGTGGCCTCAAACTCACAGCAATCCTCCTACTTCTGCCTCCTGAGTTGTTGGGATTAAAGGCGTGCACTACCATCCCTGGCTTCCTAGGATTCTTTTTAAAAAATATATTTATTTATTTATTTAAAAGCAATAAGAGACAGAGAATGGGTATACCAGGGCCTCTAGCCAGTATAAACAAACTCCAGATATATATGCTACTTTGTGCATCTGGTTTTATGTGGCTACTGGGGAATCAAACATAGGTCATTAGGTTTTGCAGGCAAGTGCTTTAACCACTGATCTATCTCTCCAGCCCCAAAGATTATTGTCACCAAATACCCTGAAATATTTGGGTGCCTCTGTGCTATCAATCCACGAGCCTTTTAATGGGGAAGTCTTTGTATTCCTGTTGTTATTCAACACCTGCTGGTCTTGCTGTGATGGACACAGATGGGCAGTGACTGAGTACAGGAATGCTCTCCTTGTCCTTCACAAAGTGCTGGGGAAGGAAAGGACTCAGGCTTATTTTTTAGAGAAGCTGCTGTCTCCAAATGAACTCTCAGTCCTTTGCTTCCAGAAGGGCACTAGGAAGGTGTCAGGATGGCCAAGTGGTTAAGGCGCCAGACTCAAGCTCCACTTCCCTGAAGGGCACTAGGGCATAAGGGTTGTTTTGCAGCAGTCTGATATCTTCTACTTCTGCCTGGCCCAGAAGCAGGATATCACAAGAGAAAGTGCCTCAAAGAGAGGATCCCAGCTGGGAGAACATTTGCCCTCAGCAAGTTGAAGATGCTTTCCATTATGAGCAGGGAAACAGGGCTCCTAGTTGTGACTGCACCTGGGTGTCCTTGGGCAGGAGTACAGCAGGGAGGGTGTCCTGGCACAAGACTTCTTGGCTTCCTTCCTACTTCCCAGTGTGGACTCAGGCAGGGAGGGGTGCTTCCTGTCATTGTCTCCATGATAGGTCTCAGAAAGGTCACTGTCTCCTCCAGAGGAATAGGGCCTGGACAGGGCTTTAACCACTGCAGCAGTGGACAGATTCCCCATAGCTGTGCCCACCTCCCTTCCTTTGCTCTGGCCCTGAGCTAAGCAGGGATCAAGGTATTTGTGTCACGTGGGCAACCAGGCCTCCAAGCCACTTTCCATTATCTCTTTGTTGGCAGGCCCTTGGGTCTAAGCCACACCATACCTAGAGCATGGGGAGGCCAAGAGGTGAAGAGGGCTACGTGACATTGTGCCTTGAAGCAAAGGCACTACTACTGCTCTGAGGTCTATAAGGGACAGGAGCTTGACCTCAGCTCTTTTTTTCTTTTTTCTTTTCTGTTTTTCGAGGTAGGGTTTCACTCTATTCAAGGCTGACCTGGAATTCACTATGTAGTCTCAGGGTGGCCGCGAACTCACAGTGATCCTCCTACCTCTACCTCCCGAGTGCTGGGATTAAAGACGTGCACCACCAATCCTGGCCTGTCCTCAGCTCTTTGCTGTTCCCAAAGGACTGGCAAGAGAGCTAGGTAAGACCTGATGGCTTGGCTATGCCTAAACCAGTTCTGCACCTTGCCCTGCTGGCTTGTCTGTTTGCATGCTTGAATCTGATGCATTACTTTAACACACACCTAGTACTGCTTGGGGCATGGGCTTTAGCCAGAGACCTCTTGGGGCCCACTCTGTCTGCCTGCTGGCCTTCCTTCCCCTGGCACACATGACTCCCCTCCCCAACCAGGGCTGGCCTTTTCACTCTCTCTGTTGTCCTGTTCCCCAGAGAGATCTCTTTGCCTTGTATGCATAGGCAGTGTACTTCGTCCTGTGAAGGTTATATCCAAGTAGGTGGTAGAATATGGCTTGTGTTTCTGGCTGCTACTCATGGTTACCTGTTGAAGTGTACCCAGGTGTGCTGTGTTTCTAGAGAGACAGGTCCAAGAGTGCTAGGCTTACTGTTCCAGGCTTCTTGGAGCCTGCAGGGTTGTGGCAGGGAAACAAAAATTGTCACCTTACTTCTCCCTCTTCCTCTGTTTCTGCCTTCTGTGGAATTTCATAGAGGCTTCTGTTTTGTTTCCTTTCTGCGTTTTCTTGTACCCCTGTGCTTAAGGAACCCGTTTGTGACCTCATCTTGTAGGGAACTATTGTGGCCTGGTGCCCTCAGTAGGGGCTTTTTTTGTTTTGTTCTGTTTTTTTGAGGTGGGGTCTCACTCTAGCCCAGGCTAACCTGGAACTCACTCTGTAGTCCCAGGCTAACCTGGAACTCACAGCAATCCTCATACCTCTGCCTTCTGAGTGTTGGGATTAAAGGTGTGTGCCACCATGCCTGGCTCCTGGGGTCTTTTTAAAAATTGTTTTAATTTTGTGTGTGTGTGTGTGTGTGTGTGTGAGAGAGAGAGAGAGAGTGTATTGGTGTGCCAGGGTCTCCAGCCACTGCAATCAAACTCCAGATGCATGCGTCACCTTGTGCGTCTGGCTTATGAGGGATTTGGAGAATTGAACATGGGTCCTTAGGCTTTGCAGGCAAGTGCTTTAACTGCTAAGACATCTCCCCAGCCCTTTTTTGTTTTTGTTTTAATATATATTAACTATATATAATATAATTTATTTGAGAGAGGGAAGGAGTAGGAGAGAGAGAGAGAGAATGGGCATGCCAGGGCCTCCAGCCACTACAAATGAACTCCAGATGCATGTGCCATCTTGTGCATCTTGCTTATGTGGGTCCTGGAGAATCGAACCAGGATCCTTTGGCTTTTCAGGCAAATGCATTAACCACTAAGCCATCTCTCCAGTCCTTGTTTTTTGTGTTTCAAGGTAGGGTCTCACTCTAACTCAGGCTGACCTGGAATTCACTATGTAGTTTCAGGGTGGCCTTGAACTAACAGCAATCCTCCTACCTCTGCCTCCCAGGTGCTGGGATTAAAGGCGTGCACCACCATGCCTGGCTACCAGCCCTATTTATTTATTTATTTATTTTATTTTATTTTATTTTATTTTATTTTATTTTGGTTTTTTCGAGGTAGGGTCTTGTCTTTTAGGCCAGACTGACCTGAAATTCACTATGTACTCTCAGGGTGGCCTCAAACTCAGGCAGTCTACCTACCTCTGCCTCCCTAGTACTGGGATTAAAGGTGTGCACCACCATACCTGGCCCTTTTTAAATTTTTATTAGATATGGACATATTTGGTATGTAAACAAGACATGTTCGTACCATCCTTTCCTTCTTCCCTGCCCCTTTTCTGAAGAGGCCTTCCTCATTGGGGATGCAGGTCTACCCCATGGGGATTGTGGATCATGCATTATCGGGGGAGAGAGGCAATGTCTTTGTGTAAAATGTCCCAACTTGTGCCTCTAACAATCTTTCTACCCCCTCTTCCACAAAACTCCCTGAGCCATGCTGGGAGCATTTTAAGTCTACTTCAATGATGGTCACTTAGGAGCCTCTGGATCTTTGGTTTGGAGGTGTTGAGTGTCCTCAGTGTCTATCTCCTTCACCCTTGTGCTGATATCAGATTCACTGAGAAAGCAGCACTCTTGCTCATTTCCCCAATTCCTCTGTGGTTTCAGCTGGGGCCAGGGT
This sequence comes from Orientallactaga sibirica, assembly GCA_036365145.1. Taxonomy (NCBI): domain Eukaryota; kingdom Metazoa; phylum Chordata; class Mammalia; order Rodentia; family Dipodidae; genus Orientallactaga; species Orientallactaga sibirica. Next base: position 25,155,017 of record JAEOAD010000026.1, on the reverse strand, counting down.
GGAGTGCACTGGGTCATTTATCTCCTTAGGCCCAGCTCCCATCTGAAAAAAGGGAAGCAGATTCTCCAACAGAGAGTGAAGTCAGCACCAGTTAAGGGGATAACCATTATTAATTTAGAGAGAATTTAAAGGGTGTAGGCCCTCTTAAAGCCTAAAATTAATGGGAATTTGACAATGGAAAGCAGAATCATTATCTGGATATGATTCTGACTTGTTTCCCAGTTCCAGATATGGTTTCCTTTCCACTGAGCAGATCTGTTATCCAATCCAAGAGCAACTGGTTACCCACCATGGCTGTGTGCCATTATTGCACTTGTGTGAGCATTGCATCAAGTTGTTTGTTTCTGAGTTGCTTAGATTTTGAGTTGCTTGGACAGATATTGGCCATTTTTCTCCAGTAGCTCACATAGTGCCTTCTAGCACTAGATGGGCTAATTGTGTGGGGACTGGCTTTCTTCTGGATTCCAACCAGCTCTCTCCATGATCCATGCTGACAGTGTATGGTATCTTAAGCAGTAGGATCTTACCATTAACCTCTGGTGGGTAATCAAGTGCTCTGATAGAAGTCTGTTTTGTTTGTTTTGGGAGATCTAGTAGGTCTCTCTGATCAACAGCTCATTGTGGATGTAAATCACATCCTGGTACAGGGAATTACAGGCCAGCGCCAAAGGAAAAGAAAAAATAAAAAGACACAGAAGAAAGAGAACAGGAGAAATTTAAGGTTAGGTTTTGTCTCGCCCTCTTCAGGTCCCTTCAGGTGCTCCCCTTAAGGTCTTCTTGAGGGTTCCACCTTTTAGTCTAACTTCCAGGATATAGGATTCTATGGTACCATTTGGGTACAGTTTTGTGAACACCCCCACCCTTCCCCTCCTCCAAGGCCTTCCCGCTCTATTGTCCAAGCCTTGAGATGCTATTCAGATATGTCAGCCACTTGGACTGATCCAGATCAGGAACTTCAGATGAGTGAGACCATGTGACGGTTGTCTTTCTGTGATTGTGTGATTTTACTTAGAATGATCTGTTCCAAGTTTGACCATTTTTCTACAAATTTCATTGTGTCATTTTTTTTCTTACTGTTGAGTAGAATTCCATCATATAGATATACCACATCTTGGTTATCCATTCATCCAATGTTGGGCACTTGGGTTGATTCCAGTTTTTAGCTATTATGAATTGAGCAGCTATAAACATGGTCAAGCAAATATCTCTGAACTGAGATGTGGAGCTTTTAATGAGCTTTTAAATGCCCAATAAGGGAATAATAGGGTCTGTTGGTAACTCTATATTCATCCTTTTCAGGCGTCTCCATATTGATTTCTATAGTGGTTGTACCAGCTTACATTCCTACCAACAGTGAATGAGTGTTCCTATTTCTCCACATTCTCCTCGCCAATATTTGTTTTCTTTTGATTTTTTAATGTTTGCTATCCTTACTGGGGTAAACACTTGGCCCTTTTTATTTAGTTTTTTACTAGGGGCTTTTTAAGCTTGTCCCCTGTGTTATTTTCTTGCTGTTCTCCTTTATACCCTTTCTGCGATGTGAACCAGGTCTTAACCAACTGCATACATTCCTGGACTTCAGGAGTTCTTGGAGGCATTCCTGGAAGTCCAGGAAGCAAAGGCACTTTCCAGATTCTTCATTTGAGCACTGTGAGTGACTCCATAGTGGGTCAAAGCATACACTAAATCATTAAAAAATTCTGGCCCAAGCCGGGTGTGGTGGCGCACGCCTTTAATCCCAGCACTTGGGAGACAGAGGTAGGAGGATCACCGTGAGTTCAAGGCCACCTTAAGACTACATAGTGAGTTTCAGATCAGCCTGGACTAGAGTGAAACCCTACCTTGAAAAAAAAAAACGCAAAAAATTTTGGTCCTGATGGAACTTATATTTTATTTTTATTTTTTATAAGAACATTTATTTTTTTGAGAAAAAAAGAAATGTGTGGATTCTCCAGGGCCTGTTGCTGCTGCAAATGACTTCCAGAAACATGTGCCACTTTGTGTGTCTATCTTTATATGGGTGCTGGGGAATTAAACTGGGGCTAGAAGACTTTGCAAGCACGTACCTTTAACTGCTGAGACACCTCCCTAGCCTTGAAGCTTGTATTTGTAATTTAGGAAAAAAAAAAAAAAAAACACAAAAACCCCACAAATAGGCAGTAAGATATGTAAGTACAGTTATCCCTCAGTATCCATGGGGGTTGGTTCCAGGACCCACTGTGGTACCAAAATCCAAGGTTGATCAAGTTCCCTGTGTAGGATTTGTATTGACCTATAAACATCCTACATTACTTATAATGCCTCCTACAACATAAATATGCTTGGTGTGGTAGTGTACACCTCTAATCCTAGCACTAAGGAGGCAAAGGTAGGAGGATCACTATGAGTTTGAATTTAGCCTGGGACTACAGATTGAGTTCTGGTCAGCTTGGGTTAGAGTAAGACTCTACATCCAAAAAATAGAAAAATATAAGTAGTTGTTATCCTGTATTGGTTAGAGAATAATAACAAGGAACTAAAAGTTTGTATATGCCACGGACAGGTGAATTTTTTTCTAAATAGTTTTAAATTTTTGTTTGTGTACATGCATGCCTTTAATATCAGCACTGGGGAGGCTGAGGTAAGAGGATTGCTGTGAATTCAAGGCCAGCCTAAGTCTAATTCCAGGTCAGCCTGGGCTAGAGTGAGACTCTACCTCAAAAACCAAAAAGAATGTGCAGACCAAGAAGAAGTGTGCAAAGGTCCTGGAGTAAGGATCTCTGTGTTAGCCAGCTTTCTGCCACAATAACAAATCCCTAAAATAATCAGTTTAATAAAGTAAAAAAGTTTAGCCAGGCATGGTGGCACACGCCTTTAATCCCAGCACTCAGGAGGCAGAAGTAGGAGGATCTTTGTGAGTTTGAGGCCACCCTGAGACTACATAGTAAATTCCAGGTCAGCCTGAGCTAGAGTAAGACCTTACCTCAAAACCCCCTCCCCCCCAAAAAAGTTTATGTTGACTGATGATTATGGAGGTTCCAGTCCATGAATGGTTTGTCCTGTTGCTTTGGGGCTTGTGCAAGGCAGCACATCATGGAGGGAGTATGTGGCAGAGCAGAGCTAGTCACCTTTATCCCCTTTAAAGGAAGCCTTCAGCAATATAAGATCTTCTAGGCCCCATCTTTTAAAGGTTTCTACTGCCTCTTAGTAGCACCATGGGCTGCAATGTAGCAAAGTTGTTCAGGTTGTTCAAGAGACTGAAGAGTGAGTGAGTGAAACAGTAGCAGGGGAGAAACTCAGGGAATGATGAGGTCATGGCTTTGTAGGTGATGTCAGGGCCTTGACCTTGATTCTGAGTGGCATGAAGCCACTGAAGGGTCTGGACAGTTGAGGATCAGGACCAGCCTGTGGCTGCTGTGTTGTGAATAGGCTGGATAAGATGGAAGGAGGAAATAGGCAGAGCACAGGGAGACAGACTGCACTGAGAGGTGGTGGGAACTGTACCTAGAAGACCACTGAGGATGGGCTGTTGGGCTCCGGATTTATTAAAGGTTAAGTAAAAGAACTCTGAGACATTGGGTGATCCCTATTTAGAAGAAGGTTCTCATGGACTTGGGAGACCCAAGAAACCTTCTAGTCTGAATTTTCATGTAACCTTTGGAGAAACTGAAGCCCAGCAAAGGAAGTTACTTGTCCAAAGTCAAGCTGGTTAGGCATCTAGAATCCAAGTCCAGAGCTGATGGGTTATTCCTTGGAGGAGGTCTGTGCAGGCTTGAGAGCTGTAGGCAGAATGGTTGGCCCCAAGACCCTGCAGCTGAGCTGTGGGGTCCTAGCAGTGCCACCAGTGCCTAGATGGTAGCTTCTACTATGGACAGGAACCCAGAGTTTTGTAAGCTGAGGATTCTTGGCAATTGGGGCTTTCAGGAGTCCTCTTTGAGCCTTAGCCTGAGGTTTGGACTTTCAATAGACTGCTGTCTTGCTGTTTTGGTGATATCTGAGGTCTTGGGTAGATCAAAAGTCCCGGGCATTCGTGTGTGTGTGTGTGTGTGTGTGTGTGTGTCCTGTGCGCATACTTGCAAAGGCTAGAGGAGAATGTTGGGTATCCTTGGAGTGGCACCTGGTCCTGGCAGAAAAGTCTGGCTCTTCTAATTTGTTTCTTTGAGATAGTGTCTCTCACTGAATCTGGAGCTGCTATTTTTGGTCAGACTGGCTGACCAATGAACCCCAGTGAATCTTCTGTCTTTGCCTATCACAGGACTATTGTTACAGATATGTGTGGCCATACCCCCCCTTTTTAATTTTTATTTATTTTTATTTTTAGGGAGAGACAGACAGAGAGACAGACAGAGAGAGAGATCAAGGGAGACATACAGAGAATGGGCGCGCCAGCAGTCTCTCAGCTGCTGTGAATGAAATCCAGATGTGTGCGCCCCCTTGTGGTCAAGTGTGGCATTGCACCCTAGCGTCACTGCATCTGGCTAAATGTGGGACCTGGAGATTGTAACCAGATTCTTAGGCTTAGCAGGCAGGCGCCTTAACCGCTAAGCCATCTCTCCAGCCCACCCTCCCCTTTTTTTAACATGGGTTCTGACGATCAAACTCAAACCCTCTTGCTTATGTAGCAAGCACTTTACCTGTTAAGCCATTTCTCTGTCCTTCATTTAGCTTATATTGCGCTTCTGCTATGTTCAAAGTCAGAGACCCAGGAAAACATTCCTGCCCTTCAAGGAGCTGACAGTTCAAGGGAAACAGGCAGGTTAACCAAAGACTTGTGTGTGTGGTGGGACATAAAGCCCACATTTAAGGCCAAGATTGGGGGAATCAATCTAAAGTTAGGTGTGAAACCGCCTCCACAGTCCCCAGATGGTCCAGTGGACACAAATGCAGCTCTTGTCACTGTGGTGGTCTGTTTCAATCCATGCTTTCATCTCTTGCAATAAATAAAATAATAAAGAGGGCACAGAAGGCTGGCAGTGTTACTGAGAATGGATGTCACTTAAACTGGGAGGGTCTGCCATACTCTTGGCTCTGTCCCTCTTGCTGGAAGTCTGCTGCTTATCCGTGTGTCTTTGTAATGGGATATGTCTGATCACCATGTTTTAGATTATAAGGCTAATCTAATGACAGCTTGTGGTCAGTGCATAGAAGAGGCCTGTGCTGTTCTCAACTCCACAGGGGAGGACCTCTTTAGACTCCTCAGCATGAGAGCCACTTGGGGATGGTGGAAAAAGATTTTGCTTCTGTTCTCTCAGGAGTTTAATCTATTGGCTGAAGGGGGAACAGAAATCCAATTTGATTTTCCTTTTAGCCATTTAAATCGATCTGTTCCCTTCACAATAGATGGACTGTTGAGAAATGACAACTTGAAATTGCTATCACTGATTGATTTATAGGCTGCCTCTCACAACTGCCCTTTCTTTGCTCTGGTGAGTGCCCTGGCAATCACAGGTGATCACAAGACATGGATAAGGATATGGTAGCAGAAATGAAGAAATAGGGCCAGGCACCTGGATACAAAAAAGGCTGGCCAGATTAGGTGTAAGGTGAGCCCAGGAAAGCCAGTTGGCACCTTCCTAAAGCTACAGAAGATGAGGGGCAGGCTGCAGAGGACATAGAGACATGTACCCTGCCCTGAAAATGTAACTGAGAAGCTAGGCAAAATGGTACAGGAGGCCTGTATCCTAGCACTTGGGAAGCTGAGAAGAGGGCATAGTGGTACAAAAGGCCTGTATCCTAGCACTGAGGCTGAGGTAGGGAGATTGAAAGTTTGAGACCAACATTAGGTGTCATGGGAAACTTGGGAGATACGAACACGTGTCTCTTCACCCCAAGTAAGGCTCAGATGATAGACCAAAGTACAATTGCTTCCAAACCAGTTTTGATGAACCAGTGAGTTTATTGGGGTTATAGAGCAGGCTGAGGGGTTGCTTACAGAAGCATGGGTGACTCAAAGGCAGCTTCATCACTGAAAGTCCACCCCAGCATAGTTGACACCTCACAGAAGCTACATGTCTTAATCTCCCAGAGATGTCTAGACTTGAAAAGACAAAGCCAGTGAGAATAGTAGCTTGGAGCCCTGGTGCAATGTATGACACTTAAAAGGTGCTCAGGGGCTGGAGAGATGGCTTAGCAGTTAAGGTATTTGCATGCAAAGCCAAAGGATCCCAGTTCAATTATCCAGGACCCACGTAAGCCAGATACACAAGGGGGTGCATCTGGAGTTTGTTTGCAGTGGCTGGAGGCCGTGCTGTGCCCATTCTCTCTCTCCCCCCTTTCTCTCTCTCAAATAGATAAATATATTTATCTATATATAAAATATATATGTTTTTAAAAAGGTGCTCAGTAAAGAACCTTCTTTGTAGTGCGCTGGCTAATCCTGGTCCTATAAGAAAACTGTCTGGAGCATCTTCGGCAGGTCCTTTCACCTCTCTGTGCCTCAATTTTTCCCATCTGTGAGATGGGGCAATATCAGGTCTTACTGTATCCTCTTGAGGATTGAATAAGTAAACACCTTTGGAGTCCTGGGACTGTGCACATGTCAGCTTCCATGATAATTCCTGGCCCTAGGTGTTGGGGCACCTGTTAGTATTTGAGACAGGTCTCATGGAGCCTAGGTTGACCCTGAACTAGCCAAGGATGGCCTTGAATTTCTGAATCCTCTTGCTTCTACCTTCTGAGTACTAGGATTATACAGGTATGTACCCTATGCCTGGTATATGTGGTACTGGGGATCAAACCTAGAGCTGTAGCTTCATGAATATTAGGCAAGCAGTCCACCAACTGAGCTACATCCTCAGTGGGTTTTTTGGTTTCTTTTAAATCTGAGAGAGAGAGAGAGAGGGAGAGAGAGAGAGAGAATGGGTGTGTCAAGGCCTCCAGCTACTGCAAACAAACTCCAGACAAATGCACCACCTTGTGCATCTGGGTACTGGGAATTGAACCTTAGGCTTCGCATGCAAGCACCTTAACCACTAAGCTATCTCTCCAGTCCTGTTTTTGTTTTTTTAAAAGACTTATTTATTTATTTATTTGAGACAGCGAGGGAGAGAGAGTGAGAATGGGCATTCCAGGGCCTCTAGGCACTTCAAATGAACTCCAGACACATGTGCCACCATGTGCATCTGGCTTACGTGGGACCTGGAGAATCAAACCTGGGTCCTTAGGTTTTGCAGGCATGTGCCTTAACCACTAAGCAATCTCTCCAACCTCTGTTTTTGTTTTTGAGACAGGGTCTTACTTAAATACTCTGTAGCCCAGGCAGGCCTTGAATTCACAATCCTCATGCTTCAAGTAGCTCGAAAGACAGGTGTAGCACTTGGCCCCTGCTTTCTTTACTGTTTTCCTCTGAGGCTAGGCCTTTAGATTGATGGAGCCATATGTACCTGTGTCTCTGTCCCCCTAGCTGTTCTGCCCAGGGTAGCAATAGCTGTGGGGATCTGAGAAGTTGGAATAGATCCTGGCACAACATTGGCTGGAGAGGCCCTGGGCAGACATGGGGTACCAGCTTGCCAGAAGCATTGGGTCATTCAGAAGCCCTAGCCTATAGCAATGTGGCCTGGCCCCAGGTATTAGAAAATCTGCCAGAAGCCCCAGCACTGCAGGTTCTCAGGAGCAAAGGTAAGCCTGCATGCTAAGCTTGCTAAGAGCAGCAGCTTCCTTACTTGGAAGCACAGGTTGCTCTCCAGGGAATCTGGCAAGGCAAATTCAGAGCGCACTCAGATCTGCCTTTGTTTTTGTCACTCATGGGAGTCCTTATATAAGAGTCCACATATAGTTTATTGTTGTTGCACATGTGTTCATCTGGCTAAGCTAGGCAGTAGGATCCAGTGAGGCAGAAGAACTTACCCTCTGGGATGGAGGGACAGATGCAGATTAGAGCTTGTGGTGTGTGTCTAGAGTCCACCGTGCAAAACTGGGGTAGGGAGAGGACTGCAGCTAACTGCCTAATGGGGAAGATCTCTTAGAAGAGAGAGCCTTTCAGCTAGGTTTTGAGGGGTGCAGAGGAGTGGATGCAGAGGAGTTTATGAGAGGAGGGAAAGGAGAGAGAATGGTACAAATCAATGTTTTTAGTACTCAGAGTGCTTAGGAAGTGTCAGGAAGTGCCAGGCTGCTGAAATTTATAAGTGAAATATACAATAGGCAGAAGGCTAGCCACAGAGTGCAGGTCTCAGGAATAGAGACTTTGAGGCCATGGAATTCAGGGACTCACTCATGGTTCTTGTGTCTGCTTCTGTGGTACTTGGGTATTTGCTCCCAGCAGAGAAGGGCCTCCTCTTCCCCCATTTGAATGTTTCTAACCTTACCATAGCCCTCTGCTGTGGATTTGGGGCCTCCTGACACCCCTGATCTACCAGCATCTCTAGCTCCTGGGTAGGGTCCTGACATGCCTCGGACATTCTTCCTCCTCCACACAAGCTCTGGCCCATTTTAGGCCTCCTCAGGATCCAAACCCCAGTTTTCTTTCCTACGTGCGTCTCCTAGGCCAGTGGACCAGCCCTTCTGCCTTCCTTGGGAGAACAGCATTTGTGGAGGATCTCTGAGATTCAGGTGCTCTTCTGGGAGCTCCCCATCATAAGGTTCCATTCATGTCGGCTTTTCTGTTTCGCAGATGTTAAGCCTCCGGAATGCTGAGCTTCATCCCATTGATGATGGAGCTAGGTCTTGAAGAGGGCTTGTCCTGATGTTCCAGGCAAGCCCTTAAGCCACTCCTTTGGAGGGGGGGCAGGGCTCAAGTGTACTTATCATTGGGGACTGAAACTGAAGAGGAGCTGGGGTCCCTTGTGGGTGCCCTGGCCAACTGGGCTGTCTGTGCATATTCCTCCTACTTCCCCCTGTTGGCCTGTGCCAAGTCCAGTGCAAATGGCGGGCAGGAAGCTGCTCACAATTATAGCTATGACCTGGTTCGGTGAGCCTGGACCTGCTGCCTTCGTTCTTTCTTCCTTCCCCAAGCTGGCTAGTCTGCTCTGATTAGCACACTGACGTCAGGAAAGCATGTCATCTTCGGTCTCCCTTTGGCCTGGCAGCTGTGATATATGGTTTTGGATGCGTTCCCTGCCTCACTACAAAGGGCCGAGGTCAGCAGGGAAAGAAGGATTATGTTGTTCTTATCTGGCTGCTGCCATTTCACCAGTTTCATCCAGCTATTCCCCATTCCCCACTGCCAAGTGGCAGATGTTGGGGTGAGGTCAGCCTGGGAGCAAGGGACCTGTCTATCAGCTTCACGTGAATGTCTTCAAGGCTATTTCTGGTCTTGCCATTATCCCAGTGGTTTCGAGTGATAAATATAGTTGCAGATTGAAAAGCCCCAGTGGCAGGCAGGCAGGCAGGCAGCACTGGGGAGTGTGTGGATGGGGGCTCAGTTATAAATAAGTCTGCTGGAACACCTCCCCAGCCATGGTATACTGCTGCTGCCAGGCTGGCATGCATGCGTGTGTGTGTGTGTGTGTGTGTGTGTGTGTGTGTGTGTGCAGAGAGATACAGTTCCTCCCCAGCTCCCTGCCTGAGCACACTTGTGCCTTGGTCCTCGGTGGAAGAGGGACAGAAAGAAGATCTACCAAGCAAAGGAAAAGAGGTGCCATCTATTGGAGACCTTAGACAACAGGATGAGCTACTAGATGTCTTCTCTCTGGCACCAAGTGACCATTACAGAAGGGAAATGGAGAATAGCCACATGGTAGGGACAGTGTGTTGTACTCAGAATGGTGTTCACATTCCAGCATCTTCAGTCCTCTGAGCTTCCCTTGGTACAGCAGGGCTGGGAAGGCTGGGTGCTAGGTCTGGAAGATTCTAGGATCCTGAGCTGAGGTCCTGCTATAGCCTGTTCCACGCCCTATGTTAGTGGGGTACTTTTTGGTTTTGTTGTTTCTTCTGCCCTATCTAAATCCATTCTCTTTGTAAAACTTTTATTTACCTTCTGAGTCCCAGTCCTCATAGTGGTTCTTGAGGCAGGAATTCCAGATGTTCCCTGGCCAGCAGTCATACCCTTCCCAGTCTCCCTGCCCCTTCTTCATGCCTGCCTCCATCTTTCTGCATTCCTTGGTATCCTTTGCTTCTTTTTAAATTTTTTAAAAAATTTTATTTTATGTATTTGACAGAGAGAAAGAAAGGCAGATGAAAGAGAATGGGCGCACCAGAGCCTTCAGCCCTGCAAATGAACTCCAGACACATGTGCCACCTTGTGCATCAGGCTTATGTGGGTCCTAGTGAATCGAACCTGGGTCCTGTGGCTTTGTAGGCAAGTGCCTTCAACCACTAAGCCATCTCTCCAGCCCTTCCTTTGCTTCTTCTCCTAGTTCTCCCCATTCCCTGTGTTCTCCTCCTCTTCCTCCACCTCCTCCCAGCTGGAAGTAGATACCTGTGAGGTTGCTAGATGAGGAGCAGAGCAGTGTTCAAGAGAGTCTTTGCTTCTCATAGAAAGATAAAAGTCTAAGCTGGCAAAGAACCCAGGAATTCATGTGAAGGCAGTTACCAATCATAGGAAGTGGCGACCTATGAGCCTGTTCCCCTCTGCAGTCTCATTTAACAAGGACTAAGGACTGGACCGTGCAAGCTGGACTTGGCAAGAAGTGGCATATATTAATATTGTATAAATAAATGAGTGAGCTTGCAAAGGTGTCCTGTGTGGGAGTATGTGGTCCCAAGGAGGAAGGGCTTATTACCTCTCATCCCCATGTGTTTTAGGGCTCCAAGAAACTGGAGTTGGGATGGGTGTGGTGGCTCACGCCTTTAATCCCAGCACTTAGAGGCAGAGATAGGAGGACCACCATGAGTTCAAGGCCACCCTGAAACTACATAGTGAATTCCAGGTCAGCCTGGGCTAGAATGAGACCCTACCTTGAAACACACACACACACACACACACACAATGGTGGTACATGCCTTTAATCCCACCCTGAGACTACATTGTAAATTCCAGGTCAGCCTGGGCTAGAGAAGAGACCTTACTTCAAAAACAAAATAAAGCCAGGTGTGGTGGTACACGCCTTTAATCCTAGCACTTGGGAGGCAGAGGTAGGAGGATCCCAGTGAGTTCAAGGCCACCCTGAGACTACATAGTGAATTTCAGGTCAGCCTGGACCTCGAAAAACAAAAAAACAAAACAAAACAAAAAACAACCAAACAAAAAAGAAACAAAGGAAATTACAGGGCCACTTTGGCCACCTGACTTGTTATTCAGTCCTTGAGTGTGAACTCTGAGCTCTTAGTGCTGCCAGAATGAACTGGATCTTGAGTCTCTTGAGCCCCAGGAGGGGACAAAGCCATTGACATCTGTCATAACCATACTAATGCCCACCAAGCCCTATGGGAATTGGTGGGGTTCTGCTCCTGGGGTACTGGTGCACAAATCGGGCCATCAAGAACACTTGAGTTTACTCCACACAAATGTGGGGTTGAATGTGTACCAAGGGGGTCCTTCCAGGTGGAGGAAACAGCCTGAGGGAGGCACTGTAGGTCCCTGTTTGTGGTAGAGAGTCTGGCTTCTGCTTGTGGGTTCCTGGTCCAGATGGTACTAGGGAGGGCTGGGCTAAGGGAAGGACCAGGTGGGACCTTGTACATTGGTTAAGGAGTTTAAATGTCATTTTTGAATCTTGGAGAACACTTGAGGGTCTTTTAGATGGAAGAGTGAGACATGTGGAGGTAGGTAATAGAAGCTTCACCTGACTTTGTGGGTGACAGGTTGAAGGTGGTGGGGGTGGGTAGGCTGGTGACAACATCACAATATCTTGCTTTGTTAAGTAATGAAAGGGATTTTTTTTTTTCTCATGGGACTGTAAAATCAGGGCACACATGGGTGTGTGTTCAAGATATGATTGCTTTTAAAGATGGCAATGCTACGTGGCCATCAATGGGGGCTAGTAAAGCCTTGTTCCAAGCATGGAGCCGTTGGTTCTGATATGCTTAGCTGTCCTCTCAAGAATGACTTTGTTTTGTTTTGTTTTATTTTTTGAGGTACAGTCTCGGTCTAGCACAGGCTGACCTGGAATTCACTATGTAGTCTCAGGATGGCCTCAAACTCATGGCGCCCCTCCTACCTCTGCCTCCTTGAGTGCTGGAATTAAAGGCGTGCGCCACCACGCCTGGCTCTCAAAAATAACTTTGGCAAGTAAGCTTGTCCTGAGACCATAGCTAAGCATGGAACAGAGATAACTCATCCCCTGGGTATTGGCCTTGGGGCTCCCTCAGGTAGTTCCCTTACTCTCCCATCAAGCTGCCAGACTCTTTAGCTACATTGGCTGCTGCTGGCCAGGCTCTCAGATCCTTGCTTGCCAAACTGACCCACTCACCCCAGGGCTGATGGGGAGCCCAGAGCTCCAGCTCCAGCTCCCAAAGAGAACTGAGCAAAACTGTGTTATGTGGGGATCAGATAAAAACATGTCTGCTCAGTACCACAGAATCCAGAAGTTAGTCAGTCATGTAAATATTTGTGTGTGTGTGGTTCTGTGGGTGCTAACTGATAAATAGGGTGACAAAAGGAGAAGCTAGGTGGCCACAGTCTTACCTTGAGGACAGAGGTGGTGTTTCTGAAGAGCTGACTGGGTGAAAAGTCAGGAATGCGGCCATTCCTAGGTGAGAAGTGCAGAGCAGAGCCTCCAACTGGTTGCTCGGTCCTAGGCCCTCTTTTCTCAGATGGGAAACACTCCTAGGAGGGCAAAGGGAAGAGAAGAGTCCCTGATGTACACCAGGGTCTCAGCAGAGCCTGGGCCCTCTCTAATGTTTGTCCGGTACCTGTAGCTATTGCTCTTTTCTGCCCCTGAGTAGGGAGATGAGCAGCTAATGCATTTGCCTTAGCCCTGGGGAAACCAGAGGCTGTCCTGATGCACTCTCTGTCTTGCCCAATCCACTACTCAGCCAGTGCATGCACAGATCATGCTGGAACTTGCAGGGTTTTTTTTGTTTTGTTTTGATTTTTACTTCATCCAGATGTTTCCCCTTGTGCTTCTGGCCAAGCTAGGCTGCTATCTATACCAAGCTAGTATATCCTTGGAAGCAGGTCAGTGCTGAGATGGAGGTTCTGAGTCTTAGTGTCTAGAAGATTTGAGCTCTGTAGACTTGGACAAATTGGCATTGTCCCTCTAAACGAGTCATGCTGTAAAATAGGAATACTAAAATGTTGCCCTCATTGGGTGCCAAAGCAGGTCAATAAATATATGTGGCCATATGGTCATTCAGCTGCCCTTTGTAGGACATAGTGGTACAGAGAGAGAAACAGAGGCTTAGGAAGGCAGTGTTTGGTGAAGGTTGAGGAGCCAATGCCCGCCTAGCCAGGTCCCTTTCCTGCCGAGGCTCCTACTCCTTTCCCTTGGTGTGTGTTAGAAGCAGCCAGGGACAATAGAATGGGGTCCCTGGTCAAAGGTCATAACCCAGATGACCTTGGACAAACCACTCTGGACTCAGTTTCCTTATCTGTCCAGGTTGTGCTGCCTTCAATGGGCACTTTGAGGTGTCTGAGTCTTGTGCTAACACCAGAAGGACAGAGGAGACTTTGGGGACCCTTCTGTTTCTTCCTTCATTCTTCCTTGGCCTGATGATCCTGGCTAGTTTAGGATTAAAGGAAGGCTTGTCTATCCCTCTAGTGTGGAGATAGGGAGGAGCCTGTCCCATGGGGGGTGGGGGAGGGAGACAAGTCTGGATGAAGTACGGTCACCTCCCCTTAGGCTGCCATCCCATTGTTACCTCTTTTCCCCTCAGCCTTTGGGAAGCTGGCTGACCTGAGGACCTCACAGCAGCTCCACTTGAGCTGGTATTCGGGAGCATGTTGTGTGGCCAGGGCAGATGAATGGTGGTGATTTATGATGTGAAGAAAAAGAATTCCTCTAATTATCAGCTTCTCCAATTCTGGGCTTTATGGCCAGAGTTGGAGGCAGCTGTTTGGATAACATCCCCAGAGGACTAAGCTGGTTTTCCTGGGCCAGAGCAGATGATAGAGACCTCAATGTCATCATGCATGAGCCAGATTTCAAGCCTGGGGTAGGAGCACAGGCCTTAGCCACGCTCCCTTTTGGGCATATCAGGTGAGAACACAGCCTTTCTGGAGCTAGGCAAGATCACCTCCCCTAGAAAGCTTCCCATGAGCCTTCTGAGCACCTGGACTGGTTCTCAGAGCTCTAGGCCCGTTGGATTCCTCTGACTAGGCTGAACTGCCACTGAGCTCAGGCTACTTCCTCTAAATCTATGGCCAGGCTGGCTAAAGAGCTTCCAATAAAAGAAGCTTCTGGGGACTGGAGAGATGGCTTAGTGGTTAAGGCACTTGCTCGTGAAGCCTAAGGACCTAGGTTTGACTCCCTAGAACTCACATAAGCCAGATGCACAAGGTGACACATGTGAGACCTTAGGTGGTACATGCATCTGGAATTAGATTGCAGTATCTAGATAGAGGCCCTGGCATGCCAATTATCTCCCCTTCCTCCCTCTCTTTCTCTCTCTCATAAAAAAAAAAAAAAATTAGGGGCTGGAGAGATGGCTTAGCAGTTAAGGCACTTGCCTACAAAGCCAAAGGACTCAGGTTCCATTCCCCAAGACCCATGAAAGTCATATGTACAAGGTGGTGCATGCATCTGGAGTTCATTTGTAGTAGCTAGAGGCCCTAGTCCACCCATTCTCTCTCTTTGCCTCTCTCTCTCTCAGATAAATAAAATTTTTTAAAAATTGTTTAAAAAAGAAACTTCTGAAGTGTACTATCTTTGCCAGGTTGGGCAGTGTCACTACAGAAAGTGGGGGACACCATTATGTGGCAGAGCAGCTGTAAGCTCCCCCATGTCTTCCACACTGGGATTGCTGAAAATAGTGTCTTGCTCAAATGAGGGGCCTTTGTCTCTGAGGTGAAGGGCTTGTCCCAGCAGTGTAAGTAGGAGTGCCTTGGCCAGAAGCATTCTGATACTGTCAGCCCAGCCTAAGCCTGCCGACTCTGTCATTCCATACCCTGCCCAAAGCCCCAGTGGTCCTGCATTAGCCTTACCTGACCACTGCTTCCCAGGCCATGAGACTCTTGAGTGCCTGGTGCTGATAGTAAGCAGGACCAGGATGTAGCTGGGCCTGTCAAGGACTGATAACGGTGCTAGGCACATCCTCTGCCACTGTAATTGTTTGTCATTGCTATTGTTTTGCAGAGGTTAGTAGCATCATTTTTTCAGTCAGCCCTGTTTATTTGCAATGCAACTGTATGTCTCTTTTGGTCAAAGATGGGAGTGTTCAAAGATGTGGCATCAGAGGCTGGAGAGATGGCTTAGTAGTTAAGGTGCTTGCCTGCAAAGCCTAAGGACCCAAGTTCAGTTTCCCAGTATCCACATAAGCAAGATGCCCAAGGTGGCATATGCATCTAGAATTTGTTTACTGTGGCTGGAGGCCCTGGAGTGCCCTTTCTCTCTTCCTCTTTCTCTCTATCTCTCAAATAAATAAATAAGTTTAATTAAATTCATTCATCTGGGTGTGGGAGCACATGCCTTTAACCCCAGCATTTGGGAGGCAGGGGTAGGAGGATCGCCATGAATTCAAGTCCACCCTGAGACTGCATAGTGAGTTCCAGGTCAGCCTGGACGAGAGTGAAACCCTACCTTGAAAAACCAATAATAATAAATAAATAATAATAATAATAATAATAATTCAAAGGCTAGGCATGGTGGCACACGCCTTTAATCCCAGCACTTCGGAGGCAGAGATAGGAGGATTGCTGTGAGTTCAAGGCTACCCTAAAACTACATGGTGAATTCCAGGTCAGCCTGGGCTAGAGCAAGACCCTATCTTGAAAAACCAAATGATGATGATAATGATAATATTTCAAAGATGTGGTATCATAACCTGTCTGTGCTGGTCTCAGGAGGCTGCTTCAGAGATGAGGGTATGGGCTGTGTTTCCTAGGGCAGGAGAGGAGGGGCTATACCAACATCCCTCTTCAGTATCTGTACCCCAAGCTTACAGATGGTTGTTTAAAGTTAGTGTGTTTATTGAGTTATTATTATTGTTATTGGTTTTTTGAGGTAGGGTCTTACTCTAGTTCAGGCTGGCCTGGAATTCACTATGTAGTCTCAGGGTGGCCTTGAACTCACGGTGATCCTCCTACCTCTGCCTCCCAAGTGCTGGGATTAAAGGCGTGCGCCACCACGCCTGGCGAGTTATTATGATTATTGAATTAGTGTGTTCACAAAGCACACAGTCTTCCCATTTAAAGTGTTCAATCCATCAGTTTTTAAAATATTCTGAATTGTTTCACTAGTACCACAGCCAATTTTAGAAGATTTCTGTCTTCCCAAAAAGGAACCTATAGGTATTATTCTCCATTTCTCCTTAAATTCTCAGCCCCAGACAACTACTAATTTACTTTCTTTCTTCATGGATTTGCCTATTCTGGACATTTCATTGAAATGGAATCCTATAATAGGCAACCTTGTACATCTGGCATCATCAATGAGCACAATGTTTTCAAGTTTATTCAGATTTATTTATGGATCAGAACTTTGTTCCTTTTTGTGGCTGAGTCACCTTCCATCATATGAATTGACCCATTTGATGATAAGGGCATTTTTATTTATTTATATAGATATTTTATATTTTTTTTCCAAGGCAGTGTCCTACTCTGGTAAGATGGTTCAATTGGTAATGTGCTTACTGCATAAGTGTGAGGGCCTGAGTTCAGATTTCCAGAATTCATGTAAATGCCGGGTGTGGCAATGCAGGTTTTTAATCCCAGTGAGTTTTTGTTCGTTTATTTTTGTTTTTGTTTTTAGAGGTAGGGTCTCGCTCTAGCCCAGGCTGACCTGGAATTCACTATGTAGTCTCAGGGTAGTCTCAAACTCTCGGCAATCTTCCTACCTCTGCCTCCCAAGTGCTGGGATTAAAGGAGCGTGCCACCACACCTGGCAACAAATGTGTAGGTTTTTTTGTTGTTGTTGTTTTTTCTTCCAAGGTAGGGTCTCTCTCTAGCTCAGGCTGACCTGGAATTCACTATGTAGACTCAGGATGGCCTTGAACTCATGGTGATCCTCCTACCTCTGCCTTCCGAGTGCTGGGGTTAAAGGCATGTGCCACCACGCCCGGCAACAAGTGTTTTTTTTTTTTTTTACATTTAATTAATTAATTAATTAATTAATTAATTAATTTGAGAGAGAGATAGAGAGATAGGCAGGTAGAGAGAAAGAATTGGTGTGCCAGGGCCTCCAGCCATTGCAAATGAACTCCAGATGGGTGCACCCCCTAGCGCATCTGGTTTATGTGGGTCCTGGAGAATTGAGCCTCGAACTGGAGTCCTTAGGCTTCACAGGCAAGCATTTAATCACTAAGCCATCTCTCCAGCCCAACAAGTGAGATGAATTTTTTTTTTTTTTTTAGTCTCAGGGTGGCCTTGAACTCATGGTGATACTCCTACCTCTGCCTCCCAGTGCTGAGATTAAAGGCATGCGCCACCACACCCAACCTAGCCCAACAAGTGTATTTTTAAAGAGTGATTCTACATCTCTTGGTACAGTTCTGAGTTGGCAAAGGGATGAGGCACTGGTGGAGAAGGTAATCCACAGGAACAGCTTCCTAAGGGTCCCACTCAGGAGACCAAGTAAGAACTTGATTTCTGATAGCCCTTCTTTTGAGGGGGGGCGTTGAGGTAGGGTTTCACTCTATCCCAGGCTAATCTGGAACTCACGCTATAGTCCCAGGCTGGCCTCAAATTCACATTGATCCTCCTACCCCTGCCTCCCAAGTGCTGGGATCAAGAGCATGTGCCACCACACCTGATTCTGATATCCCTTCTTTAACTGTCAAGTCATCTATCCAGCTCCTGATATCCTTTCTTTTCTTTTCTTTTCCTTCTTTTTTTTTTTTTTTTTGAGTTGCTGTACAAGACTTTTATTTCATTTGGTTCAAGCCTTGGGAGGGGATCTAGACATTACAAAGCTGCCTAGTGGCTGGAGAGGCTGGGGTGGAGGAAGTCCTGAGGGTGGTTAAGGCAGAATAGGAGTCCCTAGAAAGCTGTGCAGTATCTAGTCGTGCTTCAGGGTAGCCACTTGAAGAGATACTCACCCAGATTTGGCTGAGGGCTTGTCAGTCTGCGCAGATTGGTCAGGTGCTCACCCATGTTCTTGATGAGCTTCACCTCCTCATCCAAGAAGTGGGTTCTCCAGGAAGTCGCAGAGATGGGGTTCTGTGTGGGTACAGCCCAGCACGTGAAGATCCAGAAGAGCCTGGCTCAGGTTCTTCTCCAGTGCCAAGGCGGCTTCCATGACCTCCAGAGTTTTTCCCACTCATCTTGAGAGCTTGTTTGGAGGTTCTAGCAGGGGAATGCAGCTACTCGTATACCCTTGACAGAAGACTGGTCCTCCTCTATTCGGGGAAGGTCGTCCTCTTGACTGAGCGCTCAGCTTCAGGAGGGGCACACATGGAGCAGTGAGGGAGGAAGGGGACACCTACCTAGCCAGCCAGATCAGCTAAATCAACCCTGGCAATCAATGGGGTGACAGATGTCGCAGTCAGATCGCCCTCACATCCCCCACTCATCTTGAAAAGGCTTCTGCACATCCTGGAAGAGCACCCAGCCGCTGTGCTGGTTCTGCATTTTGAGTAGATGCTCCCTGCCCTCACTCTTCTCCTCGGCCAACTCTCAGAAGTGTCCCATGCCGGGCAAAGCCACATAGTCCCGGTCGAAATAGTAGCCCAGAGAGAGATAGGTGTAGGAGGCCCGCAGGTGCAAGTTGACCAGGCAGTTGACAGCAGCCTCCTCCACCTCAGTGGAATAATTTTGATGAATCTAAGAGGTCATGGCTGGTCTAGCAATAAGGAGTTAGAAGGTTCTGGATGGTTCTGGAAGGCGCAGACGGTGAGGAGATGGTCCCGGAGGTGGTGACTGGAGAGACTGGAAGGCAGTTGGAAATTTTGGAAAAAAAAAAGAAAAAGAAAAAGGAGGAAGTCGCCAGGTCTGTCCAAACACTGTTGAAGCAAGACACAAACACAAGGAACCTCGGGCGCGCCGTTCCTGATATCCCTTCTTATGTGGTGGTTGAAAGGGCAAGAGTTGAGGAGGACTGGGTCTTTTTCAAGTTGCCTGATAGCTCTTTTTTTTTTTTTTCTTTCCAAGACACAAGGACATTAGGCTGGCATTTAGGAGAGAGCTCCTTCAAGGCAGCTGGGGCTGTGCTAGAGGAGGCCATAGGAGAAGTGGGAACCTTGAAGCCTGATCAGGCTTTGAAGAGGCCCTGCTTTGAGGAAGGTATCCTAGGCCTGGAGAAGCCTTGCAGGCAGATCCGGAAATTGAACCAAGATTAGAGCCTGATTGATAACCGTTTGGGGATTAGGGGAAGGGCGTTAAATATTTGTTTAATCTTGCTCTTATTGTCTCCCCTTTCTGTTGGTTCTTAAGCTCTGAGGTGCCACTAGTGGTCTCAGACAGGGGTCTGCAACTTCAAGGAGCTCTCTGCCTTATCACTCTGCACACAAGTACATGATGCTGGGGATGGGGATTCTTTGCTGGGCTACCTCGCTCCAGTGATCGATCAGCCTCCGAGGGAGCAAGGAAGAGGGAGAAACATCTCAAAGGTTGACTCTCAGGAACTTTTTTTTTTTCGTTTTTGGTTTTTTGAGGTAGGTTCTCTCTAGTTTAGGCTGACCTGGAATTCACTATGTAGCCTCAGGGTGGCCTTGAATTCATGGTGATCCTCCTACCTCTGCCTCCCAAATGCTGGGATTAAAGGTGTGTGCCCGGCAGGAACTTTTTTTTTTTTTTTTTTTTTTTTTTTTTTTTTTTTGCATATGTGTGTATGTGTAATGTGGTGTGGATATGTGGTTATATGGGTGTTGCATGTGCCCATACAGTGTCCTGTGCTGTGGTTGCTGGAGGGTGAACATCAGGTGTCCCACTCTATTATTCCACCCATTCTTTTTCTCTCTTTTTTAAAAAAAATATTTTGTTTTTATTTACATATTAATTTTTAAATGTTTATTATTATTATTAACAAGATGTTTCGTATGGATACATTATATGTTGGTACCCTCTTTTCCCTCATCCCTAGTCCCATTCTGTTGGGGATGCTCCTCAGTGGGGTTGTAGGTATTTCCCATGGGGTTGTGGTATTTATTAAAGAGAGAGAGAGAGAAAATGGGTGTGCCAGGGTCTCTAGCCACTGCAAATGAACCATGTGCATCTAACTCACATGGGTACTGGGCAATCAACCCTGGGTCCTTAGGCTTCCACACAGGCAAGTGCCTTAACCACTAAGCCATCTCTCCAGTCCCCCCCACACTTTTTTTTTTCGAGGTAGGGTCTCATTCTAGTTCAGGGTGGCCTTGAACTCACAGCGATCCTCCTACCTCTGCCTCCCAAGTGCTGGGATTAAAGGTGTGTGCCACCACACCTACCTCCCCCCTTTTAAAATATTTTATTTATTGATTGATTTGAGAGAGAGAGAGGCAGGTCAAGAGAGAATGGGTGAGCCAGGGCCTCTAGCTACTACAAATGAACTCCACATGCACATGCCACCTTGTGTATCTGGCTTACATGGGTGCTGGGGAATTGAACCTAGGTACTTTGGTTTTGTAGGCAAGCACCTTAACCGCTAAGCCATCTCTCCAGCCCCTTCCACCCATTCATATTTGAGCCAGAGTCTCTTATTGATCCTAGAGCTTACTATTTTTCTGTGAGCTCTGTAGATTCTTGACTCTCTGTTTCCCTACAAAGCTGGGGTTATAAATGAATGTAGCCATGCCCAGCTGTTTATGTGGGTCCTGGGGATAAAACTGGAGTGGTCTGTCAGGCCCTCATGCTTGCACAGGAAGGACTCTTAACCATTGAGTCATCTCTTAGCCCACAGGAACCTTTTTGACAGCATGCAATCCCCTGACATCTGTCCTGTGGAGCAGGTGATAGAGGAAGATACAGCATGCAGATAGCCTTACAACTTATAGGTAGACAGAGAAACCTAACTTTCCAAGGTTGTGGACTTTTCATACCAGGGAATGGCCCAGAGGGGTGCCTACCTTTTTGTGAAAAACTTCAAACTGGTGAAGATGAGGCCCACAGGAGCCTTGGCAGATGAGGTGATAACAGAGCGATGCCTTCCCTGTACGAATCAGTGTGGCCCACCTGAGGGTCATAATGTCATTACCTTTTGAAGTCATCAGCAAGCTTGCTTTCCATGAGGCTGTCTTTGCATTGAATCTTGGGAGCTGGAGCTGGTCCTGAGGGTAGATGGTGTTCCATCTTTTGTTTCATTGACTCCCCTCTCCACCACAGCCAACCCTGGCCCTTGCAGGGAACAGTAATTTAACATCCTGAACTTTGAAGCTCTGAATGGGGAAGTTAGAGTGATGAACTTGATTGCTTCTTTCTCCCTGTGTGTGATGGTGAGAACAAAGTGGGGAGAATTGATAAACCTTCCTTGTGCTTTACTATAGACTAGGCAGCTCTGGCAGCTGGTGGAACTGATGCATTTGTCACCTGGGTCCTGCACCTCTGAGCACCTGTAAATTGCACACTCCATGAGGTGACACTTGCAACCACAGGTCACTTAGGCACCTCAAGCAGGTGGCTTCCTAATGAAGTGACTGAAGGCAGGGGATCCTGCTGAGAAGTCAGGCACCTCAGCAGGGCTTGAGGTGGCCAAATGGAGAGAGGAGATGCTCCTTGATGTTTCTGTAAGACCACCTGCAGACTGGCAGCCAGGTCTCTGCAGCAAGGGAGTGACTGTGAGTGGCCTAAACCCATGCTGCTCTCCAGTCACTTGCCTGCTGAATACCCATGGCCATCGATCTCCTGACCACTTAGCTCTCACTTGTTCTCTCTGCCCGAGGAAACTAGGTACAGGCCTGCAAGAGCTTTGGCAACTGTGGGGGACAGAGACAAGTCAGATGTGAGTTTCTGACATGTTGGAGTGGCTACTGGTTCATATGGCGTGTTTGTTGTGCCATCTTGTGCCTCTCCTATTATCTCATCTCATCTGTGAGCAGTCTACAAAGATGGCCCTGTGACTAACCTTTGTGAGTAGAATAAGTGCTGAGAGATCGGGTAGCATGGCCAAACATTGCTGGCCCCACCTTTGGTTTCCTTTGGAGGCCAGGCTATTTACTGAATGCTAGTTGGTCAGGGCCTGGCACTGATTGGCCTCTAGCTGCTGGTAGGACTTGAAGCAATGAGCCTGTCAGAGATTTGTATCTGTTCTGTAGAAAGGGGATTAAAGTACCTGGATGGCTGGATGCAGGATGAATGGAGTTGGGCTAGATCAAAGGAGCACAGTGTAACCATGTGGACAGCCACCAGAATCTTCTATCTCCTGCCTTCATGATTATACCCCTATGCTATCCTCTCCCACATTGAGAAACTGACCTGTGGATTCAGTTGGATGTTGAAAATAGCATAGTGCTACTTCCAAGACCCAATTATAAAACCAGTGAGGTTTCTACTGTCCTTTCTTGTTTTTTTGTTTTTTTGTTTGTTTTTGTTTTACGAGGTAGAGTCTCACTCTACCTCAGAGTAACCTGGAATTCACTATGTAGTCTCAGGGTGACCTCGAACTCATGGTGATCCTGCTGCCTCTGCCTCCCAAGTACTGGGATTAAAGGTGTGCGCCACCATGCCCAGCTCTACTGTCCTTTTTTGGGTCATTTGCTCTGGGAAGTCAGCCACCATCTTTTGTTTTTCTCAAAGTAGGATCTTGTTCTAGCTCAGGCTGACCTGGATTCACTATGTATTCTCAGGCTAACCTGGAACATAACGATCCTCCTACCTCTGCCTCCCGAGTATTGGGATTAAAGGTATGTGTTACCAGGCCCAGCCTCTAGACACCATCTTTTGAGATCATGTAGAAGAAAGGTCTAGAATTGTGAGGAACAGAGGTAGATCTCTGGCCAGCAGCCTACAGCTATTAGTCACGTGAGTTCTTCAGAAGTGACTCTTCCATCCCAGGTAAGCCTTTAGATGACCACAGCTCCAGCTCTGGTCAACATGTTGACCATGACCCCAGAGAGACACTAAAAAGAACCACCAGAGGAGCCACTCTCAGCTTCCTGATCCCCAGAAATAGCAGGACGTAGTGAGTAGTTATTTTTTTAAAATCATTTTTATTTATTTATTTGAGAGTGACAGAGAGAAAGAAGCAGATAGATAGGGAATGGGTGCACCAGGGCCTCCAGCCACTGCAAACGAACTCCAGATGCATGCACCACCTTGTGGCTTACGTGGGTACTGGGGAATTGAGCCTTGAACCAGGGTCCTTAGGCTTCACAGGCAAGTGCTTAACTGCTAAGCCATCTCTCCAGCCCCAAGTTATTTTTTGAGTTACTATTTGGGGGTGATCTTTTGTGCAGCCATTGAGAGGCCATAAAGGTCTCTTTACTGGCCAGTTCCCTTTCCACTGTGCCAGCAAAGCATCTTTCCTCCCAGGGTAAAGCTGTTTTTTTCTACAGCCTGAAAGGTGCTGACTTGTTGTCAGGTCTCTATGGCCTGAAGCAAGACTTTCCATCTAGAATGGTGTTTTGTTACATTCACAGCTTTTGTGGTCCTTGCTGTGCCATGCTCCATGGAACCGCAAGCCTTAGGTCTAAGCTTGCAAGTGGATGGATGAGGGTGAGAAGGACCCAGTGTAGTGCTGGAGCAGTAGATGATCAGGGGCTGCTTTGGCTTGCTTGCATGAGTGGCCATAGTTGAGAGTGAGTCCAGGACTTTTTTTGTGAGTGTGGATGGAATATAGAGGAAATAGTGTATCCTCTTCCTCCTCCCACGTTCTTCCCTTCCTGAGATGTCAGCCAGGTATTGCTTCCTTGTTTCTGTATATGGCCCTAACCCCTACCAAGAGGAAGAGGGATCTTTAAGCTCAGCTGCATAAAGAAGATGTGAACAACTAGATAGATAAGCCCTTGCAGGACAGCTCTCTCAGACTTGCTGTGGAAGAGCTGTAGCTTCTGCTAGTCACCTTCTCCTTGCTCACAGTAGGGACCTGAACAAGGCAAACTCCAGTACCCTTGGCCCTCCCAAGGCCTCGCCACCTGAGCTCCCAGAGGCAAGTCTCAAGACAGTTCAGGACCACACAGGGTGCTCTGGCCTGCATGTTCACAGTAGCAGCTTCTCTTAAATGTGTGGCTGCCTTGAGCCCTTTGTGTTGTTCATTTCTTTAACCATCTTTTGTATACCTGCTGTGTTTTCAGGCACTGGGGATACTAGGATGAATGAAAGAAAGCTCCCTCTTTGCTTCCCACCCCCACTTGCTCTTTAATTAGCAGTGGATGGTTCCAGGGATGCTCACTGTGTGTGTGCTTAAGTGACCAGAATGAGAGGGTTAGGTGAAGAGGACAGAGGGACAAACTTCAGAGACCAAGTAAAGAAAGGCATTTCTGGAGGTGCCAACTCTGATACACAGGAGCCCAGAGAATTTTATCACTAATCCTAGGTGCCAGACATGGAGCTGCAGGATTTGGTATTTGCCCTGCTGGTTCTTTAATCTTGCATTGGTCCAATTTTTCTTTGCTGTGCCCCCATTTCTCCTTTTTGGAATGGGAATGTTCAGTCTGTGCCATCATGTGTTGGAAGTATATAACTTGTGTTTTAATTTTACAGAGCTCACAGTCAGGAGACTATGTTGAACCAAGGATTGTGGTGCATGTTCTCAATCCCAGCATTAGTGAGGCTGAGATATGAGGATTGAGCTCAAGGTCAGCTGAGACTATAGACAGTTCTAGGTCAGCCTGGGCTAGAGTGAGACCCTGTTTCAAAAAAAGAAAAAGAAAAGAAAACCCTAAACCAAACCAAACTAAATAAAGAAACTGTCTTGAGTCTCAGATGAGACTTTGGACTTTTGAACAGTATTGGAACTGGTAAATACTATAGGAACTTTTAAAGTTAAACTGAATGAGATGGCCATGAGTCTATGGGTTCTGGTATAGAACATGGTGGTTTGAAAGTAAAATGTCCCCCATAGCTTCATACTTAATCCCCAGCAAGGTGGAGCCTTTGGGAGGTGGAGCTTTACTGAAGGTGTATCACTCAAGACAGGCCTTGAGGTTTACTAGTCCAGTTCTACTGGGTGTTCATAACTTAATTTACTTTCTCTACTTCTCCCTGCTACTGTTCAGATGTGATGCCCAGCTATCTGCTCTTGCATGCTTTCCCTTCCATGATGAAACTTCCTCTCTAACTGTTAAGCCAGAAATAAACCCTTTCCTTCCATAAGCTGCTTCTGGTTGAGTATTTTGTCCCAGCAATGAGAAGGTAATTGCTACAGATGGCTATAATGGTCAGAAAGGTTTCTTTGGAAATCTGAGTAAACTCATGAAGCAATTTGTATGATATCTGGGAAAGTGGAAACAGTGGAGGCAGAGGTCCTAGAGTACAAATGTTTTTGGTAAGTTTGAGGAATAATAAGGCTAGAATAGAAAAAGAAAGGAAAGGCCATAGGAGGTGGTCTGGTAAGAACTAGTATGATACTGGCAGACCCATTGGTCCTAGTGAAGATCTCAGACTTCATCCTAGGAATGAAAGGCATGCTTGGAGTTGTTTCAGGTAGAGTGACAGTGTTTCCTATGTATCAGCATTTCAATGTGTTCATGGGAGAAAGTGGGGCAGTGGGGCCCATGTGGAAGTTCTGTGCTATGGTGGCTTATGAGGCATCAGCTAGGGGTTCACAGGTATTTTTAAACACTTGCTTCTGGGGAAACATAGATCCTTCACAATGAATGTAAGTGATTTGCCTACTGCACACACAGAATCTTCCTCCTGTTGAGGGCCCCAATGTCCAGCTCTTGGAAGGGCTTGGGCCTTCAGGTGTTCCCGAGTCTCTAAGGGTCTAGGAAGGCCTCATAAGCCAGGGGCATGGCAATCATGCTTCCCTCAGCACCCACCCCTGGCACTGAAGGAGTTAATTACACTCTGTGCTGACCAAAGCAGTTGGCCTTGGGGAATACAATACAGAGCTTTTGGGCCTGATCTTAAAGACCCTTGTCTGTCCCACTGTCCTGTGGATTTCCCAAGGGATCTGCACTGAGACCTTTTCCTCAGGCTTCCAGAGGCTTATATAGTCATGATATTAATGAGCAGAACAGCTGTGGTCTGCCTCTGCCTGCTCCCCTCTGTGCCCCCTCCTCCTTGCTTCTCTTGAGATAGTCTGTGGAACAGTCGTGAGCAGCTCAAGTCTAGAGTTAGTAGACTAGAGCTTGGATCTAGGCTTCGCTACCTCCTGTGTGATGGGAGCAAGTCACTAGCTTCTCTGTGCTTCAGTTTCATCACATGTAAAATTCAGACCAAATGATTAAATCAGTTCATTTGTGTGCTGTGAGCAGTGGTTGTGATGTGGCCTAGGACTTCCCCTGCCTTCTGTTCTGGCCAGCCTCAAGTGATTAGTGTTGCATGATGGCCTTCTTGAGCTTCTGGGATGGCTGCCCTGATCCTCTTAGCAAGAACATTCCTGCATGATGGAGAGATTATGACCATAATCCATTTGTCGTTACCATTTACGATTTGACCACGTCCCTGCCATATGCTAAATAAACACCTTGTGTGTCATTTCGGGTAGTCCTCGAAAAAGCTTGAGAGACACATACTACCTCTTCTCCCATTGTGTATAAGAAAAACTGAGTTTTAGATGAGATAACTTGCCAAGTCCCTTTAGCTGGTAAACAATGGCACTGGCCTGCCCTCCTTAAGTGGCCTAGGAAGAGCACCCCAGATAGCAGAACCCTGAGTCTTCTGTTCTTGCTCATGGCTTCCCTCCCTGGCCTTAGTGACCTTCCCTGCCTCTTTCTTACTGTAGATGGTCACAGAGGAGCTCTCTGTAAAAACATAAATAAACATGGGAAACAAGTTATGTAACATCTGGGGCAATGCATTCCAAAGAGAAGGCATGGTCAGTACAAAGGCCCCTCGGTTCCTGCCAGAGAGGGTGTCCCCTGGGTCCTGCAGCCCCTGCCTGCCTTTTGGTGTCTGGCAGACCACACACAAGCCATCAGGGACACTGGTCAACAGAGGAACCTTTCCCTGAAGTCCCTGAGTTCTGACATGGTGAGAGAGAAGCTGTGGGCCCTGGAGCTGTGCTGGAGGAGTGAGACCTGCTCAGAACTGCAGAGGTTCCTGTCATAGTCCCAGGGGAGAGGGTGGCCATTTTTGCATCTTCAGTGGCATTTGGAAAGTGGTCCTCAGTTGTCTTGATGCTTTTTATTAAATTTATTTGAGAGAGAAAGAGAAAGAGAGAATGGGTGCACCAGAACCTTCAGCCACTATAAACGAACTCCAGATGCATGTGTCACCTGGGTCCTTTGGCTTTGCAGGCAAATGCCTTAACCACTAAACCATCTCTCCAGTCCATCACTTTTTTTTATTATAGTAAAATATGCATAACAAAATTTTCCATCCTAGCCATTTGTAAGCATGTGAATCAGTGGCATTGAGTATATTCACAGTGCTGCATGGCATCACCTGTTTCCAGAACATTCTCATCTTCATGACAATGCTTTTCACTTGTTTAATAACTCTTGTCACTTACCTTGCCTGGTAACCCCTGCTGTGCTGTTTGTGCATTCCCTCTGCTGGACAAGCCACATGAGTGTCCCATATGACATGTGGCCTTTGAGATCTGGCTTCTTCCACTGAGCAACATGTTTTCTGGGTCTGTCTGTTTTGTTTGGGAAACATTTTAAACAACGGGGTGTCTGTGCTGTGTCACCAGGTGCTGCAGAAACCCAGGTCCTGCCACCCACATCACAGAATGTGGTGGTGACTCATGTTGCCCCTACTTGGGCTCCTCATCGTTGAGTTCCAGATAATGGCACCTGAAAAATCAAGGGCCCTGATCCCCACTTTATGTTCCACAGTACATGGCACAAGTCTTGGTTCACTCTGAGGTATATGCTAAAGTGCTTTATGTCTCTCCACTCCCTTCCCACCTGTGAAATGGGTCTCATGCACTGACTGCCAACAGTTGTATAGCTGGGTTCAGCCAGCTTCTCTAAGCCAGCAGAGGGCCAACCCTTGTGTACCTACAAGAATGAGGGTGGGGGTAAAGGGAAGCTGCAGTATGTCTTTTGATTTTTTTTTGCTGTTGATTTTCCAGGTAGGGTCTCACTCTAGCCAAGACTAACCTGGAATTCACTATGTATTCTCAGGGTGGCCTCAAATTCATGGCAATCCTCCTACCTTTGCCTCCTGAGTGCTGGGATTAAAGGTGTATGTCACCATGCCCAGCCTGGGGTGCTACTTATACTGCAATTGCTTTATTAAAAATTAATTGAGGGACTATGATGCATCCAGACTTGAAAGGAGCTGACAGGTCATGTAGTCTCTGAAATCACAAGGCTGGTAATCCATTTAAAAAAACATTTTCTTCTTCTTTTTAATTTAATGGAGGAAATCATTAGCTGGGAAATTGGTAGTGCTGATTTATTCCTGTTTTGGGGAGGGGGACTGGAAGAGAAAATCTACTCTAATTGCTGCTTATTCTGGAAATACGTCAACCAGACATTCCTATCAGCTGGGCCTGGCTCAGGTGGAGGCAGCTGATGGCATTGCCTTCTTTCCTTCACACTGTGTTCTGTGGGGGGCGGGTGGCAAGGGGTTCTCTGAGCCCAGGTGGGCCACCAATGATGTCAGCAGCACATCTCCTTTACAATAGCAGCAGAGCTGCCCTCCCAGCTCTGGGTGTACTTGAGTGAGCCTCAGCTGAGTGCTTGGCGCAGAGGGTGGTATCCCAGAGCCCACACTACAAATCCTCATTCCCAGGGAAGCAAGAGCAGGACCCCCCATGTGGGAAAAAGGACTACGTGCCTCCTCTGGGGCTTCATCCGGTTCTAAGGGGAGGCAACTGGGTTCACCCTAAAAATAACCAAAGATGCACACAGCTTCAGCATGCAAATGTTTTTCATATCTATGGGACAAATCACTTAAAGGTACAGCTGTTTTTCCACTGTCCTGATCTGTTTGTTTTTACTGGAGCAGAGAGTAATTCTGGGGTGATGAGGCCTCTGTGGGTCACCATCTCCCAGCACTCCAGCCTGAGATTTTCCTAAGTTGTTCCACTCTCCTAAGATTCCTTCTTTCTGGGGGGTACCCTACACCTGGGAAGGCATAAGTCACTTGTGGGCCCCATCACAGGGCAATGGGGTGCTGGAAGGCCCAGCCCCAAATGTCCACCTCTTCGAGCTTGCTGAATGCTAAGGTCATGTCTGTCTGACTTTAAGTTACCAAGTCCAGCCAGCTCAGAAAAACAAATAAAGGAGTTCTCAGAGAGAGAGAGAGAGAGAGAGAGAGAGGCTATAAATAGCCAGACAGGATGTGGAGAAGGTGAGAAGCAAGTGGCCTACAGGATAGTGGGCCCAGCTTCTTAGCAGGGCTGCAGGGTTGGCCCCAGGCTATTGAACTCCTGCGTGGGCTGCTGCCCTTCCTGGTGCTAGCCAAGGCTCTGGCTCTTTGGGGGGAAGCCTTCATATTCTAAGCACTTCCTAGCCACCAACTCTCTTCACTGACACACCACCCTGCACTGGTGGCTGCTGCCCTGTGAAGCTACTAGGTACATTGTTACTCTGTAGCTGGGGACTCTTAGTTGCCTAGAAAATTCTCTTTAAATGTGCCACATTTGAGAGAGAAACACATTGAAACAGCTAACCACCTAGGGGAAGCCACCATCAAGTAAGGAGTCCTGCCACTAAATACAGCTGTCCCTCAGGACAGGAGTTAGTTTGCAAGGAGTAATAGAACTCTGGCCACACACAGACCCATGACGTATTAACCTTTACCGCTTCTCTATCCATCTACCTGCCATTCGTTTACCCCCATTCACTCACCCAACTATTCATCTGTCTATCCACCCATTCACCTATCTGTTCATTCATCCACCCATCCATTCATCCATCTTCCTATATACTCACCCACCCATCTATCCATCCATCCATTAAAAAGAGTCTAAGAGAGCTGGGCATGGTGGTGCACGCCTTTAATCCCAGCACTCGGGAGGCAGAGGTAGGAGGATCGCCGTGAGTTTGAGACCACCCCGAGACTACAGAGTGAATACCAGGTCAGTCTGGGCTAGAGTGAGACCCTACCTCAAAATTAAAAACAAAAAAAAAAAAAAAAAAAAACTAGCAAAAAGAGTCTGAGGGCTGGGAAGATGGCTCAGAGGTTAAAGGTACTTGCTTGCAAAAGATTCACTCAGTGCTTGCCTGCTGTCTACCAGATACTATTCCAGGCATTTTCTGGGGATACCATAGTGAATACAGCCACCCCAAAATCCTGTCCTCAGGAGACTCCATGCTAATAGGAGAGATAGTTTTACAAAAGAACAAGTTGAACATGGATGAACCTAAACAACATGCCGAGTGAAAAGAAGTCAGAGATTTCACATACTACAATGCACTATGAAGTGTGTACTGAAGTCAGCTTCACAGAGCTAGGAAGTTGAATGGTGATAGGGCAGTGGGGGAGGGACAAATTAGTATCTAATGGGATGAGTTTTGGTTGTAGAAATAGTGAGAGCAGCTGTATAGCCATGTGAATGTACATACTCCACTGTAAGGTCCACTTAAATTGATAGGATGACAAATGTTGTTTAACTGCCACTTAAAAAATAAAACCAGGGATGGAGAGATGGCTTAACACTTAAGGCATTTGCCTGCTAAACCTAAGGACCTAGGTTCTATTCCCCAGTATCCAAGTAAGCCAGATGTACAAGGTGGTGCATGCATCTGGAGTTCATTTGCAGTGGCTAGAGACCCTGGTGCACCCATTTTCTCTATCTGCCCTTTTCTCTCTCTCTAATAAATAAATGAAATGAAATATTAAAAATAAAATAAAAACAAAGACCAAAGAAAAGTACATCATGTGTCAGATAAGGATGCATGCATGCACTGAAGAAAATGAGAAGGTCAAGGGAGTGCCAGGGCCAAAGTCATGATTAAGCTAGGCATGGTAGCGCACGTCTTTAATCCCAGCACTCGGGAGGCAGAGGTAGGAGGATCACCATGAGTTCGAGGCCACCCTGAGAATACAAAGTGAATTCCAGGTCAGCCTGGACTAGAGTGAAACCCTACCTTGAAAAACAAACAAACAAACAAAAGTCATGGTTAAGTTTAAGTACGCAATGTCTCGGAAGGCCTGAGTGAGAAAGTCTGCTTAAGCAGAGGTCAGAGTATTGCTATGATCTGTGCACAGCCTCCCACATACCTACCTTAGCTCATCTCTAGATTACTCTCGATGCCTAATATGCTACAGAGGCTGTGTGAGGAGTGTCACACTGCATTTTTTAGGGAATAATGACAAGAAAGCAGCCTGTACATATTAAGTATAGATAAATTTTTTTTGGGGGGGGTTCAAGGCAAGGGTCTTGCTGTAGTCCAGGTTGACCTGGAACATACTCGGTAGCTTATCAGGCTGGCCTTGAGTTCATGGAGATCCTCCTACTTCTATCTCCTGAGTGCTAGATTAAAAGCATGTGCCACCATGCCTGGTTCTAGACACAATTCTTTTTCTTAAAAAAATATTTTATTTATTTATTTATTTGACAGAGAAAGAGAGAGAGAGAGAATGGGTACACCACCGCCACTGCAAACAAACTCCAGATGTGTGTGCCTCCTTGTGCATCTGGCTAACGTGGGTCCTAGGGAATCAAACATGGGTCCTTTGGCTTTGCAGGCAAATGCCTTAACCACTAAGCCATCCCTCCAGCCCTAGACACAATTCTTAATCATGAGTATTTTCTGTTTCAGTCCACTGTTTGTTGCATCCTTCCATGTGGAAGTCAGAGATGGAGTCAACTGGACCTTGTGGTTGGGTTAAATTTGTCCTATTTATTGGAGTCTTCATATCCAGCACCTTGCTATCACCATACCTCTCCTTGAACTATTGGCGATCCTCCTACCTCTGCCTCCCAAATGCTAGGATTAAAGGCATGAGCCACCATGCCTGGCTGGTTTATTCTGTTTTGAGCCTCTGCTGTCTAGGCTTTGAGGCATATAGCTCTTTGCCTGCCCAGTGTTGGACTGAGCACTAGAAACCCAGTAGCATACATGCTTATATAATTCCCAATGCCAGGGTGACCATGGGCCTAGAGAAGCCATTTCCCTTTTTGAGTCTGGATTTCTGAATCTTCAGAGTGAGAATGCTGGTTTAGGTGTGATCGGTGTTTCCATGAGACCCTCCATGCTAGCGGAGTCTTGAGGGCAGCTCTGTGTGTGGGAAGGTCTCCCTGAGTACCTGGCCCCCAGCGCAGACTGGAATCAAAGACCCTTTCCATCAGGGTTTCTGCCACCACATTGGGAATAGTGGAGAGTTCTAATCCTGTAGTCCCTGTTCAGACATTCCAGGGATGTCCTCAGGAGTTACTGAGGGAGACCAGGGGAGGAAGGTTCTAGAACAGGGTAGAGAGGAGGGTCTAAGTCTAAGGTCCAGAGACTTGTCATTATGGAGTCTGAAGAGCTCACTCCCCTTCTGTTGTCTCTCTGGTTCCTTGAGAACACCACTAACCACCCTCTGTCCTTCTAGAGAGGCCCCTAGTCCAGGCTTCAGAGAGAAACCTTTCCCATACCCAGATAGCTGAGGTAAATAGGGAGGGAAAAAGGGAGGCCAAGGAGCTGGGCCTTGTATTGGGTCAAGTATCCTACATTCACCACTTCCTCTAATCTTAGAGCTGCTCTGACCAGGGAAACTCCCCGTGGCTTCATGTGACATTTGCATTTTAGGGTGTTTTTTTTGTGTATGTGTGTTTTTTTGAGCTAGGGTCTTGCTCTAGCCCAGGCTGACCTGGAACTCACTCTGTAGTCCCAGGCTGTCCTTGAATTCATGGCAATCCTCCTACCTTTGCCTCCCAAGAGCTAGGATGCATCACCATGCCTGGCTTGAGTTTCAGTTTTAAATGCATTTTTTTTTTTTTTTTTTTTTTTTTGCACTCACTGCCAGGCTGACCTGAAATTAACTTTCAGGGTGGCCTCGAGTTTTAAAATTAAAGTGCATTTTTAAGTGCTCAGGCTCAGTAGTCACCAGGGGTTGCCACAGCTGCCCTGACTGGTGGAGGTATCGAATGTGTTCTTGTAGAGAGCTCTGTTGGTCAGCACTAGGCTCATCTCTGGAGACAGGAGAAGCTGAAGCTAAAGAGGAGAATTGCTACAGCTCTGCTAGCTGCACCGAAACCCATATTCAACTGTCTGAGAATATGTGGCACACCTGTGTGTCCTCCTGCCCAGCTGGCAGGAGACCGAGACCATGGGAGCTTTGCCTTGGAACCCAGGCCAGGCAGTGGGGAGCTTTGCTTAATGAAAAAGCAGGTGGGTTAGCATTCAGTTTGGGGCCTCTGGGGGGCCTGCAATTTGAAGACCAAATGCTCTGTGGGGGGTCTTGGCGAAACATTTTCCTAGGCTCTGAAGAACTCATTAACAAAATGAGAAGACAGTGGCTCAAAGGTAAAAATAATTCACATGCCCATCCAATGATGAATGGATATATAGAATGAGGTCAATCTAATCATTGGAATATTACTCAGCCACAAAAAGGAATGAAGCACCAACATAGGCTACAACATTGTATGAACGTGCAAAATATGGTATTAAGTGAAAGAAGCCAGTCCCAAAAGGCTACATGTGCTGTTTGATTCCATTTGTATGAAATGTCCAGAACAGGTATGTCTAGAGTCAGCAGATTAGTGTTGTCAGGGGCTGGGGGGCAGGGGGAAATGGGTCTTCTTTTGGGACAGTGAAGATATGTGGAACTAGATAGAGGTGATGGTTGTACCATATTATGAATGTGCTTCATGACATTGAAATGTGCACTTTAAGATGGTTAAAATGGTAAGTTCTATGTTTTATGTATTTTACCATGATAAAAATGAGAGCAAATAGTAAGAATCTAGGTTGTGAATATGTGCATGTTCCTTATAACACATTTTTTAAAAACTTTTCCATATGCTTGAACATTTTCACATTAAATTGTGTAGGTTCAAAGAAGTGAAAGAAGGGCTAGGAAGAGAAAATGCTTCCTTGGCCACAGCCTGCAGAGACAGGGTCAAGTATGGTACAAGGTCTGATAGTTGTGCACTTGGCTTCAAATTCTGTCCCAAAGTTTGGCAGCACAAGGAGAGGCAAGGCATTGGTTGCTGCCCTTGTGCTTCTGGCTCCTGTACATCACAGCATCCACAGCCTTAACCTTCCCCAAATCTGTCAGCTACACAGTGCCCCAGGGCATAGTTTTTGTTTGTTTGGGTTTTTTTTGTTTATTATTTATTTATTTGAGAGTGACAGAAAGAAAAAAAAAGCCGGGCGTGGTGGCGCACGCCTTTAATCCCAGCACTCGGGAGGCAGAGGTAGGAGGATCACTGAGAGTTCGAGGCCACCCTGAGACTACATAGTTAATTCCAGGTCAGCCTGGACCAGAGTGAGACCCTACCTTGCAAAACCAAAAGAAAAAAAAAAAAAAAGAGTGACAGAAAGAAAGAGGCAGACAGAGAGAGAATGGACATGACAGGGCCCCCAGCCACTGTAAATGAACTCCAGATGCATGTGCCACCTTGTGCATCTGGCTTTACATAGGTACTGAGGAATCAAACCAGGTCTGTCAGGCTTTGCAAGCAAACACCTTAACTACTGAACCATCTCTCCAACCCTGTTTTTGTTGTTGTTGTTGTTGTTGTTGTTGTTTTTTTTGAGGTAGGTTCTCCCTCTAGTCCAGGCTGACTTAGAATTCACTATGTAGTCTCAGACTGGCCTCAAACTCACAGCAATCCTCCTATCTCTTTATACTTATCCTTATTATTATTATTTATTTTTAAGGGGAGAGAGAGAAAGAGACATGTATGTGCCACTTGGTGCATCTGGCTTTATATTGGGTACTAGAGAAGCCAACCCAGGCCAGCAGACTTTGCATAGAAGCACCTTTAACCACTGAGCCATCTCCCCAGCCCTTTATCCTGTTTTCAATAAGGAAATAGAAGCCAAGAGATGTGACCAGACTTGCCATGGTCCTGTGATCTCCAAAGGAAGATACAGGCTGAAGCCCAGGCTCTGAGGCCTCCCTCAGCCTCAGTGTATGTGAGGCTGGGGGCCAAGGCCAGCCCAGTAGCCAGGTTTACATAGCAGTGGCAATGATGAGACTGGCAGTGAGAGGATAGAAAATACAGTCCCGTGTGGACCTGGTCAGAGTATCCAGGACAGAGTCTGTCCTCTGTTCAGCCAGTGCCCAGCAGTCTCCCTTCTTGGCTTCCTGCATGGGTGGCTCTGTACTATAGAAGCCCTCCCATAGGTGGGCTTTCCCTCCCCTCTTTCCTGAGGGTGGGAAAATGTGATTGAAGTTTGCAACTGATTTTTTGAAACAGAGGCAGGTGTAGAGCAGCACTGTACTTCTAACCATCAGAGCCCAAGTTTGCCCAGGCATGTAAAGGGTTCTGTGGTCTCCTTAGTCTCTGGGGTATTGACCTTGGGCTCTGTCAGTCAGTATGAGTATGGAAGCATGAAGATGGGATTCTAGATTCCAGCTGAAGGGTGACAACAACCTGAGCTAGGGAGAAACCTCCGAGGGGCCTCCCTTTTCCTTGGGGTGCCCATGGCTGAGGGTTGCTGCTTTCATCCACGGTCCGGCCAGGGCCCCACCAGACGTTGTCTGTCACCTAGGCCCTGGCCAGCTCAAGGAAGGCTGCAGCAGCAGAAATGTGGGATTGGCTCTCTTCTGATGCCTTCCCTGGCATATGGCTCCTCCGCCCGCCTTGAGCTCTGCCAGCGGCTCCCCTTCTCCATGGCAACTTAGCTCAGTGGTCCCAGTGGAGGAGAGAGAATCAATTCTCTCTCTTTCCCGCCCTCCCGCTCTGCTCTCCACCCCTTCCTCTCCAACCTGCCTCCCTCCCGCCTCCGTGGACCCTGCTGCTGTGTCTACCCAGCCCTGGGACTGCATGCTGGTACCCTCCTATCTCCAGACATGGGCTGCCTGGAGTACTGGGGGCCAGGGGCAGCTCCCTGAGGCTGGCATATAGGGAGCCAGCAGAGTCTGCAGAGATGGGTCTGCTGGTTGCTGCTGTGCATGGCTCTGGTACTTTGTGCCCCCCTCCCCATACCTCACGTTGTCTTCCTGAAAGGTAATTTTCTGCTTCTTCTGAAACATGTCTCAGTCTTAGGCTGTGTTTATTAGCGAGGAAGGCTCCATCTGGTCACGGGGTTGCTTGTTTTCTCCAAGAAGCTGGGATGGAGGGAGAGAGGGAAGGAGAGGCCTGGGGAGCTCCATGGGGCAGGGCAGAGTTGGGGTGTGGAGGTTTCTCTATGAGTAGCTTGGCTTCTGCCTCCTGGGGTTGGAGACATTGCTCTGTTGCACTTCTATTTTTGCCTGTGATTGTTAGAGCATGAATAGTCTGCTTTCCTTGAGCGTGATCAGACCAAGGAGAGGAGGAAATTTAGAGGTGCTCACATGCCCCCCAGCAGGCAAGGCTCTGGCTACAGGATAACTGCTCTCTGACTAGCCCATAATCTTCTGAAAATGAGCACTCAGTGTGGGAATGTTTTGTCCCTCTACCAAGATTTCTTAGGAGATGGTGTCGGGAGACCCATCTGCCGAAGGGTTTCTGGTGGATTGGGCCTGCCCGTATGACTTGTGTCTATCTCCAGCTGCCCTAACTGCGTTGGGCTGCCCAGCTCTTGCCACTGTCCGACAGTGGCACTCGGAGTGTCTTTCTCAGAGGGAGTGGTTATTTCAACTCCTCTGTAGCCCAGCTCATGAGACAGGTAGTTCCTATGCAGCTGGCAATGGAAAAAGAATCCTTAGCTGTCAACATGAACATCTCCTGTGTTGATGGAAAGTGAGGGCCAAAGAGACCACATTTAGCACCCAGTTCTTAGAAGCTATAGGCTTGAATTGTATCTGTGCGTAAACCCTGTCTGATCTTTAAATAGAAAGTGCATACCAAGTAGTCCTGTCTGACTCACAGGGTGCTTCAAAGTTTGGTGTGGTATCAGGGAATTCATGCCCAACTCTGAAAGAGACCTACAGCGTAGAGGGCTAAGTGCAGGGCAGTTGAGCTGTTCAGGTGTGTACCAGGTGCCAGTTGGATTGAGGTGGGCATTTTGGCTTTCCAAGTGAGTAGTAAAGCACGGGACTTAGGGCTGTGTTGAAAAGTTCATTCATGGCCACCTGGTTGGGCTCTATTTTTTTTCTTCTATATTTTGGCCTGTGGATCTCTGTGTCTCTCCCACAGACCCCTTTCTTTAAAACTGCTTAAGACCACAGACCCTGCATTCCTTGTGCTTCTTTCAAAGTGAAGAGATGAATTCAGATGGGCAGGACCAAGGATGCTTTGCATCTGGCTTTCCTGGGCTTCTAGGCTGCAGTCTTACCCTTCTGGCATCTGGAGCTGTGCAGGCTTTTCAATGGCATTACCCATGTCTGGGTTCTGGTTGACTAGCTGTGAATTCTGATGGGTTTATGAGCTGCATGACGGGTGGAGAGGATGTGTGCTGGTTTTGTTTGGTTTGTCTGAGAATGGAAAATCTGATGTGACATGTTAAAGGCCAGCCTTTGAATGTAGCACTCCATTCTAATCTCTGCTCTCAGCCTCTATGGGAGATGGTCCAGGGCTGCTGCCACCACTGTTGATGTTGCAGCAGGGGTTTCTGTGCCCTGGGGTCTTTCATACTTACCCAGGGCCAGCTGAGTACCTGTTCAATCAGCAAATCCAGAAAGGCCAGCCAGACAGCTGAACTCCAGAGGAGCTCTACCGCTACTGCTCGTATAGCAGGTGGACGCTGAGTGCTGTCTACTGGCTCTGCCCCTCCCTCCTGCGTCCTTGCTGAGTGGATGCTTCAGGGTGTAATCACAAGTACACGTAATGCTGACTTACTTGAAAGCATCGTGGGGAGTTGCAGAGGGTGTGAGAGCAGCTTGGAGAGGTGGGAGCCCTGGCTGCCGATGGCTCCAGCCGGCAAAAGTGTGGAAGGCTCATTCCAGGAAAAGTGGAATAATCACCGTGTTGGCTGGCTTTCAGGCGGTGAGTGGTTCTTCTTTAATTTGACAGGAGCACCAGGATTCAGGGAAGGAATGGCGGAAAGCCTGTAGTTCACATAAACCTCATGAAGCCCTGGAGCTCTAAGGAGAAAGTTGGTTATTTCTGTGTTTATACTAGAGTGACCACCCAGATTGTGCCCAGGGAGGACAGGTAACTCCGACCTGGGACTCAGAGAAGCATATGCTTGGGGGGATTAGCCTCTGTCCTCACCAAGGACTCTCTGTGCCTAGGTCTTAAAAAGTCTCTTGGGGATGCTACACAAATGTCTTCAACTGTGTCGGAAGAAGGAATTTCGAATTAAACTCTCCCCAGGGCTCTTGTAATTTCCTCAAACACACACATGAACACACGTATACATATAGACACACATGCATACTTGTTAAGCCTATATCCACATGTGTACATGTACATTCACATGCATAAATACATACACACACAGGCTTGCACCACACACAAACATACATCTTTCTTTCCCTTTTGCTAACAGAAGCTTGTATACTGGTTGCCATTCTACTCAGGCTGACATGATCTTGAATAACTATTACCAGCACCAAGATCCACAGCTGTCCCTTCATGCATTTCTTTATTTTTTAACTTTTGGTTTTTTTTGAGGTAAGGTCTCACTCTAGTCCAGGCTGACCTGGAAGTCACTGTGTAGGCTCAGGGTGGCCTTGAAGTTACAATGATCTTCCTACCTCTGGCTCCTGAGTGCTGAGATTAAAGGTGTGTGCCACCACGCTTGGCTTTGCGTTTCTTTTTAGTTTACTGTCTTATCTGAGATTAAGGCAGATTATCCTTACCCTTCCCTCTTCCCCTCTCACCTGTCCCTTTTCCTTACCCTGTGCTGTGCTTTGCTGTGCTGTACAGGGTTACAGATACTAGTGTGTTCTGTAGGGAAGCCCACAGATACCAGCTTACTGAGGATCTCCAGCCCTGAAGGAGGGCAACTGCCAGACAGAGAGAGAGAGACTGATAAGCATAAGGTGTGTATCAGTATGTGCATGTGTATGGCATGTGTGTGTGGAGTGTATGTACATATGTGAGAGCACAGAGTCATGTGTTTTGTGATGTGTGTATGTGAAGGTATATGTGTATGCATGTGAGTATGAGGCCTGTGACATGTTTACATTGTGTGAGTGGGTGGGTATATAGGCTTATGTATATACACATATATGTGGTTTGTTGTGAGCTATGTGAGCTTGTGTATGCACGAGTATGTGGCATGTGATACACATGATTAGGGATGTGTACTGGTGTGTGTGTGTGTGTGTGTATGTGTGTGTGCACGTGTACATGTGATATTTTTGTGTCTGTGGTGCATTATATGGAGGCATGTGCAAATGGTTGTATGATGTGTGTATATATTTTGTGGCATGTATGATGTGTTATGTGTATACATATGTGCATGTATTTATGTAGCATGTCTGTTGTGTATGTACACACTGTGTGCAAGTATGTCACATGTGGTCATGTACATATGACCTGCTCTATGTACAAATGTGTGGGTACAAACGTGCACATATGTGTTATGTGTGCATATGGTGGTGTATGTGCATTTGTGTGTGGTTTGCTAAGTGTGTAGGTGGGAACATATGAGTATGTAAGTGTATGTTTGTGTCATATGTGTCTGTGTGTGTGTACAGGGTATAGACTAGTATTTTGTTCATGTGGTATGTTAATATACATGTGTGGTGTACTATGTATGATATGTTTTACATGGGGTACATGCAAGTATGTATATATGTAGTGTGTTGTATGAGCATATTATGATAACTGCATGTATGTGCAGTTTTGTATGTGTGTACTTGGGGTGTTTGGGTGGTATGTAGAGTGTATGGCTTGTGTGTATGCTTCCTCCATGTTGCTCATATTTGGGTGTCTTAAGCATCCTTATTTTCCATCTATCTTGCCGATTGCTGCCTTGCTTCCTAGAGGAGAGCTGGACAGATGCTTTCAGTGTGGCTGACCTAGGGTCTCACTACCCATTGCACAGGCACTTTCACTGTCCCATCTCATTGAATGATTTGCAGCCACCCCATTGCACATGAATAAGCTGTCTTGGGGCTTGAGCAGATAGCACTGTGCAGGTAAAACCAGAACTCAGCTTTCTGACTCACTCATTCATTAGTTACACATGCAGCTACTCTGTGTAGTAGGCCTTGGGCTCTGGGTGAAGACTAGACCCGGCCCTTGCCTTGGTTGGACAACGGCATTGTTGGAGCAGGCTGAGCAACTGGGAGGGCAGCCAAAGGAGACAGTGCTCACCTTGCCCCACCTGCCCTACATCCCAGTTATCTGAGGAAAAGGAAAGGAACAGGCTCCAGAGTAGCAGTTGGAGGGGGGTTCCTGATCCCAGCTCAGCCTCTTGCCCATGACTATTGCCTAAAGTGCAGTACAAGTCAACTCTGTAGTAGAGAATGGGACCACCCAGACCCCAGGGACTTATACTCACTATGGACATAATGTGACTTTTTCTTTTAAAAGGGTTATAATGTTACCCCATGGTCAAGAAGATTGCATTGTGGAATCTTTTTTTGTGCTGGGCATTAGTGGGTAGTTTTGGAAGAGCTATGCACATCAAGAGACCCATGCCTCAGTTTTCAGTCTATAATGTGGAGATAACATGGTCTGCTTCCTATGCCAATATGAAGGGCAGATGTGGAGTGCTTAGAATGGACCATGTGTATTGGCAATGGTGAAGATGTAAGACTTTTGTCTAGCAGCTACTGTAATGTACCAGGATAGATGATACACCCATATAGATGTATACACAGGAGGGGCACAAACATAATGCAGACAGAGGTAGAACATTTTGGAGTTCTTATGTTAATTTTGTAATTTTTCTATGAATTAGAGATACCAAAAAAGTTTCTTTTAATAAAGCCTTAGGCATTTGAGTTCTCTTCCTGAAAGGTGGACAGAATACTGAGTAACACAGAAGGGTTTGTACCATAAGGACCCCACAAGAAGCCAAATGAACAAAACCAAAGCTCCATTCTTCTAGAAGCTAGAGGTAGCCAGCCAGCCCTGGGATGGAGGGAGAAGGAATAGACAGGGCTATGAAGGAAAGGACTTGTGTGTCTTCTAGAGCATCAGCCAACTCCCCACAAGGCAGGCTTTCCACAAAACTAAAGGTCTCCAAGGTGTGGACTCTGGATTATGGTTCTGCCACCTGTCCCAGAGTTCCTAATGGCCCCAGGGCACCATGAAGGAAGATGTTAGATTTTACACTAGTTTCTGGACTGCGCATTGATTTTTTTTTGGCCGGGGGCCGCGGGGGGTGGGGGGAAGTCCAGCATACAGTAATAGATTCCCCTGTAAGGTGAGCTTCGTGGCCTTCTCTACTGCTGCCAGCCTCTTGTTGGACGTTTACCTCACATTCTTGACAGCTGTTACAAGGGGTCATCAGACCCAAGGTCTAAAGTCTGGGGTTGCTAGTCTGTTAGCAGTCTTCCTGACAAATCCAAGTTTGTTAGAAATAAATGAAGCAGGCTCCTGCACATGTTTGTTACTCTGCAGAAGGCTGGGGAGGTGTCTTAGATAAGGGCAGGAGGGAGGAGAGCTTGCCAGCCTTGCCTTGATGTCCATTTTTGCAGCAGTTTCTCACACCATGCCTTAGTTTCCCACTTTGTTGCCATAGCAAGAGGAACTTCCCTCACTAGCATCCCTTACCTCCTCCAAAGCAGGACAGACGGGGTGGGAGACGAACTTGTTCTTGTCCCAGTTCTGGCAGCCCCATGCTGGTGAGGCCCTGGAGGTTCCCTTAGTCTTTCTGAACCTCACTTTCCTGGTTTGCACAATAAGGTTGGTGACAGGAACCCTCAAGAGCCTACGAAGGACAAAAGGAACAGTGTCTGTAGCACACTTTGTTCCGTACTGAAACCCTTGCTCTGCCCAGCACCCTATGCTCTTGTAAAGCACTTCACAGCTTTCTAGGTGTGGGCACACTCCACAGCCTGTGGGCTGTGCAGACATGGGGCAGGGAATATATATATTGGTTTTTCAAGGTAGGGCTTTGCTCTAGCCCAGGCTGACCTGGAATTTACTATGTAGTGTCAGGATGGCCTTGAACTCATGTCTATCCTCCTACCTCTGCCTCCCAAGTGCTAGGATTAAAGGTGTGTGCCACCATGCCCAGTTGGATTTTTTCTAAAACTATTTTTCAAGTTTGAGAGAGAGAGAGAGAGAGAGAGATGAGGCAGATGGGGGGGAGAATGGGTGCACCAGGGCCTTCAGCCACTGCAAACAAACAGATGCGTGTACCAACTTGTGCATCTGGCTTACATGGGTCCTGGGGAATCAAACCTGGATCCTTTGGCTTTGCAGGCAAGCACTTTAACTGCTAAGCCATCCTTCAGCCCCAGTTGGATAATTTTTGCCACCTGATTCCATTTGTTTGCTGGGCTGCTGCTAATCACTGAAGTCCTCTCCAGGACTGGGCTCTAGGGATGAGGATTGGAACTTCCATCAGAAGAGCAAAATGTCCCTTCCCTGTGGCCCATAGATCTGCCCAATCCCATGGCACCTTAGCTTCATTGTCTCCATATCCCTCAATGCTGTGTGCAATTCCCTATCCTGTGCATAGAAGGGACAGGAGCAAGTGATGCTTCAAAGGGCTCTCCTCCACATGGCCATGCTGTACCAAAGTTTGTCCTAGATTCAGGGCCATGCCAGCCCCTCTGAGCTGTCTGTACCCCACTAGCCACCCAATAAGATCCCTAGATCAGGGATCTTGTCTGGGGGTGGGGTGGCAGTGGTGTTCACCAAGCTTCAGGTCTCTCTGGCTGTTCCCATCCCAGATTCCTGGAGGCAGCTGTATGCCTCACTGCTGGAGCTTGGGCATGGCCACAGTACCGAGGAGGAGCCTTCCTTGGACCCAGGGGCCGGAAGTCATGCTTGAGTTCCTGGTCAGTAACCTGGGCAGGGAAAAGAGAAGTTGCATTGCCATCTGCATCTCCGCTGCCTGCTTCCCTGTGTCCTCCCACTGCAGTGTGCTCCTGCCTGTTGCTCCCTGGGCCATAGGTCAGGCCTAACAGAGAGAAAAACTGACATAGAGCTCCAAGGGGCTTTTCCTCAGTCACCTGGGACCACAACTAATGACATCTATTTTGTGTAGGTTGGAGAGATGCATGAAGGGGCATGTTGCTATGGAGCCCTCAGACATACTACCTCCATTACCCCACTAGCCAGCCTGAGTATAAGAACAGGCCTGGGTAGACTCAGGCTTAAACTCTCCTAGCTACTCCTTGGCAGAGGCCTGGCCTTGTGTGAGCCCAGCATGAGAAAGCCACCACTAAATCATATCCACCCATTTCCCCCACCACAGGCTCAGCACACCCTATGAGCCCAGTGGTTCATGTAGCTTCCCTGCCTGGGTTTTAAGAAGCCTGCATCTCTGCAGGGACAGACATGCCCCTCTGCCCACACCCATACAAGTGTGACTAGAACCATGACAATGACTATAATGGCAGTACTACTAACTGCATGATTCTGGAATCCTTGGATAAAATCAAGCTTGAGCCCCCACTTCAATAGCTAGAAATGGAGGCCCT
Source organism: Orientallactaga sibirica (assembly GCA_036365145.1). NCBI lineage: Eukaryota > Metazoa > Chordata > Mammalia > Rodentia > Dipodidae > Orientallactaga > Orientallactaga sibirica. Next base: position 25,111,573 of record JAEOAD010000026.1, on the reverse strand, counting down.
ACAGAGTCAGAGACCTGCTCTGGTTCCCAGGGCCTGTGACCTCCTGTCTATATCCTGGTAGCATTTAAGGAATCCCCACAGTGGACTGTGCTGGGATAGGCTTCTCTCTCCCAGGGCCATGAGTGGGGAGGACATGAAAGCAACCTTTGGAATCTGGCAGTTCACTGTACCTCAGGTGCTCACCAACCCCTGCTCCTGCCATGTGCAGTCTCCTGAATGGATCTTACACTTTGGGCCCTCTGGACTCAGTGCTTATCCCCAGGGACAGCCTGCTCATTGTCCAGTACGCAGGCTGTGGCCTCCTTATTGCCTTGCAGTTGTGTCTGGCCTGTCAGTTGACTCCCTGTGGGCTGTGATATGGTCAGGGGAATGACCATATGACCAGAATCCTTTCCACATAGGGGCATGAAAGTTAAGTGGCCTGCCCATGGTCAGAAAACAGCTCAAGGATAGAGTTTGGAATTAAAATCATTTACCTAACAAATATTTGCTGGGCATCATCTTTTTTTTTGGAGAGACACAGAGAGAGAAAGAGAGAGGGGCGGGGGGAGACAGAGATGGGCGCGCCAGCAGTGTCTCAGCTGCTGAGAATGAAATCCAGATGCATGCGCCCCCTTGTGGTCAAGTGCGGCATTGTGCCCTTGCGTCACTTTGCATCTGGCTAAACGTGGGACCTGGAGATTGGAACCAGCGTTCATAGCCTTAGGAGGCAGGCGCCTTAACCCCTAAGCCATCTCTCCATCCCTGGACATCTTCTTTTATTGAGCAACTAGGGAACCACTTTGAACAAGGTTCAGGCCTTAGCTCAAAAAGCAAAAGTATGGCCACAGGATAGCCAGGTAATAGCTTAAGCAAGGTTAGCACACAGGAAGGATAAGGAGGCATTGCCTAGACAGAGGGCTGGGAGCATGGTCCCACACTGGCAGATCCCAGAGAGACCAGCATCCAATCTGGTTCATGTGTGTGAACTTTCTAAGCCTATCCTGCTACTCCTGTGTCCATCTTACATAGGGAGATTGATATAGGCTGGTGGGCTTCTGCACTACACTAGGGATGTGTTTAAAATGCAGGAGCTGTAATTGGGGGATCTAGGAAGAGATACCAGGAATCTGCATTTTTAAATTTTATTTATTTATTTTTTGTGTGCGTATGTGTAGTGGTAGTTACTGTGTATGTGTGGTGTGTGCGTGTGTGTATGCATGCACGTACGAACATGCACACATACATTTGCCATGTATACATGTGTGTGGAGGCCAGAGGAGAATGTTGGGTGTCTTCCTCTAATGCTCATCTGCATGTTACATGGATATAGAATCTTTCACTAAGGCAGGAGCTCTGTTTTTAGTCAGACTGTCTGACCAGAAAGCCCAGTGATTCTCTGGTTTCTGCTTCCCATAGGACCAGGGTTATGACCATGTGTGACCATGTCCAGATGTTTAAGTGGGTGCTGAAGAATGGAACTCAGGGTGAATCAGACCCTCTTAGACCTTCATGTTTGTGTGGCAAGCACTCTTACCTGCTAAGCCATCTCCTAGCTATGGAATCTACTTTTTTTTTTTTTTTTTTTTTTTTTGCATTTAACTTATGTGGGTAGTTTGGGAATTGAACTAGGCTGACAGGCTTTGAAGCAAGTGCCTTTAATCACTGAACAACCTTCTAAGCCCCAGGAATCCGCATTTTAAACACCTTCCCATTTCTAAAGCATCTCATCGATATACTCTGGTATCTCTGCCATCTCGCACACCTTTGAATCCTGTGCACATCATTAGCCCCATGGAAGTCCTGACCATGTTCCCTGATTTGGTAAGCTCATGGAGGTGAAGGGCCTACCATTGCTGTAGCTGCCCACCACCCCATACTTGGTCGACTGTCAGAAAAACCTTTGAAAGTAGTTCTAAAGTTTCTAAAAACTTAGACCAGTTTCTACCCAATTCTGAGAGGCTCCCCAAACAGGAGAGGGGTGGAGGAGGCTGAGCCAAGGGGTAGGGTGGGAAGAGTATGTATATCTTAGACCTCAAACTGAACTCACCTCTCTCTTTGAGTTAGAACTGAATGGCTAGTATACCTCAGGAATTGGGGCAGAGGGTGGGCTGGCCTGACCAACCTGGGGGCCTAGAGGCTGTGCAGGAGCTAAAGTGGGGAAGCACTGAGATCAGATAGGCTGGGTAGGAGGAAGTTTGAAGGTTATAGGCCGAGAGGACAATTCCCATCAAATGTTTTAACAGCCTAGATGCAGACCCCTTACACTAGCTTCTTAAGTGCCCTAAGGTAATTGGGCCACAGCCTAGTAACAGCCTGACAGTAAGCTGCCTCAATCCTACCCAAATGCTGAGTTCACCCTCACAGCCAGGGTGCCAACAGCTCATCTGCAGATGTCCAGAGCAAAGGACTCTGGCTGGTACACGTGTGGTCTGCCCAGGGTAGATGCTGTCTCCCATGCCACAAACCTAGGGTGCTGTCTGGGGTTGTCATAACAAGGTGCCATAAACTGTTAGCTTAAACAGCAGAGATATATTCCCTCACTGCTCTGGAGGCAGAAGTCTGAAGTTGAGTGTCTGCAGGGTCATGCTCCCTCTGATGGCTCTGGGGAAATATCCTCCCAACTTCTAGTACCTCTAGGATTTCCTTGGCTTGTTGCTGCATGGCCCCACTCTGTCTCCATCTTCACAAGGCCTATCTCTGTGTCTCTCCACATCCTCTTTTGTCCTCCAATGACACCAGTCATTGGATTTTGAGCCCACTTTAAATCCAGTATGGTCTCAACTTACTACATCTGCAAAGACCCCATTTCTAAATGAGGTCACACATTCTGGCATTTCAGGTTGATATGAATTTGGGATGTCAGAGGGGACAGTATTCCTACTACACTCAGTAGGCAAATATCTCCAAAGGGCAAGTCAGCTGTGCTGGCCAGAAAACAATGGCCTGGCATCTGGTCCAAGGAAATAGATCAGAAGCTTTTTGCAGCCTCCAGTCCCATCATCAGCCAAGGTAATTTGCCTCTGAGAATAGAATCAGAGAGACTGGAGAGGGTATCCCATTCAATACCTATGTCAATGTGTCTTAGAAGAAAGGGGACTCTGAAGAACTAACAAGACCCTGGATTGAGTTCCAGGGAGGAAAATTGCTTACCATAAGAACTTCCTTATAGGTGGTGAGCAGCCTGCGCCTGTAGGAGATTGAGCCCCTCTCAAAGGGCAGGCATTGGAGAAATGGATTCCCATCTAACAAAGCTCCAAGGTTGTGCTTGTCTCAGGGATTTACACCCCATCTGACAAATGAGGGATGTAGAAAGGGACTCCTCACGGCCAGCCAAGATGCTGGGCGTGAAACCAGCCTCAGACTACAGCTCTTGCTCCTTGGCTCACTAGTGGGTTTGTAGAAAAGGGAGTGTGATCACTATGTTCCTGACTCTATGGCATTAGCAGCAAAAGGTCCTTTCTTAGCTCCCACTCTGGACTGTCAATATGACCTGTTTCATAGCTAGTCTCTCCTGCCCCTCAGACCCTCCCACCTTTCCTGAAGCTTGGCTTCCTTAGGAGCTACCTCTTCCAGAGCCAGCTAGACACTTCCCTTGAATACAGCACTTGCTTCCTGAGCTCCTAGCTGTTAATGAACCTGTCACCTGAGGTGCACAGTAGATTGCCATCTCCACATTTGGCACCTGCAGGAGCTTCATTGTGAGTGTCTTGGCCTGTACCAGATGAGGCACATACCATTGACCTCTCAACATTGAAGGTGATATTGCCCTTCACTCATTCTCCCAAAAACTGAGATGGGTTGGGAAGGAGCCAGACTCAGCTCCAGTGAAACTGATGGAGACCTTAGGTGAGTTTTGGACCCTCAAAAGTCCTGTGTTCCCATGTTTATTAATTAATGATATCGTTATGACAGGTGATCCTGCTGCTCTGTGACATCCTTTTTATATCTGGCTCCTGAAATCCTTGATGTGCAGGGTGAAGGAGGTTGACTCTGAACAGAAGATCCAAGCAGCTCCTGTTGCCAGCATCAGATGCCTCCATGGCTGCCTGGTTGCTGTCCCTTTTCTCCCTGGGGCCCTGGAAGAACCAGCAGGATGCTTCCCTTACAAGTGATTATATCCTATCCATTCCCAGACAGCCCAAGTGACTGCCAGCTGGTGGTATTGCCTCATACCTGTGGGCTTTTAACTTTTTGTATTTAGGTGGGATTCATATAACATAAAACTAATCAACTTAAAATGAACAAATCAGGGCTGGAGAGATGGCTTAGCAGTTAAGGCACTTGCCTGCAAAGCCTAAGGACCCATGCTTGACTCTTCAGATCCCACATTAGCCAGATGCACAAAGGTGAGGCAAACACAAGGTTGCACATGCCCACTAGGTGGCTCAAGTATCTGGAATTCTATTGCAGTGGCTGAGGCCCTGGTACACCAATTCTTTCTCTCTCTCTGTGTCTCTAAAAAAGAAATGAACAAATCAGTGACATTATAGACATTTACAACAAACACTGTTATCTGTCTTGTTCCAAAATGTTCTTTTAGTGTGTGTGTGTGTGTGTGTGTGTGTGTGTGTGTGTGTGTACATGATCATATATGTGAATGCAGTCATTTTTACACCTGGCACACATGTGGAGGTCACCTTGTGGTATAACACCTTGGGTGTTAGTCCACACTTTCCATCTTGTTTTCAGGAAGGATCTCTTGTTGTTCACCATTGAGTATAACAGTCTAGTTGGCTCTTGTGTTTCCATAGATTCTCCTGTCTCCATCTCCTCTCTCTCCAAAGGTGGGATTATAGACGCATGCCACCATGTTCAGCTTTATGTGGATTCTGGTGATCTAAACTCAGGACATCATGCTTGCTCAGCAAGTGCTTTTACCCATTGAGTCATCTCCTTGGCCCTTCAAACATTTTCATTATTCCAACAGGAGACTCCATTCCTCTCAAAAAAGTTGTTTTCCTTTTGTGTTATATGTGGTGTGTGTGTGTGTGTGTGTGTGTGTGTGTGTGTGTGTTATGCACATGTATGAGCCCCTTGCAGGGCCCCATGTACTCACCTTCAGCAGGGGGCTGAGGGGGTGTTCTCACCTGAAGTGGCCAGAGTAGAACATTTAGTGCCCTGCTCCATCACTCTTCTGCCTATTCTCATTTTGATCCAGAGAGGAGACCCCATTCTAACCTTGGGGATATGTTCCTTCCACCCTTAGTGGGTTTCTCCTCCCATTCTCCTTCCCTTGTTCCTTCCTTTTTTCCATCTTTCCTTCCTTTCCTCCTTTTGAGTCAGGGTCTCACTATATAGCCCAAGCTGGCTTCAAACTCATGGCAATCCTCTCACCTTGGTCTCTTGATTACAGGCATGTATTATCATGCACAGCCCATGTTAACCATTTCTCAGTGCACAGCTCAGGGCATTAGTAAATACACATTCACACTGTTGTACAGCTGTCACCACCTCTCTAGGCCTCCTTCACCTTCCCAAATTGAAGCTCTGTCCCAGTAAACTCTAAACCCTCATTTGCTCTGCTCTCTAGCCCTCGGTACCCACAACTTAACTTTGTCTGAATTTGACCACTCTAGTTGCCTCATAAAGGCAGATTAATAGGTTATTTGTCCTTTTTATTAGTATGTTTTCGTTCTTTCGCTTGACATACTGTCCTTAAGGTTCATCCATATTGTAGCCTGTGTCAGAATTTCCTTTCAGTTTAAGGTGAGTTATATTGCCTTGTATGGATTCATTCATCAGTGGATACTTGGAATCCTTCCATGTTTTAACTCTCTAGACCTTGGGCTTTAAAATATTTTATTTTTATTTATTTTTATTTTTGGAGAGAGACAGAGAGAGAGAGACAGGAAGACAGACAGAGATGGGCGCACCAGCAGTGTCTCAGCTGCGGAGAATGAAATCCAGATGCATGCGCCCCCTTGTGGTCAAGTGCAGCATTGCGCCCTTGCGTCACTTTGCATCTGGCTAAACGTGGGACCTGGAGGTTGGAACCACTGGAGATTGGAACCAGCGTTCTTAGGCTTAGGAGGCAGGCGCCTTAACCGCTAAGCCATCTCTCCAGCCCACCTTGGGCTTTTAGAGAGATTGATAAGAAAAGTACAGAGCTAGGGGTCTGGCAGGGCTAATTAGACATCCAAGCCCTCACTGATGATAATTATCTCCATGTCCAGATATAAAGGTGATCATCCTTAAGAACACTGCCTTTCTTCCCTGAGCTAGGTGATCTTTGCTATCCAGGACTCCACTTCTCATCCAGGAGACTAGAACATAGTATCCTTCAATGAAGCCTAGTGGCCCCCTTGCTAGGCCTCATACCTACTCACTGAGTGTCCTGGGACATGCTTCTTCCCTTCTTGGAGTCCTTTCCTCTCATCTTTCAAAAAAGAAACAATTATGAGCAGCACTGTGTGTCAGCACCTCACAGAACAGGGTGTCTCAGAAATACTTTGTCAGTGGAAATACCCATCCTCAGTTGTTTCTCTTCTCTGCTGTCAGCCCCTCCACCATTCAGCTATTGTAGGTATTCACTGGACATTTGCTCTAGGCAGGGCACTATGCTTCATCCCTGAAACCAGATGGCTCTTTCCTTGTTCCTAAAGGTCATTAGCCCATGCCTAAGCTGAGTCCTGTGATACTACTACTGAGGCAGAGAGCCTCTGCTCCCTTCTCTTCTAGTTCCTTGGTGCTCTTCCAAGAGCTTTGAGGCTTAGCTTCAGAGACTGACTGGACAGCTGCTCTGGCCTCAGGTCACATGAGAATGGACGTGGACTTTTTCTACCAGTTATGGAGTTTAGCTGTCCTGGGCAGCCAGTGACTGCAGGATGGGAACTATAGATGGATTGCCTGCAGAGATGGCCCTGAGGGATGACCAGGGCATGGTAGGCCAATGTGGAGGAAAAGCGTTAGTTAGCTTCTAGTCATGTGTCCAGTATCCACTGTGACTTCTCAACAGTGTTAATCTCTCCCATCCCTGTGAAATAGGTGCCATTCCAACAAACAAGTAACTAGCATAGAGCAAATAAGTGACTGTTCAAAGACAAAGCTCAGTAGTGGAGTGCTTACCTAGACCCTGAGTGTATACACACACACACACACACACACACACACACACAAAGCTTGCATTTGCTTACCTAGACCCTGAGTGTACACACACACACACATACACGATAAAGCTTGCATTTGAACTTAGTTCTGTCTAACTCCAGTTTTTCCCAGTGTCTTGCTACCTTTAGTTCAGTTTTTGTTTTTTCTCACTGCTTTTATTTATTTATTTTTTTTTGCAGGGTGGGTGTGATTATGCTCCCTCAACCTCCCCCAACTTTCCCCCGTTCCTGCTGTTCTGTTCAGGGCTGTTCAGCACCTCCTCGCCTCCCACCCTGTTGACATAGGGATGTTGCTGGGATGGTTTTGTTTTTGACCCAGGCAGCCTGGCAGGGAAGTGGCAGGCTGTGTGCAAAGCTTCCCAGAATAGCCCCCAGCTCCCCGCCAAAGATAGAGCAGCCAGACTGTGTGATGGGCTTGGACCAGTTGGAAAATGACTCAGTTCCCTGCACCCTGACCACCTCCTTTTCCTCTTTCTCTCCCCCTTGCTGCTTCCCTGCTCCTTGACACCTACTAGGCTGAGCTACTGGATGCTTCTCCACCCACCTGTGACCCTGAAGTACTCGGGAGTTGTTGTGGCCACTGGCTTCAGTGTTGGTTGGGATGAATTTAGTGTTCCACACTGGCTCCACAGTCAGGAGTTCTTATCCCCTCCCTGTCACTGTCTTGCTTGACCTTGGCTAAGTTCCCATCACTCCCATGGCATCTAGTTTTCTAGGTTGCAGTGGGAGAGAGCACCTGCTCCAAGTATTGATAGAGGATGAGTGAGTTACTAGGAAGGCTGGTGATGAGGCAGAGGGTAACAATAGTAAGAATACCAATCTTGACTGTTTTGAATGTGGTATAATGGCTGCCCCCATCATTGTTATCATCATGGTAGCCACTGCCATTCCCTGGGCGTCACATGCTGGGGACTTTATTTTCTCTCTGTCTCGTGATGTGTGTGTATGATGTTTGTGCATGTATGGATGTATGTTCATGCATGTGGAGGTCAGAAGACAGTTTTGGGTGTTAGTTCTTACCTTCCACCTTGGTAGAGGCAGGATCTCTCATTGTTGTTCACTGCTGGATTCACCAGACTAGCTTCTGGGAGATTCTCCTGGCTCCACCTCCCTTCTCATTGGGATTACAAATGCTAGCCACAGCATCTGGCTTTTATATGTGTGCCTGGGAGCTGGACTCAGGTATTCTTGCTTGCACAGCAAGCACTTTATCCACAGAGCCATCTCCCCAGTCCCCCATGCATTGTCTCTTGGTTTATCCCCCTTCCCTGCTCCCACCCTGGGAGATAGACATCCAGAGTATAGACTCAGTTTTAGAAACATAGCAACTAAGGCTCAGACGCTCTTAAATAACTTGCTTGAGACCAAGTGAGGGGTAGAGTCTTGGTCACAGCCCCATCCTGACTTTAAAGCCTAGGTAATTCACAGATATAGTGCTCCCTCGTTTGAGGAGAGAAGCCAGCATTGTTGTAGGCTCTTGTCTTTAGATCCTAAACCTGGCCTCTTGGAGGAGCATCCAGAAGATCCTGATTGCATTCAGATGGGGGGGGGGACCTTGTATAAAACAGAAGACTACAAAGGTTTCCTACTTCAAAAGAGAGCCCCCAGGGTATAGGGGCATTTCTGGGATGAAGGGCCATCCATGCAAGCATCTCTCTCTCTCTCTCTCTCTCTCTTTTTTTTTTTTTTTCCCCGCGGTAGGGTCTCGCTCTAGCTCAGGCTGACCTGGAATTAACTATGTATTCTCAGGGTGGCCTCGAACTCATGGTGATCCTCCTACCTCTGCCTCCCAAGTGCTGGGATTAAAGGTGTGCGCCACCACACCCGGCCATGCAAGCATCTCTTTGTAAACAACTTCATAGCACAGTCAGCAGACATTTCAGATATACCAACAACATGCCTCATGCCCCTCTCCCCATTCCCTACCCCCCCACAAAAAAAAAAAGCCCTGTAAAGCTTTAGTGTTGAGATTTTCAGGGAAGAAATGAAGCTTACCAGGTCAGCTCCAGCTATTGCATGCTCTCTCTCTGTCTCTCATTCTGTGTGTGTGTGTGTGTGTGTGTGTGTGTGTGTGTGTAACTAATATCCTTGTACCAAAGGTCAGAGGGCCTAGTGAGTTTCAAGGGTGAGGCACACATAACCCTGATCTGAACCATGTGGGTTGTGGGATAAACCAGGACTGATGTACAGTTAACTCACGATACGTGGTGAGAACATTGACATGCACACCCACAATTCCTTGCTCTTGATTCCCAGATCCAGCAAGCTCTGAAAACTAAGTGCTTTGTCATAGCTCATTTGGCAGCAGAGTCCCACTTGAACTGAGGTGAGGCTATTTATAGACCATGGGAGGCTATTTTTATTCTTTATGTATCCTATACTCACGAATTCACTGCAGAAATTTCAATATATTTGATTATTGAAAGCTGCTGAAATGTGCACTGTTACCTGTCTGATGTTCAGGAAACTGAAACCCACACACATCTGCACCAAGGGTGAGCTCTCTGCTTTTTTTTTAAACCAGGTATAAAAGCTTCTACCCCTAGCCCCTGCACCAGTGTCTCTCCCCTAGGATTTCTGGGTAATGACAGCAATGGGAATCTTAGGGATCCCCAGCCTCACATCATCCTTTGGAGTGCTCAGCATTTAGATATTTTTAAATATTACTTGGATAACTAGACCCATCTTGTCACCAGGCCTGGAATAAGCAGCTCTGTACATTTACATGGAACTTCCCACTGGCTGAATTTCTGCCCCTTTTCAGTGAGTAAACTGGGGCTCTCAGTCTCTCAATATCTTGTCTCAGAACAGAGAGGTGAGAAGGACTAACTGGGGCTCAAACTTTTCCATCCTGCTGTCTCTGGGGAGTCTGAGAACAGGATAGCTGTCTCCCTGGATTTACATTCAAAGTATGTGAAACTAGGGGTAGCAAGCATCTGGGGATCCAGATATATGTGGAAAGAGGGGAGCAGGTTGATACAGACCTAGCTGACTCTCTTGGGGTAGTCATAGCTATAGAACAGCCTCTATGGGGTCCACCATAGAGCATCTATTCTGTAGGAGCACCTGTGCCATCCTCCCTACCCTGTCTGTATCCAGTAGCCTGGCTCTTTCTCCAGCACTCTCCAAAGCCACAGGTGAACAGTGAGAGCATAGCTTTTTGTTTTCCAGACTCTGTCTGCCAGCTGTTCTTGGGACCTTACTGGCAGCTGTGTTTTCCCACCTCTGCCATAGCCTCAGGAGCTCCCCTGAATGTGAGTGGCCCAAACATCCTCAAGTTTCTACACCCTCCCAGTCTGGGCTGTTTCTCTTTATCCAGTGGCCACCCAAAGTCTCCTTCTCACATCAGTTCTGCCTCAGAGCCTCTATTCTGAGAAGTACTTCCCTAGGCTGCCCCCCCACTCTGAGCCAGCAGCACCTGACCTACTGTGCAATAGTGCAGAGAGGGCATGATCCTGATATACAGAAGGCTTTGTGTTAATCATGGCTGTCCTTATTTTCCACACTTGGGTGGTAGGCAGATGTGGGGGTGGCTTTCTCAGAGCTGACCATGAGGACTGACCTTAGGTCAGTGCCTGGTGTCCAGTTGTCATGGGCCCTTTGATATCCTTCTCCCACACCACTAGTAGGGCCCACCCCTTAGGAGATCAAAAGGTTTCTAAAGTTGCTATGAGCTTAAAAAATTTAACTGTGGTCTGTTGTGGAAAACTCTTTAGTTGAGAGGCAAGGGCTCTGGGCTTCCTACAGTGAGGAAGGGATATACGTGTTGGCAGGTTTGTGTATGTGTGTATGAATGCCAATGATGGATAATCTACTTGTCCCTTTCCAGATGGCCTCTTGAAGCATCCCCAAATGGCTCAAAACCCAAGTCCTTTTTCTCTCATCATTTGGAAATGGATGGGCTCTTTCTGCCCTATGATGTCCTCTGTTGGACCTATCCCTGCCTAGTTCTCTCCTTGACCAAAATGTTGGCCTTTGCCCTTGGGCTTCCCTAGGATTTATGGTGCTCTACAGAGCACCTGGCTATGAGCTTGGCACTGAAGATACAGGAATGAAGCTGGCAGGTGCAGCACTGAGCTTTTTGGTTCAGGCATCAAGCAGAAGTGGGATATGAAGCTGGGCGTGGTGGTGCACACCTTTAATCCCAGCACACTTGGGAGGCAGAGGTAGGAGGATCATGAGTTCAAGGCCACCTTGAGAATACAGAGTGAATTCCAGGTTAGCCTGAGCTAGGGTAAGATCCGACCTTGAAAAACCAAGAAAAAAAAAAAAAAAGTGGGATGTGGCGAGAACCAGGATGAGGTGCTCTCCATGTATGCTGGGCATGGTCTTCCAGGGCTCTCAGAGCACTTACTGTGTGAGGTAAGCCTTAATGGGCATGGGGAGGTTTCCAAGTACCCCAGGTAGGAAGGGCCTTTTCCACAGAAGGGACTGGCAAGTGTGAACTTCAGCATGCTTCAAGCAGCAGTTATAGTGCTCCCTTGGCAATGCTGGGCACTGGTAACCAAGTTCTAGGACATGAGCACTACCTTTGAGAATTTCAGAGTTCAAAGTGCCAAACTGCAAAGCTGCTGGCACCAAACAGCAAGAGCACCAAGACAGCAGAGCTGGAGTCAGGGGAGAACCCAAAGAGTCCTGGGCATAACCCAGTGGTCTTGAGTGACATTCTAGGGAACAGCCAGTCAAGTGTACACTGGGAAGATGCCCACTGTGGCTTCTAGAAGGATTCTGGGAATGTGAGCTGGGAACAAATAAAAGATTTGGAAGCATTCCCACCACCAAGGAGAGCTGAATAGGACAGGATCTGAGGGGTTGGCCAAAGGGATAGAGTATGGTGCAAACTATGGAAGGGCCCCCAAACCGAGGACTTGGCTATGGGAGATAGGAAATCCACCTCAAGGTTAGGTGGATATTGGGATCCTGGTACGCATCCTGGCCTGGTCACTGACAGCTTTGCAACTTCAGCTGAATTGTCTGATTTTGCTTGACCTTAGTTTATCCAAAAGGAAGGAATGAAGAGCACTGAGTCACTGATACTTAGGAAAATTTCAAAGAATGCATGCCTGTGTGTGCAGCTGCGAGAGGAGCTGTACCTATCAGTGTCCAGGTGATCTGTGGGGTATGTGTGTGACCTAGCTGCCACTGAAGATTACACCCTTGGGTCTGTGTCACCATGGGGGCTCAGTCCTATTCCCTGATTCTGGGAGCAGGTGTATCTGGTGCTTGCCTTGGCCCTTCAAGGCCCTACCTCTCTCTTCTCTCCCTCTTCCTAACCTACTCTCCCCTTTTTCCACTCCTTCTCATTTATTAATTCAGGACAAGCAGATGGCTGCTTTTTTCCCCTTCTCCTCTACCATAGCCTCCCAGGCTTGTTCCTCAGCTAGAGTGGGTGTGGGGCTTCAGAATAGGGCACTGTTAACTCAGCTGTACTCTTACTACTAGTGTCCTGGACTCAATAAGCCCCTGAGTACCTGGGGCCTTGACAGGTGTATAGCATCAGAGGCTGTCATCTGTGGCATAGGGACAGTTCTTAAAAGCCCTGGATCCCCCTACTCCCAGACTGAGAGTAGTTGGGTCTTTTCCACTCATCTGTGGGTATACTCTACTATCAGGAATGTGCCTTCCTGTGTTCTCCTGAGTTTGCCTCTGAAAGGCATTCTCATACACACTTCAGGTCCTGGGATCTGAGGCTTCCAAGATCTGACCTGCCCAAAGCCCAGCAGTGTACAGAGCCTATGCCTTTAGTCCTCATCTGCCTGGTTCCTGTGCAAGGTCAAGGCTATGCCTCTGTGAACCATCAAGTGCTATGCCTAGTAGGTCTCCCTACCCCATCCCCATCACCATAGCATCCATCTTAATGAAGGAGGAGGCCTTGATGGTGCTGAATGTGGGAAAAGCCAGACCCCTAGTCACCCAACCCTTGACAAGAGCCTCCCAGGGGAAAGCAGGGTCCCTATAGTATCTTGTGTCCCTTGGGCCATGAAGATACTTTCCATCAAACCAGTAGAACTTGCTGGAAGAGGAGGACTTGGAAGTTCAGCTATCTCCTATTTCAGTATGTTGGGAGGAGCACTGCCCAACTCCCAGCTCTTGGAGTTGACAGCAGCATCTGCAGACAACGGGACTTGGGCTAGAAAGAGACCTCCAAGGGTGAGCAGCCATCATGGCACATCTGTCTGCTCAGGTGAGGCCTTTATGGTGAGTCCAGCTCAGAACACTCAGGCAATTCTAAATAGAAAGGATGTTTTTCTCCCAGGCCATATGGAGGTGAGACATGGGCTCATGTGCTACCAGGAACATGGGCTAAATTCATGTGTTAGCTCTCCTCCCCAGACTAGTAAACTGAGGTCAGGGTCATGTTGCATACCTGTGAGTGGCCAGCTCATCTTGATGTATTTTTCTCTGACCCACAGCCATGACCTACCACAGCCACTTTGACCTCTAGGGCTGGACCCCTCAGAGCTGCCTTAGGGGAGCCAGGCAGATCAGTCTGGGCACTGCTGTTCTAGGAACCATAGAGAGATTAGCACCATAGGAGAAAACTTCAAAGAGAGGAGGTACCAATGGCCAGCAGAGTGTGAGCACTAACAGTACTAGCTACTCACTAACTGCCCGCTCTCTCTCTCTCTGTCTATCTCTGTTTCTTCTTGCAAGCACACATGTGTTATCTTAAAATGATCTTATTAGTATTTTGGGGACACTTGTCGACAGGACTTTCTAGGAAGCTCCCCATCCCTCTGCAGTATGATTCTCCTGATAGAGAGGGGAAAGAGGACAGTGTCTGGAGAGAGCTGGGCAAGAAAGAGACTTGCTGGATCTGTTGAAAGGATTTGTCTGGAAGTTGAGCAGAGGATCCCATAACTTGCACTACCCTCAAAATGGTCCAGGAATATGAGCATTTGAGCCAAATCTGCTGGTGTGAGATTAATTTACAAATAGGCATGCAGAGTGGGACATTGTGTACACAGGAGCCTGCTGTTCTTACAAAGCTGCATTAAGATGTCACCAAGCCAGGTGTTATTTTAGTCCCAAGTATTGTTTCTGTTTAGTACCCAGCCTGCATGGAACTGTACATAATGGGTGGGCCAAAACAGGTGGCATTTGTTACCTCCTGGATTAGAGACTCCATTGAGGTGGTTCCAGGCCCTACAGCAACAACTCAGATTAACAGAAAGTGCCCACATTTCAGAAAAGGTGCATATTCAGAGCAGGAGATATCAGTCACCATGAACCTGCCCTTTACCCCTTGCCTGCTGTGATATCTTTTCCAGAACCACGTCTTATGGGACTCCGTGGCCAGATTGGAGGAGATCAGGATAATTATACAGGGAAAACCACATAACTGATTGGGAATTCTTAAACATGTTTTGACCTTAGGGTAAAGCAATTATATCTTTCTACCCATTAGGAAGAATGGTTCACTTAGCCAGTGGGAAACATGCAGAAACTCAAAAGATAATCATCCTAGATTAGTCCATTTTCTCCTTGTGAGTAACAGAAATCCCATCTGAGCCAGGCAGGGTGGCTCAGGAGACAGAGGTAGGAGGATTACTATGAGTTCAAGGCCACCCTGAGACTACATAGTGAATTCCAGGTCAGCCTGGACTAGAGCGAGACCCTACCTCAAAAAACAAAAGAGAGAAAGAGGAAAAGAAGAAATCCCACCTGAGCTGGTGTTGGCAAGAAGGGGACCTATTGGAAAGGTCAGGTCATGGCAGGACTGCAGCCAGCCTCCACCCTGGAGCTCAGTGTCCTCCTAAACTGCAAAAGGATGTGGCTGCTGACAGCTTTCTGGCCTTGGCCTCCAGTGAGGAGCTGACTGACATTCTCTGTTTGACTCAAAGAGTGCGTGTGCGTGTGCATGTGTGTGTTTTTTAAAGTCCCTGAGGAGGCTGGAGAGATGGCCACTACAAAGGAACTCCAGACACATGCACCACTTTGTGCATCTGTCTTTACATGGTTACTGGAGAATTGAACCTGGGCTATCAGGCTTTGCAAACAAGTGCCTTTAACCACTGAACCATCACTTCAGCCCTAGAAATCTGAATTCTTAAAAATAAGGGCTGGAGGGATAGCTTAGTGGTTAAGGAGTTTGCCTGCAAAGCCAAAGGATACAGGTTCAATTCCCTAGGACCCACGTTAGCCAGATGCATAAGGTGGCACATGCATCTGGTGTTCGTTTGCAGTGGCTGGAGGCCCTGGCGTGCCCATTCTCTCTTCCTGTTTCTGTCAAATAAATAAATAAAAATAAAAAATATATATATTTTGGTTTTTCGAGGTAGGGTTTCACTATAGCCCAGGCTGACCTGGAATTCACTCTGTAATCTCAGGGTGGCCTCGAACTCGTGGCAATCCTCCTACCTCTTCCTCCCGAGTGCTGGGATTAAAGGCGTGCGCTACCACACCCGGCAAAAATAAAATATTTAAAAAAATAAGACAGAAGTGCTGGAGAGATGGCTTAGTGGTTAAAGCATTTACCTGTGAAGCCATGTTCTACTCTCCAGATGCCACATTAGCCAGATGCACAAAGGTGAGGCAAGCACAAGGTCACACTTGGCCACGAGGTGGCGTAAGCATCTGGAGTTTGCAGTGGCTGAGGCCCTGGCATGCCAATTCTCTTCTAATACATTAAATTAAATTAGAATTAACAAAAAGACAGAAGACACTAACAGAAATGTAGCTAAAGAAAAGGAATGACTATTCAGGGGAAACCACATAAGTGTTTGGAAATAACATAGGCAATATTTTGCCATTAAGTTGGAAAATCTAAGTGAAATATATGATTTTATTTTACGTATTTATTTTTTGGGAGGGAAGTTTCAAGATAGGGTCTCACACTAGCCCAGACTGACCTGGATTTCACTATGTAGTCTCAGGGTGGCCTTGAAGTTATAGCAGTCCTTCTATTTCTGCCTCCCAAGTGCTGGGATTAAAGATGTGAGCCACCATGCCCAGCTGATTAATTTTTTTAATTTAATTTTTTTTAATACAAGATCTCACCTTGTAACTCAAACTGGCATCAAACTCAATCTTCCTATCTCAGCCTCACAAGTACTGGGATTATAAGTATGCATTACCACACCCAGCATGAAATACATTAGGTTTTGTTTTGTTTTGTTTTGGTTTGGTTTGGTTTGGTTTTGGTTTTTCAAGGTAGGTTCTCACTCTAGCTCAGACTGACCTGGAATTCACTATATATTCTCAGGCTGGCCTCGGACTCTTGGCGATCCTCCTACTTCTGCCTCCCAAGTACTGGGATTAAAGGCGTGTGCCACCACACCCACCTTACATTAGTTTTTTAATAAATTAAAATGACTCAGATTGGCTCATCAGGATGACAAATATGCCCTAGGAAAGAGTAACATTTCCCAAACCCTTGTTCAAGAAATAGACAATTCTTAGGTTAACTATTTCAAAGCCTACAAAGAGATAGTACATCTCATCTTATAAAGAACCATGAAGGGCTGGAGAAATATTTTAGCAGTTAAGGTGCTTGCCTGTGAAGTCTAAGGACCCATGTTCAACTCTCCAGATCCCAAGTAAGCCAGACTCACAAAGGTGAGGCAAGCGCAAGGTCACACATGCCCATTATGTGGTGCAAGCATCTGGAGTTCTGTTTCAGTGGCTGAGGCCCTGGTGTGCCAATTCTCTCTTTCTCTGTCTCTCTCGCTCTCTCTAAAATAAAATAAATAAATAAAAATAACCCTGGAATTAAAATCAGAGAAAAATAATTTAATAACTCAACATTATAGACCAATCTAACTTTAAAAATTTTTATTTTATTTTTTATTTATTTTTGGAGAGAGAGACAGAGAGAGATAGACAGAGAGGGAGAGAGAGACAGAAATGGGCACACCAGCAGTCTCTCATCTGCTGTGAATGAAATCCAGATGCGTGTGCCCCCTTGTGGGCAAGTGCGGTATGGCGCCCTTGCCTCGCTTTGCATCTGGCTAAACGTGGGACCTGGAGATTGGAACCGCTGGACATTGGAACCAGCATTCTTAGGCTTAGCAGGCAGGTACCTTAGCCACTAAGCCATCTCTCCAGCCCCCAATCTAACTTTTTATATTTTTATTTTATTTGCAAGAAGAGAGAAAGAGTGAGAGAGAGAAAGAGAGAGAGAAAATGGGCACTTCAGGGCCTCTAGCCACTGCAAACGAACTCCAGATGCATGTACCACTTTGTGCGTCTGACTTTACATGGGTACTAGGGAATTGAACCCGGGTCTTTAGACTTTGCAAGCAAGCACCTTAACCACTGAACCATTTCTCCAGCCCCAATCTAACTTTTTGAAAAGAAAAGTAAATACTGGCAAGTGTAATTCACCCAGATATTAAGAGTGATAGACATTCTTAAATAGAATTATACCAAGAATGGTCGTATTAGAAAATATTTTCATTAAACTTATTAACTATTTTTTAATGGCCAAGCTGGCAATGTTAAGAGTGTTCTCCTCCTAAAATAGTTAAGTGCATAGCCTTCACCTGCTGCTGACGGGCCTGGGAGAGCCATATCTTGCTGTCCTTCCCCACATACCATCCTTGGTTGTCTCACAAATGAGATTGCAATAGGCCAAGTCTCTAAGTCCAGTAAGCATCTCAATCCAATGACAGTTGTCCTTGTAAGAAGGCCATGTGAAGACTGGTTACAGAGACAAAGAGGAATTGCTCTGTGACAAGAGAAGCAGAGTTAGATTGATGTAGTTACCAGCCAAGGATGTCAAGGGTCTCGGACCACCTCCATGGGCTGAGAGAGGTATGAACAGATTCTCCCTCAGGACTTCCAGAACCAGCCTATTAGTACTTGGATGTCAGATTTCTGGCCTCTACTACTATGAGGGAATAAAGTTACATTATTCAAAGCCCCTCTCCCCAGTTTGTGGTACATTATAGTGACAGGCACAGGAAATAAATATAACCATTATCTACACAAGAGGAAGAAGAGAGCAGAACAAGAACATCAAACTCATACCACCACATGGTACAAAACAAGCTTAGAATTCAGAGTCACTTTACATGGCATGTGATAAAACAGATATAAGTCCTCTCTAGAAAAGCAAGCCCTTATTTGTCCAAAGTGTCAACTTTTTTCTACTTCTGGCTTTATGCCTTCTGCCTTCTTATGGGCAGGAGCTCTTCATACTATCTCCTTTTTCCTTCTCCTAAACTAATAAAGTCTAAATTTGAAAAAAAAAATTCTACTTTCATGGAAAATGAGCAGTTCTAGGCTGAGAGTATAAACCCAATGAAAGAATACTTACCTAACATACATGAAGCTCTGAATTCAATCTGGGCACCACAAAAATGCAAAAACAAAAAACAGGTTAAAGCCAGTCATTAAAGCATACGCCTTTAATACCAGCACTCGGGAGGCAGAGGTAGGAGGATCGTCATGAGTTCGAGGTCACCCTGAGACTACATAGTGAATTCCAGGTCAGTCTGGGCTAGTGTGAGACCCTACCTTGGAAAATAAAACAAAAGAAAAAAAAACTGGTTAAGAGGAGATCCATAGCATCAGTCAGGACAAGCACAGACAACCTGCAGTGGAAGCAGACCCTCGGGATGACTTCCAATTCTGTAGCATTGAATCATAGCTGGGAAAGCAACTATGCTCATTGCATTTAAATCAACAAAAGGCAAAGTTGAAGATCAGTGCAGGGAATAAAAAAAAGCTCTAAAGAATGATGAAGCAGATTTGAAAAAGAAACAAACAGGCAGTTATAACAGGAGAGAAGTTATAACTGAAGAAAGGGTTGCTACGTGGGAGTCAAATGTGAAGAATGTCTGCTGCAACAGTGGACAGAGTGGAAGCTGCAGAGAGAATAAGGGGATTTGCATTTACAGAAGAGGAATGAGAGAAAAAGAGTCCATGTGTAACAGGATGTTAGGGGTCCAAGAAAGTCCCTGAACCCCAAACCCTAGGTTCATTTCTAATTTTAATCAAAGAATTGAAGAAAAAAGACGACTGAGAAGGATAATTATTATTATATTTATTGAGGGAAGTTTAGAGCCAAGGAAAGACAAGCATATGGCTAAAGATCCCTGTGGAGGGTCTGGGGCAAAAAACACAAAAAGAAAAGAAAGTTCAAGGAGCTCCTGTCAGTCATGTGGGTAGCTGAAGGGGGTAAAGGAGCCCATGCGGAGAGTAAGGGCCAGAGGGCCCTTCTGACTGGGCCTAGGCCTAGCCTTCCCAGGCCCAGTAGAGGGAAAAACTCCACAGCTAGAAGTTCCCAAGTGGACAGAAAGCCTGCTCTTCCCTTGCAAAGGTATTTATGACCTTATGGTGGGCTGTCTTCGGGCTCAGGTGAACCAGAAGGACAGCTGGTTGGTTAGGGCTAGGGGCTGTGTCAGGAAGAGGCTAGCCCTGACACCAAGTTCTGGGAGCTGAACCTGATCAACCACAATGTTTCCTATGAAAGACCTCCCTCCCAGGAGGAGTGTTTGTTGTTTGTGGAAAAACAGGTCTAGGGAATTAGGCAAAAGATAAGAAGTCAAATCATCTTTGATTTCTAGCAAGTGCAAACTTTCCTTCCTTTTTTACCTTCAGGGTTACAGTACCCCCCTCCCACATGTAAGTGGGAGTCAGCTTTCCAAAGATGGTTGATGCTTCTCTAGGGTCCTTGCCTTAGTGCTTGATCCCAGCCAGTCCTCCAGAATGACAAAAACTGGATGCCGAGCCCTTTGCTTTGACACCTTACCTCCTTAGTTCTTCCCGCTTGAGGTTTACCGATGAACATTTTCTGAAAACTGAGTAATCCTCAAGCTAGGACAAGGTGTCAGTAATGAAGAGTGGGCCTTGAGAATATTGAAGGTGTTTCCCCGAATCTGGCAGGGTCCTTTCCCTGCATTGCCTAATTTAAAGGAATGTTATTTGCATCATAGTCCATGAGAGTGGTACCACTTAAGAGTTTGGAGTGTACAGCCTGTGCTCTGATGCCTTTCCTTCCTAGGTATCTACCCATGGGGTGGGGGGGGGGGGTTCTAGGTTCAACTGGTATTATTTTTCCTTTGTGTTTTCTTTTTTCTATTTTTTTTTTTTTTGAGGCAAGCACAACAGATATCCTTTTTTTATGTGTGAGAGAGAGAATTTGCGTGCCAGGGCTTCCAGCCAATGCAATTGAACTCAAGATGTGTGTACCCCCTTGTGCATATGTGTGACCTTGTGCACTTACATCACTGCATATCTGGCTTACGTGGGTCCTGGAGAATTGAACATGAGACCTTAGGCTTTGCAGGCAAGTGCCTTAACTGCTAAACCATCTCTCCAGTCCTCCTTTGTGTTTTCTTTCCTCCCTCTCTCCTTCCCTGGAGAGGGATGGCATCCATCAACCCCGCCCCAGGGGTGGTGGTTATGGGGTGATGAAAGGAAGCTCATAGCTCTGTGAAGAAGAACCAGTTACCTGGGAAATTTTCCAGACGTGTTATATTCCTGGAAGGCCATAGCACTCACCGGGATATGAAGCAAGGTCTGAGTGAAGGTGTTCAGACACATGAATGTGCTTGCCCTGCCTTCCCCTGGAGATTCTGGCTGGGTGGTTTTTGTCCTCCGTGGACTGTGAGGTCCTAGATCTCCTTTTGCTGCCTTTCGAGTTGAGCATTTGAATGCCATTATTGATGAGCTGAGATGCCTGGGACGCTTGCTGAGCCCAACAATACAGTTGGTCAGGCCTGGATCACAGGCTAGGCAACATATATTCTAGCACTGCTCTGTCCTGACTTGCTGTGTGGCTTCACCCAATGACTCAGCCCCTCTTCCCATTTTGACTGGACTGCTCTGAAGCATTCACTTTCCACTGAGATTGTCACAGTGTCCGAGACACACAGTGTGTGTCTACAGTGGTGTGTCATTGTTCTAAGGGTGTTTGCACTGCCTGTCATTGCTGGATTTCACTTGGAGCCAAGCAAGCATCTCCCAACCCACCCCACTGGAAGGGCCTGAGGTGGCCCCAGCTCCCCTCTCCCAGGCAACACAGCCTCCAGCTGCTGTCTGTGTTGTTCATGCTTCTGCACACACCCTTGGGGAAGGCAAGTCTGGCCCCATGAAAAGTCTGAGTCACAGATGCTGTCAGGAAACAGGGACATGGCAGGCAGGGAGGCTGCACTATTCTTAGAGACTTACAGTTGCTCCAAGGAACCGCTAACAGAGCAGCTTGGGATTAACACTTCAGCTGTTTAGGAGCGATATCTGCCTGGAGACAAGAGTTGGAACATTTGCCAGGCATCTCTTCTCGGGCACCTACTAAGTGCTGCCAGTGCCTGCTATGTGAAGGACATGTACTCCGACCTTTTCATTTGCTCCACTAACTGCCAGGACTATAGCCACCAGTGAGTAAGGCAAGGTAGGAACACCTGCCACAAAACTGGATAAAAGAGAGGCAGTCTGCAAGCAAAAAAAAAAAAATCAGAACAGATGGGTTCAGAGTGGCTGCAGGATACACCAAGTGAAGGAGGGGGAGCCACTCTGCAGAGGGACAGGGAGAGTGTGACATTTGGACTGAGGCCTAGATGATAACCAAGAGTATCAGTGCTAAAACCCAAGGGACAGCCCCAATGCTGCAGGGGTTCAGCTTGTGCATCAAGAAAGGCAGCAGCAGCCAGGCGTGGCGGCACACGCCTTTAATCCCAGCACTCGGGAGGCAGAGGTAGGAGGATCACCGTGAGTTCGAGGCCACCCTGAGACTACATAGTTAATTCCAGATCAGCCTGGGCTGGAGTGAGACCCCGAAAAACCAAAAAAAAAAAAAAAAAAAAAAGAAAGGCAGCAGCCAGTGACCAGCACACAGACAGAGGTGGTGGAGGAGATGCAGTGCACGGGCTGGAGGCAGGCAGGGTAGGTGCTGCACCGTCTTAAGGACAAGAAGTTGGAAGATGGATGTAAACCAGGTGCAGAGCACTGCTGACTGATGCAGCTGTGCACAAAGCCTTGCAGCCAAAGGGTGGGTAGGGAGCCTGGTTGGGTCTACCTAGGGCTGAGGAAGGAGGAAAGATAGGTGGAATGTCAGCAAGAAGAGGCTGGGAAGAGGGGTATCCAATCGCAGCAGTCCCCAGGACCTCATATTATGAAGCCTACCACAGATCTCCACTGTGACCACTGACAGAGCTTTTGTTTATAATTGTAGCAAAACGTGCATAACCTATAATTTAGTTTGTTGCCTATGCTCATGGGCCCAGTTCTGTGACATTAAGAACAGCCACACAGGACTGGAGAGATGATGGATCAGTGGTTAAGGCACTTGCCTGCAAAGCCTAATGACCTGAGTTCCATTCCCCAGTACCCACATAAAGCCAGATGCACAAAGTGGTGCATGCATCTGGAGTTTGTTTGCAGTGGCTGGAGGCCCTGGTGTACCCATTCCCCCTCCCTCTCTCCCTCTCTGCTTGCAAATTATATAATATATATATGGTTTGTTTGTTTGTTTGTTTTGTTTTTAAAGAATAGCCATATAGCATGTACCTTTATCCACTGAGCCATCTCTTCAGCCCCTGGACTTTTACTGATTGTGGTAGTTTGAATAGATGGCCCCCAATATATTTAGCGTTTTATTAGTTTGTTGTTTGCATCTGCTGGAGGCAGGTATGGTGGTGGGTTTGGAATTTCAGTCTAAAGATATGCGAAGTGTGCCTAGCTGGAGTTCCTGAGGTGTGCTGTGCTGTGTGGCTTTTGGCTTGTGGCTTTGCTCTCTGTGTTTGGTCCTGTGAAGAGCAGGCCAGCTTCTTTTGCCATTATGGAACTTCCCTTGGATCTGTAAGCTACAATAAATCCCTTCCTCCATAACAGTGCCTGGTCTGGAAGTTCATCTCAGCGAACCTGAAGCTGTCTGATACACTGATTAAGGGAAGTCTATGATTGGTCAGCTTAAATAAAGAGAAAGGCACTGGTTGGTCCCATGATATATCCAGTACTGCACAGGTCCCAGAAAGCCTGCCAAGCCAGCCCACTAGTGGGAAAAATTCACTTAGGCCAGGAAGAAAGAAGCAAGGTCACTTTCTTTGCTATCTTGGGTTTAGAATATAGCTCTTTCATCCTATCTGTCTGCCTAGCCAAGAAAACTGTCTTAACTTTATCCTATAGTGTTTCAATCCCCCCCTCAGAAGGCACCCTAACTGCTGTTAGGGAAATGGGGGGTTGACTGCTCTAACAGCTTCATGCTGATAAGGGGGTAATGTTAAGTCACAGCAGTCAGGATTCCTCTTAAGGGAGAGCTATCTAAGAGCCCATGGTAGAACATTCTGGCCTGATAATCAGCTTTTAGATACTCGAACTGTACCTGAAACACATATAATAGAGTATTAGTAACATCCTAGTAAAAGACTGAGGTTATAAGATGTTAATATTGTGAGGTAAGGATGGTCTGTAGCGATATTAGAAGTGTCAAGGGATCAGCTTATTAAGACAGTATGAAATTAAAATTGTAAAAATTACAAAGAGAATGGCCAGTGCTATACCATATAACACTGGTCATTTTTAAGCACCTTGAAAGTGATTCTGTATTATTTATTCTTCTTACAAAAGACATTTATAACAAATAAATATAAAATGGTATGTGTCATATTTAGCAATGGCCAAAACATGTTTTCTTTGTATTCCTCACAGGAATAAACCAATGAAATCTTCAAAAATACACTCATCTATCTTTCTTTCTCTCTTTCTTTCCCTCCTTCCCTCCCTCCCTCCCTCCCTCTTTCTTTCTTTCTTTCTTTCTTTCTTTCTTTCTTTCTTTCTTTCTTTCTTTTGGCTTTTTGAGGTAGGGTCTCACACTAGTCCAGGCTGACCTGGAATTCACTATGTAGTCTCAAGGTGGTGGCCTCGAACTCTCAGCAATCCTCCTACCTCTGCCTCTCAAGGGCTGGGATTAAAGGCGTACGCCACCACACCCGGCTCATTTTTTTAGTAAAAAAAGCTCAATTATTTTAACTCCACAATTTTCAACAATGAATTATCAAAATAAGTAATCTAAGACTACTCAGGGACCAAGACATTTAAATCAGTAATTTTTATTTTATTTTATTTTTATTTATTTATTTGAGAGAGGGAAAGAGACAGAGTGTGTGAGTGAGAGAGAGAGAGAGAGAGAGAATGGGCACGCCAGGACCTCCAGCCACTGCAAGTGAACTCCAGATGCATGTGCCACCTTGTGCATCTGGCCTATGTGGGTCCTGGAGAATCGAACCTGGGTCCTTTGGCTTTGCAGGCAAGTGTCTTAACTACTAAATCATCTCTCCAGCCCATAAATCAGTAATTAAAAAAAAATACAAGTGTGTGTATACATACGTACATATACACATATACAATATTGATACAAGTCACAAGTCTTTAGAAGTGGAGTAAACACAAGAAAGCCCAATCAAAGAGCTAGTACCTCCACATGCACAGCCAGGAATCCTATGAAAGTCACAAAGAATTGGGACTTAATTCACAAATTAATCTCTTCACAGGAAAAGACAGTGTTTCATAACAATGTAGATTACACCCACTGCTCAGGAGACACATCACTACTGCTGAGGTCACATTGAGTGACAATTTAGGAATCCAAATTTACCTCCAGAACCTATAAACCTGGAGTATAAATTTCAAAATAGACAGTACAAATAGCAGCTGAGTGGAACCTGCCTACAACAATCTTTTATTTTTTTTTCCTTCAAGGTGAAAGAAAATCTGTACATAAGCAAGGAAATTAAGTCTCATAATAAACATCCCCTTATAGAGAGCCAAGGGGTGCAGTCAGATTCCATGGTGAGAATATGTTGTATCACATGCTATTCCACAGCTTTACTTTCTTGTGAATCTCCAGGGTTGGGATCCATTCTTTCTGGAAATAATAGCTTCTCGCAGACTGCTTCCTTGATTGGTAAGTACTGTGATATTTCATTGGGTTCCGTGAAGAGGGAAGGTGGAACATGCATTAAGTTAGCGATTTTGCTTTCTTGTGATGTATATTCTTGTAGCATGTAGGTCTTGTCAGCCTCATGGTAAAGCCTTGTGTCATTCATTCTGATGGGGACCCCGTCAATTCTCAAGAAAAACCGCAACAGCAGAAAAAAGCTAGAAGGCATTACTCTAATTTTCACAGTCAAGCTTGAAACTCCATGATCATGCAGTTCATCTTCAGACAGGAGAACTTCCTCCCAAGTGCTGGGATTAAAGACATACACCACTACACCAGGCCTCAAAGTTCTCTGGCTTTCAGTTTTTCTGTATCTATATGATCTGTTGTAGGTACA
Organism: Orientallactaga sibirica; assembly: GCA_036365145.1. Lineage (NCBI taxonomy): Eukaryota > Metazoa > Chordata > Mammalia > Rodentia > Dipodidae > Orientallactaga > Orientallactaga sibirica. The sequence continues at coordinate 25,086,264 of JAEOAD010000026.1, read as the reverse complement.
ACCTTTAACTTAAGAGATTCTCCAAGTAACGTTTCTTTATAGTCTGTTGTATAGGTCCAGTCGTATGGTTTAATAACTTCTTTGGAGTGTTCACTTTCCGCCTTTCCTGCCACTCTCAGCACAAGCTACTTTAAGTATTCCTTGGTAGTTGTTTACACATCTTAGCACATCTGTAGCATTGAACTCAATCCCAAAGCCAGAGCCATGCTGGATTCTTAGAACGTTGTCTCCAAACATCATTTCAGGGAGAGATGGCATGTGTAAATTCCAGGTCAGCCTGAGCTACAGCGAGACCCTACCTCAAAAAAATAAAAACAGGCTGTGTGTGGTGGCGCACACCTTTAATCCCAGCACTTGGGAGGCAGAGGTAAGAGGATTGCTGTGAGTTCAAGGCTACCCTGAGACTACATAGTTAATTCCAGGTCAGCCTGGGCTAGAGTGAGACCCTACCTCAAAAGAGAGAGAGAAACCAAATTGATAAATAAATAAAGCAAAAAAAATTTTAAGCTGGAGAAATGGAAAATCAAAATCTCAATATGTTGGACTGGAGTGATAGCTTAGCAGTTAAGGCACTTGCCTACAAAGCCTAAGAACCCAGGAGTTCAATTCCCCAGTGCCCACATAAGCTAGATGCACAAGGTGGTGTATGCATCTGAAATTTGTTTGCAGTGGCTTAAGGCCCTGGTGCATCCATACTCACTCTATTTGCCACTCTGTCTGTTTCTCTCTCTCTCTTTCAGATAAATAAAATAAACAAAAAAAATTCAATATGTTGACCCTGATTTTAGGTCTCAATCTCCATGAGTGGCACTTTTTTTTTCGAGGTAGGGCTTCACTCTAGTTCAAGCTGACCTGGAATTCACTAGTTTCAGGGTGGCCTTGAACTCCTACCTCTGCCTCCCAAGTGCTGGGATTAAAGGTATGTGCCATCATGCCTGGATTGAGTGGCACTTTTATTTAATTAGAAAAGCAAATCCCTGGTACACGTGGGTCCCCTGGCAGCCAAAAGTGCAGAGGTGGCATATCATTTTAGAACAAAGAGAGCCTACACATAAGGCACTTTCAAGATTGTATTTGGGAGCCTGGGGGTGTATGGATTTAAGTCCTTACTGATGGGACCCTAAGTAAGCTTAGGGTCTACAGATTTAGACTTTTATTACCAATGGTGCCCTAAATACAAGGCTAAGCAATCCCATCTTGACATTTCTAGCAGCACTTTTGCTCTTGTACAAAAAGGCATTTCACTGTGTTCTCTATACCTATTTCCACCACCAGAGAACAAGCCTTCAAAAGGTTTGTCTGGGTTGGAACTACAGTGTGACCTGACAGTGTATTTCCTCATTTTTCTGCTTCCCAGGGTCTATGGACTTAAGTACTTACCAATGGGACCCAAATCCAGGGTCTATGGATTTAGACTCTTACTGATGGGACCCTAAAGAGTCTACATTTTTTTAAACCAATGGGGCCTTAAATAGGGTCTACAGATTTAGATTCTTACTCATATGACTATTTGCCTATCTGTTTAGGATCTATGACTGATCTGTTTTGGAGCAGTGCTTCTCTTCTGCACATTCACATATTTAGCCTATAAGCACACCTTAGCCTGAAGTAGCATTGACAAACAGACTGAAAAAGAAAAAAAGAAAAAAAAAAACACCTCTGGAGTATATATTTTTTCGGTTGGGCTGCCTGGATTAAGAAAACCATACTCAGGGCTGGAGAGATGGCTTAGCGGTTAAGGTGCCTGCCCGCTAAGCCTAAGAACGCTGGTTCCAATCTCCAGGTCCCACGTTTAGCCAGATGCAAAGTGATGCAAGGGCGCAATGCCACACTTGCCCACAAGGGGCACACACATCTGGAGTTTGTTCACAGCGGCTGAGAGGTTGCTGGTGCGCCCATTCTCTGTCTCCCTCTCCCTCTCTCTCTCTGTGTCTCTCTCCAAAAAAAAAAAAAAAAAAAAAAAAAAACATACTCAGGCTGGAGAGATGGCTCAGCAGTTAAGGCACTTGCCTGCAAAGCCAAAGGACCCAGGTTCAATTCTCAGTACCCACGTAAGCCAGATGGAAAAGGTGGCTTATGTATCTGGAATTTGTTTGCAGTGACTGGAGTCTCCTGTGTGCCCATTCTCTCCCTCCCTCCCTCTCTCTGCCTCTTTCATTCTGTCACATAAATAAATAAAAATAAAATATAGGCTGGAGAGATGGCTTAGTGGTTAAAGTGCCTGCCTGCCTGAGAAGCCTAAGAACGCCCATTTGAATCTCCAGTTCCCACGTTTACCAGATGCAAAAGTGATGTAAGCACACAATGTTGCACATGTGCACACGGGGGCACACACATGTCTGGAGTTCATTTGCAGTGGTGAGAAGCCCTGGCGTGCCCATTCTCTCTCTGCCTCTTCTTCTCTCTTTCTCTTTCTCAAAATAAAATGAAACAAAATATTTTTTTCAATTGTTTTATTATTTTATTTATTTTTGGAGAGAGACACAGAGAGAGAAACAGACAGAGAGGGAGAGGGAGACAGATAGAGATGGGCGTGCCAGCAGTCTCTCAGCCGCTATGAACGAAATCCAGATGTGTGCGCCCCTTTATGGGCAAGTGCGGCATTGCGCCCTTGCGTCACTGCATCTGGCTAAACATGGGACCTGGAGATTGGAACCGGGTTCTTAGGCTTAGCAGACAGGCGCTTTAACCGCTAAGCCATCTCTCCAGCCCCAAACAAAATATTTTTAAAAAGAAAACCAGATGGGTGTGGTGGCGCATGCCTTTAATCCCAGCACTTGGGAGGCAGAGGTAGGAGGATTGTTATGAGTTGGAGGCCACTCTGAGACTACATAGTGATTTCCAGGTCAGCCTAGGCCAGAGTGAGACCCGACCTCGAAAAACCAGAAAAGAAAAGAAAAAAAGAAAACCATACTGGGGCTGGAGAGATGGCTCAGCAGTTAAGGCACTTGCCTACAAAGCCTAACAACCCAGGTTTGCTTCCCCAGTACCCACATAAAGCCAGATGCACAAAGTGGCATGTGCATCTGGAGTTTGTTTGCAGTGGCTGGAGGCCCATTCTGTCTTTCTTCACTCTATGCTTGCAAATAACTAAGTATTAAAAAAAAAAAAAAAGCCGGGCGTGGTGGCGCACACCTTTAATCCCAGCACTTGGGAGGCAGAGGTAGGAGGATTGCCACGAGTTCGAGGCCACCCTGAGACTACAGAGTGAATTCCAGGTCAGCCTGAGCTAGAGTGAGACCCTACCTCAGAAAACCAAAAAAGAAAAAAGGAAGAAAAAAGAAAACCATACTGTAATGCAGTACAGAAACCAAAAGGTAGACACAGATAAAACATCTTATTCTAAAACCAGGAACAGAAAATATCTGATAGATACAGTCACTAGCAAGTGTCTCTAACCTTTTAGCCATTGGTTCAGCCCCAGTTGGTTGTCTTTCAGGCTTTAGGTGGTGGACTGTAAGACTGAGTAGATGAACCTGTCTCAGCTTCCACCCAACTAAGATCTTCTAAGCAAGTCACAGCTGTGACTGTGATGTCTTTCTGCCCCCACCCTGTTGCTATCATTTGATGCCTAGTTTGAGCCACAGCCTTGCAGGGTCTGGGCACCATGTGGAGTTAGCCCCACTGCTTACAGGGTTTCGCCCATGTGGGCCCCAGTCTATGCACACTGCATGAATCCTGGACCACTGGCTGAGTATACTCTATCTGGAACTCTAAGGAACTTTAATCAATTCTGCCGGAAGCAGTGAGGATTACTGCTCATGGGGACAATGAGGGAACCTTAATGAAAAGGAGGGTAAGAAAACCAGCTTGAAATTCAGCTATGTTCCCCCAGGTCAGGAGAGCAAAAGAGATGCTGGACCTTAACAGTCATTCTCCCAGCTTCCTTGCCATTTTAGCTTGGTTCTTATTGACCTTGAGATGAGTCTGAGTTGGTGGTTATAAATTCTTGACTGAGCCGGGCGTGGTGGCACATGCCCTTAATCCCAGCACTCAGGAGGCAGAGGTAGGAGGATTGCCATGAGTTCGAGACCACCCTGAGACTACATAGTGAATTCCAGGTCAGCCTGAGCTAGAGTGAGATTCTATCTCAAAACAAAAAAAAATCCTTGACTGAGCCCCTAAAGAGGAGACTGCCTAGGGGTATTGGGTTCATTTTCTCTGCTGATTAAAGAATTAAAGGGCAGAAAAGGGTTTAAATGGGGCTGGAGAGATGGCTCAGTGGTTAAGGCTCTTGCCTGCAAAGCCTAATGACCCTGGTTCAGTTCTCTAGTACCCACATAAAGCCAGACATACAAAGTGTTACCTGTGTTTGGAGTTTGTTTGCAAAGCTGGAAAATCCCCAATTAAAATTAAAAAATTTTTGCATGTGTATATTTATGTATGATTTGTGTGTATGTGTCTAGGTGCAGGAGTGGGCACAGACAGGCCTGCACATGTGTACTTGTGGAGGTCAGAAGTTGACATAGTTGTCCTCTTTAATCTCTTTCCACCTTTTTTTTTTCCTTTTATTTGAGAGAGGGAGAGAGAAAGAGACAGATGAGAGAGAGAGAGGCTGCTCCAGGGCCTCTAGCCACTGCAAACAAACTCCAGATGCATGTGCCACCTTGTGCATCTGGCTTACATAGGTACTAGGGAATTGAACCTGGGTCCTTAGACTTTGCAAGCAAGGGCCTTAATGGCTAAGCCAAATCTCCAGCCCCTCCACCTTATTTTTTGATTTTTTTATATAGGGTCTATAATTGAACCTGGAGTTTACCTACTAGGCTAGCTAGCCATCAAGCCCTAGGGATTCTCCTGTCTATACTTCCCCAGTGCTGAGATTAACAGGTACATGCTTCCATGCCTGGATTCTATGTGATAGCTAAGGATCTGAACTCAGGCTTACACCATAAACACCTTACCAACTAAGCCATTTTCTCAAACCCCGCCCCTTTTTAATTTTATTTATTTATTTTGGTTTTTCAAGGTAAGGTTTCACTCTGACCCAGGCTGACCTGGAATTAACTATGTAGTCTCAGGGTAGCCTCGAACTCTAGGTGATCTAGAGGTAGGTAATCCTCCTACCTCTGCCTCCTGAGTGCTGGGAATAAAGGCGTGTACCACCACACCTGGCCCAGCCCTTTAAAAAAAAATTATTTATTGGAGAGAGAGAGGCAGATAGAATGGGTGCACCAGGGCCTCCAGCCACTGCAAAGGAACTACCTTGTGCATCAGGCTTACATGGGTACTGGGGAATTGAACCTGGGTCCTTAGGCTTCACAGGCAAGCACCTTATCCACTAAGCCATCTCTCCAGCTGCCTCCAGACCTTTTGAGTTAATTTTTAAAATTGAGGAAGAAAAAGAAAACCATACTGTAATGCAGTACAGAAACCAAAAGGTAGACACAGATAAAACATCTTATTCTAAAACCAGGAACAGAAAATATCTGATAGATACAGTCACTAGCAAGTGTCTCTAACCTTTTAGCCATTGGTTCAGCCCCAGTTGGTTGTCTTTCAGGCTTTAGGTGGTGGACTGTAAGACTGAGTAGATGAACCTGTCTCAGCTTCCACCCAACTAAGATCTTCTAAGCAAGTCACAGCTGTGACTGTGATGTCTTTCTGCCCCCACCCTGTTGCTACCATTTGATGCCTAGTTTGAGCCACAGCCTTGCAGGGTCTGGGCACCATGTGGAGTTAGCCCCACTGCTTACAGGGTTTCGCCCATGTGGGCCCCAGTCTATGCACACTGCATGAATCCTGGACCACTGGCTGAGTATACTCTATCTGGAACTCTAAGGAACTTTAATCAATTCTGCCGGAAGCAGTGAGGATTACTGCTCATGGGGACAATGAGGGAACCTTAATGAAAAGGAGGGTAAGAAAACCAGCTTGAAATTCAGCTATGTTCCCCCAGGTCAGGAGAGCAAAAGAGATGCTGGACCTTAACAGTCATTCTCCCAGCTTCCTTGCCATTTTAGCTTGGTTCTTATTGACCTTGAGATGAGTCTGAGTTGGTGGTTATAAATTCTTGACTGAGCCGGGCGTGGTGGCACATGCCCTTAATCCCAGCACTCAGGAGGCAGAGGTAGGAGGATTGCCATGAGTTCGAGACCACCCTGAGACTACATAGTGAATTCCAGGTCAGCCTGAGCTAGAGTGAGATTCTATCTCAAAACAAAAAAATCCTTGACTGAGCCCCCTAAGAGGAGACTGCCTAGGGTATTGGGTTCATTTTCTCTGCTGATTAAAGAATTAAAGGGCAGAAAAGGGTTTAAATGGGGCTGGAGAGATGGCTCAGTGGTTAAGGCTCTTGCCTGCAAAGCCTAATGACCCTGGTTCAGTTCTCTAGTACCCACATAAAGCCAGACATACAAAGTGTTACCTGTGTTTGGAGTTTGTTTGCAAAGCTGAAAATCCCCAATTAAAATTAAAAATTTTTGCATGTGTATATTTATGTATGATTTGTGTGTATGTGTCTAGGTGCAGGAGTGGGCACAGACAGGCCTGCACATGTGTACTTGTGGAGGTCAGAAGTTGACATAGTTGTCCTCTTTAATCTCTTTCCACCTTTTTTTTTTTCTTTTATTTGAGAGAGGGAGAGAGAAAGAGACAGATGAGAGAGAGAGAGGCTGCTCCAGGGCCTCTAGCCACTGCAAACAAACTCCAGATGCATGTGCCACCTTGTGCATCTGGCTTACATAGGTACTAGGGAATTGAACCTGGGTCCTTAGACTTTGCAAGCAAGGGCCTTAATGGCTAAGCCAAATCTCCAGCCCCTCCACCTTATTTTTTGATTTTTTTATATAGGGTCTATAATTGAACCTGGAGTTTACCTACTAGGCTAGCTAGCCATCAAGCCCTAGGGATTCTCCTGTCTATACTTCCCCAGTGCTGAGATTAACAGGTACATGCTTCCATGCCTGGATTCTATGTGATAGCTAAGGATCTGAACTCAGGCTTACACCATAAACACCTTACCAACTAAGCCATTTTCTCAAACCCCGCCCCTTTTTAATTTTATTTATTTATTTTGGTTTTTCAAGGTAAGGTTTCACTCTGACCCAGGCTGACCTGGAATTAACTATGTAGTCTCAGGGTAGCCTCGAACTCTAGGTGATCTAGAGGTAGGTAATCCTCCTACCTCTGCCTCCTGAGTGCTGGGAATAAAGGCGTGTACCACCACACCTGGCCCAGCCCTTTAAAAAAAAATTATTTATTGGAGAGAGAGAGGCAGATAGAATGGGTGCACCAGGGCCTCCAGCCACTGCAAAGGAACTACCTTGTGCATCAGGCTTACATGGGTACTGGGGAATTGAACCTGGGTCCTTAGGCTTCACAGGCAAGCACCTTATCCACTAAGCCATCTCTCCAGCTGCCTCCAGACCTTTTGAGTTAATTTTTAAAATTGATGTACGAAGCCAGGCGTGGTGGCGCACACCTTTAATTCCAACACTCGGGAGGCAGGGGTAGGAGGATTGCCATGAGTTCGAGGCCACCCTGAGACTACATAGTGGATTCCAGGTCAGCCTAAACTAGAGTGAGACCCTACCTTGAGAAAAAAAAAAATTGATGTACAAAGATGGAATAGTGGCTCATTCCTTTAATTCTAGCACTCAGGAAGCTGAGGTATGAGAATCACCAAACTAGGAGACCTTGACTCAAAAAACAAGACTGCAGCTGGGCATGGTGGTTGTATACCTTTAATCCCAACACTAGGGAGGTAGAGGTAGAAGGATCCCTGTGAATTCAAGGCCACTCTGAGACTACATAGTAAATTCCAGGTCAGCCTGGGTTAGAGTGAAACCCTACCTCAAAAAACAAACAAACAAACAACAACAACAAAAAAAAAACTGAAGAAATGGCTCAGTGGGTTAAAGATGTTTCCTTGCAAACCTAATGGTCCAGATTCCAGGCCCCAATACTCACATAAAGCTAGGTGCACAAAGTAGTATGTGTCTGGAGTTTATTTGAAGCAGCAGAAAGCCCCAGAGCACCCATCTTCTTTCCTGCACTTAACTATGTAAATATTTTTTTTCAACTTGCTATACAAAGCCGGGCTTGGTGGCGCACGCCTTTAATCCCAGCACTAGGGAGACAGAGGTAGGAGGATTGTTGTGAGTTCAAGGTCACCCTGAGACTACATAGTTAATTCCAGGTCAGCCTGAGCCAGTGTGAGACCCTACCTCGAAAAAACAAAAACAAAAACAAAAACAAAAAACAAAACAAAAAAAAACTTGCTATACAAAGTAATAGGTTTCATTTTAATATATACCTGCCATATTTTGTTCTGATTAATCCCCCTTCCACAACACACTCCCCCATTCCTTTCTGCTCCCCTTCTCTCCCCTGACCAGTTTTCATTTCTGAAATCAGTCAGAAGCATTACAAACACCCAAGTTGCTCCTCTCTGAAGTTAAATTAGGGATCTCCCTCAGCCTGGAGGTTTGCACTCCCTACAAAATGATCTGAAAGAAAAAAAAAATTCTGTTATAGTAATCCATCTGTGTGAAAAAGCACTAAAATTATTAAAATTATTTCTGTAAGTATTCCATCTTTGTGAAAAAGCATTAAAGCTACAGTTTCATTGTGGTTCATCCATCAGTAAATATCCACAGCTTTGAATACATACCACTTCATCTCTAGTAGCCTTGATTCCTTCCAAAACTGGAGACATCCTTACCTTTTCCACTCTGAAAGATTGTGTTTGAAAGCAAGGGTGCAGATGCTAAAAGCATTTGTCAACCATCTAATGCTATTATCAGTGCTAAGGGTATATGTTTATACAGATGGAGGCTAGATGAGGTGATGGTTCAATTCTCAAGCTGTCTCTATCCTGGTGAACAGTAAGATAAATCTGACTCCTCCACCTGCCATACTTTGTTCTTATTCATCCCCCTTCCCCAACACACAAGTCAGGGTAAGGAGTGATTGGGAGGAGAGACCTTACTGACACCAAGTCTCCTCAGTTATAAAAATGGGAACATCAAAAAGTGGGGCTGGCCTGGAGAGATGGCTTAGCGGTTAAGGCGCCTGCCTGCTAAGCCTAAGAACCCGGTTCCAATCTCCAGCAGTTCCAATCTCCAGGTCCCACATTTAGCCAGATGCAGTGATGCAAGGGTGCAATGCCACACTTGCCCACAAGGGGGCGCACGCATCTGGATTTCGTTCACAACAGCTAAGAGGCTGCTGGCGTGCCCATTCTCTATCTGTCTTCTTCTCCCTCTCTCTCTGTCTGTCTCTCTCTGTGTCTCTCTCCAAAAATAAATTTTTTTTTTAAAAAGTGGGGCCATCACTATATAGTACAACATTGTGCAGTTGTAAAAACAAATGAAGCCCCAATATGTTACAACATTAACCTTGAAAACACAATGCTGAGGGGAAGAATCCAGACTGAACAGGCCACATTACTGTGTGACTCCAGTTATAGGAAATGTTCCAAACAAACACGTCCCTGTAGACAGAAAGTAGATTAGTGGATGTCATGGTGCCAGGGAGTAGAATGGGATATGGTAACAAGGAGTGATTGCTAATGAATACAGGGTTTCTTTGTGGGTGAAGAATATATATATATATAATCTCCACACATCGGGCCATTTTTCCCTTCTAAGCAAAATGCACAACCATGTGTACTTCTTGAAGTTCTGCCCATTGTGAATATTTTCCTTCACCACAGTCCTTAAGAGTTCTCCCAGAAAGGGGCTGTAATACTACAATTGTCCACATTTGGTAGGTACATCTGTAAACCATGCCCTACTCCTCTTCTCCTTAGTCATTCGATCCCAGAGCACACCCCATGATGCCATAGGTACATGCTTGGGGACAGAAGGCATTGTAACAGGAGTAGGAACTATAGGTACGTGGACATCATCTCATGTAACTTACTTGTGCCCTCAGGACCTATTCAAGCCTGATCACATATATATCACTTCCATTTGATGATGGACTGCTGCTGTGCACATCCACCTTTATGGCTTGGTGGACAGATAACACCTAGCTCATAATTAGATAGCAGTGATGGGTGTACAACTCTGGATACAGTAAAAACTGCTTTAAAGGGTGAAATGCACAATAGTATGTGAATTACATCTCCATAGAATGAGTCTCATGTTCTACTGACTGAGCTAGCTGGGCTTCTGCCATAGCACATAAAGCTGTGGGACAGTATACCTGACTCAAAGTAGTAGCCAGAATGTGGAAAATAACAAGATTTGTAAGCCAAGGGACCTGGCAGGATGGTTGGGTTTTCTAAATGTTAGCAACAGAGTGGGGGTGTCATTTGAGTTCAATGAGGCTCTGGTACAACTTTGAGGAAATAGCTCTTCACCCTGATAATGCCCTCCCAGTGGGAGGGGAGGACTCAGAACAAACTGTTTTCTCTTCCATCCTCCTCACAGTACCATGAAGAACTGGGGAGGGACATATTAGGATAGGAACTAAATCTCTAACCCCTTAGTTGTGCTGGTGCTCTTTGGATCACAATCTGGCAGGATCAGGCACTGTCTCAGAGCTAACAGGTTTCAGTGCTATCCTTGTGATGCCCAGGGGCAGCTCAGATCCTTGGATCAGCTCCTGCATCTAGTGGGCTCCAGCTGAATGGTATTAGTGGGTGGGCTAGCTGTGTAACAGGAGTAAGGAGTTTCCCAGGGCTGTGCCCATCTGCTTCAAGCCACAGGGCACCTGTAGCAGAGCTGGGCCCACACCTGTTCAATACAGCAATTAAGGAAAGGCAGTGTCCGATGAGGATCAGCAAGCTACCCATTAGCCATAGGGAGGCCATTGATTCCCTTGGCCAAGGCAATTTCAGTGGAATGTGGGGGTCAAAGTGAGTTGAATGGAGACTATGTGTGGTGGGGGGGAGCCATGGGGAAGAATAGTGAGTACTGAACTGCAAAAAGAGAAGCAAAGAAATGAGATGGTGCTAAGGAGGATTAGGGAGGCCACAATTCAAGGTTTTGACTTTTGATTGTTGAAGATGTGGTAGCTGTTCCCATAGCTAAATGATGATGAGTGGCAGAGGATGTGTGTGATTTCCAGTAGAGAGACAAAAACTGCCAGGACTAGGGGAGTGCTGCTGGAGAAAGTTCCTGAATAACAAGAGGGAATGGGATCCAGAGTCCAAGTTGGCCTCAGTAGGAACAGTGACACCCCATCTCTTGTAATGACAGCATGTCAATTTGATGGAGGGAATTGGAAGCAGTAGAAAGTGGGGAGAGGAGGTCCAAAATCAAAAGTGGGAAGTGTAGGAACTGGATCAGTGTAGTGAGATTGCAAGAGCTGAATATATATATATATTTTTTGGTTTTGTGAGGTAGGGTCTCACTCTGGTCCAGGCTGACCTGGAATTAACTATGTAGTCTCAGGGTGACCTCGAACTCTCAGCGATCCTCCTACCTCTGCCTCCAGAGTGCTGGGATTAAAGGCGTGCACCACCACGCCCGGCCAAGCTGAACCTTTTTGAGGTGTTGCCTCAACCCCTTGAGCAAAGCTGACTCAGAGAAGTGTGCATCCCTAATCATGCTCACATTTAGTGAGCATTAGCATCATTACATGTCACAGTACTTGTCACCAATCCCATCTTTTGATGTTTCCCTTAGGTCTTAGGGTACTTTTTTTTTTTTTTTAGATTTTATTTATTTATTTATTAGAGACAGAAAGAGGGAAAGAGAGAGGAGAGTGAGAATGGGTGCACTAGGTCCTCTAGCCACTGCAAATGAACTCCACATGTGTGTGCCCCCTTGTGCAGCTGTCTTACGTGGGACTTGGAGAATCGAACCAGGGTCCTTAGGCTTCGCAGGCATGTGCCTTAACCGCTAAGCCATCTCTCCAGCCCACCAATCCCATCTTTTTCTGTATGGGATGGAAACTGGGTGGCTGAGGAAAAGCGCTTAAGGTGCTTGTTTGGCAGCTTCTGGGTCCCTCTGTATTTGACTGCAGTAAGGTAGCAGCAGGCAGGCAGGAGCAGCAGCAGGTGGCGCCCTCTAGTGCCACAGCTCTAGTGCAGGACTCGAATAGCAGGTGCCTTAGCTCTCTGCAGGCCAGTCAGGGTAAATTTGACTCTTTATTTTTCTACTTTTTTTTTTTCAAGGTGGGGGTCTTGCTGTAACCCAGGCTGGAATTCACTTTGTAGTCTCAGGGTGACCTTGAACTCATGGCAATCCTCCTACCTCTGCCTCCCGAGTGCTGGGATTAAAGGTGTGTGCCACCATGCCTAGCCAAAAAAAAAAGTGATTTTAACCACTGCTTATACTGCAGGGAAAGTTGAGTACCCCTTATCTGTCTCATTATCACAGGATTTTTGCCTGTTTTGGAGTAAGAGACCCCTGGTGAAAATCTTAACTGTTTCCCTTAACTCTGATGTTCTTCCTAAAACTTGGGTTTCCATGATAGAGCTAAGGGGGGGGCTTGGGGACAGGACCTGAAGCACAGCCAACTTTCTACAAATGGTCCCCCTTTGACTTTCTTGCCTGGAGGTGCTCCCAGCCTCCAGGCATCTCAGGGTCCTGTCTCTTGAAAGCTCAGAAGTAAAGGACTGCCTTTTAGAGGGAGGCCCATTTCTTGAGCCAGCAAGCCCCCTGAAGGCAGGAAGATGGTTGGCCTTCTACTGATGAGGGGGAAAGGGTAAGAATTGGGGTTGGAGAGATGGATCAGTGGTTAAAACAAAAAGAATAAGAATGGGCCAGGCGTGGTGACTCATGCTTTTTTTTTAAAGTTTATTATTTTATTTTTTATTTTTAGAGAGAGACAGACAGAGAGAGAGGGAGAGGGAGACAGATAGAGAATGGGCGTGCCAGTAGCCTCTCAGCTGCTATGAACGAAATCCAGATGTGTGCGCCCCCTTGTGGGCAAGTGCGGCATTGCGCCCTTGTGTCACTGCATCTGGCTAAACGTGGGACCTGGAGATTGGAACCCGGTTCTTAGGCTTAGGAGGCAGGCGCCTTAACCGCTAAGCCATCTCTCCAGCCCACTCATGCTTTTTTAAAATTAATTAATTAATTATTTTTAACATTCTCTCTTTCTCTCTCTTTATTTTTCTTTTTTATTTTTTGAGATAGGGTCTCACTCTAGCTCAGGCTGACCTGGAATTCCCGAGTGCTGGGATTAAAGGCGTGTGCCACCACGCCCGGCCTTAAAGTTAATTTATTTTTACTGATAACTTCCATAATTATAGACAATAACCCATGGCAATTCCCTCTCCCCCCCTCTCTCCTTTGCAACTCCACTCTCCATCATGTCCCCTCCCCCTCTCAATCAGTCTCTCTTTTATTTTGATGTCATCATCTTTTCCTCCTGTTACGATGGTCTTGTGTAGATAGTGTCAGGCACTGTGAAGTCATGGATATCCAGGTCATTTGTGTCTGTAATAGTGTATTATAAGGAGTCATATCCTTCCTTTGACTCTTATGTTCTTTTCGCCACCTCTACCTTAATGGACCCTGAGACTTGGAAGGTGTGATAGAGATGTTTCAGTGCTGAGCACTTTTCTGTCACTTCTTCTCAGCACTATGGTGCCTTTTGAATCATCCTATAGGTCACTGCCATCTGAAAAGAGAAGCTTCTCTAACCAAAAGTGTGAGTAGCATTAATATATGGGTATGAACATTAAGAGAAGTGTTTACTGGGCAGTCTGGTGAGCATAATATATACATTTAGCCAGATACCAGGAGTGTTACACCCCTAAGGCTCATGACTTTCCCCGTCATAGGTTTTCAGTATCAGGCATGTACTCCTTCCAGTGGAGCAGGCCTCTAGTTTAATTAGAGGGTGGTTGGTTTTCCCATAACAGACATGCCACTATCATACCTGTTGGTTCATTTAGCCTGGCTGGCCAAATTTAAGGCTTGCAGTGTCCACTGTTGTTTATCGCCACTGGACTTCTCTCTCTCCCATGGAGCTGCATGCAGTGCAGTTTTTTCCCGCTTTCTGTCAGCTGGTCTACCTGGAGGAGGTTTTCAGCTCAGTTCCAGCAGGCCTTCTCAGTGACTTTACACTCCAAGCATGTGGAGTCTTCAGCATTAGTGGCTCATGTTTTTTTTTTTTTTTAATTAGAGATAGAGAGAGAGAGAGAGAGGGAGGGAGAGAGAGAATGGGTGTGCCAGCAGCCTCTCAGCCACCGTGAATGAACTCCAGATGCGTGTGCCCCCTTGTGCGCATGTGTGACATTGCACGCTTGCATCACTTATGTCTGGCTAAACCTGGGACCTGGAGATTTGAACAGGCATTCTTAAGCTTCACAGGCAGACGCCTTAACCGCTAAGTCATCTCTCCAGCCCATGGCTCATGTTTTTAATTCCAGTACTTGGGAGGCAGAGGTAGGAGGATTGCCATGAAATCGAGGCCACCCTGAGACTACAGGTCATTCTGGGCTAGAGTGAGAGCCTACCTCAAAAAGAAGAAAGAAAGAAAGAAAGAAAGAAAGAAAGAAAGAAAGAAAGAAAGAAAGAGAGAAAGAAAAGAGCAAGAATGGAAGGTTCCCAAGTAAGCCCCATGTCCTCTGTGGACTGGTGTTTCTGTTGTTATGGCTGTCTCTGGAGAGAGAGAGAGAGGATGACAGAGATGAGAATGCCAGCAGCCTCTCAGCTGCTACGAACGAAATCCAGATGTGTGCGCCCCCTTGTGGTCAAGTGCGGCATTGCGCTCTTGCATCACTTTGCATCTGGCTAAATGTGGGACCTGGAGATTGGAACCAGCGTTCTTAGGCTTAGGAGGCAGGTGCCTTAACCGCTAAGCCATCTCTCCAGTCCTGTTGTCTGTTTTTTATAGTGCTGGAAGTTGAACCCAGGGTCTTAGCACAGGCAAGCTGAGCTTGATTCCCATCTTCCTGGCTTTGTTTGAACCATCCTCAGTGTTCAACAGAAGCCAAGTGCTGGTGGCTGCTATGAGCAGCAGGGTCTCTAGAGGACTGGGGAGGGGAAGTTCCACCTAGTGCCTGTGCCCTAGGCTCTGGGCTCCTCACACACAGGCCTCCTGTGCCCTTGGCCAGCTAATCAAGGTTGCAGTGCGGTAGCCACTCCTGGGGGCAGGATCCGGGGCTCCCTCATGTGCAGCTGTCCTTGAGCAGAGCTCCACCTTTTCAAGGCCATTGGGTCCTCTGTACCAGCTGCTTCTCTGAGGCTGTTGTCATATGGGTAAGGTGTCACAGATGAAATATCCTGCAGAGCTCCACACCCCTGCAGTGCCCCTGGGTGTCTGCTGGGCCATGATGTCTAGTGACAAGTCCTACAGTGGCTTGGCAGTCACCCCAACTTGGCACCTCAGGTGCATAGTGGTGAGATTTAGGCCTTCTGTGGACTTGAACAATTGTAGCAGTACATAGGGCTCTGGGGCTGGATGAGGGGGATAGGGGCTGTGTATGTATGCCTGCTTAAAACCTCCTAGATCCTGGACTGTCTCCAAGGTGGCAAGGCAGCCAGGGAAAGAGAAGCCTGAAGTCAGGGTTATCCTTTGAAACCTAGCCCTCTTTCATTTATATGGAGAATAGACCAGGGTCCTGCTTATTTCTTAGCCCTGACATACTTTCCTCAGAAGAAACCTCTTGGGGGCTAGGGTGTAGCTCAGTAATGGAATACCTGCCTAACAAGTGCAAAGCTCTGGGTTCAATTTCCAGTGAGAGAGAGTAGGGGAAGAGAGAAGAACGGAGGAGAGGGCAGAAGGGAGAAAGGGGAGCCCCAGATGTCATAGATGAAGGTATTGCTGCTGCTCTGGGGCAGGGCTGGGGTCCTCTGGGGGGAGGATGTACCCTATCCTGGAGTTGTCATCTCCTCCTCCTCCTCCTCCTCCTTCTTCTTTTTTTCAAGGTAGGGTCTCACTCTAGTTCAGGCTGACCTGGAATTCACTATGTAGTCTCAGGATGGCCTCAAACTCACATCAATCCTCCTACCTCTGCCTCCCAAGTGCTGGGATTAAAGGTGTGTGCCACCACACCTGGCTGCCACCACACCCGGCTCCTTGAGTCTTCTTGAGACTGCTGGTCAGGCTGATCTCGCACATCAAGAGCAGCTGCAGCCCCTCTCACACCCAGCCCAGACCTAGGGGTTGATTTTCCCTTCTCCCCTTTTGTCACTCCCTTTATCCCCAGATGTAGATAGACGGGAAGGGGGGCAGGTATAGGGTGGCCTTTACTGCTGTTACCTGCCTGGGTCCCTGCTTGGAGAGAAGAGAGAAGTGAAAGGGACTTCCCTAGCATAGGAGGCTGAAACCCAGGGGCAAGCAGAAAGGTGCCAGCATGCTTGAGAGTTCCAAGGCCCCCACATGGCTCCCTACCTCTTGTTATTGCTGCCAAAGTCAAGGTTCCTGATGGCCTGGCTTCTAGCAGCTTCCAGACTTAATAGACAGAATGCATTTGAACTGCATTTGGATGGATTCCATCCTCTGTGTCTACACAGCCTCTCTCCTAACTGCCATCTGTGACGTCAAACTCCAGCTAATCCCGGGAAAATAGATTAAGTTCTATAAACTTGATTCTCCTGCCTTTCTCCTGCTTGGAGTGCTTCAAGGAGCAGTCCATCTCCCTGGTGCCTAGAAACCCTCCTTAAGTCTCCACCATATGCCTCCAGGATAGGGCATATCCTCCCACCAGAGGACCCCAGCCCTGCCCCAGAGCAGCAGCAATACCTTCATCTATGACATCTGGGGCTCCCCTTTCTCCCTTCTGCCCTCTCCTCCGTTCTTCTCTCTTCCCCTACTCTCTCTCACTGGAAATTGAACCCAGAGCTTTGCACTTGTTAGGCAGGTATTCTACTACTGAGCTATACCCTAGCCCCCAAGAGGTTTCTTCTGAGGAAAGTATGTCAGGGCTAAGAAATAAGTAGAACCCAGGTCTATTCTCCATATAAATGATGGAGGGCTAGCCCTATCCCCTGTAGCTTGTCTCTGCCCTTCCCCTATAAGGCCTATTTGTTTGTGAAGACCTTTGTTCTCCCAGCCTAGGATCCTAACCAGGTGATCTGTACTTCTGTGAGAGACTGAGTTCTTGATTCCGAGTGTGACATCCCACACACCTCCCCTCTGGCCCTCTTCCTATGCCTGGTTCCTGATCTGGATGTGACTCACACCCTGCACCCTGTCTAGGGCTCCACCCTCTGATTCCCATGGCCTTGGGGAACACCATGTAGCCCCACTCACATGCTTTGGTCCTATAGCTCCATTATACACTAAATATTTGGTATGATATGTTGTTTAGGCTCCTGAAGCAAGGCCTGGAACCCCAAGGTTTTGCTAAGGACTGGGTGGGGCCCAGGTACCCTATTTGGGGCTCTGGAGAGGGCCCCTGTCCTCCCTGGAGAGGGGCCATCCAGACCTCTCACCAGGCTTCCCACAGAAGGCTCTCCAGAGACCTCCATTTTCTATCTTTTCTCTTACAGTTCCAGGCTCGAAGGTTGCCCTGTGGAAAGCAGGAGCCATAATTTTTTTCAAACTTTATTATATTTGTTTGAGAGAGAGAGAAAGAGGCAAATAGAGGGAGAGAGAATGGATGCATCAGGGCCTTCAGACAGTGCAAACGAACTCCAGACGCATGCACTACCATGTGCATCTGGCTTATTTGGGTCCTGGGGAATTGAACCTGGGTTCTTTGACTTGGCATGGCAAGTGCCTTAACCAGTAAGCCATCTCTCCAGCCCAGGAACCATAATTCTGTCTAATGCCATCACAATTCCAGAAAGATGAGACAAAAGACAAGATGGTCTGTCTCACACCCAGTCACAGGAGTGGATGTCTGAAGTTGTCTGAGTGAGGGTTCACTTGCTGGCTGAGGGGTTGGAGACAGCTGAGACAAGTCAAATTCAGTTCTTCTCTACGTGGGGTGGGGCTGCCCCTCAGACCTAGCAGCAACAAGGCCAGGAGGCCCCATTCCTGATTCAGCAAGACTATGTGGCTGTCAGGCCAGCCAGCACATTCTTCCTACAGACCTCTGTGCCTGGGGGTTGAACCCTATTTCCCTGCAGTCAGTGGGTTTAGTGTATGCTACAAGGAATAGCATCCCAGTCAGGGCGGTCATAGGCCTTTCACCCCAGTGATCATCTTTCAAGCAAGACCCTGCTGGGCCTGTAGCAATGCCTGACTGCCCACCTCAGGTTCAGTACCACTGATAGCAGACTGAGCACTTGATGTGCAACATCTCCAAGGTGCCTGTCATTCTCACCCCTATTTGTAGAAGTGTGGGGGAGGGCAGAAAGTGTGGCAGTGGCTTATCATCAATTACACCGCTGCCCTTCTCTGTAAACACACAGCTCAAACTCTACTGACACTGCCTCTACATCCAGTCAAAAGTGCAAGTAGGGCTGGAGAGATGGCTTAGCTGTTAAGGCATTTGCTTGCAAAGCCAAAGGACCCAGGTTGAATTCCCCAGGACCCACATAAACCAGATACACAAGGTGGTGCATGCATATGGAGTTTGCAGTGGCTGAAGGCCCTGGCATTCCCATTCTCTCTCTCTATCTGCCTCTTCTCTCTCTCTCTCTTAAATAAATAAATAAAAAGAAAAACACACAGAAATCTACCTAAGTAGCCGGGCGTGGTGGCGCACGCCTTTAATCCCAGCACTCGGGAGGCAGAGGTAGGAGGATCTCTGTGAGTTCAAGGCCACCCTGAGACTACATAGTTAATTCCAGGTCAGCCTGGGCCAGAGTGAGACCCTACCTCGAAAAACCAAAAAAAAAAAAAAAAAAAAAAAGAAATCTACCTAAGTAAAAAAAAAAGTGCAAGTAAAAATTGTCTCAAACTCCACCAATCTGAGGCAACTCCTTTACTGTCATTCAGTGAATGTTTATTTCAGACTGTGTATGCAAACATATATATCCAAACATAGTAGGAATAATCCTTTTACGTTTTTGTGTATATGTATGTGGATTTATGTATGCATGTTCATATCTGTGGGTGCACCTGTGCATGTGGAGTCAGAAGTTGATGTTGGGTATTTTCTTCTATTGATCTTCACCTTATTTTTTGAGACAAGGTCTCACAGATTATGTTAGCCTAGCTAGCCAGCCTGCCCCAGAATCTACCTGTGTCCATGAGCATTGGGATTACAGACCTGCACAGCCACACCTGGTATTTATGTAAGTTCTAAGATCTGAACTTAGGCCTCACACTTTGTGCAGCAAGCACATTACCCAACTGAGCCACCTGAGCCACCTCTGCAGCCTGTTTTGTCTTTTTTTTGTTTTGTTTTTGTTTTTTGTTTCTTTTGGTTTTTTGTTTCTTTTGGTCTCACTCTAGCCCAGGATGACCTGGAATTCACTATGTAGTCTCAGGCTGGCCTTGAAGTTATGGTGATCCTCCTACCTCTGCTTCCTGAGTGCTGGGATTAAAGGCGGGCGCCACCATGCCTGGCCTTTGTTTTTTGTTTTTATTATTTTTATTTGCGACAGAGAGAGAGAGGAGAGAGAGAGAGAACGAATGTACTAGGGCCTGTAGCCACTGCAAACGAACTCCAGACTCATGCGCCACCTTGTGCATCTTACGTGGGTCCTGGGGAATTGAACGTGGGTCCTTTGAATTTGCAGGCAAGAACCTTAACCACTAAACCATCTCTCTAGGCCCCCGCCCCGTTTTTAGCGAGGCAGAGAGAGAAACAGACAGACAGACAGACAGAGAATTGGCATGCCAGGGCCTCGGCCACTGTAATCAAACTCCAGGTGCTTGCACCACCTAGTGGGCATGTGCAACCTTGCACTTGCTTCACCTCTGTGTGTCTGGCTTATGGGGGATCTGGAGAGTTGAACATGGGTCCTTGGCTTCACAGGCAAGCGTCTTAACTGCTAAGCCATCTCTCCAGCCCTTTTGTTGTTGTTGTTTTGTTTATTTTTTATTTGAAAGTGACAGAGAGAAAGAGGCAGATAGAGAGAGAATGGGTGCACCAGGGCCTCTAGCCACTGCAAACAAACTCCACATGCATGTGCCACCTTGTGCATCTGGCTTATGTGGGTCCTGGGGAATCAAGCCTTGAATCAGGGTCCTTAGGCTTCACAGGCAAGTGCTTAACCACTAAGCCATCTCTCCAGGCCCTCAAGCCCCTTTTTTCTTAGAGAGACAGAGATAGGCAGAGAGAGCTAGAGACCAACAAAGAGAATTGGCATGCCAGGACCTCAGCCACTCAATCAAACTCCAGATGGTTGCACCACCCAGTGGGCATGTGCAACCTTGTGTTTCACCTTTGTGTGTCTGGCTTACGTGGGATCTGGAGAGTTAAACATGAGTCCTTGGCTTCACAGGCAAGCATCTTAACCACTAAGCCATCTCTCTAGCCCTGTTTTTTCTTTCAAAGATGAATTTTGAGTAGCAGGGGTTGCACATGCCATTAATCCCAGAACTTGGGAGGCTGAGGTAGGAGGATTACTATGAGTTCAAGACCAGTCTGAGACTAGTTCCAAGTCAACCTGGGCTAGAGCAAGACCCTACCTCAAACAAACAAAAAAAGGTGAATTTTGAAAACAAAACAAGAATCTGAGAATAGACTCAGTTGGAAGAGTTCTTTCCTAGTATGCACAATTCCTTACGTTTGATCCCCAGCACACATACAGAAAATGAAATGAATTTGATGAATTTAATATTTTAGCATAAACTCAACTTCATCATCTAGAGAGTGTATCTAGTCTCTGTGATTCAGATGATGAAATGGGACTTACTTGGAGTCACTTGGGGTTCATTGCATTTACCACTGTGCAAGGAAGGAACACACTCAGGAGGTCCCACGTACATGAATATAGGTGTTCCATGGCCCTTCCTCTGCGGGGACTTCCGTAAAGCCTTTCAGGCAAGGCAATCTTGGGGCTTCACTAAAGATCCTCGTGAAAAAGCTTTGGAGACATGGCCCAAATGATCCTGTTTCTCTTTCCCATGTTTACCTGTGGTTTCAGCCTCCTTTTCCCAAGCTTCTAATAAGATGCCTGAGCTACCCTGTCATCCACTTGGAAATTCATCCACGGGTCATATTCCTTGCTGCTTTGGCGAAGCAGGGCTCTTTTTTCACAGCCTCTCAGGACGGGGCAGCCTGAAGCTGTAGAGCCGTTCTTTCTTTCTCCCCTTGATGGCCAGTGTCCAGCCAGACTGGAGCAGAGCATGTGGGCCTGGGAAGGTAGTGACAGAGCTGGACAGGAAGAAGTTCCTAAAGGCAGTCCATGGCCTCAGCTTCCTCCGGGCCAAACCCATATGCTCTGACCCTGTTGCAGAGACCCACCAACCTTGAAGAAAGGCAGCAGCAGTCTCCACTACCTGAGCACATCCTTTGGAGGCTCAACTCCTCCCCTCCATGGTAAACTCAGGGATTCAGAGCTCATCAGGGAACAGGATCATGGGCAGCTATAGCAGAAGTTTGATTGGGCAGCATGTGGACAGGGTTATGAGAGGCAAGGTACCCAAAGGATCAGCACGGCAGTGGGGTCAGTAGGAAAGGACAGGAGCTTCCAGAAAGGGCACAATGTCACAACCCTTGATGTTCAGAGAGCTTGGAGGAACAACTGAGGTCTGAGGTCACACATGGCTACAGGCCCTTTCTTCTCCATGGCCAGCAGATGTGGGTCTGGCTTCACAGGATATGTGAAATAGATGGGCTTGATTGACTGGAAAGATCGTCCTCTGGACTGTAGTTAAAGCAGTTTAATGTGGGAACTTGAATTGGGGTCCAGCAGGTTTTGGATAGATAGTAGTCTTGTGTTCTGTGACAGAGGAAACAGGATGAAGTCATTGTGGACTGAAAGGGACCATCTCTGGCTAATTTGTAGGGCATACCCCCTCCCCAGCTCTCTCCCTACATGTGTAAAGAATTGCTTTCAGCCCTATAGGCTGGTCTTCTGAGAATTCTGATAAATATGCTTTTATCAGTCAGACTAGAGATTGGCTCATACTGTAGTAAGTGTCATGGTGATGATTATGTGCCCAGTGTAGATTGGTCTCCTGGGTCCCTTACCACTTAGCCAGTGCCTGCCCCAAGTCACCATGAAATGAACTGCCATCCCAGAGTGGTCTTTCTAAACTTTTGTTCTAAACTTGTCAATAAGAAGTTTTAAAATGCTGGGTGTGGTGGCACACACCTTTAATCCCAACACTTGGGAGGCAGAGGTAGGAGGATCACTGTGAGTTCAAGGCCACCCTGAGACTACATAGTTAATTCCAGGCCAGCCTGGGCCAGAGTGAAACCCTACTTCAAAAAACCAAAGTAAAAAATATAATAATAATAAAAATAATTTTAAAAAAGTAAAATTCTGTCCTGCCACACTCCATCTAAGAAAGCTGCTCTCAGTTCCCACTTAGCAGCAGTGAACCTCAGGAGGTAACTTTTATGATACTCAGGCAAAGCTTCAACCATCAGGCACAGGTTATAATGGATGGTTTCATTCCTTGAGCTCACAGCTTGCCTCCTTCAGGCTCTAAGTATATTCACTTGTCTTTTGTGTGTGAGTGTGTGTGTGTGTGTTTTTGAGGTAGAGTCTCACTCTAGCCCAGGCTGACCTGGAATTCACTATGTAGTCTTAGGATGGCTTAGAACTTGTGGCAATCCTCCTACCTCTGCCTCCTGAGTGCTGGGATTAAAGGTGTGTGCCACTATGCCTGGCTCACTTGTCTTTTTTTTTTTTTTTTTATTTGATTGTTTTGGTGTAAACCTTCATCAGATACATTCATTGTCATTTGAAAAGAAACACCAGGCATTAGTAGTGTGCCTCTGCCTCCCAGTAGGCAGGAGGATTGTGAGCTTGAAGTCAGTCCAGACTACATATGGAGATGCTGTCTCACAACAAGAGGCTGCACTGAATACACTGTTGGCTTATCTGATTTATCTCTCTTGCCTTCAAGATGTAGCCCAATGTCAGCAATAGAGCAGATGCCAAAAAACATTGTTTTCTTTTATTTTTGTATTGGTTTTGATTTTTTTCTTTTGTTTTTGACATTTGTGGCTTGAGAGATGGTTCAGCAGTTAAAGGCACTTGCTTGCAAAGCCTTATGGCCCTGGTTTAGTTCCCCAGTACCCACGTAAAACCAGATGCACAAAGTAGGGCATGTGTCTGGAGTTCATTTGCAGTGGTGGGAAGCCCTAGTGCACCCATACTCTCTCTCTTTCTCAAATAAATAAAAACATTTAAAAAAATAATTCTCTCTGTCACTCTCAAATAAATAAACAAACAAAATTTTTTTAAAAGGGGTCCTGGAGAGATGGCTTAGCAGTTAAATGCTTGCCTGGGAAGCCTAAGGACCCCTAAGGTTTGAGACTCGATTCCCCAGGACCCACATAAGCCAGATGCACAAAGTGGGCATGCGTCTGGAGTTCATTTGCAGTGGCTGGAGGCCCTGGCGCACCCATTCTCTATCTATCTGCCTCTTTCTCTGTCACTCTCAAATAAATAAATAAATTTTTTTAAAAAAATAAATAAAATGAGGGGGCTGTAGAGATAGGTCAGTGGCTAAAGCATTTGCATTTGCCTGCATAGCCTAAGGAACCAGGTTCGATTCCCCAGTATGCACATAAAGCCAGATGCACAAATGACACATGCATCTGGAGTTTGTTTCCAGGGCATGGAGGTCTTGTTGCACCCGTTCTGTCTGTTTGTCTCTCTTTTATCTCTCTCTGCTTGCAAATAAATAAAACTTTTTTTTTTTTTTTTTAGAAAGCTGGGCATTGAGCCGGGCGTGTTGGCATACACCTTTAATCACAGCATTCAGGAGGCAGAGGTAGGAGGATAACTGTGAGTTCGAGGCCACCCTGAGACTACATAGTGAATTCCAGGTCAGCCTGGACTAGAGTGAAACACTATCTTGAAAAACAAAACAAAACAAAAAAAGCCAGGCATAGTGGCATATGCCTTTAATCCCAGCACTTGGGAGGCAGAGGTAGGAGGATTGCCATGAGTTCAAGGTCACCCTGAGACTACATAGTGAATTCCAGGTCAGCCTGGGCTAGAGTGAGATCCTACCTTGAAAAAAGAGAGAGAGAGAGAGCTGGAGAGATTACTTAATGGTTAATGTGCTTGCCTGCAAAGCCTAAGGACCCAGGTTCAATTCCCTAGTAAGCCAGATGCAGAAGGTGTCCCATGTGTCTGGAGTTTGTTTGCAGAGGCCCTGGCACACCCATTCTCTCTCTCTTTCTCTCTGTATCTTTCTCTCCCCCCTCAAATAAATAAATAATTTAAAAAAAAAAAAAAGAGGGTTGGGGCTGGAGAAATTGCTTAGTGGTTAAGACGCCTGCCTCCTAACCCTAAGAATGCTGGTTCTAATCTCCAGGTCCCACGTTTAGCCAGATGCAGTGACGCAAGGGCGTGATGCTGCACTTGACCACAAGGGGGCGCACACATCTAGATTTCATTCCCAGCAGCTGAGAGGATGTTGGCGCGCCCATCTCTGTCTGTCTTCCTCTCCCTCTCTCTCTGTCTCTCTGTCTCTGTGTCTCTGTGTCTCTCTCCAAAAAAAAAAAAAAAAGAGGGTTGGAGAGCTGGTTTATTGAGTGGTTAAGGCACTTGTCTGCGAAGCCTAAGGAACCAGGTTCAGTTACCCATGTAAGCTAGATGCACAAGGTGGCGCATTGCAACCGGAGTTTCTTTGCAATGGCTAGAGGCCCTGGTGTGCCCATTCTCTCTCTCTCTCTCTCAATAAAATAAATAAGTAAATAAATTTAAAAAAGAAGAAAAGCTGGGCGTGGTGACGCATGCCTTTAATCCCAGCACTCAGGAGGCAGATGTAGGAGGATCACCATGAGTTTGAAGCTACCTGAGACTACATAGTGAATTCCAGGTCAATCTGGGCTAGAGCCAGACCTCTACCTTGAAAAAAACAACAAATAAAAAGGGGAGCTGGAGAGATGGCTTAGCAGTTAAGGTGCATGCCTGTGAAGCCTAAGGACCCCAGTTTGATTCTCCAGTTCCCTTGTAAGCCAGATACACATGGTGGCACATGCATCTGGGGTTCGTTTGCAGTGGCTAGAGGCCCTGGCGTGCCCATTCTCTCTCTCTCTCTTTCCCTTTCTCCCTCTCTCTGTCTCAAATAAATAAATAAATAAATTTTAAAAAAGAAGAAAAAAGTGAGATTTGGAGAAGTTAAATAAACAAGCACTTATAGATGTCAGCAGAATTGTGATTTGAATTATTTTATTTTATTTTTATTTTTGGAGGTATGGTCTCGCTTTAGCCCTGATTTTTTTTTTTTTTTTTTTTTTTTTTTTTGAGGCCAGGTCTCACTCTAACCCAGGATGACCTGGAACTCACAGTGATCCTCCTACCAGCCTCCTGAGCATTAGGATTAAAGACGTGCACCACCACGCCCGGCTGAACCATATTGCTATAGAGATCTGAAACTTGAGATCACTGCTACTGGGACATAGCCACGTCATTGCACCAGGAGACATGGGCTGAACTGATTGCCCACACCAAAGGGGCTCCACCTGCAGAGCTTTTTTTTTTTTTTTTTTTTTTTTTTTTTTAACCTCTGCTTTTTATTGTCTCATTCGACCTGCTTTCTTTCCCATGACTGGGCAATTGGTACTGCTGCATCACAGGACCAATCTGAGGAGTGTGGGAAAATGGAGGCTGCATGTTAGGGCTTTAAGCAAGGAAAAGCATGGTGCCCTTCCCCATTTGGGGAGCTGG
The DNA here is from genome assembly GCA_036365145.1 of Orientallactaga sibirica. NCBI lineage: Eukaryota > Metazoa > Chordata > Mammalia > Rodentia > Dipodidae > Orientallactaga > Orientallactaga sibirica. The sequence goes on along the minus strand of JAEOAD010000026.1, from coordinate 25,060,711 downwards.
ATAGCCATCCTTAACTTCCCAGAGACTGTTGATGACACAGACTCTCAGTCCTTCTGGCAGCGCTTCAAGATTGCTTAGCAAACATGCAAACTCAGGCTGGAGAGGAATTTGCTTGAGGTCACACTGTTGGCTCACCAGGGCTAAGACCAGAATTCTAGCTGTGGGTCTAGACCTGGCTTTCCTCTGCTATCACACCCAGCAGCCTTTGCAGAAAGTGACTGTTCTGCCCTCTCATGCTTTCTTTCAAGGGTCCTTCGTGAATTCTGTCATGGTTATTTAAGGAACCTCGCCTAGAAGTCCCCACACACGCAGTTCCCCATTGCCGGGAAGGCGTGGACATCAAGATGATTATAAAGGAATACCGGATTCCCCTGCCAATGACCGTGGAGGAGTACCGCATTGCACAGCTGTACATGATACAGGTGAGTCTGGCACACAAACACACCACTTGTGAGCCAGGGTAGGTCCTGGCCCACAGCTCAGTGTCTGTCCTATGGGCTGGGCTGTTGCTGATCACTGTCTGTCTGGTAGTGCACCTCTGGCTGTAAACAACACCAGGCATACAGGGACATGGCATGGGTGCTTGTGGCACCCATGATACCAACACCTCCTTCACATTTACCACCCATCTCTCTGCTGATTAGGTGTTATCCCAGGTCTTAGTTTAGGCTTTTGTCTGAGTACCCTGGCCTGAGGCTTAAACATCAGGGACTCCCTTGCTATGCTAGAGGTCATATCCCAGATCAAGGTCTAGCAAAGTCAGTTTCTGATAAGGATTGTCTTGCTGGCTTGTACATGTCTTCACATGGGGAAGAGGAATGCTAGTACTCTCCTCTCTTCTTGTAAGTACACTAATCCCATCATGGGGGGAAATCCCACCCTTGTGACCCCACCTAAGCCTAATCACCTACCAAATACCCCACCTCCATGGACTATCAATCACACTGAGGGTTAGGGCTTCAGTGCAGAAATTGGTTGTAATACCCTATTTAAGGCATGGACATATGTGGCCAGGGAGGTTACTGACTTGCTCAGAAACACACAGCCTGCTCCCAGATCCTCAGGTCACAGAGTCACACAGTAGTGTGGGCTGTGTGGCTGTGTGGCTATATGGTGACACTGCTCAGCTCCCTCCTTGGTGTCTGACCATTCTAGAACACAAGATCCAGAGCCCCATCATCCAGGCTGCTTCCAGCCCAGACACCAGACCTGCCCACTGCCCTCCTCTACGGTCTTGACTGAGGTCCTTGCTTTTTGAAGCTTCCTATCCCAGCTCTTCTGCCTACCTCCTGCCTGTCCTGGTCCAGCCTGGTGTTTTCCCTCTGCCCTGAGGACTCAGAGCCTCCACACTAATTTATGAACCAGCTCTCAGCCTGGCTCTGGCTCTGGCTCTGGCTCTGGCTCTGGCTCTGGCTCTTCTGGGCACATTGGAGCCTCTGGTCCCTGTTACTCAGCTGGACCTGTTTTGGGCTAGTGTTACTATGCAGTCCCAATTACAGCATTACCTGAAACCCTGAGTGTATGTGACAGCTGTAGACTGTGACCCACAAAGCCTCTACCTCCCACCTTGGTTCTCCTTTAGCCCCAGGACCCAGTTTCAGTCTGGGAAGAACTTGATGAAGCCATGAGGGTTTAGCCAGCTCCTGACAGGAAGTGCCCCTGTCTCTCTGGGGCTGTTTGCTCTGAGCTGCTTCAGAAGCACCACTCAATTCCCTCTTGAACCACTTACCCTTAAATTATTTCTAGAGAATGGGAAGAGGAAGAGCTTAAATCAGGCCCCAGCCTGAGTACCCTGAAATAGCTCAGCCTGTTCAAGGACCAGGTTCAGCTACCAACACTGCCATTTGTCCTGCGGCTTCTCAGTTCCCACCCCAGTGGTGAGCCCTAGCCTTAGCAGGTAACCCCCAGATGTTCCTAGCCTTCTGGGGTAGACAGTTGGGGTCTGGCAAGACAAACTTCCAACTTCTGGGATGCTACAAAGTGTCTCTCAAGCACTGAATTATCTCTTATTCAGCTCCTCCATATACTTGTCATTTCCATACCAGTTCTTGTGCCTCCATTCAGTGTCACTGTGAAGTGACCCACAGCCCCTGTGTGATGTTCAGACCTTCATCTGCTCTGGACCAGTGCGTACAGGGTCTTTTAATGAATGGTGGCTTGTTAACTAAGATTGTGACAGATGGAATAGTCTCCAACGTTGGAAGTCATGAGTGTTCATACTCATTCACGAGCATCCTTTGCAGCTGAACTAAGCCAGTGCAGTCCTTTTTGCATAGGGGGAGTGGTGAGAGTTTGAGGTAGGGTCTCACTCTAGCCCAGGCTGACCTGGAATTCACTATGTAGTCACCCCAAACTCATGACGATCCTCCTACCTCTGCCTCCTGAGTGCTGGGATTAAAGGTGTGCACCACCATGCCCAGCTGCCAGTGCTGTCTTGCATGCTGACTACACTCCTCTCTGCTGTTCTGAGTTTCTAGGGCCTTTCTATGTGCTTCTATGAGCAAGCATGTATGAAAGAGACATAGAAAGATGAAACCAGCTAGATGCCAGGCAAGGTGTTTCTGGGCCTGCTGCTAGGATGTTGGGAGGGGAGACTGAGGAGCACACACCTGCAAGAACACACAATCACCTCCTCCACGTCTCATCAGAGAACTGGGGTATGACACGCTTGTCTACCTGCTGTCAGTGCTAGGGCACCCCTTCCTCTGAGACCAGGTTCCCTAGAAGGGAGCAGAAACCCCATGCAACTAAAGTCCACAGTGGCAGGAAGGAGAGTAAATTCCCCAAGTAGCAAAGCTAATGGTGCCAGTTGTAAGCAAAGAGGCTATGATTCTGTGTTTATATCAGGGACCCCAGAGTCTGGCTAGCACTTAAGGTATAGTCTGTTTCTAGTCAATAGCACAGCTAAGAATTCTGTTCTGGCAAGGTGTGGTGGTGCACACCTTTAATTCCAGCACTTGGAAGGCAAAGGTAGAAATAAACAAGCACTTATAGATGTCAGCAGAATTGTGATTTGAATTATTTTATTTTATTTTTATTTTTGGAGGTATGGTCTCGCTTTAGCCCTGATTTTTTTTTTTTTTTTTTTTTTTGAGGCCAGGTCTCACTCTAACCCAGGATGACCTGGAACTCACAGTGATCCTCCTACCAGCCTCCTGAGCATTAGGATTAAAGACGTGCACCACCACGCCCGGCTGAACCATATTGCTATAGAGATCTGAAACTTGAGATCACTGCTACTGGGACATAGCCACGTCATTGCACCAGGAGACATGGGCTGAACTGATTGCCCACACCAAAGGGGCTCCACCTGCAGAGCTTTTTTTTTTTTTTTTTTTTTTTAACCTCTGCTTTTTATTGTCTCATTCGACCTGCTTTCTTTCCCATGACTGGGCAATTGGTACTGCTGCATCACAGGACCAATCTGAGGAGTGTGGGAAAATGGAGGCTGCATGTTAGGGCTTTAAGCAAGGAAAAAGCATGGTGCCCTTCCCCATTTGGGGAGCTGGATAGCCATCCTTAACTTCCCAGAGACTGTTGATGACACAGACTCTCAGTCCTTCTGGCAGCGCTTCAAGATTGCTTAGCAAACATGCAAACTCAGGCTGGAGAGGAATTTGCTTGAGGTCACACTGTTGGCTCACCAGGGCTAAGACCAGAATTCTAGCTGTGGGTCTAGACCTGGCTTTCCTCTGCTATCACACCCAGCAGCCTTTGCAGAAAGTGACTGTTCTGCCCTCTCATGCTTTCTTTCAAGGGTCCTTCGTGAATTCTGTCATGGTTATTTAAGGAACCTCGCCTAGAAGTCCCCACACACGCAGTTCCCCATTGCCGGGAAGGCGTGGACATCAAGATGATTATAAAGGAATACCGGATTCCCCTGCCAATGACCGTGGAGGAGTACCGCATTGCACAGCTGTACATGATACAGGTGAGTCTGGCACACAAACACACCACTTGTGAGCCAGGGTAGGTCCTGGCCCACAGCTCAGTGTCTGTCCTATGGGCTGGGCTGTTGCTGATCACTGTCTGTCTGGTAGTGCACCTCTGGCTGTAAACAACACCAGGCATACAGGGACATGGCATGGGTGCTTGTGGCACCCATGATACCAACACCTCCTTCACATTTACCACCCATCTCTCTGCTGATTAGGTGTTATCCCAGGTCTTAGTTTAGGCTTTTGTCTGAGTACCCTGGCCTGAGGCTTAAACATCAGGGACTCCCTGGCTATGCTAGAGGTCATATCCCAGATCAAGGTCTAGCAAAGTCAGTTTCTGATAAGGATTGTCTTGCTGGCTTGTACATGTCTTCACATGGGGAAGAGGAATGCTAGTACTCTCCTCTCTTCTTGTAAGTATACACTAATCCCATCATGGGGGGAAATCCCACCCTTGTGACCCCACCTAAGCCTAATCACCTACCAAATACCCCACCTCCATGGACTATCAATCACACTGAGGGTTAGGGCTTCAGTGCAGAAATTGGTTGTAATACCCTATTTAAGGCATGGACATATGTGGCCAGAGAGGTTACTGACTTGCTCAGAAACACACAGCCTGCTCCCAGATCCTCAGGTCACAGAGTCACACAGTAGTGTGGGCTGTGTGGCTGTGTGGCTATATGGTGACACTGCTCAGCTCCCTCCTTGGTGTCTGACCATTCTAGAACACAAGATCCAGAGCCCCATCATCCAGGCTGCTTCCAGCCCAGACACCAGACCTGCCCACTGCCCTCCTCTGCGGTCTTGACTGAGGTCCTTGCTTTTGAAGCTTCCTATCCCAGCTCTTCTGCCTACCTCCTGCCTGTCCTGGTCCAGCCTGGTGTTTTCCCTCTGCCCTGAGGACTCAGAGCCTCCACACTAATTTATGAACCAGCTCTCAGCCTGGCTCTGGCTCTGGCTCTGGCTCTGGCTCTGGCTCTGGCTCTTCTGGGCACATTGGAGCCTCTGGTCCCTGTTACTCAGCTGGACCTGTTTTGGGCTAGTGTTACTATGCAGTCCCAATTACAGCATTACCTGAAACCCTGAGTGTATGTGACAGCTGTAGACTGTGACCCACAAAGCCTCTACCTCCCACCTTGGTTCTCCTTTAGCCCCAGGACCCAGTTTCAGTCTGGGAAGAACTTAATGAAGCCATGAGGGTTTAGCCAGCTCCTGACAGGAAGTGCCCCTGTCTCTCTGGGGGGCTGTTTGCTCTGAGCTGCTTCAGAAGCACCACTCAATTCCCTCTTGAACCACTTACCCTTAAATTATTTCTAGAGAATGGGAAGAGGAAGAGCTTAAATCAGGCCCCAGCCTGAGTACCCTGGAAATAGCTCAGCCTGTTCAAGGACCAGGTTCAGCTACCAACACTGCCATTTGTCCTGCGGCTTCTCAGTTCCCACCCCAGTGGTGAGCCCTAGCCTTAGCAGGTAACCCCCAGATGTTCCTAGCCTTCTGGGGTAGACAGTTGGGGTCTGGCAAGACAAACTTCCAACTTCTGGGATGCCACAAAGTGTCTCTCAAGCACTGAATTATCTCTTATTCAGCTCCTCCATATACTTGTCATTTCCATACCAGTTCTTGTGCCTCCATTCAGTGTCACTGTGAAGTGACCCACAGCCCCTGTGTGATGTTCAGACCTTCATCTGCTCTGGACCAGTGCGTACAGGGTCTTTTAATGAATGGTGGCTTGTTAACTAAGATTGTGACAGATGGAATAGTCTCCAACGTTGGAAGTCATGAGTGTTCATACTCATTCACGAGCATCCTTTGCAGCTGAACTAAGCCAGTGCAGTCCTTTTTGCATAGGGGGAGTGGTGAGAGTTTGAGGTAGGGTCTCACTCTAGCCCAGGCTGACCTGGAATTCACTATGTAGTCACCCCAAACTCATGACGATCCTCCTACCTCTGCCTCCTGAGTGCTGGGATTAAAGGTGTGCACCACCATGCCCAGCTGCCAGTGCTGTCTTGCATGCTGACTACACTCCTCTCTGCTGTTCTGAGTTTCTAGGGCCTTTCTATGTGCTTCTATGAGCAAGCATGTATGAAAGAGACATAGAAAGATGAAACCAGCTAGATGCCAGGCAAGGTGTTTCTGGGCCTGCTGCTAGGATGTTGGGAGGGGAGACTGAGGAGCACACACCTGCAAGAACACACAATCACCTCCTCCACGTCTCATCAGAGAACTGGGGTATGACACGCTTGTCTACCTGCTGTCAGTGCTAGGGCACCCCTTCCTCTGAGACCAGGTTCCCTAGAAGGGAGCAGAAACCCCATGCAACTAAAGTCCACAGTGGCAGGAAGGAGAGTAAATTCCCCAAGTAGCAAAGCTAATGGTGCCAGTTGTAAGCAAAGAGGCTATGATTCTGTGTTTATATCAGGGACCCCAGAGTCTGGCTAGCACTTAAGGTATAGTCTGTTTCTAGTCAATAGCACAGCTAAGAATTCTGTTCTGGCAAGGTGTGGTGGTGCACACCTTTAATTCCAGCACTTGGAAGGCAAAGGTAGGTGGATCACCATGAGTTTGAAAATGAAACCCTACCTTGAAAAAAACAAAAAAACAAAAAAAGAATTCTGGGGCTGGAGAGATGGCTTAGCGGTTAAGGCTCCTGTCTGCTAAGCCTAAGAATGCCCAGTCGATTCTCCAGGTCCCATGTTTAGCCAGATGCAAAGTAATGCAAAGGCACAATGCTGCAACTGCCCACAAGGGGGTGCATGCGTCTGGAGTTTGTTCACAGCAGCTGAGAGGCCGCTGTGTGCCCATTCTCTGATTCTCTTTCTCAAAAAAAATTCTGTTCTGTTGGAGAAAGTGTGGACTTTTGAAGTCTAGCTGACTTCAGTTTGCATTCCAGCTCTAGTGAGCAAGCAGTTGAGCCTCCCCATGCCTCAGTGTGTTTGTTTGTTTGTTTGTTTGTGGGCATGTTCACATGTATGAATGTGGGCAAATGTGCACCATGGCACATGTATGGAGGACAACTTTTTAAAAATATATTTATTTGCAAGCAGAAAGAGAATGGGCACACTAGGGCCTCTAGCTGTTGCAAACGAACTCCAGATGCATACACTACCTTGTACATCTGGTGTTACATGGATACCAGGGAATCGAACCTGGTCTTAAGGCTTTTGCAGGTAAGTGCCTTAACTGCTAAACCATCTCTCTAGCCCCAGAGGAAAACATTTGTGTTGATTCTCACCTTCCACCTCATTTTGTGGCAGGGTCTTTCATTGGTATTCACTGCTCCTCCATTTGCTTTGTGAACTTCTGGGAACTTCTGTCTCTTCCTCCTTTCCTGCTGTAGGTACACTGAGATTACAGAAGCACACCACAGCTTCCAGCATTTATAGGGGGTCTGGGGACCTGAACTCAGGTTCTCAGAGTTGTATAGCAAGCACTTTACCTGCTGAGCTTTCTCCTCTGCCCTCAGTTTCTTTCTTTATGGTTATCATTGTGTGTGTATAGTCTGTGTGTACATGCATATGTGTGTATGAGTGTGGGTGCACATGTGGAGGCCAAAGGAGAACTCAGTCTGTCAGTCTTCAACTTCTACCTTGCTTGCGGAAGAGTCTCTTGTTCACTGCTATAAACACTAAGCTTGCTAGCCCATGAGCTTCTAGGATTCTCCAGTCTCTGCCTCCCATCTCATTGTAGGAAATCTGGGAATACAGGTGCTGGCCACTGCATCTGGCTTTGTGTAGGTTCTAGGAATCTGAACTCAGGTGCTCACACTTGTGTAGCAAGCATTTTAGCCACTGAGCTATCTCTCCAGCCCTCAGTTTCTTTATCTGTAACATAAGCTACTTATATAAATATAGATATATAGAGAGTATGTATATATGAGAGGGAGTAGACAGAGTAACAGGGCCCCTAAAAGTAAAAAAGGCAGGATGGTCTACACTTGCTAGAAATCAAAGATGATCTGACTTATCTCTTGCCTAGTTCCCTAGACCTGTTTTTACATAAACAACTAGGACCTCTCCTGGAAGGGAAGTCTTATGTAGGCTTTAAGCATTGTGGTTGGTCAGGTTAAGTCCCAGAACTTAGTGTCAGGGCTAGCCTCTTCCCGAGACAGCCCCTAGCCCTAACCTACCAGCTGTCCCTCTGGTTCACCTGAGCCAGAAGACAGCCTACCACTATAAGGTTATAATTACCTTTGCAAGGGAAAGAGCAGGCTCTCTGACCACTTGGAAACTTCCAGCTGTGGGTGAGTTTTCCCTCAGCTGGGCCTGGGCTGAGGGGAGAGCCCCCTGGCCTTTACTATTCACATGGGCTCCTTACTCCCTCCAGCTCCCCACATGGCAGGAGCTCTTTGAACTTTTTTTTTTTTTTCTTCTCACAGTTTTCCCAGGCCCTCCACATGGGATCTCTAGCCACATGAATGCCTTTCCTTGGCTCTGTACTTCCCTCAATAAATGCAATAATTTAATAATTATCCTTCTCAGTCTTTTTTTTATTCAATTCTCTGATTAGAATTAAAAATGAACCCAGGGTTTGGGGTTCAAGAACTTTCTGGACCCTGACCACCCTATTTCATATGTTTCAACCTGGAATGGCTCTTAAAGGTCAGTTTCCTATTTTACAGATGGCACAATTGAGATCCCTAGAACCAGGGTTGGGACTTAACTCTCCCAGCTTCCAGGTGGCCTAGCTGGCCCTGGAGAGCTCATTTCCAGCCTCGGCCTCTTATGGGAGAGATACTATGGCACGCAGGAATGGTGAATATGATGGGAGAAGCTGAATAGGTTTGCTTTACCCCACCTCTTGTCCTTCAGCCTTCTCCCAGAGGGTCCTGGTGGGAATTGGTGTGAACTGCAGCCACCAGGCCTGAGAACAGGGTGGGCAGTGTAGCACAGCCAAGCCATTCAGATGTGGGGGCTGGAACCCAGGTGTCTGTGTCCCTCCTGCCCCTAAGACCCCCCACTCACAGTTAGATTTCCATTTCTGAAGGCCCTGCCCATCCCAGGGGGCTAGTGAATGGTTTCCACACCCAGCACTCTGCTGCCTTAGGACTATGAGTGCTCTTCTTCCCAGCCCCTCCTCTGCTCTGCCTCTCGGCCTACTTTGGCCTTTGTCTTCTGTGCCTCTGGACTTCCAGTTCCTGGAGGGTCTGTGCCACTGTAGGGTGATGTGTGTCAGGATCATGGCTGTGCTTGGATAGATGCACAGTTCACCATAACAATACTGTTACTATGATAAATTGAGCTCTCCAGACTTTCTGTGCCCTGCCTGGGTGAAGGCTGTTTCAGAGGTGAATGAAGCATTTCCAATTTGTCTTTGGAGACTACAGATGCATCAGGTGAAACATGGGCAGGAACAGCAAGGGCTGGGAAACAGACATGGGTCTGGAGGTTCCCCAGGCAGATCCTCAAGGAGCCTGTGTGTTCTGTGCTAGGCCTAAGTAGACAGTTGCATTTCTGTGGAAAATGGAAAAAAAGGCAAGAAAGCTTAGTTCATTTCCCACCATACTATTTACAGCTGATAGCAGCTGAGACAGGCCTTCCTCTGAGTAGCACCCACTGCAAAGTTGTAAAAAGAGAACTGACTGGTGAGTCAGAGCTAGAGCTTCTCAAGCCTGCCTGAGTAGTATGGTGTCAAGGCTAGGGAATGTCACTGGGCTGCTTGGGTTTCCATTCTGTCCTCAAGAAGGTGCTCAGCAAAGGTTTGCAGACCCAGAAAGAAGTAGCCAGAGGTCCTTGGCTAGGGCTATATACAGCTGTTAGTGCTGCCTCCTACAGGGTTTTCTCACTCTTTGTATCTTCAGCAACCCTGGAGGCCAGCCTGTGATCCAGTCTCCCAGGGAGGCACTACACATTGTTGGTCAGCAGGGACATTGGAGTGACTTCCTATGTGGACAGAGTGGAGTGCAGAGTGAGCTAAGAGCTTGCTCCTCTATGGCATGACTGAGCTGCAGCTGTGCCATAGCAGGCTTCCCCCTTTTTTTTTTTTTTTTTTTTTTTTTTTTTTGCGAGGTAGGGTCTCACTCTGGTCCAGGCTGACCTGGAATTAACTATGTAGTCTCAGGGTGGCCTCGAACTCTCGGCGATCCTCCTACCTCTGCCTCCCGAGTGCTGGGATTAAAGGCGTGCGCCACCACACCTGGCTTCTTCCCCTTTTATCACTGTGGCCAGTGGGGACTCAAAGGTCAGCCTGCAGAGGGCTACTTTATGGAGGAAAACCAGCTCTTGAGTTCCTGGTGACGGTGGGGGTGGGGGGCTAGACTCCATTGATTCCCTGGTGTCTAGTGAATGAAGGTAACAGTACTGTGTGGGGTTGCATGGACTTGAGTTTTTGCCACCCCTAAGTCCCCACATACCCTGAGTGACTGCAGCCATCTGTAACAATCACTGATAACAGTGGCAGCCTAGAAGCCCTATGCCTGAAGTATGTTGCCTGCTTTAGTCCCCAGGATAATCTGCAGAGATGTTAAGGAGTTCATACAAAGATACATAGCTGGCTCAAGAAAGACGATTGTCCTTTCCACACTTTGACATCTCTTTGTCCCTTCTGAAGTCATGGATGTGAGGATTGGAGCAGAATGTCCTTCACCCCCATGTCCCTTACACAGTACTCTTTCACCCCCAGGACTCAAATCATACAATTTATACAACTTGAGATCACTTGTGGTAGAGAAGCTGGGTGGTGTGGCCACCTCAGAGTTACCAGCTACTAGGGAAAAGCCTTCTAGGAAGCAAGGGACTCCTCTGCTCCACTGTTGAGTATGATTGAGTAGGTGGTGGGGGATCAGCAAGTGCTGAGCCATTTTTCTCTTTCTTTTCTTTTCTTCTTTTTTTAATTAAATTTTTTTGACAACTTCTATACTTAGGGTCTCACTCTAGCTCAGGCTGACCTGGAATCAGACAGGCTGAAGCCCAATCATAAGAGGCCATCAAGAGTGCTCACCCAACAGGTTGATTAGTGTTGGCACCAAATTCATGTCCATTTATAACCTTAAAGCATGTCCCTATTTGAACTCTGGTCTGTGAATATGTAATTAGTGAAGGTTTTTGACATAAGAGCATCCTTGTTTAGGAAGGGCCCTAGGTTGAATGACTATTGTCCCTGTCAGAAGAAGGAACAGAGCCCAAGGAAGAGACAGGCTGAGATTGGACAGAGACCACAGTGCACCAAACAATACCAAGGATTGCTGAGAGCCAGTAGAGGTTGGAAAGGCATGGAGAGAGAAAGAGAGAGAGAGAGAGAGAGAGAGAGAGAGAATGGCATGCCAGGGCCTCAGCGACTGCAATCAAACTCCAGACACTTGCACCACCTAGTGGGCATTGTGACCTTGCACTTGCCTCACCTTTGTGTATATGGCTTACATGGGATCTGGAGAGTGAAACATGGCTCCTTAGGTGTCACAGGCAAGCTCCTTAACTGCTAAGCCATCTGTCCAGCCCTTAAACTGTTTTTTCACACTCTACCCCCTGAGGTATCCTATAAGGACAGATGGAAGGGCCCTCCACTGTCCCTGCCCCTTTTCCAGCTTTCCCTGACCTTCTGCACCCAATCTTTATCTTCAGAGACTTCTACAGGTTCCCTAGACCTTATGGCATGCATATCTCACCAAGCTTCTGGCACACAGTATATTAACTTCTTGGTGTCATACAAAGAATCATATGTTGGATGGCTCTAAATAGTAGAAATTGACTCTCTTCCAGTTCAAGAAGCCAGGAGCCAGAAATCAAGAGGCTGCACTCACTCCCAAGGCACAGCCCTCCCAAGGTTCAAGCCATAGGGAGGCATTATTCCTTCCTGATCTCTTCCAGCTCTGGGTTGCTCTAGGCATTTCTTGGCTTGTGACAGCATGGCTCCAATTATGCCTAAAAAGACCCTGTTTCCCAATAAGGTCACATTTGGGGGTTCTAGGTAGGTATAAAGTCACGGGGAGGATATTTCTGCCATTTAAACCAGGGTCTGGATAGATAGCCCCCTCCCACACACACTTTTAGCCAAGTTTAGTTTTAGATACTGAGCTAAGAAAGAAGTAGCCTGTTCATTGCTGAAAGGCAGTTGGTCACAGAATTGAGATGGGAGTCCATTGATTTCCTCATATTTCTAAACACCTGCCTTGGACTAAGCTGGCCCTGGGATCTAACAGGATGGAGGCTCACTTCTATTTTGGAATTGTATAACCTCAGACAAGCCATCAGCTCTCTTAGTCTCCACCTTTTCATCTGCAAATCAAGGTCACTTTAACACTGCCCCTTGTTGAGGGGATGCTGCAGGAAGTAATGTGCAATCAACATAGCTGTGGATGCAGGCCTCTGTAAGAGGAGCTGGGAAGATGGCTGAGCAGTTACAGGTACTTGCTTGCAAAGCTTGTCAGCCTAGGTTCAATTCTCAAGTCACCCACATAAGCTGGACACAATAAGGGTTCAAGCATCTGGTGTTCTTTTCAGTGGCAAGAAGCCCTGGCACACCCATGCATGTGCACACACACACACACACACACACACACACACACACAAATAATTTTTTTAAAGGTGTCCCTGACATAGGAGCTGTTTGCACTGTGAATCTGGCCATAATCCAGGGTCTCTCTGTCTTTTCTCTGAAGGGAACTAAGTCATTATGGTCCCTAGAGACAGACACATCTTTGTACCTTACAGAGGGTCTTGCTCCAGGGTAAGGAAGTGTCCAGGGAGCATCTGTGAATGCACATGCATCTCTGCACATAGGTAGGAGTACTTAGGTAAGATATTGTCTGTGTTCATGAGGACACATAGGAAGCTGGCCAAAGATGGCTTTGGTGGTGATGTCATGTTAACATGAAAGCAAATGCTGGGCTTAACGTCACCAGTACTTCGGATCAAGATCTTCTGTTTAAACAGAAAATGGACTTTCAGACACTGGGAAGGACATTTGTGGCAGACACACTTAGAGTTGACCCATGTGTCATCTCTGACAGACAGGGTCACTAAGCCCCCTCCTACTTCCCACATCTGACTCTTTTTTTCCCCCTCTCTTTTTTTCTTTTTATCTATTTGAGAAAGAGGGAGAGAGAGAGAATGGGCATACCAGGGCCTTTAGCCACTGCAAACAAACTCCAGATACATGTGCCCCTTTGTGCATCTGGCTAAGGTGGGTCCTGGGGAGTCAAACCTGAGTCCTTTGGCTTTGCAGACAAATGCCTTAGCCGCTAAGCCATCTTTCCAGCTTGACTCTTCTTTAAACACACACACACACACACACACACACACACACACACACAATAATTATTTATTTATTTATTAGGGAGAGAGACAGAAAGAGAGGAAATGGGCACACAGGGCCTCTAGCCACTGCAAACACACTCCAGATGCATGTGCCACCATGTACATCTAGCTCATGTGGGTTCTGCAGAATCAAACCTGTGCCCTGAGGCTTCACAGGCAAGTGCCTTAATTGCTAAGCCATCTCTCCAACCCACATTTGACTTTTCTTATATCTTAGTGAATACAAGAGTCCAGACTTGAGGGGGGAGGGAATTATCATGGTTTATTGTCTATAACTATAGAATTTGTTAATAATAAAAAAATTTTAAATTAATTTTTTAAAAGAGGCAAGATTAGCTGAGCATGGTGGTACATGCCTTTAATCCTAGCATTTGGAAGGTAGAGGTAGGAGGATTGCCATGAGTTTGAGGCCACCCTGAGACTACATAGTGAATTACAAGTCAGCCTGGGCTAGAGCGAGACCCTACCTTGAAAAAGACAAAAATAAATAAATAAATAAGCCAAGATTAAATTTTGGCCAGGGACATGACAGCACATGCCTTTAATCTCAGCACTGGGGAAGCAGAGGTAGGAGGATCACTATGAGTTTGAGGCTGGTCTGGTACTACAGACTGAGCTCCAGGTCAGCCTGAGCTAGAACAAGACCCTACCTCAATAAAAGGGGGAAAAAAGGCTGAATTTTGTTTTGTTTTTTTCATGACAACTTTATTGAGCTATAAGTCACACACCTCATGAGTCACCTGCCTAAACTGTACATACAGGTCATTGGTGGCTGGCATATTCACAATGAGAGGCAACCATCATCACAGAACATCTTTATTATGCCCAAAGGAATTTCCTCCATCTACCTTCACTCCAATTGGCAGCCACCAACTGGCTTTTGGTCTTTCAGTTTACCTCTTCTGGGATCATATCTGTGTGGCCCTTTGTGTCTGATTTCTGTCCCTTAACATGTTCTCAAGGTTCATATTCATTATAGCAAGAATCAGTATTCTAATCCTTCTTATGGCTGAGTCATATTCTGTGGTATGAATGCACCATGTTTAGCCTTCTGTCTGCTGACACACATTTGGGCTACTTCTACCTTTTAGCTTATTGTATTAAATATTATCTGTAAATTTGTGAGTGACTGTTCCTTTGTTTTTGAGTATGTACCCAGGAGTAGAGTGCTGGAGTCATGTAGTAATTCTGTGCTGAACTTTTTGAGGAACTGCCACGTTGTTTTCCAAGGTGCTATGCCATTCACACTGCCACCACAGGGTATGAGGGCTCCAGTTTTTCCACACTGGCATCTACTATTGCCTGTCTTTGGAATATCCTGGTGGGCAGAAAGTGCTATCTCGTTTTGGTTTACGTTTCCTGATGGCTTATCATGTTGAGCATGCTACAGGAGTAGCTCATTGGCCATTTGTACTTCTTCTTTGGAGACAAGACTATTCAAGTCTTTTCCCATTTTTGAAGTGGATTATCTGTCTCTTCACACTGATTTACAGGCATGATCTATATATTTTAGATACAAGTTCCTAACATTAGATTTTGATAACTTTTTCTCTCATTATGCAGTTTTTCTACTTTTTTGTGGGAGTGGATTTTTTTCTTGTCTACTTTCTTTTTAATGTCTTTTAGTGCATGAGTTATTAATTTTGATTAAGTCCAATTTATCTGTCTTTTCTTTTCTAAGTTATATTTTTCATGTCATGATTGTAAATCATAGTCTAATCCAAAGTCATTCCATGCAAACCATATGTCCTCCCAGTAAGTTTAGTCTAGGCTCTCCTCTGTAGTCCAGACTGACTGTGTGGTCCAGGTTGGCCTCAAACTCAGCAGCGTCTCTCCTGCCTTAGCCTCTCAAATTCTGGGAGTACAGTTGTGAGCCACCATGCCCAGCTAGAAGCATCTCTAAGTGCACTTTCCTATCCTGTCCAGTGGAACCCTGACCCTTGGCTCTGCACACACTCACACATACTTCACTCATGTGTACACACACATGCCACATGCACATAGACACCTGAGCAACCGTGACTATATGTACAGCATGTGGCTGTGGCCCTTAATCTTCCTAGTCATATGAACTAGGACCCACATTTCCATCTCATTGTCACTCTTAGATGGCTCCTCTAGGAGTAGCCTGTGCCTGGCTCCAGTCTAGCCCAGCCTGGAAGCTGACAGCCTCCGTCCGCAGTAAAGTAGATGTCAGAGATAACAGGACATACTATGGTTTATTTGGGAGACTGAATCATACCCAGCAGCTGAGTATGAGAAGTGGCAGCTGAGAATAGGGCTTGCCAGTTAAGGTGGGTTTTAGAGGAAGACACTTCAGGGACCCAGGGGAGGCAGCAGGGCACATGGATTCCTCAGTATAGACATGGTACCTGCTAATGCCCCTCCAGGCATGGCTGTCCTCATTCCTCCAGACCAGCCATCCAGAGCCAGGCCCCAACAGGAGGGGAGGGGTCTAGTGTTGGTGATGCTTGTGTGATTCCTAAAGTTCAGAATGTCTACAGCTCTCTCTCTGTCTCTACATGGTTCTAGCCTCCCATGGCCTAGGAGTCAGCATCTCCTTGGGTGAGCTGCCTCCAACACCCTATGCCTCAGTCTCCTCACTTATGGAACAGGGAGTACAAGCTCTGAGATGCAGAACAGAGTAGGCTAGAGTGAGGGTGGTCTGCAGATTGACGCAGGGTCAGGAAGGCTCCTGCTTGGGCTTGGCACCTCTGCAGGCATCTTCCCCAGGAAGCCTCTCCTTCCCTGCCCACACCAGCTTGCACTGTGGCTGCTTCTCTACATCTCATCCCCAGCATGTCTGTATCCCTGCAGGTCCAGAGCAGGCCTCTAGCCATGGAAGCCCTTCTTCCCCCACTGTGTCCTACTCAGAGGAAGGCTCTGGGCCCAGCTCTTCTCTGCTCCATGCTGTAAACTGCCAGCATCAACGTCTGAGCCAGGACCAGAAAATGAGGCTAGGCAGCTAGGCCCTCCTCAACTCCCTGACCTTGCATCCCTTGGCCACACCTGGAACCTCCAAGCATGGACAATGAAGGGTTCTCCAGGCCTGCCTCTCCACTCCTTTCTCAGAAAAGGAAGCCTCAGAAGTAGCTGGGCTTTGAAGCCAGGCATGGTGGCACATGCCTTTAATCCCAGCACTTGGGAGGCTGAAGTAGGAGGATCGCTGTGAGTTCAAGGCCACTCTGAGGCTATGGAGTAAATTCCAGGTCAGCCTGGGCTAGAGTGAGACCCTACCTCAAAAAACAAAAAAACAAAAAAGAAGTAGCTGGGCTTTGGATCCCTGAGGCTCTCCTGCTGACTCTGCTAGATGAAGCTGGGGTTTGGTGACTTCTAGGGGAGACAGAGATCATCCATTGTTCTTGGAGGCCGGCCAGCTGAGCAGCATCAACTTCTACTGACAAGTTGGAGCTTTCCTTTGCAGTGTGACTCTGAGGCAGTATCCTCATTTTCCTGGCTGATCCCAAGTTTCTCTTTGTGTGATGATGGTGTTGTTTTGAGACAGGGTCTTGCTATATAGTTTAGGCTGGCCTTTAACTCATAATCCTCATGCTTCAGGCTTCTGAATATTGAGGTTACAGGTGTGTGCCACCACATTCAGCTCCTCTTCAGTTTAATTCAAATGTTTACATCTGTGGAAAACTATGCCATTCACAAGCACTCACTATGATGGCTCCTGTCAAGTGAACACACCTTTGTGAGAAGCACCAGGTCTGGAAACAGGACTTTCCCAACCCTCAGCAAACCCTTGTGTCAACCCTGGATCCCTAAAGTTCTGAGAAAATAGCTTCTTTAAAAAAATTATTAACAATTTTCATACATGCATTTAATGTATTTTTGTCATAACCCCTTCCCATTCCCATCTCTTTTTTCTCACCCCACCCCTTCTACTGAACCTCTTTTCCTTTCCAACTAGTCCATCTTCTATGTGGATGTCCTTTTCCCCCCTTCACCCTCCATGACAGAATGTTGATAGGCCCAATATTGCGTAGGTTTTATACAAGTGACAACAGTCACTGTGAGGTCATGACTGCAATGGCCACTTCATGTCCATAAGATGGCATTGTAGGGCCGGGCATGGTGGTACATCCCTTACTCCCAGCACTCAGGAGGCAGAGGTAGGAAGAACACTATGAGTTCAAGACCAACCTGGGAGTACAAAGTGAGATCCAGGTCAGCCTGGGATAGAGTGAGACCCTACTTCAGAAAAAAAAAAAAAAAAAGAGGGATAGAAGACAGCATTGCAAAACTCTTATACCTATCCTCTGGCTCTTAACATTATTTCCACCTGCTTTTCCACAATGTACCCTGAACCTTGGAGGGACTGATATAGATATCTCACTTAGCACTAAGCATTCAATAGTCACTTTTTCTAGCACTTTGATGACTTTTTTAAAAGTTGGGTTTTTTTTTTTTAAATTTTTAAATTTATTTTATTTATTTTTTATTTTTTTGGTTTTTCAAGGTAGGGTCCCACTCTGATCCAGGCTGACCTGGAATTAACTATGTAATTTCAGGCTGGCCTCGAACTCACGGTGATCCTCCTACTTCTGCCTCCCAAGTGCTGGGATTAAAGGCGTGAACCATGTTTTTTGTGGTTATTGTTGTTGTTGTTTTGGTTTTTCAAGATAGGGTCTTACTCAGGTCTAGGCTGACCAGGAATTAACTATGTAGTCTCAGGGTGGCCTCGAATTTACAACGATCATCCCACCTCTGCCTCCCAAGAGCTGGGATTAAAGGCGTGTGCCACCACGCCAAGCTTTAAAATATATATATTTTTTTCATTTGAGAGAGAGAGAGAGGCAAATAGAGAATGGGCATGCCAGGGCCTCTAGCCACTGCAAACAAACTCCAGATGCATGTGCCACCTTTTGTACATCTGGCATTAAGTGGGTACTGGGGAATTAAACTTGAGTCCTTAGGCTTTGCAGGCAAGCACCTTAATGCTAAGCCATCTCTCTATCCAACTTTGATGAGGTTTTTGTTTTTGTTTTTGTTTTTTTGAGGTAGGGTCTCACTCTGGCCCAGGCTGACCTGGAATTCACTATGTAGTCTCAGGGTGGCCCTGAACTCACAGCAATCCTCCTACCTTTGCCTCCCGAGTACTGGGGTTAAAGATATGTGCCACCACTCCTGGCTTGTGTTTTGTTTGTTTGGTTGGGTTTTTTGTTTGTTTTGTTTTGTTTTGTTTTACAAGGGGGAGAGAGAGACAGATAGAGAGTGAGAATAGGCATGCCAGGGCCTCCCAGCCACTGCAAACTCCAGACACAGGCACTACCTTGTGCATCTGGCTTTATGTGGGTACTAGAGAATTGAACCCAGTTCTTCAGCTTTGGCAGCAGGTGCCTCAACCACTAAGCCATCTCTCCAGTCCCTTTTTATGAGTTTTAGTCCCCCTAATAGTCATCAACAACTGCAAAAAGAAGCTTCTCTGACCAAAGGTGAGAGCAGCATTAATCTGTAGGCATAAACATAAATATTGTTTGTTTGTTTTTTCCGAGGTAGGGTCTCACTCTAGTTCAGGCTGACCTAGAATTCACTTTGTAGTCTCAGGGTGGCCTCAAACTCTTCTGCCTCCCAAGTGCTAGGATTAAAGGCATGTGCCACCACACCCAGCAAACATAAATATTTAGATGGAAATGTGATGGGCACAATATATCCACTTAGCCAAACAGCAGTAATAGCTTTCCTCCTAGGGAAAAACAGCTTCTTGGCCTGTAATCCACATGCCATATAATCCACTCATGTGCCAGGTACACACATTCAGTGTATTTAGTGTTGTGCAACCATCATACAATTTAATTCCAGAATAGATTCAGGGCTGAGTGATAGCCCAGTAGTAGAGGAGGCCTTAGGCTTGATCCCTAGTCCCCTCCAAAAAGAAAATGTTCTTCAAAATGTTCTCATCACTGCAAAAGAGCCCCACACATAGAGGTCACTCTTCATTTTCCCATTTCTCTTAACCCCAAGCCATCACTACTCTATTTTCTCTATGTGGATTTGCAACTTGGGATTTTTCATATAAATGGGATGACAAATGTATGGTCTTTGTGACTGGCTTCTTTCACTTACATGAATTTTTAAAATTACTTATTTCTGTGTGTGTGTATATACACACATGCATGCATGCATGCACATGTAGGTTCATGAGTGCAGGGGCATGCATGCCACAACTTTCAGCTTTTGAGTGGGATCTGTATTCAGGTACTTAGAATATCATATTAAGCCATCTCCACAGCCCCCTTTTTATTTTATTTTTATTTATATTTATTTGAGAGAAAGAAAGAGAGAGAGAGAATGGATGTTCCAGGGCCTCTAGCCACTGCAAATGAACTCCAGACACATGCACCACCATTTGCATCTGGCTTACTTGGGTGCTTGGTAATCAAACCTGGGTCCTTAGGCCTCACAGGCAAGTGCCTTAATCACTAAGCCATCTCCCCAGGCCCTTCCAGCCCTCTTTGAAACACATATCACTACTTCATTGCTTCATATGGCCATGGTTTGGGTAGACCACACTGTGCTGCTCCATTCTTCAGATAAGACTGCGAAGGTGTTTTTACCTTGTGGCTTTGAGAGCAACACCATGACCAGCATTAGAATACAGGTTTTGTGTGATATGGGGAAGTGTGAGTGCTCCACCTTGGTTTGGTTTGGTTTTATATTCAAGGTTATTTCGCTGTTTGGGGTTCCTTATGCCATATGAATTTTAGCACCAGTCTTTTTTTGTAATTTTTTTAAAGCCTCTGGAATCTTACTAGGGATTTCATTGGGTTTATAGGTTTCTTTGGGGATTATTGCTATCTTAATATTAAATCTTCCAATCTATAAACATAGAATCTTCCTATCATTTGGGTCTTGTGGTTTAGGTTTTGTGGTTTGCAGTGTATAGATTTTTCATCCCTTTGGTTAAATTTATTCCTCAGTATTTGTTCTTTCAGATACTATTATAAGTGCAATTTATTTGTCTTTGTGTCCTGCAACTTTTCTGAATTCATTCACTATGTCTAAAATATTTGAGAGAGATTCTTTACAATTTTCTATATAAAGATTATGTGCTGGGCGTGGTGGCGCATGCCTGTAATCCCAGCTGTCGGGAGGTAGAGGTAGGAGGATTACCATGAGTTCAAGGCCACCCTGAGAATACATAGTGAATTCCAGGTCAGCCTGAGCTAGAGTGAGACCTTGCCTCGAAAAAAACCTCAAAAAAAATTATGTCTTCTGGGGTTGGGGAGATGGCTCAGTGGATAAAGTACTTGCTGCTCAAGCATGAGTACCTGAGTTCAGTCTTCTCCAGACCTCACATAAAAGCCAGATGCTGTGGTGGGCTTCTGTAATCTCGGCATACTGACAGCAAGATGGAAGGCAGAGACTGGAGAATTCCTGAAAACTGGCAGTAAGCACAGTAAAGAACAAAAGCTGAGTGAGATCCAGAGAGACCATACCTCAAATGAAGAGGAAAGGCAAGAATGGAACCAACAGCTGTCTGTTATGTCTTCAAAAGATAGTTTTATATCTTCCTGCCCAATTTAGATACCTCTTATTTTCCTTTGTCTTGCTCAGTTACTGTATCTAGCATCTCCAGTATAATACTGAGTAGAAGCAAGAAAGTAAGCGTTGAAGGCAAGTGCGGTGGCATATGCTTATAATCCCAGCATTTGGGAGACTGAATCAGAAAGGCCACAAATTTTGGGCTGGAGAGATGGCTCAGCGGTTAAGGAACTTGCCTGCAGAGCCTAATGAGCTGTACCCATGTAAGGTCAGATGCCCAAAGTGGCACATGTATCTGGGGTTCATTTGCAGCAGCTAGAGGCCCTAGCATGCCCATTCTCTTTTTCTCTCCCTCCCTCCCCCTTTGCAAATATATAAAAATACTTTTTAGCCAGGCATGGTAGTGCACACCTTTAATCCCAGCACTCAGGAGGCAGAGATAGGGAGATAGGAGGATCATCATGAGTTCAAGGCCACCCTGAGATTACATAGTGAATTCCAGGACTGCCTAGGCTAGAGTGAGACCCTACCTTAAAAAACCAAATATATATATGTAGGTTGCAGGGCTGGAGAGATGGTTAAGGCACCTGCCTGCAAAGCCTGAGAACACTTGTTCAAATCTCTAGGTCCCACGTTTAGCCAGACACGAAAGTGACACAAGCACACAATGTTGCACATATGCACAAGGGGATGCACTCATCTGAAGTTTGTTCACAGTGCCTGAAAAGGCCCTGTGCGCACCCATTCTCTCTCTGCCTCTTCCTCTCTCTCTCTCTCTCAAATAAAAAAAAAAAAAAGTTGCAAATTTTATGGCGGATTGAGCCACATAGTAAGATTTTTAAAAAGAAGGAGCCGGGCGTGGTGGCGCACGCCTTTAATCCCAGCACTCGGGAGGCAGAGGTAGGAGGATCGCCGAGAGTTCGAGGCCACCCTGAGACTACATAGTTAATTCCAGGTCAGCCTGGGCCAGAGTGAGACCCTACCTCGAAAAACCAAAAAAAAAAAAAAAAAGGAAAAGGAAGAAGGGCTAGGGAAATGGCTCAGTGGATAAGGTGCTTGTCATGCAAGGAGATAAGTACCTGAGCTTGGATCCCCAGATTCCATGTAAAAGTCAGAAGCTATGGCAAGATAGAAGGTGGAGACAGGAGAAATTTCCAGAAGCTCATGGATCAGCTAGCCTGGTGAACAGAGACAAGGTCTCTCCCTCAACTCAGAGCTGCTGTCCATCAATGAACCCCAACAATTCTCTGGTTTCTGCTGCCTCTCACAGGCTGGGTATGTGGCCATACCTAGTTTTTACATGGGTTCTGGGAAATCCAATTTGGTGGTCTCCATCAAAGAGGCCCTAATACTTAAGCAGCAAGTGCTTTTAACAACTGAACCATCTTCCCAGTCTCCAAAGACCATCATTCCTCTTCTACTTAGGCTTAGTCCCCTGTTCACCTTCCCTTGTGGAGAGTGCTCTGACTACACACACATCACAGTGCCTTTTTCCCCACAGAAGAAAAGCCGTAATGAGACGTATGGCGAAGGCAGTGGTGTGGAGATCCTGGAAAACCGGCCCTACACAGATGGTCCTGGTGGCTCTGGGCAGTACACACACAAAGTGTACCACGTGGGCATGCACATCCCTGGCTGGTTCCGCTCCATTCTGCCCAAGGCAGCCTTGCGAGTGGTTGAGGAGTCCTGGAATGCCTACCCCTACACCCGAACCAGGTGTGCCTGCCTGCCTGCCTCCACCTCCTCCTTGGCATGTATCTTGAGGAGGGGGGAACTCTGAAGTATAGATTGAGGGGCTCTGCAGTCAGGCTCAAACCCTCACTCTCAAGAGTACCAGGCTTTATCCCACTTAACTCCCTGAAGGTTCCCAGATAGTCACATGCAGCAGAGGGAAGGATGTCTCTCAGACTGCAGAGGCTATAAAGGCAGGAACTAAGCAAGGACTGCCGTCTGAGAAGGTTCATGGAATGCAAATTAAGATCCCCTGAGTACAAACTGAGGGTAGACCAGATGGCCCAAGGTCTCCTTCACTCTGGGACTCTCAACTGCTACGGCCATGTTTTATCATGTCCTATGCTGAGCAGGACTTTCTTTGGACCACCAGCCGAGGATCTTCACTGGGTTTCCCCCAATGCTAGCTCATCACTATGAGCTGGATGGGTGGGGGCTATTCTACCAGGTACTTTCTTGCTGAGCAAGTGGACTCTCCACAGCTTCCCTGGTCTTGCTTCTTTCCCCACACTGGAGAAATATCTGGGAGCTTGCTGGGGAATCTCAGGAAGCTCTTCTCCATCTCATGTAAGGTTGTTTCCATGTTACCAAAACTGGCTCCTTGCAGGCAGGTGGCATGTCTCAGGAGAGCTGAGCCAAGATTAGCTGCTGCTGTAGCTATGCCTGCATTCCCACCACTGACTTAACATGGACACCAGATGTAGAGCTTCCAGAAACTTCCAAGGAAGTTCAGCAGCTCCATCTCTGTCTCCCTGTTTTCCTAACCCTGTCCCTCCAAGCCAACTTGGCTGTTCTTAGGACAAGGTGAAAGTAGACATTACTGTCATAGCTCAGCCAACCCCAACCACACTATAGTTCAATGTAGTCTGACAGGCTGCTAACCAGCTGCAGCCCTTCCAGGTGTGGTCCCGATGGATGCTCTTTTCCTCAGGTTCACCTGCCCTTTTGTAGAGAAGTTCTCCATCGACATTGAAACCTTTTATAAGACGGATGCTGGGGAAAACCCTGATGTGTTTAGCCTGTCTCCTGTGGAAAAGAACCAGCTGACAACAGGTGAGCAGGGGCTGGAGCCCTGCAGGCAGGTGCTGCATCCGCACAGGCCCCTCTTGACCCTGCCCTTCCATCCCTGGCCTGAGGGCAGGCAGGAGTCCCAGCAGCATGGGGAGCCCGGGTCCAGAAGGACAGGCTTCCATGTCTTGGTGTGCATTCCAAGTCTAAGAGCCTTTCCTACTCATAGCCTTACCCTCCACAGAAATGCACATGTATGCTTGGGGGCCGTGTATTCTTGGGGTGTTATCTCAGG
Source organism: Orientallactaga sibirica (assembly GCA_036365145.1). NCBI lineage: Eukaryota > Metazoa > Chordata > Mammalia > Rodentia > Dipodidae > Orientallactaga > Orientallactaga sibirica. The sequence continues at coordinate 25,036,994 of JAEOAD010000026.1, read as the reverse complement.
CTAAAAACCAATCAGTGTCATGGGCAGTATGGACTGTCATATATAACATGGCCTGTGCCCTGAGGTGGTGAGTGTCCTCCACTCCCCTGCACTCTAGTTAATGTTGCCATGCAGAAGTTAAAACCCATTTGTTAAGCATTTTATTTTTAAAGACAGGGTCTAACTACCACCCAGGATGACCTGGAACTCATGTGGTATTTCCAGGCTGACCTCAAACTCACCTCTAGCTCCCAGCAATCCTCCTACCTTAGCCTCCCAAGTACCAGGATTAAAGGAGAGCACCACCATGCCTGGCCTGTTAAGTTTTTTCCTTTAAAATGTTTTCAAAATTTATTTGCAAGCAGAGAGAGAGCACACAAATGCATGCCAGGGCCTCTTGCAACTGCAAACGAACTCCAGACCTATGCACTGCTTTGTATATATAGTTTTATGTGGGTTCTAGGGAGTAGAACCCAGGCCAGCAGGCTTTGCAAGCAGTAGCCTCTTTAACTACCATGCCATCTCCCCAGTCATGTTAAGCCTATTTTTTTTTTCTAGGTAGAGTTTTGCTCTAGCCTGGAATTAGTCTCAGGCTGGCCTTGAACTCACAGCAATCATTCTACCTCAGCCTCCCAAGTGCTGGAATTAAAGGCGTGTGCCAACAGCAAACGTTTTTTAAATTTTTATTTATTTATTTGTTAGAGGAGAGAGAGAATTGGCATGCCAGGGCCTCTAGCCACTAAAAACAAACTCGAGATGCATGTGCCACCATGTGCATCTGGCTTATGTGGGTTCTTGGAAATCAAACCTGGGTCCTTAGGCTGTACAGGCAAGCACCTTAACCACTAAGCATCTCTCTAGCCCCCAGCAAACCTTTTGTAAGAGAGGTCAAATATAGGGATTTTCATGAGAAATCTAATCTTAACCACCTGCGTGGTAGTCCATGCCTTTAATCCTAGCACTTGGGAGGCAGAGGTAGGAGGATCACTGAGAGTTTGAGAGGCTGCCCTGAGACTACATAGTGAATTCCAGGTCAGCCTGAACTAGAATGAGACCCTACCTCGAAAAAAAAAAAAATTCTTGGTAAATAAACTTAGACTCATCAAGCCAAATGCATTTGAGGGCCTAATGCAGCTTTGCAGCCTCCTTAGTCCAGACAGGTTTCCTGCAGGTCTGCCTGCCCGGGTCTCTCCCAGCATAAGCTCTGGGTACAGGGCTACCTGCTCAGGGTGCTGTTTAGGAGCATGGTCTGGCAAGAAACAACCAGCAAGTGTAGCTGAATCTCCATCTTGTACACAACCTGTGCCCCATACAGGCATAACCCCAAGACAAGCACCCTGGTGGTTTCTAAGGCCTCACCTCAATTCAGTGCCAGTGCTATGGGGGTCATTTTCAGACTCACAACTCCAGTTTTCTGGCTAAAATACTACCCTGTTCTGGAAAGCTTTTCATAGCCTTCTCCATGGAAACTCACCTCCCCATGTCTCCTTGGCTTATTGCTCCATTTATCTGCTTCCTAAGTGGTAGGGTATACATGGACCATGGGTTTTGCCAAGGTGACCTCAAAAAAGGCAACAGGAGCCAGATGTGATGACACAGGTCTGTCATCCCAGCTACTCAGAGGCTAAGGCAGGAGAATCACAAGTTCAAAACCTGCCTGAAGTATAGGTGAGTTCAAGGCCAGCCTGGGCAATTTAGTGAGACCTTGTCTCAAAAATTAAAAAAAAGGGCTGGGGATATAGCTCAGTGGTAGAGTGATTACCTAGCATGTATGAGGCTCTAGGTTCAATCCCCGGTACTTAAAAAAAAAGGCAACAGGAAAGGCTTGGGATATCAGGTGGAGTATCATCCTCCCATCACCTCTTCCCTCTCCCATGATGAGGCCTAATAGCCCAGCCAGGACTTGGGGTAGAGGGTTTGTGATGGGTAGAAGTTGGGCAGACATGGCTACTCTCAGGGTGCCCCCACAGACATCATCGACATTGTCAAGGATCCTGTACCCCCCAATGAGTATAAGACAGAAGAAGACCCCAAGCTGTTCCAGTCAGTTAAGACTCATCGGGGACCCCTGTCTGACAACTGGATCGAGGAATATAAGAAGCAACTCCTGCCCGTCATGTGTGCCTACAAGCTCTGCAAGGTGGAGTTCCGCTACTGGGGCATGCAGTCCAAGATTGAGAGGTTCATCCATGACACTGGTGAGCACATCTGGGAGGGCTTGGGGGAGGGCAGGACAGGCTCCTACTGTCTACCTTCATTCTTTATGTCCTGTGACTCTGCTTAGATGATTTATTCCTGAAAGGTGACCCCAAAGTTTGTGCCCAGCTTCCCCTCCCCTGTTCTATCTTGGCCATTCATGACTAGTGTGTTTGCTGTCCATGCAGATGCCCCAGGCTCTACCCAGGTGGGAGTTTGGTAGTATGTAGCCTACACCCAGCTCAGCCAGCAGCCCCTAGAGACAGCCCCCCTGCTGCCTACTGGTGCCTCTGGCTCCCAGGCTTTTGTTTCCTCTCTCTAAAGTGGCCTAAAACCCAATTGGGCCTATAGCTCTGCCTCCTCATATACTCGAAGTTCTAGATGACAGACTGGTTCAGACATCACAGTGTCCTTTGCACCCATGTGGACTGACAGATGCTTGGGGCTCTCAGCCAGGGAGTGCTGGTTAAGGTTCCTCCACTCCCCTGGAGCCTTTAGCTTCCCACCTACCCCTGTCATTCATAACATCAGCACCAGGCTGATCCCAAGCCCAGACTCATAAACAGACAAGGGTGGCTTAATTTAGACATGAACAGAGCCACTACTGATAACACTCCAGCCTTAACACTTTTGCTCATGATGACCCATGAGAGGGGTACATAGAGGAGACAGAGGGCCTACACAGGGGCTGAACCTAGAATAGACATTCTTTATCCTAGCGATGGAGGTGTTATGTGTGCAGTGTTGGTGCTGGATCCCTGAGCAAGCACTAGGGTCTCCCACCTGAAGAGGCAGAGATGCCATGTGCATACGGCCTTAACAGAAGAATCCAGATGCTTCTTTGCCAGGGGTGCTCCTGCATGTCCAGCACAGAGATCAGGGGTGGCAGTAGAAGGAAGGACACATTCCTGAGGCTTCTGAGCTGGGAGATAGTGATGGTTTCCAGGCTCTGTGGGCCCCTTGCCCTTCCCTTCCCTTCCCCAGGCAGTCATTGAGATAGTGGCTGCTGTAGTCAGGTTCACATTGATGGTAGAAATCACCCAACCAAGAGCATTTTGTGGGGGAAAAAAAGAGGCTTATTTTGGCTTACAGGCTCGAGAGGGAAGCTCCATGATGGCAGGGAAAACGATGGCATGAGCAGAGAATGGACATCACCCCCTGGCCAACATAAGGTAGACCATAGCAACAGGAGAGTGTACCGAACACTAGCAAGGGGAAGCTGGCTATAACACCCATAACCCACCCCCAGCAATGCACTGCCTCCAGCAGGCGTTAATTCCCAAATCTCCATCAGCTGGGAACCTAGCATTCAGAACACCCAAGTTTATGGGGGACACCTGAATCAAACCACCACACTGGCCAAACTAGACTTCCCAGCTCCCTTAAAATTGGCTTCTTCAGAAAGGAGTTAAAAAGGAGAACTCTGCTGCATAGCAGCTGTCACTTCACTTGGAGAGCCTACTTTTCTCACCTGTGAAGCAGGTGTAATACTGCTAGTCCCACAGGGCTGCTACTGAGAATGTGGGGTGCAGAACAGCACAGTCATGTCTGACTACTGTGAACACTGATGTTCTCACATAAGCTAGGCCTGGCTTCCTTTGGTGGCCTTAGAGAGCCAACTCTCCAAGTCTTAGCTGCCTGACCCCATACACAGTACCATGTCCCAGTGCTTCCAGCCATCCCCAAAGGAGGAGGCCTTTCCCTGTATGGGCTAGAGCAACCCTGTGAGGTCAGCAAATAGGCCCAGAAAAGGAAACAAGCTCATGTCTGTGGTTTGTCTGAGGCCACCCCCAGGGAATGAGCAGGGACACAGGCAGCCCTGGCTAAAGGAGGATACCATCCCATGCCCACGGTGAGCATGAGCTTCCACAGGTGAGCCTATCAGAGTGAATGGGCTTCAGGAAGGAAGGCACAAGGCTGTGCAGGCAAGCATGAAAAGGAGAGAGGGGAGTGAGGCCTGGGAGACCAGTTGAGGACACACAAAGCTTCACTGCTTGGAAAGCACTAATTAAAACCTAGTGTTGCAGACACATAAATACCAGAGCCTAGCCAGGAAGATGAAACCTGTCCAGAGAAGCAAGTGAGAGAAAGACACACACAGGATGATACATATATGTAAATTCAGTAGCAGCCAAACAATCCCAACACTTTGTGTGGAAAAACATACCTGCATGCTAAAACTAGAAACAAAGCAAGTGACAAAATCCAAGACAGTGTTTTGTGTTCAAAGGGCCTCATCTCTGGGGACACTCTATTCCTTCACTGGTATGGACATGGACATTTTATTTCCCTTTAATGCACTTATTTATTTATTTGTAAGGGATTTATTTATTTGCCTTTGGTGCTTTTTTGGTGTTTTTGTTTGTTTGAGGTAGGGTCTTTCTCTAGCCCAGGCGGACTTGGAATTCACTATGTAGTCTCAGGGTGGCCTCAAACTCACGGCAATTCTCCTACCTCTGCCTCCCAAGTGCTGGGATTAAAGGTGTGCACCACCACACCCAGCTCAGACAGGCTATTTTTTTTCATGAGTGAGAGTGAGAGAATTAGTATGCCAGGACCTCCTGCCACTGTAATTGAACTCCAGACACCTGTGCCACCTTGCACACATGTGAGACCTTGTGAATGCATCACCTTGTGCACTGGCTTATGTAGGATCTGGGGCGTCGAACATGGGTCCTTAGGCTTAGCAGGCAAGCGCTTTAATGGCTAAGCCATCTCTCCATCCCTATATTATATATTTTTATATTACATATATACTCTTTTTTGTTTGTTTGTTTGTTTGTTGTTTGTTTTTCGAGGTAGGGTCTCACTCTGGCTCAGGCTGACCTGGAATTCACTCTGTATTCTCAGAGTGGCCTTGAACTCTCGGCTATCCTCCTACCTCTGCCTCCCGAGTGCTGGGATTAAAGGCATGTGCCACCGCACCCAGCGTCATATATAGTCTTTTTTGCGGGGGAGAGAGAGAAGGAGAGGAAGACAGATAGAGATGGTTGCTCCAGCAGTCTCTCATCTGCTGTGAATGAACTCCAGATGCGTGCACCCCCTTGTGGTCAAGTGCACCACTGCGCCATTGCGTCACTTTGCATCTGGCTAAATGTGGGACCTGGAGATTGGAACCGGCCCTCATATATACTCTTAAAATAATTTTTGTGGGCTGGAGAGATGGCTTAGTGGTTAAGACACCTGCCTCCTAAGCCTAAGAACGCCGGTTCCAATCTCCACGTCCCACATTTAGCCAGATGCAAAGTGATGCAATGGCGCAATGCCGCACTTGACCACAATGGGGCGCACACATCTGGAGTTCGTTCACAGCAGATGAGAGATTGCTGGCATGCCCATTCTCTGTCTTCCTCTCCCTCTCTCTCTGTCTCTATGTCTCTCTCCAAAAATAATAATAATAATAATAATTTTGTTTTTTGCAGTGCCAAGAATCAAATTCAGAGCCTCACACATTAAGCAAGTGCTAACCACTAAGTCATAAATCTCTAGCCAATGCTTTTTTTGTCTTTTGTTTGTTTGTTTGTTTGTTTGTTTGTTTGTTTGTTTGTTTTTCGAGGTAGGGTCTCACTCTAGCCCAGGCTGACCTGGAATTAACTATGTAGTCTCAGGGTGGCCTTGAACTCATGGCAGTCCTCCTACCTCTGCCTCCCAAGTGCTGGGATTAAAGGCATGCACCACTATGCCCGGCTTTTTGTATCTTTAAAAAAATTTTTTTACTTATTTATTTATGACAGTGAGTTAGAAAGAATGTGCACACCAGGGACTCTAGTCACTGCAAACGAACTCCAGACACATGCACCACCTGTGCATCTGGCTTACGTGGATCCTGGGGAATCAAATTTGGGTCCATGGCTTTGCAGGCAAGTGCCTTAACCACTGAGCCATCTCACTAGCCCGCCCCCCTTTGATGCTTTTAAAACAAATTTACTTATATACCATACAATTTTAAGACATTTATAGTTGTGGGCCAAGCTTCAGAAAATCCCACCACCCCAGAGATGTACATTTTTCATACTGCCAAGCCTTAGGACTCAGGTTCAATTCCCCAGTTCGTTTGTAGTGGCAGGAGGCCCTAGCACACCTATTCATTCATTCATTTATTCATTCTCTCTCTCTCCCACTCACTCTCTTAAATAAATAAATAAAAGATGTAGTACTGGGGCCGGGAGGGAGCTCAGTTGATAAAGTGCTTGCCTCACAAGTTTGAGGCCCAAGGTTTTTTTTTTCCTCCTACTGCTGCTTCCTGAGTGCAGGGATTAAAGGCATATACCACCATACTTGGCAGAGGCCCAAGTTTGACCTCCAGGACTTACATAAAAATGTCAGATATGGGTTGGAGAGATGGCTTAGCAGTTAAGGCACATGCCTCTGAAGCCTACGGGCCCCAGTTCGATTCTCCAGGTCCCACGTAAGCCAGATGCACATGGTGGCGCATGCGTCTGGAGTTAGTATGCAGTGGCTAGAGGCCCTGGTGCATCCATTCTCTCTCTCTCCCTCCCTGTCTCAAATAAATAAATAAATAAAAATAAATCTTTAAGCCGGGCGTGGTGGCGCACGCCTTTAATCCCAGCACTCGGGAGGCAGAGGTAGGAGGATCGCTGAGAGTTCGAGGCCACCCTGAGACTACATAGTTAATTCCAGGTCAGCCTGGACCAGAGTGAGACCCTACCTCAAACCAAACCAAAAAAAAATAAATAAATAAATAAATAAATCTTTAAAATATATATCTATATTATAAATTTTTTAGAGAGAGCAAGAATGATAGACACAGAGAGAACTGGTGTGCAAGGGCCTCAGCCACTGCAATCGAACTCCAGACACTTGCACCACTTAGTGGGAATGTGTGACCTTGCATTTGCTTCACCTTTGTGTATCTGGCTTACGTGGGACCTGGAGAGTCAAACATGGGTCCTTAGGCTTTGCAGGCAAGTGCTCTAACAGCTAAGCCATCTCTCCATCCCTATATTATACATTTTTATATTACATATATATTCTTAAATTAATTTTTGGTTTTTGCAGTGCAAAGAATCAAATTCAGAGCCTCACACATTAAGCAAGTGCTCTACCAACCAAGCTAGATAGACCCTAGAAGCCGTTTTGCTGTTTGGGGGTTTGGTTTTTTGTTGTTTTGAGGTAGGGTTTCACTCTAGCCCAGGCTGACCTGGAATTCATTATGTAGTCCCAGGCTGCACTCAAACTCATAGCAATCCTCTTATCTCTGCCTCCCAAGTGCTGGGATTAAAGGCATATGCCACCACGCCCAGCTCTTTTGTTTTAGTTTCTGGTTTTTTTTAATATTTATTTTTATTTATTTGTTTGAGAGTGACTGACAGACACAGAGAGAAAGGCAGAGAGAGAGAGAGAGAGAGAATGACATACCAGGGCCTCCAGCAACTGCAAACAACCTCCAGATGCATATGCATATGCTACCTTGTGCATCTGGCTTACGGGGGTACTGGGGAATTGAGCCTTTAACCAGAGTCAGTAGGCTTCACAAGCAAGTGCTTAACTGCTAAGTCATCTCCCCAGCCCCTAGTTTTTATTTTTTTAAGGTAAGGTCTCATGTAAACTCAAGCTGGCCTCTAACTTACTATGTAGTAGTTGAAGATGGCTTTTTGACATTGAACTCCTGATCCCTACATCCCAAGATCTGGGATTGAATGCATGTCATCACATCTGGCTTACTTAACATAGAAAAGAAACAGGGAAGGAGGGAGTGGGGGAGAGAGGTAGAAGACAGCTGAGGAGATAGCTCAGTGGTTAAAGGCACTTGCTCTGCAGGCCTCTTGACCAAGAGCTCGAGCCTCCAGCATCTTCATAAACCCTGACACAAAAGAGGTACACAATCTATAAATCCAGCATGCTTACTACAATGGGAGGCATAGTGAAGAGAGTCCTGAAGCTTATGGGGCCAGCTAGTCTGGCCTTCCCAGTGGCAAAACAAGAAGAGAAACTCTTGTCTCAAACAAGGTAGAGGAGAGGATCAATACCCTGAGGTTGTTCTTTGACCTCCATGGTACACACATGCCTATACACACCACACACATCATCATCATCATCATACAAATACATGTAAACAAAGACAAATGATAAAAAATTTAAAGTGTGGGGCATGGTGGCACAACTTTAATCACAGCACTCAGGAGACAGAGTTAGGAGTATAACTGTGAGTTCAAGGCCAGCCTGGGACTACAGAGTGAGTTCCACATCAACCTGGGCTACAATGAGACCCTACTTCGAAAAACTTAAGAAAGAAAGAAAGAAAGAAAGAAAGAAAGAAAGAAAGAAAGAAAGAAAGAGAGAGAGAGAGAGAGAGAGAGAGAGAGAGAAAGAAAGAAAGAAAGAAAGAAAGAAAGAAAGAAAGAAGAAAGAAAGAAAGAAAAAAGCAAGCAAGCAAGCAGGCCAACCCATTTTGACCTTGAATTTATTTTCCACAGGAAATTCAGCAGAAATATTAGACAAGACACTGAGACAGGAGACTTAGGATGTGCTACACCTGGGGTAGGAGTTTCCCCTACCCAATGAACTGTGACTTCTAACCAGACCCATTACCTAAGAGACCCCTTCTTTCCAGCTGTAGAACTGTTGTGAACTCATGAGGACATCTGGGAGCTAGATCCCTCATTTTATAATAGGGAAACTAAGGCATAGACAAGCAGTCACAACTTTTTTTTTTTTACCTATAACTTTCTTATTGACAACTTCTATAAATACAGACAATATAGCATGACCATAGTACTCTCCCACCACTCTCCCTTTTCCCCCTTCCAAAGCCACCCTCCACAGAATCCCTTCTTTCCAATTAGTCTTGATGTCATTTTTTTGATGTCATTTTTTCCCTCCCATTGTGCAGTTCTTATGTAGGTAACATCAGCCACTGTTAGGCCATGAATACCATAGCCACTTCATGTGCCACCATGCCTGGCCCTATCTATCTATCTATCTATCTATCTATCTATCTATCTATCTATTTATTTATTAGAGAGAGGGAGAGAGAGAGAGAGTGAGAATGGGCACGCCAGGGCCTCTAGCCACTGCAAACAAACTCCAGACACACGCGCCACCATGTGCATCTGGCTTATGTGGGACCTAGAGAATTGAACCGGGGTCCTTAGGCTTCGCAGGCATGTGCCTTAACAACTAAGCCATCTCTCCAGCCCTCCTTTGGCTCTTACATTCCTTGTGAGCCTTGGAGTGTGTGATATAGATGTCTCAGTGTTGAACACTCCAGTGTCACATCTTCTCAACACTTTGTTGAGTTTTTAGTCACCCTAGTGATCACTGCTATCTGAAAAGAGAAGCTTCTCTACCACAAGTGAGAGGAACATTAATATATGGGGAGAAAGTAATTGTTTAAAGCATTTAGTGGGCATAATATTCCCATGTAGCCAGACAACAGTAGTAGTTTCCCCCCTCTAGGGCTTATGACCTTCCCAGACATAGGATTTTATTTAGGTTTTCAGTACCATGCAATAATTACTCAAACCCAATCAGAAAGTAGTTGGTTTTCCCCATAACAGATGTGCCAGTGTTGCACCAGTTGGTACATTTTGTATTTTTTTTTTTTTTTTTTTTTTTTTTTGGTTTTGCAAGGTAGGGTCTCACTCTGGTCCAGGCTGACCTGGAATTAACTATGTAGTCTCAGGGTGGCCTTGAACTCTCGGCGATCCTCCTACCTCTGCCTCCCGAGTGCTGGGATTAAAGGCGTGCGCCACCACGCCCGGCTTGTATTTTATTTTTATTTTTATTTTTATTTTTGGAGAGAGAGACAGAGAGAGATAGAGAGGGAGAGGGAGACAGAAATGGGCACGCCAGCAGTCTCTCAGCTGCTGTGAACGAAATCCAGATGTGTGCGCCCCCTTATGGGCAAGTGCAGCATTGCGCCCTTGCCTCACTTTGCATCTGGCTAAACGTGGGACCTGGAGATTGGAACCAGCGTTCTTAGGCTTAGTAGGCGGGCGCCTTAGCCGCTAAGCCATCTCTCCAGCCCCAGTTGGTACATTTTGCCTAACCAGGCATAGAACTTGCAGGGTCTATTGCTATTTAAGACTATTGATGACTTTTCTCCCCCAACAGGCTACATAGCTCTTTCCAAAATCATGATAGCTAGTCAACAGAGAGGAAGTTTCCAGCTCAGCTCCAGCTTGATTTCTCAGTGACCAGCAGCTCAAACATATACAGTCTTCAGACAATAGGGTCTCTCATGAGCAGCCAAGAAAGAGCCTTGGTCATAACATGTAGTGTTTGGGGAGTATAAGCGCCCCCCCCGATCCTCCCTGACTCACTGGAAGGTATGACACTCTGACACTGAAATTTTCTAGCAACAATCTGTGGCCTCTGGACATATTATCCGCCTCCACGAAATACTTCTGCCCAAACTCTGTTGTTTTTGTTTTGTTTTTACTTGAGAGAGAGAGAGAGAGAGAGAGGCAGGCAGATAAAGAAAGAGAGAATGGGCATGCCAGGGCCTCCAGGCACTTCAAATGAACTCCAGACACATGCACCACCTTGTGCATCTGGCTTACATAGGTAATGGGGAATGGAACCTGGGTCCTTAGACTTCACAGACAAGCGCCTTGACAGCTAAGCCTTCTCTCCAGCCCCTCTGTTGTTTTTTTTAAAATACACACACACGCACACACACACACACACACACACACTTAGCTAACAAAGTAGGTTTCCATATGGCTTATTTATAGCATCTTTAATTTTGATTAATCCTCCTCCCAACTGCTCTTCTCCTCCAGCCTTTCCCCTGACTCCACTTAAATCTTTTTACTCCCAGTATTCTGCTCCTCTACTGATATATCTACCATACCCTCCCTTGAAGCCCTCCCTTCTCCCTTCCTCATAGCCCCTTTCTAGCTTCTGGCCTCTACTACTTTTACTGCAACTTACATACAAATCTAAACATTTGAAGCTAGTAATGCATCTGAAAGAATATGTAGTATTTTACTTTTTGAGCCTGGGTTATCTTACTTAGTATAATCTTTTCCATATCCATCAATTTCCATGCAAATTTCATAATTTAATTTTCTTTACAGCTAAAGCTCCATTGTATAAATATGCTACATCTCCATTATCCATTCATCAGTTGATGGGCATCTAGGCTGGTTCCATTTCCTAGCTATGAATAGAGCAGCAATAAACATGGATGAGGGCTGGAGAGATTGCTTAGCGGTTAAGGCATTTGCCTGCAAAGTCTAAGGACCCTGGTTCAGTTCTCCAGGTCCCGCGTAACCCAGATGCACATGGTGGCACATGTGTCTGGAGTTTGTTTGCAGTGGCTAGAGGCCCTGGCGCTTCCATTCTCTCTCTCCCCCTCTCTCTGTCTCTAATAAATAAATAAATAAAAATTAAATTAAAATAAAAAGATGTGATCTACCATGCCCAACTTTTAAATAAATAAATAAATAAATAAATAAATAAATAAATAAATAAATAAATAAAAAATAGCTGGGTGTGGTGGCACACGTCTTTAATCCCAGCACCTGGGAGACAGAGGTAGGAGGATCGCTGTGAGTTTAAGGCCACCCTGAGACTACATAGTGAATTCCAGATCAGCCTGGGCTGGAGCGAGGCCCTACCCTGAAAAATCAAAAAAAGAGAAAAAAAAATTATAGTGATGTGAAATGAGCACCCAGGTACCAAAGTTTATGGCACCTGCCCTTGATGAAGGAGAGCACTCAACCATCAAGGACAGTCCGAAATGCATCCACCACAGTTAGGGGGCAGCTGCCATGTGCCTGGCTGCCTCTGGGCTCTGAGAACGTCACAATGGGCAAAAATAATAAAATAATAATAATAATAATAACATGGATGACCAAGTATCTCTATAGTAATGGGTAGAGAGCCCTTAGGGTATATGTCAAGGAGTGACATAGCTGGATCATGTGGTAGATCTATTTTTAGCTGTCTCGGGAACCTGATTTCCACACTGATTTCCACGATGACTGTACTAATTTACACTCCAACCAACAATAAACATTCCTTTTCCCTATAGCACTTTCCCTGCAACATTCACTGTAATTTGATTTATTTTTTAATTTATTTTATTATGAGAGAGAGAGAACACTCCAGGGCCTCCTGCAAATGAACTCCAGACACATGGACCACTTGGTGCCTCTGGCTTTTACATGGATACTGCAGAGTTGAACCTGGGCTGTCAGGCTTTGTAAGCAAGTGCCTTTAACCAGCGAGCCATTTCTCCAGCCCCTGTCATTTGATTTCTTGATGATAGCCATTCTGACAGGAGTAAGATGGAGTCTCAAAGTAGTTTTAATTTGCATTTCCCTAATGGCCAAGAATGTAAAATATGATTTTAGATGTTTATTGGCCATTTGTATTTCTTTTAAAAATTGTCACTTCCCCAGACATGGTGGCACATGCCTTTAATCCCAACACTTGGAAGGCAGAGGTAGGAGGATCCCTGTGAGTTCGAGGCCACCCTGAGAATACAGTGAATTCCAGGTCAGCCTGGGCTAAAAAAAAGTCTCACTTCTGTAAGCCCCCCCCCCTTATTGGTTTTTCGAGGTAGGGTTTTGCTATAGCCCAGGCTAACTTGGAATTCACTCTGGAGTCTCAGGATGACCTTGAACTCTCAGCAATCCTCCTACCTCTGTCTCTCAAGTTCTGAGATTAAAGGCGTGTGCCACCATACCTAGCTATAGCCCATTCCTGTTGTTGTTGTATAGAGGTAAGGTCTCTAGCCCAGGCTGACCTGGAATTCATTCTGCAGTCCCAGGCTGGCTACAAACTCACAGCAATCCTCCTACCTCTGCCTCCTGAGTGCTGGAATTAAAAGTGTGGGCCACCATGCCCAACTATAGCCCTTTTTTTTTTCAAGGTAGGGTCTCACTGTAGCTCAGGCTGACCTGGAATTCACTATGTAGTCTCAGGGTGGCCTCGAGCTCACGGCGATCCTCCTACCTCTGCCTCCCGAGTGCTAGGATTAAAGTCGTGCGCCACCACGCCTGGTTTATAGCCCTTTTTAAAGTATTTATTTATCAAAAAAAAAAAAAAAAGCCGGGCGTGGTGGCACACGCCTTTAATCCCAGCACTCGGGAGGCAGAGGTAGGAGGATCGCCGAGAGTTCGAGGCCACCCTGAGACTATATAGTTAATTCCAGGTCAGCCTGGACCAGAGTGAGACCCTACCTCGCAAAACCAAAAAAAAAAAAAAAAGTATTTATTTATTAGAGAGAGAGAGGAATAGGGATAAATAGACAGAGAGAGAGAATGGGCATGCCAGGGCCTTTAGCGCTGCAAATGAACTCCAGACGCATGTGCCACCTTGTGCATCTGGCTTACATAAGTCTTGGGGAATAGAACCTCGGTCTTTTGGCTTTGCAGGCAAGTCCCTTAATAGCTACTACATCTCTCCAGCCCTAGTACACTTTTTTTATTGGGTTGTTTGATTTCTTATTATTTAGTTTTTTGAGTTCTTTGCATATCCTAGATATTAATCTTCTGTCAGATGTATAGCTGGCAAAGATTTTCTCCCATTTTGTAGGATGCCTTTTTGCTCTATTCATAGTTTTCTTTGCTGTGCCAAAACTTTTTAGTTTCATGAGGGCCCAATGGTTGATTGGCGGTCTTACTTCCTGAGCAACTGGGATTCTATTCAGAAAGTCCTTGACTATGCCTATATGTTAAAGTGTTTCCCCTACTTTTTCCCTAGCAGTTTTATAGTTTCACTGACCTACAACTTTTGTGCGGTCAGCTTGGGTCACCTGGTACACATTGACTCTGATGTGAGTCCTCCCCTGTCCCCGGTTCCTGCAGGCCTACGGCGGGTGATGGTGCGGGCCCACCGGCAAGCCTGGTGCTGGCAGGACGAGTGGTATGGGCTGAGCATGGAGAACATTCGGGAGCTAGAAAGGGAAGCACAGCTCATGCTGTCCCGCAAGATGGCTCAGTTCACTGAGGAAGAGGGGGCTATGGAGCTCACCAGTGTCCCTGCCACCCAGGACCAATCATCTGTGGCACCTGCTGAGTCCAGCAGCAGCAACGGGGAGCCCCTAGTAGGGCGAGGCCTGAAGAAACAATGGTCCACATCTTCAAAGTCCTCACGGTCCTCCAAGCGAGGAGGTGAGCTGGGGTCCCTGCCTTTCAATGCAGGGCCATCCCTCTGTCCCTCTGTCCCCCAAGGCAGCCATGTCATGGTCAGGTCCTCCTGCCTCTGAAATGAGCTCTTTTCCATGGATGCTGTGGAGCTGTCCCTATCAGGAGACAGATCCCTTGTCTAACTGGCACCAGCCTGGCTTTTACTGTGCAGTCCCCCCAGACTCAGTCACATGCCCCAGGGTCAGACTGTGACCTGAAGGAAACCTGGGAGGTGGGTCTGCATGGGGCTCCTCAGACTTGCAGTGGTGCCTCTGCTCCCAAGCCTGCAAGGTGTTGGATCTTGGGCAACAGGTGAGTCTCTCCTTTGCAGCCGGCCATGCCATCTGCAAGCCTACTCTCCCAGCTCAGCAGGCTTGGCCCTGGGCTCACAGCACTGAAAAGAGACACATTGGTTCCTTGGTCTCTTTATTTCCTCTCACTGCCTTGCAGCACCCTGTTTGTTAGCTCTGCTGTGACCAAATTTAAGGAATTTGTTCATGGTCAGAAGGCCTGGAGTGGACTAGTGTCCTTGTGATTACATGTCCTATGTTTATGCTAATGTTCCCATATTCTTTCTGGACACAATAGCACAGTGTCAGGTGGGGAACAGAGGGTTTCTCTTGAAAGGGCCAGAAGCTTCCACCCATATGGGCCCAGGATATTCTACCTACAGTTTCTTCACTTCCATCTCTGGCGAACCTTCCTAATGATGCTCATCTAGACCTGCAGGTTGCCATAACACCTGCCTGATGCCTTAGCTGGCTCAACAGTGATCTGGGCCCTCCACTACAGGATATAATCACCCTGGGTTTTGCCTTCCAGCCAGCCCTTCCCGACACAGCATCTCGGAGTGGAGAATGCAGAGTATTGCCAGGGACTCTGATGAGAGCTCAGATGACGAGTTCTTCGATGCACATGGTAGGTGGTTAGCTCCCTTGGGGCTTTCATGAGCCAAGTGGAGGAGGTGTAAGAAAGTTAAAATATTGCCTATAACTATACTAGTCCTGTGATTCATACCTAGCTTCTCCTGGGATTCAGCCTGGGGCTAGGGTGGGACACAAAGGATGAGATGAGGTCACTGGAAAGCCACCTCTCTTTTTAAAAATATTTTTATTTTTATTTATTTGAGAGAAAGGGCAAAGAGAGAGAGAGAGAATGGGTGCACCAGGGCCTCTAGACACTGCAAACAAACCCCAGATGCATGTGTTACTTTGTGCATCTGGCTTATGTGGGTCCTGGGGAATCGAACCTGGGTCCTTTAGCTTTGTAGGCAAGTGCCTTAACTGCTAAGCCATCTCTCCAGTCCCCACTTCTCTTGAGTCCACAGTCTTAGGCTCACCTTAACTTAAGTTGAGCTGGCCTGGGGGTCTGACAGGAAGGCACCACTTTCCTGCATCCCCATAAAGGACACACAGTCTCACTGAGGCATTTTCCATGTGAATTTATTTCCTTAAGTATGACTTACTATGTCCTAAATTGTTGTGCTTAGTTTATTGTGTATTTCCTTGTTTTTCTTGATTAAATTAATGTAAACTAAATATGCATCTAAAGTAGGCACCTTAGAGAACACAATAAGCAGAAAATTAGATGAACTGCCCATTTTCCCATAATCCCAAAATAAACATGGTGGATACATAGCTGTGGATCACCCATGCTAGAAAAGGCAAGTAGGTCTCAAGGTGCCATGGCTGATGCTCTTAAAGAAATTTGAGAGAGCTGGGTGTGGTGGCACCCAACTTTAATCCCAGCACTCAGGAGGCAGAGGTAGGAAGATCGCCATGAGTTCAAGATCACTCTGAGCTGGAGTGAGGCCCTACCTTGAATAAAAAAAAAAAAGAAAGAAAGAAAAAGGAAAAGAAAAGAAATAAGAAATTGGAGAGGCCACCTGGCAGGCATAGTGAGACAGGTCCTTCTGCAGGCTAGCAGCTGGGCCAGTCCCAGGGCACACACAGAGCAGAGGCTCAGAAAGAGACAGGGTCAGCAGGCAGTACTCTAGTAACTGCCCAGCTCACTGCTCTCTTGCAGTGTACTGAAATAAAACATTCCTCTTTAAAAGAGAGAGAGGCACTTGGGAGGCAGAGATAGGAGGATTGCTGTGAGTTTGAGGCCAGCTTGGGACTACATAGTGAATTCCAAGGTCAGCCTGAGCCAGTGTGACCCTACCTCGAAAAAAAAAAATGGAAAAAAGGTGGGCGTGATGGCGCACACCTTTAATCCCAGCACTTGGGAGGCAGAGGTAGGAAGATCCCATGAGTTCGAGGCCACCCTGAGACTACATAGTTAATTCCAGGTCAGCCTGGGCCAGAGTGAGACCCTACCTCAAAAAAAAAACAAAAACAACAACAACAACAAAAGCCAGGCATGGTGGCGCACGCCTTTAATCCCAGCACTCGGGAGGCAGAGGTAGGAGGATCACCGTGAGTTCGAGGCCACCCTGAGACTACATAGTTAATTCCAGGTCAGCCTGGACCAGAGTGAGACCCTACCTCGAAAAACCAAAAAAAAAAAAAAAAAAAAAAAAAAAAAAAGGAAAAGATTAATTTTTAAGTTTTTTAAAAATGTATTTATTTATTTGAGAGAGCAAGAGAGGGAAAGAAGCAGAGAGAGGGAGGTCATGCCAGGGCCTCCAGCCACTGCAAACGAACTGCAGACGCATGCACCACCTTGTGCATCTGGCTTATGTGGGTCCTGGGGAATCAAACTGAGGTCCTTTGGCTTTGCAGGCAAACACCTTAACCACTAAGCCATCGCTCCAGCCTGGAAAAGGCTAATTTTATGTGATGTGATGGGGGAAAGGGTCAGGTAGTGTAAAGCTGTGTGGCCATCCTATGACAGGAAGAGAGAAAACGGAGCACAGAGCTCAGTACACTGGGTATGCAGGCTCAAGGAGCACAAGGGTTCTGCTGTGGCCTGCAGTCCCCACTAAAGCTCTTTCTCTCCCCCAGAGGACCTGTCTGATTCAGAGGAAATGTTTCCCAAGGACATTACAAAGTGGAGCTCCAATGACCTCATGGACAAAATGGAGAGCCTGGAGCCAGAGGACCCACAGGGTAACCAGCTCAGGGACTGCCAGGCGCAGCCCACTCCTTTCTCACCTAGCTCTTCAACAGTGGTTGGACTTGGGGGCTTGGGAGGACTCCTGGGCCTGAGTTCTTTTGCCATGGCTACTGGGCTGCTGGTTGCACCCATAGCTCATGGCATGGATTCTGTATTGCAGACAGTCTGTATCGCCAGCGTGGCCCTGAGTTCAGGGTGGCCTCCAGTGTGGAGCAGCTGAACATCATTGAGGTGGGTGCTAACCCAGATGCTGAGGGAACAGGGCTGGGCTGCCTAAGGCTATGTTGAGGAGTCCAGGTGTTGAGAGCCGGTCTATGGCATAGCCTCACACCTACACTCAGCCAGCACTCACCAGAGAGGCCCAGGGTCCCCTTGCCTTGCCACCCTGCCATTCCTCTCTCACTAATTTTCCTGAGGACAGGGCAGCAGCAGATATCCCCCAGGGAAAACCTTGACCAAGGTCCACCTTTGGGAAAGTAAAATGGGAAACTTATAAATTCCAGACTAAAAATAAGATCTTCACCCTGTACCCAGCCTGTCTGCGGCTACTGAAGATAAAAAGACTGATGGGGAGGCAGCGAAAGTCGCCTAGGCAGAAGTGATGTGGTCATGGCCTGCAGGGTGGCCCTTGGGGCCAGGCAAAGTTCAGTGTGTCCAATAAAGCTGTCTTTGTGGAGCCTATGTCCGCTTCAGGGGTTCTTTGCTAGAGCTTGTGCCCCCTCCTCCACCTGTGGGCTGTCAGAGCTGTTTGTACTTGGGGCAGGAGCCAGGCTGAACGGGGCTGTCCATGCTGCCGTCATAGTCACTGCACTGCTCTAACCCCAGGCTGCAACGCTCATCCCTGCAGGGAGCCTTGGTGAGGCAACCACACCTCTCCCCCTCCTGGGGTCATCTGTTTTGAAGTCTGAGATTGAGGTGGACTTTTCTAGAAGGAATAGTAAGCAAAAAGAGTGATTTCTAGTTGCTGCTTCATGCTAGACAAAGCAAATGGAGGCCCTCCCCACCCATAGTGCACACAGCTCTGACTATCCCCTAGGGAAGGGGCAGATAGAGCTCAGGATCTGCTTATGAATGTACATTTAGAACCCAGCACTGATTCTGGGATACCACCATCCAGTCAGAGCCTCTGCTTGCAATGGCCCCCCTAAACTGGAACTTTCCTTGTGGAAGGGATGGCTTTATGGAGACCCTGACTGGAGGATACCCTGGCTTCCATGGGTCTGTTCCCAATGGAGTGGAGGTCAGGGGGAGCTCCTATCTCAGGGTGAGTATTAGGAGAGTTGTGTTTTAGGGGCATATGTGGGTCCTGCATGGGCCCAGCCAGACAGGAGCATACAGGGTTCTCATTCCCAATAGCCCAGCCCTGCCTTTTCTTCCATAGCCCTGGGTTTACTGTGTTGGGAGAGGTCCCTGTACATGGCCTGATGGGAATGTCCAGCCCCCACCCCAGGCCAACTGGTGGTGGGCAGTCCTGTGCGGGAACAGGTGCTCCTGTCCTTGCTCTTGAAGGAGAGATGGCCTTACGCCCATCACCTGAGTCCCTTCTGCTCTTTTCCCATCTTCCCTACCAATATCCACATCCTTGGACTTAACACAGCCAAACAAATACCAGTGGCCTTTCTTGGACATACCCCCAATCACATATCACAAGCTCAGGGGGAGGTTAGGGAAGGCCTCCTGGGAACAAGAGTGACCTGAGCTTTGGCAGGGGTTCTAGGTTCTAGTCTTCCTGGGACTCCCTTCACTCCACCACCTTGTCTCTGAAAAGAACAGCTTTGTACCCCTGGGCACCACTGTGCATTCTGGGTTCTCACTTTGACCTCACAGACATAGCCAGTAGGAAAATGGGATAATGGTTTCCTTCCCCTGCTAGAAGGAAGGTATTGGGGCCCTGCCTCTGTCTCTCTGCTCTTTCGGACCTTGGTCTTAGATTCGAGAAATGGCAGGGCCTGGGGTTGAGTGACAAGTGGAAAACCTCAAAGCTCCAGTAGAGGGGCTGACCTGCTGCTCCAATCCCAACAACTCCTGAGGATCTCAGCCAATATATATATTGTATATATAGCCCATACCGAAAAACAGATCCATGAAACAAGGCTCCAGAGACCAGGGCCAGGATGAGGCTCTGACTCCCTGTACCTGAGTGCTCATCCTTGCCCCGTGCAGGATGAGGTGAGCCAGCCACTAGCTGCACCACCCTCCAAGATCCATGTGCTGCTGCTGGTGCTGCACGGAGGCACCATCCTGGACACTGGAGCTGGGGACCCCAGCTCCAAGCAGGGTGACACCAACACTATTGCCAACGTGTTCGACACCGTCATGCATGTGCACTACCCCAGTGCCCTAGGCCACCTCGCCATCCGCTTGGTGCCCTGCCCACCCATCTGTGCTGACGCCTTCGCCCTTGTCTCCAAGTGAGTGGCATGTGCTCACCGGCACCCATCCTTGGCCACAAAGAGTGACCAAAACAGTGCATCTAGCCCCTAAATATTAGGTGGCTCCCCTACAGTTGGGCTGTCTATCCAGATGTCCTTTCCTGCTACCCAGCCCTCTCTGCCCCGAAACAGCATGACCTGTGCAGATAGGCTGATCTCACATTCCAAGATGGACCTGAGGTTGAGCTCAGTGTCCAATTCTGTAGCATGGGGTGCTGACGTGCCTACTCTACTCAGTGTGGCCCTGGACCCCTGAGCCTGCCCAGGACCTGGCTTGGGAGATGATGAATATTTGGGGACAGGTGGTTCTGTCTGGCCTGCTACCTAGGTCATGGGAAGGGGCCTTTTGGGTTGAGCTAAATCTACCTGCTATCTGCTGACCTGGCCCCTTACCCTTAGCCTCAGCCCCTATGGCCATGATGAAGGCTGTCTATCCAGCAGCCAGGACCATATCCCCCTTGCTGCCCTGCCCCTGCTGGCCACTTCCTCACCTCAGTACCAGGAGGCAGTTGCTACAGTGATTCAGCGGGCCAACCTGGCCTATGGGGACTTCATCAAGTCCCAGGAGGGTGTAACCTTCAATGGACAGGTGAGTATAGAGGGGTAGGGGAAAAGTCTGCAGGGTGGGCTGGCTGAAGGACCAGGGGCAGGGGATGGCATTCCACAGCCTACAGCTCAACAAGCAGGGTGAACATGCAGGCCTCTGCCCTCCTGCCTCCAGGTCTGCCTTATTGGGGACTGTGTCGGGGGCATCCTGGCATTTGATGCCTTATGCTACAGCAACCAGCCAGTGTCTGAGAGTCAGAGCAGCAGCCGTCGGGGCAGTGTGGTCAGCATGCAGGTACCCAAGCAGGGGCAAGCAAGGTGGGAGGAAGGAGGTGGGAAGGAGGGGTCTTGCTTTGGCACCATGCCTCCACTGAGGTCTGCAGTGTCTGATGTACCACATAGTCCAGCTTCTCCACTTGATGCAGGGCAACAGGTCATAACCAGGCCTGTGCAATGCTCCATGAGCAGAGTTCCCAGAAAAGACCCCAGGAGCTGGCTTAGACACCACCAGGCTAAGCTCATCTATTCACTCAGAAATACTGGAGCCCCTGAGGCCCAGCAGGAGCTCCTCTCCAGGGCAGGAGACAAGAGAAGCTGGGAGAATCATGGGGAGCAAAGGATACCTGAGTCTTGGGTCAGTCAGGGAGGGCAACCAAAACAGGTCCACAGCAGCCTGAAGGAGCCAAGAGTATTTCTCAGAATCCCCCCAGTAGATGAACAGGAAAAGCAGAGTTTGCTGGTGTAGGTGACCAAAGGAGGCAGGGCAGGAATGTGGAAGCTGGAAAATGGCTATGGCATGCCTGAGCCCAGGAGAGCATGTGACTTCACAGGCCACAATGCAGGAACTGCATTGCATGGAGCGATTCTGTCCTGAGAGGTGAGATAAGCAGACCCTATGCATTTTGTAGCCAGGAAGGAGGTCCTCATGTCCCCCTCCTGTAGAGTGGCCATCCTTTGGGGAAGATTACCTGGTCCTGGATGGCCAGTAGGTCTGCTAGGACTTGGCTGGTGGTATAAGAGGAGGGAAACAAGAACTTTCCTGCTGGCTTGGGTGAGAAGCTTGCAGCTGGACAGTGGGCAGCAGCGACTGGACTCAGGAGAAGGGGACTCATGGGATGTTGAAGAAGATGCAGTGAGCCTCTGTGGGGCCATTACAGGACGCTGACCTGTTGTCCCCGGGCATCCTGATGAACACGGCACACAGCGCCAGTGGCAGTGGCAATGGTGGTGGCTCCAACCTGGAGAGCAGTCGGCATCTGAGCCGCAGCAACATCGACATCCCCCGCAGCAATGGCACCGAAGACTCCAAAAGGCAGCTGCCCCGCAAGAGGAGTGACTCGTCCACTTATGAGCTGGATACCATCCAGCAGCACCAGGCCTTCCTGTCCAGGTGGGGCTCAGAGCACTGTCAGGGAGTCCCAGCGTGGAAGAACCAAGAGGCTCCTTCACCTCCCTATGTACCAGTTGGCATGGAGTCCTATGGGTCCGTCAGGCATTCTGTTTGGGGACATCCCATCTTAACTGGGTGTTATGGTCCTGTTTGCACCAAGGGCACCCTCAGCCACAGGAAACACATGGTCCTGAGAGTAGGAGCGGGGTAGGGTAGAGTGGGAGGCAGTATGTGTTTAGTCCAAAGATCCACTGTCACTTGAGGTGTCCTGGCAATGCAGTTAGGACAGCACACGATGCTCAAGGAAGGCTAACCCTAAGACGGATCTTGGTATGACCTGCACGTCCTCCACTGCAGCCTCCACGCAAGTGTGCTGAGGAGTGAGCCCAATGCCCGCCGCTCAAGCAGCTCCACCATGCTGGATGGCACCGGGGCCCTGGGCAAATTTGACTTTGAGATTGCTGACCTCTTCCTCTTCGGGTGCCCACTAGGACTGGTTCTAGCCTTGAGGAAAACTGTCATACCCTCTCTGGACGGTAAGAGCCCTGCAGGGGCAGGACAGGATACACAACTTGGGCAGGGGCCTCCACAGACCCACCAAAAGGCCATGGTTATACCCCCATCATTCCAGTATCCCTACCCACCAAGGGCCACTGCTGTCCCCTGCAGCTTTGACAGCTCAGTCACCTGCCCATCCTCCAACACCTGCTGCTACATGCTTCTACAAGATGTCTGGGAGCACAGGGGATGGATGCATAGCACAGCAAGGTCAAGAGGGAAGGTTCTGTCCAGGGTCAAATGAGACAGACCCAGTCTCCAAGTGCAGGATGCTCATAGGGACAGATGTGACCTTCTGAGTACAGTGGCCTTGCAGCTCCTCAGTCTCCATGGAGATGAAGGCTGGACTACTGGTTGAGTATTCCCAACATCAGAAATCCCTGCTCTGGGACTAGGGAGATTGTCTGGGCGTGGTGGCGCACACCTTTAATCCCAGCACTTGGTAGGCAGAGGTAAGAGGATTGCCTTGAGTTCGAGGCCACCCTGAGACTAATAGTGAATTCCAGGTCAGCCTGGGCTACAGTGAAACCCTACCTCAAAAAATAAATAAAAATACCTATGTTTGGATCCTCAGCATCTACTTTAAAGCCACACATGGTAGCATGTGCCTGTAATCTAGTGCTGAGGAAGCTGAGAGAGGAGGACCCTTAGGGCTTGCTGGTTAGCTAGTGTAACCACATCAGTGAGCTCCAGGTTCAGGAAGAGACCTTGCCTCAAAAAAATTAAGTGTGAAGCTGGGCACATTGATTCACTCCTATAATCCCAGAACTCAAGAGGGAGGCTGAGGTCTAAGGAACACAGTGAGGTCAAGACAAGCCTGGGCTACAGAGTGAGTTTCTGGTCAGTTTGGGATAGAGTGAAATCTTGCCTCCAAAAAAAAAAATGTGGGGAGATTGGAATTCTGATACATCTGACAATACCTGAGGACATTCTGTCTAGTTAAACAGGTTGTCACAAAAAGATAAATACTGTAGGATTCCTTTAATATGGAGATCTAGAGTTCAAGGTCAGGCAGGCCTACATGCTAAGACACTGTCTCTGGGGAAAAAAAAAAAGGTTAATAGAGGGAGAGTGGTCCATACAGATCCCAAACTGCTGGAGACACATGGCAGAGACAGCCTGTGCCCCACCCCCCACCCCCCAGCCAGTCTGCAACTGATCTCCCCCACGGCCCAGTTTTCCAGCTGCGACCGGCTTGCCAACAAGTGTACAACCTCTTCCACCCTGCGGACCCATCAGCCTCTCGCCTGGAGCCACTGCTGGAGCGGCGCTTCCATGCCCTGCCACCCTTCAGCATCCCCCGCTACCAGCGCTACCCGCTGGGGGATGGCTGCTCCACACTGCTGGGTGAGGCTCCTTGGGAAGTAGTTGACATTCTTCAGGTTAAGGGTGGCCCCTGTAGTGCAGCCCACACTATGGTTCTCCCTGGGGTGAAGGAAGAGTCAGTTACAGATACCTGTCCCTCGTGGACACCAATTCTGAGTCCATACCTACTGAGGTCCAGGTATATCATGCTCACTGACCCCTGTGGTGCATGAGAGGGCAGGCATCAGAGTCTCCCCAGGGTAGCAACCAGGGCCAGACTCCCCTTCTCACTGCCTGGGCCTCCAACCCAGTGTGGACAGAGCTAAGAACCAAAAAAGCCCTCAAGTTGGGGACACTGTGGGTTGGGCCCATCATAGCAGGCCCAGAGATGGCTGAGAACATGGGAGGGAGCACCCCCAGAATGGCTTGTCCACAGCCCCTACGTGTGTCCCAGCATCTTGCTGTGTCCTGGTCCTCGAGGAGCCTGCGTCTGTGTTGTTGTGTGTGCAGATGGCCCACATGACTGTTCTTGTCCTCTCTGTTCTCTCCCCATCTGCCTCCAGTAGAGACCGTGCAAAGAAACCCTGAGCTGGTCCTGGAGGGCGGCCCCCTGGCCCCTCTCCCCCACGGGGACAGCTACATGGAAACCAGTATCCCTGTTCCCGCGCTCACCTGGCAAGACGGGCCCTGCCAGAGCCCGGGCTGTGCTGAGTGTGTGTATCCTCACCCCCGTGGTGACTGATGTCTGCTTGGCTGCTGGTCCCTGGTCCTCATACCCCTTTGTACCCTCTTTGGCCACTCAGAATTTGTGGGAACTTGTTAGCTTGGATGAAGACCCTGCATGACCCCAGGAAGTTTGCCTTGGTGCCTCCTCTCTGCCCACAGTGGGCCAGAAGCTAAAGCAACTCAAAGTGATCACAGTTACCCAGAGATGGGCAGAAGCTGTAACAGCGTCAGCATGTCAGTTACTTTCTAAGGGTGCAGTCCCTCCTTCCTAAGCCTACAGGGTTAGGTAGGGAAAGCCTCAAGTCAGCCATTCCTACCTCTCACCTAAGAGAAGCCCTCAGTCTCAGTGAGAATTTGGGGTCCCACCCTCTCTGATACTGGCTTCTCTACGTAAACCCTGTCCTCCCTGTTCTATGCAATCCACAGCCTGGGCCCAGGTGAGCCCCCAGCTCCTGCCTTTATCCCCAGACACCACTGGGCTAGTTTGATGTGACCCGTGAGTAAGGGCCACCTAGGGGGCTGCCTCCTTCTGTGTCCTTAGCTTATGTAGGGCATCTCTGGAAGCTGTCTACATCACTACAACCCAGAGTAGGCTGCTCTCATCACCAAGCTTTGTGTTAGGCCAGTCTGGGTCCATCCCAAGGGCTCAGAAGGCTTCAGTGAAGCTGGAGCTGCCAGAAAGTAGCTGTGCAGTCATGTGTGGGGCAAGAAATGGCCAGGGGGAAGCAGGAGCCCATGCATTGTTTTCCTACCCTGTGTTGTGTCCATCTGTCCTTCCCTGCCCATCCCTCTTCCTTCCTGCCTCTGCTCAGACTCTTGGCACTCACAGCCCTGAGATGGATACACTCTGGTCTGCCCAACCCTAGACCTGGCGCATTAGCTTCCCCTAGGGTGGGGGAAGCTGGAGCCAGGCTGAGCCTCCCTTACCTGAGTTTCTATCTCTGTCCATCTACAGCAGATGCACTCCAGACCCACAACACAGTCTTCCAAGAACACGCAACCCCCTCATCACCAAGCATGGCCCCTGCCAGCCGTGGCTTCCGCAGAGCCAGTGAGATCAGCATCGCCAGTCAGGTGTCGGGCATGGCTGAGAGCTACACAGCATCTAATATCGCCCAGAGTGAGTGCCACCCCTTGCCTCCTCCTGTCATAGAGGTCTCAGTCTGGAGCTGTTATGGCCATGTGGTGGCATCCCTAGCTGCCACGACTGGGCAGAGGGTGCTGAATCCCTTGCAGGACAAGATAGCCCCACTGCTGTGACTAGACAGCAGTACCAGCCCAAAGAGACAGCATTATCAGGAGGACTGGCCCTGTCTACCTCTGAAGCCCCATTGGGCTAGGAGTAGGTTCTGTAGGCTGTGATCAGAGCAGCTGGGCCCAGACTGAGGCTGGTGTAGGTGTTTCTGGAGGTTTCCTTTCTTGTCTTTTCTTTTTTCAAGCTGGGGTCTTACTATAGCCGAGGCTGACCTGGAATTTACTATGTAGTCTCAGAGTGCCCTTGAACTCAAGGCGATCCTCCTACCTCAGCCTCCCAAGTGCTGGGGTTAAAGGTGTGCGCCACCACACCTAGCCGGAGGTTTCTTTCTTAAGGGGAGGGTCTTCCCTCAGTGGGCCCAGGCCTTGGCTGGTATCACATCCTCCCTGGCCCATAACAGTGTGGTGGTCCTGGTGGGGGTACAGCTGAGCCAACCCCCTGTTCTTGCTTCTCAGAGGCTCCCTCTGCACTCAGCCACACCCCCAGCATCAGGCGTCTGTCCCTGCTGGCCCTGCCCCCCCCATCCCTTACCATCCAGGGTCCCTGTCCCCGGGCCAGGCAGGTGAATCCCAACCTGGAGCGAGCCCCCTGCCTCTCTGACTTGGACATCAGAAAAGGTACTCTGCCTATGGCACATTCTTCCTGTAACTCAGGGTCACTCACTGCTGCCAAGCATGCCTCAACCAGCTCACTGCCAAGCCCTGCCTCCCCCATCCCAGCTCCACTGAGACTAACAGCAAATTCAGGTTTGGGTGGGAAGGACAGGCTTTCAGGGAAGAAGGGGTGTGACTAGAATTACCTAGGGGCCAGAGACCCTGAGGAGACCAAAGGACCTCCCTTGAGTCCTCGTCTCACAGGCTCTAAGCAGAACTTAAAAGAACTTGGACTCATGAGATAAACAGGAGTCACCCGCCCTAGCATGCACCACACCATTTCTCCAGTGACCAACGGATAGAAAGCCTTGGGCTGCACCACTCACCCTGTTGCATCCGCTGTGGTCAGGGCACTGAGGAGAGCAGCAGGCCTCATCTATAGTTTCTGGAATTACAAAATCAAAGGCCCTCTACCTCCTTTTACCAACTTTAGCCTTGGGGGGAGGAAGGAGAAGCCCAGAGCTTCAGCAGGATCCAGGGCAGCACTGTGCCCTTTGTAGAGACCCTTGGCACTGCCCCAGTCCACCTGGCACCTTCCGCCCACACAGCTGCTTGCCTATCATCATCCTGGGAGAAAAAAAATCTGCTTTGGCTACAGCTGGAGGGTTAGTCTGACCTAAACAGCCCTAAGGAGCCAGGAGGCCCTCTGAGGTCCCTGTTCAGGGGCCCAACCAGCACAGTTACGGCCCCTCCTCTTGGCAGTTGCTGCAAAATGGTGGGGCCAGAAGCGGATCGACTATGCCCTCTACTGCCCTGATGCTCTCACAGCCTTCCCCACTGTGGCCCTGCCCCACCTCTTCCATGCCAGCTACTGGGAGTCAACTGATGTGGTCTCCTTTCTGCTGAGACAGGTACTTGAGTCTTACTGCCCAGATACAGCCAGACTCTACAGGAGATCCCTGAGGGGGTAGATGAGGGACCATAAAGGAGGGGTGTCCTCCCTCTGTCTCCCATCAGCACAGATGGGAGATGGGATGTGTACTTGGGGATGTTGGGATGGGAGGAATGCTTTGCACATTCATAGGGCAGGCGACTTAAAGGGTTGGATAGCGTCCCCCAAGCCCTCTCAGGTTCCGACTGCTGGTTCCCAAGGTTGCTGAGCCTCCTCTTGAGCAGCCGCCCAGATTTGAACCTGCCCCATGGCCTGACTCTGCCCCCCAGGTCATGCGGCATGACAGCTCCAGCATCCTGGAACTGGATGGCAAGGAAGTCTCCGTGTTCACACCTTCACAGCCAAGAGAGAAATGGCAGCGCAAAAGGACCCATGTGAAACTGCGGGTGAGGATCTGTTGGCTGTCCAATTTAGTCCTATCTAATCAGAAGCCCCATATCACAGAGGAAGAAACTGAGTTGTATAGACACATGCCGTCTCATCCAGTCCTCACAGTATGTGAGGTTAGATCTGAAAGCCTATTTGACAGACAAGGAAGGAATACCCTTCCTTCCTCCCTTTCTCTCCTGGCCGTCATTGCTGGATCACACCACAGGTTGTCTGGCTCAGCACCCAAGCTCAACCCTCAGGCCACCCACAGGAGCATGATCTGAACCTAGAAGACCCTAATGTCCCTCCCTGACCCCAACACACTATCCCCTCCCCAGAATGTGACAGCCAACCACCGGATCAATGACGCAGTTGCCAATGAAGATGGGCCGCAGGTTGTGACAGGCCGGTTCATGTATGGGCCCCTGGACATGGTCACACTGACTGGGGAGAAGGTAAGCACATGGGGAACTGGGGCAGTCTCTGCCTCCCCCCTGGCCAAGGTCCAGGGAATGAGGCTGGGGCACTGTGACCAGCTTGTGACTAGCTTGCCTGGGCCCCAGGTGGACGTGCACATCATGATGCAGCCACCCTCAGGTGAATGGCTGCACCTGGACACGCTGGTGACCAACAGCAGTGGGCGCGTCTCCTACACCATCCCGGAGACGCACCGCCTGGGGGTGGGCGTCTACCCCATCAAGATGGTGGTCAGGTATGCACCTCTGATGGGGGAGCAGGGTAGGATGGGCAGGGCAAGGCCGTCCTCCAGTGTGCAGGAGGAGGAAGGGCTCTGGCTAATTCTGACAGACTGTCCCTGCTGGCCAGGGGAGACCACACATTTGCCGACAGCTACATCACTGTGCTGCCCAAGGGCACAGAGTTCGTGGTCTTCAGTATCGATGGCTCCTTTGCCGCCAGTGTGTCCATCATGGGCAGTGACCCCAAGGTGCGCGCCGGGGCTGTGGATGTGGTGCGGTGAGTGGTCTCAACGGGCACAGTATGACTGCCAGAAGGTAGTTGGGCTTAGCAGGCTCAACAGCAGGGCGCTTCTGCAGGCCAGGTGGGGGAGGAACGGATGGCATGGGGGCGGGGGGTGGCTCTTGACACACTGACTAGCGGTTTGACCTTAGGAAAGTTGAAGGTTTTGATGCCTGCCTTCCGTTCTCAGGTGTCCCCTTAAAAGACACACACCCAAAAGGACTGGGGCTTGCTCAGGACCCCTGAGAGCTACATGCCCTATGAGGGTTTGCCACTACCACTGACCCTTATTACCACTGTTGTTGAAGTCCAGTCAGAGATGTGCTTTTTCCTTTATTTTTTTCCATTCACCCTGATGTATGTTAGACAAGTGTTGTACTATATCCAGCTCACTTTTTACTTTTTTTGTTGTTGTTTTTTGAGGTAGGGTCTTGCTCTAGCCCAAGCTGACCTGGAATTCAATATGTAGTTTCAGGATGGCCTATTCTCCTACCTCTGCTTCCCAAGTGATGGGATTAAAGGCATGGTGTGCATGTGTGTTGTTCTGTATGCAGGTGTGCACGTGTTTGTATGTGCAGAGGTCAACATCAGGGTTTTTGGTGGCTCTCCACCTTATTTGAGACAGGATTTCTGGATCTAGAGTTCACCACTTCAGCTACACTAGCCAGTAAGCCCAAGATTCCCTGTCTCTACTTTCCTAGCCATAGGACTAGAGGTGCATACAACCACACCCTGGGTTTTGGAGATCTAAACTCGGGTCCTCATGCCATGCCCAGCTTTCAGGCCTCATTTTATATTTTAAGACAGGGTCTCACTGAGTTGCCTAGGCTGGCCTTGAACTTGCAACCCTCCTGCTTCAACCACTTAAGTAGCTGGAATTATCACCAGAGTAGCTGGGGACCACATCTAAGATGTTCTTAGGCCAAGCTAAAGATGGTCTTTTCAGTAGCCCAAGTGGTACCAGTTGGGTAGGAGAGAACTCCAAGAAAAAGGAGGGGTGGTCATGGGACACCCAACTTTGCCCCTACCACTACAGGCACTGGCAGGACCTGGGCTACCTCATCATCTATGTGACGGGCCGGCCTGACATGCAGAAGCAGCGAGTGGTGGCATGGCTGGCCCAGCACAACTTCCCCCACGGCGTGGTGTCCTTCTGTGATGGCCTAGTGCATGACCCGCTACGGCACAAGGCCAACTTCCTGAAGCTGCTCATCTCTGAGGTGGGGCCTGGGAGGATGGGGACAGGGTAGGGAGGGACAGGAGGGCCAGGCCTGTGCCCATGCCCATTTCACTCACAGCTGCACCTGCGCGCACATGCGGCCTATGGCTCCACAAAGGACGTGGCAGTCTACAGCTCCATCAGCCTATCTCCCATGCACATCTACATTGTGGGCCGGCCCACCAAGAAGCTGCAGCAGCAGTGCCAGGTAAGTGGCACAATGCAGGGACACAGGCTGGCAGATTGGTAACCTCAGTCTCTTGACAGCCTGTTCTCACCCCTGCCTCTACAGTTCATCACTGATGGCTACGCAGCCCACCTGGCCCAGCTCAAGTATAATCATCGGGCACGGCCAGCCCGCAACACAGCCACTCGCATGGCACTACGCAAAGGCAGCTTTGGCCTACCTGGCCAGGGTGACTTCCTGCGATCCCGGAATCACCTGTTCCGCACCATCTCAGCCCAGCCCAGTGGGCCCAGCCACCGGCATGATCGGACACAGAGCCAAGCCGACAGTGAGCAGCGGAGCCAGCGCAGCATGAGTGTGGCGGCCAGCTGCTGGGGCCGTGCCATGACTGGCCGTCTTGAACCAGGGGCCGCCATAGGCCCCAAGTAGGGCACCGTTATGAGACACTGTGGTCTCCATGGTGCTAGGCCAGGGTACCAGCCCCACTTTAAGGCCTGGCCTGGGCACACACAGATGGCTGGGGACAAGCACAGATGAGATGTGGCCTGAGCTTATCCCAGGGCCCTTTGTTGGACATGGCCATGCTGCACAGTCCTTCCAGCCCTTCCTCATGCCCTAGGTTCTGAGGAGTTCTGCTTGTCATGGAAGCTGGCAGGACATCCAGCCATGACAAAAGAGACCTGGCCTAAGAGGCATTTGTGGATATTGTGCCCTGCATTGATCTCCCAGCCTCCTGGTGCCAAGTGTGGGCCTGCCACCTCCCTAACCATTGGCTCCCCTCCCCAGGTTCCCTCCTATTTGGTAGCAGCTCCAGCAGGGGTCCCAGCCTGCTTCTTGATGATGCCAGTTTCTCAACTGTTCAACCTCACTGGTTTTGCACTGATTTTTGAAAGTGGAGACCCATTACCATCTCCTTTGGCTACAGACTCATTGGCATGCATAAAAATTCAGTATTTGGTGATCCAGGAACTGTTACCACACAGAATGTTCCAGTGTGGCAAATCCTCATGAAAGCAGGAGAGAGGCCATATCTTCATGTCTATAGCCCTACCTGGCCTGCTAGGGCCATGGCAGTCCTGGACTGATGCCACCCATCCACCTGCCCCACCTGGAGCTCAGTATAGTCACAGGCCTGGTGTCACTCCTGGCCCTGAGCAGAGCACAGGCATGAAGCCAGTGAAGCCCAGAGCCAGTTCCTGAGAAGCCCACCTTGGGCAGCTGGGCCTAGATAAGCCTGGCCTCCACTTCTACTCTTTGCCTGCCATAAGCCAAGGCCCCATGCCATGGCTGCTGCCCGCCCAGCCACTCATGTTTCTACGCCTTTCTACTTCTCAATCTGATTTCTATAACATTTTTTTAATGAGCAATCCTTGGCTGCTTCCTTTTTTCTTAACTCTCAGTGTAAGTGCAGCCCCCTGCACATTGGAAACACCCAGCACTGTGATGGGGTCCAGCCTGTGCCCTATACCTGGCCCCTGTGGCAAGGTGTGGGCTCCCACTTGACCCATTAATTCCACTGAATTTCTACTCTGGGGCGGGAGGGTACACTGAAGTTTTCTTAATGCCAATTCCGTTTCAATGCCGAATCTAAGAAGCCACAGCTTTCTTCCTTAGCTTAAAGGCAGGCAGCCTCTTCATTTCTCACCTGAACAGGGAAGCTCTGTCCTGCATGCCAGGTCTGAGCGCCTGCCTTCCCTCCAGCACTGAGCACAACCTCAGCTGTGGCCGTCTGGACTCCTCAACTCTCCCTGAGCTGGGTGAGCCCACTTCGCCCCAGCCAGCTGTTCAGTGATGGGGCTCTGTCCATGAGAAGCTGCCAAGCTGGACTTGGACTCAGGGCCACATCGCTGGGCTAAGGAGGTGCACAGGTTGATGCTCTTTCCTGTGTAGATATGTACAGCCAAAGGGGCATGTAAATGCTCTGTGATGGCAGGCTTATAAAGAGGGGAAGCTATTTATTTTGTGCAGAGAAAAATGTCTGGAAGGATGGAACCTTCAGGGTTTATTCATATTTAAGATGTAGCTTTTTGGTGTTTCAGGCATTATGTATAAAGTACTGATTATTTTATGGACCAAGTTTCCATGTACCTATTAACGTGAAAGTGCAATATTGCCCTTCTGCCCCCAGCAGGAAGCCGCCGGCCAGACAATCACAGCCCACCAAGGGCCGTGGCCAGTGCCTCCTCCTCTCTTGGTCCCACTTGACAACCCCCCCCCTCCCATTTTGTCTCATCAAGAGAAGCACCTGGAAGCCTCAGGCCCACCTGCAATAAAGGCCAGGGAGGCCCTGTGGGCAGCGGCCTTGGCCTCTTCCCCAGTAGCTTTCGCATCTCCACGCTGCCCTGCCTGCCCATCCGCCAGCCATGCCAAGGACAACAGCAATAGTCCCGGGCCTCTCCCAGGGCCCTCGGCCACAGATGACATGGGCAGCCTCCCCTCCAAGCCTCTTCCATATCCAGGTTTGCTTTCGGCCTCCCTACCATTCCTTAGGCACACTCTCCTCTTGAGGAAGCACTATTTTTCCAGAAACTGAGAGAGGGCAAAGTCCTTTTAAATACCAAAAATGTTTACAGCGTCAGGTGCTGAGCTGTAGGGCTCAGGCCTGGCCAGTCATAACCAAAGGGTGAGGCAGGCCTCGCTGACTGCCACCCACCCCGGGCCTGTTAGAATAGAAGCCTTAGTCAATCCCACCACTGACCCCTACCCCAGGAATGAGCCTCAATATCAACCAGTACCAACTACCTGCCTTCTCTGATTTCTAAAGAGGGATTCAGCAGAGACCCCATCCCCTCCTGGCTCGGTCTGAGCTGCCCACCCACCTGCCCTGTCATGTCTTCACATCTCAGTCCCCACCCGTCTGTCCTCGTCTGTCTGTCTCTCTGGGCTATGTGTAGCAGTGTCCTGACTCCCTCCCTTGCTGTTCCTGCATCATCTGGCCTGAGTGTGCTCTGTACAGTGTCACTGTCTATTACACCAATTAAAGAAGCAGAGGCTTCCTTCTGGACTCATTACTGTGGCGGCACCTCATGGGTATGGGGGTGGGGTGGGGTGGTGAGGCAGGTGCGTCCTAGCACTGAAGCTGTGGTGTGAAGGGACATCCACCCCAGTAACTGCCACCCACCACCCACAGTGACACCACACACGCATGGGCTGACTGTTCTTCCCATGCACGGACCTTGTAAGATGGGTCTGCTGGCCTTTGCTCCAGAGGGGACCCAGCCAGTAAGCCAGAGCCAAGATCACACCCAGACCACCTGGCCTCAGTGCCTGGGGTATGGCGCAGGCAGTGGTCTCTCCACAAGCCTAAGTGGTCCAACCTGAAGTCCAAGCCTAAGGTTGGCTCAGTCTGAGTGTGGTCAGATCTAGCCTATGTGGGCTGACTAAGGACAAACAAGGCAGAGGTGGTCAGGAGATCTTCACTCAACTACTACTAAGAAACATGTTTGCTGTCCCCAAAGCTCCTGGGGGGGGGTCTTACCCCAGAAGTAGCACACTCCCCATCCCTCAGCAGACAGCAAGAGGACAGGAAGTCTAGACCAGGAACATTTAATGTGGGGACACTGCCCTCTTTCAGATGTGGTGCTGCACCCAAGAGAAGGCTGGGCTGGGCAGAGGCCACTCCCTGGAGAAAAGGCAGCTGCCCCCATCAAGCTGGCTGCCCCCACCCTAATGCCCACCTCTAGCCCACCACCAGCAGTCCATTGGCCTTGGCCAGCAGGGCCCTCAGGGAAGCAGCCCAGCTCGCATCTGGAAGGCAAGGCCGTCCCCTCTGGTGGCTTGCTGAGGAAGAAAGAACACAGGAAGGGGCCATCAGAAACAGAGCAGCAATGAAGCATGGGCAAAGGGGCAGAACCAACCTTGTTGATCTCTCTGTGTCGTTCTTTGGTTACAATTTCCTCTAAGACCTCACCGTCTCCCTTGATGAGCCTGGGGGTGGGAGTGTGTCATCTCAGCAAGGAACAAGCTGGGACCCTCATGCAACAACAACAAAACCACAACCACCTGGCAGAGGGGTCCCAAGACTTGAGTCCCACCATCGATCTGGGAGAGGCTGGACACTCCCCACAATCACCACCCTTGGAGCAGAATGAGGGCAGCGCGCAGGTAGTCTCTGCCTTGCCCACCTGCACCATCAGCCCAGCCAACAGTAATCATTTGAAAAGCTGCTTCAGACAGGGCGTGGTGGCGCACTCGGGAGGCAGAGGTAGGAGGATCACTGTGAGTGTGAGGCCACCCTTAGACTGTAGTGAATTCCAGGTCAGCCTGGGCTAGAGTGAGACTCTACCTCAAAAAAAAAAAAAAAAAGAAGAAGAAGAAGAAGAAGAAAGGAGGGAGGGGGAGGGAGAGGGAGGGAGGGAGGGAGGGAAGGAGGGAAGGAAGGAAGAAGGAAGGAAGGAAGGAAGGAAGGAAGGAAGGAAGGAAGGAAGGAAGGAAGGAAAAGCTTCTTCAAGGCCCTTCCAGGTCTGCTCACACAGGATGAGAGAGGAACAGTTGAAATGCTACAAGTGAATATTTTTTCCCATATTTGGTCTTTTT
The DNA here is from genome assembly GCA_036365145.1 of Orientallactaga sibirica. NCBI lineage: Eukaryota > Metazoa > Chordata > Mammalia > Rodentia > Dipodidae > Orientallactaga > Orientallactaga sibirica. The sequence continues at coordinate 25,002,612 of JAEOAD010000026.1, read as the reverse complement.
GGAGAGAACCCTGCCACCCACCACCAAAGGCACATCCTATGCCAATACTCCCAGATGCACCATGTGGGACCTGGGTCTATGACTGACACCCCACCTTGTGCGCCCTGTCTCAGGGTCCACCACCTTGCGGATGACACTCTGGCGGGCGTCCCATTCCTCCTTGGTCATGGGCTTCATGGCCTGGATGCGGGACTTCTGCTCATCAGTGAGAACTAGAAGGGAAGATGGGAGGAGGTGGCAGGCCTTGGGACGGCAACCTTTCCCTTCTGCATGCTGAAGGGCACAGTACCTGGACCATCATCTTCTTCCCCAGCTGATCGGTGCCACTGGTCCAGTGAAGGACCTGGCAGAGCCTCGGCCTGCTGCACGGCTGCCTTCTCCTTGCCTTTTTCTTCAGTTTCTTCTTCCTCTTCCTCCTCTTCTTCTTCCTCTTCTTATCCTTGTGCTTCCCCTGCTTCCTCCTGCCATCACTGGAGGAAGAGGAGGAGGACGAGGAGGAAGAAGAGGAGCTAGAAGAACTGGAAGAGGAGGAAGAGCTGGATCGTGGTCTCCTCCGGAACTTATGCTTGCTTCTTTCTGTGATGCAGGGAGAAGGTAAGGCTGGAAGGCCAGGAGGGCAAGAAGTAAACCAATGTCCCCTTGCTCTAGATGGGCCAGGCTTAGGCCTGTACAAGATAAGACCCTCCCAGTAGACTCTCCAAATTAACATCTTCAGGCAGGGTTCCAGGAAATCGCTGTCTGTCCCCACCTCTCAGGCCAAGCGGCATAAAAGGCATGACAAGTGCTGGAGAGATGGCTTTGCAGTTAAGGCACTTGCCTGCAAAGCCAAAGAACCAAGGTTTGATTCCCCAGGACCCACATAAGCCAGATGCACAAGAGGGCGCATGCGTCTGGAGTTCGTTTGCAGTCACTGGAGGCCCTGGCGCACCCATTTTTTTATCTCTCTCTCAAATAAATAAATATATTTTAAAAGGCATGATTAGCCGTGGGTGGTGGCGCACGCCTTTAATCCCAGCACTCGAGAGGCAGAGGTAGGAGGATCGCCATGAGTTCGAGGCCACCCTAAGACTACATAGTGAGTTCCAGGTCAGCCTGAGCTACAGTGAAACTCTACCTCGAAAAACCAAAAAAAAGATAATAATAATAATAATAATAATAATAGGCATGATTAAGTACACCTTTCGCACAAGGTGAATGTGGATCCAGCCCCATTGAAGGTCTCTTGATGCAGGTTCTACACTCTCTACCCCTCTACGGTTTCCCAGAGCCAGTCCCAGGAAGCTAACTGCCGCACCTCCTTCTCCCCCATCTCTGTGGTCCTCACCCTCAGCCCTGGAGGTTCTGCTGGCCTTGCGACCTTGAGATCCAGAGGCTGAGCAGTTCCTCGAGGTGTCCTTACTACTACTCTTCTTCCTTCGCTTTTCTGACCCTCGCCCCCGGGACCGACTGCGACTTCTAGAGCGCTTGCCCGAGCCAATGTGAGCCATAGCGACGCGACGGGGGCTGGAGACGGGAAGAGACGCACTTAGGTTGGCTCTCTTGAGCAGGCCTGCAGAGTGAACCCGCCGGCAGCTTCAACAGAAGCTGGTCTTCTGGGCTCCTAACTACCCATCACCGCCAGAGAGAACCGCGAGATGGTCTCTCACCCCCGCCTTTGGGGACCCTGCGCTGCGGTCCCTTTAAGGACTGACCTCCCACCCACGGAGACGCTCGGCGCCCCTGCGAATGAGCGGCGGTCTTCAACTGCTAGGGCATGCGGAAGTCCTTCCTAGCACTTTCCTAGCCTCCACCCGCCCCCGCCTCCGGCGTCCTCAACGAAGCCCAAGGCCACCTTGTTTCCCCACCTCAAACACCCATCCCGCCAGACTTCCAGCCTACGCCACACCTTCACGTAAGGGACCGGCCGCAAGGTGGCTTCCGGCTCACTTCCGGCCTGGGGTGCTCCGGAGACTATCCCGATGAGCTCCGAGGTTCAAGTACCATTAGTTCCGAAGTCTCCCCCGCCTCTCCAGCTCCAAGTGGGGGCGCCCACCGCCGCCAGGCCGGAGCGGGAGATCCACCTTCCTCGCAGCCCCCCGCCGGATCAGGCGGTGTTTTCCAGTCTGGAGCCTCTCACGCCCATCTGTTACCGCTTCGCCCTCTTCCAAGACCGCCCTTCGGACACTTCCACATTACCAGTCTCGTGAAGGCGACCCTCCCGCACGCAGTTCTCTCCCCTGCCTTGTCCTTTCCATCACCCCGTAGTACAAGGTCGCAAACTCAGATCAGAGCTGAACCCACGAGTCCGGTGTGCAAGACATTGTGATTCAGCTTTTCTTTTTTGAAGCAGGAGCTCACTGTAGCCAAGGCTGACCGCTACCTCATTCTGTAGCCCAGGCTGGCCTTGAACTCATGGGATCCTCCTATCTCAGTCTCCCTAGTGCTGGGATTAAGGGTGTGCGTCACCATGCCCCACTGCTCCAGGATTTTGCAGTATAGGGATGGGATTTGGTGTTTACATATCTTCCCACCTCAGAAAAGCCAGAATTCAAGATTTATTTTATTTTATTTTTATTTATTTGAGAGCGACAGAGGCAGAGAGAGAGAGAATAGGCTCACCAGGGCCTCCAACCACTGAAAATGAACTCCTTCTGCATCTGGCTTACGTGGGTATTGGGGAATTGAGCCTAGAACCGGGGTCTTTAGTCATCACAGGCAAGCGCTTAACCACTAAGCCATATCTCCAGCCCCCAGCATTCAAGATTTTTGAAAGCCCAGAATTTCAAATATGTGACCCCAAAAGCATGGCTAAGCATCTAGGCAAGCTCTTCAATAATAACAGCAGCAACCAGAGAAGAGTGTTATAAAGTGATTTATAAGTGTCAAGGGCACAAGAAGTCAAGATCCACACAGCTGGAAGTGGCAGAACTGGGAGTTGAACCCCGAAGATGTGGCTCCAGTCCCTGTCTTTCACCCCTCTCCAATAAGCCCTCGACTCTCATCTACAGATTGTCAGTGAAGGCCCACCTAACCCCAGTTCTAGTGCTGGTTAAGATCTGCGCTCTTGGGCTGGAGAGACAGCTTAACAGTTAAGGTGCTTGCCTGCAAAGCCAAATGATCCCAGTTCAATTCTCCAGGACCCATGTAAGCTAGATGCATAAGGGGGCGCATGCACCTGGAGTTTGTTTGCAGTGGCTGGAGGCCCTGGCGTGTCCATTCTCTCTCTCTCTCTCTCTCTCTCTCAAATAAATAAAAAATATTTTTTTAAAAAGCCGGGTGTGGTGGTGCACGCTTTAATCCCAGCACTGGGAGGCAGAGGTAGGAGGATCGCCATGAGTTCGAGGCCTCCCTGAGACTACATAGTGAATTCCAGGTCAGCCTGGACTAGAGTGAGACCCTACCTCGAAAAAAAAAAAAAAAAAAAATGATAAGATCTGTGCTCTTTGCTAGAGGCCATGACATACCCCTGTCCAAGACAGATGTCTGGCAAGGTGCTCACCCCTCCCTGTTGGGGCTCTGCCCTATCCCAGAGCCACTAACAAAACTGCTGCTGGGGCCCTGACAGTACTAGAATTCCCACTCAGGGCTCACAAGGAGGCAGCCCTGCTGAGGACATTCCCTAACCAGGCTTTACCTCAGGCAAACCTGTACAACATCTTATCTGTCAAAAGAGTGATCCCAAAGCCAGCATATTCTTTGGATCCAAGGAATGTCGTGGCTGCAGACTTTTATTTCTGCCTGCCCAGCCCAAGTTGGCAGAGCCCTTTCCTGCCTCACCACCCCTCACCTTTGGGGGAAACAGGCTCAAGTCAGTGCACACACATCCACCATGGTGGGTTCTTCCCGGGTGAAGCCGTCGCCGAAGCCCTCATCATCCACGAGGTCTGGTTCACAACAGCACATGGGACAGAGGTGGTTGCGCACAGCAGAGGCCCGGAGCCAGATGACAAGGTTCCAGCGCTCCCCAGTGCCCAGAGGCCGGGCCCCATGCAATTGGCCACCTCGGTGCAGGACACCCTGGCCCACTTTGTGCTCTACTTCCAGGGGCTCCATCAGGGCTGCAGGTGCCTGTAAATGGTGGCATTCAGACCCAGACACTCATAGCTGCCCTGCCCCACAGGTCTCACTCACCTGGAAGTGGTCCCCAAAATATAGGGCACCCCCAGTGAAGGTCTTGCCCAGGTTTACGTTGAGGGTGAGCTCTGCATTATCATAGTGGCAGCCTAACTCCTGGTCTTGACCCAGCGCATATTTGACCACGAAGGCACGGTGGCTATCAAGACAACCCCCACCACAGTCTGGGTACAACAGGGCCATCAGCGGCTGCAAGAAGCGCTCCCGCAGTGGTGTCACTAAAGGCTCGTCTAGGCCTAGCTCATGCAGCAACACCTAGAAGAGGATCCCTGGGGTCAGCAGAGACTGCTGGGGTATCACCTGGCACCCCTGGGACATCCCTTACCAAGGATGCTGCTACGGTGCTCAACTCATTTGCTTTCATAGCAACCCTATTGGTCTGAAGAAGGGCAGGTACTCTGCCTGCAGCCCCTCAGGTGGGTCTCCCACCCCGGCCACCCACACTCTTTGAGTGCATTGGCCAGGCCTCACCCACCCCATAGTTGTTCATGGTGTTGGGCCTTCCCTTGGGCATGTTTGACTGCTCGAAGTGCTCCAGTTCCTCCAGCAGGGCCTGGCAAAATGGCATGGAGAACACGGGTACCCGGTAGATGCGCTTCTCCTCTGAAGAGGGAGGGGCAAACGTTGGGCCAAGAGCTCTGAGTCAGTCTCCTCATGAGCTGCCAATCACCTCCCAGGAACACTGCCCAGCACCTGGGAGGTTAGTCCCACTGGCCCTCCCAGCTCCCCTTGGTTCAGTTTTCCCCAGCCTCCTGTGCCCAGGTATCGCAGGCTGTCACTCCCCAGTCCTGCCAGGACATGGCTCACCCGACACCGTCTCTAACCGCTGGAGAAGGCCCTGAAGGTCTGCACTTGGAGATGCACTGTAATCAGCTGCATCCAGAAACTCAGGGGCAAGAGCTGTATCCTAGGGCAGGGCACAGCAGCGATGGAAAGACAGCCCCCTCCCAAGCCTCCTCCTCAGTAACCAGCACCCAGGCTCCCTGCCCAGTACCTGCAGTGAATTATAGACATCAGGCCGTGCAGGACAGTAGGAGCTCGAGATGAGGGCTTTCCTGGCAGCTGACTCCTGCCCCAGCCGCTGCCGCCGCCCCACCTCCTGCTTAAGCTGAGGTGATATGGCAGGTGTTAGCAGGTAGGGCCTCCCATCCCCCTGAAGCCCAAGAAGGCCAGAGTGGAGCCAAAGCTGGAAGTCAAATCTCCCTGCACTCCCGAATCGACCTGTGTTTATTGCAGGCACCAAGGTGCTGTAACAGCTGAAAGTCACTTCTCAAAGGGGTCTGTCCAAACTCTAGGCAGCTCCTCCCCGCCCCTCAGCCTGACTGCAATGAAAACCGCTGGCTCTTCAACCAGCTAAGCCACTTGGGAGCGGGACTTCCGGCAAGTGACTTCTTTGCACCTCTTTCTTGTCCCAAAATGGGGGTAATAGCTATGCCTATCTCACACAGCTCAGAGGGGCGTGCTATAGACAACTGGCATTTTTCAATCTCTCTCCTGGTGCCAGGACCTAGGAGTGTAGGTGAGTGGTAGCAGGAAGAGGCTAAGAAGTCCTTCATGGCTTTGGGACTGGCAGGCCTAAGGCTGGGAGTCCTCCAGACTGCTGGCACAAATCTAGAGGAAGGGCTGGGCCGATGTGTTACCTCCTCTAAGAGTTGCTGGAAATCCTTGGAGCTGACACAGCCACGGCTGCGCAGGAGCTGCAAGAAGAAAGACCAGTTAGCAGGACTGTGACTTTGGGTAAGTCACTAAACATCTCGGAGCCTCAGTTTCCCCCTCCTTGTAATAGAGGGCTCCGCCACACAGGATCATGTGATAATTTCGTTAAGCAGAGAACAGCGCTCCCAAGTGGCCCTATCGATACAACAGGGCACCCCCCTCTTAGCCCTGTGCAATCTGCATGTATGTTTTTGACTTCCCCACTAAGGCTCGCTAAGGAAATACCATTGTTCCCCCTGGAAGAAGAGAAAACTGGGAAGATGATTCAGTGGTAAAGGCACTTAGTTGCAAAGTCTGCCAATCCCAAATCATCCCACCTAACCGATTCCGCGCGTGCGCACGTGAGCAATTTTTGTTTGTTTGTTTTTGGTTTTTAGGATGAGAAAACTGGAGCACCGGTGAGCGAGCCTGAGCACGCGATGCGCGCCCGGGCGCAGGTCCCTCCTGCACCCTCTGCTCACGTCTCCGAGAGCCAGCCGCGGCCACTCACGGATTCATAGTCCCGGCGCAGCTGCTGCTCGTCCCAGAAGCGTAGGTACAGCCCGTAGCGCGCCACGTACAAGTTTTGGTAGCAGAAGCAGGCGCAGCGGCAGAAGCGTCTCCGAGCTCCGGCCGAGGCCATGGTAAAGCGCCTGGGGACGCAGAATTTACCGAAGAGGCACTTCCGGGTACGCCCCAACAGAGGAAGGTGTGTCGCCAGCGAGCAAGGGACAGTTCTAAGTTCCCAAGAGCAGAAAAGAACGAAGACTGTCCTCCCTATGCTGCAATTTCCCCACCACGAGGGACAGACTGACGATGGTCTCACTTCAAGGGTAGGGGAGCTGAGGGGTGAGGAGATGGTTTAGCAGTTAAAGACGCTTGCAGAGCTTGTGACCATGGGTTCAGGTCATTCCCAAGCCACCCTCCAAGCTGGACACAAAAAGTGGTGCAATGGGTTGCAATGCCTGACAACCCTGGATCGACTCCCCAGTGCCCATCTAAAGCCAGATCAGATTCACAAAATGGTGCGTGTGTCTATAGCAGCAAGAGCCTTGGTGAGAGGGAGTCAGGTAGCTTTGTACTTTAGGGTGACTGGGCCCCAAGGGTACTAAGTTAAGTCCGCCCTTGCAATCTCCACTTTACCAGAAATCTAGAGAAAGATCTCCTCTCCTTGTCTCTTGACTAAAGGATTTACCTAGACCTGTTTTTCCATAAACCTGAGCCCCTCCAGGGGGTGGGGGGAGTTCCCCTCTCCTATAATTTAAATCTGATCCTGGCATTGTGGTCGGTTAAGCATAGCCTCACAACTTGGCTTCATGCCGCGTGTAGTGACACACGCCTTTAATCCCAGGAGGCCAAGGTAGGAGAATCACTATGAGTTGGAGGCCACCCTGAGACTACATAGAGAATTCCAGGTCAGCCTGAACTAGAACAAGATCCTACCTTGGGGGTGGAGGAGAATACATGGAACTTGGCTTCATGGCTGGCCTGTTCTTGAGCCAGACCTTAGCCCAGACCAATCAGTCCTCACTCTGGTTCACCTGATCCTGAAGGTAAGGCCCACCACAATAAAGTTATAAGTAGACAACCAGGTGGGCAGATCTCTCTCATTGCTGGCTGTTAATTTCTCCTGAGCTCCCAGGTTCCTGTCCTGGTAAGCCTCTGGGCCGAGATGAGGGTGAGATCCCTACTCCCCATGGGCTCCAACATGGCAGGAAGCCTCTGCACTTTCTTCTCTTTCCTCTCTAAATCTCTTTTCATGTTCCAAGGCCCATGTTTGGGCTTATGGACCATGTGGGTGTACCCTCCCTCTCGTATATTTCTGAATAAAATGTAATGTTTCAGCCGGACGTGGTGGTGCACACCTTTCATCCCAGTACTGGGGAGGCAGAGGTAGGAGGATTGCCATGAGTTCGAAGCCACCCTGAGACTACAGAGTGAATTCCAAGTCAGCCTGAGCTAGAGTGAGACCCTACCTCGAAAAACCAAATAAATAAATAAATTAATTAATTAATTAAATGTAATGTTTCGTGAATTATCCTTCTCAGTTTGGTTTATCCAATTCTTTGGTTAAAAGCAGACAGGAACTCAGGATTTGGAGGTTCAAGGATTGTTCTTGAACCCCAGAGCTCCGTAACACTGATGGTGCCCATCTTCTTTCCCTAACGCGCTTTCTCTCCCTCCTCCCCCCATCCTTGCAAATAATAAAGCTGCTCATTGCTGCAGCAAGAGGTCCTGGCGCTCCCATACACGCATTCACACCCTGGGTGAGCTGAGTCACAGGACGGGAGATTTGGGGGCTGAAAGCTTGCTTGGCGGTTCTGGCCGGAGAGCGTAGCTGCTCATATACCCTTGACGGAAGACTCGTCCTCCTCTCCTGGGGAAGGTCATCCCCTTCCTCGGAGCGCACGTCAGACCAGCCCAGTCAACCCTGGAGGTCAACGGGTGACATGTCGCAGCCAGACCGTCCTCACATCCGAGAGTCTGAGCCTGAGAACCACAGAGCCTTTATTTAAACTCTTCCCTCTAGCGCTAGGAATTTGCTTTGGAGAACCCATTGACACCACGCGGAAACAGGACACTTAGAGATTCTGGGGGGACCTCCTTCGCGCCAGCGGCTCGGAACGGTCCGCTCTGTGCGTCCGAGCTCCGGTTTAGCATTTATCCCGATCCCTGCCCGGCGCTCCCGTAGCCACGGCCGGATCTCCCCAAGTAATCCAGGGATTCCCTCAGGGTGTGCGCGGAAATGCTCCGTCCGCACCACTTCCGGCGGCGATCCAGATGTTGCGGTGTGGACGGGGAGGTGGTCGGTGGTACCCCGGACCCTCGCCTCCGTCGTTCAAGTTCACAGCTGCAGTGTGTCATAGTATATTAATCAATGTCTTCCAAAGCGTGCGTCCCCACCTCTAGGAGACGTGTCTCTCCCTCTCACACGTACCTCGGGGTTGGCCCGTGTCTGCAGAGCCCCATGGCTCTGGAATAACCAGAGGCGCCTATGAGAGGAAGGGTGCTCCCTGGAACTGACCCTGACCCCAGCTTTTTAGGTCCTTTCGTGGCTCAGCTTGGTGTGGAGCTGGGAGTGAACGAGTACCACTGATGATTCCTGTTAACCCTCCTTTACTACCACCCCACCCTGTCACCTTGGGCAAGGTACTGAAGGAGGATAAGAGAAAGCTAGTTTTTTTTTTTTTTGTTTTGTTTTGTTTTTGAAGGCAGTTTAAGTTAGGGGCATGCGATGACACCACAAAAACGGAACTCTGATCGAGACCTATCTACAGCTCCCCCTGCCGTCCACAGTCTAGCGCACTACTTTTTTTTTTTTTTTTTTTTTTTTAATTAAACCGGGCGTGGTGGCGCATGCCTTTAATCCCAGCACTCGGGAGGCAGAGGTAGGAGGATCGCCGAGAGTTCGAGGCCACCCTGAGACTACATAGTGAATTCCAGGTCAGCCTGGACCAGAGTGAAACCCTACCTCGAAAAAACAAAGGAAAAAAAATTGTTTTTCTCACTCTGGCCCAGGCTGACCTGGAATTCACTATGTAGTCTCAGGGTGGCCTCGAACTCTCGGCGATCCTCCTACCTCTGCCTCCCGAGTGCTGGGATTAAAGGCATGCGCCACCACGTCTAGCTTAGCACACTACTTTTTAAAAAAATATTATTTATTTATTTATTTATTAGAGAAAGAGGAAAGGAGGCCAATAGAGAAAGAGAATGGGCATGCCCGGGCTTCCAGCCACTGCAGACAAAGTCCAGAGGCATGTGCCACCTTATGCATCTGGATTACGTGGGTCCTGGGGAATCAAACCTTGGTCCTTTGGCTTTGCAGGCAAGTGCCTTAACCACTAAGCCATCTCTCCAGCCCTAGCACACTACTTTAATAGACGTCCCCCCCTCCCATGTGCTGGCTTTAAAAGATCCAGCCTCCTTCTCTACAAGCCAGTCCAGTCTTCCCCTTACCTATTAAGGTTACTGTTTGGGGACAGGAGAGATGGCTTAGCGGTTAAGGCGCTTGCCTGCAAAGCCAAAGGACCCAGGTTCAACTCCCCAGAACCCATGTAAGCCAGATGCCCATGCATCTGGAGTTCATTTGCAGTGGCTGAAGGCTCTGGCGCACCCATTCTCTCTCTCTCACTGCCTATTTTTGTATCTCTGTCTCAAATAAATTAAAATAAAATAAAAGCTACTGTCTTCTTTCTGTTGCACTCCACCCTGCTCTACTCAGCTCAGCTTCTCTGCTAGGCCTGCCTACCTCTCTTCATTAGGGCCACAAGGATACACATGAGCATAAAACTGATTCTTGGTTTGGATGGCTTTTCTTTTTGTCTCTGCTTTATAGTTTGGGGTAACTTCTCTCTTTGATTACATGCATGATTTTCCTCTGCTTTCTGAATCTACCATGTGTGTATTTTTCTTACACTTCAGATCTACCGTGTGGGTGCTTTCCCTAACTCTAGGTCCACTACCTGGGTAATTTCTTTAAACTTGGGGTAATCATGAGTGTTAACTCTCTTCATGTCTCAATTCTCCTCAGAATCTCTTGGCCTAGCCTCACCGTTTGTCCTCTTAACTTCTCTAAACACACATAGGGGCTGGCTTAATAGTTAAGGCACTTGCCTGTGAAGTCTAAGGACCCAGGTTCAATTCCTCAGTAGCCACATAAGACAGATATACAAGGTGGCACATGTGTTTGGAGCTCATTTGCAATGGCTAAAGGCCCTGACATGCCCGTTCTCTCCCTCTCTCTCTCTCTCTCTATCTGCCTCTATCTCTCAAATAAATAAATAAATAAATAAAATATTAGAAAAAAAACCACATGGAAGATGCCATGCCAGTTTCTGCGAAGTTTCCCTGCACAAGCTCCTAGATTCCTATTTCCCACATGTTTTGGGTTTTTCTTTTCTTTTTGTTTTTGTTTTTAGTTTTCCAAGGAAGGGCCTCGTTCTAGCCCAGGCTGACCTGGAATTCACTACGTAGTCTCAGGGTGGCCTCAAACTCACAATGATCCTCCTACCTCTGCCTCCTGAGTGCTGGGATCAAAGGGGTGTGTCACCACACTCGGCATACTTCCCACATGTTTATGACTCTGTTCTAGCTTTCCTTTGTAGATCCTAATCTCCCTTAAATAAACCCAGTTTGTGATTTCTCCCTTAAATAAACTCCACAATTTGTGAATTTCTCCTCAGTAAACTTAATTCATAATTTATCCTTCTTGAGCCCATCTTTATTAAAGGTAGGACAGAACCCAAAATCTTGGGGTTCATAAACTCTGGAAGACCCCTTCTGAGCCCCCAAATCCTACATTGTTAGAAAAAGAGAAGGCATACAGTAGGATTATCTATGACAGAGGAATTAGACTTTATTGGAGAAAAGTCTTCCTCGCAGAGGGACAGCACATCTCAACAGTGGAGACTGGAAATGTGAGGTCTCCCAGTAGCATCAGGCCAGGGAGGTTTTATGGGAGAAGCATTAGAAAGTGTGAAGGCAGCAAACTTTTTTTTTGGTTTTTCAAGGTAGGGTCTCACTTTCTAGCCCAGGCTAACCTGGAGTTCACAATGTAGTCTCAGGGTGGCCTTGAACTCACGGTGATCCTCCTACCTCTGCCTCCCAAGTGCTGGGATTAAAGGCATGCGCCACCATGCCTGGCTTTCTTTCTCTCTCTTCCTTCCTTCCTTCCTTCCTTCCTTCCTTCCTTCCTTCCTTCCTTCCTTCCTTCCTTCCTTCCTTCTTTCTTTCTTTCTTTCTTTCTTTCTTTCTTTCTTTCTTTCTTGAGAGAGACAGAGAGAGACAGAGAGAGAGGGAGAGTAAGACAGATAGAGATGGGCACGCCAGCAGCCTCTCAGCTGCTGCAAACGAAATCAGATGCATGTGCCCCTTGTGGTCAAGTGCGGCATTGCGCCCTTGCATCACTTTGCATCTGGCTAAACGTAGGACCTGGAGATTGGAACAGCTGGAGATTGGAACCGGCATTCTTAGGCTTGGGAGGCAAGCGCCTTAACCACTAAGCCATCTCTCCAGCCCTCTTTTTTTTTTTAAAAATATATATTTTACTTATTTATTTGAGAGAGAAAGAGGCGGGGGGCGGGGGAGAATGGGTGTGCCAGGGCCTCTAGCCACTGCAAATGAACTCCAGAAGCATGTACCCCCTTGTGCATCTGGCTTGATCAAACCAGGATCCTTTGGCTTTGTCCGCAAATGCTTTAACCGATAAGCCATCTCTCCAGCCCTGGAAGTGAACTTCTTTAAACACCTTTCTACTGAGATTGCCAGCCAGGTATCTGACTCCCTTGGGGTTTTATTTTATTTATTTAATCTAAAAGTAGCAGGGGGCTGTCTCCTGTCAGACTTCTTGGTGTTTGGCAATAATATGTTGAATTGACCTGCTAACTCCTTCAACAAACATATCACCATATTCCATGTGCGGAACTGAGGCTCAGAGGTACGGTGACCTGACCCAGGTCACACACATCCAGTAAAGGACAATATGGAATTGGAACCCAGCAGTGTGCTCTGTGCGTTCCCATCCTAGCATTGCACCTCTGTGTGATTGTGATCTCTGAGTGAAGGGATTCTGAAGGATTTAGGATCTCCCCTGTGCCACTTGTCATGGCCTCACCAGTTCTGCCACACCCCATGTGTTCCCGTGGACTCACACATGCTCAAAGAGCAGAATGCACTGACCCTTACCTTCCACATATATGCCAACTCATCACATCTACACTCACATCCTCACAGCACCATCAACATCCCACTCCTGCACTTGCTCATCCCACTTTCAGAATTATTATCACACTGATGTCACCTGCTTGTGCACTCCTTCATATAGATGTTCACCCACAGCCCACACACAGTTGCACACACATGTACACAAACCCAGGCAGCACAGCTGGGTTCCTTGCTGTGTGGCAAGCTGAGCTCTTGGCTCCCCGATAACAGGTAGAAGACCTGGGCCCCAGGATTAACAGAGAGCCTGTGTCCATCAGTGTATTTGAGGACCCAAGGCTCCAGCTCACCAAGCCCCCACTCTCCCCAGCTCCTGAGGGGACCAGAGAGAGGGCAAAGCCTACCAGAGCCTCATTGGTTTTCATTCTAGCTGCGCAGGAGCCATAAGACCCTCCCTGGTGCATGTGTGTGCGTGCGTGCGTGCGTGCGTGTGTGTGTGTGTGTGTGTGCATGTGTGCACGCAAGCAATGCATGAGACTGTGAGAAAAGTGTATTTGCAGGTACCAACAATCTCCTTATTAGGGCTGCCAAACAAATTACCATAAACCATATGGCTTAAAACAACAGACATTTCTCTCGTGATGCTGGTGGTCAGAACTTCAAAATAGAAGTGTGGGCTCCTTTCCTCAGCTACCCCCTAAAGTGCTCGGTTCTTCCGAGGAAGCTCAGGCTCCGTTGGGGTGAGGCCCTTACTTCATCTGGCGACTAGCACCGCGCCCGGCAGTCCACACCATGGCCTCCGTCTCCAAGCTCACCTGCGTCTACTCTGCTCTCATCCTGCACAACGACGAAATGACGGTCACGGAGGATAAGATCAATGCCCTCATTAAAGCAGCCGGTGTGAATGTTGAACCTTTTTGGCCTGGCTTGTTTGCGAAGGCCCTGGCCAATGTCAACATCGGGAGCCTCATCTGCAACGTAGGGGCTGGTGGGCCTGCTCCGGCCGCCGCCAGTGCTGCACCAGCTGAGGAGAAGAAAGTGAAGCCAAGAAAGAAGAGTCTGAGAAGTCTGATGATGACATGGGCTTTGGCCTTTTTGACTAAGCCTCTTGTGACACTCAATTAAAAGAAGTCTTGTTGGTCAAAAAAAAAAAAAGAAGAAGAAGAAGAAGTGTGGCCAAGACGGGCATGGTGGCACATGCCTTTAATCCCAGCACTCGGGAGGCAGAGGTAGGAGGATCGCCATGAGTTCGATGCCACAGTGAGACTACGTAGTGAATTCCAGATCAGCCTGAGCTAGAGCAAGACCCTACCTTGAAAAAACAAAACAAAACAAACAAACAAACAAACAGACAAAAAAGTGTGGCTAAGCTGCTCCCTCCAGAGGCTCTGGAGGACGATCTGTCTCTGTCTCTCCCAGCTTCTGGGGACTCCTGCACTCCTGGGCTTGCATCGCTCCAGCTTCCGCCTGTCTTTGTGGCCTTCTCCCCTCTGTGCCTCTTTCCCTATGGGTCTTACTAGGGCACTTGTCATCACCCCAGGTAGGGTCTACCTAGGTGTTAGCCTTACCTTGAGATTCTTGCCTTGACTATAGCAAAGACTCTTTTCTTAGGGGCTGGGGAAATAACACCCAGCACCCACATAACTGTCAAGTGGGCATGGCAACCTGCCTGTAATCCCAGCACTTGAGAGGTTAAGACAGGAATGCCTGGGGTAAGCTGGCTAGCTAGACTAGCCAAATTAACAAGCTCTGGGTTCAAGTGAAAGATCCTGACTCAATAAATGCAGTGAAGAGTGATTGAGTAAGACAGCTGGCATCCATCTCTGGCCTCTACTTGATCGTGAACACACATACAAGCATGCAGATAATATTCATACATTCATACCACATAGACAGGCAATAAAAAGTAACAATCTAGCTGGGTGTGGTGGCACACGCCTTTAATCCCAGCACTCGGGAGGCAGAGGTAGGAGGATTGCCATGAATTCGAGGCCACCCTGAGACTACATAGTGAATTCCAGGTCAGCCTGAGCCAGAGTGAGACCCTACCTTGAAACACCAAAAAAAAAAAAAAAAAAAAAAAAAAAAAAAAACTTTACCCTTTCCCCAAACAAGGACACTGCCACAGGTTCCAGAAGCAGGGCAGGCACTGGTCTTTTGGGAGTATCATTCAACCTTATACAGCTCCTTGTCAAATGTGGATGGTAAGAAATTCACAATCATATGGAGGTGCAATGCTAGGATGACAATAAGCTGGGTGATGAGATGGAGCAATGCCTGAAGGCAGCTGCTCTGGACAGGTTGACCAGGGCAGCCTCCCAGGAGGTAATGCCCAGCTGAGATCAGGTAACTTCTGCCAGAAGATCTGGAAAGGGTTCTAGGCAGGAAACAAGGTGCAAAGGACCTGCCGGAAGAATGAACTGGGATTATTTGAAGAACAGGGAGTGTACAAGCGAAACACACAGAATGAACCCTCTGTGGCATTGGCACCTGTGGTAGTTTAAATATATGGCCCCCAATATATTCAGTGTTTTATTAGTTTATAGTTTGCATCTGCAGCCATCTTGCTGGAGGCAATGTCACTGGGCCGATCTTAAGGTGTGGTGGTGGGTTTGAGATTCCATTGTAAAGATATGCAAAGCGTGCCTAATTGGGAGTTCCTAAAGTGTGCTGTGCTGTGTGGCTGGTGGCTTTTTTCTCTCTTGCCTGGTCCTGTAAGAGCAGGCCAGCTTCTCCTGCCATTATGGACCTTCTCCTGGATCTGTAAGCTTCAATAAATAGTATCCCTTCCTCCATAACTGTGCCTGGTCTGGAAGTTCATCTCAGCAAACCTGAAGCTGTCTGCTACAGCGCCAAATCACTGTGTACAGCTGCCATGGCTCACATCTGGGATTTTCTTCTATACACTAGCCTTCATAACAAACACTGTGAGGGAGGAACTAGGCCCATTTGTGGTGAGTAGATGTAAAATGTCCCCTCATGAGTGTGTGACTAAACCTCATACTTAATCTCAAACAGGTGGAGCCTTTAGGAGGTGGAACCTTGCTGGAGGTGTGTCACTGGGGGCAGGCCCTGCTTGTCACATGAGCACTCTGTCTCCTTCCTCTCTGCTGATGTAGAAATGTGATGCCCAGCTGTCTTCTCTTGCTATGCTTTCCCTGCCATGACTAAACTTCCCCTGGAAACTGTAAGCTGAAATAAAAACCTTTCCTTCCATTAAACTGCTTCTGGTCAGGTGTTTTTTCCCAGCCACAAAAAGGTAACTGCTACATCATGTTATTATTATTTTTATTTTTAAAATACTTTATTTGGGCTGGAGAGATGGGAGGATCACCGTGAGTTCAAGGCCACCCTGAGACTTTAATTCCAGGTCGCCTGCCTGCTAAAAAACAAAACAAAAACAAGAACCCGTTTCCAATCTCCAGGTCCCACGTTTAGCCAGATGCAGTGATGCAAGGGTGAAATGCCTCACTTGACCACAAGGGGGCGCACACATCTGGATTTCATTCACAGCAGCTGAGAGACTGCTGGCGCACCCATCTCTGTCTCCCTCTCTGTCTCTCTCTCTGTCTTTCTCCAAAAATAAATAAAATAATAAAAAATTAAAATACTTTATTTTTATTTATTTATTTCAAAGAGAGAGAGAATGGGTGCACCAGGGCCTCCAGCCATTGCAAACTAACTCCTGGTTAATGTGGGTCCTGGGAAATCAAACCTAGGTCCTTTGGCTTTGCAGGCAAGTGCCTTAACTGTTAAGCCATCTCTCCAGCCCTGCTACACCATTTTACAGATGAGGAAAATGAAGGTCAGAGACCTTCATTTGGTCCCAAGGTCACACCGCTTCTAAGTGGTAGAGCTGGGAAGTGAACCCAAGTCTGACACTACTGGGTTATTCCTAAAGGGACAGCCAGGTCTCCAGCAGGGCATCCTCTCCTCATACATGAGGTCACTGGACCAGAGGGGTCCTGGAGCCCAGCTTCAACCTCCTTTCCTCAGGAAGAACATGACATGGGGGCCCTGCTTCCTCCTTAAGGACCTGCTCTCTGGCCCCGTGCTGCCCCGCCAAGAAGTGTTTAAAGTTTTACGTTTAGCTTGATTGCCCAGTGATAGTGAAAGGCCCTGCTACCCAGGAAGGGATCTGTTTCCCCAGCTTTAAGTTCATTAACCCCCTACCTACTTCTATTTTCCCAAAGGCCCAGGGCACCTGGCATCCCAGCCAGCCATACCGCCCACCCCCCAAGCTTCACTTAATTGAATGACTCCCTTTCCAGCAGCTTGTAGAAAGAATATGGTCCATCTGTTTAGACAGCCTCCCTCAAGGGTCTGCTCAGTGCAGGCAGTGTCCCCACCCCCACTGTGCCCCAGCCTGGGCTCAGTCACTGAAAGGAACAGCAGCAGAAATAGTTCATAGCAAGCACAGAATCATTGTGCACTCCTGGCAGCATGCCTGAGTGTTTTGACTGCTTGAAGCATCGTTAGCATGAACACATGGGGAAACTGAGGATCAGTGAGGTCAAAGGGTCTGTCTAGGGTTATAAGCCCAGTGAATGGCAGAACAGACTTAGACATTGTTTTCCGAGATAGGGTCCCACTCTAGCCCAGGCTGACCTGGAATTCACTGTAGTCTCCGACTGGCCTCAAATTCACAGCAATCCTCCTACCTTCGCCTCCCGAGTGCTGGGATTAAAGGTGTGTGCCCAGCCTGGTCCAACTATTTTTTAAAATTTATTTTATTTTATTTATTAGAGAGAGACAGGGAGAAAGAGGCAGATAGAGAGAGAATGGGCACGCCAGGGCCTCTCGCCACTGCAAACAAATTCCAGACGCATGGGCCACTTTGTGCATCTGGCTTACGTGAGTACTGGAGAATTGAACCTAGGTCCTTAGGCTTTGCAGACAAGTACCTTAACTGCTAAGCCATCTCTCCCATCCTTGGTCCAACTTTTTTTTTTTTTTTGCAAGGTAGGGTCTCACTTTGGTCCAGGCTGACCTGGAATTAACTATGTAGTCTCAGGGTGGCCTCGAACTCTCGGCGATCCTCCTACCTCTGCCTCCCGAGTGCTGGGATTAAAGGCGTGCGCCACCACACTCGGCTTGGTCCAACTTTTTTGACATTTTATTTTATTTTATTTATTTATTTGAGAGAGATACAGAAATAGGCAGGTAGAGAGAGAGAAAGAGAGAGAGAGAATGGTGCACCAGGGCCTCCAGCCACTGCAAACAAACTCCAGATGCATGCACCCCCTTGTGCATCTGGCTTACGTGGGTCTTGGAGAAGCAAGCCTCGAACCGGGATCCTTAGGCTTCCTAGGCAAGCATTTAACCGTTTTAATTTATTATTATTTTTTTATTTTTTTATTTTTTGGTTTTGCCATCTCTCCAGCCCAGGACCAACTTTTTTCTGAGACAAGGATTTTCCCACGCCCGGCAAGGGAAGGACCAACTTTTTTGAGACAAGGTTTCTCATTGGCCTGGAGCTGACCAAGTAGGTTAGAGTGGCTGGCTGGTGAGCCCAGGGGGAACAGCCTGTCTCTGCCTTCCCAGCACAGGATTACAAACACAACCACCATGCTTGCTTGTTTTTTGTATTTTTTAAAATTTTTAAGGGAGTTCTGGATATCAGACTCTGGTCCTCATGCTGGCAAGGCAAACACTTTACTGACTGAATTATCTCCCCAACCCCTCCATGCACAACTTTTTAGAGATGGGGCTCATTCTATAGCTAAGGCTGGTGTGGAACTCACTATGTAGTCCAGATCAACCTCAAATTTGTGACAGTCCTCCAGCATTAGCATCCTGAGTACTAGGGTTGCAGGCATGCATCACCATACCCATTTCACCAGCTCTTTGAATAAAATTTTAAAATATTTTTATTTGGGCTGGAGAAATGGCTTAGCAGTTAAGGTGCTTGCCTCCAAAGCCGAAGGACACAGGTTCAATTCCCTAGGACACACATAAGCCATATGCACAAGGTGACACATATGTCTGGAGTTCGTCTGCAGTGGCTGGAGGCCCTGGCATGCCCATTCTCTCTCTCTCTCTCTCTCTTTCTTTCTGCCTCTCACTCAAATAAATAAATAAAAGTAACATATTTTTAAAATATTTTATTTAGCTGGGCGTGGTGGCACATGCCTTTAATCCCAGCACTCAGGAGGCACAGGTAGGTGGATAGTCATGAGTTTGAGGCCACCCTGAGACTACATAGTGAATTCCAGGTCAGCCTGGGAAAGTGTGAAACCCTACCTGGAAAAACCAAACCAAAACAAAACAAAAAGTTCTAATTTTTAAAAATTTTTTGCAAGGAGAGAGAGAATGAGAACAGGCATACTAGAGCCTCTTGAATTCCAAATACATGTACTACTTTATGCATCTGGCTTTGTGGGTACTGGGAAATTGAATTTGGCCCATCAGGCCTTGCATGCAAGCATCTTTAACTCTGAGCCATCTCTCCAGCCCTGAATACTTTTTTTCTAGGTAGGGCATTACTCTAGCCTAGGCTAACCTGGAGCTCACTCTGTATATTCCCAGACTGAACTCAAACTCACAGTGATCCTTCTACCTCTGCTGGGAGTAAAGGCATATGCCACCATACCTTGCTCTGAATAAGTTTTTTTTTTTTTTTTTTGAGAGTCAGAGAGGGAGAGGAAGACAAATAGAGATGGGCGTGCCAGCAGCCTCTCAACTGCTGTGAACGAAATCCAGATGTGTGCGCCCCCTCGTGGTCAAGTGCGACATTGTGCCCTTGCATCACTTTGCATCTGGCTAAACGTGGGACCTGGAGATCAGAACCGGCATTCTTAGGCTTAGGAAGCAGGCGCCTTAACCACTAAGCCATCTCTCCAGCCCTGAATAAGTTTTATTTTAGAGAAAGAAAGAAGGAAAGAAAGAAAGGAAGGAAGGAAGGAAGGAAGGAAGGAAGGAAGGAAGGAAGGAAAGAAGGAAGAAAGGTAGGTTTTATTTATTCATTTATGAGAGAGAGAGAGGCAGATAGAGAGAATGGGCCTGGTGTGGTGATGCACAGCTTTAATCCCAGCACTTGGGAGGCAGAGGTAGGCAGATTGCCTTGAGTTCAAGACCAGCCTGAGACTACATAGTGAATTCCAGGTGAGATCCAGAGTGAGATCCTACCTCAAAACACTAAAGAGAGAGAGAGAGAGAAAGCCCTATCTTCCATTTTCTCTCTCTCTAATTAATAAATGAAATATTAAAAATAAAATAAAAACAAAGACCAAAGAAAAGTACATCATGTGTCTTGGAGAAGCATGTGCTGAAGAAAATGAGAAGGTCAAGGGAGTGCCAGGGTCAAAGTCATGGTTAACCCGGGCATGGTGGCGCATGCCTTTAATCCCAGCACTTGGGAGGCTGAGGTAGGAGGATCGCTGTGAGTTCAAGGTCACCCTGAGATACAAAGTTAATTCCAGGTCAGCCTGGTCCAGAGTGGTGAGACCCTACCTCGAAAAACCAAAAAAAGAGAGAGAGAGAATGGGCATGCCAGGGCCTGTAGCCACTGCAAACAAACTCTAGATACATGCACCCTCTTGTGCATCTGGCTTACGTGGGTACTGGAGAATTCAACCAGGATCCTTAAGCTTTATAGGAAAGCACCTTATCTGCTAAGCCATCTCTCCAGCCCTGAATAAAATGTTTTGAAGGGAGTAAATGCTGTATCTAGGTAATTTTTTATATTTTATTTTTTTATTTATTTGAAAGAGAAGGAAAGAGGCAGAGCGAAAGAGAGAGAGAGAACAGGCACGCCAGGGCCTCCAGCCACTGCAAACAAACTCCAGATGCATGCGCCCCCTTGTGGGCAAGTGTGGCATTGGATACTTGCATCACTTTTTGCGTCTGGCTAAATGTGGGACCTGGAGAAATGGGGCGTTCTTAGTCTTTGCAGGTGGGCACCTTAACCACTAAGCCATCTCTCCAGCCCAATCTGTTTGTTTTAATACCCACTCTTGCATAAATACTCAGTGTTGGTTTTCATTGAATGTGTACATTGTTCAGTTAAATTTTAGAATTTGCTGGGCGTGGTGGCACACGCCTTTAATCACAGCACTCGGGAGGCAGAAGTTGGAGGATCGCCGTGAGTTTGAGGCCACCCTGAGACTACATAGTGGATTCCAGGTCAGCCTGAGCTACAATGAGACCCTACCTCGAAAAACCAAAAAAAATTTTAGAATTTGCCTGTATTTTGCTCCACCCAGCCTACTAGAATACATGCATAGCAGGCAAACCCAAAACTAGGGTCACATTTTTTAAAAATTTTATTTATTTATTTGAGAGAGAAGGAGAGTGAGAGAGAGAGAGAATGAATGGACATACCAGGGCCTTCAGCTGCTTCAGACAAACTCCAGATGCATGTAGCACCTTGTGTTTCTGGCTTACATAGGTCCTGGGAAATCGAACCATGGTTCTTTGGCTTTGCAATCAAGTGCCTTAACCATTAAGCCACCTCTTCATCCCTAGGATCACTTTTGCTATTATTCTGAGAGTCTTTTAAGAGCCACACCTAGCATCTTAACCTCCTACCATAAAGATATATAACATCAGCTGGGCATGGTGGAGCACGCCTTTAATCCCAGCACTCAGGAGGCAGAGGGAGGAGGATCGCCATGAGTTGGAGGCCGCCCTGAGAATACAAAGTGAATTCCAGGTCAGCCTGTCCTAGTGTGAGACCCTACCTTGAAAAACCAAAAGAATCAAAGAAGACGCAGGAAACCAATTTAATGAAATAAGGAGGTCAATCCAAGACATGACTAAAGAAATAGAAATAATAAAGAAAAACCAGTCAGAAATACTAGCAATGAAGAACACAGTCAGTGAAATAAAAAACTCTGTAGAAAATCTATCCAGTAGAATGGATGAAGGAGAGAACAGAATATCTAAACTAGAAGACCAGGTGGCAGATCTAATACAGTCCAACAAAGAGAAAGACAAACTAATAGGAAGGTATGAATGGGAATTTCAAGATATTCAGGATACTATGAAAAGATCAAACATAAGAATTCAGGGTACAGTGTGGCTGGACATGGTGGTGCACACCTTTAATACCAGCACTTGAGTGGCAGAGGTAGGAGGATTGCTGTGAGTTTGAGGCCACCCTGAGACTACATAGTGAATTCCAGGTCTGCCTAGACCAGAGTGAGACCCTACCTTGAAAAAAAAAGTGGTGTCTGTTAGAAATGAAGGCTAGACTTTAGCTCATGGTGTGCCATTCCAAGCTTGGGATACATTACACCAAGGAAAGGGAGTTCTGGCAGAGCTGGAAAAGGTTTTTTTTTTTTTTTTTTTTTTTAATATTTTATTCTTTCTTTATTTATTTGAGAGAGAGAGATACAGAAATAGGCAGGTAGAGAGAGAGAGAGAGAATGGGCATGCCAGGGCCTCCAGCCACTGCAAATGAACTCCAGATGCGTGTGCCTCCTTGTGCATCTGGCTAACGTGGGTCCTGGAATATTGAGCTGTGAACCAGGGTCCTTAGGCTTCACAGGCAAGTGTTTAAACACTAAGCCATCTCTCCAGCCCTGGAAAAGTTTTTAAAAACTGTCATGTAAAAAACTGAGAGAAAATTCCTTTCCAATGGGTTGAAGGTCACTTTGAAATTATGTATTAATATCTCTCCATAGTAGTTGTCATATGTGGCAAGAGTACCAGTTCACCAGTTTGGGTTATGGAAAGGTTTAGATCTCAATTCTATGGCATATGGTAGGAACTCATAGACAGATGTCACTGTTGTTACCACACATGGTAGCCATAGCACAGTCTAGGTAACAGTGCAGTAGGTATTGTGTGAAAAGCATGTGCAGAGAAAGCAAGCAGAACTGGGGCTGGAAAGATGGCTTGGCGGTTAAGGCACCTGCCTGCCAAGCCTAAGAACACTGGTTCCAATCTCCAGGTCCCACGTTTAGCCAGATGCAAAAAGTGTGGCAAGGGCACAATGCCGCACTTGCCCACAAGGGGGCACACATGTCTGGAGTTTGTTCACAGCAGCTAAGAGGATGCTGGCATGCCCATGCTCTCTCTCTCTCTAGCTCTCTCTCTATCTCTCTCAAAAAAAAGAAAGAAAGAAAGAAAGAAAGAAAGAAAGAAAGAAAGAAAGGGAAAGAAAGGAATAAAGCAAGCAAGCAGAACTGGTTTGTCTATTTCCCCAAGTGGATACGTTGCCCTGGGAAAGATTTCATTGTCTGTAGGATTCAGCTTCATTATCTAGAACTACTTACAGACTTTGCTTTACAAATGAAATGACAATGTGTTCCAGACACATAACAAGTGTTCACTTAATTCATAAATGGGACATTGAATGGTCAATCAAGTCTTCCCTTACATCAGTGGTTTTCAAAACTCAATATAAGGTAATCCAGGGTGGAGTTATCATTGTCTCCCAGTCTCCATGGGCAGACCCTGGAGCTATATAATGCTCCCTGAAAATGATTTATGGCACAAATATGCACACTCCAGAATAAGCTCTCACCTGGGATGGTGTGATTCTCCCCTCCCAGTAGAGACTTTTTTTTTTTTTTTGAAGTAGAGTCTCACTCTAGCTCAGGCTGACCTGAATTTACTCTGTAGTCTCAGGGTGGCCTCGAACTCACAGAGATCCTCCTACCTCTGCCTCCCAAGTGCTGGGATTAAAGGCATGTGCCACCACGCCCGGCAGGAGAGACTTTTTTGATGTAGTCTTTGGAAGTCACAAGATTTTCAGATTCCATCTCACTTAGGCTACTTTTCTAAAGAGCAGCTTTTCAGATTTCATCTCCAGAAGTTCCATTTTTATTAGTTTGGTATAAAGCCTAGAAATCTACCTACATATATGCTAAATCCTAAGGTGTTTATACTGCAGAAATACTGCCTTAATAGTTTCAGAGAATAAAAGGAAGAAAAAAGTTTTCCATCACTAACATACCACAAAAACCATACAGCATTTAAGAGATCCAAATAGTGAAAGATTCTGTTTCATGACAATTTATGCAGTTCTTACCTAAAGATGCTAGAGGGCTGGAGAGATGGCTTAGTGGCTAAGGCACCTGTCTGCTAAGCCTAAGAACGCTGGTTCCAATGTCCAGCGGTTCCAATCTCCAGGTCCCACGTTTAGCCAGATGCAAAGTGAGGCAAGGGCGCAATGCTGCACTTGCCCACAAGGGGGCGCATGCATCTGGATTTCATTCACAGCAGCTGAGAGACTGCTGGCATGCTCATCTCTGTCTCCCTCTCTGTCTATCTCTCTCTGTCTCTCTCTCCAAAAAATAAATAAAAAATAAAAATAAAATATTTAAAGAAGCTAGAATTGTCTTAAAGTAACACCTTATATTTTAACCCTTGATGTAGATTAACATACATCACCTCAATCTGCCTCAGCAATCTGTCCCTCCTCTGGTCTGTGGCACAGCTCTCCCGCTCAGAGTGGTTATCAGACATCACTGTTTCAATCTTGTGTTACTGTACATGTCATTTATGTCTCATTCTCTAGACTAGACTTTAAGACCAAAGGTAGGGACCAATGTCTTTCATTGTTCTGTCTTCCCACCACACTTACCTTGGAAAGCCTTTGTAGAATTATGTGTTTCAAAACTGTATTTTAATGAATGCAGATATACATAGTGAACTGTTGGCTAAAACTCATTGGCAAATTCTTTGTCTTGGAAGTGGCTCAGCATTACAGTCGTGACAGGGTGAGGCTTAGGTTCTTGGGCAGGTGAGTGAGTGCTGGGGCATCTCAGGCTGTTTCCTTCTGAAGAATGGGAAGATCATTGATATTGCAGAGCTTCTGGGGAGACTGAGAATGTTTTGTGGTCCCTAGTAAAATGCCCAATCCTGTGGTTATCTTTAAGTGGTAGACACTGGCTTTTGCTGATATACCTAAAATTACCTGGTAGTACAAAGAGAGGCCTTTGATATTCATCTTCAGATGTTAAGTCATTAACAACTGATTCTCTCTAAACAAAGCTGATATTTTTTCTTTTAAGGTCCTGCAAATTAAAGTTTTAAGAAACAGATTGTTCAGAAATGTGTACCAATTCCCTATAGAAGAGAAAGGACACAAATAAGCCATTTCATCAGGGGTGTTTATGTCACAGGTCTACTCTGTTCATGTTCTCCCATTACTGGGGAACACCCCACTTCCAGAACAAAGACTATGAATCCTATCTGCAACAATACAAACAAAGCACCAGCATTTCACACCATGGATAGGAGAGTCTCTAGTCCCAGGTGTGAAGCAGACATTAGTGTCTTAGGGATGTTGTAAAAGAGCAATGGCTATAGGATGGGCAAGATGTATTTGTCTAATCCTTTGAAATATTGCCAGTTAAATATCAGAAATAATGCATGCAGTTTGTGCATAAATATAGGAATTACAGCTTTATTCCTAAAGCCAAAAAGTTGAGACAATTCATTGTCTAAGAATAAAGTTGATAATGATGAAATAAACCATATTTATTTGATTGAATGTTAATTAAGCAAGTATTTAAAATATCTACTCAGATATATGGAATAATGTAGAGAAATGTAACATGTAAATGGATTCAGTGTACACTTTAAAGAAAAAAGGGGGACAAAATTCATTTTATGCTTAGAGCTTTTTCTAATTGTGGAGAGATACAGCATCTTTTACACTGTGTCTGCCTCTTCCAATAGCCAATAAATACCTTCCGCTTAAAAAAAAATTCAGGGTATGGGCTGGAGAGAAGGCTTAGCAGTAAGGTACTTGCTTATGAAGCCTAAGGACCCAGGTTGGATTCTCCAGGTCCCATGTAAGCAAAATGCACAAGGTGGCACATGTGTCTGGAATTCATTTGCAGTGGCTAAAGGCCCTGGCACACCCATCCTCTCTCTCTCTCTCTCTCTCTCTCTCTCTCTCCCTCCCTCTCTCTGTCTCTAATAAATAAATAAAAATTAAAATTAAAAAAAGATTCAGGTTTTAGTAGAAGAAGAATTTCATTCCAAAGGCATAGTAGGCATTTTCAACAAAATCATAGAAGAAAACTTTCCCCAAATTGGGAAAGAGATGCCAGTGCAGATACAGGAAGCCTTTAGAACACCAAACAGACAAAACCTGGAAAGAACCTCTCCCCACCATATTACAATTAAACTACCAAACATACAAACCAAAGAAAATATATTGAAAGCAGCTAGAGAGAAAAAGCAAGTCACCTACAAAGGCAAGCCCATCAGGATCACAGCAGATTACTCAACACAAACTTTAAAAGCAAGAAGGGCTTGGAGTGATGTATTCCAAGTTCTGAAAGATAACAATTGTCAACCAAGGTTACTTTATCCTGCAAAGCTGTCCATTCAAATAGATGGAGAAATAAGGACATTCCACAATAAAAGCAGGCTAAAGGAATATTTGAAGACAAAACCAGCTCTACAGAAAATACTTGAAAGGATCCTCCATGCTGAAGAGAAAGAAAAGCGCACATACAAGGAATCTGGAAAAAAACAAACCATAACCCAGGCCCAGAAAGCCAAACATCACATGTTCTCTCTCATATGTGGAGCCTAGCTATTAATGATTGGACTTCTATGTGTGTAGGAATAAAACTCAGTACCAGAGGCCAGTAAGCTAGAAAGGGGATATAAAGGGAATAGACAGGGAGGGAGTACTTAATAGGATGGTATTATATATATGTAAGTAGAAGAACATATTAATGGGGGTGAAAAGGCCTAAGTGAGGTCAGGGGAAGAGATTTAGTAAAGGAAGGGTGGAGAGAGGGCTAATCAAAATCTAAGAGGATATATGAGTAAGTCATATGGAAACCTGCTTTTTGGATAATGGAACATTCAGGAGCCATGGATTGTTATTAGAAAATTTTTAGTGCCAGGGATGGGATACCTTCCAGTGAGTTGTTGGCCAGGGAGGTCACAGATACCCCCAAAATATTACAGGACATTGCTAAGGTTCTTTATTTCCCACCAGGAATAGATGGTAAAACCCTATTGCTGAAGACTCCACATATTTGGGCCGCAGGTCACTGAGAAATCCTGCTGGAGCTGAGCTGAAAGCCTCATCCATGTAGACCAGCTGACAGAAAGCTGGAAAAAGCTATGCTGCATGCAGTTTAATGGAAGAGAGAGAAATCACCAGTAGTGATGCTCAACAGTGGACACTGCAAGCCTTAAATTTTGCCAGTCAGGCCAAATGAGCCAACAGGTGCAATGTGGCATGTCTGTTATGGAGGAAACCAACTACTCTCTAATTGGACTGGAGGCCCGCTCCATGGGAGGGAACACATACCTAATACTAAAAACCTACAGCAGGGGTAGTCATGAGCCCTAGGGGTGTAATGTCTGGCTAAATGTATATACTACATTCACCAAACTGCTTGGTAAGCACTTCATACCCTTATATTAATGCTACTCTCACTTTTGATTAGAGAAGCTTCTCTTTTTAGATGGCAGTGACCTTGGGATGACTCAAAAGGCACCATGATGCTGAGAAGTGACAGAGGAGTGCTCAGTACTGAATTATCTCTATCACATCTTCCCAGGCTCAGTGTCCATTGTGGAAGAGGTGGTAGACAGAATGTAAGAGCCAAAGGAAGAGAAGGACTCCTTACAACGTGCTCCTCCAGACACAAAGTGGCCTGGATATCCATGACCTCACAGTGCCTGACACTACCTACACAAGACCATCATAATAAGAAGAAAAAATGATGACATCAAAATTAAAAGAGAGACTGATTGAGAGGGGGAGAGGATATGATGGAGAGTGGAGTTTCAAAGGTGAAAATGGGGGGAAGGAGGGAATTACTATGGAATATTGTCTACAATTATGGAAGTTGTCAATAAAAAATTTTTTTAAAAAGTATTCAAATACTAGTTAACACAAGAGAGCAAAGGTAAAACCAGAAGAAAAGAAAACAAGAAAAAGAGCCGGGCGTGGTGGTGCACACCTTTAACCCTAGCACTCAGGAGGTAGAGGTAGAGGTAGGAGGATCACCATGAGTTCAAGGCCACCCTGAGACTACTACATAGTGAATTCTAGAGTGAGACCCTACATCAAAAACCAAAAAAAAAAAAAAAAAAAAAAAAGAAAGAAAGAGAAAAAGAAAAATGGCAAGAATACACTTTCAATAATAATCAACATCCTCAATGCCCCAAAAGACACAGGTTTGCAGACTGGGTTAAAAAGAAGTATCCTTGAGTGAGCCGGGCATGGTGGTGCACGCCTTTAATCCCAGCACTTGGGA
Source organism: Orientallactaga sibirica (assembly GCA_036365145.1). Lineage (NCBI taxonomy): Eukaryota > Metazoa > Chordata > Mammalia > Rodentia > Dipodidae > Orientallactaga > Orientallactaga sibirica. Next base: position 24,974,956 of record JAEOAD010000026.1, on the reverse strand, counting down.
AGCAGAGGTAGGAGGATTACTGTGAGTTCGAGGCCACCCTGAGACTACATAGTGAATTCCAGGTCAGCCTGGGCCAGAGTGAGACCCTACCTCAAAAAAAAAAAAAAAAAAAGCAGGATCCTTCAATTTGTTTCCTCTAAGAAGCTCACCTTTCTACAAAGGATGGACACTATCTTAGGGTAAAAGGTTGGAAAATGGTGTTACAAGCAAATGGGCAGGGGTCGCAATCCTAATATCTGACAGGGTAGACTTCAGACCAACATTAGTTAGGAAAGATAAGGAAGGTCACTTTATATTGATTAAAGGAACACTCCAACAGGAGGACATTACAATCCTAAACATATATGCACCTAACATGGGGGCTCCCAATTTCATCAAACATACGCTATTAGAACTAAGGTCACAGATAACACCAAACACAGTTGTAGTGGGTGACTTCAACAATCCACTCTCACCAACTGACAGGTCATCCCGGCAAAAAATAAACAGAGATGCATGTGGATTAAATGAGGTCAGAGAACAAATGGACCTAACATATATGTACAGGACATTTTATCCAAATGCTAAAAATAAACATTCTTTTCAGCAGCACATGGAACATTCTCTAAAATAGACCATATATTTGGACACAAAGCAAATCTTAACAAATACAGGAAAATTGAAATAATTCCTTGCACTCTATCTGATCATAATGGAATCAAACTACAAATCAATACCATGAAAAGCTATAGAGCATACACAAAATCATGGAAACTAAATAATACACTACTAAATGATGAATGGGTCAATGAAGAAATCAAGAAAGAAATCAAAAAATTCATAGAGTCAAATGATAATGAGAACACAATATATGAAAAGCTTTGGCACACAATGAAACCAGTCCTAAGAGGGAATTTATTGCTTTAAGTGCCTATATTTACTCCACTAAATTTGAAAATATGAAACATTCTTTTCAGCAGCACATGGAACATACTCTAAAATAAACCATATATTAGGACACAAAAACAAATCTTAACAAATACAGGTGAACTGAAATAATTCCTTGTACACCTATCTGATCACAATGGGATCAAACTACAAATCAATAGCAAGAAAAGCTATAAAGCATACACAAAATCATGGAAACTAAACTATACATAATTAATGATGAATGGGCTAATGAAGAAATCAAGAAAGAAATCAAAAAATATTCATAGAGTCAAATGATAATGAGAACACAATATATGAAAAGCTTTGGCACACAATGAAACCAGTCCTAAGAGGGAATTTATTGCTTTAAGTGCCTATATTAAGAAATTAGAGCCAGGTGTGGTGGTGCACGCTTTTAATCCCAGCACTTGGGAGGCAGAGGTAGGAGGATCACTGTGAGTTCAAGGCCACCCTGAGACTACATAGTGAATTCCAGGTCAGCCTGAACTAGAGGGAAACCCTACCTTGAAAAACCAAAAAAAGAAGAAAAAAAGAAATAAAGAAAGAAATTAGAAAGGCCACAAGTAAACAACTTAATGCTTCACCTTAAGGCCTTGGAAAAAGAAGAACAAGGCAAACCAAAAACCAGTAGATGGGAAGAAATAATAAAGATTAGGGCACAAATTAATGAAATAGAAACCAAAAAAAAAAAAAATCCCCAAAAAATCAATGAAACAAAGAGTTGGTTCTTTGAAAGGATACACGAGATTGATAAACCCTTAGCAAATCTGACCAAAAGAAAGAGAGAAGAGACACAAATTAATAAAATTAGAGATGAAACAGGCACCATCACAACAGATGCCAGAGAAATTCAAAATATCATAAGGACATACTATAAGAACATATATGCCACTAAGATTGAAAACCTGAAAGAAATGGATGATTTCATTGATTTATATGACCTACCTAACTTAAATCAAGATGAGATTAACCACTTAAATAGACCAATAACAAGTATGGAGATCCAAGCAGTTATCAAAAAGCTCCCAACTAAAAAAAGTCCAGGCCCAGATGGATTCACTGTGAATTTTACCAAACATTCATGGAAGAACTAACACCAATACTTCTGAAACTTTTCCATAAAATAGTAAAGGAAGGAATTCTACCAAAATCCTTCTACGAAGACAGCATCACCCTGATACCAAAACCAGACAAATACAGAACAAAAAAGGAAAATTACAGACCAATCTCCCTCATGAACATAGATGCAGTAATTCTTAACAAAATATTGGCAAAAAGAATACAAGAATATATGAGAGGGCTGGAGAGATGGCTTAGCGCTTAAGGCACATGCCTGCGAAGCCTAAGGACCCCAGTTCAATTCTCCAGGTCCCACGTAAGCCAGATGCACATCGTAGCCATGCATCTGGAGTTCGTTTGTGGCTAGAGGCCCTGGCACACCCATTCTCACTCTCTCTCTCCTTCTCTCTGTCTCTAATAAATAAATAAAAATAAATCTTAAAAAAAAAAAGAATATATGAGAAAGATCATTCACCCCGACCAAGTAGGCTTCATCCCAGAGATGCAGGGATGGTTCAACATATGCAAACTGATAAATGTAATATATGATATAAATGGACTGAAGAACAAAAATCACATGACCATCTCAATAGATGCAGAAAAGGCATTTGACAAAATCCAACATTCTTTCATGATAAAAGTCCCACAGAAACTGGGAATAGAAGGAACATATCTCAACATAATAAAGGCTACTTATGACAACTCTACAGCCAACATAATACTAAATGGGGAAAAACTTGAAGCTTTTCCACTAAATTCAGGAACAAGACAAGGGTGTCCACTGTCTCCACCTTTATTTAATATAGTACTGGAACTCTTAGCTATAGCAATAAGGTAAGAGACACTCATAAAAGGGATACAAATTGGAAAGGAAGAGATCAAATTATCCTTATTTGCAGATGATATGATTCTATACATAAAGGACCCTAATGACCAGCAGACTGTTAGAATTGATAAGCACTTTTAGCAACATAGCAGGAAACAAAATAAACACACAGAAATCAATAGCTTTTGTATATACTAACAACAAACATGCAGAGAATGAAATCAGGGAATCATTCCCACTCACAATTGCCTCAAAAAAATAAATAAATAGGGCTGGAGAGATGGCTTAGCGGTTAAGCGCTTGCCTGTGAAGCCTAAGGACCCCGGTTCAAGGCACGATTTTCCAGGACCCACGTAAGCCAGATGCACAAGGTGGTGCACACATCTGGAGTTCGTTTGCAGTGGCTGGAGGCCCTGGCATGCCTGTTCTCTCTCTCTCTACCTGCCTATTTCTGTATCTCTCTCTCTCAAATAAATAAATAATAATAAATATTTTAAAAACAAATAAATAAATAAATAAATTACCTTGGAATAAACCTAACCAAGGAAGTGAAGGATCTCTACAATGAAAACTTTAAAACACTCAAGTGAGAAATTACAGAAGACACTAGGAAATGTAAAGACATCCCATGTTCTTGGATTAGAAGAATTAATATTGTGAAAATGTTAATCTTACCAAAAGCAATCTACACATTTAATGCAATCCCAATCAAAATTACATTGGCATTCTTCACAGAAATAGAAAAAAAATCTTAGCCGGGCATGGTGGCGCATGCCTTTAATCCCAGCACTCGGGAGGCAGAGGTAGGAGGATCGATATGAGTTCGAGGCCACCCTGAGACTACATAGTTAATTCCAGGTCAGCCTGGACAAGAGTGAGACCCTACCTCAAAAAACAAAACAAAACAAAACAAAACAGAACGAACGAATGAAAGAAAGAAAAGAAAAAGCAATCCTAAAATTCATTTGGAAGCACATAAAACCTTGAATAGCCAAAAAATTTTGAGGAACAAAAATAAGGGTGGGGAGCCAGGTGTGGTGGTACACTTCTTTAATCCCAGCACTTGGGAGGCAGAGGAAGGAGGATCGCCGTGAGTTTGAGGCCACCCTGAGACTACACAGTGAATTCCAGGTCAGCCTGAGCTAGAGTGAGACCCTACCTCGAAAACCAAAAAAAACAAACAAACAAACAAAAAACCTGGGGGCTGGAGGAATGGCTTAGTGGTTAAATGCTTGCCTGTAAAGCCTAAGGACCCTGGTTTGAGGCTTGATTTCCCAGTACCCATATAAGCCAGACACATAAGGTGGTGCATGCATCTGTAGTTCATTTGCAGAGGCTGGAGGCCCTGGTGCACCCATTTTCTCTCTCTCTCTTTCTCTCTCTGCCACTCTCAAATAAATAAACAAAAAAAAAATTAAAAAAAGGCTGGGGGCTGGAGAGATGGCTTGGCAGTTAAGGCGTTTGCTTGCAAAGCCAAAAGACCCTGGTTCAATTCTCCAGGACCTATGTAAGCCATATGCACAAGGGGGCGCATGCATCTGGAGTTCGTTTGCAATGGCTGGCATGCCCATTCTCTCTCTCTGTACCCCTCTCTCTCTCTCAAATAAATAAATAAAATATATTAGAAAAAAAAGGGGCCTGGAGAGATGGCTTAGCAGTTAAGGCGTTTGCCTGCAAAGCCAAAGGACCCAGGTTCAGTTCTCCCGGACCCACATAAGCCAGATGCACAAGGGGGCACAGGCATCTGGAGTTTGTTTGCAGTGGCTAGAGACCGTGTGTGCCCATTCTCTCCCCCTCCCTACCTCTCTCTCTCCCTCTCTAAAATAAATAAATAAAATAAAATATTTAAAATATATATATATTAGAAAAATATATATATTAGAAAAAAATAAGGCTGGCATGCCAGGCATGGTGGTGCATGTCTTTAATCCCAGCACTTGGGAGGCAGAGGTAGGAGGATTGCCGTGAGTTCAAGGCCACCCTGAGACTACATAGTGAATTAATTCCATGTCAGCCTGAGCTGGAGTGAGACCACACCTCAAAAAAAAAAAAAAAGAAAGAAAGAAAGAAAGAAAGAAAGAAAGAAAGAAAGAAAGAAAGAAAGAGAAAAGAAAAGGAAAGGAAGAAAAAAGATTGGCGGTAACACCATACCTGACTTTAAGCTATATTACAAAGCCATAGTAACAAAAATAGCATGGTACTGGCACAAAGACAGACATATAGATCAATGGAACACAACGGAGGACCCAGATGTTAATCCAGGCAGCCTCAGCCATCTGATTTTTTGACAAAAATATTCATTGGAGAAAAGATAGCTTCTTCAACAAGTGGTGCTGGGAAAACTGGGTATGTATCAGTATAAGGATGAAAATAGATCCTTGTCTCTCTCCATTCATAAGAATCAAGTCCAAATGGATCAGGTACCTTAATATCAAACCTGAAACTCTGAAATTTCTAGAGGAAAAAGCAGGGGAAAACCTTTAACAGATTGCCATAAGGAATGACTTTCTGACTATAATCCCAGTTGCTCAGGAAATAGAACCACTAATCAACCACTGGGATCTCATGAAATTACAAAGCTTTTGTACAGCAAAGGACACTGTGAATAGAGCAAAGAGACAACCTACAGAATGGGAGAAATTCTTTGCCAGCCATACATCTAACAGTGTATTAATATCCAGAATATACAAAGAACTCAAAAAATTGAACAATAGCTGGGTGTGGTGGCACACACTTTTAATCCCAGCACTTGGGTGGGAGACAGAGGTAGGATGATCGCCATGAGTTCAAGGCCACTCTGAAACTACTGAGGTCAGCCTGGGCTAGAGTGAGAATCTACTTTGAAAAACCGAACACACACACACACACACACACACACACACACACACAGCACTAAACAATAAGAAATCAAACAACCCACTGGGAGTGGTGGCACACGCCTTTAATCCCAGCACTTGGGAAGCAGAAGTAGGAGGATCGCTGTGAGTTCGAGGCCACCCTGAGAATACAGAGTGAATTCCAGGTCAGCTGAGATCCCACCTCGAAAAACCAAAAAAAAAAAAAGAAAGAAAGAAAAGAAAAGAAAAGAAAAAGAAAAGAAATCAAACAACCCAATTAAAAAATGGGCAAAGGTGCCGGGCGTGGTGGCGCACGCCTTTAATCCCAGCACTAGGGAGGCAGAGGTAGGAAGATCGCCGAGAGTTCGAGGCCACCCTGAGGCTACATAGTTAATTCCAGGTCAACCTGGACCAGAGCGAGACCCTACCTCGCAAAACCAAAAAAAAAAAAAAAAAAAAAAAAAATGGGCGAAGGGGATGGAGGGATGGTTTACCAGTTAAGGCCTTTGCCTGCAAAGCCAAAGGACCCAGGTTTGATTCCTCAGGACTCATGTAAGCCAGATGCACAAGGTGGTGCATGCGTTTGGAATTCATTTGCAGTGGCTGGAGGCCCTGGTGCACCCATTCTGTCTGTCTGTCTGTCTGACTCTCTCAAATAATTATTAAATAAATAAATAAATAAATAAATAAAACTTTTTTAAAAAATGGGCTAAGGAACTACATGAGAGTTCTCAAAAGAAGAAGAACAGGGCTGGAGGGATTGCTTAGTAGTTGGGAAGTTTGCCTGCAAAGTCAAAGGACCCAAGTTCGATTTCCCAGGACCCACATTAGCCAGATGCACAAGGGAGTGCACATGTCTGGAGTTTGTTTGCAGTGGCTGGAGGTCTTAGTGTACCCATTCTCTCTCTCTTTCTCTCTCTCTCTCTGCCTCTTTCTCTGTCTGTCTGTTGCTCTCAAATAAATAAAAATAAACAAAAATTTAAAAAAATAAGTACAAAGCCAGGCGTGGTGGCACACACCTTAAATCCCAGCACTCGGGAGGCAGAGGTAGGAGGATTGAGAGCAGTTCGAGGCCACCCTGAGACTACATAGTGAATTCCAGGTCAGCCTGGGCTAGAGCGAGACCCTACCTAGAAAAAGAAAAAGAAAAAAAAAAAAAAGTACAGAAGGCATATAAACATCTAAAAAATGTTCTATATCCTTAACCATCAGAGAAATGCAAATTAAAACTATTTTGAGATTCCATCTCACTCCTGTCAGAATAGCTGTCATCAAGAAAATTACTGTCAATAAATGTTGGTGAGGATGTGGAAAGAGGACCCTTCTTCACTGATGGTGGGAATGTAGTCTGAGTATAGCCATTGTGGAAATCAGTGTGGAGTTCTTTAGACAGCTAAAAATAGATTTACCACATGACCCAGCTATAGCACTCCTAGGCATAAATCCTAAGGACTTGTCTCACTACCTTAGAGATATTTGCACAACCATGTTTATTGCTGCTCTATTCATAGTAGCTAGGAAATGGAACCAGTCTAGATTTCCCTCAATAGATGAATGGATAATAAAGATGTGGTACATTTACACAATGGAGTTCTATTCGCCAAACGTCACGTTCTCTCTCATCTGTGGATCCTAGCTACAAATATTTAGACTTGTGTGTGAGCTGGAACCAAAAATAGGTAGCAGAGGCTAGTAAGCTAGAAAAGGGCTATAAGGGAGGGAGGAAAGGGGAGGACTTAAGGAATGGTGTTGTATATGTAAGTAGACGAACAGATGACAGGGAGTGGAATGGCCTAAGTGAGGTCAGGAGAAGAGATTGAGTAAAGGAAGGGTGGGGAGGGCCAGTCAAAATTTAAAGATATTGTGAATAAGACATATGAAAGCCTACTTTTTTTGATAATGGTACACCTAGAAGCCATAGATTGTTACTAGAAAATTTTCAGTGCCAGGGATGGGATACCTTTCAGTAAGTTATTGGCTAGGGAGGTCCCTGTTGCCCCTAAAAACATTACAGACTATTGCCAAGGCTCTTGGTTTCCCACAGAAACAGATAGTAAGACCCTATATAAGACTCCATATGCCTGGGAGCCAAGGTCACTGAGAAAATCAAGCTGGGGCTGAGCTGAAAACCTCCTCCCTGTAGACCAGCTGACAGAAAACTGGAAAAAGCTATGCTGCATACAGCCTTATGGGAGACGGAAGTCATCAGCTGTGAAAACAGTGGACACTGAAACCTCAAGTTTGGCCACCAGGCCAAATGACCAAATGGATGCAATAGCAGCATGTCTGTTCTGGTGAAACCAACTGCTCTTAATTGGACTGGCTCTATGGGGAGTTACTATGTAGTCTCAGGGTGGCCTTGAACTCACAGTGATCCTCCTACCTCTGCCTCCCTAGTGCTGGCGTTAAAGGCGTGTACTACCATGCAGGGTTTACTCTCACTTTTTTAAAATTATTAATTTTTATTGACACCTTACTATATTTACATACACAAAAACACATATTTCCCTCCCTCCCCTCCCCATTCCACTTTTAGAACACCAATCTCCATCATATCCTCCCTCTCTCCATTAGTCTCTGTCTTAATTTGATGTCATCATCTTTTTCTTCTATTTTGAGGGTCTTGGATGAAGGTATTGCTAGGCACTGCAAGGTCATGGATATCAAGGCCAATTTCTGTCTGGGCAGTTGCATTGTAAGAAGTCATACCCTTCCTTTGGCTCTTCCATTCTATCTGCCCCCTTCCTGCAATGGTCCCTGAGCCTTGAGGGTGTGACAGAGGTGTTTCAGTGCTGGGCACTCCTCCATCCCTTTTTCTCAGCACTATGTTGCCTTTGGTGATCCCAGTGGTCATTGCCATCTGAAAAGAGAAGCTTCTCTAACCAGAAGTGAGAGTAGCGTTAATATGTGAACATGAACATTAAGTGTAGTGCCCACAGGGCAGCTTGGTGGGAATAATATATACATTTAGTCAGACAAGAGCAGACTTTATACCCCAAAGGCTCATGACCTCACCTGCCATAGACTTTAAAAATTTTTTTAAATTATTTTATTTATTTTTGGAGAGACACAGACAGAGACAGACAGAGAGAGAAGAGGAAGACAGATAGAGATGGGCACGCCCAGCATGTGTGCGCCCCTCAGGTCAAGTGTGGCATTGCGCCCTTGTGTCACTTTGCATCTGGCTAAACGTGGACCTGGAGAGATTGGAACCAGGTTCTTAGGCTTAGGGCTTAGGGAGAATAGGGTCTTACTATCTGTTTCTCAAGGAAACTAAGGGCTTTGGCAAAAGCCTTTAATGTTTTGGAGGCTACCGGGACCTCCATGGCCAACAACTCACTGGAAGGTATCCCATCCCAGGTACTGAAAATTTTCTAGTAACAGTCTACAGCTTCTAGATGTGCCATTATTCAAAAAAGTAGGTTTTCATAAGTCTTATTCACAATATCTTGAATTTAGATTGACCCCTCCCTCTGCCCTTCTTTTTACACATTCTCCTTCCATGGCCTCGCTTAGGCCATTCCCCACCCTGTAATCTGTTCTTCTACTTACATATGTGCAATACCATACACTTAAGTCCTTCCTTTTCCTCCTCACTTTTGGTTCTTAGCTTCTCTTTCAGATGCCCATGGCTACTGAGATGACCCAAAAGGCACCACAGTGCTGAGAAAAAGTGAAAGAGGAGTACTCATCATTGAAACATCTCCATAAGAGGTGGCTTAAAGAATGTAAGAGCCAAAGGAAAGAGTAGGATTTTTACAATACACTCTTTTTAAACACAAATGGCCTAGATATCCATGACATACCTACATGGTGACCCTCATAACAGAAGGAAAAGATGATGACATCAAAATAAAAGAGAGACTGATTGAGAGGTGTTGGGCTTATGATGGAGAGTGGAGCTGTGAAGGGGAAAGTAGGGGAGAGAGAATTATCATGGCTTATTGTCTGTCAGTGGCATGTGAGTTTCCAGCTTTATGTTTGCTGAGATGAAATTTCCATTTAAAGGCACAGTTATGGAGGATGCATTTTTAAGTTTACAGATCCAGGGGAAGTTCCATAATGGCAGAAGGGTCAAGCAGAGAGAGAGGGGAGAGAGAGAGGAGAGTGAGAGGGAGAGAGAGATTTTAGAGAGAGAGAGAGGCCACAAATCAAAAGCCACACAGCACACTTTTGGAAACCCATGTGGAACTAGGCATTTTGTATGTCTAAACATCTAAAAAATGTTCTATATCCTTAACCATCAGAGAAATGCAAATTAAAACTATTTTGAGATTCCATCTCACTCCTGTCAGAATAGCTGTCATCAAGAAAATTACTGTCAATAAATGTTGGTGAGGATGTGGAAAAAGAGGACCCCTTCTTCACTGATGGTGGGAATGTAGTCTGGTATAGCCATTGTGGAAATCAGTGTGGAGTTCTTTAGACAGCTAAAAATAGATTTACCACATGACCCAGCTATAGCACTCCTAGGCATAAATCCTAAGGACTTGTCTCACTACCTTAGAGATATTTGCACAACCATGTTTATTGCTGCTCTATTCATAGTAGCTAGGAAATGGAACCAGTCTAGATTTCCCTCAATAGATGAATGGATAATAAAGATGTGGTACATTTACACAATGGAGTTCTATTCGCCAAACGTCACGTTCTCTCTCATCTGTGGATCCTAGCTACAAATATTTAGACTTGTGTGTGAGCTGGAACCAAAAATAGGTAGCAGAGGCTAGTAAGCTAGAAAAGGGCTATAAGGGAGGGAGGAAAGGGGAGGACTTAAGGGAATGGTGTTGTATATATGTAAGTAGACGAACAGATGACAGGGAGTGGAATGGCCTAAGTGAGGTCAGGAGAAGAGATTGAGTAAAGGAAGGGTGGGGGGAGGGCCAGTCAAAATTTAAGATATTGTGAATAAGACATATGAAAGCCTACTTTTTTGGATAATGGTACACCTAGAAGCCATAGATTGTTACTAGAAAATTTTCAGTGCCAGGGATGGGATACCTTTCAGTAAGTTATTGGCTAGGGAGGTCCCTGTTGCCCCTAAAACATTACAGACTATTGCCAAGGCTCTTGGTTTCCCACCAGAAACAGATAGTAAGACCCTATATAAGACTCCATATGCCTGGGAGCCAAGGTCACTGAGAAATCAAGCTGGGGCTGAGCTGAAAACCTCCTCCCTGTAGACCAGCTGACAGAAAACTGGAAAAAGCTATGCTGCATACAGCCTTATGGGAGACGGAAGTCATCAGCTGTGAAAACAGTGGACACCGGAAACCTCAAGTTTGGCCACTCAGGCCAAATGACCAAATGGATGCAATAGCAGCATGTCTGTTCTGGTGAAACCAACTGCTCTTAATTGGACTGGCTCTATGGGAGTGAATACATAGTACTGAAAACCTAATCAAAAGTCTATGGCAGGGGAGGTCATGAGCCTTAGGGGTATAAAGCCTGCTCTTGTCTGACTAAATGTATATATTATTCCCACCAAGCTGCCCTGGGGGCACTACACTTAATGTTCATGTTCACATATTAACGCTACTCTCACTTCTGGTTAGAGAAGCTTCTCTTTTCAGATGGCAATGACCACTGGGATCACCAAAAGGCAACATAGTGCTGAGAAAAAGGGATAGAGGAGTGCCCAGCACTGAAACACCTCTGTCACACCCTCCAAGGCTCAGGGACCATTGCAGAAGAGGGGGCAGATAGAATGGAAGAGCCAAAGGAAGGGTATGACTTCTTACAATGCAACTGCCCAGACAGAAATTGGCCTTGATATCCATGACCTTGCAGTGCCTAGCAATACCTTCGCAAGACCCTCAAAATAGAAGAAAAAGATGATGACATCAAATTAAGACAGAGACTAATGGAGAGAGGGAGGGGATATGATGGAGATTGGTGTTCTAAAGTGGAATGGGGGGAGGGGAGGGGAGGGAAATATGTGTTTTTTGTATGTAAATATAGTAGGTGTCAATAAAAAATTAATAATTTTTAAAAAAGTGAGAGTAAACCCTGCATGGTAGTGCACGCCTTTAACGCCAGCACTAGGGAGGCAGAGGTAGGAGGATCACTGTGAGTTCAAGGCCACCCTGAGACTACATAGTGAATTCTAGGTCAGCCTAAGCTAGAGTGAAACCCTACCTTGAAAAAAAAAGTGAGAGTAGCATTAATATGAACACTAAGTGAATTCCTTACAGGGCAGTTTGGTGAGCATAATATATACATTTAGTCAGACAAGAGCAGGCTTTATACCCCTAAGGCTCATGACCTCACCTGCCATAGACTTTAAAAAATTTTTTTTAAATTATTTTATTTATTTTTGGAGAGAGACACAGACAGAGACAGACAGAGAGGAAGAGGAAGACAGATAGAGATGGGCACGCCAGCAGTCTCTCAGCTGCTGTGAACAAAATCCAGATGTGTGCGGCCCCTTGTGGTCAAGTGCGGCATTGCGCCCTTGCGTCACTTTGCATCTGGCTAAACGTGGGACCTGGAGATTGGAACCGGGTTCTTAGGCTTAGGAGGCAGGTGTCTTAACCACTAAGCCATCCCTCCAGCCCTGCCATAGACTTTTGCTTAGGTTTTTCAGTACCAGGCATGTATTCCCTCCCGTAGAGAGGGCCTTCAGTCCAATTATGGAGCAGCTGGTTACCCCAAGAGTAGACATGCCACTATTGCACCCGTTCAGTCATTGGGCCTGTATGGCCAAACTTGAATATTCGGTGTCCACTGTTTTCACTGCTGATGACTTCTGTCTCCCATACGGCTGCATGCAGTACAGCTTTTTCCAGCTTTCAGTTGGCTGGTCTACAGGGAGAAGGTTTTCTGCTCTGCACCAGCTTGCTTTCTCAGTGACCTTGCCTCTCAGGCAAGAGATGTCTTCAGCAATAGGGTCTTACTATCTGTTTCTCAAGGGAAACTAAGGGCTTTGGCAAAAGCCTTTAATGTTTTGGAGGCTACCGGGACCTCCATGGCCAACAACTCACTGGAAGGTATCCCATCCCAGGTACTGAAAATTTTCTAGTAACAGTCTACAGTTTCTAGATGTGCCATTATTCAAAAAAGTAGGTTTACATAAGTCTTATTCACAATATCTTGAATTTAGATTGACCCTCCCCCTGCCCTTCTTTTACACATTCTCCTTCCATGGCCTCGCTTAGGCCATTCCCCACCCTGTAATCTGTTCTTCTACTTACATATGTGCAATACCATACACTTAAGTCCTTCCCTTTCCTCCCTCACTTTTGGTTCGAGAGCTTCTCTTTTCAGATGCCCATGGCTACTGAGATGACCCAAAAGGCACCACAGTGCTGAGAAAAAGTGACAGAGGAGTACTCATCATTGAAACATCTCCATCACACCTCCAAGGCTCAGGGTCCATTGTGGAAGAGGTGGCAGAAAGAATGTAAGAGCCAAAGGAAGAGTAGGATTCCTTACAATACACTCTTGCAAACACAAAATGGCCTAGATATCCATGACACTACCTACACACGACCCTCATAACAGAAGGAAAAGATGATGACATCAAAATAAAAGAGAGACTGATTGAGAGGTGTTGGGCATATGATGGAGAGTGGAGTTGTGAAGGGGAAAGTAGGGGAGAGAGGAATTATCATGGCTTATTGTCTGTCAGTATGTGGAGTAGACAGCTTTATGTTTGCTGAGATGAACTTCCAGACCAGGCACAGTTATGGAGGAAGGGATATTTATTAAAGTTTACAGATCCAGGGGAAGTTCCATAATGGCAGAAGGGTCAAGCAGAGAGAGAGAGAGAGAGAGTGAGAGTGAGAGGGAGAGAGAGAGAGAGAGAGAGAGAGAGGCCACAAATCAAAAGCCACACAGCACACTTTTGGAACTCCAGGTGGAACTAGGCATTTTGTATGTCTTTAGAATGGAATTTCAAATCCACCACCATACCTTAAGATCCACCCAGTGACCCCTCCTTCAGCCAGGTGGCTGCAGATCCAAACTACAAACTAATAAAACACTGATTATAATGGGGGGCATCTATTCAAACTACCACAGTATGGAAACTATCAATAATTTTTTAAAATTTTTTTATTTATTTATGAAAGAAAGAGGAAGAGAGAGAGAATGGGTGTGCTAGGGCCTCCAGCCACTGCAAATGAACTCCAGACACATGCACCACTGTAATGGGGTGCTTGGGGTCCAGGAAAGTCCCTGAACCCCAAACCCTAGGTTTCTAATTTTAATCAAAGAATAGAATAAAAAAGACTGAGAAGAGGCTGGGCATGGTGGCACATGCCTTTCTTTAATCCCAGCACTGGGAAGGCAGAGGTAGGAGGATTGCTGTGAGGCTGTGAGTTTGAGGCCACCCTGTGACTACATAGTGAATTTCAGGTTAGCCTGGGCTAGAGTGAGACTCTACCTCAGAAAACAAACACAAAAACAAAAAAAGACTGAGAAGGATAATTATTAAATTATTATATTTATTGAGGGAAATACAGAGCTAAGGAAAAGCACCCATGCGGCAGGCCTGGGAAAACTGTGGAAAGAAAAGAGAGAGAGAAAGAGAGAGAGAGAGAGAAAGCCAGGCGTGGTAGTGCATGCCTTTGATCCCAGCACTTGGGAGGCAGAGGTAGGAGGATCACTGTGAGTTCAAGGCCACCCTGAGACTACATAGTGAATTCCAGGTCAGCCTGTGAGACCCTACCTCGAAAAAAATATGAAAGAGAGAGAGAGAGAGGAGAAAGTTCAAGGAGCACCTACCATGTGGGAAGCTGGAGAGGATAAAGAACCCATGTGGACAGAAAGGGCTAGGGGGTGCTCCCTTCAGCCCAGGCCCAGCAGAGGGAAAATACACCCACAGCTGGAAGTTCCAAGTGGTCAGAGAGCCTGCCCTCTCCTTGCAAAGGCATATATAACCTTATAGTAGTGAGCTCAGATGAACCAGAGGGGCAGCTGGTTGGTTAGGGCTAGGCACTGTCTCAGGAAGAGGCTAGCCCTGTCACCAAGTTCCAGGGGCTAAACTTGACCAACCACAATGTTTAAATCCTATGAAATCCTATGAAAGACCTCCTTCCCAGGAGGTCTAGGGAACTAGGCAAGAGATAAGAAGTCAGATCATCTTTGATTTCTAGCAAGTGCAAACTTTCCTGCCTTTGTTACTTTTAGGGGTCCAGTCACCCTAACTGTATCTCCCTCTCAGCACCTTGTGCATCTGGCTTATGTAGGTTCTGGGGAATTGAACCTGGGTCCTTAGGTTTCTCGGGCAAGTACCTTAACCACTAAGCCATCTCTCCAGCTCAAAATTGGTTTCTTTCAGTTTTTTTTTTTAGATTTATTTTTATTTATTTATTTGAGACACAGAGAGAGAGATAGAGAGTGAGTGAGAATGGGTGCGCCAGAGCCTCTAGCCACTGCAAATGAACTCCAGACACAAGTGCCACCATATGCATCTGGCTTACGTGGGACCTAGAGAATCGAACTTGGGTCCTTAGGCTTTTCAGGCATGTGCCTTAACCACTAAGCCATCTCTCCAGGCCCTGTTTTCAGTTTTTTGTTTTTTTTTTAAGGTAGGGTCTCATTCTAACCTCACTATGTAGTTTCAGGGTGGCCTTGAATTCACAGCAATCCTCCTACCTCTGCCTCCCAAGTGCTGAGTTTAAAGGCGTGCACCACCACACCCAGCCACAACTGTTTTTTTTTAAACATTTGCCACTCCAAAATAACCCATTAGTAGTCACTCCCATAGTGGTTCTTAGTCCAAGCTTGCCTGAACCAGCTTCTGGGACTAGACTGGGGATGACATTGTGCCTCCCAACCCACATGAGCTATTACACAATGGCAGATGAGTGGAAAGGAGGGTCATGAGTTCAAAGCTAGCCTGGGCTATGTAACATGGTATTGCCCCCTTCAAAGGGAGTAGGCTAGATCTCATGTAAAAAGGATACAGGGGCCAGGTATTAGATGTCTGTCATTGGTAGAGGACAAAATATTAGAGAACGAGGAATCTGTCAACTTAGGAGCCAGACAGCAAAGTGCACATGAAGAAACAGCCTCTGATAAACCTACCTACTTCTCTGAGTATTGTATGTCTGACTATTTTTGCTGTATTAAAAAATTGTTTTGTTTTTGTTTTTGTTTTTTTTTTGAGGTAGGGTCTCACTCTAGCCCGGGCTGACCTGGAATTCACTCAGTAGTCTTGGGGTGGCCTTGAACTCATGTTTAAAATATTTCTTATTTATTTATTTGAGAGAGAAAGGCATATATATATATATATATATATATATATATATAGAGAGAGAGAGAGAGAGAGAGAGAGAGAGAGAGAGAGTCAGAGACAGAGACAGAGACAGAGACAGAGACAGAGACAGAGAATGGGTGCTCCAGGGCCTTTAGCCACTGCAAAGGAACTCCAGACGCATGACCACCTTGTGCATCTGACTTACGTGGGTACTGGGGAATATGACCTGGGTCCTTAGGCTTTGCAGGCAAGCCGTAACCACTAAGCTATCTCTCAGCCCTCTTGCTGTATTTTCAGTACACATGAAGAAATGCCTGTGGTAAAATGCACCTGCATCTCTGAGTACCACTTGTCTGACTGTTCTTGCTGGTATTTTCAATGCCCTCAGGTGATCAAGTCACCTGTTCTTCCTAAAAGCACCCCATGTTCCCATTTACTGGGTCCACCATGTGCCATCATGCTTGTCACACTGTACCTTCATACTACTAAATTCATCAGGCGTGTGTATTACCCTCTCTCTGATATGTAAATAGGTCCTGGGTTATTTATCCAAGGTCACCAGAGCTTGAGCTTTTGGAACAACCCACCCAAGACACTCTCTTCAAGTACAATAAGATACCTTTTTTTTTTTTTTTTTTTTTTTTTCTGAGGTAGGTTCTCGCTGTTGTCCAGGCTGACCTGGAATTCACTGTGTAGTCTCAGGGTGGCCTCAAACTTACAACAGTCCTATCCTTCTGAGTGCTGAGATTAAAGGTGTGTGCCACCACACCCAGCTTAGATACCTTTGTTTAACAGGAGCCAATGTGGTACCACATCACTCAATAGATGTACGCATTTATATAACTTTATAAAACTTTCTCTTTGTTTTTCCCTTGCTCATGAGTGTCCCGCTGAAGGAATGCTCTCTAATTATCCTGCAAGTTCCCTATGGACGGGTATTTAGGTTATTTCCACACTGTGACTACTATAGTAACTGTTTCAAGACAGTAGTTTAGCTTCTTTCCACCAATCTGTCTGTAGAAGAAATTCTTACAGGATCAAGTAAATTGTTTTAATTCTGAATGTTACCAAATTCCTCTCCGAGGAGGCTGTCCTGTGGGACCAGCAGAACCTATTTTCAATTCAGAGACCATTCTATGTCTCTGCCTGAGGATGGGAAAGGTCCCTTTGGCCGCCTTTGAGCTCACTCCCCACTGAGTTCCCAGGCTTCAGACCACACTGACCTTTTTGTTCCTGGAATGGCCAGGCTAGTTCCCACCTTAGATCTTTCAAACTTTTAGCATGCTGAGTTCTCTTGATCTCCCTGTGGCTCACTCCTTTTCCTTTTTCTCAGTTAAACTTCCCAGTTAAAGTTGTCCTATGCCACTTTCTTTTCTTTTCTTTCTTTTTTTTTTTTTTTCAAGGTAGGGTCTCACTCTAGCCCACGCTGACCTGGAATTCACTATGCATTCTCAGGGTGGCCTCAAACTCACAGTGATCCTACTTCTGCCTCTTGAGTGCTGGAATTAAAGGCATGTGCCACCATGCCTAGCTTTTCTCCTACTCCTCCTCCTCCTCCTCTTCTTCTTCTTCTTCTTCTTTTTTTTTTTTTTTTTTTTTTTGAGGTAGGGTTTCACTCTAGCCCAGGCTGACCTGGAATTCACTAAGTAGTCTCAGGGTGGCCTTGAAGTGACAACTCACTGAAATCCTCCTACCTCTACCTTAAAGGAATTAAAGGCATGTGGCTATTTATTTGAGAGAGAGACCGTGAGTATGGGCCCTCTAGAGCCACCTGCCACTACAAATGAATTCCAGATGCATGTGCCACTTTTTTTTTTTTTGAGGTAGGGTTTCACTCTAGTTCAGGCTGACCTGGAATTCACTAGTCTCAGGCTGGCCTTGAACTCACGGTGATCCTACCTCTGCCTCTGAGTGCTGGGATTAAAGGCGTGCGCCACCATGCCCGGCTTTGCATGTGCCACTTTATGCATCTGGATTTACATGGGTACTGGGGAATCTAACTTGGGCCATCAGGCTTTGCAAACAACTACCTTTAATAGCTGAGGTATCTCTCCAGCACAACCTCACTAGTTTTTATTTTTTGTTGTTGTTTGTTTGTTTTGTTTTTTTTTTTTTTCAAGGTAGGGTCTCCCTCTAGCCCAGACTGGCCTTGAACTCAGGGTGATTCTCCTACCTCGCCTCCCAAATGCTGGGATTAAAGGCACTATGCCCAACCCTCACTAGGTTTTATTTCCTTTTGTTTATTTATTTGAGAGTGACAAAGAGGCAGATAGAGAATGCTCCAGCCACTGCAAATGAACTCCAGATGCATGCGCCTCTTTGTGCATCTGGCTTATGTGGGTCCTGGGGAATCGAGCCTAAACCGCAGTCCTTAGGCTTCACAGACAAACCCTTAACCTCTAAGCCATCTTTCCAGCCCATTTTACTTCCTTTTGTTTTGTTTTGCTTTTGTGATGCTGGTCATGGAACCTCATGTACGCTAACAAATGCTCTACCACTGAACCACATCCCAGCCCTATTTCCTTTACAGCACTTAATTTTATCCCAAATTATCTTCTATTTTCTTGTGGATTTCCTGTCTCCCCTGCTCGGTAAAGACTGGGAGTTTTGTCTTTTTTTCTTTTCCCCGAGGTAGGGTCTTGCTCTAGCTGGAATTCACTATGTAGTCTCAGGCTGGCCTCACACCCACACGGATCCTCCTACCTCAGTTTCCCGAGTGCTGAGATTAAAGCCAACCTGGCTTGAGTTCTCTGCCTTTTTTCACACACTGCAGTATTTCTAGTTCCTAGCAGTCGCTCAGAATATATGGCTGCTTCCCCTGTCAGTAGCCTGTAAAATATTATATTATTGTCTATATAATGTGCTCCCTTCTAATAATAACACAATTACATATTACTTACATATATTGTCTAATTTCCTCACCAGACTGTCAACTCCCTAAGGGCAGGGAGGAGCACTGAGGATTCAGGCCGGCTAGCCAGATAGGGGCGGGGCTTACTGCGGTTGCGCGGGCGGCGACCTCCGGCTCCGCCCCCAAGAGGCCAGCCTGCCCCTGACCCCGGATTCCCCGCCCACCGAGCACGCCCCGCCCACTTCGCTGAGGCCCCGCCCCTCCACCGAGACCACGCCCACCTGGCCCCGCCCGTCAGCCGGCCGCGGCGCCCGCGGGCTCGGCTCCGACCTTGCAGCGGCGCAGCGCGAGCGGGCGGAGCGCAGCGGAGGGAGCGAGCGCCGTGCCGTGCCGGGTCGGGTCGGGTCGGCTGCGGGTCTCCAATGAACGGCGCGGAGCCTGCTCCCCCGTCCCACGACTCACCTGCTGCCAGGTAACAGGTAAAGGCGCGGCGCCCTGGACCCCCGACCCGAAGCCCTCAGTGGACCAGGCCGGGGCGCCCTGCGGGGCACGGGCTTGGGGGACGTCTCAGCCCCTGGGACCGCAGCACGTCCCGGGGCCTCCGGCGCCCCTGCGCCCCAGCTCTGCGGCTCCGCAGGCATTTCTAACCCCCGTGCGACGCAGTGTCTGGGAAGACGGTGCGTGAGGTGCGTTTGGAGAGCATCGTGGGAGGGCTGAGGTCCCCTCGTGAGCTAGCGGGCGCGACTTCTGAGGCTCCGTCACGCGCGAGGCCTTCCCACAGACCCGAACGCCCCGGCTGGCTCCGAACCCCTCCTTCCCTCGGTGTCCCCCGCCTGCCCACGGGCCAGGCCTGTGGCTTCTGACGGCCTCCTCTCGTTTTAAGACCTCCTCCCTGGCCTGCGTCGAGATAGATAGCTGTAAGCTGGAGTGACAGGATTCCCTGCCCTTCTCCCCACCCCCGGAGATGGGTGACAAGAGCGCTGTAGGAAAGGACTCCTCAGTCTACTCAGCCTTGAGCCACAAGCCACCCGAGGCAACCTTCCCCACCTTCAGAGGGAGAACAACTTTCGTGTTACTGGGGGGGGGGGGCTCAGCAACAGTGCCACAGTCAGGATGGAGCCATGTGGTCCCAGACCTGGGTGTGTCCCTGAATCCAGAGAACCTACAGAAACATGGGCAGTCAGAATCTGCTGAGCTGCGCCCACCATGAGTTTAAAATCCCACTGAGTGATGGGGTTAGTGGGGGCCACCCTGCAGTCCTGTATAGCCTGGTCAGGGGCTCCCCGGAGGGTGAAGTCTTGACTCTGCCTTCGTGTATTTTCTGGGTGTCATTCAACCTCCTGAAGCTGCAATGGGCATGGTGAGGGTGCGCATGTCAGGATATTGGGTCACTGGGCTGGGAGATGCCAGGCATTTTTAAACATCTGAGAATGGGAGCTGTTCTGGTTGTAACCATAGTTCTTTATCTCCTGACCGTTCCAGACTTTACTTTTTGACAGCTAACACTGGTGGTACCCCAACTAGCATCTCCTGTAGTGGGAAGAAAGGAACCTTCTACAGGACCGCTGGGTGCTGGGGATATAGCTCAGTGGTAGAGTGTCTGTCTAGTGTGTGCAGAGCCCTATGTTCATCTCCAGCACTGTAAACAAGCAAACAAAAAACCTTTGTAGGGATGGGGTCAGTCGCCCATCCTGCATTCCTTAGCATTTGGGGTCGAGGCAACTTGCTCATGGGTCCTATTGGCTCCTGAGCAGGGCCTTCTGGCTTCTGGCCACAACCTTGTCCTTGTCTCTTGGACCATCCACGTCACTGGTGTGCCCACAATTTGCCCTCCAACTCCACCTGGCTGAACCCAGCTGCCTCTGTCCTCAGAGTCTGGCAGATGGAGGGCAGGGACATGCCTCCAAGCGGTTTCCTGGTCCCTATCCTCCCACCTCACAGTCTTAGATTGTGTGGTTGTGCCTTCTTCTTTCTCCTGCTCAGTAACCTTAAAAATTACACAGTAAACCTGGCGTGGTTGCGCACACCTTTAATCCCAGCACTTGGGAGGCAGAAGTAGGATGATCACCTTAAATTCAAGGCCACCCCGAGACTACAGAGTGAATTCCAGGTCAGCCTGGGCTAGAGTGAGACCCTACCTCAGAAAAACAAACAAAAAAAAAATCAAACAACAATAAACAAAAACAGTAACCTGCCCCCACAGAGGACTGTAACCTGACCTGAGCCTGGTGGATTCTGTTCTCTGGGTGTTTGGGGTGGATGGACATAGTGCTTCAGGGCAGGGGACCCAGGTACTTTGGGTGCTCTGCCTTTAGAAGCCTTTCTCCCCGAGCTTCAGGCTCCCACCTACAAAACGTGCTTCAAGTGTTCTGTGATGTTAGCGCCTGGAGCTTTGTTATTTTCTAATGTCGATGAATAGTTGAGTCTCCCAGATGGGCACCTGGCCCTCTAGGCTTTGAGAGTTTTAGAAAGGAATCCCACCCATGACTGGGCATCCAAGGTGGGAGTCAGGCTAACCCCTGGATGGCACGTCTGGGGCAGATCTGCCACCTGTCCCACTCCTGAGCCTCAGTCCCTTTCTGGGGGCTGTGGATCCCAGTGCCCACCACAAGGAGGCAGCAGCTGGGTACTAAGCAGGACCTAATCCAGCCAGCACTGAGCTTGGCTGGCAGCCTGTGCTGGCACTGGGCCAGGAGCTTTCCTTGCTGGGCCTGACTTGAGCTCACCCACACACTTGCTCCCCAAGGCTCTGCATTGCAGCAGAGAGAGCCCTGGAGCCTGCACTAGCAGCTCAGCCCTAGCTGGGATGGAGGAAGGCCTGGGAGGAGGGAGTATCTGCCTTTCTCACCCCCTCTCTACACCCTGACCCCACTTGCCCTGGCTTCCTTTGGAACGGCAGCTGCTGAATAATTGGGCATCATCTCTGGCACCAGCTCTAATCTGCCTAGCAGTTCTGGATGACAGCAGGGTCCAAATTTGTGGCCTGTCACACCTTGTATGAGTCTGTACCTCAGACGCTGCCCTATTGCAGTGTTAGGGGGTCATGTTTACCTTTAGAGACTATTTTCAAGGATTAGAACTGTAGAACACAGATTTTTTTTTTTTTTTTTTTTTTGGTTTTGTGAGGTAGGGTCTCACTCTAGCCCAGGCTGACCTGGAATTCACTATGAAGTCTCAGGGTGGCCTTTAACTCATGGTGATCCTCCTACCCCTGCCTCCTGAGTGCTGGGATTAAAGGCGTGCACTACCAAGCCCGGCAGAACACAGATTTTTGAGCTTATATCCCAGCTCTGCCTAGCTGTGTGACCTGGGGCACCTCACTTCACCTATCTGTACCTTGGGTTACTCTACTGTAAAATGAGGATTCTTGAATTAATATGTGTAAATTACTTAGAATGGTGCCAGCTGTTGCTACTGTTGTCATCCTCATTGTCATCATCTGCTCCTCCCCCGATCTAGGGTTTCTAGCCCAGCCTGATCTGGAATTCACTGTGTAGTCTCAGGGTGGCCTTGAACTCACAACAATCCTCCTACCTCTGCCTCCCAAGTGCTGCCTCGAAAAACCAAAAAACAAACAAAACAAAAAAAATCCAAGGCCCACCTCCTCATGTCCCTGTTGCTCTTGGGTCTTTCAAGCCCCAGTGAGTACTGCGGGGCCAGTGTGGGAGGTGCTTGGATAAAGTGGACAGTGAGGTCAATCCAGGAAAACGCAGGGTGTCAATGATTGGACAAAGATTGGAAACTTCTCAGCCATGCAAAGGACTCTGGAACCTATCTAAGAGGGCAGAGGCTTAGTTACAGGTATTGCTGTGTCCCATTGATAACAGTCAGTGGCAGTGTGCCCAGGACTGACACCCATGCACTGAACCTCACACTGACACTGTACAGATGAGGAAGGGGTTCCTAGAAACCTACAGCCCTAGGTTGGACCCTGATGACAATGGTAGCAAAGTTCTCTAGGCCTTCCCACCCTTCCCCTCTGCCTTCCTGGGGCTCCCTTCCCTTCCTCAAGTCCAGGAAACACACTCTTGCCTCAGGGCTCTGGCCTTCTGTGCCACCTTTTCCCCCAGATGTCCACAGAACAGGCTCCCTCGCCTTCCCTCCTACCAACTCCAGTACTGGGACTTTAACCCAGGGTCTGTGCATGCGAGGCAAATGAGCTACATCCCCAGATTTCTTTTTGTTTTTTTGAAGTAGGGTTTCACTTTAGCTCAGACAGACCTGGAATTCACTATGTAGTCTTAGGCTGCCCTTGAACTCACAGTTATCCTCCTACCTCTGCTTCCCAAGTGCTGGTATTAAAGGTGTGTGCCACCACACCTGGCTCTGTTTTTTTTTTTTTTTTTTTTTTTTTAAATTGAGAGAGAGAGAGAATGGGCATGCCAGGGTGCACTCCAGACACATGCATCACCATGTGCATCTGGCTTATGTGGGTTCTGGGGAATTGATCCTGGGTCCTTGGGCTTTGCAGATAAGCACCTTAACCACTATGCCATCTCTCCAGCCCAGGGTCTCACTCTAGACAAGGCTGACCTGGAATTCATACTGTAGTCTCAAGCTGGACTTCAGCTTATGATGATCCTCCTGTCTCTGCCTCCTGAGTGCTGGGATTAAAGGTGTATTTTTTGTTGTTGTTGTTTTGGTTTTTTGAGGTAGGGTCTCACTGTAGCTCAGGCTGACCCGGAAACTCATGGCGCCTCAAACTCATGGCGCTCCTCCCACCTCTTACCACCCCCCCCCCCACCAGTGCTGGGATTAAAGGCATGCACCACCATGCCCGGCTTTGTTTTGTGTTTCTTGAAACAAGGTCTCACTTTGTAGCCCAAGGTTGGCCTGGAACCCACACTGTAGCCCAGACTTCCCTGGAACTCTATCTCATGACAGTCTTCTTGCCTCAGCCTCCCATGTGCTGGGATTAACAGGCCTGAGCCACCACACCTGCATCAGTTTGGGTCTGTTGCAGTCAGGTTCTCATTGCTGGCAGAAATCACCCGACTAAGAGCAGCTTGTGGGAAAAAAGGTATATTTGGGCTTACAGGCTCGAGGGGGAAGCTCCATGATGGCAGGAAAAATGATGGCATGAGCAGAGGGTGGACATCGCCCTCTGGCCAACATAAGGTGGACAACAGCAGCCGGAGAGTTTGCCAAACACTGGCAAAGGGAAGCTGGCTATAATGCCCATAAGCCCGCCCCCAACAATGCACCGCCTCCAGGAGGCTTTAACTTCCAATTGCCATCGGCTGGGAAGAGTAGCATTCAGAACACTTAAGTTTATGGGGGACACCTGAATCAAACTACCACAGGGTCATTGTTAAATCCCCAACATAAGGAACCAAGCTGGGCCCACAGCAGATGCTCAACTGATACTGGATGAGAGGAAACTTCCTAACTCCTTGGGAAACCACTGTTAGTGCCATTGTACAGATAAGGACGCAGCCTCAGAGAGGTCAGTGACTTGCTGAAAGTCACACAGCACAGAAACCTTTGCCCTGATGCTTACTGTTACCCCTGTAGGTGTGGCCTCACCCCACAGACGACGATGGCCTTGCCCCCGTGAACTACAGCCTGCCGGGGCACTTGCCCACCACCAGCCAGCAGGATGCGGCTGTGGAAGGCGGTCGTGATGACCCTGGCTTTTGTGAGCATGGACGTGGGTGTGACCACAGCCATCTATGCCTTCAGCCACCGGGACCGCAGCTTGTTGGAGGACATCCGCCACTTTAACATCTTTGACTCGGTGCTGGACCTCTGGGCTGCCTGCCTGTACCGCAGCTGCCTGCTGCTGGGGGCCACCATCGGTGTGGCCAAGAATACCGCCCTGGGGCCCCGGAGGCTTCGGGCTGCATGGCTTGTCATCACCCTCGTGTGCCTCTTCGTGGGCATATATGCCATGGTCAAGCTGCTGCTGTTCTCTGAGGTGCGCAGGCCCATCCGGGATCCCTGGTTCTGGGCACTCTTTGTGTGGACATATGTCTCTCTCGCTGCCTCCTTCCTGCTATGGGGACTGCTGTCCACTGTGCGGCCAGATGCTGAGGCCCTGGAGTCAGGGACAGGACCTGAGGCAGAGGGCTTCCACGGGGAGGGCCAGCCACCCACTGAGCAAGCCTCTGGGGCCACACTGCAGAAGCTGCTGTCCTACACCAAGCCTGACATAGCCTTTCTCGTGGCTGCCTCCTTCTTCCTCATTATGGCAGCTCTGGGTAAGTGGGGACCTTGGGTCTGGCTCAAGTTGAGTCTCAGATACCTAGGAATTCATGCTGGGTGGTCCAGCCACCTATTCTTCAGTCTCAAATGTGTAGGGTTTTACTTAGGGTTCAAACCTCCAAGAGACACAAGAAGGCTGCATATGGTTGTTCACACATGTAATCCCAGCACTCAAGAGGCTTAAGCAGGAACATGAATTTGAGGCCAACCTGGGATACATTAGTGAGTTCCAGGCCAGATTGAGCCACAGAGAGAGACTCTGTCTCAAAACTAAAAAGAATTGCTGGGCATGGTGGCATACACTTTAATCCCAGCACTTGGGAGGCAGAGGTAGGAGGATCACTGTGAGTTCGAGGCCAGCCTGAGACTACATAGTGAATTCCAGGTCAGCCTGGGCTAGAGCGAGACCCTACCTTGAAAAACAAAAAAATTTTTAAAAAGTATGGAGTGCCATGGGACCATGGCTCAGTGGTAGAGTACTTGTCTAGCATGCGCAGGGCCCTGGATTTGATCCCCAGCATTGCTGAACTGAATGGTGATCCATGCTTGTAATCCTAGCACTCAGGGGATGGAAATAGGAGTATCAGAAGTTCAAGGTTATCCTTGGCTATATAGTGAGTTTGAAGCCAGCCTAGGCTATATAAGAGCTTGTTAAAAAAAAAAAAAAACAAACGAGGGGCTGGGGAGATGGGTCAATGGTTAAAGGTGCTTGCTTGCAAAGCCTATTGGCTCAGGCTCAGTTCTTCACTACCCTCACAATGCCAGATTCATGTATATGTCTGGAGTTCATTTGCAGTGGCTAAAGGCCCTGGTGAGCCCATTCTCTCTCTCATAAATAAATAAGGGCTGGGGAGATAGCATAGTGGTTAAAGATGCTTGCTTGCAAAGCCTGCAGGTCCTGATTTAAATCCCCAGTACCCATGTAAAGCCAGATGCACAAATTAGCACATGCATCTGGAGTTCGTTTGCAGTGATAGGAAGCCCTGACACACCTGTTCATTCTCTTTCAGATAAAATGTAGGCCTGGAGAGATGGCTTAGCAGTTAAGGCCTGCAAAATCTAAGGACCCAGGTTCAGTTCCCCAGTACCCATATAAGCCAGATGCTTATGATGGCACATGTGTCTAGAGTTTGTTTGCAGTGGCTAGAGGCCTTGGCATGCCCATTGTCTATGTGCTTCCCCCCCAAATAAAAATAAAATATAATTTTAAAAAATGACATGAAAAAACACTGAATTCCACTCTCATTCTACTCCATTACTACCCTTACCCTTTTCCCTGTGGTTAACTACAGGAAAAGTTTCTAGAAACTTCCAGGTGACCAAGAAACATTTGACTTTTTTTGTTTGTTTGTTTTTTCAAGGTTGGTTCTCACTCTAACTCAGTGATGGGATTAAAGGCATGCACCACCACACCTGGCTCCTCATTTGACCTTTTTGTTTTGTTTTTTCAAGGTAGGGTCTCACTCTAGCCCAGGCTGATCTGGAACTCACTATGTAGTCTCAGGCTAGCCTCAAACTCAGCGATCTGCCTACCTCTGTCTCCCAAGTGCTGGGATTAAAGGCATGTGCCACCATGCCTGGCCCCATTTGACTTTTTATTGATAATGACAAGTTCCATAAATAGATTATATACCATGATCACAACTCCCTCCCTTTTCCTCTTCTCAACTTCTCCTTGCACTGAATCCCTTCTTTCTAACTAGTCTCTCCTTTTTATTTATTATTTATTTGAGAGGAAGAGAGAATGGGTGCACCAGGGCCTCCAGTCACTGCAAATGAACTCCAGACTCATGGGCCACCTTGTGCATCTGGCCTTACGTGGGTGCTGGGGAATTGAACCTGGGTCCTTAAGCTTTATTGGCAAGTACCTAAGCACCTTAACTGCTAAGCTATCTCTCCAGCCCTGTCTTCTATTTTGATGTCATGTGTTTTCTTGTGTCGGTAGAGTCAGTCACTGTGAGGTCTTTTTGTTTTTTGAGGTAGGGTTTCACTGTAGCCCAGCCCGATCTGGAATTCACTGTGTAGTCTCAGAGTGGCCTTGAACTCACAGTGATCCTCTTATCTCTGCCTCCTAAGTGCTGGGATTAAAGGCATGTGCCACCACGTCCTGTCAATTTTTTTAAAAAATTATTTGTGAGAGAGAGAGAGAGAATGGATGTGTCAGGGGCTTCCAGCTACTGCGGACAAACTCCAGATGCATGCATGCACTACTTTGTGCATTTGGCTTACGTGGGAACTGGGGAGTCGAACCTGGGTCCTTGGGTTTCTCAGGCAAGTGCCTTAACCTCTAAGCCATCTCTCCGGCCCAGGTCTTTTTTTTTTTTTTTTTTTTTTTTTTTTTTTTTTTTGATGTTTCTAGTTTTCCCTTGTATGGCCACCAGCATGAAGGACATACCCCTTCCCACCTCTTCGATTTCCTTTGGTTTCTTGCTCATTTCACTTAATGTGTTCTGGACTTTCCCCTATCAAGACCTAATTCTTTTTCGGCTGCACATAGTATTTCATTGTGTGGCTTGTAGCATAAGTTTTTTTTTTTTTTTTTTTACAAACATTGTTCATACATGTTTCACCTGACTCTGTTCATATGGGTTTAGTATGACTGGATGGAGCTGAAGAATCAGTGTGTCTTGGTTTGAAAAATAAACGTGTTTGTTGTTTAGTCTGATCCACTCTAGAAACATGGACAGGATGGTGGGATTGCAGGGTTAAACCTTTGGGTTCTAGTAAGACCTGGGAGTAGGTCTAGGCCCTTACTCGGCTGTGTGGCCTTAGGCACGTCTGTGAACCTTTCTGAGCCTCACTTCCCTCTGTGGGGCAATGGCAGTGAGTCCCTAATTCATGAAACTTGAGCTTGGTACGTCATGGTGAGTGCCCAGGAATGTTAGCTGTTAGGAGTGTTTGAGCTGAAACTCACAGGGACAGAGCCTAAGGTAGTAACCAAGCTAGTGTTCTCACCAAGCAGGGCCAGTGCTGCACTCCTTCCTCTAACCATCCACCTGCCACCCTGAGGCCTCTCTCCTTAACAGCTGTGTGATGATAGGCAGTTCTCAGCTTCGTGTCAGTAAAGTCAGCGTCACAGTTCCCATGTTAGTCATGTGACAACTGACAAATACCTGAAACAAACATCTTAAAAGAAGGAAAGGTTAGTTTAACTCATGGCTTCAGAGTTTTCAGTTGGTTTTGGACCTGTAGCAAGACAGAACCTCACAAAGGCTCAGAGCATCATCGCAACCATGTGTGGTGGGAGAAAGCCAAGGACAGGAAGCCCGGGGTGGGGGCAGGGAGAGCCAGGAGGTTGAGATTTAATACACCCATCAAAGGCATGCCCCCAATGACTTACTTCCTCCAACTAGATACTACTTCTTAAAGTTTCCACAGCCTCCCAGCTGGGGACGGCGCCTTCAACACATGAGCTTAGGGAGACAGGATTCAAGCCATACCAGCCTCCAGCATGTTGGGCAGTGAGCTAATGGGGGCAAAGTGCCCCAAACAGCTCCAGGTACATATTAGTGGCTGTGACCGTTAGTCATTTGTTGTTGTTGTTTGTTTGTTTTGAGGTAGGGTCTCACTCTGGCCCAGGCTGACCTGGAATTAACTATGAAGTCTCAGGGTGGCCTCGAACTCATGGTGATCCTCCTATCTTTGCCTTCCGAGTGCTGGAACTAAAGGTGGGCACCACCATGCCCGGCTTAGTTTTGGTTTTTTGAGGTAGGGTCTCACTCTAGTCCAGGCTGACCTGGAATTTACTTTGTAGTCTCAGGGTGGCCTCAAACTCCTGGCCATTCCTCCTACCTCAGTCTTCCAAGTGCTGGTTTTAAAGTGACCATGCTTGGCATTATTTTTTCTTTTAAAAAAATATTTTATTGGGGCTTGAGGGATGGCTTAGTGGTTAAGGCGTTTGCCTGCAAAGTCAGAGGGCCTACGTAAGCCAGATGCACAAGGTGGTGCATACATCTAGAATTCGTTTGCAGTGCCTAGAAGCCCTGGCAGACCATTCTCTCTATCTCTTTCTGTCTCAAATAAATAAAAATATTTAAAAATATACTTTATTGTAGCTGGGCATGGTGGCTCATGCCTTTAATCCCAGCACTTGGGAGGCAGAGGTAGGAGGATCACCATGAATGAATTCCAGGTCAGCCTGAGCTAGACTGAGACCCTACCTCGAAAACCCCAAAATAAATAAATAAATAAATAAATAAATAAATAAATTATATATTATTGAGCTGGAGAGATGGTTTAGTGGTTAAGGTGCTTGCCTGCAAAGCCAAAGTACCCAGGTTCGATTCTCCAGGACCCACACAAGCCAGATGCACAAGGTAGCACATACATGCATCTGGAGTTTGTCTGCAGCAGCTTGAATCCCTGGTGCACCCATTTTCTCTTTCTGTCACTCTCTCTGTCTCTCACAAATAAGAGAGCAAGAGTGACGACTATGGGCACATCAGGACCTTGTACTGCTGCAAATGAACTCCAGACACGTGTGCCACTTTGAACTTTATATGGGTTCAGGGGAATTGATGCTGGGCTGGTAGGCTTTGTTAGCAAGCACCTTCAACTGCAGATTCACTCCAGCTCCCCTGTTGTTGTTTTTATTTTTACTTTTTTTTGTATATATGGGGTGTATGTATGTGTACATGTGTGTGCCTGTATATGTGTAGGCCAAATAACAACCTTGGGTATGAACCAAGGGTATGTCATCCACCTTTTTTGGTTTGTTTTCAAGGTAGGGTCTCCCTCTAGTCCAGGCTGATCTGGAACTCACTCTGTAATCCAGACAGACCTTGAACTCACAGTGATACTCCTATCTCAGTTTACAGAGTGCTGGGATTAAAGGCGTGAATTATGATGTCCAGTGCCACCCATCTTTTGTCGTTGTTCTTTTTCTCTTTTTGGTTTTTCGAGGTAGGGTTTCACTCTAGCCCAGGCTGACCTGGAATTCACTCTGTATTCTCAGGGTGGCCTCGAATTTATGGCAATCCTCCTACCTCTGCCTCGGAGTACCCAGCTTTGTTGTTATTTTTCAAGGTAGGGTCTCACTCTAGCTCAGGCTGACCTGGAATTCACTCTGTAGTCTCAGGGTGGCCTTGAACTCCCGGTGATCCTCCTACCTCTGCCTCCCGAGTGCTGGGATTAAAGATGTGCATCACCACGCCTGGCTTTATACCCAGCATTTTATGTCATGTCCGTACTGGGGAACTCAGGTCCTCATTCTTGCAGGCAATTGCTTTACCAAATGGGCTAACTCCCTAGTCCAAATTTGTTTTTTTTATATTAATTTTCACAATTTCATGTGTGGATTATAATGTTTGTTTTTCTAGATAGAGTCTTGCTGTAGCCTAGGCTGACCTGGAATTCATTATGTTTTTATTTATTTATTTTTTTGTCAGAGAAAGAAGGAGGGAGAAGAGAGAGAGAGAGAAAGAATGGGCACACTAGGGCCTCCAGCCAGTGCAAACGCACTCCAGATGCATGTACCGCCTTGTGCAGCAGGCCAACGTGGGTCCTGGGGAATGGAACCTGGGTCCTTTGGCATTTGCAGGCAAATGCTTTAATTGCTAAGCCATCCTTCCAGCCCCCCAAATTTCTTTAATCACTGTTTTTTAGTTAACAAGCATTCATTTCCAGCCTCATGAGTGCTTTCCCAGCAAGATTCTTTTTATTTGACTTCTATGTTTTTCAGTTTTTTGAAACTGGTATCAAACTCACTATATGGCCAAGAATGACCTTGAACTCCTGATTCTCCTGCCTCTACCTCCCAAGTTCTGGGAAATGTTCCATCAGGCCCAGATTAATTTTGCTTTTTGAAAAAATATTAATTTATTTTCAAGCGGAGAGAGAGAGAGAGAGAGAGAGAGAGAGAGAGAGAGAGAGAGAAGATGTGTGAGAGCGTGCTCTAGGGCCTCTAACCACTGCAAATGAATTTCAGATGCATGGGCCCATCTGGGTTTACATGGGTACCAAGAAATCAAACCCCAGTTGTTAGGCTTTGCAGGCAAGCACCTTAACCACTGAACCATCTATCCAGCCCTTGCTTTTTAAAAAAGTTTTTTAAAATTTTTATTTATTTATTTGAGAATGAAAGAGGCAGAGAGAGGGAGAGAGAGAATGCACACACCAGGGCCTCCAGCTACTGCAAACGAACTCCAGACACATGCACCCCCTTGTGCATCTGGCTTACATGGGTCCTGGGAAATCGAACTGGGGTCCTTTGGCTTTGCAGGCAAACACCTTAACCGCTAAGCCATCTCTCCAGCCCTGCTTTGTTTATTTGAGACAGGCTTCCACGGTGTAGCTGAGGCTGGCCGCCAAAGCCTGATCCTCTTGCCTCAGCTCCTGAGCACTGTAAATCACAATTTTTTCATGTAGATTTCTTGGCAACCCAGTTATAATGTGGGCAAATGACTTAAGTGCTCTGAGCTCCAGTTTCCTCTTCTGTGGAAAAAATATATTTCTACAAATAGCAAGGATAAAAATACCAAACCAATAGGAACAGTGAGTGGCATTTGGAACTTGGAGATACGGGAACAGATGTCTGAGGTAAGACATGCTCTAGGCAAAGGGACCAGCTGTGCAAAGGTCCTGAGACTGAAGGTGTCTGTCTGTTCAAGAGATAGTAGAGGCCAGTGTGGCTGGAGCAGAGTGAGCCTTTGCTCACAGGAACCCTGTTGTACTTGTTGGTGGAAGTCATCATGCTTTGGCTTTGACCTTGGGTGGGTTGGGAGCAAGTAGATTGTGTTGAGACCAGTAGAAAGATCCGAGTTAGGTTCCATGGGATTCCACTGTTGGCTGATACAGGGAAGGGCAGTGGCAGCTACTGAGCTGGTTCAGGCAAGATTGGTGGCTTGGAGCAGGTTGGGAGCCAGTTGAGGCAGTGGTCAGGGTGGGCTGCAGAGCATCCCCTGTTCATAAGAGTTTGCACAGTGCTACCCCAGCACCTGGGCTATCATTATCATCAGAACTTGCTGTCAGATATCACTAGTGTCTTCTTCCCTGTGGGTAAACTGAGGCAGAAGAGCAGCTTGGGTGGAACTCAACTGTGGCCTGGAAATCCTGGCCAAAGCCTGAGCGTGGGAGATGCTCTAGGCAGCCCTATCCAGCAGAGGGCGCCAGAAGCTCACCAAAGGCTAAGGTTTACGCTGAAGGATTCTGAGCACCAGCATGCCAACCTCTATGTCCAGCCCAGTCTGTTATGGCAAAGGCCACAACGAAAACAAGTCCTGGGGTGCGGAGGGACCTGGTACTGAGGGACCATGCTCATTCTGCACCAGCATTTTCATGACAGTGGGCATTTTGGATTATTGGTGGGGTTGGTTTGGCTTGCTTGGGCTGCAATAAAATCCCATGATCTGGGAGACTAAACATAGTCTTTCTCGACAGGATCTGGATGGCAGCAGTAGGCTGGGGTGCAGCTCAGTGGTATGGGCCTGCCCAGCACACACAGTGCCCAAGGTTCCATCCCCACCACTGAAGAAACAAGGGTGCCGGAAGGCTTGTTGTCTGCTCACTGCTTCCACAGTGAGACCTTGTTGCTGCATCCTCAGAGGGGAGGGACTTGGGGCTTCACAGGGAGAAGAAGGAAAGGCAAGAGAGAGCTAACTTGCTAAGACTTTTGATTGGTTTGGTTTGGTTTTTCAAGGTAGGGTCTCACTCTAGCTCAGGCTTATCTGAAATTCACTGTAGTCTCAGGGTGGCCTTAAACTCAGAGTGATCCTCCTACCTCTGCCTCCCGAGTGCTGGGATTAAAGGCGTGCACCACCACACCCAACTTCTCTAAGCCTTTTTAAAAGTATTTTATTTATTTATTTGAGAGAGAAAGAGGCTGAGAGAGAGAGAGAAAGAGAGAAAGAGAGAATGGGCATGCCAGGGCTGTCAGTTGCTGCACACGAACTCCAGATGTATGGGTCACCTTGTGCATCTGGTTTATGTGGGTCCTGGAGAATTGAAACTGGGTCCTTTGGCTTTGCAGGCAAGCACTTTAACCCCTAAGCCATCTCCAGCCTTCTCTAAGCCTTTAAAAAAATTTTTTTAAGGTGTTTTTTTTTTTAATTTATTTGAGTGTCAGAGAGAATGGGCACACCAGGGCCTCCAGCCACTGCAAACGAACTCCAGATGCATGCACCACCTTTTGTGCATCTGGCTTACGTGGGTCCTGGAGAATCAAACCAGGGTCCTTTGGCTTTGCAGGCAAATGCCTTAACCTCTAAGCCATCCCTCCAACTCTCTCTAAACCTTTTTAAAGGCCCCAATCCTGGTCCTCCTGGCTTAAACGTACCACAGAAGCCTCATCTCATACTTATTTTTGTGCTCTTCATCATATATGGTATTGGGGGACACATTCATGCTATAGTGGGACAAAGAAGGAGATCCCACATTGGAAGCCGATTTGGGCTTGAGTCTCAGCCATTCCTGTTCCTTGCTGTGTGGCCTTGGGCACACTGCTCGGCCTCTGGATCTGCAGGGTTATGAAGATGTGGGAAGACGAGTGGTGAGTAATCACCCAGCAAACCATAGAGGGCGGGCCAGCACTACCTGCAACCAGAACACCAGCACCTTCCCAGACTCTGAACTGTCTCCAACAGAATGAAATCACTGATGCACTGTGTGGCCTGGACATGTCCTGCCATCTAACCTGTGAAGGGGATGGTGACGGCCTACTCTGAAGGGAATGGGGCATCACGTAGGAGCTGCAGCCCTGCACACTTGATGCCCTGCTCAGCACCAGCACTGTCAACCTCATCCCAGGTTACAGACTAACTGAGGGGTTTTGGAGATGGTTAGGTGGATAGCACAAGGATAAGGACCAGAGCCTCAGCAGCCATTTAAATGCTGAGTGGATGTGGCAGCCCGCCTGTAATCCCAGCACTCAGGAGGTGGAGGTGAGATCCTTAGGCAAAATGACAAGCTAGACCAACCAGCTCAAGGAGCTCTGGGTTCAAGTGAGAGACCCTGTCTTAGTAAATTAGGTGGAGAGCAGTTAAGGAATACACCCGACATCAACCTCTGGTCTACACACACACACACAAAAGGTTAAAATAAAAGAACAATTTAAACCAAAAGCAAAACCAAGCTGGGTGTGATTGTGCATGCCTTTAATCTCAGCACTTAGGAGGCAGAGGTAGAAGGATTGCTGTGAGTTCGAGGCCATTCTGAGAATACAGTGAGTTCCAGGTCAGCCTGGGCTAGAGTGAGACCCTACCCCAAAACACCAAAAGGCAAACTCACAGCGATCTTCCTGCCTCTGCCTCCTGAGTGCTGGAATTAAAGGCGTGTGCCACCATACCTGGCAAAAGAAAAATGTTTAGCTATGTGTTTCCTCTAAAGAGAGGGGCAAGTGTGGGTGTGGTGGCACACGCCTTTCATCCAGCACTTGGGAGGCTCAGCTAGAAGGGTTGGTATGAGTTTGAGGCCAGCCTGGTGTTGTAGAATGAGTTCCAGATCGGCTTGGGCTAGAGTGAGACTCTATCTCAAAGAAAAAACAAAAGTGGGGCAAATAGGCACACACGCAGGTGGGGGAGGGTCTGTGGGCTCCCCTGAGCACAGATGCCCTGAGCCCACTCTGCCTCCCCCAGGTGAGACCTTCCTGCCCTACTACACTGGCCGCGCCATTGACAGCATCGTCATTCAGAAGAGCATGGACCAGTTCAGCACGGCCGTGGTCGTTGTCTGTCTGCTGGCCATCGGCAGGTAGCCACCCAGCCCGCACACCTCAGACCCACACTCAAGAGAGCGGGCCCCGGAGCAGCCTGTCACTGTGGTTATTTCCCAGACTGGCTTAGCACCTGTGTCTCTTTGGTTGGGCCATACTCTATAGCCACACCCTCTCGTCCCTAAGAATGGCTTTAGTTCTTGGAGAGCAGTGCTCTCCCCTGCCCTGGCTGGCTTCCCAGCAGGCACCGGGTCTGCCCAAAAGACCCACTCTGTGAATTTTGGTCCCTTGTCATGGAGACTTATCAGGAGTGAGGGAAACTCCCACAGTGGTGCCAACCCCAGAGAGTGTCCTGCCTACCTGCATCCTGTGTAGGACCCTCAATGCCAGCAGGGGGAGGGGTGGCCTGTTGGAAGGACACCAAGCTATAACATCTCTTATCTGCAATTAGCTCATTTGCCGCAGGTATTCGGGGCGGCATTTTTACCCTCATATTTGCCAGACTGAACATTCGCCTCCGAAACTGTCTCTTCCGCTCGCTGGTGTCTCAGGAGACGAGCTTCTTTGATGAGAACCGCACAGGTTGGTCCTCCCAGGGACTTGGGTGTAGAAGGTGACATGGCTCACCCCATTGGCCCTCCCTAGTGTCAGGTTCAGGGTAGAGCCCTGGGAAGCTGGTCTGGTTGCTGTGGTTTTGGCATGAGCTGTGGCCACTGTGGGGCCCTGACCAGGCCACCCCACTTCTCTGCAGGGACCAAAGCCTTGTTTCCTGCCATTTTGCAAAAGCCACTGGGGTCAGGGAGGGCTACCCAAGCCTGTGGTCTGCAGAGGTCAGGCTCCTGTGGGCTGAGCAGCTATATGGGCCAAACTAGGGAGGGAAAAGGAGTGTCCGCCACAGTCTCAAGCACTGAGTCCAAGCCCTCGTTTCACCCCTTACCCTCAGAGCCTGTTTTCTCCTCTAAGAATAATCACCCCACAGGACTGTTGTGACAGCCACATGGGGTGAGGCAATGCTGTCTGCCCTCCACCTCACCCATGACTATTTATGGGGGTAGTAAGCTACCTGCTCTGCTAGTGACAGGAGAGAAATGGGTTTGAAACCTGGCTCTAATATGGAGGTGTGTGTGGCACAGACCAAATCCTCTAGCCAGGTTTTGGCTACTTCCTCGGTATTGTAGAAAGTCAGGAGCCTTATGAAAGATGCCTGAGCTGGGTGTGGTGGTGCATACCTATAATCCCAGCACTTGGGAAAGGCAGACAGGGGATCCAAAATTCAAGGTCATCCTTGGCTACATTAAAAAGTCTGAGCCAGACATGGTGGTACACGCCTGTAATCCCAGCACTTGGGATGCAGAGGTAGTAGGGTCACCGGGAGTTCGAGGCCATAATGAGACTACATAGTGAATTCCAGGTCAGCCTGGGCTAGAGCAAGAGCCTGGCCTGCATAAGACCTTATCTTAAAAAGACGAAACCATGAGAGATGCTAGAAACTAAGACTGTCTCTCCAGCCTCCAGGAGTGGCCGGGAATGTCTGACTTCCTGGCCTCCATCTCCGAAGCCCCTTAGTGTCCCCTGAGCCCACCACAGCAGCCCTTGGTGCTTGTTGCTGCAGCAGTAGCTGAGCTGCCTGTGTTCCAGGCGACCTCATCTCGCGCCTCACCTCGGATACCACCATGGTCAGCGACCTGGTCTCCCAGAACATCAACATCTTCCTGAGGAACACAGTGAAGGTCACAGGTGTAGTGGTCTTCATGTTCAGCCTCTCATGGCAGCTCTCTCTGGTCACCTTCATGGGCTTCCCCATCATCATGATGGTGTCCAACATCTATGGCAAGTACTACAAGGTAGGTGCTACCTGGTCCCTGTGTGCCCTGCTGCTCCCACATGTCCCTGTGAAAAGCCGTAGGGTCAGTGGAGCCAAGGGGAAAGGTTTCTTGAGGCTGTGTTTGCATCCATTCATTTTGTTAAATGGCTACTGAGCACATGTTTGTCCAGGACTAGGAAACAGTGAAACCAGCTGCTACCCTCAGGCACATGATATAGTGGAAGGGACAGGCCACAAGTGACACAGCAACAGTGACAGAGCATAAGGCAGTACAAGGAGGTGGGTGTTAGCCAGGTGTGGTGGCTCATATCTGCTAGCACTTAGGAGGCTGAGACAGGAGGATTGCCACAAGTTTGAGTCCAGATAGGACTATATAGAAAGTTCAAAGCCAGTCTAGATCACAGAGTAAGACACTGTCTCAAAAAAGAAAAGTGAAAAGAAAATCTGGGTGTGGTGGTACGTGTCTTTAATCCTGGCACTCCTTGGGAAGCAGAGGTAAGAAGGTAAGAGAATTGCTGTGAGTTCAAGGCCAACTTGGGACTACAGAATGAGTTGTAGGTTAGCCTGGGCTAGCGTGAGACCAAAAAAACAAAACAAAACAAAACAAAAAAAGTAAAGGAAGCTGGGCGTGGTGGCGCACGCCTTTAATCCCAGCACTCAGGAGGCAGAGGTAGGAGGATCGCTGAGAGTTCCGAGGCCACCCTGAGACTACATAGTTAATTCCAGGTCAGCCTGGACCAGAGTGAAACCCTACCTCGAAAAACCAAAAAAAAAAAAGTAAAGGAAAGAAAAAAAAGGTGGTGGGGGTGTGGGTGTCTGCAGTTCTGACCCATCTTGCTGAGGAAGTACAGGGGCCTCAGGAGGCAGATACCTCAGGACTGGGTTCTGGGAAGTTTCTGAACCAGCACAAAGGCCCTGGGGTAGGAATGTGCCTGATGTATATGAGAAACTCCAAGGCAGTTAGTAAGACAGAGGTGATGAGAAAGGAAGAGGACAGAAAATGAGTGCAGGGAGATAAAAGGCCATTTGGGCCTCTATAAGAACTCTGAGCCCACCAAGTCTCTTTTTGGGTTGCAAGGGAGATAGTGACTCAGGCCAGCCTATGCTGCAGTTAGGCAGGCTGAAGTCCCCTCCACCTCACTGCCACTGCCAGCTGACCAGGTCTCACCATCCCAGGCCCTCCAGATTGGCAGGGACCCCAATGACAAAGGGACCCAGGCTGGGTTCATGCAGCCAAGCCTGGGCCATTATGACAGGCCCAGTAGACTCTGCTGCAGCCACCCAGGCCCCAAGGGTTGGGACTCCTGAGCTCTGGCTTGTGTAGGGTGGGTCACACTGCAGCTCCGGGAACCTTAGGTCCCTTTCTGAACACATTCCCCCCAATTGTAAACCAAATAGCAGGCTCCCCTTCCTTTCAGTTCTAGTCATGAGAAAGATACCCAGTAGTTGGAGTCATATCAGCTTGTTCTCCTCATCTGCCCCCACCCCAGCAAACTGCTTTCCTACAGGTCCCCACCTCCAAGTTTGGGTGGATAGAGTCTGGAGAAGATCCACTTGGGTTCCACCATCCATGCCTGAGGGTTTTGAGTGTTGCCAGGGATACCACCCTGACTAGATGTGACTCAGGGCTTGGCAAGATTCCTCCAAGGTGCAGAACACCCTGCTTGCTCCCTATGTCCTGAGTGTGACACACAGGTCACAGGACTTGCAGTACCTGAGCCCATCCTGGCTTCTGGGCAGTGTTCCTGGCTGGCTTGGGAAAGCTAGTATGTTAGTCACCAAAGTGTGGAAGTGTGGTAAGACCGCTTCTCCACCGTCTGCCTCTGGTTACCACACCCAGCGTGAGCGAATTTCACAGCCGTGGTCTCCATCACCCTCTAGATGTTTGGACTCTGTCAGCCTTCACTCAAGCTTAGTTGATGCTAATTATGTAAGCCATACTTCTTAGTACTTGCTGTTTCTCACCTGATACCTACAACCTAAGCAGCCATCCCATGCCTTCATACTCTTGTATCAGGTGTTGAACCTTCTTTTTGAAAGAATTTCCCCAAAATGGATAGTCATCACTTCCTTGGAGCACTATGGATGACTTGAGGATCAGCCCCCCAGCCCTTAGGAGCTGAGCCTACCACCCTCCCCCCCCAAGAGTCCCACCGGAGTCTGTTCTCTGAGTCTGTCACATCAAGCTAGGAGGAGACAGGTTAGGGTGTGGAGAGTGGGGGTGGAGGATAGTTCGGGAAGATAGTGAGACGACTTCTTGGGCTCTCTTGCTCCCCTCCTCCTGTCCACAGAGACTCTCCAAGGAGGTCCAGAGTGCTCTGGCCAGAGCCAGCACCACTGCCGAAGAGACCATCAGTGCCATGAAGACGGTGCGCAGTTTTGCCAATGAGGAGGAGGAGGCGGAGGTGTTCCTGCGGAAGCTGCAACAGGTGTACAAGCTGAACAGGAAGGAGGCAGCAGCCTACATGACCTATGTCTGGGGCAGTGGGGTATGTGTGGATGGGTTGGGGGGCATGGGTCCCCATGTGTGGGTGTCAGGCTAGCAAAGAATCTTCCTGGAAAGGCTGCAGTGCCTCCCCACTACCTCACAGTTTTCTCTGTCCCCTCCAGGGTGGGGTGGCAGGATAAATGGGCACCTTCTCCTAGCTGGGCCCAGGCCACCTTCTAACAAGACCTGTGTTGCAATCATACACAGCCCCTTCAGGAGTCTTAGCCTCTCACTGGGGCATGGGGAGGACTGGATCCATCACTGTCCCGAGGCACATAGGTGGAGACTGCTAGTCGGGGATAATGGCTGTGGGAGGAGTGAGGAGAATTGGAGTTTCGGGAGGTCTACAGGGGAGCCAGAAGGCAGGGACTATTTGGGTCCTCCCATTCCAGAATGTCATCCCCTAAAACTGATGGCCAGTGAAAAGAGAAGGGACAAGACCAGCTTATAGCAGTGTGTCCACAGCAGAGGGCACCTTCTGTTGTCCTTGAAGGCGCTTGTCCAGCTGTGGACCTAGCTCAGTTTGGGGTGGAGAAGGGCACTTGGGGATCCTGGGAAGGCTGTAGATTGACATGACTATTCAGAATTTGCTCATCTCCCAGGTCCCCCAGCACCAGAGCAAGGGCGTTCAGGGGCACCCCAGACACAGCCCTCCTGTAAGACCTTTGTTGAGGGCAGAAGCAGACACTCGCCATGCTGCTCTGACCCAGTGCACCCAACCTATGTGAGCAGTGCTTTCCCAGTGAGCACGACTAAGCCC
This sequence comes from Orientallactaga sibirica, assembly GCA_036365145.1. Lineage (NCBI taxonomy): Eukaryota > Metazoa > Chordata > Mammalia > Rodentia > Dipodidae > Orientallactaga > Orientallactaga sibirica. Next base: position 24,935,326 of record JAEOAD010000026.1, on the reverse strand, counting down.
TGCTTGGCCCAGCAGAGGAACTTGGGGGTGGCATGTGCCAGCCAAGGCCATACAAAGAGAGCCTTGTTCTCTTGCCAAGCCCACAGTCTGCCTAGCCAAGGGCCTTTGTAGCTAACCACTGGGGTTGAAGTATGAATGACACAGAGGTGGTGCAGTTCCTGTTTATGGCAGGGTGTGCAGAGCCCTGAAGGCTACTCTCCTGTCTCCTGTCTACACCCCTTGGAGGCCCAGGTCTGAGCTAAGGTCCCCATGATGTGACTCAAGCCTTCTTCTCCCCTTGCCCCAGCTCACACTGCTGGTGGTCCAAGTGAGCATCCTCTACTACGGAGGCCACCTCGTCATTTCAGGGCAGATGACCAGTGGCAACCTCATCGCCTTCATTATCTATGAGTTCGTCCTGGGAGACTGCATGGAGGTGAGGGGCTCTGGGGAAGGGATTGGAGGGCAAGGGGTGTGGCATCTGAGGTGGGTAGGGGTAAGAACAAGTGACACCAAACATGTCACTAACAGGTGACTCTATTGATCAAGCTGAGGGGCAGAGATGACCAGGAAATGCTCCTAACTGCTCTGTGACAGGAGTGAGTGTGACCACTTCTCAGAAAAGGAAACTGAGGTGCAGATAGGTTAAGTGACCAGCCATAAGTTTGGTTCAGAATCTACCAGTAGGATATTTCCCTAGCTTGCCTAAAATGCTGCACTAGAGAAAGCAAGGGGCACTTTAGTTCTCTTTTCTTTTCTTCTTCTTTTTTTTTTTTTTTTTTTTTTTTTTTTTTTTTTGTTTGTTTGTTTTTTTTGTGTTTTGAGGTAGGGTTTCACTCTAGTGCAGACTGACCTGGAATTCACTATGTAGTCTCAGTGGTCTCGAACTCATAGGGATCCTCCTACCTCTGCCTCCCGAGTGCTGGGAATAAAGGTGTGCGCCACCACACCCAGCTCTCAAGGAACACTTTAGATTGGGCTCCTAATTTGGGTCACCACATAGGCAGTCACTGACACAAGATTAGGACAGGATACCACTGATGTGTGTGAGAGGTGTGGGAAAAGAAGTCTGCAAAGGACAGTCATAGAGCCCATTGTTCTATGAGGCTCAATACAGAGCCTCAGATACATACCACCTGCAGGGTGAGGGACCCTGAGTTTATACCCAAGCTGCCATTGTCATGGCTCCAGGACAGTGTGGACTGGGGTGTTAATTTCCTGCTCTGTCTCCCTCCCAAGGCAGTGGGACCTTGGGACTGTGTGTCCTACAGTGGTGTGTTGTCAGCAGCATCTGCTCCTGACACATTTGACCTTGGTACCAGTCACACATCTGCTATTATTTGATTCAGCAGCCAGCAACTCTGCCTCTAGGAATCTATGCTTCAGAACACACCTGGGGGTGAAGACCCATCCCGAATGCTCAGCACAATGTTATTTATAATAGTGAAAAACAAAAACAGCTTTGAATGCCCATCGACCAGCCATGGGATAAAAATACCACGTCTGTATTCCAGAGGCAGGCTTCTGTACCAGGAGACCCTAGGCAGCATGACAAGCAGGAGGCAGGGTTTACATCAAATACAGGAGCAAACCTCTATAGCATGGTCTCCTCCCAGCAGTACATTCTTAAAATCTGTTTGCAAATGCAGAGAAAGGTCTGGGAAGATTCAGGAAACTGTGATTGGCTACTTCTAGATAGAGGCATGAGAAGCCACCTCCACACTGAACTAGCATTTTGATCTCACAGCAATCCTTCTATCTCAGCCTCCAGAATGCTAGGATTAAAGGCGTGCGTCACCATGCCTGGCAGACAGAGGGAATGGGTGACCAGGGCCTCCAGCTGCTGGAGGATCTCTGTGAGTTCCTGAGACTACCTAGTGAATTCCAGGTCAGCCTGAGCTAGAGTGAGACCCTACCTTGAAAAACCAAGAAAACAAATTATCTTTAGGGGTGTGTGCACACATATATGGAAGTCAGAGGAAGACAGATGTCCTCTACTTATCTGCCTTATTTCTTGGAGACAGGGTCTCTTACTCATCCTGAGGCTTGCCATTTCTTGGTCACGCTGGCTGACCAGGGAGCCCCAACAGTCCTCCTGACCTTGACCTCCTCACCACTGGGATTACAGGCACTCACAGCTATGTCTAGCTTTTTTTAAAATGATTTAAAATTTTTATTTATTTATTTATTTGCAAGCAGAGGGAGAGAGATAGAAAAGAGGCAGACAGAAAGAGAATGGGCATATCAGGGCCTCTAGCCACTGCAAACAAACTCCAGATGCATGTGCCCCTTGTGCATCTGGCTTATGTGGGTCCTGGAGAATCAAACCAGGATCCTTTGGCTTCATAGGCAAATGCCTTAACCACTAAGCCATTTCTCTAGCCCCTATGTCTAGCTTTTTAAACAAATATATTTTAATTTTTAAAATTTATTTGCAAACAGAGAGAGAAGAGAGACAGATAGAATGGGCACCAGGGCCTCCAGCTGCTGCAAATGAACTCCAGATGTATGCACTAGTTTGTACATCTGGCTTTAAACATTCATTTATTTATTTATTTATTTATTTATTTATTTATTTATTTATTTATTTGAAACAGAGAATGGGCACGCCAGGGCCTCTAGCCACTGCAAATGAACTCCAGATGCATGCACCACCATGTGCATCTGGCCCATGTGGGACCTGGAGAATTGAACCTGGGTCCTTAGGCTTCATAGGCATGCAACTTAACTGCTAAGCCATCTTTCCAGCCCATGCATCTGGCTTTACATGGGTACTGGAGCATTGAACCTGGTTGCTAGGCTTTGCAGGCAAGCACCTTAACCACCGAGCAATCTCTCTAGCTTCCCATGTCTAGCTTTTTATGTGGATGCTGGGGAAAATGTAGAACCTCATGCTGACTCAGCAAGTATTCTTAACCACTAAGCCACCTCCTTAGCCCCTATCGCCCATCTTAAAAACTGAAATTAGGGCTCAGTAGGGGAGATTAGTAGCTTAGCAGATAGACTGTTTGCCTAGCATGCATGGGACCCTGAGTTTGATCACCAGCATTACATAAAATTGGGTGTGGTGGTGAACACCTGTAATCTTAGCACTTGGGACGTAGAGGAAGGAGGATCTGAAATTCAAGGTTATCTTCACCTACATGGCAAGTTTGAGGTTAGCCTGGGCTACATGAGACTCTGTCCCAAAAACAAATGAATTTAGAATATGCTGTAGCAACAGGAAGCAAGGATTGACAACTCCACCATAGACTCGCTGCACCATTTAACTTCTCTGCACTTGCATTTCCTCCTTTGGAGGGTTGGTAGTCTCTCCTCTGCAGGGTGGTGGTGAGACTTCTTGGTGATGACCAGAGGAACCTGGCTCCTAATGCTCTGACAATCAGTTGTATTAATTTTCACTGCCACCCTCACAATGTCATTATCCATCATTGTTTTCTGTAGTAGCATCAAGCACCGCTTTGTCCCTGCTCTTCTCTGTACCCCCATCTCTGGTACCACAGGGGGTATCAAGAGTGGGGTATTGGGGATGGAGAGATGGCTTAGCAGTTAAGGCACTTGCCTGCAAAGCCTAAGGACCCATGTTCAGATGCCACTTAAGCCAGACACACAAAAGTGAGGCAAGCGCAAAGTCACACATGCCCACTAGGTGGCGCAAGAGCCTGGAGTTCAAGTATAGTGATTGAGGCCCTGGCATGCCAATTCTCTTTCTCTCTCTGTTTCTCTCTCGCTCTCTCTAAAATTAAAAAAAAAAAAAAAAGAGTGGGGTATTGGTAGGAGTATAACAGAATGTGTGTCTTTTCCTTGCAGTCTGTGGGTTCTGTCTACAGTGGCCTGATGCAGGGTGTGGGGGCTGCTGAGAAGGTATTCGAGTTCATTGACCGGCAACCGACCATGGTGCATGATGGGAGTTTGGCCCCTGATCACCTAGAGGGCCGTGTGGACTTTGAGAATGTGACCTTCACCTACCGCACTCGACCCCACACCCAGGTCTTGCAGGTGAGAGGGGCTTAAGGCCTGCTGAAACCATCTGTCCCATATCCTGGTTCAAAGCAGGCCTGGTAGTTTGCCAGGAGTATATGAGTTAAAGTCCTAGGTCCTAGGAGCCTGGGCTGTGGTTGGAGAAGATGTGTCCTTAACAAAATGACTCCAGCTCTTTCTGGATCATCTGCTTCCCAGGTGTGTGCATTCCCTAGTCTCCCCCTTTTCTTTCTGTGCTACACACCTCATTTTCTTTCTCCCTTCACTTCTTTCTTCTGTCTTCCCCCTTTTGTAAAACATTTTTATTTATTTATTGGAAAGAGAGAGAGAGGGAGGCAGATAGAGAGAATGGGCATGCCAGGGCCTCTAGCCACTGCAAATGAATAGACTCATGTGCAATCTAGTGCATCTGGCTTTACATGGGTACTGGATCCTTAGGCTTTGCAGGCAAGTGCCTTAACCTCTGAGCCATTCCTCCAGTCCGTCTCCTCTACTTTTTTTTTTCCCAAGGTAAAGTGTGTCACTCTAGCCCAAGCTGACCTGCAAATCACTATGTAGTCTCAGGGTGGCCTTGAACTCATGGTGATCCTTCTACATCTGCCTCCTCCTGAGTGCTGGGATAAAGGCATGCACCACCACACCCAGCTTTCTCTCCTGCTTTTTTTTTTTTTTTTTTTCTTTTCCGAGGTAGGCTCTCACTGTAGCTCAGGCTGACCTGGAATTCACTGTGTAGTCTCAGGATGGCCTTGAACTCTCAGCAATTCTCCTACCTCTGCCTCCTGAGTGCTGGGATTAAAGGCGTGCGCCACCACGCCCGGCTCTCTCCTGCTTTAAAAAAAATATTTTATTTATTTGCAAGCAGAGATAGTGAGAACAGACAGAGAGAATGGGCATGCCAGGGCCTCCAACCACTGCAAATGAACTCCAGATGCATGTACTACTTTGTACATTCGGCTTTACCTTGTCACTGGGGAATTGAACCCATATCATTAGGCTTTGCAGGCAAGCACCTTAACCACTGAGAAATCTCTCAAGCCCTCTCTCCCCCTTTCTCCATCTCCCCTTGTTAAAATAAAGTCTTAGAGCTTGGCATGGTGGCACATGCCTTTAATCCTAGCACTTGGGAGACAGAGGTGGGAGAATCACCATGAGTTCAAGGCCACCCTGAGACTACATACTGAATTCCAGGTCAGCCTGGACTAGAGTGAAACCCTACCTCAAAAAAAAAAAAAAAAAAAAAAAAACAAACAAAAAATAATAAATTAATTAAATAAAATAATAAATAAATAAATAAAGTCTTAGATTTACTCACCACCACCACCAAAAAAATAACTCTAGATAAGATGTACTAGGGCCGGAGTCTAGCTCCTGTAGAACACTTGCCTAGCAAGTGCCAGGCTCTGGGTTCTATCCTCAGTATCATTTAAAAAAAAAGGGGCCGGGCATGGTGGCGCACGCCTTTAATCCCAGCACTCGGGAGGCAGAGGTAGGAGGATCGCCGAGAGTTCAAGGCCACCCTGAGACTACATAGTGAATTCCAGGCCAGCCTGGACCAGAGTGAGACCCTACCTCGCAAAACCAAAAAAAAAAAAAAAAAAAAAAAAAAAAGGAAGGCTGGAGAGATGGCCCCAGCAGTTAAGGGCACTTGCTTGCAAATCCTGATGGCTCAGGTTCAATTCTCTAGTCCCCACTAAAGCCAGATGCACAAAGTGGTGCATGTGTCTGGAGTTAGCATTTCCAGTTCTGGGAGGCCCTGATGTTTTCTCCTCCCCCTCCTTGCAAATAAATAAAAATATTTTTCTTTTAAAAATATATTATTTATTTATTTATTTATTTATTTATTTATTTATTTATTTATTTATGAGAGAAAAAGAGGCAGAGAGAGAGAGAGAGAGAATGGGCACACCAGGGCCTCTAGCCACTGCAAACAAACTCCAGATGTATGTACTCCCTTGTGCATCTGGCTTATGTGGTCCTGGAGAATCAAACCAGGATCCTTTGGCTTTGCAGGCAAAAGCCTTAACCACTAAGCCATCTCTTCAGCCCTAAAAATATTATTTTATTTTTTCTAATTTTTTAATTTTTTTTATTCTCAAGCAGAGAGAGAGAGAGAGAGAAGGGAGGCAGAGAGAGAGAGAGAGAGAGACTGGGCACGCCAGGGCCTCTAGCTACTACAAACAACTCCAGATGCATGTGCCCCTCATGCATCTGGCTTACGTGGGTCCTGGAGAATTGAACCGGGATCCTTTGGCTTCACAGGCAAACTCCTTAACCACTAAGCCATTTCTCCAGCCCAAAAATATTATTTTAAAAGCTGGGAGGGAGCTGGGCATGGTGGCACATGCCTTTAATCCCAGCACTTGAGAAGCAGAGGTAGGAGAATCGCCATGAGTGTGAGTTCAGTTGGAGGTCACCCTAAGACTACATAGTTAGTTCCAGGGCTAAAAGATTGGAGGGGAAGCATTTCTGTAGTAAGTCAACAAGATGCCAGATTGTTAGAACTGGAAGCTATGCTGTGATTGATACAAATAGAGTCCTTTATTTAAGTACCACACTCTAAAAAGACTTGCTAGGAAATGAATCAGGATCTGTGGAGGTGGGGAGTGTGTGCAGACCTGGTGATAATAACCAAGCAAAACTTCCCCCCGTGAAAGGACCTTTGAAGTAGACCTGACCAAGGAGCAGGATGTGAGCAGGTGGCTCTGTATAGAAAGAACATTCCAGACCAAGAAAACTGCAGATATAAAGGTGCCACCAAACCAGTCCTAGTGGCACAAACCTGCAATATCCCAGCTACTCAGGAGGCTGAGGGCAGGAGGATTGAAAGTTCAAGGCCAGCCGGGCGTGGTGGCCCACGCCTTTAATCCCAGCACTCGGGAGGCGGAGGTAGGAGGATTGCTGAGAGTTCGAGGCCACCCTGAGACTACATAGTTAATTCCAGGTCAGCCTGGACCAGAGTGAGACCCTACCTCGCAAAAAACCAAAAAGAAAAAAAAAAGTTAGTTCAAGGCCAGCCTGAACTATAGAGTGAGTTTAAGGCCAGCCTGGGCAATTTAGTGAAAAACTCTGTCTCAACATAAAAATAAGTAGCTAAAGCCGGGTGTGACTTGTATGGTTAGAGACCCCAGAAGGAAGCTTCCACTGACCTTTGGTTATCAGGGTCATTCTGCACCCCTCGCCAAAGGCTTCTACGTGTGTATGTTTAAACCTTTTGTTTAGTGCTGGTCTTACTTTTGTGTAGAGAACCTTCTTTGTACAGATGGTGGCAAATACCAGGGAAACCCAAGACTCACAAAATTAACAAGATGACTTTATGTATTAATTCCCTCTTAATCGTGTTCATTCAAAGACATTACCACTTTTGAAATAATTGGTTTTGCACTAAAATATTATTGCAATCATGCTCAGCAGAATTAGGTAAACTTTCCTATAGTGAAAAAGTTTAGAAGTAGGTCAGGCCTGTTAGAAGAGGCCTATAATTCCAGCTACTGGGAGGCAGAGGTAGAAAGACATAGGACAGGTCTACAGTGAAAGTTCAAGGCCAGCCGGGCGTGGTGGCCCACGCCTTTAATCCCAGCACTCGGGAGGCGGAGGTAGGAGGATGGCCATGAGTTGAGGCCACCCTGAGAATACATAGTGAATTTGAGGTCAGCCTGGACAGAGTGAGACCCTACCTTGCAAAACCAAAAAAAAAAATATATAAAATATAAAAATATAAAAATATTTTTTGATGGAGGATCTCTCTCTTGCCTTTCTCTGCCTGTGTGTAACTATGTAGTGTGCATGTGGCCTTGAACTCCAATCTCATCCTCACTCCCTCTGCCTCCCTGCCCACCTTTTTCTTAAAGGATGTCTCACTGGCTTGGAGAAAATGAATAGTTAATGTGGGCTGAAGCCAGGTGTCTCAGCATGTTCCTTTGCCTCTCCAGAACTGAGATTAGAGAGGCCCAAGTGGCATGTTTATGTTTCAGTGCTCACCCTGAGACTATTAATGGTCACATGAAGCAAATGTACTAGACTGAGCTATACCTTGAAAAAGAAAAAGCTTTTCTGTTAAAAATTTTTCATCTTCTGGTGTGGTTTCAGGCTGCTATTGATCTGCAAAGCCCTGATGGCCAAACACTGTGGCCAGTACCAACAAAAACAGATGCTTGCCGTGGGAGGGGAAGTTCATTTCCAGCCGCTTTTGGCAGCTCCCCATTGTGTAACTGTCATTATACAGCAATAAGTTTGTCCCAGAATAAAAGAAGAACCTTTTCTCTCAAGCACTCCGTTCTTCCAACATTGCTGTTAAAACACCCTAATGTAAATGAAAAATTGATAAATAGTGAAATCCCATATCTTAATAAAGATCCAGGTGCCTGACACCCACAAGACCATCATAATGCCTTTGGGAAAGATGCTGACACCAAACAGACCCTAGAAATGGTGGTGAAGGCACCTGCTCCCTTCTGGAATGAATCAGAAGTAGCCCAATTGCCATCTCCTCAAGAAGGAGTTTCTCTTTGGCATCTTGGTTCCCTCTCAGCCTGGGCTAACACGTTTAGCTCTTGCTTCGGAAAAATAAATAAATAAATCCCCATAAACAAACAAATAAATAAATAAATAAGTACCTGAACCCTCCCTGGACAGTATCAGATGGAGGGCCAAGTTTAAAGGATGGTGGCAAGTTAGTTCCACTGCTGTGACAATGTAGGATAATTATAAGTTGTCAGTAAAAAAATAAAAATTAAAAAAGAAAAATGAGATGTTGGTAAAATCAATCCAAATCACAAAGGACACAGCTTGCAAACCTTGCTGGCCTGCAGTTACTCAGGATCAACCACAGCTGTTAAAAGATGACAAAGTACACAGGATCAGAATGAGTTTTGACATTCCAGTAACCAAGAGGCCTGGTGCATCCTGGGGACAGGAGTCCTGAAGAGGGCGCTGAGGCAGGCTAGGCGAGAACCTCTATTCCTTCAGTATCTGTCTAATGTGAGTAGTTGTGTAGATCTATCATCATTGATGTTTGCCTTCCCTGCCAAATTCATGATGGTTTCTCCATCATCCTATGCTATCTATCTTTTCCTTCATATCTTCTATCACTATCAGTCTTGTTTTCTTTCTTGTCCCTTTTTAATTCTCTGCTTGAAAATAAATAAAAATGTTTTTCAATGTTTACACTCAGAAAATTAGTTAAATATACTTTCAAGGCTTGATGGTTTCCATGGACACAATTCCCAGTACCCCTGTAAATATCTTCATCTCTAAGAGGTACATGTACTTTCCTCATGTGCATGTCATTATACCTTGTGCAGGCTCTAGAGCAGTCTAATAGACACAAGAAGTCTCTCTGTCTCTCAAAAAACTTATAAAAATATTTTTAAATTCTGAATAAACATGGAGCTTAGCGATGTCTTTGATTGGCTGTGTACCTTGACACAAAGCCAGTAGGCCATTGTCAATTCTCTATTCCACATAAAGTTGGACCCACTTCTGTGTTTCTCTCTGCAATCTTAGAGACCCTGGTGTGGCTTCCTGCCTGCTTTTCACATCACACACACAAGCATGTGTGCAAATAAAATACATTTAAAAATTGTAAATAAAGACTAAAGACCTAAATAGGGCTGCAGGTTTTGGAATAGCTGTACTCAACAAGTCCTACTTTGTGTTTGTCAAACATCTTTCCAGACTTTAGAATCCCACATAATCATTTAGGCTGTGGCATTAGACACCACTCTCTGGGACCCATGAACTGAGAGGAAGTTGGCTTTTGACACACAGTCACAGGAATCCAACCGCAGGCATGGGACAAGCAGGTATCTTGTATACGCTCAGCCAGAGCAAACAGTGAAGCCAGAACAAGAACATAAATGTCACCTTCTGTTGTGTATCAATCACCTTCTAACATGATTTTGCTCACATTCCATCTAAATGCTCTCTCTCATGGCTCTTCTCTTCCATGTCAAACTATGTATGTGCAGTATATTTTGTGTGTGCAATTCATAATTGACTTTTGAGATGCACATACTGATAGCTACATGTGCTATGATTATGTCTTTGTTCAATCATCATCTATTTATCTTTAAAGGAAACCTGTGGTTATATGTTGATTCTGTTAGAAAAGAGGCAGACAGAAAGAGAATGGGCATATCAGGGCCTCTAGCCACTGCAAACAAACTCCAGATGCATGTGCCTTTTGTGCATCTGGCTTATGTGGGTCCTGGAGAATCAAACCAGGATCCTTTGGCTTCATAGGCAAATGCCTTAACCACTAAGCCATTTCTCTAGCCCCTATGTCTAGCTTTTTAAACAAATATATTTTAATTTTTAAAATTTATTTGCAAACAGAGAGAGAAGAGAGACAGATAGAATGGGCACCAGGGCCTCCAGCTGCTGCAAATGAACTCCAGATGTATGCACTAGTTTGTACATCTGGCTTTAAACATTTATTTATTTATTTATTTATTTATTTGAAACAGAGAATGGGCACGCCAGGGCCTCTAGCCACTGCAAATGAACTCCAGATGCATGCGCCACCATGTGCATCTGGCCCATGTGGGACCTGGAGAATTGAACCTGGGTCCTTAGGCTTCATAGGCATGCAACTTAACTGCTAAGCCATCTTTCCAGCCCATGCATCTGGCTTTACATGGGTACTGGAGCATTGAACCTGGTTGCTGGGCTTTGCAGGCAAGCACCTTAACCGCCGAGCAATCTCTCTAGCTTCCCATGTCTAGCTTTTTATGTGGATGCTGGGGAAAATGTAGAACCTCATGCTGACTCAGCAAGTATTCTTAACCACTAAGCCACCTCCTTAGCCCCTATCGCCCATCTTAAAAACTGAAATTAGGGCTCAGTAGGGGAGATTAGTAGCTTAGCAGATAGACTGTTTGCCTAGCATGCATGGGACCCTGAGTTTGATCACCAGCATTACATAAAATTGGGTGTGGTGGTGAACACCTGTAATCTTAGCACTTGGGACGTAGAGGAAGGAGGATCTGAAATTCAAGGTTATCTTCACCTACATGGCAAGTTTGAGGTTAGCCTGGGCTACATGAGACTCTGTCCCAAAAACAAATGAATTTAGAATATGCTTTAGCAACAGGAAGCAAGGATTGACAACTCCACCATAGACTCGCTGCACCATTTAACTTCTCTGCACTTGCATTTCCTCCTTTGGAGGGTTGGTAGTCTCTCCTCTGCAGGGTGGTGGTGAGACTTCTTGGTGATGACCAGAGGAACCTGGCTCCTAATGCTCTGACAATCAGTTGTATTAATTTTCACTGCCACCCTCACAATGTCATTATCCATCATTGTTTTCTGTAGTAGCATCAAGCACCGCTTTGTCCCTGCTCTTCTCTGTACCCCATCTCTGGTACCACAGGGGTATCAAGAGTGGGTATTGGGGATGGAGAGATGGCTTAGTAGTTAAGGCACTTGCCTGCAAAGCCTAAGGACCCATGTTCAGATGCCACTTAAGCCAGACACACAAAAGTGAGGCAAGCGCAAAGTCACACATGCCCACTAGGTGGCGCAAGAGCCTGGAGTTCAAGTATAGTGATTGAGGCCCTGGCATGCCAATTCTCTTTCTCTCTGTTTCTCTCTCTCTCTAAAATTAAAAAAAAAAAAAAAAAAGTGGGGTATTGGTAGGAGTATAACAGAATGTGTGTCTTTTTCCTTGCAGTCTGTGGGTTCTGTCTACAGTGGCCTGATGCAGGGTGTGGGGGCTGCTGAGAAGGTGTTCGAGTTCATTGACCGGCAACCGACCATGGTGCATGATGGGAGTTTGGCCCCTGATCACCTAGAGGGCCGTGTGGACTTTGAGAATGTGACCTTCACCTACCGCACTCGACCCCACACCCAGGTCTTGCAGGTGAGAGGGGCTTAAGGCCTGCTGAAACCATCTGTCCCATATCCTGGTTCAAAGCAGGCCTGGTAGTTTGCCAGAGTATATGAGTTAAAGTCCTAGGTCCTAGGAGCCTGGGCTGTGGTTGGAGAAGATGTGTCCTTAACAAAATGACTCCAGCTCTTTCTGGATCATCTGCTTCCCAGGTGTGTGCATTCCCTAGTCTCCCCCTTTTCTTTCTGTGCTACACACCTCATTTTCTTTCTCCCTTCACTTCTTTCTTCTGTCTTCCCCCTTTTGTAAAACATTTTTATTTATTTATTGGAAAGAGAGAGAGAGGGAGGCAGATAGAGAGAATGGGCATGCCAGGGCCTCTAGCCACTGCAAATGAATAGACTCATGTGCAATCTAGTGCATCTGGCTTTACATGGGTACTGGATCCTTAGGCTTTGCAGGCAAGTGCCTTAACCTCTGAGCCATTCCTCCAGTCCGTCTCTCTACTTTTTTTTTTTTTCAAGGTAAAGTGTGTCACTCTAGCCCAAGCTGACCTGCAAATCACTATGTAGTCTCAGGGTGGCCTTGAACTCATGGTGATCCTTCTACATCTGCCTCCTCCTGAGTGCTGGGATAAAGGCATGCACCACCACACCCAGCTTTCTCTCCTGCTTTTTTTTTTTTTTTTCCGAGGTAGGCTCTCACTGTAGCTCAGGCTGACCTGGAATTCACTGTGTAGTCTCAGGATGGCCTTGAACTCTCAGCAATTCTCCTACCTCTGCCTCCTGAGTGCTGGGATTAAAGGCGTGCGCCACCACGCCCGGCTCTCTCCTGCTTTTAAAAAATATTTTATTTATTTGCAAGCAGAGATAGTGAGAACAGACAGAGAGAATGGGCATGCCAGGGCCTCCAACCACTGCAAATGAACTCCAGATGCATGTACTACTTTACATTCGGCTTTACCTTGTCACTGGGGAATTGAACCCATATCATTAGGCTTTGCAGGCAAGCACCTTAACCACTGAGAAATCTCTCAAGCCCTCTCCCCCTTTCTCCATCTCCCCTTGTTAAAATAAAGTCTTAGAGCTTGGCATGGTGGCACATGCCTTTAATCCTAGCACTTGGGGAGACAGAGGTGGAGAATCACCATGAGTTCAAGGCCACCCTGAGACTACATACTGAATTCCAGGTCAGCCTGGACTAGAGTGAAACCCTACCTCAAAAAAAAAAAAAAAAAAAAAAACCACAACAAAAATAATAAATTAATTAAATAAAATAATAAATAAATAAATAAAGTCTTAGATTTACTCACCACCACCACCAAAAAATAACTCTAGATAAGATGTACTAGGGCCGAGTCTAGCTCCTGTAGAACACTTGCTCTAGCAAGTGCCAGGCTCTGGGTTCTATCCTCAGTATCATTAAAAAAAGGGGGCCGGGCGTGGTGGCGCGCCTTTAATCCCAGCACTCGGGAGGCAGAGGTAGGAGGATCGCCGAGAGTTCAAGGCCACCCTGAGACTACATAGTGAATTCCAGGCCAGCCTGGACCAGAGTGAGACCCTACCTCAGAAACCAAAAAAAAAAAAAAAAAAAAAAAAAAAAAAGGAAGGCTGGAGAGATGGCCCCAGCAGTTAAGGGCACTTGCTTGCAAATCCTGATGGCTCAGGTTCAATTCTCTAGTCCCCACTAAAGCCAGATGCACAAAGTGGTGCATGTGTCTGGAGTTAGCATTTCCAGTTCTGGGAGGCCCTGATGTTTTCTCCTCCCCCTCCTTGCAAATAAATAAAAATATTTTTCTTTTTAAAATATATTATTTATTTATTTATTTATTTATTTATTTATTTATTTATTTATTTATGAGAGAAAAAGAGGCAGAGAGAGAGAGAGAGAATGGGCACACCAGGCCTCTAGCCACTGCAAACAAACTCCAGATGTATGTACTCCCTTGTGCATCTGGCTTATGTGGTCCTGGAGAATCAAACCAGGATCCTTTGGCTTTGCAGGCAAAAGCCTTAACCACTAAGCCATCTCTTCAGCCCTAAAAATATTATTTTATTTTATTTTATTTTTTCTAATTTTTAAATTTTTTTTATTCTCAAGCAGAGAGAGAGAGAGAAGGGAGGCAGAGAGAGAGAGAGAGAGAGAGAGAGAGAGAGACTGGGCACGCCAGGGCCTCTAGCTACTACAAACAACTCCAGATGCATGTGCCCCTCATGCATCTGGCTTACGTGGGTCCTGGAGAATTGAACCGGGATCCTTTGGCTTCACAGGCAAACTCCTTAACCACTAAGCCATTTCTCCAGCCCAAAAATATTATTTTAAAAGCTGGGAGGGAGCTGGGCATGGTGGCACATGCCTTTAATCCCAGCACTTGAGAAGCAGAGGTAGGAGAATCGCCATGAGTGTGAGTTCAGTTGGAGGTCACCCTAAGACTACATAGTTAGTTCCAGGGCTAAAAGATTGGAGGGGAAGCATTTCTGTAGTAAGTCAACAAGATGCCAGATTGTTAGAACTGGAAGCTATGCTGTGATTGATACAAATAGAGTCCTTTATTTAAGTACCACACTCTAAAAAGTCTTGCTAGGAAATGAATCAGGATCTGTGGAGGTGGGGAGTGTGTGCAGACCTGGTGATAATAACCAAGCAAAGCTTCCCCCCGTGAAAGGACCTTTGAAGTAGACCTGACCAAGGAGCAGGATGTGAGCAGGTGGCTCTGTATAGAAAGAACATTCCAGACCAAGAAAACTGCAGATATAAAGGTGCCACCAAACCAGTCCTAGTGGCACAAACCTGCAATATCCCAGCTACTCAGGAGGCTGAGGGCAGGAGGATTGAAAGTTCAAGGCCAGCCGGGCGTGGTGGCCCACGCCTTTAATCCCAGCACTCGGGAGGTGGAGGTAGGAGGATTGCTGAGAGTTCGAGGCCACCCTGAGACTACATAGTTAATTCCAGGTCAGCCTGGACCAGAGTGAGACCCTACCTCGCAAAAAACCAAAAAGAAAAAAAGTTAGTTCAAGGCCAGCCTGAACTATAGAGTGAGTTTAAGGCCAGCCTGGGCAATTTAGTGAAAAACTCTGTCTCAACATAAAAATAAGTAGCTAAAGCCGGGCATGGTGGCGCACGCCTTTAATCCCAGCACTTGGGAGGCAGAGGTAGGAGGATCACCGAGAGTTCGAGGCCACCCTGAGACTACATAGTTAATTCCAGGTCAGCCTGGACCAGAGTGAGACCCTACCTCGAAAAACCAAAAAAAAAAAAAAAAAAAAAAAAAAGTAGCTAGAGATATGGCTCAGTGGTTCAAGATAATTTGCACTCGGGAGGCAGAGGTAGGAGGATCGCTTTGAGTTTGAGGCCACTCTGAGACTGCATAGTAAATTCCAGGTCAGCCTGAGCTAGAGTGAGACCCTACCTTGAAAAAAAAAAAAAAAAAAGAAAAGAGATAATTCGCTTGCAAAGCCTGCTGGCATAGGTTGGCCTGGGTTCGGTTCTCTAGTACCTACAGAAAGCCAGATGCACAAAGTGGTGCGTGCATCTGGAGTTTGTTTGCAGCAGCAAGATGCTCTGATATGCCCACTCATTCTCTCTTTCTCAGCTTGCCCATAAATAAACAAACATATATATGTATGTATATATATATTTAAATAAAAAGAGGATCTGGGTGTGATGGCACACACCTTTAATCCCAGCACTTGGGAGACAGAGGTAGGAGGATCGCCATGAGTTCAAGGCCACCCTGAGACTGGGAAAATGGCTTAGCAGTTAAGATGTTTGCCTTTGAAGCCGAAGGACCTGTTTGATTCCCCAGGACCCATGTAAGCCAGATGTACAAGGGGGCATATGCGTCTGGAATTCATTTGCAGTGGCTGGATGCCCTGGTGTGCCCATTCTCTCTTTTTTTGTGGCTCTTCTTCTCTCCTTTAAATAAATAAATAAACCAAAAAATAAAAAAATCTATAAATAAATAAAAATTAAAAATAAAAAGAGGGCAGCCGGGTGTGGTTGCGCACGCCTTTAATTCCAGCACTTGGGAGGCAAAGGTAGGAGGATTGCCATGAGTTCAAGGCCACCCTGAGACTACATAGTTAATTCCAGGTCAGCCTGGACCAGAGAAAGACCCTACCTCAAAAAACAAAAATAAATAAATAAAAAGAGGGCTGGGGCTGGGCATGGTGGCTCATAGCTATAATCCCAGCATTTGGGAGTCTGAGGAGGGTTGTCACAAGTTCAAGCCAGCCTGGACTGTGATGTGTGGGGATGTAGCTCAGTGGTAGTGTTTGCCTAACACTTGTCATAAAATCAGAGTGTCAGGGGCCAACAGTACCTAACCAAGACAGAGGAATGTGGGGCAGACTAGAGACGGTATCTGAGGCTGGAATGTCCAGTCCCAAGACCTGAGCAGTGACCCCACATGGTCTTCTGTGTTCCTTGCAGAATGTCTCCTTCAGCTTATCCCCAGGCAAGGTGACAGCCCTGGTGGGGCCCTCTGGCAGCGGGAAGAGTTCCTGTGTCAACATTCTGGAGAACTTCTACCCCCTGCAGGGTGGCCGCGTGCTGCTGGATGGCAAGCCCATCAGTGCCTATGACCACAAGTACCTGCACCGCGTGGTGAGTGCTGTGGACTCACCACCACCCTGTCCTCCCTGCCCTTCCTTCGTCTGATCTTCTTTCTCACGAGCTATGATGCAGAGGAGGGTGCAGTTCAAAGAATTGTCACTGATGTCACACCAGTGAGTTTACAAAATAGAACATTCTGGCACTCAGTAAGCACCTCTACTCCCCCCTACCTGGGGGGTAAAGTCCCACTTGACTTGTATGATAAGCATTTCTTGTTTTGCATTGCTTTTACCATGTCTGCATCACCAAACCTCTCAGCTCTGTTAGCTGGTCTGATCTTCATCTAGATGGAATCATAAAGTGTACACAGTTGGCTCTCTGTACGCACGGGTTTGCATATACAGATGCAACCAACTGTGCACTGAGGAGGTTTGTGTCTATTGAATGTGCATAGACTTTTTTCTGTGTGTGTATGTACGTGTTCATGTGTGTGCATGCTCATGGGTGTGAGCACAGGTGCACGTGTGCCACAGTGCGCACATGGAGGTGAGAGGATAATTTTGGGTGCTGGTCTTCTACCTCATTTGAGGCAGGTCTCTTGTTCTGCACTTACCAGGTCAGCTGGCTCTCCATCTCCTGTCTCTGCCTCTTCTCGCGGTAGATGCACTGGGACTATAGGGGCTAGTGCTATACTATCCAGCTTGTACATGCATTCTGGGGAGCTGAATTCAGGTACGCATACTTGGGCAGCAAGTGCTTTATTTGCTGAGCCCGCTCTCTAGCCCCTACTTTTATTTATTTTTAAAAATATTTTAGAGCCAGGCGTGGTGGTGCACGCCTTTAATCCCAGCACTCGAGATGCAGAGGTAGGAGGATCACCATGAGTTCAAGACCACCCTGAGAATACAGAGTGAATTCCAGGTCAGCCTGAGCTAGAGTGAGACCCTACCTCGAAAAAACCAAAAAAAAAAAAAAAAAAAAAAAATTAGGGTTGGAGAGATGGCTTAGCAGACCAAGAAGCCAAAGGATCCAGTTTCAGTTCCCCAGTACCCATGTAAAGCCAGATGCACAAGGTGGCACACACATTTGGAGTTTGTTTGTACTGGCTAGAGACCCTGATGTACCTCTTCTCTCTATCTGTCTGCCTTCCCCCTTCTCGCTTTCTCTCTAATAAATAAAATATAATTTATTTATTTATTTATTTGAGACACAGAGAAAGAGAGTGAATGGGCACACCAGGCCCTCCTGCTACTGCAAACAAACTCCAGAAACATATGCTACTTTGCATCTGGCTTTACATGGGTACTGAGAAATTGAACCCAGACTATCAGGCTTTGCAAGCAGTCATCTTTAACTGTTGCACCATCTTTCCAGCCCTATGTTTTTATTTTATCTATTTGTGTGTGTGCACACGCGTGCATGTGCACACATGCATGCAGCACTGTCTCTTGCTGCTGCAAACAAATGCCTATCTGGCTTTACATGGGTAGCTCGGGAATTGAACCTGGGTTCGCAGGCATTGCAAGAAAGCACTTTTGTTGTTGTTGTTTTGTTTTTCGAGGTAGAGTCTCACACTAGCCCAGGATGACCTGGAATTTACTATGTAGTGTCAGGGTGGCCTTAAACACACATTGATCCTACTACCTCTGCCTCCCAAGTGCTGGGATTAAGGGTGTGTGATACCACACCCAGCTTTAAAATTGTGGGTTTTTTGTTTTGTTTTGTTTTGTTTTTTGTTTTTTTGAGGTAGGGTCTCACTCTGGCCCAGGGTGACCTGGAATTAACTATGTAGTCTCAGGGTGGCCTCGAACTCATGGCAATCCTCCTCCCTCTCCAGAGTGCTGGGATTAAAGGCATGTGCCACCTTGTATATGGCTTATGTGGGTCCTGGGGAATCGAACCTAGGTCCTTTGGCTTTGCAGGCAAGCCCTTAACTGCTAAGCTATTTTCCCAGCCCTAAAATTGAGTATTTAAAAATTATTTTATTTTTATTTATTTGAGAAACAAGAGAGAAAGAGGCAGATGGATAGATGGATGGATGATAGAGAGAATGGGCACCCCAGGGCCTCCAACCACCGCAAACAAATTCCAGACGCATGCACCACTATTGTGCATCTGGCTTATGTGGGTACAGGGGAGTTGAACCTGGGTACTTAGGCTTCACAGGCAGGCACTTTAAACATTAAGCCATCTCTCCATAGCAAGAAAGAGCTTTTAACCACTGAGCAATCTCCCCAGCCCACTATTTATTGTTTTTGAGGCAGAGTCTTGCTATGTAGCCCAAACTGGCCTTGAATTCATTGTAATTCTCCTGCTTCAGGCTCCTGAGTGCTGGGATTATAGGTGTGTGCAACCACGCCTAGCTCAGACAAATTTTATTCCTTGTCAAAAATTGTTTATTCCTTAAACAGTAGAGTACAACTATTTACACAGCATGGATGTTGTGCTCCAGGTCACAAGATGTGTAGAGATGACTGAGTACACAGGAAAGAGGCTGAGCATGGTGGCATATGCCTTTAATCCCAGCACCCGAGAGGCAGAGGTAGGAGAATCACTGTGAGTTCAAAGCTAGCCTGAGACAACATAGTGAATTCCAGGTTAGCCTAGGCTTAGCAAGACTCTACCTCCAAAAAAGAGATGACTTAGTGGTTAAGACACTTACCTGAAACCTAAGACCCAGGTTCAATTTATCCCAGTTAGCCAGATGCACAGGTTCAACTGGAGTTCATTTGCAGTGGTTAGCCTGGAGACTCTACTCTCCAAAAACAAAAGCAAAACACAAAAACCAACAAATGTGTCTAAAAAGGGCTCTGTTTGCTGTGGTGGCTGGTTGGCTTTTCTCTCTCTGCTTGGCCTGTGGAGAGCAGGCCACTTCTCTTGCCATTATGGAACTTCCCCTGGATCTGTAAGGTCAATAAATAATATCCCTTCCTCCATAACTGTGCCTGGTCTGGAAGTTCATCTCAGCGAACCTGAAGCTGTCTGCTACAGTAAAAGTGGTACCAGGAGTGTGGGGTGAGATGAACCAGACCGTGTGGATATTCGTCTTTTGGAACCTTTGTTTTGGAGGAATGGGCATGGACTTGGTGCTTGCAACTGAAGATGCCTTCTGGAGTGGTAAGCCAAGTTTTATGGACTATTCTGATGAGAGTTTGAGAATGCTAAGTGCAGACAGTATTGAACTTCAGAGGCTTGGTTTATGAGCTTTCTAAGGGAAGGAAAGACTGCAGAGGACTTTGTTGGAACTGGGCTACTGGCATAAGGGATGGCTACGTTCTGCTGTCCAGGCCCAGAAAGTTTGATCAAAGTTAAATTTGTAATGGACTGATGTGCTTGGCTAAAGATATCGGACTGAGATTTTAAGATTTTGAGTTGGAAAACCTGAAGCAAGCTAAAAGTAGAGGCACTGAGACTGGTTTAGCTGCTATTGTCAAACACATTAGCAATCTTAAGGAAGGTAGAAGGAAGGTGGAAGGAAGGTGGCCTGACTTGATTTACATTAAAACAATGGAGAGGATGCCTGAGGAAAGACTGTTAAAAATGCAAATTCTTGGAAAGAGCTGACTGGAGAAGGAACCTGCTTTTCAAGGCTATGATTTATTTTGTCCCTGGATTAAGAATATGGCTGTGTCCTGCACACCTGGTATTAGTTTTGGAAGCATGAAAAATGCATGGAGTGGTCATGAGTTGCACATGGTTCCAGGAGCCGCTGCTGAGATGCAGCATGAAGACAGGGCATGAAGTCCCTGAGGAATAGGCTGGAAGAGCCTTTTGGAAGTTGGACCATGGGTTGCATGGAGACCTGAAGATGTTTTGGATATACCAGGACTGTGCAAAAGGGCTACCATGGAGTGCAGTGTTGGCATGGGATGAAAGTTTTCCCTGGCGACTCTGCCCAGCTGGAGGGGCGGAGTTGGAAAACATGGAGACTGTTAGTCTCTGGTTATATTGAACTTGAACTGCAGAAGTTTGATGACTGTTGATGGTGGTTGAGTTTGCATTGTTTTAGTTTCTCCTTGCTATAATATATTCAGTATTTTATTAGTTATAGTTTGCATCTGCAATCACCTTGCTAGAGCAAGGTCACTGGGGGCCAGTCTTAAGGTGTGGTGATGGTTTGAGATTCCATTGTAAAGATATGCAAATGTGCCTAGCAGGAGTTCCTGAAGTGTGCTGTGTGACCTTTTGGCTGTAGTTTTTTTGCTCTGTGTGCTGTGGTGGCTGGTTGGCTTTTCTCTCTCTGCTTGGCCTGTGGAGAGCAGGCCACTTCTCTTGCCATTATGGAACTTCCGTAAGCTTCAATAAATAATATCCCTTCCTCCATAACTGTGCCTGGTCTGGAAGTTCATCTCAGCGAACCTGAAGCTGTCTGCAACAGTAAAGTGGTACCAGGAGTGTGGGGTGAGATGAACCAGATCGTGTGGATATTCATCTTTTGGAACCTTTGTTTTGGAGGAATGGGCATGGACTTGGTGCTTGCAACTGAAGATGCCTTCTGGAGTGGTAAGCCAAGTTTTATGGACTATTCTGATGAGAGTTTGAGAATGCTAAGTGCAGATAGTACTGAACTTCGAGGCTTGGCTTATGAGGTTTCTAAGGGAAGGAAAGACTGCAGAGGACTTTGTTGGAACTGGGCTACTGGCATAAGGGATGGCTACGTTCTGCTATCCAGGCCCAGAAAGTTTGATCAAGGTTAAATTTGTAATGGACTGATGTGCTTGGCTAAAGATATCGGACTGAGATTTTAAGATTTTGAGTTGGAAAACCTGAAGCAAGCTAAAAGTAGAGGCACTGAGACTGGTTAAGCTGCTATTGTTGACACATTAGCAATCTTAAGGAAGGTGGAAGGAAGGTGGCCTGACTTGATTTACATTAAAACAATGGAGAGGATGCCTGAGGAAAGACTGTTAAAAATGCAAATTCTTGGAAAGAGCTGACTGGAGAAGGAACCTGCTTTTCAAGGCTATGGTTTATTTTGTCCCTGGATTAAGAATATGGCTGTGTCCTGCACACCTGGTATTAGTTTTGGAAGCATGAAAAATGCATGGAGTGGTCATGAGTTGCACATGGTTCCAGGAGCCGCTGCTGAGATGCAGCATGAAGACAGGGCATGAAGTCCCTGAGGAATAGGCTGGAAGAGCCTTTTGGAAGTTGGACCATGGGTTGCATGGAGACCTGAAGATGTTTTGGATATACCAGGACTGTGCAAAAGGGCTACCATGGAGTGCAGTGTTGGCATGGGATGAAAGTTTTCCCTGGCGACTCTGCCCAGCTGGAGGGGCGGAATTGGAAAACCTGGAGACTGTCAGTCTCTGGTTATATTGAACTTGAACTGCAGAAGTTTGATGACTGCTGATGGTGGTTGAGTTTGCATTATTCTAGTCTCTCTTTGCTTTTTACCAGTTAAAAATGTTTACTCTGTGCCTTTACATGTTGAAAGTATTTAACTTGTTTGATTTTACAGGACTCACTATCTTAAGTTGATCAAGACTGTGAGAACCTTTGAAATTGGACTGAGTACAATTTACAATGTGTGATAGTTATAAATCTATTGGGGGCCAGGAGCTAAATATATTGGGGGCCAGGGGCGGAATGTGGTAGTTTGAATATATGTCCCCCAATATATTCAGTATTTTATTAGTTTATAGTTTGCATCTGCAATCACCTTGCTAGAGGCAAGGTCACTGGGGGCCCGGTCTTAAGGTGTGGTGATGGTTTGAGATTCCATTGTAAAGATATGCAAATGTGTCTAGCAGGAGTTCCTGAAGTCTGCTGTGTGACCTTTTGGCTGTAGTTTTTGCTCTGTTTGCTGGTGGCTGGTTGGCTGGTTGGGAACTTTTCTCTCTCTGCATTGGCCTGTCTGGAGTTCATCTCAGCGAACCTGAAGCTGTCTGCTACACCCTGTCTCAAATAAACACACAAAACAATAAGAAAATATTTAAAAAAGAAAGAAAAGAAAAGGAGCCTCAAAATTTGTTCCTGTGCTGACATATGAGCAAGTGTCTTGTGTGGGTATTCAGGTTGCATACTAACCTAACCAAAGAACTGGCTGTTACTAGAGTATATTTACACCATCAGCATACACTAACCTTGAGAACCTGAGGGTTGGCACAGAAATACCAGAACTACTGATGGTGGGGGTTGGGTGACAAAGGGGAATAAAGAAGAAGGGGCAGAGACATGGCTCAACAGTTAAGGCACTTGCCTGTGAAGCCTAAGGACCCAGGTTCAATTCCCCAGTACCCACATAAGCCAGATGCACAAGGTGGTGTATGTTGTCAAGAGTTGTTAGTGGCAGCTGGTGGTCCTGGTGCAACAATTCTCCCTCTCTCTCTCTCTCTCTCTCTCTTTTTGCCTCTTTCTCTCAAATAAATAAAATATTTAAAAAAAATTTTAAAGAAGGAAAATAGAAAGGGGTGGTAGACATGGCTCAGCAGTTAAGGCATTTGTCTGCAAAGCATAACCACCCAGGTTCAATTCCCTAGCACCCACATAAAGTCAGATGCACAAAGTGGCACATGCGTCTAGTGTTCACAGCAGCTAGAGGCCTTGGCACACCTATTCTCTCTGTCTTTCTTCTCTCTCTCTGCTTGCAAATAAATAAAATTATTTTTTAAAAAAGGAAGAAAGCCGGACATGGTGGCTCACGTCTTTTATCCCAGCACTCAGGAGGCAGAGGTAGGAGGATTGCCGAGAGTTCCAGGTCAAATTCCAGGTCAACCTGAGGTAGAGTGAGACTCTACCTTGAAAAACCAAAAAAAAAAAAAAAAAGAAAGAAAGAAAGAAAGAAAGAAAGAAAGAAAGAAAGAAAGAAAGAAAGAAAGGAGTGGGGAGTAGGTAGTGTCTGCTGTGGTCTTTCTTCCTAACCTGGCAGATGCAATAGCAATGCCATCCTACACACACTTTAACTCGTGTGTGTGTGTGTGTGTGTGTGTGTGTGTGTGTACACATGCCAGGGTTTTCACCACTGCAAAGGAACACCCATCTGGCTTTACATGGGCACTGGAGAACTAAATCCATACTGGCAGGCTTTGCAAGTAAATGCTTTGAACCACTGATCCATTGCCCAGTCTCCATCCTACATACTCTTTTTTTTTTTTTTTTTTTTGGTTTTCCATGGTAGATTCTCAGGGTCTCACTCTAGCTCAGGCTGATGTAGAATTCACTATGTAGTCTCAGGGTGGCCTAAAACTCTTGGCAATTCTCCTATGTCTGCCTCTCCAGTGCTGGGATTAAAGGTGTGCACCATCACGCCCGGCTCTTTGTTATTTTTTTCTTTCGTTTTTTTGAGGTAGGGTCTCACTCTAGCCCAGGCTGACCTGGAACTCACTATGTAGTCTCAGGGTGGCCTCCCACCTCTGCCTCCTGAGTGCTGGGATTAAAGCTGTGCGCCATCATATCCACACCTGGCTTACATATGCTCTTTTTCTTTCTTTCTTTTTGACTTTCTTTTTCTTTTTTTTTTTTTTTTTTGATTTTTCAAGGTAGAGTTTCACTTTAGCCCAGGCTAGCCTCGAACTCACGGCAATCTGCCTACCTTTGCCTCCCTAGTGCTGGGATTAAAGGCGTCTACCACCACACCTGGCTTCCCTTGCTCACTTTCTTTTATCCAACACAGGGATCAGACAGTGAGTTCTACTCAGTAGTGATGGAACTGGACTAAGCTAGAGCTGCAAGCTTTAGCAGTCTTCAGTATGGCTGAGGGGCTGCGGACACCAGCCTCTCTCTGCTGAGATGAAAGACACAACTTAGAGCAGCCAGACTTTAGCCCTGGGACTCCTGGTGTCCACCAGACCTGAGCTGGCAAGGTTGTCAGTGACAGCTGCATGGATGTGTTTCCTGCCTCTCTTACCCCTCCCCCTCTCCCACAGATTTCTCTGGTAAGCCAAGAGCCCGTGCTATTCGCCCGCTCCATCACAGACAACATCTCCTATGGCCTTCCCACTGTGCCCTTCGAGATGGTGGTTGAGGCTGCACAGAAGGCCAACGCTCACAGTTTCATTATGGAGCTTCAGGATGGCTACAGCACAGGTACCAAGCCCACTGTCACCTCCACTGTGCCAGAGGTCACCCTTAGGGATGTGACTCAAGCATTGCCCTCTTATAGTTATAGTGTCATTTTCCTTCCACTGACATGATACTCACTTAATATAGACATTACCAGTTAAAGCCATCAACTGGGGGACATTTGGTATATCACAATGCTGTATGACAATACCTCTCATTCCAAAACATTATTTAAATAATACATATTGGGGACTGGAGAGATGGTTTAGCAGTTAAGGCATTTGCCTGCAAAGCCAAGGGACCTCAGTTCAATTCCCCAGGACCCACATAAGCCAGATGCATAAGGTGGCACATGCATCTGGAGTTCATTTGCAGTGGCTGGAGGCCCTGGCATGCCCATTCTCTCTCTCTCTCTGTCTGCCTCTTTCTCTCTCACTCTCCAAATAAATAAATAAAATATAAAAATAAAATAAAATAATAAATATTGGGCTGGAGAGATGCCTCAGTGGTTAAGGGTGCTTGCTTGCAAAGCCTGATAGCCTGGGTTCAGTTCCCTACTCAAATAAAAGCTAGATGCACAAATTGTTGCATATATCTGCAGTTCATTTGAGGCAACTGGAGGCCCTGGCATGCCCATTCTCTGTCTCTTGTCTACCTCTCTCTCTCTGCTTTTTTTTCTTTTGGTTTTTCAAGGTAGGATATTGCTGTTGCACAAGCTGCCCTAGAATTCACTATGTAGTCTCAGGGTTGCCTTGAACTCACAGTGATCCTCCTACCTCTGCCTTCTGAGTGCTGGGACTAAAGGTATGTGCCACCACACCTGGCTTATAAATATTTTTTTTTTGAGGTAGGGTCTTGCTGTAGCCCAGGCTGACCTGGAATTAGTCTCAGGCTGGCCTAGAACTCACAGCAATCCTCCTATTTTAGCCTCCCAACTGCTGGGATTAAGGCATGTACCACTATACCTGGCCTAAATAAAAATATTTTAGGGTTGAAGAGATGGCTGAGTGGTTAAGGCACTTGCTGGCAAAGCCAAAGGACCCAAGTTCTATTCCCCAGTGCCCATGTAAAACCAGATGCACAAGGTGGTGCATATGTCTGGAGTTTTTTTGCAGTGGCTAGGAGGACCTGGTGCACCCATTTTCTCTCTATCTGAGTCTCTATCTTTCCCTTTCTCAAGTAAATAAATAAAATATTTTAAAATATTTTAAATTTTATTTATTTGCAAACAGAGAGAGAGAGAGAGAGAGAGGGGCAGACAGAGAGAGAATGGGCACACCAGGGCCTCTAGCCACTGCAAACGAACTCCAGATGCATGTGCCCCTTGTGCATCTGGCTTACGTGGGTCCTGGAGAATCGAACCGGGATCCTTGGCTTCGTAGGCAAACGCCTTAACCACTAAGCCATTTCTCCAGCCCCTTAAAATATTTTAAAAACTTTGCTGGGCGTGGTGGCGCACGCCTTTAATCCCAGCACTCGGGAGGCAGAGGTAGGAGGATTGCAGAGAGTTCGAGGCCACCCTGAGACTCCATAGTTAATTCCAGGTCAGCCTGGACCACTGGACCAGAGTGAGACCCTACCTCGAAAAACCAAAAAAAAAAAAAAAAAAAAAAACTTCATATTTACCACTGGGCATGGTGGCTCATACCTATAATCCCAGCACTTGGAAAACTGAGTAGGAGGATTTCATCAGTTTGGAGACCATCTGGGCTACAGAGTGAGTTCTAGGTCATCCTGGGCTAGAGTGAGACCCTCCTTCAAAAACATCAAAGTATAAAAATAAGTGCCAAGCTGGGCATGGTGGTTCACGCCTTTAATCCCAGCACTCGGGAGGCAGAGGTAGGAGGATCGCCAAGAGTTCAAGGCCTGAGACTACAGAGTGAATTCCAGGTCAGCCTGAGCTAGCGCGAGACCCTACCTCGAAAAAACAACAACAACAACAAAATAAGTGTTAATGCATACTTAGCTAAGGTAATGCACACCTGTAATCCCAGCACTCAGGAGGTTGAGGAAGGATGATTGCCATAGATTCAAGGCCAGTCTGAGCTATAGAGTAATCCAGGCCAGCTACAGCTATATAGACTGAGACCCTGTCTCAAAAAAAGGAAAAGAGAGATGGCTTCAAAGTTAAAGGTACTTGCTTGCAAAGCCTGACAGCCTGGGTTTGATTCCCCAGTACCCACATGAAGCTAGGTGCACAAAGTGGCACATGCATCTAGAGTTTTGTTTGCAGTGGAAGGTGACCCTAGTGCACTCATATTCTTTCTCTCCTCTCTTTAAGCATTAAAAAACCTGCATATATGTATAATTTATATATATGTAATAATATGGGCTGGAGAGATGGCTTAGCAGTTAAGGCACTTGTCTGCAAAGCCAAAGGACCCAGGTTCGATTCCCCAGGACCCACGAAAACCAGATGCACAAGGGGGCGCATGCATCTGGAGTTTGTTTTCAGTGGTTGGAAGCCCTGATGTGCCCATTCTCTCCCTCTCTATCCCCCTCTCCCTCTCCCTGCCTTTTTTTTTTTTTTTCTTTTCGAGGTAGGGTTTCACTCTAGTCCAGGCTGACCTGGAATTCACTATGTAGTCTCAGGGTAGCCTCAAACTCATGGTGATCCTCCTACCTCTGCCTCACAAGTACTGGGATTAAAGGCATGCGCCAACATTCCCCACTACCTGCCTATTTCGATTTCTCTCTCTCTCAAATAGATAGCAAATAATAATAAATATATAATATGTATTCGTTACTATAACCACTTAATTTTATACCAATAAATAATATATTTACTTTTTTTTGTTTTGTTTTTGTTTTGCGAGGTAGGGTCTCATTTTGGTCCAGGCTAACCTGGAATTAACTATGTAGTTTCAGGGTGGCCTTGAACTCTCGGTGATCCTCCTACCTCTGCCTCCCGAGTGCTGGGATTAAAGGCGTGTGCCACCACACCTGGCAAATTTATTTTATTTACTTATTTGAGAGAGAGAGAATGAGTGTGCCAGGGCTTCTAGGTATTGCAGTTGTACTCCAGGTGCATATACCACCTTGTGTATCTGACCTATGTGGATCCTGAGGAATTGAACCTGGGTCCTTTGGCTTTGCAGGCAAGTGCCCTAACCACTAGGCCATCTCTCCAGCCCCCAATAAATAATTTAAATAGATTAATTTGTATTTTGTCAGGCTGATCTGGAATTCACTATGTAGTCTCAGGGTGGCCTCGAACTCTTGGCGATCCTCCTACCTCTGCCTCCCGAGTGCTGGGATTAAAGGTATGCGCCACCACGCCCGGCTCAAAATAAAATATTTTTTTTAATTAAAAAATATATATTAAAAAAAGGCCAGGCGTGATGGTGTACGCCTTTAATCCCAGCACTCGGGAGGCAGAGGTAGGAGGATCGCCAAGAGTTCGAGGCCACCCTGAGACTACATAGTTAATTCCAGGTCAGCCTGGACCAGAGTGAGACCCTACCTTGCAAAAAACCAAAATATATATATATATATATTTTATTTATTTATATATTTATTTGAAAGAGAAAAAAAGAGAGGGGAGAGGCAGATAGACAGAAAGAGGGCCATGCCAGATCCTCCAGCCACTGCAAACGAACTCCAGATGCATGTGTCCCCTTGTACATCTGGCTTACGTGGGTCTTGGGGAATCGAACCAGGGTCCTTAGGCTTCACAGGCAAACACCTTAACCATTAAGCCATTTCCCCAACCCCTATTTTTTAAATATTTATTTATTTATTTGAAAGAGAAAGAGGCAGAGAGAGAGAATGAGCATGCCAGGGCTTCCAGCCGCTGCAAACAAACCCCTTGTGCATCTGGCTTAAGTGGGTCCTAGAGAATCAAACCAGGATCCTTTGGCTTTGTAGGCAAATGCCTTAACCACTAAGCAATCTCTTCAGTCCTATTTTTGTTTTTTGAGACATAGTCTCACTCTGTAGCACAAGCTGGTCTTGAACTTACAGTGAGACCCTCCTCCTTCAGCCTCCTTTGTTCAGGAATCATAGACAAGAGCTACTGAATCTGGCTTAATCTTTACATGACATAAAAGTTGTATATACTTCTGGTGTACTGAAGGGTATTTTGAAATACACATTATGGACTGCCTAAATTGAGCAATGAACATATACATTATTTCCCATATATGTCTTTTTCGTGGAAAAACTGAAAATCTACTCTCCTAGCAATGTCCAGATATTAAATACTTTGGTATTAATAATAGTCACCATGTATACAGTAGATCCCTGGAACTTAATTCTTTCATCTAACTAAAATTGTTAGAACACAGATGCAGTCACTTTAAAGGCCAGATGCTACCCAAGGCCCAAGGCCTAATGAAAAGCAAGACCAACCCCCTGTTGTCAGGGGCCCAAGGCTACCTGAATTATGGCCCTGAGTCCTTTGTGGTGCCTTCCAGACTCCTCTCACCCCTATTCAGGGCCTCCCTGGCTCCTAGCATGTAGGTCAGTCATGTGGTATGAAACTTTTCCCTTCCCAGAAAATGTAAAATAAATAAATACTTTTAAAAAGAAGAAGAAGAGACATCTTGCTTTGTTCTTTGAAACTGCAGCTTCTCTCGCTGTGTCTTTGGGGCTCCACCATATGGTGTCCTACAGACGGTGCTAATAATTCTCCTAGTAACATTCCAATCTGAAGGCGGTTTGTCTCAGTGCCTCTCTTGAACCAGCCTGTTCTCCCTCTGTAAAGTTTATCAAACAGGGCTGGAGAGATGGCTTAGCGGTTAAGCTGTTTGCCTGCAAAGCCAAAGGACTCCAGTTTGAGTCTCCAGGACCCACGTAAGCCAGATGTACAAGGGGATGTATGCATCTGGAGTTCATTTGTAGTGGCTGGTGGCCCTGGCGTGCCCATTCTCTCCCTCTCTCTCTGTCTCTCTCTCTGTCTCTGCCTCTTTCTCTCTCTCAAATAAATAAATAAATAAATAAAAGTTAAAAAGTTTATCCTCAGCCCAACATCTCCCTATTCCCCCTATTGGTTAAAAACAATGAGGACGGCCAGGCATGGGGCACATGCCTTTAATAGCAATGCTCAGGAGGCAGATACAATGAGAAGATATACAATGAACAGTTTTATCCCTATACTCATTCCTAGTCTCTTTCTACCTCCAACAAACCTTATTTTAAAAAATACATATACAAGCCGGGTGTGGTAGTGCACGCCTTTAATCTCAGATTCGGGAGGCAGAGGTAGGAGAATTGCCATGAGTTTGAGGCCACCCTGAGACTACATAGTGATTTCCAGGTCAGCCTGAACTAGAGTGAGACCCTACCTCGGGAAAAAAAAAAAAAAAAACATATACAGGTCAGCCTGAGCTAGAGTGAGACCCTACCTCCGAAAAACAAAAACCAAAACCAAAAAAAAAAAAAAAAAGTACATATACAGGTCTGGAGAGATTGCTTAGTGGTTAGGGCACTTGCCTGCAAAGCCTAAGGACCCAGGTTTGATTCCCCAGGACCCATGTAAGACAGATGCACAAGGTGGCACATGTGTCTGGAGTTTGGCTGGAGGCCATGGTGTGTCCAGTCTTTGTGCTTCTCTGTCTCTCTCTAATAAAGAAATAAATTATATATATATATCAAAAAATACATATACAGTTTTTTTCCCTTTTTTTTTTTTTTTTTTTTCGAGGTAGGGTCTTGCTCTAGCCGTCTGACCTAGAATTTGCTATGTAGTCTCAGGATGGCCTCTAGCTCACAGTGATCCACCTACCTCTGTCTCCTGAGTCCTGGGATTAAAAGTGTGTGCCAGGGCTGGAGAGATGGCTTAGCTGTTAAGCGCCTGCCTGCAAAGCCTAGAATGCCTGTTCAATTCTCCAGGTCCCACGTTCAGCCAGATGCAAAAGTAACACAAGCATGCAATGTCGCACATGCACACAAGGGGGCTCACGCTTCTGGAGTTCATTTACAGCGGCTGAGAGGCTGTTGGCATGCCCATTCTCTTTCTGTCTCATTCTAAGTGTGTCCCATATAGGGTTTTTTTTTTTTTTTTTTTTTTTTTCGAGGTAGGGTCTCACTCTGGTCCAGGCTGACCTGGAATTAACTATGTAGTCTCAGGGTGGCCTTGAACTCTCAGCAATCCTCCTACCTCTGCCTCCCGAGTGCTGGGATTAAAGGCATGCACCACCACGCCCGGCCCATATAGGTATTTTTGTTTGTGTTTTGGTTTTTCAAGGTAGGGTTTCACTCTGGTCCAGGCTGACCTGGAATTAACTATGTAGTTTCAGGGTGGCCTCGAACTCATGGTGATCCTCCTACCTCTGCCTCCCAAGTGCTGGGATTATGTTTTCTTTTCTTTTCTTTTCTTTTCTGTTGTGTTGTGTTTTTCAAGGGAGGGTCTTACTCTAGCCCAGACTGACCTGGAATTCACTATGTAGTTTCAGGCTGACCTCAAACTCACAGCAATCCTCCTACCTCTGCCTCCTGATTGCTGGGATACAAAGGCGTGCACCACCATGCCTGGCTGTTTTGTTTTGTTTTGTTTTGTTTTGTTTTGTTTTGTTTTTAATAATATTTATAAGAGAGAATGGGCATTCCAGAGCCTCCAGCCACTGTAAACAAACTCCAGATACATGAGCCACCTTGTGCATCTGGCTTATGTGGGCCCTGGGGAATTGAACCTGGGTCCTTTGGCTTTTCAGGCAAGTGCCTTAACCACTCAGGCATTCCTTCAGCCCTGTTTTTGGCTTTTTTGAGGTAAGGTGTTCTAGTTTAGGATGACCTGGAACTCACCTTGTAGGTCCAGGCTGTCCTTAAACTCACAGCCATCCTCTTACCTTTGCCTCCTAAGTGCTGGGATTAAAGGTGTGTGCCATCATGCCCAGCTCAAAGTATGTATTTTTGGGGCTCGAGGGATTGCTTAGTGGTTAAGGCGCTTGCCTGCAAAGCCTAAGAACCCAGGTTCAATTCCCCAGTACCCATGTGGGCCAGAAGAACAAGGTGGTACATGCTTCTGGAGTTGATTCACAGTGGCTGGAGGCCCTGGCATGCCCATTCTGTCTCTCTTCTCTCCCTCTCTCTCTGAGCTTGAAAACAAATAAATATTTTAAAAAATTTAATATATGTTTTAAAAATATTTTTATTTATTTGAGAGAGAAGAGGCAGTCAAAGAGAGTAAGTATGGGCACACCAGAGCCTCCTGCCACTGCCAATGAATTCCAGATGCACGCACCACTTTGTGCATCTGGCTTTATGTGGGCATTGGGGAATCAAACAAGAACCATCAAGCTTTGCATGCAAGCACCTTTAACTGCTAAACCATCTCCCTAGCCCTTCAAATAAAGAAACAAAAATATTTTGAACGTCAGGACATCTTGCCACTGTAAATGAACTCCAGGTATATGTGCATCTGGTTTTATGTGGGTACTGGGGAATTGAACCTGGGACAACAGATTTTATAAGCAAGTGCCTTTTTTTTTTTTTTGGTTTTGCAAGGTAGGTTCTCACTCTGGTCCAGGCTGACCTGGAATTAACTATGTAGTCTCAGGGTGGCCTTGAACTCACAGTGATCCTCCTACCTCTGCCTCCCGAGTGCTGGGATTAAAGGCATGCATCACCACGCCCGGTGCAAGCAAGTGCCTTTAACCACTGAACCATCTCTCCATCCCTCGAACAAACCTGTTGAAGTTTCTTTGTTTCACTTGAGATTTTGAGACAGAGTCCTGTTCACTATGTACCCAGACTGGCATTGAGCTTGCTGTCACCCTCCCTTAGCTTTCCAGAATATAAAGATTATAATCCGGGGCTGGAGAGATGGCTTAGCGGTTAAGCGCTTGCCTGTGAAGCCTAAGGACCCCGGTTCAAGGCTCGATTCTCCAGGACCCACGTTAGCCAGAAGCACAAGGGGGCACATGCATCTGGAGTTCGTTTGCAGTGGCTGGAGGCCCTGACATGCCCGTTCTCTCTTTCTTCCTGTCTATTTCTGTATCTCTCTTTCTATCAAATAAATAAATAATAAAATATTTTTAAAAAAAGATTATAATCCGGGCGTGGTGGCACATACCTTTAATCCCAGCACTTGGGAGGCAGAGGTAGGAGAATCACTGTGAGTTCAAGGCCAGCCTGAGACTACATAGTGAATTCCAGGTCAGCCTGGGCTAGAGTGAGACCCTACCTCTAAAAACAAACAAAAAAAAAAGATTATAAGTATGGGTCACCCTTTTGTAGTTTCCTTATGCAAATATAAATGTTATTTTATCCCTCTGTTCTTTTACAGGGAAAAAATTCCTTTACATTCTGCACCAGCCTTCTTGGTTTGTTTTTCTTTTTAATTTATTTATTAGAGAGAGAGAGAGAGAGAATGGGCATGCCAGGGCCTCTAGCCACTATAAATGAACTCCAGATGCATGCGCCCCCCTTGTGTATCTGTCTTATGTGGGACCTGGAGAATCGAACCGGGGTCCTTAGGCTTTGCAAGCAAACGCCTTAACTATTAAGCCATCTCTTCAGCCCTTTTTTTTTTTTTTTTTTTTTTTTTTGGTTTTTCAAGGTAGGGTTTTACTCTAGCCCAGGCTGACCTGGAATTTACTATTTAGTCTCAGGGTGGCCTCGAACTCACAGCGATCCTCCTACCTCTGCCTCTCGAGTGCTGGGATTGAAAGGAGTGCACCACCACACCCGACTTGCACCAGCCATTTTTTACTTACATTTTTTACTTTATCTTAGTGCACTTTACATATCATTATTATTATTATTTATTATCATTATTATTATTGGTTTTTTGCAGTAGGGTCTCTCTCACTCTAGCTCAGGCTGACCTGGAATTCACTATGTAGTCTCAGGGTAGCTTCGAACTCATGGCGATCCTCCTACCTCTGCCTCCTGAGTGCTGGGATTAAAGGCATGTGCACCACCACACCCAGCTGCACTTTGCATATTAATATTAGAAGTGCTCCTCCACTTCCTCCTCTTCCTCCCTTTTCACCTGTATAGTATTCCAGTGCTTTGGCTCTCATATTAATGTAGCGTAGCAGTAGGCCAGTGGTGCAATGCATAATAATATACCTAATGATTTATCAATTCAGTTGATGGGCATTTGAGTTATGGATTGTTTACTCGTTTTTGGAGGGGAGTTTGTTGTTGTCGTTTGTTTGGTGATAACAGTGCTGTTAGTCACACACATGCCTACCTCAGTAGTCGTGCATGACAGAACCAATGTCTAGGCTGTAGAGACAAACCCTGGCCCAGGTTTGTGCACTTATGATGGTGACACAATCTCTGTAGCATGTACTGATTGTCATAGGACAGAACATAGTAGCCTGGGTACTGCAATGCACTGATTGTACCCAGGTAATTTGCTCTGGGAAGGTGGAAGATGCATTTTCTCTGGAACCTCACCAGTACAGTATATTGTCACAAATTTGGGTGTCTGCCCAGTGCATAAGGGATAATTGGCAGCATGGTATCACTAGGCCTAAAGGGTTAATCTGTGCATTTGGAATGGGGTGGAAGCATCTTTCAAAGCCAGTGGCCGTTTGAAGCCCCTGGAAAGCCCTATGCTCAGCGTGACAGAGAGAGGCTTCCAAAGGCTGCTGGGCCTCCCCTTCTGCTAACATGCCCTTTGCCTCCTCAATGCAGAAACGGGGGAGAAGGGAGCCCAGCTGTCAGGAGGCCAGAAGCAGCGGGTGGCCATGGCACGGGCCCTGGTACGAAACCCACCTGTGCTGATCCTGGATGAAGCCACCAGTGCTCTGGATGCGGAAAGCGAGTACCTGGTGAGTGGCAGGTGGCTCGGGCTGCTATAGCAGAGGCAGTACCCAGGAGGTGACCAGGCTCCCCTCTACTGGGTGTAGGGATGAGTTTAGAGGTCCCAGGCTGTCAGCTCCCTGGAACTCCTGGAGAGGAGGTCTGTGCCTGGTCACTTGGGCCCAGACTTCTAGTTCTAGACAGAGCTAAAGCCACACTGTACCACTGAAGTGATACAGGGACAAAAAGGTGTCAGAGCAGAGAAGGGCTACCCTACAGCTTATTCTTGTAGAATGAGGCAGGGTTTAACGCAAGCCCACGCTGACCTGGAACTCACTATGTAGTCCCAGGCTGGTGTTGAACTCGTGGCCATCCTACCTCTGCCTCTTGAGTGCTGGGATTAAAGGCGTGCGCCGCCATGCCCAGCATCAATCTAATTTTTTTCAGTGCACTTTTAAGGTTTAAAGTAAATGGAGCAGAAAGCACAGAGTTTTCATGAACCTCCTTCTACTCTTGCCTGTTGCCCCACATTAATACCCCGCAGCAGTGATCAGCCTGTACAATGATGAAGCATGATGGGTAGCAATTAGTCACTAAAACTCACCGTCTGCCCTTGCTCAGTCTGTGTGCAAAATGTCACGTGCCTATTGTCAGTGTCATATGGAACAGTTTCACAGTGGAAGAAGTTCCCTAGGAGTTTGCATTGTACCCTGCAGTGAGATAAGAAGCCGGTGGAAGCAGGTATCCACCAAGAATTGATCAAAATATTAAGGGGCCAGGCATGTTGGCAGACACCTGTAACCCCAGTGCTCGGGATGGAGGTAGGAGGATCAGCAGTTCAAGGTCATCCTCACTGCATAGTGAATTCAAAGTTAGCCTAGGCTACATGAAAATGAATAAGTATATATTTTAAGGGGAGCAGATAGGGCTGGGCAGGAGAGACAAACTAGGAGGCGGAAGCCGTGGGGCTTGTTCTGGAATTGAATTCGAGTGACAACAGAAGTGAGTTGCCTGATTTTGTTGGTCTGAATGAGCATTTGGGAGGATGGTTAAGGGTGATCTTTGTCCACCCAGCATCTCCCTTGTGTTTTGCCCTAATCTCTTGTCTCAAAAAAAAAAAAAAAATTCACTCAGAAATGTAACTTTAAATAAACATCGCGCCAGGGAAAAAAAGAACACCCAGGAACTGGGTTCTGTTCCAGCCCTTCTCTTACAAACAAACATCAGCAAGGAGGTACAGGCAGAGGTGGCCCTGTGTAGCCCCTGAGCTGGCTCCCCCTTGTCCCATAGATCCAGCAGGCCATCCATGGCAACCTGCAGAGACACACAGTGCTCATCATCGCACACCGGCTGAGCACTGTAGAGCGCGCGCACCTCATTGTGGTGCTGGACAAGGGCCGCGTGGTGCAGCAGGGCACGCACCAGCAGCTGCTGGCACAGGGTGGCCTCTACGCCAAGCTGGTACAGCGCCAGATGCTGGGGCTGGAGCCCCCCTCGGACTACAAAGCCAGCCACAAGGACCCACCTGGCAATGGCAATCTCAAGGCCTGACTGCAGGGCCTACCTCTCCCTGTGGGCACAGAACC
Source organism: Orientallactaga sibirica (assembly GCA_036365145.1). NCBI lineage: Eukaryota > Metazoa > Chordata > Mammalia > Rodentia > Dipodidae > Orientallactaga > Orientallactaga sibirica. The sequence continues at coordinate 24,899,698 of JAEOAD010000026.1, read as the reverse complement.
TGCATCTGCCTGACACCTGTGCCCGTGGGGCCGGGCAGCCCCCAGCTGCCCTCCAAGCTCAGGCCATGGCACTGGAGGGTGACCTGCAACGTCCCATGTTTCACAGCTTCTTGCATCTTGCTTCCTTCTACCCTGCACCCCAGGGCACCTGCTGTCTAGCTGCCATGAGCCATCCCCTGCTGTCTTCCCACCTGGTCTCCTGCCAAGGCAGAGCCACCTTTTTAAACCAAGGTCTTACCAGGTGTTTTTACTGCTTAGTTTGAGGCACTCTAGTCAACTCTTAGATTTCAAAAACCTTCCAGTTGGGACTAATGGTGGACATGTTCACCAAGATGTTCTAGACACTACTGAGCCAGGAGTGCACAATCCTTTCTATTTGCCCGGGGAATGTCCAAAGAGGACTCCGCACTGCCCTCTGCCCCTCCAGAGAAGGGGCTTCCCTGTTCCCAAAGGGGACGCAGGGGTTGACCTTTCTGTCCTTCCCCCTCCTAACTCTGTGAGTCAGGCCCAGGGTGGGCAGGAGAGTGGGAGGTGGCTGTCTGCCCATCACTCCCCTGCCAATCAAAGCCAGTCTCACTGTGAACCACTACTAACCTCAACAGGGGAGTGAGGGGCTGGTCAGGCCAGGTGGGCCTTGGGGTGCTCACAGTCCCACACCCAGTGCTTCAGACCCTTGGCTCTCCCTCTGGCTGGCACCCTTCCCTTCCCTCGTCTCCCCTCCCCTATCCCCATGCTGCTCTGTGGTTGGGAGGCCCTGAGGTTGTTTGCCAGATGTATTGTCTTCTCTGATTGGTGCATGGGGCTGTGACAAAACCCAATGTCTGGCTTTGTCCCAGGGTTGTGAGATATTGGGTGACTGGGTCAATAAAGTGTACTACCTCTGACCTGTGCCCTGGTTAGGTTTTTCTCCAGCTCTGACTCTTCTCCCAGCCGTGCCTGAAAAGATGCAGAAGGAGTTGGGGTGGTGTGTCTTGGATGCCCAGCTTCTGTGTTCTTAATGCCCCCATCATGCAAGCACAGAGTTTTGTATCCATCTGTCTGTCTTCATGGGGCCTGTGCAGGGTCTCAAAATCCCAGGGACCTCCGTGCATCACGACAGCTGAGGCCCAGCAGACAGCATCTGTTCTTGTCCATCAGGGTGAGGCCCCCCCACACCCACTGGTCTATACCATATAGAAACCCACCCATAGCACAGCTCTGCGGGAAGAGAGACCTGGGAGGGCCCCATGGGTTATGCTGCTTGGTTATGGGACAGGGTCTCATTTGTTAGCTGGCCTCAAACGCATGATCCTCTTGCCCTAGAGATTACAGGCATGTGTAACCATGGGTTATGGGGACACCTGAGATCTTGGAGAGCGGCTCTGTACCCTGCCAGTCCCTTCACATTGTATCCAGCCCAGTGTCAACCACATGTGTGTTTCCTTGATAAACTGGGGCCCAAGATCTGACTGTGGCCACCTGGGTCTCCTGCTTGTCCTGAGAGTTTGACCTGCCTTGAGCAACTTAACTAACCATCTTTTCCTTCTGGAAGAAGCATCAGAATTACAAGAATGTGGTCAGGCCAAGGGCTCCCCTGGAATCTGAGAAGCGCCAGGCACTTTTCATGCAGTTTATCTAACCCTTCCAACCACCCTCAGAGGCCAGTTTTCCCTCGCTTTTATGTTCATGAATCTAGTCAGAGAAGTTGACTTATCCTCTGTCACCAGCCCAGGTGCCACAAGCTGAACCTACAAATACAACTAAAAAGTTACCGGGTGTTACATTATCTACATTCTTGTTGTTCTCATACTATTCCATAATAAATACATTTTTAAATGGTTCTTTAATGTTGTATAGACCCAACAAAATACACAGGTGAGCTACATTCAGCCTGGAGGAGACTCAAGACTGCTGTAAGTGGTGTTCCGTTTAGCCTCTACTCTGGGCCTCAGGGGCCTTGTCCAAAAGGAAATGTGTAATGCAGCAGAACCTCCTGCCTCTGAGATCTCCTTGGGGAGCAGTGCTCTTAAGGGAGGGAGGTTCTCTATTGTTGCTGAAATGAATAGCTCCAAGCAGGGTGCTCAAAAGGAAGAAATCTATTCTCATGATTTGGGAGGCCAAAAGTTTAAAAGCAGTGTGTCATGAACCCTCTCTGATGGCTGGCTCTCAGGGTGGAGCCTCCCTGCCTCTTCTAGCTTTTGGTGGCTTCTGTGCCCCTTGACTGGTGGCCACATCACCTGACCTTCACCATGTCCCATGTGTCTCACGTCTCTCACTCTGCTTGCTCTTCCAAGAGCCTTGCCATTAGGTAAACCTGGGTAGTCCAGGCTGGTTTCACCTTGAGCCCTTTAACTTAGTCATGTGTGCACAGACCCTTCTTTCCAGTAGGGTCCAGGATTTGCGGTAGATGTCACTTGAGGGATCAGAGAGGAACTTGCAGCCTGGCTTATATCAACTTCAGAATTTCCTGCTTGCTTTGAAGGGCAGGAGGACTAAGAGCTCAGGGTTGCTGCATTGTGAGATGTTTCCAGAGAACTAGAAATACCAACTTTAGTATAAGTTTCACTACTTTTCTTAGATTGCCTTAGGTTGTCCTCACAAAAGCAGGACCCATGGGACATATCTGGAAGTCATCTTCAGTGGTGGCTCATGAGCCTGCGCTCTCAATGTTGGGTATTCCTGCTCCCCCAAACCCCTAGAGCTTCCCAGTCAAGAAGTTTATACTTCCCAAGGGCTTCCGGGCCCCCAAGGCCCCTCTCACCCTCTTCTGTCATCCTGTCTCTCCCTGTCCTTCCCAGGCTGCAGAACGCAGAGTCTTCTCCCTTTCATAGGCCAGGTGGTCAGCTCCAACACCCCAGTTTGTAAATTCAAGCCCAGTAGTAGGCCCTTTGCCAAAAGAACTTTCTAGAGACCAAGCTAGCCTCTCTTTAGGAGGCATCCATGATTTATGTTTTATTTTGGAAGAATTTTAGATTTACAGAGAAGTTGCATGTCAATACAAGAGGTTCTGAGCTGCCCTCAGTCCCTTAGAGCAACGCCTCACAACTACAGCCAATAAATACAGACGCCTCACTGTCCATGGAGTTCCAAGCTCTTGTGCTTTACCAATTTGTCCACCCATTTTTTTCTGTTCCATAATTCAGTCCAGGGTACTGTGTTGTATTTAGTGATAGAGGCTTTCAGTTATAAAATACACATTGTACAAATGTATCAGTCGTGACATCTGTGCACTCATAACATGGCACAAACAACACTGTAATTTCAGAACATTTTCATCACCCCAAAAAAAGCACCCAACATCTACCCCAGCCCCTGGCAACTCCCAACTTACTTTCTGCCTTTCTGGAGGTACCCATCCTGAACATTACATCAGGGAATCACAATAAGAGGCATTGTGTGGGGCTGGGAAGATGATTCAGTGGTTAAAGGCGCTTGCTTGCAAAGTTTGACAGCCTGGGGTTCAATTCCCCAGTACCCATGTAAAGTCAGATACACAAAGTGGTGCATGAATCTGGAAGGAGATTTCACAGAAGGAGGCCCAGACATATACACCCATCTCTGTCAAATATATCAAACGTTTAGGGTTGGAGAAATGGCTCAGTGGTTAAGGTGCTTGCCTGCAAAGCCTAACGACCTTGATTCAATTCCCCAGTACCCATATTAAGCCAGATGCACAAGGTGGTGCATGTGTCTGGAGTTTATTTTCCATGGCTAGAGGCCCTAGTGCGCCCATTCTCTCCCTCTTTTTTCTCTCTGTCTCTCTTCTTCTTTTTTTTTTTTTTGTATATGTATATATTTTGAGGTAGGGTCTCACTCTAGCCCAGGCTGACCTGGAATTCACTATGTAGTCTCAAGGTGGCCTCGAACTCATGGAGATCCTCCTACCTCTGCCTCCTGAATGCTGGGATTAAAGGCGTACGTCACCATGCCCAGCCCTCTTGACTTGACTTGAAAATATTTTTTAATATATTTTTTAAATTTTTATTTCATTTTTAAATTTATTTTTATTTGAGACAGAGAGTAAGAGAGAGAGAGAGAGAGACAGGGAGGAAGAGAATGGGCATGCCAGGGCCTCTAGTTACTGCAAACGAACTCCAGATTCATGTGTCACCTTGTGCATCTGACTTACATAGGACCTGGAGAGTCAAACCTGGGTCCTTAGGCTTCGCAGCCAAGTACCTTAATGGCTAAGCTATCTCTCTAGCCCTAAAAAATAATTTTTTAAAAAAGGCTTTGGAAGCCGGGCGTGGTGGTGCACGCCTTTAGTCCCAGCACTTGGGAGGCAGAGGTAGGAGGATCGCCGAAAGTTCGAGGCCACCCTGAGACTACATAGTTAATTCCAGGTCAGCCTGGACCAGAGTGAGACCCTACCTCGCAAAAAAAAAAAAAAAAAAAAAAAAAAAAAAAAAAAGGCTTTGGAGCCAGGCGTCATGGTGCCTTTAATCCCAGCATTTGGGAGGCAGAGGTAGGAAGATTGCCATGAGTTCGAGACTACCCTGAGACTACATAGTTAATTCCAGGTCAGCCTGGACCAGAATGAAACCCTACCTCAAGAAATAAAAAAAAAAAAAAAAAGGCTTTGGCTGGGTATGGTAGCATACACCTTTAATCCCAGCACTTGGGAGGTAAAGGTAGGAGGATCATTGTGAATTTGAGGCCACCCTGAGACTACATAGTGACTAATAAATCAGCCTGAGCTAGAGTGAGACCCTACCTCAAAAATCCAAAGCAAAACAAAATTAAAGGAGGCTTTGTTTGACAGCCTTCTCTTAGCATTGTGGTTTTTAATTTTAATTTAATTTATTTATTTGAGAGAGTGAGAGAGGGAAAGAGGCAGAGGGAGAGAGAGAGAATGGGTGCACCAGGGCCTCGAGCCACTGCAAACAAACTCCAGATGCATGTGCCACCTTGTGCATCTGGCTTCCGTGGGTCCTGGGGAATCAAATCGAGGTCCTTTGGCTTCACAGGCAAGTGCCTTAACCGCTAAGCCATCTCTCCAGCCCCGTGTTTTCTTTTTTTAAAATATTTTCATTTATTCATTTATTTATTTAAGAGAGAGAGAATGGGCTGGGTGTGGTGGCACAAGCCTTTAATCCCAGCCCTCAGGAGGCAGAGGTAGGAGTATTGCCTTGAGCTCGAGGTCACCCTGAGACGACATACTTAAAGTTCCAGGTCAGCCTGGGCCAGAATGAGACCCTACCTTGAAAAACCAAAAAAAAAAAAAAAAAAAAAAAGAATAAGAATACCAGGGCCCAGGGCCTCTTGCCTCTGCAAACTCCAGATGCCTGTGTCCTGTGTCACTTTGTGCATCTGGCTTATGTGGGAACTAGGGAATCAAACTCAGGCCATTGGGCTTTGCAAGAAAGTACCTTTATTCTCTGAGCCATCTCTCCAGCCCCCAGCCTTGTATTTTCAATGTACATCTACATTGCATCATGTGTCAGAACTTTATTCTTTTTTATGGCTGAATAATATTCCATTATATAAACAGACCACATATTCACCCACTGATGGACATTTGGGTTGCCTCCACCTCTGGCCATGAGAACAGTGTTTCTATGAGTGGTCATGCCTTTGTGTGAACATTTATTTACAGTTCTCTAGGGCATACGCTGAGGAGTGCCATTGTGGGGTTATCAGATGGCTCTGTTTAACCGCTTGAGGACCTGCCAAACCGTTTGGCATAGCAGCTGCACCAGTCTGTGTTCCCGTAAGCAAGCTGGGTGTGGTGGCTCAGGCCTGTAATTGGAATACTCAAGAGGCTAAGACCTTAAGTTCAAGGCCAAACTGGGCTAAATACAATGTGAGACCCTGTCTCAAAAAACAAAAAAGGTGGGCTGGAGAGATGGCTTAGCAGTTAAGGGACTTACTTGCAGGTTCAATTCCTCAGTACCCACGTAAGCCAGATGCACAAGGTGGCACATGCACCTGGAGTTTGTTTGCAGTGGCTAGAGGCCCTGAAGTGCCTATTCTCTCTTTCTCTTTCATAAATAAGTAAAAATAAGCAAAAAAGGCAACATTCCCTCCAGCAATGCATGACAGTTCCAGTTTCTCTATGTCCTCACCAACATTTGATATTTTCTATTATTTATTTTACTTTTTAAAATTATAGGTATCCTAGGCTGGAGAGATGGCTTAATGGTTAAGGCGCTTGCCTGTGAAGCCAAAGGACCCAGGTTTGATTCCTCAGTACCCACGTAAAGCCAGAGGCCCTGGCACACCCATTCTCTCTCTCTCTTTCTCTGCCTCTATTTCTCATAAATAAAAATAAAATTAAAAAGAAACTTATTTTTAAAAGTTATAGGTATCCTTGTGGGAATGACATCAAGAGAGATGGCATTAAAAGTTGACTCTTGAGGGGCTAGAGGAATGGCCTAGTGATTAAGGCACTTGCCTGCAAAGCCAAAGGACCCAGGTTCAACTCCCCAGGACCCGAATAAGCCAGATGCACAAGGTGGCACATGTGTCTGGAGTATATTTGCAATGGCTGGAGGCCCTGGTGCACCCATTCTCTCTGTCTCTCTCTCACTCTCTCTCTCAAATAAGTATATATTTTTAAAAAATAATAAAAGGTTAACTCTTTAAATCTTCATTTATTTTAGAAGTAGGGTATTTCTTTTTTTAAAAAAATACTTTATTATTTATTTATTTGAGAGACAGAAATACAGAAATAGGCAGGTAGAGAGAGAAAGAATGGGCACGCCAGGGCCTCCAGCCACTGCAAACGAACTCCAGATGCATGCACCCCCTTGTGCATCTGGCTTACATGGGTCCTGGAGAATCGAGCTTCGAACTGGGGTCCTTAGGCTTCACAGGCAAGCGTTTAACCACTAAGCCATCTCTCCAGCCCCTAGAAGTAGGGTATTTCTTACTCTATAGATTAAGATTGCCTGTTTACTAAGTAGTCCATGCTGGCTTCAAACAAGAGGCAATCCTGCCTCGGCATCTGGAGTGCTGGGGTTACAGGCATGAGCCACTACACCCAGCAACAGTTAACTTTTTCTTAAAATGTCTCTCTGTGTGTATGTAAGCCAGAAGACAGCCTCAGATGTCATTCTTCTCAGGCACTATCCATTTTATGTTTTGAAGTAGAGTCTCTCATTGGCCTGGGACTCACCAATTTGACCAGACTGGCTGGCCAGGGAACCCCAGGAATCTGCCTTTCTTTGCCTCCCTAACTTTCTCTATGTAGATACTGGGGATTGAATTTAGGTCTTCACACTTGCAAGGCAATCACTTTACCAACTAATTCACTCCCAGCCCTCTTTTCATGCATATGTGTATGTGGAGTGTGTGCATGTGTTTATGTGTGTTCATATGTGTGTGGGTGCATGTGTATATGCAGGTGCACGTGCATGTGTATGTGGAAAACAAAGGTTGATGTTGAATGTCTTAGTCACTCTGCACCTTTTTTTCTTTTTTCTTCTGTTTTTTTTTTTTTTTTTGAGGTAGTATCTCTTGCTAGCCTAGGATGACCTGGAATTTACTAGGTAGTCATGGCGATCCTCCTACCTCTGCCTCCTGAGTGCTGGGATTAAAGACCTGCACCATCATGCCTAACAACACCTTATTTTTTTTTCTTTTTCTTTTCTTTTCTTTCTTTCTTTTTTTTTTTTCAAGGTAGGGTTTCACTCTAGTTCAGGCTGACCTGGAATTCACTATGTTATCTCAGGGTGGCCTCGAACTCTTGGCGATCCTCCTACCTCTACCTCCCGAGTGCTGGAATTAAAGGCGTGCGCCACCGTGTCTGGCTAACACCTTATTTTTATATTTGCAAGGAGAGAGAGAGAGAGAGACCAGGTGTGCTATGGCCTCTTGTCACTGCAGATGACCTCCAGATGCATGTGCCACTTTGTGCATCTGACTTTAATTAGAGACTGGGAATTGAACCCAGATAGGCAGGCTTTTTTGTTTGTTTGTTTGTTTTGTTTTGTTTTGTTTTTCTAGGTAGGGTTTCACTCTAGCCTAGGCTGACCTGGAATTCACTGTGTAGTATCAGGGTGGTCTTGAACTCAAGGTGATCCTCCCACCTCTGCCTCCCGAGTACTGGGATTAAAGGCATGCACCACCATGCCCGGCGCACGGTGGCGCATTTGTAAAATATTTTATTTACTTATTTATTTGAGAGAGAGAGAGAGACAGAGAAAGAATGGGCATGCCAGGGTCTCTAGCCACTGCAAATAAACTCCAGACACATGCTCTATCTTGTGCATCTGGCTTATGTGGGTACTGGGGAATAGAAGCTGGGTCCTTGGGCTTTACAGACAAGCGCCTTAAGCACTAAGCCATCACTCCAGCCCCAATTTAAAAAAATATTTTATTTATAAAAATATTTACTTATGAGAAAGACAGAAGAAGGCAGAGAGGGAGGGAGAGAGTGTATTGGCATACCAGGACCTCCTGCCACTGCAAACGAACTCCAGACACATGAGCTACTTTGTGCATCTGGCTTACATGACCACTGGGGAATCAAACCTGGATCATTAGGCTTTGCAAACAAGCACCCTTAACCACTGAACCATCTCTCCATCCCTTTTTTCTTTTTAATTTTATTTTTTTTCCTTTTTATTTTTTTGAGGTCTTGCTCTAGTCCAGGCTGACCTAGGTGTGGAATTCACTATGTAGTCCTTTTTTTTCAAACTTTGTATTTATTATTATTTTTTTTTGAGAGAGACACAGAGAGAGAGAGAGACACAGAGAGAGGAAGACAGAGATGGGCGCACCAGCAGTGTCTCAGCTGCTGCGAACGAAATCCAGATGTGTGCGCCCCCTTGTGGTCAAGTGCGGCATTGCACCCTTGCGTCACTTTGCATCTGGCTAAACGTGGGACCTGGAGATTGGAACCGCTGGAGATTGGAACCAGTGTTTTTAGGCTTAGGAGGCAGGCGCCTTAACCCCTAAGCCATCTCTCCAGCCCCACTATGTAGTCTTACAGTGGCTTTGGACTAATGGCATTCTTCCTACCTTTGCCTCCCAAGTGCTGGGATTAAAGGTGTGCACCACCATGCCTGGCTTCTTTTTAGTTTTTGCTTGTGTGTGTTTGTAGATGTGTGTGGCATATGCGTGTGTATGTGCCCTGGTGAGGCTCCTTCACTTGCAAAGGCTGGAGTGAAACCACTCCCAGGTGAACCACTTCCTTGCTTTTCCACCTGGTTTTATTTTGAGTTGGAGTCTCCTTTTACTAATTCTGGAGCTTGCAGGGCTCCAAAGATGATCAAGTCTCTGTTCCCCTACAGGACTGTGACTACAGGCACATGTGGCATGCCCAGCTGCTTCATGTGAGAGCAGAAGATTTGGATCTGGGCAATCTCAGATCCTCATGCTTATGAAAGACGCACACATAACCCCTGAGTCATCTCTCTAGCCCTCCAATATATATATATTGCAGCCGGGCGTGGTGGCGCACGCCATTAATCCCAGCACTCAGGAGGCAGAGGTAGGAGGATCGCCATGAGTTCAAGGCCACCCTGAGAATGCAGAGTGAATTCCAGGTCAGCCTGGGCTAGAGTGAGACCCTACCACACAAAATAAAAAAAAAAAAATTATTGCAAGCTGAGAGAGAAAAAGAGATAATATGAATAAGCTCACCAGGGCCTACTGCCACTGCAAATGAACTCCAGACACATGTGCTACTTTGTGCATCTGGCTTTATGTGAGTACTAGGGTATTGAACCTGGGTGGTTACACTTTGCAGGCAAGTGCCTTAATGATTTTTTTTTTCAAATTGACTTTTTTTCTTTTTTTATTTGAGAGAGACAAAGAGGAAGAGACAGAGAGAATGGGCGTGTCAGGGCTTTTTCAGGCATTGAATGAACTCCAGACGCTTGCACCCTCTTGTGTGCATATGCGATATTGTGCACTTGCATCACTTTTGTGTCTGGCTAAATGTGGGACCTGGAGATTCAAACGGGCGTTCTTAGGCATTGCAGGCAGGCGCATTAACCACTAAGCCATCTTTCCAACCCCAAATTGACTTTTTTTTGTAGCAATTAATTTACCAAATATTCATTGTCCTTTCTCTGTGCCAGAAAAGCCACTGAGGTTCAGGTCTTCAAGAGATACATGGCACATCAAGCCAGGGAGATGCATCAAGTGAGAGCCCCTGCCTCAGTCAATAAAGAAGAGAGGCAGTAGAGGAAGACACATGATGTTGACCTCGGGCCTCCGCCACATACACAACATGATGTGCACCCACACATAAACATGCATGCACACCATTTGCACACAAAGAAAAGGCAAATTTAGAAGGGAACATGAGTACAATTTACTAGAATTAAAGAGAACATGGCAGGCAAGTTGGAGATCTTGGGGGGTGAAAAGAGAAGAAAAAAAACTTCAAATAAAGTACAAGTAAAAATGAACATTGAATGACAGATACATCTTGGCACATGGTGGGGGGAGGTGTCCTCCATTGATCCTTATTTCCCTCACTGAACCTGGAGATCCCTATTTGTTGGTTAGACCTGCTGACCAGAGAGCCCCAGCAATCCTGTATTGACCTCTCTCAGCACTGAGGTTGCAGGCATGGCCATCCATGCCCAGCTTTTCTTTTGTTTTGTTTTTAATATCTTATTCTTAAAAATTCATTTGAAAGAGGCAGAGAGAGAGAGAATGGGCACACCAGGGCCTCCAACCACTGGAAATGAACTCCAGATGCATGCGCCTTGTGCATCTGGCTTATGTGGGTCCTGGGGAATTGAACTTTGGTTCTTTGGCTTTGCAGGAAAGTGCCTTAACCGGTGAGCCATCTCTCCTGCCCTTGTTTGGTTTTGGCGTGTGCATATGTAGCATAGGAGGCAGAGGAAGACATCAGCCATCTATCACTCCTTGCCTTATTTCCCTAAGATAGAGCTTCTTTTTCTTTTTTTTACAGAGACAGATAGAGAATGGGTCCGCCAGTGGCCTCTCAGCGAATGTGAATGAACTCCAGATGCGTGCATTGTGTGGCATTGCACCCTTGCATCACTTTTTGTGTCTGGCTAAACATGGGACATGGAGAATTGAATGGGCATTCCTATGCTTCGCAGGCAGGCGCCTTAACCACTAAGCCATCTCTCCAGCCCAGGTTTAGTTTCTTATTGAACCTGAAGCTCCTCCACTTTTCAGTTTGACCAGCTGACCTGGAAGAGATCCTCCTTTTTCTGCCTCCCTCAGTGCTGAGGTTACAGGTGTACGCAGCCATGCCTGGCTTTTGGGGTGCATGCTGGGATGGAACTCAAGTCCCCATGCTTCTGTAGCAAACACTCTTACCCACTGAACCTTCCTCTGGTCTCTGCACATGTGTGCATCTGCACACACACACACACACACACACACACACACACACACCCTCCTCCTTGTCCCTCATCTTTAATATTTTTTTTAATTTATATTATTCTGATTTTACATTCATAGTATTGGTTCCATTATCCTCCTCCCTGTCCTCCCTCTTCCAAAGGGACCCTCATCTTTAATCTTGAAGCCCTGTGGTTGATTCACCTTTTACCTTGCAGTTAGTTCCAAGCATTCTGTGGGTCTCTGTCATTTCTAATGGCCAGTGCTAATTTATTTTTAACCTAGCCACAGAATGCCAGCTCTTGAAAATAAATTATATGCAACTTGGACAATTTTCATTTTGGCACTTGAAAGCTGGCTTTCTTTTAATTGCTTAATTCCCTACCTTGCAGAGTATTACTGACCATCATGCAGTTTATCTCAGCAAAAGCTGACACATTGAAACACCTTGGTGCCTGTAGCAGACAGCTTCAGGTTTACTGAGATGAACTTCCAGACCAGGCACAGTTATGGAGGAAGGGATTATTTATTGAAGCTTATAGATCCAGGGGACATTCCATAATGGCAGAAGAAGCTGGCCTGCTCTTACAGGACCAGGTAAGAGAGAGAAAAAAGCCACCAGCCAAAAAGCCATAAGCCAAAAGCCACATTAGCATAGCACACTTCAGGAACTCCAGCTAGGCACACTTTGCATATCTTTAGATGGAAATCTCAAACCCACCACCACACCTTAAGATCTGCCCAGTGACATGGCCTCCAGACAGGTGGATGCAGATACAAACTACTAAAACATTGAATATATTGGAGGCCATCTATTCAAACTACCACAGTGCCCCAGAAGCAAATAGCTGCCAGGAGCCCATTCATTCCCTTTCTTCCTGCCTTGAGTCCTCTGATGGACTTTTGGGTTAGTTTTGGCTATAGTAACAGCCCTATCAACACGAGTGTACAAAGTTTTGTGTAGACACATATTTTCAGCTCCCTAGGGAAGATATCGTAGAGTGGAATTGCTGGGAGAGGAGAGGAATGTTTTTGACACCTACTTTCTTTGCAACCCTTAGTAAGAAAAAAATAACTTCCTGTTAAGTACACAAACTAAAACCTTCAAAAAAACAAAAACAAGCAACAACAACAACAAAAAATAACCTGTATGGTAAAATAAAACAGAGGGCTGGAGAGATGGCTTAGTGGTTAAGATGCTTGCCTGCCGGGCGTGGTGGCGCACGCCTTTAATCCCAGCACTCGGGAGGCAGAGGTAGGAGGATCGCCGTGAGTTCGAGGCCACCCTGAGACTACATAGTTAATTCCAGGTCAGCCTGGACCAGAGTGAGACCCTACCTCGCAAAACCAAAAACAAACAAACAAACAAACAAACAAACAAAAGATGCTTGCCTGGAAAGCCTAAGGACCCAGGCTTGATTCCCCAGAACCCATGTAAGCCAAATGCACTGGAGTTCATTTGGAGGCCCTGGATCGCCCAATCTCTCTCTCTGTCTAATAAATAAGTAAAAATAAGTAATACAGCAAAGAGGTTACACACCTGTAACCACAGTACTTTGGAGGTGGAGCAGGAGGATCAGAAGTTCAAGTTCATCCTTGGCTACACAGCAATTATGAGGCCTAGCTGGGTTAGATGAGATCATGTTTCAAAAAAAAAATTAAATAAACCAGGTGTGGTGGCACTTGAGGGGTGGAGGCAGAAGGATCTCAAGTTTGAGGCTAGCCTGTGTTACACAGTCAGACCTTGTCTCAAACAAAAAATATGTGTTGCAGGGATGGCTTAGCAGTTAAAGCACTTGACTGCAAAGCCAAAGGACCCACTTTAGCCAGATGCACAAGGTGTCACATGTGTCTGCAGTTCATTTGCAGTGGCTGAAGGTCCTCCCATTCTCTCTCTATCTGCTTCTCTCTTTCTCTCAAATAAATTAAATTAAAAGCCTTAAAAAACAAAAATATAGGGCTGGAGAGATGGCTTAGTGGTTAAACGCTTGCCTGTGAAGCCTAAGGACCCCGGTTTGAGGCTTGATTCTCCAGGACCCACATAAGCCAGATGCACAAAAAAGGGTGCACGCATCTGGAGTTCGTTTGCAGTGGCTGGAGGCCTTGGTGTGTCCGTTCTCTCTCTCTCTTACCTGCCTATTTCTGTATCTCTCTCTCTCTCTCAAATAAATAAATAAAAATAAAATATTTTTAAAAATCAAAATTATATTCAAGGGGCTGAAGAGATGGCTCAGTGGTTAAGGCATTTGCCTACAAAGCCAAAGGACCCAGGTTTGATTCCTCAGTACCCATATAAAGCCAAATGCACAAGATGGCACATACATTTGGAGTTTGTTTGTAGTGGCTAGAGGCCCTGGTACACCCATTCTCTATCTACCTGCCTCTTTCTCTCTCTCAAAATAAATCAATAAAACAAATTTAAAAATATATATATATATATTCAAAACAAATAGAAAAAAAAACCCTGCCAGTCCTGAGGGGTGGCACCCATGTTTGTTATAGTGTTCTGCCAACAGTTTTGAATATTCAAGTGTTCTCTGAGGTGGAGGATGGGACACTAAGTCAACCCTGCCTTGTTATTGGTCCTAAGAAGACTTCTGGGAGAAATGGAAGCCAGCTACTGGCTTCTAAAAAGAAGTCACAAGCCTAGCATTATGCACACCTTTAATCCCAGTGCTCAGGAGGCAGAGATAGGAAGATCATGAGTTTAATGTCAGCCTGGGCATACATAGTAAATTCCAGGTCAGTCTGGGCTAGGGTGAGACCCTACCTCAAAAAACCAAAAAAAAAAAAAAAAAACAAAACACGTCACACACAAAAAAGCCAGGCATGGTGGCGCATGCATTTAATCCCAATACTTGGGAGGCCCGGATAGGAGGATCGCCATGAGTTTGAGGCCACCCTGAGAATACATAGTAAATTCTAGGTCGGCCTGGGCTAGAGTGAGACCCTACCTCGAAAAAATAAAAAGCTGGGAAGATAGCTCAGCTTTGCCTTGGTTTGCTTCCCCACTACCCATGTAAGGCTAGATACATAAAGTGGGTGCATGCACCTGGGGCTCATTTGCAGTGGCAAGAGGACCTGGTGCACCCATTCTCTCTCTCCCGTCCCTCTCTCTCTCAAATAAGTAAATAAATAAATAAATATTTTTAAAAAGTGAGTTTATCTCGGGAGGCAGAGGTAGGAGGATCACTATGAGTTCAAGGCCACCCTAAGACTACATAGTGAATTCCAGGTCAACCTGGGCTAGAGTGAGACCCTACTTTGAAATACCAAAAGAAAAAAAAAAATTATGGTCTGGAGAGATGACTTAGCAGTTAAGGTACTTGCCACAAAGCCAAAGGACCCAGGTTGGATTCCCCAGTACCCACATAAGCCTGATGCATAAGGTGGCACATGTCTCTGGAGTTTGTTTATAATAGCTAGAGGCCCTGGTATGCCCATTCTCTTTTATCTGCCTCTTTCTGTCTCAAATAAATAAATAAAATGTTTTTAAAATATTTATTTATAGCTGGGTGTGGTGGCACACGCCTTTAATTCCAGCACTCAGGAGGCAGAGGTAGGAGGATCCCTGTGAGTTTGAGGCCCCCCTGAGACTACATAGTTAATTCCAGGTTGGCCTGGGCCAGAGTGAGACCCTGCCTCTAAAAACAAAAAACAAAACAAAAAGTATAGCCAGGTGTGGTGGCACACCCCTTTAATCCCAGCACGCAGGGGAGGCAGAGGTAGGAGGATTGCCATGAGTTTGAGGTCATACTGAAAATACAGAGTGAATTCCAGGTCAGCCTGGGCTAGAGTGAAACCCTATCTCAAAAAACAAAACAAAAAGAAAGGGGAAAAAAAAAGAACAGAAAAAAAAAATTTTGTTTGTGCATGTGTGTGTCGGTGTGCCATGGTCTCCTGCCATTGCAATTGAATCCCTGTCTGATTTTATGTGGGTCGCTAGGGAATTGAACCTGGACCAGCAAGCTCTGCAAGCAATACCCTTTAGCCTCTGATTTGTCTCCTCAGGCCTACAAGCACTTTATTTTGTTTTATTTTATTTATTTATTTATTATTATTATTTTTTTTTTTTTTTTTTTTTTGAGGTAGGGTCTCACTCTGGCCCAGGCTGACCTGGAATTAACTATGTAGTCTCAGGGTGGCCTTGAACTCACGGCGATCCTCCTAGCTCTGCCTCCCGAGTGCTGGGATTAAAGGCGTGCGCCACCATGCCCGGCATACAAGCACTTTATAATATACAAATTCCTTTAACCCTCTCAAGTCTACAAGGAAGTTACTATTAACTCCCCTTTTCCAAAAAAAGAGCAATGGATTAAGTACCTTCAGAAAGTCTAGTAACTAAATCATAAACAAAACTGGCAACTGAGCGAGGCATCTGGGTGCCCAGTCCCCTCAAACTGGAATTACTCAGTTAATTTAGTTATGTGGGTTTTTGTTCTTTTTTCTGAGGTAGGGTCTCACTCTGGCCCATGCTGACATGGAATTAACTATGTAGTCTCAGGGTGGCCTCAAACTCTTAGTGATCCTCCTACCTGTGCCTCCCAAGTGCTAGGATTAAAGGCGTGTGCCACCACGCCCAGCCTGGCCTTGTTCCTTATGAGAGAGAAAGAATTGACACACCAAGGACCCCAGCCACTATAATCAAACTCCAGACGCATGCACCACCTGTATGCATGTATAGCCTTGCACACGCATCACCTGTGTGCCTGGCTTTATGTGGGATCTGGTGTGTCAAACGTGGGTCCTTAGACTTCATAGGCAAGCGCCTTAACCACTAAGCATCTCTCCAGCTCCAGTTATTTATTTATTTATTTATTTATTTATTTATTTATTTATTTATTATTATTTGTTTTTTTTGAGGTAGGGTCTCCCTGTGGCTCAGGCTGACCTGGAATTCACTATGTAGTCTCAGGCTGGCCTTGAACTCATGGCAATCCTTCTACCTCTGCTTCCTGAGTGATGGGATTAAAGGCATGTGCCACCACACCTGGCCCAATATGAACTCTTTTTTTTTTTTTTTGAGGTTTTTGAGGTAGGGTTTCACTCTAGCCTAGGCTGACCTGGAATTCACTGTGTAGTATCAGGGTGGCCTCGAACTCACGGCAGTCCTCCTACCTCTGCCTCCCCAGTGCTGGGATTAAAGGTGTGCGCCACCACACCCAGCTCCAATATGGAACTCTTAATCAGTAGTCAGAATAACTGTAGATCTATGCATGGATCCAATTCCCCACTCAAAGCCTTTTTCATCTTTGTTTTTTCTTTTAAGTATGGGAGATAAAGCTCAATAGTAGAGTGCTTGCCTAGCATATGTGAGGCCCTGGGTTCAACCCTTAGCAATAATAGATAAATTATTTATTTATTTTGAGGCAAGCCCAACAGACTGGCTTTTTTTTTTTTTTTTTTTTTTTTTTTTTTTTTTTAATGCCAGAGAGTGGAAGAGTGGGAGCAAGAATAAGAGAGAGAATTGGTCTGGCAGGGCTTCCAGCCACTGTAATTGAACTCCAGATTCAAGCGCCACCTAGTGTGCATGTGCAACCTTGCACACTTGCGCCCCCTTGCGTCTGGCTTACATGGGACCTGGAGAGTTGAACATGGGTCCTTAGGCTTCACAGGCAAGTGCCTTAACCACTATGCCATCTCTCCAGTCTAATAATAAATAAATTAAAGCATGTCTCTAAGGGTTAGCTGTCCCATGTGAGGAATTGGGATAGCTGTGCTGAATCACTAGCCAGGAAGATGAGAAATAACATCTCATGGATGATCTCTCTTCACTGGTTTTTGTTGGTAAGGAAGGAGGAAGTTGGCCTTTGAAACAGCTGAGTCACCAATGGCAGGCTTAACAGCCACGTAAGATGATGCTGACAGTCCTTCACATTGTTGTAGCTCTTTACCTTTGACAGCCTGATATCAGTCATTCAGCAAACATTTACTGAGTACGTACTGTGTACCAGGTCCTGGGTTGTGGTCATGGTGCCAAAATCAAAGGTCAGGAGCTCTATTCTAAAGCTAATAAACTCCAAATGGGGAAAAGAGGAGAAAAAGATGAGATGTGGGAGAGAAACACTACTATTTGAGCTGGGATTGTCTGAGAAGGTAAAATGTGAGCTAAGACCTGAATGATAAGGAAGAGGCAGCCTTGGGTATCTGGCAAAAGAATGGCCCAAACAGCAGTTTAGTAATTCCTAAAAAGGTGGAATAGAGCCAGGTGTAGTGGCGCATGCCTTTAATCCCAGCACTCAGAAGGCAGAGGTAGGAGGATCACTGAGAGTGTATGGCTAGCCTGGGACTATATGGTGAACTCCAGGTCAGCCTGGGCTAGAGCGAGACCCTACAGAAACAACAAAGGATGGAACACAAGGCTGGGTGTGGAACCCGGCTCCAAAAGAAGAAAAAAGTGGAACATGGAGTCACCATGTGACCCAACAATTCTATTTCTACATAAAAGAATTCTACTTCTACCCAAAGAAATGAAAACATGGCTGTAGAGATGGCTTATTGGTTAAGGCGCTTGCCTGTGAAGACTAAGGACCCAAGTTCAATTCCCCAGTACCCATATAAGTAAGCCAGATGTAAGAGGTGATACATACATCTGGAGTTCATTTGCAGTGGCTAGAGGCCTTGATGTGCCCATTATCTCTCTTTCAAATAAAAATAAATTTAAAATATTTTTTTGAAAAGGAGTTAGAAAGCCAGGTGTGGTGGCGCATGCTTTTAATCCCAGCACTCAGGAAGTAGAGGTAGGAGGATCACCATGAGTTCGAGACCACCCTGAAACTACATAGTGAATTCCAGGTCAGCCTGGGCTAGAGTGAGACCCTACCTCAAAAAACCAAAGAAAAAAAAAAGGGATTTAGAGCTGGGGAGATGGCTCAGCAGTTAAGGCAGTTGCCTGTAAAGCCTGATGAGATGACCTAGGTTCAATGCCCTAGTACCCACGTAAAGCCAGATGCAAATAAATAAATAAAAATATAAAATATTTTGCTGAGTGTGGTGGCACACACCTTTAATCCCAGTACTTGGGAGATAGAGGTAGAAGGATCACCTAGAGTTTGAGGTCATCTTGACACTATATAGTGAATTCCAGGTCAGCCTGAGCTAGAATGAGACCCTACCTTGAAAAACCAAAAAAAAGAAAAAGAAAAAGAAAAATAGGAGTTAGAGCATTGGTTTAGCAGTTAAGGCACTTGCCTGTGAAGCCTAAGGACCTAGGTTCAAATCCCCAGTACCCACATAAACTAGATGTTCAAGGTGGCACATGTGTCTGGAGTTCGTTTGCAGTGGCTAAAGGCCCTGGCATGCCTATCCTCTCTATCTGCCTCTCTGTCCAATATATAAATAAATAGAATATTAAAAAAAGAAGCTGCATGTGGTGGCACATGCCTTTAATCCCAGTACTCAAGAGGCAGAGGTAGGAGGATAGCCATGAATTTGAGGCCACCCTGAGATGACATAGTGAATTCCAGGTCAGCCTGGGCTAGAGTAAGACCCTACCTTAAAAGAAGAAGGTGGGGGGAGGGGAGGAGGAAGAGGAGAAATGAAAACATAGGGCTGGGGAAATGACTCAGCAGTTAAAGGCCCTTGCTTGCTAAGGCTGTAGGCTCAGGTTTGGTTCCCTAGCATACATATAAAGCCAGAGAGACATGTATCACATGTTCATTTTATAGTGGCAACACACACACAAAGAAAGACATGGGAACATGTCTGCATAAAAAGCATAAAAACTTGTATGCACAAGCTGGAGAGATGTCTTAGTGGTTAAGGTGCTTGCTCGCAAAGCCAAAGCACCCAGGTTCAATTCCCCAGGACCCACATGAGCCAGATGCACAAGGTGGCACATGAGTCTGGAGTTCGTTTGCAGCAGCTGGAGGCCCTGGAACACCCATTCTCTCTCTTTGTCTCTCTCCCTCTTTCTCTTTCCTAAATAAATAAAAATAAAATATAAAAGGGCTTTATCCCCTCTTTAAAAAAAAAAAAAAGGAGCCAGGCGTAGTGACGCACGCCTTTAAACCCAGCACTTGAAAGGCAGAGGTCGGAGGATTGCCATTAGTTCAAGGCCACTCTGAGACTACATAGTGAATTCCAGGTCAGCCTGGGCTAGAGTGAGACCCTACCTCGAAAAACCATCCAAGTCCCTCTTCCAGAGCTAGAGGACATGAGAACAGCAAGGGCTGCCTGCTGTGCCATTCTGGTTTTATAGCCTCTTCATCATGTTTGGGTGCTGAAGGAGAGAACATACCAAGTTGTCTTGCAAGTTAAGTGTTAGTGGAATTACTTGTTTTGAAAAGGCCTGTTCAGAGCCAGGCATGGCAGACGTGCTGGTTTGTAATCCCAGTACTGGTGAGTAAGAGCAGCAGGGTCACTACAAGTTTGAGGCCAGCCAGGGCAATGTAGTGAGACACTGTCTCAAAGAAAATTAAAAACTCAAAGGCCAATTTCTAAACCAGGGTGAGGAGGCCATCTGCCCCTCACAGATTATCATCACTGGAGACGTGAGTTTAAGGCCTGGTTCAACCTTTAGTTACCCCAAGTTGCCACCATTGTGTTTTACAGATTTTCTAGATTTTCCATTATTTTTTATTAAGGACTGGACAATAAAGTTACTTGCTTAAAAAAAAAAAAAATCCAAGCCCCTGGCAAGTGCTCCCCAAACTGCCAGTTATCAAAACAAAAAGGCGGTCGGGCGGGGTTGCAGAGGTAGGAGGATTGAGACTACAGAGTGAATTCCAGGTCAGCCTGAGCCAGAGTGAGACCCTACCTCGAAAAACCAAAATAAATAAATAAATAAATAAATAAAAATAAAAATAAGTGGGGAAGGGATTAGAGAGAAGGTTTAGCAGTTAAAGTGTTTGCCTGCAAAGCCAAAGGACCCACGTAAGCCAGATGCACATGGTGGTGCATGAACCTGGAGTTCATTTGCAGAGTCCAGAGGCCCTGGTGCATTCATATTCTCTCTCTCTCTCTCTCAAATAAGTAAAGAAAAAGGTGCCGGGTATAGTGGCACATGCCTTTAATCCCAGCACTTGGGAGGTAGAGGTAGGAGGATTGCCGTGAGTTTGAGGCCACCCTGAGACTACAGAGTGAATTTTAGGTTAGCCTGGGCTAGAGTGAGACCTACCTTGAAAAACAAAAACAAAAACAAAAAGGCGGGCTGGAGAGATGGCTTAGCGATTAAGGCGCCTGCCTCCTAAGCCTAAGAACGCTGGTTCCAATCTTCAGCGGTTCCGATCTCCAGGTCCCACATTTAGCCAGATGCAAAGTGACGCAAGGGCACAATGTCACACTTGACTACAAGGGGGCGCACACATCTGGATTTTGTTAGCAGCAGCTGAGAGACTGCTGGCACGCCCATTCTCTATCTGTCTCCCTCTTTCTCTGTCTCTCTCTGGGTCTCTCTCTAAAAATTAAAAAAATTTTAAAAAAAAAAGGCTTAGCTGGGAGTAGTGGCAAACCCCTTAATTCCAGCAGCTGGCAGGCAGAGGTAGGAGGATAGCCATGAGTTTGAGGCCACCCTGAGATTACATAGTGAATTTCTAAGTCAGCCTGGGCTAGAGGGAGACCCTACCTTGAAAAAAAAAAAAAAAAAGAAAGAAAACTGGACATCTGTTTGTGGAGAATGGAAAGGGGATGGCAGTGGTGCCAGAGATGGCAGGAGGCAAAAATGATAACATAGTCACATGAGTGAGACTTGTAAAGGTGGCTCGGGTCTGGTTTGGACAGAGTGGATACAGTGGAGAAACAGGACAGACACTGGATCCACCTCAGGAAGGGGGCAGATCCTCGGCACCCAGCTCCTGCCCAAAGATCAATTGTAGGGCCTGAAGAAAGGGAAGGGTCTGATCAGATAGCTAGATAGTCTCAACTTGAGCAACTGGCACACAGCACCTCACCTCATATGCACCCCAGTGGAAGGAAAACAGGTTTGGAAGAAAATCTCCAGAGGTTTGTGTGTCCTGCTCACTGTGAAGGAGTGTGGAAACACCCAGAAGGAGCTGTCAGAAAGGAGGAGATGGGCGGGCTACACAAGGGGTTAGAGTGTGAGCACCTGCTAGGAACAAGGAGGACTCCTCCACTATGAGAAACCCAGTATCTGCCTTTGAGAAGGTTCTAGTATGTCAGAAGAGAGGCAACATGCTAGGGAAGCAGAAATGCTAAATCCTGAGGGCAGAAGACAAGCTGGGGTAGTGAGAAATCAGGGCAGCTGCCTGGAGGAGGTGAGGTACAATGGACAGACATGCAACCTAGCTGCCATCAGGTCAGCCATCTTCATATTCTGAAAAGACACAAGTCAGTCACTGCTGTTGTCACCGGCTGCCAGCCAGACTTCTGCTTGGAGAAAGCCTTTCCTTTCTCTAGGCCTGTGTCTATAAAATGCAAATAATTAAGGGTCAGAGGTCAGGGAGCTCACACCAGGGCTTGTCAACACAGGGCCTGGAGCAAGCAGGGCTTGCATAACCCTGAGTCATTTCTTCCAGTCAGAAAGTTTCTTGTCACCTTGGGGTGCGTCCAGCAGTGATCTGCTGCCCGTCCCAGGACTTATTGGCCACCTTCAGCAGAAGATTCCTTGAAATGTTTCTCAAAGCAATCTCAACTGGCAAGGTTCCTTCAGTTATAAATAACAGCAGGACTTCCTGAATGCTTATTGCAGGAAGGCCGACCATGACACAATCGCTGTGTCCCTCTTCTCTTGGCCCAGTCCCCGGAGACAGATGCTGCCTCTCTCAGCCCTTGTCCACTGGATTTTCCACACTGAGCCAGAAGGCACTGTCATGGCACACCTTGATCAAAACCCTCCGGGCGTGGGTGGCGCACACTTTTAATCATAGCACTTGGGAGGCAGAAGTTGGAGGATTACCGTGAGTTCAAGCCCACCCTGAAACTACATAGTGAATTCCAGGTTAGCCTGGGCTACAGCGAGCCCTACCTCAAAAAAAACAAAACAAAACAAAACAAAAACAAACAAACAAAAAAAAACCTCCAACCTCCTCTATCTTCTAACATTAAATGCCACCCCCTGCCCAAGCACTTTCCTATCCCCTCCTCCCTCACAGCCTCCACCTTCCCATTGCCAGTCTCACAGTGGTTCCTTCCTCATGACCTTTGACCTTGCTGTTCCTCTACAGGCTAGGTCTCTCCCCACACATTTTCTTTTCTTTCTCTCTTTGACTTGTCTTTTGAGACAAAGTCTCACTATGTAGTCCTGGCTGGCCTCAAATTTGCTGTGTAGCCCAGGCCAGGTCAAACTTTCAAGAACCCTCCTGCCTCTGCCTGCAAGTACTGAAGTACTGGAATTACACACATGCTACCATGCCCAGTTTATCTTTTGATTTTTCATTTTTTGTTTAAAAATTTTTTTTTTTTTGGTTTTTTTGAGGTAGGGTCTAGCTCTAGCTGGGATTAAAGGCGTGAGCTACCACGCCCAGCCACATACTGTGTTCTTTGAAGAAAGTCTGTATGGCCGGGCGTGGTGGCACATGCCTTTAATCCCAGCACTCGGGAGGCAGAGGTAGGGGGATCACTGTGAGTTCAAGGCCACCCTGAGACTACATAGTGAATCCCAGGTCAGCCCGGACCAGAGTGAGACCCTACCTTGAAAAAAAAAAAAGAAAGAAAGAAAAAGAAAGTCTGTATACACAGCCCACACCTATGGGTGTGACAAGTAATGGAAATCCTTCAGTCAGATTTACCACTCCTGTTCCAAACCCTCTCATCACTTCTTCCTGAGCTTAGCATACAGCTGACCTCCGAGGTCCCTCACTGCCTGGCTCTATGCCACTGTGGCCTTACCTCCTACTTCCGTGTCACTCAGTGTCCTCTAGCCACACTGGTCTTCCTTGTCCTCAGACATGCCAACGTGGCCTCACCTCTGGGCCTGTGCCCAGCCTCTCCCTGGAACCTCTTCCGCTTAGTCCTCTTCAGCTGGCTGCTATACGTCATTCAGGCTATGGTCTGCTGAGGACCACAAGGAAAATCCTGACCTCTGGGAGAGTTCACCAAAGCCATTTTGTCCCTAAAGCACGTATCATCCCACCCACTCAGACTCCAGGGCAGGAGCCTTGTAGAGAGAAAAGCAAAGACTTCACAGAAAAAAGCCAGGGCTGTGCTGGAGCTGGCCCTCCTCCCCATGAGCGTGATGGTGCTCCCATCTCCCATACTGCTCCTTCATGACTTCCCACTGGGGGCTGGGGATGTAACATAAACACAGGCTTGGGTTTGATTCCTGGTAACACACACACAGACACACACGCATGCACACACATACACACACACATGCATATGTGCCCGTGGTCTAGAAAAAAGAGAAGATGGCTTCATGTGGTGGCACACATCTGTAGTCAGAAGGATGAGGCAGGAGGATTACTATAAGTTCGAAGACAGCTGGCTACTTAATGTGTACCAGGCCAGTCAGGGCTACATAGAAAGGTCCTATCTAAAAAATACAAAAACAGAGCTGGAGAGATGGCTCAGCAGTTAAGGTGCTTGCCTGAAAAGCCTAAAGACCCCCGTTCAACTTCCCAGTACCCACATAAAGCCAGATGCACAAGGTGACACATGCATCTGGAGTTAATTTGAAGCAGCTAAAGGCCCTGGCGCACCCAATTTCTCTCTCTCTCTCTCTGCTTGCAAATGAATAAGTAAACTTTTTTTTGTTGTTGTTGTTTTGTTTTTCGAGGTAGGGTTTTACACTAGCCCAAGCTGATCTGGAATTTACTATGTAGTCTCAGGGTGGCCTCTAACTCATAGTGATCCTACTACCTCTGCCTCCCAAGTGTTGGGATTAAAGGCATGCACCACCATGCTCAGCTTGGTTTTATTTATTTATTTATTTATTTATTTTTTTGGTTTTTCGAGGTAGGGTTTCACTCTGGTCCAGGCTGACCTGTCTTCCTCTCCCTCTGTCTCTCTCTCTGTTTCTGTCTCTCAAAAAAAAAAAAAAAAAAAAAAAAAAAAAAAAAAAAAAAAAGGCCAGGCATGAGTTCAAGGCCACCCTAAGACTCCACAGTGAATTCCAGGTCAGCCTGGGCTAGAGTGAAACCCTACCTTGAAAAATCAAAAATAATAAAAATAAAAAAAGGGGGCCCTGGAAAGATGGCTTAGCAGTTAAGGCGTTTTCCTGCAAAGCCAAAGGATCCTGGTTCCACTCTCCAGGACTCACATTAGCCAGATGCACAAGAGGGCACATGTATCTGGAGTTCGTTTGTAGTGGCTGGAGGCCCTGGCATGCCCATTCTCTCCTCTCTCTCTCTCTGCCTCTTTCTCTCTTTCAAATAAATAAATAAATAAAGTAGATTTTATAAAAATAAAATAAATAATAAATAAAAAAAATTAAAAAACAGGAGTTAGGCGTGGTAATGTACCCCTTTAATCCCAGCACTGGGGAAGCAGAGGTAGGCGAATGGCCCTGTGAGTTCAAGGCAACCCTGAGACTTCATAGTGAATTCTAGGTCAGCCTGGGCTAAAGTAAGACCCTACCTCAAGAAAATAATAAATAAATAAATAAATAAATAAAGACAGAGAGAAAGGAAGCGAGGGCGGGGAGAAGCCACCAGGCACTGTGGCAGGGGAATTTACACTACAGGAAACAGCAGTACAAGGAATCTGGTGGGCAGTGGCTAAATAGTTATCTGGATGTCCCTGAGGGACACCAGTGACTCAGCCTCACAGAATGGGAGAGAAGTTTATCTTCATACCAAACAACTCAGAAAAAGAAAGAGGAAAATCATTCTGGAGAAGTTGTTGCCACAGATCTGCCCATGCCCACCATGGAAACATGGAAACATACCAACTGGGCCCATGGGACCCAGGAGCAGTGGTTTCAAAGAGCACCCAGAAGCCTGGCAGAAGCAGACACATCTTCCTCAGAAGACAGTTCATTCACTCTAGGCCCGAGGGGATCCCTGTAATATAAATAGGTTTTTGTTGTTGTTGTTGTTGTTGTTTTGGTTTGTTTGAGGTAGGGTCTCACTCTAGCCCAGGCTGACCTGGAATTCACTATGTAGTCTCAGCATGGCCTTGAACTCATGGCAATCCTACTGCTGCCTCCCAAGTGCTGGGATTAAAGGTGTGTGCCACCACACCTAGCGTAGTTTTTTGAGGGCAATGACCCACCACAGTTGAAGAAAACCTGGACTCTGGTTGGTGTGAAATCGGTTTGAGTATGGGTCAGGACTTTATGTGTTGGTATTTAATCCCCACAGGAAATATTGAGGATGGAAACTTAATCAGCTATGGTGATTAGGTTAGGTAAAGCTAGGAAGGTGGAGCTCCATGACTGACCAAATCCTAGTGGCTTTGTAAGCAGAGGGAGAGACCAGAATACACAGGTGTACTCCCTCTCTTACCATGGAGTGCCCTGGTGCTACCTTAGGACTCTGCCTCCAGTAGTTTATAGCTGTGGAAAATGGACTAATATACTGGCCTATAAGCAAACAAGACAGCATGAGCAAGGACCCAATAGGCAGCAGAAACAGGCTCACACAGAACTCAGGCGCTGGAATTTTCCAGCACAGATTCTAAGACAATTATGCTTAACTATTTAAAGCAATCAGCATCCAGCTTGAAATGTTTATAGAAACTAGAAGGCTATAAGAAGTGACATGAGCTGACACGTAGCTCAATTGGTAGAGTGCTTGCCTAACATGCACAAAGCCCTGAGTTTGATATCTAGCTCTGCATAAACTGAGCATGGTGGTGCATACCTGTAATCCTAGCTCTTGGGAGGCCAAAGCAGAAGGAACACAAGTTCAAGGTCATCCTTAGCTATATAGTGAGCTTGAGGCTATCTTGGGCTAGTAGCAAGACCCCCATCTGAAAACATCACAAAAGATGCCATGACAGATTTGAAAAGGCACAAAATAGAACATGTAAGTCAGAAGAATCAATAATAAACTCGGTCACTGTGTTTGACTGATTAGACATAGCAGAAGTGTGAGTGAGATAGCAGAAGAGATTATCCAGACTGCAAAACACAGTGACAGAAAGATGGAAAATACCAGAGAGAAGGAGAGAGCGAAGAATCCATGACAAGTTTTGTCCCGCATTTGCTGCGAGTTCTAGACAGAGACAGGAGAGCTTGTGCCGAATTCAGTCTGGATGCAGTAAAGACAGCCTCCGGATCTGATAAGGCCAGACAGTTGCTGAACGAATGCATGAGGGCTGCAAGGTTTTCGGAGCATGGACCATGTCTCTGTCCTCCCCCTCAGCATGGGCTTCCAGGGCCACAAAGCCCCTTCTCGCCCCCCAAGCTCTGCACAGTGGAAGCCAGTCTCCATCACTGAAAGCCTGTCAGCCTGCTGCCAGCTCTCCCTGCCAGATGTCCTTCACCCACTGTCAAGCCTTTGTTGCCTTGCCCCCCCTCCCCCCCGCCTCCCTGATTATCTGTGGGTTTAAAATAGACAGGCAACAGAGGCAGGCTGCCCAGCTCCTCAGCTGCCATCAGCCAAGCCTGCAGCCTCAGAGCTTCCAAATCCTCCCCCTCAGGCAAGAGTCTCTATTCTACTTTTTTTTTTTTCTTCGAGGTAGAGTTTCACTCTAGCCCAGGCTGACCTGGAATTCACTCTGTCTCAGGGTGGCCTTGAACTCATGGCAATTCTTCTACCTCTGCCTCCCAAGTGCTAGGATTAAAGGCATGCGCCACCACGCCTCGCTTCTTTATCTATTTATTTATTTATTTATTTATTTATTTATTTATTTATTTATTTATTGGAGACAGAGAGAGGGAAAGAGAGAGAGGGAGAGTGACAATGGGCATGCCAGAGAATGGGCCTCTAGCCACTGCAAACGAACTCCAGATGCGTGCGCCCCCTTGTGCATCTGGCTTATGTGGGACTTGGAGAGTAGAACCTGGATCCTTAGGCTTCACAGGCATGCGCCTTAACTGCTAAGCCATCTCTCCAGCCCCTTCTATTCTATTTATTTTTGTTTTTTGAGGTAGTGTCTCACTCTAGCTCAGGCTGACCTGGAATTCACTTGTTAGTGTCAGGGTGGTCTCGAATATTCTATTTTTAAAAAAGATTTTATTTGGGGGCTGGAGAGATGCCTCAGTGGTTAAGGCACTTGCCTGAAAAGCCTAACAACCCAGGTTCTATTTCCCAGGACCCACATAAAACCAGATGTGCAAAGTGGCACATGCATCTGGAGTTCATTTGCAGCAGCTGAAGGCCCTGGCATGCCCATTCTCTGTATCTCTTCTCTCTCTCTCTCTCTCTCTCTCTGTTTGCAAATAAAATGAAAATATTTAAATTTTTTAAAATTATTATTTATTTATTTGAAAGAGAGAATGGGCCCATTAGGGCATCTGTAAAAAAAACTCCTTAAGCCATCTCTCCAACCCTCTATTCTTTTTCTTTTTTTCTTTTTTTGAGGTAGGGTCTCACTGTAGCCCAAGCTGACATGGAATTCACTATGCAGTCTCAGACTAGCCTCGAACTCACAGCAATCCTCCTACTTCTGCCTCCCAAGTGCTGGGATTAAAGGTGTGAACCACCATGCCTGGCTAAGTTTCTATTCTAGTTAACTTGTGATTCACAAAAATCAGCCCTAGCATGGTGGCGCACGCCTTTAATTCCAGCACTTGGGAAGTAGAGGTAGGAGGATCGCCGAGAGTTCGAGGCCACCCTGAGACTACATAGTTAATTCCAGGTCAGCCTGGACCAGAGTGAGACCCTACCTTGCAAAACCAAAAAAAAAAAAAAAAAAAAAGAAATCAGCCCTTACCATTACAACTGAAAGGGTTCTAAGAAAACAAAACAACAAAGGGCTGCTTAGCAGTTAAGGTACTTGCCTGTGAAGCCAAAGGACCCAGGTTGGATTTCCTAGGACCCACATAAGCCAGATGTAAAAAGTGGTGCGTGCATCTGGAGTTCATTTGCAGGGCTTAAGGCTCTGGGGCTTTCTCTTTCCCAATTTTTTTTGTTTTGTTTTGTTTTTTGTTTTTTGTTTTTCGAGGTAGGGTCTCACTCTGGCTCAGGCTGACCTGGAATTCACTATGTAGTCTCAGGGTGGCCTTGAACTCATGGCGATCCTCCTACCTCTGCCTCCCGAGTGCTGGGATTAAAGGCGTGCACCACCACGCCTGGCTTCAAATAAATTAAAAAAAAAAACAACAAAAACAAATAAAAGTTTAGTAAGAGCTCATGGTGTTTTCATCATGTGGCTGTTATACCCTTAGTAGTCACCAGGAAAATAGACACATCAAGAGATATGCTGCCAGGGGTCAAGTTGTCACCATAGCATGATCTAGCTGACATACACATGCTTTTCTGTTGTCATAATGCCTTATTTTGATAATGAAGGAGCCAAGATAAGAATAGTCCCATTTTCCAGATGGGAAAATTAAGTTCCAAGAAGCCAAGTAAACCAGCTGCAGTAGCTCATGCCTATAATTTCAGCACTTAGGAACCTGAGGCAACAGGATTGCCATGAGTTCAAGGCCAGCCTGAGCTGTATAGTGAGTTCTAGTTTAGCCTGAGCTACAATGTGAGATCTTGTCTCCAAAATAAAAATGAGAGCTGGGGGATAGCTCAGTGGATAAAGTGCTTGCCTTACATGCATGAGGACCCGAGTTCAACCCCCAGAAGCCATAAAAGTGCCAGATGAGGTGGTTGGTGTGTATTTGAAAGCCCAGTGCTAGGGGAGGCAAAGACAGGAGGATCCTGGTAGCTTTCTGGCCAGCTATTCTGGCCTAATCTATGAATTCCAAGATGATGAGAGACTCCGTCTCAAAAAAGGCAGATGGAGAACGGGAGGATGACACCTGAAGTTGTCCTCTGGTCTCCACATGCACCCCGCCCCCCCGCACACATATGCACATGCCTATAACGTGGGTACGCATAACACATGCACACAGAAAAAAACACGACACACACATACCAAAAAAAGCCAGGTGTGGTGGCACATCCCTTTAATCCCAGCTCTCGGGAGGCAGAGGTAGGAGGATCGCCATGAGTTTGAGGCCACCCTGAGAAGACAGAATGAATTCCAGGTCAGTCTGGGCTACAGTGAGTCCCCGCCTCTTAAAACAAAAATAAATAGGAAAGCATTACAACTGAAAGGGTTCTAAGAAAACAAAACAACAAAGGGCTGCTTAGCAGTTAAGGTACTTGCCTGTGAAGCCAAAGGACCCAGGTTGGATTTCCTAGGACCCACATAAGCCAGATGTAAAAAGTGGTGCGTGCATCTGGAGTTCATTTGCAGGGCTTAAGGCTCTGGGGCTTTCTCTTTCCCAATTTTTTTTGTTTTGTTTTGTTTTTTGTTTTTTGTTTTTCGAGGTAGGGTCTCACTCTGGCTCAGGCTGACCTGGAATTCACTATGTAGTCTCAGGGTGGCCTTGAACTCATGGCGATCCTCCTACCTCTGCCTCCCGAGTGCTGGGATTAAAGGCGTGCACCACCACGCCTGGCTTCAAATAAATTAAAAAAAAAAACAACAAAAACAAATAAAAGTTTAGTAAGAGCTCATGGTGTTTTCATCATGTGGCTGTTATACCCTTAGTAGTCACCAGGAAAATAGACACATCAAGAGATATGCTGCCAGGGGTCAAGTTGTCACCATAGCATGATCTAGCTGACATACACATGCTTTTCTGTTGTCATAATGCCTTATTTTGATAATGAAGGAGCCAAGATAAGAATAGTCCCATTTTCCAGATGGGAAAATTAAGTTCCAAGAAGCCAAGTAAACCAGCTGCAGTAGCTCATGCCTATAATTTCAGCACTTAGGAACCTGAGGCAACAGGATTGCCATGAGTTCAAGGCCAGCCTGAGCTGTATAGTGAGTTCTAGTTTAGCCTGAGCTACAATGTGAGATCTTGTCTCCAAAATAAAAATGAGAGCTGGGGGATAGCTCAGTGGATAAAGTGCTTGCCTTACATGCATGAGGACCCGAGTTCAACCCCCAGAAGCCATAAAAGTGCCAGATGAGGTGGTTGGTGTGTATTTGAAAGCCCAGTGCTAGGGGAGGCAAAGACAGGAGGATCCTGGTAGCTTTCTGGCCAGCTATTCTGGCCTAATCTATGAATTCCAAGATGATGAGAGACTCCGTCTCAAAAAAGGCAGATGGAGAACGGGAGGATGACACCTGAAGTTGTCCTCTGGTCTCCACATGCACCCCCCCCCCGCACACATATGCACATGCCTATAACGTGGGTACGCATAACACATGCACACAGAAAAAAACACAACACACACATACCAAAAAAAGCCAGGCGTGGTGGCACATCCCTTTAATCCCAGCTCTCGGGAGGCAGAGGTAGGAGGATCGCCATGAGTTTGAGGCCACCCTGAGAAGACAGAATGAATTCCAGGTCAGTCTGGGCTACAGTGAGTCCCCGCCTCTTAAAACCAAAAATAAATAGGAAAGCCAGGTGCGGTGGTGCACGCCTTTAATCCCAGCACTCGGGAGGCAGAGGTAGGAGGATCGCTGAGAGTTCGAGGCCACCCTGAGACTACATAATGAATTCCAGGTCAGCCTGAGCCAGAGTGAGACCCTACCTTACCTCGAAAAACCAAAAAAAAAAACCAAACCAAAAAAAAAAAAAAAACCAAAACAACCACCCCCCCCAAATAATAAATAAATAAATAATAAAAATTTAACTCATGACAATCCTCATACCTAATTAATTAATTTACAAAAACCTGGGCTGGGGAAATGGCTTAGCCGTTAAGGTATTTGCCTGTGAAGCCTAAGGACCCTGGTTCGATTTCCCAGGACCCTCGTAAGCCAGATGCACAAGGGGCTTATGCACCTGGAGTTCATTTGCAGTGGCTAGAGGCCCTGGAGTGCCCATTCTCACTTTCTCCTTGCCTCTTCCTCTCTCCATCTCTCAAATAA
This sequence comes from Orientallactaga sibirica, assembly GCA_036365145.1. Taxonomy (NCBI): domain Eukaryota; kingdom Metazoa; phylum Chordata; class Mammalia; order Rodentia; family Dipodidae; genus Orientallactaga; species Orientallactaga sibirica. The sequence goes on along the minus strand of JAEOAD010000026.1, from coordinate 24,868,615 downwards.
ATAAATATTAAAAAAAGAAGCTGGGTGTGGTGGCGCATGCCTTTAATCCCAGCACTCGGGAGGCAGAGGTAGGAGGATCACCGTGAGTTCAAGGCCACCCTGAGACTACAAAGTGAATTCCAGGTCAGCCTGGGCTAGAGTGAGACCCTTCTTCGAAAAACAAACAAAAATTAAAAAAAAAAGTAAATAAATAAAAAAAGAAACACCAACAAAAGAAGCAAAGCAGTCTGTTGTTCCCCTCAGTGACGGAGTGCAGCACTACTACTAAAGCCACACAGCACTGTTTCCCTGAGTCAGGTTCTACTGCACACAGAGCATGCCACCAGGCTCCCAGAGAAGGCTGGCTGGTTTCCTGATCCTAGAGTTAACAGCTAGTTGGCAAGGATGGTCAAACCCAGGTAGCAAAGATGGCTTACAAAAGCGAAATCAAACAAAGACAGATCAATAGAGAGTAAATAGAAGATGAGGCTTGCCAAAAGGGAGGGACGATTCTTATTATCAGCAAACCCAGGCCAGCCTCCCACAGCCACGGATCCTGATTGAGATACAGAGGGACCTTCACATTTCAGGCTTCAGATCAGTTCACATTATTTTATACTTTCTCCTAATCAGTTCTGATCTTGTCACTAAGAAAAAAGGCTTGGGAGGGGTTAGGGCTCGAGAGATGGTTCAGTGGTTTAGGTGCTTGCCTGCAAAGCCTAATAACTAGCCTTCAGTTCCCCAGTACCCACATAAAGCCAGATGCACAACCAATGTGGCACAAGCATCTAGAGTTCATTTGCAGCAGCTCTCTTCTTGCAAATAAATAAATAAAATTTATTTAAGAAGAAAAAAGAGAAAAGGCTTGGGGGGCTGGAGAGGTGGCTAAGCAATTAAGATGCTTGCCTGCAAAGGCTAACAACCTGGGTTTGATTCCTCAGTACCCATGTAAAGTCAGATGCACAAAGTGACGCATGCCCGTTTGCAGCAGCTGCCTACTCTCTCTCTTTCTCTGCTTGAAAATTAATAAATACTAAAAAGAAAACCAGGCATGGTGGCACATGCCTTTAATCCCAGCACTCCAGAGGCAGAGGTAGGAGGATCGCTGTGAGTTTGAGGCCAGCCTGAGACTACACAGGAAATTCCAGGTCAGCCTGGGCCAAGAATGAGACCCTACCTTGAAAAACCAAAAAAAAAAAAAAAAAAAAAAAAAAAAGGCTGGAAAGATGGCTTAGTGGTTAAGGCATTTGCCTGCAAAGCCAAAGGACCCAGGTTTGATGCCCCAGGACCCATGTAAGCCAGATGCACAAGGGGGCACATGTGTCTGGAGTTCATTTGCAATGGGTAGAGTCCCTGGTACGCCCATTCTCTCTATATCTGCCCCTCTCTCTCTCTCAAATAAATAAATAAAATTTTTAAAAAAGAAAGGATGATTGAATGAAAGCCTATAGAGAAATTTTATGTGAAAGAGGGAGGTATAAAAGAAACCATGGAACTGATACTGTAATATTTCCTAGCTGTATGTAATCTTTTTTTGCATGTGTGTAGTATGTGGTGTGTGGTACATGTGATACATGCATGAATATGTGCCCCACATATGCATGTAGACCAGAAGAGAACTTCAGGTGTCCCTATCCATCAGTCACATGCCTGTTTTACTGATTCTGAGCTTGCCCTTCACAAGCCCCAGTGATTCTCTGCTCTCTGCTCCACACAGGTCTTGGGTTACAGCTGTCTACGGGAGTCCTGGAGATTCAAACTCAGGTAGTCTCAGGTCCTCATGCTTACACAGGAAGTGCACTTATCCATTTTTATTAGTGAACAATGCAAGTTGGATGTGGTGGCTCACACCTATAATCCCAACACTGGAGAGGCAGAGGTAGTAGGATCGCCATGAGTTCAAGGCCACCCTGAGGCTACATAGTGAATACCAGGTTAGCCTGAGCTATAGTGAAACCCTACTTCAAAAGAACAAAAACAAAAAAAAAGGCTGGAGAGATGGCTTAGTGGTTAAGGCACATGCCTTTAATCCCAGCACTCAGGAGGCAGTGGTAGGAGGATTGCTATGAGTTTGAGGCCACCCTGAGACTACAGAGTGAATTCCAGGTCAGCCTGGGCTAGAGTGAGTCCCTACCTCTACCTCGAAAACCAAAAAAAAAAAAAAAGAAAAAAGAAAAAAAGCCTAAGGACCCAGGTTCAGATCCCTGGTATCCACATAAGCCAGATGTACAAGGTGACACATGTGTCTGGAGTTTGTTTGCAATGGCTAGAAGCCATTCTCTCTCTCTCTCTCTTTTACACACACACACAAATAAATACATAAAAATAAAGATTAAAAAACAAGTCAGGCACAGTGATGCATGCCTTTAATCCCAGCACTTGGGAGGCTGAAATAGGAGAATTACTTTGAATTCAAGACCAGCCTGGGTTAAAGCAAGACCCTACCTTAAAAACCAAACCAACCAAACAAACAAACAAACAGGGGGCTGGAGAAATGGCTCATCAGATAAGATTGCATCCCATGCAAACATGAGGTATTGAGGGAGTCTGAGCCTGCCTGAGTTCCATTCCCTAGCACCCAAATAAACAGCTAGGCCTGGAAGGCCACACACACTTGTAACTGCAAGTATGAGCCCATCTCAAGGGAGAGCAGATGAGCAAGGAGAAAGGACACCTCATGTTCCACACTTTTCTCTGGCCTCTGCACATATGGATGTGCACATCTGCACACATACAAAAAATAGTTAATAATGCTACACTATTACTTTGTGTGATCCTCCAAACACTGTAGATATATTATTAATTCCTTTTTTCCTCTCTTCTTTCAAGAGGGGCCACCTTATCTTTCAAATCTGCTTTCTCCCTGCAAGTCTCTATTTTTGCTTTTTTTATCCCCCCAAGGTTGAATTTCACTCTAGCCTAGGCTGTCCTCGAACACACAGTGATCTTCCTACCACTGCCTCCTGAGTACTGGGATTAAATGTGTATGCCACCATGCCTGACTTAGCTTTTAGGTTTTTTTGTTTGTTTGTTTTTCCTTTTTCGAGGTAGAGTTTCACTCTAGCTCAGGCTGACCTGGAATTCATTATGTAGTCTCAGGGTAGCCTCGAACTCACAGTTATCCTCCTACCTCTGCCTCCCAAGTGCTGGGATGAAAGGCGTGCGCCACCACGCCTGGCAGCTTTTAGTTTTTATGTTTACATAGTTTCATTATGTTAAATGGGACAGGGAGTGACAGAATATGGTGCTGTCTTGAGGGACAAGCTTCTGGAAGACTGAAGATAGTAGAGGTGAAGATGATGGGGGTAGTTGAAGTGTGAGGTGATGCACAGGATTCACACAGGCAGAACTGCAAGGTGCTAGTAGAACAGACACATCTTCATACATTTCCTGCCCAAGATGAGGCATGAAAATTCACAGTGATTACAATCTTCCAGATTTAGTGCCTGAATTAACACCACCTTCTGCTGAAAAGAATCTTCAGTTAAAAAAAAAAAAAAAACACTGCATGCATTTAAAAGAAAAGAATTTATTTTTAAAAAACACAAAAACTATTTACAGCACTAATAAGGGAACTATAAACTGGACTGGTGGTCTAGGCCTATAATCCCAGCTTCTCAGGAGGTTGAAGCAGGAATATTGAAAGTTTAAGGCCAGCCTGGGGAACTTCTCAAAAATAAAAAAATAAGGGGCTGGAGAAATGGCTTAGAGACTAAGGTGCTTGCCTATAAAGCCCAAAGACCCAGGTTTAATTCCCTAGTACCCACATAAGCCAGAGGCACAAGGTGGCTCATGTGTCTGGAGTTGGTTTGCAGTGGCTGGAGGCCCTGGCATGCCCATCCTCTCTCTGTCTCTCTCAAGTAAATAAATAAATAAAATATTTTTTTAAGTCAAATAAATAAATAAAGGCCTGGCATGGTGGTGCACACCTTTAATCCCAGCATTTGGGAGACAGAGCTAGAAGGATTGCTGCAAGTTCAAGGCCACCCTGAGACTACATAGTGAATTCCAGGTCAGCCTGGGCTAGAGCAAGACCAAAAAACAAACAACAACAATAATAATAACAATAATAAGGGGCACTGTAGAGATGGCTCAGTGGTTAAAGGTGCTTGCTTACAAAATTTGACTGCCTGGGGCTGGAGAGATGGCTTAGTGGTTAAGGTGCCTGCCTCCTAAGCCTAAGAATGCCCGTTCCAATCTCCAGCAGTTCCAATCTCCCCGTCCCACGTTTAGCCAGATGCAAAGTGATGCAAGGGCGCAATGCTGCACTTGACCACAAGGGGGTGCACGCATCTGGATTTTGTTTGCAGCAGCTGAGAAGCTGCTGGTGCACCCATTCTCTATCTGTCTTCCTCTCCCTCTCTCTTTGTCTCTGTGTCTCTCTCCAAAAAAAAAATTTAAAAAAAAATTTGATGCCTGGATTCATTTCCACAGTACCCACATAAAGCCAGATACACACAGTGGTGCATGTGTCTGGAGTTCATTTGCAATGGCAGGAGGCCTCAGTGTGCCCATACTTTCTTTCTGTCTGCCTCTTTTCCTCTGTGTCTCTCTGGGTCAAATAGTAAATAATTTTTTAAACTTTATTTTTATTTTTTTATTTTATTTTTGGAGAGAGACAGAGAAAGAGAGGGAGAGGAAGACAGAGAATGGGCTCACCAGCAGCCTCTCAGGTGCTGCGAACGAAATCCAGATGCGAGCGCCCCCTTGTGGGCAAGTGCAGCATTGCGCCCTTGCGACACTTTTGCATCTGGATAAACGTGGGACCTGGAGATTGGAACCAGCATTCTTAGGCTTAGCAGGCAGGTGCCTTAACTGCTAAGCCATCTCTCCAGCCCGTAAATATTTTTAAAGGGCTGGAGAGATGGCTTAATGGCAGGTATGGTGCTTGTCTGTGAAGCCTAAGGACCCAGGTTGGATTCCCCAGTACCCACATAAAGCCAGATGCACAAGGGGGCACATGCATCTGGAGTTCCTTTGCAGTGGGTAGAGGCCCTGGTGCACCTTTTCTCTCTATATATCTGCCTCTCTCTCTCAAATAAATAAATAAATAAAAAATTTAAAAAGTAAGATGGAAGCTGGGCGTGGTGATGCACGCCTTTAATCCCAGCACTTGGGAGGCAGAGGGAGGAGGATCACCTCTGCCTTGAGACTACATAATGAATTCCAGGTCAGCCTGGGCTAGAGCGAGACCCTACCTTGGAAAACCAAAACAAAATTTAAAAAGTAAGATGGAGAACAACTGAGAAAGATATCAGATGTCAACCTTTGGCCTCCACATGCATGCACGCATATGAATGAACACTCTCACACATATGCACCCAAATATATGTGAACATGCATACACACATGCATATGCAAAAATAAATAAATAAAAAGAGTGCAGGGCCAGGGCTATAGTTCAGTTGGTAGTGTTTGCCTAAGAGCTCAGAAGTGTATAAAATTGGGCAGGGTGGCATATGTCTGTAATCCTAGCACTTTGGAGGTGGAGACAGGAGGATCAGGAGTTCAAGGCCAATTTCAACTACAGAAAGAGAGAGAGAACCTGAAAGGGAAAAACCAAAGAAATTTAAATAGACTAGATGAGTGGATTAGAGTTCAATCAAAGCATCAATATTGGTTAGTTAATTAACAACAGGTAAAAGAACATAAGGAGGTACATGGGAACTGATTGAGCTATCATCTGATTTTTCTGAACATCTAAAGCTATCCTAAAAATGTAAGGCTTGGGCTGAAAAAGGCTCAGTGGATAAAGCACTTGTGTGCCTGAGTTCAGATCCTCAGCTGGAAGTTGTGGCAAGCTTCTGTAAATCCAGTATGCCCATGGCAAGAAGACAGACAGAAGGCTGGAGAGATGGCTCAGTGGTTAAAGGCACTCACTTGTAAAGCCTGACAGCTTGGGTTCGATTTCCCAGTACCCACATGCACAAAGCCATGGGTTCAGTCCTCAGCACTGCATAAACTGGGCATGGTGGCACACACCTATAATCCTAGAATTTAAGAGGTGGAGACAGATGGATCCGTTCAAGTTAATTCTTAACTTCAAGGCCAACCCAGGCTATATGAGAGCCTGACACATAAAACTGGAACTGGAAGAGAACTGGCAACTTCCTTCTTGGTGGCTAACTTTCTTCCTGTCAGATGGTGCCAAGCTGCTGGTGGAGGAAAGTCATCAACAGTCCTTGGCTGTGGACACTGACCTGTAAGGCAAGATATGCCCACTGCAATAGTGGTTTTGGGAGTAACTACCACTTAAAAAATATTTTATTTATTCATGAGAGAGAGAGAGAATGGGTGCACCAGGGCTTCCAGCCACTATAAATGAACCACAGGCACATGCGCCACTTTGTGCAGCTGGCTTTACATGGGTACTAGAGAACTGAACCTGGGTCCTCAGGTTTCGCAGGCCAGTGCTTTAACTACTAAGCCATCTCTCTAGCCTACCACCACTTTTTTTTTTTTTTGCGAGGTAGGGTCTCACTCTGGCCCAGACTGACCTGGAATTAACTATGTAGTCTCAGGGTGGCCTCGAACTCTCGGCGATCCTCCTACCTCTGCCTCCCGAGTGCTGGGATTAAAGGCGTGCGCCACCACGCCCGGCCCTCACTTTTTTTTTTCAAGATAAGGTCTCACTCTATCCCAGGCTGACCTGGAATTCACTATGTAGTCTCAGGGTGGCCTTGAACTCTAGGTGATCCTCTAGAGTTCAGAGAGTTTAAGTATGCACCACCATGCCCAGATCACCACCACTTTTTGATTGGATTCGAGGTCTACGTCATAGGAGGAATTCATCCCTAGTACTGTAAATCTGGCCAAAGGCCTATGACTAGGGACTTAAGTCCTCGTGGGAAACCTACTACTGTGGTTATGCTAAGTGGACAGCATGCCAAACTGCCTTCTAAATATCTGTATTTGTTCCCATAGATTAGCAGCACTTGAAACCTTGAGCACAGACGTTTCTTACAATGGGCAGAGGTTAATACAGAGAGCATAGTTGGCAAAATACAAGAAGTGACTACCGTGTACTCAGCCTTAAACAGGACATCTAAACCACCCCTTCCAAGGTTCAAGGAATGTCGCAGAAGAGGGGCAGAAAGAATATAAGAGTAGGAAGATGGGGAGGAGGGCTGTGAAATGCTGTCTTCTGGATATGACATGGCTGTTCATGAACTCACAGCAGCTGTGGTTTCCTGTACAAGACTGAGCCCATCAATACTTCACCATCCAATTGGGGAAGGGATTCCAAAGACCCCACACCTCCCAGAGTAGCTAATGGCTGGGAGAGGTGGACACAGGTTCATCAGTGGTATAGCCACTGCTAAATTTTCCATTTCATAGTAAATAACCTTCCACCTATGATCATGCAAGCCACCCTATTTTAACTCAATGGGTTTAAAAAAAGAAAAAAGGGTAGTGTGTGGTGATGCACACCTAGTGTGAGTTCCAGGTCAGCCTGGGCTAGAGTGATATTCTATCTTGCAAACAGTCAAAAAGATGGGAGGTAATGGGGAAGAAGAAGGCAGTTAATGGGAGGGGATGAGGATGAGAGGGTAATTGAGGGAATAAGATAAATATATATTATGGGCCAGTCGTGATGTCACATGCCTTTAATCCCAGCACTCAGGAGGCAGAGGTAGGAGGATCACCCTGAGTTCGTGGTCACCCTGAGAATACATAGTTAATTCCAGGTCAGCTTGGGCCAGAGTGAGACCCTACCTCGAAAAACAAATCTCTCTCTCTATATATATATATGTATTATGGGGCTGGAGAGAGATGGATTAGTGGTAAGAAGTGCTTGCTTGAAAGCCTGCAAAAAAGGAAAAAATAAAATATTAAAAAATATTTTATTTATTTGAGAGGAAGAGAGAGAAAGAGAATGGGTGCACCAGGGCCTCCAGCTGCTGCTGCAAGCAAACTCCAGACGCATGTGTTACCTTGTGCATTTGGCCTACGTGGGTCCTGGGGAATTGAACCTGGGTCCTTTGTCTTCATAGGCAAACACCTTTACCACTAAGTCATCTTTCCAGCCCTAAAATATTTTTTTGACAAATAAATTATGCATGTATGAGAAAACACAAATACACACAAATGAAAACAATTACAAGTTTATCAAAAAATATCTAAACTAGTAGAGAAAACATGATATTTTTCTTTCAGAGTCTGGTTATTTTTACATGATGATCTCTAGTTCCATTTATTTTTCTGAACATAATATTTGTGTTTTGGTTTTTGTTTGTTTGTTTGTTTGTTTGTTTCTCTCTAGCCCAGGCTGACCTGGAATTCACCATGTAGTCTTAGGATGGCCTGAAACTCACAGTGATCCTCCTATCTCTGCCTCCCACCATGCCTGACCAGAGTACTTTTTTTTTTTTTTTTTTGGTTTTTTTCCAGGTAGGGTTTTGCTCTAGCCCAGGCTGATCTGGAATTCACTATGTAGTCTCAGGGTGGCCTCGAACTCACGGTGATCCACCTACCTCTGCCTCCCGAGTGCTGGGATTAAAGGCGTGCACCACCACGCCCAGCTCAGAGTACTTTTTAAAAAAATTATTTATTTGTGAGAAAAAAAAAAAGGGCTAGAGAGATGGCTTAGTGGTTAAGGCACTTGTCTGTAAAGCCTAAGGACCCAGGTTTGATTCCTTAGGATCCACGTAAGCCAGATGTACAAGGTGGCGCATGTGTCTGAAATTCGTTTGCAGTGGCTAGAGGCCCTGGCCTGCCCATTGTCTCTCTCTGTCTCTTTCAAATAAATAAATAAAAATTTAAAAATATTTATAGCTGGGTGATGCACGCCTTTAATCCCAGCACTCGGGAGGCAGAGGTAGGAGGACTGCCATGAGTTCGAAGCCACCCTGAGACTACATAGTGAATTCCAGGTCAGCCTGAGCTAGAGTGAGACCCTACCTCACAAAACGAAAACTAAATAAATAAATAAAAATAAAATAAAATAAAAATAAAAAGTGAGGCATGTTGATGCATGCCTTTAATCCCAGCACTTGGAAGGCCAAGGTAAGAGGATTGCTGTGAGTTTGAAGCCAGCCTGAGACTACAGTGTGAATTCCAGGTCAGTCTGGACTAGAGTGAGACCCTACCTCGAAAAAAAAAAACCCAAAATTAATAAATAAATTTTAAAAACCAAAACCCAAGCTTGGCATATCTTTTTTTTTTTTTTTTTTTTTTTTTTTTTGGTTTTTCGAGGTAGGGTCTCACTCTGGTCCAGGCTGACCTGGAATTAACTATGTAGTCTCAGGGTGGCCTCGACCTCTTGGCGATCCTCCTACCTCTGCCTCCTGAGTGCTGGGATTAAAGGCGTGTGCCACCACACCTGGCTAGCATATCTTTAATATTAATAATAAGAATAAGCACTTGGGAGGCTGAGAGAGGATGATTGCTGAGAGTTCTATGCCAGCCTGGGCTAGAATGAGACCCTGCCTCAAACTCCCCTTAGCCTTATGTCCTCTACTTTTAAGACACACTCAAATAACATCAACCTTTGTTAAAACATCTTATCTTTGTATATCTTCTCTCATTCTCCAAAGCAGGAACTGGATCTAAACCTATTTTTCTCTTCTAGATGACTAGTGTGGAGGTAATCTGGGGTATTTAGATATTACTACATGACACTGACTGTTGGTGACATCAGGCTGTGAGTCCTCACAGGGGTGCGGCCCTGGGTGCCTTGGGGAATAATTCCTTCAGTGCCTCCACACAGCTGGGTAGCATGTGCCACACACACCTTAATATCATGTCAATGCGTGTTCACCCATTTCGTCAATCCAGATTTTTTTCTTTTTGAGATAGGGTCTTGCCAAGCATGGTGGTGCACGCTTTTAATCCCAGCACTTGGGAGGCAGAAGTAGGAGGACTGCCATGAGTTTGAGGCCACCTTGAGACTACATAGTGCATTCCAGGTCAGCCTGGGCTACAGCGAGACCCTACCTCGAAAAAGCAAAAATAAAAATAAATAAATAAATTTTTTTTAAAAAAGGAAGAAGTTGGGCATGGTGTCACACACCTTTAATCCCAGCACTCAGGAGGCAGAGGTACAAGGATCACCATGAGTTTGAAGCCACCCTGAGACTACATAGTGAATTCCACATCAGCTTGGGCTCGAGTATAACCCTACCTCAAACAAATGGAAAATAAAACAAGGAATAAAAAGTTATAGGTCTCACACTGTAGCCTAGGATGGTCCAGAACTCACTATGTAGCCCAGGCCTTAAGCTCTTGGAAATCCTCCTGCCTCAGCCTCTCAATCCTCAACTGGAACTACAGATGTGAGCTATTAGACCTGGTTTCAAATTGGCAATCACTGGAGAGAAGGAATTCTAATCCAATGGTTAGATTTTATGGTTCAATGTGGGAATATTTTTTAAAGCACTGTGTGCTTTTTTAACAATTCCTGATATTGTGTAACAGGAGAGGCTCATGCAGCAACAATGTTCCTATTGAGAGAGAGCCCTGGCAGGCATGTGCACAGGTTGTCCTGATTCATCAGAGCAAAATCCTACTTAACCTACAAGTATTATCAGAGAGACAGGTTTATAGAGAAACCTTAAAAAACCAACACAAAACAAGGAAAAAGTGTGCAAGTTCACTCATGCTGAGTGCACTACATGGACAGATTTATCACAAATGCATGGAAACTTGACCTTGGTTTTCTTTTCTTCTCTGCCACTTTCAGGAGTGATGAGTTTTTACAGCAGAAAACAAGATGACTCCTGTGGTTTGCTCTGTTTGGCTGTTTGGTCCGTTTGGCAAAGGAAGTGGAAAAAAAATTTAGGCAGGGTCTCATGTAGCTGAGGTTAGTCTGCTTGAACTCCTATTCCTCCTGCCTTCACCTCCCAAGTGCTGTGATTACACGCAAGCATCACCACCCTGTCTTCTAGGCTTGCTCTTGGTGCACATTCTTTTTTTTTTTTTTTTTTTGGTTTTTTTGAGGTAGGGTCTCGCTCTAGCCCAGGCTGACCAGGAACTCACTATGTAGTCTCAGGGTGGCCTTGAACTCATAGCAATCCTCCTACCTCTGCCTCCCGAGTGCTGGGATTAAAGGCGTGTGCCACCATGCCCGGCTTTAAAAATATTATTTATTTATTTATTTGAGAGAGGGAAAGAGGGAGGGGGGACGGAGAGAATGAAGAGTGCCTTTTTAAATTTTTTTTTTTTTTTTTTTGAGGTAGGGTCTCACTTTAGCTCAGGCTGACCTGGAATTCACTATGTAGTTCCAGGCTGGCCTGGAAATCACAGTGATCACAGCCTTCTGAGGGCTGTGACTAGCAGTTTCCTTTTTCTTTTTTTTTTTTTTTTTTTTGTTTTTTTCGAGGTTCCATCCCACTCTAGTCCAGGCTGACCTGGAATTCACTATGTAGTCTCAGGGTGGCCTTGAACTCATGGTGATCCTCCTACCTTTGCCTCCAAAGTGCTAGGATTAAAGGTGTGTTCCACCATGCCCTGGCTAAGAGTGCCTTTTTTGAACTCATAAAAACCTCCTGCTTACAGTAATGCTTTCGAAAGCACTTCCTCTACCTTTCCTCATTTATCTACAAACGTGTGCCCAGGCACAAGAGGCTGGAAGGACAGGCTGGGTCAGTGGAGCCCAGTCAAATGGATGGGTAGACAGCCCAGACCTTACGTTCCACACTGCAGTCACAGAAGCCTCTCTTCATACACAAAGCCCATCAGTCAGCCAAAAAGCATTTACTGAATGCCTTGACTGTGTTCAGAGCCGAGTTATGTGGCGATCAGTGTGGCATGATGCCAATGTGCTGGATGCCAGATTGGGAGCCAGGAGACCTGCCAATTACTTGACTGTGAGAAAAACAAAAAAAGCTTCCTTTTTCCAGAACCTCAGTTTCCCTATGCACAAGTCGGAATTAGCCTCTGCCTTAGGTCTTTTCCAACTAGGACTGGAGTGGATTCCAAGAACAGGGAAATGAGTTCCTATCTCTAGACCTCCAGATAGCTGTGGTCACTGAGCATGCTGTACCCTAAGTTTTGTGCTTCTGTGGGTCCCTTTCCCCGAGGTAATCAAAGGGACCACCTTCAAGACTCCTTGCTTATGGTGCCCCAGTCATACTGGCTCCCCGCATTTCTCCAATGTTCCACGCAGTCCTGTCCTGGGGTCTTTGCACATGCTGGACTTGCTATTTGAGCTTCCCATAGGAATGTTGGCTGGTTCGTCTTTTCTCATTTCTTTTGTTTGTTTGCTTTCAAGGTAGGGTCTCACTTTAGCCCAGGCTGAACTGAAACTCTCTGTAGCCCAGGCTGGCCTCAAACTCAGAAAGATCCTCCTACTTCTGCCTCCTGAGTACTGGGATTAAAGGCGTGCACCACCACGCTCGCCAAGCTTCTTTCATTCTTCAGATCTCTTTAGACGCTACTTAAAAAAAATTAGGGCTGCTGGGCTTGGTGGTACACACACTTTGGAGGCAGAGGGTTGCCATGAGTTTGAGGCTACCCTGAGATTACATAGTGAATTCCAGGTCAGCCTGAGCTAGAGCGAGAACCTACCTTGAAAAAACAAAACAAACAAACAAACAAAAAAAGGCTCCTGGACTGGAGATGTCTCATCCGTTAAGGCGCTTGCCTGCACAGCCTGATGACCTGGGCTCGATTTCCCAGTTCCCACATAAAGCCAGATGCACAAGGTGGCGCATGCATTTGGAGTTCGTTTGCAGCGGCTGGAGGTCCAAGGTACACCCATCCTCTGTCTGTCTCTCTTCTATTAAAAAAAGGTTCTTATGACATCACGGAGCTCTCTGATGCACCTCAGTGACATCATATCAGCGTTCATAGTGTCACAAGCCTGACCCCTTTCCTCAGAAGCGCCCATGGGAAGCAGACACGGGAACCGACTCACCGCACCCGGCCCGCTAGGTCGGGGCGGCGCGGCGATGACGTCACGCCCAGGGCTGGCCTCCGTGCCCCCGCGGGGGCGGGGCTTGAGGGCGGCGCTTCCGGTCGGCGGAGCCTGGCAGCCGGAGCAGCGGTGGCGGCGGCGGTGGCGGCGGCGGAGTCGCGGGTATGGCGGGCTCCGCGAACGAGGCGCGCTTCGCCGGGCTGTCGCTGGTGCAGCTGCACGAGCTGCTGGAGGACGAGGCGCAGCTCGCCGACATGGTGCTGAAGATGGAGGAGGTGAGCGGCGTTGTCCCGCGCCTCAGGGCGCGCTGAGCAGACGCCAACGCGGGCGAGGAGCGCGGGGCTCGGGACGGGGAGACGAGGGGACGGGCGCGACTCGTGCTCGGCCAAGGCTGGGGGTTCGATTCCGGGGTTCAGGGCGCCAAGGGGAGTGCGGTGGGGGCTGAGGCAGGAAAGAGTCCCGAGGCCGGGCCGGGGGCCTCGAGGGGAGGCTTGGGGGGCCGAGGATCGCGGCTGGCTGCGCCTGGAGCGGGCGTTGGTGTCCAGAGTGGGGACTGGGGCTGGGGCGGAGGAAATGGGGGCTGAGATTGGCTTGGGCTTGAGTGACAGTCGAGGAGTCGAGGGGATCGAGGGGGCTAGATCCGGACAAAGCTTGGGGATCTTCGAAGGGAAAGGTTGGAAAGTCGTGGGGGACCTGAGTTCAGGGGGGTTAGGGTTAGGTTTCAGCATGGATTAGTTGGAGATGCGTCTCGGGAGAGGATGGGGGTTCTGACCTGGGCTTGGCGGGGGCGAGGTCTGGAGCGGAGAGCCAGGTTAAGGAGACGGTCGCTGTGGCCGAGGACTCTGTAAAGTACCAGTGGAAGTGGCCAGGGCCACTTCTCAGGGCTTCTTTTCCTGGTGGGTGAAAGGGCCTGTGGGTGGCAGTAGGATCCCCTTTCCGCTCACAGCTGGGGCTCTCTCCACGGAAGACGAGAACGTAGGCTGACTCTGCCTCACGGGGGCCTAACTCTCTGGGTTCCTGAAGCCTTTTCTGGCAGAATATTAAATGGGGTCCGGAACCTGACCGCTGACCTCTCTCTTCCATAGTCCAGCGGCCAGCCCAGCCTCTGGAAGGCATGTGCCCGCCCTTGTTTCTGGTCCATTCCTTGCCCGTGGGTTAGCTCTTTGGGGTGTTTGATTTCACCCTTGCAGATGTGCAAATCTTTCCTTTTCTCCCAAACCTCTGGGACACATCCTGATTCTGGTGTATTCTGCTCCAGCTTTCCCTGGCTCACCTACTTCTTTGTCTCTGAAGTCTAAGCCTCCTCATGCTTACAGCGCTGAGTTTTGTCCCCCTTCCCCAGAAGCTGGTGTAGGGGCTTTTGGCTTTCTTTCGGAAGAAGGATTGTTCAGCCCCCAGCCAGTCCCCTTCAAAGGAGGCTTGTATGGAGGCTGCACATTCAGAATCCCTGGAAAACCCTCAACAGATCATTGTCTGGAGCTACAGAGAGGCCACTGTAGTAAGATGGTATCAGTCTTTCCATTAATACACCCCTTGTATTCACCGGCTTTGTAACTTGGCACATACAACGTTGCTCCGAGATGCAATTTACCCTATTTATGGTCTCCATGTGGCACTTTCCATTTTAAAGAATAATAAGTGATAAATTCCATCTTTCTTGACTGAATGAGAGCTTCATGTCTGCAAAGAAAGACAAATCTTTGCTTAGTTTCTCTGCTTTTCAGTTGCTGGGAGACCTTTTGTTGGTTGTCAGCAGGACATTGTTGGAGTTTAATGATAAAATGATAGGTATATTTTTCTAATGTGTAACTCTGCCTGCAAGTTACTTTGCTATATGTGACTGTTCTGTTTCAGTAAGAACAGGGTATTCTAGCGCTACTGGTGGAACATTAATAGAAATTAACTGCTTTTAGTGGAGGGAGCATTGCTGAATGCGTCAGTTTGGTTCTGGTGACTCCAGTCTCATTTGCTTCCTCTACTTAAAGGTCTGGAGATTGTTAGAGAAAGGCAAAATAATCTATCAGAATTTTTTTTTTCAAGGTAGGGTCTTGCTCTAGCCCAGGCTGACCTGGAATTCACTATATAGTCTCAGGGTGGCCTTGAACTTGTGGCTATCATCCTACCTCTGCCTCCCAAAAGAGTGCTGGGATTAAAGGCATATGCCACCACTTCTGGCCTATTGTTGTTGTTTTTCTTTATATTTTTATCTATTATTTGTCTGCAAGGAGAGTTTTTTTTTTTTTTTTTTTTTTGGTTTTTCGAGGTAGGGTCTCACTCTGGTCCAGGCTGACCTGGAATTATCTATATAGTCTCAGGGTGGCCTCGAACTCATGGTGATCCTCCTACCTCTGCCTCCCGAGTGCTGGGATTAAAGGCGTGCGCCACCACGCCCGGCCTGAGAGTTTTTTTTTTTAAGGAGAGAGAATTTTGTTAGTAAAAATGACCTTCATACTATATATTGTACAGAAATACTCAGACTGACTCCACCCGATTAGACCTGATATAGTGTAATTTAAATTACTCAACAGTAATTTGCTTTTTGGGTGTAGCGCTTTGAAAACAAGGAAACAACTTGAAAACTAAATGCCTTGGGCAGCTCACCTAACCAGGGTCACACTTTGCAAATCCTGTTGCCCTGGTTATGTGTGGTGTTTTCTAAAGGAATGGGTGTAACGTCAACAGCCATTTTAGTCATGGTAGTTTCCCTCACCTGGTAATGTCATGTACTAGTTTATTTTGGGATGGTTTCAAGAACAGAAGAAAATACTTTGTGAACCGTCTACTCTTGACCAAGTAGAATATTTATGATAGGATGTTACAGAGCATTTCAGGCTTTGGAATCACAGACTATAGGTAGATTGGACCTGGCTGCGTTCCAGCTGTGTGACTGCAGGCAGATCATTTCACCTCTGAACATGATGACACTATGTTAATACCTGTGTCATAGAGTCAGTGCTGAGGGTCAGATGAGATGGTGACTGTTCAGTACTTAACACAGTTTGTAGTTAGTGTTCAGTAAAGAGTAATTGCAGTTAATAATAACCTCTTGGAATTCTCTGTCTCTTTTTTTTAATTGACAACTTCTATACTTACATACAAAATGGAATTCTCTTTTTGAAAGAATACTGACAGTAATTAATGCCATTTCATCGTGACAGGTGAATAGGGTTTTATTTCAAAAAAATTTACACAAGACCTGCATAATAGAGAAAAATGATGACATCAAAATAGTTCAGAGACTAGTTGAAAGAAGGAGGATTCATTGAAGGGGGGAATAGAGGAATGGGGACAAAGAAAGATGGTGGGAGGGGATTATGGCATATGGTGTATATATATTGGAGATTGTCAATAAAAAGAAAAATTTTGAGTAAATTTTGACTTGCCATTAACCCAGGAAGCAACACCTTTCTATGGTCAAACAAAGTTATGTATCTCAGTGGGACTGAGAGATAATAAGTGGAACAGGCCTTTTCACCACACAGACTCTCCTAACCCGAAGTGAAAGCTTTTTTTCTTTCTTTCTGCCCGCCCCCCCACAAAAAAAAAAAAAACTGGCAGAAGGACATGTTTAAAATTGTAGAGTAAGGCTTCTTCAAGCCCGAGGGGATATTTTGTGGTGGCTGTAAAGTGTGGCTGGGTTTTGAAGGCATTCACTGTTAGGTTTAAACGCAGCTGTGCGTTATGCTCCACTTACATTGTTTTAATTGTATTATTGTGTGTTTTAGCAGTGCTCAAGACTTTAAAATGATGTTGGAGCTTTATACATTTTGTGGATCTATGTGGTTTTTGTTTGTTTGTTTTGTTTTTTCTAGGTAGGGTCTCACTTTAGCCCAGGCTGACATGGAATTCACTGTGTAGTCTCAGGCTGGCCTTGAACTCACAGCGATCCTACCTCTGCCTCCGGAGTGAGGATATTAAAGGCATGTGCCACCATGCCCGGCTCATCTGTGTGTTTTATCTTTTCCTGATTCTTCAGTCCCATTATGCTGTTTCCTAAATGTAGTACATCTTTTGTTTGTTTTGTTTTGCTGTGAGACAGGTCTTGGTATGAAGACCTGACTGGCCTTGAACTTGTGATCTTTCTGCCTCAGCTTCCCTACTCTGCGAGCACAGACATGCATCACTACCACACTGGACTCATTTCCATTTTTTTTTAAATTAAACATTTTGTATTTATTTGAGAGAGTGGAAGAGAGAGAGAGAGAAAGCCGGAGACAAAGTATGGGTGCGCCAGAGTTGCGACTAAACCCCTGGCACATGCACCACTTTGTACATCTGGCTTTACCTGGGTACTGGGGAATTGAACCTTGGCTGACAGGTTTTGCAAGCAAGTGCCTTTAATCACTGAGCCATCTCTCCAGCCCTTCATTTTACTTTATTTTTTTTTTTTTTGGTTTCTTTCGAGATAGGGTCTCACTGTAGTCCAGGCTGACCTGGAACTCACTTGAAGTCCAGTCTGGCCTCGAACTCACAGCAATCCTCCTACCTCTGCCTCCTGAGTGTGTGTGCCACCACCACACCCAACATTTTATTTTTACTTAAAGTTATTTTTACATGGCAGTGGAATGTGCCTTTTATCTGCTTACATTAACCTCATTGGGCTGGCAAGGCATTCCTTAAAAGGAGCTGTCACTTGGTATACTGGGCAAGTAACTCGAACCTCTTGGGTCACTTCTCCTTGTGAACTTGCTGGGGAATGATACTTGGTTGGTGCTAACAGTTCCAGTGAGGATTCAAATCTGTGTATTTGTTCCTGTGAAAATGAAAATGCCTGTGTGCAAAAATGCTGAGGGTCTGAAAGACAGATTGTTCTGTGGAAAGTGAAGAGCTCTGGTCTGGAAGCAGCTGCTTCCTTAAGGCCTGCTGGGCTGTGATTTGTGTGTGAGGCAGCGAGGCTACTGTACCAGTGTAAGGACTCACTGAAATGGAGTGTCCCTGCTAATCCTGGACACTTTCCGAATGCACGGGCTGAATGAATGCCACAGGACTTGGGTTTTGAGAAGCCAGAATTTGAGTACATAGGGCTGGAGTTTGCTTCAGTCTGTATTGTATAACTGGGGTTAATGTACAAGCAAAACCTTCAACTTTTGTTTTTCAGCCCTCTAAAGATTATTACTTTGTTGCTCTTATGCCAGGAATATTTTATGAAATTTAGTTTTATCTCATTTTATCTTTTTTAAGTGGAGGTTTTACAGTTTCATGGGTTGTGTGACCACATTTAAATTCCTTAAACTCTGCTTCAGTTTTCTCAATTGTAAAGTTAGAGTGGCTGCCTCTTAAGGAGCCTGTCAGCTTTCCTTTCCAATGTACTCTTCCTTCCCCTTCATCACAGACATGTTTGGTATCCCTTACTCTCTTTATTTATCTCTTTTGCGTCATTTGATACCCATTTTATAAGTCACTCACTTTCCTGTGTCCCCACTAGTATTCTGTGATGGGGGCTGTATTTTGTTGTGTTTATCTTTTTCAGTGTTGGCACCCAGGATAATGCCTGCTACTAAGGATTGCCCAGTTAGTGCTGCTATAAATCGTGCCAGCTTCTGGTCCAGGCCGAGTCAAGAAGGAGGATTCTTTTTACAAGTGGAGGGGGCTCTCAGGGCACACTTAGTAAGAGTGTGAGTGGCAGGGCATAGGCGAGACACTGTCTAGCAAGCAGGAGGAAGTACAGTTCTAAGGCTAAGTGGAATAGTCTGCTTAAGATTCCAGTTTAAGGGCTCAGTGGTTAAAGATGCTTGCTTGCCAAAGCCTGCTGGCCTGGGTTCAATTCCCCAGTACCCATATAAAGCCAGCTGCACAAAGTGGCACATACATGTCTTGGCACATCCGTTCCCTTTCTCTCTGCTTATAAATAAATAAATAAATAAATAAATAAAAAAATATATATAAAAGATACCTATTTGAACCAGCCTCTTGAGTGCTTGCTGAAATCCAAGGGAGTATGAAGTTTGAAAGGGCACAGGAGTACCTAATAGGCTGGTAGAAGAAAAGAGGTATCATAGAAGAATAGGGAGAAAAAGTCCAGTGACCCTATTTTTTTAATTTTTATTTTTTATTGACAAATTCCATAATTATAGACAATATCCCATAGCAATTCCCTCCCTCCCCTGACTTTCCCCTTTGAAACTCCACTCTCTATCATATCCCCCTCCTCCTCTCAATCAGTCTCTCTTTTCTTTTGATGTCATGATCTTTTCCTCCTATCATGATGGTCTTGTGCAGGTAGTGTCAGGCACTGTGAGGTCATGGATATCCAGGCCATTTTGTGTCTGGAGGAGCATGTTGTAAGGAGTTCTGCCCTTCCTTTGGCTCTTACATTCTTTCCGCTCCCTCTTCCACAATGGACCCTGAGCCTTGGAAGGTGTGTTAGAGATATTTCAGTGCTGAGCACTCCTCTGTCCCTTCTTCTCAGCACCATGGTGCCTTCTGAGTCATCCCAAGGCTAGTGACCTATTTTTATTTTAAATTTTAAATTTATCTTTTTAAAGGAAACTTAATATTATTTAATTTAATTTATTTATTTGAGATAGAGGAAGAGGCAGAGAGAAAGAGAGAATGGGTGCTCCAGGGCCTCCAGCCACTGCAAATGCACTCCAGATGCATGCACCCCCTTGTGCATCTGGCTTATGTGGGTCTTGAGGAATCAAACTGGGGTCCTTAGGCTTCACAGGCAAATGCCTTAACCACTAAACCATTTCCCCAGCCCTATTTTCTTTTGAATTTTTAAAAATTTATTTATTGCAAGCAGAGAGAGATAGAAGAAAGGCAGACAGAGAATGGACATGCCAGGGCCTCTAGCCACCACAAACAAACTCCAGATGCATGTGCCCCTTGTGCATCTGGCTTATGTGGTTCCTAGAGAATTGAACCGGGATCTTTTGGCTTTGCAGGCAGATGCCTTAACTGCTAAGCCATTTCTCCAGCCCTGCTATTTTTTTTAAATGAGAGTGAGAGAGAATTAGCATGCCAGAGCCTTCAGCCACTGCAGTTGAACTCCAGATGCGTGTGCCATTTTGTGCGCATGTGTGATCTTGCACACTTGCATCACCTTGAGCATCTGGCTTTCGTGGGATCTGGAGGGTCAAACATGGGTCCTAGGCTTCACAGGCAAGCACCTTAACCACTAAGCCGTCTCTCCAGCCCCAGTGACCCTATTTTGGATGTTCTTGTACTGTGTGACTATGTCAGATTGGCTGGAGGTGAAACCTAGAAGTAGACTGAACCCCATCCTTCATGTGCAGCCTGGATGTGCCCTGGAGCTGAGGGAGGCCAGCTGTGTTGCTTATTGAGCTTTTATTTCAGTGTTTGCATTAAATGTTATGATGGGGGTTTGTGTGTATTGAATGTTTACGATGGGGGTGCATAGTGCAAGGTTATCTGCAAAGACCTGTGTCAGCCACAGTTGACCGGGATAGTTACTTGTGCTCAGAACATGCTGAGATTATGTTTGTATTTGGCTGTTTGCTTCTTCCATGAGTTTGTCATTCAGAACTGCCTTTACCAGTGGTGTAAAGAGGAAAAGTTCTTTGTAGGATGTATTCATGCAGAACACTGGAGTTAGAGAGGTGTCCTCAGCTTTTTGCCTCTAGATTACGTCATGGTATGTTGGGGAAAGCTTTAGGAAGATTTTTTTTTTTTTTTTTTTTTTTTTTTTTTTTGAGGGGTAGGGTCTCACTCTGGCCCAGGCTGACCTGAAATTCACTATGTAGTCTCAGGGTGGCCTTGAACTCACAGCAATCCTCCTACCTCTGCCTCCTGAGTGCTGGGATTAAAGGTGTGTGCCATCACGCCCAGCTCTTTGTTTTTGTTTTTGTTTTTTCGAGGTAGGGTTTCACTCTAGTCCAGGCTGACCTGGAATTTACTATTGTAGACTCAGGGTGACCTGATCCACCTACCTCTGCCTCTCAAGTGCTAGGATTAAAGGCACGTGCCACCATGCCTGGCTTCATTAACTCTTTGACATAGCAACAGACAACAATCCTCACAATTCTATAAAAATACTTCCTAGTCAGGTGTGGTGACGTGTGCCTTTAATCCCAGCACTTGGAAGGCAGAGGTAGAAGAATCTCTGTGAGTTCCAGACCAGCCTTGGACTACAGAGTAAGTTCCAGATCAGTGTACCTCAAAAACACTCTGCCTCCTGAGTGCTGGGATTAAAGGCATGTATCACCACGTACCACTTTCTTTTAAATCAAACCTTTTGTTATCTTTAAGGTTAATGAATGGGATCTTGAGGCCATTTTCATTAATGTGAACACAGCTGAGTTCAAGGAAGTTTATGTATTTATTCAAATTTTTTTATATGGAGAACCTAGTGTGTGCCAGTTTGGGAATATGAAATCAGTAAAGCCACGGTCTCTGTTTCTGCCTGCCTGTTTGTTCCCCCCCCCCAACCTGCTCTCCTTTCCCATCTCCTCTCTCTCTCTCTCTTTTTTTTTTTTTTGGTAGGGTCTCACTGTAGCCCAGGCTGACCTGGAATTCACTGTGTAGTCTCAGGGTGGCCTCAGACTCAAGCGATCCTCCTCCCTCTGCTTCCCGAGTACTGGGATTAAAGGCATATGCCACTATACCTGGCTCATCTCCTCTCTATTGTGCTGGGGATGAACCCAGGGCCTTGGGCAAGCTCAGCAAGTACACCACCACTGAGCTTCACCAGCAGCCCCAATCATAAAGAGAAGCTGATTTCAGAAGACATATTAAACAGTGAGGTTTACATACCCTAGTTGCAGAGACCCAGCAAGCCTTTGGGGCATGGAGGGGGAGGTCAGCAGGGAGTGTTTCCTGGAGGAGACAGTGACTCATGAGCTGTGATTCAGAAGATGAGGTAGAGCTAACCTGATAATGGGGGAGCAGGGCCATGGGGCATGAGGGTGGGCAGGAGAAACCAAAGCACAAGGAAGGAATTTAGGAGTGTGTGCACAGGAATATCACCAACAGTGCTGGAGGGCCCAGGGGGACAGGGAAGCAGAAGCAGCAGGCACCAGATGGCCTCATAGGACACAGTGGTAAGGAGCTTGCTCTTGATCCTCGAGGTAGGGAGCGACAGCAGGATTTAGGCCAGGGAGTGCTGAGATTGCTTGCACTTGGCAGGGGCTGAGGGAGATGGAGTTTGGGGGAGGGGATTAAGATTAGAAAGCAGGGAGATCAGTTGAAAGATAGTTAATAAAGTTGAACTTTCAGGGCTGGAGAGATGGCTTAGCGGTTAAGGCGCCTGCCTGCTAAACCTAAGAACGTCAGTTCCAATCTCCAAGTCCCATGTTTAGCCAGATGCAGTGACGCAAGGGTGCAATGCCACACTTGACCACAAGGGGGCGCACACATTGGGATTTCG
The DNA here is from genome assembly GCA_036365145.1 of Orientallactaga sibirica. Taxonomy (NCBI): domain Eukaryota; kingdom Metazoa; phylum Chordata; class Mammalia; order Rodentia; family Dipodidae; genus Orientallactaga; species Orientallactaga sibirica. The sequence continues at coordinate 24,846,452 of JAEOAD010000026.1, read as the reverse complement.
TTCACAGCAGCTGAGAGACTGCTGGCACACCCATCTCTTATCTGTCTTCCTCTCCCTCTCTCTCTGTGTCTCTCTCCAAAATAAAAATAAAATAATAAAAAAATTTTTTTTTTGGTTTTGCAAGGTAGGGTCTCACTCTGGTCCAGGCTGACCTGGAATTAACTACGTAGTCTCAGGGTGGCCTTGAACTCTCGGCGATCCTCCTACCTCTGCCTCCCGAGTGCTGGGATTAAAGGCATGCACCACCACGCCTGGCTTATAAAAAAATTTTTAAAGTTGAACTTTCAGAGCAAACATAATGAACTTCAGGGGCAGAGGCTGGACTTCTAGCAAAGCCTTCTGAGTCTTGCTTTGCCCAGATGGAATAGTAAACTAGTCATGTGGCCAGGCTTGGTGGCACACGTCTTTAATCCCAGCATTTGGGAGGCAAAGATAGGAGGATCTCTGTGAGTTCGAGGCCAGCCTGAGACTCCATAGTGAATTCCAGGTCCGCCTGAGCTAGAGTGAGAACCTACCTCAAAAAAAAAAAAAAAAAAAAAAAATATAGTGGAAAAACAAATAGATCCAGTAATATCAACAAGAAATAGGTCCAGAAAGGACTGGAGTGATGGCTCAGTGGTTAAAGGCACTTGCTTGCAAAGCCTGGGTTTGAATCCCCAGTACCCACGTAAAGCCAGATGCAAAAGTAGAATCTCACTGTAGCCCAGGCTGACCTTGATCCTCCTACTTTGTCCTCTGAGTACTAGGATTAAAGTGCACCACCACACCCAACTAACTAAATAAATTAATTAAAAAGAACCCAGCAGAGAATGCCCTCTCTGTTGTCAGCTCCACGGTTCAGGTTTTCTGAGCTGACTTAGTGCTTTCCTTCAACTCTAACTCTGTGGATGGTACTGCAGATGCCTACACCAGCTCCATGGCAAATAGATTATGGAAAACTGTGAGCTAGTCTAATAGTAAGGGGTTTTGTTTTGGCTTTTTCATTTACATGTGTATACTTGTCACAGGGTCTTTAGCTGCTGCAAATGAATGCCAGTCCAGCTTTATGGTGGCTGGGGAATTGAACCCCACCTTTACCACGGAGCCATCTTCCCAGCCTCCTGCCATGCTTCTGGCTTGCTTTTTTTTTTGTCACTGCTGCGGGGTGTGTGTGTGTGTGGTGAAGCCCTCGAGGCTCTGGACCTGTGTGTGGGATTCTCAAATTCACAAATCACTGCAGGACTCAGTGGGGAATCTTAGAGATTGGGTCCCTGAGGGCCTACTGTGGCTAATGTCTATGATGGAATCTGTGACCATCTTTTGCTTGTCGCTTAGGGGTCTTGGGATATCATTGATAGTGTAATAATTGCTAGATGTCTATGAGTTCTGTCTCATTAGCAAAAGGCTACCTGAATTTTATGGAATATTTAAAAGGCAAGTAAGTTATTAGTACTTTTTATTTCTGACCACACGTCCTCAGAAATGGTATTTTTGGGGGCTGGAAAGATGGATCAGCAGTTAAAGGCACTTGGTTGCAAAACCTGCAGGCCCAGGTTTGATTACTTGGTACCCACATGAAGCCATGCATGTGGAGTTTGTTTGTAGTGGCAAGAGACCCTGCATGGTCATTCTTTCTTTTTCTGTCTCTCTTCTCTCTCACTGTCTGCTCACAAATAAATTTTTTAAAACTGTATTAAATATTATTTATTTATTTGCTTGCAAGCAGAGAAAGAGAGAGAGAGAGAGAGAGAGAGAGAGAGAGAATGGGCATGCCAGGACCTCTAGCTGCTGCAAACAAACTCCAGATGCTTGTGCCAGGCAAGCACCTTAACCACTGAGCCCTCTCTCCAGCCCTAAAAAACTATTTATTTATTTGAGGTAGGGTTTCATTCTAGTCCAGGCTGACCTGGAATTCACTCTGTATTCTCAGGGTGGCCTCGAATTTATGGTGATCCTCCTACCTCTACCTCCTGAGTGCTGGATTAAAGGCATGCGCCACCACTCTGGCTCTCCATTTAATTTGTTGAGAACAGGATCTCTTGCTGAATTTAGAGCTAGCTCAAGTGGCCAGACTAGCTAACCAGGGAGTTCCACAGATTCCCCATGTGTCACTCTAGTGCTAGGATTACAGGTATGTGCTGTGGTTTCACTGTAGTCCAGGGTGACCTGGCACTCATTCTATAGTCCCAGGCTGGCCTTGAACTCACAGCCATCCACCTATTTCTGCCTTCCAAGTGCTGGAATTAAAGGCATGTGCCACCTCTCCCCTGGCTCATGTGTGGTGTTTTTATGAAGGTGCTGGGATCCAAGCTCAGTTCTCATGCCTGTGTGGCAAAAACTTTACCCACTAAGCCATCTCCTCCGCCTGCATGCGCGCACACACGATACACAATGGGCAAACCAGAACCTCCTGCCACTGTAAATGAACTCCAGATGCATGTATTACTGTTTTTTAAAACATTTATTATTATTTTTATTTATTTGAGAGAGAGAGGCAGATCGAGAGAGAATTGGCACACCAAGGCTTTTAGCTACTGCAGACAAACTGCAGATGCATGCGCCACTCTGTGCATCTGGCTTATGTGGGTCCTGGGGAATCAAACCTGGGTTCTTTGGCTTTGCAGGCAAGTGCCTTAACCACTAAGCCATCTCTCCAGCCCTGCATGTATCACTTTTGTGCATCTGATTTTACATAGGTGCTGGGGGAATCAAACCTGGGGCAGTAGGCATTGCAAGCAAGCACCTTTAACTGCTGAGCCATCTCCCCAGCCCTCCCAGGAAATTAAAAAATTATACATTTATTTGCAAGGGGTGAGGAAAGAGAGAAAGAATAAGAATGGGCATGCCAGCGTCTCTAGAGGCTAAAATGTTTTGTTAGGAAATTTAAGTAGAATCATCTAGAAAATAAAGGATTCTTCTTTGACAATCCCTTTTCTCTACTCAAACTGAAAAAAAAAAAAAAAAACCCAATATTAGAATAGCATTTTCTCACTTACACCAGAGCAAAAATAGATGATGGCAGTTGTGTGAGTATAAAGTGTGTCTGTTAACTGAGTTATGGGTCTGGGATTAGAGAGGTAATATCATGATGGATGTATATTTGGTTGTATCACAACCAAAATAATCACAAGAAATAGTTAATAAACAAATATAGGAGCCTCCTATCCACTTTCTTTTCCCTTTTCTTTATTTTATTTTATTTTTTTGTTTTCCAAGGTAGGGTCTCACTCTAGCTCAGACTGACCTGGAGTTTACTATGTAGTCTCAGGGGGGCTTCAAACTCTCGGTGATCCTCCTACCCCCTGCCTCCCGAGTGCTGGAATTAAAGGTGTTTGCCACCACACCCAGCTCTTTTCCTTTTTAATTTAATTTTTTTTTATTTGAGAGAGATAGAGACAGAGCGAGATAGAGAATGGGTGCGCCAGCAGCCTCTTAGGGCCTGTGAATGAACTCCAGATGTGTGCGCCCCCTTGTGGGCAAGTGCAGCATTGCGCCCTTGCATCACTTTTTGCGTCTGGCTAAACATGGGACCTGGAGATTGGAACAGGCATTCTTAGGCTTGGCAGGCAGGCGCCTTAACCTACAAGCCATCTCTCCAGCCCCTTTCTAAATATTTATTTATTTATTTATTTATTTATTTATTTATTTATTTATTTATGAGAGTCAGAGAGAGAATGGGTATACCAGGGCCTCTAGCCACTGCAAACAAATTCCAAATGCACACACTGCCTTGTATCTGGTTTACATGGGGACTGGGGAATTGAGCCTGGGTTCTTGGGCTTTGAAGACAAGCACCTTAACCACTAAGCCTTATTTCCAGCCTGAGACTTTATTTATTTATTTATTTATTTATTTATTTATTTATTTATTTATTTATTTCAAGGTAGGGTCTCACTCTAGCTCAGGCTGACCTGGATTTCACTATGTAGTCTCAGGCTGGCCTTGAACTCATGACTAACATCCTACCTCTGCCTCTTGAGTGCTGGGATTAAAGGCATGGGCTACCATACCTGATGAAACTTTGTTTGAAAACAAGAAAAAATTGTGTCTGTCTCCTATTGGTGCTGTGGTCTCTGGCATTTTGCCCCCACACTGGAGCTGTGTGCTTAGGGGGAAGTCCAATTATGTTTGCTCTCAGACCTCTTCACGTTAGTTGTGTTTGTTTAGTAATTATGCAATACTCTGCAGCTGTTGAACCAGGAGTGAAAAGAGGAAGAGCTGCTTCTATGAAAACTGTGAACTGAATAATTTGGGAAGAGGGCTTGGTGGCTCATGCCTTTAATCCCAGCACTTGAGAGGCTGTGAGTTCAAAGCCAGCTGAGACTACATAGTGAATTCCAGGTCAGCCTGGGTGTAGCAGACAGCTTCAGATTCACTGAGATGAACTTCCAGACCAGGCACAGTTATGGAGGAAGGGATATTTACTGAAGCTTACAGGTTCAGGGGAAGTTCCATAATGGCAGAAGAAACTGGCCTGCTTTTATAGGACCAAGCACAGAGAGCAAAACCAAAAGCCACACAGCACAGCACACGTTGCATATCTTTAGACTGAAATCCTAAACCTATCACCACACCTTAATATCCCCCCAGTGACACTGCCTCCAGCCAGGTGGCTGTAGATGCAAACTACAGACTAATAAAACACTGAATATATTGGGCGCCATCTATTCAAACTACTGGGCTAGAACAAGATCTTACCTCGAAAAATCAAAATCAAAAAACAAAACAGGAGGGAAAAAAAAGGGTTAATGGAAAGTGGTTCACAGGCCTGGGAAGATTGCTGAGGGAGTAAAGACTTGTTTGCAAAGCCTATAGCTTGGGTTAATTCCCAAGCAGCCACCTAAGCCAGTGGTGCAGGCATTTTGATGTTCATTTATTTATTTATGAGAAAGAGAATGGGTGCATCAGGGCTTCTAGCCACTGCAAACAAACTCCAGACACATGTGCCACCTTGTGCATCTGTCTTACGGAGGGCCTGGGGAATCGAACCGGGGTCCTTTGGCTTTGTAGGCAAATGTCTTAAATGCTAAGCCATCTTCTGTAGCCCATTTGATGTTCATTTGCATTGGCAAGAGGCTCTGGTGCACCCATACAACAGGCATGTGCAAATAAATACTTTTTTTTTTTTTTTTTGGTTTTTCGAGGTAGGGTCTCACTTTAGCTCAGGCTGACCTGGGATTCATCATGTAGTCTCAGGGTGGCCTTGAACTCACGGCGATCCACGCCCGGCAAAATAAATGAAAAATTTAAAAAAGTTTATTAGTTAAGAAAAAAAGCTATGCGTGGTGGTGCACGCCTTTAATCCCAGCACTTGGGAGGCAGAGGTAGGAGGATTGCTGTGAGTTCGCGGCCACCCTGAGACTATATAGTGAATTCCAGGTCAGCCTGGACTAGAGTGAAACCTTACCTCGAAAAATAAATTACTAGCAATAAAACAAATAAACAAAACTTGCTGGTGAATGAGGTGTGGAATAGACTGATGGAAAATTGAAAAATTCCAGGATTCTGCTGTAATGTAGCTTGTCCAGTGCCTGAGTTCTCACTGCCCATGAAAGGTTTCAGTCTGTGTGAAAAAGCAAATCAGGAAAAGATTTTTGTCTTAAACATGTGTATCATGTATGTAGGGCTAGCTTTGGGTAGTAACTTATTCCTATAATCTCAGCACTCTAGAGGTAGATGGATTGTGAATTTGAGGCCAGCCTGGGCTGCATAGTGAGATCCTGTCTCAAAACAACCAAATGTTGGGGCATGGGGGGCGGGGGCAGTGTTTTAGCCAAACTACCCAGGTAACTGGTTCTGATTATGTGGAATGGAGGGTTCCCAGCTCAACCTGCAGAGTTTCTGATTCAGAGAGAGTGGGGGTACCACCACCTTGCTTTTGGGAGGCTGGGGACCAAGGCATTTAGCTTTATGATCAGTGTGGGTGGCCTTTCCTGCCTTCTCATCCTTATTCTGTCCCTCCTCCGGCCAGAGTCCAGAGTTACTGGAAGGCCAGGAATTCTAGTGAAGTTAACATCTCATAGCACAGAGCAGTCATCAGAACTGTCATGCTTGTTGTGTCTCTGTTAATTAGTCACACCATATTCACATAGTCCAAGAAGCAGGGGGGCTCGTTTTTTTTCTTGAATATTAAGAAATAAAATTTCTAGGAAAAAAACAAAACAAGCAAGCAAACCCTGCCAAGACTAGGACACTGTCAGACGGTATGTTCCAGAGGTTACTTTATGTCTTCTCTAGGACCCTTTTTTGGGGGTTGAGGGGGTTTCAAGGTAGGGTCTCACTCTAGCTCAGGCTGACCTGGAATTCACTCTGTAGTCTCAGGGTGGCCTTGAACTCACAGATCCTTCTACCTCTGCCTTCCCAGTGCTGGAATTAAAGGCATGTGCCGCTGGTCTCTAGGACACTTTTGTTGTTGTTGTTTTTTGGTTTTCTGAGGTAGGGTGTCACGCTAATTCAGGCTGACCTGGAACTCACTATGTAGTCTCAGAGTGGCCTCGAACTCATGGCGAGCGATCCTCCTGCCTCTGCCTCCCAAGTGCTGGGATTAAAGGCATGAGCCACCACGCCCAGCTCTTTTTTTTAAAACTATTTTTTTTAAATAGTTTTTTAAAACTATATTTAAAAAAACTATTTATTTATTTATTTCAAGGAGAGAGAATACAAATGAGAGAGAGGAAATAGGCATGCCAGGGCCTCCTGCCACTGCAAACAAGAACTCCATGCACCACTTTGTGCATCTGACTTTACGTGGGTACTGGGGAATCAAACCTGGGCCATCAGTGTGTGCTAGCAAGTGCCTTTACCTGCTTAAGCCATTTCCAGCCCCCCCCCTCTTTTTTTGAATTTTTTTGTTTGTTTTTTGAGGTAGCGTGTCACTCTAGCCCAGGCTAACCTGGAATTCGCTATGTAGTCTCAGGCTGGCCTCAAACTCACAGCGATCCTCTTACCTCTGCCTTCCAAGTGCTGATTATCAAAGCTGTGTGCTACACCGCCCAGCTGAGTACTGGTTTTTAGATGCAAGCCACTTCCATATGGAGAGGATTGAATTTACATATCATTACCTGCTGCTTTTTTTTTTTTTTTTTTTGTTTTTTTTTTTTTTTGAAAGGTAGGGTCTCACTCTGGTCCAGGCTGACCTGGAATTAACTATGTAGTCTCAGGGTGGCCTCGAACTCTCTGTGATCCTCCTGCCTCTGCCTCCCGAGTGCTGGGATTAAAGGCGTGGGCCACCACACCTGGCTACCTGCTGCCTTTGAAAAGAAACTATGTATTTATTTGCAAGCAGAGAGAGATCAAGAAAAGAGAGACAGAATGGGCATACCAGGGCCTCCAGCTACTGCAAATAAACTCCAGATGGATGTGCCACCTTGTGCATCTGGCTTTATGTGGGTACTGGGGAATTGAACCCGGTCATTAGGCATTGTAGGCAAGTGCCTTAACCTCTGAGCCATCTTCAGTCCTGTTTTGTTTTGTTTTTTGATTTTTTGAGGTAGGGTCTCACTCTAGCCCAGGCTGGCCTGGAATTCACTCTGTAGTCTCAGGGTGCCCTTGAACTCTTGATGATCCTTTTACCTCTGCCTCCTGAGTGCTGGGATTAAAGGTGTCTGGCCTTACAAACTGCTCCCCCCCACCCCCGAGGTAAGAGTCTCACTGTAGCCCAGGCTGACCTGGAATTCAATATGTAGTCTCAGGCTGGTCTCAAACTCATAGAATGCTGGGATTAAAGGCATGCACGACCACGCCTGGCTACTTAACCTGCTACTTTAAAATTAATTAATTAATTTTAATTTATTTATTTATAAGCAGAGACATAGAACTACAAAAGAACTCCAGATGCATGTGCCACCATTTGCATCTAGTTTATGTGGGTACTGTACTGGGGAATTGAACCTGGGTCATTGGGCTTTGCAGGCAAGCACCTTTACTGCTGAGCCACAGTAGTCTCAGGGTAGCCTCGAACTCACAGCTATCCTCCTACTTCTGCCTCCCGAGTGCTGGGATTAAAGGCATGTGCCACCACACCCAGCTCAAGCCCAACAATTTTTTCCAAGATTTTATTTTATTTATTTATTAGAGAGACAAAGGCAGAGAGAGAGAATGGCACGCCAGGGCCTCTAGCCACTGCAAATGAACTCCAGATGCATGCGCCACTGTGTGCATCTGGCTTATGTGGGTCCTGGGGAATCTAACCTGGAGAATCGAACCAGGGTCCTTAGGCTTCCAGGCATATGCATTAACCACTAAGCCATCTCTCCAGCCCAAGATTTTGACATCTTTAATAAAAAAATAATAAGCTGGGCTGGAGAGATGGCTTAGCAGTTAAGATACTTGACTGTGAAACCTAAGGACCCAGGTTTGATTCCCCAGTACCCACATAAGCTACATGCAAATGGTGGCTCACGCATCTGGAGATCATTTGCAGTACCTATCATTTTCATTCTGTATCTTTCTCTGCCTTTTTCTTAAACAAATAAGCTATATGTATATTAATTTACTAATTGGAAGTGTACGTTCTGTTTGTTGAGTGGGTCTGACTTTTGATAAGCAGCTGGTAAATTTCCTTCCTGAGTAGGCAGTAGTCTTGGAGATGGTTTCACACAGCCCCCAGGATAGTTGTATTTTTGAATAGTTTCATAATGCTCTACAGCTCATTTTAGCTGTATTTTTGTTCTTTCAGATCTTTAATTTTGTCACCAAGTTGAACAGTCTAATTGCAGCTTGAAGGAAGATCTAAATTGAATTAAGCCTTATTAGATTGTGTTTACAGCCTCTGGGATATTGTAGGCTTGGATTATAGGCTTCCTATGAAAACCTGAAGTCAGTGTGTGGTGACATTCATCACTGGCAATTTTTAAAATATCTTATTTTTTAAAATATTTCATTTATTTACTTGAGAGAGTGAAAGAGGGAGAGAGAGAGAGAGGGAGAGATTGAGCACATCAGGGCTTCTAGCTGCTGCAAATGAACTCCAGTTGCATGTGCCACCTTGTGCATCTGGCTTATGTGGGTACTGGGGAATCGAACCTGGGTCCTTAGGCTTCTCAGGCAAGTGCTGTAACTGCTAAGCAATCTCTCCAGCCCTAATATTTTATTATTTATTTGAGTGAGAGAATGAGAAGATGCAGACAGAAAGCTGGGTGTGTTGGTGTACACCTTTAATCCCAGCACTCAAGAGGCAGAGGTAGTAGGAGGATCACCACAGATTGGAAGGTCACCATGAGACTACATAGTGAATTCCAGCCTGGGCTAGAGTGAGACCTTACATCCAAAAAAAAAAAAAAAAAAAAAAAGGCAGATAGAGAAAGAGAATGGGCATGCCAGGGCCTCTACCCACTGCAAAGGACCTCCAGACGCATGCACCACCATGTGCATCTGGCTTACATGGGTACTGGGGAATCAAACTTGGGTCCTTAGGCTTCTCAGGCAAGCACCTTAACCACTAAGCCATCTCTCCAGCCCAATCATTGGTAAATTTAACCCTATCTATTAAAAAGATGGTTGAGGGTTGGAGAGATGGCTTAGTGGTTAAGGTGCTTGCCTGCAAAGCCAAAGGAGCCAGTTTCAATTCCCTAGGACCCACGTAAGCCAGATGCACAAGATGACACATGCGCCTGGAGTTCGTTGGCAGCAGCTGGGGGCCCTGGCACACCCATTCTCTCTCTCTCAAATATATATGTTTTTAAAAGGTGGTTGAATAGCTGCGACAAGATTGGCAAATGTTGGGGTTGGGGATTTAGCTCAGTGGATGAGTGCTTGCCTAACAAGCGCAAGGCCCTGGGTTCGGTCCTCAGCACCAAAAAAAAAAAAAAAAGATTGGCAAATGTTTCTAATTGTTGAACCTGGCCTCAGATTACACACGGTTTCATCGTAGTCATCTTCCTGCATTTGCTTTGTGTTTGAAAGTATCCTCACTAAAATTTTAGGGCCAGAGAGATGGCTTAGTGATTAAGGTGCTTGCTTGTGAAGCCTAAGGACCCAGGTTGGATTCCCCAATACCCATGTAAGCCAGATGCACAAGGTGGTGCATGCATCTGGAGTTTGTTTGCAGTGGCTAGAGGCCCTGGCATGCCTCTCTCTGCTTCTTCTTCTCTCTCATAAATAAATAAATAAAATTTATAGCCAAGCGTGGTGGCACACACTTTTAATGTCAGCACTTGGGAGGCAGAGGTAGGAGGATCGCCTGGAGTTCAAGGTCACCCTGAGACTACATAGTGAATTCCAGGTTAGCCTGCGTTAGAGTGAGACCCTACCTTGGAAAATCGCATTCACACACACAAATTTAAATACAAGACAAGTGGGAGTGAAATACAGGTGATAATCAGAACTTGAGAGTAGACTGTAAATGAACGAAGAAGTGTCCATTTGGTTCTGTGGAAATCATGCAGAATGTCTTAACAGTTTCAGAGCAGGTCACTCAACCTCCCTAAGATCATAATAACTTTCTCCCGGGAAAACGGAAGCAAACGTTCCAAGTTCTCACAGAAAGGATGAAGAGAGGATAATCATATCAAGAGAAGGTAGCCCAATGTGAACTATTCAGTTAGTGCCAAATAATGGCAGCAAATATTGGAGTGCAAAGATGCTATTACCACCAATGGTTTAACTTGAAGATAATACCTGCTTTGATTTTTCCTCTCTTCCTTTCTCAGGTCTTTTACACACACACACACACACACACACACACACACACACACACACACGGGAGGGGGGATGAATGCAAAGAATATAGGTGCACCAGGGTTTCCTATTACTGCAGATGAACTTCAGATACATCAACCACTTTGTGCATCTGGCTTTATGTGAGTACTAGGGAATTAAACCTGGGCTGTTTTACTTTGCAAGCAAGTACCTTTAATGTCTGAGCCATCTCTCCAGTCCCCAGGCCTTTTACATCCAAAGCTTATGCAGTCTATATGCAGGGCCACAACATAGAGAGCTTTGCATACATCTTTTTTGTTTGTTTGTTTGTTTATTTGTTTTTGGTTTTTCCAGGTAGGGTCTCACTCTAGCTCAGGCTAACCTGGAATTCACTATGTAGTCTCAGGGTGGCCTCGAACTCATGGCGATCCTTCTACCTCTGTGTCCTGAGTGCTGGGATTAAAGGTGTGCGCCACCACGCCCCGCTGTTTATGTATATCTTGACTCTGATGCTTTGGAGGTCTGGACAGCTCTGATCATTGTCTCTTCAGAGCCTGGCACTAGGAGGTGTTTCTTAAGTTCCTTCATTCATTTGTGTATGCCTGAGTGATGAATAAATGAATGAATGAGTCAACCAGCCAACCACTGTGTTGAACAGAGTACGTTGTGTCCAGGATGGACTATAGTTGAGGTATAGGAGCTTCTGATTTTGAAACGCGTGTGTAAATTATAGTAGCTTCAGGGCTCTCTGATAACTTCAATTTCACTTGCTGTTGAGCCTTTTTAAGTGGGAGGAGGCCAAATGTCTGTGATAGGGCTGGAGAGATGACTTTGCAGTTAAGGTGCTTGCTTACAAAGCCAAAAGACCCAGGTTTGATCCCCCAGTACCCCTGTAAAGCCAGAGCTGGAGTTTGTGTCTGGAGTTTGTTTGCTAGAGGCCCTGGAACGTCCATTCTCTGTCTCTATCTGCCTCTTTCTCTCTCTCAAGTAAATAAACAATTTTTTTTTTTTTTTAAAAATAGGGCTGGAGAAGCTAGGTGTGGTGGCGCACACCTTTAATCCCAGCACTCAGGAGGATTGCCGTGAGTTTGAGGCCACCCTGAGACTACATAGTGAATTCCAGGTCAGCCTGAGCTAGAGTGAAACCCTACCTTGAGAAACCCCCCCCCAAAAAAAAAAAAGTACACACACACACACACACCTATGGCTGGAGAGATAATGTCACAGTTAAGACACTTGCCTACAAAGCCAAAGGACTTAGGTTTGAATACCCAGGACCCATGTAAGCCAGAATCACAAAGTGGCCCATACGTTTGGAGTTCATTTGCAGTGGTTAGAGGCCCTGGCGCACCTATTCTCTCTCTTTTTCGGTCTCCTCTCTCAAACAAATAAAAATATAAAATAAATAATAAAACAAAAATTGTGATAAACATTTAAGGAAGCTAATTTTAAGAGCTTAGCAATTCTGATCTTCAAGTTTTTGTTGTTGTGAGGGGTGTGTGTGTGTGTGTGTGTGTGTGTGTGTGTGTGTTGAGGGGAGACTGGAGTACTTTAGAAGCTCATTCCTGCCAGGCTTGGTTAGGTATAGAATTTGTGGCAGAGGTTGGGGCAGGAGGAGGGAGTGAACTGATTCAAGCAAAGGGCCTGAGGAGCGTCACATCTACCAGGTGTGGGCCTTCTGCTTGTTGTCCAGAAAAATGATTTCTTGTTAAATAAAATGTGATTGTCCACTTGGTGTAAATACTGGGCTTTTGGAGAATGATGATCGGTAACAATGCATATGTCTTTTTTTTTTTTAATATTTAAAAAATTTGTTCATTTATTTTATTTATTTATTTATTTTTGGTTTTGGTTTTGCGAGGTAGGGTCTCACTCTGGTCCAGGCTGACCTGGAATTCACTATGTAGTCTCAGGGTGGCCTCGAACTCTCGGTGATCCTCCTACCTCTGCCTCCTGAGTGCTGGGATTAAAGGTGTACGCCACCACGCCTGGCTTTTTTTTTTTTTTTTTTTTTTTTTTTGGTTTTTTGAGGTAGGGTCTCACTCTAGCTCAGGCTGACCTGAAATTCACTATGTAGTCTCAGGGTGGCCTCGAACTCATGGCGATCCTCCTACCTCTGCCTCCCCAGTGCTGGGATAAAAGGCATGCGCCACCACGCCTGGCCATATGTCTTTTTTTTTTTTTTTAACCTAAGTAATCTTAAATGCTTACTGATTTGAAGCATTTAATAGACTTTAGTATTGTCTGCTTGAATTGGCTAACATGAATCAGTAATGTCATTTATTTTTTTAGGATAAAGATTATACTATAGTATAAAGAGAGATCAGAGACTGTGCAGAGTATTTTTCCATGAAAAAAGATTTAGTTGGGGAATGCGGACAGATCCACCTGCTGTGGTAGTGTTTAGGAAGACATAATAGTAATTATAGATCAGGGAGCCAGACCCCAGGCCTCTTGGATTAGGACTTCATGTTGAAGAAGTAGCTGGTTTGGACGCTGTCCACTGGAAACCCAAACCCTTGACCTAGCGCTGGCCAGCAGGGTTGTGGGCAGTCTCCTAATCTGTCCCTGTCCATCTGTCATGTGTAACTTTTGCATATGCAGAGGGGAGTTTACATCTATTTTCTTCATTATTGAGTTTATTTTCCAAACTTTCCCAACCAAAATGAAGAAATGATGACACATACAAGTGAGATAGACTGTGCTTTCTGGTCTGAAAAGATGGCTTAGTGCTGTGCAAGTGAGCATACCTGAGTTCAGATTCCCAGCACCGCCTAAATGCTGGGCTGCCGAGCAGTTTGCCTGTAATCCTAGCACTCAGGAGGCAGAGACAGGGAGGATTCCTGGGTCAAACTGGGTAGCTGAGCCAAGGAGCTCTAGGTTCAAGTGGGAGAACTTGTCTCAGTTAAGATGGAGAGCTTTGAAGAAGACATCTGATCTCTGATCTCCATATGCAAGCACATACATGCATGTGAACACACATGCACAATTTAGAAATGCACCTGCAAAAAATTCATATAAAGTACATGCTTTCAGGTTTTTGTGGGGGGGGTTGCATTCAAGGTAGGGATCTGGAACTCACCATGTAGTCTCAGGGTGGCCTCAAACTCACGGGTGCAAGTGCACCCAGCAAAAATACATTTTTTAAAAATATGTCTTCTGAGAGTTATTAATGGATGCATTCTAGGAGATAACAAGTATATCATTTATGCCTTAGACAAAATAAAATACAAGACGTCTTGTTTTTTTTTCCTAAGATAGGGTCTCGCTCTAGCCCAGGCTGACCTGGAATTCACTATGTAGGGCCTTGAACTCATGATAATCCTCAAACCACTGCCTCCCAACTGCTGTGCACCACAATGTTGGGCTACCGTTTTGTCTTTTTAAAAAATTATTTGTTTATTGGAGAGAGAATGGGCATGCCAGGGCATCCAGCCGCTGCAAATGAACCCCAGATGCATGTGCCACCACCTTGTACTTCTGGCTTATATGGGTTCTGGGGAATCAAACCTGGATTCTTTGGCTTTTTAAGCAAGTGCCTTAACCTGTAAGCCATCTCTCAAGGCCAGCATTTTGTCTTTAAAAAAATTTTTTTGTTTATTTTTATTTATTTATTTGAGAGCGACAGACAGAGAGAGAGAAAGAGGCAGAGAGAGAGAATGGGTGCACCAGGGTCTCCAGCCACTGCTAACAAACTCCAGATGCATGTGCCACCTTATGCATCTGGCTTACATGGGTCCTGGGGAATAGAGCCTTGAACTCGGGTCCTTAGGCTTCACAAGCAAGCACTTAACCACTAAGCCATCTTTTCACAGCCCCATTTTGTCTTTTTGTTTGTTTTCAAGGCAGAGAGAGTCTTACTCTAGCCCAGATTGACTTGGAACTCACTCTGTAGTCTAGCTGGTTTTGAACTCTTGACAATCTTTATATCTTTGCCTCCTAAGTGCTGGGATTAAAGGCATGCACCATCACACCCGGCTTATTTTTTCTTTTCATTTCATTTCATTTATTTATTTATTTGAGAGAGAGAATATGAACGTGCCAGGGCCTCTAGCCACTGCAAATGAACTCCAGATGCATGTGCCACCTTGTGTATCTGACTTTACATGGGTACTGGGGAATCAAACCTAGGTCATTAGGCTTTGCATGTAAGCACATTAACCTCTGAGCCATCTCTCCAGCCCTTATTTTGTCATTTTTAAAGATTTTATATTTATTTATTTGAGACAGAAAGAGAGAGTAAGAATGGGCATGCCAGGGCCTCTAGCCATTGCAAATGAATTCCCAGATGTATGTGCATCTGGCTTACATGGGACCTGGAGAATCGTACCTGTGTCCTTAGGCTTCACAGGCATGCGCCTTAACCACTAAGCCATCTCTAGCCCATTTTGTCATTTTTAGTTCCCTTGTTTTTTTTTTTTTTTTTTTTTGGTCTTTTTGTGATTTTGTCTTTTTTTTTTTTTTTTTTTGGTGCTGAGGACCGAACCCAGGGCCTTGCACTTGCTAGGCAAGCACTCATCCACTGAGCTAAATCCCCAACCCCCATTTTGTCATTTTTAAAGTGAGGCAATTTGCTTTCCCAGGATATATGTATTATTTTCATAAAATCTAAGAGTTTTTCTTTAATGTACGAAAATGACTTTTCCTGTAAAATGATATGGCTGTTATAAACAATAGGTTAAAAGTACAAAGAAAGTTGGGCTTGGCAGTTCATGACTATAATTCAAGCACTAAGGAGGCTGAGGTAGGAGGAGCATGGTAAGATTGAGGCCAGCCTGGACTACAGAGTGAGTTCTAGGTCAGCCTGGGCTGGAGTGAGACCTTGCCTCAAAAAACAAACAAAAAACCAGAAATAGTAATGCAAATTGATCTGATATAAATGTTGCTACCTACATCTCATTTCCCCTTAGGGGGAAGAGGTTGAAGTGAAACTGACTACATTTAGAAATTATTTCCTGAAAACATGGCTTCATGGTTAAGAAAAAGCATCAGTCATGAGAAAGATCAGAAGGTTTGGGGCTGTCACTCTTAGTTTCAGCTGTCTGCTATCACCTGGCATGAAGACAAGGAAGATAGGGGCAATGTAGGACTTTTCTTTTTCAGCCTTGTTGGCCAAAACACAGTGGACCACTCTATGCATTCTCAGATGCTGGATGTGCTTGGTTACTGACATTGGGGCTGACATTGGTCTGCGAGGGGTGAGAGTTTCGCCCTTGCTAAGTGGTATGTGCCTTTTCTTCCTAGGGTCTCACCATCCTCTCCCACCAGTAGTCTGGGTCCTTGTCTCTAGCCTTTGCTTCTTAAGAACAAGGCTGGGTGTTTCCTTCATGGGAACAAGGAAAAGAAAGGAATGTTAGAGAGAGGACTGTCACCAGAGGGCTCTGGGGCTTTTCTGCTTGCTTAAGAAAAGCTCCACCTTCCATCAGCTTATTCTAACCCTTGTCCCTACTGCCATTATCTGCCTGGAGGGTGCTATGGTCATGGTCTAGATGGCCTTGAATTTGCTGTGATTCTGCATACCCAAAGGGCATAAAAAGTTAGTCATTGGTTGTCATTGTTGAAGTTTTACTTGGCTTCTTTTATTGGCTGGTGGCTTTGGCTCTGTAGACCCTGTTCAGATGAATCACCATGGGTTATAGTCCATGCTTCCTGTGTTCTCTAACAGGACTTTCTAATGTGCAAGTGATTTTGACTTATACCTGAGATTTTACTTGTGTGTGTGTGTGTGTGTGTGTGTGTGTGTGTGTGTGTGTGTGTGTGCGTGTGTGCACGCGTGCACGTGCACATGTGGACATCAGAGGTTAACCTCAAGGGGGTCTGTGTACCACTTTCTGTGAGACAGGGTCTCTTACTACTGCATATTCTCTTGGGTTTACCTCCCTTTGTCGTAGGCATGCTCAGATTACACGTGTGTGCCATTTACCTCCAGCTTTATGTAGGTGCTCAGGAATTGAACCCAGATCAGCAGTCTTTGCGAGCAAGCTCTTTTAACCACTGAGCCATCTCCCCTGCTCCTAGATGTTTTTGTATATGCATTTCACAGTGACACTGAAGCATTGTTTTGGAGCTTAGCTGTTTGTTGGAATCACCTGAAAGTTTATAAAAAATGTTCTTGCCTGGGCCGTCTCCTAAATGGCTGGTTGATGGGGGTTCACCTGGCATTTGGGGGTAGGGCACATGCATCAATTCTAGGCAAGTGCCCTACCTTCATCCCATTGGCACTGGCACTGTTTTTGTTTTTGTATCTGAGGCAAGGTCTTACTCTAGCCCAGACTGACCTGGAACTCACTCTGTAGTCCCAAGCTGGCCTTGAACTCATCAGTCTTCTTACCTCTGCCTTCTGAGTGCTGGGATTAAAGGCATGTACCATCATGCCTGGTGGAACTCATTCTGTAGTCCCAGGCTGGCCTTGAACTCAACAATCCTCCTACCCCTGTCTTGCCAGTGCTCGGATTTAAGGTGTGGGATTTTTAACAGTCCTCCTCCCCTGAAGAGGCTCTAACGTGTAGCTGTAGTTGTTCCGTCCAAGCTAACCGCGTGCTAGAAGGCAAGCGCTGAGTGCTGCTTGTCCAGGGTCACATGAGGCTTGTGCTTCCTGTGCTGCTTCTGCTTACAACTTTGGGGGTTGGGGATTCTGCTCTTGGAATTACCCTAAGACAGTATGTGACACACATGCCCATAGGTAAACTCAGATTCAAAAGCCATTTTTTGCATGCACACATGTGTGTGGTATATGCAAAGGTATATACCCATGTGGCACCGGTGGTGGCTTGTGGCTTGCATTCACCTGTGGTGGCCAGAGATGAGTATCAGGTGGCCCCTCCGTTGCTCTTCTACCCATAGGTTTTTTTTTTTTTTTTTTTTTGGTTTTTCGAGGTAGGGTCTCACTCTGGTCCAGGCTGACCTGGAATTAACTATGTAGTCTCAGGGTGGCCCCTCCGAACTCTCGGCGATCCTCCTACCTCTGCCTCCCCTGGGATTAAAGGTTACCACGCCCGGCTGAACATAGGTTATTTTTTAATTTTTTTTTTTTTGAGAGAAGACAGAGAGAGGAAGAGGCAGAGAATGGGTGCTCCAGGGCCTCTCAGCCATTGTGAACGAATTCCAGGTGCGTGCACCCCCTTGTTTGCATGTGTGGCATTGCACGCTTGTGTCACTTTTGCATCTGGCTAAATGTGGGACCTGAAGATTTGAACAAGCATTCTTAGGCTTTGCAGGCAGGCGTATTAACTGCTAAGCCATCTCTCCAGCCTCCCCCCCCTTTTTTTAAGGTAGAGTCTCACTGTAGCCCAGGGTGACCAGGAATTCATTATGTAGTCTCAGGCTGGCCTCAAACTCAAAGCGGTCCACCTACCACTGCCTCCCAAGTGCTGGGAGTAAAGGCGTGTGCCACCACACCCAGCTTTCCACCCATTCTTACTGACCCTCATGCTTGCTATCCTCCCCATCCCTGCGAGCCCCAGCAGTTCTTCAGTCTCTGCTCCCCACAGGACTTAGAGATATGTGTGCCCAGCTGTTTGTGTGGCTCCTGGGGATTGAAGTTGAGTGATCTCCCAGGCCCTCATGCTTGCAGAGGAAGTGCTCTAACCTCTGAACTGTCTCTCCAGCCTTCCAACATCAGTTTTAGTGAGCTATCTATTGCATAGATAGGTTTTTATTTATTTGAGAGAGAGAGAGAGAGAGAAAGAGTAAGAGACAGAGGGCTGGAGAGATGGCTTAGCAAAACGATGAAGTCTTAAGGACCCCGAGGCTTGACTCTCCAGGACCCACGACAAGGGGGTGCATGCATCTGGAGTTCGTTTGCAGTGGCTGGAGGCCCTGGGCACCCATTCTCTCCCTCTCTCTCTCTCTCTACCTGCCTATTTCTGTATCTCTCTCTCTCAAATAAATAAATAAAATGAAAAATAAAAAAAAAAAAAAAGAGTAAGAGACAGAAAGAGAATGGGTGTGCCAGGGCCTCCAGCCACTGCAAACGTACTCCAGATGCATGCATACCCTTGTGCATCTGGTTTACATGGGTCCTGGGGAATTTAACTGGGGTCCTTAGGCTTTGCAGGCAAATGCCTTAACTGCTAAGCCATTTCCCCAGCCCATAAGTAGGTTTAAAGAAAAATATTTGAGAGCGAGAGAAAAGGGAGTGAGTGAGGGAGGGAGAGAATGAATAAGAGAATATGTATGTACCAGGACCTCTACCACTGGAAACAAACTCCAGATGAATGCACCACTTTGTGTCTGGCTTTATGTGGGTGCTGGGGCATCAAACCCCTAGCCATCTCTAGCCCACATAAACAGGTTTGAACATTCCTTGACAAACACACCTTACTTTTTCTTACTTTATATTTTGTTTCCCCACTCATGGGGCTTTTTGTTTTATAGTGGTAGGAATCAAAACCAGGGCCTTACATATGCTGGGTACACATGCTACATTCTCAACCAACCCTTATTCACCTATTTTTTTTTTCTAGAATTTGCCTCAGGTGACTCTGTTTTTGTAGTATGGGAGGGCTCTGATTCATTGAGTAGATGTTCACTAAGTGGCTGCTGTGTACTTGGTCCCTGTTGTATCAAACACAGCACACAAGGTGGCCTGATGGGGACAGGCAGACAGTGATTGAATTCTTACTGGGCTTGAGCCATGGGTACATGACCCCTTGGGGTTTGTTTTCATTCAATGGTACTCCCTGGAGCTTTGTCTTCCCTCCCTCCCTCCTCCCTCCCTCCCTCCCTCCCTCCCTCCCTCCCTCCCTTCCTTCCTTCCTTCCTTCCTTCCTTCCGAGAGAGACACAGAGAGAGGGAGAGGAAGACAAATAGAGATGGGCGTGCCAGCAGCCTCTAAGCAGCTGTGAACAAACTCTAGATGTGAGCGCCCCCTTGTGGTCAAGTGTGGCATTGCACCCTTGCGTCACTTTGCATCTGGCTAAACGTGGGACCTGGAGATTGGAACCAGCGTTCTTAGGCTTAGGAGGCAGGCGCTGTAACTGCTAAGCCATCTCTCCTGCCCTGTCTTTTTTTTTTTTTTTTTTTTTTGCCAAATAATACTCCACAGGGGGCTCTTGGTTCTTACTGAGCAGCATGGCATGTGTGTGTGTGACAGTTAACTGGTCACACGGTGAGACACACCCAGGTTACTTTAAGCTTAGACTATTTCAAACAGCTGCTTGAAAATTCATGTTCAGGTTTTTGTGTGAACATATAGTTTCTTTTCTTTGGATAAATGGCCAGGAGTAGAGTTTCTAGGTCATATGGTAGTTACATGTTTAGTTTTATAAGAAAGTGCCAAGCGTTTCCAGAGTGGCTATTCAAAGGGTTATTCTTGTTAGCTCTTTAATGCTTCACAGTTGAGGGACAGACTCATCATGCAGGTGTCTGTGCATGGCTGGGTGTGGTGGCACACGCCTTTCATCCCAGCACTTGGGAGGCAGAAGTAGGATCGCCATGAGTTCAAGGCCACCCTGAGATTACACAGTGAATTCCAGGTCAGCCTGAGCTAAAGTGAGACCCTACCTCGAACCCCAAAAAAAAAAAAAAAAAAAAACGTGTCTGCACATGAAGTAGATGTGGCACATAGATGGCACAGAACTGCTACCTGCCATCCAGGAACCTAGACTAAAGTATGGCCTTCCAGCTCCCAAGATTTTCCTTGCTTGCTTAAGACAGCAGGGAGTGATGAGGGCATTTCTACTTCGGGTTTTAGAGACGCTCCCAGCTCTTAGGTTCTGATGTTGAGCTTGAGGGCTCTGTGCTCATTACCATTCAAATCCTTTCCATTTTAGCTGATCTGAATCATCTTTAGAGGCCTGTGGCCTTGTTTGCCTTTGTATCTGCTGAACAGATTCCTCCTGCTCAGTGGTTAGGGAACCATTGATCCAAGGGCTTTTTGCTTTGTTCTGGTATTCCACTGAGTCTCTGTGCATTCATATTCTCCCTCCCTCTTCCCCTCTGTCTCTCTCTCCGTGTGTGTGTGTGTGTGTGTGTGTGTGTGTGCGTGCGTGCGTGTGTGCATGCGTGTATTGGGTACTATTCAGGAGCAATAAATGAATATGATGGAAAGTAGAGAACAGAGAGGAATTTATCCAGAGCCTAGAGAGGAAGGAAGTCGTAGCAAAAATAGACTGGGTGGAGTAGTAGAAAATATTAAGGAGAAAGTGAGTGGCTGGGTGGGGTTGAAGAAGAGCTGCTTGAAGAGAAATGCAGACAAGTCGTGGGTAAGGGATTCTTTGCTGCGCAGAGGTGGCTGTGGGATAGCTGTGTTAGAGGAGACAGTCACAAGTGAATGAAAAGTGGGAAGTAGAGAATGGGTGTGTTTGTGTTTCTTGTCTTGTCCTTAACCTTTCTCTCACACACACATGAGTAGCCTTCTTTACCTGCAAGGTGCTTGTCATCATCACTTGAAAGGGCAAATGTCATCATCACATGCTGGGCAAAATGAGCCCCTCTCTCTTTGGAGGTCAGCCTTGCTAATGGGCACGGGAGAGCTGGTGGTGGGTGTGGGAATGATGGAAGAGCCAGTTACTATAAACAAGCTGGCTGGCTTGTTTGATCTCCTAAGCCTGGTTATGAAGCCGGCATTGATCTTCTGCCAACTGGTTTCCCTTTGATAAAAGTGACTCTAACATCCTCTGGAGCAGCAGAATCTTGTTTGCGATGAACCTATCTGTGTCTTTACAGCTGCTTGCTTTTGCACACCACGCAGCACAGCTGTAAAGAATTCAAGTCATAGAACAGCCATTGAAGCAAAAGCGCTGCATGGAGTTACAGGACAAAGCCCATCCTGGAAATGTGCTGGGAAGGAAGCTGGCCTCACCCTTCTTTGTGAACAGGGAATGGCGTCCAAATGAAATTGGAGGGGCTTGATTCTCTGGTGTTTGCCCAGTGAGAGGAGCAGACTTCTGGGGAGTGGACATGCTCTCAAAGAAAGTTGCTTGTGAACTAACAAAGTTAGTTAGATCTCACTATCTTGTGTGTTTCTTACAGACGCGGACTGTTCAGCTTAACAAAGAAATGACACTTGCCAGTAACCGGAGTCTGGCAGAGGGAAACCTTTTGTATCAGCCCCAACTGGACACTCAGAAAGCACGTTTGACCCAAAAATATCAAGAACTCCAGGTTCTCTTTGAAGCCTATCAGATTAAGAAAACCAAATTAGGTAACTTAAAATTTTTTTTTAACTTTTATTTATTTATTAGTGACAGAGAGAGAACAAGAGGAGAGAGAGAGAGCGCACAAGAGAGAATAGGCGTGCCAGGCTCTCTAGCCACTGCAAATGAACTCCACATGCATGCACCACCATGTGTATCTGGCTTACTCAGGACCTGGAGAATAAAACCTGTGTCCTTAGACTTCACAGGCAAGCACCTTAACCACTAAGCCTGCAAATTAGGTATTTTTATTTTTGAGAGAGAGAGAGGGAGACAGAGAGAGAATAGGCATGCCAGGACCTTAAGCCTGCAGCGAATGAACTCCAGACATGTTTGCCCCCTTGTGGCGCCTGTGTGACATTGCATACTTGTGTCACTGCATCTGGCTATGTGGGATTTGGAGATTTGAACATGAGTTCTTAGGCTTCGCAAGCAAGTGCCTTAATGACTAAGCCATCTCTCTAGCCCAGCAAATTAGGAAACTTTTAAAGGGTGATTTTAGACCAAAGAGTTGAGGGTAGGATATGTTTTCAAGTGGTTGCCCTACAAGGAAAAAATACGATTACGGAAAAATTTTAGGTTAGAACAGTAACTCTTACAAAGCAATAGCTTATATAAAATTATGTTACTGGGGCTGGTGGGATGGCTTAGCAGTTAAGGCGCTTGCCTGCAAAGCCAAAGGACCCAGGTTCGATTCCCCAGGACCCACATAAGCCAGATGCACAAGGTGGTGCAAGTGTCTGGAGTTTGTTTGCAGCTGCTGGAGGCCCTGGTGCGCCTATTCTCTCTCCTTATTTGCCCCCTCCCTCTCAAATAAATAATTATGTTACTGGTTTATAAAGAAACCACTTTTTAAATTGAAGAGTCTGTCTTCTTCAAGTGGCATAGAAAAAGGCAATTTTCTCCATCTATATGATGCTCAACAAATGTCTTGCTGTGCGTTTGCCCTCAGAGCTGATGGTGAAAAGTATTCATGTGGAACATCGTGCTTAAATATCCCACTTTAATTTTTTTTTTTTTTTTGGTTTTTCAAGATAGGGTCTCACTGTAGCCCAGGCTAACCTGGAATTCACTGTGTAGTCTCAGGGTGGCCTTGAACTCACGGTGATCCTCCTACCTCTGCCTCCCAGTGCTGGGATTAAAGGCATGCACAACCATGCCCGGCTTTAATTTTTTTTTTAAACTTGTTTGAGAGAGAGAAAGAGGCAGATAGAGAGGGGAGCAAAGAATGGGTGCACCAGGGTCTTCAGCTACTGTAAACAAACTCCAGATGCATGTGCTACCATGTGCATCTGGCTAACATGGGTCCTTTGGTTTTGCATGCAAATGCCTTCATTGCTTAGCCATCTCTCCAGCCCAAATGCCATTTAATTTATGGTCTTGAAGACATGGAGGTATTGCAGTTAACTTTCTTGTTGTTGGGACAAATACTTAACTAGAAGCAGCTTATGGGAGGAAAGGATTTGTTACAGGCCTTCAAATGCTGGGGGATGCTCCATGATGGTGGAGAACGCTGGCTCCACACACACGCACACCTTAGGTCTGGTCTCAAGATCTGCCCCCAGTGACATGCCTCCTCCAGCAGGGTTCTGCCTGCTGAAGGCTTAAGTAGGAAGCTTGATCTCAATCAAAAATACCTGAGGCTTTGGGGACTTTCCATTGAAAGTCCAGAGTGCTTTTTTCATTTTTTTAATAAGATTTTATTTTTATGTATTTATTTGAGACAGAGAGAGGGAGAGAGAGAGAGAGAGTGAGTGAGAATAGGTGCACCAGAGCCTGTAGCCACTGCAAACAAACTCCAGACTCATGTGCCCCCTTGTGCATCTGGCTTACGTGGGACCTGGAGAATCAAACTGGGGTCCTTAGGCTTCGCAGGCATGTGCCTTAACCGCTAAGCCATCTCTCCAGCCCTTTTTTCATTTTTAAAAAAATTATATATTTATTTGGAGCCAGGTGTGGTGGCGCACGCCTTTAATCCCAGCACTTGGGAGGCAGAGGTAGGAGGATCGCCATGAGTTCGAGGCCACCCTGAGACTACATAGTTAATTCCAGGTCAGCCTGGACCAGAGTGAGATCCTACCTCGAAAAACCAAAAAAAAAAAAAAAAAAAAAAAAATTATATATTTATTTGGACTCTCTCAAATAAATAAATTAAAATATTTTAAAAATATTTATTTATTTGCAAGCAGAGAGAGAAGAGAGACAGAGAATGGGCACACCAGGCCTCCAGCTGCTGCAAACAAACTTCAGATGCATGCACCACTTTGTGCATCTGGCTTTACATGGGTACAGGGGAATCGAACTGGGGTCTTTGTGCTTTGCAGGCAAGTGCCTTAACTGCCGAGCCATCTCTCCAGCCCCTCATTTGGTGTGTGTGTGTAAATATATATATATATTTTATATTATATAATATATATTATATATATTATATAATTTTATATGTTTTATTTATTTGATTTATTTGAGAGAAAGGAGGCAGATAAAGAGATTGAGAATGGAACCAGGCATGGTGGTGCATGCCTTTAATCCTAGCACTCGGGAGACAGAGATAGGAGGATCGCCATGAGTTCAAGGCCAGCCTAAGACTACATAATGAATTCCAGGTCAGCCTGGGCCAGATTGAGACCCTACCTCAAAAAACCAAAAAAAAAAGAGAGAGAGAGAGACATTGAGAATGATGTGCCAGAGCCTCCAGCCTCTGTGAATGAAATCCAGATGCATGAGCCTCCTTATGCATCTGGCTTATGTGGGTTCTGGGTAATCCAATCTGGGTCCTTTGACTTTGTTGGCAAATGCCTTAACCACTAAGCCATCTCTCCAGCCCCTCATTTGTGTGGTTTTTTTTTGTTTGTTTGTTTGTTTTGTTTTTTTGTTTTTTTTTTTGTTTTTTTTGACAGGGTCTTTTGCAGTCCAGGCTGGCTTCAAACTTGTTATGTAGCTGAGGATGAACTTGAACTCCTAATACTCCTGTCCTCCAACTCCTAAATGCTGGGGTCACAGGTGTATGCCACCACCTTGACTCTCAAATTGCTTTTGAGAACTTTCACAGGATATGTAGATTAAGAAACATTGGGTTAAGAACTATTCCCTTTTGAGGTTTATAGCCATGGCTATGGCATGTTTTCTGTAATCTTATGTGAAATTTCAGTAAAATTTACTGTTGCACACCACCTGGAAAAGCAAAAGGCACAATACCTAGTGCTGGTGAGGATGTGGCCTGCTGTAGAAAAGTTGCTTGGCAGGACTTTCTCAATTGAACGCTGCGTGTTCCTGTGAGTTGGTAGTTCCGCTCCTGGACAGACACCTAGTGTTCTCAATGGAAGTGGGCATTTATGTCTCCTAGAAGATAAGTACAAGCAGGTAGGGCAGATTTTTGCATAAATTGGAAAATAGTCTAAATGCCCATGTCGGAATAATGGGTATAAAGTTTGCATAATGCAACAACGCACAGTTGCATTAAAAAGAAATGAATTACAAGTACATGCAAGGTCATGGCACAAGAGCCATGTTACTAAGAGGAATGAGCCTTGAGCACATTCTGTGTTGTGGCAATGCCTAGCACACGGATATCTATCTTCTGTGTTGATAGGAGACAACTTTGGAGGCGTTGGTGGGAGTGGGTGTGATGGAACTCTTGGAAATGTTTTGTCTTGATCTGGGCTGTGGTATGTTATTGGGGTTTTATTCAGTATGTATCTTAGACTTCAGATGTGTATATGCTTAATATAACTTATCACTCAAAAGTAGAGTACCGCCTTGGCGAGTGACACACACCTGTTACCCCAGCTACTCAGGAGATTGATTGCAAGTTTCAGGCTGCCTCACCAGCTCAGTGAATTGTGTTTTATAAAGGGCTGGAGAGATGGCTTAGTGGTTAAGGCATTTGCCTGCAAAGCCAAAGGATCCTGGTTTAATTCTCCAGGACCCACATAAGCCAGATGCACAAGGGGGCACATGCATCTGGAGTTCTCTTGCAGTGGCTGGAGACCGTGGCATGCCCATTCTCCCCTTCCTTTTCACTCAAATAAATAAATAAATATAAATAAATAAAAGGGGGTAGAAGCCGGGTGTGGTAGCACACGCCTTTTAATCCCAGCACTTGGAAGGCAGAGGTAGGAGGATCATTGTGAGTTCGAGGCCAGCCTGAGACTACGTGAGCGAATTCCAGGTTAGCCTGGGCTAGAGCAAGACCCTATCTCGAACAACCAAAAAAAAAAAAGGGCTGGGGTGGGGTGGGGATATAGTTCAGTGGCAGAGTGCCTGTCTAGTATGTACAAGACCCTTGTTTTTTTTTTTTTTTTTTTTTTTTTTTTTTTTTTTTTTAAGGTAGGGTCTCACTCTAGCTCAGGCTGACCTGGAATTCACTATGTAGTCTCAGGGTGGCCTCGAACTAACAGCGATCCTCCTACCTCTGCCTCCCTAATGTTGGAATTAAAGGTGTGCGCCACCACGCCTGGCTCCCATGTGATTTTAGTTTTAATGGTCACGTATGCAAAATATCTTGCTCTAGTGAATTCCAGGTCAGCCTGAGCTAGAGTGAGACCCTACCTCAAAAAACATACAAAAACAATAAAAAAACAACAACAAAAAAATCTTGCTCTGTGAGATAGATACTGCTGTCCATTGGGTACTCTGATGTATGATGCTGGCCTGAGGCTGCCTCCTGGCACTCATTCTATGCAGTTCCTCTGGTGAGTTACACTTCCTGGCAAGTCACCTCTCAGTAGATGTTATGCTCCTGTTACCCCCCCCCTCCAAAAAAAAATCAGAGCTGGAGAAATGACTTAGTGGTTAAGATGCTTGCCTGCATAAAAAGTCAAAGGATCCAGGTTCAATTCTCCAGGATCTGTGTAAACCAGATGCACAAAGTGGTGCGTCTCGAATTTGTTTGCAGTGACTGGAGGCCCTGGCACACTTATTCTCTGTCTCCCTCTGTCTCTCTCTCTCTCTCTATCTTTTTCTCTCTCAAATAACTAAACAAAAATTTAAGAAATATTTAAAAAAATTTTTTTTCTGTGTTGGGTATTGACTCTAGGGCCTCATACAGGCTAGGCAAGCACTGTACCACTGAGTTATATTCCAAGACCCAAGAAGACTTTCTTAGATAAGGCAATGGGAAGCATGTGGGTGGAGATGCACCTTGCTCATCATGCTTTTCCTTCTTCTAGATAAACAGTCTAACAGTGCTTCCTTGGAGACTCTGTTAGCACTTCTTCAAGCAGAAGGAGCCAAGATTGAGGAAGACACAGAGGTAAGGACAGCCAGCCTTGGTGGAATGCTCCAAGACACAGGTAGGGTCTCACTCTAGCCTAGGCTGACCTGGAAGTCACTCTGTAGTCCCAGTCTGGCCTTGAACGCATGGTGATCCTTCTACCTCTGCCTCCCAAGTGCTAGGATTAAAGGCTTGCACTACCATACCCTTCCCAAAACACATTTCTGGGGTCTTAGGTAACTGTGTGTGGTTAATGAGCCCACTTCCTCCAAAGCTGGGAGCCCACCCTCTAGAGCTAAGACAGACACACAGACTGGAGTGTGAGCAGGTATCTTGGCTTGTGGCTGGGGAAAGTGCTAGGCAGGGGTCCAAGGAGCAGTGGGCAGTCAGGTGCAAGTCCAGGAGCATGCACACTGCATTGAATCAGCACCAACCTCATGGGCGCCAGTGGCTGAGTGACCATCTGCTGTGGTCTGTGAGTCAGCTGGTGGCTAAGATTCTTTCCAGCCGTGGCCAGCTGAATGCATGGCCCGAGTCTCACTCGGGAGGAAATGAGTCAGGGTCGAATGTGGTGTATTTTGTAGCAAGTTTGGGCTGGCGTGTGTCTCTCAGGTCAGGCTACATTGGTCTGTTAGGCTTTGACAGGGTGATGGGCACAAAAAAAAATACTGTTCTGTTGGCTCTGCCCAGTGCAAGTTAGTCTGTCAGGGTGCAGCCAGATGGAAAGCTAGGAGGCGCTGGAGTCTGGCTAGCTATGAGGGCAAGACCTGGGGGCAGTGGCTATCTATCTTGGCCAGGGGACCCCAGAGCTTATGGCAGGGTCTTGCCAGGCCTGCCATTTGTCCTCTGCTTGTGGTTTTGGAGGGGTGGTCCAACAACAGGACCACGCCTTGCTTTCCTGTAGCTTAAGCCAGTGCCAGCTGGGTCCAGGTGCACTTCCAGGACCTGCAGCTCTGAGGTGGTAACAGAAGTATGGGCACCTGGAGTACGACCAGGAAAAGAGGGTGCTGGGAAGAGTTGAGGTCCTTCATTTCTTTTCTTTAAAAATTTTTTTTTTTTTTTTGCAGAGAGACACAGAGAGACAAAGAGAGAGGGAGAGGAAGACAGATAGAGAATAGGCACGCCAACAGCCTCTCAGCCGCTGCAAACGAAATACATATGCGTGCGCCCCCTTGTGGGCAAGTGCGGCATTGCGCCCTTGCGTCACTTTGCATCTGGCTAACCGTGGGACCTGGAGATTGGAACTGACGTTCTTGGGCTTAGCGGGCAGGCGCCTTAACCGCTAAGCCATCTCTCCAGCCCTTTTTAAAAAATTTTATTTTAAAAATTATTCATTTGCAAGCAGAGAGACAGGGTGGGGGGATATGAATAGATGCACCAGGGCCTCCAGCCACTACAAATGAACACCAGAATCATGCACCACCTTGTGCATCTGGCTTTATGTGGGTACTGAGGAATTGAACCCAGGTAGTTAGGCTTTGCAGGCAAGTGCCTTAACCACTGAGTCATCTCTCCAGCTCTCTTTTCTTTCTTTTTCTCCTTTCTTTCTTTCTTTCTTTCTTTCTTTCTTTCTTTCTTTCTTTCTTTTCTTTCTTTCTTTCTTTCTTTCTTTCTTTTTCTCTCTCTCTCTCTAAAATATTTAATTTATTTATTTGAGAGAAAGAGGCAGAGAGACAGAGAGAGAATGGGTGTGCCAGGGCCTCCAGCCACTGCAAACAAACTCCAAATGCATGTGCCCCCTTGTGTATCTGGCTTACGTGGGTCCTGGGGAATTGAAATGGGATCCTTTGGTTTTTCAGGTAAGCACCTTAACCGCTAAACTATCTCTCCAGCCCTCCAGCCCCTTTCTTTCTTTTTTTTAAATTCAAGTTTTGAAGCTGAAAGTTTTTAAATTAATTTATTTATTAGAGAGAGAGAGAGATGGGTACACCTCTAGCCAGTGCCCGACCCACTCCAACAAGTGGCTATTAGTGTTCAACAATTGTGCCCACGGCTAACATGGGTCCTTTGGTTTTGCATGCAAATGCCTTCATTGCTTAGCCATCTCTCTAGCCCAAATGCCATTTAATTTATGGTCTTGAAGACATGGAGGTATTGCAGTTAACTTTCTTGTTGTTGGGACAAATACTTAACTAGAAGCAGCTTATGGGAGGAAAGGATTTGTTACAGGCCTTCAAATGCTGGGGGATGCTCCATGATGGTGGAGAACGCTGGCTCCACACACACGCACACCTTAGGTCTGGTCTCAAGATCTGCCCCCAGTGACATGCCTCCTCCAGCAGGGTTCTGCCTGCTGAAGGCTTAAGTAGGAAGCTTGATCTCAATCAAAATACCTGAGGCTTTGGGGACTTTCCATTGAAAGTCCAGAGTGCTTTTTTCATTTTTTTAATAAGATTTTATTTTTATGTATTTATTTGAGACAGAGAGAGGGAGAGAGAGAGAGAGAGTGAGTGAGAATAGGTGCACCAGAGCCTGTAGCCACTGCAAACAAACTCCAGACTCATGTGCCCCCTTGTGCATCTGGCTTACGTGGGACCTGGAGAATCAAACTGGGGTCCTTAGGCTTCGCAGGCATGTGCCTTAACCACTAAGCCATCTCTCCAGCCCTTTTTTCATTTTTTAAAAAATTATATATTTATTTGGAGCCAGGCGTGGTGGCGCACGCCTTTAATCCCAGCACTTGGGAGGCAGAGGTAGGAGGATCGCCATGAGTTCGAGGCCACCCTGAGACTACATAGTTAATTCCAGGTCAGCCTGGACCAGAGTGAGATCCTACCTCGAAAAAAAAAAAAAAAAAAAAAAAAAAAAAAAAAAAAATTATATATTTATTTGGACTCTCTCAAATAAATAAATTAAAATATTTTAAAAATATTTATTTATTTGCAAGCAGAGAGAGAAGAGAGACAGAGAATGGGCACACCAGGCCTCCAGCTGCTGCAAACAAACTTCAGATGCATGCACCACTTTGTGCATCTGGCTTTACATGGGTACAGGGGAATCGAACTGGGGTCTTTGTGCTTTGCAGGCAAGTGCCTTAACTGCCGAGCCATCTCTCCAGCCCCTCATTTGGTGTGTGTGTGTAAATATATATATATATATAATAATTTTAGTTTTATTTATTTGAGAGAGAAGGAGGCAGATAAAGAGATTGAGAATGGAACCAGGCATGGTGGTGCATGCCTTTAATCCTAGCACTCGGGAGACAGAGATAGGAGGATCGCCATGAGTTCAAGGCCAGCCTAAGACTACATAATGAATTCCAGGTCAGCCTGGGCCAGATTGAGACCCTACCTCAAAAAACCAAAAAAAAAAAAAGAGAGAGAGAGACATTAAGAATGATGTGCCAGAGCCTCCAGCCTCTGTGAATGAAATCCAGATGCATGAGCCTCCTTATGCATCTGGCTTATGTGGGTCCTGGGTAATCCAATCTGGGTCCTTTGACTTTGTTGGCAAATGCCTTAACCACTAAGCCATCTCTCCAGCCCCTCATTTGTGTGGTTTTTGTTTGTTTGTTTGTTTGTTTTGTTTTTTTGTTTTTTTTTTGTTTTTTTGACAGGGTCTTTTGCAGTCCAGGCTGGCTTCAAACTTGTTATGTAGCTGAGGATGAACTTGAACTCCTAATACTCCTGTCCTCCAACTCCTAAATGCTGGGGTCACAGGTGTATGCCACCACCTTGACTCTCCAAATTGCTTTTGAGAACTTTCACAGGATATGTAGATTAAGAAACATTGGGTTAAGAACTATTCCCTTTTGTGAGGTTTATAGCCATGGCTATGGCATGTTTTCTGTAATCTTATGTGAAATTTCAGTAAAATTTACTGTTGCACACCACCTGGAAAAGCAAAAGGCACAATACCTAGTGCTGGTGAGGATGTGGCCTGCTGTAGAAAAGTTGCTTGGCAGGACTTTCTCAATTGAACGCTGCGTGTTCCTGTGAGTTGGTAGTTCCGCTCCTGGACAGACACCTAGTGTTCTCAATGGAAGTGGGCATTTATGTCTCCTAGAAGATAAGTATAAGCAGGTAGGGCAGATTTTTGCATAAATTGGAAAATAGTCTAAATGCCCATGTCGGAATAATGGGTATAAAGTTTGCATAATGCAACAACGCACAGTTGCATTAAAAAGAAATGAATTACAAGTACATGCAAGGTCATGGCACAAGAGCCATTTTACTAAGAGGAATGAGCCTTGAGCACATTCTGTGTTGTGGCAATGCCTAGCACACGGATATCTATCTTCTGTGTTGATAGGAGACAACTTTGGAGGCGTTGGTGGGAGTGGGTGTGATGGAACTCTTGGAAATGTTTTGTCTTGATCTGGGCTGTGGTATGTTATTGGGGTTTTATTCAGTATGTATCTTAGACTTCAGATGTGTATATGCTTAATGTAACTTATCACTCAAAAGTAGAGTACCGCCTTGCGTAGTGACACACACCTGTTACCCCAGCTACTCAGGAGATTGATTGCAAGTTTCAGGCTGCCTCACCAGCTCAGTGAATTGTGTTTTATAAAGGGCTGGAGAGATGGCTTAGTGGTTAAGGCATTTGCCTGCAAAGCCAAAGGATCCTGGTTTAATTCTCCAGGACCCACATAAGCCAGATGCACAAGGGGGCACATGCATCTGGAGTTCTCTTGCAGTGGCTGGAGACCGTGGCATGCCCATTCTCCCCCCCCTGCCTTTTTCACTCAAATAAATAAATAAATATAAATAAATAAAAAGGGGGGTAGAAGCCGGGTGTGGTAGCACACGCCTTTAATCCCAGCACTTGGAAGGCAGAGGTAGGAGGATCATTGTGAGTTCGAGGCCAGCCTGAGACTACGTAGCGAATTCCAGGTTAGCCTGGGCTAGAGCAAGACCCTATCTCGAACAACCAAAAAAAAAGGGCTGGGGTGGGGTGGGGATATAGTTCAGTGGCAGAGTGCCTGTCTAGTATGTACAAGACCCTTGTTTTTTTTTTTTTTTTTTTTTTTTTTTTTTTTTG
Source organism: Orientallactaga sibirica (assembly GCA_036365145.1). Lineage (NCBI taxonomy): Eukaryota > Metazoa > Chordata > Mammalia > Rodentia > Dipodidae > Orientallactaga > Orientallactaga sibirica. The sequence continues at coordinate 24,814,502 of JAEOAD010000026.1, read as the reverse complement.
CTTTTTAAGGTAGGGTCTCACTCTAGCTCAGGCTGACCTGGAATTCACTATGTAGTCTCAGGGTGGCCTCGAACTAACAGCGATCCTCCTACCTCTGCCTCCCTAATGTTGGAATTAAAGGTGTGCGCCACCACGCCTGGCTCCCATGTGATTTTAGTTTTAATGGTCACGTATGCAAAATATCTTGCTCTAGTGAATTCCAGGTCAGCCTGAGCTAGAGTGAGACCCTACCTCAAAAAACATACAAAAACAATAAAAAAACAACAACAAAAAAATCTTGCTCTGTGAGATAGATACTGCTGTCCATTGGGTACTCTGATGTATGATGCTGGCCTGAGGCTGCCTCCTGGCACTCATTCTATGCAGTTCCTCTGGTGAGTTACACTTCCTGGCAAGTCACCTCTCAGTAGATATGCTCCTGTTACCCCCTCCCCCCCAAAAAAAAAAATCAGAGCTGGAGAAATGACTTAGTGGTTAAGATGCTTGCCTGCATAAAAAGTCAAAGGATCCAGGTTCAATTCCCCAGGATCTGTGTAAACCAGATGCACAAAGTGGTGCGTCTCGAATTTGTTTGCAGTGACTGGAGGCCCTGGCACACTTATTCTCTGTCTCCCTCTGTCTCTCTCTCTCTCTATCTTTTTCTCTCTCAAATAACTAAACAAAAATTTAAGAAATATTTAAAAAAATTTTTTTTCAGTGTTGGGTATTGACTCTAGGGCCTCATACAGGCTAGGCAAGCGCTGTACCACTGAGTTATATTCCAAGACCCAAGAAGACTTTCTTAGATAAGGCAATGGGAAGCATGTGGGTGGAGATGCACCTTGCTCATCATGCTTTTCCTTCTTCTAGATAAACAGTCTAACAGTGCTTCCTTGGAGACTCTGTTAGCACTTCTTCAAGCAGAAGGAGCCAAGATTGAGGAAGACACAGAGGTAAGGACAGCCAGCCTTGGTGGAATGCTCCAAGACACAGGTAGGGTCTCACTCTAGCCTAGGCTGACCTGGAAGTCACTCTGTAGTCCCAGTCTGGCCTTGAACGCATGGTGATCCTTCTACCTCTGCCTCCCAAGTGCTAGGATTAAAGGCTTGCACTACCATACCCTTCCCAAAACACATTTCTGGGGTCTTAGGTAACTGTGTGTGGTTAATGAGCCCACTTCCTCCAAAGCTGGGAGCCCACCCCTCTAGAGCTAAGACAGACACACAGACTGGAGTGTGAGCAGGTATCTTGGCTTGTGGCTGGGGAAAGTGCTAGGCAGGGGTCCAAGGAGCAGTGGGCAGTCAGGTGCAAGTCCAGGAGCATGCACACTGCATTGAATCAGCACCAACCTCATGGGCGCCAGTGGCTGAGTGACCATCTGCTGTGGTCTGTGAGTCAGCTGGTGGCTAAGATTCTTTCCAGCCGTGGCCAGCTGAATGCATGGCCCGAGTCTCACTCGGGAGGAAATGAGTCAGGGTCGAATGTGGTGTATTTTGTAGCAAGTTTGGGCTGGCGTGTGTCTCTCAGGTCAGGCTACATTGGTCTGTTAGGCTTTGACAGGGTGATGGGCACAAAAAAAAATACTGTTCTGTTGGCTCTGCCCAGTGCAAGTTAGTCTGTCAGGGTGCAGCCAGATGGAAAGCTAGGAGGCGCTGGAGTCTGGCTAGCTATGAGGGCAAGACCTGGGGGCAGTGGCTATCTATCTTGGCCAGGGGACCCAGAGCTTATGGCAGGGTCTTGCCAGGCCTGCCATTTGTCCTCTGCTTGTGGTTTTGGAGGGGTGGTCCAACAACAGGACCACGCCTTGCTTTCCTGTAGCTTAAGCCAGTGCCAGCTGGGTCCAGGTGCACTTCCAGGACCTGCAGCTCTGAGGTGGTAACAGAAGTATGGGCACCTGGAGTACGACCAGGAAAAGAGGGTGCTGGGAGGAGTTGAGGTCCTTCATTTCTTTTCTTTAAAAATTTTTTTTTTTTTTTTTTGCAGAGAGACACAGAGAGACAAAGAGAGAGGGAGAGGAAGACAGATAGAGAATAGGCACGCCAACAGCCTCTCAGCCGCTGCAAACGAAATACATATATGCGCCCCCTTGTGGGCAAGTGCGCATTGCGCCTTGCGTCACTTTGCATCTGGCTAACCGTGGGACCTGGAGATTGGAACTGACGTTCTTGGGCTTAGCGGGCAGGCGCCTTAACCGCTAAGCCATCTCTCCAGCCCTTTTTAAAAAATTTTATTTTAAAAATTATTTTATTCATTTGCAAGCAGAGAGACAGGGTGGGGGGATATGAATAGATGCACCAGGGCCTCCAGCCACTACAAATGAACACCAGAATCATGCACCACCTTGTGCATCTGGCTTTATGTGGGTACTGAGGAATTGAACCCAGGTAGTTAGGCTTTGCAGGCAAGTGCCTTAACCACTGAGTCATCTCTCCAGCTCTCTTTTCTTTCTTTTTCTCCTTTCTTTCTTTCTTTCTTTCTTTCTTTCTTTTCTTTCTTTCTTTCTCTCTCTCTCTCTCTAAAATATTTAATTTATTTATTTGAGAGAAAGAGGCAGAGAGACAGAGAGAGAATGGGTGTGCCAGGGCCTCCAGCCACTGCAAACAAACTCCAAATGCATGTGCCCCCTTGTGTATCTGGCTTACGTGGGTCCTGGGGAATTGAAATGGGATCCTTTGGTTTTTCAGGTAAGCACCTTAACCGCTAAACTATCTCTCCAGCCCTCCAGCCCCTTTCTTTCTTTTTTTTAAATTCAAGTTTTGAAGCTGAAAGTTTTTTTTAAATTAATTTATTTATTAGAGAGAGAGAGAGAGAATGGGTACACCTCTAGCCATTGCAAACGAACTCCAGATGCATGTGCCCCCATGTCCATCTGGCTTACATGGGACCTGGAAAATCGAACCTGGATCCTTAGGCTTTGCAGGCAAGCGCCTTAACCGCTAAGCCATCTCTCCGGCCCTCTTTTGTTAGTCAAACATTTATTTTATTTTATTTTTTTAAATTTTATTTATTAATTACAGTGAGAGAGAGAGAGAATGGGCGAGCCAGGACTTCTAACCACTGCAAACAAACTCCAGACTCATGAGCCACTATGTGTATCTGGCTTACGTGGGACCTGGAGAATCGAACCTGGGTCCTTAGGTTTTGCAGGCATGCACCTTAACCACTAAACCATCTCTCCAGCCCCATTTATTTTATTTTATTTATTTTTATTTTATTTGAGAGAGAGAGAGAGGCAGATAGAGAGTGGGTGCAACAGGGCCTTCAGCTACTGCAAATGAATTCCAGATGTGTGCACCACCTTATGTATCTGGCTTATGTGGGTACTGGGAAAGTGAACCTGGGTTGTTAGGCTTTGTGGGCAAGCACCTTAACCACTAAGCTATCTCTCTAGCCTAAAGTCCTGCCTTTCCCTTGCCTGGGCTGTGACGGGAGCTTTCTTGTGACAGGTGACCTGTCCCATAACCAGGTTCTCCTGCCTCTTGCAGAACATGGCTGAACAGTTTCTAGACGGAGAGCTTCCTCTAGATGCCTTCATTGACGTCTACCAGAGCAAGCGGAAACTGGCGCACATGAGACGGGTGAAGGTGGAGAAACTCCAGGAGATGGTACTGAAGGGGCAGAGACTCCCACAGGCCCCTGGCCCATTGCCACCCAGGGTGTCTGAGCTGTCGCCTGCTGCCCCTCTGCCCTATCCCTCCCTGGAGGCCAGTGGGGCCCCCTCTGTCATGCCTCGGCGCATCCCACCACCACCACCCTTGGTGCCTGCAGGACGCTTAGCCACCCCGTTTACTGCTGCCATGGGCTCAGGACAGGCTGTTCCATACCCAGGATTACAGTGCCCACCTTTGCCTCCCCGGGTGGGCCTCCCCACTCAGCAAGGATTCTCCACACAGCTTGTGTCACCATACCCACCAGCCCTTCCCCAGAGACCCCCACCACGGCTGTCTCCACACCAGCCAGGCTTCATCCTCCAGTGAATTCTGTCACCTGTCTTTCTGGGAGACGCCCTCTGATGGCAGTGCCAGGCTTTGCAAGTGGAGGTTGCAAGGTCCAGCTGCTGGCCTGAGCCTGGGCTTGGGTGTCAGCATGTCCATCTGATTTTAGAATTGTAGGTCAGTGGTAAGTAGTAGAGACCAGGTTTTTGTGCAGCACAGGAGTTCTGGGCATGCCAGGCCATAGCTGGGCATGCCTGTGCATCATGATGGTTTGTGTTCTGGGTATGATTTCTAAATATAGTGTTGATGAATTCATGCATTTGGGAAGATAAAGCCTCCCCCCTTTCCCATTTAGGATCATGATCTTCCCATTGCAGCTTTATTTAATAAGCATGGTTATTCATATTTGTTTTGTTTTCAAGTCTCAATCCACTAGCTGCTGCGGTTCTGGCAAGGGCTGGTCTGCACTGGCTCACTCAGAACATGTGCCCCCAGCCAGGCCATGACAGGCAGCTGTGTTGCACATGAGATTGTGGAGCAGGTCATTACAGTCACTCCACCCTTCCCGGACCTGGATGCTTTCTTGTGCTTCAAAGCCACAAGCACCATTTGCACGTGGCCACTGCTGTGTCCAGAGGCCAGGTGAGCAATGGCCTGGTGTGAGGAGATCAGTGCACACTGACCCAAGCTCTTCCTCCCTCAAGCTGACCCCAAGGGTTTCTATGAAAAACTTCTCACCCAGTGTTTTTACTACATGTGTGATTTTCCTGTTTTATATTTGGAAAGAAAACCTTTTTTTGACACTCTCAATACCATTCAGGGAACCTTTTTTAAAAAATGCAAGCGTTGTTTTGACAGAAGAAATGCAGATGAGGTGAATGCAATTTCTTTCATGCAAGCAGTGTATGGGCATACCTGCAGGTGCCTGTGCTGTGCCTTAGCTTCACTTGGTGCCAGGACTCAGATGCCTGCATGGCTGCTCTATTGGGTCCCAGAGGTCCTGCATTCCCAGGTGGGCTTATCCAAGGTCATTGCTTTGTGACTGGTGGGGGGAAAGTCCAACCTCTCATCAAGCAGGATACTCTCAGGCAGTATTCTCTGCCTCTGGCTGGCAGCTAGGCCTCAGGGCCAGTGGTGCTGCAGGTGTTGGGCAAGGCATGGCAGAGTTTGGAAAAAGCACAGGACAGACAATGTGTCAGCTCCTCCTTCCTTCTGGGATCTCATCCACAGGTGCCACGTTGCAGAATTCCCAGGGCCCAGCTGGGGGAGGGGCAGCACTTCACACCTGCTCACAGTTCTGTGCTCATTGGTAGAATTTACAGCTCCACCCTTAACCCTGTTCCTGTCACCTGTGTCAGGCAGCTAGGACTCAATCTGTGACCAGCTGCCAGCTGGCTGCAATCCAAGGTGACAGAATCAAGGCAGAACTGATACTGAGCCTGTCCCAGGCAAAGCCACCAGTCTTTGTCCTCAACTTCTGTACTCCTGCCCTGGACTTCTGTATCATAACCATTTTGTAAAGAAACAAAGCTGTATGGAATGATTCACTGTCAACCAATCAGGTGGGTTTGTTACATTCTGTGAATCTCAAGGGACTGTGCCACCTCACCTGGATACCTCTGTCACCAGCTGCTGTCAGGAGTGCCCACGGTTTGGCCATGGGCCATAGCCAAACGGGCTCCATGTATGTGTTGTGAAGGGGCCACCAGGTTGGCCTTGCTGTTGCTTCCTGGGACCATCAGTTATTGGGGCTGTAAAGCTATAGGACCCTTCTTAATAAATTGAGAATTATTCATTTCAGTCTTGTTACTTTACCTGGGGACAATTGTGACATGTTTGATTTTTATAGCATCAGTGATTACAGAGTATAAGAATATGGACTTTAATTTTTTTTAATTTTCAAGCAGAGAGAGGGAATTGGCACTCGAGCCACTGCAAATGAACTCCAGATGCATGCATCACTTTGTGCATCTGGCTTTATGTGGGTCCTAGGGAACTGAACCCAGATCATTAGGCTTTACATAAGGCAGGTGTCTTAACTGCTGAGCCTTCTCTCCAGCCCCTATTATTTATTTTTGAGGTAGGGTCTCACTCTAGCCCAGGCTGCCCTGGAACTCACTCTGTAGTCCCAGGCTAGCCTTGAACTGTGATCTTCTTACCTCTACCTCTCAAGTACTGGGATTTAAAGACGTGCACTACCACACCCAGCTTCTGACTTTTTTTTTTAATATCACTAACAGATTTTCTTATTTATGAGAGAGAGGGGAAGGGATGCAGAGAGAGTGAAAATGGGCATGCCAGGGCGTCCAGCCACTGCAAATGAACTCCAGACATGTGCTACCAGCTTACGTGGATCCTGGGGAATTGAACCTAGGTCCTTTGGCTTGGCAGGCAAATGTCTTAACCACCAAGCCATCTCTCCAGCATCTGACTTCTTGATGTTTAAAACAAAAGCCTTTTTGTATGCACCTGCACACACATGCACTTAAAAGAGTCCACCTCAGAGACAGACCTGAACAAGTGATAGAAACAGCTAGGACACTGTTTCAGATGGTAGCATTTCAGTGGCTCTGATATTTTGCTTGGGAACTTGTCAACAGACATTTTGAGGGACCACAGTGCCACCACCCCAAACCAAAGCCCACTGGATACTGCTTCCCTGTTGAGGTAAAGAAGGGGGCCCTGATAGGTCTGTCTCCTATGCCTTAGTGGGCATATACTGCCCCTGGCTGTGTACCTGTGATCTTGTGTGCTCTCTACCCTTTGCTGAGCCGACTGGACCAGAAGGCCCCTTATAAGGAGCTTGAACACCTAGAGCAGTCCTGTGCAAGCTGCCCCACAACCATCTCTGAGGAAGATGCTCCTTATTCATGTCCCTGTTGTGCACGTCCCTGTTGTGAGGTGCAGGATAGATGTTTGAGGTTATCAGGACGAGAAGCTTGTTCAAAGAAAAGTTTGCCTTAGAGAAAATGTGGTATTTTCTCTTTCTAGTGGCTGCTAGGAAGCTTTATAGCCAAGTTTGTAGTCCCTCCCCAGTAAGTACACTGGACTTAAAGTGACAAACTCAGCCTTGTTGGAACCTCTTCTCTCTTGTTCATGAAAAGGATCAAGAAAGGACAGGGACCAATGTAAAAGTGATCAGAGATGCCTGGACCAGACTCCAAGGCTTGTAGTCCAGGATATTCAAGATGGAGTCTTCAGTTCAAGGTTTGGTCTCTAGGGTCATTAAGTGTAGTTAGTGCACACCAGGTTCTCACTGGTTTGTATCTGGCAGCTTTAAGAAGTGTGCTGAGGCTGAATGTGGTGGCCCACACCTTTAATCCCAGCACTTGGGAGGCCAAGGTAGGAAGATTGCCATGAGTTCAAGGCCACCCTGAGACTACATTAGTGAATGCCAGGTCAGCCTTTGGCTACAGCAAGATCTTACCTGGAACCCCTCCCCCGCCCCCCCCCCCAAAAAAAAGTGTGCTGTGAACAACAGATCCAGAGCTAGCCTCCATCTTGGGCTTGCATGGTGATCATTAGTCTACAGAGCACTTCAGTATCCTGCTGCCCAGCCTTTCTGGGTACACTTATCATACACCTGGAGGAGGCAGCTAGTCTGAGGTTGACTGTGCTCTTAGGTTTCATAATGCCAGAGTTGTGGGCGTGAGAAGCCCCCAGCCAGCCTTGCCCTCTGGAACCTGGAGCACGTTAGACTGTGAGGCTTGATGGTAAAGGCCCCCCCTACCAGCTCAGACTTTCAAAGTGGGAATGGTGAAGTGCAGCTAAAGACACATGGCCTGAAAGGCAGACTTGGACATTCTCTACTGGTAAAGCCATGGTGGGGTTCAGCCAGAACAGAATTGGCCTTACAGGAAGGCCTGGTTTATCCTTCACTGAAGTCTGGCAGTTGGTGGCAGAACTACCAGCAGCATTAACCCCCAATGTGTCACCAATAGAAACCACAAAGAGCTCACCTAGGATCCAATGAGGGCCCGCATCCCTAAAAAAAAATCTAGGCACAGCCCCTCAGGGAGACACTGGTGACAACAGTCGGTGCATTTTATTGCCAGTGGAACCTCAACACGGAATACTAAACAGGGCAAGAGTTGGCTCCTCCCACAGCCCCAGATCAGGGCATGCGGACAGCTGGAGGAGGCCAGCTGCTAGATCTAACAATGTTGCCCACCTCCCCTTGACTACTCCCCTTAGGCTCAAGGAGCACTAATTTATTCAAATCTGCAAGGGGTGGGCAAGGCCAGGAATCCATCTCACCCCCTCCTCACACACACCCAAAAGTGGCCTGTGGCTTCGAGTTTCTTGACTTTTTCCGAGCTAGGGGGCTAAGGCCCATTTTGGAAGGGTTGGAATCTGCTCAAGGTGGGAGATGGAAGAGCCCAACTGGGCAGAGCCAGTTAGGCCAGAGAATGAAAACAGGAAGTGGGAAGGCGGCCACAGAGTTCAGCTGGAAATGGACACTTGGGGAGCTGAGACAGCACCTGAATCAGAGCAGCCCACAGGCCCCTAGCAGCAGCCCCAGCCACTCCCTGCTGCCAGGTTCCCACAGCGCTGGGGCTCCCAACATGAATGCCCTAGCACCAGGCCCATGGAGTGTGACACCCACCACTCTGGCCCACCTGCTCTGCCTGAGGCCACACAGCCCAAGGGTACCTCAGGCAGTCTGCCCCACAAAGGACATAGGCTATTCCTTTATCCCTGATAGCTAGCAAAGATCCTGCCTTCAGAAAGCCTCAGATTTGGAGACCAGTGACAGGAATGCCCTTGCATGGCCCTGTTTCCCAGTGTGATAACTAGAAACTTTTAGGAAGAAAAGACTCAGAATATCAAAAACATTCCGTTTGCTGCAGAGTTGTGCTTGGGCCTGCTGGTTCCCAGCTGCTGCAGGCAGTTCCTACTGAAGATAAATAGATGTCCCATGTAGCTCAGGCCTCTTCAGGCTAGTGAAGGCTGTGAAGCCCTGGGAACAATGTTCCAGGTACAAGGTAGAGGGATTGGAGGCCCCTGGTCCCTTGCAGGACAGCCCAGGCGTCACAGCTACTTGCCGAACCTGTTACGGGCCTAATAGTTCACGAGTTGAGCCGAGTAGACACCATCCTTCTTGTCGAGCTGCAGGAGTCAAAAATGAGAGCTTAGAAGATGAAGGAGCACATGGTTCTTCCTGGGTGGAGCCACTCCCCGTATTTCTCCCCCCATTCCCAGCACTAATGTCTGGCACCTGGTTGTCCTGTCTGGGGGCTATGCTGGGCTTCTGGGCCAGGGGTGGCTTCTTGGTGGCCCCACTTCGGGGTACAGGGCTGGGCCGGCTGGGCTCCTCCTCACTAGATGTTCCCATCACCCCAGCCAACACATAGTGCTGCTTCCGCAGCTCCCCAAGCCGCACACGCTCCACCTCCAGTGTCTTCTCCAGCTCCAAGACTTTTACCTAGAGGCCACACAGCTAGCTCAGCATGGCCCACACCCTCCAGGGTCCTCCCAGAGCTCAGCCCCAAGAGCCTATCAGAAGTGGGCATCAGGGGACCTACCTGGGTCTCCATCTCCTGCTTCTTCAGCTTGATCAAGGACAGGCCAGAGAAATCCATGGTGTCTGTGGTTGGGACAAGGGGTAGGTGTCTAGGCAGTCATTCCTGCAGGCCCTGGGAAGCCAGCAGCACCACTTGGACACCAGGGGACTCACCTCTGTCCTCAATCTGTTCCTGGCCTGACTTGGTAGAGGCTACCACGCTGGCAGCCCTCTCATTGACGGTTCGGGAGCACTCCTGCAAGCGGCTCAGGTGGGGGCTGTGTTTGTCAGCTTTTACCTAGCGTGAGCAAGGGGAGTCATGGTCTCCCAGCCCAGGGCTTGTTGACCCTAAGGCCAGGTCGAGCCCAAAGTGATCATGGATGTCACTGCAGCCTCACCTTGGAGGCTGCCACCAGCTGTGCTGTACTGGCTGCAATCTCATGGGAGCAGACGATGAGCTCTTCGTACTTGCCCATGTGAAGCACCACCTTGTCAGCAGACTCCCTGAGGGGTGGGGACTGATCAGGGCCTGGGTCTCTGCACCCCCAACTCTCAGATCTATCCACCCAACCCCCACTCGGGATGACATACACCAACTGTGTGGCTCCCCAGCCCACAGCCTTGGAGGCAGAGATGAGGCCTTCAGTCCACCGCGAGTTCTTGGCATAAAATTCCTGCTGTGTGGCTGCCCCCTAGTGGCAGTGAGAAGACAGGGATAGACTGGTCAGTCAAGGACATCACAGGTGGGATTGAGTCCCCTGGACATGTTCCCTCAGCTACAGGCACAGGCACATCCCCAGGGCCTTTCTAAAGCCTCCCTCCAGTGTGGCTTTTCAGTTATTTCAGAGATATCACACAGCTGCCCTTTTCAGGGGTCTTATACTCAAAGGGGTCAGGGACTGGAGTCACAGCTCTTGCTGGCCCAACCAGAGAAGCTGGCAGGCCACAGTCTGCCCTGCTCACCCTGCCACTCTCCACGATTTCCTTCTGCAGGCTGGTAGATGTCATCACTAGGAGCCTGATGGCCTGCCAAGACCAAGATACGTATGACTCTCCAGGTGGTCCTAATACAGAGCCCACCTTGGAGTCACTGTGCCCACTCACCTTCATCAGGTCTGTGCAGGAGTTGAGAATCCTGGAGAGGAACAGAAGGGAGAAGGGAGGCTACTCTGTAGCACGGCAGTGTGAAGCCATTCAAGGTGTGGCCACAGTAGAGCAGGGGACATGTATAATTTCACTCCCAGGCCCTCCTTTCTGGAGAGCTCAGCGGTCAGAAGGGTAGACCTGTACCTGGGGTGCATGCAAACCCTGACTCATGCTGGGGTCTCAGGCAAAGGTATAGCTCACCTCTCATTCACCTCCAGTTTTACTCCTGAGCTCTCATGACGGGCCTGGTTCATCATGTCCTACACCCAATGACAGAATGAGCCAGCAGTCCTGAGAGTCAGGTCAGAAAACCCACAGCACCCTCTTCCCCCACCAGAAACTCCAACAATATGCTATCTATCCCAGTTCCAAGGTAGCCTATACACAGCTCAGTTGGGGGCTCCAGATCCTGAGGCTCCAACAGGAATTGGGGGAGTCCTGAGCCTCAGTCCTCACCTCAATCCTCCGCACGGCATCCTCAATGGCTGCAGAGGTGGCTGCCATCTCTTTGTCAACCATGGCCCCTAGTTCCTCTTGTCGCACATCCAGGCTCTTGGGCTTCAGCTCCTGGGAGGACAGGAGTCAGACAGGTAGATTCAACCTTATCAGACCCTAGGGAGCCTGGGAAAGACATCCAGGAAGCCTGTGCTGCAAGGCTCTATGCACGGACACACACCCAACCCAGGGGGAGTGCAAAGAAGTTAGCCCTCTCAGCAGCAGCCTCACCTGGCCCAGCCTTAGGATGCCCTGAAGTGGAGTCCGTAGCAGGTTGGGCTGTGCCCTTGGCAGTGCTGTTTGGTCCTGCAGCTGCCCCATGAGCTCTAGAGCCTGGGCCCCACATTCTCTGCATGTGTCCATCAGGCCTGTAGAGGAGGGGGCAGAGGTCCATGAACAAAGCCTTCACTGAATAGCCCAAATGATGGCTCCACACACCCTGGCCCAGGACCCAAGGACTTCTCTGCAGGCCAGACCCCTGTAAGAGACAACTAGTGAGGCAGCCATACTCTGCCACCAGGATCCACTTACGGTCGGCAGGGTCGGTTGGGGCCAAGTGGGAGGTAGCACTGCCGTTAATGATGGTGTCCGCAGCCAGATGGGAGAAGCGAGTCAGGGCTGCCACCAGGGCAGAGGCATCTGCAGGTGGACAGGGCCAAGGTTGTGGGTGGGGAGCACTGAGACACTTGTATGGGCCATCATATCTTCTTAGCAAGCCTAAGCCAAGGTCCCAGTGCTCATGTATAGAGAGGAAGGCCAGGCAACATGAGACCGCAGAGCAGTAACCAAACCAGGGTCAAGGTGACTGCAGACACTGCTGTTCACAAGGCTCTTTGCCTACAGGGTCAGGTTCAGAGATGAGAATTGGCAGGGACACTTGCTTAGCTTCCTGAAGAGGTGCCTGCCACCTCCAAAGCCTCTGCAACAGGCAGCCTACCTGCCCTCCATACCCCCTGGCTGCACTCACCTGTGGAGGTGGCTAGGTATTGGGCATGCCCCTTCTCCAGGGTGCTCACAGTGTCCAGAGCTGCCTGGGCCCTGCTCACCAGGTAGTCTGCAATCACAAGGAGAGTGTGAGGCCTCAACCACCCGGCTTACTTATCAGGTTTGGGGGGACAAGAAGGAGGTCCCCAAGTGTGTACCTGGGGAGCTGGTGCAGCGCAGATGCAGGGGGTCATCCAGCTTGTTCACAGCATCCTGCAAGATGGCCTCAGCCTCTGCAGCGGCACCTCGCAACACTGCAAACTGCTCGTCCAGCAGCTTCTGCCGTAGCCCCTGCTCCTGAGACTCCTGGTGGGAGGAGGGCAGGTAGCCTACATACCTTTCTCAAGACCCAGGGCAATGGCCCAGCTCCAGAGGGCAGCTAGTCAGGGCCAGTTGCACCCATGATTGTGGAGGGCCTCCTCTGATTGGCCAGGAAGGAACTTTCATTCTATCTCCCACCTTCTGGGGCTTGGGCTGCCCATAAGGGGGACAAACAGTCCAGGCAATAAGCAGGTGAAGAATCTGAATGTTCTCCCCAAACAGCCACAAAGCACGTGAAAAGATGTTCAGTATGCCAATGAGGAAATGTAGACCCAAAACACAGTAAGCAGCTGGGTGTGGTGGGGCACACCTCAAACTCAAGAGGCAGAGACAGCCAGCCTGGGCTACAGAATGAGACCCTGTCTCAAAAAAAAAAAAAAAAAAAAAAAAAAGGCTGGAGATATGGCTTAGCGGTTAAGGCGCTTGCCTGCAAAGCCAAAGGACCCAGGTTCGACTCCCCAGGACCCACGTTAAGCCAGATACACAAGGGGGCGCACATATCAGTGGCTGGAGGCTCTGGCGTGCCCATTCTCTCTCTCTCTCTCTCTACCTGCCTATTTCTGTATCTCTCTGTCAAATAAATAAATAAAAATAATAATAAATTTTTTTTTAAAAAGGAGGGGGGCTGGAGTGATTGCCTAGTGGTTAAGGTGCTTGCCTGCAAAGTCTAGCAACCCCAATTCAATTCCCTAGTATCCACAAAAGGCCAGATGCCAGAAGTGGAGCATGCAGCTGGAGTTTTTTGTTTTTTTGAGGTAGGGTCTCACTCTAGCCCAGGCTGACCTGAAATTCACCATGTAGTCTCAGGGTGGCCTCAAACTCATGGCAATCTTCCTTCCTCTGCCTCCCAAGTGCTGGGATTAAAGGCGTGCACCATCATGCCTGCCACATGTGGAATTTGTAGCAATTAGAAGCCCTGGTGTGCTCATTCCCTTTCTCTGATTATAAATAAATATAATTTTTAAAAATGCAGCCAGGTGTAGTGGCTCACGCCTTTAATCCCAGCACTCGGGAGGCAGAGGTAGGAGGATCGCTATGAGTTAGAGGCCACCCTGAGACTACATAGTGAATTCCAGGTCAGCCTAAGCTAGAGTGAGACCCTATCTCCAAAAAACAAAAACAAAAAAAAAAACAAAAAAAAAAAAAAACCAGAGCCAGAGCTTTATATACAATTGGGCTAAAATAAAGACAATAAATGGTGATGAGGATATGGGAAACTAGTTCTTGCACTTGGAGCTTCTTTTTCTTTTTTTGTATTGAAATTTTTATTTATTTATTTATTTATTTATTTATTTGAGAGCGACAGAGAGAGAAAGAGGCAGATAGATAGAATGAGCGTGCCAGGGCCTCCAGCCACTGCAAAAGAACTCCAGATGCATGCACCACTTTGTACATCTGGCTTATGTGGGTCCTGGGAAATCAAGCCTTGAAATTGGGGTCCTTAGGCTTCACAGGCAAGTGCTTAACCGCTAAGCCACCTCCCCAGCCCCATGGAGCTTCTTTTTTTATTCTATTTTTTGGTTTTCCAAGGTAGGGTCTCACTCTAGCCCAGGCTGATCTAGAATTCACTATGTAGTCTCAGGGTGGTCTTGAACTCACAGTGATCCTCCTACTTCTTCCTCTCAAGTGCTGGGATTAAAAGTGTGCACCACTGTGCCCGGCTTCTTCTTTTTTAAAAAATATTTTATTTGGGCTGCAGAGATGGCTTAGCAGTTAAGGCATTTGCCTGTGAAGCCTAAGGACCCCGGTTTGATCCTCCACGTCTCATGTAAGCCAGATGCACACACATGGTGGTGCATGTGTCTGGAGTTCGTCTGCAGTGGCTAAAGGCCTTGGCGTGCCCATTCTCTCTCCCCCCCTTCTGTCTCTAATAAATAAATAAATAAAAATAAAATATTTTTTAAAATATTTTATTTATTTACTTGAAAGAGTGAGAGAATGGATGCACCAAAGGCCTCTTAGCCACTGCAAACAAACTCCAGACACATGCGCCACCTTGTGCATCTGGCTTATGTGGGTACTGAGGAATCAAACCTGGGTCCTTAGGCTTTACAGGCCAGTGTCCTAACTGCTAAGCCATCTCTCCAGCCCTGGAGCTTCTTCTTCTTCTTCTTTTTTTTTTTTTTTTGTTTGTTTTTTGAGGCAAGGTCTCACTCTAGCTTAGGCTGACCAGGAATTCACTATGTAGTCTTAGGGTGGCCTTGAACTCATGGTAATCCTCCTACCTCTGCCTGCAGAGTTCTGGGATTAAATGTGTGCGCCACCACACCTGGCAAGAGCTTCTTTTTAAGAGGTAGTAAAATCCTAGCAATATGAATGGGATGCAGACTCTGAACATGATAAAAACATGGACTCACACACCAAAGGAGTGAGCCACAGTGGTGGTAGTGCTATGGCAATGGGAGGCTGTACCTTTTCTGCCAGCCGCCCCTGCAGCTCGCTCTTCTCTTGAGAGCTGCGCCACCGCTCCTGGCTCAGGGCTTCTTCCTTCTCCCGCACCAGGTTCTGGGCGGCCAGCAGCTCGGCCTCCTGTTGCCTCATGGCTCCACTTAGCGTGTCCTTCTCTGCGCTCAGTGTGTCTAGCCGCGAGCTCAGCTCTGATCCACTCTGTGAAAAGAAGGCCTGTGAACAGCCATCCTAGCCCTGCCCTGCCCTGTATTTACAGCCAACCATATCACTGAGAGCTTCCTGAGGTTCGGGGCTGCACCTGGGCCTGGTTGAGAGTCCTCTGAACCCAGTGGCATCTCAGTGTGGCCCAGTTCAGAGGAAAGGACCTGACTTATCCCAGCCTGATCCCAGCAACCCACCCTGTCCCATGTAGTCCATAATACCTGCTCTGTACGACTCAGGGCCTCCTGTGCAAGAGCCAGCTCTCCAGACTTGGCTGCCAGCTCACTCTTGAGCTTTTCCAGCTGGTCACTCTGCTCCTCCAGCTAGGACAGGACAGTGTGTCACTGGGACAGCAGGGCTGCGGGACATGGGGCGGGACCTGCATACAGGACATACCTTCATCTCAGACTCGCGCTTCACCTGCTCCATCTGGAAGGCCAGCTGCTCCTTTACCCGTGCCACCTCCTCCTGGCTCTGCTGTGTCACTGTCAGCTGCTTGGCTGTGTCTGCATTCTACAGTCAGGGAGCAGACAGGCTCATGCCCTGGACTTGGATGGTATTGCCCTTCCCCAGGCCAGGGTGGGAGCTGGCAGGCCCACCTTCCTGAGCAGCTCCGCGTGTGTACTGATGAGCTCACTGTGCTTCTCCTTCAGCTTGTTGTAGCGTGCCTCTGTGGCACTGGCTTTCCCTACAGAGAGGAGAGGCTGAGCCCAGCTGGAAGGCAAGGGGGAGCCCGGGCCCTCACCCACTACCACAGAGGTACGCACTCTCAGCTTCCTCTCGCAGGCTCTGGTTGCGCGCACCCTCCAACTGTGCAGCCTTCAGCTGGGCCAGCTCATGGCGGAGCTGCTCATTGTCAACCAGGGCCTTCTGCTTCTGCTTCCGTTGCTCCTCTAGCTCAGTCTCCAAGGCATTCACCTGGCCCTTCAGCTGCGAGATGTACCGCTGGGCCTGCAGTGCAGCAAGGACAGAATAAGGCCCTGCTGGCCCATGTGAGGACCTCCCTCTATCACATCCCTCACCTCACCTCCAGCTTGATCTTCTCGAGCTCAGCACGGAGGGTCTCTACCTCTCTCTTCAAGTTCTCGATCTGGAGGTCCCTGGGGACAGAGGTCTTGGGCTCAAGTTCATCAACCAAAAGGTTACAGACTCGCTTGAAGGAGTCAGGCTCTCTAGAGGCCATTTGTGATTTGGGCATTTCATGAGTCCAGCTCCCCCATCCTCAGCCTTTCCAGCCCCACATTTCTCCTGACCCCAGCCAGCCCCTGGGAACTCACCTGTCATCCTTCATGGAGCCATTGGGGGGTCCAAAGGTCTGATCAAAGAGGTCAGCCACCACCTGCCATAGCAGAGCACAGTGACTCCTGTCCACACACCTGTGCCCTCTGTGTTGGAGAAGGCCTAAGAACCCGACATGTCCCCCAGGCTTATGCTAAGCTAAAGGACTTTCCTCATGGGGAAGGACGTGGGGGACACTCAGTGGGGAGCTCACCGCTGGTTCTCCAGCAGGGGGCCCGCTGCTGATCTCAATGAGGTTCTCAGGCTCCTCGTCCTCTGGGGCCTCCTCAGGGATCACCACCACAGGCTTGATGTGCTCGGCCAGGGCTGAGGCCCGTAGGAAATTGGGGGGTCCCTGCAGGGGTAGGAGGTGGGAGCTGCTCAGCTGTGAGGGACACAACCGGAGCTCTCACAGGACCCAGGGACTGCAACCAGGGCATAAGAGGGGTACAGCACCTCAGGCAGTCGGGGGATCTGGATGAGACGCTTAAAGTAGAGCATGTCCGAAGCTCGGCGGAAGAAGTTTCTGAGACTGTAGGTGGTGAAGGATGACACATCACAGGGGAGCCACAGGGCCTCTTCCCAACCAATCTTAGTCCTGCTCAGGGCTGTACCTGTGAAACTGCTCATGGAACCGGTCCCTGTGGCCTTGCAGGGTATCTGCTGGGAGACCTGGGGGACAGTACAAGTGTAACGGAATTTCCTGTTTGCTTTTACTCTGTGGCTTGCTTTCCTCTCCCTGTTCTGGATCCACAGAGATTAGAGAGGTCCTGTGACCTGGCTGGTGCCATCCCCATTGGGAAGGAAGATGAGACTCCATGGAGACTCTGGAACCACAGTATGCCACACTTGTGCCTGACTTTGGGGGGCATCATATTCCAGAATCAATTCCTGAACACTACAGTGATGACTTCTGCTCCTGTTCCCCAGAGATCATGACGGGACATAATCAGAAGTAGGTGAGGGGCTATTGTTCAGAGAGCCATAAAAACACAAAACTATGCCACCCTGCTCAGTCTTTTTCTGCTTTGGAAAAGTGTCTTCATAAAACATGCTATTATGTTAACACAATTCTCTGTAATCAGCTCTTCCATTCAATAAACACTGATAGGCATGAAGCCAATGTACCCCACCCAGGGCCACAGCTATCCTGGGATGCACAGAACAGACTGACTCACAGGAATGCAGTTTGAACATGAGCTTGACTGTGTAGTGGTACAGGTGGCTACAGTCCTGGATGACCTGGATGAGCGGGGCCAGGCGGCACTGACCAGAGGACATCTGGGACACTGCAATAGCTGTGTTCAGCTGCCGGAAAACTGTAAAAAAGGAGCAGAAGCCAGTGTGAGTCAGCATGGTTGGAGACATGGTGTGTGTCCCCACTGACAGCCACCTTAGTGACAGCCCAGGCTGTGGTGGCCCTGGAGCCAATGACTGTCCCCTTGTTGTATTGTATGTTCATATCATATATGAAGATTTGAAGACAGATGGAATTCTAATCCAGGTCTCTGCCAGAAGCATGCTCTAGCATCAGACAGAAGCACTTATACTGGAATAAGACAAGGGGACAGCAACTTTCCAGAAGTCTCTAGCATGTAGCATAGTAGCTTGAGGGACAGGAGTGGCAGCTCCATGTCCAGGGGTCTCAAATATGCTCTGAACAGCTAGGACTTGTCACAAAGGTAGGCAAGTTGAGGCACAACTATAATATCAGCACTAGGGAGGCTGTGGTATGAAGCCTAAGGTCAAGGCCAGCCTGTACTACATAGTAAGTCCCTGTCTCAGAAAAAGACTGTCACTGGACTGGGAAAATAGATCAATGGTTAAAGGCATTTGCTTACAAAGTCTGCTGGCCTGTGTTTAATTCCCTAGTATCCACGTAAAGCCATATGCACAAAGTGGCACATGTGCCTGGAGTTCATTTGAGTGACAAGAGGCCCTAGCATACTCATACACTCTTTCTCTCAATAAAAAAAAAAAAAAAAAAAAAAAAGTATCACTCCAATACTTCACCTTACCAACCTGAAGATAGGTCAGGGCTTGTTGCAGGTCATAGCCATGGAAGTCTGCAAGCCTGAAGTGACCTGATACCTTACTTGCCCCCAGAGCCCCTGACAATCAGGCCTTGTATCAGAACTCCAAAGGAGGAGGGACAAAGGACAAACATGAGGCTGCCTCCCTGGCTGGCATCTTCTCTGGGGCAGAGAGAGGAATGACAAAGAGCTTGCAGCAAGCCATAGTGGGAGAGAGGCCAGGCAGCCCCACGCTGGGCAGCCACTGGAATACTTCCAGAGTAGCCACCCCCAGGCCCTGGAGTCCAGCTTTGGCCTTGCTGGGGTGGGGCTGCCTTCAAGCAGGAAAAGGCCAGGATGGAAGGGATGAGAAGGAAGAGGCCAAGTGGCATTCCTCACCTTTTCTTGGTTCCTAACTCGATCAAGTACATTTTTGCATAAAGCACACAGAAAGTACTGCTTTGGGTTTTAAATGTATGAGTAAACACTGTTCTTTATCTGCCTTATTTCACATAGAATGTTCTTTAGGTCTTTCCTGATCATGACCAAGGTAGAATGCCCCTTGCCCCCTCTACTCCCTGCCTTTTTTTTTTTTTTTTTTTTTGTGGTTTTTCACTCTAGCCCAGGTTGACCTAGAATTCACTACATAGTCTCAGGGTGGCCTCAAACTCACTACAATCCTCCTACCTCTGCCTCCCGAGTGCTGGGACTAAAGGCATGTGCCATCACGCCCGGCTTCCATTTTGATTTTTTGAGAAGGCAGTCTTCACTGCATGGCCTAGGCTGGCCTGGAAATCGAGATCCACTTATCTCAAGCTGAGTGCCTGGATTACAGGTATAAGCCACTACTGTATCCACAGCCAGACCACCCCTCTCTGCAGCACCGGGGATCAAACTTAGGGCCTCTTCCATGCTAGGCAAGCAGTCACTGCTGAGCTATATCCCCAGCCCTCTTTTCCTTTTTGAGGCATGGTCTCACTACTTGCCCTGGCTGGTCTTGAACTAACACTTTATAGCCCAAACAGGCTTTAAACTCGTGATTATGCCTTAGCCTCCTCAGCATCATCTCTCTCAACAGCTACTCTGTGCTCCCTCTCAGACAACATGTTGCAACCACCAACTCCACTGGGTATTAGGAGTATCAGTTTTCTGTGCTACAGGCTGGGGAAGAGGGTAGGAGGAAGGCACTGCACCTTCCACCTGGGCAGCCAGGAGTGCCAGAGGAGCCATTGTGCCTGTCACAGCTGGGGTGCCCAGTCTGTATTTCACCAAAACATCTGTGTCATTGAGCCCGGGTGGTTCTGTCAACTTCCCATGGGGGGACCACTGCCTGCCCACAAAGGCCCCCTCCCATTCCAAGAGCAGCTGGGTGGGGACTAAGGGGATATAATACCTATCAGATGGCTTGGGTGCTATGAGGGGCTTGGGCTTAGCACATCTCTGTCAGGCCATCAAAACCTGATGACACTGATCAGCTACACTGCTGGGCCACACCCCTGGCCACTTGTCTTCTGCTCCTATATTGAATCCTAGATAAGCCTTCCCTGGGCATGGAGGGCTCAGCTCCAAGATGGCCTCTCACCTATCAGAACCATAGGCCTACTGGGCCCAGCTAGTCTTAGAGCCCAGTCCCAGTGTGCAGGGAAGCTGCCCTGCCTCTTCCCAACTCCCAGTTTTCCCTTAAAAAGACATATGCCTCTGGTCCTGCTTTGAAGAGCATTGAGTCACCCACAGTTGTTTTGAAGGCACGGCCCAGAACAATCACTTCCCAGGCTAAGAGGGCGAGCCCTCTGAGATTTCCTGTCCAACAGCTGCCAGTCCTGGTCTAAGCAGTATGATAAGACTCAAGAAGTTTTTCTGGACACCAAGTGGGAAATACAATGCAAATTCTGTCTCAAGGAGTTACTGCAGGTGCCTAGAGGCCAGGCAAGAGCTTAGAGAGGCAGCTCCCCCACAGACTACATCCCACTCTCTCCTCATCCTGGGGCCAACAGTGATGCTCATGGGGCAAGAGTATAGCCAAGGCTGTACCCTAAGCATAGTCAGGGTCCTGGGAGTGGGAGGCCTTAGCACCAGGCTTTGGAGATGCCAAGAAGTCCTATTGCCTATGCTTGGCAGGGGCAAGGACCCCAGAGGAACAAGTGCATTTAAGAATACTACAAGCTGGGCATGGTGGCACACGCCTTTAATCCCAGCACTTGGAAGGCAGAGGTAGGAGGATCACCGTGAGTTTGAGGCCACCCTGAGACTACATAGTGAATTCAGGTCAACCTGGGCTAGAGCGAGACCCTACCTCAAAAAACCAATATATATATATATATTTATTTATTTATTTATTTATTTATTTAAAGAATATTCCATCAGGAACTGGGGATGAAAAAAAAAAGGAACTGGGGATGAGCTCAGTGTTCATGCTTTTCTAGCAAGTGAGAAGTTCTAGATTCTCACCACCAGGAGAAATAATAAAGACAACATTACATTGGTCTGATCAGAGTTGGGTATCTTCCCAACTCTGGCATTATGAGATACATGCAGACCAAAGACTGCTCTGTGGACTACTCACCTGATTCCGAAAGCTTCAACTCACAGTCCATGTAGTCAAACATCTCTACAGTGAGCTGGAAGCTACAGAGAACAGGGAGGGATGAGTGGGGTGGCTGGTCATGCCTGCTTGTCCCCGAGACCCACCATAGGAGCAGGACATATAATCCACCAAATGTCTCTAACCCAGACACACACATAAGGTTCCAAATGAACCCTGTCTATCTGGGAGTGTGACCTACCCAGAAACATGGCCTCATCAACACCCTCCTCACTGTGTGTGCCCGGGTTTCAGGAACAACAGATAAACTGAGGCCATGCAGACTTACATGTTGTTGACATCGGTCCCAGCTGCCTTCTCCAACACCTCATCTGTCACCTCCAGGCCCGCAGGAAACTGGGGGTGCTATGGAAAGAGTCTCAACTCAGTCACAGCCATGTTGGGCAGCCACATTCTGGTTCATGCTCTAACTCCCAAGAGAGGGGGCAGCCTAGGAGGCTCCTCATGATCCTAGCCCAGTGATTCCGCTGCTCTGGCAAGCCAACAGAGGGCTGGCTGAGGCTTTGGGGGCAGTGGAGAGACTGTGGAGATGGTTAGGGCAGCCTGGCCAGGTCTGACAGACAGCTGCTGGAGCAAAGACAGAGCTGGGATGCCCATCACGTCATCATAATCACCCGACCTAGGAACCTTAAGCCATCCTAGTTTCCCTGGTGAGTGGACACACCGTGGACAGGACAGATACCACCTTCCTCTATGTCCAAGAGGGAACAGCCCACAGGTCCCTCACCCCTAAGATTCCCCAAGAAAACTACCTTAAGGTGGAAAGAGATTTTTGTCAGCAACAATTTGGTGTAGACATTCACCAGCTGCCCATACCGGTCATGCAAGTGCCCCTGAGGGAGAGAATTGGAGCCTAGAGTGAGGTCACTTCCAAGGACATGCCTAGGAATTCTACAGACTGAGCATGCATCCAGGCAGAAGAAACAAGGTAGAAAGGAGAGGCGAATGCCATTCCTTCACTAACTGTTACTTATTCACTCAACAAACATTTCTTCCAGTCTCTCACTAGTCTCTTTTTTCTTCTCTTATCCTTACTTCTAGGTATTCTTGCCAGAGAAACTCTTGTGAGAAGAGCCAAGAGCTCTTTGTCCAGGGCAACAGGCCAGTTCCAAGTGGGGACACTTTATTACAGAGCTTGTGGCAGAAAGGGGAGGCAGATTCCAACAGATGCCTGTACACAGCCTCCCAGCTCCAAGGCAAACCTCGTGGTTTGTGGCCACACCAGCTAGGCACACCTGTCTGCAGCGGCTCTGCGATAGGTGCTTTTTCCCTTACTGCAATGGACATGGATAAGCAGCAGCTGTTCTGGACAGGCAACACTGCGGCTGGGCCATGCCTCCCTCTGAGTGGGCTCCCAAGGAGGATCCTGAGTGCATCCAGACACAGGCTCCCCAAGGGCTCTGACTGCTGCACCTGAGAGTCGGCTGGGAGGCATGTAGAAACCATCGCAACTCAAAAGCAGATGGTCTGATGGAGCCTGGAATTCTATACCCTTCACATGGGCTCTCTGACAACCATTCTGAGACTTGGTCCATGGTTGCCATCTTGCTCAGCTAATGAGCTTGGGTGTTATACAGGTCAGGAATGTGATGGAACACCCCACCCCATATAGGCCTCAACAGCAGGGGTACAGCCTCACACTGACTGAGGCTCAGCTCGCCCATGGCAGCCCAGGGACACCACTCTATCTTCTCTATAAGAAAGCACTCTTTGCTCAGTTGTGTGGGCTCATGAGGCCCCTGGACGCCAAGCAGAGACTTGTCTGGACACTGTCTGAGCTACCTACCCACAGATCACCAATCTCTCGGATGTTGCTCCGGTACCGCTGGCAGTCGTGAAGCACCTGTGACAGGAACAGGGGGATGAGGGACAAATTATAGGGACAGGTCCTGAGCATGGCTAGGCAGACCAGAGCTCAAGAGGCAGACATGGGGCCTGCACGCCTCAGAGGACACTGTTCTACCTCCCATGGGTGCTGCCAGCCAGCAGCATGGGGGTCTAGCCCCACTACTCACATTGGGGTGCCCATCTCGGAGGACCTTGTGAAGGACGTGGCAGAACTTCCAGCTGAGGATGGAGCTGCTTGGCAGTGGCAGGCCAATGGCATAGGACCAGAAGGTGAAGGCCCCCTTCTCATGGTGAGTGCCCAGAATGATGCCTTCAAGGGTCAAGGCCAAGTGACAGAGACAGACACTGAAACATGGGGAGGTTGAGGGCTCTGCAAATGATCCCCTCACACTGAGTCCTGGCATCTGAGCCTCCAGAACTCTCACCCACCCCAGGTCACAAAAGCCAGGATTTTTGGGCAGGGACAGGTGTTAGGATAATAAAAAGGGCAAAGTCATTAAGATCATGTCCCAGACTCATTGTGAAACACAAGCCAGGTCAGGACCACACCAAGCCCATGGTCTCTTCTCACACTTCCCAGGACCTGAGGGGCACAAGGATACGCCGGGCATGCTTCTCCTTCACTGGGGCCTCCTGGCTGTTGATGGCTTTGCTGATGCTGATGGCCTGTGAGGGACATGAGGGCAGGGTTAGAAGCTCATCCACAGCTTTTCCAAAGGAGAAAGGGTTACATGGCCTATTGGAAGACAAGTGGACAAGGGAGAAATACACTAAGCAGCCATGCTTCTCCTAGGCAACATGCAGTTCAAGCTGCAGCTAACGAGCCACTGTTCTGGGAGGCAAGGAGAAAGAGGAGAAAGCTGGTGACTCAGAAGAGCCTGTCCAACCCACCCCATGTGACTCTGCCTGAAGAGGAGGTCCTGCAGGCCCCAGGAGTAGTGCTGGAGGTGTGGCCTAACAGCATCTTCTATCCATGTTCCCCTGCCCAGGGGTCAGCAGTGGAGAACTTCTCAGGGCTGAACCCTGGTGCTAGTATGCCCTCTGAAAGGGTACATCATCCCCTCCTCTGAGAAGCAGGGTCCACAGTAAGATTGATACCCCACCTAGTACCATCCAGTGGCTAGGTCCTGTGGTTTGCTGCCTTGCAGTGGTGGGCTGCATGGATGGGTGCCTGTCCTCAGTTCACTCTCCTGGGCAACTATGGCCCTGAGGGAGGGGAAGCTTAGCACTCTGCTGTTGTCACCTAAGACAATCAAAAAGCAGCTATACATTCTGGCACCTGAGCCTCCAGAACTCCCAACCACCCCAGGTCACAAAAGCCAGGATTTTTGGTCAAGGACAGGTCTTAGGATAATAAAAAGAGTAAAGTCATTAAGATCATGTCCCAGACTCATCCTGGGGTCACTGGCCACACCGGGAAGACACCCTGGGGACCCACACCACAGGCCACCCAGGGCTGGACAGCACTGCACACTGTCTTTCTTCACTTTGGGGCCATGATGCTCTCCCCTTACAGCATCTAGCAGTGCCCTGCCCAGCAGAGATATCAGTCCATGTTTCTGCAAGAGGAACATAGTTGAGTGGCTCTTTCTGATCAGATGCATGGATCTGGGGGCTGCTGAAGCTGGGAATGGGCAGTCCCTGAGCTGGCCCCTGCACACTACTGCCCAGTGAGGCGCACTGACCCCCTTTCACACACAAGGCCCATTGTGGAGGCTCACTGGGATGTGGGGACCTGAAGCTGCAGCTGATTCCTCCCACCTTGCTATCCCAGGGTTCTGCTCTGACTTTCCTTATACATAAAGCCCTGGCCAGCCAGACACAAGGGCCACCCAGCCACCTGCTCTTGTATGTGCCCCACAGCCTCCCCCAGGCCTCATTTCCCTCACAAATGCAAGGCCACCCAGCAGCTGTGGTCAACTGTGGCGAAGCGAACCCTCTGCATGCTGGGAGACATCAACCCACCAAGGGAGAACCTACACGACAGCAGTGATGGGGACAATCACAGAGACCAGCAATGTCTACCTGCTGAGTGCCAGCACAGCACATGCCTTCCAGCAACCCGGGAAGTGATTATCATGTCATTTTCTTGGTGAGAAAATTGAGGTTTATAGGGGTTAGGTCTCCTACGAGTACTGTTAATAACGGCAGAGCCAGGTCTGCCAAACTGTACACTGAGTGTTCTTAGCAACTGTACACAGCTCCTCCAGCTGGGGCTCAGAGAGCAGGTGGGCCATACCTCCCTGAGCAGCCAGATAAGCAGCTGTAGCTCAGAGCCAGGAATGTCCATCCCATCTCTGGGTGTAGCCTCAGCCCCAGCTGCCCTGACACCTGAGCTGCTTCTAATGATGACTGCCACCTGGCCCTAGAAGATTCCTGGCAAGAATAGCAGAGATGGAGCTGCCCATGTAGCCCAAGCAGTTCTAGACACAGGGAGGCTGAGATACAGGGCAGAGAGTACAGCGCCTTCTCCTCTGAAGAGGAAGGCCACTGGGAAGCCACAGTGAAGCCTTCCAGGCCCAGAAGGCTTTTTTCCTTCCTTCCTTTCTTTTATTTTTTGGTATTTGAGCTAGGGTTAGCCCAAGCTGACCTGGAATTAACTATGTAATCCCAGGCTGGCTTTGAACTCACAGCAATCCTCCTACCTCTGCCTCTATACCCGGCTTGACCTGGAATTCTCTATGTAGTCTCAGGCTGGCCTCACAGTGATCCTCCTAGCTCTGCCTCCTAAGTGCGTGAGCCACCATGCCTGGCTGCTTTTTATTTATTTAATTTACTTATTTTTATTTATTTATTTGAGAGAGGGGGACAGATAGGGGGAGGAAGAGGGGGAATAAAGGCAAATGGGTGCACCAGGGCCTCCAGCAACTGCAAACAAACTCCAGATGCACACAACACCTTGTACATCGGCTTACATGGGTCCTGGGAAATGGAACTGTGGTCCTTTGGCTTTGCAGACAAGCACCTTAACCGCTAAGCCATCTCTCCAGCCCACGGCTGCTTTCTTTTTCTTACTTTGACAGTCTCATGTAGCCCAGGCTGTCCTTGAACTCCTGATCCTGCCGTCACCACTGGGGCTGGGCCACAGAAGAGCATCAGCTCTTCTTCCCTCTTTAAATCCATTAAGATGGTTTTCCAAGTGCTCCTCTTACAATGACAATTTCTTTTTTAAAAATAATTTATTTTTAAAAATATTTTATTTTTTATTTATTTGAGAGAGGAAGGGAGAGACATAGGGAGAGTAGGGGCACACTAGGGCCACTAGCCACTGCAAACGAACTCCAGATGCATGCACCCCCTTGTGCATCTGGCTTACATGGGTCCTAGGGAATCGAACCTGGGTCCTTTGGCTTTGCAGGTAAGTGCCTTGAGCTGGGAGGTAATGAACCTCTAGGAAAAAAAGTCCTACCAGGACTCATAGCAAGTCTATCTGGTGAACCTTGATACGACCCATCCCTGCGCTAGCTGCAGAAGACAGAATCGTGTCAGCCGGCCCTCCTGTGCAGGCGCTGGCTGGTTCCCGGGAACACAGGCCCGTTGTGTGCAGGGTGGACAGATGTGTGGTGTGGCTTATGCCACACAAGGAGGCCCAGTGCTCACACAGTGGGAGTCTGTGGGCATTCTTGGCCCTTGCTATTCCTCCCAGGCATCAGCAGGCAGGCTGTGGTGACACCCGCCCATCTCCCTTGGCCCCCCCACGTAGGCTTTCTTCAGGGATATGTCTGAGTGGGTGGCAGAGGTGAGAGCACCTCAGGGTCTCACTTTGTGTGTTCTGAGGACACAGAGGACACTCTACTTGGAAGCTAAGATGTCTGACATGGTCTGACTTCAGTGACACTTGGGCTTCTGGGACCCAAGGTTGTCAGTATGTCACCCTCACACTCACCCAGCGGGTGGAAACTGCAGGGTGAAGCGAGAGCTGGAGGAAAGCTCAGGCCCACCTTTAGTTTTTCTCCACCCTGAGAATATCCTTCCTTTCATTTGGTATGGCCTCTGTGTCCAGAATAGTCTCAGCATCTTACTAGCAAAGACAATCCCTCATGGCTCACCACAATGGAGAGAAACCTCAGAGAAACACAACCCCAAGGTAAGGATGGAAAAATCACAGGGTCAATGGTGACCATGGTGGGGGACAGGGGTCCTGTGCTTATCAAACCCTGAGTTCTGTCTGACTCCTAAGAGAAGGGGGCTCAAGCACCCAAGAACAGCAGCTTCCATACAAGTGAGTGGCTTGGTGATCCTGCAACAGGCGCAACACAGAACACGGGCGAGGGCACTCTCCCCACCGCTGCACTAGGCAGGAGAGGACCTCTTGGCCAGCCAGGGAACAGTTCTGGAGGAAACTGAGCGGGTGCAATACAGGGGATTCCAGGGCAACCGTGAGATGTCTGGAAGCTGTTACAGGGCCTGAGGAAGGGCGCTGTAGGCAGCAAAGGGTGGGCAGAGTGTAGGCAGGTGACCAGTTCATATCTCACAGACCAGCAAGTCCACACCCACTCCCCAGTCCCCTCTAAGGGCCTCCTTCTCAGAGCATATGAATCTTACTACACCCAGTGCCAGCAACAGGAGGGACTGACCTTCAGAGGACAGAGGTTGGACGTGTGGGGATGCCACACAGGGCAAGGGAAAGGCAAACTCTGCCACCCACGAGATAAAATGGCCAGCATCACCAAGCTTGCAAAATATATCATGTGCCATAGGGACAGCACCTACTCCCAGTAACCTACTGGTTGAATCATTTTGCTGAGTCCAAGCATGTGTTAAGCACTTTGCCAGGGTATCTAATGAACCCAGTCTTCAGGAAGAACCATAGAAGTGGGCAGATGAGGAGACTGGGCTTAGAGAGGTCAGCCACTTGCCAAAGGTCATCAAAACAAAAGATGCTAACCACATGTTCACACGGTTCTCAGCTGCAAATCTTATGGGGAAATAGCACTCCAGAGAACGAAGCCTCTGCCTGCTGTCTCTCATTTACAAGGGGCTGGCATGACTCACACGGAGGCACCTGGCTAGGCAGCCTCCCTGGTTCTCTCCAGGGAAGGTATTATGAGGAAGTATGCCCATGTTCCCGACAGGAACCCAGCTTCCTAGAATCTCCAAATGCTCAGGGGACCTGGCCTGACTACAAAATCAGGACAGTCTGGACTTCAGAACTATTCAACCCACAGAGGATGATGGGCTAGGTTGGTCTGCAGTGCCACAGACCCAGGAGGTCATCTTCCTTGGGGCTGCTCTGCTACAGGGCTGGCCTTCATCTCCCTGCTGGGTCCCCCACTGCAGTTTCCATCCTGTGACTACATGAGGCCTCTGAGAAGGCCTTACACCAGCCCAGGGGAGCCTGAATCCTCAGAACACACTTGGCCCTCCTACCAGAACAACCCCATTCTTCTCTGTTTCAGAAAAGGCCACAGTGGCTAAAACAACCTAGGAGTCAATACAGAGGACAGATCCCAGGGCCAAGTCAGGTGGAGCCCACTGCCCTGTAGGGTCCCTGCAGCACGTATCCTAGAGGGTCCAATTTCTGGAGAGGAGATTGCATGAGGCAGGTGACATGCCTCAAGACAGACAGGAGTAGACTGGGATGCAAATGCTGTGGGTCAGGCTGGGCAACAAGTGGGGGCTCCACTTATCTGACACATTATCTGCAGAGCCTCATGCAGACAACAGCAGCACCTGAGGCTCAGGGAAAGGGGAACCAAACAGTTATAGCCACCCAGCCCAGGGGGGAGCCACAGGTTGAGACAGTGAGGGGGTAATGGTTCTTCTAGTAATGCACACAATGTCAGCAACACCACTCTTGAAACCCATAGTGCAAGGTGAGGAGTCAGGTCCTGAACTCAGTGCAGAATGTGGACTTGAGACACTCCAGGAACCCACACAACTGGGAATACTCCCTCTGCTCCAGCCATAGCATCCAAAGCTCCAGAGCCTTTGGTGGGTGCCCCTGACCTGCTGGGAGACCTTGCTTTAGAAACTTCCCCAGCTATGATGCAGGAACAAGAAAACCCTAGGGTCTTCTAGAATGTATACATTCACAAAGCTCAGGCTGGAGTATCTACAGAGCTTTTGCCTAGCATGCACAAGTCCTTGAGTTTATTCCTAGCACTGAAAGCAACAATAAGAAAATAAACAGCTCCTACCAAACACCTCACTGTGACTCTGCACCCCTGACACTTGGCTTCTGTTTCTCAATGACCAGTGTGCATTCCAGCATCCTCCAGTCACAGCTCTGAGCCTCAGTGACCGTCTTGGAGGTCTGCCCTGCCTAAAGCAACCACTCCAGTTATAAGGTAGACATCTTATATAGTGTTGAATTTCATCCAGAGCACTAGCCATCTGAAAGTCTTGTTAGCTTACCATGTAAGCTTACCACTTTCAACCCCATAAACCCAAAGGATGTTCCCCCATATTTACAGACTCCACACTCAGATTCAACCAACTGCTCATCAAAACATTTGGGGTGATACTAGGCATGGTGGCTCATACCTATTATCCCAGCACTTGGGAGAACCAAGGTGAAAGACTATTGAGCATGAGGCCAGCCTAGACTACAGAGTGAGTTCCAGGTCAGCCTAGGCTAAGTGAGATGTGAGACCCTGCCTTAAAAACAAAATAAAGCTGGGTGTGGTGGCGCATGTCTTTAATCCCAGCACTTGGGAGCAGAGTAAGAGGATTACTGTGAGTTCCAGGCTACCCTAAGATTACATAGCAAATTCCAGGTCAGCCTGGGCTAGAGTGAGACCCTACCTCGAAAAAAACAAAAGAAAATCCAGGTGTGGTGGTGCACGCTGCAGCAGGAGGAGGATTGCCATGAATTCCAGGCCACCTTGGGATTACATAGTGAATTCCAGGTCAGTCTGGGCTAGAATGAGACCCTGCCTTGAAAAACAAAAACAAACAAAAAAGTGGAGGTTGGAGAGATGGCTTAGATGTTTAGGCACTTGCCTACAAAGCCTAAGGACCCATGGAAGCCAGACACACAAACGTGAGGCAAGTGCAATGTCGCACATGCACACTAGGTGGCGCAAACATCTGGAGTTCAATTGCAGTGGCTGAGGCCCTAGCATACCTATTCTCTCTCTAAAATTTAAAAAAAATCTTTAAAAAGGGCTGGAAAGATGGTTCAGTGGTTGAGGTGCTTGCCTGCAAAGCCTAAAGACCCATGTTCGATTCCCCAGTCCCCACATAAAGCCAGATGAACAAAGTGGCACATGCATCTGGAGTTTGTTTGCAGTGGCTGGGGTTCCTGGAGTGCTCATTCTCTCTCTCTCTCTCTGCCTCTCTGTCTCTCTCTCAAATAAATAAAAATATAGTATTTAAAAACAAAATTCCAGGTCAGCCTGGACCAGAGTGAGACCCTACCTCGAAAAACCAAAAAAAAAAAAAAAAACAAATACTACAATGGGCAGTGGTTAATGCAGAGCTGGAAAAATTGCAGAGAATGTGACTACTGTTTGCTCAGCTTCAAACAGGACATCCAGGGGCTGGAGAGATGGCTTAGCAGTTAAAGCACTTGCCTGTAAATCCAAAGGATCCAAGTTCGATTCCCCAGGATCCACATAAATCCGGATGCACAAGGTAGCACATGCGTCTAGAGTTTGTTTGCAGTGGTTAGAGGCTCTGGCACACCCATTCTCTCCCTCTGCCTTTCTCTCTCTCTCAAATAAATAAAAATGTATTTAAAAAAACCAGAAATTTATTAAAAACAAAAATGGAGCCAGGTGTGGTGGTGCACACCTTTAATACCAGCACTTGGGAGGCAGAGGTAGGAGGACTGCTGTGAGTTCAAGGTCACCCTGAGACAACATAGTGAATTCTAGGTCAGCCTGGGCCAGAGTGAGACCCTACCTTGAAAAACCAAAAAGAAAATGAGTGTGTGTGGGGGGGATGGAAAACATAAATCAAAATTTAAAAAAGGGGGTAGGGGAAGAAAAGTTGAGTCTGGACTGCACATACACAGGCTTTTTTCTTGTCGCGCCCTAAGCAGCAAACTATCTATATAACATTTACATTGTATCAGGTATAATATACAATTTAAAGTATATAGTAGTATGTAAGTTCTATGCAAATACACAAGGTACTGAACACCTACAAATTCTAAAATCTTGGGAACTGGACTCAATCCTCTTGTGGACATGAGAAATGACAGTATATCTTCCTCTGTGTGGCATCTCTAGGGCAGTCAATAAATCTGTACTGCACAAATGCAGAGGGAGCACTTGAACGCACAAGAGCTCATTCTGGCACAGGCAGCTTCATGGGTAACTTCAAGGCAGTGGCTTTCTCTGGGTACTAATTTAACCACTAGAATTAAGTACTAAGGTAACTATAAAGCAATTTCTATTTTTAAAATCAATCCTGAAATGAATCATCTTAAGCCTCCTTGTGCTGTTATCATGAGGCCAATAGCAACACTTGGCAGAGACAGACATGTTCTTCAAAGGGCCCAGGCCCAGGGATGTTGGCACAGTGGTGAGTTATTTTGCTATGAATTTCCAAAGACTTGCTTGAAGGACAGAGCACTCTCATTCAAATGCTTCTGCTACCTCAAAGGCCATTGATGACAGAAAACACAGGATTTCTGTAGCCGAGGATGCTAGGATGACGCCACATGCAAAGCAGTGAACAGGCCAAGGCCAGATCACTTCAGCAGACAGGAAGTCAGTGAGCAATTGGTCCTGGCCCATTCAATGGCACCTCTCTTCACTCCAGTCTCCTGTCCTGTTGATCTTGGCCTTGCCATCATTCCACAATTCAGGAAACTCCAGTGCTGATCTATGACAGTCCACATCTCCAAAGGCTAGCATAACAGCCTGAGGAAAGAATCCGTCATCCCCTGCATGCTGTTGACAAATGCAGCCCAACCCACCTCCACCTCTGCTCCAGGCTTTGTGGGCAAAACACAGGAGCAGAAAGTTTTGGCCCTGAGTCACACCTCCACTGTGCCAGCTCTCGTATGGACAGGGAGGCAGCCAGGCAGTCTGGTTCCTGAGGTGCTGGTGATATCATTACAGACCTGTGTGTCCCACAAGCCAGGGAATTGAGTCACTGCCAGGCAGATGAACTTATTGCAGTTTGAGGCTTGTGTTTACTTTAGTTAGATAAAAAACCAGTCCACCTGGACTCGTGTTTTCTCCATGGGCTCACTCAGCCCTAGCATGGTGCTGTGAGCCACCCAGGCCTGCAAAGGAATAGTAAAAGAGAGGCGACTGTGGGCCCTAAGGATTGCCAGCCCCTGAGGCTGTCTTCACTGAGGCACTCCTGTGGCTCTGGGCTGGACACATGGTCTGCACCCAGGTTCTCAGGGTATATGAACAAAGCCTGTCTGAACAGCTGCTGAACCTGGATGGAAACACATGTCCAGCCTCATATCTGCCCCTTTCTTCCTGCTCTGCAGGTTAGCCATTGTGTATGAGGGATCAAGGGACACAGTACCTTATGCCATTGGACCAGGGGAACACAGAAAGGCTTGAGCAGAGGAGGTCAGATGCTTCGTAAACAAGTTGATATTCAAGTCAGCCCTGGTTCCCAGGGAGAGAAGAGGGAAGGCAAGGGTGAAAGGCACAGTCTGGCTGGCAGGGGTAGCTTCAGGGGGGCCAGGTGTCTCAGGTTAGCTGGCTAGGTTTCCCTATCTCTTGCCAAGCAGGCCTACAATGCACCCCACAGCATTTCCACTGGAGCTACTGGGATCAAGTGGCCAGCTGGATTTCATTCACAAGTGCCTGGTGCAGCAGCAGTGGCTGGATACTGACCTCAGGGCCAAGTCAGGGAGAGGCCTCTCTTCCCTGTTCATAAGGAAGTTAGTTCTATAGGGAACCCCAGTATGCTTTTGCCCTATACTCCCTGGAATACCTCTCTTAAATCACATCAGCAGGAGGCTGGCCAGCTCTGAGATAGCTCTTCCCACCCTCCAGAAATCCTGCTCCACTCCCCAGCAACCCTACTACAAAGTCTTCTCTTACAGCTGGCTACACTCAGGGCACAGGGTACCTACGAACAGAGACACTGTCTTTTTTTTCTGGGGGGGTGGATTTTGAGGTAGGGTCTCACTCTGGCCCAGACTGACCTGGAATTAACTATGTAGTCTCAGGGTGGCCTCGAACTCTCGGCAATCCTCCTCCCTCTGCCTCCCAAGTGCTGGGATTAAAGGCGTGCGCCACCACGCCCAGCTCAGGCACTGTCTTTTAAATGCAAATTTTTTACTTGCAAGAGGGGAGTATGTGTGTGCTATGGCACACATGTGGAGGTCAGCGGAAATCTTTCTGGTCAGCCTTCATCTTTTCACCTCATCTGGGGCCGGGTTTTTCTCTCTGGATTCGAGCTCTATTGTTGTTCCTTTCCGTATACACCACAAACTTCCAGGAAATTCTCATCTCTATCTCCCATCTTGTAGTCAGCATGCTGGGATTACAGAAACCTGCCACAGCTTTTGGCTTTTTATGTGGAGTCTGGGGAATCAAACTCAGGTACCCTGGCTTGAGTGGTGAGAGCTTTATCCACTGAGCCATCTCCTCAGCCCCAATTACTTGGCCCTCTCTGCTTTTCTGCAAACAATCTAATAGCTAACACAGCCTTTACTACACCTGTGTAAATCCTCCTAGCCACCCCATGGCAGATCCTCTTATTCATACCATTCTGTAGATAAGGAAACTGAGGTAGAAGACAAGAAGTAACAAGCCTGGCCTAGGATCTGACCTGCTCTGCTATGACACATGCCATAACTGGCACTCCCCTCCTCCCCAAAGGAGTACAAGGTGACTTCTACCCTCTGGCTGCAAACTCTAAAACTTCAGGGCCAGACCTGGAGTCAACAACCTCACCTTGTCTTGTTAAGACAGTGTTTCTTGGGGGTCCATGCAAAGACAGGAAGAAAGTCAAGATAGGCAGCCTGTAACAAAGTGGTCTTTAGAATGGCTCTGCCTAGGAGCAGAGACTAGAGGATTCTGGAAGCCTGAGAGTCAGGCCCCATGCTACCTGGTGGCAATGGGGTGGTAGTTTCTGGGTCCTTGAGGGTGACCTTCTAGGATGCACTGAGCCTAGCTCTCTCCCTTTTCATACAGGGGCCTTGGCTCATCCACTTGGCCAGCAGCCGTGACCCAGGCACATGCCTGCTGGTAGGTACACACTAGGGAGAAGATAGACCTACTCCAGCACTTATGACCACAGTCAGCCATGACAGCTATCCATCATGTGGCTTAGGGATCTTCTCCAGCCCTGGGGCTGGGAAGCTTTCTATTACTATTATTGTAAATATTTTGAACCTGCAATCATTTAGTGATGTTACGGTATTTATTTATTTATTTATTTATTTGCAAGGAGAGGTGGAAAGAGAGAGAATGGGCAAACCAGGGCCTCTTGCCACTGCAAATGAACTCCAGGCGCATGTGCCACTTTGTGCATCTGGCTTTACAAACAAGTGCCACAATAGCTGAACCATTTCCCTGCCCCCTCGCCTTTTTTTCTCCTTGTCAGTAGTGGCTAGAATCACACTGAGCTCTCTCACAAGCTAGGCAAGTGCTTTGTCACTGAGCTAAGTGCCCAGAGCACAGTGTGGGATCTAAAAGAATCCCCTAACTTGGCAACTGCTTTCAAGACAGAAAAACTTGAGGTAAGTTCCAGACGCTGTGGTCTGCCTGTAGTATTTGGGTTTCAAGAATCACCTGACCAAGGAAAGGTGAAAGACCACCACCTGGGGCTCTGCACCAGCCAAATCACTCCCATCTACCATCCTTCAGACCCAGGTGCTTCTAACATCTATACTGTCTGGGAGCACACCCAAGGCTTGGTCCAAACTTGAGCTGAGAATGTCAAAGACATATGCTAGAGCTAGATTTTAGAGACCTAGTGGAGAAGCAAAATGAAAATATTCCATTCATGCTGGCCTGGTGGCACATGTCTTTAATCCCAGCATTCGAGAAACAATGGTAGGAGGACTGCCGCCTTGAGTTAGAGGCCACCCTGAGACTACATAGTGAATTCCAGGTCAGCTTGGGTTGAAGCGAGGCCCTACCTCTAAAAATAAAATAAAATAAAATAATTAAATAAAAACATCCCATTCATAATCCTCCTACCCTTACATGTTGAGAGGAATAATCCATAATAATTCAAGATATGTTTGGTTAAGTCAAAGATACAAAGAAAATTAATGTCACTTGTATGTTTGCTTTTTCAAGAGGCCACCAGACGATCCAAAATTATACTTTTGGTTCTGCATCTGTTTCTAGTAGGCAGTGCTACTGCATTGTGCAGCTGGGCCTGGAAGTCCTGATGTGTCAATCAATGTTAATCTTTACAAGATTTTGGCCCTTCAGGGATGCTAAGGGGAATGTGTCACTGACCTAGAAAACTAGACCTATGGAGGCTGCAGAGATGGCTCCATGGTTAAAGGAGCTTGTCTGTAAAGCTTGACATTCCTGTTTCTATTCCTCAGAACCCACAAAGTCAGACACACAAAGTAGTGCATGGGTCTGGAGTTCATTTGCAGTTGTAGAAGGCCCTGGCCACCCATCCTCTCTTTCTTTCTCTTTCTCTCTCTCAAATAAAAAAATAATAATAATTTAAAAAAGAAAGAAAACCAGCCAGGCATAGTGGCTTTAATCCTAGCACTTGGGAGGCAGAGGAAGGTGAATCACTGTGAGTTCGAGGCCACCCTCAGAAGGCTACATAGTAAATTCCAGGTCAGCCTGGGCTAGAGCGAGACCCTACCTCAAAAACCAAAACAAAAGAAAAAAAAGTCATAGCTGGGCTTGGTGGTGCAAGCCTTTAATTCCAGCACTCAGGAGGCAGAAGTAGGAGGATTGCTGTGAGTTCCAGGCCACCCTGGGACTCCATAGTGAATTCCAGGTCAGCCTGGCTAGAGTGAGACCCTACCTTGAAAAACCAAAAAAAAAAAAAAAAAAAAAAAAAAAAAGTCGGATGTGGTGGCACACACCTTTAATCCCAGCACTCGGGAGGCAGAGGTAGGAGGATCACGGTGAGTTCGAGGCCACCCTGAGACTACATTGAATTCCAGGTCAGCCTGAGCTAGAGTGAGACCCTATCTTGAAAAGAAAAAAAAGAAAAAAAGAAAAAAGAAAGATAACTAGGGCTGGAGAAATGGCTTAGAGGTTAAGGTGCTTTCCTGCAAAGCCAAAGGACCCAGGTTCGATTTTCCCAGGATGCACATAAGCCAGATGCACAAGGTGGTGCATGCGTCTTGAGTTTTTTTGCAGCAGTTAAAGGCCCTGATGCACCCATTCCCTCTCTATCTGCCTTTCTCTCTCTCTAATAAAGAAAAGAAAACCTAGACCTATGAACTGTTTCCCTCTGCCACTCCCTCACCATGCCCCTTCTCCAAGGGTACTTACTCCTTACTTCTGGATGATTCACCTCTGCAGTCTATACTCTCCCAATGGTAACCCTGTACTGTGATTAAAGGTCATCCTTCTGTCTCCAGATGCTATGGGGGTGTCTGGCCGAGAGAAGCAAATGGACCCACAGAGAAGGAAAACACAATCAGCATGTTGGGAGCTCTCATCTGTGGGGTCGTGATGTGCTTCAAAGATGGTTTCCTCTTCTGTGGGGATCTGGGATCAGTCTTATATTTTAAATTTGGGGGTGGTAAAGAATGGCCAGCCAACTACTTGCTGGGCCCTTAGTATGTGCAAGGTACTGCACATGCTTTACATGTAGTATGTATCCATTCCCCATGACTGCTAAAACAAACTGCTTTAATCTTAGTGGCTAAAACCCCCAAAACTGGGCTGCAGAGATGGCTTAGTGATTGCGGTACTTGCCTGCAAAGCCAAAGGACCCAGGTTCGATTCCTCAGTACCCACATAAGCCAGATGCATACATCTGGAGTTTGTTTGCAGTGACTGGAGGACTTGACGTGCCCATTCTCTCTATCTGCTACTTCCTCTTCCTCTCAAATAAATAAAATATTTTTTAAACCCCACAGATTAATCATTGTATATTTCTGGAGAGCAGAAGTCTGGAATGGGTTTGTTACTGTTTTGAGGCAGGGTTTCACTCTGGCCCAAGTTGGCCTTGAACTCATAGAGATCCTACTACCTCAGTGCTGAGATTAAAGGAATGAACCATCATGCAGCCCAGGCTGGCCTAGAGTTTTCTATGTACCTAACAATGACTTTGAACTTCTGAACCTCTTGCCTCCACCTCCTGAGTGTTGGGATTACAGGCCTGTGACACCATGCCTGGGTTTTATGTGGTGCTGGGGATCAAACCCCAGACTTCCTGAATGCTAGGTAAGTACTCTACCAAACTGAGGTACATCCTTAGCCCTTAGAATGAGTCTTATGAGGCTTAAAACAATATTAGAAGGGCTGTTTCTACCTGGAGACTCTAGGAGAAAATCTGTTGCCTTTCTTTCTTCTAGCTGTACAGGCTGCCCATATTCCCTGGCTACTGTCTCCTTTCATCTTCAAAGGCACCCACAGCTGGTAGAGTCTAGTCTTGCATCATTGTGACTTCCTCTTCTACTTTCCTCATCCACACTTAGAGACTCTTATAATTATATAGGACCCTCCTGGTGACCCTTGATAACCTTCCCATCTCAAGGTCAGCTGATGAGCAACTTGATGTCACCTGTAATCTGAGTTCCCCTTCCCAGGAAGACAATGCACCAGTGCTAGGAATAAGGATGTGGATGGTCATCTTTGCAGGGCTATTACTCAACCTACTTCACAGTATCTCTAATACCTTAAAGAAACAGAAATGGGCAGGAGAGATGGCTCAGTGGTTAAGGTGCTTGCCTGCAAAGCCTAATGACCCAGGTTTAATTCCCCAGTACCCACATAAAGCCAGAATGCACAAAGTGGTGCATGTGTCTAGAGTTGATTTGCAGTGTCTGAAGGCCCTGGCATGCCAATTCTCTCTGTGTCCATCTCTCTTTTTCTGTTTTCAAATAAATTTTTAAAAATTATTTAAAAAGAAACAGGGGGGCTGGAGAGATGGCTTAGTGGTTAAGGTACTTGCCTATGAAGCCGAGGGACCCATGTTCAACTTTACAGATCCCACGTAAGTCAGACACACAAAGGTGAGGCAAGCGCAAGGTTGCACATGCCCAGTAGGTGGCACAAGCAACTGGAGTGCGATTTTAGTGGCTGAGGCTCTGGCGCACCAATTCTCTCTCTCTCTCTCTCTCTCTCTCTCCTTTTCTGTCTCTCTCTCTAAAATAAAAAAGGGGGGAGTGGAGGGATAGCTTAGCAGTTAAGGCACTTGCCTGCAAAGTCAAAGACCCAGGTTCAATTCCTCAGGACCCATGTAAACCAGATGCACATGGTGGCGCATGCTTCTGGAGTTCATTTGCAGTGGCTGAAAGCCATGGCACACCCATTCTCTCTCTCTCTCAAATAAATAAAATAAATAAAAAGTTTTAAAATTTAAAAAAAAGTTAAAAAGAAACGGCATGGTGGCTCAGGCCTTTAATCCCAGCACTCAGGAGGCAGAGGTAGGAGGATCACTATGAGTTCAAGGCCAACCTAAGACTACATAGTGAATTCCAGGTCAGTTTGGGCTAGACAGAGTCTGCCTGGGATAGAGTGAGACGCTATGTCAAAAAACCAAAAAAGAAAACACACCAAAAAAAAACACTGCCCAGTAAACACTTCTCTTAAGGTCCACACCCATATATTAATGCTACTCTCACTTTTGGTCAGAGAAGCTTCTCTTTTCAGATGGTGGCAACCTTGGGATGATTCAGAAGGCACCATGGTGCTGAGAAGGGACAGAGAAGTGCTCAGGACTAAAACATCTCAAACCTACCTTCCAAGGCTCAAGGTCCATTGCGGAAGAGGGGGCGGAAAGAATGTAAGAGCCAAAGGAAGAGTAGGACGCCTTACAACGTACTCCTCTACACACAAAATGGTCTGGATATCCATGACCTCACAGTGCCTGACACTGCCTACATAAGACCATCATAATAGGAGGAAAAGATCATGACATCAAACTGAAAAGAGAGACTGATTGAGAGGAGGAGAGGATATGATGGAGAGTGAAGTTTCAAAGGGAAAAGTGGGGGGAAGGAGGGAAATAACATGGGATATTGACTACAATTAAAGAAGTTGTCAATAAAAAATTTTTTTAAAGTAAATAAAACCAAAAAAATAAAAAATAAATGTTAACCTGGCAAGGCACGCTGGTGCATGCCTTTAGTCTCAGCACTCAGGAGGCAGAGGCAGGAGGATCGCTGTGAGTTCAAGGCCAGTCTGAGACTACAGACTGAATAAATTTCAGGTCAGCCTGGGTTAGAGCAAGACTCTACTTCAAACAAACAAAAAATAGTCCTGGGGAAATGGCTTAGCAGTTAAGGCTGCCTGCAAAGCCCAAGGATCCCAGTTCGAGACCTCTGAACCCACATAAGCCAGATGCACAGGGAGGCGCATGAGTCTAGAGTTCGTTTGCAGTGGCTGGAGGGCCTGGCATGCCCATTTGCTCTTTCTCTCTGCCTCTTCCTCTCTGTCTGTCTCTCTCTCAAATAAATATCTTTAAAATAAATAAATAAATAGGAAACCAGGCATGGTGGTGTACACCTTTAATCTCAGCACTCGGAAGGCAGAGGTAGGAGGATCACGGTGAGTTCAAGGCCACCCTGAGACTACATAGTGAATTCCAGGTCAGCCTGGGCTAGAGCGAGACCCTACCTTAAAAAATAAAAAAAAAAAAAAGAGGGCTGGGGAGATGGCTTAGTGGTTAAGGCACTTGCTAGCAAAGCCAAAGAAGCTGGGTTCAATTCCCCAATACCCAAGTAAAGCCATATGCAAAAGGTGGCACATGCATCTGGAGTTTGTTTGCAGTGGCTAGAGAGAGGCCCTAGCACACCCATTCTCTCTATATATACATCTGCCTCTTTCTCTCTCATAAATAGATAAATCAATAAATAAAACAAAGAACTATCCCTATTTTTACTGAAGAAGAAACAGACTCAGCAGTCAAGGAACCTGTCCAGGGACACAGACTGGAGATCAGGTCTATCTGCCTCTAAGTATGTTCCATGAAACCACACTATCTTTTTAAAGGTAAAGGAAATCCTTAGGTTCAGAATACAGGACTGGATTCTCTAGCAGTCTATATTCACAACAACAAGAAGCAGCTGATAAAATTTTATAAAGTTTTCATCACCAAAGGGACTAACTAAAATCATGGGGGAAGAACAAACTAACTTTCAGGACACTCCACTGGGAGCACACACTCATTCCTGAAGCACTCACGGCCAGAAGGAATCATGACTGCTGCCCTCAGCCTGAGAGGTAACTACAGAGACCTATGCAAAACAAGGTGTGCCCTGTCCAGAAAGCCAACATGTAAGCATTCCTCTTCCTCCTGACCCAGAAGCATGAGAGACGAGACACTGGCAGGCTGATGAGAACTGAAATTCTAAGCAAGTCCAAGTGCTGCTCCACAGCCTGCCACTGTGGAAGTCCAGGCAAGCAGTGTGTTCCAAAGGCAAGTGTGTCTCAAGCCTGAATGAGCTATTTTCTGTCCTAAAGGAGCTACAGGAGGAGCAGCGGTGACCTGGGCTCTCCAGGCTCTTTCTTCCATGAAGCCTGGCTGGCAGCTTACTAGATATTTCTGGGAACAATCTAATTAAATATTAACCACTTACAAACCTCTTTCTTGTATCCCTCAATAGTAACTGTGGAGACAGGCATATCCACACACTGAACCCAAACTCTACCTTTGCCAAAAAAGGAGCCTTAGACTGAATAAGTCCTATGAGATTCTCCATTACAAAGTTGTTCAATGTGGGTAACCCTTTCAGACCCTCAAATGAGCAAAACAAGACAAAATAGCAGCTACCTTCTTATTTATAAACCAACCACCAAAACACGTAGTTAGAGATTGTATCTGAGACTGCCTCTCAGACATTCAGGAAGGTTACCCTTGACCCTTGACATAATCGTTTAAGAAGCAAGATCAATGAATTTGACCTTTTAAGTCTCTTCTCCTTCCCCATCTCCTCTGTTCAGCGATCAGGGCTCTTTCTCTCCATCAGGAGAAAAAAAAAAATCCAAAAACTAGTGAATGAATATAAAGTTCTTGACAATATATATAGTTTCTGTGCCAACTGAGCGCTTCTCCCTATGGCCTGCACGTTTACTAGCACAATTAATTATGTATTAGTGACTACATCAAATGCTACGCTTGTTTTTATGACAGGCTATCCAGGCTGGGCCCCCATACAGAATGGCACTGATCACATGGAGAAATTAATCATTTGCAGTCAGGTTGGTACTAACATCTGGCATGCAAGGAGACGTCACATCCTGAGGTTTTATTATCACTTTGGTTGTCAGTCAGAAGCACAAAGGTTAGCTCTCCCAGTGTTTTCCCTTATTTCAAAGAGAAAGCTCATGTAAACTGCATGTGCTAACTTGTTTTACAAACAACCACAGAAGTCACTGCTGACTGCTCGGACAGGAGGGGAGGAACTTGCTCACAGCACCCACAAATGCAAATGTCACCAACCTGCTTAAGACGATGGGAGGAGTCCTTCTAGGTTCCTTTATTGCTAAAGTAAAAATTTTCAGCCCTTCCACTCTT
Source organism: Orientallactaga sibirica (assembly GCA_036365145.1). Taxonomy (NCBI): domain Eukaryota; kingdom Metazoa; phylum Chordata; class Mammalia; order Rodentia; family Dipodidae; genus Orientallactaga; species Orientallactaga sibirica. The sequence continues at coordinate 24,773,246 of JAEOAD010000026.1, read as the reverse complement.
GGTTGACTTAGTTTGGTAAGTAAACAAGTAATGAGCCCTCCTTCTCATCTTCCAGACATAACAGAACTTGTAAAATAAAAGGGAAGAAGCCAGCGTGGTGGCGGATGCCTGTAATCCTAGCCTTTGCGAGGTGGATGAAGACAGGAGGATAGGGAGTTCAAGGCCAGCCTCCACTAAATGAGACCCAGTATCAAGAAACAAAAGCAAAAGAAACGAAGAGAAAAACCATACATCCCGCAATACCTGCGACGTGGGTCGTCCACACCAAGCCCATGCAACCAACGCACAGCCTCGGCGCTATTTATTATTTTATTCATTCCAAGCCACCTTTCCAGGGTGGGCCCTGGTCGGGGAGAGGAGCGCGCGTGGGAGCGCAGGAAGCAGCCTGGCAAGTTCCCGTCTGCCAGGCGCCGGTGTTTAACGAGGGGGTGACAGCCTATTTATGTGGGCCCCCGCGCGGGCAAAACAAGTCTGGCGACATCCGTGAAACTTTTCACCCAGCTGATAATCAGATACCGTGCGGCCGTGGAAACGGCTCGGGAGAAAAGGAAGCCAGGAGTTTCCCTGAAGGAAATGCATGACTTCCCCAAGGTGGGGACAGCGAGGAGGTGGCGGGAGCTGGGGAGCGGCGGCCGGCCGGACACACCTGGGGGTCTCGAACCCGGGACACCGGGTGGTATTTCCCGCACACACACCTCGCTCCCGGCCTCCGGGTCGTCCCTCCGCCCGCGGGCCCTGGGCGCCACCCCACCACCTCCGAGAGCCCGAGGCGGCTCAGCGCGGCGCGGCGCGGCTTCCGGTTCACCTGCGCCGCCGCCCTGCTCGGCGGACACAGGCCGCCCGCCCGCCGCCTGCCAGGCCCTCGGGGCGCTCGCGAGGGACCCGGGCCCGCCGCCCGCGCTCGCCTGAGTCTTGTCGAACTGCTCGCGCTCGGCCTCCAGGCTGTGGCCCGGCCTGCGGCTCAGCACCCGCGCCGGCACGTTCTTGATGCTGTTCATCCTGCCGCCGCCGCCGCCGCCGCCCGCGCCCGGCTCCCCGCGACTGAGGCGTCAGCGCCCGGCTCCACACTAGGCACCGCGAGGCCGCCGCACCGCGCGGGGAGGAGCCGGCGCCCCGCCCGCCGGGCCGGCTGTCAGTCAGTCCGTCGGTCAGTCCCCCGCGGCCCGCACGCTCCCACCCGGGGCGCCCCGCCCCGCCCCCGAGCGGCCGAGCCCCCTCCTGCGCGCCCCGCCCCTGACCCGCGGGCCCTCCAGACCCTCGGCACGCACGCCCCGCCCCCTCCCCGCGCGGCCCGCCCACGCCCTGGCCCCGCCCCCTGCGCGCCTCGGACACCCCGGACGCCCCGGCACGGTCTCCTTCCACCTAATTTGCCCAGAACGAACTCAAGGACCAAACGCTCCCGAAACCATTCCCAAAACCAACGGGGAAAAAAAAAAAACTGCCCCTCTCCTTCCTCGGGCTGAGTCCGGGACCGAGCCCCTTCTCGGCCTCAGCGCCAAGCCAAGTGTGGGGAAGAGGGGAGCAAATCGGTCAATGGCAACACAAGCAGCCTTAGGTCTCCCCATTGTGGATTTTTTTTTTTTTTTTTGTGTGTGGTTTTTTTCGAGGTAGGGTCTTGCTCCAGCCCAGGCTGACCTGGAATTCACTATTTAGTCTTCGGGCCCCATTGTGATCTTATTTTATGTGAAGCTCCCTTCCCCCGTGCTCTTCTGTCACCCACAGGCAGTTCAGTGGGTTGGGGCCAATAAAGGAGCTCTGGCCGCTAAAGTCAGAGAAGTCAGACTTGGGATGAATCACGGGGGAGACTGAGGCCTGCATGGGCCTACATAGTGGGTTCAAGGTCAACCTGGGATAGAGTTGAGACCCTGTGTGTGAGAGGAGGTCCAAAAAGATGCCAAGGAAGGTGAGGTAAACTTTAAAGACTTGCATAAAACAAAGTCTGGCCGCGCGTGGTGGCCCAAGCCTTTAAGCCCAGGAAGGCAGAGGTGGGAGGTTCAACGTGAGTTCAAAACTACCCTGAGACTACATAGTGAATTCCAGGTCAGCCTGGACTAGAGCAAGCCCCTACCTCAAAAAAACAGAACAAAACAAAAAATGTCTGGGCCTGGAGAGATGGCTTAGTTGATAAGGCACTTGCCTGTAAAGCCTAAGGACTGAGGTTCAATTCCCCAGTTCCCACATAAGCCAGATACACAATGTGGTGCATGTGTCTGGAGTTTGTATGCAGTGGCTAGAGGCCCTGGTGTGCCCATGTCCCCCCACCCCTCTCTCATCTGCCACTTTCTCTGTCTCGCTCAAATAAATAAAATACTAAAAAAATAAAATAAAATAAAAATAAAAAAGGAAGCTGGGCATGGTGGCTCATGCCTTTAATCCCAGCACTTGGAAGGTAGGAGGTCACCATGAGTTTGAGGCCAGCCTAAGATTACATAGTGAATTCCAGGTTAGCCTGAACTAGAGTGAGACCCTACCTAGAAAAACAGAAAAAGAAAAAAAAAAAAAAAAGGCTGGAAAGATGGCTTAGTGGTTAAGACACTTGCCTGTGAAGCCTAAGAACACAGATTCAACTCCCTAGAACCCCTGTAAGCCAGCTGCACAAGGTGACAAGGTAGTGCATGCACATCTGGAGTTCCTTTATAGCTTCTAGAGGGCCTGGCATGCCAATTCTCTCCCTCCCCCTCATAAAAAAATTAAAATTTTTTCAAAAAACAAAAACAAGTTTGGGCTGGAGAGATGGCTCAGCAGTTAAGGCACTTACCTGCAAAGCCTAACAACCAGGGTTCAGTTCACCTGTACACATGATGTAAAGCCAGATACACAAAGTGGTGCATGTGCCTGGAGGCCCTGGCGTGCCCATTCTCTAGCTCTCTCCTCTCTCTCTGCTTGCAAATAGAAAAAAAAAGTATTTAAAAGAAAAAACCCAAGTTCTTTCCAAATGCCCCTCTAAGATGGTTCCTTTGTGTCTGCTTTTTGGCTTTCCTACCAGAGTGCAGACATGAAATCACTCCATAGAGGACCAGGAACTTTTTGCTTTATTTTCTTTTTTTTTTTTTTTTTTTTTTTTTTTTTTTTGGTTTTGCGAGGTAGGGTCTCACTCTGGTCCCCTCTTTCTCTTTTCTTCCTTCCTTCCTCCTGCTTTTTGGGATTAGATGGGGTCTCACTTCTTTCCCCTCTTTCTCTTTTCTTCCTTCCTTCCTCCTGCTTTTTGAGATGGGGTCTCACTATGTAGCCCTAGCTGGTCTTGAACTGCTGGCACTCCTCCTGCCTCTGCCTCTGCCTCCTGAGTGCTGGGATTACAGCTGTGTGCCACAGTGCCCAGCAGTGTCCTTACTTTTCTTTCTTTCTTTCTTTCTTTCTTTCTTTCTTTCTTTCTTTCTTTCTTTCTTTTTTCGAGGTCGGGTCTCACTCTAGCCCAGGGTGACTGGAACTCACTCTGTAGCTCCAGGCTGGCCTTGAACTCACTGTGATCCTCCTGTTTCAGCATCCTAAGTGCTGGGACTAAAGACATGTGCTACCATGTCTGGCTTTCCCCTTGCTTTTTAAAAAAATAGTTTATCTATCTATCTAGATATTTATTTATTTGAGAGAGAGAGAAAGAGGCAAATAGAGAATGAATGGGTGCACCAGCCACCTCAAATGAACTCCAGGCACATGCACCACCTTGTGTATCTGGCTTACGTGGGTACTGGGGAATTGAACTTGGGTAGTTAGACTTTGTAGACAAACACCTTAACCACTAAGCCATCTCTCAGCCCTCCTCTTGCTTGTTGAGGTGAAGCATCACCTACCTGTCAAGGGAAATGCTGCCTTAGGTTAGACACCTGACTGTTCTCTGTCTCCCCAGTTAGTTAAACAAGCTGAGGACAGGGGCCTTTTTTTTTTTTTTTTTTTTTTTTTGGCCTTTGCTGGTTCTTCACTGTGTACCCAAGAGCTGACAGGGCACATCTGAAAGTTGGACAAGGCTCTCCTCGCATCTGCACTAAAAAGAGATTATCTAATTCCAATCCTGAAAAGCTTCTTTGCAGAACAATAGGGTAACAACAATCACTGATATTTACTGAATGCTTATTTGCCAGGTAAGGGGCTAAGCCGTTTACATGCATTATCTCGCCTTTAATCCTCAAAATTCAGAGAGCCAGAGCATAAAAGAGAGAGAGAATTGGCACACTAGTGCCTCCAGCCACTGTAGCCGAACACCAGACATGTGCACTACCTTATGTACCTGTGCAATCTTGTGCACTTGTGTCACCTTGTGTGTCTGGCTTATGTGGAACCTAGAGAGTGGAACATGGGTCCTCAAGCTTCACAGACAAGTGCCTTTTAACTGCTAAGCCATGTCTCAAGCCTGGAAATAAAATGCTTTAAAATAAATATTAAGCCAGGTGTGGTGGCACATGCCCTTAATATCAGCACTTGGGGAGCAGAGGTAGGAGGTCAAGGCCAGCCTGAGACTACATAGTGAATTCCAGGTTAGCCTGGACTGTAGCAAAACCTTACCTCAAAAAAACCCAAATAAATAAATAAATATTAAACACAGAGTTTATTACTGTGCCAGGCACAGTGCTCAACAATTTTTTTTTGCATGTGTGTACTATGTGAGGTGTGGTGGGTGCATGGACATGTATGATGCGGTCTCTTGCGCACTCCTTCTGTGGCAGCAGGTGAAGAACGCCGGTGTCCCACTACTTCGCTCACCACTTGTTTTTCCTTGTAATAGTCTTTTCTTGCTTCCAGAGCTTGCCATTTGTGAGCCCCAGCAAGTCTCTAGCCTCCACTCCCCACAGGACTGGGGTTTCAGGCATGTGTGGCCATGCCCAACTGTTTATAAGGGTTTTGAAGATCTAAACTTGGTGATCTCAGGGCCCCTCAGGCCCTCATGCTTGCACAGGAAGTGCACTTGATCGCTGAGCTGTGTCTCCATCCCAGCAATATCTCATTTAATCTTCTGTACGGTTTTGGTGGTATTTTTATAGGCCAAGAAACAGGCTCAAAAAAAATTAAGAAGTCATTCAAGTTTGGCCCAGATTCACACAACTACAAAACAGTGTATTCAGGATGTGGTTGTGGATCTGTCAAAGCCAGTGCTCTTCAACCAGCATGCCATTTACTACATGAAACTGGTGCCAACCTTACAGGGACACAGCATGGGTGATGACTTACAAGTAACATCTGCAGCCTGGGCTACATAGCAAATTATACATCAGCCTGGACTTGACACTCTGCCTCAAAAAAAAAAAAAAAAAAAAAAAAGGGGCTGGAGAGATGGTTCAGTGGTTAAAAGCACTTGCTTGCTTGTAAAAACAAAACAAAACCAACTAACATGTTTGCTTTGAGATTTTGAGCTGCTGGAGGACAAGGTCACCCTGTGTTGTGCTCTTAGTGACTAGCATGGCAATGTTCAATAAGTGAGCTTGAGAGCTGGGAATGGTGACCCACGCCTTTAGTCCCAGCACTCCAGAGGCTGAGGTAGGAGGATCACCCAAGTTTGAGGCTGGCCTGGAGCTACAGGGTAAATTCCAGGTCAGCTTGGGCTAGAGTGAGAAAACAACCCCGCCCCAAAAAAAAAAAAAAAAAAAAAAAAAAAAACACCTCTCCTACAATCAGTGGGCTTGAAATGACGGCCTGAAAGAATAAAGCAGCCCTATGAAGTGAAATACCACCAGATGGCATCTACTATGAAAGGACATTCCTGGGGACACAAAGACACAAACTGCACCCCTACTAATTGTTCAGGTTTGTGGTCCTCAGCTGGCTCTATCACTGACTTGGCTGAGATCCTCTATGTCATTAGAATCAGGGTGCCTTTTTGGCTTTTGGGTGTATCTTTTTGTATGTGCTTTGTATGTGGGTATACATGAGTGCATATGTGTGAAAGCATGTAGAGGCAGAGGTCAACATTGAATGTCTTCCTCAGTCACTCTCCACCTTATCTGGTTTTTCGAGGTAAGGTTTCACTCTAGCTCAGGTTGATTTGGAATTCACTATGTAGTCTCAAGGTGGCCTGGAACTCATGACCTTGCTTGTTGAGGTGAAGCATCACCTACCTGTTAAGGGAAATGCTGCCTTAGGTTAGACACCTGACTGTTGTCTCCCCAGTTAGTTAAACAGGGGACAGGGGCCTTTTTTTTTTTTTTTTTTTTTGGCCTTTGCTGGTTCTTCACTGTGTACCCAAGAGCTGACAGGGCACATCTGAAAGTTGGACAAGGCTCTCCTCGCATCTGCACTAAAAAGAGATTATCTAATTCCAATCCTGAAAAGCTTCTTTGCAGAACAATAGGGTAACAACAATCACTGATATTTACTGAATGCTTATTTGCCAGGTAAGGGGCTAAGCCGTTTACATGCATTATCTCACCTTTAATCCTCAAAATTCAGAGAGCCAGAGCATAAAAGAGAGAGAGAATTGGCACACTAGTGCCTCCAGCCACTGTAGCCGAACACCAGACATGTGCACTACCTTATGTACCTGTGCAATCTTGTGCACTTGTGTCCCCTTGTGTGTCTGGCTTATGTGGAACCTAGAGAGTGGAACATGGGTCCTCAAGCTTCACAGACAAGTGCCTCTTAACTGCTAAGCCATCTCTCGAGCCTGGAAATAAAATGCTTTAAAATAAATATTAAGCCAGGCGTGGTGGCACATGCCCTTAATATCAGCACTTGGGGAGCAGAGGTAGGAGTTCAAGGACAGCCTGAGACTACATAGTGAATTCCAGGTTAGCCTGGACTGTAGCAAAACCTTACCTCAAAAAAACCCAAATAAATAAATAAATATTAAACACAGAGTTTATTACTGTGCCAGGCACAGTGCTCAACAATTTTTTTTGCATGTGTGTACTATGTGAGGTGTGGTGGGTGCATGGACATGTATGATGCGGTCTCTTGCGCACTCCTTCTGTGGCAGCAGGTGAAGAACGCCGGTGTCCCACTACTTCGCTCACCACTTGTTTTTCCTTGTAATAGTCTTTTCTTGCTTCCAGAGCTTGCCATTTGTGAGCCCCAGCAAGTCTCTAGCCTCCACTCCCCACAGGACTGGGTTTTCAGGCATGTGTGGCCATGCCCAACTGTTTATAAGGGTTTTGAAGATCTAAACTTGGTGATCTCAGGGCCCCTCAGGCCCTCATGCTTGCACAGGAAGTGCACTTGATCGCTGAGCTGTGTCTCCATCCCAGCAATATCTCATTTAATCTTCTGTACGGTTTTGGTGGTATTTTTATAGGCCAAGAAACAGGCTCAAAAAAATTAAGAAGTCATTCAAGTTTGGCCCAGATTCACACAACTACAAAACAGTGTATTCAGGATGTGGTTGTGGATCTGTCAAAGCCAGTGCTCTTCAACCAGCATGCCATTTACTACATGAAACTGGTGCCAACCTTACAGGGACACAGCATGGGTGATGACTTACAAGTAACATCTGCAGCCTGGGCTACATAGCAAATTATACATCAGCCTGGACTTGACACTCTGCCTCAAAAAAAAAAAAAAAAAAAAATTAAAGGGGGCTGGAGAGATGGTTCAGTGGTTAAAAGCATTTGCTTGCTTGTAAAAACAAAACAAAACCAACTAACATGTTTGCTTTGAGATTTTGAGCTGCTGGAGGACAAGGTCACCCTGTGTTGTGCTCTTAGTGACTAGCATGGCAATGTTCAATAAGTGAGCTTGAGAGCTGGGAATGGTGACCCACGCCTTTAGTCCCAGCACTCCAGAGGCTGAGGTAGGAGGATCACCCAAGTTTGAGGCTGGCCTGGAGCTACAGGGTAAATTCCAGGTCAGCTTGGGCTAGAGTGAGAAAACAACCCCCGCCCCCCTCAAAAAAAAAAACAAAAAAAAAACACCTCTCCTACAATCAGTGGGCTTGAAATGACGGCCTGAAAGAATAAAGCAGCCCTATGAAGTGAAATACCACCAGATGGCATCTACTATGAAAGGACATTCCTGGGGACACAAAGACACAAACTGCACCCCCTACTAATTGTTCAGGTTTGTGGTCCTCAGCTGGCTCTATCACTGACTTGGCTGAGATCCTCTATGTCATTAGAATCAGGGTGCCTTTTTGGCTTTTGGTGTATCTTTTTGTATGTGCTTTGTATGTGGGTATACATGAGTGCATATGTGTGAAAGCATGTAGAGGCAGAGGTCAACATTGAATGTCTTCCTCAGTCACTCTCCACCTTATCTGGTTTTTCGAGGTAAGGTTTCACTCTAGCTCAGGTTGATTTGGAATTCACTATGTAGTCTCAAGGTGGCCTGGAACTCATGACAATCCTCCTACCTCTGCCTCCCAAGTGCTGGATTAAAGGCATGTGTCACCACATCCAGCCCCCACCTTATTTTTTTAAATATTTTATTTATTTATTTATTTATTTGAGAGAGAAAGAGGGGGAGACAGAGAATGGATACACCAGGGCCTCTAGCAGCTGCAAATGAACTCCAGACGCATGTGCCACCTTATGCATCTGGCTTATGTGGGTCCTGGTGAATCGAACCTGGGTCCTTTGGTTTTGCAGGCAAGTGCCTTAACTGCTAAACCATCTCTCCAACCCTCCACCTTATTTTTAAAAATTTGTATTTAAAGCCGGGCGTGGTGGCGCACGCCTTTAATCCCAGCACTCAGGAGGCAGAGGTAGGAGGATCGCCGAGAGTTCGAGGCCACCCTGAGACTACATAGTTAATTCCAGGTCAGCCTGGACCAGAGTGAGACCCTACCTCAAAAAAAACCAAAAAAAAACCCCAAAAAAAAACCAAAAAAAAAAATTTGTATTTATCTCTGTGTATGTGTCTCTCTTGTCACTGTGAGTAAATGACATACAAATGAGTCACCTTTTTACTTTTTTAAAAAATTTGTTTATTAGAGACAGAGAGAGAGAAAGAGAAAGGAAAAGTGAGAATGGGCATGCCAGGGCCTCTAGCCACTGGAAACAAACTCCAGACATATGTGCCACCACGTGCATCTGGCTTACATGGGACCTGGAGAATCGAACCAGGGTCCTCAGACTTTGCAGGCATGTGCCTTCACCGCTAAGCGATCTCTCCAGCCCCAAATTATCACTTTTTGCATTCAGCTTTATCTCGGTGCTGGGAAACCCAAAACGGATTTTGCAAGCAAGTACCTTAACTGCTGATCCTTCTTTCTGGTCCCCGCCACCTTTTTTTTTTTTTTAAAGGTTTTATTTTTATTTATTTATTAGAGACAGAGAGAGGGAAAGAGAGGGAGAATGAGAATGAGTATGCCAGGGCCTCCTAGCCACTGCAAATGAACTCCAGACGTGTGTGCCCCCTTGTGCATCTGGCTTATGTGGGACCTGGAGAATCGAACCAGGGTCCTTAGGCTTCTCAGGTATGTGCCTTAACCACTAAGCCATCTCTCCAGCCCCCTCCACCTTATTTTTTGAGACAGGGCCTCTCATTGGACTTGGGGCTCATCGATGAGGCTAGATTAGCTAGCCAGCAAGCCCTAGGGACACATTTGTCTCCACCTCTCCAGTGCTAGGATTACAGGTATGAGCAGTCAAGCCCAGCTTTTCTGTGAGCACTGGGGATCTGAACTCAAATCCTCATGCTTGTGCAGCAAGCACTTTACCCACTGAGCATCTCCCAGCCCCCTTTTGATGTACTGTGATAGATCTTTAATCCCTTCCCCAGGGATTATAAAGACATTGTGTTTGGGATACAAATTAAACCCCGCCTTAAGAAGACGAATAGTCAAAGTTATATTAGTGGGCTGACTAAATGGATGTGCTCTTCAATGCCCACCCTGCCTACTGGCACATATGAGGACCTGGCCCAGCCCCATTCCAGCTTCGTCTTGTGCCATTCTGGGCTGTCTATGCATCATGCTCCTTCCTGAGCCTCAGGGACTTTGCACATGTTATTACTATTACCTGGTATTCTCTTCCTGTTCACCTAGTTCCCATCTTCCCATCTCCCAGCTCTTGGTTCAGATGTCACTTCTTCAGAGACACCTGCCCTGAACTCTCCACCCGCCCTGACCTCTGTCTCCATTTATGCTGTCACAGTGTCTCATAGCTCCATTTCATACCACTTACCAGTCTTTCAGGTGATGTCCTTAGGTCTGTGAGTGCCACTAGGTGGTCAGCAAGGAGTGCACTGTTGTTGCCAGCAAAGCAGCACCGTGAGTTTACTGAGTGTGTGTGTGTGTGTGTGTGTGTGTGTGTGTGTGTGTCTATGCGTATGCTGAAGGGGATTGGACCAAGTCTTGCACATGCTATACCAGTACTCTATCATGGAACTAAATCCCCAGCCCTCTTTTTATTTTTATTTATTTATTTTAGTTTTTCAAGGTTGGGCCTCAATCTAGCCAAGGCTGACCTAGAATTCACTATGTAGTCTCAGGGTGGCCTCAAACTCATGATCCTTCTCTACCTCTGCTTACTAAGTGCTGGGATCCCGGCTCCTCTTTTTAATATTTACTTGCAGACAAGGTCTCACTAAATTGCTCAGGCTAGCTTGAACTTACCATCCTCCTGCCTCAACCTCCCCAGTAGCTGAGATCACAGGCCTGCACCATCAGGTTGAGGTTTTTTTCATTAGAGGGACATCTTGAGCATGCACTTGGTTGAGAACCAAGAAGTCCTCCTCCTCTGGACTGATCAATGGGCACTCTCTCTGCATGTGCTAGATCGTGTTTCCTTGTTTTAACTCACTTGGTCAGCTGAGCCCTGATGCATGTGTCTGGTGCCTTAATCTGATTGTATTCACTCTGCTCTATAGCATGAAAAAGGGCTCCAAGGAGGATTAGCTCCTGCAGGGGTGGTGATGAGCCAGCCTTCCTGCAATGTGCCCTAACAAACCACGCCAAATATCTTAAGGGAAACCAAACTCAGGCATCATCCCATCAAGATGTCACAAATCAGGGACAATCACATAAAAGAAATGCTGGGATCATTGGCCAGAAGGTGACAAGGTTTCCATCCTCCACCTCACATCACATGGCCTCAGTTCTCAGCATTCACATGGTTATCAAAATTTCTCTTTCTTTCTTTCTTTCTTTCTTTCTTTCTTTCTTTCTTTCTTTCTTTCTTTCTTTCTTTTTTCTTTCTTTCTTTCTTTCTTTCTTTCTTTCTTTTTTTCTTTCTTTCTTTCTTTTTTTTTTTTTTTTTTTTTTTTTTTGAGGTAGGGTCTCACTCTAGCTCAGGCTGACCATAGTATGTAGTCTCACTATGTAGTCTCAGGGTGTCCTCGAACTCTCAGTAATCCTCCTACCTCTGACTCCTGAATGCTGGGATTAAAGGCATGTGCCACCACACCTGGCTTGATTCAGAATTTCTTTGGGGGTATTTCTATTTCTGTTTTAAAGATCTGTTCACAATTCTAAAACTATTCCATAACAGTCTTTTCTGATGCTGAGATCATTTCTGGCAGGCAAATTATAGTGTAATTCGATTGCCTGATGAGATGTTGGTCCTAAGAACAATACTGTTAAAAACATAAATATTTAATCTAGTTTACCTTACAACTCTTTCTAACATGCTATGAGAAACTGCTCAAAGGTTTAAATAACTTGGGTTGAGAAGAGTAAGTTAATCACATTCAAACCTGTCATTCTGAATGGAGTGTTACATAATTGACAATAATGCTGTGGGGTGAGGCTAGGCATGGTAAGGCTGGGTGTGACAATGGACTCCTGTCATCCTGTCATCCCAGCGCTTGGGAAGCAGACAGGGAAGAGGGTCATGAGTTCCAGGCTTTCGTGGACTACATAGTGAGACCCTAACTTAAAAAAAAAATAAAAAAAGACTAGGGCTGGAGAGATGACTTAGCAGTTAAGGCACCTGCCTTCAAAGCCTAAGAACACCCGTTTGAACCTCCAGGTCCCACATTTAGCCAGATGCAAAAGTTATGCAAGTGCTCAATGTCGCACATGCACACAAGGGGGTGCATGTGTCTGGAATTCGTTCACAATGGTTGAGAAGCCCTGGTGTGCCCATTCTCTATCTGTCTGTGTGTGTATGTGTGTGTGTCTCTCTCTCAAATTAAAAAAAAAAAAAAGACTAGCAGGGCATGGTGGTGCATGCCTTGAGTCCCAGCACTCAGGTTCTTAGAAGGCAGAGGTAGAAGGATTGCCAAGAGTTCAAAGTCAGCCTGAGACTACATAATGAGTTCCAGGTCAGCCTGGGCTACCTTAAAAAAAAAAAAAAAACACCAGGTATCATAGATGCTAAAATAGTATAATTCTATGAACTGAAAATATATCTATCCACAAAATATTTTTAAAATTATTTTCAAATTCTATAGTCCTTTTAGCATCTAATCAGTGCTTCCTTTTCTAGGCAAGTTGAGAAGGAGCTGTGAACCTAACACACAGGAAGGAAAAATTTTAATATTTTGATTCTCAGATTGGAAGTGGCTTCCCCAGGAACATTTTGGGTTACCTACTTGGCAGATGTGATGGTTCAGAGTCAGCTCCACCTTTCTCTGTCTTGTTCAACACCACCAGCCTGGGGAGAAAGCAAGAGACTAATGGAGAGAGGGAGGGGATATGATGGAGAGTGGAGTTCTGAAGGGGAAAGGGGGAGGGGAGGGAAATATCATGGTTTATTGTCTATACATATAGAAGTTTTCAATAAAAAATAAAAATTTAGGGCTAGGGAAATGGCTTAGCGGTTAAGGTGTTTGCCTGCAAAGCCTAAGGACCCCAGTTTGATTCCCCAAGACCCATGTAAGCCAGATGCACAAGGGGATGCTTGCGTTTGGAGTTTGCAGTTGCTGGAGGCCCTGGCGTGCCCATTCTCTTTTTCTCTGTTTCTTCCTCTCTCTCTCTCAAATAAATAAAGAAATAAAATATTATAATAAAAAATTTTAAAAGCTAGGCGTGGTGGCACACACCTTAATCCCAGCACTCAGGAGGCAGAGGTAGGAGGATCACCGTGAGTTCAAGGCCACCCTGAGACTATAGGGTGAATTCCAGGATTCCAGGTCAGCCTGAGCTAGAGGGAGCCCCTACCTCGAAAAACAAAACAAAAAAAAAAAAAAAAAAAAGAAAGAAAGAAAGAAAAGAAAGAAAGGAAATAAAAGAAAATTTAAAAAAAAAAAACAAAAACCTCCTCTTTCATTAAAAAAAAAAAAAAAAGAGTGTAGCCAAGCCTCAGCCTATTTCTCTTTTCAGCAGCCTAATTAGAAGGTGAGCCGGGCGGATATTCCTCTCTCATGAAAAGCATCTCTGCAGAAATCCTGAAGTCTTCAACAAAGGAGCTTTGACCTAGGATAGCAGAACTTTGATAGCTGTGCTTAAGAAAAACATTCCAGTCCTGAGGAAATTAACTAACCAGGTTCCCTTTAAAATGACTAGCCTTCCTTGTTTTAGTCCTATATGGTAGGGGGGGGGAAAAAAACAAGGAAAACTAGTTTTTATTATTAAAAATATTTTTATTGACTGAAACTGATCAGTTCTCTTAGAAAGGACACAGTGGCAAATAGTATAATCTTTAAAAAATTAAATTACAAGTTAAAAATGGAACTTTTAGTCTTTAATATAAAAAATCCATATAAAACTTGATCTTCCAGCAAGTTTTGGTTTATGTAGATAAACTGACTACTACAGACCCTGACTAGATGCAGCTGTCACTTTAGGACAGACGGACCTCAACTGCCAGCAACCAAGGTGATATTGTCCCATCACAAACATTTTATATCATCTTATCTCACATCCATCAACACAGCAAAGTCTAGCACTAAAACTCAAGAGAAGAAAAGACTTTCTCACAGGTTATAATGTGAGTTACATCCAGGTTTTAAGAAATCAGACAGCCAAGAGGCATGTCACACAAAAGGTTAGAGCTTCTCTAGTACAGAATGGTGTGTGTGTTATATGCAGAGACGTCTTTTTCCTTCTTGGCAAGTTCCAATCTTGCATGCATACAATAAGGCCTTATTGCTTATGAAAACATTTCTTATGCACAAAAATGGCTCCTTGAAAACAAAATACAGATATTTTAAAAAGTAAGCTTTTTTTTTTTAAAAAAGTAAGCTTTGGTATCAAATGCTGCTGTGGAGAAATCCTCTTTGTCTTCAGGTGAAGTGTGTCACTCTGATGTCTGCTTTATGCCCTCCACACAGATGGGAAACTTGCTTCTGAGGGAAGGAGACAGACAACAGAATGAAAGTGGATCAGCACTGGATGCTACACTTCTAAGACACTGGCTACACATGCTGGGTGGCACCCGTGAGGTCATACACATATTATAAATATGAAAACTTCACAGCAAAAAGAATGAGGACAGGGAGGGTGAAGAGAAAGAAATGGGGGCTGCTTGGGCTTCTTGCCTTTCAAGCTTGGTGTCACCCTGCTGATGTCTGTGCTGTAGAATTTATTAACTGGGCTCTGAAGAAACTACACTCAAAATGAAGGTCTGACAGACGTGAAACAACCCAGCCAAAGTGCTTCCTGGGCAGTAAACTCTTATAAAGCTCAAAACTATGTGATGATTTCTTTCCAGACAGACATTCATAGGAAATGATGTTTTTTTTTTTTTTTTTTTTTTTTTTTCTGAGTCAGGATTTTACTATGTGGTCTAGTCTAGCCTCACATGCTCAACCATCCTGTCTTAGCCTTCTAAGTGTTGGGATTATAGGTATGTGCCACCATGTCCGGCCTAACATTCCACTTTTTTTGTTTTGTTTTTCTAGGTAGGTCTCTAGTCCAGACTGACCTGGAACTCACTCTGTAGCTCAGGCTGGTCTTGAACTCATGGTGATCCTTCTCTACCTCAGCCTCCCGAGTGCTGGGATTAAAGACCTGCGCCACCATGCCGGGTTTATAGATTCAGCTTTTTTTTTTTTTTTTTTTTGGTTTTTCGAGGTAGGGTCTCGCTCTAGCCTAGGCTGAACCTGGAATTCACTATGTATTCTCAGGGTGGCCTCGAACTCACAGCGATCCTCCTACCTCTGCCTCCCGAGTGCTGGGATTAAAGGCATGCGCCACCACGCCCGGCTCCTAGATTCAGTTTTTAACAGTGGAATCTGCCAAGCATGGTGGCGCATGCCTTTAATTCCAGCACTCGGGAGGCAGAGGTAGAAGGATTGCCATGAGACTACATAGTGAATTCCTGGTAAGTCTGGGCTAGAGCGAGACCCTACCTCGAAAAAACAAACAGACAAGCAAACAAAAAAAAAATGGATCTAAAGCCGGGCGTGGTGGCACACGCCTTTAATCCCAGCACTCGGGAGGCAGAGGTAGGAGGATCGCGGAGAGTTCGAGACCACCCTTACACTACATAGTGAATTCCAGGTCAGCCTGATCCAGAGTGAGACCCTACCTCGAAAAACAAAAACAAAACAAAACAAAAGGATCTATATATTCACTTTCTTAGATTTAAAATTCTAAGTATCGAGAACAAGAACTTTTTGATCTGTGTTTCTCTTACAGGTAATTGACATTTTCCTCTGACTAAATTTAGAAGGTATGAACAAGGTAAGTAGGTCAAGCAAGAGAAAGAATTACTGGTCAAACAAATGCACTGCATCAACTCTACTTATCAATGCTCCCCTGTTACTTATTAAATATCAATGGAGATATAAAGTGAGACAAGCAAAGGTGACAAGGTGACTTACCCATGACCACAGTGAGCGCTCAAGTTGACTTTGTTTCCTTCAATGACTGACAAAGGCATTTTTTTCAGCTGACTCTTCTGAGACTTCTAAATTCTAAAATACAACTCCCAAATTAGTAACCAGAACAGAGAAACTAGAAAATGATTCAGATAACTACATACAAACATAGCAGAAATGACTATAAAAGACCCCAGGGAGCCTGTGTGGTGTCACACGCCTTTAATCCCAGCACTCAGGAGGCTGAGGTAGGAGGATTGAAGTGAATTCAAGAACAGCCTGGGGCTACAGAATGAGTCCCAGGTCAGCCTGGGCTAAAGTAAGACTGCCTCAGAGGAAGAAAGAATAACCCAAAAGATCCTATGGACTTCATGAAATACAATGAGGTAATTCCACACAAGTCCCATCATCCATCATCCTCTCCTGATTTCTGATTCATGTGTAGGGTCTCTGTGGAACTGCTCTGTTTGCCCTACTGCATGTCATGGTTCAACTCTGAGTCAGGATCACTATTGCCCAATGCAACTGGTCCACCCTTGGCCTAATGCAGAAAGTGTGGTGAGCTCTTAATGGAGATGGAGGTGGTGAGTGTCAACAACTCCAAGTGCTCTATATTCCTACTGAGTGTTCAGATGGCCTTCCTTGTGGGAGAAGGAAGAGAAAAGGAAGAAGAAAAAAAGGAGGAGGAAGAAAAGGAAAGGAAGGGTAGAAAAAAAGTGCCATTTACAGTCAGGTGGAAAACTTTCAAGCCCACTTCCTCGGCCCTCCTTGTCCTATGTAGCTAACATGGTTGCTCACAGCCTCTGGTGTACCCACATGTTCTTTCATATCTCCCGGCTCTGACCTTCATCCACTCTATCCAAATCACCACCGTACTTTATAATCCAATGTGCTTGATTTTATTCATTTAGAGACATTATCCCACCCAGCCATTCCACTTCTGGGTATTTAAAGAATTGAAAACAGGGCCAGGTGTGATGACGTATGCCTTCAATCCCAGCAGTCAGGAGGCAGAGGTAGGAGGATCACCTTGAGTTAGAGCCACCCTGAGACTACATAGTAAATTCCAAATCAGCCTGGGCTAGAGTGAGACCCTACCTCAAAAAAACAAAAAACAACACCAAAACCCAAACCCCTCTTTATTTTGAAGAAATCCATAGGTTTTTAAGTTTACCACAGAAAAAGACAAAGAACCCTGATTGATAATATGCTGGGTGTTTTCTTCTTGAGATGTCATTATGTTGTATTTGCATCCTGGGCTAGTCTTAAACTCTGATTTTCCTGCCTTGGTGTCCGAGTTGCTGGGACTATAGACCTTACCATCATTCCTGACTTGCAAAGTTTTTATTTTGTTGTTGTTGTTTTGTTTGGTTTTGATTAAGGGTCTCATCATGTGGCCCTAGCTAGCCTGGAACTCATTGTATAGTCAGTCCAGGTTGGCCTTGAACTTGTGATGATCCTCCTGTCTCAACCTCCAAAGTGCTGGGATTACAGGTATGCTCCACAAAGTTTTTATAATTGGAATGTCTAGTCCTATGCACTTGTCACAAGCCCAAATTCAGTGTACAATTGAGCTCTCCACATTTGCACTTGAAGTGAGGGGTCTGCTGCTCTGTGCTTTGCTCTTTTCTTTCTCCTCTCTGGTCAACTTTTAGATTACTGGGCTTTTGTTGTTGTTGCTGCTGCTAAATAGTTCATACATTTACACTGGCTCAAACGTCTGAATAGGGCTAGGGAATGGCTCAGGGTTAAAGGTACTTGTATGCAAAGTTTGCTGATCTGTGTTCAATTCACCAGCACCCATATAAAGCTAGATGCAAAGTGGTGTAGGCATCTGTAATCCAACCCTACCATACTGGGAGGCAGAGCCAGGAGAATCCAGAGTTTGAAGCTCATGGGTCAGCTAGTCTGACATCCCTTGCAGTCTGGGAGTTGGTTTGCTGCAGCAAGAGACACTGTCTCAAAGAAGGTGGAGCACAGATACCTTAAAGTTGTCCTCTGACCTCCACATGCACACTATGGCACACACATCCATACACACACACACAAAGAGACACACAGACAATATTCATTTAAATACCCAAATAGAAGCAGGACATGGTGGCGCACACCTTTAATCCTAGCAATTGGGAGGCAAAGATAGGAGATTGCTGTGAGTTCAAGGCCACACTGAGACTACATAGTGAATTCCAGGTCAGCCTGGGCTAGAGTGAGACCCTACCTCGAAAAACCAAAATAAATAGATAAATAAATAAAATATCCAAATAGAGAAGTGCTGCTTGAACCTACTTCTTTGCCTCATACTGGTTACAAGTGTTTTCAATCCACTGCGTTCCTGTGTAAATACGCATTCTCATTCCTTTCCTTTCATGTATCCAGAAGGCTACCTGAATCTCTCAGTATGTGATATTTTTTCACTTGACAGTATGTTGGAAGTATTCCTACGTCCCAGTTCCTCTCCTTTTGACGTATGGCTGAGCAGTGTCTTGTGTGGCCTTGCCACTGTTTATCAAGTCACTCCTCCCTTGCTAGATACTTGGCCCACTTCCTATTTTTTGCTGCCATAAAGTAATGCTGCAATGGAAACTGTGCCTTTATGCCATCTATACCCACGCAGGAAAATAAGAAAGAAGGAAAGAAGAAAATACTCTTCATTTGTGCAATAAGGAAATAGAGTAAGGTTCTGAGTGAGTTTTCTGCCTCACCAAGGTGTTGCACGACTCGACTAAAGAAGATTTTCTTTCTTTCTTCTTTCTTTCCTTCCTTCCTTCCTTCCTTCCTTCCTTCCTTCCTTCCTTCCTCCCTCTCTCTCTCTCTTTTTCTTTCTTTCTTTCTTAGAGAGAGACATAGAGAGAGAGCAAATGGGTGTGCCAGGGCCTCTAGCCACTGCAAATGAATTCCAGACGCATGCACCACCTTATGCATCTAGCATACGTGGGTCCTGGAGAATCGAACCTGGGTCATTTGACTTTGCAGGCAAGGGCCTTAACCTCTAAGCCATCCCTCCATCCCTGAAGAGTATTTTCACAAAATTATTTGCTCTTTCTGTTTCTACCTGTAACAAGGTCAAAGGCAAGGGGTGTGTGAAGCTTGTTGTCAGGTAGATTTCTGTTTTATATTCTATTTTCCTAACATTTCTAGAATTCAACCAGATAATCGATTATATTTGGAACCAATATTTTTTCCAGTTAAATGATTTTCTGATTCTAGTTGTGGAGTTTTAAAAATATTTAATTCCGCTGGGCATGGTGGTGCACATTTTAATCCCATCACTCAGTAGGCAGAAGTAGGAGGATCGCCATGAGTTCAAAGGCACCCTGAGACTACATAGTGAATTCCATGTCAGCCAGAGCTAAAGTGAAACTCTACCTCGAAAAACCAAAAAAACAAAACAAAACAAAATTTTAATTCCAGGCTGGAGATACGGCTTAGCCATTAAGGCACTTGCGGTCAAAGCTGAAGGACCCAGATCTGATTCCCTAGTACCCACGTAAAGCCAGCTGCACAATGTGGCACATGTGTCTGGAGTTTGTTTGCAGTGGCTAGAGGCCCTGGTGTGCCCATTCTCTCTCTATCTCTCTCTTTCAAATATGTATATATAATTTGAGTATATATATATATATATAATTTGAGAGATACAGAGCAAGAGAGAGACAGAGAGGAAGAGGCAGAGAGAGAGAATAGGTGCACCAGCGGCCTCTCAGCAGCTGTGCACGAACTCCAGGCACGTGCGCCCCCTTGTGGGCAAGTGCAGCATTGTGTGCTTGTGTCACTTTTGTATCTGGCTAAACACGGGATCTGGAGATCAAACAGGCATTCTTAGGCTTGGCAGGCAGGTGCTAAGCCCAATAAAATATTTTTAAAATTTATTTTTATTTTTAAATTTCTTTATTTAAAGCTGGGTATGGTGGTGCACACCTGTAATTCCAGCACTTGGGAGGCAGAGGTAGGAGGATTGCTGTGAGCTCAAGGCCACCCTGAGATGACATAGTGAATTCTAGGTCAGCCTGAGCTAGAGCAAGATCCTACCTCAGAAAACAAAAACAAAAACAAAAATATTTTATTTATTAGACAGAGAGAGAGACTGAGAGAGAGAGAGAGAGAGAGAGAGAGAGAGAATGGGTGAGCCAGGGCCTCTAGCTGTTGTAAACAAACTCCACATGAGCCACCATGTGCATCTGGCTTATGTAGGATCTGGAAAATAGAACCTGAGTCCTTAGGTTTTGCAGGCTTCCTCTCCAAACTGTTTTTAATTTTTAATTTTTATTTATTTATTTATTTTTTATTTATTTAGAGACAGAGAGAGAGAGAATGGGCGCTCTGTGAACGAACTCCAGACGCACGTGCTCCTTTGTGCACATGTGCAACATTGTGAGCTTGTGTCACTTTTGCATCTGGCTAAATGTGGAGAGATGGCTCAGAGGTTAAGGAGCTTGCCTACAAAGTCTAACCACCTGAGTTTGATTCCCCAGTACCCACATAAAGCCAGATGCACAAAGTGGAGCATGTATCTGGCGTTCATTTGCAGTGGCAGGAGACCCTGGCATGCCCATTCTCTCTGTCTGTCTCTCTTCTCTCCTCTCTGTTTGTAAATAAATAAATAAAAATATATTTTTTAAGTATTTAGGGGCTGGAGAAATGGCTTAGCAGTTAAGGAGTTTTCCTACAAAGCCAAAGGACTCAGGTTCGATTCTCCAGGATCCTTGTAAGCAAGGGGCACATGCATCTGGAGTTTGTTTGCAGTGGCTAGAGGCCCTGGCATGCCCATTCTCTCTCTGACTCTCTGCCTGCAAATAAATAAATAAATAAATAAATAAATAAATAAACAAACAAACAAATAAATAAATAAAGATTTAAAAATAATCTTTTAAAAAGTATTTAGGGGCTGGAGAGATGGCTTAGTGGTTAAAGTGCTTGCCTGCAATGCCTAAGGACCCAGGTTCAATTCCCCAGTACCCATGTAAGCCAGATGCACAAGGTGATGCTTGTGTCTGGAGTTCATTTGCAGTGGCTATAGGTCCTGACACACCCATTCTACCTCCCTCTCTCTCTCTGCCTCTTTCTCTCTCTGTCTCTTTCAAATAAATAAATAAATAAAAAGGAGAATAAATAAATAAATTTAATCCCATTTTCTCATCTATCAAATGGAAAGTTAGGATTATATATCTCATCCAGATATTCCTAATTCAAAAATTCTCTCAAACAAAGCTTTGACCAACCTTACAAAGATTTAGCATTTTTTTCAATCTACCCCTAAAGTCACAGTTTTGCTTTTTTTTTCTGCACCTTTTCCGTCAATTCCATTCTAGGTTATTACCAAGAGCTTCTCTAGCAGGTAATCAACCATTGTGTACTCTGATGGAGCTAAATACATAGACACAAAGATCCACCCGAGGATGACCAAAATGAAGGTGCTCTTGTTTATATCTTAGATGGAAATTTGACATGAAAACCAGTCAGCTTTCTGTTACTATAACAAAAAACTTGAGCTTATCAACTCAAAAAGAGGAGAGGCTGGGCATGGTGATGCACGCCTTTAATCCCAGCACTCTGGAGGCAGAGGTAGGAGGATCACTGTGAGTTCCAGGCCAGCCTGAGACTACATAATGAATTCCAGGTCAGCCTGGGCTAAAGTGAGACCCTCCTTTGAAAAACAAAACAAAACAACAACAACAAAAAGCCAGAGGAGAGATTCATTTTGGCTCACAGTTCTTGAGATGTCAGCGTGTAGTTGGGCAAGCCTGTTGCTCTGGGGCTTGTGTAACATAGCATTACCATGCTGTGAGCATGTGGAAGAAGTGAGCAGTGGAAAGAGTCTGTTTACCTCATGGCCAGAAGTAAATGGAACAACCTTAAATGACCTAACTTCCAGCAGGCCCCTATCTCCCAGGAGTGCCACAGGCTGGGGACCCACCCAGCCTTTAACACATGGGTCTTTGGGAGGCATTCCAGATCCAAACAATAGCAAAACCCAAGGCAAAGATTGTGAGAAGAGCCCAAAGCCACGAGGATGAGAAGGTGTGTTAGTCAGATCAGCCCAAAAGTCAATTTTGCTGTAACATTTGACATGAACTGGCATCAACCATATGCTGTTAGTGGATGATCTGAGCATAGGGTGAAGTCTGCACTCATTCATGTGCAATTTTGCCAATGAGAAACACTAGGGAAACTGTACTAAGCTGATTGAAGCCATGAATACACAAGACATGCCCACGTGCATCATTAAACACCCCCAGCCCCTCAGTGTTAGGAATCATACCCATGCATGCTTGCTGCACAATGTTTCCTTCAGTAACCACATCATCTCCCAACACAAGCTGGGAGCACACACCTGCATGCAGACTAAGGGCTTTTTCAAGGCAAGGGGCCATAGTTATTGATTTATGCATATCTTAACCATTTTGTTATATACCTATCTTTTATTTCAAATTTTAAGGGCTGAAGCTCAGTGGCAAAAGTATGTGCTCAGCATGAGTAAAGCCCTGGGCTTAATACCTAGTGCCACAAGAAAAAGGAACATAAATTAATTTTTTTAGTCGAAAACTAAAAATTGGCCAGGTGTGCTGGCCTTTAATCCTAGCACTTGGGAGGCAGAAGTAGAGGGATCGCCAAGAGTTCGAGGCCAGCCTGAGACCACATAGTGAATTCCAGGTCAGCCTGGGCTACAGTGAAACCCTACCTTGAAAAACAAAACAAACAAACAAAAAAAAACCTAACAATTGTTTCTAGGCTCTCTCTTTCTGTTGCAGATATGCAAAGCTGTGAGCTGGCTGTCAAACTTTCTTTTCTGTTATAATGCAGCTTTCTCTCAAAATTGTAAGCCCAGAGGTTGGAGAGGTGTCTCATTGGTTAAAAGCTCTTGCTTACCAAGCCTAGTGTCCTGGGTTCAATTTCCCAGTACTCATGTAAAGCCAGATGCACAAAGTGGAGCATGCATCTGGAGTTCATTTGCAGTGGCAAGAAGCCCTGCACACCCATTCTCTCTCTCCCGCCCCTCTGCTTGCAAATGAAAAATAAAATATTTTTTTAAAAACTGTAAGCCTGGGCTGGAGAGATGGCTTAGCAGTTAAGGCTCCTGCCTGCTAAGCCTAAGAACCCAGTTCCAATCTCCAGGTCCCACGGTTAGCCAAATGCAAAGTGATGCAAGGTTACAATGCCACACTTGACCACAAGGGGGTGAACACATCTGGATTTCGTTCACAGCAGCTGAGAGACTGCTGGCGCGCCCATCTCTATCTATCTCCCTCTCTGTCTGTCTCTCTCGCCAAAAATAAATAAAATAATAAAAAAAATTTTTAAAGTGTAAGCCTATCCAGGCGTGGTAGTCCTGCCATCCATGGTTTCTCTAGGATTTCATTTCAGTGGTTTGTGTTAGAAATAGTTGGAGCTAAAATTCCAAATAGAAAATTAGATTATCCAGGTGTCGTGGTGCACACCTTTAATCCTAGCATTCAGGAGGCAGAGGTACGAGGATCCCTATGAGTACGAGGTCAGCCTGAGACTGCATACTAAATTCCAGGTCAGCCTGGGCTACAGCAAAACCCTGCCTCAAAAAATGTATATATTTATTTTGTACACATAACTTTTTTTTGCATGTGCATATGGTGTATGTATGTTGCAGATGAGTGTGCCCTGTCCCTACACAGGTGGAGGCCAGAGGACAATGCTGGACGTCCTCTTCTACTGCCCATCTGTATATTTCCTTGAGAACAGAGTCTCTCTCGGAACTTAGAGCTATAGTTTTCAAGAGCTCTAGAAAGTCTCTGGTCTCTGCTCCCATAGGACTGAGGTTCCAGACATGCATGGCCACATCCTGCTGTTTATGTGAGTGCTGAGGAATCAAACTCAGTCAGTTTCAGGCTCTCATGCTTGCATAGCAAGCTCTCTTAACAGCTAAACCATCTCCCCAGCCCAACATCTTAAAATATGTATTATGGGATGGTCATATCAAACTAATTAGCATATGCATTGTGTTACATACATTTTAGCTTTTTTTTTTTTTTTTTTTGGTTTTTCGAGGTAGGGTCTCACTCTAGTTCAGGCTGACCTGGAGTTCATTCTGTATTCTCAGGGTGGCCTCGAACTCATGGCGATCCTCCTATCTCTGCCTCCCGAGTGCTGGGATTAAAGGTGTGCGCCAACATGCCCGGCTTAGCTTTTTTTTTTTTTTTTTTTTTTTTTTTTTTTGGTTTTTCGAGGTAGGGTCTCACTCTGGTCCAGGCTGACCTGGAATTTAACTATGTAGTCTCAGGGTGGCCTCGAACTCTCGGCTATCCTCCTACCTCTGCCTCCCGAGTGCTGGGATTAAAGGCGTGCGCCACCACGCCCGGCTTAGCTTTTTTGTTGTTGTTGGAAGCAGGAAGCAGGTCTTCCTAGGTAGCCCAGGGTAGCCTTAAACTGAAAAGTTAATTATAAGATTAATATGGGTTTGCACAGAATCTAGTAGTATAGTATAGTAAAAACAACTTCAAAAGAAAAGAACAAAGCCAGGCTTTGTGGTGCATGCCTTTAGTCCCAGCACTTGGGAGGCAGAAGTAGGAAGATTGCAGTGAGTTTGAGGTGAGCCTGGGCTACAGAGTGAGTTTCAGGTCATCCTGGGCCACAGTGAAACCTATCTGGAAACAACCTGCACACCTCCCCTGGGGGAAAAAAAAGAAGAAGAGCAAAGTGGAAGACTTATATATCATCTGATTTTAAGACTTTCTGTAGAGCTACAGTAATCAATATAGCATGGTGCTGGTGTAGGGAGAGACTAATAGATCAATGAAAATGACCAGAGTGCAAAAATAGACTGTTGATGTAAGGTCAACTAATTGTCAACAACTGTGCCAGATGTAAGTCAGTGGTAAGGAATGAGTTCTGTAATTTTATTTGTCTTACTCTAGCCCAGGCTGACCTGGAACTCATTCTGGAGCCCTAGGCTATAGAGTCAGCCTGGCTAGAGTGAGACCCTGCCTCAGAAGAGAAAATAAAATAAGTGGGGGGAGGAAGATGCCCAACATCAACATGTGGCCTTCATATGCATGTGTGCACATGTGCATACAACCCTGCACACATACTTGCACCCACAAGCACCTGAACATGCACACACATACGCACACACACTATACTCACATTACATATGCATGTACACACATGCACCTATAAGTACCCACAAGCACCCAGACATGCACACTCACTATGCATACACATACACATGCATATTCACACAACCTACACCCACAGTACCCACACAGACATGTGCACACATACCTGCACCCACAAGCCCCTGGACATGCACATATACCACACACACATATACATATATATGTGCACACACAAGCACCTGAACATGCACACACACATATGCACACACACTATACTCATATATACAAGTGAAAAAAAAATCAAGATGGCCTAGGGTTCAGTGCAGTGGTAGTGTGTACTTAGTTTGTTCAAGGCCCTGGTTCCCATCTCCAGCATCCAAAGAAAAAGAAAAAAAAGATGAAGAAGGAAGAAGAAAGAAAAGAAAGAAGAAAGGGGGAAGGAGGAAAAGGGGAGAAGAGGAAAACAAAGAAGAGAGAGAAGAAATGAACTGTGATTATACAGACTTCAAGAGACATATCCAAAGACCAGTGGACCTTGGCTGGATACTGCCTTCCACACCGACAAATAGATTTGTCAGCTAAATGGGAGAAAGCTAACAGTTTAGTCATGAGAGCATGTGATACTATCAAGGATTTACTGTTGCTTCTGTTGAGTGTGATAATCTTATTATGGCTGTTTTTGTTTTTATTTTTATTTTGGTTTTTTGAGGTAGGGTTTCACTCGAGCCCAGGCTGACCTGGAATTCACTATGTAGTCTCAGGCTGGCCTTGAACTCACAGCGGTCCTCCTACCTCTGCCTCCCGAGTGCTGGGATTAAAGGTGTGCACCACAACATTCGGCTTTCTATGGCTATTTTTAAAAAGTCTGAATCAGGACTGGAGAGATGGCTCAGTGGTTAAAGGCTCTTGCTTGCAAAGCCGGATGACCCAGGTTCAATTCCCCAGTAAAACCAGATGCACAAAGTGGCCCATGTGTGCATAGTTCATTTGCAGTGACAGGAGGCCCTTGGCAAGCCCATTTTCTCTCAAGTCTCTGCCTCTCTCAAATAAATAAACAAAAATATTAAGAAGTTTACATCTGTTGGGTGTGGTACTATATGCCTATAATCTCAGTACTTTAGGAGGCAGAAGAGGGATGGGGAGCTCCAGGGCAGCTTGAGCTACAGAGTAAGACTTGTCTTTAAAAAGCCCATATCTAAAACAGATACATCATGATATATATATATTGGTTTTTCGAGGTAGGGTCTCACTCTGGCTCAGGCTGACCTGGAATTTACTATGTAGCCTCAGGGTGACCTCCCACTCTCGACGATCCTCCTATCTCTGCCTCCCAAGTGCCGGGATTAAAGGCGTGCGCCACCACGCCAGGCACATCATGATATATTTATGAGTAAAATGGTGGTATGTCTTAGATTTACTCTAAAATGCATTTTAAAACATATATAGAGAAGCTGGAGAGATGGCTTATTAGTTAAGGTGCTTGTCTGTGAAGATTAAGGACCCAGGTTTGGTTCCCCAGTATCCATGTAAGCCAGGTGCACAGGGTGACACAAGCATCTGGAGTTCGTTTGCAGTGGCTGGAGGCCCTGGCACACCCATTCTCTTTCTCTCTCTCTCTCTGCCTCTTTCTCTCAAATAAATAAAATATACTTTAAAATATTTAAATTTTTATAAGCATAAATAATATAAATATTTATGACACAATAAATATGAGTATAAATATATTTATAATATATTACAAATAAAATATTTATGTTTTTTAAAAAACAAAAATGGAATGAATTTGCTGGGTTTTCTTTTCTTTCTTTCTTTTTCTTTTTCTTTTCTTTTTTGTTTTTTTTTTTTGTTGTTGTTTGTTTGTTTTTTTGAGGTAGGGTCTCAGTCTAGCCCAGGCTGACCTGGAATTCACTAGGTAGTCTCAGGGTGGCCTTGATCTCACGGTGATCCTCCTACCTCTGCTTTCTAAGTGCTGGAATTAAAGGTGTGTGCCTCCACATCCAGCTTATAGTGACATTTTTTACATGCATGTATGTGTGTAGAAGACAGCCTCGGGTATCATTCCTCACATATGACACTTACCTCTTTTTTTTTCTCTAAAACTTATTCATTTGTAAGGAGAGAGAGAAAATGAATGAGAATGAATGACTGTTCTTGCTACGGCAAATCAACTCCAGGTGCATGTACCACCACATGTTTCTGGATTTACATGGGTACCGGGGAAACAACCCAGGCCGTATTGCTTTGCAAACATGTGCCTTTAACCACTGAGCCATCTCTTCAGCTCTTATCTCCTTTTTTTTTTTTTTAATTATTATTAGAGACAGAGAGAAGGAAAGAGAGAGAGGGAGAGGGAGAATGGGCACACCAGGGCCTCTAGCCACTGCAAACAGTCCAGACATGTGAGCCCCTTGTGCATCTGGCTTACGTGGGACCTGGAGAATCAAACTGAGGCCCCTAGGCTTCGCAGGCATGTGCCTTAACCACTAAGCCATCTCTCCAGCCTCTTACCTCTTTTTTGAGACAGAGTCTCTCACTGGCTTAAAGTGCTTGCCACTGAAGCTAGACTGACTGGCAAGCAAGCCCCAGGGATCCTCTTGTTTCTGCTGTCCCAGTCCATGCCACTGTGCCTGGCAGTTTTAGTGGGTTCTGGGGACTGGACTCTGGTCCTTATGTTTGTGCAACAAGCTATTGACTAAGCTATCTCTCAGCTCTGCAGTGACAGGTTGGTTTGTTTATTTTGGTTTGTTTGTGTGTGTGTTTTCTTTTAAAAACACGGTTTCACTCTGGAACCCGTGGCAATCATGGAGTTCTGGAAGTATAGGCATGAGTCACCATGCCAGTCTGGATGCAGTGATATTTGAGGATGACTTTTTCTCCTTCTTAATGCAAGCGTGCTGCCTCCCTCCCTTGGAGACATGAAGAAACTTTCATTCTAAACTT
This sequence comes from Orientallactaga sibirica, assembly GCA_036365145.1. Taxonomy (NCBI): domain Eukaryota; kingdom Metazoa; phylum Chordata; class Mammalia; order Rodentia; family Dipodidae; genus Orientallactaga; species Orientallactaga sibirica. The sequence continues at coordinate 24,745,656 of JAEOAD010000026.1, read as the reverse complement.
TCATTGTCACCCAGTGATCTCTGCACCCCAGCACTCAGTCGTGTATTCAGACCCTACCGCTAGAGTCCCAAAGAAAGGAACGCACACTCCTGTCGCTGCTGCTGCTGAGTTTCTCACAGCTGATTGGCAGCAGTGTGCTCAGCTCCAGATTTGTGACCATCTGCCGGGATTCGGCCAGCAAGTGCTGGAGCTTGCTGGTGGGCGAGACATCATCCTGCAAAGACAATGCGGTTAAACATTCATGAAAAAAGAAGTAGTTTTTTAAAAAAATATTTTATTTTTTATTTATTAGAGAAAGAGAGAGAGAAGGGGCGCATCAGGGCTTCTAGCCACTGCAAATGAATTCCAGATGCATGTGCCATCATGTACATCTGGCTTATGTGGGACCTGGAGAATTGAACCAGGGACCTTAGGCTTCACAAGCAAGCACCTTAACTGCTAAGCCATCCCTCCAGCCCAGAAAAGAAGCAGGTTTTTTGTTGTTTTTGTTTGTTTGTTTGTTTGTTTTTTTCAAGGTAGGGTCTCACCACTCTGGCCCAGGCTGACCTGGAATTAACTTTGTAGTCTCAGGGTGGCCTTGAACTCACAGCAATCCTCTTACCTCTGCCTCCTGAGTGCTGGGATTAAAGGCGTATGCCACCACGCCCGGCAAAAGCAGTTTTAAATGTTTATGTCTTCAAATACCACTTATAGACACAAATGCTAACTCCCTGTCAGTATTTGATTTCAGGAATTACACAGCAAAGCAGATATTAAATAAGAAGATGCCCAAAATTCCTTTTATTTCCTAGAATCTACTCAGTAAAGTAATGTAACATAGATAGAATGTGCTAGAGTTAAGTAACTTCCGTTTCACAAAAGACTCCTGGGCACTGTTTACCTTTCCTACATAAATCTTCAAGCCATAATTACCAGGTCAAAATACTTGTAAAACAGAAAGTCACCATGAAAGGCATGTAAGCTTTGTACAGTATGTGGATGTGCACATTAATTTATTTTTGCTGGTTTCTAGAGTGGGGACCTGGGCGTGAGTGGCTAGTATCAGACTGCTTGCATGCATAAAGTTCTAGGTGTGATTCTCAGCTCTACAAAAATAATATTATTTAAAAAATTAACATCCATGTAAGTACTCTCATGTGATATAAATATAAAACTAATGTTCAAATACAAGCTGGAGAGATAGCTCAGTAGTTAAGGTGCTTTCCTGGAAAAGCATAACAAACTGGGTTCGATTTCCCAGTACCCACTTAGAGTCAGAAGCACAAAGTGGCTAGAAGCCCTGGTCTGTCCATTCTCCACCCACCCTCTCTCCTTGGAAATAAATTTTTAAAATTTTTATAGATATTTATTTATTTATTTGAGACAGAGACAGAGAGAGTGAGAATGGGCATGCCAGGGCCTCTAGCCACTGCAAACAAACTCTACATGCATGTGCTACCATGTGCATCTGGCTTACACGGGACCTGGAGAATTGAACCAGGGTCCTTAGGCTTCACAGGCGAGTACCTTAACCACTAAGCCATCTCTCCAGGCCTAATTTTTTTTTTTAATGTTCAAATACTTGTTGATAGTAAGTGAGGGGTAATGGCAGGTAGGACTTCATCCTTTTTTTTACTGTTTTTTTCGAGGTTAGCTCAGGCTAACCTGGAACTCACTCTGTAGTTCCAGGCTGGCCTTGAATTCACAGGATCCTCCTATCTCTACCTCCTGAGTACTGGGATTAGATACAAGCACACCACCAAGCTCGGTTTTTTTATTTTATGTGTGAGAGAGAGACAGAGAAAGAGAATGAGAGAGAATTGGTGCACCAGGGCCTTAGCCACTGCAAACAAACTCCAGACACATGTGCCACCTGTGCACACGCATCACCTTATGCATCTGGCTTACATGGGTTCTGGAGAATTGAACATGGCTCCTTAAGCTTTGCAGGCAAGCACTTTAACTGCTAAGCCAACTCTCCAGTCCTTTTTTTTAAAGACTAGCTCTCATGTAGCCCAGGCTGGCCTCAAACTTGTTATGTAGATGAGGATGACCCTAAACTCCTGATCCTCCTGACTGATGGGACTATAGGAATGTGCTACCATAATTGTAGTGCTAGGGTTCAAACCCAGGGCTTTATGCATGCTAGTCAGACATTCCTGAGTGCAGTATAGTCCCAGCATAGGACTTCATCTTGTGCAGTTTGTTTCTTGTTTTATTTTGTTGTTGTTGTTTGTTTTGCTTGAGACAGGGTCTCACTATGTAGCCCAGGTAGATCTCAAATTACAATCCTCAGGGCTGGAGAGATGGCTTAGTGGTTAAAGCACTTGTCTACAAAGTCTAAGGACCTAGGTTCAATTCCCCAGTAACTACGTAAGCCAGCTGCACAAGGTGGCACATGTCTGGAGTTCGTTTGCAGTGGCTAAAGGCCCTGATGTACCCATTCTCTCTATCTCTCTCTCTCAAATAAATAAATAAAATATTTTTAAAAAATCAAATTGCAATCCTCCTGAGTACTGGGTTTACAATGTGCCACTATGTCTGACATGTTCTATTTCTTTCCTTCTTATAGGAAAAAAAGGAAAAATGTGAAAAGAAATTTTAATTATGTATTTGTGTGTGTGTACATGCATGCACACATACACACATGTGCATGGATGCCAGAGTCTCTTACTACTGTAAACAGAAACCAATCTGGTTTTATATGGGTAGCTGGGGAATTAAACCGGGGTAGGCAGGCTTTGCAAGCAAGTGATTTTACCAATGAGCAATTTCTCAAGCCTCAGAAAGAAAACTTTTTGAAAAATTAAATTTGTTAGCTCGGCATGGTGGTTCACTCCCTTTATCCCAGCACTTAGGAGGTTGACAGAGGATTGCCATGTATTCAAATCCAATTCACCTAAGTTAGCCTAGGCTAGAGTGAGACTCTGCCTCAAAAAAGTTTTACGTTTGTTGAATGAAAGCTGATTTCTCCTGTTTATCATTTGAATTTTAAGTTTTTGTTTTGTTTTGAAGTAGTTTCACTCTAATGCAGACTGACCTGGAACTCACTATGTAGTCCAGACTGGCCTTGAACTCACAGAGATCCTCTTACCTCTGCCTCCAAAATGCTGAGATTATAGGCATGAGCCACCACACCCAGCTCTGTTTATCATTTCAAATCAGATAGTAAAGCCCAGATATATATATAGTTTTGTTTTGTTTTTGATTTTGGGTTTTTTTTGACGTAGGGTCTCACTGTAGTCCAGGCTGACTTGGAATTCACTATGTCATCTCAGGGTGGTCTTGAACTCACAGCGATCTTCCTACCTCTGCCTCCCAAGGGCTGGGATTAAAGGTGTGAGCCACTACGCCCAGGTAATATTTTTAATTTTTATTTGTTTGAGAAAGAGGCAGAGAGAGAGAGAGAGAGAGAGAGAATGAGAATGAATGAATGTGCCAGGGCCTCCAGCCACTGCATATGAATCCCAGACACATGCACTACCTTATGCATCTGGCTTACGTGGGTCCTAGAGAATTGAACCTGTGCTTACGTGGGTCTTGGGGAATCAATCAGGTCCTTTGGCTTCACAGGCAAATGCCTTAACTGCTAAGACATCTTTCCAGCCCTAATTTATCCTTTGGGATCTCTAGCCCAGGCTGACCTGGAATTCATTATATAGCTGAGGCTGGCCTTGGACTCACAGCAATCCTCCTACCTCAGCCTCCCAAGTGCTGGGATTAAAGGCGTGTGTTAACATGCCTACCTAATTTATATTTTTAAAAAGGAGAAAGTGGACTGGAGGGATGGCTTAGCAGTTAAGGCATTTGCCTGCGAAGCCAAAGATCCAGGTTAGATTACCCAGGACCTACGTTAGCCAAATGCACAAGGGGCACATGTGTCTGGAGTTTGTTTGCAGTGGCTGGAGGCCCTGGCGTGCCCATTCTGTCTCTCTCTCTCCCCCCACTCTTTCTCTGTCAAATAAATAAATAAAAATAAAATAAAATATTTAAAAAGGAGGGCCAGGTGTGGTGTCTCAATTCTTTAATCCCAGCACTCAGGAGGCAGAGGTAGGAGGATCGCTGTGAGTTTGAGGCCACCCTGAGACTACATAGGTAATTCAGATCAGCCTGGACCAGAGTGAGACCCTACCTTGAAAAAAAAATTTTTTTAAAGGAGGAAACTGGAAAGATAGCTCAGCGGTTAAGGTGCCTGCCTGCAAAACCTAACAATCCAGGTTTGATTCCCCAGCCAGATGCACAAAGTGGCACAAAGTTCGTTTGTAATGGCTGGAGGCCCTGGTCCCCCCCCCATTCTATCTGTCTGTCTCTCTTTTCTCTATCTCTCTCTGCTTGTAAATAAATAAATGAAAATATTTAGCCAGTTGTAGTGGTGCATGCCTTTAATCCCAACACTTGGGAGGCAGAGATAGGAGGATTGCTATGAGTTTGAGGCCAGCCTGAGACTACATAGTGAATTCTAGGTCAGCCTGGGCTAGAGTGAGACCCTACCTCTAAAAAAAAATTGAATAAACCAAAAACAAACAAATAAACAAAAAACCCCACAGTATATTAAGGAGAAGTCTTACTTGAATAAGCTGAGAATTGCTATACAAAATGCAAACCTTGGGCTGGAGAGATGGCTTAGCAGTTAAGGCGCCTGCCTACTAAGCCTAAGAACCCGGTTCCAATCTCCAGGTCCCACCTTTAGCCAGATGCAGTGACGCAAGGGCGCAATGCTGCACTTGCCCACAAGGGGGCGCACACATCTGGATTTCGTTCACAGCAGCTGAGAGACTGCTGGTGCGCCCATCTCTATCTGTCTCCCTCTCCCTCTCTGTCTGCCTCTCTCTGTGTCTCTCTCCAAAAATAAATAAAATAAATTTAAAAATTTTTTAAAAATAAAAAAAATGCAAACCTTTTTGTTAGCCAGTACTGCATCTTTGCTGATTAACACATTCTTGGGTGAATCCTTTTTCTCAGGAGAGGCCTCTCTCTCATCTTCTCTTACCACAGAGTCTGAAGACCCCAAGCAGTGGGAAAGCTGGGTGGTGATGAACTCACTGCAAACACCAAACAAACAGTATCATACTCGTGCCACCAGTACACTTATACACATACCTGAAGAGGACAAACAAGCAGCAGGGTACTGTGGCTCACATTTGTAATTCTAGCACTTGGGAGCCTGAGGCAGGAGGGTTGCCCTGTAGTTTAAGGCCAGCCTTCACTGCATTGTGAGTTAGGAGTTCTTGGCTAGTGTGGGCTACAGAGTGAAAATCCATCTTAAAAAAGGGGAGGGGGCACATGTGGCAGTGCACACCTTTAAATCCTAGCACTTGGGAGGCAGAGGCAGGAGGATCACTATGAGTTCAAGGCCACCCTGAAACTATAGAGTGAATTCCAGATCAGCCTGGGCTAGAGTGAAACCCTACCTTGAAAAACCGAAAAACAAATAACCAACCAATAAAAGGACCATGGGCTAAACCATCTCTCCAGCCCAAGCACACACCTTTAATCCCAGCATTTGGGAGGCAGAGATAGCAGAAACCTTGTGAGTTCAAGGAAAACCTCAGACTACCTAGTGAATTCCAGATCAGCCTGGACTAGAGTGAGACCCTACCTCAAAAAATTAAAAAAAAAAAAAAAAAAAGGGGCTGGAGAGATGGCTTAGCGGTTAAAGCGTTTGCCTGTGAAGCCTAAGGACCCCAGTTTGATTCTCCAGGTCCCACGTAAGCCAGATGCACAAGGGGGCATACACATCTGGAGTTTGTTTGCAGTGGCTAAAGATCCTGGAGTACCCATTCTCTCTCTTCCTCTGTCTCTTTCCTTCTCTCTGTCTCTAATAAATAAAAATAAAAGCTTTTTTTTTAATCACAAAAAAGAAATGAAAGAATTAAATTTTATAGTAAAGGTAACTAGAAAACAAGGAATTTCCCTCCTTCAAAAGTATAGAAAAGGCACACACCTTTGATCCCAGCATTTCAGAGGTGGAGGTAGGCAGATTACTATGAGTTCAAGGCCATCTTGAGACTACATAGTGAGTTCCAGGTCATCCTAGGCTAGAGTGAGACTCTACCTCAAAAAACAAACAAACAAACAAACTACACACACACACACACACACACATATGCCTGGAGAGATGGCTCAGCAGTTAAAGTGCTTGCCTGAAAAGCCTAACTTCCAGGTTTGATTCCCCAGTACCCATGTAAAGCCAAATGTACGAAGTGGTGCATGCATCTGGAATTTGTTTGCAATGGCTGAGGCCCTGACATACCCATTCTCTCTCTCTCTCTCTCTCTCTCTCTCTCTCTCTCTTTCTCTCTGTGTATATCTCTCTGCTTGCAAATAAATAAAATTATTCTTTTTATTTATTTATGAGAGAGACAGAAGCATAGAGAGAGAAAGAGAGATGGGTGGGGGGGAGAATGGACCCACCAGGGCCTCCAGCCACTGCAAACTCCAGATGCATGCACCACCTTGTGTATCTGGCTTATGTGGGTTCTGGGGAATCAGACCTTGGTCCTTCTGCTTTGCAGGCAAGTTCCTTAACTTCTAAGTCATTTCTTAAGCCCTAAAACATTTTTTTTTTCGAGGTAGGGTTTCCCTCGGCAATCCTCCCACCTCTGCCTCCCAAGTGCTGGGATTAAAGGCGTGCGCCACCACGCCCAGTCCTAAAACATTTTTTAAAGAAGGGCCATCCATGCATGATGATACACATCTTTAATCTCAGCACTTGGGAGGCAGAAGTAGGAGGATTACTGTGAGCTCAAGGCCACCCTGAGACTGCATAATGAATACCAGGTCAGCCTGGGCTAGAGCAAGACTCTACCCTGAAAAACCAAAGGAAAAAAAAAAGTATGGAAGGCTGGTGACATAAAGCACAGAAATAAAGTACTTGCTTGGCTTCTTAAAACCCTTGGTTCATCCCCTAGTACCAAAAGAAATTTAAAAAACTGAAAAATAAAGATTTGAGAGGGTTCTAGAGAGAGGATCTTCCAAAAAGAACATTAAAAATATTAATAATCGTATAAGGCTAAACTTGTGAAAATGTTCAGTTTTGGTTTGTGAAACTGACATCTGTGAAAATGGTGTGGCACTTCAGTGGCTTACTAATTTCCCTGCAGATAGTGGGTCTTAGAAAACAAAGGAGAGTTAGCTGGACATGGTGGTGCATGCCTTTAATCCCAGCAGAGGCAGAGGTAGGAGGATCATGAGTTCAAAGCTACCCTGAGACTACATAGTGAATTCCAGGTCAGCCTGGGTTAGAGAGATACCTTGACCCATAAAACAACAAAAAAAGAAAGAAAGAAAATACAGGAGAGGGCTGGAGAGATGGATAAGTGGTTAAGGCACTTGCCTTCGAAGCCTAAAGGACCCAGATTTGATTCCCCAGTACCCACATAAGCCAATTGCACAAGGTGGCGCATGTGTCTGGAACTCATTTATAAAGGGAAAACAAAACACAAGAGAGCAGGTCCTGTGCTGTCTTCCTCCATAGGCAAACCTCTATTTGTCAAGTAGAAAGAGGGCACAAATATGAATATTTTACTTAGATAATAAAGTGGATATACAAGTTCTTATAATCTAAGGAAAATTAGGAAAACATCATTATCTGTTTTACTTATCACACATTTGTCATGCGATGCCTTGGCATGTGCCTTGACTTGAAGAACAAGCAGTCATTTTAACTATTTTCAGTCTTTGAGGTCAACAGAGTTTAAAAAAAAACTCTGAATGTAAATTTGAATTTATTTCACACACTAAATTAAATATGTATTTACTACATTCTCACAACCATGAAAACCTTCCCTTAATATTTGAATGTTCTCGCTCACTGGTAACAAACAGGCAGTTGTGTCCTACTGATGCTTGCAGTGTTCCAAAGATCTTTAAAATCCATATGACAAGGGCTAGGGAGATAGTTTAGTGGTTAAATGCACTTGCTGGCAAAGCCTGCCAGCCTGGGTTCAACTCCTTAGTAACCACATAAAGCCAGATACACAAAGTGGCATATGCATCTAGAGTTTATTTATAGTAGCAAGAAGCCCTAGGGTGCCCATGCTCTCTCTTTCTGTCCTTGTCTATTTCAAATAAATAAATGATTTTTTATGTCCACATGACTAGATGACATTCAATATGGTAACTAATTTTTATAACTGGCAGAATATTTGTATTATTTTTAAATGACTCAAACTTCTAAAAGGGCAAAGAATCCTCCCGATAATGTAAGTGCTAGAGCTCTTAATCATAAAGTCCTGTGAAAGTCGATGCAATGATTAAGGCTCAATATAGAAACTCCATCCTTTCTGCATTCTGACTGAAGAGCTATGCTTTATTTAAAAATAGCAGACATTATCACAGTGCCACTCAACCACAAGATTCAGCAATTCTAACAATGAGATGAGCATGAATAATTTAGCATATGCTAATATCAAATCCATTTTTTTCTATAGAAAAAAATTCAGAACTTTTATCAGCTTGTTAAAAACAAATGTTTGATCTTCCACATGATTTTTAAAAAGTAAGGAAGTCTAGGAAATGTAAAGTTGAAAACACATATGAGCTGGACACAAGGAGAAGCAGTTGGATGTGTCATATGCCAAGTGCACCTAGACAAGGGCCAAGAAAGATTGTTCGTGGGGTCTAGATACTGCAGTGTGGTCCTGAAAGGGTCAGCTACCCAACCCAAGCAGATCCTGGGACGCTCCAGAGTGACATTCCAGTGCACACACTGACACATTCATCTGTTTTTTAATAAAACATCAGCCGGGCATGGTAGTGCATGCCTTTAATTCCAGCACTTTGGGAGGCAGAGGTAGGAGGAATACCATGAGTTCAAAGCCACCCTGAGATTACATAGTGAATTCCAGGTCAGCCTGGGGTAGAGTGAAACCCTACCTCGAAAAAACACACACAGGGCTGGAGGGATGGCTTAGCAGTTAAGGTGCCTGCCTGCTAAAAATGCCTGGATTCCAATCTCCAGGTCCCATGTTTAGCCAGACACAGTGATGTAAGGGCACAATGCCACACTTGCCCACAAGGGGGTGCACGTGTCTGGAGTTCATTCACAATGGCTGCGAGGCTGCTGGCACACCCATTCTCTATCTGTCTCCCTCTCCCTCTTTCTATCTCTCTCTGTGTCTTTCTTTCAAACACACACACACACACACACACACACACACACACACACACACACACATCATTGCCCAACTCCTAACAACTGGTTTTGTTTTTAAGCAAAACCTTTGTCACAGAAGCGCCCTGCCATGCAGACTCTACCAGAGTCTAATAGTCTCCTATACAATCAAAGGCTCAAGAGTCTATGCTGGGATGAGAAGAGCAAAAGGCGCATCTTATAGGTTTCTATTTGCAATCACTACTTTCTGGCTAGTCTTAGGCCTGAAGTGTTTGCTGCAGCCTTTGTGTTTCTGCATGCTGCCATGTGTGCTGCCTGTCTGGCTGTTTACAAATGTGAAAATCACTAACCTTGCTGAGGAATTGTAATTTGCTCCACTGAGGCTTCCTGAACAAGTGCACATAGTTTTGTGGCGAACAATCCTTTGCATGTTGGCAGGCTTAAAAATGTTCATCCACTCCACATCGGACATGTGGCCTGGGGCTTCAATGATGAGGTTACTTGGGTGACAACACCTGGAGTCACACAGGTCACCGTCAGTCAGACAGCTTTCATTTTTTGGACAACACGAGGATCCAGACCTTTCCATCAGTTGACTACTTTCCATACCCAGCTTTCCGGGCTGTTTGGAACCAGAACAGTTGTCCAGGCCCAGGTAAACACTGATATCATGCCATTGCTTCTCATCAGACAATGATGTTTCTAAGAGCTGCTTCTCCTCCTTCTGAAGCTCAACTCCGTTATCTTTCGGTGATTTTGTATGGATATTGCAGAGTGTAATTTTATTTAGGGGGTCAGCCTGGATTTTTCCACCCAGAGAACAACACTTTTGTTTCTCCATTAGGTCTTTAGTCAACAGAGATGAGAGAGTGATGACACTTTTTTCCCCAAATGCAGTATTATTCTGTAGTATCTTCTCTTTGCATACAGCACAAGTGCTCTTGTCTGTTCTATTTTGCTGTGCCGACGTGACCTCAAACTTTTGATCCTTAACCAGTGACTGCTGATTTTTCTCCCTCTTAACATCGACTTTCGAGTGGTAATTTTCAAGGTCTGACAAACACATGTCTCTGCTACAGTGGCATTACAAAAAAAAAAAGAAAGTTATCAGATAGACTTTAAAATATATTTTATTTATTTAAGAGAGAGAAAGAGGCAGAGAGAGAAAGAGACAGGGAGACAATGGGCACACCAGGGCCTCTAGCCACTGCAAACGAACTCCAGATGCATGCACCCCCTTGTGCATCTGGCTTACGTAGGCCCTGGAGAATCAAACCGGGATCCTTTGGCTTTGCAGGCAAACACCTTAACCACTAAGCCATCTCTCCAGCCCCTCAGATAGACTTTATACAATCATTTACTAGTAAGTCTCACTAGGAGAGTTAAATCCCAAGATCCATTAATCTGATCTTCAGAAGCCAGTACTCAAATGAAACAAGGGCTTTTAATAGTTTTTTGTTGTTGTTGTTGTTTGTTTGTTTGTTTTTGAGGTAAGGTCTCTTTCTAGCCCAGACTGACCTGGAATTCACTATGTAGTCTTAGGGTGGCCTTGAACTCCAGAGTGCTGGGATTAAAGGTGTGCGTCACCACGCCCAGCCTGTTTATGCTTTTAAGAAGTAACCAACCTCAATGCATCTAGCACCTCCCAATGGCAATTAAGTTCAATGAGGAAAAACAGCCCCTATGTCAAACACTTCAGCCCACAAGAGAACCCTGAGTGGGTCTGGAGCCTGGTGGGGGCAGTAGCGGGGACACAGAGCAATAGAGAGTCTGCAGAGAGGAGAGCAGCAAGAGCGGTGGAGCAGCTCAGTCCCGGCCCCACTGCCAGCAGCAGCTGCCACCTCTCACAGCTCCTCCTTGCAGCCACTAACCCAATTCCCCAGGGAAAGGAGCTGCAGCACCAGTCCAGTCCAGACTTGGTAGTTCCCACAGTCATGGGAAGCTTCCAGAGCCCCTCTTCCTTTTCTTTTCTTTTTTTTTCTTGTGGTAAGATCTTGCTGTAGCCCAGGCTGACCTGGAATTCACTATGTAGTCTCAGGGTGACCTCAAACTCATAGCCATTCTCCTACCTCTGCCTCTCTAGAGCTCCTTGAACCTTTTTTCTTTTGTTTTAATATTTTATTTATTTATTTGAGAGAGAGGCAGATAGAATGAGCACACCAGGGCCTTTAGACACTGCAAACGAACTCCAGGTGCACGCACCCCCTTGTGCATCTGGCTTATGTGGGTCTTGGAGAATTGAACCAGAGTCCTTAGGATTCGCAGGCAAACACCTTAACCACTAAGCCATTTCACCAGCCTTCTTTTCTCTTTTCTTTCTACACTTTTTTCCCTCAGGTCTTCCATGTGGGCTCTCTAGCCACATGGGTGTCTTTCCTTGTCTCTACTTCCCTCAATAAATATAATAATTTAATAATTAAAAAAGAAAGATTAATCCCAGCACTTGGGAGGCAGAGGTAAGAGGATCGCTATGAGTTCAAGGCCACCCTGAAACTACAGAGTTAATTCCAGGTCACCCTGAGCTAGAGTGAGACCCTACCTCCAAAAACCAAAAAGGAAGCTGAGCGTGATGGTGCACGCCTTTAATCCCAGCACTTGGGAGGCAGAGGTAGGAGGATCGCTGAGAGTTGGAGGCCACCCTGAGAATACATAGTTAATTCCAAGTCAGCCTGAGCTAGAGTGAGACCCTACCTCGCAAAACCAACCGACCAACCAACCAACCAACCAACCAACCAAACAAACAAACAAACAAACATACAAACAAAAAAACCAAAAAGGGAGAAGGAAAGAAAAAAAAGAAGGAAAGAAGAAAGAGAGAGAGAGATAGGAGCCAGTCATGGTGGAGCACACCTTTAATCCCAGTACTCGGAAGGCAGAGGCAGGAGGATCACTATGAGTTCAAGGCCACCCTGAGACTACATAGTGAATTCCAGGTCAGCCTGGGCTAGAGTGAAACCCTACCTTGAAAAAACAAAAGAAAAAGAAAAAGAAAGAAAGGGAGAGAGAGAAGAAAGAAAGAAAGAAAGAAAGAAAGAAAGAAAGAAAGAAAGAAAGAAAGAAAGAGGAGGGAAGGAAGGAAGGAAGGAAGGAAGGAAAAGGGAAGGGAAGAGGAAGGAAGGAAAGAGGAAGGGAGGAGAGGGAAGGGAAGGGAAAAGGAAGGGAAGGGGAGGGGAGGGATGAAAGGAAGGGGCAAAAGGAAAGGAAACAAAAGGAAAAGAAAGAGGAAGAGAGCTGGGCATGATGGCACACACCTTTAAAGTGAGCATTTGGGAATCTGCGGTAGGAGGATCGCTGTGAATTTAAAGCCAGTCTGGAGCTACATAGTGAGTTCCAGGACAACCTGGGCTAGAGTGAGACACTGCCTAAAAAAACAAGAACAAACAGGCTGGAGAGATGGTTTAAATGCCATGCTTGCAAAATCTGCTATCCCAGCTTTGATTCCTCAGTTCCTACTAAAGTCAGGCATACAAAGTGGCGCATGTGTCTGGAGTTCTTTTGTAGTGGCAAAAGACCCTGGCAGAGCCAATCTCACTAGGTCATTCACCCTCTCTCTCAAATAAATCAATATATATATATATTTGGGTTTTGCAAGGTAGGGTCTCACTCTGGTCCAGACTGACCTGGAATTAACTATGTAGTCTCAGGGTGGCCTCGAACTCTCGGTGATCCTCCTACCTCTGCCTCCCGAGTGCTGGGATTAAAGGCATGCGCCACCACGCCCGGCTTAATAAAAATATTTTTAAAAAACAAAAGTAGGGGGCCTGGAGAGATGGCTTAGCAGTTAAATGCTTGCCTATGAAGCCTAAAGACCCCAATTTGAGGCTCGATTCCCCAGGACCCACATAAGCCAAGTGCACAAGGGGGCGCATGCATCTGGAATTTGTTTGCAGTGGTCGGAGGCCCTGGCACGCCCATTCTCTCTCTATGTGCCTTTTTCTCTGTCTGTTGCTCTCAAGTAAAAAAATAAACAAATAAAAAAGTAGGGCTAGAGAGATGGCTTAGAGATTAAGGTGTTTGCCTGTGAATCCTAAGTACTCAAGTTCAATTCCCCAGTGTTTCAGTCAGGTTCACATTGCTGGCAGAAATCACTTGACCAAGAGCAGCTTTTGGGGAAAAAAAAAAGTTTATTTTGGCTTACAGACTTGAGGGGACGCTACATGATGGCAGGGAAAACGATGGCATGAGCAGAGGGTGGATACATCACCCCCAGGACAACATAAGGTGGACAACAGCAACAGGAGAGTGTGCCAAACACTGGCAAGGGGACACTGGCTATAACACCCATAAGCCCACCCCCAACAATACACTGCCTCCAGGAGGTTTTAATGCCCAAATCTCCATCAGCTGGGAGCCTAGTATTCAAAACACCTAAGTTTATAGGGGACACCTGAATCAAACCACCACATTCCGCCCTTGGCCCCCATAAACTGATAACTATCCATGATGTAAAATGCAATGCATTCAGTCCATCCACATAATCCAAGGTCTTTTAACTGAGCCATAATACCAAAAAATCCCCCCCCCACAAAAAAAACATAATGGCACAGAATAAACATTCACACTGCAAAGATGGCACTGGGCATAGCAAAGAAGTATTCAACCAATACAAGATTTAAAACAAACAGGGCAAACATCAAATTCTGTAGCTCCAAGACCAACAACTCTAGCAAGTGACAAGTCTCTAAGTCTGATAATTCTAACCAGCAACAAGTCTCTGGAGTTCCAAATCCGCCCCTCCAGCTAGGCTACTCACAGTTGCAAAACTTCATCCAGGCCAGCAGCTCTCCTTGGCAGCCATCTTGTGGTCCCGGCATCTCCACTGGGTCTTCACTGCAACCCATGGTCCATCCTCATGGCTCCACTGGGTCTCTATGCAGGCATCCAGCAAACCTGCTTCACACTGCCCATGGCAGTTTCCAAAACACAAGATCGCATTGCAAACTCAATGACCCTCTTTTTCCTGCATTTCTTATACTCCACAATATCAGGTAGGGTGCCAATTTGTTAAGCCAGGGGGGAATAAAACAGACTTTGAACAACAGGACACTCCTTGAGCACTCAGGCCTCTTCAAAAGAGTCTACATTCTTCCTGTTGCCCAATGCAGGTCAGCTGGCCCAATCTCAAAGGTTGTAATCTCTCATATAATCACAGCTGAAAAGGCAGAAGTTTCAGCCCAAAGATTTCATTTCTGTGCCATTTCTATGCAAAGCAACCCTGCACAAGTTCTCAGGACACGGGCATAACAGCAAGCCACTCATACAAAGTGCTTCTAGCCCAGTCCAGGCAAAGCTCTTTCTCACCCTCACAAGCCAAACTTCACAGTCCATAGTTCTTACTGCATTCAGATCTTTCAACTCTGACCAGAATAGTCCATCAAGCTGTACTTACAGCACTGCAAGGCGACTCTTAGGCCAAGGTTTCAAATCCTTCCACATTCCTCTTGGAAATCAGCTCCAAAAAGCCAAAGCCACACAGTCAGGTGTCTAGCAGCAAATGACACCACTCCTCAGTACCAATGTTACTGTTGCAGTCAGGTTTGCATTGCTGGCAGGAATCACCCAACCAAAAGCAGCTTTTGTGGGAGGAGGAAGGGGTTTATTTTGTCTCTCAGACTGAAGGGGATGCTCCACTATGGCAGAGGAAATGATGGCATGAGCAGAGGGTGGATATCACCCCCAGCCAACATAAGGTGAACAATAGCAACAGGGGAGTGCGCCAAACACTAATGGGGGGAGCTGGCTATACCACCCATAAGCCCGCCCCCAACAATACACTGCCTCCAGGAGGTGTTAATTCCTAAATCTCCATCAGCTGGGAACCTAGCATTCAGAACACCTAAGTTTTGGGGGGACACCTGAATCAAACCACCACACCCAGTATCCAAGTAAGTCAGATGCACATGGTGGCACATGCATCTGGAGTTTGTTTGCAGTGGCTTGAGGCCTGGTGTGTCTGCTCTCTCTCTGCCTCTTTCTCTAATAAATAAATAATTAAAAAATTTTGGAGCCAGGCATGGTGGCGCATGCCTTTAGGCAGAGGTAGAAGGATTGCTGTGAGTTCGAGGCCAATCTGAGACTACATAGTAAATTCCAGGTCAGCCTGGGCTAGAGTGAAAAAACAAGGAAGGAAAGAAGGAAGGAAGGAAGGAAGGAAGGAAAGAAGGAAGGAAGGAAGGAAGGAAGGAAGGAAGGAAGGAAGGAAGGGAGGAAGGGAAGGGTGAAAGGGCACTAGAGAGATGGCTCAATGGTTCAAGGCACTTGCTTGCAAAACTTGTCAACATCAACTTGGGTTTGATTCACCAATACTCACGTAAATCCAGATGCACAAAGTGACACATGCATCTGGAGTTCATTTGTAGTGGCAAGAGGCCCATACCCACAGACAGACACACAAACATACTCACTCTCTCTGCTTTGAATAGATAAATAAATAGATAAATAAATAAGCAAACAAAACTAATAAATAAAGCTGGACACAGTGACACGTGCCTTTAGTCTCAGCACTCAGGAGGCTGAGAAAGGAGAATCACTGTGAGATCAGGGCCAGCATAGACCTACACAATGAGTTCCAGGGCAGCCTGGGCTAGACTGAGATCCTATCTTGAAAAATGAACACACAAGCTGGGCATGTGGTGCACACCTTTAATCCCAGCACTTAGGAGGCAGAGGTAGGAGGCTCACTGTGAGTTCGAGGCCACTCTGAGACTACATAGTGAATTCCAGGTCAGCCTGAGCTAGAGTGAAACACTACCTTGAAACCCCCCCCCAAAAAAAAAGAAACACACAAAGATAAATAAATAACACTGGTCATGGTGGCGCATACCTTTGATCCCAGCACTTGGGAAGCAGAGGTAGGATGATTGCCTTGAACTTGAGGCCAGCCTGGGACTACAGAGTGAGTTCCAGGTCAGCCTGGGCTAGAGTAAGACCCTACCTTGAAAAAATAAATAAATAAAAAGTACTTTTAAGCCGGGCGTGGTGGCGCACGCCTTTAATCCCAGCACTCGGGAGGCAGAGGTAGGAGGATCACCAAGAGTTCAAGGCCACCCTGAGACTACATAGTTAATTCCAGGTCAGCCTGGGCCAGAGTGAGACCCTACCTTGCAAAAAAAAAAAAAAAAAAAAAAAAAAAGTACTTTTAGCCGGGCATGGTGGTGCGCACCTTTAATTCCAGCACTCAGGCGGCAGAGGTAGGAGGATCACCGTAAGTTCGAGGTCATCCCGAGACTACACAGTGAATTCCAGGTCAGCCTGAGCTAGAGTGAGACCCTACCTCGGAAAATTAAAAAAAATAAATAAATAAAATTTAAAAAATATATATATGTGTGTGTGTGTGTGTGTGTGTGTGTGTGTGTGTGTATTTAAATAAATAAAAAGAAACAGGGGCTGAAGGGATGGCTTAGCAGTTAAGCGCTTGCCTATGAAGCCTAAGGACCCTGGTTCCAGGCTCAATTACCCAGGACCCATATAAGCCAGATACACAGGTGGCGCATGCATCTGGAGTTCGTTTGCAGTGGCTGGAGGCCCTGGTGCACCCATTCATTCTCTCTCTCTCTGCCTCTTTCTCTGTCCATCTGTTGTTCTCAAATAAATAAAAATAAAATAAACAAAAAATTAAAAAAAAAAAAAGAAACAGTGGTAGGTACTGGCCTACAGTAAGCATACAACAAATACTGGTCTAATGATGAAATAAAATACAAAATAAATTAAATAGTATTGGCTAGGAGTACCTGGATTCCAGGGCCTTTGAGTCCATCATGTTTGCATCATATATTTGTATCAATTCATGAGAATTTTCCATATTGAAATTAAGAAATTGTAGATCACTTTGTTGTTTTACATAAATCTGCCACAGAGATCAATAAAGTAATATAAAATATAATTACAAAACCAAATTAAATTAACAATTTTGCACTTCAAAACCTTAAAACAGATCAGATAGCTCTTGCATTTATTTTGCCTATGTCCACACAGGATTTTTTAAATTTTTATTTATTTATTTATTTATTTATTTATTTGGTTTTGCAAGGTAGGGTCTTGCTCTAGCTCAGGCTGATCTGGAATTCACAATGTAGTCTCAGGGTGGCCTTGAACTCATCGTGATCCTACTATCTCGGCCTCCTGAGTGCTGGGATGAAAGGTGTGCGCCACCACACCGGCATTTTTATTTATTTTATTTTAGAGAAAGCAAGATAGAGAGAGAGAGAGAGAGAGAGTGAGAAAATATTGGCGAGCCAGGACTTCAGCCACTAAAATTGAACTCCAGATGCTTGCGCCACCTAGTGGGCACGTGCAACCTTGTGCTTGCCTCACCTTTGTACATGGGATCTGGAGATTCAAACATGGGTCCTTAGGCTTCGCAGGCAAGCGCGTTAACCATTAAGCCATCTCTCCAGCTCCACACATGAATTTTTAGTATAGGTGATTTCCAATCTTTAATTACCATAATCAAGACTCTATCTGCTATGCTAACTATGATGTATGTCTAATGCAGTTAGGATTCTACAAGCACCATTAACAAGATGAATAGCCATATTTTCCCTACTTTGTACCTAACAGTCACAAAGGATGGCTGGGGACTTACCTGTCTCAGGTTGTGCAGCTCTGAATTTGTACGTTCCTGCTTTGACTTTGCAATATCAAGCAACTCATCTTTCCTCTTTTCTCTCTCTACTACATAAGAAGAAACAGGATTTAATTTGTCACCAGCATATGAACACATTCACAGCTAATACTTCTGTTGATGTTGCTAAACTTAATAATTGAAAATGGATGGCTGGGAAGAGCTTTAATCTGTGATTCTGACTGATCCTTCATCAAACAAGAAAATTACATAACATAATGAATGTTAAATCAGAAAAGGATTCAAAGGTGTATGGGTGTGTTTGTATAAAAATATGCACTGGGCTGGAAATATAGTTCAAACTGTTAAAGGCAATTGCTTGCAAGCTTGCCAGCCTGGGTTCAATTCCCAAGCCATCCATGTAAACCAGAAGCAAAAAACAAAGAAACAGATGCATGAATCTGGCATTCATTTGCAGAGGCAGGAGATCCTGGCATGCACATACATATACATAAACATGCAAATAAATACAAAAGATTAAAAATATATGCACAAGCCGGATGTGGTGGACAACGCCTTTAATCCCAGCACTCAGGAGGCAGAGTTAGGAGTTCAAGGACACCCTGAGAATACAGAGTGAATTCCAGGTCAGCCTGGGATAGAGTGAGACCCTACCTTGAACAACAAACAAACAAACAAATAATATATATATGCACACACACAAAAAAGTCTGGAAGCAAGCCAGGAAGAGTAGGTCACACTTATAAACCAGTACTTGCATGGCTGAGGTAGAAGAATCAAGAGATCAATCTTATCCTCAGCTCCATAAGACTTTGTTGGCAAAACCTGAATAAGGGGTTGGAGAGATGATTTAGTAGTTAAGGTACTTGCCTGTAAAGCCAAAGGACCAAGGTTTGATGCCCCATTACCATGTAAAACCAAATACACAAGGCAGTGCATGCGTCTGGAGTTTGTTTGCAATGGCTGAAGGCCCTGGCACACCCATTGACTATCTGCCTCTTTCTCTCAAATAAATAAAATTTAAGAAAAACTAAATAAGTAATCATATTTAAATTTTGCTTTAATCTCCAATTTTAGAATAACCTCTTGCGCATAATAGACAACTCTATCCCTAGTTCAGATAGTTTGCTATATGGCTGAATTTAACTGAGAGATCTAAGTGGGTGGGTCGGCCTATTTCACAAGTTCGTCATAGGAAGAAGAGGCGTGGAGTTCTGCTGATAGCAGCCTGAGCAAGCGGGCAAGTGAGCGAGTACTATGGAAAGGGCTCTGCCTTTTGCTGACAGAGCCTAAGCAAGACCTCAAAAGGATGAGTCCTCACCTGTAGGAGTGGAGACCCAGTGAAGTCACCTTCTTTGCTAATTCCTCATGACCAATGGGAACTAAATAAATGGAACATTTCTTTAAGCCTATGTTAAGAACTTTCTTTTATTTTATTTTATTTTATTTTATTTTATTTTATTTTTTTATTTTTTTTTTTTTGGTTTTTCAAGATAGGGTCTCACTCTAGCCCTGGCTGACCTGGAAATCACGATGTAGTCTCAGGGTCGTCTTGAATTTATGGTGATTCTCCTACCTCTGCCTCCCCAGTGCTGGGTTTAAAGGCGGGCGCCACCACGCCCAGCTAAGAACTTTATTTTCAACAAGAGTGAAATAAAATTTTGAACTTAAAAGTAAAATTACAGCTGGGCGTGGTGGCGCCCGCCTTTAATCCCAGCACTCAGGTAGGAGGATAGCCATGAGTTCAAGGCCAGCCTGGGACTACATAGTGAATTCCAGGTCAGCCTAGGCTAGAGCGAAACCCTACCTTGAAAAAAAGAAAGAAAGAGAGAGAGAGAGAGAGAGAGAGAGAGAGAGGAAGGAAGGAAGGAAGGAAGGAAGGAAGGAAGGAAGGAAGGAAGGAAGGAAGGAAGAAGAAAGGAGACAAACAGTTTAGAAATTGATTAAAAATAATTTCATGGACTGGAGAGATGGCTTAGCGGTTAAGGCATTTGCCTGCAAAGCCAAAGGATCCTGGTTCACTTCTCCAGGACCCATGTAATTCAGATTTACAAGGTAGCGCATGGGTCTGGAGTTTTGTTTTTGCAGTGGCTGGAGGCCCTGGCGCTCTCTCTCTCTCTCTCTCTTCCTCTCTCTCTCAAATAAATAAACAAATAAATAATATTAAAGAATCATTTCACAAGAGCCTGGTGTGGTGGTTCACACCTTTAATCTGAGCACTTGCGAAGCAGAGGTAGGAGGATCGCCATGAGTTCAAGGCCACTCTGAGACTACATAGTGAATTCCAGGTTAGCTTGAGCTAGAGCAAGACCCTACCTCAAAAAAAAAAAATCATTTCACAAAATAAATTATACTATTTATCAAGTTCCATACATCTTTTAAATCAAGAAGGAACTGGGCGTGGTGGCGCACATCTTTAGTCCCAGCACTTGGGAGGCCTCAGAGGTAGGAGGATTGCTGTGAGTTCCAGGCCGCCCTGAGACTACATAGTGAATTCCAGGTCAGCCTGAGCTGACCAAAAAAAAAAAAAAAAAAAAAAAAATCAAGAAGGAGAAAGGAGGCTTGACTAGGTTGTCTGGGCGTAGTTATGTACACTTATAATCTCAAATCAAGGCTAGCCTAGGAGGAGATAGGGCAAGAGGGAGAGAAAATAAAATATCCAATGAACTATTCTTTCCTCTGACCTTCTAGGGCATTTTATGCATACCACGTACATAATAGTAAATTCTCCATGGGCCCATGGGCTTCTCAACATTAGTGAAGTCACACGAATGTGGACCCAAAGATTGAATTCAACTGTGAAACTGCAAATGTGCTTATCTTTAGTAACATGGAGCCTAAGACAGAAATCCTAGAAACAATAGAAATAATGACCTCTAGTGGTGAAATTTTCACTTTTCCCTAATTATTAATCACAGGAAATTAATATCAAGGATTCTATTTTATTTGAATTTACTTTTTTTTTTTTTTTTGGTTTTTCAAAGTAGGGTCTCATGCTAGCCCAGGATGACTTGGAATTCACTGTGTAGTCTCAGGGTGGCCTTGAACTCACGGCGATCCTCCTACCTCTGCCTCCTGAGTGCTGGGGTTAAAGGAGTGTGCCACCATGCCTGGCTTGAATATTCTTGAATGTAATGCTGTGCTATTCCCTTTTAATAATCCTAGAAGATGGGGGATAGTGGTATGAGTTGACCAGAAAGGTAGTATTAATCTGTTTTTCTTTCTTTTTTCTTTTCTTTTCTTTTTTTGTTTGTTTGTTTTGTTTTTGGTTTTGGTTTTGCTCTAGTCCAGGCTGACCTGGAATTCACCATGTAGTCTCAGGGTGTCCTCGAACTCACAGCGATCCTCCTACCTCTGCCTCCCCAGTGCTGTGATTAAAGGTGTGCGCCATCACGCCCAGCTTAATCTAATTTTCTATTTGGAACTTTATCTCCAAGTTTTCCTAACACAAACTACTGAAATGAAAGCATAGAGAAACTTTGGATGTCATAGCGACAAGCAGATTTCCTGTCAGCAGTTCTCCCTCAGCAGTGAGAAAGGGGCTAACCAGTGGGCAGTCAGAGGTACAGAAGGGAAGAGGTACTGCTGGGGCGGGCGTGGCAGGCAACAGAGGCTATTTTCACATGTACTATAAAGGGGCATTGCATGAGCCGGCACTTGCTTAATCAAGGAAAAGTCACCCCTACCTTTCTTACTTTGGGTTGCACTGATGCAACACATGAGTGTTGTCCCAACTTGGTGAGTTTAGGTGATTCATTTGCAAAACTAAATGCTACTTTTTTTTTTTTTTAATTAGAGAGCGAGAGAGAATGGGCACACCAGGATCTGTGGCCAGTGCAAACGAACTCCAGACGCATGTGCCACTATGTATATTTGGCTTACGTGGGTTCTGGGAAATCAAACCTGGATCCTTAGGCTTTGCAAGCAAGCACCTTAACCTCTAAGTCATCCTTCCAGCCCAGAGTATCACATTTTTAATGTTTTTCTCTGTACTGGGGGCCAAACCTAGGGCTAGACAGCACTCTAACACAGAGCTACATCCCCAGCCTTTTGAATTGCCTAATTTTTATCTAGTATTTGCAAAATTATAAACATCCTCCCTTTATCAATCTATAAGTTGCTTTTAAAATAATTATTTATTTGAGAGCGAAAGAGACAGAGGGAGAGAATAGGTGTGTCAGGTCCTCTAGCCACTGCAAACAAACTCCAGACGCATGCGCCACCTTGTGCACCTGGCTTACACGGGTCCTGGGGAATTGAACCTGGGTCCTTGACTTTGCAGGCAAGCACCTTAAGAACCGCTAAGCCATCTCTCCAGCCCAAAATAATTTTTTTTTTGACACAAGGTTTCAAGTATCCCAGGATGCCCTGTAACTCACTATGGAGCCAAGGATGACTTTGAACTTCTGATCCTCCTGCCTCCACCTCCTGAGTGCTGAGATACAGGCATGCCTCTTTTTGCAAGCAAGCACTTTTAACCACTAAGCTATTTCAGCCCAGCATGCCCCTTCTTATGTGGTACTGAGGATAGAATCCAGGACTTTGTGCATGCTGGGCAAGCACACTACTAACTGAGCTACATCCTTAGCCTAAAAAAAAATTTTATATATATATAAAATATAAATATATATATATATATATATATATATATAATTGATTGATTGATTGGTTTGAGAAAAGAGAAAAAGGAAGACAGAAAGAGAGTATGGGCATGCTAGGGCCTCTTGCCACTGCAAACAAACTCCAGACACATGCACCACTTTGGGTACTGGAGAATAAAACCCAGGCTTTGCAAGCAAGTGCCTTTAACTGCTGAGCCTTCACTCCAGCTCTCTAAAATGAAAATGAATGTTAAAGCAAGAGTATTAGACTTTTGTAGGGTTTCATTCTAGTCCAGGTGACCTGGAATTCACTATGTAGTCTCAGGGTAGCCTTGAACTCACAGTGATCCTCCTACCTCTGCTTCCTGAGTGCTGGGATTAAAGGTGTGCGCCACCTCGCCCAGCTGAGAGCATTAGACTTTTAGTGAGAAGCATAATGACATGCACATACTGGAAGGGAATGTTGCTCCTCTTTTTTTTTTTTAAATCATTTTTATTGACAATTTCTTTAATTGTAGACAATATCCCATGTTATTTCCCTCCCTCCCTGTTGCTCCTCTTTTTGTTGTTGTTGTTGTTGTTAAAGATGCATGATGGCTCACACCTTAAATCGCAGCACTTGGAAGGCAGAAGTAGGAGGATTGCTGTGAGTTTGAGGCCAGCCTGAGACTATATATAGTTCATTCCAAGTCAGTCCCGGCTAAAGTAAGACCCTATCCCGAAAAACAAAACAACAACAACAACAAAAACATCCAGAAGCCTGTTGTAAGACAGATATATATCCTTTAGCCTGTATAGTGGTATTGGAGAAAGCTTAGGCTATAAATGTATGACTATTCAAACACTTAACCTAATTAGGAATGTTTACCAGTAAAAACCAGTTCGTCATGCAGGCAACTCTTCTCTTGCTTGAGGCGAATGATCTCTTCTCGTTGGTCATTATTTTCTGTTGTCTTTTCATTTAGGTCCTCTTCACAAACAGAAGGAAGAAAAGTCCTCAAGTAAATACCAGCTTCCAGGAAGCACATATGCTATGAGGACCTCCATGTCCTCAGCCCCCACCCCAATCACTGAAAATCCTGTTGGGTCTCCAACTAGCATATATTGTGTCCTCTGGCAGTGATATCAGACCAAGGTTTCACTCACTCTACCTTTGGCCTGGTTGGGCTCCCTCCTCTAGTCTTGCCTCTCCTGTTACAGTCCAGGGTACACAGGGCAATTTTAAAAAATAAAAAAGCTCCTGGTGTCATTTCTCAGTAAGAAGCACTCCTAATGTACTCAGGATGCAGCCCAGACTACTGAAAATTGCAAAGCCCACTGTGACTTGGCCTTCTTCACTCCTCATCACTCTTTCTTTTCTTCCCCCTGGTTCCTTGACTGCCTCTGAGGTAAAAGAAAAAAATAATAATGGGGGGTTTAATCCTCTGTTCCTGATAAAGAGGTTCTACAACCTTTAGAATTTCCTGAGTGATAAGTATCTTGTCATTGAAAGGGAGCTTCCCCCTCTGCCCCGCCCAACTCTGTCAGTAATTCCAGTATTGGGGAGGCTAAGGCAGGAAGATCACGAATTTGAAGCTACCCAAGCTTAGGCAATATGACAATACTTTCTCTCAAGAAAAAAAAGGGGGGGATGCCTGGTGTGGTGGCGCACACCTTTAATCCCAGCACTTGGGAGGCAGAGGTAGGAGGATCGCTGTGAGTTCGAGGCCACCCTGAGACTACATAGTAAATTCCAGGTCAGCCTGAGCTAGAGTGAGACCCTACCTTGAAAAACCAAAAAAAAAAAAAAAAAGGGGGGGGGAATAGATGGCTTGGCAGTTAAGACTCTTGCCAGCAAGGCCAAAGGACCCAGGTTTGATTCCCCAGGACCCATGTAAAGTCAGATGCACAAAGTAGCACATGCATCTGGAGTTCATTTGCAGTGGCTAGGGGCTTTGGTATGCCCATTCTCTCTATTTGCCTCACTCTGTGTCAGCTAATAATAATATTATATATATTTTTATATATATAATTTTTTTAAAGGCAAAGCATCAGTCTGGACTAGAGTGAAACCCTACCTCGAAAAAACAAACAAAAAAATGCAAAGCAATACAAAACAAAACAGCAACAACAAAAAGAGGTTTTTTTTTTTATTTTATTTTATTATTTTATTTTCGAGGTAGGGTCTCACTCTAGCCCAGGCTGACCTGGAATACACTCTGTAGTTCTAGGCTGGTCTTAAATTCATGAAGATCCTCTTATCTCGGCCTTCTGAGTGCTAGGATTAAAGGTATTTGCCACTATGCCTGCCAAGAGCCACTCTTGATCAACCGTAAATAGCAAGTTTTAATCATAGAGGGCTAGAACTTCCAGCTCTGCCTACTAATCCACGCGGTGTGGGGAGGGACTGGAGACCAAGCTCCAGAGAAACTCCTGGCCACAGGAGATGGACAGCTGGTGCTCAGGTTGAATGCTGTGCATTGAAGCCACACCCACCTGCAGTTCCTGAGCTGCACTTTACAGTATGGCCATAAAAGGATGGAGTGTTTCCTTCAATTTTATGAGTCTTTCCAGCAAATGATGGAGCTTGAGCAGGTGGCTGGGAAATCCCCAATTCATTGCCAGTTGGTTGGTCAGGAGCATGTGTGGGTCGCCTATGATTTGTGACTGATATCTTAAATGGGGACTGATACCTTAAATGTGGAACTTCGGCCTGTGGGATCTGACACTAACTCCAGGCGTAACAAATTGAATACACACAATTGGTACAAGAGAGATACAAAATTTCCTAGTATTGGTGGAGGTGGGGAGACAAACTAAGAATGTCCCAACCTTAAAGCCCATCCTGGGGCTTTTCTATTTGCTGTTCCTGCTTTCTGCCTAGAAGGTTCTTGGCCCAGGTCTTCATGTCTCCCGTTGTTCTCTGCTCTACTTCCCATTACCCTACTTTAAAAAGATTTTTTAGTAAATATTGGACTTATGAAATATTCATAATTCATAAATATTGACCTAGTAGACTTCTTTATACTTGCATATGCGAGGAAAGTGGGTTTTTTTCTATCAAACTAGAGTGGCTCCATTTTAGATTTTTTGTTTGTTTGTTTCTCTTCTTTTTATTTTTATTTTTTTGATTTTTTTGATTTTTCCGAGGTAGGGTCTCACTCTGGCCCAGGCTGACCTGGAAATCACTATGTATTCTCAGGGTGGCCTCGAACTCACGGCAATCCTCCTACCTCTACCTCCCAAGTGCTGGGATTAAAGACATGTGCCACCACGCCTAGCACAGCCCATTTTAGATTTTTAAAAATATTTTCTTTCTCTCTTTCTTTCTTTCTTTCTTTCTTTCTTTCTTTCTTTCTTTCTTTCTTTCTTTCTTTCTTTTTTTAGGTAGGGTCTCGCTGTAGCCCAGGCTAACCTGGAACTCACTCTGTAGTCCCAGGCTGGCCTCAAACTCACAATGATCTTCCTACCTCTTATTCCTGAGTGCTGGGATTAAAAGCATATGCTACCATGCCCGGCTTATTTATGTATTTTGAGAGAGAGAGGCAGATAGAGAGAAAGAGAGAGAATGGGCCTCTAGCCACTGCAAACAAACTCAGATGCATGTACCACCTTGTGTATTTGGCCTATGTGGGTACTAGGAAATTGAACCTGGGTCCTTAGGCTTTGCAGGTAAGTGCCTTAACCGCTAAGCCATCTCTCCAAACCCCATTTTAGATTATTACCTCCCACCATTTTGTACAGGGATATTCAGAGAATTATTTAAATTCTCAGAACTGACTAAAAAGGACTCTAGCTTCTTCATTCCTGCCAACTTCATGCTATTTTTCTTTATCTGGTTGTGAATAGACTATAAACCTGGAGCTCAGCCAATGAGACTCCATCCCTTATGTTAGGGATAAAAGGCCAAGTGAACAAGCTGTCTGGTGTGCTTGCTACCTCACCAGGCACCCTTCTTCAGAAGTAAATTTGCTTTGTTGAAATATCCTGGTCGAAATGTCTTTATTTGACACTGGCGGTCCCATTTCTAACAATATGGGGCTCATCTGAGATTTCATAGTCCACCTGGAGGGTGACAAGACATCCCCTCCTTGAAGATGCATCCAATGGCTATATTGCATTAGTTCCTGAATGCCAGGCCATTGGCTAGAATAACTTGAACTTAAGGTTCTCTTGACAATGCAGGTAAGGGCCTAAGCAAGCACCCTGTTGACCCGCACCTTCATGAACCAAAGTAAGAAATGTCACTGAGGTAGCAAAATATTTCCTTGGTGGTCAAGATATTGTGGAGGCTGTTTGCACGTGTAAATATGACAGGTGGAAGACCAGAAGGGAGTTGAAGCCCCATCCCATCTGCAGTTCTGTGATGACCTCCTGTGGCTTAGGGCAGTGTCAGGTTCTGGGGCATTCTTCCCACCTTGTGAGACTGTTCTGCCAATGATAAGAGGCACCTAAATTCCCACAAGGGAAGTGACTAGAAACAAGGAAATTGAAAATAAAACAGAGCACAAGAGCACCTCCAATATCAGGGAGTGAGCCTCGACAGGAAGGGTGAGGCAGCCAGGTGAAACAGAATGGGAAGTGAAACTAGCGAAGGGAGTAACAGGACTAAAGAAAATGAAAAGAGAGCCGGGCATGGTGGTGCACACCTTTAATCCCAGCACTTGGGAGGCAGAGGTAGGAGGATCGCCATGAGTTCAAGGCTAGCCTGAGACTACATAGTGAATTCCAGGTCAGCCTGAGCTAGAGAGAGACCCTACCTCGAAAGACCAAAAAAAAGAAAAAGAAGGAAAAAAAAAGAAAGAAAAGAGGGCTGGAGAGATGGTTCAGTGGTTAAGACATTTGCCTGCAAAGCCTAAGGACCCAGTTTTGATTCCCCAGTAACCACATAAGCCAGATGCGTAAGGTGCACAAGTGTCTGGAGTTTGTTTGCAGTGGCTAGAGGCCCTGGTATGCCCATTCTCTTCCCCCTCCCCCCCCGCCCACACTCTCTCTCTCACACACAAATAAATAAATTAATTAAAATTAAGAAGAAAAGAAAATGAAAACACATCTTGACAGTCCACCAGGGCAGGCACTCAAGTGCTGGGATGACACTCTTCCCGCCCCACCCACCCACCCATGCAGAAGAAAAGGAAAATGACAAATGATTAGGTGTTGTTGCTTCACTGGATATATCAACTCCTAATTGAATTTGTAAATGATAAGTAGCCAGTCTCTCAGAAGCAAATAAATTATGCTCCCTGCTAGAGGCAAGATCCTAGTCCTATTTCTCCTTAAGTGGAAAGACCAAGAAAAAGATTAAAAACAAACAACAAACAAAAATCTCCTCTCACATGGGACCCTCTTCCTTCATTGCCCCTCCTTATAACCCTGCCCTTCCTCAGCTGGACCCAGCTCCAAGTCTGGCAACTTCTCCCATTCCCCAACCATCTCCTGATCCATCCTCTCCCCATTCACCCTCCTGTCCATTACCCTTCTATGTCCGGCCTTCAGAAGGAACTAGAACATTGCCACAAAGATATTCAGAATCATCCCTTTCCCCCATCCCTTGAGGACAAGTCTCAACCTCTTTTCCCTCTCAGGAAGTTCCCCTTGGGGCAGGAGGATCAGGTTTGTAAAGTGCTCCTCACCAGTTCAGAAGTCAGAAACCTAAAGAAGGAATTATAACCTCTCCTTGATGACCTCGTAGGGTCGTAGGGTGGCAGAACAGATAGATTAATTCCTAGGATCCCAACTATACTTTTGGTCAGAATTAATGTTTATTGTGGGCATGCTTTTTTCTGGATAAGAGAGACATGATCGGGAGAGCCAATATGGCTGCTTGGGAATAAGAACATCTGCCTGGACAAGGAGTCCCAGGCAGCAGAGACCAAGTTCCCAAACCAGGATCACCAAGGGGATGATAACAAGCAGATCCCTTGGAAAACATGAGAGATGGTCAGAGAGATGACGGTTAGGGGAATCCCTGATCTCCCAATGTTTCCAAAGCCTTTGATGTCCAACATGGAAAAGACAAAGAGCCTGCTGAACTTGTTTGTTGTTTGTTTGTTTTCTTTTTCTTTCTTTCTTTCTTTCTTTTTCTTTCTTTCTTTTCTTTTCTTTTTTTTTTTTTTTTTTTTTTTTTTTTTTTGGTTTTCGAGGTAGGGTCTCACTCTGGCCCAGGCTGACCTGGAATTCACTATGTAGTCTCAGGGTGGCCTTGAACTCATGGCGATCCTCCTACCTCTGCCTCCCGAGTGCTGGGATTAAAGGCGCAGCGCCACCACGCCAGACTTTAACTATTGTTTGACACCTGTCAGGTCCTACCTTGTGACAGTCTACATGAACAGAGGCAGCTACAGACATGATCTATGTGTGTCCACATCCTGGTCCAACTTATGCCCTCTAGTATGCCAGTTATGGTTGCTATAATTGGCTAGATGTATGGTAGACTACCCAATATAATGGTTGTTCATCTTGGGGATAAAATTATTTGGGCCAGGTGTGGTAGCGCACACCTTTAATCCCAGCACTTGGGAGGCAGAGGTAGGAGGATTGCCTGAGTTTGAGGCCACCCTGAGACTACATAGTGAATTTCAGGTCAGCCTGGTCTAGAGTGAGACCCTACCTTGAAAAAACAACAACAAAAAAAAAATTATTTGGTAGATGGGCTGGAGAGATGGCTTAGTGGTTAAGGCATTTGTATGCAATCTTAGGACCCAGGTTTGATTCCCCAGAACCCACATAAGCCAGATGAACAAGTGGTGCATGCGTCTGGGATTCATTTGCAGCAGCTGGAGGTCCATTCTCCTATCTGCCTCTCTCTCAAATAAGTAAATAAAAATTAAAATAAAAAATAAAAAATATTTTAAAAAGTTGGTAGACTTGCCCAACAAAATACAAATTCATAGAGGTTCCCCTGCTCCAAACTGTCAGACTTTACAATGTAACCCTCTCCTTGTAGACATTGATAGCCCCTTTACCATGACCCACTAATCCTCAGTGATCAGGAATGTGGGTTCTGGGCTTATGTACCCAACAACACCCCTGAGATCTTTGACTTAAGACTGGTCCCCACTCAAAATCAGCACTCTTGATGTATCACCCTGAATCCATTGCCTCTCCAGCCCTGACCCTACCATCTATTTGCAAAACTAAATGCTACTTTTTTTTTTTTAATTAGAGAGCGAGAGAGAATGGGCACACCAGGATCTGTGGCCAGTGCAAACGAACCCAGACGCATGTGCCACTATGTATATTTGGCTTACGGGTTCTGGGAAATCAAACCTGGATCCTTAGGCTTTGCAAGCAAGCACCTTAACCTCTGTCATCCTTCCAGCCCAGAGTATCACATTTTTAATGTTTTTCTCTGTACTGGGGCCAAACCTAGGGCTAGACAGCACTCTAACACAGAGCTACATCCCCAGCCTTTGAATTGCCTAATTTTTATCTAGTATTTGCAAAATTATAAACATCCTCCCTTTATCAATCTATAAGTTGCTTTTAAAATAATTATTTATTTGAGAGCTAAAGAGACAAAGGAGAGAATAGGTGTGTCAGGTCCTCTAGCCACTGCAAACAAACTCCAGACGATGCGCCACCTTGTGCACCTGGCTTACACGGTCCTGGGGAATTGAACCTGGGTCCTTTGACTTTGCAGGCAAGCACCTTAAGAACCGCTAAGCCATCTCTCCAGCCCAAAATAATTTTTTTGACACAAGGTTTCAAGTATCCCAGGATGCCCTGTAACTCACTATGGAGCCAAGGATGACTTTGAACTTCTGATCCTCCTGCCTCCACCTCCTGAGTGCTGAGATACAGGCATGCCTCTTTGCAAGCAAGCACTTTTAACCACTAAGCTATTTCAGCCCAGCATGCCCCTTCTTATGTGGTACTGAGGATAGAATCCAGGACTTTGTGCATGCTGGGCAAGCACACTACTAACTGAGCTACATCCTTAGCCCTAAAAGAAATTATATATAGATTGGTTTGAGAGAAAGAGAAAAAGGAAGACAGAAAGAGAGTATGGGCATGCTAGGGCCTCTTGCCACTGCAAACAAACTCCAGACACATGCACCACTTTGGGTACTGGAGAATAAAACCCAGGCTTTGCAAGCAAGTGCCTTTAACTGCTGAGCCTTCACTCCAGCTCTCTAAAATGAAAATGAATGTTAAAGCAAGAGTATTAGACTTTTGTAGGGTTTCATTCTAGTCCAGGTGACCTGGAATTCACTATGTAGTCTCAGGGTAGCCTTGAACTCACAGTGATCCTCCTACCTCTGCTTCCTGAGTGCTGGGATTAAAGGTGTGCGCCACTACTTCAGCTGAGAGCATTAGACTTTTAGTGAGAAGTATAATGACATGCACATACTGGAAGGGAATGTTGTTCTTTTTTTTAAATCATTTTTATTGACAATTTCTTTAATTGTAGACAATATCCCATGTTATTTCCTCCTCCCTGTTGCTCCTCTTTTTTTTTTTTTTCGTTTTTGAGGTAGGGTCTCACTCTAGCCCAGGCTGACCTGGAATTCACTATGTAGTCTCAGGGTAGCCTTGAACTCACAGTGATCCTCCTACCTCTGCCTCCTGAGTGCTGAGATACAGGCATGCCTCTTTGCAAGCAAGCACTTTTAACCACTAAGCTATTTCAGCCCAGCATGCCCCTTCTTATGTGGTACTGAGGATAGAATCCAGGACTTTGTGCATGCTGGGCAAGCACACTACTAACTGAGCTACATCCTTAGCCCTAAAAGAAATTATATATAGATTGGTTTGAGAGAAAGAGAAAAAGGAAGACAGAAAGAGAGTATGGGCATGCTAGGGCCTCTTGCCACTGCAAACAAACTCCAGACACATGCACCACTTTGGGTACTGGAGAATAAAACCCAGGCTTTGCAAGCAAGCACTTTTAACCACTAAGCTATTTCAGCCCAGCATGCCCCTTCTTATGTGGTACTGAGGATAGAATCCAGGACTTTGTGCATGCTGGGCAAGCACACTACTAACTGAGCTACATCCTTAGCCCTAAAAGAAATTTTATATATATATATATAATTGATTGATTGATTGGTTTGAGAGAAAGAGAAAAAGGAAGACAGAAAGAGAGTATGGGCATGCTAGGGCCTCTTGCCACTGCAAACAAACTCAGATGCATGTACCACCTTGTGTATTTGGCCTATGTGGGTACTAGGAAATTGAACCTGGGTCCTTTGACTTTGCAGGCAAGCACCTTAAGAACCGCTAAGCCATCTCTCCAGCCCAAAATAATTTTTTTGACACAAGGTTTCAAGTATCCCAGGATGCCCTGTAACTCACTATGGAGCCAAGGATGACTTTGAACTTCTGATCCTCCTGCCTCCACCTCCTGAGTGCTGGGATTAAAGGCATGTGCCACCACGCCTAGCACAGCCCATTTTAGATTTTTAAAAATATTTTCTTTCTCTCTTTCTTTCTTTCTTTCCTTCTTTCTTTCTTTTTGAGGTAGGGTCTCACTCTGGCCCAGGCTGACCTGAAATTCACTATGTAGTCTCAGGGTAGCCTTGAACTCACAGTGATCCTCCTACCTCTGCCTCCTGAGTGCTGGGATTAAAGGTGTCATACCTCGCCCAGCTGAGCATTAGACTTTTAGTGAGAAGTATAATGACATGCACATACTGGAAGGGAATGTTGCTCCTCTTTTTGTTGTTGTTGTTGTTAAAGATGCATGATGGCTCACACCTTAAATCGCAGCACTTGGAAGGCAGAAGTAGGAGGATTGCTGTGAGTTTGAGGCCAGCCTGAGACTACATAGTAAATTCCAGGTCAGCCTGAGCTAGAGTGAGACCCTACCTTGAAAACCAAAAAAAAAAAAAAGGGGGAATAGATGGCTTGGCAGTTAAGACTTGCCAGCAAGCGCTGGGGACCCAGGTTTGATTCCCTTATGACCCATGTAAAGTCAGATGCACAAAGTAGCACATGCATCTGGAGTTCATTTGTGGCTAGGGGCTTTGGTATGCCCATTCTCTCTATTTGCCTCACTCTGTGTCAGCTAATAATAATATTATATATATTTTTATATATATAATTTTAAAGGCAAGTATCATCTGGATTAGAGGAACCCTACTCGAAAACAAACAAAAAAATGCAAAGCAATACAAAACAAAACAGCAACAACAAAAAGAGGCCTTTTGTTTTATTTTTATTTATTTTATTTTTATTTTATTATTTTATTTTCGAGGTAGGGTCTCACTCTGGCCCAGGCTGACCTGGAATACACTCTGCAGTTCTAGGCTGGTCTAAATTCATGAAGATCCTCTTATCTCGGCCTTCTGGAGTGCTAGGATTAAAGGTATTTGCCACTATGCCTGCCAAGAGCCACTCTTGATCAACCGTAAATAGCAAGTTTTAATCATAGAGGGCTGGCAACTTCCAGCCTGGCCTGCACAATCCACGCGGTGTGGGGAGGGACTGAGACCAAGCTCCAGAGAAACTCCTGGCCACAGGAGATGGACAGCTGGTACTCAGGTTGAATGCTGTGCATTGAAGCCACACCCACCTGCAGTTCCTGAGCTGCACTTTACAGTATGGCCATAAAAGGATGGAGTGTTTCCTTCAATTTTATGAGTCTTTCCAGCAAATGATGGAGCTTGAGCAGGTGGCTGGGAAATCCCCAATTCATTGCCAGTTGGCTGGTCAGGAGCGGTCGCCCGTGATTTGTGACTGATATCTTAAATGGGGACTGATACCTTAAATGTGAACTTACCTTGGATCTTGACTTAACTCCAGGCGTAACAAATTGAATACACACAATTGAAGCAAGAGGAGATAAGGTAAATTTCCTAGTATTGGTGGAGGTGGGGAGACAAACTAAGAATGTCCCAACCTTAAAGCCCATCCTGGGGCTTTTCTATTTGCTGTTCCTGCTTTCTGCCTAGAAGGTTCTTGGCCCAGGTCTTCATGTCTCCGTTGTTCTCTGCTCTACTTCCCATTACCCTACTTTAAAAAGATTTTTAGTAAATATTGGACTTATGAAATATTCATAATTCATAAATATTGACCTAGTAGACTCTCTTTTTATACTGTACATGCGCAGGAAAGTGGTTTTTTCATCAAACTAGAGTGGCTCCATTTTAGATTTTTGTTTGTTTGTTTCTCTTTTTATTTTTATTTTTTGATTTTTTTGATTTTTCCGAGGTAGGGTCTCACTCTGGCCCAGGCTGACCTGGAAATCACTATGTATTCTCAGGGTGGCCTCGAACTCACGGCAATCCTCCTACCTCTACCTCCCAAGTGCTGGGATTAAGGCATGTGCCACCACGCCTAGCACAGCCCATTTTAGATTTTTAAAAATATTTTCTTTCTTCTTTCTTTCTTCTTTCTTTCTTTCTTTCTCTTTCTTTCTTTCTTTCTTTCTTCTTTTTGAGGTAGGGTCTCGCTGTAGCTCAGGCTAACCTGGAACTCACTCTGTAGTCCCAGGCTGGCCTCAAACTCACAATGATCTTCCTACCTCTTATTCCTGAGTGCTGGGATTAAAAGCATATGCTACCATGCCCGGCTTATTTATGTATTTTGAGAGAGAGAGGCAGATAGAGAGAAAGAGAGAGAATGGGCCTCAGCCACTGCAAACAAACTCAGATGCATGTACCACCTTGTGTATTTGGCCTATGTGGGTACTAGGAAATTGAACCTGGGTCCTTAGGCTTTGCAGGTAAGTGCCTTAACAGCTAAGCCATCTCTCCAAACCCCATTTTAGATTATTACCTCCCACCATTTTGTATTAGGATATTCAGAGAATTATTTAAATTCTCAGAACTGACTAAAAAGGACTCTAGCTTCTTCATTCCTGCCAACTTCATGCTATTTTTCTTTATCTGGTTGTGAATAGACTATAAACCTGAGCTCAGCCAATGAGACTCCATCCCTTATGTTAGGATAAAAGGCCAAGTGAACAAGCTGTCTGGTGTGCTTGCTACCTCACCAGGCACCCTTCTTCAGAAGTAAATTTGCTTTGTTGAAATATCCTGGTCGAATGTCTTTATTCGACACTGGCGGTCCCATTTCTAACAATATGGGGCTCATCTGAGATTTCATAGTCCACCTGGAGGTGACAAGACATCCTCCTTGAAGATGCATCCAATGGCTATATTGCACTAGTTCCTGAATGCCAGGCCATTGGCTAGAATAACTTGAACTTAAGGTTCTCTTGACAATGCAGGTAAGGGGCTCCAAGGCACCCTAAGTTGACTCGCATCATGGAACCAAAGTAAGAAATATCACTGAGGTAGCAAAATATTTCCTTGGTGGTCAAGATATTGTGGAGGCTGTCAAAAATGCAAATATGTGACAGGTGGAAGACCAGAAGGGAGTTGAAGCCCCATCCCATCTGCAGTTCTGTGATGACCTCCTGTGGCTTAGGGCAGTGTCAGGTTCTGGGGCATTCTTCCCACCTTGTGAGACTGTTCTGCCAATGATAAGAGGCACCTAAATTCCCACAAGGGAAGTGACTAGAAACAAGGAAATTGAAAATAAAACAGAGCACAAGAGCACCTCCAATATCAGGGAGTGAGCCTCGACAGGAAGGGTGAGGCAGCCAGGTGAAACAGAATGGGAAGTGAAACTAGTGAAGGGAGTAACAGGACTAAAGAAAATGAAAAGAGAGCCGGGCATGGTGGTGCACACCTTTAATCCCAGCACTTGGGAGGCAGAGGTGGTGAGGATCGCCGAGTTGGGCTAGCCTGAGACTACATAGTGAATTCCAGGTCAGCCTGAGCTAGAGAGAGACCCTACCTCGAAAGACCAAAAAAGAAAAAGAAGGAAAAAGAAAGAAAAGAGGGCTGGAGAGATGGTTCAGTGGTTAAGACATTTGCCTGCAAAGCCTAAGGACCCAGTTTTGATTCCCCAGTAACCACATAAGCCAGATGCAAGGTGCACAAGTGTCTGGAGTTTGTTTGCAGTGGCTAGAGGCCCTGGTATGCCCATTCTCTTCCCTCCCGCCCACACTCTCTCTCTCTCACACACAAATAAATAAATTAATTAAAATTAAAAAGAAAAGAAAATGAAAACACATCTTGACAGTCCACCAGGGCAGGCACTCAAGTGCTGGGATGACACTCTTCCCGCCCACTCACCCACCCATGCAGAAGAAAAGGAAAATGACAAATGATTAGGTGTTGTTGCTTCACTGGATATATCAACTCCTAATTGAATTTGTAAATGATAAGTAGCCAGTCTCTCAGAAGCAAATAAATTATGCTCCCTGCTAGAGGCAAGATCCTAGTCCTATTTCTCCTTAAGTGGAAAGACCAAGAAAAGATTAAAAACAAACAACAAACAAAAATCTCCTCTCACATGGGACCCTCTTCCTTCATTGCCCCCTCCTTATAACCCTGCCCCCTTCCTCAGCTGGACCCAGCTCCAAGTCTGGCAACTTCTCCCATTCCCCAACCATCTCCTGATCCATCCTCTCCCCATTCACCCTCCTGTCCATTACCCTTCTATGTCCGGCCTTCAGAAGGAACTAGAACACTGCCACAAAGATATTCAGAATCATCCCTTTCCCATCCCTTGAGGACAAGTCCTAAACTCTCTTTCCTCTCAGGAAGTTCCCTGGGGCAGGAGGATCAGGTTTGTAAGTGCTCCTCACCAGTTCAGAAGTCAGAAACCTAACATGCGCCATCACGCCCAGCTTAATCTAATTTTCTATTTGGAACTTTATCTCCAAGTTTTCCTAACACAAACTACTGAAATGAAAGCATAGAGAAACTTTGGATGTCATAGCGACAAGCAGATTTCCTGTCAGCAGTTCTCCCTCAGCAGTGAGAAAGGGGCTAACCAGTGGGCAGTCAGAGGTACAGAAGGGAAGAGGTACTGCTGGGGCGGGCGTGGCAGGCAACAGAGGCTATTTTCACATGTACTATAAAGGGGCATTGCATGAGCCGGCACTTGCTTAATCAAGGAAAAGTCACCCCTACCTTTCTTACTTTGGGTTGCACTGATGCAACACATGAGTGTTGTCCCAACTTGGTGAGTTTAGGTGATTCATTTGCAAAACTAAATGCTACTTTTTTTTTTTTTTTAATTAGAGAGCGAGAGAGAATGGGCACACCAGGATCTGTGGCCAGTGCAAACGAACTCCAGACGCATGTGCCACTATGTATATTTGGCTTACGTGGGTTCTGGGAAATCAAACCTGGATCCTTAGGCTTTGCAAGCAAGCACCTTAACCTCTAAGTCATCCTTCCAGCCCAGAGTATCACATTTTTAATGTTTTTCTCTGTACTGGGGGCCAAACCTAGGGCTAGACAGCACTCTAACACAGAGCTACATCCCCAGCCTTTTGAATTGCCTAATTTTTATCTAGTATTTGCAAAATTATAAACATCCTCCCTTTATCAATCTATAAGTTGCTTTTAAAATAATTATTTATTTGAGAGCGAAAGAGACAAAGGGAGAGAATAGGTGTGTCAGGTCCTCTAGCCACTGCAAACAAACTCCAGACGCATGCGCCACCTTGTGCACCTGGCTTACACGGGTCCTGGGGAATTGAACCTGGGTCCTTTGACTTTGCAGGCAAGCACCTTAAGAACCGCTAAGCCATCTCTCCAGCCCAAAATAATTTTTTTTGACACAAGGTTTCAAGTATCCCAGGATGCCCTGTAACTCACTATGGAGCCAAGGATGACTTTGAACTTCTGATCCTCCTGCCTCCACCTCCTGAGTGCTGAGATACAGGCATGCCTCTTTTTGCAAGCAAGCACTTTTAACCACTAAGCTATTTCAGCCCAGCATGCCCCTTCTTATGTGGTACTGAGGATAGAATCCAGGACTTTGTGCATGCTGGGCAAGCACACTACTAACTGAGCTACATCCTTAGCCCTAAAAGAAATTATATATAGATTGATTGATTTTTGAGAGAAAGAGAAAAAGGAAGACAGAAAGAGAGTATGGGCATGCTAGGGCCTCTTGCCACTGCAAACAAACTCAGACACATGCACCACTTTGGGTACTGGAGAATAAAACCCAGGCTTTGCAAGCAAGTGCCTTTAACTGCTGAGCCTTCACTCCAGCTCTCTAAAATGAAAATGAATGTTAAAGCAAGAGTATTAGACTTTTGTAGGGTTTCATTCTAGTCCAGGTGACCTGGAATTCACTATGTAGTCTCAGGGTAGCCTTGAACTCACAGTGATCCTCCTACCTCTGCTTCCTGAGTGCTGGGATTAAAGGTGTGCGCCACCTCGCCCAGCTGAGAGCATTAGACTTTTAGTGAGAAGCATAATGACATGCACATACTGGAAGGGAATGTTGCTCCTCTTTTTTTTTTTTTTAAATCATTTTTATTGACAATTTCTTTAATTGTAGACAATATCCCATGTTATTTCCCTCCCTCCCTGTTGCTCCTCTTTTTGTTGTTGTTGTTGTTGTTAAAGATGCATGATGGCTCACACCTTAAATCGCAGCACTTGGAAGGCAGAAGTAGGAGGATTGCTGTGAGTTTGAGGCCAGCCTGAGACTATATATAGTTCATTCCAAGTCAGTCCCGGCTAGAGTAAGACCCTATCCCGAAAAACAAAACAACAACAACAACAACAACAACAAAAACATCCAGAAGCCTGTTGTAAGACAGATATATATCCTTTAGCCTGTATAGTGGTATTGGAGAAAGCTTAGGCTATAAATGTATGACTATTCAAACACTTAACCTAATTAGGAATGTTTACCAGTAAAAACCAGTTCGTCATGCAGGCAACTCTTCTCTTGCTTGAGGCGAATGATCTCTTCTCGTTGGTCATTATTTTCTGTTGTCTTTTCATTTAGGTCCTCTTCACAAACAGAAGGAAGAAAAAAAAGTCCTCAAGTAAATACCAGCTTCCAGGAAGCACATATGCTATGAGGACCTCCATGTCCTCAGCCCCCACCCCAATCACTGAAAATCCTGTTGGGTCTCCAACTAGCATATATTGTGTCCTCTGGCAGTGATATCAGACCAAGGTTTCACTCACTCTACCTTTGGCCTGGTTGGGCTCCCTCCTCTAGTCTTGCCTCTCCTGTTACAGTCCAGGGTACACAGGGCAATTTTAAAAATAAAAAGCTCCTGGTGTCATTTCTCAGTAAGAAGCACTCTAATGTACTCAGGATGCAGCCCAGACCACTGAAAATTGCAAAGCCCACTGTGACTTGGCCTTCTTCACTCCTCATCACTCTTTCTTTTCTTCCCCCTGGTTCCTTGACTGCCTCTGAGGTAAAAGAAAAAAATAATAATGGGGGGTTTAATCCTCTGTTCCTGATAAAGAGGTTCTACAACCTTTAGAATTTCCTGAGTGATAAGTATCTTGTCATTGAAAGGAGCTTCCCCTTCTGCCCCCCGCCCAACTCTGTCAGTAATTCCAGTATTGGGGAGGCTAAGGCAGGAAGATCACGAATTTGAAGCTACCCAAGCTTAGGCAATATGACAATACTTTCTCTCAAGAAAAAAAAGGGGGGGATGCCCGGTGTGGTGGCGCACACCTTTAATCCCAGCACTTGGGAGGCAGAGGTAGGAGGATCGCTGTGAGTTCGAGGCCACCCTGAGACTACATAGTAAATTCCAGGTCAGCCTGAGCTAGAGTGAGACCCTACCTTGAAAAACCAAAAAAAAAAAAAAAAAAGGGGGGGGGGAATAGATGGCTTGGCAGTTAAGACTCTTGCCAGCAAGGCCAAAGGACCCAGGTTTGATTCCCCAGGACCCATGTAAAGTCAGATGCACAAAGTAGCACATGCATCTGGAGTTCATTTGCAGTGGCTAGGGGCTTTGGTATGCCCATTCTCTCTATTTGCCTCACTCTGTGTCAGCTAATAATAATATTATATATATTTTTATATATATAATTTTTTTAAAGGCAAAGCATCAGTCTGGACTAGAGTGAAACCCTACCTCGAAAAAACAAACAAAAAAAAATGCAAAGCAATACAAAACAAAACAGCAACAACAAAAAGAGGCCTTTTGTTTTATTTTATTTTATTTTATTTTATTTTATTATTTTATTTTCGAGGTAGGGTCTCACTCTAGCCCAGGCTGACCTGGAATACACTCTGTAGTTCTAGGCTGGTCTTAAATTCATGAAGATCCTCTTATCTCGGCCTTCTGAGTGCTAGGATTAAAGGTATTTGCCACTATGCCTGCCAAGAGCCACTCTTGATCAACCGTAAATAGCAAGTTTTAATCATAGAGGGCTAGAACTTCCAGCTCTGCCTACTAATCCACGCGGTGTGGGGAGGGACTGGAGACCAAGCTCCAGAGAAACTCCTGGCCACAGGAGATGGACAGCTGGTACTCAGGTTGAATGCTGTGCATTGAAGCCACACCCACCTGCAGTTCCTGAGCTGCACTTTACAGTATGGCCATAAAAGGATGGAGTGTTTCCTTCAATTTTATGAGTCTTTCCAGCAAATGATGGAGCTTGAGCAGGTGGCTGGGAAATCCCCAATTCATTGCCAGTTGGTTGGTCAGGAGCATGTGTGGGTCGCCTGTGATTTGTGACTGATATCTTAAATGGGGACTGATACCTTAAATGTGGAACTTCGGCCTGTGGGATCTGACTCTAACTCCAGGCGTAACAAATTGAATACACACAATTGGTACAAGAGAGATACAAAATTTCCTAGTATTGGTGGAGGTGGGGAGACAAACTAAGAATGTCCCAACCTTAAAGCCCATCCTGGGGCTTTTCTATTTGCTGTTCCTGCTTTCTGCCTAGAAGGTTCTTGGCCCAGGTCTTCATGTCTCCCGTTGTTCTCTGCTCTACTTCCCATTACCCTACTTTAAAAAGATTTTTTAGTAAATATTGGACTTATGAAATATTCATAATTCATAAATATTGACCTAGTAGACTTCTTTATACTTGCATATGCGAGGAAAGTGGGTTTTTTTCTATCAAACTAGAGTGGCTCCATTTTAGATTTTTTGTTTGTTTGTTTCTCTTCTTTTTATTTTTATTTTTTTGATTTTTTTGATTTTTCCGAGGTAGGGTCTCACTCTGGCCCAGGCTGACCTGGAAATCACTATGTATTCTCAGGGTGGCCTCGAACTCACGGCAATCCTCCTACCTCTACCTCCCAAGTGCTGGGATTAAAGGCATGTGCCACCACGCCTAGCACAGCCCATTTTAGATTTTTAAAAATATTTTCTTTCTCTCTTTCTTTCTTTCTTTCTTTCTTTCTTTCTTTCTTTCTTTCTTTCTTTCTTTCTTTCTTTTTTGAGGTAGGGTCTCGCTGTAGCCCAGGCTAACCTGGAACTCACTCTGTAGTCCCAGGCTGGCCTCAAACTCACAATGATCTTCCTACCTCTTATTCCTGAGTGCTGGGATTAAAAGCATATGCTACCATGCCCGGCTTATTTATGTATTTTGAGAGAGAGAGGCAGATAGAGAGAAAGAGAGAGAATGGGCCTCTAGCCACTGCAAACAAACTCCAGATGCATGTACCACCTTGTGTATTTGGCCTATGTGGGTACTAGGAAATTGAACCTGGGTCCTTAGGCTTTGCAGGTAAGTGCCTTAACCGCTAAGCCATCTCTCCAAACCCCATTTTAGATTATTACCTCCCACCATTTTGTACAGGGATATTCAGAGAATTATTTAAATTCTCAGAACTGACTAAAAAGGACTCTAGCTTCTTCATTCCTGCCAACTTCATGCTATTTTTCTTTATCTGGTTGTGAATAGACTATAAACCTGGAGCTCAGCCAATGAGACTCCATCCCTTATGTTAGGGATAAAAGGCCAAGTGAACAAGCTGTCTGGTGTGCTTGCTACCTCACCAGGCACCCTTCTTCAGAAGTAAATTTGCTTTGTTGAAATATCCTGGTCGAAATGTCTTTATTCGACACTGGCGGTCCCATTTCTAACAATATGGGGCTCATCTGAGATTTCATAGTCCACCTGGAGGGTGACAAGACATCCCCTCCTTGAAGATGCATCCAATGGCTATATTGCACTAGTTCCTGAATGCCAGGCCATTGGCTAGAATAACTTGAACTTAAGGTTCTCTTGACAATGCAGGTAAGGGCTAAAGCAAGCACCCTGTTGACCCGCACCTTCATGAACCAAAGTAAGAAATATCACTGAGGTAGCAAAATATTTCCTTGGTGGTCAAGATATTGTGGAGGCTGTTTGCACGTGTGAATATGACAGGTGGAAGACCAGAAGGGAGTTGAAGCCCCATCCCATCTGCAGTTCTGTGATGACCTCCTGTGGCTTAGGGCAGTGTCAGGTTCTGGGGCATTCTTCCCACCTTGTGAGACTGTTCTGCCAATGATAAGAGGCACCTAAATTCCCACAAGGGAAGTGACTAGAAACAAGGAAATTGAAAATAAAACAGAGCACAAGAGCACCTCCAATATCAGGGAGTGAGCCTCGACAGGAAGGGTGAGGCAGCCAGGTGAAACAGAATGGGAAGTGAAACTAGTGAAGGGAGTAACAGGACTAAAGAAAATGAAAAGAGAGCCGGGCATGGTGGTGCACACCTTTAATCCCAGCACTTGGGAGGCAGAGGTAGGAGGATCGCCATGAGTTCAAGGCTAGCCTGAGACTACATAGTGAATTCCAGGTCAGCCTGAGCTAGAGAGAGACCCTACCTCGAAAGACCAAAAAAAAGAAAAAGAAGGAAAAAAAAGAAAGAAAAGAGGGCTGGAGAGATGGTTCAGTGGTTAAGACATTTGCCTGCAAAGCCTAAGGACCCAGTTTTGATTCCCCAGTAACCACATAAGCCAGATGCGTAAGGTGCACAAGTGTCTGGAGTTTGTTTGCAGTGGCTAGAGGCCCTGGTATGCCCATTCTCTTCCCCTTCCCCCCCCGCCCACACTCTCTCTCTCACACACAAATAAATAAATTAATTAAAATTAAAAAGAAAAGAAAATGAAAACACATCTTGACAGTCCACCAGGGCAGGCACTCAAGTGCTGGGATGACACTCTTCCCGCCCACTCACCCACCCATGCAGAAGAAAAGGAAAATGACAAATGATTAGGTGTTGTTGCTTCACTGGATATATCAACTCCTAATTGAATTTGTAAATGATAAGTAGCCAGTCTCTCAGAAGCAAATAAATTATGCTCCCTGCTAGAGGCAAGATCCCCTAGTCCTATTTCTCCTTAAGTGGAAAGACCAAGAAAAAGATTAAAAACAAACAACAAACAAAAAATCTCCTCTCACATGGGACCCT
The DNA here is from genome assembly GCA_036365145.1 of Orientallactaga sibirica. Classification (NCBI taxonomy): domain Eukaryota; kingdom Metazoa; phylum Chordata; class Mammalia; order Rodentia; family Dipodidae; genus Orientallactaga; species Orientallactaga sibirica. Next base: position 24,703,241 of record JAEOAD010000026.1, on the reverse strand, counting down.
CTTCCTTCATTGCCCCCTCCTTATAACCCTGCCCCTTCCTCAGCTGGACCCAGCTCCAAGTCTGGCAACTTCTCCCATTCCCCAACCATCTCCTGATCCATCCTCTCCCCATTCACCCTCCTGTCCATTACCCTTCTATGTCCGGCCTTCAGAAGGAACTAGAACACTGCCACAAAGATATTCAGAATCATCCCTTTCCCCCATCCCTTGAGGACAAGTCTCAACCTCTTTTCCCTCTCAGGAAGTTCCCCTTGGGGCAGGAGGATCAGGTTTGTAAGTGCTCCCTCACCAGTTCAGAAGTCAGAAACCTAAAGAAGGAATTATAACCTCTCCTTGATGACCTCGTAGGGTCGTAGGGTGGCAGAACAGATAGATTAATTCCTAGGATCCCAACTATACTTTTGGTCAGAATGAATGTTTATTGTGGGCATGCTTTTTTCTGGATAAGAGAGACATGATCGGGAGAGCCAATATGGCTGCTTGGGAATAAGAACATCTGCCTGGACAAGGAGTCCCAGGCAGCAGAGACCAAGTTCCCAAACCAGGATCACCAAGGGGATGATAACAAGCAGATCCCTTGGAAAACATGAGAGATGGTCAGAGAGATGACGGTTAGGGGAATCCCTGATCTCCCAATGTTTCCAAAGCCTTTGATGTCCAACATGGAAAAGACAAAGAGCCTGCTGAACTTGTTTGTTGTTTGTTTGTTTTCTTTTTAATTCTTTCTTTCTTTTCTTTTTCTTTCTTTCTTTCCTTCTTTCTTTCTTTTTTTTTTTTTTTTTTTTTTTTTTTTTTGGTTTTTCGAGGTAGGGTCTCACTCTGGCCCAGGCTGACCTGGAATTCACTATGTAGTCTCAGGGTGGCCTTGAACTCATGGCGATCCTCCTACCTCTGCCTCCCGAGTGCTGGGATTAAAGGCGTGCGTCACCACGCCAGACTTTAACTATTGTTTGACACCTGTCAGGTCCTACCTTGTGACAGTCTACATGAACAGAGGCAGCTACAGACATGATCTATGTGTGTCCACATCCTGGTCCAACTTATGCCCTCTAGTATGCCAGTTATGGTTGCTATAATTGGCTAGATGTATGGTAGACTACCCAATATAATGGTTGTTCATCTTGGGGGATAAAAATTATTTGGGCCAGGTGTGGTAGCGCACACCTTTAATCCCAGCACTTGGGAGGCAGAGGTAGGAGGATTGCCATGAGTTTGAGGCCACCCTGAGACTACATAGTGAATTTCAGGTCAGCCTGGGCTAGAGTGAGACCCTACCTTGAAAAAACAACAACAACAAAAAAATTATTTGGTAGATGGGCTGGAGAGATGGCTTAGTGGTTAAGGCATTTGTATGCAATCTTAGGACCCAGGTTTGATTCCCCAGAACCCACATAAGCCAGATGAACAAGTGGTGCATGCGTCTGGGATTCATTTGCAGCAGCTGGAGGTCCATTCTCCTATCTGCCTCTCTCTCAAATAAGTAAATAAAAATTAAAATAAAAAATAAAAAATATTTTAAAAAGTTGGTAGACTTGCCCAACAAAATACAAATTCATAGAGGTTCCCCTGCTCCAAACTGTCAGACTTTACAATGTAACCCTCTCCTTGTAGACATTGATAGCCCCTTTACCATGACCCACTAATCCTCAGTGATCAGGAAATGTGGGTTCTGGGCTTATGTACCCAACAACACCCCTGAGATCTTTGACTTAAGACTGGTCCCCCACTCAAAATCAGCACTCTTGATGTATCACCCTGAATCCATTGCCTCTCCAGCCCTGACCCTACCATCTCTCCAGCCCCTGACCCATCTTACAAGATGTTTAGAAACCCGCCCCCCTTTTTTTTTTTTTTCGTTTTTTTGAGGTAGGGCATCGCTCTAGCCCAGGCTGACCTGAAATTCACTATGTAGTCTCAGGGTGGCCTCGAGCTCATGGCAATCCTCCTACCTCTGCCTCCTGAGTGCTGGGATTAAAGGCATGTGCCACCATGCCCAGCTTTAGAAATCCCTTCTTAAATGTTATTAACAACTTCACTTAAGTAACAATAGTTGAAATCAAAGAATTAAGGTACACTATAGAGATAGAGACAGGATTCAGGGATACGAATGCTTGGCTGGAGTGGATCAAATATTCTGTTTGAGTATTAAATAACTGACTGTTATGCTTGTGTGATAGGACGACCGGAAGCCTGACTGGTCCCATTCCCATTGGGGTGGTCCTCTGATCCCGATGGCATGAATTTCAAAGCAGCCCTCTATCAGTACAGCAAGGCTTGGAACAGTAAGTCCTGTGGGATATTGTCGCTACTATTCCCAGAAACAATGCGTCCTTCAAATCAGCCCTCGGGGACTGAAGTTCATTGGGAATGTGATGGGATGTAGTGAAAGCTGGTTCTCTGATAGCCCAGCGGACGTCTGGTAGTAGTGTGGAGGCCCTTGCTTGGAGCTCTGCTGGGGAAATGGAAAGGCACCTGTACTTTAGTGCCATCCCTTCATCTTGGTGTACAGACCCCAAGTTCTTCAAATGGATAAATTGTCCAGAAAGAAAAGAAATAGACTTCCAGATCAACCTCACAGTTCTTTTAATCCACAGATCGATAAAGATGAGATGGGGGTCCCCAGAGGGGAATTTAAGGCAAGAAATCTGATAGCTACAGGCTTTGAGTCAGTCCTCTTCTGATTGGTAAGGATAAATAAAAATATTGATGTGATCAACTACATCTACTATAACCAGCAAAGATCTGTAAACTACTGGGGCCTACTGGCCAACTGGCCTGAAATCAGTTCACATCAGACAGGGTTCTTGCAGAAAAGGGAGCTGTCTAGATAACTGGGACCCAATGCTGTACTTTCAGTCCCAACAGTACAGTGCCAAAGCAGTACAAGGGCTAACTACCATGCAAATGAATTAGCTGAAAATTCAGGCAGCAATGACCCTTTTACAGACCTATGGGACAACGGTTTGGAGAAAGGAAAAAAGCCATGTCTTCCATCATTACTTAGTCACAGTTTTTGGAGACCCAACATTAATGGGCTGTTGCATTGTTTGCTTATGTCAGTGGCTTAATCCAGAGGCTCATTGAAACTGTCGTCACCAAATACCCCCTCTTCTGTATTCAGCCAATGTCCTCTTACTAGACAACCATGAACAGCAAAGACAGTTGTTATCAGAGTTTAAAGAAAAGAATACAACTCTCTACCTGCCTATTTCTGTATCTCTTTCTCTCTCAAATGAATAAATAAATAAAAATAAAATATTTTTTTAAAAAAGGGGGCTGGAGAGATGGCTTAGTGGTTAAACGCTTGCCTGTGAAGCCTAAGGATCCTGGTTCGAGGCTTGATTCTCCAGGACCCACGTAAGCCAGATGTATAAGGGGGCGCATGCATCTGGAGTTCGTTTGCAGTGGCTAGAGGCCCTGGCACGCCCATTCTCTCTCTCTCTCTCTCTCTCTCTCTACCTGCCTATTTCTGTATCTCTTTCTCTCTCAAATGAATAAATAAATAAAAATAAAATATTTTTTAAAAAAGGGGGCTGGAGAGATGGCTTAGTGGTTAAACGCTTGCCTGTGAAGCCTAAGGATCCTGGTTCGAGGCTTGATTCTCCAGGACCCACGTAAGCCAGATGTATAAGGGGGCGCATGCATCTGGAGTTCGTTTGCAGTGGCTAGAGGCCCTGGCACGCCCATTCTCTCCCTCCCTCTCTCTCTCTCTCTCTACCTGCCTATTTCTGTATCTCTTTCTCTCTCAAATGAATAAATAAATAAAAATAAAATATTTAAAAAAAGAATACAACTGTCGGGGGTGGTGATGCATGTCTTTAATCCCAGCACTTGGGAGGCAGAGGTAGGAGGATTGCTGTGAATTCAAGGTCAGCCTGAGACAACATGGTGAATTCCTGGTTAGCCTAGGCTACAGTGAGACCTTACTTTGAAAAATCAAAAGAAAGAGGGAGAGAGAGAGAGAGAGAGAAGGAAATTATGAGAAAAGTGGGCTTTTTAATCAAACAAGAGTGGCTCCATTTTAGGTCATAACTTCCCTCCCCTTTGTATAGGGGAATGTGAGAACTGTTTAAATTCTCAGAACTGACTCAAAAGGACTCTAACTTCCTCATTTCTGCCCATTTCATGCCTTTTCCTTAGCCAATTATGAACCCCAGCCTCAACTGATGAAGTACAAGCTCAGACCCCCCCTCAAACTGTGTTAGGGATAGAAGACCAAGTGGACTTAACCACTGGATGTGCTTGCTACCTCACCTTAGCCCGGCACCCTTCTGCAAAGGTAAAGTTGCCTTGTCGAGATATCCTGCTCTCTTTTAAGTGGCTTTATTCAACACTGGGGGTCCTTATTTCTAACACATATCTTCCCTAGGCAAGTGTAAATATTCAATAAACTCTGAATGTAACCCACTGAAGCACAGTGCTTCCCTGGCACTATGCTAGTAACTGCTGATCCAAACAAAAGGAGGGCCTGTCCCTGCTGCTATGGTGCTAAAGCTACAAATGGAGATAGATCTGGTATTTACCAAGGTGAAGGCATCATATGGTCAAGATTCTAAAATGCTGAAACATTTAAATCAGTCAAGATAAAGTTTTAAGGCCAGGCATGGTGGCACACACACTTGGGTGGCTGATGCAGGATGCTGAGGTAGGAGAATCACTGTGGGTTTGGGGCCAGCCTGGGGCTACAGAGTGAGTTCCAAGTTAGCCTGAGCTATAGTGAGACCCTGCCTCAAAAAAAATTTTTTGAAGGGGTTGGAGTGGGCTGGGGAGCTGGCTTAGCAGTTAAGGTGTTTGACTGCAAAGCCAAAGGACCCAGGTTCCACTCCCCACGACCCACATAAGCCAGGTGCACAAGGTGGCACATGTGCCTGGAGTTTGTTTGCAGTGGCCTGGAGGTCCTGGTGTACCCATTCTCTCTCTCTACCTCTCTCTCTCTCTCAAATAAATAAATAAAAATTTTAAAAAAGGGGGTTGGAGAGGGCTGGAGAGATGGCTTAGCATTAAGGCGCCTGCTTGCCAAGCCTAAGAACGCCGGTTCGATTCTCCAGGTCCTACATTTAGCCAGACACAAAAGTGAGGCGAGTGTGTAATGCCACTGACACGCCCATTTTCTGTCTCTCTCTCTCTCTCAAATTAAAAAAAGGGGGGGCGGGCGTGGTGGGGTACGCCTTTAATCCCAGAACTCAGGAGGCAGAGTTAGGAGGATCGCAGTGAGTTCAAGGCCACCCTGAGACTACAGAGTGAATTCCAGGTCAGCCTGAGTTAGAGTGAGACCCTACCTCAAAAAAAAAAAAAAAAAAAAAAAAAAAAGGGGGTTGAAGAGATGGCTTAGTGGTTAAGGCATTTGCCTGCAAAGCCTAGACCCAGGTTTGATTCCCCATTCTCTCTCTCAATCTGCCTCTTTAAAAAATTTTTTAAGATAAAATTGGGCTGGAGAGATTGCTTAGTGGTTAAGGTGCTTGCCTGCAAAGCCAAAGGACCCAGGTTTGACTCCCCAGGACCCATGTAAGCCAGATGCACAAGTTTGTGCATGTATCTGGAGTTTGTTTGCAGCAGCTGAAGGCCCTGACACACTAATTATCTCTCTATCCACCTCTTTTTTTCTTTCTCAAATAAATTTTAAAAATAATAAATTAAAATTTTTTAAGATAAAATTTCATATTGTTTTTTGGTTTTTATTTATTTATTTATTTATTTGAGAGTGACAGACAGAGCAAGAGAGAGAGAGAATGGGTGCACCAGGGCCTCCAGCCACTGCAAACGAACTCCAGATATATGCGCCACCTTGTGCATCTGGCTTATGTGGATACTGGGGAATCAAGCCTTGAACAGGAGTCCTAAGACTTCACAAGCAAGTGTTTAACTGCTAAGCCATCTCTCCAGCCCCAAAATTTCATAAATTTATATATATATATATATATATATATATATATATATATATATATATATATTTAGTTTTTTGAGGTAGGGTCTCTTTCTAGCCCAGGCTGACCTCGAATTCACTATGTAGTCTCAGGGTGCGTCACCATGCCCAGCTCATTTATTTATTTATTTGGGGGGGGGACAGGGTCTCACATAGCCCAGGCTGGCCTGGAACGCCACAATCTCTGCAGGAGATGAGGAATTCCCACCAGTGGAGTCACAGGGTGACTTTTGGTGCTTTTGCAAATGACCTTGGTGTTGTCTTCTATTTTGTTCTCACAATTCACTTCTTTGTGATTAATATTACTCCTGAAGTTTTGTCATGAAGCGAAGGCAAGGATTTATAGGAAGATAAAAGGATTGGGATAGCTCATAATCCTCCTGCTCCACCTTCCAAGAACTAGGACTGCAGCTGTGCACCGCCATGCCCAGCTCAAGTTTCAGAATTTCTTTAAAAATATATGCTGGGGCTGGAGAGATGGCTTAGCACGCCTGCCTTCTAAATAAGAGAACGGTTCCAATCTCCAGGTCCCACGTTTAGCCAGATGCAAAGTGATGCAAGGGGTGCAATGTCTCACTTGACCACAAATCTGGATTTAAAACAGCAGCTGAGAGACTGCTGGCGCGCCATCTCTATCTGTTTCCTTCTCCCTCTCTGTCTGTCTCTCTCTGTCTCTCTCTCCAAAAAAAAATAAATAAAGTAAAAAAAAAAAAAAAAATAAAAAATATATGCTGGGCTGTGGTGGTGCACGCCTTTAATCCTAGCCCTAGGGGGTGGGGGGATAGCACAGGGGCAGAGGTAGGAGGGTCACTGTGAGTTCAAGGCCAGCCTGAGACTACATAGTGAATTCCAGGTCAGCCTGAGCTAGAATAAGACTCTACCTCTAGAAAAACCCCCTCCAGGGGCTGGAGAGATGGCTTAGTGGTTAAGGCGTTTGCCTGCAAAGCCAAAGGAACTTGGTTCAATTCCCCAGTACCCACATAAGCCAGATGCACAAGGGGGCGCATGCATCTGGAGTTCATTTGCAGTGGCTAGAAACCCTGGTGTGCCCATTCTCTCTCACTCTGCCTCTTTCCCTCTCTCAAATAAATAAATAAAAATTTTAAAAATGAGCTATTGCCTGAGGCCAAACTGGGATGGTGCTCTTTAAAATATGTGTGTGTGTGTGTGTGTGTGTGTGTGTGTGTGTGTGTGTGTAAAACCCCCCTCCAAAAAAAATCATAAACCGGGCATGATAGTACATACCTTTAATCCCAGCACTTGCGAGACTAAGGTAGGAGGATCACTGTGAGTTTGAGGCCAGCTTGGGGCTACAGAGTTCCAGGTCAGCTTGAACTAGAGTGAAACCCTGCCTGGAGAAAAAAAAATCAAACAAAACAAAAGAATCACAAGTCATTTAGGAATCCCTCCACATTATTCTCTTGCTTGAATATGTCCCAGAAGACTAAGTCCCTGCCTCATGAAGCGCTTCACCTGGACAGAGGTGAGAGTAACCCCAGGATATGCCTGCACTGCTCCTCCAGTAGCTTACTCCGAAGTGAAGTCAGTCCTCTTAGCTGATCCAATGTGATGACATGTGGGTGCAGATCAGAATCTGAAATGACAACTCCTCATTCCCAAAGCTCATTCTACTTCTGCTGCCCAACATGCCCCAAAGGAAGGGCCAGAGAAAAATGGGTCTGTCTCCATGCCCTTTTAATTTTTAATTGAATTTAAATTTTGACACTATCACTGGTATGCATATTCAAATACCTAACACTGTACATAAGAAATGTGCCGGGCCTGGTGGCACACACCTTTAATCCCAGCACTCCAGAGGCAGAGGTAGGAGGGTCACTGTGAGTTCAAGGGCACCCTGAGACTACATAGTGAATTCCAGGTCAGCCTGGGTTAGAGAGTGAGACTGTATCTTGAAAAAACAAAAAATAAAAAATTTAAGAAATGTATACTGGACTGGAAAGATGGCTCAGCAGTTAAAGCATTTGCCTGCAAGACCAAATGACCTGGGTTCAATTCAATTCCCCAGTATCCACGTAAAGACAGATGTACAAAGTAGCACATGCATCTGGAGTTTCATTTGCAGTGGCTAGAGGCCCTGGCATGCCCATTCTCTCTCACTCTCCTTGAAAATAAATAAAAATATTTAAAAATATAATAAGGGCTGGATAGATGGCTTAGTGATTAAGGCACTTGCCTCTGAAGCCTAAGGAGCCAGGTTCGATTCTCCAGGTCCCATGTAAGCCAGATGCAAAAGGTGGCGCATGCATCTGGAGTTCATTTGCAGTAGCTAGAGGCCCCGGTGCATCCATTCTCTCCCTCTCTCTGTCTTAAATAAAAAAAATAAATTTAAAAAATAATAATAAATGTGTACTGAGATTAAATTCAGGGCCTCTTGCATGTTAGGCAAGTGCTCTATCACTGAGCTACATCCTTAGCCCTCCTACTGTTTTTGTTTTGTTTTCTGAGGTAGGGCTTCACTGTACCCCAGGCTGAGCTGGAATTCACTCTGTAGTCTCAGGGTGGCCTTGAACTAATGGCAATCCTCCTACCCCTGCCTCCTGAGTGCTGGGACTAAAGGCGTGCGCCACCACAAGCTGTTGTTTGTTTTTGAGTCAGGGTCTCACTCTACTGAAGCTCAGGCTGGTCTGAAACTTGTGATCCCTCTGCCTACAAAGTACTGGGATTACAGGTATACCCCACCATGCCCAGCCTTCCACTAATTTTTGAGTGGTCTGCCCCAATTCTTTTATCTCCCTATAAATCCTTGCCTTCGTTTCATGACAAAACTTCAGGAGTTATATTAATCACAAAGAAGTGAATTGTGGCAGTATTGTGAGAACAAAATAGAAGACAACACCAAGGGCATCTGCAAAAGCACCAAAAGTCACCCTGTGACTCCATTGGTGGGAATTCCTCACCCCTGCAGAGATTGTGCTTATTTCTCCGAAAAGAGCAGAGTACAGTTCCCCAAGGCTTGCTTGGGCCAACAGAATGAGGAGAAGCAACAGTGTGTCAGGTCCAGTCCTAAACCTTAAGAGTCCTCACATGTTTCTGCTCTTTTCTTTTTCTAGTTTTTTTCTTTTTTTTTGATTTTTTCAAGGTAGGGTCTCACTCTAGCCCAGGCTGACCTGGAATTCACTGTGTAGTCTCAGAGTGGCCTTGAATTCATGGCGATCCTCCTACCTCTGCCTCCCAAGTGCTGGGATTAAAGGCGTCTGCCACCACGCCTGGCTTCTTTTCTAAGTTCCTAACCTCACTATGGGGAGAGATGCCCCAGCGAGCACACTGGTGAGGAGAGGAGCCACATGAAGCTAAGCCGCCCTGATGGACGCTTAGTTGGGTCCAGTCTGCACCAGCCAGCTCCACTTTGGACCAACTCTAGCTGCATGAATTTCTGGTTGAGAAGCTGCTGTTCTTGTTACACAGATGGACCAGCTGAAACGAATATAGCCATCTGCACCAAGGCAGTTTTCTAAAAATTGTATTATGCCATTTACCCCAACTCTATTACTTATCGTGTATAACATAAACTGTGGCATAATTCTAAATAAATGACAGACAATGCATGTTAGGCTGTATAACCAGGAGTAGACTTACTCTCAGTAAAAGATCCAGATGAAGAAATAAATTCCCACGATAATATATTACTATCTTAAGTTCTTGCCATTCCTTACCTTTTAGTTTATTGATTTCGATCTTAAGTGCTTTCAGTTTCTGCTTATAATCTTGCTTTTCTTTCACAATACAAGTCTCCACCATCTTAGCGTCGCGTAAAGCATGCTCTAGCAATTTAAATTTCCCGGAACAATCTGAAATATGATTTACTGCCTCAATGATATCTTTATCCTAAAAACCAAGTTGAAAACTGTTAAGCCAGATTTTTAAATTCCAATGAATTAATGAGATTATGCTTAGACTGTCCTGTCCATATTTTTCATGTTAACTTATTTAATCTGCACTGTAACTCTACGAAGTAGGTACCATTGTTGTCACTGAGTAACAAAGGCATCATCAGAAAGGGACCTTTATCTGCCCATAGTTATAGTCAGTGGTGGAGCTGCCAACCATTTCAACCCAGCTGACTACATTCACTTTTAGTACACGAGCTGCCAAAGCAAGTGCTTGCTGACTACGCTCAGAGCCATGAGGTGTTACTCACCCTTATTGTCTCTTGGAAAGTTGAAAAGCAGAATAAGAAATTGGATGACCAAGGACACTGACGCAGCAAGAACAGGGTTGGCAGCTCTTGGATGAAGACATTATTCTCTGGTCACAGATACAGATAATCCCCATGGGACCAGCATTTCCTCCCCCCTCTCAGATTGTCAAAATGGCATACTCTAAGACCTCATCCCAATCCTCACCAAATAGAATCTCTTGTTGAGGCTGTTGTAATTAGCAAGAAAGGTATCTGCTTATTAAGAAGCAATTCAAGGGGCTGGAGAGATTAGTGCCAAAGGATCTCAGTTCGATTCCCCAGGACCCATGTAAGCCCGATGCACAGGGTGGTGCATGCATCTGGAGTTCATTTGCAGTGGCTGGAGGCCCTGGCATGCCCATTCTTTCTCTCTCTCTCTCTCTCTCTCTCTGTGTGTGTGTGTGTCTCTGTCTCTATTTCTCTCTCCTCTCTCAAATAAATAATTAAATTAATAAATAAATAAATAGTATTTTAAAAGGAAGCAATTCAAACCATATGAACAGCTAGGTATAAAGATACCTCAGTGGCTAGGTGTGGTGGCTTTAACCCCATCACTTGGGAGGCAAAGGTAGAAGGATCTCCATGAGTTAGAAGCCACCTTGAGACTACATAGTGAATTCTAGGTAAGCCTGGGCTAGAGTGAGACCCTACCTCGAAAAAACGCACACAAAAAAAAGATTCCAGCCGGGCGTGGTGGCGCACGCCTTTAATCCCAGCACTCTGGAGGCAGAGGTAGGAGGATCACAGAGAGTTCGAGGCCACCCTGAGACTTCATAGTGAATTCCAGGTCAGCCTGGACCAGAGTGAGACCCTACCTCGAAAAACCAAAAAAAAAAAAAAAAAAATTCCTCAGTGGGGAAGTACTTGCCCAGTATGTGTGAGGCCCTGAGTTCAATCCCCACTATGGATGGACATTAATAATAATCATGGCAGTGGTGTCATCCTCCCCCCTTACCTGGAATAACTATTAACCAGTTTTACCCCTTCTTAAGCAAAAGTATTTCTGCTGACCCATCACATATGCATTCTAGAAAAACCTAACATACTAGGAGGACTTATAGGGAGATAAAAGAGTTGGGGCAGACCATTCAAAACCATGAGTTCAAGGCCACCCTGAGACTACATAGTGAGTGCCAGGTCAGCCTGGGCTAGAGTGAAACCCTACCTTGAAAAACCATAATAATAATAATAAACCAGTGGAAGGCTGGGCATGGAGGTGCACACCTGTAATCCCAGCACTTTGGAGGCTGAAGCAGGAGGATCACAAGTTCAAAGCCAGCCTGAACTATGTTGAAAGTTTCAGACCAGCCTGAGCTTCAGTAGAGACCCTATCTCAACAAAAACAACAAAAACAAACCCACAAATAAACAACAAAAGGCTGAAGAGGGGCTGGAGAAATGGCTTAGTGGTTAAGGTGTTTGCCTGTGAAACCCAAAGATCCTGGTTCAATTCTCCAGGACCCACGTAAGCCAGGTGCACAAAGGGCACATGTATCTGGAGTTCGTTTGCAGTGGCTAGAGGATCTGGTATGCCAGTTCTCTCTCTGTCTGCCTCTCTTCTATCTCTCTCTCTCTCTGCCAGCAAAGAAAAAAGAAAGAAAGAAAGAAAGAAAGAAAGAAAGAAAGAAAGAAAGAAAGAAAGAAAGAAAGAAAGAGAGAGAGAAAGAAAGAAAGAAAGAAAGAAAGGAGGGCTGAAGAGATGGTGCAGTGGTTAAAGACACTTGCTTACAAAGCCTGATGGCCCAGGTTCAATTCCCCAGTACCCATGTAAAGCCAAATGCACAAAGTGGCCCATGTCTTGAGTTCATTTGTAGTGGCTGGAGGCTCTGGTGCACCCTTACTCACTCACTCTCTGTTTTCCTCCTTTTCTGTCTCTCTTTCAAATAAAATAAATAAATATTTAATAAAAACAACAAGAAGAAGAACAAAAATAGTGGAAGGGCTAAGGGTATAGCTCTGTGGGTAAAGTACTTGACTAGCATGCAAGAGGATCTGAGTTCTATCTCCAGCACCATAAAACTAGCAAATAAAACAAAACCAGCAAGCAAGTAAACAAATAGCAATGACACAGTGACAGGCAGGCAGTGAAGCCAACTCTCGTGGAGCTATTCCTCACTAACACTCTGTCAGCCTTAAACCAGGAGCTCCTGCTTCCTCCTTTGGTAAGTATGTTCTGATGAGCATTTGCTTCCAACTGAGACAGACCATTTACATCAAACTAAACCCCCAGTTCTGGGTGTGCTGCTCACTGCAGTTAGCTTCTCATTGTTGGGACAAAACACCCAACCAAAAGCAGCTGGGGGCCTAGAGAGATGGCTTAGTGGTTAAGCACTTGCCTGTGAAGCCTAAGGACCCCGGTTCAAGGCTTGATTCCCCAGGACCCATGTAAGCCAGATGCACAAGGTGGTGCCTGCATCTGGAGTAGTTCGTTTGCAGTGGCTGGAGGCCCTGGTGCGCCCATTCTCTCTATCTATCTGCCTCTTTCTCTCTGTGTCTGGCTGTCACTCTCAAATAAATAAATAAAAAATACAACAACAACAACAAATCAAAAGCAGCTGGTGGGAGGAAAGAGTTTTAGTGCAGTTGACAGTTGTGAGAAGTTTTAAGGCAGAGAAAAGCATGGCAGAGCAGTAAGCTGTCGCATATCTCGGTGGAAGTAGTCTCAGTACTGGGCTTGGAGCTGGGCTAATAAACCTCAAGGTCCCCCACCCCTGCCCAGTGACACACCTCCTCTCCAGCAGGGCTCCACCTCCAGAATTTCTGTCAGCTTGGGACCAAGCTTTCAAAACACATGAGGCCACGGGAGACATTTCATTTAATCTACTATATTCTGTCCCTGAGCCCCATAGACTGATGACCATCTCGTGATACAAAATGCATTCAGTCCAACTTCAGAAGTCCCCAGTCTTTACCAATCCAGTTCCAACACTATTCAAAAGTCCAAAATCCAAAAGTTGCACCTGAGACTATCTCTTTACTGTGAGTCTACAGAATCAAAATACAAGTAACATGGGCTGAAGAGATGGCTTAGTGGTTAAGGAGCTTGCCTGCAAAGCCTAAGGACCCATGTTCAACTCTCCAGATCTCATGTAAGCCAGACACACAAAAGAAGAGGCAAGTGCAAGGTCACACATGCCCACTAGATGGTGCAAGCATCTGGAGTTCCATTACAATGGTTGAGGCCTTGGCACACCAATTCTCTCTCTCTCTCCGTCTAAAATTAAAAAATAAATAATGCCGGGCATGGTGGCACACCCTTTAATCCCAGCACTTGGGAGGCAGAGGTAGGAGGATCGCCTTGAGTTCAAGGCCACCTTGAGACTACATAGTGAATTCCAGGTCATCCTGGGCTAGAGTGAGACCCTACCTCAAAAAACAAACAAACAAACAAACAATAAATAAATAAATAAAATAAAAGAGTACCAGTAACATACTTTCAACATGAAAGGGCACAAAGCAAACATTCCCACTGCAAAAAGATGGCACAGGGGCTGGAGAGATGGTTTAACAGCTAAGGTGCTTGCCTGCAAAGTCAAAGGACTCAGGTTTGATTGCCTAGTACCCATGGAAACCATATGCACAAGGTGGCACATGCGTCTGGAGTTCATTTGCAGTGGCTGAAGGCCCTGGCATGCACAATCTCTCTCGATCTGCCTTTTTCTTTCTCTCTCAAATAAATAAATAAATAAATTTTTTTAAAAAAGGCATATGGCTGGGTGTGGTAGCGCACTCGGGAGGCAGAGATAGGAGGACTGCAGTGAGTTCAAGGCTATGCTGAGACTACATAGTGAATTCCAGGTCAGCCTGGACTAAAGTGAGACCCTAACTCAAAAAAAAAAAAAAAAAAAGGCTAGAGAGATGGCTTAGCAGTTAAAGCATTTGCTGGCAGAGACAAATGATCCAGGTTCAATTCTCCAGTATTCACATAAAGCCAGATAGATACACAAAGTGGCACATGTGTCTGTAGTTTGTTTGCAGTGCCTAAAGACCCTGATGTGCCCATTCTCTCTCAATAAATAAATAAATTTTTTTTTTTAAAAAAAGCCACAGCAGGCAAAGATTAGACCAGGAGCCGGGCATGGTGGCGCACGCCTTTAATCCCAGCACTCAGGAGACAGAGTTAGGAGGTTCACTGTGAGTTCAAGGCCACCCTGAGACTACATAGTGAATTCCAGGTCAGCCTGGGCTACAGTGAGACCCTACCTCAAAAAAAAAAATCAAAAAAAAGAAAAAAAAAAAAAAGAAAAAGCAAAGAAAAAAAATTGGACCAAAGCAAGATAGAAAATCAACAGGATCAGCTGGATATAGTGCATATACCTTTAATCCCAGCACTCAGGAGGCTGAGATAGAAGGATCACTGTGAGTTCAAGGCCATCCTGAGACTGCATGGGGAATTGCAGGTCCAAGTCAGCCTGGACTCAAGCAAGACCCTACCTCAATCCCTCCTCCCCACCAAAAAAAACACAACAGGATAAATATCAGATCCTGCAAACCCACATTCAGCATCTGGGACCTGCTATGAAGTCTCTCCAGCTGGACTTCTTACAGCCCAGGGAAAAATTCAAGCCAGCAGCTCTCCTTGGAGGCTATCCGACAGTCCTGGCATATCGAGAATCCTGGGGTCTCCACTCCAATTCATGGTTCATTTTCAGGGCTTTATGCCATGGCCTCTCAGGGCCTCTATGCAGGGATTATGACCTTATTCCACATTGCCTAGGGACCATCTCCAAATATCTACAATGCAAATTCAATGACCTTCTCTTTCCTGCATTTGTCATACTTCAAAAACTAGTACAAGGTTGACTACCAAATGTTTTACCCAGGGGGAATGAGGAGGAGGAAAAGTTCAGTGTTCTTCTTTCAGCCCTTCCTCCCTTCAAAAGTGTCAGCATTCCTCCTACTGTCCCAATTCAGAACAACTGGCCCAATGTGGTAGCCTCTGAAACAACTGCTGCTGAAGCTTGTAGTCTCTGCACTCAGGATCTGAAAATGCTCACACTTCCCAGTCCATTATTTTATTTTATTTTGGTTTTTCGAGGTAAGGTTTCACTCTAGTCCAGGCTGACCTGGAATTCACTATTTAGTCTCAAGGTGGCCTTGAACTCATGGTGATCCTCCTACCTCTACCTCCCAAGTGCTGGAATTAATGGTGTGCGCCACCACATTATTTTTTTTAAATTTTTTAATTTTTTTGGTTTTGCAAGGTAGGGTCTCACTCCGGTTCAGGCTGACCTGGAATTAATTATGTAGTCTCAGGGTGGCCTCAAACTCTCGGAGATCCTCCTACCTCTGCCTCCTGAGTGCTGGGATTAAAGGAGTGCGCCACCACGCCCGGCTTCACCACATTATTTTTTTTCAAGGTAGAGTCTTGCTCTAACCCAGGCTGACCTGGAATTCACTACGTAGTCCCACAGTGGCCTCGAACTCACAGCAATCTTCCTGCCTCTGCCTCCTGAGTGCTGGGCTTAAAGGTGTGTGCCACCATGCCCAGCTCCATTACTTTTTTTTTTTTTAACCAGAGAGAAAAAGCAAGAGAGAGAGTGAGTGTGTGTGTGTGTGAGAGAGAGAGAGAGAGAGAGAATTGGCATGCCAGGGCCTCCAGCTACTGTAATTGAACTCCAGACATGTGTGCCATCTAGTGCACATGTGGGACCTTGTGCGCTAGAGTCACCTTGTGTGTCTGGCTTACATGGCACCTGGAGAGTTGAACGTGAGTCCTTAAGTTTCTCAGGCAAGTGCCTTAACCACAAAATCATCTCTGCAGCCCTTCATTGCTTTTAAATTTAACTTTGCTCAAGTTCTCAGGCCATGGCTAGAGCAGTCAGCCTCTCTCATAAACCGTATCTAGTCCAGTCTCAAAAGGTCCTCTTTTCCCTCAGAAACCTCATAATCCAAGCCTCCACAGTCCACAGTTCATTCTGCATTTAGGGCTTTTTGTTTGTTTGTTTGTTTTTTAAGGTAAGGTCTCACTCTAGTCCAGGCTGACCTGGAATTCACTATGTATTCTTAGGCTATCCTTGAACTCACAGTGATCCTCCTACCTTGGTATCCTGTGTGCTGGGATTAAAGGTATATGTGGTGATGCCTGGCTGCATTTAGGTCTTTCAAACCCTCACTAGAATGTTCCATCAAACTTGGCTTATAGCACTGCAAGGCTTCTCTAGTCCAAAGTTCCAAATTCTTCCATAGTCTTCCCACAAATCATTTCCAAAAGATCAAAAAAGACATGTGGTCAGGCTTGCTGCAGCAACAGCACACGCCTCCATACCAACGTTCTGTTGCAATTAGCTTCTTTTAATTAATTAATTAATTTAAGAGAGAGAGAATGAGAATGTGTGGGCACACCAGTGCCTCTTGCCACTGCAAACAAATTACATATGCATGTGACACTTTGTTTTATGTGGGTACTGGGAAAAACTCAGGCACTCAGGCTTTGCAAGCAAACTCCTTTAACCACTGAGCCATCTGTCCAGCCCTATAGTTAGTTAGCTTCTTGTTGCTGGGACACGCACAACCAAAAGCAGGTTATGGGAGGAAAGGGTTTTATTTTGATTTCTACTTTTGAAGGGAAGTTTCATGGCAGGGAAAAGCATGTCAGAGCAGGAAGCTGTCATGTAGTCTCAGCACTGGGCGTGGGGCTGGGCTAGTATCCTCAGGGTCCAACCTGCAGTTACACACCTCCTCCAGCAAGGCTCCGCCTCCCAAAGTTTGCCATCAGCTGGGACCCAAACATTCAAACCACATGAGGCTATGGGAGATCTTTCATTCAAGCTACTACACTGCTCCTTCATGAATGTGCTAACTCTGATGTGGGGAACATACTGCAAAGCACCTTCATTAGCTCCCACAGCCTTCCATAGCATCTATGATGGACATCATGCTGGCTACTTTCAGTATTCTCATTTTAAGTAAGCTTACCTGAGCTGGAAAGAGATGGCTTATCAATTAAGGCACTTGCTTGTGATGCCTAAGGACCCAGGTTCTATTCCCCAGTACCCATGTAAGCCAGATGAACAAGGTGGTACATGTGTCTAGAGTGGCTGGAGGCCCTGGTCCACCCATTCTCTTTCTAGCTGCCTCTTCTTCTCTCTCATAAATAAATAAATAAATAAATAAATAAATAAATAAATAAATAAATATTTTTAAAAAGCAAGAAGCCAGGTGTGGTGGTGCTTGCCTTTAATCCCAGCACTCAGGAGGCAGAGTAGGAGGATAAATGTGAATTCGAGGCCACCCTGAGACTACATAGTAAATTCCAGGTCAGCCTGGGCTAGAGTGAGACCCTACCTCAAAAAAAAAAAAAAAAAAAAAGCCAGGCGTGGTGGCGCACACCTTTAATCCCAGCACTCGGGAGGCAGAGGTAGGAGGATCACCATGAGTTCGAGGCCACCCTGAGACTACATAGTGAATTCCAGGTCAGCCTAGGCTAGAGCGAGACCCTACCTCGAAAAACCAAAAAAAGAAGAAGAAGAAGAAGGAGGAGGAGGAGGAGGAGGAGGAGGAGGAGGAGGAGGAGGAAGAGGAGGAGAAGAAGAAGAAGAAGAAAGAAAGCAAAGAAAAGAGGGCAGGAGAGATGGCTCAGCAGTTAAGGCACTTGCCTGAAAAGGCTGATGACCTGGGTTCAATTCCCCAGTACCCATGTAAAGCCAGATGCACAAGTTGGCACATGCATCTGGAATTTGTTTGCAGTGGCTGGAAGCCCTGGTGTGCAAATTCTCTCTGTCTCTCTTCTATCTCTCTGCTTGCAAGTAAATAAATAAGTAAAAACAATAAAAAGAGAGAGAGAGAAAAGAAAGCTTATCTGTGGTCCCATGGTCATGTCAAACCATTAATATTCCAGGGAAAATAATAATGAATTTACAAGCCGGGCGTGGTGGTGCACACCTTTACTTCTAGCACTCAGGAGGCAGAGGTAGGAGGATAGGCATGAGTTCAAAGCCACCCTGAGACTATATAGTGAATTCCAGGTCAGCCTGGACTAGAGTGAGACCCTACCTCAAAAAAAAAAAAAAAAAAAAAAAAAAAAAATTTACAAGTATCCTATTATACCATCATCATTCCCCTATTTAGCAATTCAAAAATGTATATGGCAGATGAGACAGTACACCAATGTATGCTCCATGTTAAATAAGTTGTTGATTGATACCAGTCTTTCTCTCCAATACCACAAAAGAATAACAAACAAATTTGACTGCCAGTAACTTTGTGAGACTTAGCAAACGGATACCTGGGAAGGGAAAACAAACTAATTCAGGCATGCAAGGCAAAGTGTAGAAGCTTTGGGAACATCATTTTAAACTGGTTTATCTTGTTTTTAAATAAATTTAAAATGAGAATAGGGCTGAAGAGATGGCTTAGCGGTTAAGGTGCTTGCCTGCAAAGCCAAAGGACCTCAGTTCGATTCCCCAGGACCCACATAAGCCAGATGTACAAGGTGGCTCATGTATCTGGAGTTCGTTTGCAGTGGCTGGAAGCATGCCCATTCTCTCTCTCTGTGTCATTCTCCCTCTCTCAAATAAATAAATAAAATAAATAAATAAATAAATAAATAAAATATAAAATGAGAACAACTTTGGCAGCTCCACATTTCTGGGTTGCTAAGGGTGCATAAACTTTGCAAGCTACAAAGTATTCTGGAAAATGGAGGTATGATTACTTTTAGTTACCTTTAGTTTTATCATGGTAGTGAGAGCCTGTTCTCTAGCTTGTAATTGTCCTACTTGAGCAGAAAGTTCCACTAATGTGTTGCTGAGATTTTCATTTCTAGCCTACAAGGGAACAACACAGAAAATACTAATTGAGTCTTTTAATGCTTCCATTATGGGACTAGCTACAATCTGTGCTCCTTTCTCTATTTTTTTTTTTTTTTGTTGTTTATCATTTTGTAAGGAACAAAATGGGCTAGTAAATCATCAAAAAGAGATAAAAATGTTTACTTCTTTATTAGCTGTAGCATCCTCTCAATATTTTTATTTACTCTTTTGTAAACATTTATTTTTTTTTTTACTTTTATATATTATTTGAGGTGAGGAAGAAAGAAGATAATGAATGAATGAGACCTGGATTTCTATGAGACAAAGAAACCTTAGTAAATTCCATGCTCGTGTGTGTGTGTGTGTGTGTGTGTGTGTGTGTGTGCATGTGTGTTTGTGTATCTCTTGCCACTACAATTGAATGCCTTTCCAGTTTTATGTAGGTGGCTGGAGACTTGAACCCAGATCAGCAGGCTTTGCAAGCAAGTGCCTTTAACCACTGAGCCATCTCCCCAGCCCTAAAGTAAAACCTATTCACGATTTCCTTATGATTTTTTTTTTAAAGTAAGGTTTTACTTTAGTTCAGATTGACCTGAAACTCATTCTGTAGTCCAGGCTGGCTTAAACTCATGGCAATCCTTTTACCACAGTCTCCCAAGTACTGGCATTAAAGATGTGCACTGTCATGCCTTGCTGGTTTTTTGTTTTGTGTTGTGTTTTTTAATTATTTATTTATTTATGAGAGAGAGAGGGAGATAGAGAGAAAATGGGTGCATCAAGGCCTCCAGCCACTGCAAACAAACTCCAGATGCATGTGCCACTTTGTGCATCTGGCATATGTGGGTCCTGAGGAATTGAACCTGGGTCCTTTGGCTTTTCAGGCAAGTGCCTTTACTGCTAAGCCATCTCTCCAGCCCTGTGTTTTCTTCTTTTTGAGACAGAGTCTCACATAGCTCAGGCTGGCCTCAAACTCATTATGTAGCCACAGATGGCTTTAAACTTCTGATCTTCCTGTCTCCATCTCCCAAGTAAATGTTGGGATTACAGGTGTGCACCACCATGCTTGGTTTCTGCAGTGGTGGGGGTGGAACCCAAGGCTTTGTACATGGTAGGCAAACACTCTAGTAACAGAGCCACATCCCCAGCCTTAACTTTTTTTTTGGTTTTTCGAGGTAGGGTCTCATTCTGGTCCAGGCTGACCTGGAATTCACTATGTACTCTCAGGGTGGCCTTGAACTCTCGGCAATCCTCCTACCTCTGCCTCCCGAGTGCTGGGATTAAAGGCATGCATCACCACACCTGGCTCCCAGCCTTAACTTTTTAATCTCTGTTAAAAGAACTTCATATATGCTGGGGTATGACTATATATGCCTAAATGTATTTGCCAAAGCCCCATAGAATGTAAAACAAAAAGAGTGAGCTCTTATACAAACTGTAGACTCTGGGTAATAATGATGTGTCCACGTGGACTAATGTAGCACAGGACCTCAGAGGTGGGGGAAAGTAAGTGTGTGTGTGTGTGTGTGTGAACTCTCTGCACTGTCCACTCAATTTTTCTGTGAACCAAAAACAGCTCTAAAATATATCTATCACTCCTTCCAAGGCTCAGGTCCATTATGGAAGAGGTGGTGGAAAGAATGTAAGAGCCAAAGGAAGGGTAGGACTGGTTACAATGCAATCGTTCAGACAGAAATTGGCCTCGATAGCCTTGACCTCACAGTGCCTAAAACTACCTTCACAAAACCCTCATAATAGGAGGAAAAGATGGTGACATCAAAATCGGAGAGAGGGAGGGCATATGATGGAGAGTGGAGTTGTGAAGGGGAAAGAAGGGGAGAGGAGGGAATTGTCATGGTTTATTGTCTGTAAGTATGGAAGCTGTCAATAATTTTTGTTTTTTTTTTTGTTCTTTTTCTAAATTTTTTAATTTAAAAAAATTGGGCTGGAGAGATGGCTTAGAAATTAAGACACTTGCCTGCAAAGCCAAAGGACTGAGGTTCAATTCTCCAGGACCCACGTAAGCCAGATGCACAAGGAGGTGCATGCATCTGGAGTTCATTTGCAGTGGCTGGAGGCCCTGGCCCACCCATTTCTTTCTTTCTCTCTGCTTCTTCCTATCCCTCTCTCTCAAATAAATACATAGATTATTTTTAAAAATAATTTTAAAATGTGGCATTTAAAAAAATGTTTGGAAAAAAGCTGGGTGTAGTGGCACACGCCTTTAATCCCAGCACTCCGGAGGCAGAGGTAGGAGGATCCCATGAGTTAAAGGCCACCCTGACCGTACACAATGAATTCCAGGTCAGCCTGAGCCAGAGTGAGACCCCACCTTGAAAAACAAAATAAACAAAAACCAAAACACACACAAAAAAGTTTGGAGCCGGGCATGTGGCGCATGCCTTTAATCCCAGCACTTGGGAGGCAGAGATAGGAGGATGGTCTTGAATTTGAGGCCACCCTGGGACAACATAGTGAATTCCAGGTCAGCCTGAGCTAGAGTGAGACCTTACCTTGAAAACAAAAAAATTTTTTGGAGCCAGGCTTAGTGGTGCACATCTTTTTTTCTTTTCTTTTCTTTTCTTTTTTTCTTTTCTTTTTTCTTTTTTTTTTTAAGGTAGGGTCTCACTCTAGTCCAGGCTGACCTGGAATTTGATATGTAGTCTCAGTGTAGCCTCGAACTCACAGGCATTCTCTCTGCCTCCCCAGTGCTGGGATTAAAGGCGTGTGGCACCACACCCTGCAGCACAAATCTTTAATCCAGCACTCGGGAGGCAGAGGTAGGAGGATCGCCATGAGTCCAAGGTCACCTTGAGACTACATAATTAATTCCAGGTCAGCCTGGGCCACAGTGAGACCCTACCTCAAAACACAAAAAACAAACAAACAAAAAATTGGGGGCCGGGCATGGTGGCACACACCTTTAATCCCAGCACTCGGGAGGCAGAGGTAGGAGGATCACCGAGAGTTCGAGGCCACCCTGAGACTACATAGTGAATTCCAGGTCAGCCTGAGCTAGGGTGAAACCCTACCTTGGAAAACCAAAATAAATAAATAAATAAATAAATAAATAAATAAATAAATAATTGGGGGAGGGGCTGGAGAGATGGCTTAGCAGTTAAGGCGCTTGCCTGTGAAGCCTAAGAACCCAGGTTTGAGTCCCCAGTACCCACATAAAATTGATGCACAAAGTGGCACATGTTTCTGGAGCTCTTCTGCAGTGGCTAGAAACCCTGGCATGCCCATTTTCTCTCTTTCTGACTCTTTCTCTAAAATAAACAAATAAAATGAAAAAATTTTTAAAGAATCAAAAACTGAAAAATCATTAGCTGGGTGTGGTGCACATATGTTTAATCCCAGCACTTGGGATGCTGAGGTAGGAGGATTTCAGTAAATTTGTGGCTAGCTATAAAGTGAGTCCCAGGTCATCTGAGGCTAAAGTGAGATCCTACCTTAAAAAAAAAAAAGCCAGGAGTTGTGGCACACACTTCTAATCCCATCATTCTGGAGGCAGAGGTAGGAGAATTGCTGTGAGTTTGAGGCCACCCTGAGACTACATAGTGATTTTTGGGTCAGCCTAGGCTAGAGTGTAATCCTACCTCGAAAAACAAACAACAACAACAAAGAACCCTGAAAAATCAGTATTGATTTTATTAACATTATGTCACTAACTTGGTATAGATATGCTTGTCATATTAGAAAGGACTTAGAGCTACATGTGGTGTCACACACAAGCTATCTCAGTACTCTAGAGGCTGAGGATTGCAAGTACAAGGCTAATCTGGGCAATTTAGGAATACTTGGTTTCAAATTTTAAAAGTGGGCTGGGAGCTGGGTGTGGTAGCACACGCCTTTAATCCCAGCAGAGGTAGGATGATTGCCAAAAGTTCGAGGCCACCCTGAGAATACATAGCAAATTCCAAGTCAGCCTGAGCTAGAGTGAGACCCTACCTCCAAAACCAAAAACAAAACAAAACAAAACAAAAATAAATAAATAAATAGGGACTGAGGGTGCTGCTCAGTGGTTAATGGCATCTGTTTTCAAAGCTTGCCAGCTGGGGTTCAATTCCCCAGTATTCACATAAAGCTGGATGTGTAAAGTGGCACATGCATCTGGAGTTCATTTGCGAGAAGCATTGGCACATCCATATTCTCTTTCCCTCTCTCTGCTTGTAAATAAATAAAAATATTTTTAAAAACACATAATTGGCCAGGTGTAGTGGCACAAGCCCTTAATCCTAGCACTCTGGACGCTGAGGTAAGAAGATAGCTGTGAGTTCAAGACCACCCTGAGACTACATAGTGAATTCTAGACCAGCCTGTGCTAGAGCAAGTCTCTACCTTGAAAAAAAATTGAAAAAAGGCTGGGTATATAAATCAGTGGTGGAGTGCTTATCTAACATATGCAAGACCCTGAGCTTAATCCCTAGTTCAGGCAAAGAATAAAGGAAGGAACAAAAAGGGAGAGGCCAGGAGAGTAAGGGAGGCACTCAGAATTTAGAAAGCCAAATTTGAAGCTACCAAAACTTGATGGTACTCACTCATGTAGACTGTGAGACCTCAGTGCTGATAAAATGCACCATGTTACTAAACCAAATAGCAAAACTGTTTTTTAAAGAGTTTTCATGCAGCTTCATGTCTATAACAGAATAGTCCTGGTCAGCTAACCAAAACAGTAGGGAGAATACAAAACTAGCATGGATGGAGGCACGTGTCTGCATGCATACACACACACACACACATACTTTCATACACATATGCATTTTAATGGAAACATTTAAATGTAATTTTTCAATAACTGGAACATGGAACTTGTGCTGGTAAAAATTTATTAAAAAAAAAATCAAGCCAACCTCAAGGTCTTCAGAGAGGAGGGAAGAATGTGTTGCCTTCTGAGCCATCTCCTGAAGCTGCAGTTGAGTCTTTTGAAGAACTGATTGGCATTCAATTTGATTGGATTCGAGGACTTTGACCTTCTTCATGAGTGTCTTGATTATTTCAGTTCTTTTATGGAGTTCACCTGAGGGAATTTTCATCAATAACTCTGGTTAGACATAAAGCTTAACATGTAGTACCTTCATAGTCTATGACTAAGACTTAAGTAGATGGGCTGGAGAGATGGCTCAGTGGTTAAGGTGCTTGCCTGCAAAGCCTAATGACCCAGATTCAATTCCCCAATACCAGTTCTACAAAGTAGCGTATGTGTCTGGAGTTCATTTGCAGTGGTTGGAGGTCCTGGTGCACCCATTCTCTCTGTATCTCTTCTTTCTATCTCTCTCTGCTTGCAAATAAATAAATGAAATGTTTAAAAAGACTTAAGTAGGCCAGGTGTGGTGGTGCATGCATTTAATCCCAGCATTCAGGAGGCAGAGGTAGGAGGATTACTGTGAGTTTGAGGCCACCCTGAGATTACATAGTAAATTCCAGATCAGCCTGGGTTAAAGTGATACCTAAAAAAACAACAAACAAACAAAAAACAAACAAGAAAAGAAAATTTAAAAGAGGTGGGGAGGGGTTAATCAAAATTGAAGATGGGATGGCTTAATCAGTTAAGGAACTTGCCTGCAAAGCCAAAGGATCCATGTTCGATTTCCCAGGACCCACATAAGCCAGATGCACAAGGTGGCACGTACATCTGGTGTTCGTTTGCAGCAGCTGGAGGCCTGTCGTGCCCATTCTCTCTCCTCCCTCTCTTTCAGCCTTTTTCTCTCTCTCAAAACAATAAATAAAAATAATAAAAATTAGCCAGGCATAGTGGTGCTCACCTTTAATCCCAACACTCAGGAGACAGAGGTAGGAGGATCACTGTGAGTTCGAGTCCACCCTGACACTACATAGTAAATTCCAGGTCAGCTTGGGCTAGAGTGAGACCCTACCTCAAACTCCCCATAATAATAATAATAATAATAATACAAATTTTAAAAATAGTTTTTAAAATTTAAGATTTTATAAATAAGCCACATAGGCTTATTCATAAAGAGAATATAGGCAGAAGAATCCTATGAACATGCACCCAAAAGCCATAGGTTGTTATTAGAAACATTTCAGTGCCAGGGGTGGGATACCTTCTAGTGAGTTGTTGGCCAGTGAGGTCCCTGATGCCCCCATAACATTAAAGGCCATGGCCAAGACTCTTGGTTGCCTACCAGAGCAGATGGTAAGACCCTATTGCTGTAGACTCCATATGCTTGGGCTGCAAAATCACATGAAAAATCAAGCTGGAGCTGAGCTGAACATCTCCTTCCTGTTGACTATCTATCAGAAAGCTGGAAACAAAGCATGCAACCTTTTGGGAAAGAGAAGTTTTCAATGGTGTTAAACAGCAGTGGACCCTGCAAGCCTTCAGATTGGCCAGCCAAGCCAACTGTTCCAACAGGTACGAGTGGCATGTCTGTTACGGAAGAAACCAACTGCTTTCTAATTGGACTGGAGGCTTGCTCCACGGGCGGGAATACATGCCTGGTACTGAAAACCTAGTCAAAAGCCTATGGCTGGGAAGTTCATGAGCCTAGGGGAGTAATGCCAGCTGCTGTCTAGCTAAATGCAAACATTATACCCATCAAACTGCCCTCTAAGCACTATTTTATGTTTATACCTATATATTAATGCTACTCTCACTTTATTTTTATTTATTTATTAGAGACAGAGAGAGGGGGAGAGAGAGAATGGGCACATCAAGGCCTACAACCAATGCAAATGAACTCCAGATGGATGTGCCACCTTGTGCATCTGGCTTATGTGGGACCTGAGGAATCAAACCTGGGTCCTTAGACTTCACAGGCAAGTGCCTTAACCGTTAAGCCATCTCTCCAGCTCCACTACTCTCACTTTTGGTTAGAAAAGCTTCTCTTTTCAGACAGTGGTGACCCTGGGGTGACTCAAAAGTCACCATTATGCTGAGCAGAAGTGACAGTGGAGTGTTCAGCACTGAGACACCCTCCAAGGCTCAGGGTCCATTGTGTATGAGATGGCAGAAAGAATGTAAGACCCAAAGAAAGGGTATGATTGCTTACAATGCAATCTTCCAGGTACAAAATGGGCTTGATATTCATGACCTTACAGTGCCTGAAACTATCTATACAAGACTTTCACAATAGGAGGGAAAGATGATGACATTAAAATAGAAGAGACACTAATTAGAAAGAAGAAGAAGTTCAATGGAGGGTGGATTTCAGAGGGGGAAAATAGGGGTGGGGGTGGAAGTATCATGATTTATTGTCTATACTTATAAAAGCTGTTAATAAAACGTTAAAATAGGGCTGGAGAGATAGCTTAGAAGTTAAGGCGCCTGCCTGCTAAGCCTAAGAACACCCATTCGATTCTCCAGGTCCCACGTTTAGTCAGACGCAAAGTGACGCAAGGGCACAATGCCACACTTGCCCACAAGGGGATGCACGCATCTGGAGTTCATTTACAATGGCTGAGAGGCCACTGGCACGCCCATTCTCTCTCTCTTTCTGACTCTCTCCAAAGAAACAAAAGTTAAAATATGGGCTGGAGAGATGGCTCAGCAGTTAAGACGCATGCCTGCAAAGCCTAAGGACCCTGGTTCGATTCTCCAGGTCCCATGTAAACCAGATTCACATGGTGGCACATGTGTCTGGAGTTCGTTTGTAGTGGCTAGAGGTCCTGGCATGCCCACCCTCATTCTCTTTCTCTTTCCCTCTCTTTGTCTCTAATAAATAAATAGATAAAAATAAAATTTTTAAAAATAAAGAGTTAAAATATAGGGCTGAAGAGATTGCTTACTGGTTAAGGCACTTGTCTGCGAAGCCTGAGGACCCAGGTTTGATTCCCCAGTACCCACGTAAGCCAGATGCACATGGTGGCGTATGTGTCTGGAGTTCATTTGCAGTGGCTAGAGACCCTGGAGCACCTATTCTCTCTCTCTCTTTCTTTCTCTCTCTCTCTCTCTTAAATAAATAAATAAAAATAAAAAAATATATTTTTAAGTTTAAGTGTTAGAGAGTTGGCTTAGCGGATAAGGTACTTGACTGAACCCTGAGGACCCAGGTTCATTTCCCTACTACACACATAAGCCAGATGCACAAGGTGGTGCATGCATCTGGAGTTCCTTTGCAGTGGCTGGAGGCATTCTCTCTCTTTCTCTATCTGCCTCTTTCTCTCCCTCTCTCATAAATAAATAAATAAATAAATAAATAAATAAATAAATAAATATTTTTTAATTTTTTAAAAATTTATTTATTTGCAAGCAGAGAGAAAGATAGAAAAAGGCAGACAGAGAGAGAATGGGCACGCCAGGGCCTCTGTCCACGGCAAATGAACTCCAGATGCATGTGCCCTTATGCACCTGGCTTATGTGGGACCTGGAGAATCAAACTGGGATCCTTTGACTTCACAGGCAAACACCTTAACCACTAAGCCATTTCTCCAGCCCTATTTTTAAAAAAGTTTTAAAAGAGCCTGGTGCTCCTAGTGGCACACACCTTTAATTGCAGCACTCAGGAGGCAGAGGTAGGTGGGAGCTTGAGGGCACCCTAAGAATACAGAGTGAATTCTAGGTCAGTTTGGGCTACAGTGAGACCCTACCTCGAAAAATCAAAAAAAAAAGTAAAAAAGAAGTAGGTGTGCACACGTAGTGCCTTCACAGTCCATGGTTAAAACATAAGTGTGCACATGCAGCACCTTCACAGTCAGTGGTTAAAAGTAAGTGTGGGGGGCTGGAGAGATGGCTTAGCAGTTAAGGCGCCTGCCTGCTAAGCCTAAGAACCCGGTTCCAATCTCGAGGTCCCACGTTTAGCCAGATGCAAAGTGACGCAAGGGCGCAATGCCTCACTTGACCACAAGGGGGCGCACGCATCTGGATTTCGTTCTCAGCAGCTGAGAGACTGCTGGCGCGCTCATTCTCTGTCTCCCTCTCTTTCTGTCTCTCTCCAAAAATAAAATATAAAAAATAAAAAGTAAGTGTGGGGGCTGGAGAGATTGCTTGGTTAAGGTGCTTGTCTGCAAAGCCTAATGACCTGGGTTCAATTCCCCAGTACTCATGTAACCCCAGTACTCATGTAATCCAGATGTGCAGGGTAGCACATGTGTCTGGAGTTCATTTGCAGTGGCTGGAGGCCCTGGCATGCCCATGCTCTCCTCTATCTCTCTTTCTCTCTCTCTCTCTCTCACATTAAAAAAAAAAAAAAAAAAAAAAAAAGCCAGGCGTGGTGGTATGTACTTGTAATCCCAGCACGGGGGAAGCAAAGACAGGTAGATCCTAGGTTGATCCCTAGGGCCTGATGACCAGCCAGTCTAGCCTACTTGGCAAGTTTCAAGTCAGAGAGAGACTGTCCCAGAAAAAGTGGATGTTGGGCTGGAGAGATGACTCAGTGGTTAAGGAGCTTGCCAAAGTCCAGTTCCCCAGGACCCACATAAAGCCAGATGCACAAGGTGTCACATGTACCTGGAGTTTGTTTGCAGTGGTGGGAGGCCCTGGCATGCCCATTCTCTCCCACCACCCCTTGCAAATAAATAAGAAAAACTGGGGGAAAAAAGTGGATGATGTCTGCAATGACCCTTGTGAATGTCCTCTGGCCTCCACCTGCATACACACATACACAAAATGCATTTATCCACCCTGCTAGGTTACTTTGCAGCTATTATAACTAATGCTTCTCTGAATATTCATTTTAATGCATCTTGGGCAGATTTGTAAAGGTGTCTCTAGAGCTTTGCTACTTGCAATGTGGTCCTTCAACTAGCAGCCCCAGCAGCAACAGGGAAACTGTTAAAAG
This sequence comes from Orientallactaga sibirica, assembly GCA_036365145.1. Lineage (NCBI taxonomy): Eukaryota > Metazoa > Chordata > Mammalia > Rodentia > Dipodidae > Orientallactaga > Orientallactaga sibirica. The sequence goes on along the minus strand of JAEOAD010000026.1, from coordinate 24,674,631 downwards.
TACAGTCTCCTAGGGCTGGAGAGATGGCTTAGCGATTAAGGCATTTGCCTACAAAGCCAAAGGATCCCAGTTTGATTCTCCAGGACCCATGTAAGCCAGATGCACAAGGGGGGGGGGCGCATGCATCTGGAGTTTTGCAGTGGCTGGAGGCCCTGGTATGCCCATTCTCTTTCTCTCTGTCTGCCTCTTGCTCTTTCTCAAATAAATAAATAAATAAAATATTTTTTTTAAAAAACAACAAAAATCATTAGGTAATTAAAGGGAGTAAATTCTTAGAAGTGAAATTGCCACATCACTGCTGGAACATGTACCAGTTGTTAGGACATTTTTTTTTTTTTGGCTTTTTGAGGTAGGGTTTTGCTCTAACCCTGGCTGACATGGAATTTCTCAGGGTAGCCTTGAACTCATGGCGATGGCGATCCTACTACCTCTGCCTCCCAAATGCTGGGATTAAAGGCATAGGCCTGTGGGATTTTTTTTTTTTCTTCAAGGCAGAGTTTCACCCTAGCCCAGGCTGACCTCCAGGTCACTTTGCAGCCCCAGGCTGGCCTTGAACTCTCAGCGATCCTTCTACCTTAGCCTCACAAGTTACTGGGACTAAAGGCATGCACCACCATGCCTGGCTCCTCTCTCTCTCTCCCCTCCCTTCCCTTCCTTCCTTCCTTCCTTCCTTCCTTTCCTTCCTTCCTTCCTTCCTTCCTTTTGAGGTAGGGTCTCACTCTAGTTCAGGCTGATCTGGAATTCACTATGTAGTCTCAGGGTGATCTCGAACTCACGGAGATTCTCCTATCTCTGCCTCCCAAGTGCTGGGATTAAAGGCATGCGCCACCATGTCCAGCTCTCTTTATTTTTTTAAAGTTATGAATTATTGAGTTTATTTAGGGAAAAATCATAATTTGTGAAGTTTATTTAGAGAAAATTGGTATCTAGGAGAAAGGTTGTGGCAGTTCCACACATGTGGGAGATCGAACCTAAAAGTACCTTCAAGTAACAGACCAGAGTGGATTAAAAAATAGTGACGGGCCAGGCGTGGTGGCGTACGCCTTTAATCCCAGCACTTGGGAGGCAGAGGTGGGAGGATCACCATGAGTTCGAGGCCATCCTGGAACTACATCGTTAATTCCAGGTCAGCCTGGGCCAGATTGAGACCCTACCTCGAAAAACAAAACAAAACAAAACAAAACAAAACAAAACAAAACAAAACAAAACAAAACAAAACAAAAAAAATAGTGAAGGACTGGTGTGGTGGCTCACACCTTTAATCCCAGCACTCTGGGTGGCAGAAGTTGGAGGTTCATTATGAGTTCAAGGCCACCCTGAGACTACATAATGAATTCCAGGTCAGCCTGAGCTAGAGTCAGATCCTACCTTAAAAAAAAAAAAAATAGTGAAGGACTAAGAGCTCAAAGATAAATCCTACATATAATCAAAGTGAAAGGGTATACCCAAAGCATGACACAAATAGAAGGCAAGAAAAATACCCAAGCCCTGGAGAGATGGCTTAGCAGTTAAGGTGCTTACCAGCAAAGCCAAAGGACCCAGGTTTGATTCCCCAGTACTCTCTCTCTCTCTCAAATAAATAAATAAATAAATAAATATTCTTGAAAAAAAAATACCCAAGCCAAGATAAGTGTTTTTCCCTTCCTAGACATGCTGGTCCCAGCCAGGCTGGGAAGGAGGGACAAACTGATATGGATGTTCAGGCCAAGTCATGGGGCAGAAAGAAGAGAAGAGAGAACGTGCATCCAGGTAGAGATCACAGGGCAGGAAAACAAACACAAAAGAGTACCAGTGCAGAGACCAGGACATTCAGATGAGAAACGGGTAGTAAAGGGAGTTACACCCATGGTTGTGCAGAGGTTAGGGAAATTACACAGGTAGCAGGCCCCGAGTTTAGGGGCGATCCCCGTGGGGTAGATCTAGAGTGTGAAGTAAAGACATGCATAGTAGAGTCAGGGATAAGAGGAAAGTCACACCTGTGATTAAAGTGAGACGTTATGCCACAGCACAAGGCAGGTAGAAGGCAAGAAGAAAGTATGTGTCCCCCTTCCCAGCCAGGGTGGCCCAGACATGCTGAAAAGGAGGAACAGACTCATGTGGGTGTTCAGGCCAGGTCACAGGGCAAAAGGAAGAGGAGAGCAATTTGAGGAAAAAGAGACTGCTCTTTATTTAAACACACACACATACACACACACACACACACACACACATATGTGTTTGTATTTTTTTTTCAAGGTGGGAGTCTCGCTCCAACCAAAGCTGACCTGGAATTCACTCTGTAGTCCCAGGCTGGCCTCACACTCACAAAAGTCCTCCTACCTCTTCCTCCCAAGTGTTGGGATTAAAAAAGGTGTGTGCCATCATCCACATGCCCCTCCCAAAAATATTAGAGAGAGAGAGTTTGGGTGCACCAGGGGCTCTTGACACTGCAAATGAACTCCAGATGCATGTGCTACTTTGTGTGTTTGGTTTTAAGTAGGTCTTGGGGAATTGAACCCAGACCATCAGGCTTTGGAAGAAAGCATCTTTAACCACTGAGACATCTCTCCAGCCCCAGTTTCCTTCTTCCCATGAAGTGTCTACTTAACCTTGCTCTTTTTCTGTGTGGATAGTACTGATGAGTAAACCTAGGCCTTGTGCACTTCACACAAAATACTCTATCCCTGGTCCTCACGCCATGTTAACTGTAGCACTACCCAACACTTTTCCTACATTTAAGGACTTTACCCAATTTGTTTCTATGTGCAGTGTGGCTGAACATAAAGTGCCCATTCATCAATAAGACCAAACTCCAGGGCAGCAGGAATGGTGTTATTTCTTCTTTTAAAATTTTATTTATTTGTATGTGTATGTGATTCTTAATGCTACAATTGAATGCCAGATGCATGTACCACTTTTTTTTTTTTTTTTTTTTTTGAGGTAGGGTCTCACTCTAGCCCAGGCTGACCTAGAATTCACTCTGTAGTCTCAGGGTGGCCTAGAACTCATAGTTCTTGGCTCTGCCTCCCAAGTGCTGGGATTAGATGTGTGTATCACCATGCCCAGCCTCCTGTGTCACTTTTAGCAACTGGCTTTACATGGGTCCTGGGGAATGGAACCTGGGCCAGCAGGCTTTGTCAGAAAGCACCTTTAACCACTGAACCATCTCCCTAGCCCGCTTTATTTCTTCTCTATCTGTCTCAGGGGCCCTTTTGACACGGTGGCATGCGACAGATATTGTGGGGTGTATTTTGGACCTTCTAATTTGCTGCAGCGTTCCTCCAAAGTCAGCACTTTCTGTCGATCCTCCTCCCATGCAAGAAGCTGTCTTTGATGCACTGCAACCATGTCATTGAGCTCCTTATCTCGGTCTTTTAATTCTCCAATGAGCAGCTGCAGCTCCTTCCGTTGTCTCTCAATAGTGGAATTCTCAACTTTGGACCCGATGTTCTAAACATTGAAAGTGGTTTTAGATCAAAATAAAGCTTAGTAGCAGAAATCAGCCTTTTAAAATACACTTTCCAAATAATTACATTCTTTGCTGCCATTTCTGTGCCCCATTTTTTGCTGTCAATCTCCTTGTTCAAGTCAACAATGTCATCCTTCACCTTGCCCTCATTTTTCTTGATGTGGTGCAAGGGATGAAACCCAGGGTTTTACACATGCTCGGGACATGCTCTGCCACTGAGCTACCCCAACCCCTGACCCAACAATTCTGGAGTAACCAAGGCAACATAAACATGAAATAATTTAAATATAGGTCTAAGAGATTGCTCAGCGTTAAAGGCACTTGCCTGCAAAGCCTAAGGACCCAGGTTCAATTCCCCGGTACCGGGTGGCTCACGCCTTTAATCCCAGCGTGTGGAAGGCAGAGGTAGGAGGATTGTCATGAGTTTGAGGCCACCCTGAGACTACATGGTGAATTCCAGGTCAACCTGGACTGGAGCAAAACCCTACCTCAGAAAAAATAAAAAACAATTCCCCAGGACCTATGCAAAGCCAGATGTACAAAGTGGCACATGTATCTGGAGTTCATTTGTAGTGGCAGGAGGCCCTGGCATTGTCATAAGCGCTCTCCTCCCTCTTTCTCTGTTTGTAAATAAATAAAGTAATTAACATTTATTTGTATTATTATTTTATTTACTTAGTATGTTTATGGCATATGTACATGTGCAGATGCAGATGCTTGTGCCCTGTGCACACCTGTGCTTTATTTTCTTCAGACTAATTCTCTCACTGAACCAGAAGCTGCTGTTTTTGTCCCACTGGCTGACTAGGGAGCCTCAGCAGCCTTCCTGTCTCTACCCTCCCCTTTCAGTACTGGGTTTATAGACATGTGTGGCCATACTGGCCTTTTACACGGGTGCTGGGGATCAAACTCAGGTCCTTATGCTTGTACAGCAAGTGCTTTTACTGCTGACTCGTCTCCTTGGCTCCATATATAGAGAGATTTTTTTCAAGGTAGGGTCTCGCTCAAGCCCAGGCTGACCTGGATCTCACTCTGTAGTTCCAGGCTGGCCTCAAACTCAAAGCAATCCTCCTACCTCTGCCTCCTGATAGTACTGGGATTAGAGGCATGTGCCATCACACCTGGTTGTATTTTTGTTGTTTTTTAATATAGTTGGGTATGTACACATGTGCATGTTTGTGCGTGTACACTTGTGTGCCCAGAGTCTCTTGCCAATGTAAATGTACTCCAGGGCTGGAGAGATGGCTTGGAGGTTGAGCACTTGCCTGTGAAGTCTAAGGACTCTGGTTCAAGGCTCAATTCCCCAGTACCCACGTAAGACAGATGCACAAGGTGGCACATGCATCTGGAGTTCGTTGGCAGTGGCTGGAGGCCCTGGTGTGCCATTCTCTCTATCTGCCTCTTTCTCTTTTTATCTCTCAAATAAATTTAAAATGAAAATAAAAATAAATGAACGCTTGCACCCAACTTTACGTGGGTGCTGGAGAGTTGAACCCAGGCCTGAAGACTATGTAAGCAAGCACCTGTAACTGCTGAGCCATCTTCCCAGCCTTATGTTTTCTCTTTCTTTCTTTTTCTTTTCTTTTCTTTTCTTTTCTCTCTCTCTCTCTCTTTTTTTTTTTTTTTTTTTTTTTTTTTGGTTTTTCAAGGTAGGGTTTCATTCTAGCTCAGGCTGACCTGGAATTCACTATGTAGTCTCAGGGTGGCCTTGAACTCGTGTTGATCCTCCTACCTCTGCCTCACGAGAGCTGGGATTGAAAGAGTGCTGGGATTAAAGGCGTTTGCCACCATACCTAGCTTTTTATTTCTTTTTTCTTTTTTTAATATTTTTTTGAGAGGCAGATAGAGAGAGTGAGTATGGGCATGTCAGGGCTTCCTGACACTACAAACGAATTTCAGAAGTATGTACCATTTAGTGTATCTGGCTTTGCATGGGTACTGAGGAATTGAACCAGGGTCCTCAGGCTTTGCAAGCAAGTACCTTTAACTGCTGAGCCATCTCTTCAGCCAATATTTTCACTTATTTATTTGAAAGAGAGAGAGAGAACATGGTTGCACCAGGGCCTCTTGCTACAGAGTCCAGATGAATGTGCCACTTTGTGCATCTGACTTTACATAGATACTGGGGAATTGGACCCAGGCCAGAAGGATTTACAAGCAAGTGCTTTTAACTGCTAAACCATCTTTCTACCCTTGTTTTATTATTTTAAAATTATTTTTAGAGAGAGTAAGAGACAGAGAGAGAATTAGTGTTCCAGGGCCTCAGCCACTGTAATCAAACTCCAAATGCTTCCACCACCTAGTAGGCATGTGCTACCATGCACTTGCCTCACCTTTGTGCATCTGGTTTATGTGGGACCTGGAGAGTCAAACGTGGGTCTTTAGGCTTTCCAGGCAAGCGCCTTAACTGCTAGGCCATCTCTCCAACCCCACTTTTATTTATTTATTTGTTTGGGCTTTTTGTTGTTGTTGTTGTTTATTTGAGTAGTGTCTCGCTCAAGCCCAGGCTGATCTGGAACTCACTCTGTAGTCCCAGGCTGGCCTGAAACTCACAGTGATCCTCCTACTTCTGTCTCCCAAGTGCTAGGATTAAAAATGCATGACACCACACCCACCTTTTTCTTTACTTTTTTTTTGTTTTATTCATTTATTTATTTATTTGAGAGCAACAGACAAAGAGGCAGAGAGAGAGAAAGAATGGGTGCACCAGGGCCTTCAGCCACTGCAAACGAACTCCAGATGCATGCACCACCTTGTGCATCTGGTTTACATGGGTCCTGAGGAATTGAGCCTTGAACCGTGGTCCTTAGGCTTCACAGGCAAGCACTTAACCACTAAGCCATCTCTCCAGCCCCTTAGATTAAAAAAAAATTATTTATTAGAGACAAAGAGAGGGAGAGAGAGAGAGTGAGAATGGGCATGCCAGGACCTCTAGCCACTGCAAATGAACTCCAGACACATGTGCCACCATGTGCATCTGGCTTACGTAGGACTTAGAAAATCAAACCGGGGTCCTTAGGCTTCACAGGCATTTGCCTTAACTACTAAGCCACCTCTCCAGCCCTTGCTTTTATTTTTTAAATACTTGTATTTATTTATTTGCACAGATAGAGAAGAGGAGAGAGAGACAGAGCACACAAGGGCCTCCTGCCACCGCAAATGAACTCCAGACACATGTACCAACTTGTGCATCTGGGTCTATGTGTGCAATGGGGAATCAAACCTAGGCTGTCAGGCTTTGCAAACAAGTGCCTTAACCACTGAACCATCTCTCCAGCCCCTGCTCTTTTTAAAAATTTATTTATTTATTTATTTATTTGCAAACACAGAAGACAGAGGGGAGACAGAAAAAGAGGGGGGGGCTGGAGAGATGGCTTAGCAGTTAAGGTGCTTACCTGCAAAGCCAAAAGACCTCAGATCGATTTCCCAGGACCCACGTAAGCCAGATGCACAAGCATGCATCTAGAGTTCGTTTGCAGTGGCTGGAAGCCCTGGCGTGCTCATTCTTTCTCTCTTACTCTGCTTCTTTCCCTCTCTCAAAGAAATAAATAAAATTAATAAAGCCAAAACAAGAAAGAGAGAGAGAGAATGTTCACTCTGTAATCTCAGGGTAGCCTTGAACTCACGGTGATCCTCCTACCTCTGCATCCCAAGTGCTAGGATTAAAGGCATACACCACCACGCCTGGCTTTCTGATTTAATTATTTAAAAAATGTTTTCTTTATTTATTTGAGAGAGAGAGAGAAAGAGGCAGATAAAGACAGAATGGGTGCTCCAGAGCCTTTAGCCCCTGCAAATGAACTCCAGACGCATGCACCACTTTGTGCATCTGGCTCTACATGGGCACTGGGGAATTGAACCTGGATCCTTAGGTTTCACAGGCAAGCACCTTAACGGCTAAGCCATCTTTCCAGTCCTGTTTTATTTCTTAGCTGAGCGTGGTGGCACACACCTTTAATCCCAGTACTCAGGAGGCAGAGGTAGGAGGATCACGGAGAGTTCAAGGCCACCCTGAGACTACATAGTGAATTCCAGGTCAGCCTGAGCTAGAGTGAGACCCTACCTCAAAAACAAAAAAACAAACAAACAAACAAAAAAAAAAACAAACGTGGTCTAGGGCTGTATATATGGCTCAGTGGTTAGGAGCACTTTCTGTGCAAGCATGAGGGCCTGAGGAGGCCTGAGACAATGCTCAGGTTGGATCCCCAGGACCCACATAAATAGCTAGGTGTGGCCACGCCCATTTGTAACAACAGTCTCAAAGGGGAGCAGAGACCTGAGAACCAACAGAGCTCCAAAGATACAGGAAGCTCCTGGAGCAGTGAGAGACTTCAGCTCAAATAAGACCAGGTGGAAGAGCAATGACATGGTACCCCTATGTTCCCTCTGGCCACTGCAGGCAAGTGCCAGTCTGGGGCCCAGCACTAGCCTATATGTACATGTGCATACACTACACATACAAAACTAACCAACAAAACAGAATAAGGTATACTTTAGCCCAAGCTGGCCTTGAATTTGAGGTAGCCCTCTTACATCAGCCTACTGAGTGCTGGGATTAGATGTATTCCACGACAACCAGCTTTAAAGAACATTTCTTTTAAAACCTTGATGCCATTTCCACAACTAGCAATATTATCTACAGTAATTCCTGTTATGGAGATGGGACGTTTGCTCAGTGGTTAAAGGTGCTTGCTTACAGTAATTCCTTTTAAACAGACATCATTAAAAAACACAAATCAGGCTGGGCGTGGTGGCACACGCCTTAAACCTAGCACTTTGGGAGGCAAAGGTAGGAGGATCTCCAAGAGTTCGAGGCCACCCTGAGACTACATAGTGAGTTCCAGATCAGCCTGGGCTAGAATGAGACCCTACCTCAAAAATCCAAAAAAAAAAAAAAAAAAAAAAAAATCATTTTACAGTCTGGTGCATTCATTGAATAGAGCTGGTCTATGGCTGGGCGTGGTGGCTCACGCCTTTAATCCCAGCACTTGGGAGGCAGAGGTAGAAGGATCACTGTGATTTTGAGGCCACCCTGAGACTTCATAGTGAAGTCCAGATCAGCCTGGGCTAGAGTGAGACCCTACCTCGAAAAACAAAACAAAACAAAACAAACAACAAAAAGCTGGTCTTATTAAATGTGAATGCAGAGTTGGCCAACCTAAGACTTAGTCTCTTCACCTATGAATGTTCAACAGTACTTCTTTTTGGTTTTACATGTATGTGTGTTCATGTGTGTGCAGGTGCATGTTGAGGCCAGAGGACAACCTTGGGTGTCATTACTCAGGAATGCTTTTTACAAAGAATCTCTCTCTCATTGGCCTGGAACTTACCAGTTAGGTTAGACTAAGTGGCTAGCGAGTTCCAGGGATCCACCTATTTGCACTGGGGTTATAGGTACATCACCACACTAAAGCATTTTTTTTTTTTTTTTGAGGTAGGATCTTGCTCTAACAATTCACTATGTATGGAATTCACTCTGTCCCATACTGGTCCTCAAACTCAGTGATTCTCCTACCTCTGCCTCCTCTGCTGGAATTAAAGGAGTGCGCCACCACACCCGGCTCACACTCTGCATTTTCATGTGGGTACTGACTGGGGGTTGAATTTAAATCCTCACACTTGAAAAGCAAGCATTTTACGGACTAAGCTATCTCACCAGTTCCCAGTACTACTTCTTTCTCTCTCTTCTTCTGCCTCATCTTCTTTTCCTTTTTTTTTTCAGAGGGCTTAAGCACGTGCTAGGCTAGTGTTCTACCACTGAGAAATATACTCAGCCTCTTTTTATTTTTTTCCCAATAGTTAATTAATTTATTTGAGGGAGAGAATGGGTGTGTCAGGGCCTCTAGCTACTGCAAACAAACTCCAGATGCATGCACCACTTTGTACATCTGGCTTATGTGGGTACTGGAGAATCGAACCTGGATCCTTAGGCTTTGCAGGCAAGCGCCTTAACTGCTAAGCTATCTTTCCAGTCCCTCTTTTTACTTTTGGAGATAGGTTCTCACTAAACTTGCCTTAGCCTTGAACTCATTCTGTGGCCTTAAACTTTTCTCCTTCCTACTGCAGTCTCCAGAGTAGCTGGATAGGCCTGTGTCTCTACAAGTATCTGGCATATAGCAAGGCCTCAACATTACCTGTTATTAAGCCATATGTAAACCACATGGCCCTGTTGAATTACATTCTTTCCTTTTTTTTTAAAGGTAGGGTCTCAGTCTAGCCCAGGCTGACCTGGAATTCACTATGTAGTCTCAGGCTGGCCTCAAACTCACAGCCATCCTCCTACCTCTGCCTCCCGAGTGCTGGGATTAAAGGTGTGCACTACCACACCCGGTTTACATTCTGTTTTTATCTATAAAGAGTTCTACCTGCTGGAGATTGAACTCAGGACCTCATGCATGCTAGGCATGTCCTCTACCATTAAGCTATAGTCCAGTCCCAAGATAGTAGTTTAAGCCAAGTGTGATGTGTCATACCTATAATCCTAGCAGTTGGAAGGCAGAAGCAGGAAGACAGGGTGAGTTTGAGGTCAGCCTTGTGTACATAGTAAGACCCATCCCCCAAAAAAGAGAGTAGATAAAAGTTCAAGTGACCTATGTACATCATTTTGAAAAATAAGATTATAAAAAGTGGGATGTGGTGGCTCACTTCTTTAATCCCAGCATTCAGGATGGCTGAGATAGGGTGATTGCTGGGAGTTTAAGGCCAGGAGAGTGAGTTTCAGGTCAGCCTGGGCTAGTGAGGCCAAAACAAACCAGCCGGGCATGGTGGTGCAGGCCTTTAATCCCAGTACTTGGGAGGCAGAGGAAGGAGGATTGCCCTGAGTTTGAGACTACCCTAAGACTACATAGTAAATTCCAGGCCAGCCTGGGCTAGAGGGAAACCCTACCTCGAAAAAACAAAAGACAAACAACAACAACAAAAAGACCAAAAAATAATGACAATGAATAAATTATATTTACTTACTAGTAACATGTACATACACACACACACACACGAATTTGGAGTGAAGTGATTCCAAGTCATAATACTTGAATTCCAGCTTGTAGTCAGCTACCAATATTTACTGAATGCTGGTGGGTGGGGACAAGGCTATGCATGAGCATACCAGGCGAGGAGCATATAGCCCAATGGAGGAAAACAAGCAATAAACCAAGTACACAAAAAATGCTCACAGTCTACAAAGAGTGTTCAAAGTCACCCTCTACTGACAAATGCAAACTTTGGACAAAAGATTTAATATGGGCTCATAACAAAGTCCACCCACTCGTTGGCGAGTCTGCTGTTAGGAGCGTCATGCGAGCTCTATCAATGTCATCTTTGTTACACAGAGATCCATCCCTTGGTCCTCACGACCACGTTTTATTAGGCTGAGGAAACGGACTCTGCAGCCTGGACTCAGGTCCACATGCAGGTTCTTCCCCGCGGGCTCACCTGGCGTCGGGCGAAGAAGGTCGCTGAAGGGTTCATAGGTGTTGCCTCGGCCCCCGGAGCAAGTCCGAGCCGGCAGCGTCACCTTAGAGAGGCCATGGGCGCCCGGCAGGCCGAGGGAGCGGCGGGGGCGAGCCGGGAGCCCCGGAGCCCCGCGCCCTCGCGGCCTCGAGAGCCGCCCAAACCGCCTGGCCCGCGCCCCGGCCACGCGACACTTGGGCCACGCGCTCGGCGCTTCCATCTCCCGGCTTGTCAGCATGACGTGGCCAAAACCCCCTTCTCCACACTGGAGGGACCTTAAGGGACCGTTATCCCATGAAAGATGAAGCAAATCAAAGGCCATTTCTAGGTCCCTGTCGCACTGGTTGGCGGGATGCGATGCTCACTCATTTAGTCTTCTTGTCCTACTCAACTAGGAGCCCAGCCTTGCTTCCTCCACAGACCGGGCTGGGTCCTCTCAAATAGGTGTGTGCAGAAAAAGATGCCTAAATCCTGGTGGTCAATTGCTGGCCACAACAGCAGACCAAAAACCACACGTGAAGAAAGGATATCTCTATCTAATCTACCCAACCTGTCTGTCTGCGGTGGTAGTGTGTTACCATTGCTGGGGCTGGAGAGATGGCTTAGCGGTTAAGATGCTTGCCTGAGAAGCTGAGGAGCCCGGTTCAATTCTCCAGGTCCCACATAAGCCACATGCACAAGGGGGCACACGCGTCTGGAGTTCGTTTGCAGTGGCTAGAGGCCCTGGAGCACCCATTCTCACTCTCCCTCTCTTTCCCTCTCTGTCTCTAATAAATAAATTAATTAATTAATTTACCATTGTTGCCAGGGGCAGGCTGGGGTGGAAAGATCACTAAGTGGGACTCTAGGTTTCAAACACCAAAACAGAGGGCTGGAGAGATGGCTCAGCAGTTAAAGGTACTTGTTTGCAAAGTCTGATGGCCTAGGTTTGATTCCCCAGTACCCATGTAAGCCAGATGTACAAAGTGGCATATGCATCTGGATTTCATTTGCAGTGGGCAAGATGTCCTGGCATGCCCATTTGTTCTTTCTGCTTTAAGAAAAAAATGGGGGGGTTAGGGGGGAGCTGGAGAGATGGCTTAGAGGTTAAGGCACTTGCCTACAAAGCCTACTGACCCAGGATTCACTTCTCCAGTACCCACTGTAAAGCCAGATGCACAAAGTGGTGCATGCATCTTAAGTTCACTTGCAGTGGCTAGAGGCCCTGGCACACTCATCCTCTCTCTTGGTCTGTCACTCTTTACTTGAAAATAAATAATGGATAGTGGTGCATACCTTTAACCCCAGCTGTCAGGAGGCCAAGGAGGCGGCCTTAGAACTATACATAGTGAATTCCAGGTCAGCCTGGGCTACTACCTCAAAAAACAAACAAAAAACAAAAAAAAAAAAAAAAAAAAAAAAAAAAAAAAAGAAAGACCAAAATAATGAGCTGGATGGAAATGATGGCTCATGTTCTTTAATGCCAGCACTCAGGAGCCTGAGCCCAGAGAACTGCTGCAAGTGTCAAGCCAGTCAGGCCTACATAATGAATAGCAGGTCAGGGTTAATGACATAATCTCAAAACAAAACAAAAAAGTAAAACAATATTCTAGGTTGAATCTAAGCTTGTTTATGCCCCACACTCACTTACCACTTATCTTCCGTTTGTGATTCAGGTTATGTAGGAACTAGAAATATGGTGACCAGGCACAAATTAAAAATCTCTAACAACTGCTTAACCATCTCTCCAGGCTAGACTCATTTTTTTAAGATGTTAATACTTTTTATTTATTTAATTTATTAGAAACAGAGAGAGGGAAAGAGAGAGTGAGAATGGATGCGCCAGGGCCTCCAGCCACTGCAAACGAACTCCAGACGCATGCGCCCCCTTGTGCATCTGGCTTATGTGGGACCTGGAGTATCGAACCAGGGTCCTTAGGCTTTGCGGCATGCGCCTTAACCGCTAGGCCATCTCTCCAGCCCTAGACTCATTTTTTTTTTTTTTTTTTGGAGAGACACAGAGAGGAAGACAGAGATGGGCACACCAGAGAAATCCAGATGTGTGCGCCCCCTTGTGGTCAAGTGCGGCATTGCGCCCTTGCGTCACTTTGCATCTGGCTAAACGTGGGACCTGGAGAATGGAACCACTGGAGATTGGAACCAGCGTTCTTAGGCTTAGGAGGCAGGCGCCTTAACCACTAAGCCATCGCTCCAGCCCTAGACTCATTTTTAAAATAGTGATTTATGAACCTTTTTTGTTGTTATTTTCAAGGAAAGGTATCACTCTTGCTGAGGCTGACCTGGAACTCACTGTAGCCCAAGGCAAGCCTACCTCAGCCACCAGAGTGCTGGGAATAAAAGGGATGCACCACTACAACAAGCTTTCATATTTATAAACTTTCTTTTTTCCTTTTTTTTTTTTTTTTTTTTTTTTTGGTTTTTCAAGGTAGGTAGGGTCTCACTCTAGCTCAAGCTGACCTGGAATTTACTATGCAGTCTCAGGGAAGCCTTGAACCTCTGCCTCCTGAGTGCTGGGATTAAAGGCATGTGCCACCACACCCAGCTTTTTATGAACTTTTATTTATTTATTTATTTATTTTGGAGAGAGACAAAGAGAGGGAGAGGAAGACAGAGATGGGCGCGCCAGCAGCCTCTCAGCTGCTGTGAAGGAAATCCAGATGTGTGCGCCCCCTTGTGGTCAAGTGAGGCGTTGCGCCCTTGCGTCACTTTGCATCTGGCTAAACGTGGGACCTGGAGATTGGAATCACTGGAGATTGGAACCAGTGTTTTTAGGCTTAGGAGGCAGGCGCCTTAACCGCTAAGCCATCTCTCCAGCCCTTTTTATGAACTTTTAAAGTAAGTCACACAAATCATCTTCACATTGTTAGAACTTGTTTGCAGTCGACCAGCCTGGGTTCATTCCTCAATACCCATAACAGACAGAGGCACAAAGCTGTGCAAGTGTTTAGAATTCATTTGCAGTGGCAAAAGGCCCCATGAACTCTCTCAAGTAAATAAAAATTTAAAACTTCACATTGTCAGCACCCACTTTTTTTTTTAGGTAGGGTCTGACCCTAGCCCAGGCTGACCTGGAATTCACTATGTAGTCTCAGGGTGGCCTCGAACTCGGTGATCCTCCTACCTCTACTTCCTGAGTGCTGGGATTAAAGGCGTGTGCCACCATGCCCGGCTCCAGCACCCATTTTTTTTGAATTTATTTTTTAAAGCAATTTTTTTTTTTAAATTTTTGGAGAGACACACACACAGAGAGAGGGAGGGAGAAGACAGAGATAGGCGCACCAGCAGCCTCTCAGCTGCTGAGAACAAACTCCAGATGAGCGCGCCCCCTTGTGGTCAAGTGCGGTATTGCACCCTTGCATCACTTTGCATCTGGCTAAACATGGGACCTGGAGATTGGAACCAGTGCTCTTAGGCTTAGCAGGCAGGAGCCTTAACTGCTAAGCCATCTCACCAGCCCATCCAGCACCCACTTTTAAAAGTGAATGTAGGGGGCTGGAGTGATGGCTTAGTGGCTAAAGTGTTTGCCTGCAAAGCCAAAGGATCTCAGTTCGGTTTTCCAGGACCCACTTAAGCCAGATGCACAAGGGGGAGATGCATCTGGAGTTCATTTGCAGTGGCTGGAGGCCCTGGCACACCCATCCTCTCCCTCTTTCTCAAATAAAAAAATATTAAAAAAAAAAAAAGTGAAGCAGGTTTGCTGGATGTCTGCATGGAGACCCAATGGAGCCATGAGGATGAACCGTGGGTTGCAGTGGAGAGATGCCAGGGCCACCGAGATGGCTGCTAAGGAGAGCTGCTGGCCCTGGATGAAATTTTCTAGGGCTTTTAAGTAGCCTAGCTGGAGGAGTGGTATTGGAACCCCAGAGACTCGTTGCTGGTTAGAATTACCAGACTTTTCACTGACTAGAATTGTTGGACTTGTCCTCTGTTGATGTTTGCCCTGTTTAAATCTTGTATTGGTTGACTATTTCTTTGTTATTCCCAGGGCCATCTTTTGCAGTATGAGTGTTTATTCTGTGCCATGATGGGTTTTTTTGGGGGGGGGATTCTGGTATTATGGCTCAGTTAAAAGATCTTTCACTATGGAAATGTTTGAACACCATTATGACTGATAAAAAACTATGGGGACTTTTAAAAATGGACTAATGCATTGCATTTTACATCATGTATGGTTATCAGTTTATGGTGGCCACGGGTGGTTTGATTTAAGTGTCCCTGTGGTAGTTTAAATAGATGGCCCCCAATATATTCAGTGTTTTATTAGTTTATAGTTTGCATCTGCAGCCACTTGGCTGGAGGCAGTGTCTCTGGGAGGATCTTAAGCCAAAGGATCCGGTTTGATTCTCCAGGACCCACGAAAGCCAGATGCACGAGGAGCACATGCATCTGGAGTTCATTTTCAGTGGCTAGAGGCCCTGGTGTGCCCATTCTCTCTCTCTGCCTCTCTTCTATCTCTCTGCTTGCAAATAAGTTTAAAAAAATTAAAAAAATACTAAATTGTGAGAATTGTGAGCTATGGACATTTAATCAAATTAAACTATTAGGCATACTAGATTTTAAGTCAGTAGCCTAGGAGTGGTAGCACACACCTTTAATCCCAGCACTCGGGAGGCAGAGGTAGGATTGTGGTGAGTTCAAGGCCACCTGCAAAGCCTAACACCCTGGGTTCAATTCCCCAGTACCAACATAAAACCAGACACAAAGTGGCTTATAGGTCTGGAATTTGTTTACAGCAGCTGGAGGCCCTGGCATGCCCATTCTTTCTCTCTCTCTCACTGCTTGCATTTTTTTAAAAGGTGAGAGAGAATGGGCATGCCAGGGCCTCCAGCCGCTGCAAACAAACTCCAGATGCATGCGTTATTTTGTGAATCTGGCTTCCACAAATCCTGGGGAATCGAACCTGGGTCCTATGGCTTTGCAGCCAAGTGCCTTAACCATTAAGCCAAATAAAATATCTTAAAAACTTTTTAAGTCAAAGAAAAAAATTTACATTATCCACAAGGACAATTTTTATTTTTTTTGGAGAGAGACACAGAGAGAGACAGAGAGAGAGAGAGAGAGAGGGAGAGGAAGACAGAGATGGGCATGCCAGCAGCCTCTCAGCCACTGTGAATGAAATCCAGATGTGTGCACCCCCTTGTGGTCAAGGGCGGCATTGCGCCCTTGTGTCACTACATCTGGCTAAACCTGGGACCTGGAGATTGGAACCGCTGGAGATTAGAACCAGCGTTCTTAGGCTTAGGAGGCAGGTGCCTTAACCGCTAAGCCATCTCTCCAGCCCCACAAGGACAATTTTAAACCTGCATTTTCTCACAGTAATGTGCATTGCTTGGTGTATATGGATCAAAACTACATTTGCCCAGAACTGTGCAAGTATGACTTGACTCCTTACATAAAGTCACATGTTGATACAGGCATGTGGGGATATTACAGCATCAATGAACCAAATACGAAAAGAGCACATGGGCCAGGTGTGGTGGCGCACGTCTTTAATCCCAACACTTGGGAGGCAGAGGTAGGAGGATCACTGTGAGTTTGAGGCCACCCTGAGACTACACAGTTAATTCCAGGTCAGCCTGGGCAAGAGACCCTACCTAGAAAAACAAAAACAACAACAACAACAAAAAGAGCACATGCCAGAGTCTTGGTGGGTACCCTGGTAAAAGACATTAATGCAGAGTTTCATTTTTAAACTTATATCATTATCACACCTTTTCTAAGACATTACTGTTCTAACAAAATGTTCCTTCAAGAAAGACTATTTGGGGCTGGAGAGATGGCGCAGCAGCTAAGGCATTTGCCTGCAAAGCCTAACAACCCAAGTTTGGTTCCCCAGTACCCACACAAAGCCAGATACACAGTAGCACATGCATCTAGAGTTTGTTTGCAATGACTGGAAGCCCTGGCACACCCATTCTCTCTCTCTCTGCTTGCAAATAAATAAAATGTTTGGGGGAAAAAAAAGGGCTGGAGAGATGGCTTAGCAGTTAAGGTGTTTGCCTGCAAAGCCAAAGGACCCAGGTTCAATCCCCAGGAACCATGTTAGCAAGATGCAATAGTGGGCATATACGTCTTGAGTTCGTTTGCAGTGGCTGGAGGCCCTGGCACACCCATTCTCTCTCTCCTTTCTCTATCAAATAAACAAACACAAAGCCAGGCATGGTGGAGCACACCTTTAATCCCAGCACTGGGGAGGCAGAGGTAGGAGGATTGCCATGAGTTCAAGGTCACCCTGAGACTACATAGTGAATTCCAGGTTAGCCTGAGTTAGAGTGAGATCCTACCTCGGGGAAAAAAAAAAAAAAAAGACTATTTGAACCAGCACTTTGGAGGCAGAGGTAAGAGGACTGCCATGAGTTCAAGGCCACCCTGAGACTACATAGTGAATTCCAGGTCAGCCTGAGGTAGAGTGGAGACCCTACCTTGAAAAAAACAAGACAAAAACAAAACACTATTTGCATGGCAGTGAATAATGATTTCATGAGATTCCTACACTCCTTCCCACCCATTCCCCGACTTCCAGTTCTAAGTTTCGTAAAGGTGTCTATAGCAGTTTTAATACAAATCTTTTCAATTTTAGCACCTGATTTAAATTCATCTAAAACATTCACTAAAATTATCAGTGTCTCTTGTGATGTTATTTCCTCAAGTATATAATGAACATGAGTATATTTTATTCACATAAAGTATAGCCAGGGGGCTGGAGAGATGGCTTAGTGGTTAAGGCGCCTGCCTGCAAAGCTTAAGAACGCTTGTTCAAATCTCCAGGTCCCACATTTAGCCAGACGCAAAAAAGGGACGCAAGTGCATCATGTCGCACTTGTGCACAAGGAGGCACACACGTCTGGAGTTCGTTCACAGTGACTGAAAAGGCCCTGGTGTGCCCATTCTCTGCCTCTTCCTCTCTCTGTCTCTCTCAAATTAAAAAACAAACTCCAGATGCATGCACCACCATGTGCATCTGGCTTACGTGGGATCTGGGTAATTGAACCTGGGTCATTAGGCTTCGCAGGCAAGCACTTTAACCACTATGCCATCTCTCCAGTCCCTGAATGTCTTTCTACTCAGGACAGTAGGTCAGAAAATGGATTTGAGTTCTGCCTGCTCCTACTTAACATTACCAAACATGTTTCTTTGTATTGTTGGAAAAATAATTGGTGGCACATGCCTTTAATCCCAGCACTTGGGAGGCAGAGGTAGGAGGGTTGCTGTGAGTTTGAGGCCACCCTGAGACTACATAGTTAATTCCAGGTCAGCCTGGACTAGAGTGAAACCCTACCTCGAAAAACCAAAAAAAAAAATTTTTTTTTTATTTAGCTGGGAGATGGTGGCACATGCCTTTAATTCCAGCACATGGGAGGGAGAGGTAGTAGGATCAGCAAGAGTTCAAGGCCACCCTGAGACTACATAGTGAATTCCAGGTCAGCCTGGGCTACAGCAAGACCTTACCTCAAAAAAATAAAATAAAATAAATAAGTAAATAAAATAAAAATTTATTTGAGAGAAATGAAAAGAAAGAGGGAGGGAGGGAGGAAGGGAGAGAGAGAGAGGAAGAGAGAGTATGGACATGCCAAGGCTTCCTGCCATTGCAAACAAATTCCAGATGCATGTGGCCTCTGTGCATCTGGCTTTATGTGGGAACTGGGGAATCCAAATCAGGTCTGACTTTGGAAGCAAGTGCTTTGACCCCTGAGCCATCTCTCCATCCCTAATTTTTTTTTTTTTTTTTTTTTGAGGTAGGGTGTTACTCTAGCCCAAGCTGACCTGGAATTCACTACGTAGTCTCAGGCTGGCCTTGAACTCATAGCAATCCTCCTACCTCTGACTCCTTATTGCTGGGATTAAAGGCGTGCACCACCATGCCCAGCTGATTTATAATTTTTTAAAAATATTTTTTTTTATTATTTTATTTATTTTTGGAGAGAGACACAGAGACAGACAGAGAGGGAGACAGATAGAGATGGGCACGCCAGCAGTCTCTCAGCTGCTATGAACGAAATCCAGATATGTGCGCTCCCTTGTGGTCAAGTGCAGTATTGCGCCCTTGCGTCACTTTGCATCTGGCTAAACGTGGGACCTGGAGATTGGAACCGGGTTCTTAGGCTTAGCAGGCAGGCGCCTTAACCACTAAGCCATCTCTCCAGCCCATCAATACATTTATAAAAGACTGATCATTAGGATAGTGTTGATGAAATGGTTTGCTGTGTGAAACAGTATACATGGTTTTAATTTTACCAAGTAATTTCCATTAACGGCTTGAACAAACCTACCAACAGTATACTGTTACCTTCACAAACTAGACTTTGTTGTTAATGATAAAACAAATTTCATCATAAAACTATTAGATTCTCATCTATCTCAAACATTACAAAAAAGAAACAAGGAGACATGTTATGAATAAGGAAATGAAATTCAAAAATTTTAAAAATCACTCATCAGTAAGATAAACAACTGAAATGCTTCCCACAAAAAAGTCCAGGAAGTTCTGGAGCTGGAAGAATAGCTCAGTGGTAGTGCTTGCTTAGCATGCACCATGGGTCCAATTCCCAGCACTGGGTTTGGGGAGGGGTTGAATCTATAGCGTTTTTTCCAGAGTAAGAAGTAAAAAGAGAAAATGGCCAATTTTTTTTATTTGACTAAATTCAGATTCATGCATATGCATGATAGTCTCCCTTGTCTATCAGACTTTGGCAATAAAAAAACCCCAAGCAGCCTTGTACAGAATAGTGAAAATGCCAAGGAAGAGAGCAGTCCACAGCTTTACTGTAGGATAAATATATATATATATAATATGTATATATTTCTAAAAGGCCTCTCTCCCTTTGGCCATATCAACTCTCAGTTCAGATCATAAATACAGACACATTTCCAAAATCACTTCTTTACTTCTCCAAGATCTTCAATGCTGTCATCATCCACCTATAAGACATAATTATAGTTCATGAATTGTGATATCAAGAAAAAAAGGAAGCAATGGCTTTAAAAGCTTGATTCTGGGCTAGAAAGATGGTTCAGCAGCAAAGCTAAAGGATCCAGGTTCAATTCCCCAGTATCCATGTAAAGCTAGATGCACAAGGTGGCACAAATGGCTGGAGTTTGTTTACAGTGGCTAGAGGCCCCGGTGTGCCCATCTCTCTCTCTAGCTGTCTCTTTCTCAAATAGATAAGTAAAATACATTTTTTTCAAACCCCAAAACTGCTGGGCGTGGTGGCGCACGCCTTTAATCCCAGCACTCGGGAGGCAGAGGTAGGAGGATCACCGAGAGTTCGAGGCCACCCTGAGACTACATAGTTAATTCCAGGTCAGCCTGGACCAGGTGAAACCCTACCTCGCAAAACCAAAAAACAAAACAAAACAAAACAAAAAAACCCAAAACTTTGTTCTATGACCACATATGTATTCCTGGTACTTACCTCTGGCCATTTTTCCTGAATGACATCAATTATGTCATCTGTGAAGTCTCCCTGAATGATGATCTCATCCTCCCCTGTTACTGAGGCACCACAGGAGAATTTCTGAGCAAAAAATCTTTGTGCTTCTTTAAGATCAATTTCTGTTTTGTTTTGTTTAAAAAAGAAAAGGCAAGACTATAACTAGAATTGCATGACAAAGTTATTTTTTTCATTTTGAAATTTTACCATTTTAAATTTATGAAATTGTGAGTTTTATATTACTTTCAGAACAATAACTAAAACTACCACGCTTAATCCAATGCACTTACAAGGTCAAGTACATAAAAATAATATTGAGCTGGAGAGATGGCTTAGTGGTTAAGGTATTTGCTTGCAAAGCCAAAGGATCCCAGTTCGATTCTCCAGGACCCACGTAAGCCAGATGAACGATGGGACGCATGCACCTGGAGTTCATTTGCAGTGGCTGGAGGCCCTGGCATGCCCATTCTCTCTCTCTCTCTTTCTCAAATAAATATATATATAAATAAAACAGAAATAATAATATCATCTATGCAATTCTTGGCCCATGCAGTAAAAACTTAGCCCTTTCCATTCTATATAAAATAATCCCAAGCAAGAATCCCCTAGGGCTGACACAAGTGATACAAGTCTGTAAAAGCTACTTAGAAGGCTAAGCCACATAGCAAAACAGCTTCTCAAAACAACAAAAAGTAAACAAACAAAACCAAGCAAGAATCCCAGAAAGGATGGGCCAGAGAGATGGTTTAGCAGTTAAGGTGCTTGCCTAGGAAGACTAAGAACTCATGTTTGAATCTCTAGGTCCCACATAAGCCAAATGCAGTGATGCAAGCATGCAATGTCACACATACACACAAGGGGGCGCATGTATGTGGACTTCATTTTCAGTGGCTGAATACCCTGGTGTGCCCATCCTCTGCCTCTTTCTCTTTCTCAACTAAAAAAAAAAAAAAAAAGAACCCCAGAAAGAAAAAGCTGTCCTGGTGCCCTCTACAAAAGACTTAAATTTCTCCAAAATGTAATTCTGAAACTCTAATTACAAATGCAAAAGTTCAGGTTAGATATAATGGCACACACCTGTATTCCCAACACTCCCTCTTCAAGAAGACCAAAAAAGAAAAAGAAGCCAGGTGTGGTGGCACACACACCTTTAATCCCAGCACTCGGGAGGCAGAACTAATGAGTTCCAGGTCATCCTGAGACTACATAGTGAATTCCAGGTCAGCCTGGGCTACAGTGAGACCCTACCTTGAAAAACAAACAAAAAAAAAAAAGAAAGAAAAGAAAAGAAAAGAAAAGAAAAGAAAGAAGGAAGGAAGGAAGGAAGGAAGGAAGGAAGGAAGGAAGGAAGGAAGGAAGGAGAAGAGAAGAGCGAGAGAAAGAAAGGAAGGAAGAAAGAAAAGAAAAAAGAAAATAGAGGGTTGGGAATGTAGCTCAGATGGTAGAATGCTTGCCTAGCATGCATGAAGCCCTGGGTTTGATCCTCAGCATAAACTAGGAATGGTGGCACATGCTTAGTATTCAGTAGATATAGGAGGATCAGAAGTTCAAAGTCATCCTTGAGGTCAGCCAGGGCTAAATAAAACCTTGGTTCAAAAAAAGGAAAAGAAGAGCAGGGAGTGGTGGTGCACACCTTTAATCCCAGTACTCAGGAGACAGAGGGAGGAGGATTGCCGTGAGTTCAAGGCCACCCTGAGACTACATAGTGAATTCCAGGTAAGCTTGAGCTAGAGTGAGACCCTGCCTCGAGGAAAAGGAAGAGGAGCTAGAAAGATGGCTTAGCAGTTAAGGCACTTGTCTGCAAAGCCAAAGGACCCAGGTTCTACTACCCAGGACCCACCTTAGCCAGCTGCACAAAGAGACATGTTTCTGGAATTTGTTTGCAGTAGCTGAAGGCCCTGGCATGCCCATTCTCTCTCCCTCCCTCTTTCTCTCTCTCAAATAGATTAATAAAAATTAAAATTAAAAAAAAAGGGCTGGAGAGATGGCTTAGCAATTAAGGCACCTGCCTGTGAAATCTAAGAATGCCCATTCAGTCCTCCAGGTCCCACGTTTAGCTAGACACACTGATACAAGGGTGCAATGCCACACCCGCCCACCAGGGGGCACATGTGTCTGGACTTCATTCACAGCGCACCCATTCTCTATCTGTCCCACCCCCCAAAAAAAAAAAAAAAAAAAAAAAAAAGAAAAAAAAGAAAGAGAAAAAAGAAATTGCACTGGGGAAATGGCTCAGCAGATAAAGGCACTTGCTTGCAAGCCTGATGGCTAGGGTTCAATTCCCTATTACCCAGGTAAAGCCAGATGCACAAAGTGGTGCATGCCTCAAAAAAACAAATTTTTTTTTTTTGACATACTGAGTCTGGGGATGTAGCTTAGTAATAGAGCACTTGCCTAGTATGTGCAAGTCCCTGGGTGATTTCCCAGCACTGCAAAAACAAACAAGCACACAAACACAACCTGTGATATTTGGTGACACCACATAGAGACAGTGAGGAAATATAGTTCATACATTTTAAGCATACTTAGTTCTAACACTGCAAAACAAACTTAAACTTGACTCACCAAAAGTTGCAAGGCCACACACTCTTGTCACGTATTTCTTCTTTGCTCTGGGAATTTTTGCTATAGTAACCTTTTGTGGTACAGTCTTCTTTTTCTGTTTTATTTGACCTCTTCCACCTTTATTTATTAAGAAAGAACTTACATTAGTTGTTTCTTTTTTTTTTTTGGTTTTTCGAGGTAGGGTCTCACTCTGGTCCAGGCTGACCTGGAATTAACTATGTAGTCTCAGGGTGGCCTCGAACTCATGGCAATCCTCCTACCTGTGCCTCCCGAGTGCTGGGATTAAAGGCGTGCACCACCATGCCCGGCTCATGTTTCTTTTTTTAAAAATATTTTTACTGGTGGAACACACCTTTAATCCCAGCATTTGGGAGGCAGAGGCAGGAGGATTGCCATGAGTTCGGGGCTACCCTGAGACTAACAGAGTAAATTTCAGGTCAGCCGGTACTAAAGTGAGACCCTACCTCAGAAAACAAAAATGAAACAAAACAAAAATTACTTATTTACAAGCAGAGGGAGAGGAACAAGGAGGGATGGAGTGATGAGATGAGAATGAGATGAGAATGAGTGCATCAGGGGCTCCTGTCACTACAAAGGAATTCCAGACACATGCACCACTTTGTATCTGACTTTATATGGATACTGGGGAGTTGAACCTAGGCCGTCAAGCTTTACAAGAATATGTCTTTAACCACTGAGCCATCTCTCCAGCCCCAAACTGGTTCATTTTTACTATTACAGAATACTAAAACTTTCAATTTTTTCATTTTCAGGTTTAAGTTCCTTTATTCTAATACAAAATCGTGTACACACTTGATAAACTTGATATACTAAGTACCTACTGTGTGTCCAACACTGCACTAAAGATTGAGGACACAAAGATAAACAGGACATGGTTCCTGTCCTTCAAGGACTCACAATCAAGTAATGTGAGAAGAGAAAGGGGAAAAATAGTCAAGTGAGGCATGGTGGTTGGTGTATGTCCATAGTTCTAGCACTCAGGAGGCTGAGGGAAGAGAATCAAGTTTAAGGCCAGTCTGGGCTGTACATCAAGGCCTTGTCTCAAAACAAAGAAGAAAATATTAAACTATGGCAATCTGATACACACTGAATAGGATCCATGAGTAAGGCATTACTAGAGCTTTTCACAGGATTGGCTTAATCTACTTCTAGAGGACAGAACAGGTTTCCTAAAAATGACAAGAAGGTGAGTCTTGAAGATCAGATGAAGGGAAAAGGTCTGGAGAGTTACAAGACAGACTATTCTAAGGACAAGAGTTAAGCACAGAGATAGGAAAAGGTATGATATTGGGGATACTTTTCTTGTTTGAAGGATGCTTTATGGATATGTAGTCCAGGAAGTCAGGAGAGCAAGATGTTACATACCAGTCACTAAGGGACTGGATTCAAACTCTGATATGCAACTTTACACTGAAAGACTGAAGAAATGGAAGAACTGGACTCATTTATCAAGAGGATAAATCTGTGAAGAATAATGCAAAAGAAAGGCAAATACAGTTCCTCCATTCAGTCAGGTAAAAACTAATCAAAATGTAAACCAAGTAGGACAACAGTAATGACTACAGAATAATGAGAAGAGAAAAAACAGAATTTAGGACTGATTAAAGGAAGAGCCTAACATAGTTCTCAATTTGCAAGCTGAGATGACAGGATACTTGTACTAACCTTAACAAAATAGAAAAAAAGAGGTGTTCAGTTGGGATTTAGTAAGTTGACTTGTGGAAGTGCTTTGTTTGTAGTTCCTGTGGGACCACATACATTTCTAGCTGGGCCAGATGGAGATGTACAGATTTAGGAATCACAGGTTCATAGTGTGGCAAAAGTTAGATATATAATGAAATTATCCTGGGAAATGTACAGAATAAGAGTACCAAGGCAAGGCGTGGTGATGGGCACCTTTAATCCTAGTGCTTAGGAGGCTGAGGAAGGAGGATTGCTGAGAGCTCGAGGCCAGCCTGAGACTACATAGTGAATTCCAGGTTAGCATGGGCTAGCATGAAACCTTACCTCAAAAAAAAAAAAAAAAAAAAAAAAACACATTTTAATAGCTAAAACTGAATATCTCAGGTATAAAGCAATAATAATATGGCAGTGAGAGGGAAATATACAGTTATGACTAGGATTTACTTAGAAACAGTCATTTTTAAGATTTATTTATTTATTTATTTATTTATTTATTTATTTGAGAGAGAGGGCAGATGGAAAGAGGGCGTGTCAGGGCCTCTAGACACTGCAAATGAACTCCAGATATATGTGCCACCTTATATATCTGACTTTCTGTGGGCACTAGGGCATGGAATCCATCCAGGCCCTTAGGCTTTGCAGTTAAGTGCCTTAATCACAAACCATCTCTCCAGCCCAGCAGTCATTTGTAAGGGACAAGTAGAAGAAGAGAAGTCTACACAGAAAACTAAGAGTGGCAGGAGAGACCAAGAAAATACGCAATTCTGAAGAGAGGAGGGCTCAAATGTTCTTTCTACTTAGTATTTATCAAACTACCAGAATAGGGCAGTGACAGCAAAGTCAGGTTAGGACAGACTAAAGACCAGGTAGTCCTTAGTGAAGGCATCTGGCTAGGAAGTGAAAAAGAGATAAGACAAAGACAGAGATAGGCTCTTTTTTTTTTTTGAGGCAGGGTTCTTACTCCAACCCAGGATGACCTAGAATTCACTCTGTAGCCCCAGGCTGGCCTGGAACTCATGGCAATTCTCTACCTCTGCTGAGACTGAAGGTGGTGGCATACACCTTTAAGCCCAGTATTTGGTAAGCTGAAGGAGGAGGGTACGAGGATCACGGTAAGTTCCAGACCAGCCTGGGCTAGAATGAGACCTCACCTGGTGAGGGGGAAACCAACATCCCTCAAATATTTATAAGCTAGGGTGTGGTGGCGCACGCCTTTAATCCCAGCAGTGAATTCCAAGTCAGCTTGAGCTAGAGTGAGACCCTCTCTCAAAAGGCCAAACAACAAAAAAAATTTATAAACTAATTTTAGTCATAGGGACACACAATTAAGAGTGAAAAAAATTAGACAGGTATGTTTGTACAAATCATAATGTGGAGCTGGGCGTGGTGGCGCACACCTTTAATCCCAGCACTTGGGAGGCAGAGGTAGGAGGATTGCCATGGGTTCAAGGCCATCCTGAGACTACATAGTGAATTCCAGGTCAGCCTGAGCTAGAGTGAGACCCTTTCTTGAAAAAAAAAAAAAAATCACAATGTGGACTTAGACCTTACCTCGCTTTTGTTTTTTCTTCTCCTCTTCTTCTCCTACAGTTCCTTGACTTTCACTAATTCCAGTTTCTTGTTTGGGTGAGTTTTCTGGACAGAAAGATGACATTCAGGAGCATTAACATCATTTCATACTAATTTTAAAAATATATTTTATTTATTTATTTATTTATTTATTTATTTATTTATTTATTTATTTATTTAAGACAGAGAGAGGGAGAGTGAGAATGGGCACGCCAGGATCTCTAGCCACTGCAAACGAACTCCAGACACATGCACCACCCCTAGAACCTTTCTTTTTCTTTTAAAATTATTTATTTATTTGAGATAGAAAGAGAGATAAAGAGGCAGACAGAGAGATAATGGGCATGCCAGGGCCTCCAGCCACTGCAAACTCCATTTTGTGCATCTGGCTTAGTGGGACCTGAAGAATAGAATCAGGGTCCTTAAGCTTTGTAGGCATGCACCTTAACTGCTAAGCCATCTCTCCAGCACCCCCTCTCCCTTTTTTTTTTTTTTTTTTTTTTTTTTTTTTTTTTTGAGGTAGGGTCTCATTCTAGCCCCCAGGCTGACCTACTTCTCCCAAGTGCTGGGATTAAAGGCATAAGCCACCACACCTGGCTAACTTTTTTTTTTTTTTTAATCACCTGTTCAGCTGGGCATGGTGGTATATACACTTTTAGTTTTAGCAATGAGACTAAGATAGGAGGATATAAGAATTCAAGCCCAGCCGGCGTTAGAGTGAGTTCCAGGTCAGCCTGGACTAGAGTGAGACCCTGCCTCAAAACAAACAAACAAACAAACAAACAAACAAACAAACAAACAAACAAAAATAATCCATGTCACCTGTTGGAACCTGGGTATGGTAGCTCATACCTATAACCCCAGGACTCAGGAGGCTGAGGTAGGAGGATGACTTTGAGTTCAAGGGGGCTACAGAGGGAGTTCCAGGTCAGCCTGGGATACAGTGTCTCAAAAAAAAAAATCAGTTGGGCACAGTGGTGCATGCCTTTAATCCCAGCACTTGGGAGGCAGAGGTAGGAGGATCACTGTGAGTTCAAGGCACCCTGAGACTACAGAATGAGTTCCAGGTCAGCCTGAGTGAGAGGGAGACCCTACCTTGTAAAACCAAAACCAAACAAACAAAAATATCCGCTGGAGAGAGGGCTTAGTGGTTAAGGAACTTGCCTGTTAAGCCTATGGACCCAGGTTTGATTCTCCAGGACTCAATTAAGCCAGATGCACAAGGAGGTGCATGCATCTGGATTTCATCTGCACTGGCTAGTGGCCCTGGTGTGCCCATTCTCTCTCTCTCTCTCAATATTCTACTCTCTCTCAAATCAATCAATAAATAAAACAACAACAAAAAATCACCTGTTGGGAATGTAGCTCAGTTAGTAGAATGCTAGTCTAGCATGCATGAGCTTCATCCTCAGCACCTAAAATACTAGGCATGGTGACACACGCCTTTCACCCCAGTTCTGGGGTGGTACAGGCAGAATGATATGAAGTTCAAGGTCATCCTTGACTACAAAGCAAATCTGAGGTCAGCCTGGGTTATAGGAGACCTTGTCTCCAAAAAATAAAAATAAATCACCTTTGAGCAACTTCATAACATTTTGCTCAGTACAGTATCTATATAGCAGATGATTATATGGCTACTTTTTTTTTTTTTTTTTTGGTTTTCAAGGTAAGGTTTCACTCTAGTCCAGGCTGACCTGGAATTCACTATGTAGTCTCAGAGGGGCTTTGAACTCATGGTGATCGTCCTACATCTGCCTCCCAAGTGCTAGGATTAAGGGTGTGCATCACCATACCCAGCTATATTGTTACATTCTAATTAAGTTAAACTTTACAGCAAGTGCTTTGTTCTAGTAAGTATCCTCAAAGGTCTATGTATTAAAAGCTTATAGTCTTCTGGGTACTTTAAGAGGAAGGGTACAGCAGAAGGTCTTAAGGATATCAAGACATGGTCTAGAAGATACCTGCACTATGCCCAGCTCACAGATTAGGATTTTTTTAGCCACTTGAGAGTAAAACTGCCAAGACTGTTAAATAATCTAGAACCTTTATTTTTCTTTTAAAATTGTTTATTTATTTATTTGAGATAGGAAGAGAGATAAAGAGGCAGACAGAGACATAATGGGCATGCCAGGGCCTCTACCCACTGCAAACTCCACCTTGTGCATCTGGCTTACGTGGGTACTGGGGAATAGAATCTGGGTCCTTAGGCTTTTCAGGCAAGTGGCTTAACCTCTAAGCCATTTCTCCAGCCCTCCTCTTCTTATATGAATTATTATTTTAAAATATTTTTATTTATTTCAGAGAGAGAGAGACAAATAGAGATAGAATGAGAGAATGGGTGCACCAGGGCCTCCAGCCACTGCAAACAAACTCCAGATCCATGTGCCACCTTGTGCATCTGGCTTATGTGGGTCCTGGGGAATTGAACCATGGTCCTTTGACTTTACAGGCAAGCACCTTAACCACTAAGCCATTTCTCCAGCCCTGAATTTTTTTTTTTTTTTACAGTACTGAGGATTGGACCCAGGGCCTCTCAATGCTCTACCTTTTTATATATATTTATAGTTTGTTTAGGGCTGGAGAGATGGCTTAGCGGTTAAGGTGCATGCCTGTGAAGCCTAAGGACCCCGGTTTGATTCTCCAGGTCCCACGTAAGCCAGCTACACATGGTGATGCATGTGTCTGGAGTTTGTTTGCAGTGGCTAGAGGCCCTGGCACGCCATTCTCACTCTTTCTCTCTCTCTGTCTCTAATAAACAAATAAAAATAAAAATAAATCTAAAAAGAAATTTATTAAAAATATAGTTTGTTTATTTATTTGAGAGAAAGAAGCAGAGAGAGAAAGAGAGAATGGGCACTCCAGCCACTGCAAACAAACTCCAGATGCACATGCCCCCTTGTACATCTAGCTTACGTGGTTCCTGGAGAGTCGAACTGGGATCCTTTGGCTTTGCAGGCAAATGCCTTAACCGCTAAACCATCTCTCCAGCCCCAATGCTCTAACTTTGATCTGTATCCCCAGCCCTTGTACTAATTTCTTTAAAATTCAGAACCTGCATCTTTAGATTGACACAAATAAGAGTAAAACACAAACAACTTATTAACATAAAAGCTGAAGTTATTAACTGCAAGGATACAATAAAAAGAAGTCATACTAAATGTTCTTGTAAGAGGATTATCTCTGATACCTTATGGTAGCAAATTCTGGCAAGAAATGAAAAATTCAGGCAAGCCTGCTGGCACACACCTGTAACCCTAGCACTTGAGAAGTAGAAAGGAGGATCAGGAGTTCAAGGTGAGCCTTGGTCATTTAAGACTTTGTCTCAAAAGGACAAAACAGAAATATATTTTGGGGCTGGAGAGATGGCTTAGCAGCTAAGGCACTTGCCTGCAAAGGGTATGGACCCAGGTTTGATTCCTAGTACCCACATAAAGCACAAAGGGGAGCATGCAACTGGAGTTTGTTTACAGTGGCTAGAAGCCATGTCATGCCAATTTTCATTCTCTTTCATATATATATTAATTTTTTTAATGATGAGCCAAATATGGTAGTTCACGCTTTTAATCGCAGCACTGAGACTGATGTAGGATCACTGAGTTTGAAGCCAGCCTCAAACAAACAAAAAAAAAACAAACCAAAGATGATAGATTCATCTCTCATTCCAAGTACTGAATTTGGCAGGTGTTTATAGTTCTTTACTGCTAAGACTTCCTGCATTTTTGAATCTAACTCAAAAAGCATAATCTTTTTGTTTTTGATTTTGAGGTAGGATTTCACTCTAGCCCAGGCTGACCTGGAACTGACACTGTAGTCCTAGGCTGGCCTCAAACTCTTGGTGATCCTCCTACCTCTGCCTCCAGAGTGCTGGGATTAAAGGCATGTATCTTGTTTCTTAACTTTTCTTCTGCCTTATTATCATTTTTTTCAATGATTTGTTGCTCTTCCTTATTGCCAAAAGTCTGCTACTGTATGGTGGTCATGGAGAGATTTAGCAACCACTTCTGCAGCAAGGCTACTGGGTGGTGACAGCTGCAGCCATGCCAATCCATGCTTAGTACAGTAACAAGTCCCTCAGACTTGGACCCACCAGTTCTCCTCCATCAGCTAGCTAAGATTCATTCTCATTCTCACACTGCTAAGACATTCTTTTGACTCCTTAATAGAAGACTTTCTTTGAAAAACTATTTATTTGTAAAAAAAAAAAAAAAGTAGTTACATAAATGGCGAATCCTAGTTATTCCACTGCCAGTTTAGAATCTCAACATACCGATCTTTTTTTTTTTTTTTTTTTTGTTATTCCACCAGGCTGACCTGGAAGTTTAGAATCTCAACATCCTCCTACCTCTGCCTCCTTTTTAACAAATACTGGTCTTTTTAACAAACTGGTCCTGGATGAATGAGACCAGCTTCTCCCCATTCTTCCTTCCGCAGGTCATAATCATGGCCTAAGCAGGCCATACTCAGGGCCAACAATGTGGAGGCATCAGACTTGATGGTTTGTATACAATGAAAGATAGTGAATAAGTAGCTAGTATCCTTAAAGCTTTATCAGGTGTAGAAGTTTCTGATTCATGGAAATAATCTGAAAACTTAGTGGCAAATAAAAGTGTGGCAACATGGGATATACTGGAGTAAGCCTATTTTCAGCCCAGACCTTCCTTTGTTCCTGCTACTACCTTCCATTTTATCAACCCTCTAAGAGGCCATCAACAAGAACTAAGAGACATCTGGGATCTGGGGAGAAGAATCAGAAGTTAGAGGGCACCTGCTGGACTAGGTTCAATTCCCCAGCAAAGTCAGTTGCACAAGTAGTGCAGGTGTCTGGAGTTGGTATGCAGTGGCAAGAGGCCCTGGTGAACCCATTCTCTCCCTCCCTCCCTCTCTCTCTGCTGGCAAATAAAAACATTAAAAAAAAAAAAAAAAGACAGGGCTGGAGAGATGGCTTAGCAGTTAAGGCATTTGCCTGCAAAACTAAAAGATCCCAGTTTGACTCTCCAGGACCCATGTAAGCCAGATATACAACGGGGTACATGTATCTGGAGTTCATTTGCAGTGGTTAGAGGCCCTGGCATGCCCATTCTCATCTCTCTCTGCCTCTTTCTCTCTCAAATAATTTACACACACACACACACACACACACACACACACACACACACACACCTGTTCCTCCAGTCTGCCCCACCCCAGACATTAGTAAATGCTACTCTTTGAGATGCTTCAACATAAACTCTACATGGCTCTTTTTTATACACCTCACATATAATGTATCAAAAAAAAGTCCTGCTACTTCTATTCTTTCTTTCTTCCTTTCCTTCATTATTTATTTGCAAGCGGGGAGAGAGAGGGAGAGGGAGAGAGACAGAGACAGAGAGAGAATGGGTGCACCAGGGCCTCTAGCCCCTGCAAACAAACTCCAGATGCATGTGCCCCCTTGTGCATCTGGCTTATGTGGGTACTGGGGAATCAAACCTGGGTCCTTTGGCTTTGCAGGCAAGCGGCTTAACTGTTAAACCATTTCTCCAGCCACCAGTTCTATTTTCTCTTCTCTTTCTCTTCTCTTCTTCTCTTCTTCTTCTCTTTTCTTTTTTTCTTTTCAT
The DNA here is from genome assembly GCA_036365145.1 of Orientallactaga sibirica. Classification (NCBI taxonomy): domain Eukaryota; kingdom Metazoa; phylum Chordata; class Mammalia; order Rodentia; family Dipodidae; genus Orientallactaga; species Orientallactaga sibirica. Next base: position 24,642,868 of record JAEOAD010000026.1, on the reverse strand, counting down.
TCTTTCTTTTTTTTCTGGTTTTCCGAGATAGGGTCTCACTCTAGTTCAGGCTGACCTGGAATTCACTATGTAGTCTCAGGGTATTTTCTTTTCTTTTTTAAAAAATATTTTATTGCTATTTATTTATTTGAGGGAGGGAGAGAGAGAATGGGCATGTGGTGCCTCCAGCCATGGCAAACGAACTCCAGATGCATGTGCCACCATATGCATCTGGCTTACATGGGTACTGGGGAATCAAACCCGAGTCCTTAGGCTTCACAAGCAAACACCTTAACTGCTAAGCCATCTCTCCAGCCCCTAGCTCTATTTTCAAAATATATTATCTGACCACTTACTACCATCATCCACTGCTAATTCACTAATTTCAGATCAGTTGTTCAAACCAGGTATCTTCCTACAAATTTGTATTTTATCTTTATATACAGTAAATGCACATACATTTTTCCTTTTCAGTCGTAAAAAGTTCCTTTTGTTTACTCCTTTTTATGTGGGGGGGTGTTGAGGTAGGGCCTCACTCTAGCCCAGGCTGACCTAGAATTCACTAGGTACTCTCAGGGTGGCCTTGAACTCACGGAGATCCTCCTACCTTTGCCTCCAGAGTGCTGGGATTAAAGGTGTGTGTCACCACGCCCAGCCTTTTGTTTCCTCCTAAATGGACCAAGCCAGCATCATCTCCTGACCACAGTCTCTAACCTTCTCTCCTGCTTTTTTCAAATCTTTATTTCTTAAACTTATTTTATTTGAGATAGAAAAAGGCAAATAGATAAAGAGAGAATAGGCATGCTAGTCACTGCAAAGTACTCCAGACACTTGCACTACCTTGTACATATGGCTTATGTGGGTTCTGGGAAACTGAACCTGGGTCTTTTGGCTTTGAAGGCAAGCGCCTTAACTGCTATGCCATCTCTCTAGCCCTTTATTTTTTTTGATCCTCCTACCTCTGTCTCCTGAGTGCTGGGATTAAAGGCATGTGCCACCACACCTGGCTAATTTTTTTTTTATTTGAGAAAGAGAGAAAAAGGCAAATAGAGAGAGAGAAAGAGAGAGAGAGAATGGGCATGCCAGGGCCTCCAGCCACTGCAAACAAACTCTAGATACATGCATCACCTTGTGCATCTGGTTTACATGGGTAGTGGATAATTGAATCTGGATAGTTAGCCTTTGCAGGTAACTGCATAAACCACTAAGTCATCTCTCCAGCCTTCTCCTGCTTTTTAGCCTATGCCCATCGCCCATTCCAAACACAATAATAACCTTCCACTCATCCCTGCCAACAACTCATCTCATTCAGAGTAAAAGCCAAGACTTGGCTTTCACATCTCTATTTCATCCCCATTCATTTTTCCCTTCTTTGACCAGCTCCAGACACAAAGGCTATCTGGCTCTCCCTCCTCTTCTTCTTTTTCCTCTTTCTGTGGTACTGGGAAATAAATCCAGGGTTTCCTACATGCTAAACAAGTGAACCACTGACCTACATGCCTTGCACTCCCCCTCACACACATTACATCTAAAATACACTAGGTAAGCTTCTGCCTCAGGGCCTTTGCACTGCTTGTGTCCTGTCTACAATGTTCTTAGATATCCAAGTGAGTCCCACAATTCCAAAGCTCCTCTGGAAATGTAATCAAATTAATTTTTTTTCTTTTTTTGCTTTTTGAGGTAGGGTCTTGCTCTAGCCCAGGCTGACCTGGAATTCACTATGTAGTCTCAGGGTGGCCTCAAACTCACAGTGATCCTCCTACCTTGGTCTCCAAAGTGCTGAAATTAAAGGCGCGTACAACCCCACCCGACTGGAAATGAAATGCCAACTTTTCAGCAATATCGTCCCTGGCTACTACCTAAATTTTCAAGTAACCTCTCCAAAATTACTAGTTATTTTCTGGAATACTGGCTTCATACACAATAGGCAAGTGCTATAACCTCAGCCCTCTTTTTATTTTGAGAGATGGCCTCATTAAATTGCCCAGGCTGACCTTCTTTCTATTCACTGTTACCTTGGCAGGTGTCAACTTTGCAGTCCTCCTGCTTTAGTGTCCTGAGTAGCTGAAATTAAGACCTGTGCCACCAGGCCCAACTCCTCCAACAATTTTTATCTTTCCTCATTCCTGTTTACTACTATACATATATTATATATTTTACTTACTTTTTCTCCTTTTAGAATGTAATTCCCACAAGTCCAGAACTTTTTGTTGTTTTTTTTTGTTTGTTTTTCAAGGTAGGGTCTCACTCTAGCCCAGGCTGACCTGGAATTAACCATGTAGTCTCAGGGTGGCCTCCAACTCATAGCAATCATCCTACCTCTGCCTCCCAAGTGCTGGGATTAAAGGCATGAGCCACCACGCCTGGCTCCAGAACTTTTGTTTTTGTTTTTTGGTTTTTCAAGATAGGGTCTCACTCAAGCCTAGGCTGACATGGAATTCACTATATAGTCTCAGTGATCCTAGCCTTGAACTTAAAGAAGTGACCACCATGCCCAGCTTGTTCTTTTCTTTCAATTATTATTTTCTTATGAGAGAGAGGGAGAAAGTATTGGCGCACTAGACCCTCTAGCTACTGCAGTCAAACTCCAGCCACACTGGCCATCTAATGCACATGTGCAACCTTTTATCACCTTGTGTGGTTGTCTTACATGGGATCTGGAGAATTGAACATGGGTCCTCAGCCTTTGCAGGCAAGCACCTTAACTGCTAAGCCATCTCTCCAGCCCCATAACTTTTTTAAAAAAATATTTAGGGCTGGGGAAATGGCTTAGTGGTTAAGGCATTTGCCTGAGAAGCCTAAGGACCCTGGTTCAATTCTCCAGGATCCACATAAGCCAGATGCACAAGGGGGTGCATGCATCATCAGTGGCTGGAGGCCTAGCCACTCTCTCTCTCCTCTGCCTCTCAAAAATAAATAAAAATTTTAAAATATTTTATTTATTTGTTGGGGACACAGATAGTGGGCCACAGGGCCTTGCCACTGCAAATGTACTATAGACACAGGTGCCACCTTGTGCGTCTGGCTTATGTAGGTCCTAGGGAATCAAAACTGGGTTCTAAGGTTTTACAGGCAACCACCTTAACCACACTAAGCCATCTCTTCAGCCCACTGTTTTTGTTTGCTTATTTGTTTTCAATTATTTTTTAAGATTTATTTTTATTTATTTATTAGAGACAGAGAGAGAAGGAGAAAGAGAGAGTGTGTGTGAGAATGGGCACGTCAGGGCCTCTAGCCACTGCATATGAACTCCAGATGCATATGCCACCATGTGCATCTGGCTTATGTGGGACATGAAGAATCGAACCTGGGTCCTTAGGCTTCATAAGCATATGTCTTAACTGCTAAGCCATCTCTCCAGCCCTGTTTGCTCATTTGTTTATTGAGGTAGGGTTGTCTTCTAGTTCAGGCTGACCTGGAATTCACTATGTAGTCTCAGGTTGGCCTTGAATTCACAATGATATTCAATAATCCTCCTACCAAGTACTGGGATTAAAGGCATGTGCCACTACACCTGGCCCCAGATTTTTTTTTTTTTCACAGTAGGGTTTCACATTAGCCCAGGCTGACCTGGAACTCAGTATGTAGTCTCAGGATGGCCTCAAACTCATGGTGATCCTCCTATCTCTGCCTCTTGAGTGCTGGGATTAAAGGCGTGCGCCACCACACCTGGCCAGAATTTTCTTTTTTTGGATTTTCGAGGTAGGGTCTGACCTGGAATTAACTATGTAGTATGTAGTCTCAAGGTGGCCTCAAACTCACAGCAATCCTCCTACCTCTGCCTCCTGAGTGCTGGGATTAAAGGCGTGTGCCACCATGCCCGGCTCAGAATTTTTTTATTTTTTTTTTTTTTTTTTTTTTGATTTTTCGAGATAGGGTCTCACTCTGGCCCAGGTTGACCTGGAATTAACTATGTAATCTCAGGGTGGCCTCAAACTCACAGCAATCCTCCTACCTCTGCCTCCCAAGTGCTGGAATTAAAGATGTGCGCCATGACGCCCAGCTAAATATGCTTTTTTATTTTTATGTATTTGAGTGAGAGAGAGAGAATAGGTGTGCCAGGGCCTCTTAGCCACTGTAAACAAACTCCAGATGCATGCTCTGCCTTGTGCATCTGACTTATGTGGGTCCTGAGGAACTGAACCTGGGTTCTTAGGCTTTGTAGGAAAGCACTTTAACTGCTAAACAATCCCTTCAGCCCTTCTAGAACATTTTTTTTTAAATAGGAACGGAAACTGGGCGTGGTGGCGCACACCTTTAATCCCAGCACTCAGGAGGCAGAGGTAGAAGGATCACCATGAGTTTGAGGCCAACCTGAGACTACAGAATGGATTACAGGTCAGCCTGGGCTAGAGTGAGACCCTACCTCGAAAAACAAAAAAAAAAAAAAAAAAAAAAAAAAAAAAAAAGGAACTGAATTTTTTTCTTTGTTTTTTAATTTGAGAGACAGAGGAGAGAGAAAGAGGCAGATAGAGAATAAGCATGTCAGGGCCTCCAGTCACTGCAGACAAACTCCAGATACATGCTCCCTCTCGTGCATCTGGCTTACGTGGGTCCCAGGGAGTTTAACTTGGATCCTTTGGCTTTGCTGGCAAACACCTTAAATGCTAAGCCTTTTCTCCAGCCCTGAATCATTTAAAAAAAAAAAAAAAAAAAATAGGGGCGGGGGGCTGGGGAAATGGCATAGCAGTTAAGGCATTTGCCTGAGAAGCCTAAGGACTCTGATTTGATTCCCCAGGACCCATGTAAGCCAGGTGCACAAGAGGGCAGATGCGTTGGGAGTTCATTTGCAGTGGCTGGAGGCTCTGGCATGCCCATTCTCTCTCTCTCTCAAATAAATAAATAAATTTTTTAAAAATTTATTTATTTGCAAGCACAGAGAGAGAAAGAGAGAGCATGCATGCATATGCTCTGGGGCTTCTAGCTATTTGCAAATGAACTCTGGATGCAGGCTCCACTTTGTGCATCTGGCTTTACATAGGTACTAGGGAACTGATCCCAGGTCATTAAGCTTTACAGGCAAGCACCCCAACCGCTGAGCCATCTCTCCAACCCAGTACAGATTTTTTTTTATTGCTTTATCCTTAGAACCTAGTATATAGCATACATATGCTAATAAATATGAATATATAATTGCCCCCAATCATTACTCTTCCATTAGTTGATACATGGACGATACATAACTTGTCTCAGAGAAAATTTAAACAGTTTCTCTTTTTTGGTATACAGATGCATTCACCCCATGCCCTTGAGTGTAGAGACCAGAGGAAGACATCAGGTGCCATCTATCACTCTTCCTCCTTATAGCCCTGAGACAGAATCTCTTGCTAAGCCTGGAGCTCCCATTGTTTGGTTAGACTGGCTGACCAGCAAAGCCCAGTGATTCTCCTGTCTCCCTCAGCACTGGGGTTACAGGCATGTGCAGCCGCACCCACCTTTTTCTTTTTATAACAAGGTGCTGAGGTCCTCATGCTTATGCAGTAAGCACTCTTAATCCACTGAGCCATCTCTTCACCTCCTCTTTGTCTTCTTTTTCCTGTGGTACTAGGAATTTAACCCAAAGCCTGGCTCATGTTCTTCTCTGAGCTCTGGACAGAGCTTTCTTTTTACTTTTGAGACACTGTCTATGTTGCCCAGGCTAGCCTCTATGCTATACGGCCCAGGCAGGACTTGAACTTGCGACCCTCCTACCTCAGCCTTCTGAGTAGATGGAATTACAGACCTATGTTACCAGGTCCAACTAGACTTTTATATCTATCTTTAAATTAATGCCACACATGCATTTGTTTTAGGTACACAAGTTTGATAAAAGAAAAAAGTTTGAAAAAAGTTCATACCTACAGTGAGTTTTGCAAATTCATTTGGAAAATTCTTCTCTAACCATTGCCTACATTTAGCAACATCAGGCATATATTCACAGTACTGGAAGGAAAAAAAAAAAAAAAGAACAGTCACAACAAAGCATATTCAACCAATACAATTTAATTAAAAATCATTCCTTTTAATTGCTAGATAAACTCTATTTCTATCTCCCTGCCCCCACCTCCGGAGGTAGGGTCTCACTCTAGGCCAGGCCAACCTGGAACCCACTATGTAGCCCCAGGATGACCTTGAAGTCACAATGACTCCTACCTCAGGCATTAAAGTGTGCTATTTCTTTCACTATTTTTTTAAATAAATAAATGTGTGTGTGTGTATACAGCTTATTTATTTGAGAGCGACAGAGAGAGAAAGAGGTAAATAGACAGAGAATGGGCATGCCAGGGCCTCTAGCCACTGCAAACAAACTCCAGATGCATGTGCCACTTTGTGCATCTGGGTTACGTGGGTACTGGGGAATCAAGACTCACACCAGGGTCCTTAGGCTTCACAGGCAAGTGCTTAACCACTAAGCCATCTCACCAGCCCTCTTTCACTATGTTTTAAAATTTTATTTGAGAGAGAGAGATTGAGAGAATGGGTGTCCAGGGCCTCTAAGCCACTATAAACAAACTCCAGATACATGTGCCACCTTGTGCATCTGGCTTTCATGGATCCTGGGGAATTGAACCTTGGTCCTTTGGCTTTGCAGACAAGCATCTTAACCACTAAATCAGCCCAAATCTTTGTTTGTTTTTGGTTTTTCAAGGTAGGATCTCATTCTAGTTTAGGCTGAGCTGCAATTCACTATGTAGTCTCACGGTAGCCTCAAACTAATAATGATCCCCTTACCTCTACTTCCTGAGTGCTGGGATTAAAGGCATGTGCCACCATGCCTGGCTCTTTATTATTATTTTTTTTTTTTTTTGGAGACAGCCTAGATATGACTCTAACTCAAAATCCTCCTGCCTCTGCCTCCAGAGGGCTAAAATTACAGGTGTGAGCCACCACACTTTTATTGCCAGCTGGGTGTGGTGGTACACACCTTTCATCCTAGGATTTGGGAGTCAAAGGAGGATTGTCATGAGTTCAAGACCCTGTGAGACTACATAGTGAATTCCAGGCCAGCCTGGGCTAGAGGGAAACTCTACCTCAAAAACAAAAACAAAACAAAAAAACCTTATTGACAACTTTCATACATGAACATTTTATATATATATGTTTATTTTTTGAGAGAAAGAGTGAATGGGCACACTAGGCCTTCAGCCACTACAAACAAACATGTGTCACCTTGTGCATCTGGTTGACGTGGGTCCTGGGGAATTGAACCTGGGTACTTTGGGTTTGTAGGCAAGTACTTTAACTGAAAGCCATCTTTCTATCCTTGATCAGATACTTTAAAAAAAAATTCATTATTGCCCAGGAACTGGGCAACATAGTGATATCTTTAATCCAAAAGGAGAAAAGGAATGCATGCTAAGAGTTCAAGGCCACCCTGAGACTATAAAATATAATTCCAGGTCAGCCTGGACCAGTGATGCCTTCAAAAAAAAAAAAAAAAATCATTATTTATTCACAGACAGATAATGGGTGCATCAAGGCCTTTTGCCACTGAGACACTAAGACAGATAGACCCAGATACGACTCTAACTCAAAATCCTCTTGCCTCTGCATTTGAGTGCTAAAATTGCCAGGTGTGAGCCACCCACTGCAATCTGAACTCCAGATGCAGGAAATCTGTTTCAAATAGGAAAAGCCTCAACACCCCCCAAAAAAATGTGCTAGGCATGGTGGTGCATACCTTTAATCCCAAAGGGAGGCAGGCAGAGGTAGTAGGATTACCGTGAGTTCGAGGCCACCCTGAGGCTACATAGTGAAATCCAGGTCAGCCTGAACTAGAGTGAGACCTTACCTCAAAAAACCTAAAAAAAGCCGAGCGTGGTGGTGCACACCTTTAATCCCAGCACTCGGGAGGCAGAGGTAGGAGGATCACTGAGAGTTCGAGGCCACCCTGAGACTACATAGTTAATTCCAGGTCAGCCTGGACCAGAGTGAAACCCTACCTCGAAAAACAAACAAAACAAAACAAAACAAAACAAAACAAAAAAAACTAAAAAAAATAAAATAAAATAGGAAACACTCCATAAGAATTGAGAAATTAAAAGAGATTAGCCATTTATTTTCTCTGCTCAGGTACCTAAGTTTTGGCTTTACGGTTACTGTTGCTTTATTAGCTGACTATTCATAGTTACATGCAAAAATCCAACATGGCCGGGCATGGTGGTGCACGCCTTTAATCCCAGCACTCGGGAGGCAGAGGTAGGATCGCTGTGAGTTCAAGGCCATCCTGAGACAACATAGTTAATTCCAGGTCAGCCTGGACCAGAGTGAGACCCTACTCCGCAAAAGCAAAAACAAACAAACAAACAAACAAAAAAAAACCCAACATATATAGCCAAGTGTGAAAGAAGTTTATGTATTAGCTGGATGATATGGCAGTACTCAACTATAGTTCCAGTGATTCAGAAGAATGGAACAAGAGGATCACTTGAGCCCAGGAACTCGGGCAACATAGTGATATCCTGCCTCCAAAAAGAGAAAAAGGAATGCATGCACATCTCAAAGTCTAAAGAATTTATAAAATATGGTTCAGTGGTAGTGATGCCTGCTTACAAAGCCTAAAGGCCTGGGTTCAATTCATCAGTGACCACATGGAGCCAGACGCAGAAAGTAGCACATATGTCTGGAGTTCATTTGCTTGGGCATGCAGGGCCTCCAGCCACTGCAAACAAACTCCAGACGCATGTGCCTCCTTGTGCGTCTGGATTACATGGGTCCTGGGGAATCGAACCAGGGTCCTTAGGCTTCACAGGCAAACACTTTAACCACTAAGCCATTTCCCCAACCCAATAAATTTTTCTTTTTAAAGTATCTGATCCAAGGTGTGGTGGCTCACTCTAATAATCCCAGCACTCCAGAGGCTGAGGTATGAGAATTACCCTGGAGTTTAAGGCCAGCGTAGACTACACTGAATTCCAAGTAAATGTGGGCTACAATGAGACCTTACCTCAAAACAAAGCATTCATACCCAAAGTTCTTTATAAAAGGTTGAAATACTAACAAATTCTAAAAAAGGAAAAATAGAAGCTCTTAAATTACAGCTAAAATTAAGAATATCTTGACATACAAAAAAAAAAAAAAAAAACAAAATTTTAGGACTTACCTCTGTTGGTAATGAACAGACTAGAAAAACAGAGAGAAAAAAAAATTAAAATGTTAAATCTTAAGCATGCAGAGTTCATTTTACCTTTTATTTATTTGGTATGTGTACATATGTCCGTGTGTGAGTGTGGATTTACACATGGTGGTCAAAGGACAACTTTTAGGTTGGTCCTTGCCTTCTACTTGGTTTCAGGCAGTCATTGCTGTTCATGGCTCCCTTCTTACTGTATATGTACTGGGTTTACCCGCCACTTTCCAGCTTTTAAAAATTAATTTTAATTTACTTGTGTGTATGGATGTGCCAGGGTCTTTTGCCACTGCAAATGATTGGCAGACACATGCTACTTTGTGTCTGGTTTTATGTGAGTGCTGGGGAACTGAGCCAGGGCGGCAAGCTTTGGAACAAGAGACTTTAACCACTGAGCTGTCTCTGCAGCCCCAGCTTTGGCTTTTTGATGTGGGGTCTGGAGTTCTAAACCCATCGTCAGGCTTTTTACATGGCAAGCGCTTTGTCCACTGAGCAACCTCCTCAGGTCCCATAATTAATCCCGAGTGCTGGGATTAAAGGCGTGTGCCACCACGCCCGGCTCCCAGCTTGTTTTTTGAAGTAGAGTCTTACTCTAGGCTGACCTGGAATTCACTATGTAGTCTCAGGGCAGCCTCAAACTCATACCAATCCTCCTACTTCTGCCTCCCAAGTATTGAGATTAAAAGTGTATGCCACTATGCTGGCTTCATATTTACTTTTATATGGACAAAATGTTTTTTACTTTTTCTTCTCATTTTTCTTTTCTTTTTTCCATCCTTTTTTCCCTTCCTTTCCTTCTATCCTACACCTGTGTCACCTGTTCTTGGTTTCTACATTTAATCAAATATTCTACTTGACCGTTTTCCCTCTCTAAGCACTCCAAGAAACTGTTGGCCAGAAATTACACTCCAGTGTTGAATTTCAAGATCCTCTTGCCTCCATTTCCCAAGTGCTGGATTACAGATTTGTCATCATCCTCAGCTACCTCATTTTTTAATATCAGCTTTCAAAGTTACTCTACAGGAGTTTAAAAGGCATATGATTAAGACAGCAATATACTGACATTTTGGATCTAAAGATTTCAATGATGCAACATCATTAGTATATTACAATTCATCTGTGAAATGTTTGTCTTCAGTTAAGCAGAGCATCTACTAGACAATAATTATGTTTTACTCATTTCTGCATGTAGAATATACCTGGTACAGAGCAGAAGCTTAAAACATGTTTTCTAAATGAATTCAAGATGTTCTATGAAATCCTACTAAAATGCTAGCTGAGAACTAAGACCAGTTTTCCCTAACATACATCCTTCTTTCCCCCCCCCCTTTTTTTTTTAATTTTTAATTTTATTTTATTATTATTTTTGGTCTTTTGAGGTAGGGTCTCACTCTAGCTCAGGCTGACCTGGAATTCACTATGTCATCTCAGGGTGGCCTCAAACACACAGTGATCCTCCTACCTCTGCCTCCTGAGTGCTGGGATTAAAGGCATGCGCCACCATGCCCAGCTATTTTATTTTTTTGAGAGAGCGAGAATTGGTATGCCAGGGCCTCCAGCCATTGCAATTGAACTTCAAACGTGTGCATCAACTTGTACGTCTGGCTTACATAGGACCTGGAGAGTCAAACATGGGTCCTTAGGCTTCACAGGCAAGTGCCTTAACTGCTAAGCTATCTCTTCCACCTATTGATCTTTTTTAAAAAAATATTTTTTTCGTGCTGGAGAGATGGCTTAGTGGTTAAGGTGTCTGCCTCCTACGCCTAAGAATGCCAGTTCCAATCTCCAGGTCCCACGTTTAGCCAGATGCAATGACACAAGGGCGCAATGCCACACTTGACCACAAGGGGGCGCACGCATCTGGATTTCGATCGCAGCAGCTGAGAGGCTGCTGGTGTGCCCATCTCTATCAGTCTTCCTCTCCCTCTCTCTCTCTCCAAAAAAATTTTTTCAAGTTTTTTTTTTTTGGTGGTGGTGGGGGCAGTTCAAGGTAGGGTCTCACTCTAGCCCAGGCTGACCTGAAATTCACTACGTAGTTTCAAGGTGGCCTTGAATTCACGGCAATCCTCCTACTTCTGCCTCCCGAGTGCTGGAATTAAAGGTGAGTGCCACCATGACCAGCCTCAAGATATATTTTTATTTATTTATTAGAGACAGAGAGAGGGAGAGAGAGTAAGAATGGGCAAGCCAGGGCCACCTGCTATTACAAACAAACTCCAAATGCATGTGCTACCATGTGCATCTGGCTTGTGTGGGACCTGGAGAATTGAACGTGGGTCCTCAGGCTTTGCAGGCAAAAGCCTTAACCACTAAGCCACCTCTCCAGCCCCATCATTCTTCTTTTTTTTTTTTTTTAATCTACTTACATATTTGAGAGACAGGCAAAGAGAGAGAATGGCACACCAGGGCCTCCTGCCACTATAAACCAACTCCAGATGCATGTTTTACTTTGTACATATGGCTTTACATAGGTACTGGGGAATCAAACCTGGGCTGTCAGGCTTTGCAAACAAAGAAGATGAACACTGAGCCATCTCTCCAGCCCTCCTCTTTTTTTTTGTTTGGTTTTTCGAGGTAGGGTCTCACTGTGGCCCAGGCTGACCTGGAATTAACTATGTTGTCTCAGGGTGGCCTTGAACTCATGGCGATCCTCCTACCTCTGCCTCCCGAGTGCTGGGATTAAAGGCATGCACCACCACGCCTGGCTCCTCCTCTTTTTTTTAAAAGGGGGGAAAGAGAAGATGGGGGGAAAGTATGAGAACATGGCTATGTCACTTCTAGTTTTCTCTTCAATCAAATATTCTGAGAGCTAGGCAGATGCTCAGTGGATAAAGCTTGCCATGCAAGTATGAGTACCTGAGTTTAGACTCCCAGCACCCACGTAAAAGCACTGCATCTACGACCCAGTGCACCCACAGTAAGAAGCAAGCGATCCTACCTCTGCCTCCTGAGTGCTGGGATTAAAGGCATGCATTACCACGCCCTGCTCAGTAGTTTTTTCAAGGCAGGGTCTCACTCTAGCTCAGGCTGACCTGGAATTCACTATGTAGTCTCAGGGTGGCCTGGAATTCATGGAGATCCTTCTACCTCTGTCTCCCAAATGCTGGGTTTAAAGGTGTGTGCCACCACATCTAGCTTGGCATTTTTTTTTTTCTTAGTGGAATCAAACTTAATAGTGCATGTGTAAAGAGTCTTAAGTTTGATGAAATATGTACTTTTTGTTGTTTATTTGAGTCAGGGTCTCACTATGTAGCCCTGACTGGCCTGAACTTACTGATCTAGAATTTCTGGTAATTCTCCCACTTCTGCTCCCCCAGTGTTATGAGACATACATCACCATCACTGACTTTCTAACAGTCTCCTTTTTAGCCCAGGATGGCCTTCCCTGGAATTCACTATATAGCTTGGGCAATTTGTAACCAAGTGCCTTTAACTACTGTGCCATCTCCCCAGCCCATGGCCTTGAATTTGTAACAATCCTCTTGCATCAGCCTCCCAAGAGTTGAGATTATAGGCATGAGCCACCAAACCTAGCTTGGCAGTTCTAACTGCATCTGAAAACAAGGATGAAAAACGATATTGAATTAGTATACTTTCCTAGTAGCATTTAGTGAATTAAGCTGTTCTTGAGTTAGCTGTAGGGCCAAATGTGTTACATGAATCATAGCATGCAAGATGCAATCTTCCTCCTCATCTCAAAGACTTTAGCATAAACCTAAAAACCTTACAGAAATCAAGTAACTTGCCCTGGGCCACATACCTGGTAAATACTGAAGTCAGAATGCAAACTCTAGACCAGAGGATTTTAAAAGCACATAAAGCTGGGTGTGGTGGTGCATTTGCCTTTAATCCCAGCACTCAGGAGGCAGAGGTAGGAGGATCACTGTAAATTCAAGGTTCAAAGCCACCCTGAGACTACATAGTGAATTCTAGGTCAGCCTGGAAAAACCCTGAAAAACTCCATAAATAAATAAATAAAACTATATAAGACCTGTATCATAACAAAAATCATCCCTACATAATCCCCACCCCCTTCCCTTCCAAGAGTTTCTTAAAATATAGCTCAGGATGGCCTGGAACTCACTATGTAGCTTAGGTTAGCCTGGAACTTTAAGATCCTCCTGTCTAAATCATGTGAGTGCTCCAATTACAAACATGTTCCTCCAAACCCAAATCAGAGTTGCCAGTTTTTTGTTTGTTTTTCAAGGTAGGGTCTTACTCTAGCCCAGGCTGACCTGGAGTGCACTATGTAGCCTCAGGGTGGCCTTGAACTCACAGCGATTCTCCTACCTCTGCCTCCCAAGTGCTGGGATTAAAGATGTGTGGCACCACTCAGGTCTGGAGAAATGGCTTAGTGTTTAAGGCACTTGCCTGCAAAGTCAAAGGACCCAAGTTTGATTCCCCATAACCCACATAAGCCAGATGCACAAGGGGGCGCATACATCAGAAGTTTGTTTGCAGCAGATGGAGGCCCTGGCGCACCCATTCTCTCTCTCTCAAATAAATAAAGAAAAATAACAAAATAAAATAAAAATAAAGATGTGCAACACCACTCCCAGCCAGTTTTTTTTGTTTGTTTGTTTGTTTGTTTAACTCAACATCTTTTACTATAGTATTTAAGTTCCAGATGAGGTCTCTATTGCAAACAAGGCTTTTTGTTTTATTCACTACTCATGACCAGCACCTTAAAATACTGCTATTTACTTAGTGAGTGCTCAAAAAAAATTTACTGAATTTTCTAAGATTCTAATAAAGTAGTCTACTTAAATACTTCACAAATACTTTTGTATTGTAAATGAGGGAAAATACTCTGAGGCAAAAAAAAATCTTGACTAAGCCTAATAACAACAGCTTGCTCACTCTCTCTCTCTCTCTCTCTCTGTCTTTCGAAAAGCCAGTACTCATGCCTTGAGTGTGTACCATCTTTTTCCTAAGCACTTCTCCCTCTCCCTTAATGTTCATGCCTAAATCTGTATTGAAACCATTTCTTGTTTCTTCTTCCCTAGGAAAACAACAAAAGGTAGGTCAGGAGGACCTTAAGGCTCTGGGGCCTAGCTTTGGGAGGCCACAGATGCTTCCTAAAAGACTTTGACAGTGGCCTCTTGGGACAAGGTGGGGACTACAGCCAAGACCATAGGACTCATGGAAGGAAGGCAGAAAACAAGGAGTTGATTTCAATCACCAAGTTAGGCTGCCTGGTCAAGGACATCAACATCAAGTCCCCAGAAGAGACTTCATCCTGGGGGCATCTTAGGAAGGGGGCTTTGAAGATTATCTAAGTACAGAAACAGATGTGCTGGCCAGACCAGGTTCAAGGCTTTTGTCATCACTGGGAACTACAATGGTTATGTTGGTCCTGGGTATAAAGTGCTCCATTGGAGATAGCCATCACCACCAAAGGGGCCATAATATTGGCCAATCACTCTAGGTTACTGTGTAGATAGGCTACTGGAAAAATAAGATGGACAAACTTAACACAGTCCTAGGTAAATATATGCATGATACAAACTAATGAGACAGGCCATTATGTCACTGTACTGCCTCATAACTGCTTCCAGAAGTACTGGCACTGTCTCAGTTCCGTGTCCAAGAAGCTGTTGCTGATGGCCAGAATTGATAACTCTACACTTCAGTCAGGGGCTACACAGCCACCTGGGCAACATCACTCAAGGCCACCTTTGATGCCATCTCCAAGACCTACAACTCCATGACCCCTAACCTCTAAAGAGACCATGTTCACCAAATCTCAGTATCAGAAATTCACTGACCATCTTGTAAAAATCCACACCACAGAGTCTCCACGCAGAGCACACAGGCTCCAACTGTGACAAAATATAGTAAGAGCTAGAGATGGCTTAGCAGTTAAGGCACTTGCCTGCGAAGCCTAAGGACCTATGTTCAACTCTCCAGATCCCACATAAGCCAGATTCACAAAAGCAAGGCAAATGCAAGGTCGCACATGCTCACTACATGGCACAAGCGTCTGGAGTTCAATTGCAATGGCTAAGGTCCTGGTTCACCAATTCTCTCTTGCTCTCTAAAAAAAAAATATATTAAAAATATACATATATAATAAAGTGGGGCTGGAAAGATGGCTCAGTGGTTAAATGCACTTCTTGCACAAGCATGAGGGCCTGAGACCACCTGAGTTCAAATCTCCAGAACCCATGGAACTGGTTGGGCATGGCCACACATATCTATAACCTCAGTTCTTTGGGGACGAGACCAGAGAATCACTGTGGCTCACAAAAAGGAAACTCTGGAATCAGTGAAACTATTGAAAGGAAAAACAGGTAAGTAATGGAAGAGGACTTCTGGAGTTCTCTGGCTGCCACAGGCAAACACAGGATGCCATATTAGCACATACAAGTGCATATGCCACACACACACCACTATCACAACACATACTATACATATACACATACAAAGTGTTCTTCAGGCTTACGAACTAAGCTTCATTTTAAAAAAAGTCTAGGGAGCTGGGTGTGGTGGCATACGCCTTTAATCCCAGCATCGGGAGGCAGAGGTAGGAGGATCGCTGTGAGTTCAAAGCCACCCTGAGACTACATAGTTAACTCCAGGTCACCCTGGGCCAGAGTGAGACCCTATCTCGAAAAACAAAAAAACAAAAAAAACAAAATGTCTAGGGGCTGGAGAGATGGCTTAGTGG
The DNA here is from genome assembly GCA_036365145.1 of Orientallactaga sibirica. Classification (NCBI taxonomy): domain Eukaryota; kingdom Metazoa; phylum Chordata; class Mammalia; order Rodentia; family Dipodidae; genus Orientallactaga; species Orientallactaga sibirica. The sequence goes on along the minus strand of JAEOAD010000026.1, from coordinate 24,627,110 downwards.
TTAAGGCATTTGCCTGCAAAGCCAAAGGATCCCAGTTCAATTCTCCAGGACCCATGTAAGCCAGATACACAAGGAGGCACATGCATCTGGAGTCCGTTTGCAGTGGCTGGGGGCCCTAGTGCGCCTATTGTCTCTCTCCCTCTCTCAAATAAATAAATAATAAATAAATAAATTAAAATCTATATTTTTTAAAAAGTCTAAAGCCAGGCGTGGTGGCACACACCTTTCATCCCAGCTCTAGACAGGCAGAGGCAGGAGGATCACTGAGTTTAAGGCCAGCCTGGGACTACAGAGTGAATTCCAGGTCAGCCTAGGATAGAGTCGGAGCCCTACCTTGAAAAACCAAAAAAAGAAAGCTGGGCGTGGTGGCGCACGCCTTTAATCCCAGCACTTGGGAGGCAGAGGTAGGAGGATCGCCGTGAGTTCAAGGCCACCCTGAGACTACATAGTTAATTCCAGGTCAGCCTGGACCAGAGTGAGACCCTACCTTGAAAAACCAAAAAAAAAAAAAAAACCAAAAAAAAAAAAAAAAAAACAAAACAAGTCTAATACATATGTTATTCAAACAGACTCTTCCAAGACTGTCCCCATACTTATCATTCCAACCCCATCTTAGCTGACACCCCCTGTACTATACACTACACTAATTCAAGGTTTCTAGTTTCTAATAAGGCATCAAAGCTGCTTTTAAAGCGTACCAAGGATTGAAAGTAGGATCCTTTGCATGCTAAGTGCTCTATCACTGAGCTATATCCCTAGCCCAAACTTTTTCTTCCTAACTGCTCACTGCCTCTGAGATGCCTTCTTCATTTCCTCCTCCATTCTTTAACATCCCTTAAGATTCGATATCTTCCAAGAAGCTCTCTTTTATTAAGCCCAAACTAGACTGAAATATTTTCACAACTCTATTCCAAATGGACTGTAAGCTCCTCCAGGACAAATAGCAAGACATGAATTGTCCATATTGGGAAAAATTTGTAAACCTATGTGTGCTCCTCATGAGGCCCCTCCTCAAGGTTTCACCAAATGACAAAGACAGAGGCTGGGGAGATGGCTTAGCAGTTAAGGCGTTTGCCTGAAAAGCCTAAGGATCCCGGTTTGATTCTCCAGGTCCCATGTAAGCCAGATGCACAAGGAGGCGAAAGCGTCTGGAGTTCGTTTGCAGTGGCTAGAGGCTCTGGCGTGCCCAATCTTACTCTCCTTCTCTCTCTTTCCCTCTGTCTTAAATAAATAAATAAATAAATAAATAAATAAATAAATAAATAAATAAATAAATAAATAAAAATAAAATCTTTAGAGGTGTTTGCCGCCACAAAAAAATGACAAAGACAGATGGAGCAAGAAAAATAATTTTAGCAGGGCCTAACATTGAAGCTATCATGCAACATGAAGCCTAAGAATATAGTGAAAGCCCCCTTTTTTTTGGCCAACACTTGCCTCCACAATAAAGGACTCGAAGTGGATAATCAGCGTCTAACTTGGCACTGTTCCTCGTATCTCCTTTGCAGTCAGCCCCACTGGATTCAGAAATGTCAGTAGCCATTTCACAAACCTGTAAGCGAAATAAAACACCTTCACTATTTTGAAGCATGACCATCCCAAGACGAGTAGTATTCAGGGGCAGCCTCCCTTTCTTTCACTATATCCCAAAACGATTTCCTTCCATACCCAAAGCTGATGCAAATTCTATTCAACAATGAGATACAAGCTACCATGAGCTATTCTAGCTTATCTACCCACTGCACACCTTTACAGGGAAGCAAGTATAAACGGGCTAAGCTGGAGGAAGACACTAGGTAAAAAGAGGAAGCCATGGGGGGGAATGGATGGAGTGGGTGACCTCGATGGGGGCGGAGCAAAAGGTCTACGGTTGATATGGGAAGGATGCAAACTCAGAGAGGAAAGGCTACAAAGCAACTGGACAGGCCTAGGAAAGGGCGAGTCACTGGGGTGTCCAGAAAGCAAGATGTGCGGGTAGCGAAACACCAAAGGAGGGACACCGAGGAATCGGGGAGGAAGACAGGAACAGGTTGGCCCGAGCCTGGGAAGGATGAAGAGATCACACGGGGGCAGAAGGCTCAAGCAGAGGGCTGAATATAAGAGGGCTGAGGCGAGGCGCCGGGGGCGAGCAGGTCTAAGAGGAAGGGGCCATCCCCCGGCCTCCAGAGGGGGCCCATGTGGGCGGGGGGGTGGAGACGCTTGGCCCGACCCCCTTCCTTCAGGGAGCACCTCAGCTTCTCCCACTCTCTCCACGAGCTTCTCAGAAGCGGGAGACCCTCGAGGGGTTGTTTACCCAGGCGGTCGCACGGCAGCCCCCGCCGCCTCAGCTCCCGCCAGCTGAAGCGACACATGCAACTCCTCTTCCCTGGCCAGAGCAGCTCCAGAACCCGTCTACTAGGCACGTTCACGCGAGACAATAGACCTTTATCGCGAGATTCCCGCAGACATGGGACGGATGTCGCGAGAGACCTCAATGCGCGCTTGGGCTACGCCAGGAGCATGCGCCGTCCGCCTGGCGGGGCGGGGCCACGCGGCCTGTAGGAGGCGCTCTACGGGTGAGAGGCGGCTTGGCCCGAGAGGCGCGCGTGCGCACCAAGGAGAGCCGCTGAGTGGAATTCTGAGACGCGCCGAATCACTAATGACTGTCCTCACCTCCATCCTGTTGGATAAGTCACTCTTTTGAGGGAAATTGTACTGGGATGAGGTATTTGGCTCCATCTCACCACCATACCTTAAATAGGAGGAATTATGCTTGAGAAGATTGTATCTATACAGTTTAAAATTCTTTCACCGCTGAAGAGATGGCCCCGCGGTTAAGGTGCTTGCCTGCAACACCTGAGGACCTTGGTTCGATTCTCCAGTGCCCACAGAAAGACAGGTGCACATGCGTCTGGAGTTCATTTTGCAGTGGCTGGAGGCCCTGGTGCGCCCATTCTCTGTCTCTATCTTCTTCTGCTTGCAAATAAATGAATAAATAAACAAACAAGCCAAACAGACTCTTCCAAGACTGTCCCCATACTTATCACTCCAACCCCATCTTAGCTGACACCCCTGTACTATACACTACACTAATTCAAGGTTTCTAGTTTCTAATAAGGCATCAAAGCTGCTTTTAAAGCGCGTACCAAGGATTGAAAGTAGGATCCTTTGCATGCTAAGTGCTCTATCACTGAGCTATATCCCTAGCCCAAACTTTTTCTTCCTAACTGCTCACTGCCTCTGAGATGCCTTCTTCATTTCCTCCTCCATTCTTTAACATCCCTTAAAGATTCGATATCTTCCAAGAAGCTCTCTTTATTAAGCCCAAACTAGACTGAAATATTTTCACAACTCTATTCCAAATGGACTGTAAGCTCCTCCAGGACAAATAGCAAGACATGAATTGTCCATATTGGGAAAAATTTGTAAACCTATGTGTGCTCCTCATGAGGCCCCTCCTCAAGGTTTCACCAAATGACAAAGACAGAGGCTGGGGAGATGGCTTAGCAGTTAAGGCGTTTGCCTGAAAAGCCTAAGGATCCCGGTTTGATTCTCCAGGTCCCATGTAAGCCAGATGCACAAGGAGGCGCGTCTCTGGAGTTCGCTTGCAGTGGCTAGAGGCTCTGGCGTGCCCAATCTTACTCTCCTTCTCTCTCTCCCCCTCTGTCTTAAATAAATAAATAAATAAATAAATAAATAAATAAATAAATAAATAAATAAATAAAAATAAAATCTTTAGAGGTGTTTGCCGCCACAAAAAAATGACAAAGACAGATGGAGCAAGAAAAATAATTTTAGCAGGGCCTAACGTGAAGCTATCATGCAACATGAAGCCTAAGAATATAGTGAAAGCCCCCCCCCCTTTTTTTTTGGCCAACACTTGCCTCCACAATAAAGGACTCGAAGTGGATAATCAGCGTCTAACTTGGCACTGTTCCTCGTATCTCCTTTGCAGTCAGCCCCACTGGATTCAGAAATGTCAGTAGCCATTTCACAAACCTGTAAGCGAAATAAAACACCTTCACTATTTTGAAGCATGACCATCCCAAGACGAGTAGTATTCAGGGGCAGCCTCCCTTTCTTTCACTATATCCCAAAACGATTTCCTTCCATACCCAAAGCTGATGCAAATTCTATTCAACAATGAGATACAAGCTACCGTGAGCTATTCTAGCTTATCTACCCACTGCACACCTTTACAGGGAAGCAAGTATAAACGGGCTAAGCTGGAGGAAGACACTAGGTAAAAAGAGGAAGCCATGGGGGGGATGGATGGAGTGGGTGACCTCGATGGGGGCGGAGCAAAAGGTCTATGGTTGATATGGGAAGGATGCAAACTCAGAGAGGAAAGGCTACAAAGCAACTGGACAGGCCTAGGAAAGGGCGAGTCACTGGGGTGTCCAGAAAGCAAGATGTGCGGGTAGCGAAACACCAAAGGAGGGACACCGAGGAATCGGGGAGGAAGACAGGAACAGGTTGGCCCGAGCCTGGGAAGGATGAAGAGATCACACGGGGGCAGAAGGCTCAAGCAGAGGGCTGAATATAAGAGGGCTGAGGCGAGGCGCCGGGGGCGAGCAGGTCTAAGAAGAAGGGGCCATCCCCCGGCCTCCAGAGGGGGCCCATGTGGGCGGGGGGGTGGAGACGCTTGGCCCGGCCCCCTTCCTTCAGGGAGCACCTCAGCTTCTCCCACTCTCTCCACGAGCTTCTCAGAAGCGGGAGACCCTCGAGGGGTTGTTTACCCAGGCGGTCGCACGGCAGCCCCCGCCGCCTCAGCTCCCGCCAGCTGAAGCGACACATGCAACTCCTCTTCCCTGGCCAGAGCAGCTCCAGAACCCGTCTACTAGGCACGTTCACGCGAGACAATAGACCTTTATCGCGAGATTCCCGCAGACATGGGACGGATGTCGCGAGAGACCTCAATGCGCGCTTGGAGCTACATGAGGAGCATGCGCCGTCCGCCTGGCGGGGGCGGGGCCACGCGGCCTGTAGGAGGCGCTCTACGGGTGAGAGAGGCGGCTTGGCCCGAGAGGCGCGCGTGCGCACCCAAGGAGCCGCGCGCTGAGTGGAATTCTGAGACGCGCCGAATCACTAATGACTGTTAATAAAGGTCGGAACTATTGCCCTAGTGTCTTGGGTACATCCTAGAGTCCTCACCTCCATCCTGTTGGATAAGTCACTCTTTTTGAGGGGAAATTGTACTGGGATGAGGTATTTGGCTCCATCTCACCACCATACCTTAAATAGGAGGAATTATGCTTGAGAAGATTGTATCTATACAGTTTAAAATTCTTTCACCGCTGAAGAGATGGCCCCGCGGTTAAGGTGCTTGCCTGCAACACCTGAGGACCTTGGTTCGATTCTCCAGTGCCCACAGAAAGACAGGTGCACATGCATCTGGAGTTCATTTGCAGTGGCTGGAGGCCCTGGTGCGCCCATTCTCTGTCTCTATCTTCTGCTTGCAAATAAATGAATAAATAAACAAACAAGCCGGGCGTGGTGGCAAACATCTATAATCCTAGCACTAGGGAGGCAGAGGTAGGAGAATCATCGTGAGTTTGAGGGCACCCTGAGACTATGTAGTGAATTCCAGGTCAGCCTGGGCCGGAGTGAAACCCTACCTCGAAAAATCAAAAAAAAACAAACAAACAACAACAAAAAAAAAAAAAAACAAAGGGGAGTTGTCAATAAAATAAAATATACCACCCACATCTCACACACTTTCTTAAATAAAAATGAGCCAGGTATGATGCACATCTTTAATCCCAGCACTCAGGAGGATCATTGTAAGTCTGAGGCCACCATGAGACTACATAGTGAATTCCAGGCCAGCCTGGGCTACAGTGAGACCCTACCTTGAAAAACCAAAAAAGAGAGAGAGAGAGACTCCCCTCATCACAAAAGAAAGTGGTTCTATATTATACTACTACAGAAAAACATGGGCTGGAGAGATGGCTTAGTGTTTAAGGCGCTTGCCTGTGAGGCCTAACGACCTAGGTTCAATTCCCCAGTACTCACATAAACCAGATGCATGGCCCATGCGTCTAGAGGATCTGCTGTGCCCATTCTCTCTCTCTCTCTCTTTGCCTGTCTAATAAATTCTAATAAATAAATAAACTATTTTTTTAAAATATGGGCTGGAGCCAGGCGTGGTGGCGCACACCTTTAATCCCAGCACTTGGGAGGCAGAGGTAGGAGAATTGCTGTGAATTCAAGGCCTCTCTGAGACTACATAGTGAATGCCAGGTCAGCCTCAACTAGAGTGAGACCCTACCTCAAAAAAAAAAAAAATATATATATATATATATAGGCTGGGCTGGGCTGGGCGTGATGGCGCACTCAGGAGGCAGAGGTAGGATGATCACTGTGAGTTCAAGGCCACCCTGAGACTACATAGTGAATTCCAGATCAGCCTGGACTAGAGTGAGACTGTACCTCGAAAAAAAAAAAGGGGGGCTGGAGAGATGGCTTGGGTGTTAAGGTGCTTGCCTGCAAAGCCAATGATCCAGGTTCAATTCCCCAGGACCCACATAAGCCAGATGCACAAGATGGCACATGTGTCTGGAGTTGGTTTGCAATGGCTGAGGGCTTCTCTCTCTCCCCCTCCCTCCCTCTTTCTTGCTCTTAAATAAATAAATATAATTTTTTAAAATTAAAAATAACTTGGGTGTGGTGGTACATGCCTTTAATTCCAGCATTTAGGAGGCAGAGGTAGGAAGATCACTTTGAGTTTGAGGCCAGCCTGGGACTACAGAGTGAGTTACAGGTCAGTCTAGGCTACAGTGAGACCCTGCCTTGAACCCCCTCCCAAAAAATTATTATAAATAATAGTCCAGCAAAGCATTTTCTGCATATGTATGTGTGATGTGCATGCTTGTTCAACTGTTGTAAAGGCCAAAGGTCAACGCTGGAGGTCTTCATCAGTTACTCTCCATCTTCTTTGAGACAGGGTCTCTCACTGAAATAAGAGCCCACTGATTTGGCTAGTTTAGCTAGTTTAGCTGGCCAGTGAGCCCCAGGAATTTCCTGTCCCTACCTTGCCAGCACTGAGATTAAAGGTATGTGCCACCTCACCTGGCATTTTTACATAAGTGCTGGGATCCAAACTCAGGTCCTCTTGCTTGCTCAGCAAGCACTTTACCCAGTGTACAATGTCCTCAACTCCATCAACTTTGATTCCAACAACTACAGCTTCTATCTACTGACACCCACCTCTTATGATGTGCCAGGAACTGTGTTTGTTTGGGGTTGGGGTGTAGAATCCAGATGAATTTATTCCACAGATTTTTTTCTTAGGTTTCTATTTTGTGCCAGGCACTGGGAATACTTTAGTGATTTTATTTATATATTTAGTTAGTTTTGGTGTTTTGAGGTAGGGTCTCTCTATAGCCCAGGCTAACCTGGAATTCACTATGTAGTCTCAGGGTGGCCTCAAATTCATGGTGATCCTTCTACCTCTGCCTCATGAGTGCTAGGATTAAAGGCGTGGGCCACTACGCCTAGCGCATTTTCTTTCTGTTTATTTATTTATTTGTTATTATTGGTTTTTTGAGGTAGGGCCTCACTCTAGCCCAGGCTGACCTAGAATTCACTATGTAGTCTCAGGGTGGCCTTAAACTCACGGTGATCTTCCTACCTCTGCCTCCCAACTGCTGGGATTAAAGGCATGTGCCACCATGCCCATCCTTGTTTATTTATTTTTGAGACAGAGAGAAAGGGAGAAAGAAAGAGAAAGAGAAAGAAAGAAAATAGGCACACCAGGGCCTCCAGCCACTACAAATGAACTACAGATGCACGCGCCCCCTTGTGCATCTGGCTTACATGGGTCCTGGGGAGTCGAACTTGGGTCCTTTGGCTTTGCAGGCAAGTTCCTTAACTGCTAAGCCATCTCTCCAACCACCATTTTCTTTTCTTAATGGTGGATAGAATAACCTTTTCTGTTACAATCAACAGCATCTTAAATCTACGTGTGATGACATGAATAGTTGACCATCCCTACCTGTCATTCCAATGTCTTCCAATGTACACCTCACCTTTTTGTTGCTCTACTTAGTAGAGAAGAGAGCACTGATCCTGTAGACCACCGGCCTGGGCATCCTCGTTTCCTGGTTTCTAACTAGGTCCAGACAATGGGAGGCAGCCGTGGAGCAGGCCTCTTCTACCCACCATTTGAGCAGTATCCGTGGCTGTAACTGGTTCCTTTTCTGCATTGCTGAGGGATCCCAGCCACAGAGCTTCTGCAACATGGCACCCTCTCTGAATCTGGTTTCTAGCCTAGTGGTGTTGATGGCTTCCTGTTACTGTTAATCTTCATGTCACCTCACCACTTCTGTTTAATTTTCCAACAGTTCCATTCCACAGCCCAATTCCCAGAATGAAATTCTCCTTGGCTTTTCAGTTAGATAGGGGTTCTGTTTTCTGAGTAGAGTAACATTGGAACCCAAATTTGCATCCTGTCATAACACAGTCTTAGCTCTCAGGTACTGAGAGCATCACTAGCTGCTGGCTGAGTAGCCTGAAGAGTCCCTCAGAGACTTGGAGTCCTCTTCACAGATTCAGCATGGTTCTCGACTTAATGCCACAAAAAGAATTTCAGGGGGGCTAGGGATATAGCCCAGTTGGTAGAGTATTTGCTTACCATGCATGAAGCCCTGGAACCCACTCCCAGAACTGCACAGAGGGTGGTGGTGAAGGCCTGTAACCCCAGAACTCTGGAGGTGCAGGCAGGAGGTTCAGAAACTCAAGGTCATCCTTTGCTATATAGTGACATAAGAATAGCTTTGGCTACATGAGACCCTGTTTCAAAGAAAAAGAATTTCGGGATGAGTCAAAACAAAACAAAGGTAGGTTGTTGATAAACAGAAAGATAAAACACACTTGAAGAGAGTCAATTGAGGGTATTAGGAGAAGAACACTTCTAAGTGGCTCAATAATATATGCGATTTAAGGAGTTTGAAGGCTTAGATACCAGGGAAAGTGCTGATATATTCCTTTTTCCTATCCACAGAATATTGTGCTTGAGGAGAAGACCTTTTTAGGTGTATTTGCAGGTTGCAGCTGGAGAAGAAAGTGCTAGTTGACAAAATATTGATCAAAGGGAGACTCATTCAACAATCTCATGTGTGAAGTTTTTCAGAAAGGGGAGTACACTTGGGCTAGGCATGCTGGTTTATGCCTTTAATCTCAGCCCTGAGGCTGAGGTAGAAGGCTCAATGTGAATTCAAGGCCAGCCTGAGCTACAGTGAGACCCTGCCTCAAACAAACCAAAAAATAAATAAAATATAATTTGGACTGGGGAAATGGCTCCATTGATAATCTGTTTGATGTCCAATCACGACTACCTTTCTAATCCCAGAACTCACATAAAGCCAGATGTTGTAGCAATAGATCCTATAATTGTAGCATACCTACAGTGAGATGGGAGGCAGAGACAGAAGGATCTCTCAGAAGCTGGTGGGCCAGTTAGCCTGGCAAACACAATGGTGAATAAGAGACCCTGCTTCATAAAAGGTGCAAGGTGGGTGCCAGGTGTGGTGGCACAAACCTTTAATCCCAGCACTTGGAATGCCCAGGTTGGCGGATTGATGTCAGTTCAAGGCCACACTGAGACTACATGGTGAATTTCAGGTCAGCCTGGGCTAGAGCAAGACCGTACCTCAAAGAGCCAAAAAAAAAAAAAAAAAAAGTATGTTCTGGGCAAATCCCAACACTTGAGAGGCAGAGGTAGGAAGATCACTGTGAGGTTGAGGCCAGCCTGGGACTACAGAATGAGTTCCAGGACAGACTGGGCTGGAGTGAGACCCTGCCTCAAAAAAACAAGAAAACAACAACAAAAAAGAGCTGGACATGATGGCCCACACCTGTAATCCCAGCACTCAGGAGGCAGAGGTAGGAGGCCAGCCTAAGACTACATAGTGAATTCCAGTTCAGGCTGGGCTAAAGTGAGACCCTACTTTGAAAAAAAAAAAAAAAAAAAAAAAAAAAAGGTTCAAGGTAAGAACTGACACTTGCATCACATGCATGTTTTGTCATGGCTTGTACATGCCTGCATCCACACATGAACACACATACATGCACACACAGCAAAATCAATTATAATTTAACACCTCAAATAAAACAGCAAAACCACATAAAAAAACCTCACCCTTTACCCTTTCTCTTTTTTATAAACATGTTTTAATGTTTTACTTATTTATTTATTTGAGAGAGAGAAAGAGGCAGAGAAAGAGAATGGACATGCCAGAGCCTCCAGCCACTGCAAACCAACTCCAGATATGTGTGCCACTTTGTGCATCTGGCTTACATGGGTCCTGGAGAATTGAACCAAGTTCCTTTGGCTTTGCAGGCAAATGCCTTAACCACTAAGCCATCTCTCCAGCCCCTATCCCTTCTTTCTAATTGGATCATGCATATAAAAGCAGGAGGTACAATAGCTATCTTGCAATCATGAGGGTCAAGTCTAAGAATGGAGGTTCCTATGCAAAGAATTCTGAGCTGGACACATCAATATCCTCTATCAGCTCTTGCCTTTTTCTGTTCTAGGCTTCCTATTGTGAAAGACAGATAACTCCTCCCCCCACCACATTTTCAAAGTGCAATATGGTTTGGTATTTCACCACAAAATGCATCCGGGACAGATACCACCAGAAAGCCAATTTTTTTTTTTTTCCCTGAGAGACAGAAGTCTGTGATCAAGCTAAGCATGTCTGAAATAAGGAGGCAAAGATGAAACCTGGTTCAAGAGTGATGGGGAAGTGATGTTGCAAGGCTGGCCTTTCAGCTGAAGCCTGGGGGAAGGGGCTGTTTCGATGGTCCTGTAAGACCCAGGAAGTGAGGACTCCCCGGGTTCTGTCTCGGGAAAGGCGACACCCCAAATCACTCCAAGAAACGGTCTTGATGCAAATAGCAAGAGGATTTTTATTCCAGCGCGCTGGGGCCCCCAGTCATACGCCACGCAGGGGTAGAGGACTGGAGACCCCGAGGGTAGAATCAGGGCAGTTTTTATTGGATTCAAACAAAGGAGAGGAGAATTTATAACATGATTGGTTAACAATTAAAAATAATGTACATGTAGTATGCTCATTGGTTATGTGGTTACTATGGCATTTTGAGCCAACTTATCTATAACTTGAGGATCACAAGTATGTATAACATTTGCTTAGTTTCTTCTGACTGGCTCATTTCAAGGATTATTTTGGGTACTGGGCAGTTTGGGGTTTTTCCAGTAACTGCAAAAATGCTGTGTCAGTTCAGCCCGGAAATAGAAACTCAGGCCTGTGAATATTCCTAGAGCCTGTCATGGCGTTACTTTAGTTCTTGCTTTTTTTTTTGCTTACATTCTCTATCGTCCTACACCTCTATCTATATACTTTTACATTACAATCTTTCCTTTTATGGTGCAAGCAGTTCACAGAAGCCAGATAAGCAGTTAGTTAGCTCATTTTTTGTTATCTCATTAGGCCAGAGTCACGTACTCAAAAGCCTGTTCTTTTTATTTAGGTTCATGCAGGAAGCAGGCTCTGGACCAGCAAGAAGGGTGATCTTCTACCTATTTGCTGGCAGAGAACCAATTCTGGAATTTGAAGCATTTATGACTTTTTCCATCCTTTCAGTCCCTTTCTGGGAAGCCTCCTATTGATGAGAATGAAAAACTTGACCTGGGTTGCTTGAATTAGACATGACTTCCAACAACATGTGATACTGTGTCTTCCAAATTCGAAAGAACTCATGTGTTTTGTTTTTCCACTCTTGGGGCTGTATTGACACTGAGTCAGATATTGTTGTTCACCTGGTTCTTTCCTGGCATTTCCAAAATGACCATTTGCAGTGAGGTGGATATTTGCTGATGGCTTTTCTACTATCCTTTCTCAGTAACAGGTCCATTTGGGTTGGACAGGTTCCTGCTTTGCTCAAACCCTACCCATGCCTTTCCAACTAACCATCAAGAGGGGAGCAGGTAACCCAGACTAAGCCAACCAGAACATTGTCTTCTGCTAGAAGCCATTAATTGATTCAAGGATAAATCAATCACAGGAAATCCCAGCTAGAGAGAGGAAGAAAGAGGGAGAAGGAGAGAGGGAATGGGAGCACCAGGGCATCCTGCCACTGCAAACGAATGCATGTGCTACTTTGTGCAGCTGGCTTTACATAGGTACTGGGGATTTGAACCCAAGCCAAACAGCCTTTGGAAGCAAGCACCTTTAACTGCTGTGCCATCTCTCCAGCCACCACCAGACTTTTGAGAAAGCTCTGCAAAAGAGCTCTGAGCCTCAGAGGATACAATCACATGTAAAATCAGCCCCAGCTCTGGACCTTCCATCTACAAACTCAGCAAATTCTCACTTTTGCTTAAAAGAAAGTTTAAAATTGCGGGTTTTTTCACCCTCAGTTAGTCCTGATGGGCACATAAGATTAGGAATAGAAAGCCGGATATGGTTGCGCACGCCTTTAATCCCAGCACTTGGGAAGCAGAGGCAGGAGGACCGCCGTGAGTTCGAGGCCACCCCAAGACTACATAGTGAATTCCAGGTCAGCCTGAGTTAGAGTGAGACCCTACCTCAAAAACAAAAAAAAAAAAAAAAAAAAAAAAAAAGAAAGAAAGAAAAAGAAAAAGAAGAAGATCAGGGATAGGGAAGCACAAAGTAAACTCACTACACAGCGAGTTTGAATACTTAAGTTTGTTGTTTTGTCTCTTTCTCTCAGAATTATAAAGGACATGTCAAAGTAATCACGTCTGGTAGTTCTGGGTGAAATAGTTGAGTTACTTTGTACTATTCTTGTCACTTTTTTTTTTTTTTTTTTTTTTTTTTGAGGTAGGATTTCACTCTAACTTAGACTGACCTGGAATTTGCTATGTAGTCTCAGGGTGGCCTCGAACTCACAATGATCCTTCTACCTCTGCCTCCCGAGTGCTGGGATTAAAGGCGTGCGCCACCACGCCCGGCATCTTGTCACTTTTTTATAAGCAAGCCATCTTCCTAGAGGATGTTTCCATACATTAATTTTAAAAATATTTTATTTATTTATTTATTTGAAAGAGAGAGAATGAGTGCACCAGGGCCGTTAGCCACTGCAAACGAACTCCAGACACATGGGCCATCTTGTGCATCCGGCTCACGTGGGTCCTGGGGAAGCAAACCTGGGTCTTTAGGCTTTGCAGGCAAGTTTCTTAACTGTTAAGCCATCTCCCCAGCCCTCTGTATGTTAAATTTAAAAGTATATTATTTCTTTATTTGAGGATGGGGAGAGGGAATGGGCGTGCCAGGGCCTGTTGCTACTGCAAACGAATTCCAGATGAATGCACCACTTTGTGTATCTGGCTATATGTGGATACTGGGGCATTGAACCTGACCTGTTAGGCTTTGCAAGTGAGTGACTTTAACTCCCAAACCTTAGAGAGAGAGAAGAGAGATGGGCTGCAATAATAATAATAATAATAATAATAATAATAATAATAATACCATGAAGTGCTAATACCAAAAGGAGGGACCATGGTGGGAGGGAGTAGTAGAAGTACAACACATAAATATGCCATCACCTGACCTCCTCCTCCCAGAACCCCATTCAAAGGGAGAAGGATTAAGGAAGGATTAAGGGTTAAAGAAGGAGCTGGCTCTCCAGAAATTTGTGAAAGCTAACCTGTTTGGCTCCTTCAAAAATAAATGTTAAATAAGGTCATTCTCTCTTCTTGTGATTCAGGACTGACAAGGCACTCCACCAGTTTTGCCACGAGACCCATGCATATTCAACATGAAGAGATTCATTTATAAAGATAATACAGTGTTACCAGGACACCTTGGGCTGTGAAACCATTTTTGTTTAGTCAAACCAAGGACCTGTCTGATTGATTGAAGGAGCCAAAGACCTTTGATGTTCTAAGAGTCTCACCACAATTCATTCTACAACTCATGACAGCCTTTCCTTCCTTCCTTTCTCTTGTCTTTCTTCCTTTCTTTTTTGCCTTCCTTCTTCCTTCCTTTCCTTTTTCTTTCTTTTCTTTTCTCTTTCTTTCTTTCTTTCTTTCTTTCTTTCTTTCTTTCTTTCTTTCTTTCTTTCTTTCTTTCTTTTTTTTTTTTTTTGTGTTCTAGGTAGGGTCTTGCTCTAGCCCAGGCTGACCTGAAATTCACTATGTAGTCTCAGGCTATGCTCAAACTCACGGTGATCCTCCTACCTCTGCCTCCTGGGTGCTGAGACTAGAGGTGTGCATCACCATGGCCAACATTTTTGTTGTTGTTTTCCTCTTTGTTTGTATGTTTGCTTGTTTTACAAAGACAGAGAGAGAATTGGCACACCAGGGCCTCAGCCACTGTAATCGAACTCCAGACACTTGATCACCTAGTGGGCATGTACAACCTTGTGCTTGCCTCACTTTTGTGCATCTGGCTGATGTTGGCTCTGGAGAGAGATCGAATATGGGCCCTTAGGTTTTGCAAGCAAGCACCTTAACTACTAAGCCATCTCTCCAGCCCTGTTTTTTGTTTATTTGTTTTGTTTTGTTTTGTTTTGTTTTGTTTGAGGTAGGGTCTCACTCTAGCTCAGGCTGATCTGGAATTCATGATTAGTCTCAGGGTGGCCTCAAATTCATGGCAATCCTCCTACCTCTGCTTCCCAAGTGCTGGAATTAAAGGCATGCACCACCATGCTTGGCTGTTTTTTTGTTTGTTTGTTTGTTTTTATTTTTGTTTTGTTTTATTTTATTTTTCAAGGTAGGGTCTCACTCTAGCTCAGGCTGACCTGGAATTCACTATGTAGTCTCAGGGTGGCCTCGAATTTACAGCAATCCTCCTACCTCTGCCTCCTGAGTGCTGGGATTAAAGGTGTGCGCCACCAGGCCTGGCTTTTTAAATTTTCTTTTTAATTTTTAATTATTTTATTGACACCTTCTATATTTACATACAAAAAACATATGATATTTCCCTCCCCTCCCCTCCCTTCCCCCTATTCCACTTTAGAACACAAATCTCCATCATATCCCCTCCCTCTCTCCATTAGTCTTTCTTTTAATTTGATGTCATCATCTTTTTCTTCTATTTTGAGGGTCTTGCGATGGTATTGCTAGGCACTGCAAGGTCATGGATATCGAGGCCAATTTCTGTCTGGGCAGTTGCATTGTAAGAAGTCATACCCTTCCTTTGGCTCTTCCATTCTATCCACCCCCTCTTCTGCAATGGTCCCTGAGCCTTGTAGGGTGTGACAGAGGTGTTTCAGTGCTGGGCACTCCTCTATCCCTTCTTCTCAGCACTATGTTGCCTTTTGGTGATCCCAGTGGTCATCACCATCTGAAAAGAGAAGCTTCTCTAACCAGAAGTGAGAGTAATTATGTGAACATGAACATTAAGTGTAGTGCCCCCAAGGCAGCTTGGTGGGAATAATATATACATTTAGTCAGACAAGAGCAGGCTTTATACCCCTAAGGCTCATGACCTCACCTGCCATAGACTTTTGCTTAGGTTTTTCAGTACCAGGCATGTACTCCCTCCCATAGAGAGGGCCTTCAGTCCAATTATGGAGCAGTTGGTTACCCCAAGAGCAGACATGCCACTATTGCACCCATTCAGTCAATGGGCCTGTGTGGCCAAACTTGAATATTCAGTGTCCACTGTTTTCACTGCTGATGACTTCTGTCTCCCATACGGCTGCATGCAGTGCAGCTTTTTCCAGCTTTCAGTTGGCTGGTCTACAGGCAGAAGGTTTTCTGCTCAGCACCACCTTGCTTTCTCAGTGACCTTGCCTCTCAGGCAAGAGATGTCTTCAGCAATAGGGTCTTACTATCTGTTTCTCAAGGGAAACCAAGGGCTTTGGCAAAAGCCTTTAATGTTTTGGAGGCTACCGGGACCTCCTTGGCCAACAACTCACTGGAAGGTATCCCATCCCAGGCACTGAAAATTTTCTAGTAACAGTCTACAGCTTCTAGATGTTTTTTTAAATTTTTTAAAAATTATTTTATTTGCAAACAGAGACAGAGAGAAGACAGGCAGGCAGACAGACAGACAGTAGACAGAAGAGAGAAAGAATGGGCATGCCAGGCCTTCCAGCCACTGCAAACAAATGCCAGATGCATGTAACACTTTGTGTATCTGATTTTATTGGGTACTGGGGAACAGAACTTGTATTAGGCTTTGCAGGCAAGCACCTTAACTGCTGAGCCATCTCTAGCCCAGATAACCTGGAACTCACTCTGTAGCCCAGGCTGTCTTCTAACTCATGATGATCTTTCTATCTCAGTTTTCTGAGTGCTAATATTATAGGCATGAGCCAATATACTGGGCAGTTTTCTTACAATCTTATTAGTAAAAAAAGCTATAAACTTTTTGCAAAAAAAAATTAATAATAATAAGGCTAAACCAGGCGTGGTGGCACACACTGTTATTACCAGCATTCAGGAGGCAAAGGTAGGAGGGTCACCATGAGTTTGAGGCCACCCTGAGACTACATAATGAATTCTAGGTCAGCTTGGGCTAGAGTGAGACCTTACCTTGAAAAACCAAAAGAATAAAAATAAAAATAAATAAGGCTGAGGATGTAACTCAGTGGCAGAGCAATTAATTGCCTAACAAGAACAAATTCCTGGATTAATTTGATCCCCAGCATTGTAATCAATCAACCTATTAATCAGTAATGTTGTATGGTAACAAACTCCTGTAATCCCAGGATTTGTAAGGCTGAAGCAGGAGGAGTATCTCAAATTCAAGGCTGTGGTTACACAAGAAAAAAAATTGCAGTTGGGCTCAGTCATCTCAATCATCACTGCAGAGGTGGGAGGACGGCTGTGAGTTTGAGGCCAGTCTGGTACTCATAGAGTGAGCTCCGGGTCAACCTGGGCTACTGTGAGACCCTGCCTGGAAAAAACAAAAACAAGAAAAAAAATTTTTTTTTGAGAGAGAGACAAAGAGAGAGAGAGAGAGAGAGAGAGAGAGAATGAGCATGCCAGCAGCCTCTCAGCCGCTATGAACGAACTCCAGACATGTGTGCCCCCCTTGTGGGCAAGTGTGGCACTAAGCCCTTATGTCACTTTGCATCTGGCTAAATGTGGGACCTGGAGAATCAAATGGGCATTTTTAGGCTTAGCAGGCAGGTGCCTTAGCCACTAAGCCATCTCTCCAGCCCAACAAGAAAAAATTTTAATGAATAAATAAAACAAAAGTTTGTTTAGGAGAAAATAAGTTTCTAACTCTCCATACTGTTATAAAAATTTGGTACAAATAATGACATACTGTATTATCAGTAATTAAAATAGATGTAGGTCCCTTTCTATGTTGTATGCTGTCATAAACCCTCACATGGATTGTCATTTGCCTTCACATTAGAATAATGTAGATAATATCATTCCCGTTTTAACATGAAGAAACTGTGCTAGGGCTGGAGAGATGGCTTAGTGGTTAAGGCACATGCCTGTGAAGCCTAAGGACCCCGGGTTGATTCTCTAGGTCCCATGAAAGCCAGATGCACAAGGGGGTGCATACGTCTGGAGTTCATTTGCAGTGGCCAGAGGCCCTGGTGCGCCCATTTTCCCTCTTCCCTCTCTCTTTCCCTCTTTCTGTCTCTAATAAAAAAGAAAAGAGAGAGAGAGAAAAAAAAGAAATGAACTAGTTTGCCTAAGATCTCAAAGCCGGCCAGGCCTTTATAGTCCAAGCAAACCTTGAACTTGCAATCCTGCTGCCTCAGCCTTGTAAGTAGTTTGGATTACAGGCTTGAATCACTAGGTCCAGTTAAATGCCACCTTTATTTTAATTACTTAATTTTTCTTTCTTTTATTTTATCAAATAAATGGCCTGGAATTACTATATAGAAAAGGCTGACTTCACCCTTGTGACGATCCTTCATCTTCTGCCTCCCAAGTGCTAGGATTAGAGTCAGGAGCCATCACACCTGGCTAAAATGCGCTCTTTAAAGGATTAATTTTAAAAAATATTTATTTATTCATTTATTTGAGAGACAGAGAGTCAGAGAGAGAGAGAGAGAGAGACAGACAGAGATAGGGAGAGAGGGAGAATGGGCATGCCAGGGCCTCTAGCCACTGCAAATGAACTCCAGATGCATGTGCCCCTTGTACATCTGGCTTACATGGGTCCTGGGGAATTGAACCTGGATCCTTGGGCTTTGCAGGCAAGGCCTTAACTGCTTAGCCATCTCTCCAGCCTTAAAAGATTAATTTTATGTGATGGGAATTGTGAGTCAATGCTAGATGTAGTTCACTAGCTTAGCATACATTAAACCCTGGGTTTGATCCCAGAAGCACATATACCAGGCATGGTAGCACACACCTGTATTCCCAACACTCAGAAGGTAGAGGCAGGACCAAGAAGTTCAAGGTCATTCTAGGCTACATAGCAAGTTCAACCTTGGGCTACATGAGACACTGTCTCAAAAAATAAAAGTAGAGTTGTGGTGGTGCATACCTTTAATCCCAGCACTCGGGAGGCAGAGGTAGGAGGATCGCCGTGAGTTCAAGGCCACCCTGAGACTACGTAGTGAATTTCAGGTCAGCCTGAGCTAGCGTAAGACCCTGCCTCGGAAAACCAAAAAATAAAAATAAAAATAGGGCTGGAGAGATGGCTTAGTGGTTAAGGCATTTGCCTGCAAAACTAATCAAACCCAGGTTTGACTCTCCAGGACCCACATGAGCTAGATGCATAAGGTGGCATATGCATCTGGAGTTTGTTTGCAGTGGCTGGAAGCCCTGGTGTGCCCATTCTCTCTCTGTCTCTCTCTCTCTCTCTCTTTCTCTTTCTATCTGTCAAATAAATAGATAAAAATAAAATAAAAATAACATATGTTCAGTATATGCAATTTAAAATCTGGGGTATGAGAATACTCAGGGGCTATAGGTATAGCTCAGTGTGAGTGCCTCCCTAGCATGTGAAGGGTCCTTGGTTCAATCTCCAGGGCTGAGGGAGGCAGAGAATGCATTCTGGAATTAGGCTGTCTGGGTTTAAAGTTAATTCTTTTACTTCAGTGTAAGTTTTTTTTTTTAATAGTTAATATACTTTATTCTAATAGCACATTACAATGCATGTCAAAGTGAAAACCAATAACAAGTATACAAAACAGTTGGTTACTAATGATGTATTGAAAGCACTAAGAGGTCCCATGACACCAAACAAATCAGTTCTGAGGTTTCAAGGCTTGCTCTCTGGCAAATGGCTGCCTGCTTGCTGTATTCTCTCATGCCAAGGAGAGAGAGACACACACACCTCAGGGTTCTCTTCTCTCCCTCCCCCCCTTCTCCTCCTTCTCCTCCTCTTCCTCCTCCTTCTTTTTGTTTTGTTTTTTAATTATTTTTTTAATGACAACTTCTATACTTACATACAAAAAGTGCATGATATTTCCCTCCCCCCCCCTTTTTCTTAAGCACATCTGAGGCGGCAGCTTCTTCTGTGTGATCATTGAGATCTCAGGTCTTATTTTTTTGTTTTTTCCAGGTGGGGTTTCACTCTAGCCTAGGCTGACCTGGAATTTACTATGTAGTCTCAGGGTGGCCTAAAACTCACAGTGATCCTCCTACTTCTGCCTCCTCAGTGCTGAGATTCAATGCATGTGCTCAGGTCTTTTATTTCAGAGAGAGAGAGCATGAGAATGAGAGAGAGAGAAAGAGAGGGAGAGAGAGAGAGAGAAATGGCATACCAGGGCCTCCAGCCACTGAAATCAAACTTCAGACAGGTATGCAACCTTGCACATGAGTCACCTGGTGCATCTGACTTATGTGAGATCTGAGGAGTCAAACATGGTTCCTTAACTGCTAAGCCATCTCTCCAACACCAATTCTAAGCTATTTTATTTATTTTTATTTATTTATTTGAAAGAGAGAGAAATGGGTGCACTAGGGCCTCTAGCTACTGCAAACAAACTCCAGACCCATGTGCCACCATGTACATCTACCTTACAGGGGTTCTGGGGAATTGAACCTGGGTCCTTAGGCTTTTAACGCAAGTGTCTTAACCACTAAGCCATCTCTCCAGCCCTTATCTGTTTTTCTTTCTTTCTTTTTTTTTTTAAGGTAGGGTCTCACTCTAGTTCACGCTGACCTGGAATTCACTATGTAGTCTCAGAGTGGCCTTGAACTCATGGCAATCCTCCTACCTCTGCCTCCCAAGTGCTGGGATTAAATGCGTGTGCCACCACACCTGGCCTGTTTTCTTTCTTTCTTTTTTTTTTTTTAATTTTTTTAATTTAATTTATTTTTGGAGAGAGACAGAGAGAGAGAGACAGACAGACAGACAGAGAGGGAGAGGGAGACAGATAGAGATGGGCACGCCAGCAGTCTCTCAGCTGCTGTGAACGAAATCCAGATGTGTGCGCCCCCTTGTGGGCAAGTGCAGCATTGTGCCCTTGCGTCACTTGGCATCTGGCTAAACGTGGGACCTGGAGATTGGAACTGCTGGAGATTGGAACCAGCGTTCTTAGGCTTAGCAGGCAGGCACCTTAATCACTAAGCCATCTCTCCAGCCTTTTTTTTTCTTTTTAAAAAATATTTTTAAATTAAAAAAAAATTCTTTATGTTATTTTTTTATTTTTGAGAGACACACAGAGAGAGACAGAGAGAGAGAGGAAGAGGCAGAGAGAGAATGGGTGTGCCAGGGCCTTTTTAGGTGCTGTGAATAACTCTAGATGCGTGCGCCCCCTTGTGCACATGTGCAACATTGAGCACTTGTGTCACTTTTGTGTCTGGTTAAACATGGGACCTAGAGATTTGAATAAGCATTCTTAGGCTTCTCAGGCAGGCGCCTTAACGGCTAAACCATCTCTCCAGCCCTTAATTTCTTTCTTTAAATTAAATTTATTTATTTATTTATTTGCAAGCAGAGAGAGACAGAGCAAGGAGACAGACAGAGGGAGAATGGGTGCACCAGGGCCTCTAGCCATTGCAAATGAACTACAGATGCATGTGTCCCTTTGTGCATCTGGCTTACGTGGGTTCTAGGAAATCGAACCTGGGTCCTTTGGCTTCCCAAGCCATCTTGGCTTCATTTGAGAGAAAGGAGAGAGAAAAGGTAGAGCACCTTAACTGCACAGCCAAATGCCACCACCTTGTGCATCTGGCCCTGTGGATCCTAATTTTTTTTTTTTTTTTTTTTTATTTGAGAGAGGGAGAGGGAGAGTGAATGGACATGTCAGGGCCTTCAGCCACTGCAAAGTCCAGATGCATGCACCACCTTGTGCATCTGGCTTATGTGGATCCTGGGGAATTGAACCTGGGTCCTTTGGCATCTCAGGTAAATACCTTAACTGCCAAGCCATCTCTCTAGCCCTGTTTTTCTTTTTAGACAAGATCTTGCTACTAACCCAGGCTGGAACTTCTGATTCTTCCGTCTTAGCCTACAAGAGGGCTCTTTTAATAGCTGAATAATGATACTCCATTGTATGTACACACCATAATTTGTTCATCTATCCATACACTGGTGACCTTTTTTTTAACAGTTTGCATTTATATTATCAGGGTTGTCCCGAGAAACAGGATTGATAATATATATCCAAAGAGATTGGCCAGTCCAAAGTCTACAGGCCAGGCCAGCAGGCTTGAGGCCCATGGAAGAGCCAGTGCTGCAGTGCAAGCCTGAAGATTTCCTTCTTGCTCAAGGAAGCTCCTCCATCTTTGCTCTCTGAAGACCTGATTGAATGAAGCCCACATACACTATGGATGGCAAGCTGCCTTACTAAGTAAAGAGAGGGAGTATTAGGGATGGAACCCAGTGTCCTGAGCATGCTAGGCCACATGAGCTAGATGCATAAGGTGGCATATGCATCTGGAGTTTGTTTGCAGTGGCTGGAAGCCCTGGTGTGCCCATTCTCTCTCTCTGTCTCTCTCTCTCTCTCTCTCTCTCTCTCTTTCTCTTTCTATCTGTCAAATAAATAGATAAAAATAAAA
Source organism: Orientallactaga sibirica (assembly GCA_036365145.1). Classification (NCBI taxonomy): domain Eukaryota; kingdom Metazoa; phylum Chordata; class Mammalia; order Rodentia; family Dipodidae; genus Orientallactaga; species Orientallactaga sibirica. The sequence continues at coordinate 24,605,269 of JAEOAD010000026.1, read as the reverse complement.
TAAAAATAACATATGTTCAGTATATGCAATTTAAAATCTGGGGTATGAGAATACTCAGGGGCTATAGGTATAGCTCAGTGTGAGTGCCTCCCTAGCATGTGAAGGGTCCTTGGTTCAATCTCCAGGACTGAGGGAGGCAGAGAATGCATTCTGGAATTAGGCTGTCTGGGTTTAAAGTTAATTCTTTTACTTCAGTGTAAGTTTTTTTTTTAATAGTTAATATACTTTATTCTAATAGCACATTACAATGCATGTCAAAGTGAAAACCAATAACAAGTATACAAAACAGTTGGTTACTAATGATGTATTGAAAGCACTAAGAGGTCCCATGACACCAAACAAATCAGTTCTGAGGTTTCAAGGCTTGCTCTCTGGCAAATGGCTGCCTGCTTGCTGTATTCTCTCATGCCAAGGAGAGAGAGACACACACACCTCAGGGTTCTCTTCTCTCCCTCCCCCCCTTCTCCTCCTTCTCCTCCTCCTCCTTCTTTTTGTTTTGTTTTTTAATTATTTTTTTATTGACAACTTCTATACTTACATACAAAAGTGCATGATATTTCCCTCCCTCCCCCCCCCCTTTTTTTTAAGCACATCTGAGGCGGCAGCTTCTTCTGTGTGATCATTGAGATCTCAGGTCTTATTTTTTTGTTTTTTCCAGGTGGGGTTTCACTCTAGCCTAGGCTGACCTGGAATTTACTATGTAGTCTCAGGGTGGCCTAAAACTCACAGTGATCCTCCTACTTCTGCCTCCTCAGTGCTGAGATTAAATGCATGTGCTCAGGTCTTTTATTTCAGAGAGAGAGAGAGCATGAGAATGAGAGAGAGAGAGAGAGAGGGAGAGAGAGAGAGAAATGGCATACCAGGGCCTCCAGCCACTGAAATCAAACTTCAGACAGGTGTGCAACCTTGCACATGAGTCACCTGGTGCATCTGACTTATGTGAGATCTGAGGAGTCAAACATGGTTCCTTAACTGCTAAGCCATCTCTCCAACACCAATTCTAAGCTATTTTATTTATTTTTATTTATTTATTTGAAAGAGAGAGAAATGGGTGCACTAGGGCCTCTAGCTACTGCAAACAAACTCCAGACCCATGTGCCACCATGTACATCTACCTTACAGGGGTTCTGGGGAATTGAACCTGGGTCCTTAGGCTTTTAAGGCAAGTGTCTTAACCACTAAGCCATCTCTCCAGCCCTTATCTGTTTTTCTTTCTTTTTTTTTTTTTTTAAGGTAGGGTCTCACTCTAGTTCACGCTGACCTGGAATTCACTATGTAGTCTCAGAGTGGCCTTGAACTCATGGCAATCCTCCTACCTCTGCCTCCCAAGTGCTGGGATTAAATGCGTGTGCCACCACACCTGGCCTGTTTTCTTTCTTTCTTTTTTTTTTTTAATTTTTTAAATTTTATTTATTTTTGGAGAGAGACAGAGAGAGAGAGACAGACAGACAGACAGAGAGGGAGAGGGAGACAGATAGAGATGGGCGCGCCAGCAGTCTCTCAGCTGCTGTGAACGAAATCCAATGTGTGCGCCCCCTTGTGGGCAAGTGCAGCATTGTGCCCTTGCGTCACTTGGCATCTGGCTAAACGTGGGACCTGGAGATTGGAACTGCTGGAGATTGGAACCAGCGTTCTTAGGCTTAGCAGGCAGGCACCTTAATCACTAAGCCATCTCTCCAGCCTTTTTTTTTTTCTTTTTTAAAAAATATTTTTAAATTAAAAAAAAATTCTTTATGTTATTTTTTTATTTTTGAGAGACACACAGAGAGAGACAGAGAGAGAGAGGAAGAGGCAGAGAGAGAACGGGTGTGCCAGGGCCTTTTTAGGTGCTGTGAATAACTCTAGATGCATGTGCCCCCTTGTGCACATGTGCAACATTGAGCACTTGTGTCACTTTTGTGTCTGGTTAAACATGGGACCTGGAGATTTGAACAAGCATTCTTAGGCTTCTCAGGCAGGCGCCTTAACGGCTAAACCATCTCTCCAGCCCTTAATTTCTTTCTTTAAATTTATTTATTTATTTATTTGCAAGCAGAGAGAGACAGAGCAAGGAGACAGACAGAGGGAGAATGGGTGCACCAGGGCCTCTAGCCACTGCAAATGAACTACAGATGCATGTGTCCCTTTGTGCATCTGGCTTACGTGGGTTCTAGGAAATCGAACCTGGGTCCTTTGGCTTCATAGGCAAGCACCTTAACTGCCAAGCCATCTCTCTGGCCCTTAATTTTTTTTTTTTTTTTGAGAGAGGGAGAGGGAGAGTGAATGGACGTGTCAGGGCCTTCAGCCACTGCAAAGTCCAGACGCATGCACCACCTTGTGCATCTGGCTTATGTGGATCCTGGGGAATTGAACCGGGGTCCTTTGGCATCTCAGGCAAATACCTTAACTGCCAAGCCATCTCTCTAGCCCTGTTTTTCTTTTTAGACAAGGTCTTGCTACTAACCCAGGCTGGAACTTCTGATTCTTCCATCTTAGCCTACAAGAGGGCTCTTTTAATAGCTGAATAATGATACTCCATTGTATGTACACACCATAATTTGTTCATCTATCCATACACTGGTGACCTTTTTTTTAACAGTTTGCATTTATATTATCAGGGTTGTCCCGAGAAACAGGATTGATAATATATATCCAAAGAGATTGGCCAGTCCAAAGTCTACAGGCCAGGCCAGCAGGCTTGAGGCCCATGGAAGAGCCAGTGCTGCAGTGCAAGCCTGAAGATTTCCTTCTTGCTCAAGGAAGCTCCCTCCATCTTTGCTCTCTGAAGACCTGATTGAATGAAGCCCACATACACTATGGATGGCAAGCTGCCTTACTAAGTAAAGAGAGGGAGTATTAGGGATGGAACCCAGTGTCCTGAGCATGCTAGGCAAGTGTTATACCTCTGAGCAATAGACTTGACCCCCACATTCACCAATTTAAAAGTTAATCTTGGGCTGGAGAAATGGCTCAACAGTTAAAGCACTTGCTGGCAAAGCCAAAGGACCCCAAAGGCTTGATACCCTAGTACCCATGTAAGCCAGATGCACAAAGTGGCGCATGCTTCTGGAGTTTATTTGCAATGGCTGGAGGCCCTGGTATGACTATTCTCTCTACCTATCTGCCTCTCTCTCTCTCAAATAAATAAAAATTAAAAAGTTAATCTCGCCAGGCATGTTGACACACACCTTTAATCCCAGCACTTGGGAGGCAGAGGTAGGAGGATCACTGTGAGTTCAAGGCCACCTTGAGACTACATAGTTAGTTCCCAGGTCAGCCTGGGCCAGAGTGAGACCCTACCTCGAAAAAAAAAAAAAGTTAATCTCACCAAGTGTGATGGCACACAGCTGTAACCCCAGTACTCAAAGTAGAGACAAGAGGATCATGGGCTGGAGAGATGGTTTAGCAGTTGAGGTGCTTGCCTATGAAGCCTAAGGACCCCAGTTCGATTCTCCAGGTCCCATGTAAGCCAGATTCACAAGGGGGCGCATGCATCTGGAGTTTGTCTGCAGTGGCTAGAGGCCCTGATGCTCCCATTCTCTCTCTCTCAAATTAATAAAAGAAAAGAAAAAAAAAAAGAGGATCAGGAGCTCAAGGCCAACCTCAGCTACAGTCCATCATTCAAATAACATTTTCATAGAACTGTCCAGCATGCTTAGTCAAATATCTGGGCACCACGGTGTAGTCAAGTGAATGCATATAACAAATCATCATACCACCTCCTTTTTTGTGGTACCAGGGACTGAACCCCACACAGACATACATGGTAGGAAGGTGCTTTGCCACTGAGCTACTCCTAAAGCCCTTTGGCTGGGGTAAATAGTGCTACTTTGTATTTAATTCTATTTTTATTTCTTTATTTGAGAGAGAGAGAGAGAGGGAGGGAGGGAGGAGGGGCAGATAGAATGGGTGCTCTGGGGCCTCTAGCTGCTGCAAACGAACTCCAGACGCATGTGCCAACTCAGCTTGTGCATCTGGCTTACATGGCTCTTGGGGAATTGAACGTAGGTCCTTTGGCTTTGCAGGCAGATGCCTTAACCACTAAGCCATCTCTCCAGCCCAAACAGTACTACTTCGAATGGGCAATGTTTGACACTTGTTCCATAGAGTAGTTCTGTGGGTTTGCTTGTTTTTCTTGATGTTTTTGAGACAGTCTTGCCATGTTCATTCAGGTTGACCTTGAACTGGAAATGCAGGAAATCTTCTTGTCTCAGTGCTGGAATAATAGGCATGTGCCAACACCCCCCAACTTTAATTCTGTGGGGCTTTTTTGTTTGTTTGTTTATTTTTGTTTTTCAAGGTAGAGTCTTGCTCTAGCCCAGGCTGACCTGGAATTCATTATGTAGTGACTGGGTGGCCTTGAACTCATGGTGATCCTCCTACCTTTGCCTCCTAAGTGCTGGGAGTAAAGGTGTGTGCCACCATGCCCAGCCTGTTGTTTTTCTTTTTTTGTTGTTTTCCTTTTTTTTTTTTTTTTTTTTTTTTTGGTTTTGCAAGTTAGGGTCTCACTCTGGTCCAGGCTGACCTGGAATTAACTATGTAGTCTCAGGATGGCCTCGAACTCTCGGTGATCCTCCTACCTCTGCCTCCCAAGTGCTGGGATTAAAGCGTGCGCCACCACGCCCGGCTTCTTTTTTTTTTTTTTGTAGGCTTTTTTTTTTAATTGACAACTTCTATACTTGCAGACAATAAACCATGATATTTCCTCCCCTCCCCATTCCCCTTCAGAACTCCACTCTCTATCATATCTCCTTCCTCTCTCCATTAATCTCTTTTAATTTAATGTCATCATCTTTTTCTCCTATTATGAGGGTCTTGTGAAGGTATTGCTGGGCACTGCGAGGACATGGACATCAAGGCCAATTTCTGTCTGGACAGTTGCATTGTAAGAAGTCCTACCCTTCCTTTGGCTCTCACATTCTTTCTGCCCCCTCTTCCGCAATGGACCCTGAGCCTTGGAGGGTGCAATAGAATGTTTCAGTGCTAGAGACTCATCCATCCCTTCTTCTCAGCACTGTGTTGCCTTTTGGGTCATCTCAGTGTTCATCGCCATCTGAAAAGAGAAGCTTCTCTCCATCCCTCCGTGTTGTGCTATGGGGCTGTAGCTGGAGTCCTGTTCAGCTGTTCTGATGGTTGGGGGATGGGAGAGTTCAGGAAGCCTGGCGTGCTCACACAGTCCCCCTGTATCTCTTTCAGTAGCTCCTTTAGTTGATCTCAGCTGTCTGTCCTTCAGATTTCTTGACTCTACAAGGAGGCTGATGAGGTTGGAAAGTCCCCTTGTTTGGTCTCTGCTGCTGCTGCTGCTGTTCAGCGTGCCTGGCGGGCAGTGCTTGGTGCACAGATTGGGGCCACAAACTCTTCAGTGGGATTCTGGCTGTTTTTCTCCTTTGTGGTAGATCTTGGTGTCTCCTGCTTCTCCGCTGTGTCTAAGAAAAACCTATACTCCTGCACTTTTCAGAAGAAGAGTGTATTTTGCTGTGGTTTTGCTTAAATTCCTCCCTGGGCTGGTTTGGTGTGGCTCCTATGCCACCATCTTACCCGGAAGTCTCTGTTTGTTTTTCTTTATATTTTCATTTATTACTTGTTTGCAAGGAGAGAGAGAGAGGGAATGAGAATGGCATCTGGCTTTATGTGAGTACTGGGGAATCAAACTCAGGCTGTCTGGTTTTGGCAAGCGTGTTTAACTGCTAAGGCATCTCTTCAGCCCTCAATTATGTGTTTTTAATAACTCCCACACTGTTTTCCATAGAAAATGAAACTTTTGCACTCCCAACAGCAATGTGCAAGGGAATGTGTGCATATATATATATATATATATATATATATATATATATATTTTTTTTTTTAATTTACAAAAGTGAGATTAGCAGGGCGTGGTAGGAGTGATGTGAATTGGAGGCCAGCTTGAGACTACTGAGTGAATTCCAGGTCAGCCTGGGCTAGAGCAAGACCCTACTTCAAAAAAACAAATAAAGGAAGAAAAAAAAGAAGAGAAAAGCCAGGCATGATGGCACATGCCTTTAATCCCAGCACTCCGGAAGCAGAAGTAGGAGGATCATTGTGAGTTTGAGGCCATCTTGAGATTACATAGTGAATTCCAGTTCAGCCTAGGCCAGAGTGAAACCCTACCTCAAAAACCAAAAAAAAAAAAAAAAAAAAAAATAAAAGAAAGAAAGAAAGAAATGGGAAAAAGGGAAGTCACAGGTTCAATGCACACAATTCTTCTGCTCACCCTGCAGTCCCCATACCCCAGGACTGCCTATTGTTGTCCCATGGAATGGCTATGAGCTGTTTTTGTTTTTTTTTCTCCCTTTCTTTCTTTCTTTCTTTCTTTCTTTCTTTCTTTCTTTCTTTCTTTCTTTCTTTTTCTTTCTTTCTTTCTTTCTTTCTTTCTCTTTCTTTCTTTCTTTCTTTTTTCTTTCTTTTTAATTATTTTTATTTATTTTTGGAGAGAGAGACAGAGAGAGATAGAGAGGGAGAGGGAGACAGAAATGGGTGCGCCAGCAGTCTCTCAGCTGCTGTGAACGAAATCCAGGTGCGTGCGCCCCCTTGCGCCCTTGCCTCACTTTGCATCTGGCTAAACGTGGGACCTGGAGATTGGAACCAGCGTTCTTAGGCTTAGGAGGCAGGCGCCTTACCCACTAAACCATCTCTCCAGCCCTTTTTTCTTTTCTTTTCTTTTTTTTTTTTTTTTTTTTTTTTGAGGTAGGGTCTTGTTCTAGCCTAGACTGACCTGGAATTAATTAATCTCAGGGTGGCTTTGAACTCATAGCAATCCTCCTACCTCAGCCTCCTGAGTGTTTGATTAAAGGTGTGTGCCACCATGCCCAGCTATGAGCTGTTTCTGATCTGCTGTCTTTTCTTTCTGGTGCTTTTAGAAGCGAACCACCATGGTGACGTATGAGGAATGGACCCCTCCAGATAAGTGATAGCACTCCCTTATTGACCAGCACTTTAAGAAACAGTTTTTCATCCTCTTCCTCAAGATTCCACATCAGACAAAAGGAACTTTGGCCCCAACCACCAGGAAACTCAAGCCATAAGCTTGGTTCTGCTTCTCCTGACTGGCAGTCTGTTGACAGAACATTTGATGTGTATTTCCACTATGTTGCTACCCCTTTGGGAAAAAAAAGCAACCCGCTCTGGATTGGACACCCTGCTTGCAGTCTTGTGCCTCCTCCTCGTCTAAAATGCCAGTCTGATGATGTCACCTAGTTGAGCTCCAGTGCTTTCCAGTTGCCCTGAGAGGGCATTCCAGATGGCTGACAAGGCCCTGCAGGAATTAGCCCCAACACCTCTAACCGGGTTTAGTATCCAAAGACCATCTGCAGAGACCTCAGAAATATTCTTCACTCCCCCTGAGACCTGGCTAACTCCGTGTATACGCCTCTTCATTGACTGGCATCTTCCAATAGAATACTCTACAAGATTGCAAATTGACCTTCCATATTGTGGAGTCCACATCTGAGGAGTCTACTGACAATGGATCAAAAATATTTGAACAAAGGCTGGAGAGTTGGTTTAGCTGTTAAGGTGCTTGCCTGCAGAGCCAAAGGACCAAGGTTGGACTCTCCAGGACCCACATAAGCCAGATGTACAAGGTGGCACATGTGTCTGGCATGCCCATTCTTTCTTTCTCTCTCTCTCAAATAAATAAATAAAAATAAAAATATTAACAAATATTTAAAAATAAAAAAGATTGGAAAAAATGGAAAACAAGACAGTTCCTCAAAAAAAAAAAATTAAGAATCGTATCACCACCCCATCCCACATGAAGATCAAAAGTTCCTATCTTATGCTGGGCGTGGTGGCACACTCCTTCAGTTCCAGCACTTGGGAGGCAGAGGTAGGAGGATTGCCATGAGTTTAAGCCACCCTGAGATGACACAGTGAATTCCAGGTCTAGACTAGAATTCTTGAACTAGAGTGAGACCTCACCTTGAAAATCCCCCTTGCCCCCCCCAAAAAAACAAGTTCCTAAACTCTTTTTTTTTTTTTTTTTTTTTTTTTTTTTTGGTTTTTCAAGGTAGGGTCTCTCTCTGGCCCAGGCTGACCTGGAATTTACTCTGTAGTCTCAGGCGATCCTCCTACCTCTGCCTCCCGAGTGCTGGGATTAAAGGCATGCACCACCACACCCGGCTTTAACTTTCTTTTTTTATTTTATTTCATTTTATTTTTGATTTTTCGAGGTAGGGTGTCACTCTGGCTCAGGCTGACCTGGAATTCACTATGTAGTCTCAGGGTGGCCTCAAACTCATGGCAATCCTCCTGCCTCTGCCTCCTAAGTGCTGGGATTAAAGGCATGCGCCACCACACCTGGCTCTTTTAAAATTTAATGTTATTTATTTGCAAGCAGGGTGGGGGGGGAGAGAATGGGTGTGCTAGGGCCTCCAGCCACTGCAAAGAACTCCAGATACATGCACCACTTTATGCATCTGGCTTATGTGGGTACTTGGGAATCAAACCTGGGTAATTAGTCTCTTGAGGCAAGTGCTTAACCACTGATATACCTCTCCAGAATCCTTGACTTTCGTATTATATACTAATATTTCCACTTTGTAGCCATGTTGTGGTGGTGGCTCAATCCTGTAGTCCCAGCACCTGGGTGGCAGAGACAGGAGGATCCTTGGGACTCACTGGGCAGCTGGTCTAGCGTAATTGGTGAGTGCCAGGTCAAAGGGAGACCCTGTCTCAAAGAGAAAGGTGTACAGCATTTCTGAAGGATACTCAAGGTTGTCTTTTGATCTCCACATACATGTGCACCTGGACAAAAACACCCAAACACATACATTTTTTATTTAAAAAAAAAACTAGCAACAATTTAGGCATTTTGAGAAGAATGAATTTATACCATATAGCCATTGTCGGTGTTGCTGGTATAGTGGTGAGCATAGCATATAGCTGCTGCCTCCTCTGTAGGTAAGACTTATTATACCCCAAACAGCCTCCATCAGCCTGAACTCAAAATCTGTAAGAAGGACGGCTGGAGAGCATTTGAGGGACACTTAAAAGGCTTGGAAAGTGGATTCCACATCAAGGAATCATGAGGACTGAATCAGTCCATACTGAATAATACTTTTTTTCAGAGGACCTTGAATTTACTGTCAAGAGAAGCCATCTTAAAATATGGTTTTGAAAAGGATTGGGAGAAGAATTCGAAATGGAAAGGTTGGAGAGATGGCTCAGCAGTTGAGGCATTTGCTTGCAAAGCCTAGTGGCCTGGGTTCAATTCCTCAGTGCCCATGTAGAGCCAGATGCACAAAGTGGCACATGCATCTGGAGTTCCTTTACAGTGACTGGAGATCCTAGCAAATCTATTCTCTCTCTCTCTCAAATAAATAAATATTTTTTATCAGAGAGAGAGAGACAGAAAGAGAGAGAGAATGGGTGTGCCAGGGACCCAGCTACTGTAATTGAACTCCCAGACGTGTGTGCCATCTTGTGTGCATGTGCAACCTTGTGCATTTGCGTCACATTGTGTATCTGATTCATATGGGACCAGGCAAGTGCCTTAACCACTAAGCCATCTCTCCAGACCAATAAATATTTTTTTAAAAAAGAATTAGGCCATGTGTGGTGGTGCACACCTTTAATCCCAGCACTCAGGAGGCAGAGGTAGGAGGATCACTCTGAGTTCAAGGTCATCCTGAGACTACATAGTGAATTCCAGGTCAGCCTGGACTAGAATGAGACCCTGCCTAAAAAAAAAAAAAAAAAAAAAAAAAGGATGCTGGGAGATGGCTTAGTGGTTAAGGTGCTTTCCTGCAAAGCCTAAGGACCCATGTTTGACTCTCCAGATCCCATGTTAACCAAACATACAACGGTGAAGCAAGTCACATATGCCCACTAGGTGCATGCGTCTGTAGTTTGATTACAGTGGCTGAGGCCCAGGCATGCCAATTCTCTCTTGCGTAAAAAAAAAAATATATATATATATATATATATATATATAAAACCACACCCAGCTTCATTTTAAAATATTTTTTGAGCTGGGTGTGGTGGCACACATCTTTAATCCCAGCACTCGGGAGGCAGAGGTAGGAGGATCACTCTGAGTTCAAGGCCATCCTGAGACTATATAGTGAATTCCAGGTCAGCCTGGGCTAGAGTGAGACTCTTCCTCAAAAAACTAAACGAAACCAAACCAAATCAAACCAAACCAAACAAAACAAAACAAAAAGGGCAAAAGAAAGCCAGGCATGGTGGCATACATCTTTAATCCCAGCACCTAGGATGCAGCCTCCATTTAAAAATATTTTTGTTTACTTATTTGCAAGCAGAGAGAAAGATAGGGGAAGAGAGAGACAATGGGCAAATCAGGGCCTGCAGCTGCTGCAAATAAACTCCAGATGCATGTGCACTGTGCATCTGGGTTTCTGTGGGTACTGGGGAGTCGAATCCTGGTCATTAGGCTTTACAGACAAATGCCTTAACGGCTGGGCTGTCTCTGCAGCCCTTGCCCTTTATCTATTTATTTTTTTCTGAAGTAGGGTCTCACTCTGGCCCAGGCTGACCTGGAATTCACTATGTAGTCTCAGGATGACTTCAAACTCACGATGATCCTCCTACCTCTGTTCCCCAAGTGCTGGGATTAAAGGCGTGCACCACCATGCCAGGCAGATCCTTTTCAAATTGAATTGTCTGTTTTTCTTTTCTTTTCTTTCTATTCTTTTCTTCTTTCTTTCTTTCCTTTCTTTCTATTCCTTTCTTCTTTTCTTTCTTTCTTTCTTTCTTTCTTTCTTTCTCTCTTTCTCTCTCTCTCTCTTTCTCTCTTCCTTCCTTTCTTTCTTTCTTTCTTTCTTTCTTTCTTTCTTTCTTTCTTTCTTTCTTTCTTTCTTTCCATAGGGTTTTGCTCTAGCCCAGGCTGATCTGGAATTTACTCTGTACTCTCAGGGTGGCCTCAAACTCATGGCACCTCTGCCTCCCAAGTGCTGGAATGAAAGGCATGCGCCATCATGTCCAACTATTACCTGAGTTTTTGCTTTACTATCATAGAATCTCTGCTGTGGCACTTTCCCAGGATTTCTTCTAATAATTTACAGCTTTTTAATTTAATTTAATTTAATTTAATTTAATTTAATTTAATTTAATTTAATTTAATTTAATTTGGCTTAATTTAATTTTGAGACACAGTGGCAGTAATACTCCTGCCTCTGCCTCCCAAGTACTGAGATGACAGGTGTGCATCACCATGCCTGGCCAGTTTCATGTATGTTTAGGTCCTTAGATCACTTTTGAGTTAACCTTAGCATAGATTTTAATGTGATGCATAAAGAAGGAAGGTACATGGCCTGGAGCACATGGTTACCAAGACCCCATCCACTTGTGCCCTGGAGCAGAATAAGATGGTGTGGTGGTTTTTTTCAGGTGTCCCTCATAAATTTAGGTGGTCTGAATGCTAGGTTCCCAGCTGATAGAGATTTGGGAATTAATGCCTCCTGGAGGCGGTGTATTTTGGGGGGACAGGCTTAAGAGTGTTATATCCATTTTTCCCATGCCAGTGTTTGGGACACTCTCCTATTGCTATTGTCCTACTGATGTTGGTCAGGGGGTGATGTCCACCCTCTGTTCATGCCATCATTTTCCCCTGCCTCCGTGGACCTTCCCCTCTAGTCTATAAGCCAAAATACACCTCTTTTTCCTACAAGTTGCTCTTGCTCACATGTTTTCTGGCAGCAATGCAAACCTGACTGCAACAGATGGGTGTGGATATGAAAAGCCCATAGAGGCTGAGGGGGATGGCTCAGTGGTTAAAGTCACTTGCTTGCAAAGCCTGCTAGCCTGGGTTCAAATGTCTAGCCACCCACAAAAAAACAGAAGGGCAGGGCATTTGTTTAGTGGCAAGAGTTTCTATTGTTTTAGACAAAGAGAAACTCTGTCTAAATTAATCCTAGGCCTTCTAGCTAATTCTTCAGTAGAAAAGAGAAAGGAAAGTAATTTGAGACAGAAAGGATGTGGAACAGAAAGGCAGGTACGAGTCATGTGGGAAAAGGGGAAGTACTTGTGTTTATAAGAATCTCCGTGCCAGGCATGGTGGCGCACGCCTTTAATCCCAGCACTCAGGAGGCAGAGGTAGGAGGATCGCCGAGAGTTCGAGGCCACTCTGAGACTACATAGTTAATTCCAGGTCAGCCTGGACCAGAGTGAAACCCTACCTCGAAAAACCAAAATATATATATCTCCGTGTCTTTTTACCATTTGGGTGTACATCATAGCTCAGTGGCAGAGCATTTGCTTAGCATGTCCAAGGCCCTGGGTCCTTTTCCCATCACTGGGAGGAAAGAATAAAAGAGTATTTACCACGTGCATGTCCTCATTCTGTGCCCTGCCTGCCAAGAGCACAGAGTTTGTCTTCAAGGAACTCCTAGATGTAGACGTTTGATGAACAGCGGGCGTGTGCGTCTGTAATCCAAATGTATCTGTAGCAATGGGAGGAGTTGTCAAACAAACCCAGAAGCTGTAAGCCAGCTGGTCTGGCCTTCCTAGTGGCAAACAACAAAAGAGACCTTGACTCAAGCAAGGAGGAAGGAGAGAATCAAAACACTCCAAGGTTGTACTCTGACCTCTACATTTGTGCAAAGGCATATGGGCACGTGCGCGCTCGCGCGCGCGTGCACACACACACACACACACAGAGACGCATATCATACACACATGTACATGCACAAATAATACTAAAAATAAAAAAAAAGATAATCAACACCTGAGCTCGAGTCCTACTAGGCAATAAAATGCCAGGCATGGTGGTGTGTGCCTGCGATCTCAGCACTGGGGAGGCAGAGACAGTTGGATCCCTAAAGTTGACTGGCTAACTAATGTAGCTTTTTTTGTTGTTGTTGTTTTTCGAGGTAGGGTCTCACTGTGGTCCAGGCTGACCTGGAATTAATTATGTAGTCTCCGGGTGGCCTCGAACTCTCGGCGATCCTCCTACCTCTGCCTCCCAAGTGCTGGGATTAAAGGTGTGCGCCACCACGCCCGGCCTCTTTCTTTTTTTTTAAGCTGTGCTTAAGACCTGTCCTAGTATCTACTCTTTTTAAAAATATATTTATTTATTTATTTATTTATTTATTTATTTATTTATTTATGTATTTGAGAGAGAGAAAGAGGTAGAGAGAGAGACAGAGAGAGAGAATGGGCATGCCAGGGCCTCCAGCCACTGCAAACGAACTCCAGACGCATGCGCCACCTTGTGCATCTGGCTTGCATGGGTACTGGAGAATCAAACCAGGATCCTTTGGCTTTGCAGGCAAACGCCTTAACCACTAAGCCATCTCTTCAGCCCCTGCTTTTTCTTTTTTGTTTAGGTTTGTTTATCTTAATTGGTGAACTCCAGGCCAATGAGAGATACCGTCTCAAAAAGAGGTGGATGGCATTCCTGAGGATAACACTGGAGATTGTTCTCTGACCTCCATACATATGTATATAGACATGTATCTGTACTCTTACACATGTGTATCCATACACATATGAATATGTTCACACATTCACTCTATGAATACATTAAAAAAAAAGAGGGCTGGAGAAATGGCTTAGAAATTAAGGCGCATGCCTGTGAAGCCTAAGGACCCAGGTCCCACCTAAGCCAGATGCACATGGTGGCACATGCATCTGGAGTTTGTTTGCAGTGGCTAAATGCCCTGGCATGCCCATTTCCCCCCTCCCCTATCTCTAATAAATAAATAAAAATAAAATCTTTTAAAAAAAAAAAAGGTATAAACTGGGAGTGATGATGCAAACCTTTAATCCCAGCACTGGGGAGGCAGAGGTAGGAGAATCGCCATGAGTTTGAGGCCACCCTGAGACTACATAGTGAATTCCAGACCAGTCTGGGCTAGAGTGAGACCCTACCTCGAAAAGGAAAAAAAAGAAAGAAAGAAAGAAAGAAAGAAAGAAAGAAAGAAAGAAAGAAAGAAAGGAAGGAAGGAAGGAAAAAAAAAAATACTTGGCGCACTGCTTTGCATGTGAGCAATTTGGATTAACTTTTAAAATGTAGCAGAATTAGTTTGGATAGAACTAAAGTGCTGAACTGGTATAAAAGGGTGTGGCAGGAGGGAAGGAGTCTTAGAACTACTTCAGTTGAAGAAAAACTGAATTTAGAGCTGGGCGTGGTGGCGCACGCCTTTAATCCCAGCACTCAGGAGGCAGAGGTAGGAGGATTGTCATGAGTTCAAGCCCACCCTGAGACTATAGTTAATTCCAGGTCAGCCTGGGCTAGAGTGAGACCCTACCTCGAAAAACCAAAGCCAAAAACAAACAAACAAACAAACAAACAAACAAACAAACTGAACTTGGAAAAGATTGAGGCGCAATTACTATTATTGTTTTTTGAGGTAAGCCCAAAACAGACTGGTCTTTTTAAAAAAAAAATTATTTATTTATTTATTTATTTATTTACTTATTTATTTTTATTGACAATTTCTTTAATTGTAGACAATATCCCATGGTGCTTCCCTCCCTCCCCCCACTTTCCCCTTTGAAACTCCACTCTCCATCATATCCATTCCCCTCTCAATCAGTCTCTCTTCAGTTTGAGGTCATGATCTTTTCCTCCTATTATGATGGTCTTATGTAGGTGGTATCAGGCACTGTGAGGTCATGGATATCCACAGACTGGCCTTTTTTTAAAAAATGGGGGCAGGGAGGGGGTGCACTAGGGCCTCCAGCCACTGCAGTTGAATTCCAAATGCATGCACCCCCTTGTGTGCATGTGTGACATTGTGTGTTTGCGTCTCTTACTCTTTTTCCTCTCTCAAAAAATAAATTAATTGGGCTGGAGGGATGGCTTAGTGGTTAAGGTGCTTGCTTGCAAAGCCAAAGGAACCAGGTTCAATTCCCCAGGACCCATGTTAGCCAGATGCACAAAGTGGCGCATGCATCTGGAGTTCGTTTGCAGTGGCTGGAGGCCCTGGTGCATTCATTTTCTCTCTCTCTCTCTCTCACCCCCTCTTTCTCTCTGTTAAATAAATAAATAAATAAATAAATAAATTTTAAAAATTAATTAATTAAAAAATTTTTAAAAGAACACATAACAAAACACAACAAAACAGCTCAGTGGTAGAGAAGCATTTGCTTAGCATGAATAAGGTACTGGGTTTGACCCCAACCAGGCAAAACAAATAGGCCAAACCAAACAGATTTTAAAAAATATTTTATTTTTATTTATTTATTTGAGAGAGAGAGGAAGAGAATGAGATTGAATATGGGTGCACCAGGACCTCCAGCCACTGCAAATGAACTCCAAACACATGCACCACCTTGTGCATCTGGATTATATGGGTCCTAGGGAATCGAACCTAAGTCCTTTGGCTTTGCAGGCAAGCGCTTTAATTGCTAAGCCATCTCTCCAGGCCCAGATTTATTTTGTTTTGTTTTGTTTTGAGGTAGAGTCTTACGCTAGCCCAAGCTGACCTGGAATTCACTATGTAGTCTCAGGGTGGCCTCAAACTCACAGTGATCCTCCTACCTCTGCCTCCTGAGTGCTAGGATTAAAGGTGTGTGCCACCATGCCCAGCAAACAGATATTTTAACTACATATGACTTTACAGGCCACCAATCTACTACTTTGACAGACAAGAAGGCCTTTAGATGAAAAAAAGGGTTACAGGGGCTGGATAGATGACTTAGTGGTTAAGGTGCATGCCTGCAAAGCCAAAGGACCCAGGTTCGATTGCCCAGGACCCATGTAAGCCAGATGCACAAGGTGATACATGTATCTGGAGTTCGTTTGCAGCAGCTGGGGCCCTGGCATGCCTATTCTCTCTCTCTCTTTCTCTGTGCCTCTTTCTGTCTCTTTTAGATAGATAGATAGATAGATAGATAGATAGATAGATAGATAGATAGATAGATGATAGATAGATAGATGATAGATAAATGTCTTAGTGGTTAAGGCGCTTGCCTGTGAAGCTTCAGGACCCATGTCCAACTCTCAAGATCCCACATAAGTCAGATGCACAAAAGGTGAGGCAAGCACAAGGTAACACACTTGGTGGCACAAGCGTCCGGAGTTCAATTGCAGTGGCTGAGGCCCTGGCATGCCAATTCCCTCACTCTCTCTCTCTAAAATTAAAATTAAATTAAAATTTAAAATATGTAAATTTTTTTTTTGGTTTTTCAAGGTAGGGTCTCACTCTAGTTCAGGCTGACCTGGAATTCACTATGTAGTCTCAGGGTGGCCTTGAACTCACAGCAATCCTCTTATCTCTGCCTCCTGTGTGCTGGGATTAAAGGTGTGTGCCACCACGCCTGGCTAAAAATATGTAAAAAAAATTTTTAAAGGGTTATGATAGCTATGCCTTAAAAAAAATCAAACTCTTGTTGGACATGGTGGTCCAGTCCTTTAATTCAAACTACTCAAGAGGTTGAGGTAAGAAGGATGGACCTTGCGTCCAAGGTCTGTCTGGTTTACATATTGCAGTTAAGGCCAGTTTGGGTAATTTAGAAAGATTTTGTGTCAAAATAAGGGGGGTAGGGGGAAGAAGAGAAGAAAAAAGATCTGGGGCCAGGCGTGGTGGTGCACACCTTTAATCCCAGCACTCGGGAGGCAGAAATAAAGAGGATCGCCATGAGTTCGAGGCCACCCTGAGACTACAAGGTGAATTCCAGGTCAGCCTGGGCTAGAGTAAAACCCTACCTCATTAAAAAAAAAAAAAAAAAAAAAAAGAACTGGGGATGAGGCTCAGAGGGAGAGTGTTTTTGTCTGTGTAGCAGCTGAATTATAGGGATAGATTAGAGGAAGAGAAAGCAGGTAAGAAATGGTTTCTACAGTCAGGCAGAAGATGACAAGGTCTGTGCCAGGGTGGAACACTGGAGGATACTATGGGACTGATTTGGAAATTAGTATTCCGTTGGAAATAGTTAAGCACCTGACATGGTGGCACATGATGATCCAGAATTCAAGGTCAGCCTAGGATCAATAGTGAGACCTTGTCTAGAAGTCAGGAAGAGGGACTGGCTAGATAGCTCAGTGGATAAGAATGTAACTGCATGCGGGCGGGCCTGAGTTCAATGCCCAGCTCCTATGTAAAAAGCTGGGTGTGGCCACAAATGCCTGTAACTCCAGTTCTGCCACAAGGTCTGAGACAAGAGAATCACTGGGGCTTGGCTGGTTGTGCGGTCCAACAGATAAACCCAGTAGTGCCAGGTTCAGTGAGAGACCCTCAGGGAGATGATATCAAGAGCAATAGAGGCAGACACTCTATGTTCTCCCCTGGCCTGTGTGCACACGTGCACATACACACATACTATGCATACACACACCATACCACCCACACACAGCACAAAAAATCGGCAGAGAGGTGGTGGAAAGAAAGTAGGAGCCAAAGGAAGAGGAGGAGTGTTTATAATTCTGTCATCCAGACACAAAGTGGCCTTGATATTCGTGACTTCACAGTGGCTGATGCTACCTACACAAGACCTGCATAATAGGAGGGAAAACATGATGACATCAAAATAGAAGAGAGACTAGATGGAAAGAAGAGATTCAGTGGAGGGGGGATTTGGCAGGGAGAAAAGGGAGGATGGTGGGAGGAAATTGTGATTATGGTGTATTGTCTATGTGTTTAGAAGATACTAGTACCAAGTTTATAAAGGACAGGAATAGTGGCACACACCTTTAATCCCAGCATTCAGGAGGTAGAAGTAGGAGGATCACCTTGAGTTCTAGATCACTCTGAGACTACATAGTGAATTCCAGGTCAACCTGGGATAGAGACTCTACCTCAAAAAAAAAAAAAAAAAAGGGCAGAAAGGAAGGAGGGAGGGAGGAAGGGAGGGAGGGAGGGAAGGAGAAAGGAATAAAAGGGAAGAAGGGAAGGGAGGGAAAGGGAAAGAAAAAATAGGGGACTGAGGAGACGGTTCAGTGGATAAAGTATTTGCTATACATGCATAAGTGATGCAGGATTTGGGGATTCAGGAGGGGTCCCCCACAATTTATGAACCCCAAGTTTTGGGTTCTGTCCTACCTTTAATAAAGAATTAATAGGGTTGGAGAGATGGCTTAGCGGTTAAGGCGCCTGCCTCCTAAGCCTAAAGAATGTTGATTCCAAGCCGGGCGTGGTGGCGCACGCCTTTAATCCCAGCACTCGGGAGGCAGAGGTAGGAGGATTGCCAAGAGTTCGAGGCCACCCTGAGCTAGAGTGAGACCCTACCTCGAAAAACCAAAAAAAAAAAAAAAAAAAAAGAATGTTGATTCCAATCTCCAGCGGTTCCAATCTCCAGATGCAAAGTGACACAAGGAGCAATGCCGACTTGACCACAAGGGGGCGCACGTATCTGGATTTCATTCACAGCAGCTGAGAGGCTGCTGGCGCACCCATCTCTGTCTTCCTCTCCCTCTCTCTCGGTTTCTCTCCAAAAAACAATTAATTAATTAATAAAGACAGGCTGAAGAAGGATAAATAATGAATTATTAAGTTTATTTAGGGGAAATCACAAATTGTGGGGCTTACTTAAGGAAAATTGGGGTCTAGGAAGAGAGGCTAAACATGTGGAAAGAAGGAAATGCGCTCTCATGTGGAAACAATCACTGCCTAGTTGATAAGGTTCATTTAAAGAAACTGGGGTCTTTCGAAAAGGACAGGAACAGAGTTGTAAGCACATAGAAAGTAGAACTCTTAGATATATATGTAGAGACTCAGAAAACACACACATGGCACCTGCCATGTGCTTTCCCAAGAGAGAAATATCAAAGCAGAAGAGAAATTCAGAGGAGAAATGAGTGATGAGGAGGGTTACACTCATGGTTACCTCAAGTTTAGAGCAAGTCCACAAGCAGAGCAGGTAAGATCACCCACATGGTAGATTCAGAGATCAGAGAAAAAACATACATGTAATCAAAGTGAGAAGTTGCCCCAAACTGTAAAGTAGAGGCAATTGGAAAAGTTTAGGTCAAGAAACAATGCATGCTGGGTGTGGTGGCACATGCTTTTAATCCCAGCACTCAGAAGGCAGAGGTAGGAGGATCACTGTGATTTCAAAGCCAGTCTGAGACTACACAGTGAATTCCAGATCAGCCTGGGATAGAGCAAGTGAGACCTTACCTCGGGAAAAAGGAAGGAAGGAAGGAAGGAAGGAAGGAAGGAAGGAAGGAAGGAAGGAAGGAAGGAAGGAAGGAAAGAAGGAAGGAGGGAAGGTAGGAAGGAAAGTTGGTTCTTCCACCCTCCCCCAAGACCAGGCCAGACTCATGTGTGTTTAGGCCACACAGAGTAAGAACCAGAGAGAGAGCTACACGCACACACTGAGAGTCTTGTGCAGAGAGGGAGGTAGGGCTGGAAGGCCACAGCCTTTATAGCATCCGAGTCAGGTATGTAAGGGGAAGACCTGATTGGCTAGTAAATTTGGAGCATGAACCTGAGGGTCAGCCCACCCAGGTAGCGCAGTAGACTGTGGGCAGCAGGGGGCGCTGTGGATCAATATCAATCAGATTTTTTTTTCGAGGTAGGGTTTCACTCTGGTCCAGGCTGACCTGGAATTAACTATGTAGTCTCAGGGTGGCCTTGAACTCACGTGTGATCCTCCTACCTCTGCCTCCTAAGTGCTGGAATTAAAGGTGTGCGCCACCACACCCAGCTCAATCAGATAATTTTTGCCAACAGCTTCTGGTGCTAGGGCAACAAGCTAGTACCTACTGGTTCTCCTTGAGTCCCAATCTTTAACAGATTGCCTAACAAAGCTAGCTTTTGGGCTGGAGAGATTGCTTAGTGGTTAAGGCACTTGCCTATGAAGACTAAGGACCCAGGTTTGATTCTCCAGTACCCACATAAGCCAGATGCACAAGGTGGCACATGCGCCTGGAGTTTGTCTGCTATGGCTGGAGGCCTGGGTGTGCCCATTCTCTCTCTCTATCTGCCTCTTTCTTTCTCTCCCTCAAATAAATAAATAATTTTTTTTAAGTTTATGGGCTGGCTGGGTGTTGTGGCACACGCCTTTAATCCCAGCACTTGGGTGGCAGAGGTAGGAGGATTACCATAAGTCCGAGGCCACCCTGAGAATATAGAGTGAATTGCAGGTTAGCCTGGGCTAGAGCGAGACCCTATCTTGAAAAACCAAAAAAAAAAAGAAAAAGAAAAAAAAGTTCATGGGCTGGAGAGATGGTTTAGCAGTTGAGGCACTTTCCTGCAAAGCCAACGGACACAGGACCCATGTAAGCCAGATGCACAAGGTGGTGCATGCATCTGGAGTTCACCTGCAGAGGCTAGAGGTCTTGGTGTGCCCATGCTCTCTCTCAAGTAAATAAATGAAAGTAAAATATAGTTTTAAAAAATTCAGGGCTGGAGGGATGGCTTAGTGGTTAAGGTGCTTGCCTGCAAAGCCAAAGGGCCCAGATTCGATTCCCCAGGATCTATATAAGGTAGATGCACAAGGTGGCACATGCTTCTGGAGTTTGCAGTGGCTGGAGGCCCTGGCACGCCCATTCTCTCTCTCTCTCTCTCCCTCTTCATCTTTCTCTTTCAAATAAATAATAATTTTTTTTTTTTGCAGAGAGACACAGAGAGAGAGAGAGACAGAGAGGGAGAGGAAGACAGATAGAGAATGGGCGTGCCAGCAGTCTCTCAGCTGCTATGAACGAAATCCAGATGTGTGTGCCCCTTGTGGGCAAGTGTGGCATTGCGCCCTTGCGTCATTTTGCATCTGGCTAAACGTGGGATCTGGAAATTGGAACTGACTTTCTTAGGCTTAGGGGGCAGGGGCCTTAACCACTAAGCCATCTCTCCAGCCCTAAAATATTTTTTAAAAGGATCCCAGGCCTTTGCTATCACACTCTCCTCAAATTTAGCTTTAATCAGAGCATGAAAGAGGCATATGCATTCTTTCAATGTACTCTTCCCCCCCTACACCGCCCACCCCTCCCGCAATCCCACCTCTTTCCTAAACTGGGCGTGGAAAGGCACAGGGCAGAAGATAGATAATCCCTAAAGCCAAAGGACGGAAAATTTTGGCAAGGACTCCAGTTTTTAGAGTAGTCTAATTTTACTCATAATTATTTTAGAGATAAACTCCTTAGCCAACTCCCCCAGTCCTCAACCACCCTCAATAATGGGCTCAGGCACAGTTAAAATAAAAACCATACATATGGTGGTGTATGGCTTTTCTGAGTGACCAATGGGAAACTCAGAGCTAAATCTTTGCAAAAATCCTGGGTTCCTGGGCTAGAGAGATGGCTCAGCAGTTAAGGTGCTTGTCTGTAAAGTCTACCAACTAGAGTTCAATTCCCAGTACCCACATAAAGGCAGATGCATGGGGCATGGTGACCCAGGCCTTTAATTCCAACACTCGGAAGGCAGAGAGGTAGGAGGATCACTGTGAGTTTGAGGCCAGTCTGAGTCTACATAGTGAATAGTGAATTCCAGGTCAGCAGGAAACTGGCTTCCCAAGGAAGAAAGGAGGTGACTACATACATACAATTTTCCTTTCCTTTCCTCCTTTCCTTTCCTTTCCTTTCCTTTCCTTTCCTTTCCTTTCCTTTCCTTTCCTTTCCTTTCCTTTCCTTTCCTTTCCTTTCCTTTCCTTTCCTTTTTTTTTTTTTTTTCCGGTAGTGCTGGGATGAAGCCCAAGGCCTTGTATAATACCATTAAGCTACACTACACTCTCAGGTCCCAAAGAATTTTTCTAACATCAGACAGATGTCATGTTTAGAACTTTGCTTCTCTGCACACCCGAACAATTTTGAGGGCTATGTTTTTGGATGTGGGCACAGGCAGGAAGTGCAGAGTGCAGCCTCCCCTCTCTGGCACTGCATGGGAGTTGTCCCATGGGATGAGGGGAGGACGGAGCAGTCAGGCAAAGGTTAGGGAAGAAAGCAGCTAGGCAGGAGCCCAGATCAACTCCAGGAAATGTTTGTATTTCTCCGCCAGGAGGGAAGACAAACAAGGCTTTTTCTGAGCCTTCTGGAAAGCTTTGAGCTCTCTCCAGCACAGAGGGAGAGGGGGAGAGAGAGAGAAAGAGGAAAAAAAAAGGAGAGAGAACTGGGAGGCAGAGAGAAGTGGAAAATGAAAATGATCCTGGAGCTGGAACGAGTCACTTCTCTGTAGCATGAATTTTACCGGATCCTTGAGCCGCTTTACAGAAATGACCACTTTCGGAATATTGCATGCATCCCAAAGCCTGGACAAGCTACAGTCGCCGCCCCTCCGGGAGAAATACAGTCTGTGATCCGGGCTGCAGAGAAAAGATCTATTTGGAGCTTTCATTTCCTGGCCGAAGTTTTTTCTTGTGAGCGCACTTGCTGCATCCACCCCTGAGTGCAGCACCTGCATCCCGGAGTTATGAGGTTAGGGCCCAGCTGCTGGGTGCTAGCATTCAGATAAGCATCTGCGCCCTTGCGGGGACTCCAGGAGCTACCAGGCACCCAGAACACTTGTGTTCTCTCTGCCTGCAACACAATGGACAACGGGTCGTGCTGCCTCATTGAGGGGGATCCCATCTCCAAGGTGATGCCACCACTACTTATCCTGGCCTTCGTGCTCGGTGCCCTGGGCAATGGGATCGCCCTGTGTGGTTTCTGCTTTTACATGAAGACCTGGAAGCCAAGCACTATATACCTTTTCAACTTGGCCGTGGCTGATTTTCTTCTCATGATCTGCTTACCTTTGCGGACAGACTACTACCTCCGACGACGACACTGGGCTTTTGAGGATATCCCGTGCCGGCTGGTGCTCTTCATGTTGGCCATGAACAGGGCCGGGAGCATCGTCTTCCTCACGGTGGTGGCCATGGACAGGTATTTCAAAGTGGTCCACCCCCACCACGGGGTGAATACCATTTCCAACAGGACTGCAGCTACCATTGTCTGTGTCCTCTGGACCTTGGTCATCCTAGGGACAGTGTATCTTTTGATGGAGAGCCATCTGTGTGTGCAGGAGAGGGTGCTGTCTTGTGAGAGCTTCATCATGGAATCAGCCAATGGCTGGCACGACGTCATGTTCCAGCTAGAGTTCTTCCTGCCTCTTGCCATCATTTTGTTTTGCTCTTTCAAAGTTGTTTGGAGTCTGAGGCAGAGACAGCAGTTGGCCAGGCAGACTCGGATGAAGAGGGCCACCCGCTTCATCATGGTGGTGGCTGCCGTGTTCATTACATGCTATTTGCCCAGCGTGTTGGCCAGACTGTATTTCCTCTGGACGGTGCCCTCCAGTGCCTGCGACCCGTCCGTCCATGTAGCTCTCCATGTCACCCTGAGTTTCACCTACCTGAACAGCATGCTGGATCCCCTGGTGTATTATTTTTCAAGCCCTTCATTCCCCAAATTCTATACCAAGCTCAAAATCCGCACTTTGAGGCCCAAGCGCCCAGGACTCTCAAAGACACAAAGGTCTGAAGAGATGCCAATTTCGAATCTCTGTCGTAAGAGCTGCATCCATGTGCCAGATAGTTTCCAAAGGCCATCGGACGGCCAGTGGGATCTCCAAGTGTGTGGAATGGCACTGACACTAGCAGACCAACAGCAAGGCAGGCAGATGGGCGTCCGTGAATTAATTCATGCTAAAGATGGGGATCTTTGAAAATGTTTCCACCCTGTCATAGCTGTATTCTCACCCAACGAAATGAAATCCATGTTACTCGACATTTTTGGAAGGTTCCTGTTGGTTGAAGTGAGTTGGTTGCATTTATATAATGTGGTTCAATGAATGATAAGGGGCTGTCTGTGCATGTAGTGGACGTGTAGTGAAGCATGTGTGTGTGTGTGTTGGGTTAGGGACTGCTCGGCTCCTGGGTAAATTTTAACAGCTGAGAGAATAAGTATGAGTATTTATCAGGTCATGTTCTTGTTCTGGGGGGAGTTAATGAACTTGATAACTTACCATTATTTTCTGTCCTCTGACAGGACTGAAAAAAAATAGAAACTGGACAGAGTCAATTCTTACTTACTTCAGGCTGAGTAAGAGCCCTTACACAGGGATGTCTTGGTCCTATTTTTAGCTTCCTGTACACCCCTGTACATTTCCCAGAGCTCTTTCCCCTCCCCTATCTGGCAATTTTCAGACTAGGTCTGGGATTCTGGGACCACCTCCTGTTATGGGAATTGAGGACAGCCTGGGCCAAGAAGAGGAAATGTCATCTCTCCCCAGTCCCTACCTCTGCACATTGCCCAGAGACCCTTCCTCACAGAGCAGTTTCCCTCCTGCTCCCCTAAGAATCCTTTCTGGGGCCTTCTCACTCTTTTTAGCTTGCCTCTTTCTCTAATGCACGCACCCCACCCTCTTTCCTCTTTCCCTCTCTACGCTCTCCCTATCTTACTCTCTTGGGCTCTTTTGCTCTGTCCTTGGGTATGTACCCACCTTTTCTTTCCTTCTCCTTCTCTCACCCTTTCTTTATCTCTCTCTTTTCCTCTCTTCCTTCCCCTCTCATCTGTTACAATAAAGTGTTAACTTAAGAAACCATTTTGCGAGCCAGACATGGTGGCACACGCCTTTAATCCCAGTACTTGGGAGGCAGAGGTAGGAGGATCTCTGTGAGTTCAAGGCCACCCTGAGAGTACATAGTGAATACCAGGTCAGCCTGAGCTAGAGTGAGACCCTACCTTGAAAAAAAAACAAAAACAATTTCTTGGTGCCTGTATGCTTGAGCCCCAAAGCTAACAATTTCCTTGACAATGTATTGACTTCCAGGTAGCCCAAGAAGGGCAGCAAACTGCTATGAACTCTCAGCTCCACATTTTTCTGCCTCTGTTTTTTTCCTTTTTTCTTATTTCATTTCAAAGAAGGTACTGGAAGATATGTTATATTTGCCCTGGTTTTCCCAGGGAAAGCTGGGAGCTTGGTTAATATGCTTATTAGTGGTCAGGATGTACTAAGTCCAGTGTAATTACTTTTGACTGCTTTGTGTGTGGATGTAAGTGAAAAATCATTCGTTCTCCAAGTACTTACTGAATTATTATATTCAGTGTCAAGCACTATTTTATTTTTTATTTTTTCAAGGTAGAGTCTCACTGTAGCCCAAGCTAACTTGGAATTCACTATGTAGTCTTAGGGTGGCCTTGAATTCACAGCCATCCTCCTACCTCTGCCTCCCAAGTGCTGGGATTTCATGCCCAGCATGCCCAGCACACTATTCTTATATTCTGTTTTTTTTTTCCTCTTTTTTTTGAGAGACACAGAGAGAGACAGAGAGAGAGGGAGAGGGAGACAGATAGAGATGAGAGCGCCAGCAGCCTCTCAACTGCTGCAAATGAAATTCAGATGCGTGCGCCCCTCTGTGGTCAAGTGCGGCATTGCGCCCTTGCATCACTGCATCTGGCTAAATGTGGCACCTGGAGATGGTAACTGGCTTTCTTTTAGGCTTAGGAGGCAGGCGTCTTAACCACTAAGCCATCTCTCCAGCCCTATTCTTATATTCTTGTACCCTGTTACATTAGTCAACTCTTGTGTGACAGTAAAGTTTTGGGGGTGGCAGAAACATTTAAGCTCTCTCCTTTTCATGGAATGCAGTGTCTGTAGGTGCCCCTTGTGTCATGGAAGTCCGTTTTGTACGAACATTTCCCTCACACATAACTGCAATACTCCATCTCTCTCTCTCTCTCTCTCTCTCTCTCTGTCATTGAGGTAGGGTTTCACTGTAGCCCAGGCTGACCTGCAATTCACTATGTAGTCTCAGCCTGGTCTCGAACTCACAGCAATTCTTCTACTTCTGCCTCTTAAGTGCTAGGATTAAAGACGTGCGTCACCACATCCTTTCTGCAACTCTTAAAACTAGATTGTTCTGAGCCGGGCGTGGTGACGCATGCCTTTAATCCCAGCACTCGGGAGGCAGAGGTAGGAGGATCGCCAAGAGTTCGAGGCCACCCTGAGACTACATAGTTAATTCCAGGTCAGCCTGGACCAGAGTGAGACCCTATCTTGCAAAACCAAAAAAAAAAAAAAAAAAAAAAAAAACTAGATTGTCCTGTGAAATGTCAGGCTGCTGCCCTGGAGTTAAAAAAAAAAATATATATATATATATAATTTCAAGTCAACCTTAGCTCTATTCTCAAGCCACCAAGTGTTGAAAGTTGTTCTGTACTCTTTTATTTGTGTTTTCTCAAATTCCCAGGGTACTCTCCCCATGTAAAGACCTTGCCAACTTGGAGTTCTCTAACCTTAAAACACCCTCAAGGCTCCATTTTCCAGAGGTGTTGCCCAGTCTGGTGATGGAAAGTTCAGTCTAGAGAGTCTGATGAATCTAAGTTCAAATCCCAGCTTTATCTCTACTAGACATGATGTTGGGAAAGATTTTTATTTAACCACTTTTAGCTTCCATTTCCTTACCTGGCCCATAAGAGTAACAGTAACATTGTCTTTAAAGGGTTGTTGGATAAATCCACTGCATGCATGTACAGCCTTGAAGCATAAGGACTTTGTCCACCGTTTTGTCCCAGATGCCTAGAAGACCACGTGCATATAGCAAATAATGAGTAAACAGTTGTTGAGGCAACATATGATCTATGATCACATGCACATAAAGCAGGAAGCTCTGTGTCTGGCTATAAGTGCTTAATATCTTGACGTTACATCAACACATGTCACACAGAAATGATTTCTGCTGTGCTTCAGAGTCCCTGCATAGCTGCTCCATTGTCACAACCTGAATCCCTGGTTTCCTGGGTTCCTAGGAAGAAGTGAAGGAAAGAATTCTTACCAGCATCAAAGGACTACTTTCCTCCTGATGATATTTGTAAAAACTTGTCCCTTGAATTCTATTCTTATTATAATCCCTTCCTCAGATCTCCTCTGTTGCTTCATCTTAATAAACATCGACTTTGAAAGAATTGTGTCTGACATGAAACTCTAACGTGGAAGACTTCTACCATTTTGCCCTCCAAGGGGGTGGGGGAAGGCCCTGACATCTAGAAGCTCACAGCAAGCATGTGAGATGTAGACAAGGCTCTCACCACAAAACAGCCAGAAGAAACCAAAAGCCAGAAGAAAAAAAGAACTCAAAACAAAACCTCCAACACAACCTTGATTCTAAATTTGCTTCCCTTTTCCAGTTCCCAGAATGTTGTACAAAATAAGTCTTAGGGAGGGAGAAGCATTCTTCAGAAAAACGGAGAAGTGTGGCTATGCTGACAAAGCTCTGTTTACCTGGGGCAGGAAAACAGCTGATTTAGAGGAAATCATTTCCCTCCTGGGGTCTTTTTAGGAAGAGTCCAATGAAGGCTAAAAGGGAGGGGGGAAGGAAAGAGAGGACACAGAGGATAACAGGACAAGGACTTGATCAAATTAGAGTATGTTCATATATTAAAGTTCTCAACGTTTTTTTTTTTTTTTTTTTTTCAAGAAAGTGTCACTCTAGCCAGGCTGACATGTAGCTTACTCGGTAGTTCCAGGCTGGCCTTGAATTTATGAGGATCCTCTTACCTCTGCCTCCCCAGAATTGGGATTAATTGGTGTGTGCCACCATGCCCAGCTAAAGTTCTTAATTAAAAAGAGCCGGGCGTGGTGGTGCACGCCTTTAATCCTAGCACTCGAGAGGCAGAGATAAGAGGATCACCATGAGTTCAAGGCCACCCTGAGACTACACAGTGAAATCCAGGTCAGCCTGGGCTAGAGTGAGATCCTACCTTGAAAAAAAAAAAAATTAGAAAGAAAGTTGGACTGGAGAGATGGCTTAGCAGTTAAGGCGCTTGCCTACAAAGCCAAAGGACCCAAGTTCAATTCCCCATGTCCCATGTAAGCCAGATGCACAAGGTGGTGCATGTGTCTGGAGCTCATTTGCAGCGGCCTCTTTCTCTCAAATAAATAAATAAATAATAAATGATTACTATCTTATAGTACTGTGTATGACATAGTGTTAATTCATGAAAAATTTCTCAGGTTATAAAGTATTCTATTTATTTATTTATTTATTTATTTATTTATTTATTTATTTATTTATGTGAGAGAGAGAGAATGGGCATGCCAGGGCTTCCAGCTGCTGCAAGCGAATTCCAGACACACGCACTACCTTGTGCATCTGTACTGGGGAATCGAATCTGGGTCCTTTGGCTCTGCAGACAAGTGTCTTAACTGCTAAGCTAAACCAAGCCACCTCTCCAGCCCCCTCCCCTTTTTTGAGGTAGGGTCTCGCTCTAGCCCAGGCTGACCTGAAATTCACTACATAGTTTCCAATAGAGCCTTGATTCTAAAATTGCTTGAACTCACAGCAATCCTCCTACCTCTGCCTCCTGAGTGCTAGGATTAAAGATATGTGCCACCATACCTGGCCTAAAAATTTTGTGGGTTTTTTTTTTTTTCCCCGAGGTAGGGTTTCACTCTAGCTCAGGCTGACCTGGAATTCATGGTGGCCTCAAACTCATGGTGATTCTCCCATTTCTGCCTCCTTCGTGCTGAGATTAAAGGTGTATGCCACCACGCCGGCTTTCTTTTTTCTTTTTTTGTGGGTGGGGGCAGGTTAAGAGAGGTTGGGAACTGGCCACACTGTGATGCAAGGTCTGTCCTTGCTTTCCTCCTGGGCCTTCAGCTCCAGATGGTTCCACATGATGCAAGACCCCAGCAGCACAATGAATACATAGATGGCTTCAGGACTGGTTTCACAGTCTGCAGGGCCTACTGCAAAATGGAAATCCAAGGGCTGTTATTCAGAAAGCAGTGAGGGGCTGGAGAGATGGCTTAGTAGTTAAGGCACTTTCCTGTAAAGCCTAAGGGCTCAGGTTCAATTCCCTAGTACTCACATAAGGTGTGTGCCTGGCTCAGCCCCTATTTTATGTTTTGTTTTGTTTTTCAGGGTAAGGTCTTGCTCTAACCCAAGCTGTCCTGGAATTCACTACATAGTTTCAGGCTGTCCTTAAACTCACAGTGATCCCCCTACCTCTGCTCCTAAGTGCTGGGATTAAAGGTGTGTGCCACCATGCCTGGCTCTTTTTTCTCTTTTCTTTTCTTTAATATATTTTTATTTATTTATGAGAGAGAAATAGGGAGAGAGAGAGAATGGGCACACCAAGGCCTCCAGCCACTGCAAACGAACTCCAGATGCATGTGCCCCCTTGTGCAGCTGGCTTACGTGGGTCCTGGAGAATTGAACTAGGATCCTTTGGCTTTATAGGCAAATGCCTTAACCGCTAATCCATCTCTCCAGCCTCTCAGCCTCTTTTCTTTTCTTTTCTTTTCTTTTCTTTTCTTTTCTTTTCTTTTCTTTTCTTTTCTTTTCCTTTCTTTCCTCTCCTTCACTCCCCCTCCTTCCCTCTTTCTTTCTTCCTTTCTTTCTTTCTTTCTTTCTTTCTTTCTTTCTTTCTTTCTTCTTTCTTTCTTTCTTTTTGTGAAGCAGGGTCTCACTCTAGCCCAGGCTGACCTTGAACTCACAGTGTATCTTCCTATCTCAGCCTTCTGAGTGCTGGAATTAAAGGTGTGTACCACCATGCCCAGTTCCCAATCACTACATATTAAATATATTTTATTTATTTATTTATTTATGTGAGAGAAAGAGGCAGAGAGAAAAAGAGGGAGAGAGAGAGGAAGAGAATGGGTGCACCAGCATCTCCAGCCACTGCAAGTGAACTCCAAATGCATGCGCCCCCTTGTGCATATGGCTTTTGTGGGAGAATGGAACTGGGATCCTTTGGTTTTGCAGACAAGTGCCTTAACTATTAAGCCATATCTTCAGCCTCCAGTCATATTTTAAACATTTTTAATATTTTATTTATTTGAGAGAGAGAGAAAGAGGAAGAGAGAGGGAATGGGCACACCAGGGCCTCCAGCCACTGCAAATGAACTCCAGATGCATGTTCCCCCTTGTGCATCTGGCTTACATGGGTCCTGGAGAATTGAACTGGAATCCTTTGGCTTTGCAGGCATACACCTTAACTGCTAAGCCATCTCTCCAGCCCCCAGTCATTACGTTTTAAAAGTCTAAAGTTCTTGGGTTGAGGATGTAGCTCAGTGGGTAGGGTGCTTGTCTAGCATGCATGAAACACTGGGTTGGATTCTCCAGCATCACGTAAACCAGGCATCAGTGCTACATGCCTGTAATCCTAGCACTTGGGAGGTAGACGCAAAAGGAGAAGAAATTCTGGTCATCTTAGGCTACAAAATGAGATCAAGCCTGGCTAACATGAGGTCTTCCCTCCAAAAAAAGTTTTCTCTCTTATATATGTGTGTGTATATATATAATACATTATAATGTGCATATATACACACACACACACACACACACACACGTATACACACATGTGTATTGGTGTGCACATATACCCTAGTTCATACAGTTAGCCCCCTCTTTGCTATCATTCTTCCCCACTTCTACTGCTACATCTCCTTTATTAGGGTCCAGGAGTCTCCTATTTCCTACCAGCCACATGTCTCAATTCACTGTCATCTACATTCTGTGATGGAAGGTTTTCCAAATGTCCCCCAATAAGCTGTGTTTTCTGCTACTCCTACCTCTATGTGTCACTTCTAGTGAACTGTAGAGTGGCTCTGTGACTTGCTTTGACCAAATGGGTGCAGTGGGATGACACTCTGGGATTCCTGAACCCAGGCCATCAGTAGCCCATATGCAGCCCAGCCTACTCTGTGGAAAGAACCTGTGACAAGGCTACGTGCAGAGGCTACATAGAAAGACACAGTGACTCAAGGACAAAAAAAAAAAAAAAAAAAAAAAAAGGGAAAGACTCTAACTGCCCTATTTCTACACACATACCCCACCCCTGTTCAGTCGGAAGTAGTTCAAGATCTGACATTGTCCCCTGTCCTCTAGCAGCAGTTAGAGTGTCTTTTTTTTTTTGTTTTTCGAGGTAGGGTCTCTCTCTAACCCAGGCTGACCTGGAATTCACTATGTAGTCTCAGGGTGGCCTTGAACTCACGGCGATCCTCCTACCTCTGCCTCCCGAGTGCTGGGATTAAAGGTGTGTGCCTCCACACCCGGCTAAAGTGTCTTCTCATGAGAAGGGAAACAGTTAGGGTGACTGGACCCCTGAAGGTAAAAAGGAAGGAAAGTTTGCACTTGCTAGAAATCAAAGATCATCTGACTTCATATCTCTTGTCTAGTTCCCTAGACCTGTTTCTCCACAAACAACTAGGACTCCTCCTGGGAGGGAGGTTTTTTGTAGGATTTAAACTTTGTGATTGGTCATGTTCAGCCCCCAGAACTTGGCATCATGACTAGCCTCTTCCTGACACAGCCCCTAGCCCTAACCAACCAGCTGTCCCTCTGGTTCACCTGAGCCGAAAGACAGCCCACCACTATAAAGTCATAAATGCCTTTGCAAGGGGAAGGTAGGTTCTCTGACCACTTGGAAACTTCCAGCTGTGGAGTTTTTCCCTTGCTGGGCCTGGTCTGGGCTGTCTTTTCCCAGGCCCAGCTGGGAGGGTCCCCTAGCCCTTACTCTCCACATGGGTTCTTTTTCTTTCTTTCTTCTTCTTTTTTTTAATAAAGAAAAACCATCACACCCTATTTTAGTTATTTATTATATTTTATTTTTATTTATTTGAGAAAGAGTTATAGGACGGGAGAAAAAGAGAGAGAATGAGCATGCCAGGGCCTCCAGCCACTATAAATGAACTCCAGACACATGCACCCCTTTGTGCATCTGGCTGATGTGGGTCTTGGGGAATCAAACCTAATTTCTTCCTTGTCTTTGCAGGCAAGTGCCTTAACCGCTTAGCTGTCTCTCCAGCCCCTTCCACATGAGTTCTTTATCCCCTCCAGCTCTCCACATGGCAGGAGCTCCTTGAAGTTTCTTTTCTCTCTTCTCTTTCCGTGGTTTTTCCAGGCCCTCAACGTGGGATCTCTAGCCATGTAGGTGCCTTTCCTTGTCTCTATCCTTCCCTCAATAAATATAATAATTTAATAATAATAAAAAAGAAAGACCTCATTGAAAGGCCACATGTGGGCTGGGTGATATAGCTCAGTTGGTAGCAGGTTATCCTTGGCTACATAGTGAGCTTGAGGCTAACCTGGGATACATGAGACCCTGCCCAAAAACCAAACAACAACAACAAAGCCAGGCCAGGTGTGGTAGTGCAAGCCTTTAATCCCAGCACTCGGGAGGCAGAGGTAGGAGAATCACTGTGAGTTTGCGGTCAGCCTGAGACTACAGAGTGAATTCCAGGCCAGCCTGGGCTAGAGTGAATCCATGTCTCAAAAAACAAAACAAAACAAACAAACAAACAAAGAATAGATCAAGGGCTGGAGAGATGGCTTAGCGGTTAAGGCACTTGCCAGCAAAGCCAAAGGACCTTGGTTCAATTCCCCAGGACTCCTGTCAGGCATATGCACAAGGTGGTACATGCATCTGGAGTTCATTTGCAGTGGCTGGCGTGCCCATTCTCTCTCTCTGCATCTTTCTCTTTCTTAAAAAACAAACAAACAAACAAAAAAAAAAAAAACCCTCCAAGGCTCAGGGACCATTGCGGAAGAGGGGGCGGATAGAATGGAAGAGCCTCAGGAAGGGTATGATTTCTTACAATGCAACCGCCCAGACAGAAATTGGCCTCGATATCCATGACCTTGCAGTGCCTAGCAATACCTTTGCAAGACCCTCAAACATAGAAGAAAAAGATGATGACATCAAATTAAAAGAGAGACTAATGGAGAGAGGGAGGGGATATGATGGACATTGGAGTTCTGAAGTGGAATGGGGGAGGGGAGGGAAATAGCATGTGTTTTTTGTATGTAAGTATAGAAGTTGTCAATTAAAAAAAAGAAAGAGAGAGAGAGAAAGAAAAAAAGAAAGAAAGAAAGAAAGAAGAGAGAGAGAGAGAGAGAGAGAAAAAAGCTGGCATGGTGGTGCATGCCTTTAATCCCATTTAATCCCAGCACTTGGGAGGCAGAGGTAGGAGGATCGCCATGAGTTTGAGCCACCCTGAGACTACATAGTGAATCCCAGATCAGCCTGAGCAGAGTGAGACCCTACCTCGAAAAACAAAACAACAAAACAAACAAATAAAAAAATAGATCATTAAAATAGAAATCCTAGGTTATTCACCAAGATGAAAGAGTTAACTACTTCACTTCTCTAAGTCTTCCACTCTTGAGAGTAATAGAGCCTCTAGCAAGGGGTTTTTGTGGAGACTGAATTAAGTCACATATGCAAATTTCTTAGTTCAATGTCTGACACATAGCAGGCAGTTGACACATGATAACATGTTTTTTTTGTTTTTTAATAGTGTTGGGGACAAAACCCAGGCCTCATGCATGTTAGGCAAGTGTTCT
The DNA here is from genome assembly GCA_036365145.1 of Orientallactaga sibirica. Classification (NCBI taxonomy): domain Eukaryota; kingdom Metazoa; phylum Chordata; class Mammalia; order Rodentia; family Dipodidae; genus Orientallactaga; species Orientallactaga sibirica. Next base: position 24,572,170 of record JAEOAD010000026.1, on the reverse strand, counting down.
ACAACTGAGCTACACCACTTACCGCTATATTAACTTATTTAAACTAATAATAATCTCCATGTATATGTATACATACATGTTCATATGTGTGTTGGTGCACTTGTGTATAGGGTGTGTGGGTGAAGTTGATGTTGGGAACGCCCTCCTTAATTGCCTCTATCTTATTTATTGAGGCAGGATCTCTTACTGAACCCTGAGCTCACTGATTCAACTAGACTAGCTGGTCACTTTGCCCCAGGGACCCTTCTGACTCTCCCTCCTGGCTCTGGGATTACAAAAGCACATGGTCACACCCAGAACTTTATGTGGGCGCTGGAGACACAGACTCGAGCCCTCTTTCTTTCTTCTGCTCTATTTCGCTTTTTTGTTTAAGACATGGAGACATGGTCTTCTTCTCTTTTCTTTTTTAAAATTTCTCTTTCTTGGGCTGGAGAGATGGCTTAGCAGCTAAAGCGCCTGCCTGCTAAGCCTAAGAACGCTGGTTCCAATGTCCAGTGGTTCCAATATCCAGGTCCCACATTTAGCCAGATGCAGTGATGCAAGGGCACAATGCCGCACTTGCACACAAGGGGGTGCGTGCATCTGGATTTCATTCACAGCAGCTGAGAGACTGCTGGCGCGCCCATCTCTGTCTCCCTCTCCGTCTATCTCTCTCTGTCTCTCTCCAAAACTAAATAAAAAAAAAAAAAATTTAAATTTCTCTTTCTTTTCTCTCTTTCTTTCTTCCTTTCTTTCTTTCTTTCTTTCTTTCTTTCTTTCTTTCTTCTTTCTTTTTTGAAGGGCAGGCAAGTTTTATTGAAAGTGAAAGGAAAGGAAAGCTCTTCATGATGGAGAGGGGTCCCAGAAAACTGGGTGGCCAGACACAGGTCTTTTATACAGTCCTGGCTGGCCTGAGACTTGCTATGTAGACCAGGATGCCTTTGAATTTACAGTGAGAGCCCCTAGCTTCTGCTTCCTGGTTGCTGGAGTATAGGTGCACACCTTCAGGCCTGGCCAGAGTTTTTACCAGGCACAGTGACACACACTTGTAGTCCCAGTTACTTGGGAGGCTGAGGCAGGAGCCTAGGAGTTCCCTGTCAGTTTGGGCAATATAGTGAGACCTCATTTGAAGAATTAAATTAAAAAGTTCCGAATGGGGCTGGAGAGATGGCTTAGCGGTTAAGGCACATGTCTGCCAAGCCTAAGGACCCCAGTTCGATTCTCCAGGTCCCACATAAGCAGATGCACAAGGGGCACATGCATCTGGAGTTCATTTGCAGTGGCTAGAGGCCCTGGCGTGCCCATTCTCACTCTCCCTCTCTCTCTTTCCCTCTCTCTGTCTCCTAATAAAATTTTTTTTTAAAGTTCCACGCAAGCTGGGTATGGAGGTGTACACTTTCAATCCCAGCACTTGGGAGGCAGAGGTAGGAGGATCGCCATGAGTTCGAGGCCACCCTGACTACATAGTGAATTCCAGGTCAGCTTGGGCTAGAGTGAGACCATACCTTGAAAAACCAAAAAAATAAATAAATAAAAATAAGTTCTGTGCGGTTCCATGGGGCATACCTTCAAGCTGTCCTGGGATGAACAGATATGAGGATTCAAGTTCATCGTGAGAGTCATACATGTTAAGTGGAATTTCCACCAAACAGTGGAATCACTGTCTTGTTCGTGAAGTGATTCATTATAACAAGTTTCTGTACAGCTCATGTGCTAGTAAGAAGGAAGGACATAAACGAAGGGCCTGTACAAGCCAAGACATGCCTCCGTGAGGTGGGAAGACTGGAAATTCCATTGGAGGCATCAGAATCCAGGGAAGGCTGAATTTGCCTTCTGTGTAAGTAGCCACAAATTTCCATTTCGAATCAGTGTGCAAGAGCTGTAGGGAAGCTGGAAGACCATCCAGTTCCTCTGTTCCCACAAGAGGAAGCTCAGGGGACCAAGGAGTTTCACAGCTACTTAATGATACAGGCAGAACTGGTAGTCAGCTTTCTCTTTCCTTTTCCTGTTGTTATTGTTCTTCGCTTCTAATTTTATCCAGGAGGGTTTTTTGTTGTTGTTGGTGGTGGTGGTTTTTCGAGGTAGGGTCTCACTCTAGCCCAGGCTGACCTGAATTCACCATGTAGTTTCAGGGTGGCCTTGAACTCACGGTGATCCTCCTACCTCTACCTCCCAAGTGCTGGGATTAAAGGCGTGTGCCACCACGCCCCACTTTTTTTTTTTTTTACTTTTTATTATAAATATATATATTTATTTATTTGCAAAAAGAAAGAGAGAAAGTATGGGAGCACCCGGGCCTTTTGCAGCTGCAAATGAACTCCAGATACATGCGCCACTTTGTGCATCTGGCTTTACATGGAAACTGGGGAATCAAACCCAGGCTGTCAGGCTTTGCAAGCAAGCACTTTAACTGTTGAGCCCATCTCTCCACCACCAAGACTAATTTTTTTTTTTTTGAGGTAGGGCTCTAGCCGAGGCTGACCTGTAATTCACTATGTAGTCTCAGGCTGGCCTCAAACTCACAGTGATCCTTCTAAGTGCTAGAATTAAAGGCATGTGCCACCATGCTGAGTCCTAATTTTTTTACCCTAGGAGAGAGAGAATGGGTGTGTGAGGGCCTCTAACCATTGCATACAAACTCCAGACACATGTGCCTCCTAATGCATCTGGCTTTACGTGGGTACTGGGGAATCAAACCTTGGTCCTTTGGCTTTGCAGGCAAGCACATTAACTGCTAAGTCATCTTTCCAGCCCTTTAGATGTATTTATTTATTTATTTACACTTGTATGTGTGTGTATGAGTGTGACAGGGCCATTTGCTTATGCAAATGAATACCAGACACATGCATTTAAAAAACATTTTTTTATTGACAACTTCTATACTTACATACAAAAAAAATGCATGATATTTCCCTCCCCTGCCCCCATATCCCTTTAGAACTCCAATCTCCATCATATCCCTTCCCTCTCTCCATTAGTCTCTCTTTTAATTTGATGTCACCATCTTTTTCTTCTATTATGAGGGTCTTGCAAAGGTATTGCTAGGCACTGTAAGGTCACAGATATCAAAGCCAATTTCTGTCTGGACAGTTGCATTGTAAGGATTCGTACCCTTCCTTTGGCTCTTCCATTCTATCCGCCCCCTCTTCCTCAATGGTCCCTGAGCCTTGGAGGGTGTGACAGAGGTGTTTCAGTGCTGGGCACTCCTCCATCCCTTGTTCTCAGCACTATGTTGCCTTTTGGGTCATCCCAGTGGTCATCGCCATCTGAAAAGAGAAGCTTCTCTAACCAGAAGTGAGAGTAGCATTAATATGTGAATATGAACATTAAGGGTAGTGCTTTCAGGGCAGCTTGGTGGGAATAATATATATATTTAGCCAATCAAGAGCAGGCTTTATATCCCTAAGGCTCATGACCTCCCCTGCCATAGACTTTTGCTTGGGTTTTTCAGTACCAGGTATGTATTCCCTCCCATCAAGAGGGCCTTCAGTCCAATTATAGAGCAGTTGGTTACCCCAAGAGCAGACGTGCCACTATTGCACCCATTCAGTCATTGGGTCTGTATGGCCAAACTTGAATATTCAGTGTCCACTGTTTTCACCGCTGATGACTTCTGTGCCCCATATAGCTGCATGTAGTATAGCTTTTTCCAGCTTTCTGATGGCTGGTCTACAGGGAGAAGGTTTTCTGCTCAGCACCAGCTTGCTTTCTCAGTGACCTTGCCTCTCAGACAAGAGATGTCTTCAGCAACAGGGTCTTACTATCTGTTTCTCAAGGGAAACCAAGGGCTTTGGCAATAGCCTTTAATGTTTTGGAGGCTTCCAGGACCTCTTTGGCCAACAACTCACTGGAAGGTATCTCATCCCAGGCACTGAAAATTTTCTAGTAACTGTCTACAGCTTCTAGATGTGCCATTATTCAAAAAAGTAGGTTTACATAAGTCTTATTCACAATATCTTGAATTTTGATTGGCAGGGCAATTTGCTTATGCAAATGAATACCAGTTCAAGTTCATCGAGAGTCATACATGTTAAGTGGAATTTCCACCAAACAGTGGAATCACTGTCTTGTTCGTGAAGTGATTCATTATAACAAGTTTCTGTACAGCTCATGTGCTAGTAAGAAGGAAGGACATAAACGAAGGGCCTGTACAAGCCAAGACATGCCTCCGTGAGGTGGGAAGACTGGAAATTCCATTGGAGGCATCAGAATCCAGGGAAGGCTGAATTTGCCTTCTGTGTAAGTAGCCACAAACTTCCATTTCGAATCAGTGTGCAAGAGCTGTAGGGAAGCTGGAAGACCATCCAGTTCCTCTGTTCCCACAAGAGGAAGCTCAGGGGACCAAGGAGTTTCACAGCTACTTAATGATACAGGCAGAACCGGTAGTCAGCTTTCTCTTTCCTTTTCCTGTTGTTATTGTTCTTCTCTTCTAATTTTATCCAGGAGGGTTTTTTGTTGTTGGTGGTGGTGGTGGTTTTTTGAGGTAGGGTCTCACTCTAGCCCAGGCTGACCTGAATTCACCATGTAGTTTCAGTGTGGCCTTGAACTCACGGTGATCCTCCTACCTCTACCCCCCAAGTGCTGGGATTAAAGGCGTGTGCCACCACGCCCCACTTTTTTTTTTTTTTTTTACTTTTTATTATAAATATATATATTTATTTATTTGCAAAAAGAAAGAGAGAAAGTATGGGAGCAACCGGGCCTTTTGCAGCTGCAAATGAACTCCAGATACATGCGCCACTTTGTGCATCTGGCTTTACATGGAAACTGGGGAATCAAACCCAGGCTGTCAGGCTTTGCAAGCAAGCACTTTAACTGTTGAGCCCATCTCTCCAGCACCAAGACTAATTTTTCTTTTGAGGTAGGGCTCTAGCCGAGGCTGACCTGTAATTCACTATGTAGTCTCAGGCTGGCCTCAAACTCACAGTGATCCTTCTAAGTGCTAGGATTAAAGGCGAGTGCCACCATGCTGAGTCCTAATTTGTTTACCCTAGGAGAGAGAGAATGGGTGTGTGAGGGCCTCTAACCATTGCATACAAACTCCAGACACATGTGCCTCCTAATGCATCTGGCTTTACGTGGGTACTGGGGAATCAAACCTTGGTCCTTTGGCTTTGCAGGCAAGCACATTAACTGCTAAGTCATCTCTCAGCCCCTTTAGATGTATTTATTTATTTATTTACACTTGTATGTGTGTGTATGGGTGTGACAGGGCCATTTGCTTATGCAAATGAATACCAGACACATGCATTAAAAAATTTTTTTTATTGACAACTTCTATATTTACATACAAAAAATGCATGATATTTTCCTCCCCTGCCCCCATATCCCTTTAGAACTCCAATCTCCATCATATCCCTTCCCTCTCTCCTTTAGTCTCTCTTTTAATTTGATGTCACCATCTTTTCTTCTATTATGAGGGTCTTGCAAAAGGTATTGCTAGGCACTGTAAGGTCACAGATATCAAAGCCAATTTCTGTCTGGGCAGTTGCATTGTAAGGAGTCATACCCTTCCTTTGGCTCTTCCATTCTATCCGCCCCCTCTTCCTCAATGGGCCCTGAGCCTTGGAGGGTGTGAGAGAGATGTTTCAGTGCTGGGCACTCCTCCATCCCTTCTTCTCAGCACTATGTTGCCTTTTGGGTGATCCCAGTGGTCATCGCCATCTGAAAAGAGAAGCTTCTCTAACCAGAAGTGAGAGTAGCATTAATATGTGAACATGAACATTAAGTGTAGTGCCCCCAGGGCAGCTTGGTGGGAATAATATATATATTTAGCCAGACAAGAGCAGGCTTTATATCCCTAAGGCTCATGACCTCCCCTGCCATAGACTTTCGCTTGGGTTTTTCAGTACCAGGTATGTATTCCCTCCCATCGAGAGGGCCTTCAGTCCAATTATAGAGCAGTTGGTTACCCCAAGAGCAGACATGCCACTATTGCACCCGTTCAGTCATTGGACCTGTGTGGCCAAACTTGAATATTCAGTGTCCACTGTTTTCACCGCTGATGACTTCTGTGCCCCATATAGCTGCATGTAGTATAGCTTTTTCCAGCTTTCTGATGGCTGGTCTACAGGAGAAGGTTTTCTGCTCAGCACCAGCTTGTTTTCTCAGTGACCTTGCCTCTCAGACAAGAGATGTCTTCAGCAACAGGGTCTTACTATCTGTTTCTCAAGGGAAACCAAGGGCTTTGGCAATAGCCTTTAATGTTTTGGAGGCTTCCAGGACCTCTTTGGCCAACAACTCACTGGAAGGTATCTCATCCCAGGCACTGAAAATTTTCTAGTAACTGTCTACAGCTTCTAGATGTGCCATTATTCAAAAAAGTAGGTTTACATAAGTCTTATTCACAATATCTTGAATTTTGATTGGCAGGGCAATTTGCTTATGCAAATGAATACCAGACACATGCATTTTTTTTTTTTTGGATTATTGAACTATCCAGGCTGACCTGGAAGAACTAATAATCTCAGGGAGGCCTTATTTAGGGACCTTGGTATCTAGGAAAAGGGTGGGGCAGCTCCACACACACATGCATTTTTAAAAAATGGATTATTGAATATATTTAAATAAATCAGACCAGAGAGGATTATTTAGAAATGTTGAAGGGGCTGGAGAGATGGCTTAATGGGAAATCAAACATAGACGCAAATGCCTGCAACCAGAGAGGATTAAGAAATGTTGAAGGGGCTGGAGAGATGGCTTAATGGTTAAGGTGCATGCCTGCAAAGCCTAAGGACCCAGGTTCGATTCTTCAGGCCCAACATAAACCAGATGCACATGGTGCTACATGCATCTGGAGTTGGTTTGCAGTGGCTAGAGGCCCTGCGTGCCCATTCTCACTCTTTCTCTCTCCCTCCCTGTCTCTAATAAATAAAATCTTTAATAAATAAAAATGAATCTTAAAAAAATGGTGAGTTCAAGGCCACCCTGAGACTACACAGCTTGGAGGTCAGCCTGACCAGAGTGAGACCCTACCTTGCAAAACCAAAAAAAAAAAAATGGTGACGGGCTGGAGAGATGGCTTAGCGGTTAAGGCGCCTGCCTGCTAAGACTAAGAACCCGGTTCCAATCTCCAGGTCCTACGTTTAGCCAGATGCAAAGTGACACAAGGGCACAATGCCTCACTTGCCCACAAGGGGGCGCACACATGTGGATTTCGTTCACAGCAACTGAGACACTGCTGGTGCGCCCATCTCTATCTGTCTTCCTCTCCCTCTCTCTCTGTCTGTCTCTGTGTCTCTCTCCAAAAATTAAAACAAAAATTTTAAAAATGGTGAAGGACTCAAATCAAAGATAACTCTATGGGGCTGGAGAGATGGCTTAGTGCTTAAGGCTAAGGATCCAGGTTCAATTCCCCAGTCCACATAAGCCAGATGCACAAGGTGGCACACATGTCTGGAGTTTGTTTGTAGTGGCTAGAGGCCCTGGACATGCCTGTTCTCTCTCAAATAAAGAAATAAATAACATATTTTATTTTATTTTTTTTTTTGGTTTTTTTAATGAGAGAGAGAGAGAGGAAGGGAGGCAGGGAGGGAGAGGGAGAGAATGGGTACATCAGGGGCTCCAGCCACTACAATCAAACTCCAGACACATATGCCTCCTTGTGTATATACATGATCCTATGCATATGTCACCCTGTGTGTCTGGCTTAAGTGGGATCTGGGGAGTTGAAAATTGGTCCTTAGGCTTTGCAGGCAAGTGCCTTAACTGCTAAGCCATCTCTCCAGCCCTAAATAAAATATTTTAAATAAATAAATAAAAAGATAGCCGGACATGGTGGCGTATACCTTTAATCCCAGCACTCAGGGAGGCAGAAATAGGAGGATCACTGTGTTTGAGGCCACCCTGAGACTACATAGTGAATTCCAGGTCAGCCTGGGCTAGAGGGAGACCCTACCTGGAAAAACAAACAAACAAACAAAACAAAAACAAAACAAAAAAACAAACAAAAGGTAACTCTAACATAGAATCAGATTGAGAGGGCACCCCCAAAGCATGACACAGGTAGAAGGCAGGAAGAAAAATACCCAAGCCAAAGTAAGTAGTTCCTCCCCCTTCCCAGCCTGGCTGGGACCAGTATGGACCAGCTAGGCTGAAACCAGCTAGGGTGAGAAGGAGGGACAGTTAAGGAGAGGTTACAGAGCAAAAGGAAGAGAAGAGAATCAGTGAGAGATCAGGGAGAAGAGAGAGAGCCCCTTTTGGGGTCTGGCTTTATATGGGTGCTAGGGAATTGAACATGGGCCTGCAGGCTTTGCAAGAAAGTGTTTTTAACGGCTGAGCCATCTCAGGTCAACTTTGAACTCAGGATTCTTTTGCCTCTACCTCCCAAGTGCTAAGATTATAGGCATGCACCACCAGACTTAGCTTTATTATTTAAAAACTTATCGCTGGGGCGTGGGCTCAGTGGGTAAAGAATCTTGATTGCAAAGCCTGAAAGCCCATGTTCAATTCTCTAGTACCTGCATAAAGCCAGATGCAAAAAGTGGCTTATGCATCTGGAGATATTTTTTTGTTTTGTTTTTGTTTTTCGAGGTAGGGTCTCACTCTAGCCCAGGCTGACCTGGAATTCACTATGTAGACTCAGGGTGGCCTTGAACTCATGGCGATCCTCCTATCTCTGCCTACTGAGAGCTGGGATTAAAGGTGTGCGCCACCATGCCCGGCTTTAGCTTATTTTGTTTTTTTGAGGTAGGGGTTTGTTCTAGTTGACTTGGAATTCACTATATAGTCTTAGGCTGGCCTTGAACTCACAGCAATGATCCTCCTACCTCTCCCTCCCACGTGCTGGGATTTAAAGGTGTGAGCCACAATGCCTGGTTTGTATCTGGAGTTTTTTTTACAGTGACAAAAAGGCCCTCGACTCCCCATACTCTATGTCTCTCTTTCTCTCCTTCTCCTTTCTTTCTCAACAACAACAACAACAACAACAAAAAACACTATAAGATTCTAAAACTTAGGAAAAAGAATCTCTTACAGATGCTAGCTCTGGAAAAAACTACTGCTGAAAAATTTTCTCTCAGTTCACCAAGGTCCCTTAGCGTGACTTCTTGGATGTTGTGTTAGATACCTTTGTGTCACTGTGACCAAAAAATGCCCAACAGAAACAACTTAAGAGGAAGAGTTTTATTTTGGATTACAGTTCAGAGAGTATAGTCCATCATGGGGGCGAGCAGCTCATTCCACAGTGGTAGGAACTCGTGGTGGGGTTCTCACATGGTGGCCAGACCAAGAGGAAGAGAACACAGGCCGGAACCAGAAGTGAATATCGCCTTCATGGCTGTGCCCCTAAAGATCTGCCTTCAGCGCCCAGGGCTCACATCCCTAAAGTCTCCAACCTCCAGCTGGGGACCAGTGTTCAAATACACGAGCCTGTGGAGAATCCTCCACATTCCAACAATAACAGATGCTATTGACAAGCCCACATTTTATGCTAGAGGGAGGCACTACTAATACTGAGAGGCAGTCAGCCAAGCAAATAGCAACACACTCCACAGACAGGGCAATAGCACAGTAAGAGGCAATGTAATCAGTAAGGTGGCACTTCTAACCCTAGTGAGCTAGGAAGGGCCATAGGAGAAATACGGATCTTAATTCCTGTCCACTAAGTAGAGCTAAAACAAACAGCAGCTGCTTACCAGCTCACATTCACCCTGACCCTGCTATCTGCAGTGGCTGCTGCAGAGCTGTGCTCAGGTGTGCGCCTTCAAGCCCAGCCTCTTCCGGACACTGCACCCAGGTGTGCTGACTTCTGGATTCAGCCTGAGACCAAGATAAAAGGCCTGGTTCCTCACGAGGCTTGTGGTGGGCTTTTTCCTCTTTTTGCTTCCTGGGCATCTCTCAGCATCTGATGTTTTTGCCACCAGTAAGGTTTTGGCCTTCCCGCCCTGGCATCAGCTGTCAGGGTGCTGCCAGGGTAGGAAAGGATATACATGGGCCCTTTGACCGTATATATGTCACTCCTCACCTTATGGTTCTCAGACTAACCTCCTCTGCTATTCCCCTTCATTGGTCTGCAGATTCTCTCTCACCCTTCCGAAACCTCACTGAATAAATATAATAATTCACAAAAATAATCTTTCTCAGTCTTGCTTTTCTTCAATTCTTTTTAAATTATTTATTTATTTATTTGCAAGCAGAGAGAGAGAGAGAGAGAGAGAGAGAGGGGAGAGAGAGAGAAAAGAGAGACAGAGAGAATGGGCACACCAGGGCCTGTAGTCACTGCAGACAAACTCCAGATGCATGTGCCACTTGTGCATCTGGCTTATGTGGGTCCTGGGTAATTGAACCTGGGTCCTTTGGCTTCATGGGCAGATGCCTTAATCGTTAAGCTCTCTCTCCAGCGGCCCCCCTTCAGTTCTTTAAGTAAAGAAGACGCCAGCTCAAGTTTGGGTTTGAATTTGAAGTCCCATTTCACTAGCACTTAGGAGCAAGAAAATCACAAGTTTGAGGTCAGCCTGGGCTACATGATGAGACCTTGTCTCAAAAATCTGAGGGGAAATCCAGGTGTGGTGGTTCACGCCTTTATCCCAGCAATTGGGAGGCAGAGAAAAGAGGATCTCTGTGAGTTCAAGGCCAGCCTGGGCTAGAGTGAGACCCTACCTCGGAAGAAGGAAAGACAGAAAGAAAGACAGAAAGACAGACAGAAAGATAGACAGAAAATCTGAGGGAAGAGGCAGTATAATACAATGATAAGGGCACCGATTTGGAAATCAATGACAGATTCAGATCCGTGTTTTGTTCTTATTAGCTGGATGGCCGTGGGACATTCCCAGCCTCTCTAAGTTTTACTTTCCTCATTCTGAAATCATAATTGAAATAGTTCTTAACTCATGGGCTCTAGATGGTGAAATAAGATAATGTATTTAGGGATGGAGAGATGGCTTAAAGGTTAAGGAACTTGCCTGTGAAGCCTGAGGACCCAGGTTCCCACGTGATCCAGATGCTCAAGGTGGCACATGCATCTGGAGTTTGTTTGCAGTGGCTAGAAGCTCTGATGCATCCATTCTCTCTCTCTCTCTCAAATAAATAAATAAATAAATATTTTAAGAAGATGTATTTAGGGAGCTGGGAAGATGGCTCAGTGGGTAAGTTCAGCTCTGAGTACCTGATCTCTAGACTATATGTAAAAGCTAGAAGCTAGGATAGAAGTTGTGGTGGGCAGAGCCCCAGTGTTGACTACAGAGAGAAAGGAAGTGGAATAGGAGAATTTCCCGGAAGGTTGCAGAAGGAGCAGTAAACAATCATGAGAGACTCTGCCTTAAAATGGGGTGGAAAGCAAGGACTGACCTAAATGTTGTCCTTTGACCTCTACATGTGCGCCATGGCATGCATGTGCCTGCACACATACACATCACATGGAGTTCAGTGCCTTGAAAACTCTACTGTAGGTGTCGCCGTTATCTTCGTCTTCCTCATCATCTTCACAAAATACCTTTAGGCCTAAAAGAGTCTGAGATTAGATCATCTGCAATCTAGTTTACTGTGAAGGGTCTACAAATCTCAGCTAGTAAATTTTGGCATGCAACTAATAGAACAAATGTCCATTTTCCCTTTTTCTTGTTTGTTTTGATTATTATTATTATTATTATTATTATTATTTTGGCGAGAGACACACAGAAAGACAGAGAGGGGGAGAGGAAGACAGAGATGGGTGCGCCAGCAGTGTCTCAGCTGCTGCGAACGAAATCCAGATGCGTGCGCCCCCTTGTGGTCAAGTGTGGCATTGCGTCCTTGTGTCACTTTTGCATCTGGCTAAACGTGGGACCTGGAGATTGGAACCGGCAGTTCTTAGGCTTAGGAGGCAGGTGCCTTAACCCCTAAGCCATCTCTCCAGCCCTGTTTTTGATTTTTTGAAGCAGGATCTCTTTTTGGAAGCCCAGGCTGACCTGGAACTTGCTCTGCAGTCTAGGCTGGCCTCAAACTCACAGTGATTCTCCTACCTCTGCCTCCTGAGTGCTGGGATTCAAAGTGTATGCCACCACACCTAGTCTAAATGTTCAATTTCTAGCTCAAAGTAAAACAACATAATTTAGAAACCTTTTGCACAGCAAAAATTCCTAGAATTGAGTCAGGTGTGGTAGCGCATGCCTTTAATCCCAGCATTAAGGAGGCTGAGGTAGGAGGATCGCTGTGAGTTTGAGGATACCCTGAGACTACATAGTTGAATTCCAGGCCAGCCTGGGATAGAGTGAGACCCTACCTCAAAACAACAACAACAGAAAATTCCTAGGATCAAAATATTAAATAGTAGAAATAGCCTGTAGGTTGACACCAAATTACTTAACAAAAAATGGGAAATGATAACTTCCTGTAAGGCAAAGTTCAATATCCTCTTAGATCCTAAGTCTAATTCTAATTTTTTTAAAAAAGGTTTGAACATATCACATAGCCAAGCATGGTAGTGCATGCCTATAATTCCAGTACTTGGGAAGCAGAAAGGCAGGAAGAGAATTTGAAGACAACTGGCGATGTATAGAAACATACTATTAAACTGGGCGTGGTGGCGCATGCCTTTAATCCTACCACTTGGGAGGAAGAAGTAGAAGAATAATCCTAAATTCAAAGCCACCCTGAGACGACACAGTTAATTACAGGTCAGCCTGGGCTAGAGTGAGACCCTACCTGGAAAAACAAAAAACAAACAAAAAAAATTCAAGGGGCTGGAGAGAGGCTTAGCAGTTAAGGCATTTGCCTGAAAAGCCAGAGGATCCTGGTTCAACTCTCCAGATGCACAAGGAGGGCACATGCATCTGGAGTTCATTTGCAGTGGCTGGAGGCCCATTCTCTCTCCCTCTCTCTCTCTCTCTCTCTCTCTCTCTCTCTCTCTCTGCCTCTTTCGCTCAAATTAATAAGTAAAAATATTTTTTAAAATTCATGGCTGGGCTGGAGAGATGGCTTAGCGGTTAAGGCGCCTGCCTGCTAAGCCTAAGAACCCGGTTCCAATCTCCAGGTTCCATGTTTAGCCAGATGCAAAGTGATGCAAGGGCGCAATGCCGCACTTGCCCACAAGGGGGCGCATGCATCTGGATTTTGTTCACAGCAGCTAAGCGACTGCTGGCGTGCCCATTCTCTGTCTCCCTCTCCCTCTCTCTCTGTCTGTCTCTCTCTGTGTCTCTCTCAAAAATAAAAAAAATAAAAAAATTCATGGCTGGAGGGATGGTTTAGTGGTTAAGGCATTTGCCTGCAAAGCCAAAGGACCCCGGTTCGATTCCCCAGGACCCACTTTAGCTAGATGCACAAGGTGATGCATGCATCTGGAGTTCATTTGCAGTGGCTGGAGGCCCTGGTGCTTACATTCTCTCTCACTCTCTCTCTCTCTGTCTGTCAAATAAATTAAAAAAAAAAATTAAACTGGGCATGGTGGCACACGCCTTTAATCCTAGCACCCGGGAAGCAGAGGTAGGAGGAGTGAATTCTAGGTCAGGTTGGGCTAGAGTGAGACCTTACCTCAAAAAACAAAAAAACAACAAACAAACAAACAAACAAACAAACAAAAGATTCTGTTAAGAAAGAAAGAAGGGCTGAGGAGATGGCTCAGCCCTTGCTTGCAAAGTCTGCTGGCCAGGACTCAATTTTCCAGCCACTCAAGTAAAGCCCAATGGGTATTTATTTGTAGCAGCAGAGACCCTGACAAATAAATAGAAGAAATCATACATATGCTACTACTGCTTGCTAAAATATGTTTCTGGAAGGCCTTGCTGTTTTTTTTTTTTTTTTTTTTTTAGCCCAGTACATTATTACCGCCATTGCTAATTTGTTAATTATATAAACCATGCAAATGATACTGAATTAATTCTCCAATGTTAAGTGCTTAGTCAGTGTGTATGCACACAGCCAATGGAAGGAATGTCCACCCCCCCACCCGTACTTTACTTTATTCACAAATGACATCCTGCTTGCCTAAACTTATCCTTTCCCTTTAGAAAATTTTGTGGGTTCCTGTCTGCCAAGGGGATTTTTATTACTTGTTTATGCAAACAGCAGGTTGCATAAGAGCCTTACTAGCCTTTTTTTTTTTTTTTTTTTTTTTAAATGACTTCGTAGTTTCCTGGTAACCATTCAGTCATCTATTTCAACACCCTGACATGACATAAAGCTGAGCCTGAAGCGCACATTCACCACACAATCACTTCTCTCCTTGAGCACTGGTGAGGCCCGTGGCTCTGGAGCGGGCTAACCAGATCCACTCATGTACAAGCAGGACCATTTTCTGGAGATAAACAAGAAAAACTGCTGTGTGTTCCGAGACGACTTCATTGCCAAAGTACTGCCGCCAGTGTTGGGGCTAGAATTTGTGTTTGGACTCCTGGGCAATGGCTTGGCCCTGTGGATTTTCTGTTTCCATCTCAAGTCGTGGAAATCCAGCCGGATTTTCCTGTTCAACTTGGCCGTGGCTGACTTTCTCCTGATCATCTGTCTGCCATTCCTGACGGACAACTATGTGAAAAAGTGGGACTGGAGGTTTGGAGACATCCCCTGCCGGGTGATGCTATTCATGTTGGCCATGAACCGCCAAGGCAGCATCATCTTCCTCACAGTGGTGGCTGTGGACAGGTACTTCCGGGTGGTCCATCCCCATCACTCTCTGAACAAGATCTCCAATCGGAAGGCGACGGTCATCTCTTGCCTCTTATGGGGTGTCACCATCGGTCTGACGGTTCACCTCTTATACAGGAAAATGCTGACTCGGAATGGCAATGCCAACTTGTGCAGCAGCTTTAGCATCTGTAACACCTTCAGGTGGCACGATGCCATGTTTCTGCTCGAGTTCTTCTTGCCCCTGGGTATCATCCTGTTCTGCTCAGCCAGAATCATCTGGAGCTTGAGACAGAGACAAATGGACAGGCAGGTCAAGATCAGGAGGGCCATCAACTTCATCATGGTGGTGGCCATTGTCTTCATCATCTGTTTCCTGCCCAGTGTGGCTGTGCGCATCCGCATCTTCTGGCTGCTGTACACCTCTGGCACACAGAACTGTGAAATCTACCGCTCGGTTGACCTGGCATTTTTTATCACCCTCAGCTTCACCTACATGAACAGCATGCTGGACCCTGTGGTATACTATTTCTCCAGCCCCTCCTTCCCCAACTTCTTCTCCACATTAATCAACAGGTGCCTGCAGAAGAAGACGGCGGAACCAGATAACCGGAGCACAAGTATGGAGCTCACAGGGGACCCCAATACTATCCGAAGTGTTCCAGATGCATTAATGGCTGAACCCCAGTGAGCCATGGAGTCCCTCTTACCTGGCTTCAACTTCTCCACAAACAACTGTATGAAGAAGGAAGATTGGCACCAGAAGCTGAGATCTCTGGATGAACAAATTGGCTATGGCACTGAGTAACATTATCAGAACTGACCTGTCGTTTCTTAGAACTTCTGGATTCAGAGAATCAGATTTAGAGAAAGAGCATGGTGGAATGGGCAGCTGGGTTGCGAGGTGTGACCACAGAAGTCTAGGGGAGTGGAGAGTAAACTAGGCATTTGAAATGTCTCACTCTCTGAAGTCTGTGAAGTTGAAGATGGGCAAAGTGTCCTGCAGAGTTGGAGCGGCAGAGCTGCCCATGGGAACCGGTGACTTGCTGGCATCCTTCCTTGCTCTACCTGAGACTTGGAAGGTCCTTCAGCTCCTGGTGTGCTACCTAACTTGTCTGTGGTTCCCAGTGGGGATAGAGAGCCAAGGCATCATTAAACAAGCCAGTAGGTCACCTGGGTTTCATGGCTTTAGCAGAAATGGACGAGGCGAGACTGATAAACTTTGGTTGTTTTCTGAGTTTCCCATAGTGGTAAGAAGGGGGGAATAGCCCCAAGAGAGAAGAAGCTGAGCACTGTTACAGAGGGAAAGGAAATGGCACTGGGGTTGCAGCCGATGACAAGTCCGTTCCTCCCTTCCACTCGCTTGGGGGATGAGCAGTCGAAAGGAAGAAAACTGCTTCCTATTTCTGTTTGCTTTTATTATTAAAAGGGATTTAAATGTGTTGTTGCCTAATGGTTAAAGGGGGAAGATTCCTCCTGGTGCATTTACTTGTGTTTCTGTACTTACAATAAATCTACCATTTCAATAAATTTTGATAGAAGATGCAGTCTAGCATTGCATATGTCTGGGTTATGGGTCACAGAAATAGATGACTTCTGGCTTTTTTTTTTTTTTTTTAGAAATGGACTTCTTACTTAAGCAGAGACCTTTATGGGTTATTAACTATGTCCTGGTAGAAAAATAGCATGTACTGCAAAGTGAAAGAACGCTGAGTTCTGTCATGAGACAGCTAAGTGAAAACTATACACAGATTGTGATAGGAAAGGGCTGGGAATAAATAAAAGCAATCCCCCCCCCAAAAAAAACCTCCACGATCAATAAAAGCAATTTAATTTGGGAGGGATGGTACAAATGAGATTGCAAAAGTCTTATATTTACAGTTCAGTGAACATGGATATAAATAGCTGTGTATTAGAGAAAAGAATCAGAGCTGGAGAGATGGCTCAGCAGTTAAGGCACTTGTCTTCAAAGCCTAAGGACCCAGGTTTGATTCCCTAGTACCCATGTAGAGCGAGATGCACAAGGTTGCACATGTGTCTGAGTTTGTTTGCAGTGGCTAGAGGCCCTGGGACACCCATTCTCTCTCCCTCTCTATCTGCCTCTCGCTCTCTCAAATAAAGAAAATAATTTTTTAAAAAAGAAAAAAGAATAAGACCAGAGTGGGATTTTTTTTTCCCCACAGGAGGGGAAGAGTTTCCTAAATAATGGTTTCAGTTCCCAGTTCTGAGCTATAAAGGAGATGTGCTGGTTTGAGCCTGTGATACGTCCAAGTTTCTGTTATGCTTTCATTTCCATTTTCTGTCACTCCTTGATTCTTTAGCAAGATGAGACTTGTTTCCACCTCCTGACCTGAATACAGATAAGAATTTAGGTACTCCAATTTGTAGCCCTGGGTGGGTGGCAATACATGAAAGCGGATTGGTGGTCTGGAGTTGAGGTGTTTGCAGGGTAGCGTGCCTGAGTATCATCTAGAACTCCTGGAGGTAGAAAGTTAAAAATCGGGATCGGCTTCTTAAAGAGGACGGCAAAGATGGGCTCAGAGCAGAGCAGGGATTTCCACACCCTCAGCTGCATGCGTCACAGGGAGCCTGGTGCTGAAACTCCAGGTCTCAATGTTAGCAGCTCAACAACTCATAGTCAGATATTGCACTGGCTTGTGCACTATGTACAGGTGCTATTCTGGGTGGTGGAGATACTGTGCAAGGTAGACAGTCTTCTCGTTGAACCCAAATTCTAGTTAGAGAGCTGAACTGTAATGAAGGAAAGAAATGAATGGGAAACTATGAATTGTGAGGACGGCAAAGCAGAGTGATAGCGACAGAGTACCTGGGGTGGAGATCAGGGGGAAGGCTTCTAGGAGGAAGTGATGTTGAGCTGAGCCATGAATAACATGATGAAGCAAGCATTACAGAGGTCCGGAGGAAGGGCATAGCAGACAGTGTTGTGGTGCAAAGGGCAAAGGCCCTGAGATGACCTGAGTTTGATAAATATGAGTTAGTTTCCCATGGCTGATTTAACAAAGAAGTGGCTTGAAGCAATAGAAATTTATTCTCTCATAGCTTCTGGAGACCAGAAGTCCTAAAGCAGGTGTTGGCTCCTTCTGGAAGCTTTGAAGGAGAATTTGCTCCATGCCTTATGTCACTTTTTGTGATTGTCAGTAATCCTTGGTGCTCATTGGCTTGTAGAATCCAATCTTTACTTCTATCTTCCTTTCTTTCTTCATACTTTGTTCATTTGTTCATTCCTTTCCTTTTTATTCTTTCTTTCTTTTTTTGTTTTGTTTTGTTTTTGTTTTTCAAAGTAGGGTCTTACTCTAGCTCATGCTGACCTGAAATTCACTACATAGTCTCAGGGTGGCTTCGAACTCATGGCGATCCTCCTACCTCTGCCTCCCGAGTGCTGGGATTAAAGGCGTGCACCACCACACCTGGCTTTCTTTCTTCTTTTTGAGACTAGGTCTCATTATGTATCCTCTATTAGCCTAGAACTCTATATAGACAGCCTGACCTTTGACTTGTGGCAATCCTCCTACCCTTACCTCCTTAGTGCTGGAATTATAGGTGTGTGCCACCACACCCAGCTCACATGTTTTGTCTTATTATTATTATTATGGCTTTTCAAGGTAGGGTCTCTCCCTAACCCATGGTGAGCTGGAATTTACTATGTAGTCTCAGGCCTTGAACTCACTGCCTCCTGAGCACTGGGATTAAAGGCATCCACCACCACACCTGGCTTATTTTATTTTCTAATATATCCCGGGCTGGCCATGAACTTGCAGCAATTTTCTTACCTCAGCATCCTGAGTGCTGGGATTACAGACATATATCACCATGCCGCCATGCATAGTTTTCCTCCTTTTTTATTTTAATTTATTTTATTTATTTTAGACAGGGTCTTATCCCATATCCAGGCTAGTCTTGAATTCCAGATCTTCTTGTTTTAGCCTTTTGAGTGCTAGGATTAGGTATGCCACCACATCCTACCTCACATTTTTTTCTTGTCATCATTCCCTAATACACTTTAACACTTTTTTCCCACCTGGCTACACTTTAACAATTATTTATATCATGTGCTACATTTTAACAATTATTTACATTGTGTGCTACATTTTAACAATTATTTACATTGTGTTAGGTATAAAGAATCTACAGCTGGGCGTGGTGGCTCACACTTTTAATCCCAGCACTCGGGAGGCAGAGGTAGGAGGACTGCCCTGAGTTAGAGACGACCCTGAGACTACATAGTGAATTCTAGGTCAGCCTGGGCTAAAGTGAAACCCTACCTGAAAAAAAAAAAAAAAAGACTTTATGTATATGAAAGGATGGGTATTTGAGCCGGGCGTAGTGGTGCACGCCTTTAATCCCAGCACTCGGGAGGCAGAGGTAGGAGGATCACCATGAGTTCAAGGCCACCCTGAGACTACATAGCGAATTCCAGATCAGCCTGAGCTAGAGTGAAACCCTACATGGAAAAACAAACAAACAAAAACAAAACAAAACAAAACAAAAAAACAAAAAAAAAAAAAGAAAAGAAAGGATGGGTATGGGCACTATGCAAACACTATGCCAACACTATGCCATGTTATAAGGGATTTGAGCGTCCTAGAATTTTGGCACACGTGGGTGTTTTGGAACCATTCCCCTTTGTATACTTAGGGAGGATGACATGAATATATTGCCTGTGTGTGTGTGTGTGTGTGTGTGTGTGTGTGTATTGGAAAGGGCAGTTATAATGCCCAGCCTCTCCACAATTCTTCTAACTATAACGAGATGTCCCCTAAGTCTAAAAACCATATCCCAGGATACAAGATTATGTCTATTTCTGCAGCCAGGAGCTCTTCTTTTCCAGGTCGATTAGCCTGTTTGTCCTACTGGGCTCTGTCTGAAATGGGGACTCTAACAGCCCCTAGTGCGCTGGTGAAGAAACATCCTGGCCCTTACAATGTAGCTCAGTTGAACATTCAAAGTGCTTCCTGAATATGATCTGGTGATGTGCTGGCCTCGGTGCTGACAGGCAGCAGCTGTCTATACACGCCCTGTCCCAGCCTCCCAGCCCCTCACTTCCCCTACTTTGTTTCTGTAATCAGACATTGAGCTGAAGAACCAGTTCTCCAAGGTGCTGCAGACAGTGGTGGTGTCTGGTGAAGTCACCAGGTCCTAGAAATGGGCTTCAGGTCGTCTGCTCCCTCATCTTTTGTTTCAAAATGGTGGTCTTCAAATTGGAACAAGGCTGAGGCATGGGGATGGAGTTTGAGGCCAATTTAAGGTAACATAAAGAGACCCTGTCTCAAAACAAACAAAAGGGCTGGAGAGATGGCTTAGTGGTTAAGGCGCTTGCCCGCAAAGGCTAAGAATGCATGTTTGAATCTCCAGGTCCCATGTAGCCAGACGCACAGTGACGAAAACATGCAATGTCACACATGCGCCACAAGGGGCTCACACATCTGGAGTTTGCCTTGGCACGCCCATTTTCTCTCTCTGCCATTTTCCCTCTCTCTGCCTCTCTCAAAAATAAAATAATAATTTTTTTTTTAGAGATAGGGTCTCTCTCTAGCCCAGGCTGACCTGGAATTAATTATGTAGTCTCAGGATGGCCTTGAACTCACGGCACTCTTCCTACCTCTGCCTTCTGAGTGCTAGGATTAAAGGCATGTGTCACCACGCCTGGCTCATTCCTTCCTCTTTTTCCCTTTCTTTTATTATTTTTAAAAATTCATTCTTTTTCATTTTTTTTTGTGTGTATGTGTGATGTGTGTAAGATTGGGTGTGCTTGTGCCAGGACATGAGTGTGCAGATCAGAGTACAACAACTTTGGGGTTCAGCCGGTCGTGGTGGCACACACCTTTAATCCCAGCACTCGGAAGGCAGAGGTAGGAGGCTACCCTGAGACTACATAGTGAATTCCAGGTCAGTTTGAGCTAGAGTGAAACCCTACCTCAAAACAAAAAAATAAAAAAACAAAAAACAACCAACCAACCAAACAAAAAAACTAACAAAATCTACACAAATTAGAGCAGACTTTTTTGTGACATTCTTTGGTGGCTTAGGCTGGAGCTGTTTATATTATACCAGGTAGATTTCCTGAGAAAAAAAAATTCTACTTATTTTTTCTTATTGTAATGAGAAAAGTAGCACTTATATAATGATTTATTGCAAGGTCCCTGTGGATGTAAGTAAATTGCATTCCTGTTCTGTAGCTATTTCCTCTGAATTGGAACATTTCCTTGTGGAGAGAAGAGGAAAGGCTCAGGAAATTCACAAGAAAGTTACAAAACTGGAGGCCCTTCCCCCAGATTCTATAAGCAGTGACTTAATTGCTGCGAGAGAGGAGTTTCTTTCATAAAGCTGCCTGCAACTGGTGCATGGATCTCTTTCTCCTGATGCAGCTGGGGTGGGCTTTGGCGAGTCAACTGCATAAGTCACCCAGGTTCCTACAAGTAACTCCAGGAAACGCATTGATTCACTAAGCTAGACTTGAGAGATCTGGTTTTGGTGACCTTTATGGAGTGAACAGACGTTTGCTTATGTCTCCCCAGGAAAAGTCATGCAACAACTGCAGATAAGTTTAAGGAAGAAATTAAAAGTAAGCCAGGCATAGTGGCACACGCCTTTAATTCTAGGGTGAAACCCTGCTTTAAAAAAAAAAGCTGGGCATAGTGGCACACACCTGTAATCCCAGCACTCAAGAGGCAGAGGTAGGAGGACTCTAGGAGTTTGAGGCCAGCCTGAGACTGCGTAGTGAATTCCAGGTCAGCCTGGGCTAGAGTGAGACCCTACCTCAAAAAACCAAAAACCAAAAATAAAGGGGGGGGGCTACAGAGATGGCTTAGAGGTTAAGGTACTTGCCTGCAAAGCCAAATAACCTAGGTTCAATTCCTCAGGACTCATGTAAGCCAGATGCACAAGGTGGCACATGCGTCTGGAGTTTGCAGCAGCTGGAGGCCCTGGTGTGTCCATTCTCTCTCTCTCAAATAAATAAATAAATACAAATAAAATGTAAAAAGAAAAGAAAAAAAAGCTGTGTGAGGTGGTGCATGCCTTTAGTCCCAGCATTTGGAAGGCAGAGGTAGGAGGTTTTAGTCCTTGGAGGTAGGGCTTCCCTCTAGCCCAGGCTGACCTGGAATTCACAATGTAGTCTCAGGGTGGCCTCAAACTCATGGCGATCCTCCTACCTCTGCCTCCTGAGTACTGGGATTAAAGGCGTGCACCACCACGCCCAGCTTAATATTTCTTTCTTATACAGATATTTTATGATAAGTAGCAATGACCCAGGCTTAAGGCCTGGATGTGTAAAACCGTGGGAAGGACCTCATTCCTTTCTCCAGACATTGTCTGAGAATCTCAAACAAGACTATTGACTTTATTTGCAGAAATAATCTCCTACTGAAAGGATGGAAAAAGTCATAAATGCTTCAACTTCCAGAATTGGCTCTCTGCCAGCAAATAGGTAGACGATCACCCTTCTTGCTGGTCCAGAGCCTGCTTCCTGCATGAACCTAAATAAAAAGAACAGGCTTTTGAGCACGTGACTCTGGCCTAATGAGATAACAAAAAATGAGCTAACTAACTGCTTATCTGGCTTCTGTGAACTGCTTGCACCATAAAAGGAAAGATTATAATGTAAAAGTATATAGATAGAGGTGTAGGACGATAGAGAATGTAAGCAAAAAAAGCAAGAACTAAAGTAACGCCATGACAGGCTCTAGGAATATTCACAGGCCTGAGTTTCTATTTCCGGGCTGAGCTGACACAGCATTTTTGCAGTTATTGGAAAAATCCCAAACTGCCCAGTACCCAAAATAATCCTTGAAATGAGCCAGTCAGAAGAAACTAAGCAAATGTTATACATACTTGTGATCCTCAAGTTATAGATAAGTTGGCTCAAAATGCCATAGTAACCACATAACCAATGAGCATACTACATGTACATTATTTTTAATTGTTAACCAATCATGTTATAAATTCTCCTCTCCTTTGTTTGAATCCAATAAAAGCTGCCCTGATTCTACCCTTGGGGTCTCCAGTCCTCTACTCCTGCGTGGCGTATGACTGAGGGCCCCAGTGCGCTGGAATAAAAATCCTCTTGCTATTTGCATCAAGACCGTTTCTTGGAGTGATTTGGGGTGTCGCCTTTCCCGAGACAGAGCCCGGGGAGTCCTCACTTCCTGGGTCTTACACTACCTTCCTGTCAGGTGCCCCTCAAGAACCACCGGGTGAGCTCATTTAGACTCCTTGGTAACCCTTTGAAGCCAGTGACTTCAAACCTGTCCGAATCCTACAGATGACTGCTGCAAAGACAGTAGAGCACAACTCTTCTCACAGAAGTCTGAGCCTGTGCTTTCAGGTGTATCTTACTTTCTTCTGATCACCTCCCTTCCTCTTGACCCTCGAGCTCAAGTTTATATTAAAATATCCGTATCAAGCCCCAGCTCTGCTTCACCTTCTGGCTAGTCCTGAAATTTTTTCCTGGTTTGGTCTGACTTAAGGTCTTTAAGAGTCTAGGGGAACTCTCCAGGCTGCTGAGAGTGACAGTGGGGAGCTGTACCCCCTGCTCCTGTCCCCCCAAAACACTGACACCATGACCTGGGAGGGGTACTGGGAGGGGTAGGTGGGACTTGGTGGCCCATGAGGCCTCTCTGCTATGGAGGCCCAGTGGTGGCCAAATAGTAAGGAGGCCCTGGATACTGAAGGACACAACCAGCATTGGCCCATTGGCCCAGGCGTTCTTAGAAGAGTAAGGGGTCTACAGGCCATCTTGGTTTTAGCAACAGCACAAATGGCATTTAACTTATTTAATTTAATTTTTTTTTTTGAGGTAGGATCTTACTCTAGTCCATGCTGACCTGGAACTCACTCTAGTTCCAGGCTAGTCTTGAACTCACAATGATCCTCTTACCTCTGCCTCTTGAGTGCTGGGATTAAAGGTGTGCGCCCACTATGCCCAGCTATTTTTATTTTATTTTTGGTGTTTTGAGTTGGGGTCTTGCTGAAGCCCAAGCTGGCTTGGTATTCACTATGTAGTCTCAGTTTGGCCTCAAACTCCTGGGATCCTCTTACCTCTGCCTCCTGAGTGCTGGGATTAAAGGCATGCGCCACCACACCCAGTTTATTTTTAAAATATTTATTTATTGATTTATGAGAGAGAGAGAGAGAGAGAGAACACATGCTAGGGTCTCCTGGTGCTGCAAATGAACTCCAGATGCATGTGCCATCTTTTGCATCTGGCTTTACGTGGGTACTGGGGAATGGAACTCAGGCTCAGCAAGCTTTGCAAGCAAGCACGTTTAACCACTGAGCCATCTCCCCAGCTCCTATAAACGACATGAAAAAAAAAAAAACTAGTTTGTCCAAAGGTATGCTCTTCTACTATTATTCCTTGGGTGAGATTTCAAGGCACCCTCCACTTCACTAGCATGCTTGGGCTTTCAGCAGAGCCCATCCAATTCTCTGCAAAAACTCTGCCATGCTACAACACCATGGAGCTGCAGGTCCTGTCAATCAACCTTCAGGAAGCAATGGGCTGCACACCACCCAAAGCCACTTGTCTGTGAACTATCAGATGTGTTCTCTAGTGCCTTCGCAAGGACCTCCTGGAGAATGAACGTCTCTTATCTCACAAACTACTTAATAAACTTGGGACAAAGAAATACTCACCTGGCTTCTTTCTCAGGCTTAGAAGAAGAGAATACCTGAATACCCTGAAGTTCTGTTCACCTTGTTTTCAATGGCAAAGAGAATATGACTGTGTGCGTGTATGCGCATGCGTGTTCATGTATGTGCGTGTGTGCATATGAAGGCCAAAGGACAACCTTTGTCACCCTCAGGTGCCATCCACCCGAGAGAGGGTAGTTTTGTCTTTTCAAGATAGGGTCTCACTTTAGCCTCTGTAGCTTCAGGCTGGCCTCAAACTTATGTACTTCAGCCTCCCAAGTGTTGGGATTAAAGGCGTGCACCACCAGGCCTAGCCCATCCACCTTTTGTGAGACAGGGCCTGTCACTGGCCAGGAACTTGCCAGTTAGGCTAGACTAGCTAGCCATTGAGCTCCAGGGAATCCATCGGTCTAGTCTCCCCAGTGCTGGGTTTATAAGCTCACACTACCATGCTTCCTGGCTTTGTGTGTGTAGTGTGCATTTTGGGTGTGCATGCATGTTCATATATATGCGTCTGATACAAGTGTGTGTACAGGAGCATGTGCGCGTATGGGCACATGCATGCTGTGTGAAAGCCATAGTTCAGTGTTGAATATCACTCTCCACCTTATTTATTTAGTGTGGGTGTGTGTGTATGTATGAATGCACATGCCACGGCGCATATGTACACCTGTGGAGGTCAGAGGACATCAAGGTGTCTGTGCTCAACGTTCTTGGAGACAGGGTTTCTTTGCCACTGCCAATGAACTGCTATACTGCAAACAAACATCAGCGTATCCAGCCTGTGAGCTTCAGATTCTCCTGACTCTGCCCCCTATTACCATAGGCATTGGAATCCCAGATGCATGTGCCACTTTGTACTGGGCTTTAGGTAGGTGGATGAGGAATTGAATCCCAGGCAGGCAGGCTTTGTAAGCAAGTGCCTTTGACCTCTGAGCCACCTCTCCCTAGCTCTCCACCTTATTATTATTATTGTTATTAAGTTTGGTTTTTCGAGGTAGGGTCTTGCTCTAGCTCAGGCTGACCTGGAATTCACTATGTAGTCTCAGGATGGCCTCGAACTCATGGCAATCCTCCTACCTCTGCCTCCCAAATGCTAGGATTAAAGGCGTGTGCCACCACGCCTGGCTCACCTTATTGTTTTTGAAACAGTTTCTCATTGAATGTGGGAATCATTAATTTGACTACAGCAGCTAGGCAGCAAGCCCCAGGGATCCTCCCATATCCACCTCCTCAGCCCTGGGGTAACAAGCCTGTGCTGCTACACCCAGCTTTGTAATGTGAGTGTTGGGAGTTGAACTCGGGTCCGTATGCTCGTCCAGCAAGTACTTTATCAATTAAGCCATGTCCTCAGCCCTCATGTTCAGCTTTTTTTTTTTTTCTGTCAAGGTAAGGTCTTGCTCATTCTAGCCCAGGCTGGTTTAGAATTTACTATGTCATCTCAGGCTGGCCTCAAACTCACAGCAATCCTCCTACCTCTGCCTCCTGAGTGCTGGGATTAAAGGCGTGCACCACCACACCCTGCCTTGCTCAGCTTTTTACATAGGTTCTAGAACTCAAATTCAGGTCCTCAAGCTCACAAGGCAGGCATTTCCCAACTGAGCTATGTCCTCAGACCCTGAACATGACTATTTTGCAACCAGTGCTAGACTGTCTTTGGGCCAAACTGTAACATTTAGCTGCCTCTGTCCCTTCAGAGAGAAGGGGTGGATCTAGGGCATTGCAAACCTCAGGGCCTGACCTATAGTCCACAATCCCATGGCCTGTTGGAGGCAAAGCAGGCCTTTCTGGGCTCTTAACAAATATTGATACACCCAGAGCTGTCACCACACCCAGAGGTGGATTTACACTGGAAACAGAGCATGCCATTCTAGACCCAAGTCAGCAAAGAGAAAATGGACCCTACTGAGGTCATTGGGTTGAAAAACTGTTTCCTCTCAGCATACTTACAAAACAGGTAACGTCTACGTGGCGGGAGAATGGCTTTGGGGAAGCAACCGAAATGCAAAGTCATGCTCACAGAGAGAAACCGCATTCGACATCACCATCACCATTTGTTCACCGTGGGCTACCGTAGCTAAGATTCGCCCTCTACGCACATGGATGGTTTTCTTTAACCCGCTCAATGCAATTCTAGGATGAGTGTTAATTGATTTCACTGAGGAGGGAACTGAGACCCAGACAGTGAGTGACCTGTCCAAGGCCATACAACTAGTAATGGGTAAGCCAAGAGAGCCAACACACAGGCATCTGATGCCGCGGTCCTTGTTTTCAGTGTTCTGAGAACGTGTGTATTGAGAGACTAACAACTTGATCTGGGAAAAGCCTTGGTCCACTGGGGCCAGCATATCTAGAACTTTCCAGCCTGCCTACCCACCATTACGTTCTCAAATCTCTCCCAGACCTGGGCTAAAGATCACTCTGCCTGGTAGAGTGCCTGGGTCTTTTTTTTTTTGGTATTTTTTTTTAAAGATTTTATTTTTATTTATTTAGTTATTAGAGACAGAGGGAAAGAGAGAGAGAGAGAGAGAGAGAGAGAGAAAGTGAGAATGGGTGTGCCAGGGCCTCTAGCCACTGCAAACGAACTCCGGATGCATGCACCCCCTTGTGCATCTGGCTTACGTGGGACCTGGAGAATTGAACCGGGTTCCTTAGGCTTCGCAGGCATGTGCCTTAACCGCTAAGCCATCTCTCCAGCCCAGAGTGCCTGGGTCTTAGTGGGTGTCTATGAAGACTTTCCTTCTCCAGGGTTTGCTCCAGGGTGGACCGCTTTCTTTCTTGTTGAAGGTTCTTGTTATCTTTATTTCCTTTTTTCCCCTTCCTTTCCTTCCTCCCGCTCCTCATCCTCCTTTTAAAAAATTTTATTTATTTGAGAGAGAGAGAGAAAGGAGAGGGGGGGGGAGAAAATGGGGGTGCCAGGTCCTCCTGCTGCCACAAACTCCAGACTCATGCACCACTTTGTGCATCTGGCTTTACGAGGGTACTGGGGAAATAAACTTGGGTCATCAGGCTTTGCAAGCATGTGATTTAACTGCTGAGCCAGCTCTCTCTCTCTCTCTCTCTCTCTCTTTTTCTTGAGATACAGTATCACTCTAGCCCAGGCTGACCTGGAACTCATTCTGTAGTCCCAGGCTGGCCTCAAACTCACAGTGATCCTCTTACCTGTGCACCCTGAGGGCTGGGATTAAAGGCATACACCACCATGCCTGGTGGTGGCTTTTTGAGATAGGATCTCACTATGTAAACCTCAAACTCACAATCCTTCTGCCTCAGGCAGAAGTATTATTAGTAGTATAATAGACATGTGCCACCGTACCTTGCGTCTTCTTTTCTTTCTAAAGAAGCTGCTTACCATTTCATAAAGAGGTGGGTCAAGTATGTCCGTTGTGGCATTGTAGTAGAGAAAGACAGGAAAGAAAAATGCCCATTGGTAGGGGAATAGATCAGTATGTGGTGCTGGAGATGCCCACTGTAATGCTGGATAGCAATGAAGAAATGAACCGGAGCTACTTCAGCCTGCAGCACTGAATTTGACAAAAATCAAATTGCCAATAGATTAATGCAATGTGGTGGTGACATCTGTGTAAATGTTTGAAACATGATAAACAGAGCTACGTCGTTTGAGGAGCATTAACGTTATGAGACATGAAAGCATAGATGAGAAGATGCACGCTGACACCTGGTTACAGTTGCTCCTTACACCTATGGTGGAGGGGAGAAGGAGCTGAGAGAATGGGAGGCTTGAGCTATAGGAAACTTACACTTTATTTCAAAAGATTTAGGCTGGATGTGATTGTACTTGCCTGTGATCCCAGATCATGAGACACGGAGGCAGGAAGATCAAGGTCATCCTCAGCTACATAATAGAAGACGAGCCTGGATTACATGAGATTCTGTCTCTTAAAAAAAAAAAAAAATGGGCCAGGTGACTTGGGAGGCAGAGTCACCCTGAGACTGCATACTGAATTCCAGGAGGTCAGCCCGGGCTAAAGAGAAACCTACCTTGAAAAGCCAAAATTATCATCATCATCATCATCATCAAGGGCTGGAGAGATGGTTCAGCAGTTAATGCTCTTGACTGAAAGCCTAATGACCCAGGCTCTATTCCCCAGTACCCATGTAAAACCAGATGCATGGGGTGGCATATGCATTTGGATTTCCTTTGCAGTGGCTAGAGGCCCCGGTGGGCCCATTCTCTCTCTATCTGCCTCTTTTTAAAGACTCAAGGGACTGGAGAGATGGCTCAGTGGTTAAGGTGGTTGCCTGCAAAAACTAACGGCCAGGGTTTGATTCCCCAGTATCCATGTAAAAGCCAGATGTACAAGGTAGTGCATGAATCTGGAGTTCATTTCTAGTGGCTGGAGGCCCTGGTGCACCCATTCTCTCTGTCTATCTCTCTTCTCTATCTCTTTCTGCTTGCAAATTATATATATTGAGGTAGGGTCTCATTCTTAGGGTGGCCTCGAACTCATGGTGATCCTCCTACCTTTGTCTCCTGAGTGCTGGAATTAAAGGCGTGCACCACTATGGCCAGCTAAATAAAGTTAAAAAAAAAAAAGAATTGTGATTTCCCTCTTCTTCTATGTGTAATATGTATTATTTAAAATATTTTATTTATTTATTTGAGAGGCAGAGAAATATAGGGAGAGTGAGAGAATAGACATGCCAGGGCCTCTAGCCACTGCAAAGGAACTCTAGACACATGCACCACCTTGTGCAAGTGGCTTTACATGGGTGCTGGGGAATCGAACCTGACTCCTTTGGCTTTACAAGCAAGCGCCTTAACCACTAAGCCATCTCTCCAGCCCTGGAATGTGCATGATTTTAAAAAAGAAGAAGATAAAATCCTACCTTAATCTTTTTTTTTAACCCAGACAAGGTTTCACTATGTAGTACAGACTGACCTGAAACTTATAGTGATCCCTCTGCCTCTGCCTCTGCCTCTAGGACATAGGCTGGGATTACAGGCATGTGCCACCATGCCACGCCCAGCCTTAATCTTTCTATTACTTTTGTGTCACTGTGACCAGTACTTGACAGAAACAATGTAAGGGAGGAAAGATTCATCTGGGCTCATGATTACAAAGGATTTCAGTCCATCATGGTGGAGCATCTTAGTACACTGAGGTGGGAGCAGGCAGTGGCCCACCGGGAGAGCAGACTGTGAGACATGAAGTGAACAGGGCTGACACAGCCCCAGGTCCCCGCTCCTAGTGACCTCTGCCAGTGAGACCTCTCCTTCTAAAGGTTCCATATCCTTCCCACATGGTGCCACCACCTGGGATTAAGCATTCACAACGTGAGCATGTGGGGACATTTCAGACAAACTAACACTGAACTGTGAGGAGGTAAGTGCTGCTGCTGGAGCTGTAGTGCTCTGTCCTGGAAGCTGTGAAGACAGGGTACCTGCCATTAGCCTTCTTTCTATCACCCATCAGCCACTGGTTCCAGAGTGTCCATGGAATACTAAATGTGTTTGTTTAAAAACCATTCATCACCTAAAAATCTGAATAGGTTTGACATAAGGCCTGCTGTGCTACACAACACAGAAATTCAACATCAGAAACAGTAAAGTAACATTAAGAACACATTGACTTTTCATAGGTAAACATACCCCAACTGCTTCCTCGATCTCTCCATTTGCCTTTTGTTTAATGATGGAAACAAACCACAAATCCATTATAATGAATCTTCTAAAAAAAAAAAAAAACTGAATAAGAGAAAATTATACTGTTCTGAGGCAGAACACTGATATTTCAATTATAATTTTTGGCTTTTTTTCAATTTTATTTATTTATTTATTTGAGAGAGGAAGAGAAAGAAGTAGAGAGAGAATGGGAAAAGCCGAGTGTGGTGGCACATGTCTTTAATCCCAGCACTTGGGAGGCAGAGGTAGGAAGATCACCGTGAGTTCGAGGCAACCCTGATACTACATAGTAAATTACAGGTCAGCCTGGGCTACAGTGAGACCCTACCTAGAAAAAAAAAGGGAGAGAGAGAGATTGAGAGAGAGAGAGAATGGGAGCTCCAGGGCCTCTAACCACTGTGAACTCCAGATGCATGTGCCACCATCTGGCATATGTGGGCCTTAGGGAATTGAATCTAGGTCCTTTGGCTTTGAAGGCAAGTACCTTAACCTCTCAGCCAAGATATTTAAAAATATCTTGAAACAAAGCTACTAAAATTGTTATTGTCATTCAGAAAGAAAAAATTTCTCCATTTTTTTTGAGAGAGAGATATTCAGAAATAGGCAGGGAGAGAGAGAGAGAGAGAGCGCTAGAGCCTTCAGCTACTGCAAATGAACTTCAGATACATGCGCCCCCTTGTGCAGCTGGCTAACATGGGTCCTGGGGATTCGAACCTGGGTTCTTTGGCTTTGCAGGCAAGCACCTTAACAGCTAAACTCCAGCCCTCCATATTCTTTTTTTTGTGTTTGTGTGTTTTAAAATTTTTACTATTTATTTTTAAATATTTTATTTAGGGTTGGAGGATGGCTTAGCAATTAAGGCATTTGCCTGCAAAGCCAAAGGTCCCAGGTTCGATACCCCAGGACCCACATTAGCTAGATGGACAAGGGGGCAAATGTATCTGGAGTTCGTTTGCAGTGGCTGGAGGCCCTGGCGCGCCCATTTTCTCTCTCTCTCTCTCTCTCTCTTCTCTGTCAAATAAATAAATAAGTAAAAATAATATATATATATATATTTTGCAAACACAGAGAGGCAGGGAGAGAGAGAGAGAGTTGTCAGGACCTCTAGCCACTAGAAATGAATTCCAGATGTATGTGTTACCTTGTGCATCTGGCTTTTATGCAGGTGCTGGGGAACTGAACCTGGGTCATTAGGCTTTTGCAGGCAAGTGCCTTAATCGCTAAGCCATCTCTCCAGCCCCTAATTTTTTTGAGATAGGGTCTCATTCTAGCATAGGCTGACCTGGAACTCACTCTGTAGTCTCAGACTGGCTTTGAACTCACAGCAATCGTCCTACTCTTCCTCCCAGTGCTGGGATTGAATGTGTATACCACCATGCTCGGCTTCTTTCCTTCTTCTTTTCTCTTTCTTTCTCCCTTCCTTCCTTCCTTCCTTCCTTCCTTCCTTCCTTCCTTCCTTCCTTCCTTCCTTCTGTCTTTCTTTCTTTCCTTCTTTCTTTTCGTTTTTTTAAAATTTATTTATTTATTAGAGACATAGAGAGAGAGAGGGAAAGAATGGGCACGCCAGGGCCTCTAGCCACTGCAAACAAACTCCAGATGCATGCACCACCGTATGCATCTGGCTTACATGGGACCTGGAGAATTGAACCTGGATCCTGAGGCTTTGCAGGCAAGCGCCTTAACCACTAAGCCATCTCTCCAGCCCCGGCTTCTTTTCTTTTTAAATTTTATTTATTTATTTATTTATTTATTTATTTATTTATTTGAGAGAGAGAAAGAGGCAGGGAGAGAGAGAGAGAGAGAGAATGGGCACACTAGGGCCTCCAGCCACTGCAAACAAACTCCAGATGCATGTGCCCTCTTGTGCATCTGGCTTACATGGGTCCTGGAGAATTGAGAAGCTCCTTTGGCTTTGTAGGCAAATGCCTTCACCGTTAAGCTATCTCTCCAGCCTCTTCTTTTCTTTCTTTCTTTTTTAAAAAAGTATATATATGTGTGTGTGTGTGTGTGCTTTTGTTTGTTTGTTTTTTTGATTTTTTTGAGGCAGGGTCTCACTGTAGCTCAGGCTGACCTGGAATTCACTATGTGGTCTCAGGGTGGCCTCCAACTCATAGTGATCCTCCTACCTCTGCCTCCCAAATGCTGGGATTAAAGGCGTGCTTCACAAGCAAATGCCTTAACTGCTAAGTCATCTCTCCATCCCTATTTACTTATTTATTTGTTTATTACAGAGAGAAAGAGAGAATTGACATGCCAGGGCCTCCAGCCATTGCAAACAAATTCCAGATGCATGTTCCACTTTGCATGTCTGGTTTTATGTTTGTACTGAAGAATTGAACCCAGGTTGTAGGTTTTGCAAGAAACACCTTAATCCACTTAGCCATCTCCTTTGCCCTTTCTTATAAACTTTTTGTTGGGCTGGAGAGATGGCTTAGCGGTTAAGGCGCTTGCCTGCGAAGTCTAAGGACCCAGATTAGATTCTCTAGGTCCCATGAAAGGCAGCTGCACATGGGTCTGGAGTTTGTTTGTAATGGCTAGAGGCCCTGGTGCTTTCATTCTCTCTCTCTCTCTCTCTCCCTCTCTCTGTCTCTAATAAGTAAATAAAGGTAAATACTTTTTATTGAAAAAAAAAATTTTTTAATATTTTTATTCTTTAGAAAGAGAGAGACAGTGTGAGAGAGAATTGGCCTGCCAGGGCCTCAGCTGCTGCAATTGAACTCCAGATGCTTACGCCACTAGTGGGCATGTGCGACCTTGCACTTGCCTCACCTTTGTGCATCTGGCTTACGTGGGATCTGGAGAGTCAAACCTGAGTCCTTAGGCATCACAGGCAAGTGCCTTAATCATTAAGCCATCTCTCCAGACTTTGTTGGAAATTTTTTTAAGTTTTCTTCTTTTTTTCTTGTGTGTGTGTATGATGTGATGTGGTACCCCATACACTTGCCTACAGCAGAGTTGCACGTGCCTGCAGTGGCCAGAGCAGAACATCCTCGGGTGTCCTGCTTCATCACACTTCCACTTGGTCTTGGCTTGAGTCTGTACTGATTGCAGAGCTTGCAGGATGCTGATGCTTTTCTGGTTTCTGCTCCCCTAGGAGATTGGGGTTGCAGGAGAACATGGTTGAAAGACCCAGGCCAGAGTAGCACCATGACAGGCCTCAGTCACTCTGTAGGCCACAAGGGCGAGTTCCCGGAATCAAGGGAAGAACAAGCAGTACTGGGAAAAACCATAAACTTGCTGTGTGAGCATGACTCAACATGCTTACGGTCCTGGGCTGGATGGCCCAGTAAGATCCACCGTCTCAGAGTTTTGTAAATGTCAACCAATCAAATGAATGTAACCGTGCGCGCCAACCTGTTCAAATGTAACCGCGGCTTGCCGAGCCAATTAAGTTTGAAATTCCCCTAGACCTAGCCTGCCAAAATCCTAAGACCAATCAAGAACCCCCAAGTACAGTTAATGTTCAAATTAGCCAATAATGTGGTTGCGTGGGTGATAGTCCTCTCCCCCTTGCTCAAACCTCAATAAAAAGCCTGTCATTGTGATTTTCTGGGCTCTTGCTCAAAGCCACTGCGTTGGTGAAGGCAAGAGACCGAGCTTAAGCCCGAGTAAAAAGCTCTTTGCGTTTGCATACGTGTTTGGTCTTCCTTGGTGGTCACTGGGGGCGCCGTGAACTGGGCATAACAGTGGCCATGCCCAGCTGTTTCTGTGGGATGTAGAGATTCTGACTCTGGATGTCTCAGGCCCCCTCAGGCCCTCATGCTTGTTCAGGAAGTGCACTTAACTGCTGAGCCAAATCTCTCCAGCCCTATTTTAAAAATATTTTTTATTTATTTGTAAGGGGAGAGAGAAAGAGAAAATGAGTGCACCAGGGCCTCTTGCCACTGCAAACAAACCACTCCAGATGCATGTGTCACTTTGTGCATCTGGCTTCATGTGGGTACTGGGAATCAAACTTGGACTGGAAGACTGCAAGTAATCCCCTTTAACCACTTAGCTGCCTCTCCAGCCCTACTTTTGTAATTTTTTTTTATATGAGAGAGAGCGAGAGTAAGAGTGAGAGAGAGAGAGAATTAGCACACCAGGGCCTCCAGCCACTGCAATAGAACTCCAGATGCATGTGCTACCTTGTGCGACCTTGCGTGCTTGTGTCACCTTGTGCGTCTGGCTTATGTGAGACCTGGAGAATCAAAAATTTTCCTTAGGCTTTGCAGACATCCAGCCCTATTTTTTCCCCTTTATTTGTGTATGTATGTGTATACCAGGGCCTATTGTTATTTCAAAGAAACACTGGATGCTTGTACCATGTTTTGAGTCTGGCTTACATAGGTGGTTTGGGAGTTGAACCTGAACCAGCAGGTTTTGCAAGCAAGTGCCTTTAACTGCTGAGCTATCTTCCAGTCCCTTACTGACATTTTTTTGTTTGTTTGTTTTTCGAGGTAGGGTCTCACTCTAGCCTAGGCTGACCTGGAATTCACTATGTAGTCTCAGGGTGGCCCTGAACTCACAGTGATCCTCCTACCTCTGCCTCCCGAGTGCTGGGATTAAAGGCGTGCACCACCACGCCCGGCCCTTATTGACAAATTTTAAACATGTATATAATTTACTTAGATCATAATCTTTTCTTCTTACCTTCTCTTGCCCTCTTTCCCATTCCCCTTCCACTGAACCCCTTCTTTCCACTACTCCCTCTTCTCTTTCATGCCTGCTTTTTTTTTTTTTTTTTTTTTGCCCTCTTCCACCATCATGATAGAATGTTGATGGGCTTAATATTGTCACTGTGAGGACCTGAATGCACTGGCTATTTCATATCCAGAAGACAGAGTTTCCCAGCACTCCTCCCCTTCCTCTGGCCTCACATTCTTTCCAGCCCCTCTTCCGCAGTGTTCCCTGAGCCTTGAAGGGTGGAATAGACGTGTCTCATTTAGTGCTGAACACTCAACAGTCACTTCTTCTCAGCACTCTGATGAGTTTTAACTCTCCCCAGTGTTTACCACCAACTGCAAAAAAGCAGCCTCTCTGACTAAAGATGAGAGTAGCACTAACCTATGAGCAGAAGCATAAATATTTAGAAGGCAACTTGATAAGCATCTTTATTCTTACCTACTGTTATGTCTGATAAAGAAAAATTCTCTTCATTATCTTTATTCTAAAACAAAATTAAACTATGCTTCTTACCACAAAGTCCTTCAATGAACAGCAAAACGTTCCAAATGCTGGCTGGAGAGATGGCTTAGTGGTTAAGGAGCTTGCCTGCAAAGCCAAAGGACTCAAGTTCGATTTCCCTGTACCTACATAAGCCACACACATAAGGTGGCACATGCATCTAGAATTCATTTGCAGCAGCTGGAGACCCTGGCACACCCATATTCTCCCTCTCTCTCTTAAATATATATATATATATATATATATTAAGTTCCAAATGATTAGACATTGCTGGCATCACACTGCCAATTCCAGGACTTTTTCATCACCTCAAAGAAACTTTTTGCTTACTGCCAGGCCACATTATTCCCAGCCCATCTAAGATCTGACTTTGGTCCTCTCTTCCATTCCTTCCTTTCTTCCTTCCTTCCTTTTTCTTTTTCTTTTTTTTTTTTTGATTTTTTTTTTTTTTTTTTTTGAGGTAGGGTCTCACTCTAGCTCAGGTTGACCTGGAATTCACTATGTAGTCTCAGGGTGGCCTCGAACTCATGGAGATCCTCCTACCTCTGCCTCCCAAATGCTGGGATTAAAGGTGTGCGCCAACACACTCGGCTCATTCCTTCCTTTCTTTTATTATTTTTAAAAATTCATTCTTTTTCATTTTTGGTGTGAGTATGTGTGATGTGTGTAAGCTTGGGTGTGCATGTGCCAGGGCATGAGTGTGCAGATCACAGTACAACAACTTTGGGGTTCAGCAGGGCGTGGTGGTGCACACCTTTAATCCCAGCACTCAGGAGGCAGAGATAAGAGGATCACTGTGAAGTTCAAGGCCTCCCTGAGACTATGTAGTGAATTCCAGGTCAGCCTGGGCTAGAGTGAGACCCTACCCCCCAAAAAAACCACTTTGGGGTTCAGTTCATCTCCTTTGAGGCCGAGTGTCTTGTTCAGGTTACTGTTCACTGTGGTGTTTACCAAACTAGCTGGTCTGTGATCATTGGAACAAGCCTCCTGTCTGCTTCCCCTCATCTCACCATGCTCATGCTGGGATTACAGAAACCTGCTAAAACTTCCAGCTTTTACTTGGGGTCTAGGGATGCACACTTGGATACTCAGGCTTGAAGTGGCAAGTGCTTAATCCACTGAGTCATCTCTCCAGCCCTAATTCATTTGCTTTTTAAATTTTATGCATGTATATAATGTATTTTGATCACATTTACTCCCATTATCCTTTCTTGTCCCAGTCCTACTCCTGTTGAATGCCTTCTTCCCAACTGATCCCCCTTCTACTTTGATGTCTTTTGGGGCAGAGTTGGAGTGTAAACTGCTGAGTTCCATTAAGGAAATTTACCAGTGGCTACACCATTGAAGAAAATCCCCCACCCCCACCCCACTCTGTTCTAGTAACATTAACTGCCAATAACTTCTTAGGGAGGGGTGGGGTCTCATGTGATCTTTCTCTCTCTCTCTCTCTCTCTTTGAGATAGGGTGTCACTCTAACCCAGACTAACCTGTAATTCACTACATAGTCCCAAGTGCTGGGATTAAAGGTGTCATGCACCACCACACAGGCCCTCTTTTTTTTGACCAGTTCTATGTGGCCCAAACTGGCCTCAAACTCAGGATCCTACTGCCTCAGCCTAGTCTTTCCGGTGTTTGGATTACAGGAGTATGTCACCACACCCAGATTTATTATGTATTATTTTTTAAATAAAATGCAGTAATATGATAAAAAATTACAGATGGGCCAGAGAGTTGGTAAGGGGTGTGCCCTAAAAAAATAGTGGATGAGCTCAGTGGTTAAGGCACTTGCCTGCAAAGTCTGATGACGGGGTTCAATTTCCCAGTTCCCATGTAAAGACAGATGCACAAAGTGGTGCATGCATCTGGAGTTCATTTGCATTGGCTGGAGGACCTAGTGCACCCATTCTTTCTTTCCCTCTCTCTCTCTCCCTCTGCTTGCAAATATATATTTTAAATTAGGAACAGGTAGTCAGCAAAAGCCTGTGATCCCAGTACTCGAGGACTTGAGGTAGACTTGAAGGATCAGGAGTTAGCAAGGACAGTCTCAGCTACATATCCAGTTAGAGACCAGCTTGGGCTACAAGAGACCATCTAAGAAAGAAGGAAAGAAGAAAGAAAGAAAGAAAGAAAGAAAGAAAGAAAGAAAGAAAGAAAGAAAGAAAAAGAAAGGAAGGAGGAAGGAAGAAAAAAGAAAGGAAGGAGGAAGGAAGAAAAAAGAAAGGAAGGAAGGAAGGAGAAAGAAAGAAAGAAAGAAAGAAAGAAAGAAAGAAAGAAAGAAAGAAAGGAAGAAAAAGAAAGAAAGAAAGAAAAAAAGAAAGAAAAGAAGGAGAAAGAAAGAAAGAAAGAAAGAAAGAAAGAGGAAAGAAGGGAAGGGAGGGAGGGAAGGAAGGAAGGGGGAAGGAAGAAGCAGAGGTAGAAGGATCGCCATGAGTTTGAGATTACCCTGAGATTATATAGTGATTTACAGGTCAGCCTGAGCTAAGAGTGAGACCCTACCTCGAAAATCAAAATCAAAAACAAGTAACAAAAAAAGAGAGAAACGAAAAAAAGGGAGAAGGAAGAAAAAGAAAAAAAAAGAACACGGCAAAAGAAAAAATCAGGGAAGAGGAATTTAGGAGGAAAAGCTAGTCACACTGCAATCCAAGAATAATATTTGTGTGTGTGCATGTGTTCGCACCAGAGAGTCAGATGTCAGCTGTCTTTGATTGTTCTCCCCATGAATAATCTTCCATCTGGTTTGTGTTTTGTCTGGTCTGTTTTGTTTGTCTCTTTTCAAAAGTATTTTATAAAATTTATTTTCAAAGAAAGATAGAGAAAGAGATAGAGCAAGTCAGGGCCTCTGGCCGCCGCAAACTCCAGAGGCATGTGCCACCTTGTGTATCTAGCTCACAAGGGGCCTGGGGAATCAAACCTGGGTCCTTTGGCTTTGCAGGCAAGTGCCTTAACCACTAAGCCATATCTTCAGCCCTTTCTTCTCTTTTTCTCTTGCTATGTAGCCAGGGTTGATTGAACTGATCCTCCTGGCTCCACCTCCCAAGTGTTGGAATTACAGGTGTGCACTACCTTGCCCAGTTTCTGTGGCACTGGATATAGAAGTCAGGGCTTCATGTATGGGGAACTAGCAGTCTGCCAAATGAGCTACAGCCCCAGACTACCTAGTTCTAAAATATTGTTCATCTATTGACACAAAAGGAAGATAAAATTTAGACTACATCTGATAAAACTACTTGAGCAAAGTCTGACCAAAGCACCATTGAACCTGAATAGAATCCCAGGAAGGCTGGGTGTGGTGGTGCACGCTGTAACTCCATTTCTTTAGTGGCTGAGGCAGGAGGATCATGAGTTCAAGGTAATCCTGGGCTACATAGGAAGATCTTGTTTCAATAAACAAACAAATAAATAAATGAAACATACAAATACCCAAGTAAGGATGAGGGAGAGAAAGTGTTTAGAACATGTATACATAAGGCATTTAAACAAACTGTTTTTATTTATTTCTAGCAGAATGGCTGGCATGGTGGTGCATGCCTTTAATCCCAGCACTTGGAGGCAGAGGTAGGAGGAGCACCATGAGTTTGAGGCCATCCTGAGACTACATAGTGAATTCCAAGTCAGCCTGGGCTAGAGCGAGACCCTACCTCGAAAACAACAACAAAAAATATTTGCAAGCAGAGAGGAAAGACAGAGAATGGGTGCGCCAGAGCCTCCAGCCACTGCAAACAAACTCCAGATGCTTGCACCTCTTTGTGCATGTGGCTTTACGTGGGTACTAGGGAATTGAACCCAGGTAGTTGGGCTTTGCCAGGCAAGAGTCTTATCTGCTGACCCATCTCCCCAGCCCATGGCATTTTAAATCTAAGTGGATTTATGTAAGACTCTTCTCATGAAGGAAACAAATATGCTGTCAGGGAGACTAACACTAGTTTTGGCTAACTCCCTGAGAACAGCGTTTCATGAGTCCATCAGGGAGACTGAAGGAAGGAAAGAAGAGGAAGGGAATAAAAATATTGTGAAGTCCTCAGTTGGGGTGAGGGAGGGAGGAAGGAAGTGATATAATTAGAAGCATATGTCTCTGCCCCTGGTGCTTGCCCACAGAGCTCCTTGCACCCTTGAACTTCCAGGGTAATGGGGTGAAAGAACTTTCTCCTCCTCTCCCCCTTTTTTATGGGGGTGGGGCTGTTTGTTTTGAGACAGGATTGCCATCTGTAGCCCAGGTTGACTTTCACAATTTGTGATCCTCCTGCCTCAGTCTCTCAGTGCTGAGATTATAGGGGTGTGCTGCCATTCCCTGACAGGGAATATGGCTTGTTGGAATATTTGGTTGTAGTCCCTGGTTCCTGCCAGAAGAACTTTTCAGACCCTTGAAATCGCTGAAGTCGTTGGAGGGTCTTTTGGTTGAATGAGATGACTAGAGGCTGGGGGTCTCTAAATAGCTCAGGTGGGACAAGACCTCACAAAGAACCAGGCATGACCAGAGAGTTAGAACTGTAGTTCTACCCTCAAACTCTGGGGAGGGCCGTCTGGAGGCTGAATCCTCACCGTGGTCAATGCGGGGACCCATCGTGTCTGTACAATGAGCCTCCAAAATCCCCAAGAGCGACGGACGCTTCCACAGTGGTGAACACAATGAAGTGCTGGGAGGCGTGTGGGGAGGGGTGTACCCCAGAAGGCAGGGGAGTGTGGGGAGGGGGAGTGTGGGGAGGGTGTGCCCCAGAGGGCAGGGAGTGTGGGGAGGGGGTGTACCCCAGAGGGCAGGGGGCAGTGTGGGGAGGGTGTACCCCAGAGGACAGGGGAGTGTGGGGAGGGGTGTACCCCCAGAGGGCAGGGGAGTGTGGGGAGGGGGTGTACCCCCAGAGGGGGCAGGGGAGTGTGGGGAGGGGTTCTGGGAAGGCAGGGGAGTGTGGGGAGGGTGTGTACCCAGAGGGCAGGGAAATTCTGGGAGAGGGCAGGGGAGTGTGGGGAGGGGTGTACCCCAGAGGGCAGGGGAGTGTGGGGAGGAGTGCTGGGAAGAGGTCAGGGAAATTCTGGGGTGTAACCCCAGAGGTCAGGAAATTCTGGGAGAGGGTGTCCCCAGAGGTCAGGAGAGTGCTGGGGAAAGTGCTGGGAGGGGGTGTCCCCCCAGAGGACAGGGAAGTGCTGGGGAGGGGGTGTCCCCCCAGAGGACAGGGAAGTGCTGGGAGGGGTGTCCTCAGGGACAGGGAAGTGCTGGGACCTACAGAGATCAGGGAAGTGCTGGGGAGGGGGTGTACCCCAGAGATCAGGGAAGTGCTGGGGAGGAGGTGTGGACCCTTAG
This sequence comes from Orientallactaga sibirica, assembly GCA_036365145.1. Taxonomy (NCBI): domain Eukaryota; kingdom Metazoa; phylum Chordata; class Mammalia; order Rodentia; family Dipodidae; genus Orientallactaga; species Orientallactaga sibirica. The sequence goes on along the minus strand of JAEOAD010000026.1, from coordinate 24,531,899 downwards.
GTCAGGGAAGTACTGGCAGGGCGTGGACCCTGGGTCAGGGAAGTGCTGGGGAGAGGGTGTACCCCCAGAGGACAGGGGAGTGCTGGGGAGGGGCATGCCTTCCCATGCCATTGAACTCTTATTTGGATGTTCTGACTTATTTTCCTCATAAAACAAACATACAGGGACTCAGAGAAATGGTTCCACAGTGAAGGTGCTTTCCTACAAAGTCTAAGGACCTGGGTTCAATTCCTCTACTCCCATGTAAAGCCAGATTCACAAGGTGGTGCATGTCTGGAGATTATTTGCAGTGGCCAGGAGGTCCTGGCACACCCATCTTCTCCCCTTCTTTCTCTACCTTTCTGACTCTCTCAAATAAGTAAGTAAATCTGCACAGATGGATCAGTGGTTAAGGCATCTGCCTTCCAGGCCTAATGACCGGGTTTGATTCCTCAGTACCCACATAAAGTTGCACAAAATGGCACATGCATCTTGAGTGCATTTACAGAGGCTAGAAGCCCTGGGGTTCCCATGCTCATTCTCGTTCTTTTTCTCTCTGTCTATCCTTGAAATATAATATTTAAAATAAAATAAATCAAAACCACAAAACAATTATAAGTGTCTTTCTCAGCTCTGTGTATGAGTCATTGTAGTAAATTATGGAAGAAGGAGGGATTGTAAGAATCTGCAGTTTAGAAGTATGGTAATCAAGCTGGAGGTGGTGGTGTACACCTTTAATCCCAGCATTTGGGAGGCAGAGGTAAGAGGATCGCCATGAGTTCAAGGCTACCCTGAGACTAGTTTGGGCTACAGTGAGAACCAGAGTGAGACCCCCCCGAAAAAAAAAAAAAAAAAAAAAAAAAAAAAAAAAATCCAGCAGTTTAGGGCCTGGTAACTTTGACCTTTAATCCCAGAAGGGAGGTAAAGGATCGCCATGGTTCAACTGAGCTGTTTAACCCCACCCCCAAAAAGTATGGGAGAAGCCAGATACCTGGAACTTTGACCTTTGAAGGGAAAGTCGTGGAACTGAGCTGTTTAATTTAGATAACTGAACTTTGGTGGTATTCAGTCAGTTGGTGTCAGTATTAGATGTTAGTGTGACCACAATATTTGATGGGATGAAACAGCTTAGGTTACAGCGTCAAAACTGAATTGTAGGACAGTCAGTTGGTGTCAGTATTACTTTTGTGTTAGTGTGACCACAATATTTGACAGAAACAGCTTTTTAAATGAAATATTTTATTTATTTATTTGGAAGAAAGAAAAGAGAGAGACAGAGAACAGGTACACCAGGCCTCTAGCCACTGCAAAGGAACTCCAGATGCATGAGCTACCTTGTGCATCTGGCTTGCATAGATACTGGGGAATCAAATCTGGGTTCTTAGGTCTCTCAGGCAAGCACCTTAACCACTCCAGCCCAGAAACGTTTTTTGTTTATTTATTTTATTTTTATTTTTAGAAAGAGAGAGAGTGAGAGACAGAATGAAAGAGAGAATTGGTGCGCCAGGGCCTCAGCCACTGAAATCAAACCCCAGATGCTTGCGCCACCTAATGTGCATGTGAGACCTTGCACTTGTCTCACCTTTGTGTGTCTGGCTTATGTGGGATTTGGAGAATTAAACATGGGTCCTTAGGCTTTGCAGGCAAGTGCCTTAACTGCTAAGACATCTCTCTATCCCAGAAACAACTTTTTAAAACTTTATTGTCAGGCATGGTGACTCATGCCTTTAATCCTAACTTGGGAGGTAGAGGTAGGAGGATTGCTGTGAGTTCAAGGCCAATCTGGGACTACAGAATGAGTTCCAGGTCAGCCTCGGCTAGAATGAGACCCTTTCTGAAAAAACAAAACAAAACCAAACAACTTCTTATATACAGACTCCATACATACAGACAATATCCTATGATCATACCCCTCTCAATTCTCCCCTCCACTGAATCCTTTCTTCTTTCCAACTAGTATCTCTTCTATTTTGATATCACCATTTTCCTTCTTATTATGCAGGTCCAAAAACAATTATTTTTTTTAAGCAAGAGAGGGTGTTTCTTTTTATTTTCTTTTATTTATTTATTTATTTATTTATTATTTTTTTATTTATTTGTTTTGGTTTTTCAAGGTAGGGTTTCACTCTAGCCCAGGCTGACCTGGAATTCACTTTGAATTCTCAGGGTTGCCTCAAACTCATGGTGATCCTCCTACCTCTGCCTCCCACGCCTGGCTTTTATTTTCATTTTTGATTTATTTGAGAGAGATGCAGATAGAGAGAGAGAGAGAATGAGTGTTCCAGGGCCTCCAGCCACTGTAAATGAACTCCAGATGCATGTGCCATCTTGTGCATCTGACTTAATAAGTCCTGGGGAGTCGAACCTGGGTTCTTTGGCTTTGCAGGCAAATGCCTTAACCATTAAGCCATCTGTCCAGCCCCCAAAACAATTCTTTAAGAGGCTGAGTATAATATTTGTTTTTTTACACAGCTAATGCACTATGTTGTAAATTAAAGTAGCATTGTTCTGACGCTTTACAACAAATACTTTCCTCCACTCCTGGTCACTTCAGTGGGAAGATGATAAATCTTTTGACTGAAATCCAGAGATGGCTATAAGCATGTACAATATTATTTAAGGCACGATGTTATCCTGAAATACACAGTTCTTATAATCATTGTTTGTTTGTTTGTTTGTTTTGAGGTAGGGTCTCATTCTAGCCCAGGCTGACCTGGAATTCACTATGTCGTCTCAGGGTGGCCTTGAACTCACGGCAATCCTCCTACCTCTGCCTCCCGAGTGCTGGGATTAATGGTGTGTGCCACCATGCCTAGCTTTTCTTTTATTTTGATGTCATCATCTATTCCTCCTACTATAAGGGTCTGGTGTAGGCAGTGCCAGGGACTGTAAGGTCATGGATATCCAGGCCATTTTGCATCTGAAAGATTGCATTGTAAGCAGTCCTACCATTCCTTTGGCTCTTACATTCTTTCCACTGCCTCTTCTACAATGGACCCTGAGCCTTGGAAGGTGTGATAGAGATGTTTCAGTGCTGAACACCCCATTGACACTTCTTTTTAGCACTGTGGTGCCTTTTAAGTTATCCTCGTGGTCACCGCCATCTGAAAAGAGAAGCTTCTCTAATCAGAAGTGACAGTAGCATTAATACATGGGTATGAACATTAAGAGAAGTGCTTACAGGGCAGTTTGGTGAGCATAGTATATGCATTTAGCCAAACAATAGCAGGTGTTACTCCACCTAGGGCTCATGATCTCCCCAGCCATAGGCTTTTGACTAGGTTTTCAGTACCAGGCATGTATTCCCTCCCATAGAGTGGGCCTCCCATACAATTAGAGAGCAGTTGTTTTCCCCCATAACTGACAGGCCATTATTGTACCCAGTGACTCATTTGGCCTGGCTTCCCAACTTAAGGCTTGAAATGTCCACTGCTGTTTACCACTGTTGATGACTTCTCTTTCTCATAGGTCTGCATGCAGTGTAACTTTTTCCAGCTTCATGTCAGCTGATCCACAGGGAGGTTTTCAGCTCAGCTCAGCTCTAGCTTGATTTCTCAGTGACTCAATGGAGTCTTTTTTTTTGGTTTTTTCGAGGTAGGGTTTCATTCTGGCCCAGGCTGACCTGGAATTCACTCTGTATTCTCAGGGTGGTCTCGAACTCACGGTGATCCTCCTACCTCTGCCTCCCGAGTGGTGGGATTAAAGGCATGCGCCACCACGCCCGGCTTTCAATGGAGTCTTTATAGCAGTAGGGTCTTACTATCTATTCCTGGTGGGAAACCAAGAGCCTTGGCAATAGCCTGTAATGTTTTGGGGGCATCAGGGCCCCACTGGCCAACAACTCACTGGAAATCTGAATACCACATCTTAATATGTCTGGTCTAAATATCGAGCCTAAGGTGTTATTGTATTTATCTGGAGCCATTAGGAAGCTGACAGGGTCTCGCTCTAGCCCAGGCTGACCTGGAATTAACTATGTAGTCTCAGGATGGCCTCAAACTCATGGTGATCCTCCTACCTCTGCCTCCCAAGTGCTGGGATTAAAGGCGTGCGTCACCACGCCCAGCTGAGAATTGTTTTCTTTTCCATCAGTGTTGCTACCAATTATTTCAAGTCTTCTATTCGCTACTTTGGTTCCCTGTCCTGACAGAGAACAGTGTTTACTCGTGGCCTTGACACTTTCTAAAGCTCCAAGCTCTTATTTTTTTTCTTTCAATTTTGTCCCAACTTCATATAGACTATAGTAATCACCTCCCTAAGCTTCCTGTGCAAAATTGTTGATTCCCACTGTGCCAGTACCATTTTCTGTTATGACCCATTCATGTTTCTCTGTGAATTTACCCAGCAAGAGCAGAGTGGGTCCTGTGCACAGTGTCCAGATAGTGCTGGCCTTCAGCCCCAAGGGCCGCAGCAGACGTGTTATAGCTGGTATCAGGGCTACAGGCTCCTGGCCACAGCCTGCACATGCACACCAAGAAACACCTCTTTATGCAGAGAGGTTGCTGAGGATAGAATCCAGGGACTCACACATGCTAAGTAGGTGTTCTCCAATGAGCTGCAACTCCAGCCCTGACAGAAACAACATAAGGGAAGAAAGAGTTATTTGGCTCACAGTTTTGGAGCATCAGTCCATGTGCAGCAGCTTAGTCTGTGGCTGTGGGAGTATGCATCAGAGGCTATTCACATCAAGGTGGACCAGGAAATAGAGAGAAAGCATACAGGAACCAGTGGCCTGGTACAACCTTCAAAAGCCTGTCCCCAGTGCAAGCTAGGCCTGCTAAAGGTGTGACAGCCTCCCAAAATAACAGCACCAGCTGGAGAAGAAATATTCAAAACATGAGCCTGTGGGGGATAATTCAGATTCAAATCTTAAGGGTCCAAAGAGGATTAGACTTGCTTGTTGTGAAAAGCCCACAGATTTAGTGTGAGAACTGAGCCCTTCCCTTTTAGGGAGAAAACAGACCAAGGAGCTCTATTAGTGGTGGATCATGTCCTTCTGATTTTCTAAGCAAGGCAATCTGTCATGAAGGACATGGGAAACAATCAGGCCTGGGAATTCAGCAGCTATGAAAGAAAAGATGGATATATTTGACTACATAAACATTCAAATGTTTTGTGAGACAAAGGATATCACAAATAAAGCCAATTCAAATGATGGAGCTGGAAAAATATTTGCAATATAAATAATACTTGCCAACATTTGTTGACTGTTACTGTGTGCCAGGCACCATTCATTCTATTTACCTGTATTAACCGCTTACCTCTAACACCGAATGTGAAGTAGAAATTACGACGATGGTCATTGTTATTTCATAGATCAGTAAACTGAGGCAGGACAAGGTTAAATAAGTTGCTGAGATCACATGGCCACTCAGGGCAGAATCAAGATGTGACCCTTGGCAGCCTGCCCCAGAGCCAACGCTATCTTAACTACTCCTCAGATGAAAGCCAAAACCAAATTGGTGCTATATAAATAACTTTTACAAATGGACCTGACAAAGACAACTAGTTCAGACATGGGATTTGGCTAGAAATGCACTATTTACAGAAAAGCCAAAGGGTAATGAAAGTATGAACAGAAACGTTAATTCAGCAGCGTAAAAAAAAAAATGAGTGAAAGAACTGATGAGACATTACTCCATATCCATCGGATGGATGTGAATGGCAAAGTGCAACAGTGTCAATTACTGGCAGGAATCTGGAGAAAAAGGCATTTTCACACATGTGAAGTTTTGCAGCCACTTGGGAACAAATCTGGCAATGTCTGTTAAAATTGAAACTAAACATGCACTTTGACCTGCTAATCCCACTCCTGGGAATTTGTCCCAAAGAAATAAAAACACTAATATTTAAGAACAAGGATGTTTATTGGAGGGTCTTTTTAGTGTGTGGCAGAAAACTGGCCAGAGTGAGTGCCCATCAAAAGGAAATTTGGGCCAGGCGTGGTGGCACACACCTTTAATCCCAGTACTTGGGAGGCAGAGGTAGGAGGATCACCGTGAGTTTGAGGTCACCCTGAGACTGCATTGTGAATTTCAGGTCAGCCTGAGCTGGAGTAAGACCCTACCTCGAAAAAAAAAATTGGGGGGGGGGCGGCTGGAGAGATGGTTCAGTGGTTAAGTTGCTTGCCTACAAAGCCTAAGGACCGGGTTTGATTCCCCAGGACCCACATAAAGCCAGATGCACAAGGTGGCAATGCGTCTGGAGTTCACTCGCAGTGGCTAGAGACCCTGGCATGCCCATTCTCTCTCTCTCAAATAAATCAATAAATAAAATTGGGGGGCTGGAGAGATGGATCAGTGGCTAAGGTACTTGCTTGCAAAGCCTAAAAGTCCAGGTTCGATTCTCCAGTATCCATGTAAAACCAGATGCACAGAGTGGCATATGCAGCTAGAGTTTCTTTGCAGTGGCAGGAGGCTGTGGCATGCTCCTTCTCCTTCCCTCTCTTTCCTTGCAAATAAATAAACGAAACAAATATATATATATATATATATAAAATATATAATAAATATAATACACACACACACACACACACACACACACACACACACACACACGCTGTGAGTTTAAGGCCACCCTGAGACTACATGGTGAATTGCAGGTCAGCCTGGGCTAGAGTGAGACCCTACCTCGAAAAACCAAAACACAAAAACAAAGAAAAAGGAGGTTCAGGGCTGGAGAGATGGCTTAGCAGTTAAGGCACTTGCCTGCAAAGCCTAAAGACCCAAGTTAAATTCTCCAGTACCCACATAAGCCAGATGCACATGGTGGCACATGCATCTGGAGTTCATTTGCAGTAGCTAGAGGCCCTGGTGTACCCATTCTCTATCTGCTTCTCTCTCTCTCTCTCTCTCTCTCTCAAATAAATAAAAATGAAATAAAATAAAAAGAAAATTTCAACTTAAACAAAAGGAAGTTCAAGGTTATCTTCAACTCTATTGTTTGAGGTCAGTCTGGGCTACATGAAACCCTGTTTCCAAAAGAAAAAAAATGAAATGGGTAAAATTGAATGAGTTAGGTATATATTTATGGATTTTTTTTGTTTTGTTTTTCCAAGTAGGATCTCATTATAGCCCAGGTTGACCTGGAATTTACTATGTAGTCTCAGGGTGTCCTTGAACTCAGGGTGATCCTCCTACCTCAGCTCCTGAGTGCTGGTATTAAAGGTGTGTGCCACCATGCCTGGATGGAATATTGAATAGCTGTTAAAAATAATTATAGGGTTCTTTAGAGATGGCTTAGAGGCCCTGGCATGCCCATTCTCTCTCTTTCTCTCTGCCTTTCTCTCAAATAAATAAATATAAATTAAAAATTATGGGGGCTGAGAGAGTTTAGTGGCTAAGGCACTTGCCTGCAAAGCCAAAGGACCCATGTTTGATTCCCAGGACTCATATAAGCCAGATACACAAAGTGGTGCATGCGTCTGGAGTTCATTTGCAGTGGGTATAGGCCCTGTTACGTCAATTCTTTCCCTCTGTCTCTCTCTCTCTCTCTATATTTATCAAATAAATAAATAAAGAAAGACTTTTTTTTTTGTTTTTCCAAGGTAGGGTCTCAGTCTAGCTCGGGCCGACCTGGAATTTACTGTGTAGTCTCAGGTGGTCTCAAACTCACGGCAATACTCCTACCTCTGCCTCCCAAGTGCTAGGATTAAAGGTGTGCACCACCACGCCCAGCAATAAATAAAATCTTAAAGATGTTTTAAAAATAATTATGGGGTTAGATAGATGGCTCAGCAGTTAAAGGTGCTTGTTTGTAAACCCTACTGGCTCAGGTTCAGTTTTCTAGTACCCATGTCAAGCCAGATACAGAAAGTGGTACATGTATTTGGAGTCTGTGGTGACAAGAGGCTCTGGTATGCCCATCCTTTTCCTATCTCTCTTTCTCTGTTCACAAATAAATAAATAAATAATTCAAAAACAATTAGGATCTCTGATTTATAATATTTTCACAAATTATTGTGATGTGTGAAAATCATACTGCTAAAAATGTGCATGTTGGGGATGACAAGATGGCTCAGTGGTTAAAAACACTTGCTTACAAAGCCTAACATCCTGAGTTCAGTTCCCCAGTACCCTTAAAGCAAATACCTGAATAATTCATATTTTAAAGCAAAAAGTGAAAGATGTTATTGGTCTTTAAGAAAATCACTCCCTTTGTCTCTCTAATCCACTGTTTGGGGTGTGGACATCCCCAGCCCACAAAGCTTTGAGCTGACTCACTGTTTCTCTTGTTTTTGTCTGTGTATTACCTAGAACCTTCTAGGATGCCAGAAACGAAGAGCACTTGGGGGTTACCTAAGGCAATGCAAGTTATGTAAGCAACCCAAACCAAGGGAGAAAGCTGTGGAAATGGGAAGATTTGGAACATATGGTCTTTAATTGAGTACCAAATAGCATCTGTTAGGAGGTCTGTCATTATGTAATGGCTTATGAAGAAAGAATAATAATGTGATCAAGTAATAAGGTGATCAATTCAGCAATATCCCTGCAAAACTCATGTCAAGTTGAGGGTTTGGTCCCCAGTGAATGGCTCTATTGGAAGGTGGGAACTTGAGGAGACTAATTGAAGGAAGCTGGGTTATTGGGCCATGCCCAAGAGGATGTTGGGACTCTGGCTCCTTCCTCTCTCTGCTTTTTGGCTGCTATGAAATAAGCAGCTTTGCTCCATTTTGCACTCCCACTATAATGTTCTACTCACCAGCAACAAAGCCAAGCAGCCATGGGCCAAAATCTCTGAAACCACAAGCCAAAATAGTTTCTCCTTTATGTCGATTCTCAGGTATTTTTAAAGATGTTATTTATTTCAGAGAGAGGGAGAGAGAGAGACAGAATGGGTGCACCAGAACTTCCAGCCGCTGCAAGCAAACTCTAGACACATGCTCCATTTTGTGCATCTGGCTTATGTGGGTCCTGGGGAATTGAAGCTGGGTCTTTTGGCTTTGCAGGCAAGTGCCTCAACTGCTAAACCATCTCTCCAGCCCATGAATTAAAACACACACACACACACACACACACACACAATTTATTTGAAAGAGAGAGAGAGAGAGAGAAAGAGGTAGATAGAATGGGCATGACCAGGCCTTCAGCCATAGCAAACGAACTCCAAATTCATGTGCCACCTTGTGCATATGTGGGCACTGGGGAATCGAACTTGGGTCCTTAGGCTTCGCAGGAAAGCACCTTAACTGCTAAGCCATCTCCCCAGCCCTCAGATACTTTTTCACTGTGAGAGAACGCTGACTAACATGTACTTCTTTCTTATCTCTTCAAAACTTTTTTAAAAAATATTTTTTATTTTTATTGCTTACATGAGTGAGAGGAGGAGGGAGAGAGAGAGAGAATGGGTGTATCAGGGCCTTCCAGCCACTGCAGATGAACTCCAGATGCATATGCCACATTGTGCACCTGGCTTTACACGGGTCCTTGGGAATTGAATCTGGGTCTCTAGGCTTTGCAGGCAAATGCCTTAACTGCTAAGCCATCTCTTCAGCCCTCTTAAAATTTTTCATTCACTTTTAGACTCAAGCCTTGATAATTTTTACTTCCTGTATTACTTGTGTGCACATATTAAAAGGAAGATGTTGGGCTGGGGAGATTGCTTAGTGGTTAAAGGTGCTTGCTTGCAAAACTTGATGGCCTGGGTTTGATTCCCAATACCCATGTAAAGCCAGAGGCACAAAGTGGGCACATGTGTTTGGAGTTCATATGCAGTGTCCAAAAGCCCTGGTGTGCCCCTTCTCTCTGTGTGTTTCTGTCCTTCTCTCTCTCTGCTTGCAACTAGAGACATTTAAAAAAATTTTTTTAAAGTTAAGAAAGATGTTGCTTGGGCGTGGTGGCACATGCCTTTAATCCCAGCACTTGGGAGGCAAAGGTAGGAGGATCACTGTGAGTCTGAGGCCACCCTGAGACTAGAGTGAATTCCAGGTCAGCCTGAGCTAGAATGAGACCCTACCTCAAAAAAGACCAAAAAAATTATAGAAAATATAATAGCATCTCATCAGAAAATTAAAAATAAAACTATGGTGTATTTCAGCAACTTCACTACTCAATATACATCCAAAGGAAATGAAATATATAAGTCAAAGTGATAGCTGCATTCTCATGTTCATTGTGAGAAGGGATACAGTTAGGGTGACTGGACCCCTGAAGGAAAGTTTGTACTTGCTAGAAATCAAAGATGATCTGATTCTTATCTCTTGCCTAGTTCCCTAGACTTGTTTTTCCACAAAAAAGCAGGACCTCTCCTGGGAGGGAGGTCTTTCATAGGAAACATTGTGGTTGGTCAAGTTCAGCCCACGGAACTTGGTGTCAGGGCTAGCCTCTTCCTGAGGCAGTCCCTAGCCCTAACCAACCAGCTGTCCCTCTGGTTCACATGAGCCCGAAGACAGCCCATCACAAGGTTATATATACCTTTGCAAGGGGAGGACAGGCTCTTTGATCACTTGGGAACTTCTAGCTGTGGGTGAGTTTTTCCCAGACCCAGGCCCAGCCAGCAGGGGCCCCCAGCTCTTACTCTGCACATGGGTTCTTTATCCCCTTCAGCTCCCCACATGGCAGGAGCTCCTTGAACTTTTTTCTCTCTTCTCTTTCCATGGTTTTCCTAGGCCTTCCATGTGGGATCTTTAGCCACATAGGTGTCTTGCCTTGGCTCTGTACTTCCCTCAATAAATATAATAATTTAATAATTATCCTTCTCAGTCTCCTTTTTAATTCAATTATTTGATTAAAATTATAAATGAACTGAGGGTTTGGGGTTCAAGCACTTTCCTGGATCCCTAGCACCATATTACAATTGCAGTATTAATCATAATAGCCAAGAAGCACATAATTGTCCACCAGCATATGAATGGATCAGGAATGATATGTACACACAATGGAATATTCTTCACCCATAAAAAGAATGAAATCCAGCCGGTTGTGGTGCTGTACACCTTTAATCCCAGCACATGGGAGGCAGAGGTAGGAGGATCACTATGAGTTCGAGGTCACCCTAAGACTACATAGTGAATTCCAGGTCAGCTAGAGTGACACCCTACCTCAAAACCAAAAAAAAAAAAAAAAAAAAAAAAAATGAATGAAATCCGCTGGGTGTGGGTGCACGCCTTTAATCCCAGCACACGGGAGGCAAAGATAGGACTATTACCATGAGTTTCAGGCCATCCTGAGAATACAGAATGAATTCTAGGTCAGCCTGGGCCAGAGTGAAACCCTAACTCGAAAAACAAAAAAAAAAAAAAAAAAAAAAAAGAGAGAGAGAATGAAATCCTGACATTGGACAAACCTGAAGAACATTGCATTAAGTGAAATAAGCCAGACACCAAAAGACAAATATTACTATCAGAGTGTTTGTCCTGCACACACAGGCCCTTGGTTCTGTCCCAGGAACGTGCACACACACACAATACCTCATGATCTCCCTTATATGTAAAACCCAGAAAGTGAACTCACAGAAGCAGAAAACAGAATCTTGGCTGGGGAGAGGTGGGAGGACTAGGGAAATGCTGATGAAAGGGTACAAATTTTAGTTAGACGGAGGAATTGGTCCAAGAGACCTGTCTACAATACGGTATGGTATAGTTACTAACAGTGCTATTCGTTACTTGAAAATTGCTAAGAGAGAGGATTTTAAGTCTTATCACCACCAAATAAGTATGTGAAGTAATACATGTTTATCCGGATTTAGCCATTCTACAAAGTCTACATATTTTTATTTTATTTTTAAATTTTATTTTATTTTTGAGACAGGATCCTACATAGCATAGGCTGGCCTCCAACTCACAAAATACCTAAAGATGACCTTTAAACTCCTGATCCTCCTGCCTCTACCTCCTAAACGCTGGAATTACAGGTGTGCACTATCATACCCAGCTTGGGGTACATATTTTAAAATATTGTGTTGCCAGGCATGGTGGTGCATGCCTTTAATCTTAGCACTTGGGAGGCAGTGGTAGGAGGATCGCCGTGAGTTTGAGGCCACCCCGAGACTACATAGTGAATTCCAGGTCAGCCTGGACTAGAGTGAGACCTTACCTCAAAAAAACAAAATAAATAAATAAATAATATAAAATTTAAAATATTGTGTTGTACATCATATAATATCATACAATGTGAGTTTAAACTTAGAGGGGCTAGGGATATAGCTCAGTGGTTAAGAATATTTGCTATGCAAGCATGAAGACTTGATTTCCCAGCACCCACGTGAAAAGCTGGGGATGGCCACGCAAGTCTGTATCTCCAATCCTGCACAGGGTCAGGAAGGCAGAAACCAGAGACTCTGGGATTTGCTGACCAAGAAAAAAAAATAAAGCAGGTTTGGGTTGATAGACTCCATCTCAAGGAAAAAGAATGAGTGGTAACTGTAGGACACCTGACATTCTCCTCTGACCTCTGCATGATTTGCACACACACACACACCACTATGTATGTACTACATACATATCACCTCACACACCATACCACACATACTCGACACTCACACACATGTGCAACAACAACAAAAAGAATGCTACATGCATTTTAAAAAAATGTTTAGTAGGGCTAGAGGGACAGCTTAGTGGTTAAGGCGTTTGCCTACAAAGCCAAAGGACCCTGGTTCGATTCCCTAGGACTCACATAAGCCAGATGCACAAGGGGGTGTATGCGTCTGGAGTTCATTTGCAATGGCTGGTGGCCTTGGTGCACCCACTCTCTATTTCTCTCTCTCTCTCTGGCTCTCTCAAATAAGTAAAACTTTGAAAAAAATAAAAATTTACAAAAATGTTTAGTAGAGGACTGGAGAAATGGCTTAGCAGTTAAGGCACTTGCCTACAAAGCCAAAGGACCCAGGTTTGATTTCCCAGGACCCGCATAAGCCAGATGCACATGGTGGTGCATGCCTCTGGAGTTTGTTTGCAGTGGCTGAAGGCCCTGGCACGCCCATTCTCTCTATCTCTCTCTACCTCTCTCTCTCAAATATATAAAATAAATTTTAAAAATTAAAAAATGTTTAGTAGAAAGGAAGCTATAACTGAAACTAATGAATGTCCTCTTACATCTGCTGGTTTAGAATCCAGCTCTTCTGATAGCTTCCTACCACACTCGTACGGAGGTCTGTGTTTTTCATTTACTATTGTCCTTTCAGAGTTTTTATCTTTTTAAAATTTTTATTTATTTATTAGCAGTGAATAGAGGTCCCACTGTGCCCCCAAGCCCTTCACACTCATTCTGTGCATTGTGATCCCAATACCCATGGAGTTCACCTTGACAACTCTGGGACCAAAAGCAATCGTTAAGACATCATCTGTGGCTGGATGCATCCCAAGATGTCAATAGATTGGTGGCACGTGGCTGCCTAGTAGACAAATGCTCTTCCTGCCCCTGCCTTTGTACCACAGCTTCCTCAGCCATTGTTCTGACTTCTAATTTCTTTCCTCCCTACACCATAGGTTTTGTTCACTCAAAACTCTGGCTACTGGGTTTTTTTTTTTTTTTTTTTTTTTTGAGCCCTCATGGCTTCTGCACATCTTCAGCAGAGGTGTGCATTGCTTAGATGTCTTAAGTTTCACCTGCCATAAAGAGATGACCTACAGTGCCGGGCTTGGTGGCACAAGCCTTTAATCCCAGCACTCAGGAGGCAGAGGTAGGAGGATCGCCATGAGTTCGAGGCCAGCCTGAGACTAAAGTGAATTCCAGGTCAGCCTGAGCTAGAGTGAGACCCTACCTCAAAAAAAAAAAAAAAAAAAAAAAAAAAAAAAAAAAGATGACCTACATTTGGGAGGCCAAGGTAGGATGATCGTTGTGAGTTCGAGGCTACCCTGAAACTACAGAGTAAATTCCAGGTCGGCCTGGGCTAGAGTGAAACCCTACCCCGAAAAACCAAAATAAATACATAATAATAAGAGGACCCAAGTGGGGCTGCAGATGTACTTGGTTGGCAAAGAGCCTGCCTGGCATGCACAAAGCCCTGCAGAAACCAGGCATGATGATGCAAATCGGTAATGCCAGCATTCAGGAGGGGGAGGCAGGAGGTTCAGAAGTTCAAGGTGGGTTAGGGAGTTGGCTCAATGGATAAAGCACTTGCTGCTCAAGTGTGAGTACCTGAGTGTGGACCCCCAGAACCCATGTAAAACCAGACATAGTAACCTAAGGGTCTATAATCCCAGCATGCCTACGGCGAGAAGGGAAACAGACAGGAGAATCCACTGAAAGTTCCCAGGTCAGCTAGTGTGGAGAATGCAGCAGTGAACAAGAGACCTGCCCCATTCCAGGTGGAAGGCAGTGACTGACCTGAGTTTGTCCTCTGACCTGCACACATGCACTCTTTTTTTTTTTTTTGGTTTTTTGAGGTACGGTGTCACTCTAGCCCAGGCTGATCTGGTATTCACTCTGTATTCTCAAGGTGGCCTCAAACTCAGGTGACCTTCCTACCTCTGTGTCACCATGTCCAGCAATTCAAGACTCTTTAAAGAAACATCTCACCATTTTCTAGTAAAAACCCATTCCAAGCTGGGCATGTTGGCACATGCCTTTAATCCCAGCACTCAGGAGACAGAGGTAGGAGGATCACTGTGAGTTTGAGGCCACCCTGAGACTACATAGTGAGACCCTACCTCAAAAAAAAAAAAAAAAAAAAAAAAAAAAAAAAAAGAAAAAGAAAAGAAAAGAAAAGAAAAGAAAAGAAAAGAAAAGAAAAGCCATTCCAGGGCTGGAGAGAGTTCAGCAGTTAAGGCACTTGCCTGCAAAACCTAACAGCCAAAGTTATATTACTGAGTACCCATGTAAAACCAGATGTATAAACTGGCGAATGCCTCTGAAGTTCATTTGCAGTGGCTGGAGGCCATGGCGTGCCCATTCTCTCTCTCTCTCCTTGAAAACAAATTTAAGAAAAAAAACATTTCAGAACATAAATTCCAAGCTGAATGTTAAAAACAAACAAACAAAAACCCAGGATGCAGCCAGGCATGGTGGCACATGCCTTTAATACTAGCACTCAGGAGGCAGAAGTAGGAGGATTGTCATGAGTTTGAGGCCACCCTGAGACTACATAGTGAACTCCAGGTCAGCTTTAGCTAGAGCGAGACCCTACGTCAAAAAATTGAAACAAACAAACAAACAAACAAACAAACAAACAGGATGCAATGCAGAGAAGTATATAATTCCTTTCCTTATTAGAAATTCTCAGAGGGATAAATCTTTTATTTTATTAAATATTTTTTTAACTGGGCGTGATGGTGCATGCCTTTAATCCCATTTAATCCCAGCACTCGGGAGGCAGGGGTAGGAGGATCGCCACGTGTTTGAGGCCACCCTGAGACTACATAGTGAATTCCAGGTCAGCCTGGGCTATAGTGAAACCCTACCTTGAAAAATCAAAAAAGAAAACAACAAAAACAAACAAACAAACAAAATATAAATTTATTTACAAGCAGAGAGGGACAGAAAGAAGGGGGGAAGGGAGAGAATGGGTGCACCAGGGCCTCCAGCCATTGCAAATGAACTCCAGATACATGCACCACTTTGTGCATCTGGCTTTCTGTTTATACTGGGGAATTGAACCCAGGTCATTAGGCCTTGCAGACAAGTACCTTAACCACTAAGCCATCTCTCCAGACTTATTTTATTTATTTTTTATTTTAAATTTTATTTACTTATGCGAGAGAGAGAATGGGCACTCTGTATATGACTCCAGATACATGTGCTACCTTGTGTGTCTGGCTTATGTGGGTTCTAGGGAATTGAACCAGGGTCCTTAGGTTTCAGAGGGAAGTGCCTTAACCACTAAGCCATCTATCCAGCCCCTATTTTATTTTTATTATTTATTTATTTATCAGAGACAAAGAGAGAAAGAGAATGGGTGCACAGGACCTCTAGTCACTGCAAATGAACTCCAGATGCATGAGCCATCATATGCATCTGGTTCACTTGGGATCTGGAGAATCGAACCTGGGTCCTTATGCTTTGCAACAAGCACCTTAATTGCTAAACTATCCCTCCAGCCCTCCCCCCATTTTATTTTTTTAATATTTTTATTTATTTGCAAGGGGAGAGACAGAGAGAGGATGGGCACCCCAGGGTAAATAAGCCAAGTTAAACAAACTCCAGATGCATGCACCACTTTGTGCATCTGGCTTTACATGGGTACTGGGGAATTGAACCCAGGTCATTAGGCATTGTAGGCAATTGCCTTAAAATGCTGAGCCATCTCTCCAGCCCCCCATTTTATTTTTAAAAACATTTTTATTTATTTGCAAGCGGGGGGGGGGGAGATTTGGAAGTGCCAGGGCTTCTAGCTACTTCAGACAAATTCCAGATGTGTGTGCCACTTTGTGTATCTGGCCTTATGTGAGTACTTGGGAACTGAACTCAGGTTGTTAGGCTTTGCACATAAGCACATTAACTGCTGAGACATCTCTTCAGCTCAGGGATAAATCTTAATTTTATCTCCATTGTGGCTATTTCCTGCAATCTTTATAAAGGAGTCTAACACCTTCATCAGCATCAGCACAGGACAGGTTTCTCTTAATCCATCAGCTGGGAAACCAGTTTGTACTGAAGGCAATTTAAAACATTTATCTTCATAGTTTACACATTACACAATGACTTAGATCTTGGTGCCAAGAACTATAGTAAGATCAAATTCCAAAGTGTTTACAAAAGTTAACACCTTAGATCAGCATTTGAATGCTCTGGTTAAAGCCCACCTAGATCCCTTTCTCTGAAACAGGGGCCTTATAGAGAGCTCTGCCAGAATGTTCCAGAACCATGGAAATATGAGGAAAAAGCTGCGAGGAAGTGTCAACATTTTGTGTGAACAAAGACAGGAGGTACAACTTCCCACTGTGAACCTCGGTGGCAGCCCGGGGAGTTCCTAGAGATGTTTAGAGACCTTTGGGCCAAACCTGTATTTGTGGCTTCAATAGAAAAGAGTTTCAAAACTAATCAGTTTATGAAACAGAATTGGGATGTAATAAGGATATATATATATTTATATATATATAATAAAAAATATATATATAAGTATTTTATGTGGGCTGGAGAGATGTCTTAGTGGCTCAAGCGCTTGCCTGCAAAGCCTAAGGACCCATTTTTGACTCTCTAGATCCTACATAAGCCACTGAAAGGTGAGGCAAGCACAAGGTTGCACATGCCCACTAGGTGGTACAAAGTATCTGGAGTTCGATTTCAAAGGTTGAGGCCCTGGCGCACCAATTATTTCTCTTGCTCTGTCTAAAAAAACTTTAAAAAAATATATCTTATTTATTTATTTGAAAGAGAGGGAGTGGGAGAGAGAGTCAGGCACACACACACACAAAGTGGGCGAACCAGGGCCTCCAGGCATTGCAAACAAATGCCACCTTGTGCATCTGGCTTACATGAGTTCTGGGGAATCGAACCTAGGTCCTTAGGCTTCGCAGGTAAGTGCCTTAATTGCTAGGCCATCTCTCCAGCCCTTTAATATTTTTAATTTAATTTATTTATTTGAGAGAAAGAAACAGAGAGAGAGAGAGAGAGAGAGAGAGAATGAGCACACCAGGGCATGCAGCCACTGCAAACGAACTCCCGATGCATGCACCCCCTGGTGCATCTGGCTTATGTGGGTCCTGGAAAATCTAACTGGTGTACTTTGGCTTTGCAAGCAAATGCCTTAACTGCTAAGCCATCTCTCCAGCCCTTTAATAAGGATATTTTAATGTAAGATTAAGAAATAATATTTTATTTATTTGATTTTACAAGGTAGGGTCTCACTGTAGCTCAGGCTGACCTGGAATTCACTATGTAGTCTCAGGGTGGCCCCAAACTTGTGGTGATCCTTCTACCTCTGCCTCCCGAGTGCTGGGATTAAAGGCATGAGCCACCATGCCTGACTTTTATTTATTTATTTTGGGTTTTTCAAATTTTCTTTTTTTAAAAAAATATTTAATTAATTTATTTCATAGAGAGAAAGAGGCAAAGAGACAAAGAGAAAGGGAGATAATGGGTGTGCCAGGGCCTCCAGCCACTGCAAACAAACTCCAGACACATGTGTGTGCCCCCTTGTGCATCTGGCTTACATGGGTCCTGGAGAATCAAACTGGGATCCTTTGGCTTTGCAGGCAAACGCCTTAACCGCTAAGCCATCTCTCCAGCCCAGTTTTTCAAATTTTCAAGGCAGGGTCTCACTCTAGCTTAGGCTGACCTGAAATTCATTATGTAGTCTCAGGGTGACCTCGAACTCATGCGACCCTCCTACCTCTGCCTCCCAAGTACTGGGATTAAAGGCATGTGCCACCATGCCCAGCTATATTTTACATATTTTACTGAATTGAGAGTGAGAGAGAAAAAGAGTGCTAGGGTCTCTTGTCACTGCAGATGAACTCTAGATGCATTGCCACTTTGTGCATCTGGCTTTACATGGGCACTGAGAAATTGAACCCAAAGCCAGTAGGTTTTGCGAACAAGCGTCTTTAACCACTGAGCCATCTCCCAAGCCCAGATCTATGTATTTTTAAAATTTTCCTTTTTAAAAAATATATTTTATTTATTTATTCATTTGAGAGAGAGAGAGAGAGGGAGAGAGAGAGAGTGAGAATGGGCGTGCCAGGGCATCTAGCCACTGCAAACAAACTCCAGACACATGCACCACCTTGTGCATCTGGCTTATATGGGTCCTGGGGAATCAAACCGAGGCCCTTTGGCTTTGCTAAGCCATCTCTTTAGCCCTAAAATTTTCCTTTTGTGTGTGTGTTATATGTGAACACATGTGTATGGGTCCACATGTGTCATGTGGAGGGCAGAAGTTAATGTTGCCCACCCAACAATGACATGGGTGTGGGGTTCTCACTCTTGCATGGCAAGCACTTTACCTAGTAAGCCATCCCCCAGCCCTAGAAGAGATCTATATAGAAAAGAAACCTTCACAGCAAATGTTAACTGTGTGGCATTCTTTTATTAAAATTTTAATTTAATTTATTTATTTATTAGAGACAGGGAGAGGAGAGAGAGAATGGATGAGCCAGGCTGTCTAGTCACTGCAAACAAACTCTATATGCATGCCCCACCTTGTGCATCTGGCTTAAGTGAAACCTAAAGAATCAAACCTGGGTTCTTAGGCTTCACAGGCAAGTGCCTTACCCGCGAGGCCATCTCTCCAGCCTTCTGTGGCATTCTTGTTCTCAGCTCGCAAGAGGTTTCAGGCTTCAGACTCCAGACTCAAGGGTTCCTTTCCCTTCCCATGTGACCATAATCTCCCCTGCTTTTCTCTCCTGCCTCTGCTTTCTCCTAGTCACTGCCTAGCCATAAGGGAAAAACAATCCTAGGACTGGGGGGTGTATCTCAATGGCAAAGCACTTGCCCAGTGTGTGATGCTCTGGGTTTGATCTCCCTCACTCAGCACTAAAAAGGTCAACCTGCAGAGATTTCACATCGAAAATGTGAATTTTCTAGAGGATTGGGTTATTTCTGAGTGGAATTGCAGGATCATATGATAATCAATTCCTTAAGAGATGCCACACAAACTGAAGGGTATTATCAGTGATTCCATCTCACCTTTCCCAAGAGCTGGCAACCCTACAATTACTAAAGTATTGCACCTAAAGCCTGTCCATCCTGTTTTTTGAAACCCAAGACTGGTTAGAGATAACCAGGAGTATGGGACTTGCGGAGCTCTCTCTCTCTCTTTTGCACACACACACACACACACACACACACACACACACACACACACACACACACTTTCTCTCTCTTCCCTAACCATGGGAAAAAATGCTGTTGAGAATTCTTTATCATTATCTCTAAGGGTGAAAAGTTTCATTTCTTATACTTAAGCTGTAGCAACCCATCATTATTTGCTTGCTAGTTTTTTTTGAGGCAGAGTCTTACTGTAGTCCAGGCCAACCTGGAACTTACTCTAGAGCCCATGCTGGCCTTGAACTCTTGGCCATGCTCCTACCTCAGCCTCCTGAGTGCTGAGACTACAAGAATAAGTTGGACTGGAATGATGACTTAGCAGTTAAGGCACTTGCCTGCAAAGCCAAAGAACCCAGGTTTGATTCCCCAGAATCCACATGGGCCAGATAGATGCACAGGTGACACATGCTTCTGGAGTTTGTTTGCAGTGGCAGAAGGGCCTGGTGCACCCATTCTCTCTATTGGCCCTTTTCTCTCTCCCTCCTTTCCTTTCTCGCTCAAACACATAAAAATAAAAATTAAAAAAAAAAAAGAGTAACAGCGGGTGTGGTGGTGCATGCCTTTAATCCCAGCACTCAGGAGGCAGAGGTAGGAGGATTGCCACCCTGAGACTACATAGTGAATTCCAGGTCAGCCTGAGCTACAGTGAGACCCTACCTTGAAAAACCAAACCAAACAAAACAAAACAAAAACAAAAACAAAAACAACAACAAAAAAAGAGTAATAATGATATAGGAATTTGGGTATCTTTTGGGATTTTTTGTTTGTTTTGGTTTTGTGAAGTAGGGTCTTGCTCTAGCCCAAGCCGATCTGGAATTCACTTTGTAGTCTCAGGATGGCCTGAACTTATGTTGATCCTCCTACCTCTGTCTCCCGAATGCAGGGATTAAAGGCGTGCACCACCATGCTTGGCTTTTTTTTTTCAAGTAGAGAGAGAGAGAGAGAGAAGGAGGGAGAGAACGGGCACACCAGGGGCTCTAGCCACTGCAAATGACCTCCAGATGCATGCATCTGGCTTTATGTGGGTCCTGGGGAATCAAATCCAGGTGGTTAGGCTTTGCAGGCAAACACCTTAACTGTTAAGCCATCTCTGTAGCCCATGCCATAGGCTTTTGATCAGGTTTTTTAGTATCAGACATGAATTCCCTCCTGTGGAGCAGCCTCAAATCCAATCAGACAGTATTTGGTTTCTCCCCAAACAGACATGCCACCATTGCACCAGTCGGCACACTTGGCCTGGTGTCAGACTACTTTGGAGTCTGAGACAGACAGAATTGTAAATTCAAGATTTGTATGGCCTACAGGGCAAGGCCAACCTAAGCAACTTAATGAGACCCCTCTTTATTATTTATTTATTTTTGGTTTTTCGAGGTAAGGCCTCACTCCAGCTCAGGCTGACCTGGAACCCACTATGTAGTCTCAGGTGGTCTTGAACTCACAGTGATCCTCCTATCTCTGCCTCCCAAGTGCTGGGATTAAAGGCATAAGCCACCATGCCTGGCTCCTTCTTTATTTTATTTTCTTAATTTTTTTAAACCTTCTGAAAGCCCAGGAGTAAAGTGAAATCTCAACAATAAAAACAGAAAAATCAGGGCCTGGAGAGATGGCTTAGCAGTTAGGCGCTTGCCTGTGAAGCCTAAGGACACCGGTTTAAGGCTCGATTCCCTAGGAACCACGTAAACCAGATGTACAAGGTAGTACATGCATCTGGAGTTTATCAGTAGTGGCTGGAGGCCCTGGCGCACCTATTCTCTCTCTCTCTCTCTTTCTCTATCTGCCTCTTTCTCTCTCTGTCACTCTTAAATAAATAAATAAATAAATAAATAAATAAATAACAGAAAATCTCAACAGAAATGTGAACTGAGGCAATAGAAAGCAACTTCTTCAGAAAAGGACACCTGAGGGCTAGGATTTGCAGCACAGTTGGTATAGCACTTGCTTTGAATATACGGGGTCCCAGATTCCATTCCCAACACAACATAAGCCAGGGGTGCCTGTACTCCCAGCTCTGGTGGTAGAGGCAGGAGGATCAAAAGCTCAAGGTTAAGCCGGCGTGGTGGTGCACGCCTTTAATCCCAGCACTCGGGAGGCAGAGGTAGGAGGATTGCCATGAGTTTGAGGCCATCCTGAGAGTACATAGTGAATTCCAGGTCAGCCTGAGCTACAGTGAGACCCTACCTCGGAAAACAAAACAAAACAAAACAAAACAAAACAAAACAAAACAAAACAAAAAGCTCAAGGTTAACCTTGGCTACATAGTGAGTTTGAGGCCAGCTTGGGCTACATGAGAACCTGAGAGAGACAGAGAGAGAGAGAGGGAGAGGGAGAGAGAACCATCCATCCATATATATATTTTGCCTTTTTAGCAGCACTGGGATTCAAACACATGCTAGGTAAACAGGTTATTATTGAGACTCATGACAGCCCAATATGCAGAGAACTGTTACCTTAAATGCTGCATATCATAGATGATTACAAACCACTAAAAAAAAAAAAAAAAGACAGAAGTATATGCACTCACAGGGTTTGATGATGAAAGTTTTCCTAGATATGCTGGATCCACATGACCAAAATACTAACAATTGCAAGCACATGACATTGTGGGATAGGAAGAAGTTTTTGTAAATGACCACTTCTCCTTTTGAGGTATGAAATACAGTATGGGTTATGAGTAATGAATCCTTTTGAGACAAAAATAAATAGTGAAATTTATATAAAGAACAGTGGAAAACATTAGTCAACAACACATTTTTTTTTTTTTTTTTTTTTTTTTGGTTTTTCGAGGTAGGGTCTCACTCTAGCTCAGGCTGACCTGGAATTCACTATGTAGTCTCAGGGTGGCCTCGAACTCACGACGATCCTCCTACCTCTGCCTCCCGAGTGCTGGGATTAAAGGCATGTGCCACCATGCCTGGCTACTAATATATATATATATTTGGAGAGAGACACAGAGAGAGACAGACAGAGAGAGAGGAAGAGAGAAAGTAGGCGAGAGTATGAATGTGGCAGGGTCTTCTGCCACTACAAAAGAACTCCAGATATATGTGCCACTTTGTACATGGGTACTGGGGAATAGAACCCAGGCCAGTAGGCTTTAAAAGAGGACATTTAACCACCGAGCCATATCTCCAGCCCCTAATGTTGGTTTTGAAGCAATACTAAGACCTTAAGACTATTTTAATATTTTACAGATACAAACATATTCTTCTATCTATCTACTTATCTGTCTACTAGTCCAGGCTGTCCTCAAAATCAAGATCCTGTTGGGTTTGCCTCTACAATGCTAGATTATAGGTGTGTGCCACTGTACCTGGTTTGCATATTCCTACTGAGTGATCAGGAATTCAAGACCACCTCTGGCTATATATTGTATTCAAGGCCAGCCTGGGCTACATAAGACACTGTCACAAGAAAAAAAAAAAAAAAAAGGGAAGGGAGAGAGAGACAAGAAAGAAGCCAGACATGGTGGGAGGCAGGGGTAGGAAGATTGCCAAGAGTTTGAGGCCACCCTAGAATAAAGAGTGAATTCCAGGTCAGCCTGGGCTTAGAGTGAAACCCTACCTTGAACCCTACCCCCCCTCCAAAAAAAAAAAAAAAAAAAAAACAAGCAGAAAGTTAGAAAATAAAAGTCTGACAATTGAGCACCTGAGTTCAGATCCTCAGAATTCATGTAAAAGCTGAAAGCTGTGGTGGGCATCTTTAATTCCAGCGTACCTACTGTGAGAAGGGAGACAGAGACTGGAGACTCTCACATAAGTCGGAAGCCGCCTAACCTGGGATTCAGCTGTGAACAGAGACCCTGTCTGAAAACTAGGTGGAGGCGAGGATTGACACCTGAAGTTGTGCCTTGACTGCCACATGTGCTCTGTAGGATGTGCTCACCCTCACTCCCTCACCTAAACATGCATATGCACACCTCCACCAAAAAAAAAAAAATTGGTTCAGCCGGGCGTTGTGGCGCACGCCTTTAATCCCAGCACTTGGGAGGCCAAGGTAGGAGGATCGCAGTGAGTTTGAGGCCACCCTGAGACTACATAGTGAATTCCAGGTCAGCCTGGGCTAGAGTGAGACCCTACCTTGAAAAACCAAAAAAAAAAAAAAAAAAAAAAAAAAAAAAAAAAAAAAAAAAAAATTGGTTCCAAATCTACAGGCTTGAGAAGAAACAGTAGGTCTCATTAGGCCAGGATCTCCGGCCCCTAGAAAGTGAGAGGAGACTACACCAATGAATCCTCTGGTTCTTATCGTCAAAGAAATAAAAACTTAGCTGCCTCAATCCAAGCAAAAGATGACGTATGAGCTTGAATCTTGAAAACTAAATTTAGATGGTTTTGTGATTGGCCTCCAAAGCCAAAGGACCTCGGTTTAGTTCCCCAGGACCCAAGTAAGCCACTGGAGTTCGTTTGCAGTGGCTGGAGACCCTGGTGCACTCATTCTTTCTTTCTCAAATAAATAAATAAAATTAAAAAAATATTAAAGCTGGGCGTGGTGGTACACGCCTTTAATCCCAGCACTCAGGAGGCAGAGGTAGGAGGATTGCCGTGAGTTCGAGGCCACCCTGAGAATACATAGTGAATTCCAGGTCAGCCTGAGCTAGAGTGAGACCCTATCTTCAAAAAACAAAACAAACAAACAGAAAAAAAAAAAACAAAGTTTAGTGCCTGTACCTGTTTAGTCATTGCTAACTTCCCCCATTTTTCCTGTGTGTCATGAGGTATTGCCCTTTGTTCATGTGATTATGAAACATTTGAGGAGGAAATTTATCCTGATGAGTAGCTAAACATTCAAGAACTTTAGAAATACTTAAAAGCCACAGTATAAATGAGCTATACCTAAAATTCAAGTGTTCTCTCTTCCCCACTGCCCAGGGCTGGGGATTCAACTGAGGCTCTCAGGCATGCTAGGCAAGTAAGGAGATCTCAATTATGTCTCATACACAGCTGACTGCATGGAGTTACAGCATCAAGGAAACAATTGGCTACAAAGAGGTTAGCAGAAGTGCGCTCTCTACTGGGGAGATGAAGATATCTCTGGTGCTTGGTAGCTACTGCAGCACTTCATGAAATTAGAGGCTAACTGAAATCCACTGGTCTGGTGAGGAGGCTCATACCTGGAAAACCAGCAGTCAGGAGGCTGAAACAGGACTGCCAAAAGTTTGTAGCTACTTGGGCCTATAAAGAAATCTGTCAAAAAAAAAAAAAAAAAAAGCCGGGCGTTTTTGCCTGCAAAGCCTAAAGACTCTGGTTCGATTCCCCAGAACCCACATAAGCTAGATGCATAAGGGAGCATATGAGTCTGGAGTTCATATACAATGGCTGGAGGACCTGGTGTGCACATTCTCTCTCTCAAATAAATAAATAAATTTTAAAAATTAAAAAAAAAAACACCAACAACCAAAAAACCAAGTGCACTGAACTACTGATTTGCAAACTCCTGTTCTAGTGTCTGTCAAATGTGTTACAATTTACAACAAAAGATACCTGGCCAGCATGATGCACATGTGGAAAGCTTAAGAATCCACTATAGGGCTGAAGAGATGGCTCAGTGGTTAAAGATGCTTGCTTGCAAAGCCTGACAGCCAGGTTCAATTCCCTAGTACCCACATAAAGACAGCTGCACAAAGTGGTACATGCATTTAGTTTATTTGCAGTGGTGAGAGGCCCTGGTATGTCCATACCCATTGCTCTCTTTTCCCCCACTTTTTTATATTTTTTATTTACTTATTTATTTTTGTTTTTTTGAGGTAGGGACTCACTCTAGCTCAGGCTGACCTGGAAATCACTATGTAGTCTCAGGGTGGCCTCGCACTCATGGCGATCCTCCTACCTCTGCCTCCTGAGTGCTGGGATTAAAGGCGTGCGCCACCACACCTGGCCCTCTCCTCTTTTTGTGTGTGTGTGTGGGGTTTCGGGGTAGGGTTTCACTCTAGTCCAGGCTGACCTGGAATTCACTCTGTAGTCTTAGGGTGGCATTGAACTCATGGTGATCTTCCGACTTCTGCCTCCTGACTGCTGGGATTAAAGGCGTGTCTTGCTAACTCCTGGGATTACTAGTGTGTACCACCACACTGAGTCTGTGGTAGATCTACAAAAGAAGAGCCTTCCTGTAGTTATCTTCCTGGATTTCAGCTGTTTCCATTTTGAACAGAGATGCTGGTGCCCCAGATGGCATCCGGGTTTTATGTGAAGTGAAAAGTGAGAGACAGGATAGTGACAAGATCTGGTGCATGGGGCTGGAGAGATGACTCAGTGGTGGTTAAACATCTTGCTTGCAGCCGGGAGTGGTGGTGCACGCCTTTAATCCCACCACTTGGGAGGCAGAGGTAGGAGGATTGCCACGAGTTCAAGGCCACCCTGAGACTACATAGTGAATTCCAGGTCAGCCTGGGCTAGAGCGAGACCCTACCTCAAAACACCCCCCCCCCCACAAAAAAGATCTTGCTTGCAAAGCCTGAAGATTTTGGTTCCATTCCATAGTACCCATGTAAAGTCAGATGCATAAAGTGGCACATATGTCTAAAATTCATTTGCAGTGGCAGCCCCCATTGTCTCTCTCATCCCTCTTTTTTTTCCCTCTCACCCCCCCTTTTTTTTTTTTGGTTTTTCGAGGTAGGGTTTCATTCTAGTCCAGACTGACCTGGAATTCACTATGTAGTCTCAGGATGGCCTCAAACTCACAGCGATCCTCCTACCTCTGCCTCCCAAGTCCTGGGATTAAAGGTATGTGCCACCATGCCTGGCTTCTCCCCTTTTTTCTGTCGTTGCTCTCAAATAAATAAATAAAGATATTTTTAAAAAGATCTGGCTAGGCATAGTGGCTCAAAAAACACAAAAGATTTGGCTTATGGTGTGATAGTCACAGGAAATAGTAGGGAGAATGACTGCATGGGATACAAGTGGAATAATAAAAACAATGCACACGATAATAAAACTATCACCAATATAACAAGGACTCTGGCTAATTGTACATTCGAGTTTATATATACATTATTCAACAGCAACTGTTCTGGTATAGCAAAAAAACAACCTCTCTGCCTTGTCAGAATTTTATTCTGCAAAAGAAACCAGTATGAGGACCGGGAAACAGCTCCTTTTTGCTGTTAGGGTCAGCAAAGCCTGGAGATTCATTTCCTCTTGTTACCATAGACTGCCACCACGTGACCTCTTCTGGTCTTGTGCACTTGCAACCAAGAACATGGTTAGACTCCACTGGTAATTTCACTTTATGTGGTTTTCTTTATGTTTTTTTTTGTTTTTCGTTTTTGGTTTTCTGGTCCAGGATGACCTGGAGGTCTCAGGGTCAAGCAATCCTCCTACACTGCCTCCTGACACTAAAGAAATGCAAATCTAAATAGGAAAACATAATTTTCATGGATGAGATTAGCAAAAAAAAATTTTTTTTCTTGAGGTACTGTCTCACTCTAGCCCAGGCTGACCTGGAATTTACTATGTAGTCTCTGGGTGGCCTGGAACTCACAGTGATCCTTCTATCTCTGCCTCCCCAAGTGCTGGGATTAAAGGCGTGTGCCACCATGCCCAGCTTAATCTCTTTTAAAAAATTTTTATTTAGAAGCTAGGCATGGTGGTGCACACCTTTAATCCTAGCACGTGGGAGGCAGAGGTAGGAGGATCGCTGTGAGTTCAAGGCCACCCTGAGACTACAGAGTGAATTCCAGATCAGTATGAGCTAGAGCAAAACCCTACCTCGAAAAACCAAAAATAATTTTTAAAAATTTATTTGTACATTTGTTTCTGTGTATACATGTGTAAGTACATATGTGTAAGAATCTCTTGCCACTGCAAGCCACTGTCTGGCTTTACATGGGTAGCTGGAAAATTGAACCCAGGCCATCTTTGCAAGCCAGTGTCTTAAACTACTGAGCCAGACCCTAATCTCTCTCTCTTATTTATTTATTTATTTATTTATTTATTTATTTATTTGTTTTTTTTCGAGGTAGGGTGTCACTAGTTCAGGCTGATCTGGAGTTTACTATGTAGTCTCAGGGTGGCCTCGAACTCATGGTGATCCTCCTATCTCTGCCTCCTGGATGCTGGGATTAAAAGGCGTATGCCACCATGCCTGGCCTATTTTTATTTTTGGAAGGGTCTCACTGTAGCCCAGGCTGGCCTCAAGTTCAGGTGATTTTCCTACTTCAGCCTTCTGAGTGCTGGGATTAAAGGCATGAGCCACCAAGTCCAGCTTCTATTAGTGAAATCTATATAGCTAAGTGTGGTGGTACACACCCATAATCCCAACACTTGGGAGGTACAGGTAGGATGATCAGGAATTTATGGCCATTTTTGGCAAATAGCAGGTTTGAGGTAGGTCCGAATTACATGAGACTACCTCATTCTCATCCCCATCTAAATATCTGGTGGTTGTCCATTAGTGAATGACTCAGGAATACCGACAGTGGTTGGATGCTAAACAATGCTCTACATCATTTTTGTCCTATAGACTGTGGAGGGGGTATAGTACCCCCATATTGTGGATAAAGACATAAACTCAGAGAGATTAAGGAATTCAATGTAGTTTATAATCCTGTATGTAGGAGTACATTTGCAAATCATGTGTGCCTGGCTTGTGTGTGAGTGTGTGTGTGGGTTTTACAGCATCAGTGACATAACATGCAACCACTGAGAACAATACTTTTAGCTCGGCATGGTGGTGCACACCTGTAATCCCAACACTTGGGAGACTAAGAAGGCTTGAGTTCAAGGTCAGCTGAACAACATAGAGACTGTGAGAAAAAAAGAACAAGCGTTTTTTTTTTTTTTTGGTTTTTCGAGGTAGGATCTCACTCTAGTCCAGGCTGACCTGGAATTCACTATGTAGTCTCAGGCTGGCCTTGAACTCATGTCAATCCTCCTACCTCTGCCTCCTGAGTGCTGGGATTAAAGGCGTGTGCCACCATGCAAGGCTGTAAAAAATAAGCTTTTTTAAAGCTGATAATAATAGCAAGGAAAAGGATATTAAATTCACAATTGCATATGCAGTGTTCATGACTTTATAAAACTATGAAAAAGTACATTGACATAAAAAAATGCAACATTCCCTAAGGATCAGTTATGCCTAATACATATGTATTATCTGTACACATACTTTTTTAGATTTCTGTTAAAAAGCATATTGAGGGGCTAGAGATGGCTTAGTGGTTAAGCGCTTGCCTGTGAAGCCTAAGGATCCTAGTGTGAGGCTTGATTCTCTAGGACCCATGTAAGCCAGATACACAAGGGGGTGCACATATCTGGAGTTCATTTGCAGTGGCTGGAGGCCCTGGTGCGCCCATTCTCTCTTTCCACCTGCCTATTTCTGTATCTCGCTCTCAAATAAATAAATAAATAAATAAATAATTTTTTAAAATAAAAAGCATATTGAGGCCAGGCGTGGTGGCGCATGCCTTTAATCCCAGCACTTGGGAGGCAGAGGTAGGAGGAATGCCGTGAGTTTGAGGCCACCCTGAGACTATATAGCTAATTCCAGGTCAGCTTGGGCTAGAGTGAAACCCTACCTTGAAAAACAAACAAACAAACAAACAAACAAACAAACAAACAAACAAACAAAAGTGTATTGAGGCCTGGAGAAATGGCTTACGGTTAAGCCCTTGCTTATGAAGCCTAAGGACCCTGGTTCAAGGCTCGATTCCCCAGTACCCACTTAAGCCAAATGCACAAGGTGGTGCATGCATCTGGAGTTCATTTGCAGTGGCTGGAGGCCCTGGCATGCCCGTTCTCTCTCTCTTTATCTGCCTCTTTCTCTGTCTGTCACTCTTAAATAAATTAAAAAGAAAAAAGCATATTGAGAGGGCTACAGAGATGGCATAGCAGTTGGGGCACTTGCTGGCCAAAGCCAAAGGACCCAGGTTCAATTCCTCAGTACCCATGTAAAGCCAGATGAACAAGGTGGTGCATGTGTCTGGAGTTTGTTTGCAGTGGCTCTCTCTCCTCCTCAAATAAATAAAATACTTTAAAAAAAAAAAAAACCCAAAGGATCTGTACAATGAAAACTTTAAAACACTCAAGCAAGAAATTGCAGAAGACACTAGTAAATGGAAAGACATCCCTTGTTCTTGGATTGGAAGAATCAATATTGTGAAAATGGCAATCCTACCAAAAGCAATCTACACATTTAATGCAATCCCCATCAAAATTCCAATGGCATTCTTCATGGGAATAGAAAAAACAATCCAAAAATTCATTTGGAAACACAAAAAACTTCAGATATCTAAAACAATTTTGAGCAACAAAAAATAAGGTTGGTGGTATCACCATTCCTAATTTTAACCTATATTACAGAGGCATAGTAACAAAAACAGCATGGTATTGGCACAAAAACAGACATGTAGGTCAATGGAACAGAATAGAGGACACTGATGTCAGTCCAGGTAGCTAATGCCACTAGATCTTTGACAAAAAGGCCAATAATACTCATTGGAGAAAAGACAGCCTCTTCAGCAAATAATGCTGGGAAAACTGGATATGTATCTGTAGAAGGATGAAAATAGATCCTTGTCTTTCTCCATGCACAAGAATTAAGTTCAAATGGATCAAAAACCGTAATATCAGACCTGAAATTCTGAAACTGTTAGAGGAAAAAGTAGGGGAAGCCCTCCAACAGATTGGTCTTGGCAAAGACTTTCTGAATATAACCCCAATTGCTTAGAAAATAAAACCACAGATCAACTGCTGGAACCTCATGAAATTACAAAGCTTTTGTATAGCTAAGGACACTGTGAATAGAGCAAAGAGGCAACCTACAGAATGGGAGAAAAATCTCTGCCAGCTATACATCTGACAGAGGGTTAATATCTAGGATATAAAAGAACTCAAAAAATTAGATAATAATAAACAACCCAAATAAAAAATGGGCTATGGAACTAAATAGAGAGTTCTCAGAAGAAATACAGATGGCATATAAACATCTAAAAAATGTTCTACACCTTTTAGTCATCAGGGAAATGCAGATTAAAACTATGTTGAGATTCCATCTCACTCTTGTCAGATTGGCTACCATCATGAAAACAAATGACTATAAATGCTGGAGAGGATGTGGAAAAAGAGGAACCCTTCTACACTGTTGATGGAAATGCAACCTGGTGCAGCCATTGTGGAAATCAGTGTGGAGGTTCCTGAGACAGCTAAATATAGATCTACCATATGCCCCAGCTATACCACACCTAGGCATATATCCTAAGGACTCGTCTCACTATCTTAGAGATACTTGCTCAGCCATGTTTATTGCCACTCCATTTACAATAGCTAGGAAATGGAACCAGCCTAGATGTCCTTCAACTGATGAGTGGATAATAAAGATGTGGCACATTTATACAATGGAGTTCTACTCAGTGGTAAAGAAAAATGAAGTTAATGAAATTTGGTGGAAAATGAATGGATCTGGAAAGAGTTATACTTAGTGAGGTAATCCAATCCCAGAAAGCCAAACATCACATGTTCTCTCTCATATGTGGATCCTAGCTACAAATGATTGGACTTCTATGTGAGTAAAAATAAAACTCAGTAGCAGAAGCCAGTAAGCTAGAAAGGGGATACAAAGAGAATAGAAAGGGAGGGAGGGGTTACTTAATAGGATGGTATTGTATACATGTAGGTAGAAGAACAGATTAAGGGGAGTGAAAAGGCCTAAGTGAGGTCAGGGGAAGAGACTGAGTAAAGAAAAGGTGGAGAGAGGGCTAATCAAAATCTAACAGGATATAAATAAGTCATATGGAAACCTACTTTTCTGGACAATGGAACACTCAGAAGCCATAGATTGTTACTAGAAAATTTTCAGTACCAGGGATGGGATACCTTCCATGGAGTTGTTGGCCAGGGAGGTCACACATACCCCTAAAACATTATAGGCCATTGCCGAGGCCCTTGGTTTCCCACCAGGAATAGATGGTAAGACCCTAATGCTGAAGACTCCACATACTTGGGTGGCAAGGTCACTGAGAAATCATGCTGGAGCTGAGCTGAAAGCCTCTTCCATGAGGACCCAGCTGACAGAAAGTTGGAAAAAGCTACACTGCATGCAGTTCAATGGAAGAGAGAAAACACCAGTGAAGGTACTCAACAGTGAACACTGGCAAGCTTTAAATTTGGCTAGCCAGGCCAAATGAGCCAAAGGGTGCAATAGTGGCATGTCTGTTATGGGGGAAACCAACCGCTCTCTAATTGGACTGGAGGCCTGCTCCATGGGAGGGAATACATCCCTGATACTGAAAATATTTTTTAGATGTTTATATGCTATCTGTACTTCTTCTTTTGAGAACTTTCTATTTAGTTCAATAGCCCCCCCCCTTTTTTTTCCAGGTAGGGTCTTACTCTAGCCCAGGCTGACCTGGAATTCACTATGTAGTCTCCTGGTGGCTTTAAACTCTTGGCGATCCTCTTACATCTGCCTCCTTAGTGTTGGGATTAAAGACATGTGACAACATGCCTGGCTCCATAGCCCATTTTTTAAATTGGATTGTTTGATTTCTTATTTAGTTAAAAAAAATTTTTTTAAAGAGTTTATTTATTTTAGAGAGACACAGACAGGGACAGAGAGAATGGAAGCACGAGGGCCTCCAGCCACTGAGAATGCTTGTGCATCTGGCTTCCATGGGTCTTGAGGCTTTGCGGGCAAGTGCCTTAACTGCTAAACCATCCCTCCTGCCCTTGTTTAGTTTTTGAGTTCCTTGTGTATTAATCCTGTCAGATGTATAGCTGGCAAAGATTTTCTCCCATTCTGTAGGTTCCCTCTTTGCTCTATTCACAATGTCCTTTGTAATTTCATGAGGTCCCTACTGTGAGTATTCTAGTAGGCTGGGTGGAACAAAATTCAGGCAAATTCTAAAAATTTAACTAAACAATGTAAACATTCAATGAAAACAGCAGAGTATTTATGCAAGAGTAGGTATTAGGACAAACAGATCCTCTACAATCATGATCCCTAGGGATGTGTGTTGTCCCACACCCTTAATCCTGCCAACTGGGAGGTTGAGATATCTGGTCTGTAGAGGGTTCCAAGGTCAGCTTGTGACTGAGTGAGACCCTTCCCCAATGAACGACAGAAGAGAAGACAAAGGCACTATAAATCAGGAAGCAACAAATGACAAGCCCAAAACAGCTTATTTAAGAATGGAAAATCCAAAAAAAAAAAAAAAAAAAAAAAACCAATGGCAAATCCAACCATCCATCAGACTTAACATATAATTTACCCTGCCATAGAAGGTGTAATTAGCACTTCCGATGTGAGCCTATATACCAGGCGTTTTGGAAGGCACTGACCCGGTGTGCCTGTTACCTTTTGGGATGGCTTTGGTTTCACCTATGGTGCATGCTGGCTTGGGTCCCTTTGCTGTGGGCTCAGGTAGGGCTGGCTGGGTCTATGGGTCGCTGTTCTGATCGCCTGTGCCGGATGCTGTGTAGGTGAGCTCCCTTCCCCAGGACTCTGGTGCTTGCTGCTGCTTGAGCTGGTCCTGGGGAGCGGGGGATGCTGTGGATGGTGGCTGAAGTTCTCCTGCTGGTCCTCACAATCGTCTTCCTCACAAGCTGCTCCTCTGGTTTCTGCTGTCCTCCCTTCAGGTTTCTTGAGTTTGTGAGGAGGCAGGTGTGAGTGGAAAATCCCCTCACCTGGATTTTCCTGCAGCTCAAGCCGAGCCTGGTGGCTGTGGCTGAGTGGACCTGGTGCAGCTGCTTCTGTGGGCTCTAGATGCTCTGGATCTCTCCTACTTCTCCGCTGCGGTTGATAATTTTTCTATATACCTTTACTTTCTAGTACAAGAATGTATTTTGCTGTTTTTTTTTTTCTTTTTTTTTTTCTCCCCCAGGCTGCTTTGGCATGGTTCCTACACCACCATCTTAATGGGAAGTACCCAATTGATTTTTATTTTTTGAGGTATCAGTTAGTATTCTATCACTGAGCTATATTCCTAGCCACCTGCCATTGATACTTTTAATATATGGAAGAAATAGGATTTAAATATAGGGTTACTTTTCATGAGGGAGTGGACTCTCTTTACATTAAAAAATATTTTATTTATTTATTTATTTATTTATTTATTTATTTATTTATTTATTTGCGAGAGAGAAAGAGGCAGATAGAGAGACTGGGCACACCAGGACCTTTAGCCACTGCAAACTCCAGACACATGTGCCACCTTATGCATCTGGTTTATACGGGTACTGAGGAATCGAATCTAGATCCATAGGCTTCCTAGCCAAGTGCCTTAACTGCTAAGCCACTCTCCAGCCCCTCTTTTTGCATTTTTGTTCCCTTCATGCTCAGTGTAAAAAGCAGGTTAAAGGGCAGGAGAGATGGTTCAGCAGTTAAGGCTCTTGACTGCAAAGCCTATTGATCCTAGTTCAGTTCCCCAGTAAACTACATGCAGCTAGAGTTGTGGCTAGAGGCACTGGCATGCCCATTCTGTCTGCATCTCTCTTTGTTTGCAAATAAACAATAAATAAACAAATATTTTAAAGAGGCAGACTGCAAATCACACAATGAACTGACAAAATATTTTTTAATTCAGGATATGAGTTCTTTAGGGGGTACTTATATTAATAGTGAATGTTTCAATTCTTTGTGGGATAACGTTTGACAAACAGCATGATGTATGGACTGCACAATTTACAAACTAATACATATGGTCCTTTTAGTAGCAGGCTCCAAGCTTGGTCCAATGTTTACTATGATCCATTAAGAAACATCTAAAAGGGGAAAAAGAAACACAGAAGCATATTTTATGAGTGTCAGATCTTTAAAAATATTTATTTATTTATTTGAGAGAGAGAGAGAAAGAGGCAGAGAGAGGGAGGGAGAGAGAGAGAGAAAGAGGCAGAGAGAGGGAGGGAGAGAGAGAGAATGAGTGTGCCAGGTCCGCCAGCCACTGCAAATGAACTCCATATACATGCGCCCCCTTGTGTCATCTGGCTTATGTGGGTCCTGGGGAATCAAACCAGGGACTTTTGGCTTTGCAAGCAAATGCCTTTAACTGCTAAGCCATCTCTCCAGCCCAAGTGTCAGATTTTTTTTTTTTTTTTTGGTTTTTCAAGGTAGGGTCTCACTCTAGTCCAGGCTGACCTGGAATTCACTATATAGTCTCAGGGTGGCCTTGAACTCATGGTGATCCTCCTACCTCTGCCTCCCGAGTGCTGGGATTAAAGGCATGCACCACCACGCCTGTCTTCCAAGTGTCAGATTTTTAAACAGAAAATTGTCAGATAAACTATGGAACTTAGACTTAACTGTAGTGTTATAATCTATATGCAGGATGGAGAGATGGTTTAGCTATTAAGGAGCTGGCCAGCAAAGCCAAAGCACCCAGGTTCAATTCCCCAGTACCCATATAAGGCCAGATACATGGGGTGGTGCATATGTCTGGAGTTTGTGTGCTAGAGGCCCTGGCATACCCATTCTATCTTTCTGTCTCTCTCAAATAAATAAATAAAACAAAATAAAATAAAATAAGAAGAGGGCAAGAGAGATGGCTTAGCAGTCAAGGCACTTGCCTGTGAAGCCTAAGGATCCATGTTTGATTTGCCAGTACCCAGATTAACTCAGCTGTACAGGTGGTGCATGGGTCCAGAGTTTATTTGCACTGTCTGGAGGCCTTGACGCACCCATTCTCTCTCTTTCAAATATGTAAATAAATAAAATATTAAAAAAAACAGAAGCCAGGCATGGTGGCACATGCCTTTAATCGAGTACTCAGAAGGCATAGGTAGGAGGATTGCCATGAGTTCGAGGCCACCCTGAGACTACATAGCGAATTTCAGGTCAGCCTGGGCTAGAGCGAGACCCTACCTCAAAAAACCAACCCCCCTAAGCCAGGCGTGGTGGTGCACACCTTTAATCCCAGCACTTGGGAGGCAGAGGTAGGAGGACTGTTTTGAGTTCGAGGCCACCCTGAGACTACAGAGTGAATTCCAGGCCAGCCTGGGCTAGACTGAGACCCTACCTTGAAAAAAACAAAAAGAAAAAACAAAAATACCCCAACACCCCCCAAAACCCTTTTAAATGTACTTATGTATTTAGTGTGTGTATGTGGTGGGCAAGTGGTACATGCACATGTGTAAAGGCCAGAGGAGAATGTTACCAGGTTTAATCTATGCTCATCAGCACATTTTCTTGGGGGAGAGTCTCTCACTGAACCCACAGCTGCTATTTGTTGTTTTGTTTTTTTCTTTTTTTTTTTCTTGCTTTGTATTTTCCGGGTAGGGTCTCACTTTAGCCCAGACTGACCTGGAATTCACTCTGTATTCTCAGGGTGGTCTCGAACTCATGGCGATCCTCCTACCTCTGCCTCTCGAGTGCTGGGATTAAAGGTGTGCCCCACCACGCCCGGCTCACAGCTACTGTTTTTATGGCCAGATTGGCTGAGTGATTCTCCATTCCCCACAGGACCGAGAGTTACAGGCTTGTGGCTATACCCAGTTATTTACATGCGTGCTATAGATTGAGAGCAAATCAGGCCCTCTCAGGCTCTCATGCTTGTGAGGCAAGCATTCTTACCCACTGAACCACCTCCTTAATACTATTTATTTATTTAAGAGAGGGAAAGAGGCAGTGTGTGTGTGTGTGTGTGTGTGTGTGTGTGTGTGAGAGAGAGAAAGAGAGAGAGAATGAGAATGGGTGTGCCAGGGCTTCCAGCCACTGCAAACCAACTCCAGATGCATATGCTACCTTGTGCATCTGGCTTATGTGGATCCTGGAATATCGAACCTCGGTCCTTTGGCTTTGCAGGCAAGGACCTTTAACTGCTAAGCTATCTCTCCAGCCCCCTTAATACTTTTTTGTTATGTTTATTTGAGAGAAAGAAAGAGAAAGAATGGGCATGCCTGGGTGAACTGCCAATTCAAATGACCTTTGTGCATCTGGTTTTACCTGAGTCCTGGGGAATCGAACTCAGGATGTTAGGCTTTGCACACAAGCACCTTTAACCACTATGCCATCTCTCCTTCCCAGCTCCATCCCCCGCCCCCACTTTTTTTTTTTTTTTTTTTTTTTTTGGTTTTTCGAGGTAGGGTCTCACTCTAGCTCAGGCTGACCTGGAATTCACTATACTATGTAGTCTCAGGGTAGCCTCGAATTCACAGCGATCTTCCTATCTCTGCCTCCCGAGTGCTAGGATTAAAGGCATGCACCACCACACCTGGCTCCTTTTTTTTTTGGTTTTGCAAGGTAGGGTCTCACTCTGGCCCAGGCTGACCTGGAATTAACTTTGTAGTCTCAGGGTGGCCTCGAACTCTCAGCGATCCTCCTACCTCTGCCTCCCGAGTGCTGGGATTAAAGGCTTGCGCCACCACGCCCGGCTCTGGCTCCCTTTTTTTGAGGCATAGTCTCACTCTAGCTCAAGCTGACCTGGAACTCAGAGCAATCCTCCTACCTTTCCTCCCCAGTGCTGGGATTAAAGGTGTAAGCCACCACAACCAGCCCTCCTTAGTTCTTTTAAGTTTTAGCTTTTCACTTGTCAATATTAGAAATTATACAACATAGGAGTCTTAGATGTGGAAAGCACCCTAAGACCACGGGGCACTGATCTGAACACTAAAGCCTCACAGGTTAAGTGACATCCTGGAGTCATTTGCTTCCCAGTGACTCAGCTGAGAATGGAATGAATGCCTCTCGGCTTTTGATCTAGGACCTCCTAATACCAAGTACTACATAACGATAATTTGACCAGTGTAGCGTATCCACATGACAGTGGTCCCACGAGAGTAGAAGGAAGCTAAAAAAGTTCCTATAGTGATGTCATGGCTGTTGTAATATCACAGTGCAACTCATAACTAAATGTTTGTGGTGATACTGTAAACAGCATTCCCAACCATGTATAGCACACAATACTCGAGAATGACAATACCAGTTTATATACATCTTTTTTTGTTTGTTGGCTTTTTTTTTTTTTTTTTTCGAGGTAGGGCCTCACTCTAGCCCAGGCTGACCTGCAATTCACTATGTAGTCTCAGGGTGGCCTTGAACTCACGACAATCCTCCTACCTCTGCCTCCCGAGTGCTGGGATTAAAGGCGTGCACCACCACGCCTGGCTTGGTTTTTGTTTTTTGAGGTAGTGTCTTGCTCTAGCCCAGGCTGGCCTTGAACTCAACGATATTCCTAACTGCCTCCCAAGTACTGGGATTAAAGGCATGTACCACCATACCTGGCTACTATACACTTTAATTATCATGCTTACAAATACCTTTGTAAGTGTAGAAACATCTGATGTGTTACACTGGCAGACTTCTATACATCTTGTGTTTATTGTGTCTCTTGATGCTGGGTGACAGATTTGGATCATCTAGGTGAGTGCCAACACACTGTGATGCTCACATGACACATTTCTCAGAACAAAGCCCCCCTGGTTAAGTGATGGATGGATGGATGTATAAACACCCACACATGTAAAATACATTTACTGCTGGAACACTAGAGGAGGTTGCATTGCTTTCAACACTGTAAAAATAGAAATGGTGTCAGGTTTGAACCAACCTAATTATTAGCTGGCTTTACCTGCAGGATTTCAGAGGGAGCTGCATCTGGTGGCACAGGTTTCCCACAATGCTTTGAATATTCAGTTACCAAGGCCGATGCTTCATCTAAACTGTGGAACCAGAAAGGACATGGCAGGCATGAGGAAACCCATGGGTAATCAATGCCCTTCTGATTACCACGATGGCTTCACAGTTGTATGTAGGTGTTAAAATGTATCAAATCAGTAGGGTGTGGTGGTGCACCCCTTTAATCTCAGAACTTGGGAGACAGAAGCAGGAGGGTCACTGTGAGTTAGAGGCCAGCCTGGAGCTACAGAATTCCAGATTAGCCTAGGCTAAAAGTGAGACCCTACCTCGAAAAATCAAAACAAAACAACAAAAAAAAAGTATAAAATTGCAGGTATGTGCAGCTTATTATATGTAAAAGTTATACCTCAAAAACTGATACTTGGGTGCTGGAGAGATGGCTTAGCAATTAAGGTGCTTGTCTGAGAAGCCTAAAGGACCCAGGTTTGACTCCCCAGTGCCCACATAAGCCAGATGCATAAGGTGGTGCATGCATCTGGTGTTCATTTGCAGGGGCTGGAGGCCCTGGCATGCCCATTCTCTCTGTTTGCTTCTCTCTCTCTCTTTCTCAAATAGATAAATAAAAATATTGAAAGAAACCCGAAGGCCGGGCGCAGTGGTGCACACCTTTAATCCCAGCACTCGGGGGCACCCTGAGACTACTACATAGTAAATTCCAGGTTAGCTTGCACTAGAGTGAGATCCTACCTCGAAAAATCAAAAAATCACAAGGATGAACAGAGAGAACTCTGTGGTGAGATGAGAGAGATAGGGCACAGGTAGCTAGAGTGCAGGACTGGACTCCTAACTAGTGCAATTCTGCCTGAGCTTTCCCTTGTTAGTGCCAGCACATTTCTTCCTTCTCTTTTTACTCTCCATATCTGATCTTGGCTCTATCCCAAGAAGCTTAACATTTCTAAAATGTGGGTGCCTCTTACTTGATGTGAAAATTTGATAATCACGCTTAGCCAAAATTCTTTGTTAGGTAAAGCACTCTGGCAAGCATCTAAGGAATAATTTGTAATTCAGGGCTCAGTGCAGGTCTAGAATATACCTATTCTGAGGTCCAGGCAACCTATTTAATTATCTGATTTCAAGTTCATGTGCCAGGGGCTTGAGTTGCAAGATAATGAGCTCCTGGGAACGTGGGACAATGCTGTGGGTTAGTACTGGGGTTTTTCATTACAACCACACAGCTCTACAATTGTTTGGTATTTTTCCTCCAAAATAAAGATGTGTTTTAAGGCAATTCAATAGTAAGTTGCCCCCCATCCAATTAACTTACCATAAGTCATTTGCCAAGTAGTTTACCAGTTCAGTGATGTTGTTGGCATTTATTGCATGCAATTTCAACACCTGAAAGTACTTTGTCTTTGCCAAAATCCCAAACTCCTTCTTACTTATGACATGATTCAGAATCAGACTTCTAATCTATAGAATGACAGGTATAATTATATCAAAAATGTGTTTAATTTCAAGTCTTTATTCAACCAGAAATTTCTAATAGTCAAAAACTGAATTATAATTGCTTCGAGACTAAACCTTTCTGAAGGGGTGGGGAGAGGGAGGACTTGGCCCAGTGCAGTATGCAGTACATAAATAGAAAGCTGTTGTTAAGCACTTTGAGACTGTTCTGTGAGGAAGATATGATTACAATTATAAGCATTGAAAGGAATATTTTTTTCCACTAGATACAGCAGCAACAAGGCAGTCAGGATATCAGCCTTTTATTTTTCCTTTGCAGTTCTGGAGAATAAGTTCAGGATTTTGAGTATGCCAGGCACCCTGCCTTGCTACCTGTTTATTTAAAAAAATTAATGAGATTTTGATGAAAATAATCTTACTTGTGGGAAAATAATTACCTTCTGCAATCAAAATTTTCACAGAAAAAAAAAATGAAATTGCCTCTTACTTGATGTGAAAATCCTGCTAGTGGGCCAGTATTCATATGTTCTTCTAATTGCTGCAAAATGATCTGAGCATTGCATGAATATAGAAAATTCTAGAAAGAAATCAAAACATAATTTTGAAAAGTATTATTACTACCAGTTTTTATTAGGTCTAGAAAGTTTTCATTTTAAAAATCTGAAATATCATAATTCTTTAAGATTTTAAAATTTGTAATATAGAAAATACTTCTAATGACAAAAAATTATAAAAACAAGGGAAAAAGATGTTTTAGAACTATTTGTTCAAATAGTGAGAGCTGTCTATCAGACATTTTTTGTTGTGTCAAAGGAATCTATTTAAACACTGAAGTGCTAAAAAGCAACAAGAGATGCACTTATGAGTAATCAGAACAAAAGTTAAAGACTAACACAGATGGCTGTGAAAAAATGCAATTAACAGACAAAGTTACATTAAAAATATGCACAGTCACATATATAGATCTCTATCTACTACCTTATCTATGGAGGAAAATAACTGTAAAACATTTCAAAATGCTTTGCTCTATCTGGTCTTGTATGAAGGGAAATAAGAATTAGTTATTTTTAAAAGTCTATCTTCAAAATGCTCAGAGGGTTGGTTGTGGTGGTGCACACCTTTAATCCCACCACTTGGGAGGCAGTGGAGAAGGATTGCCATGAGTTTGAGGACACCCTGAGACTACATAGTGAATTCTAGGTCAGCCTGGGTTAGAGCAAGACACTACCTGGTAAAATCAAAAGAAAAAAAAGAAAAAAAAATGTTCAAGCTCTTTTGTCTCTCTCTCTCTCTCTGCTTGCAAATAAATTAAAAAATTAAAAAAAAAGGGGGGGGGCTGGAGAAATGGCTTAGCGGTTAAGGTGTTTGCCTGCAAAGCCAAAGGATCCCGGTTCAATTCTTCAAGACCCATGTAAGCCAGATGCACAAGGGGCACATGCGTCTGGAATTCGTTTGCAGTGGCTAGAGGCTCTGACGTGCCCATTCTCTCTCTGTCTGTCCCTCTTCTCTCTCTCTCTCTCTCTCTCTGCTTGCAAATAAATAAAAAAATTTTTAAAAAATGTTCAAGGTTTTGACAAGTACCCACATATGAAATCTGATTCTCCCTCTCTTATCTCTCATATCTAAGTTGGCTGTCTTGGTCTCCCACAGATTAAATAATAAGGTAAAACCCATTTTAAGATATTCTTTCAGGCTGGAGTGATGGTTTAGTGGTTAAGGTGCTTGCCAGCAAAGCCAAAGGATCCAGGTTTATTCCCCAGGGCCCACATAAAGCCAGATGCACAAGGTGGTGCATGTGTCTGGAATTCGTCTGCAGTGGCTAGAGGTCCTGGCATGCCAATTCTCTCTCCCTCTCTCAAATAAATAAATAAATAAATAAATAAATAAAATATTTTTAAAAAGACATCCTTCCGCTGGATCCTTACCTGCCTGCCTTAACCTCCACCCCAATCTTCTGCCTCACCTATGCTGAGGGATTCACGCTTTACAGGCTCAGTGAAAAGAAAATGCAATCTTTTGCTAGGGCCATGCAAGATGAGACTGTTTATTTCCCTAGAAACTCAGGAGAATAAGTGCAACATACCTTAAGTTGTTGGTGTTTTTTTTCTGAGTGGGGCATGAGCATTAGACAAGCCAGTGCAAATGCTGGGAGCTCTAACTGGATGTACTGTCTGGCGACTCCCACCATGTCAAGATCATCTGAAACTGGACATCTTTGAGAGAGCACATTAGTTAATAACCTGCCAGATTTGCTCAATTATGTGGCTTTTCCAGCTTTCCACAGATGTTACCTACCCACATATTCAATAACCTTAAACACCTGAGTATTGGTACATAAGAAATGCTAATAATGAAGAACTCAAGTCCTTGATAGCACTCTACATAGAATAAAATATCTACAGGAACATGACTTGCCACCATGATTATGTCTGGAAGCCTGCAGATGTTTAAGATAAACTCTTAGAAGACTCAAAAATCCATGTGACAATACCATAGGATTTATATAGTACAGAAAGGGCGCTCTAGGCTTACATTGACATTAGGCACTAATTTCAGAGAATGCCTTGTGAACATCAGCTTACCAGGATGCTGAGAAGTACCACACATGGAAAGTAGATAGTGCAAAGACAGACATATTTTATTAAAATAACTGTTTTACAGCTGGGCGTGGTGGTGCACGCCTTTAATCCCAGCACTCGGGAGTCAGAGGTAGGAGGATCGCTGTGAGTTCAAGGCAACTTTGAGAATACATAGTGAATTCCAGGTCAGCCTGGGCTAGAGTGAAACCCCACCTCAAAAAACAAAACAAAACAAAAACAAAAAAAACCCCAACCAACCAACCAAACCAACCAACCAACCAACCAAACACTGTTTTATTTAACTTCCCAACAAAAAGGAATTGCAGCCAGGTGTGGTGGTGAGTTCAAGGCCACCCTGAGACTACATAGTGCATTCCAGGTCAGCCTGGGCTAGAGTGAGACCCTACCTCAAAAAACAAAACAAGGGCAGGAGAGATGGCTTAGCAGTTAAGTGCTTGCCTGTGAAGCCTAAGGACCCCGGTTTGAGGCTTGATTCCCCAGGACCCATGTAAGCCAGATGCACAAGGTGGCACATGCATCTGGAATTCGTTTGCAGTGGCCAGAGGCCCTGGTGCGCCCATTCTCTCCCCCACCCTGTCTGTCTGTCTGTCTGTCTGTCTGTCTGTCTATCTATCTATCTATCTATCTATCTATCTATCTATCTCCCTCCCTCCCTCCCTCCCTCTTTCTCTCTGTTGCTCTCAAATAAATAACAAAACAAAACAAAATGGAATTGCAGTAGTCCCTCCTTATCAACCAGGGCTATATGCCAAGACCTCCAGTAGATGCCTAAAACTGTGGATGGTACCAAACCCATGAATTCTATGGGTTTTCTTATGTAAACATACTTATGATAAAGTTTAATTTGCAAATGAGGCACAGTAAAAGATTAGCAATAGTAACTAACAGAACAATCATCATAATAAACCTGTCAGCACCACCATGCTTCTCTGACGGGCCATTAACAACATGAATAAGGGAAATAAGGCTTACTTGAACACAAACACTCACAATCCTTCTTGTTTGAGGTAAGGTCTCGCTCTAACCCAGGCTGACTTAGAATTCATTATGTAGTCTCTGGGTGCCATAAAGCATGGACATGCTGCACAAAGAAGGGAAGGCACTATGGATGGTGTATAATTGAAAACAGAATTGTTTCTGAAGCTAAGTGTGGTTGCTCATAGGTGTAATCTCAATATTTGGGAGATGGCGGCAGAGACCAGCCTGGGTGATATGAAACCAAGTGTAAAAAAATAATTATTTCTGAAAATTTCTATTTAATACTTTCAGACTGGTTGATAGCAAATAACTGAATCCAGAAACAAAACCATGGATAAGGTGGGACTACTGTGCTCAAAGAGATGTCTACTAGAAAGGAATTCTGTAAGCAATAATTTTTACTTTCTTGGAAGGA
Source organism: Orientallactaga sibirica (assembly GCA_036365145.1). NCBI lineage: Eukaryota > Metazoa > Chordata > Mammalia > Rodentia > Dipodidae > Orientallactaga > Orientallactaga sibirica. The sequence continues at coordinate 24,488,319 of JAEOAD010000026.1, read as the reverse complement.
GGACAAATATTTACTTACTCTAGGACAGCGATGAGACTCTCACAACAATCTGATAACTGACTGGAACTTAAGGGACAGGAGGCTGAAGATAAAAAAATACAAGGACATACAGACAGGCACTCAGACTTCAAAATGCTACTGTCAGGCGGGTGTGTTCAAATGCCTGTCATCTTAGCACACAGGCTGCTAAAGCAGAACTGAGAGGTCCAGGCTGGCCTGAACGATAGCATGAAACTGATTCAAAAACAAACAGGCTGAAGAGATGGCTCAGCAGTTAAAGGCACTTGCTTGCAAAGCTTGCTGGTCTGGGTTCAATTTCCCAGTAACCACAAGAAGACAGATACACCAAGTAGTGCATGTGTCAGGAGTTCATTTGCAGTGGCAAAAGGCCTAGGTGTATCCACATTCACACACTCTCATACAAATAAGGAAAATTATTATTATTATTATCATTATTTTTAATATTTTATTTTTTTATTTGAGAAAGAGGCAGAGAGAGTCAGAAAGACAGAATGGGCACACAGGGCCTGCAGCCACTGAAAACGAACTCCAGATGCATGTGCCACCTTGTGCATCTGGCTTACATGGGTCTTGGGGAATTGAACTGAGGTCCTTTGGCTTTGCAGGCAAGTGCCTTAACTGCTAAACCATCTCTCCAGCCCAGTAAAATTATTTCATTTTATTTTTATTTGAGGTAGGGTCTCATCCTAGCCCAGGCTGATCTGGAATTCACTATGTAGTCAGGGCGGCCTTGAACTCATGGCGATCCTCCAACTTCTACCTCCCAAGTGCTGGGATTAAAGGTGTGCACCACCACGCCTGGCACAAATTAGTAAAATTAAAACAAACAAACAGGGCTGGAGATGGAGCTCAAAGGTACAGTGCTTGTCTAACATGTACAAGCTCTGGGTCAATCCCCAGTACCACAGAAACAAAACCAAAATGCCACTGCCAGTGTTTCAGAGACAGAAACATACCTGAGAGGAGAGGAATCTGGACCACATGCTGCCAAGCTTTGCTGAAGTAGGGAACCTGCAGAAGCAAGTGCATCAAAGAATTCACTTCTGGGGTGTTTTACAGACATGGAATTGCCTATTTAAAGCTTATATTCTAGATGCTAAGAACAAAATTATAAATCTCCCTATTTGAGATAATTAAGATTCTAGGATAATTTTTTTCAGTATCTTTTTCCATAATCCTAGCTAACTCATTATTGTTTCATTTGACACCAAGTGTCAAAACTGAATTCAGAAAACAAAATATATTACATGCAATATGTGCCAGGGCCATAGGAGAGGAGAAGGGGACAAGAGAAAGAACCTCAAGAAAGTAAATGAGCAAGGGACACATACTTCCATCAACAGGAGTGATTGAACTTGGGGCTGGAGAGATGGCTCAGTGGTTAAAGGTGCCCACCAGCCCAGGTTCAACTCCCAGTACTCACATAAAGCCAGATGCACAAATGGCGCATGCTTCTGGAGTATGTTTATAGTATTTGTACCTATTCTCTCTTTCTCTGTGTCTTTAAAAATAAATGAATGAAGGAAAAGAAAAAATAAAAGCTAAACCTCAAGGTACCATAAAACTCAATCCCAAGCCTCTGTGTGTGTGTGTGTGTGTGTGTGTGTGTGTGTGTGTGTGTATGTGTGTATATATATATTCAAAAGAAACGTACATCAGGGCTGGAAAGATGGCTCAATAATTAAAAAGCACTTGCTTGCAAAGCCTGCTGGTCTGGGTTTATTTCCCAAGTACCTTGCACAAACCAGATACAAAAAGTGGCACAAGCCAGGCATAGTGGCGCCTTAACTGCTAAGCCCTAATTTTTGTTTTTTAAAAAACATTTGTGCTGGGCATGGTGGCGCATGCCTTTAATCCCAGCACTTGGGAGGCAGAGGTAGGAGGATCGCCGTGAGTTCGAGGCCACCCTGAGACTACAGAGTGAATTCCAGGTCAGCCTGAGCTAGAGTGAGACCCTACCTCGAAAAATCGAAAAAAAAAAAAAAAAAAAAGTTTGTTTGTTTGTTTGTTTGTTTATTTAACAGAGAGAGCAGAGAGAGACAGAATTGAGAGCAGAGTATGGGCATGTCAGCGCCTCCTGCTATTGCAAATGAAATCCAGATGCATGTGCCACCTTGTGCATCTGGCTTTGCGTGGGTACTGGGGAATCGAACCTGGGTCTTTTGGCTTTGCAGACAAGCTCCTTAACCATGAAGCCATCACCTCAGCCCTGAAGTTTCTTTTTGAGGTGAGGAAAATGGTCTAGTATAGTTAATAGTAATGGTTGTACATCTTACATATATAATAACAGAAATACTCTAGAAGGATAAATAAGAAATTATAAATAGTGTTTATTCCTGGAGAAATAATTAGGAAGAGAAATAGTAAAGGAGAATTTTCATGTTTTGCTCAGCATTTTTCATACTGTTCTAATTTATTAAACTACTAGGTAGCTGGGCGTGGTGGTCCACGCCTTTAATCCCAGTACTTGGGAGGCAGAGGTAGGGGGATCACCATGAGTTTGAGGCCACCCTGAGACTACATAGTGAATTCCAGGCCAGTCTGAGCTAGAGTGAGACCCTATCTATAAAAACCAAAACACATACACACACCTAGTAGGTGATCACCCACTTCCATGTAATAATTATATGGGTCTCCGACTTTAAAGTTCTTCAGTTCTATGTGGGGGTGTTGGATGTGTAATTAAACTACATTGTGACAGATGCTAAAACATAGCCAAAGTGTTTTGCAAGCATAAATGAATGTATGACTCATGAGAAGCTGGGGAATGCAGAAGGGGAATCCATCTTCCCTAAGGCAAATTGTGAGTTGAGGATTCTGGAACGTTATCCTATAGTCAATCTGTTCTTTCTTCACTAAGAAGCCATCAGCTTAGTGCAGCACGCCCAGAGTCACAGAGACAATAAATACATAGATTAAATTTAATGAAATTGATTTAAAAACTACATACCTGCCATAATGAATGGGTACTAGAAATGGCTTTTAAAACTTTCCTTAGATAAGTAATCTGTAAAAAGAAATACAATGCAAAAATCATCATTATTATTATTTTCTTTTTTGGTTTTTCAAGGCAGAGTCTCACTCTGGCCAAGGCTGACCCAGAATTCACTATATCATCTCAGGCTGGCCTTGAATTCATAACGATCCTCCTACCTCTGCCTCCTGAATGCTGGGGTTAAAGGCGTGCGCTACCATGCCCACAATGTAAAAATTCTAAAAGTCACCAAAATGATAAGTTTAAACATGAAATACTGGGTTCTCAATGTTCCAAAAGCAGTAGCTATAAAAATCAGCCTTCTATGCTAGGGAGATGACTCACTGGGTGAGAGCTCACCACACAAGCATCAGGACCTCATTTACCCTGAATTCATTCCCCAGCATGCATGTAAACAGCTGAGTGTGGCCATAACCCTAGTCCTGTGGAGAGCAGAGACAGGAGAATCACTCGGTCTTATTGGTCAGCCAATGTGACCAAAAATAGCAGCTCTTGGTTCAACGAGAGAGACCTGTCTCCAAAAAACACAAGGATGAGTGACACAGCAGGTCACCTAACATTCTCTCTGGCTTCTGTATATACACATATGGAGTTTGCACATCTGCACATACATGTATATTCACAATACATTTCTGACCTCATAAACCTTATCACATATACAGTACATACACACAAAATTTTTAAAAAGTTAGAGCCGGGTATGGTGGCACACCTTTAATCCCAGCACTTGAGAGGCAGAGATAGGAGGATCACTGTGAGTTCGAGGCCACCCTGAGACACCGTACCTCAAAAAACAAAAGGGCTGGAGAGATGGCTTAGCGGTTAAGCGCTTGCCTGTGAAGCCTAAGGATCCTGGTTCGAGCCTCAATTCTCCAGGACCCACGTTAGCCAGAAGCACAAGGGGGCACATGCATCTGGAGTTCGTTTGCAGTGGCTGGAGGCCCTGGCGTGCCCGTTCTCTCTCTCTCTACCTGTCTATTTCTGTATCTCTCTCTCTCTCTCTCAAATAAATAAATAATAAAATATTTTTAAAAATCAAAAATTAGTTAGGCATGGTAGCGCATGCCTTTAATCCTAGCACTCCAGAGGCAGAGGTAGGAGGATTGCTGTGAGTTCAAGGCCACCCTGAGACTACAGAGTGAATTCCAGGTTAGTTTAGGCTAGATTAAGACCCTACTATAAAAATCCAAAATAAATAAATAAATAAACGTCTATAAGAACATCAGGCAGGTTCACTTACAGACATACAAGTATAAAAAGGCAAAACAGGGAGTCAGGTATGGTGGTGCATGCCTTTAATCCCAGCACTCCGCAGGCAGAGGTAGGAGGATCTCTGTGAGTTTGAGGCCACCCTGAGACTACATAGTTAATTCCAGGTCAGCTTGGGCTAGAGTGAGATCCTACCTCAAAAAGCCAAAAAAAAAAAAAAAAAAAAAAAAAAAAAAAAAAAAAAAAAAAGCAGGGCGTGGTGGCACACGCCTTTAATCCCAGCACTCGGGAGGCAGAGGTAGGAGGATCGACGTGAGTTCAAGGCCTGAGACTACATAGTTAATTCCAGGTCAGAGTGAGACCCTACCTCGAAAAAACAAAAAACAAAAAACAAACAAACAAACAAACAAAACCACAACCAAAAAACAAAAGCCAGGTGTGGTGGTGCACGCCTTTAATCCCAGCACTCAGAAGGCAGAGGTAGGAGGATCAACGTGAGTTTGAGGCCATCCTGAGATTACATAGTGAATTCCTGGTCAGCCTGGGCCGGAGTGAGACCCTACCTCGAAAAACCAAACCAAACCAAACAAACAAACAAACAAACAAACAAAAAAAAAAAAAAACAGGGGGCTGGAGAGATGGCTTAGTGTTTAAGGTGTTTGCCTGCAAAGCCAAAGGATTCTGGTTTGATTATCTAGGACCCACATAAGCCAGATGCACAAGGGGGCACATGCATTCTGGAGTTCATTTGCAATGGTTGGAGGCCCTGGTGCACCCATTCTCCCTCTTTCTCTCTCTCAAATAAAAAAACAAAATAACAGGGCGGGGGAGTCTTAGTGGTTAAGGCACTTGCGTACAAAGACAAAGGACCTAGGTTCAATTCCCCAGTACCCATATAAAGCCAGATGTACAAGGTGGTGCATGTGTCTGGAGTTCCTTTGCAGTGGCTAGAGGCCCTGGCACACCCATTCTTTTTTAAAAAAATATTTTTATTTATTTATTTGACAGAGAAAGACTGGGAGAGAGAGAGAGAGAATGGGCACACCAGGGCCTCCAGCTACTGCAAACGAACTCCAGATATGTGCGCCCCCTTGTGCATCTGGCTAACGTGGGAATTGAACCTGGGTCCTTTGGCTTTGCAGGCAAATGCCTTAACCACTAAAGCCATCCCTCCAGCCCAGGCACACCCATTCTTGCCCCCCCACTCAAATAAATAAAATGAAATATTAAAAAAAAAACACAGGCTGGAAAGACAGCTTAGCAGTTAAGGCATTTGCCTGTAAAACCTAAGGACCCATGTTCTACTCTCCAGATCCCACATTAGCCAGACACATACAGGTGAGGCAAGCACAAGGTCCCACATGCCCACTGGGTGGTGCAAACATATGGAGTTCTATTGAAGTGACTGAGGCCCTGGAGTGCCAGTTTACTATCTCTCCTTTCTCTCAGTCTTGCTCTCTCTCTCTCTCTAAAAGAAACAAACAAACAAACAAAAGCCACACAGGGAACCCTTCATTTGTTTACAGTGTAATGAAGGTTCTTTTGTATTTAAGTTTCTTTATGTGTGGCAGGAAGCCAACGGGAGTGGATGCTTTCAGCATGCACCTGCTCAGTAACAAGTACCAGTTGTTATATGTGGGGTGCTATACTTACCATGTTGAAGCCAAGAAGCTTCTGCAAGAGTCCATTCCAAAGCTGCAGGTTATAGATTTTGTATTCTAAACAAAGTTCTGCCACCAATTTTACTGCCTAAAGCCAAAATACCAAACAGGAAAACATGAGCAAGAAAATGAAAAGGGAAAAAAAATCACGCTGCCTAGAGACACAAATGAGTCCAAAAACCTTTGAGAAGGCAGAGCACCTAATTACAAAATATGCACAAAATCCTCAAATGTCTATTCACTTGTTTTAATGAAGGACTCTATTTTTCTAATGAAAGCAAAGAAATACTTGTTTTTTTTCTTCTACCTAAGAACAGCTTGCTAATTGGCCTCCTACCTGTCTTAGGTTCCAACTGCCTCAGAGACTAAGTTCCAGGGGCAGCTAAGCAGAAGAGAAATGATAGCCCTCGCTAAAAGTGGAGAGGTGGTTCCTTCCGTCTAGCTGAGGATAGGCCTTAGAAGGGAACACTTAAGTGTTCATTATTAGTTGCAGGGAAGAGAAAAGAAGATGACCTTCCAAGTTGCCTTACCCATCTACACAGCAGGACAGGAGAGTAGGAGAGATTTCAGGGCAGTGGACCTGCTGGGTCTCTAGGTACTTGAGGGGTGAGGAGTGACTAAGTGGCTATATCCGTATGTGTGAAAGCAGAACCCCACACACAGGTCTACCTACCATAGGTTCATGCCTGTGGTTTTTCCACAAGTCCTTAATGATTCCTTCTTTAGAACTGCTACAAAATAATTCGAATGTGATGGGGATGTTTAATGTCTCAAATGATGCAAGAAAAGTTATACATTTCCAATAGGATCTGGAAAACAGAGGTGTTTATAAAAATCATCATTATTCTTTAAAAAAAAATTTTTTTTTTTAAGCAGTCTTACTCTAGCCTAAGCTGACCTGGAACTCACTCTGTAGTCCAAGCTGGCCTCCAACTCAGTGGTCCTCCTACCTCAGCCTCCTGAGTGCTAAGATTAAAGGTGTGCATCATCACACCTGGCTCTATAAGAAACATTCTTGGGCTGGAGAGATGGCTTAGTAGTTAAGGTGCTTGTAAGCAAAGCCAAAGGACCCAGGTTTGATTCCCCAGTGCCCACATAAAGCCAGATGCACAAAGTAGCCCATGAGTCTGGAGTTCATTTGCAGTGGCTAGAGGCCCTGATGCACCCATATTCTATATCTGTCTCTCTTACCCTCAAATAAATAAAATATTTTTAAAAATCATTCTTTTTAAAAAATATTTTATTTATTTGAGACAGAGAGGTGGAGGGGGGAGAGAGAGAGAGAGAGACAGAGAGAGAAAAGGGCCTCTAGCCACTGCAAACAAACTACAGATGCATGTACCACCTTGTGCATTTGACTTACATGGGTACTGGGGAATTGAACCTGGGTCCTTTTGTAGGCAAATGCCTTAAGCACTAAGCCAACTCTCCAGTCCCCATTCTTTTCTTTAACAGTTTTTCAAAGAATTTGTTTGAGAGAGAGAAAAAGGCAGATAGAGAGAGAAAAAGGCATGCAAGCACTTCTAGCCAGTGAAACAAACTCCAGATGTATGCACCACCATGATTTACGTGGGTACTGGAGAACTGAACCTGCATCCTTAGGCTTCAAAAGCACCTTAATTGCTAAGACATCTCTCCAACCCTCCATTCTTTTTTATTTTTATTTTTTAAATGAGGGAGAGAACGAGAGATTGAGAATTGGCATGCCAGGGCCTCCAACCACTGCAGGTGAACTCTAGACACATGCGTCATCTTGTGAGCATGTGCATCCTTGCACGCTTATATCACCTTGTATGCCTGGCTTACATGGGATCTGGAGAGTCAAACATGGGTCCTTAGGATCCACACGCAAGCAACTTGACCACTCAGCCATCTCTCTAGCCCCCCATTCCTTTTTTTTTTTTTTGAGGTAGGGTCTCACTCTAGCCCAGGCTGACCTGGAATTCACTATGTAGTCTCAGGGCGGCCTCGAACTCACGGCAATCCTCCTACCTCTGTCTCCCAAGTGCTGGGATTAAAGGCGTGCGCCACCATGCCCGGCTCCCTGCCCCTTTTTTTAAAATTTATTTATTTGGGAGCACAGAGAAAGAGAAGAGAGAGACAGAGAAAGTAAGTAAAAGAGAGTATGGGTGTACCAGAGCCTGTTGCTAGTACAAAAGAATTCCAAGTGCATGTGCCACTTTGTGCACTGGCTCCTTGTGAGTACTGGGGAATAGAACCTGGGCTGGCAAGCTTTAAAAGCAACCACCTTTAACTGCTGAGCCAATTGCCCAGCCTAAGAATCATTCTTTTAATTTATGTTTTTGGTTTTTCAAGATAGGGTTTAACTCTAACTCAGGCTGACTTAGAACTCATTCTGTAGCCCCAGGCTGGCCTTGAACTCATGGCATGTGCCACAATGCTTGGCCCAAGAATCTTTTTTTTGGGGGGGGGTTGGAGGTAGGATTTCACTCTAGCCCAGGCTACCATGGAATTCACTATGTAGTGTCAGAGTGACCTCAAACTCACAGCGATCCTCCTACCTCTGCTTCCCATTCTGGGATTAAAGGCATGTGCCTCCACACCCGGCCCAAGAATCATTTTTACAGGGCATATTTATATTTAAAATAAAAGCCACCACTAGGAAATTAGGATAGTTTGCTGTTATATGTACATTTTAGGTTTCCTACCATATACACAGGGTATATTAGATAAAAATCAATTTGAGCCAGGCATGGTGGTGCACACCTTTAATCCTAGCACTCGGGAGGCAGAGAGAGGTAGGAGGATCGCCATGAATTCGAGGCCACCCTGTGATTACATAGTGAATTCAAGGTCAGCCTGAACTAGAGTGAAACCCTACTTCAAAAAACCAAAAAAACAAATAAGCAAACAAACAAACAAAAAAAAAAATTTGAACAACATTGCAGAAGGGCTGGAGAGATGGCTCAGTGGTTAAGGTGCCTGCCTGCAAAGCCTGATGATGACCCGAGTTTGATTCCCCATTGCCCATGTAAATCCACATACACAAGATAGTGCATGCATCTGGAGTTCATTTGCAATGACTAGAGGCCCTGGCATTCCTATTCTCTCTCTCTCTACCCATTCTCTCTCTCTGCTTGCAAATAAATACATAACAATATTTTTCAAAGTTGCAGAAGAGGGGGCAAAAACAATGTAAGAATCAGAGGGTGGGGAGTAGTACTTTGGGGCACTATCCTCTGGACAGAAAGAAAGTGGTGCATTCATGACCTCACAGTAGAGGTCACTACATGCATAAGACCTTTTAATCACTAGGGAGGCAGAGGTAGGAGGACTGCTGTGAGTCTGAGGCCAAACTGGCACTACAGGATGAATTCCAGGTCAGCCTGGGCTAGAGTGAGATCCTACCTGGAAAAAAAAATTCTATAATTATGGAAGTTTCAATAAGAAAAAGTTAAAAAAAAAGAAAAACAAATTTAAGTAAGTTGTAGAAAACATTCAGTTTCTAAATGTTGCTAGGAAACAATAGAGACAAGATGTTGGTCTATTTTCCCTTTGCCAAAATGTCATGGATAGTCAGAGCAAAAGAATTACATTTACATAGCTACTTGATGGCTGTCTAATGAACTGAGGGTCTTAGAAGTAACTGTTCCAAAGCCGGGCGTGGTGGTGCACACCTTTAATCCCATACTCTGGAGGCAGAGGTAGGAGGATCACCATGAGTTCAAGGCCACCCTGAGACTACATAGTGAGTTCCAGGTCAGCCTGGGCTAGAGTGAGACCCTACCTCGAAAAACAAAAACAAAACAAAACAAAACAAATCTGTATCCTGTTTTTTTTTTGTTTGTTTGTTTAAATATTTTATTATTTATTTATTTGAGAGAGAGAGAGGCAGATATAGAAAGAATAAGAGAACGGGCATGCCAGGGCCTTCAGCCACTGCAAACAAACTCCAGATGCATGCACTTGCACATCTGGCTTACGTGGGTCCTGGAGAATCAAACCGTGGTCCTTTGACTTTTCAGGCTAGAGCCTTAACTGCGGTTCTTTTTTTTTTTTTTTTTCTGGTTTTTCAAGGTGGGGTCTCACTCTAGCTCCTATCTCTGCCTCCCGAGTACTGGGATTAAAGGTACGTGCCACCACACCCAGCTTGCTGTTTCTTAATGTAAAATCAAATTCTACTTACTTAACTTCTTGGATGGGCTTTTTGAACAGAGATTCTATAGTTTCCTTGTCAGCCATATACAGAAGGCACTGAAGAGCTCTTGTTTTGTGGGCAAAAGTTAACTGATGCATGCCCAATGGCTGCAAAAACAAAAAAAGATTGGGAGAGTTAAGCTGCACACCAGCATGTTGTAGCTGGATAAACAAACTTCAACTTAGGTAATATAAGCACCATTTAAGTCCATCATCGTTGCTCTTAAGGAATGTACATTGGAGAATTGTGCTTGTCAACAGACTCTTGGAGGAGTGGTCTTAGACTCTTGTAGAAGGTAAAGGGTCAAATCTGTCTTTATAATAATACTAAGTTTTTTTGGCCTTATAAAAATAGTTATTTATTTTTACCTTTTGCTCTGGGTTGATATTTGCATTGCTGGTACAAAAGCAGTAGTAGGGCTGGAGAGATGGCTTAGCAGTTAAGGCGCCTGCCTCCTAAACCTAAGAATGCCAGTTCCAATCTCCAGGTCCCATGTTTAACCAGATGCAAAGTGATGCAAGGGCACAATGCCACACTTGACCACAAGGGGGGGGGGCGCATGCATCTGGATTTCGTTCACAGCAGCTGAGAAGCTGCTGGTTCACCCATCTCTATCTCTCTGTCTCTCTCTGTGTCTCCCCCCCCACCAAAAAAACCAGTAGTAATTAAAACAGTTTGTAGAATCACAGCAGGGACCTTCCAACCTTTTTTTTTTTTTTTTTTACTGGTCACTTTGCACTTATTAAAAAAATATGGTAGCCGGGCGTGGTGGCCCACGCCTTTAATCCCAGCACTCGGGAGGCAGAAGTAGGAGGATTGCTGTGAGTTCAAGGCCACCCTGAAACTACATAGTGAATTCCAGGTCAGCCTGGACCAGAGTGAATCCCTTCCTGGAAAAACAAAATAAACCAAAAAAACAAGCAAACACGGCAAAGGGGTTAGAGAGATGGCTTAGCTGCTAAGGAACTTGCCTGTGAAGCCTAAGTGCCTGGGTTTGATTCCCCAGTACCCATGTAAGCCAGATGCACAAGGTGGCGCATGCATCTGGAGTTCATTTGCAGTGGCTAGAGGCCCTGGCATGTCCATTCTCTCTCCCTCAAGTAAACAAACAAACAAAGTTGGGTTTTGCTATATTTGAAAGCCTGAAGGCAGTGTCTCCTGCTCTGGATAATACTGAAGTTCAGTGTAGTAGAAGTTAGTAGTTGACTACAGCCAAAAGCCAGGTGATATATATATGGCATGAGAACAAGGTCAAGACTCTTCTCAAGGCTAATTTGTTTAGTCCCTGGGCATCAGGAATGTTGACTGACCAGAGAGTGAACAAGCAGGAACACAGTAAACCTGTGGCAGTAGTCAATAGTTGAGCCATGCAGCCTGCTAAGCAGATGTTGCAGAAGCCAGCATGGTGCATGTAAAAATCCTTGCTTATAAAGTAACTTGGACTTTGAGTAAGCACAAAAATGAGCATTATCTGAATCAAGCATGGCCAATACTTAAGAAACCAATGTCAAACTGAGATGTCTACATGGGATTTGGTTGAGTTCCCAAAGCTTACACTTGTCGTTGAAGTTGCAAATACAAACAGCATCCTTGAACTATAATCAATTGGATGAGACAGGAGCAGATATACCACTCTGGAAAAAAAATTAATTACATTTATTTTTTTAAATTTAGTGACATATTACTAGTAAAACAGACAGTAAATATCATTAGACACCCCATTGGCCCAGAAGGATATGGGCCAATGATATTTTTTGTCTTCCTTTTTTTTTTGGCAGCGGGGGGGGGGGTTCGAGGTAGGGTCTCACTCTAGTCCCGGTTGACCTGGAACTCATTATGTTGTCTCAGGCTGGCCTTGAATTCATTGTGATCCTCCTCCCTCTGCCTCTCAAGCGCTCAAATTAAAGGTGTGTATCATCACACCTGGCTGTCTTCCCTTTTAAAGGATATTTCCTTTCTTGAGTTCCTTTTCAGTTTAAGAGAATGACATACAAAATAAATGCTAGGTTTTAGGTTCCTCAACTGTAAAACTGCTAGTTAACCTGACTACTTAAATTCTGTTTGTGAAATGGACACATTATAGCCATAAGGTACATTAATGTATAGAAAAATCTACGTTGTAGTAGGACCTAGGACAGTATAAGTAACACATCTTGAACTCTAGTCCCACGGCTGGTAGGCCACTCCTAGGAAGAGCAAGAAAAATCTGGCAGGCTAGAGAAAGTATAGATGGAGTTTTTATCTGGAAAATTTAGGAAGTACTGATCTCTCCTAAGTGTGCTTTGGAGATTTCTCCTTTCTGAATTGCCCTAAGACTTTCCATGTGATTGGTTCAGTTAGACAGGTCAGGTGCAGTTTATCATCTACCTTAATCAAAGGTCCACTTGCCCTTAAAATACTAAGTAAGTAAGAGTTAGGTCTGGTGTCCACAGGCAAAAAACACCAACCAAACAACCATAAGGTAGGGTCACAGGGAAGAAGGTCAGAAAGTAGGTTAGGCCAGTTTGTTCCAAAACAAGAGAAATGATTTCTTGGGTTTGTCTAGGCGAGCCTTTTTTCATACTGGATTTTCAGGGTGGCAGCATGGCATAGGGCCTTGCAGACCACTCAACTACTCATGATCTAGGTCAGGAATGGCAAAAAGTTAGTATGTTTGTCACCACACCCTCACTCATTAATGGATTATCACATTCTTTCTGATTTGGACCCAGATATAGGAGGCCCAGATAAGAACCCGGGGCAGGGGCTGGATAGATGGCTCAGCAGTTAAGGTGCTTGCCTGCAAGGCCTAAAGACCAGAGTTTGATTCCCCAGTACTCATGTAAAGCTAGATGCACAAAGTGGCACATGCATCTGGAGTTTGTTTGCAGTACCCTGGTATGCCCATTTTCATTCTCTCTTTTCGAGATAGGGTTTCACTGTAGTCCAAGCTGACCTAGAATTCACTATGTAATCTCAGGGTGGCTTTGAATTCATGGTGATTCCCCTACCTCTGCCTCCTGAGTGCTGGCATTAAAAGGCATGCGCCACCACACCCAGATTAAGAATTTTTTAAAAAATCATTTTTTAATGAGAGAGAGAGAATTGGTGTGCCAGGGCCAGCCACTGCACTTGAACTCAAGATGCATAAGCCACCTAGTGTGCATGTGCGACCTTAAACTTGCATCACCTTATTAGTCTGGTTTACATAGGATCTGGAGAGTTAAACATGAGTCCTTAGGCTTTGTAAGCAAGCGCTTTAACTGCTAAGCCATCTCCCCAGCTCTAGTAAGAATTTTTCTTTGCCTGAAATGCACTCTCTGCTAAAGAGGTCCTAGGAACCCTAGAATTCACAGGAACACGTTGAGGATTCAGAAATTCTCAATCCTGGCTGTGTGACTTTTCCCCCACTAGCAAATACTCAGCTATATGCTAAATAGATGCTTCTTAGAGACTATGACCTAACCTCTATCAAAGAAGTCTTAAGATCCTGCTGGGCATGGTGGCACATGCCTTTAATCCCAGCAGTCAGGAAGCAGAGGTAGGAGGAGCACCACGAGTTCGAGGCCACCCTGAAACTATATAATGAATTCTAGGCCAGCTTGGGCTATAGCGAGACCCTACCTTGAAAAACAATAACTTATTAAATAAATAAATAGGTCTTAAAACCCAGCTTCTAAAAACTGTACTGCTAAGATTCTTACTATGACTCAAGATAAAGGCCAAGGCAATTAGAGAAAAAGCATACCTTCTTAGTGCTTCATCTTCTTCAAGTTCAAATAATTTTGATGTTTTCTTTGAAAGTAGAGAAAAAATTGTCAAAAACTGGAAAAAGTTTGTAACTATACAAATTTTCATATGACAATAAACTAAATTTGAAAATGTACAAAATGGCCAGGCATGGTGGCACATGCCCTTAATCCCAGCACTTGAGAGGCAGAGGCAGGAGAATCACTATTCAAGTTTGAGGCCACGCTGAGTCTACATAGTGAATTCCAGGTCAGCCTGAGCTAGAGTGGGACCCTACCTCAAAAAAACCAAAAAGGGCTGAAGAGATGGCTTAGCAGTTGAGAAGCCTAAGGACCCAGGTTCAATTACCCAGTACTCACATAAGGGCACAAGGTGGCACATGTGTTTGGAGTTTGTTTGCAGTGGCTAGAGGCCCTGGCATGCCCATTCTCTCTATCTGCCTCTTTCTCACTCCCTCAAATAAATAAATCAGTAAATAAATATTTAAAACAATAACAACAACAAAACAAAATGAATAAGCTGACTAGAGGAATCCAGTCACTGGTGGTGGGCTCAACAATGACAGTAAGGGAAGAGAATCATTGGGTGGCTTGTAACCCTATGGGGCGCTGCTCTTTTTCCCCACGTCTCCTGCCTCTCAGGCAGCCCAGGCCCTAACCCTCAATAGCCTTCTTCTTGTCCCAACCCATCCCCTGCAAATGCTTTCTCCTACCCTTGATATGTGTATGTGTAACTGTGCTTGTTGGCTCTCATCTAGAGTCCCTATTCTCAACAGGCTGAGGGGGGAGGATTGCCAAATGAGGTTGGGCTGAGCTACAGTGTGAGATACTCTCAAAAACAAAAAACAAAAACAAAACAAGTGGCTGGAAAGATGGCTTAGTGGTTAAAGTATTTGCCTGTAAAGCCTAAGGACTCAGGTTTGATTCCCCAGGACCCATGTAAGCCAGCTGTACAAGGTGGTACATGTGTTTGGAGTTTGCAGTGGCTGGAGGCCCGGGTGCATCCATTCTCTCTCTCATACATAAATAAATAATTAAAACAAAAACAAAAAAATCCAGGCACGGTGACACATGCCTTTAAACTCAGCACTCAAGAGGCAAAGTTAGGAGGATGGATGTAAGTTCAAGGCCAGCCTGGGACTACTGAGAAAGTTCAAGGTCAGCCTGGGCTAGAGTGAGACCCTACCTCAACCAAAAGAAAAAAAAAGGGGGGGGAATGGTGAGATGGCTTAGCAGTTAAGGCACTTGCCTGCAAAGCCAAAGGACCTTGGTTCAATTCCCCAGGACCCACATAAGCCAGATACACAAAATGGCGCATGCCTCTGGAGTTCATTTGCAGTGGATGGATGCCCTAGTGTGCCCATTCTCTCTCTCTCCCTCTGTCTGACTCAGGACCTCTCAAATAAATAAATAAAATAGTAAAAAAACCACAAAATTTTATATTATATATACACACACACATATATATTCATACAAATTTATGTTTATTTGGAAGAAAAATTCAAATAATTACTTTTGCCTAAATGATGGGTTTTATCATATTCACTGATGCAAAAATATTTATTAAACACTTATATGCGACAAGCACAATACTAAGTGTGTGGGCTGTCTAAGTAAACAAAATAAGTATTTGAGTCCTTCTGGATCTTATATTTGTTGCATATATACATATATATATATATATATTTTTTTTTGGCTTTTTTTCAAGGTAGGGTTTCACTCTAGCCCAGGCCGACCTGAAATTCACTATGTAGTCTCAGGCTGGCCTCGAACTCAGAGATCTTCCTACCTCTGCCTCCCACGTGCTGGGATTAAAGGCGTGCGCCACCACGCCTGGCGCTGTTGCATAAATTTTAAAAGGAAAGAGCTCTAGGGAATCTTCCTGCCCAACCTGCCCCAGTGCTGGGATTTCAGGCATGAGCCACACACTCAGCTTTGCGTGTGTACATAGTATGTGTACTGGGGTGTGTGTGTACTGGGAATTGAATCCAGGCCTCACGCATGCTAGCCCAGTGCCCTGACCTTGAGTTACCCGCAAAGATTTTTTTTTTCCAAGGTAGGGTCTCACTTTAGCTCATGCTGACCTGGAATTCACTATGTAGTCTCAGGGTGGCCTCAAACTCATGGTGATCCTCCTACCTCTGCCTCCAGAGTGCTGGGATTAAAGGCGTGTGCCATCACGCCCAGCCTGCCCCATAGATTTTAAATGAGCCACTCATGAGATCAGTATATATTCATCAGTACTTAAAATGCACTGTGCTAGGTACACTGTACTGACCTGGTACTTGGTTTCACCATGCTGTGTCAGTTTACTGCTGTAACTTGAACCACATACATGCTGGTTTCTAGAGTCACACAGGTTCTCTGTGGCTGAGATATGCTTAAATGATAGTTCACTTAAATGATAGCATAGTTGCTGTTTTTGGTAAAGCTTAAAAGTTACTTGTGGAGCTGGAAAGATGGCTCAGGGGTTAAGGTGCTTGCCTGCAAAGCCCAAGGAACCCAGGTTCGATTTCCTAGTACCATGTTAAGCTAGATGCACAAAGTGGTGCATGTCTCTGGAGTTCGTTTGCAGTGGCTAGACACCTTGGCATGCCATTCTGTCTTTCTGCTTACAAAAACAGACAGACAGACAAAAACACTACTTATGAATGACTAGTGATGTTGCTCAGTTGGTAGAGGTTGCCCAAGCATGCATGAAGCCCTGGATTGGATCCCCAGTGCCACATAAACTGGGAGCGGTGGCCCACCCAGCTCCTATCCAACATACTTGGGTGCTGTGAGCACTCACCTCACCAGGCATTGTCGAGGGGCACAGCCATTTTTCCAACAACATGTCCCAGATTTTTTCCAAATTAATTTCATTGACTTCAGCTATTTCTCTAGCTGCTGCATGAATATCTAAAGATAAGCAAGATAAAGTTCAGCAAAGAAAATCTCAAGATCTAAGCGTGAGACAACTGGGAACCAAAACAATGGTGCTCCCCACCCAGTGTTTTGTCCTCACCAGGATAATCTTTGCCAGATTTAGTCTGCATTCTCTCACTTATGCTGGGATGCTCATAGAGGCTGACAATGAGGTGTGCTGGCTTTCCTATGGCTCTTAAATGTTCCGGAGTGTTCAGCTTGTGAGCGATGAGCACAGCTTCTGTGCCTGAGCGCCGGAACTGGAGGTGAAGCTTCTTTAGCAAAGCCTGGGCTTTTTCATATGTTTCATCCTTTCAGAAAAATTCCAAATGAAGACTTATTTTAAAGAGCTCAGGGTAGACTAAGCATCCATCTTTACCAGGGGCCATCCATTCCTTACTTGTATCCTTAAGCACTTATCACTCAAAACTGTGGGCTTTGTTCTCCATTCTGGGTACTGGGAGGGATGAGAGGGTAGCTAAGCAAATAATAGCTTAACAGCAAGAGGACTGTTTAGTTTTCTAGTTCAGACTCACCTGAGATGGGATGTTCTGTAGCCATCTCTCAGCTAAATACAGGCAGAATTTCAAACTAGCCATCTTGAAGGGGCCTAAAGGGATAGAAGATTTATGAGCAAATCTAAATCCTTTATAGACAATATCTGTTGTCAAACCAGCAAGTTTTTTTTTTTTTTGAGATAAGGTCTTGCTCTAGCCTAGGCTGACCTGGATTTCACTCTGTGGTCTCAGGATAGCCTCAAACTCACAGCAATCCTCCTCCTACCTCTGTCTCCTGAGTGCTGGGATTAAAGACATGCCATGTGCCAACACACTCAGCTACAAGTAAGCATATTTATTTATTTATTTGCATGTGAGCGTGTATGAGGGAGCAGGGCCTCTTGCCACTTCACATGTACACCAGATGATTATGACTCTTTGTGCATCTTGCTAACGTATATTGTTGGGGACTTGAACCCAGGCCGGTAGGCTTTGCAAGCAAGTGCCTTTAACTACTGAGCCATCTTCCTAGCCTTTGTATTTTTTTTAGGTAGGGTCTCACTCTAGCCCAGGCTGACCTGGAATTCACTATGTAGTCTCAGGGTGGCCTTGAACTCACAGTGCTCCTTCTACCTTTGTTTCCCAAGAGCTGGGATTAATGGCATGTGCCACCATGCCCAGCCTAGCCCCTGATATTTTTAAATTGGAAAAAGGCATAAATGGCTGGGCATGTGGTGCACAGCATCCCAGCACTTGGGAGGCAGAGGTAGGAGGATTGCCATGAGTTTGAGGCCACCTTGAGACTACATAGTGAATTCCAGGTCAGCCAGGGCTAGAGTGAGACCCTACCTTGAAAAACCCAAATAAATAAATAAAGATAGATAGATAAAGTGGAGGGCTAGAGAGATGGCTCAGCAGTTAAAGGTGCCTGCTTGTAAAGACTGAGGTGATGGCCTGGATTTGATTCCCCATATCAAGCAAGATGCACAGAGTGGCACATACATCTGGAATAGGCTGTCTACACTGGAGGTTGTTTGCAGTGGCAAAGAGGCCCTTTCTTTCGCTCTGCTTGCTAGTACGTACAAATATCAAAATAATCACTAGGTGGAGAGCAATTGCAGACTCAAAACTGACTGTTAGCCAACACCCCCCAAAAATGAACACCCACACTCCCCCCAAAAATGAAGTATATACTAATTTACATTAATACCCACATACTGGAATGTACATTGTCCCTGCACTATAATCTAGCCAAGTCACCCTGCATATTGCTTGAACATAGAAGCAATCAGAAATGGGAAAAGTGAAGGGGGTGGGCACACATTTTATTTAAAACCATCCTACTGGTCCTCCTTAAAGACACAAAAGGAATACACTGAAAAGACAATGCAGTTGGGCCTGGGGATATAGTTCACTGGTAGGGTGCATTAGTCTAACATGCAGAAGGCCTTTGAGGTGGATCTCCAGCACACCCTCCCCGCCAAAAAACACCCAAACTAAAAACAAATGAAAATCGAAATAAAGAATATAGCAACCACTTCAAGTCCAATGACAGGAGGGCTGCGTACCTTCTGGGATTTCCTGGGTGAGACTGATGGCCGTGGCAACAGCCCACTCTGGGTTGACGATAGACAGAAGGTATGACTTTACAGTCTGGGTAAGCTTAACTACTTCCTTAGTCATCAGTGCTGAGGGCTTTGTCTGGGTTAATTTCAGGAGCTTTGGCCTCAGATTTTTTTCAAAAACATGTTTGGCTGTAGACACGTAGAGAGTATCTAGAGAGAACTTTAGAAGAAAGGAAAAGGAAGGTTTTGCAGGAAGGCAGTGTAAAAACCTGGGGTCGAGACTGATTACAGTGCAAAGAAGCTTCTCAATGGTTTTAACCCATTACCTTCATCAATTTAGAGATTAAGAGCAGGGTTGGGAGTGACTCTTCACTGAGCTCTGAGGCTGGAAAGGAAAGAAGTGTATGATTTGTTTAAGAACAAATGGTTGGCTATTTAGTAAAATGTATAATTAGTTAATATACTATACAGATAATTTTCCAGAAGTTCTGTGCTGTGCCAAATAATATTAGGTGAAAAGGCAGTCGAGTCTGGGCAGCAGATGGCAGAGTTATTTTGTGCTCCAACATATACTGGTATTCTAGGTCCACTGGAGGGGAAATTCTTCTGTATGACTTCAAGTGTTTCAGAAGATTCAATGCCTGCATCAAAATAAGAAAGTGCTCTCAGTGCTGCTGACCTGTCTTTCCCAACAGAGCCACAGTCAAGATCCTGCCGGGTGTGGTGGCGCACACCTTTAATCCCAGCACTTGGGAGGCAGAGATAGGAAGATGGCTGCAAGTTTGAGGCCAGCCTGAGACTACAGAGTGAATTCCAGGTCAGCCTGGGCTAGTGAGACCCTACCTCGAAAAAACAAAAAACAATGGTACATTGCTGCTCAGTGAATAAGACTTTGGCAGTTCTCAACAAGTTCGTAAAATAATTTGAGATATGATTCAAAAACATTAGAGTTTGAAGTTTTCTTTTCAATTAATGAACTTTAAAAAAATTGTCAGGCGTGGTGGCGCATGCCTTTAATCCCTCGGGAGGCAGAGGTAGGAGGATAGCTGTGAGGCCACCCTGAGTCTACACAGTGAATTCCAGGTCAGCCTGAGCTAGAGTGAAACCCTACCTCAAAAAAACAAAAAAACAAAAAAACCAAAAAAACAAAAAAACAAACAAACAAACAAACAAAAAAACAAAAAATCAGGCATTTGCTTGCAAAGCCTAATGACCTTGGTTCAATCCCCCAGTACCCACATAAAGCCAGACACACAAAGTGGTGCATATATCTGGAGTTTGTGTGCAGTGGCTAGAGGTCTTGGTGTGCCCATTCTCTCTCTCTGCTTTCAAATAAATATTTTAAAGTATTATTTATTTATTTATCCGCCTCAATTATTTATTTTATGAGAAAGAAAGTGAGGGAGGGAGAGAGAGACAGAGAGAGAGAATTGGCACACCAGGGCCTCTAGCCACTGCAATTGAACTCCAGATGCATGTGCCATCTTATGTGCATGTATGACCTTGCGTGTTTGGCTTACATGGGATCTGGAAAGCCAAATATGGGTCCTTAGGCTTTGCAGGCAAGTGCCTTAACAGTTAAGCCATCTCTCCAGCCCATGGAAATCCTTTTTAATTTTGTTGATGAAAAATCTTTTTACTGAGTCAAGTGTGGTGGTGCACACCTTTATTTATTTATTTATTTTTGGCTTTTCGAGGTAGGGTCTCCCTCTAGCCCAGGCTGACCTGGAATTCCTCCTACCTCTGCCTCCCAAGTGCTGGGATTAAAGGTGTGTGCCACCACGCCTGGCTGGTACACACCTTTAATTCCAGCACTTGGGAGGGGACTCCTTTTCAAAGGAAAGTATCAGCAGAATAAGGTAGCACATGTCTGTAATTCCAACACTTGGGAGGTAGAGGCAGGACAATCAGGGGTACAAGGTCATCCTTGGCTACATGGTGAGTTCAAAGCCAATTTAGGCTACATGAGATCCTGTCTCAAAAATAAATAAATAAATATCTCAAATAAAGTGTAGAGCTTAAAGGACAACCCAGAAAGATAATGAGTAATGTTATTTATGACCCCCAAAAAAGCATAAAGATGACTTTTGTTTATTTTTGAGGTAGGGTCTCACTCTGGCCCAGGCTGACCTGGAATTCACTATGCAATCTTAGGGTGGCCTCGAACTCACAGCAATCCTCTTACCTCTACCTTCTGAGTGCTGGGATTAAAGGCATGCACCACCATGCCCATTCATAAAGATGATTTTTTTTTTTTTTGGTTTTTCGAGGTAGGGTCTCACTCTGGCCCAGGCTGACCTGGAATTAACTATGTAGTCTCAGGGTGGCCTTGAACTCACGGCAATCCTCCTACCTCTGCCTTCCGAGTGCTGGGATTAAAGGCATGCACCACCATGCCCATTCATAAAGATGATTTTTAAATCCTTAATACATTTGTTATACCTGATTAATATTAACATTGGTTATCTTTTCATCAGCTCTTTCTATAACCTTCAGGACGACTTCAGTCATTTCATAATCATAGGGGTCCAACTGTATAAAAACAAAAACATGTCAGAACATGAGAAATATAGTACCATGCTGATAAACACTGTTATTCAATAATGGTCATCGGTACAGATGACATAGAAAATTTCAGTGTGCTGCAACCTAGATTATCCTTGTAAAAATTTTTCTTACCTCTAAAATTAGCTCTGTTAGGATAAATATCCAAGTTAAAAAATATCTTGAAATGTGCTTTAGTATTATTAATTTTTTTTTGGTTTTTTCGAGGCAGGGTCTCACTCTGGCCCAGGCTGACCTGGAATTCACTATGTAGTCTCAGGGTGGCCTTGAACTCACTGCGATCCTCCTACCTCTGCCTCCCAAGTGCTGGGATTAAAGGTGTGTGCCACCACGCCCGGCGTTATTTTTTTTAATTTTATTTATTTGCACATGTGTATGTATATCAACACAAGACATTTGCACCATTTTTTGTGTGGGTGGCTGGGGAATCGAATGTAGGCTCTCAAGCTTTGCAGACAAGTACCTGGAACTGTTGAGCCATCTCTCCAGGTCCTTGAAATGTACTTTAAAAAGTTATGCAAAACAATGCTATTTTAAGAAAGACATGATTTTAGGGTACTAAATATATAGAATAAACGTGAAAATTTAACATATCTTGTGTTTGAAATTGATGTTCTATTTTTTTTCTATTAACTATGGGAAAATTAGAATCGGAAGAAGTTAACCTTTCCTTGGATATAATCTAACTACAGTGTGGGCCTTCATGTAAGAAATTCTCAAAGGACCCTGCTTTAGCTGTAACTCTAATGTAATATGAAAATTCACTGGGTAACAATACCTACATATATTTCCAAAATGAAAGGAAGTTTCTTTGTTCTTTGTTTTTGCCCATGCACTAGTATTTTCTATTTTTTAATTGCCAACTTAAAAAAAAAAATCACATGGAGCTGGCCTTTAATCCCAGCACTTGGGTGGCAGAGGTAGGAGGACTGCCAAGTTCAAGGCCACCCTGAGACTACATAGTGAATCCCAGGTCAGCCTGGACTTGAGTAAGACCCTACCTCAACCCCCCCCCCCCAAAAAAAAACACATGGTTAGTAAAATGGGAAACTTTGAGCAAATCTGTCATTTTTGGTTGTGTTACACACAACAGGTAAAACTGAAATATATCTTGAAGTTTTATAATCTAATTTCTCCTACCATCTACCTTCATTCTCCCATCAAACTACTGTGGAACTGAATAAATTCCAATCTAAGACCCCAGAAGGGATCCCAGAGCTGATCGCAACCCAATGTCCCAGGAAGTGAGCATCACTGGGCAATCAAGCTTACTCGCCTAAGTGGGTACCCAGCCCTCCATCTGCTGGGATTAGGGAGCAGCCTCACTAGTGTAGCTCCCTCCCTTCCTGCCACCACAGACTGCAGGGGAGTCCGGGAGTTGATCTCATTCCAAAGCCCAAGCGAGTAGCACTATAAGAACAGGCCCTGCTTGGACAGTGAGCAGGCCGGGCTTCCCAGGGTCTTACCCAGACCCACCTGGAGGTACACACAAGGTGGACCATGCTCAGACTCAACAGCACCCAGCCCAAACTTGAGGATAGACTGCCATCTCATACCCACCATGATCAAAGCTGACCAGGCTACTCAACAAAGGCTCTACAAGATCTAATATAGCTACACTATTAGCAAAACAAGAGAACTGTCCTGAGCAAACTCCAACACAAAACAAATAATGCAAGACATCAACCCAAGACATTCCCATCAAAAAGGCTTAGTCCCACATTGGAAGCCTCCTATAAAAACTTAGAGGAGCTGGGTGTGGTGGTGCACACCTTTAATCACAACACTTGGTAGGCAGAGGCAGGAGGATTGATGGGAGTTTCAGGCCAGCCTGAGACTATACAGTGAATTCCAACTTGGGCTGGAGTGAGTGGCTACCTCAAAAAAACAAAAACCAGCCAGGTGTGGTGGCACACACCCTTAATTCCAGCACTTGGGAGGCAGAGGTAGAAGGATCGCCATGAGTTCTAGGCCACCATGAGAATACAGGGTTAATTTCAGGTCAGCCTGGGCTAGATAGAGCGAGACCTTAACTCGAAAAAACAAACAAACAAAACCCCCAAAAACCCTAAAAACTAAACCAACAAAAAAGAAAATTCAGAGGAAACTTGAGACATAAAATTCCAAAATGAAATTAAGATAAGCATATTAAAGTTGGATGAAATAAAAAAGAACCAACAAAAAGAACTCAAAAAGAGCTGGGCATGGTGATGCACACCTTTAATCCCAGCACTTGGGAGGTAGAGGTAAGAGGATCACTGTGATTTCCAGGCCACCCTGAGACTACATAGTGAATTCCAGGTCAGCCTGAACTAGAGTGAGACCCTCCCTAGAAAAACCAAAACAAACAAACAAACAAACAAAAACCCCCAAGAACTCAAAGGATGGCTGAATGAAATGGAAAAGAACCAACAGAGAGTACTCAATAGAGGGTGTAGCAGACAGCTTCAGGTTTGCTGAGATGAACTTCCAGATACAGTTATGGAGGAAGGGATATTTATTGAAGATTACAGATCCAAGGGAAGTTCCATAATGGCAGAAGAAGCTGGCCTGCTCTTACA
The DNA here is from genome assembly GCA_036365145.1 of Orientallactaga sibirica. Classification (NCBI taxonomy): domain Eukaryota; kingdom Metazoa; phylum Chordata; class Mammalia; order Rodentia; family Dipodidae; genus Orientallactaga; species Orientallactaga sibirica. The sequence goes on along the minus strand of JAEOAD010000026.1, from coordinate 24,464,451 downwards.
GGATCAAACACACACAGACACACACACACACACACACACACACAGAGAGAGAGAGAGAGAGAGAGAGAGAGAGAGAGAGAGCAAAATGCCAAAAGCCACACAGCACAGCACACCTCAGGAACTCTAGCTAGGCACACTTTGCATATCTTTAGATTGAAATCTCAACCCCACCACCACATCTTAAGATCTGCCCAGTGACACTGCTTCCAGCCAGGTAGCTGCAGATGCAAACTACAAACTAATAAAACGCTGAATATATTGGGGGCCACCTATTCAAACTACCACAGAGGGCTTAATAAAACTGAAGCGAATCAAAACAATTCAATAGATTAATGAAGTAGATAAGAATCAACACAAAGTTGCACTCAATGGTCAGTGGAATAAACTCAATGAGAACATGAAAATGCAGGAATGAATTTCAAGAGACAATAAGAAAGTCAAATCAAGAAATGAAAATGAGGGCTGGAGAGATGACGTAGCAGTTAAGGCATGCCTGCAAAGCCTAAGGACCCCGGTTTGATTCTCCAGGTCCCACATAAGCCAGATGCACAAGGGGGTGCATGCATCTGGAGTTCGTTTGCAGTGGCTAGAGGACCTGGCACGCCTATTCTCCCTCTCCCTCTCTCTGTCTCTAATAAATAAAAATAAAATCTTAAAAAAAAAATGAAAATGAGCTGGGTGTCGTGGCACATGCCTTAAATTCTAGCATTTGGGAGGCTTGATGTAGGAGGATTGCCATGAGTTCAAGGCCACCCTTAAAGTACATAGTGAATTCCAGGTCAGCCTGGGCTAGAGCAAGACCTTACCTCGAAAAACCAAAAAAGAAAAAAAGAAATGAAAATGGAGCCAGGTGTGGTGGTATACACCTTTAATCCCAGCACTCGGGAGGCAGAGGCAGGAGGATTGCCATGAGCTTGAGGCCACCCTGAGACTACATAATGAATCCAGGTCAGCCTGGGCTAGAATGAGACCCTACTTTGAAAAACCAAAAATAAACAAACAAACAAAAAGAAATGAAAATGGAATTCAGTAAAGAGATGGAGATGCTAAAGAAAAACATAATAGAAAACAAGACTGAAATAACTCATCTAAAAAGCGTCTAAGAAACCTTCACCATGTTGAAGTCAGACCATCAGAACTTGAGCACAAGGCAGCAGAACCAAGAGTACAAAAACAATGACAAGTTCACAAAAACATGCAAACAAAATGAGAGAAATGTGGAGCCAGGCATGGTGGTGCATACCTTTAATCCTAGCACTCAGGAAGAGAGGTAGAAGGATCACCATGAGTTTGAGGCCACCCTGAGACTACATAGTGAATTCCAGGCCAGCCTGAGATAGAATGAGACCCTACCTCGATAAAAACAAAACAAAACAAAAAAACAAAACAAAACAAACACCTTAAAGAAATACACCTAAAGATATACTTGGATCCTGGGCACAGGGGAAGAAATACAGGCCAAGGGCATAGAAAAATCTTCAACAAAATTATGGAAGAAAATTTTCCTAACCTTACAAAAAAGAAGCGCATCCAGGTCTAGGAGGTGTATGGAACACCAAAAAATAGGACAAGAGAAGAAAATCCTCACATCACATTATAGTTAAAATGCTAAACACTGCAAACAAAGAGAGTACTAAAAGCAGTGAGAGAAAAACAGCTTATTACTTACAAAAGTAAGCCCATTAGAATTACTTCTGATTTCAATGGACACTCAAGAAGCCAGAAGGGCTTAGAACTGAGTATTTCAAAATTTAAAAGACCATGGCTGCCAACCCAAACTACTATACCCAGCAAAATTATCCCTCATAATAGAAAGTGAAAGTAAAGAAAGCTTTGTGAATATATGAGTACTAAGTCAGTCTACAGAGAATACTGCATGGACTACTCCACACTCAATAGGCTACAGAAAGGAAAAAGTAATAATCAAAACTAGAACACGAGGGGCTGGAGAGATGGCTTAACGGTTAAACACTTGCCTGTGAAGCCTAAGGACCCCGGTTCAAGGCTCTATTCTCCAGGACCCACATAAGCCAGATGCACAAGGGGGCACATGCATCTGGAGTTTGTTTGCAGTGGCTGGAAGCCCTGGCGTGCCCATTCTCTCTCTCTCTCTCTCTCTCTCTCTCTCTCTCTCTCTCCCTGCCTATTTCTGTATATCTCTCTCTCAAATAAATAAATAAAAATAAATATTAAAAAATATATTAAAAAAAAAAAAAAAACTAGAACACGAGCCAGGCATGGTGGCACACATCTGTAATCCCAGCACTTGGAAGGCAGAGGTAGAAGGACTGCCGTGAGTTCAAAGCCACCCGAGACTACATAGTGAATTCCAAGTCAGCCTGGATTACAGTGAGACACTACCTGGAAGAAATAAAAAAAAAACAAAAAAACCTAGAACAGATGTGAAAAGATATAAAGATCAAGAAAACACAAAACTAACTGGGTGAGGTGGCACAGGCACTTGGGAGGCAAAAGTAGCAGGATCCCCATGAATTTGAGGCCACCCTGAGACTAGATAGTGAATTTCAGATTAGCCTGGGCTACAGCGAGACCCTACCTTGAGAAAAAAAAAAAACCAACAAAAAAAAACCCCTACACAACTCCAGAAAGCCTTCACCTTGACAAAGGTTCAATCACCCCTCACAGTTACAACTCTGAATATTAATCAATTCAATTCCCCAATCAAAAGACACAGGTTAGAAGTTTGGATCAGAAAATGAGATCCACCCATTTGCTCTCTACAAGGAACTCACTTTACCATTAAGGATAAACACCACCTTAGGGTAAAAACACTGAAAAAGATATTTCAAGCAAATGAAAATAAGAAACAAGTATGTGTGGCTATACTATTACCTGACAAAATACTTTTTTTTTTTTTTTGGTCTCACTCTAGCTCAGTCTGACCTGAAATTCACTATGTAGTCTCTGGGTGGCCTTGAACTCACAGCAATTCTCCTACCTCTGGCTCCCAAATGCTGGGATTAAAGGCATGCACCACCACACCCGGCCCAAAATACTTTAAAGAAGGTTATTTTATACTCATGTAACTAATTAACTGAGGATGGGAGGGGACTACATATGTTCATTTCCCCATTCACCTACCTTATATAGTATTCCACTGAGACTGATGACCAAATCTTTTGTGCTTGTCAGTAAAGGAACCATCTCAGTGGCTTTATCCAGGAGTCTGGAATACTGCTGCTTTGTAGACATCAGTGGCAGTTCTCCCTGGCTTTGGTTATTAGTGTCATGAAGTAGTGTTTCAATGAATAGTTGAAGAGCTGCATTACAGTCCAACTGAAATGTGCTGCAAGAAGCATCCAGTTACACACATGCATGCATTTCTATGCAAGAGTTCCAAAAGACCACTGAGGTAGACGCTCCCATCACTAAAGTTTTAACCTTCCGCCTTATAATCAGATAACTATGTATCATCAAAATGACTGCTGCCTGTCTTCTTGAGACAGGGTCTTGATGTATAGTCCAGGTTCAACTCCTGCCTCAGCCTCTGGAATACTAGAATTACAGGTGTGCACCACAATGCCTGGATTAATTATTGCCTTGTAAATAATTCAGATGTTTGCGGGAGGGGGAGGCAGGAAGATGAATTCAAGGCCAGCCTGAGCTACATATCAAGTTCAAAGACACCAAAGTAACAAAGTAAAACTATCTTCAAAAAAAAAAAAATGCTGGGGGAGGGAAATAGCATGTGTTTTTTGTATGTAAGTACAGAAGTTGTCAACGAAAAAATAATAACTTATCAAAAAAAAAAAAAAAAAAAAGCTGAGTGTGGTAGCACATGCCTGCAATTCTATCACTTGGGAGGTAGGAGGATCAGTTCAAGGTCATTCCCAGCTATATTTAGTACATTCAAGACCAGCCTGGACTATGTCTCACCCAAAAGTAAAAAACAGTTTTTTTTTTTTTTTTTTCAAGGTAGGGTCTCACTCCAGCTCAGGCTGACCTGGAATTCACTATGTAGTCTCAGGGTGGCCTTGAACTCACTATGATCCTCCTACCTCTGCCTCCCAAGGGCTGGGATTAAAGACGTGCACCACCATGCCTGGCTCAAAACAGTTTTTAATTTAAAAAATTGGGAATCTGGCTGGGCGTGGTGGTGCATGCCTTTAATCTAGCACTCAGGAGGCAAAGGTAGGAGGATAGCCTTGAGTTAGAGGCCACCCTGAGACGACATGGTCAGCCTGGGCTAGAGTGAAACCCTACTTCAAAAAACCAAGAAAAAGAAAAAAAAGATAATCTGGCTAAGATAAACAAGTGACAACTGAAATGCCATCTTAGGACTTGTTAATGAGACAGTGAGAGTTTAATTTGCTGTACACAATAACTAAAACATTAAGAAAATCCTTAAGCATCATCATTTTTTAAATTTTTTGTTTTTTCGAGTGCTTTCTAGTCCAGGCTGACCTGGAATTCACTCAGGGTGGCCTTGAACTCACAGCGATCTTCTTACCTCTGCCTCCCAAGTGCTGGGATTAAAGGCATGCGCCATCACACTCAGCTTAAGTACCATCATTTTTAAATCCTCTGATATCTAAAAATCATGTAGCTGGGTGTGCTGGTTCGCAGGAGGAACATTGCAAATTCAAGGCCATGTTGGACTACAAAGTGAGTTCCAGGCCAGCCTAGACTACAGAGTGAAATCCTACCTCCAAACAAGAAACAAAGTCATCTGACTATTCAGATAAGATTGCCTGCCTGCAGCAAAAGTGTCACAAGCAATATACACCATCAAGGACTCAGAAGCACATGACTGTGAGATGAACCTAACATTATCACAGCTATTTAAATTTAAGAAAAGCGGGCTGGAGAGATGGCTTAGCAGTAAAGGCACTTGCCTATGAAGCCTAAGGACCCAGGTTCAATTCTCCGGTCCCATGTAAGCCAGATACACAAGGTGGCACATGTGTCTGGAGTTCACATGCAGTGGCTAGAGGCCCTGGCACATCCATTCTCTCTCTCTCAAATACAAATACATAATTGAAGAAATAAATAAATTTCAGAAAAGAGAGCAGTTAACATGAAATCACACATAAGTCTACCAGGAGTTCAAATTAATAAAGAAGGTAAATGTCCATCTGGATTTGGTGCACTCCAAACTGACCATATCACATAATATATTCATAGTTTCTCTCCCTCTTTCTGTTTCTCTGTCTCTTTCTTGCTCCCTTCATCTTGCGCTCTCTCTGATTTTCTGACTCTTTCTCTTTCTCTGTGGTTTTGGGATGAAATCCAGGGTTTTGTGCATGCCAGACAAGGATCCTACGACAACATCCCCAGCCCTGGGTTTTATTTCTCATAGATCAACTGGCGATATTATGAAATACAAATAAAAAAAAAAAATAAATGGGCTGACATGTGTGAAAGTACTTTGCCACCACTTAAATGCCAGAGCAAATGAGGCCCAGTATTTCTAAGATAGAAACATGAGAGAAACAAATTACAAATCATTTATTTCCACTCATTACTGTAAGCTGACTCTATATTTTGCCTTTATTTTTGGCGTGTATGTGGAATATGCATGTGTGTGCAGATGTACATACCCCATGTGAGTGCATGCAGAGTCCAGAGGAATTCAGGTATCTTTTTTTTTTTTCTTTAATTTGAAGAGAAACAAAGAGAGAGAGAGAAAAAAAGCAAGAGAATGGGCACGCCAGCGGCCTCTCAGCCACTGTGAACGTACTCCAGATGCATGCGCCTCCTTGTGCGCATGTGTGACATGGCACACTTGCATCACTTTTTTATCTGGTTAAACATGGGACCTAGAGAATCGAAAAGGCGTTCTTGGGCTTCCCAGGCAGGTGCCTTAACCGCTAAGCCATCTCTCCAGCCTGAGTTCGGTTATCTTTTTATCTCTCATTCACATATGTGAATTTCCTTGAGATAGGGTCGTTCCCTCAACCTAGAGCTATGGGGGCCCCAGCAATTCGCAATTCTCCAGTCTCTACCACCTTTCCGCTCCACGTCCCCTCATTGGGGTTACAGATGTGTGTGGGTGTACCCAGCTTTTTCTGTGGATTTTGGGAAATCAAAGTTGGCAGTCTCCAACCTGAGAGGGCCTCATGCTTAAGGGCCTCATGCTTAAGTGGCAAGCACTCTTAACAACTGAGCCATCTCCCTAGTCATTTTGTCTTGACTTTTATAAATTATCTTACAAATTATTTTTAACAGAAAACGTGGAACTTCCCTTAGATCACAGATTTAATCAGTTTGTAAGATGACTTTGCTTCTTAAATTAATATGATTTTGATGTGTTATTATCCTCCAAGTTACCAATGATTTCACTTTCCAAAGTTCTGGTTACCCATGGTCAATTAAAGTCCAAAAGAATTCTTTTTTTTTTTTTTTCCCCCCGAGGTAGGGTCTCACTCTAGCCAGGCTGACTTGGAATTCACTGTGTAGTCTCAGGGTGGCCTTGAACTCATAGCAATCCTCCTACCTCTGCCTCCTGAGTGCTGGGACTAAAGGCGTGTGCCACCATGCCGGGCTCTCAAAAAAATTCTTGAAAGGGGGAGAGATGGCTTTGTGGTTAAGGCATTTGCCTGCAAAGCCAAAGGATCCTGGCTCAATTCTCCAGGACCCATATAAGCCAGATGCACAAAGGGGCGCATACATCTGGAGTTTGTTTGCAATGGCTGCAGGCCCTGGTGTGTAGCCATTCTCTCCCTCTCTCTCTCAAATAAAAATATTTTTTAAATTCTTGAAATAAACACTTACTAAATTCTCTCTTTCTCTTTTGTGGAGATAAGGTCTCATGTAGCCCAGACTCATCTTGAACTTGAAATGTAGCCAATGATAATCTTGAACTTTCTGATTTTCCTACCTCTACCTCCCTAGTACTGGGATTATAGGTATATGCCACAAAGCCTGGTTTATGTGGTACTGGTGATTGAACCCGGGCTTCAAGCATGCTCGGGAAGCACTTTATCAACTGAGCTACATTCTCAGTTTTCACTTGCATGCTATTCTGAGGATGTGATGAAATCTCATGCCATTGTTGACTTGCCCAACACATGATCCTTCATGTCATCCATTATATCCATGATGAATACACAACAGGTTGGTTAATCACTCAGTAGCTGTCTCACACATAAACTGGTACTAACCAGTTTCAGGAATCTACTGAGAGTCCGAGAATGTTTTCCAAAGATAAAGAGGCATAACTGTACCATGAACAGCAAAAATACCATCAAAGTTTAAAGATTACTGTATCCCAAATTCTTCTCATAGGAATCATCTGGAGCGCCTATAAAAGACTGAAAATTTCTAGACCTCTCGGTGCAGGTCTATTGAATCAAAACTGAGAAAGTCCCAGAAATCTGTATTTTTATTATTTTCAGGACAGGGTCTTACTATGTACTCTAGGATGGCCTTGAACTTATCCTTCCATCTCAGCCTCTTGAGTACTGGTAATACAGATGTGAGTCACAACACCCACCTGGAATTATGAATTTTGTACTTAAAATTATTTATTTTTTTTAAATATTTTATTTATTTGAGAGAGAATGGGAGTACCAGGGCCTCCAGCCACTGCAAACGAACTCCAGATGCATGCATCCCCCTTGTGCATCTGGCTTATTGGGTCCTGGAAAATCAAACCAGGATCCTTTGGCTTTGCAGGCAAACACCTTAACTGCTAAGCCATCTCTCCAGCCCCAGAAATATTTTATTTATTTAAGAGAGAGCAAGAAAGAGGCAGATAGAGAACAGGCACACTAGGACTTCTAGCCATTGCAAACAAATACCAGATGCATGTGCCACTTTGTGCATCTGGCTTTACATGGGTACTGAGGAAATGAACCTGGGTCCTCTGGCTTTGTTGGCAAGCACCTTAACCACTAAGCCATCTCTCCAGACCCAATTCTGTATTTGTTGTTGTTGTTTGAGGTAGGGTCTCACTCTAGCCCAGGCTGACCTGGAACTCACTATGTATTCTCAGGGTGACCTTGAACTCATGGTGATCATCCTACCTCTGCCTCCTATGTGTTGGGATTTTAAAGGCATGCACCACCACACCCAGCTCGAATTCTGTATTTTTAGTTAAGGGCCTCAGGGGATGATGATCATAATTCAAGCACATTAAACAGATGATATTACGAGAATTCCTTCTGGCTGAGAGTTGTTTAGTTTGGCCATGAGCAAAAGAAAATACAGGTCCACGGTCCACAGGAAATAATCGTCTTGATTACTGTGTTCCTACTGCAAAGATGACTAGTTGGTTAAGCTAATAGCAAAAACACGATTAAAGTTTCAAAACTACCTGCAATATTCCAGAATGAGGCTTGTGTCCATATCTACGTTCTTTACAAGGGCTTTAATGAGGTCTTTCTTGGCGAGAAAATTTTGTCTGAAAGCAGGCTGAAAAGAAATCTAGAAATAAAAAGACGAAAATGAAAAAGAACTTCTGAACTGAGACATATGAGAATAAGGGCAGAATTAGGGCATTTTCTCTAGCTTTTTGGTATTTTTAAAAAACATTTATTTGTGTGTGAAAAGAAAGGAGAGAGAGAAAGAGAGAGGGAAGAGAGAATGGGTGAGCCAGAGCCTCCTACCACTTCAAGTGAACTCCAGATGTATATACCATTTTGTATATCTGGCTTTATGTGGGTACTGGGGAATCAAACCCAGGGCATGAGGCTTTATAAGTGCCTTTAAACACTGAGCTATACTTCCAGCCCCATTTTTGGTGTATTATTTTATTTTATTTATTATTTTATTTTATTTTATTTTGGTTTTTTGAGGTAGGGTTTCACTCTGGTCCAGGCTGACCTGGAATTAACTATGTAGTCTCAGGGTGGCCTCGAACTCACGGCAATCCTCCTACCTCTGCCTCCCAAGTGCTGGGATTAAAGGCGTGCACCACCACGCCCAGCTTTTATTTTATTTTATTTTATTTTATTTTATTTTATTTTATTTTATTTTATTTTATTTTATTGAGGTAGGGTTAGGTTTTTTGTTTGTTTGAGGTATGATCTCACTCTCTAGCCCAAGCAGACCTGGGATTCACTATGTAGTCTCAGGCTCACCTTGAATTCACAGTGGGCAATCCTCCCACCTTTGCCTCCCAAGTGCTGGGATTAAAGGCGTGAGCTACCATCCCCAGCTGTTGGTGTTAATATATATTTTTTATTTATTTATTTATTTATTTATTTATTTATTTATTTATTTATTTATTTGAGGGAGAGAGAAATAGAGGTAAAGAGAGAATGAGAGAGAGAGAGAAAGGGTATGCCAGGGAAACTCCAGATATATGTGGCTCCTTGTACATCTGGCTTCTCTGGGTTCTGGGGAATCGAACCAGGATACTTTGGCTTTACAGGCAAGCACCTTAAACACTAAGCCATCTTCTCCAGCTCTCTTGGTGTTTTTTTTTTTTTTTTTTTTTCTGAGGTAGGGCCTCGCTCTAGCCCAGGCTGACCTGGAATTCACTCTGTGTTCTCATGGTGGCCTCGCACTCATGGCGATCCTCTTACCTCTGCCTCTCGAGTGCTGGGATTCAAGGCGTGCACCACCACACCTGGCCTCTCTTGGTGTTTTTAAAAAAATATTTTACTTATTGGAGAGAGAGAGACACAGAAAACAAGAGAGAAAATGGGCATGCCAGGAACTCTAGTCACTGCACACTCCAGGTGTATGTATGTGCCACCTCATGTGGGTACTGGGAAATCGAACCTGGGTCCTTTGGCTTTGCTGGCAAATGCTTTAACTGTTAAGCCATCTCTCCAGCCCATTTTTTTGGTGTTTTAAAAAAATTATTTTTTTTTTTATTTTTATTTTTTGGTTTTTCAAGGAAGGGTTTCATGCTAGCCCAGGTTGACCTGGATTTACTATGTATTCTCAGGGTGATAACAAACTCATGGTGATCCTCCTATCTCTGCCTCCCAAGTGCTGGGATTAAAGGCATGTGCCACCATGCCCAGCTCATTTTATTGTATTTATTTGCAAGAAAGGGGGGGCGGTGTAAGAATGGGTACACAAGGGCCTCTTGCCATTATAAACTCCAGAGGCGTGCACCACTTCATGTGCCTGGTTTTACCTGGGTACTATGGAATTGAACCTGAGCCAGCAGACTTTGCAATCAAGTACTTTTTATTTATTTATTATTAGAGGTAGGGGGATTGGTGTGCCAGGGCCTCAGCCACTGCAATTGAACTCCAGATACTTTGTGCCACCTAGTGGGCATATGTGACCTTGTGCTTGCTTCACCTTTGTGCACCTGGCATACATGGAATCTGGAGAGTCGAACATGGGTCCTTAGGCTTCGCAGGCAAGCACCTTAACCACTAAGCCACTTCTCTAGCCCAGCAGTCAAGTACATTTAACAACTGAGCCATATCTCTAGTGATTTTTTTTTAAGTTTTGAGGCAGAGTATCACTGTAGCCCAGACTTACTCATGGTGATCTTCCTACCTCAGCTTCCTCCATGCTGGGAATATAGGCATGGACCATGGTACTCAGCTTAGTTAATTTTCTTATTTTTCAAAGTAGAGTCTCACTTTAGCCCAGGCTGACCTGGAATTCACTATGCAGTCTCAGGGTGGCCACGAACTCAGAGAGAGACAGAGAGAGAGGGAGAGGAAGACAGATAGAGAATGGGTGCGCCAGCAGCCTCTCAGCCACTGTGAATGAACTCCAGATGTGTGCGCCCCCTTGTGGGCAAGTGTGGCATTGCGCCCTTGTGTCACTGCATCTGGCTAATCGTGGGACCTGGAGATTAGAACTGGCATTCTTAGGCTTAGCAGGCAGGCGCCTTAACTGCTAAACCATCTCTCCAGCCCCTCAATTTTTAAATAAAGAAACATTTTTCTAAAGCTTTCCCAATTTTCAGTGATCATGCTGTCAAACTCAACCATTGTTCCATTGAGGTATCTGGCTATGGGTCCAAATCTCCGTCTTTGCTGCCATAACCCCTTACCTCTTCACCAAGGTTTGGTTGTTAGTATCACTAGAACATTAGCCTCATCACTACATAGGAATTAGGTTTCAAAATAGACATTTTTTCCCACTGAGGTAGGTTTTCATTTTAGCCCAGGCTGACCTGGAATTCACTATGTAGTCTCAGAGTGGCTTCAAACTTACAAAAATCCTCCTACCTCTGCCTCCCGAGTGCTGGGACTAAAGGCATGCGACACCACGCCCAGCTATAGACAGCATTTTTATAGTGCTTATCTCCCTGATAAATCTACTGTTTTCAAATAAAATGTTTTAGGTAAACATAAAGATTTCTTCTTTTCCATGTAAGCCAGATGCACAAGGTGGTGCATGTGTCTGGAGTTCATTTGCAGTGGCTAAAGGCCCTGATGTGCCAATTCTCTTTATCTGCCTCTTTCTCGCTCCCTTTCAAATAAAAAAAGAAAAAAAAAGTGTGTGTCTATGGGGGAATGGGAGAAATAAGGCAAAAGATAATCATTTCTTTGTGTGCTTAATATAACTAAAATTTAAGGCATCAGTATATACACATTATCTCACCCAAAGTAAAGGACAATAAGGTATTGTCTTAAATTCTCTAAGAGGGTATTTATCAGCACAGATTAAACATCAAAGCAATATGAATACTCACTCCAAGTTTGCCAAGACGAATACCCCACTGGGCATCTATAATGAGTTCATGGAACTGAAGCCCTATTTCAGTTTCCTGATAGAGAGCTGCCAGCTGTGAGCCCACTAAAGATATTGCCTAAAAACAAACAAACAAACAAACAAACAAACAAACAAACAAACAGGATGAAATTATATTGTAAATAGAATTAGTTTTGTTTTAATAGCTTTAGATAAAACTTACAGATGAAAATTGATAGCTTTTTTAGCAGGGCATGGTGGCGCATGCCTTTAATCCCAGCACTCGGGAGGCAGAGGTAGGAGGATCGTCATGAGTTCGAGGCCACCCTGAGAATACAAAGTGAATTCCAGGTCAGCCTGGGCTAGAGTGAAATCCTACCTTGAAAAAAAACCAAAAAAAAAATTGATAAATTTTAAAGAAATAAAACCTATCTTAATTTTTTGAGTCAAGCAATGCTTATCACCAGTCAAACTAAAGTGAGTAGAAACCATATAACACAGTTCTATATTTTTGCTAGAAAAGTCAATTTCTTCCCCCAAATCTTTCAACAACAGAGGATATCCTTGTCTAGGGCATACCAAAATTTTGTCGTAATTTTGCCAGGCTTTATCTATGAGCTTCCAGAGGTTTTCAAACACATCTTTTTGAGGTAGGAGAGTGCAGTAACCCAAGGCCAGGTCCAGATCTACCAGGCGACAATTAAATACCTATGCAAAGAAAGCATTAAAATAAATAAATTCTTCACAAACAAAATAGAATTAAGCATCTTAAGGTTCACTTGTCACCTAGTTGAGATATAAATCTTATAAAAAGAACAACAACAATGAAAAAAGTGCTTCCTGAGCAAGCCCGAGGACCAGAGACCACTGAGGTAGTAAATTCCTGAGAACCCATGTAAACATCTGGACATGGCCATGCACATATGTAACCCATGTCCTATGGAGAGCAGAGATGGGACAATTGCTGGGGCACTCAAAATATAAAAATCTCTGGATCAGGAATTTTTTGTCTCAAGGAAAAACAGGTGGGGGCTGGAGAGATGGCTTAGTGGTTGAGGCCCAGATTCAATTCCCTGGAACCCATGTAAGCCAGATGCACACCGTGGTATATGTGTCTGTAGTCCATCTGTAGTGGCTATGGGCCCTGGCACACCCATTTTTTTCTCTCTCTCTCTCATAAATAAATAAAAATAAAATTAAAACAGGTGGATGAGTGATGGAGGGGACACCTGACATTCTCCTCTGCCTCCACACATGCATGGAGGATTTGCACATCATGTGCATGCACCACACACCCATCACACCTACTATTACAAACATGAACATGCAAAACTCAAAACCTTAAAAATAAATAAAACTACACCAACGATCATTGGGATGCTTTGCTCTGTAAAATAAATAACTAAAAGCAAGAGACAAAAGTAAGGAAGGTTCACTATAATTTCACAAATTCTCAATAGAATAATGTTTACAACAATTTTATATACATACATACATACATACGTGTGTGTGTGAGTGTACGTACATTTTTTGTTTGGCTTGGTTTTTTTTTTTTTGAAGCTAGTGTCACTGATCTGGAACTCACTCTAGTTCCAGGCTGGCCTCAGATTCAGTGATCCTCCTACTTCTGCCTACCAAGTGCTGGGATTAAAGGTGTGTATCACTATGGACAGCAATTAAAAAAAATTTTTTTTGTTTTGTTTTTTCAAGGTAAGGTCTTACTTTAGGCCAGGCTGACCTGGAAAGAGAGAAGGAATATATGTATATGGCAACAGTGGTTAGCCACTGTCCTGGTTCTTGAAGGTTTTGAATGGTACAACACTGTTACATTGAATCATAAATGAATGAATCATATTTACTGTTGATAAAAGATAACAAAAGACAGGTGTGATGGGGTACACCTATAATCCCAACACTGGGGAGGCTGATGGAGGAGGATCACTGCGAGTTTAAGGGCAGCCTGGGCTATAGAGTGAATTCCAGTCAGCCTGGGCTACAGTGAAACTCTGCTTCAAAAACAGATAATGCAAAAGCAAACAAACCAAAGATACTTACTTTATTCAAGAGTGTTGAGGCATTCCCTCTGATAAACATGATGGATTTTTCTTTCAATTCCATAACAACATGTCTTGAGTTAACCAGTGTGGCTTCCCCAAGTAACTTTTGGAAAAGAATTAAAAGAATCTTTAGGTCTACTTTGATATATTATTCTGAAAATTCTTACCAAATATTAAAGAATTTTAAAAAATCATAATTTTATGGAAATAGTATTAGTATTTAATCCTTAGAAACAATGTAGGGGACAGGGTAGAGGACTGATGGGAAGCTGTAAAAACTTTAAAACAATATTCTATATTTTGATTGTGAGACTGATGACAAGATGAATACATTGGTTGATATTCCTAAAACATGTGCATTTTAATTCTGAATGCTATACTTAACAAGGTTGTTTTCAAGAAAGAACAGTGTTTGATAAATATCATGAGTAGAAATGAAGCCAGTTTTCTAACACCCAGCTTCACAAGGCAGTTATCAACAGGTAGCTTGTTTACAGAATCTTTTCAATGATGCTATCAGAAAATAATTATAATTTGGGTGTCAACAACAATAAGAACAAAAATTGTCCAGAGGGTGGAGCTAGTGGTTAGGGCTTAGTGGTTAAGGCGTTTGCCTGCAAAGTCAAAGGACCCAGGTTCGATTCCCTAGGATCCATGTTAGCCAGATGCACAAAAGGGTACATGCTTCTGGAGTTTGCTATAGTGGCTGGAGGCCCTGGCGCACCCATTCTTTCTCCCCCCACCTCTTTCTTTATCAAATAAATAAATGAATGAAATTAAAATATTTTTTTAAAGTCTCCAGAAACAGTGAATAATCCTAGTATTCCAGTAATCCAAGCATCCAGAATGTGGAAGGAAAAAGGATCAAGGATTCAAGGTCATCCTAGGCTACACAGTGAGTCTGAGGACACCTGGACTACATGAGACCATGTCTCAAAAGAAATACAACAAGGGACTGGACAGATGGCTTAGCTGCAAAGCCAAATGATCCCAGTTCGATTCTCCAGGATCCACATAAGACAGATACACAAGGGGCCATATGCATCTGGAGTTAGTTTGCAGTACCTGGAGGCCCTGGCATGTCCATTCTCTCCCTCTCTCTTTTTCAAATGAATAAATAAAGAAAGAAAGAAAATATATTTTAAAAAATACAACAAAACAAAACACAGCAGACACTGGTTTAAGATTAAGGTATATATCCAATAACCAACTCAACCTAAAACTTTGTGTAACTAGTTTTACCTCAGTGATTCTGAATTTTTTTTTTTCCAGGTAGGGTGTCACACTATCTCAGGCTGACCATGCCTGGCTCTGATTCTGAAATTTGACATCTGCAAAATGGAAACACTCAGAGCTGTTATAAAGAATGAATATAAGACAGGCAGTGGTGGCACATGCCTTTAATCTCAGCACTCGGGAGGCAGAGGTAACAGGATTGCCAAGAGTTTGAGGCCAGCCTGAGACTACATGGTGAATTCTAGGTCAGCCTGGGCTAGAGTGAGACCTTACCTGAAAAAACTAAAAACAAAAAAAGAATGAATATAAAGCCAGTGTGGTGGTACACATCTTTATTCCCAGCACCTAGGAGGCAGAGGTAGCAGGACTGCTATAAATTTAAGGCCAGCTTTGGAACAGAGTAAATTTCAGGTCAGCCTAGGCTACAATGAGACCTTACCTGGAAAAAGAAAACAACAAACAAATAAAAAAACAAAAACCATGTGCAGGGCTGTAGAGATAGCTTAGCAGTTAAGGTGCTCGCCTGCAAAGCCTAATGACACAGGTTCGATTCCCTAGGATCTACATAAGCCAGATGCACAAGGTGGTGCATGGGTCTGGAGCTCATTTCCAGGACATGGAGGCATTAGCATGCACATTCTCCCTCTCTCTCAAATAAACTAAACATTTTTTAAATAATTTTTTGAGGTAGGGTCTCACTCTAGCTCAGGCTGACCTGGCATTTACTATGTAGTCTCAGGGTGCCTTTGAACTCACAGTGATCCTCCTACCTCTGCCTCCCAAGTGCTGGGATTAAAGGCATGTACCACCATGCCCGGCTAAATAAAAATATTTTTAAAAATGTGTGCAAACACCCTGGAATCTTACTAAATGCTCAACACCTGTAATGTACAATTAGCAAACAAATGTCAGTTTCCCTGTGAGGGGCAATGAGGAAAATACCAACACAGAATCCCTTTGTCAGTGTTCTGTATCTCTAGTCACTGTAAGTCAAAACATTTTTTCCCAAAGCCATACCTTTTCACTCAAACTGACATTCATGATGTTTGACACAGAGTGTTGGAGGAAGGCACCGAAGGAAGCAACTACAAATCTTAGGGCTAGCTCCCCCTGGCTAGATTCTTGAAGGTTCTGAAGCAAGGCAGAGGTGGAACTTATAATGGGTGAGATAAGGCTCTTTCCTGCAAAATAAAATTTTTAATATTTAGATGACTTCCCTCCCACCCCCAAGGTAGGGTCTCGCTCTAGCCCAGGCTGACCTGGAATTCTCTCTACATTCTCAGGGTGGCCTTGAACTCATGGCGATCCACCTACCTCTGCCTCCCCAGTACTTGGATTAAAGTCATGTGCCACTATGCCTGACTTAGATGATATTTATTTATTTATTTATTTATTTATTTATTTATTTATTTAGAGAGAGAGTGAGAAAGAGAGAGGAAGAGGCATATAGAGAGAAAGAGAGAATGGGCACACCAGGGCCTCTAGCCACTGCAAACTAATTCCAGTCGCATACGCCCCTTGTGCATCTGGCTTACATGGGTCCTTAGGCTTTGCAGGCAAACACCTTAACTGCTAAGCCATTTCCCCAGCCCCAGATGATTTTTTAAAAAATTGTTTTAATTTAATTGAGAGAGAAAGAGGCAGACACGCTGGGGGTGGGGGGAGGATGGGTGTGCCAGGGCCTCCAGCCACTGCCAACGAATTCCAGATGCATGTGTCACCTTGTGCATCTGGCTTACGTGTGTCCTGGAGAAATGGCTTAGTGGTTTAGGCATTTGCCTGCAAAGCCAAAGGACCGTGGTTCAATTCCCCAGATGATTTTTTAAAACAGAGATCACTATTGTGAGAAATTGCTTTCAGGGGCATCATACTTCAATGGAGAGAATATTTCATAGAAATCATTCTCAAAGTCAGTAAATGAAAGAATTAACATGAAACTGGATTTAGACCAGAAAATAATGAAGTCTACTAGATAGTGAGATAGTTTCATTATAATTTGCCCAGTTTTTTTTTTGAAGTTGAGATGATTATGAGATGCTTAACTCATTAGCAGATGAAGACTATTTCTTCATATGAAAGATAAAAATGAGCCAGGTGTGGTGGCGCATGCCTTTAATCCCAGCATTTGGGAGGCAGAGCTAGGTGGATAGCTGTAAATTTGAGGCCACCCTGAGACTATATAGTGAATTCCACGTTAGCCTGAGCTAGAGAGCAAGACTCTACCTCAAAAAACAAAAAAAAGGCTGGAGACATGGCTTAGCGTTTAAGGCGCTTGCCTGGGAAGCCTAAGGACCCAGGTTAAGCCAGATGTACATGGCGGTACATGTGTCTGGAGCTTGTTTGCAGTGGCTAGAGGCCCTGGTGCATCCATTCTCTCTGTCTCTGTCTCTCTCTCTCTCAAATAAATAAAGAATAAAATATACATTAAAAAAACAAAAAAATAAAAATGTATTAGTAATTGTTCAGGGATGGTGGTGCACCCTTTAATACCAGCACTCGGGAGGACAAGGTAGGAAGATGACAGTAAGTTTGAGGCCACCTGGAGAATACATAGTGAATTTCAAGTCATCCTGGGCTAAAGCAAGACTACTTTGAAAAACAAAGTGTCAACAGATTCATAAATGTTAGTATATCAGATAAATCACAATTGCCTGGCTTTCTAGAATAAAATGAAACAACTAAATAATTACATAAAGGATATCAGATTCATATTCAAAATTTCAAAGAATTTCAATATTTATGTTTGTTTTGAAATATTTTTGCATTTATGAAAAAATAACAATGCTATACATTTCTATACTTGGTCTTATCCAAAAAGGCTAGAAACAATGCTACAATACATTTTTAATGTTAAATACCTTCACAAATGGAACAGTACGGCAAACTTGTGGAATCCAAAGGATGTCTTTTGCTTTCTACAAAACAGAAAAATAAGTAATTTTACAAAACACATAAATTTAAATATTTAACATTGTGTTATTATCAATAATGTTCTCAAGTAAACTGCTGCTTTAAAAAACAAAAGAGGGGCTGGAGAGATGGCTTAGTGGTTAAGTGAGGAGCCTGCCTGCTAAGCCTAAGAACCCGGTTCCAATCTCCAGGTCCCACGTTTAGCCAGATGCAAAGTGACGCAAGGGCGCAATGCCGCACCTGACAACGGGGGGCGCACACATCTGGATTTCATTCACAGCAGTTGAGAGACGGCTGGCGCACCCATCTCTATCTGTCTCCCTCTCCCTCTCTGTCTCTCTCTGTGTCTCTCTCCAAACTAAGTAAAATAATAATAAAAAAATTTTAAAAAAGAGGAGGGGCTGGAGAAATGACTTAGCAGTTAAGACACTTGACAGTGAAGCCTAAGAACTCAGGTTCAGTTCACCAGTACCCACATAAGCCAGAGGCACATGGGGGTGCAGACGTTTAAAGTTCGTTTGCAGTGGCTGGAGGCTCTGGTATGCTCATTCTCGCTCTCTCTCTCACCAATAAATGAATAAAATATTTAAAAAAAAAAAAAGGGGAGCTGGGTGTGGTGGTGTATGCCTTTAATCTCAGCACTTGGGAAGCAGAAGTAAGAGGATCATTGTGAGTTCAAGGCCACCTTGAGACTACATAGTGATTTCCAGGTCAGCCTTGAAAAACAAAACAAAACAGCCAAAAAATAAAAATAAGTAAGTAAATAAACAAATAAATAAATAAAAAGCAAAAGAGGGCTTGGGGAGATGGCTTAGTAGTTAAGGCACTTGACTACAAAGCCTAACAACCTGAATTTGATTCCCCAGTATACATATAAAGCTGTAAGGTCCCACTTTGTGCCTGATGCTAACTGCAAAAACTCTGCTTTTGTAATCATGCTTGCTTGCTTTTGCTAAGAATAATTCTTAGGCCACTTAGCTTGGCCGGCTCCATTTTGTTGTTTTCTTTCTTGTTGCCTGCCATTTCCCAGCCCAGACCCCTCAATGACTTGTCCCCACCCCTGCCTGGAAGTTGCTAAAATTGTTACAAAAATGCTTACAAAGCTCTGTTGACCTAACCACATGTGCTTGTAAAACCCCTTAAGTAAGCACCCGCCCTGACAAAAACAGAAAAGTTGCTGACACTTATAAAAATTCCAAGGGTGACGTCTGCTTATTTGTATCCCTCAGCTGCATACACCGGCTTGAGGTTTTTCCTTTTATAAACCCTGCTCCCCAGCTCTTGGAGGTCAGAGTCTCAAGTCTCAGTTTAGAGACAGAGCTGGGTCCCTGACCTTGGTTATCAATAAATTTTGCTGTGCACATTTGTCTGGTTCTCTGCCTCCATTACCATGCAATTCTTGGACCCTTCAAAGCCAGATGCACAAAATGACTCAAGCATCTGGAATTCACTTGCAGTAGCTGGAGGTCCAGGCTTGCCCATTCTCTCTCTTCTTGCAAATAAATAAATAAAATATTAAAAAACAAGAAAACAAACAAAGAGTGGGTTAGAGAGATGGTTTAGTGGTTAAGGCACTTGCCTGCAAAGCCTAAGGACCCAGGTTTGATTCCCCAATACCCACATAAGCCAGATGCACAAGGTGGCACATGTGTCTGGAGTTCGTTTGCAGTGGCTAGAGGCCCTGGCATGCCCATTCCCTATCTGCCTCTCTCTCTCTCAAATATATATATATATAGTTTTTTTGAGGTAGGGTCTTGCTCTAGCCCAGGCTTACCTGGAATTCTTATAATTCTTATGACAATTCTCTTTCCTCTCCCTCCTCAGTGCTAGGATTAAAGGCAAATAAATAAATAGATAAATAAATAATTTTTTTTTTAAAAAGAGGGGGCTCAGGAGATAGTTCAGTTGGTAAAATGCTTGCCTTGGAGGCATGAGAACCTGAGTTTGATCCCCCAGAACATATGGGAAGGGTGCGGAAACAAGGGCTGGAGAGACGGCTCAGAAATTAAAGATGCTTGTTTACAAAGCCAGTTGGTCCAGTGTTGAGTTGCCCATCATCCACATAAAGCCAGATGCAAAAAGTAATGGAAGTATCTGTCATTTGTTTGCAGTGGTAAGAGACAGAGGTAGGAGGATTGCCATAAGTTCAAGTCCAGCCTGAGACTACATAGTGAATTTCAGGTCAGCCGGGGCTAGAGTGACCCTACCTCAACAAAACAAAACTACAACAACAACAACAAAAATCCTTAAAGCCTGGAATGATGACACATGCCTCATACCCAGGAGGCAGGAAGACTGCAATTTAAAGGTCAGTCTGGGACACATAGTGAGGCTCCATTTCAAACCCCCAAACAAAAAAAACCAACAAAGTAAACAAAAAACTCTACACACATATAAAAAATGTACAGATAAGCTACAGAGATGGCTTAGTGGTTAAAGTGTTTGCCTGCAAAGCCTAATGACCCAGGTTCGATTCTCTAGTACCCACATAAAGCCAGATGTACAAAGTGGCGCATGTGTTTGGGATTCATTTTACAGTGCCTGAAGGCCCTGGCATGCCAATTGTCTCTGTCTGACTCTCTTCCATCTCTCTTTGCTTAAAAATAAAAGAAAAACAAGATTGTGTGTGGAGGATCATATCTAAATAGTATAATAAAAAATGGGGCTGGAGAGATAGCTTAGCAGTTAAGGCACCTGCCTGTGAAGCCTAAGAACACCCATTAGATCTCCAGGTCCCACGATTAGCAGGATGCAAAAAGTGCAATGCTGCACGTGCCCACAATGGGGCACAGGCATCTAGAATTTGTTCACAGCGGCTGAAGGCTTCTGGTGTCTGTCTCAAAAAAAAAAAAAAAAAGTAGCTGAGTGTGGTGGATCACGCCTTTAATCCCAGCACTAGGGAAGCAGAGGTAGGAGGATCGCCATGAGTTCAAGGCCACCCTGAGACTCCATAGTGAATTCCAGGTCAGCTTGAGCTAGAGTGAGAACCTACCTCAAAAAACAAACAAACAAACAAAAAAACAGTGGGGCTGGCGAGATGGCTTACAGATGAGGTGCTTGCCTGTAATACCTAACAAACAGAGTCCCCAGTAGATTGCCTAGGGCCAGATGCACATGCATTTGGAGTTTGTTTCTACAGCTTAGAAGTGCTGGTGTGTCCATTCTCTGTTTTTCTCTCTCTCTCTGCCCAGTGTGGGGGCACACACTTTTATACCCAGCACTTAGGAGGCCAAGGTAGGAGGATTGCTATGAGTTTCAGGCCAACCTAACACTGCATAGTGAATTCCAGGTCAGCCTGGGCTAGATCCAGCTACAAAAAAATCAAAACAAGCCAGTCGTGGTAGTACATGCCTTTAATCCCAGCACTCCAGAGGCAGAGGTAGGAGGATCGCTGTGAGTTCAAGGCCACCCTGAGACTACATAGTGAATTCCAGGTCAGCCTGGGCTACAGTGAGACCCTACCTTGAAAAATAAACAAACAAACAAAAAAATAAATCAGCCGGGCATGGTGGTGCACGCCTTTAATCCCAGCACTTGGGAGGCAGAGGTAGGAGGATCGCCAAGAGTTCGAGGCCACCCTGAGACTACATAGTTAATTCCAGGTCAGCCTGGACCAGAGTGAGACCCTACCTTGCAAAACCAAAAAAAAAAAAAAAAAAAAAAAAATCAGAACGGGCTGGGGTGATGTCTCAGTAGTTAAATGTGCTTGCTTGCAAAGATTGTTGGCCTAGGTTCAATTCTCCAACATCCATGTTAAACACAAAATAGCACATGTATCTAGAGTTCATTTGCAGTAGCAAGAAG
Source organism: Orientallactaga sibirica (assembly GCA_036365145.1). Taxonomy (NCBI): domain Eukaryota; kingdom Metazoa; phylum Chordata; class Mammalia; order Rodentia; family Dipodidae; genus Orientallactaga; species Orientallactaga sibirica. The sequence continues at coordinate 24,442,867 of JAEOAD010000026.1, read as the reverse complement.
CCCTGGTATGCCCATACTTTATATCTTTCTTTCTCTAAAATAACAACAAAAAACTTGTTAAAAAGGAAAAAGAAAGTAATAACACAAGTGAGATTTACCTGTAAGAGGTACCAGTGATGAAATTAACTCATAAATGATTGGTAACACCACCTGTGACTCAAGAACAATTCCATCTTCATTGAAGAAATCACTGTAAGACCACTCTTCATAGGGATCCTTGTGAGTTCCAAAAGAGGTCTGAACACCAAATCATGCATAAAAGGCAGAAGTAAGCATACTGCAAAACAGACACTAGAGTGGAGAGATGGCTTAGCAGTTAAGGTATTTGCCTGTGAAGCCTAAGGATCCATATTTGATTCCCCAGATCCCAATTAAGCAAGAAGCACAAGGCGACACATGAGTCTAGAGTTCAATTACAGTGGCTGGAGGCCCTGGCGTGCCAATTCTCTCTCTCATTAAAAAACAAACAGAGCCGGGCATGGTGGTGCATAGCTTTAATCCCAGCACTCGGGAGGCAGAGGTAGGAGGATTGCCAAGAGTTCAAGGCCACCCTGAGATTACAAAGTGAATTCCAGGTCAGCCTGAGCTAGAATGAGACCCTACCTCGAAAAACAAACAAACAAACAAACAAACAAAAAAAAAAAACCAAAACAACAACAACAAAATCAAAACAAACAATCAGGGCTGGAGAGATGACTTAGCGGTAAAGGAGCATGCATGCCTGTGAAGCCCATTTGAATCTCCAGGTCTCACGTTTAGCCAGATGCAAAAGTGACGCAAGCACGCAATGTTGCACATGTGCACAAGGGGGTGCATGTGTCTGGAGTTCATTCACAGTGGCTGAGAAGCCCTGTGTACCCATTCTCTCTGTCTCAAATTAAAAAAAACAACAACAACAAAAAAATCAGGGCTGGAGAAATGGCTTAGTGGTTAAGGCACTTGCCTGCAAAGACTAAGGATCCCAGTTCAATTCTCCAGGACCCACATACACCAGATGCACAAGATGGAGTTCGTTTGCAGTGGTTATAAGCCCTGGAGTGCCATTCTCTCTCCATCTGCCTCTTCCCTTCTCTCTCCCTCCCTCTTTCTCTCAAATAAATAAATAAATAAATAAATTTTTAGAAAAACAAACAAAAAAACATTACACACTATCTTTACCAAGCAGAATGATTTTGAAAGCCAAAGGCTGTATCCTTGGATTCCACAGTTACAGATCCAACCAAATGCAGATCAAAATTATTCAGAAAAATAAATAATTGTGTCTGTGCCATATACAGTCACACTACTTTTGTCACTATTCCCTACTAACACAGTGTAAGAACTACTTACAAAACACGTCTATTAGGTATCATGAGTCATCTGGAGGTGGTTACAGTACCTGACAGGATGCAAATCCACAGATTTTGGTATCTGTGAGGGGACTGGAACCAATTTCTCCTATGGATTCCAAGGCTCAACTTTGTGTGTGTGTTGTAATGTGTGCAGGTACCAGTGAGTGTGTGTGTGTGTGTGTGTGTGTGTGTGTGTGTGTGTGTGTGTGCATGCAGGGGTGCTCATATACATGTGTACGTTTGTGGTTAAGGCCAAAGGACAACCTTGGGTATCATTCCTGAGAAACACCATGCAACATTGTGGAGGCAAGGTTTCTCACTGGCTTGGAATATGTCTAGTTAGGCTACACTTGCTGGCCAGAGAGCCTCAGAGATCCACCTCTCTCCACCTCCCCAGCTCTGGGATTCTAGGTGCACATGACCATGCCTGACATTTTTCTTTTTAATGTGGATTCTGGGAATTGAACTCAGGTCCTCATGTTTGCAAAGCAAAAGACTGAGCTATCTCCAAAGTCACTCTTAATTTTTTTCTGGACCGTGACTTATTAAAATGTCACTTTATTTTATTTTATTTATTTATTTATTTATTTTGTTTTTTGAGGTAGGGTCTCACTCTGGCCCAGGCTGACCTGGAATTAATTATGTAGTCTCAGGGTGGCCTTGAACTCACAGTGATCTTCCTACCTCTGCCTGGGATTAAAGGCATGTGCCACCACGCCCGGCTCTTAAAATGTCACTTTAAATTCAACTTTTTTTTTTTTTGTTTTTAAGGTAGGGTCTCACTCTAGCTCAGGCTGGCTGGGAACTCAAGCCGATCCTTTCAAATGCTGAGATTAACGGCATGGGCCACCATGCCAAGCTAAATTCAACTCTTAACAAAAGAACAGTGTCCACAGAAGCCTTGTTTGAGGTCCCGTAGTTCGAAAGGCACTACAAATTAAAGCCAATAAATGTGCCTGGAAAAATTAAAGTGATTTTCCCATTAGGTTTTTAGAGTAGAATAAGAAAAATCAAAAGGTAAAATCAGAATTTTTATAAACAGTGCAGGTGATTGAGGTAGAAGGAGTTTTAAGAGGCAAAAAAAAAAGAAAAACCTCAAGGTGATTTACTTTCATTAGGAGTCCACAGTCATCCATCTGGCACTGTCTGGAAAGTTCCACCGCGGTTAGGGTACATTTACAAAGCTCTAAAGCATCGAGTAAGAAATCTGGAAAAGAATTGACAGATCATCAAATTCCTACTCTAGGTTTTGAATGAAAGCAGCCTTCTTCTTATGATTCTCCCTTGAAATAATAAGGAAAGCTGCTAAGTAGATAGAAAGGATTCCACATAGCTTTGACTACCCTAATTATAGTTCACATATTTTCTTTCTTTTTTTTTTGGGGGGGGGGGAGAGACACACAGAGAGAGAGAGAGAGAGAGAGAGACAGAGGAAGACAGATAGAGATGGGCGCGCCAGCAGCCTCTCAGCTGCTGCGAATGAAATCCAGATGCGTGCACCCCCTTATGGTCAAGTGCGGCATTGCACCCCTTTGCATCTGGCTAAATGTGGGACCTGGAGACTGGAACCGCTGGAGATTGGAACCAGAGTTCTTAGGCTTGGGAGGCAGGCGCCTTAACCGCTAAGCCATCTCTCCAGCCCATAGTTCACATAATTTCTTAGGCTTGGCTTGAAAAAGAGACCAGGGGAGGCCAGGAGCCTTACACTCCCACGATTGTAAAAATCCCATAAAAATCAGAAATAAAATGTTTTTAGGGGCTAGGGAGATGGTTTAGCAGTTAAGGCGCCTGCCTACTAAATCTAAGAATGCTGGTTCCAATCTCCAGGTCCCCACGTTTAGCCAGATGCACAGTGACACAAGGGAGCAATGCCACTCTTGCCCACAAGAGGGCGCACACATCTGGAGTTCATTCACAGCGGCTGAGAGGCCACTGGCGAGCACCCATTCTCTGTCTCCCTCTATTTCTCTCTGTGTCTCTCTCTCAAAAAAAAATGTTTTTACATTTTATTTATTTACACATCTTGCTATGTAGCCCAGGGTAGTCTCCTGGCCTCTAGACGACTGGGTCTGTGGGTGTGTATCACCAGCCTGGCTTTTAGTGTTTGAAAGTTATAATACCAACAGAGAATTAATTGTACTTGTCCCTTTGTAAGAAGATGCTATTTCTAGTTGAGTTATTAGAATGTCCATTGTCAAAGGAAAGCACTGGGGACATACGTATACAGTGATCCAGAGAAGAGAAAAAGTGTCTACAACTTGTCACCTGGATTGCAGATGGTGGCAGCTTTGCATGCGAGATCGTGTATCTCAGAAGGAAGATTTAGTCCCACAGGTGCTGTGATTGGGATGTCATTCGCCAACATCTGACACAGCTTCTGACACACAAGAAGCAGGAACTGCCCCACATTGGCATTGCAGTGGTACTTAAACAAGTCTCTGTAGAGGAAAGGAAGTGTGGGTAATTAGGATTCACAAATCAAAAGCAAGTACATTTGCTGTTCTTACATTAGTGTAAACATCATCAACACATAAAATGTCATTTAAAATATGACATAAAGTTATTTGAGATATCCTTAAATATCCATGTGCACAGTAGCCTACATTTAATTTACATTATCTAACTCAGTATTACCTGACTTCTATGCCACTATATTCTGACAAAGAGGCCCAAAATGGGCTCTTCTCAAGAGAGAAGCCAGGAATCATTTTCTGTGAGAAGGAAAGTGTCCCTGGCCCCATGTTTATCACTGAAGAAATAAAGCAAATGTCTCTCCCAGACAAGTATGCAAATTTGAGATCTGGCTGTCACCTGCATTTGTTTAGTACTACTCCAACCCTCCCGTCTTTTAAGGCTCTCAAGGCCAGCTCTGCCTCCAGTTCCTGTGCAGACATCTGCAGGGCTACTGCTTGTCTGTGTAGCTTTGATTGGGTGCTCAGGTCTGTCTCCTTGGCTGTGGTGGGGCCTGGGGTGGCCCTAGCTTTGCGCTTGGTCTGCATATCTTCATGTGCTTTAATGTACTGTTCCCGCAGATCTTCCACCAGGGTACTGTTGCTGTAATCTTCAAATGGAAGAAAGACCTCAAAGTTCTCCTGCAATGAAGCAACAGCACCAGGTTCATTCAGTGTTAAAAATCAGCATTGAAAGCTGGGTGTGTTGGCACATGCCTTTAATTCCAGCACTCACCTTTAATTCCAGCACTTGGGAGGCAGAGGTAGGAGGATCGCCATGAGTTCAAGGCCACCCTGAGACTACACAGTTAATTCCAGGTCAGCCTGGGCCAGAGTGAGACCCTACCTCGAAAAAACAAAACAAAACAAAAATCAGCATTGAGTTTCACCTTTCTAGAAATTACTCTCTTGTAAATTAAGATGCTATGATTCAAAAATAATGAAATTAAAATATTAAATTTTACTTTATTTTTATTGTTTTCTTGGTTTTTTTTCGAGGTAGGGTTTCACACTAGCCCAGGGTGACCTGGAACTCACTATGTAGCTTCAGGGTGGCCTCAAACTCATGGTGATCCTCCTACCTCTGCTTCCCAAGTGCTGGGATTAAAGGTGGACACCACCATGCCCCGTTTTTTTTTGTTTTTTTGAGGTAGGTCTCAACTCTAGCTCAGGATTAAAGGTGTACACCACCACGCCTGTTTTTTTGTTTTTTTTTCCCCGAGGTAGGGTCTCACTCTAGCCCAGGCTAACCTCGAATTCACTATGCAGTCTCAGGGTGGCCTCGAACTCTTGGCAATCCTCCTACCTCTGCCTCCCAAGTGCTGGGATTAAAGGCATGCACCACCATGCCCCGTTTTTTTTTGTTGTTTTTTTTGAGGTAGGTCTCAACTCTAGCTCAGGCTGACCTGGAATTCACTATGTAGTCTCAGGGTGGCCTCAAACTCATAATGCTCCCCTTACTTCTGCCTCCTGGGTGCTGACATTGAAGGCATGCGCCACAACGCCTGGCTTTTATTCTTATTCATTTATTATTTTTTTGAGAGAGCAAGACAGAGAGAGAGAATTGGCGTGCCAAGGCCTCAGCCACTGAAATCAAATTCCAGATGCTTGTGCCTCCTAATGGAAATGTGCAGCCTTGCGCGTCCCTCACCTTTTGTGCGTCTGGCTTACATGGGATCTGGAGAGTCAAACATGGATCCTTAGGCTTCATAGACAAGTGCCTTAATTGATAAGCCACATCTCCAGCTCAAATATTAAATTTTAGAAAACAGGAAAACATCATTCTAAAAATGGATCATTAGTTTCAACAATACTGAAATTTGGGGGCAAATAATTCTGCGTTGTGTGGTGCCCTGCAAGGTGGGAGAGTTTAAACATGAGTTTTGGGCATCTTCCCTGGAAGCTTAAAGGACTCAGCTCTATTCTTTTAGTTAGCTGCTAAGTCCAAGCAAAGGATTTATTTCCCTGACTCCAAAAAGTCTCACTGAAGCCCAGAAAAAGATACTAAGAGATCATGGGGGCAAGTTAGAAAGTTTGCTATAATATTATCCATTTAAACAGGGTTTCCCACTCTTTGTAATACTTGAGCTGTATGTATTTGTGGTGAGAGGCTATCCAGTGTGTATTGTAGGACAGCTTAACAGTATACCTAGCCTGTCTCCATTAGAAGCCAGTAGCACTTTCCCATCAGTAATTGGGACAATCAGAAATAATTTTCAGGGCTGGAGAGATGGCTTAGTGGATAAGTGAAGCCTAAGGACCCAAGTTCGATTCTCCAGGTCCCACATAAGCTAGATGCACATGGTGGCATCTGGAGTTCATTTGCAGTAGCTGGAGGCCCTGGCACGCTCATTCTCTCTCTCATATATAAATAAATAAATAAATAAAAATAAATCTTAAAAAAATAATTTTCAAATTGTCAAATGACATCTGGAAGGTAAAAGTGACCTCCCTCCCCACTGAGAACAGTTTAATCTAATAAACATTGACTACTTCCTTTCTTTTCTTTTCTTTTTCTTTCCTTTTTCCCACCCTCCCTCCCTTCTTCCCTTCCTTAGAGATTTTCTCTCTCTCTCTCTCTCTCTTTGAGAGAGATAATCTCATGAATTCCAGACTGGCCTCACACTTGATCTACACTCCATCTATTACAGGCGATGACCTTGACCTCCTGATTCTCTTGCCTCCACCTCCCAAGTGCTGTGCTACCAGTTTAACACTATTTTCTTAACATCTCCTGTCAATTTCTTTTATCAGCATATGATTTTATGTATTACCTCTTCCAGTTAACATTAAGTGCATCTCTTTTCCTCTCATTAGAGTCTTCATAAAGACTTTTTTTTTTTTTTTTTTTGGTTTATTTGAGGTAGGGTCTCACTCTAGCCCAGGCTAGCCTGGAACTCAGTCTGTAGTCCTAGGCTGGGTGCTACCACTTTGGATAAGACTATGGCTTTTTGTGAGACAAGGTCTTCCTAAGTAGCCCAAGCTTGTTTGACCTTACCATCATTTTTCCTCCACCTCCTGCATTCTAGGATTACAGACATGTGATATATCATAGCTAGTACATTACTGGAGGGAGACCTAGTATCATTATATTGCCCAGCCTAGGTGTAACCACTTTCCCTTGCTCAGTTCTTGAAGCCTCCCACTCTCTCCTACCCCTGGTATTTCTGAATAAAATGTGATGGTTTATAAATTTAAAAAAAAATAATTTGGGCTGGAGAGATGGCTTAGCAGTTAAGGCACTTGCATGGAAAGCCAAAGGACATTGGTTCGATTCCCCAGGACTCATGTAAGCCAGATACACAAGGAGGCACATGCATCTGGAGTTCGTTTATAGTGGCTGGAAGCCCTAGCGCACCCATTCTCTCTCTCTTTCTGCCTCTTTCCCTCTCTTAATAAAAATAAAATATTTTTTAAAAATTAATTTGCATGTGTATGTGGACACATGTACCATGGTACACATGTGGAGGTCAGAGGTGCCCATGATCCACCTTCTGAGACAGAATGTCTTAAGATTGTATTCAATATTACATGAATGCTGGGAAATTGAACTCAGGTTGGCAGGCTTTGCAAACAAATGCCTTTAATTGTTGAGCCATTTCCTCAGCCCCAATATATGAATTTCATCTCCAACAAGTTGCTAAAAGAACTAGTGTGGGGCTGGAGAGATGGATTAAAGGTTAAGGTGCATGTCTGCGAAGCCTAAGGACCCAGGTTTGATTATCCAGGTCCCAGGAAAGCCAGATGCACATAGTGGTGCATGCATCTGGAGTTCATCTGCAGTGGCTAGAGGCCCTGGCATGCACATTTTCACTCTCTCTCTCTCTCTCCCTCTGTGTCTCAAATAAATAAATAAATAAATAAATAAATAAGTAAGTAAATCTTTTTTTAAAAAAAGAACTAGTATGTAAATCTCTAAAGTTGGGCTGGAGATGGCTCAGCAGTTAAGGATGTTTGCAAAGCCTGACATACTGGGTTCAAATCCCCAGTGCAAGTTGGGATGGTGGCACATACCTTTAATTCTAGTACTTGGGAGGCAGAGGTAGGAGGATTGCTGTGAGTTTGAGGCCACCCTGAGATTATATAGTAAATTCCAGGTTAGCCTGGGCTTTAGCAAAACCCTACCTCAAAAAAAAAAAAAAAAAAAAAAAAAAAAAGAAAAGAAAAGAAAAGAAAAGAAAAGAAGCAAATCCCTAGTGCCCATGTACAGCCAGGTGCACAAAGTGTAGCATGCATCCCGATTTCATTTGCAGAGGCAGAGGCCCTGCCACACCCATTCACTCTGTGTGTGTGTGTGTCTCCCCCTCTCTGTCTGCAAATAAATTAAAAGAAAATTTAAACTTAAAATTAAAAAAAAAGTCTCTGGGGCTGAAGAGATGGCTTAGAACTTAAGGTGCTTGCCTGCAAAGCCTAAGGACACAGGTTTGGTTCTCCAGAACACACGTAAGCCAGATGCACATGGTGGTGCATGCATCTGGAGTTCGTTTGCAGTGGCTATAGAGGCCCTCTCCCATAAATAAATAAATAATAAATAAATATTTTTTTAAAAAGTCTCTGAAGGTTAGTACAGAAAATAAGAAGGGACAGCTGTGTTACATGCACTGACTAGTCAAGTAACAACATTTGATGTAGCACAGTATCTTTACCTGTAAACTAGCAATCAATTTAAATTGCTTCAAGATTTCTTCATATTCATCCTTCTTCTGGAGATTGCCTAGAATTAAATATTTTAAAGTTATAGTAGACATACACATTCCTATAGTATTAGTTGAATGTGTTCCCAGAATATAGTGTGTTTAATGGAAAGTGACTAGACAGTGCCCTCCTAATTAGATTAAGCTAGCCATGGATTAGTGGGTTATTTCAAGAGTAGTTGTTATGAAAACTCTCCTTTTTCAAGCCCTTGCTCTAGCTTATGTCTGACCACGTGGTGTGGCCTGTCACTTTATCATTATCATGCAGCAAGAAGGCCTTCAGCAGACCCTGAGCAGATGCTGGCACTATGTTCTTGGAGTTGCCAGTAACCAGAACATGGAATTAAATAAACCTTTATTCTTATAAATTATATAGCATCAGGCGTTTTGTTATGGCAACAAAAAACACAATAAGACACTATAAGGACTTTTTTTTTTTTTTTTTTTTTGAGGTAGGGAGACAGAGGTAAGAGGATCACCATGAGTTCAAGGCCACCCTGAGACTACATAGTGAATTCCAGGTCAGCCTGGGCTAGAGGACCCTACCTCACCAAAAAGCTGAGTTCAAGGCCACCCTGAGATTTCAGGAGGCAAAGTGGAGGATTGCCAGAGTTCGAGGCCACCCTGAGATTACATAGTGAATTCCAGGTCAGCGTGGTCTAGAGTGACACCCTACCTTGAAAAACCGAAAAATGAAAAAAAAAAAAAAAAAAAAAAGGAAAAAAGACTTAGCAATAAGTTGCTTACTGAAGCATGTCAACAAATGACAAGGGGATTTTACATGCTTCTGACCATATGTGACTAATTTCAATAAATTTAAAAAAGACAAGAAAAATTTTCTTATGGAAATATGGGTAACATTAGTAAAATAGTTAGACCAAAAAAAAAAAAATGTGAGGTATGGTGGTATACACCATTAATCCCAGCACTTGGGAAGCAGAAGTAGGAGGATCACCTGGGTGAGTCTAAGGCCAGCCTGGGACAACAGAGAAAATTCCAGGACTGCCTAGACTAAAGACCCTATCTTGAAAAAAAAAACAAAAACAAAAACCCTCATCATTGATGTTCCCATCTGAAAACTGTAAACTCTGAAACAAAACCAAGATGAGGAACAGAGGTACTACCTTTCTGAATGTCACATAGTATTTTAAGAATGTCCACAGATGTCTTTGCCACAGATATTCTCCAAATCTTGTCCTAAAAGAAAGGAACAAAATAAAATCTACTTCTTTATTGATAGCTTCAGTAGCACACAGACAAATATACACAAACAACAAACAAACATAGAATCATGGTCTGGGAGCACAACTAGGTGGACAAGCATTTGCCTAGCAAGCATGAGGCTCTGAGGTCCATCCACAGCACCACAGAAAAAGCAAAAAGCATTGGGAAATCAGAACAAAAAACACTACAAGTGACTTAATGGTAGTTGGAAAGCTGCAAAACAGATCATAAATTAGTCTAGAAAACACCAATATGGACTCTTGAATATATGATTTAGAAATGCTACAAAATATATGCAAATGAATGAATAAATGTATAAATAACCTTTCAACTATACTATGAGTAACAGACTCTTCTTCTTCTCCTTCTCCTTCTTTTAATACATGGGCTGGGGAGATGGCTCAGCAGCTAAAGGAGCTTGCTTTACAAAGCCTGCCAACCCAGGTTTGATGCCCCAATACCTACATAAAGCCAGATGCACAAAGTAGCACATGCAGATGGAGTTTGTTTGCAAAGGCAAGAGGCCTTGGCACAACCACACACTCTCTCTCTATCTCTCTGTGTCCCCCTCTCTGCTCATAAGTAAATAAAAATTAATAAATTTAAAAAATTTTAAAATACACTTACTGGGCTGGGCGTGGTGGAGTACACCTTTATTCCCAGCACTCAGGAGGCAGAGGAAGGAGGAACACAGTGAGTTCGAGGGCACCCTGAGACTACATGGTGAGTTCCAGGTCAGCCTAGGTTAGAGTGAAACCCTACCTTGAAAAAAAAATACATTTACTTTTTTTTTTTTTTTTGGTTTTTTGAGGTATGGTCTCACTCTAGCTCAGGCTGATCTGGAATTCACTCTGTATTCTCAGGGTGGCCTCGAACTCATGGCGATCCTCCTACAGCTGCCTCCTGAGTGCTGGGATTAAAGGCGTGCGCCACCACGCCTGGCTACATTTACTTATCTGTGTGTGTATAGGAGTATACCAGGGTCTCTTAGTATTGCAAACAAATGCTAGATCATAATTTATTTAAAGTACTTAACCTTGTCTAGTATACAAAAGAGCATACATAATAAATTAGGTGTTAAAAACAAACACATGGGCTGGAGGGATGGCTTAGCAGTTAAGGCATTTGCCTACAAAGCCAAAGGACTCAGGTTCAATTTCCCAGGACACACGGTAGCCAGATGCACATAGTGGCACATGTGTCTGGAGTTCATTTGCAGTGGCTGGAGGACCTGGCACTCTCCCTCCCTCTTTCTCTGTGAAGTAAATAAATAAATAAAAATAAAAATAAAAGAAAACACACACACTTGTAATAAAGGCAAAAACTGAGTGAAATTGACTATTGATGGAATGTGGGAGGCATCTCTCTCATGATCTTCTAGGTAAACAAGGCATTCTTTTCCTTCTCTCTAAAGTAAACTGGCTCTACTGAAATGATCTCTAAATTTCAAGTATTTATCTAGATTCACATTGGTCTGTAGATGACATTAATATTTGCCAGTGATGATTATGTTCAATGCCATATAAAACATTGCTAAAATGCAAGGCATTACGCAAAGCACTTTTATGGTCGTGTGGACTATTTTTATTCAGGGTGGGCTAAATCATCTGCTCCAAAGCTGCCATATTTAGATTTTTCCTAGGTTGCAAATTACACAGCAATTCACAAGAGGCCACTCTGATAGTCAGATGCTCATATTTCTAAGAGTGGACATTTATATTTCTAAGCCCATCTTTTTCAATTCATAGATATTTGGTTTATTTATTTAAATTTTATTTATTTATTTGAAGGGGGGAAGGGAAGAGGCAGATAGAGAGAATGGGCATGCCAGAGCCTCCAGTCACTGCAAATGAACTCCAGATGCATGTGCTACCTTGTGCATTTGGCTTACATGGGTACTGGGGAATGGAACCCAGGTCCTTAGGCTATGCAGGCAAGCACCTTAACCACTAAGCCATCTCTCCAGCCCTGTTTTTCATTTTTGAGATAATACTTGACATAGAACCCAGGCTAGCCTGGAACTTGAGATCCTCTTGCCTCTATGTGCTGTTTGCTGAGATAACAGGCTTATGCCACAACTATATTACTATTTTTTGCTTACTTATTAACAATGTTAATGTATGAATATGATGTATTTTGACTATAATCTTCTGTTACCTTCTCTTGTGACCCCTTTCCTATGACTCCCATGGAGCCCTTTCTTCCCAGGTAGTCTCTTTTACTTTGATGTCTTTATTCCTGGAGTGTGCACGCATATGGACACTGACTTTGAACAAGGAAAGTTGCATGTGCACAAAGGATGGTTGTTTACCAGAGCATCACTATAGGACACACAGTGGAAAGCTCACCTCTTGAGAGTGTTCTGGCTCTTCTTGCAGTGCCAGTCGAGCCCAAATGATGACTCTCTCTGCAGTTTTCTCAGCTTCAGTGGGAGGCAGAGACCTCAGCAGCAAGAGACAGTCTTCGCCCTATAAACAGTGATAGAAGGGAATTAAAAACCAGCCAGTCTCGAGAGATGGCTTAGCAGTTAAGGCATCAGTTTGCAAAGCCAAATGACCCAGGTTCACTTCCCCGGGACCCACATAAACCAAGGTGGCGCAAGCTTCTGAAGTTCAATTGTAGCAGCTGAAGGCCCTGGTGTACCCATTCTCTCTTTTTCTATCTGCCTCTTTATCACTCTCTCAAATGAATTTTTTTTTTTTTTTTTTTTTTTTTTTTTGGTTTTTTGAGGTAGGGTCTCACTCTAGCTCAGGCTGACCTGGAATTCACTATGTCATCTCAGGGTGGCCTCAAACTCACGGTGATGCCTCTCAAGTGCTGGGATTAAAGGCGTGTGCCACCACAGCTCAAATAAATCCTAAAAAAATTTTTAAAAACCACAAAACAGCTAGTCTCTGCAGTGGACAGTTTAGACTAACCTCTTTCTTTTTGTACTTGAAAGGATAAAGAAAAAAAGCAAAGTATTTTGACTTGACTAGCATGAGGACCTAGGTTAAAATCCCAGCACAGCAGGAAAAAAGATGAAAAAATATTTTCAAAAAACAGATTATGGAGCTGGGCATGATGGTGCATGCCTTTAATCCCAGCACTTGAGAGGCAAAGGTAGGAGGATAATTGTGAGTTCAAGGCCACCCAGAGATGACATAGTGAATTCCAAGTCAGCCTGAGCTACAGTGAGACCCTACCTCAAAAAAACAAAAAAAGGGCTGGAGAGATGGCTTAGCGGTTAAGGTGCCTGCCTCCTAAGCCTAAGAATGCTGGTTCCAATCTCCAGTGGTTCCAATCTCCAGGTCCCACGTTTAGCCAAATGCAAAGTAACGCAAAGGTGCAATGCCACACTTGACCACAAGGGGGCGCACACATCTGGATTTCGTTCCCAGCAGCTAAGAGGCTGCTGGTGTGCCCATCTCTTTCTATCTCCCTCTCCCTCTCTCGCTGTCTCTCTCTGTGTCTCTCTCCAAAAAAAAAAAAAAAACACACACACACAAAAATATATAAAAAATTTTAAGCCGGGCATGGTGGCACACATCTTTAATCCCAGCACTCGGGAGGCAGAGGTAGGAGGATCACCTTGAGTTCAAGGCCACCCTGAGACTACAGAGTGAATTCCAGGTCATCCTGGGCCACAGTAATTCCAGGTCATCCTGGGCCACAGTGAGACCCTACCCCGAAAAACAAAACAAATAAACAAAAATTTTTTTAAAAAACATTATGGGCTGGATGAGATGGTACATGCCTTTAATCCCAGCACTCAAGAAGCTGTGAGTGTGAGGCCACCTTGAGACTACATAGTGAATTCCAGACCAGTCTAGGCTAGAGTGAGACCCTACCTCAAAACACCAAAAAAATAAAAATAAAAATAAAAAAATAAAATAAAATATTTTTTTAAAGGAAGGGGCTGGAGAGATAGCTTAGTGTTAAGGTACTGCCTGCAAAACCAAAGGACTCGGATTTGATTTTCCCCAGGACCCACTGTAAGCCAGATGCACAAGGTGCACATCAGTCTGGAGTTTCTTTGACTCTCTTTGACTCTCTCACTCTCTCAAATAAATAAAAATAAATTTTAAAAATTAAAAAAAAAATCTCACAGAGGGCTGAAAAAATGGTTTAGCAGTTAAGGTGCTTGCCTGCAAAGCCAAAGGACCCAGGTTCAATTCCCCAGGACCCACACAAAGCTAGATGCACAGGCCTCTGGCATTTGTAGTGGCTAGAGGCCCTGTTGTGCCCATCCCCTCTCTCTTTCCCAAATAAATAAGTAAAAATAAAATAAAAATTTAAAACTCACAAATTATTCAAGAATCAAAGGGTTCTACATACAATATATATTAAAATGTAAATCTAACCTGGGCATGGTGGTGCACACCTTTAACTCCAACACTTACGAGGCAGAGGTAGGAGAATCACCATGAGTTTGAGGTTACCTTGAGACCACATAGTGAAATTCCAGGTCAGCCTGGGATAGAGCAAGACCCTACCTCGAAAAACCAAAAAAAAGTATGTCTGAGTTTTATTAACTATTATAGTATAAAAGCCCACTAGTTAATCACAAAATATGTTGAAAGATAGTTAAGTAGCTATTCTAACACTTAGTGTTTCAATGTTGGTATAACTGTATTTATTTTGGGAAAACTAGTTTGGATAATTTGGTTGATCTTTTGTTTTTGTTTTTTTTAGGTAGGGTTTCACTCTAGCTCAGGCTGACCTGGAATTCACTATGTAGTCTCAGGGTGGCCTCAAACTCACAGGGATCCTCCTACCCCTGCCTCCCAAGTGCTGGGATTAAAGGCATGTGCCAGCACACCCAGCTTCTTTTGTTTTTTATTTGCAAGAGAAAGACACACATAGAAAGAACAAGTGCACCAGGGACATCTAGATGCTTGAGCTAGTTTTGGTATCTGGCTTTACATAGGTACTGGGAAACTGAACATGGGTCATTATCATTAGGTTTTGCAGGCAAGTGCCTTAACTGCTGAGCCATCTCTCCAGCCCCTGGCTGCTGTTTTTTAAATGTATGTGTGTGTGCGCCATGATGTACATGTAAAGGTCAGAGGACAACTTTCAAATCTGTCCCTGCTATTCCACATCATGTGAGTCAGGGTCTCTGGCTCTTGCTATGCTGCTGTGATTCTTTTTGCTATGTTCACCAAGAGCTTCCAGGAGATTCTCCTGTTTCCACCTCCCATCTGCTGTCAGCATGCTGGAATTACAGAAGCCTGCCACAGCTTTTGGCTTTTTAATGGGGTGGTTTGAGAATTGAACTCGGGTGCTCAGGCTTGAGCACAAAGTGCTTTATACACTGAGCCACTCTCCCAACCCATAGTTTCTGTTTGTAAGAATTCAGTTAACAAGAAACCCTAAGAAAAAACAACAAAAAACTTTCATACCTGCTCTCTGTCAATCAGATCAATAATTCTTAGACTATAGATTTCATCATTAGGCAGCATATACACTTGGGCCACCTTTAAGGCATCTTCTAAGGAAGATGGGACATCTTGTTTAAGAATGTATCTGACCACTCTCTGAAACAGAAACAGTGTAAACATTTCTTAATATGAAACCTCACAGAACCCAGAAATCATTTGCTTACAAGGCAAGTGCCATAAAAAAAATTTAAATGCAGCAAAAAGCTAAACTGTATGAAAGATTAAAACATGACTTATATTCTGAATTTTTTTGAGTTCTGTCATCTTTTTAAATCATAAAGCTATCTGTTGATCATAATACTCTCATAAACAAGTGGAACACTATTATAATTTTATCTAGCAAAAAAAATCTAGCTCTATTAATCTTTTAGAATATAAATTCTTCACTGGATTTCCCATATTGCTACAGAAATATAACAAAGTAGAGGTAAAGATTCAACTAGCACACTTACCATTATTTCCTTGTTTAAGAGATTAACTTCTCTAATTCCATAGCCTCGTAAAAGTTTCTTCATCTCCATTAGTTTATAACTTTCCTGTAATAACTTGACTCTAAAAGAAAAAATTATTTATTTTTATTTATTTGAGAGAGAAACAGAGAGAGAGAAGGACAGATAGAGAGAATGGGCATGCCAGGGCCTTCTGCCACTGCAAACGAACTCCAGATGCATGTGCCACCTTGTGCATGTGGCTTATGTGAGTCCTGTGGAATCAAACCTGGGTCCTTTGGCTTTGCAGGTAAGCGCCATAATTGCTAAGCACTCTCAAGCCTGAAAAGTTATGTATTTTATTTATTTATTTATTTTTAATGATTTTCCAAGATAGGGTCTCACTCTAGCTCAGGGTGACCTGGAATTCACTATGAAGTCTCAGGCTGGCCTTGAACTCATGGTGATCCTCCTACCTCTGCTTCCCAAGTGTTGGAATTAAAGGCCTGTGCCACCATGCCTGTCTCTGAAAATTTATTGATATAAATGTGGATTGTGGTTTTTTTTTTTCTGAAATATGGGATATAGGATGTAGAAAACATGATTGGCTATTAATTCAAATTGTGAGGTTTGGGCTGGACAGATGGTTTAGTGGTTAAAGGCACTTGCTTGTAAAGCTTTCCAGCCCAGGTTCGAATCCCCAGTACCCATGTAAACAAACTCAGATGCACAAAGTGGCCCATTTGTCTGGAGCCCATTGGAAGCAAAAAGAGGCACTGGCATGTCCATTCTTATTCTCTCTCTCCACCCCCATCCCATCACAAGTAAAAAAAAATTTAAGGAAAAAATCCTGTAATTTATGCAAGTCTTAAAAAGAAGACATGGTCTTCCATAGACTTACTTGGGATGGTCCATTTCCAGGTGCTGTTTCACCAGCTGCTCCACAGCTGCACTCCAGGGAACTACTGCCTTGTGCATTATCTTAAGTACAGCATCAAAGATCAGCTAAAAGAGATGATATACAGGGGGACAATGACCAGCACAGATGTACTTTTCATACCATATGGTAGTTTAAGAATATATTCTTTTCTGACAGCAAAGCATGTATTTCTCTTTTCCTAAGTAAATAGCAATTTGAAGGGCTAGATTCACCATGCACTCCAAGCACCTCCATCTTCACGCCCTCAGTGTGTTACAGATAAGGCACCATACTCTGCCATCACGGGCTTCTAGGCACTGCCATTGTGGTTCTTGCCACACTATTCAGTGACAGCTTGAGTCTTTCTGCCATGTGGGTCTGGGATCTTGTCAGGGTTCCATACCTACCTTGCTTGTCTCCTTGCTTCTGGGACCAAGGGAAGCACACAAGTGTTGTGAATAAATGAATGGCTTTCCAGCATTTGAAAAAAAGGGGGTTCCTGCTCGGGACCCTCTCAGCTCAGGAACTTTCCAAAAATAAAAATCTTGTTTAATTTGTGAGGGGGGAAAAAAGAAGCAATCATAAATAGATGTGGTGGCACACACCTATAATCCCAGCACATGAAAGGCCTGGAGACAGGAGAAACAAGAGTTCAAGGTTATCCTCAACTCCACAGTGGAGTAGGATAGCTTGGCATACATTAATATTACTAGTCTTGTGTCAAAAAAACTAAAAGGCAATTTTATTATTCAGAAAAGTAATTTGGGAAGGCAGCTATGCTGCACCAACACCTCCATAAAAGTATTTTTGAATGCTGAATTAGCAGGTGTATAGTTTATGCCTTCCTATACTCTCAAATGTCTCTGTACATAAAAAATAGTTTTTACCAAAAAAAAAAAAAAAAAAAGAGCCGGGCATGGTGGCACACGCCTTGCCTAGCACTCGGGAGGCAGAGGTAGGAGATCACCGTGAGTTCGAGGCCACCCTGAGAATACAGAGTGAATTCCAGGTCAGCCTGGACTTGAGTGAAAACGTACTTCGAAAAAACCAAAAAAATATAGTTTTTATGATTTTATTTATTTCATATTTATTTACTTATTTATTTTTATTTAGGCTTTATAGTGTTCTTGCAAAAAAACATGGTCTTCTATGCAGAGTAAGATGATTTCAAACCTGTAATCCTTCTGCCACAGCCTCATAAATGGTGGAATCACAAGCATGCACCACCATGCCTTGCTCTAATGGAAACTAATGAGTGTGAAATCAAAACAAATGCAAAGTACTCACATCTCTTTTAAAAGTCTCTACATTTGAACAACTAACAGAAACCCTTAGGAAACAGGTACTTCCCTTGGTGGTGAAAATGAGAAAATTTTCATTTTTTTTTGCATAAGGAAAATAGAATTATACATGATTTTTAACTTCTTTACTCCTTTTTCGTTCTACATAAATTCTTCCTAACAAATACGTGTCACTTTTGTGATTGTTAAGAAGTTCTGCTAAAGAGATCCCCAATGTCACTGTTTACTCACATCCGTGTCAGACAGGCATCCTATCACTGCGATGGCCTTTGCTTCCCATGCAGTTTCAAAAAGTGATGTGAATTTAGAGCTGCATCTCCTTAGTAAATCCTAAGAAGGGATAAACATATAAGTTTTTCAAAAATTAGAAACTTTCAGGTTTGGAGAGATGGCTCAGTGGTTAAAGGTGCTTGTTTTCAAAGCGGGCATGCTCAGGCTCAGCACCCTGGTCACCCACATAAATAGTGAAATGCGGGACTGAAGAGATGGCTTAGCCATTAAGGCATTTGCCTACAAAGCCAAAGGACCCAGGTTCAATTCCCCAGTACCCACGTAAGCCAAATGCACAAGGTGGTGCATGTATCAAGAGTTCATTTGCAGCAAGTGAAGGCTTTGGTGTACCCATTCTCTCTCTCCATCTCCCTTTCTCTTTCTCTCTCTCTCGCTCTGTCTCAAATAAAGTAAATAAATTAAAAAAAAATTTTTTTAATGAACTGGGGCATTTGCTTGCAAAGCCAAAGGACCTAGGTTCAATTCCTCAGTACCCACATAAGCCAGATACACAAAATGGTACATGCATCTAGAGTTCATTTGCAGTGGCAGGAGGCCCTGGTATGCCCAGTCTCTCTCTGTCTGCCTCTTTCTCTCTCTAAAAAAAAATAAAATAAAATAAAAAAAAAAAAAAAAAAAAAGTGAAATAGACACTCGCTTGTAGCAGCCAGCAAGAGACCCTGGAACCCACACATGCATACATAAATAAATAAATTCACACACAAAAAAAAGAAGTGGTGTGGTGGCACACGCCTTTAGTTACAGCACTCAG
The DNA here is from genome assembly GCA_036365145.1 of Orientallactaga sibirica. NCBI lineage: Eukaryota > Metazoa > Chordata > Mammalia > Rodentia > Dipodidae > Orientallactaga > Orientallactaga sibirica. The sequence goes on along the minus strand of JAEOAD010000026.1, from coordinate 24,424,055 downwards.
GAGGCAAAGATAGGAGGATCACCTTGAGTTTGAGGCCACCCTGAGATTATCTAGCCAGGTCAGCCTTAGCTAGAGTGAGACTCTACCTCAAAAAAAAAAAAAAAAGTAAACATATACAAAGATATAAATAAATAGGCTTTACAGATAGCTTAAAATTGTTTTTCATTAGTCATGAATCTGGAACAGTGACCAAACATTATAAAATTCAATTATAAATTATAAATATTATATTATATATATATATTATATTATATATTAAAAATTATAAAATAGTGGAGTTCAGCATAGGAGCACTTGACTAGCATGTATGCAGCCCTGGATTGCATCTCTGAAATTGAAAAAAATTACTATAAACTTGCTAAAACTTGAGACTTTGCTTGTATATAGTACAGAAATTCTAAAAAGGAAACAGATGAGATTATTGTAATAAAGTGTGTGTGTGTATATATGGTTTATAAAAATAATGGCTAAGCTGGAGGCTATGCCCATGTGTGAAGCCCTGGGTTCAGTGTCTAGTATCAAAGGAAAAAAAGAGAGCTAGCATTTATTGAGTTCATGCTCCTGTTCTCTTACCACTGGAAAAGAGTCTGAACTATTATTTTATTTTTAAGATGGGACCTCATTATGTTGTCCAATTTGTCTTGAGCTTGTGGGCTTAAGTAATCCCCCCATTTCATCCTCTCCAGTAGCTGAAGGGTCCTCAGTCAGTAGTAAAATTAACTAATATTCCTAAGCAATTCAAAATGCAGCATACAACACAATGGGAAAAGATGGTATTCCTTATTAGTCAAATATTTAATACAACAATACACTGCATGAATATTTTCTAAAAAGGAAGAGTTACCTCGATATATAGTAAGAGAAGTTCCTCCTCTTGAAAGTCACGTTCCTGAATGTAAACCCTTATATACTTCTCTAGTACAGAGGGAATCAGCTCTGGAGCCAAGACCCTATCAAACATCCGGAATACTATGGTGGTTGTATTTTCCTGAACAATAACCAAGAAAAATGGCATTAATTCAGACTCTAGACCTAACTGGACATAAAAAATAAATTGATGCTCATAAGGCTGAAATTTTACCTTCTCAAAATCAGAAAGGGGCAATTTGCAGTTGTATTTTCTATGCAATGTGACCAACTCTTGCAAGTTATTTACTAAAGTCTTTAACTGGCATACTTCCTTTGTGTTTTGATAATCCTTTTAAAACAAAAGTATCAAAGTCATTAAGAATATAAAAGTGTGACAAGGAAACAGTCAAACATAAGAGAAAACCAGCAACTGAAAATTTAAACTAAACCTACTACAAAAGTTAAAGAAATCAGAACCCAACTTTTTCCTTTCTTCCAACAAAATAGAGAAAAGCTAGCAACATTAGGACAATTTCTTCCAGAACGCAAATATACTTATGCAAAAACATATCATTTAGATAGGTTCCAGTGTTCCATTTGTTGATATAGATTATGAACAAATATAAAGATATACAGGCTAACACTTCCCAAAGTTACACAAAGGCACAAAGGATTTTTTTTTTTTGGTTTTTCAAGGTAGGGTCTCACTCTATCTCAGGCTGACCTGGAACTCACTATGTAGTCTCAGGGTAGCCTCGAACTCATGGTGATCCTCCTACCTCTGCCTCCCGAGGGCTGGGATTAAAGGCGTGTGCCACCACGCCCGGCAACAGGATTTTTAATATTGATAAAAGGCTACCAACAGGGAAAAGATGTAGTATATATCAAAAAAGCTCTTACAAAAGAAAATCTTCATTTTGTGAGAGTATCAGTGGCATAATTAGTAACAAGGATCTGGTATATTATAAAGCAGGGTCCCAAAATTTAAGTACCTTTTAAATTGATATCTAAAAAATAAATATGACTATATATGTGTGTGTGTATATGTGTATATATATGTATGTATGTATGTATGTGTGTATATATATATATATATATAGGTTTTCTGAGGTAGGGTCTTGCTATAGCACAGGCTAACCTGAAATTCACTATGTAGTCTCAGGGTGGCCTCGAACTGAAGGCAATCCTCCTACCTCTGCCTCCCAAGTGCTGGGATTAAAGGCATGCGCCACCATGCCTGGCAATATATATATATATTTTTAAAACATTTTTAATATTTTATTTAATTATTTGAGAGAGAAAAGAGGCAGAGAGAGAGAGAGAGAGAGATATTAAGCACGCCAGGGCCTCTAGCCATTGCAGATGAACTCCAGATGCATGTGCCCCTTTGTGCATCTGCCTTATGTGGGTCCTAGAAAGTCTAACCAGAATCCTTTGGCTTTGCAGGCAAATGCCTTAACTGCTAAGTCATCTCTCCAGCCCTTTATATGTGTTGTTGAAAAAAAATTTTTTTAAAATTTATTTGCAAGCAGAGAGAGAGAGACAGACAGAAAGAATGGGCACATCAGGGCTTGTAGCTGCTACAGATGGATTCCAGATGCATGCACCACTTTGTGCATCCATCTGGTCTTACATGGGTACTAGAGAATTGAATTCAAGTCCTTAGACTTTGCAGGCAAGCACCATAACTGAAAAGACATCTCTCCAGCCCTTTTCTCTAGTACTTTTTTCTTGTTTACTGAGATATGAATTTACTCATCCCAGGCTGGCCTCAAACTTTCTATACAGTTGAAGATAATTTTGAATTTCTGAACCTCCTGCCTCCACCTCCCTGATGCTGGGATTATAGGCATTTAGCACCATACCTAGTTTATGAGATGTTACAGATCAAATCCAGGACCTCAAGCCTATTAGGCAAACTGTATCAACTGAGCTTCATCCCCTACTGCTATAATATATATCTTTTTTTTAGCATTTGATTTATTTTATTATTGACAACGTCCATAATTATAGATAATAAGCCATGATAATTCCCTCCCACCTCACTTTTCTCTCCATCATAATACATATCTTAAAGATCAAATTTTTCTGGTACTTAAATACTTAATATTTGCAAAGTCAGATTATGTTACACATATTAATTTATAAAACAAATTCTAGCATCCCCCCAAATGTTTCCTATAATAATGTACATTCTCTATAATTTAATGCATGCTTTATAGTTTTAGAAACCTCAATTGGCAAACAGGAGAAAAGAGTTGTTTACAAAGCCATCTAGCTTTGTTTCAATTCCCAAATACCCACTTGTAGGCCAGACTCATTTGAAGTAGCAAGAGATCCCGTCTCAAAGAAGGTAAAAACAACAACAACAAAAAGGCAGGGGGCTGGAGAGATGGCTTAGCAGTTAAGGTGCATGCTTGCGAAGTCTAAGGACCCCGGTTCGATTCTCCAGGTCCCACATAAGCCAGGTGCAAATGGTGGTACATGTGTCTAGAGTTCGTTTGCAGTGGCTAGAAGCCCTGGTGCACCTATTCTCTTTCTCCCCCCCAATGAATAAAAAATACAAATAAAATCTTAACCAGGCGTGGTGGCGCATGCCTTTAATCCCAACACTCAGGAGGCAGAGGTAGGAGGATCATCTTGTGTTCAAGGCCACCCTGAGACTACATAGTGAATTCCAGGTAAGCTTGGGCCAGAGTGAGACCCTACCTTGAAGAACCAAATAATAATAATAAAAGACTAAATAAATAAAAATAAAATAAAATCTTTTTTAAAAGGGGGGGTGATGGAGAGATGGCTTAGTGGTTAAGGTGCTTACCTGCAAAACCTAACTACCCAGGTTTGATTCTCCAGTAGCCACATAAAATCCAAAGTGGCGCATACATCTGGAGTTCATTTGTAGTGGCTGGAGGCCTTGGTATGCTCATTCTCTATGTTTGTCTCTCTTCTATCTCTGCTTGTAAATAAGTAAAAATATTTTCAAAAAGAACACTACTATGGGTATAATGTCTGCTGGTGTCTGCCTAAATGCATATATTATGCTCACCAAACTGCCCAGTAAGCACTTTTCTTAATTGACTAGAGAAGCTTCTCTTTTCAGATGGCGGTGACCTCTGGGATGACTCAAAAGGCACCATAGTGCTCAGAAGTGACAGAGGAGTGCTCAGCACTGAAACATCTCTATCACACCTTCCAAGCCTCAGGGTCTGTTGGCGAAAGAGGTGGCGGGGCTAGAGGGATGGATGTGGGGCTTGACTGCAAAGCCAAAAAACCCAGGTTCGATTCCCCAGGACCCACGTAAGCCTGATGCATAAGGTGGTGCATGCATGTGCAGTTTTTTTTTCAGTGGCTGGATGCTTTGGTGCACCCATTTCCCCCCACAATAAAAAATAAAAATAAAAATAAAAATAATTAAAAAAAAAAAAAGACAGAAAGAAAGTGGTGGCGGTAAGAATGTAAGAGCCAAAGGAAGGATAGGACTCCTTACAATGCACTCTTCCAGACACAAAAAGGCCTGAATACCCGTGACCTTGCAGTGCCTGACACTACCTAAAAAAGACCATCATAACAGGAGGAAAAGATGATGACATCAAAATAAAAGAGAGACTGATTAAGAGGGGGAAACTTAAAAGCAGTGCATTAAAACAGGTTAATGAAGGGCCAAAGAGCTGACAGCAATTAAGGCGCTTGCCTGCAAAGCCAAAGGACCCAGATTCAATTTCCTAATACCTACATAAAGCCAGATGCACAAGGTGGCACATGTGACTAAAGTTTCGTGTGCAGTGGCTGGAGGCCCTGTTGTGCCTATTCTCTCTCTCTCTTTCTAAATAAACTAAACTAAACTAAAATAAAATAAAATAAAACAGGCTGACATTGTAATAGGAATAATGAAAAAGAACAAAGGAAATTTTCCATTTGATAGACTTGAAAGAGGCAACAAAATATTTTTCAACACATAGACAAACTTAAATTGGCCATTTTTAATATAAAGGTTAATTCTCTATATCATACCTTAGAAATCCAATGCCCAGAAGATGCAAATAACTCATCTGTTTTTTCTGCAGTGAAAAATATCTCTGCAAGCTGAAGTCCATTTTCTGGCCAGTTTGCCTTTAAAAAAAAATTCCAAAACATTTAAAAACAGTGTCAAACAATTAAAAACAGTGTTATACTACTGCAAAGGTAGAAAAGGTCAATTACATTCACATTACCTTATCAGTTAATTCTAAGTTCCGGGATGCTTGCTCCAACCATTTTGCAAGAATATTCTAAAATAGATAAACCATTTAAAAATAAAATTATTAGGCTGGAGAGATGGCTTAGCAGTTAAGGCGCTTGTTTGCAAAGCCTAAGGACCCAGGATAGAGTCCCCATTACTCACATAAGCAAGATGCACAAGGTGGCAAATGTGTCTGGAGTTCATCTGCAGTGGCTAGAGGCTCTGGCATGCCCATTCTATCTCCCTCTCTCTCATAAATAAATCAATAAACAAAAACATTTTTAAAATGAAATTTTCAATAGATAATCACTTCATCCATAATGATCTAATGTAAAAATTAAATCATTAAGAGTAGAGACACAAGCTGGGCGTGGTGGCGCACACCTTTAATCCCAGCACTTGGGAGGCAGAGGTGGGAGGATTGCCGTGAGTTCGAGGCCATCCTGAGACTACATAGTGAATTCCAGGTCATCCTGAGCTACAGTGAGACCCTACCTCGAAAAACCAAAAAAAAAAAAAAAAAAAAAAAAAGAATAGAGATACTGGGGTGTGGATAGATAGCTTAGCAGTTAAGGCACTTGCCTGTGAAGCCTAAGGACCCAGGTTTTACTCCCTAGTATCCACATAAACCAGATGCACAAAGGTAGTGCATGTGTATAGAGTTTGTTTGCAGTGGCTAGAGGCCCTGGAGCACCCATTCTCTCTCTCATATATAATTTTTTTGTTTTGTTTTGTTTTTTGAGGTAGAGCCTCACTCTAGCTCAGGCTGATCTGGAAATCACTATGTAGTCTCAGGGTGGCCTCGAACTCACGGAGATCCTCCTACTTCTGCCTCCCAAGTGCTGGGATTACAGGCATGCGCCACCACACCCGGCTCATAAATAAATACTTTTTTTCCAAAAGAGTATAAAAAACAAAAAATAAATAAAGAGTAGAGATATTAGGGATAGAGAGATTGCTTAGTGGTTAAGTCACATGCCTGCAAAGCCTAATGATCTAGGTTTGATTCCCAGTATCCATATGAAGCCAGATACACAAAGAGGGGCAGGTATCTGCAGTTGGTTTGCAGTGACTACAGGTCTGGAGGTGCCAATACTCACTCTCTGTGCTTGCAAATAATAAAATAGGTTTTAAAATAAAGGGCTGGAAAGAGGGCTTAGTGGTTAAGACACACTTGCCTGTGAAATCTAAGGACCCAGGTTCTGTTACCCAGTACCAATGTAAGCCAGATGCACAAGGTGGTGCACACATCTGGAGTTGATTTTGCAGTGGCTATAGAGGCGCTGGCACACCTAATCTCTCTATTTGCTTCTTTCACACACACATACACACACTCTCTTTCTCTCAAATAAATATTAAAAAATAAAGAGTAGAGATACTGAAGGAAACTTACCTGTCCCTCAGGTACAATCCTTTTCACAAATGGGATCACATCATTTTGAAACCATGGACAAAGTGTTTGCAAAGAGAATGGTGTAGAAATTGAGTTGAGCAAGTTCTCAAGTTTATTCACATCAAACTTGTTTTCAAAGTTGGCCTGAATTAGAGAGTCAGAAGAGACTTAATCGATAAACTTTAACAACCCTTAAAAAAGCAAAGACCTATTCTATTTAAAAGCCATTTCAAAGCCAGGTATGGTAGTACACGCCTGTAATCCCAGCACTGGGGAGGCAGAGGTAGGAGGCTTACCATGAGTTAGAGGCCACCCTGACAATACATAGTGAATTCCAGGTCAGCCTGGGCTAGAGTAAGACCCTACCTCGGAAAACAAAACCAAGAACAAAAAAAAGAAAGAAAGAAAAGCCATTTCAGGGCCAAGACAGTTAAGGATGGCGGGGTGAGTAAGAGCAAAGTATGATATGTGTATATGAAAACACCATAAAGAAACCTATTATTTTGTATGTTAACTTAAAAAACAATTTCAGGGACTGAAGAGATGGCTTAGCAGTTGAGGCTCTTGTTGGCAAAGCCAAAGGACCCAGGTTTGATTCCCCAGGCCCCACGTAAGCCAGATGCACAAGGTGGTGCATGCATCTGGAGTTTGTTTGCAGAGAATAAAGGCCCTGGCATGCCCATTCTCTCTCTCTCTCTCAAATAAATAAATTAAAATAACAAATAATTTCAGGATGGAGAGATGGCTTAGTGGTTAAGGAGCTTGCATGCAAAGCCAAAGGACCCAGGTTCAATTCCCCAGTACCCATGTAAAGCCAGATGCACAAGGTGGTGCATGCATCTGGAGTTCATTTGTAGCAGCTAGAGGCTCTGGTGCACCCATTCTCTCTATTTGCCTCTTTCTCTCTCTTTCTAAAAAAAATACATTAAAATAAAAAAATAATTTCAAAAAAATTAGAAAAAAGCCATTTCAAGGATTATCTGACTGAATAGTGAATGATAAAAGTAATTCATGCAAATTTTTCAAGTTGGGGGGGACACAATTTCAAGAAATATCACATCAGTGAGTACTAAATAATAAATTACTTTTCATAGGAAGTAAAAGAGATAACATTCTAAAGAAAACAGAATTGGAGAAGGATGATAGTACAAATCTTGGATTTTTTTTTTTTTTGTTGTTTGTTTGTTTTGTTTTTTTGGTTTTTCAAGGTAGGGTCTCACTCTGGTCCAGGCTGACCTGGAATTCACTATGTAGTCTCAGGGTGGCCTCGAACTCCCGGCGATCCTCCTACCTCTGCCTCCCGAGTGCTGGGATTAAAGGCGTGCGCCACCACGCCCGGCTTCAAATCTTGATTTTTTTTTTTGAACCTAAGGCTATGTTCATATGTCATCTCAGGCTGGCCTCGAAGTCACAGTGATCCTCCTACCTCAGCCACCTAAATGCTGGGATTAAAGGCATGCCACACCATACCCGGCCAAATTCTGACCCTTTGAACCTAAATGTTATATGTTAATGTCAGTCAACATTAAGAGGATTTGACTAAACAAAATTTCTTTCTCTCTTTCTATCTATCTATCTATCTATCTATCTATCTATCTATCTATCTATCTATCTTCTATGAATAAATGAATGAGATAGGGTCTCACTCACTGATTTTCCTGCCTCAACCTCATCCAATCACACTTGACAGCCTATTAGTTTCCAACAATCAATTTCTCATTTCAGAAGCTAGAAAGCTATTATCAAAAAATATGCAAAACATATTACCCGATTTCTAAGCCAAAGATATTGTGCACAAACAAGGTTTCCTTCTCTTAGCTGTAAAAAAATATCTCTAAGACCATCTTCATTGTTCAGGAATTCAATCCAAGAACTACCACTGAGAAGTCAAAAGAAGGAAAAAAATTAGTAGTATAAAACAAAATTAAGACTATATCTTCCAAGTGGGTACCATTATGCATCTTAATTAACTTTATCTCATGAAGTACAAAACAAAGCTGTTTACAAAGACTGTACAGTAAAAAGTAAGTTTCTAAGCTGGGAGTGGTAGTACACATCTTTACTCCCAGCACTCTGAAGGCAGAATTAGGAGGATCACTGTGAGTCTGAGGCCAACCTGAGACTACATATGGAACTGTAGTTCAGCCTGGACTAAAGTGAGACCCTACACCTCAAAAAACCAAAAGATCCCAGCACTCGAGAGGCAGAGGTAGGAGGATCACCCTGAGTTTGAGGCCACCCTGACACTACATAGTGAATTCCAGGTCAGCCTGGGCTAAAGTGAAACCTTACCTCAAAAAAGAAACTATGAACAAAGATTCATAGTAAAGAAATGTCAGTACTGGGCATGGCGGTTCATATATGTAATCACCCAAACTCAGGAAGCTAAGTAAGGAGGACCATTGTGAGTTAGAGGCCAGCCTGGGTTGGGAAGTGAGTTATAGGTCAGCATGTGATAGAGACTCTGTCTCAAAAAACAACAGCCACAATCCCAGCACTCGGGAGGCAGAGGTAGGAGGATCACCGTGAGTTCAAGGCCAATCTGAAAGTATATAGTGATTTCCTAGAGTGAAAACCTACCTCAAAAAACCAAAACAAACAAACAAGACAAAAAAAAAAAAAAAAAAAAATAGTAGCCAGGAGTGATGGTGTACGCCTTTAATGCCAGTACTCAGGAGGCAGAGGTAGAAGGATCACTGTGAATTCAGGGCCCAGCCTGAGACTACATAGTGAATTCCAAATCAGCCTGGGCTAAAGAGAGATTCTACCTTTAAAAAAAAAAAAAAAGATAAGGTGGGGGGGGGTGCTGGAAAGATGGCTCAGTGATTAAAGGCCCTTGCTTGCAAAACCTGAAAGTCCAGGTTCGATTCCCCAGTACATATGTAAAGCCAGATACACAAAGGAGTGGATGTATCTGGAGTTCATTTGCAATGGCAGGAGGCCCTGGTGTGCCCATACTTACTCTACTTCATTGTCTCTCTGTCAAATGAATAAATAAAAGAATTTTTTCTGTTTTTGTTTTTTTTTTAATAAAATATTTTTTAAAATAATAATATGGCTCTTCAGTCAATTTTTTTTGCTAGAAAAATATTTTCCATCATCGGAACAGCTTGTCTCCCCTTCCCACTATAAGAAATAACATAAATCCCAGCACTCGGGAGGCAGAGGTAGGAGGATCACTGAGACTACATAGTAATTCCAAAGATTATAATTCTATGACATCCCAAACAACCTAAGAATGCCCGTTTGATTCTCCAGGTCCCATGTTTAGCCAGATGGAGTGATGAAAGGGTGCAGTGCTGCACTTTCCCACAAGGGGCGCAGGCATCTGGAGTTCGTTCACAGCAGCTGAGAGGCTGCTGGCGTGCGCCCATTCTCTCTTCTTTCTCTGACTCTCTCCAGAAAAAAAAAAAAAGTTGAGAATTGTGGTGCATGCCTTTAATCCCAGAACTTGGGAGGAAGAGGTAGGAGAATCGCTGTGAGTTTGAGGCCACCCTGATACTACACAGTGAATTCCAGGTCAGACTGGGCTAGATCAAGACCCTACCTCACAAAACCAAAACAAAACAAAGAAAAGGAATGTACATACCTAAATTTTTCTGGTCCAAATGCTCCATAAAAAGTAGTCAACTTTTCATGAGCCCTTAGTACCTAAAGAAAAAAATAACTTCATAATCTAAATGTTGTTTGTAATGATATTACCCAATGATAATACCCAAAATCAGGCCCATTCTATTCCGCAAGTCTTATGCACATTCTCATTTTATCTCTAATTACAAGTTAATTTATATCAACACAACTGCCTTTATTTGGCACACACAAAAAAATAATGAAAACACTGGGCATGGTGGTGTACTTTAGTCTCAGCACTTAGGAAGCAGAGGTAGGATGATTGCCCTGAGTTCAAGGCCACTCTGTCTGAGACTACATAGTGAATTCCAGGTCAGCTTGGACTAGAGCTAGACTTTACCTTGAAAAGCCAAAAAAAATTAATAATAATAATAAAATAATAATGAAAACCACCTCCTCCCTGCTGCCTAATTTACAGGGATGGAAAGTGCTATGCAGCCTACTAAGGGAGAAGTCATCAACAGTCTTAACGAGTAGTGGGTCTTGCAATCTACACAGTGGGTTAGCCAGGCAAGATGTGCCTACTGGTGCAATAGTGACATGTCTGTTATGGAGGTAACCAACTGCTCCCTAATTGGATTTGAAGCTCACCCCACAAGGGGGAAATCCATGCCTGGTACTGATAACCAAGTCAAAAGCCTATGGCTTGGAAGGTCATAAGCTATACTGGGGAAACAGCACAGTTCTTTGGATAAATGGATACATTGTACCCAGCAAATTGCCCTTTAAATGGTTACATTTACACCATAGATTAGGACTGCTCTTTTGGTTACAGTGAATTTTTTTGTTTTCCGAGGTAGGGTTTCACTCTAGCCCAGGCTGGCCTGGAATTCACTCTGTACTCTCAGGGTAGTCTTGAATTCATGGCGCTCCTCCTACCTCTGCTTCCTGAGTGTGGGGATTAAAGGCATGAGCCACCATGCCTGGCTCAACAGTGAATTATTTTTGCAGATGGCAGTGAATACTATGAAGACCCAAGGCTCATCAAGGTGATGAGAAAAAGAGACATGAATATATTATTGCTGTTCTCACGGCTAGCCAGAGATGCCTCTCTATAGACATGGCAGTAGATACTGAGTAGACTCAAAGCTCATCAAAGTGCTGAAAATAAGAGACTGTTGAGAGACCTCAGTGCTAAATGAGACCCTCCAAGGCTCAGGGAACATAATGGAAAAGGGTGAGGAAAGAATATAAGAGCCGGGTGTGGTGGTGCACACCTTTAATCCCAGCACTCGGGAGGTAGAGGATCAATCGATGTGAGTTCGAGGCCACCCTGAGGCTACTTAATGAATTCCAGGTCAGCCTGGGCTAGAGTGAGACCCTACCTTGAAAAACCAAAAAAAGAAATAAAGAATATAAGAGCCACAGGGTGGGAAGGAATACATTGGGGCACTGTACTCTGGACATGAACTGACCAGTGCATTCATGACCTCACAGTGGATGTCTTACCCCCCATAAGACCTGTAAAATATTGAGGCCATCAACATTTTTACATATAGGACAGAGGACAAATAAAATGAGACTTAAAAAAGAAGGACACTTGGAAAGAGGAGGGAGGGGGCTCAGTGAGGTAGGGGTGGGATTGGAGGTACAAAAGAGGGTAATGTGAGTGGAATACAATCAGATTACAGTATGTTCATTTATTAAAAATTATCAAAACAAAACAGTTTTTCACTAAATTACAAATGACCTTCAGGCAAAACTTACCTGGATTATATACCCAATACTTAAAACTGTACATGTACATATGCTCATATATGCATGCATTATAACAACTACCACAGTATATACTGTGTTTAGCAGTATACCAGGTACTATACAAAAAGTTTAAAGGAATCATTTCTTTTGACTTTAAAACATCATAAGGCCAATACTATGAATAGTAAGTACTGTGCTGTGAGGAAAGTGAGGTGTTAAATGGTCACCTGCTGGTAAAGAAATATAAACCTGTCTTGGAAGGAAAAACACAGTAATGTACATTCACCCCCAAAATTAATCTATTAAACTAATGTCATTACCTCTATCAAGCCATCAGAATACGCAGGAGTACATTTATCTTCTTTCTTCAAAAGCTAAGGGTGAACAATAAGAAACACAGGGAGAACATTGCTATATTAGATTTTTTATAAAAGAGTATGGATTTTCAGAGAATTAATAGAAAACATTATCTTTGAAAATAAACTGCACTGAAGTCTGGAATAAATGCACAGTAAAGAAAATGACACATCTTTTAAAAATAGTACATTATATGAAAACTGCCTATATCATTTTCCCCAACTGTTTAATTTTTTTTCCTATTTTTATTTACTTGAGTGGGGTAGAGAGAATGGAAATGCCAGGGCCTTCAGCCACTGCAAACGAACTCTAAATACATGTGTCCCTTTATGCATCTGGCTTACGACGGTCCTGGGGAACTGAACCTGGGTCCTTTGGCTTTGCAGGCAAGTGCCTTAACCACTAAACCATCTCTCCAGCCCACACGTTTAATTTTTTGTTTATTTGTTTGGAGCAAGGGCTCACTCTAGCCATTTTTACCTGAAACTAACTCTATAGCCCAGGCTGACCTTGAACTCCTCCTACCTCAGCCTCCCGATGCTGGTTTTGAACATGTGTGCCATCAAGCACAACACCATATGTTAAATCTTACATTCAGGAATGTAACTACAAATTTTACTCATAGATCACTGAGAGAAAAAAATGATTGCAAAAATGACATTTATAACAGCAAGAAAAAAAGGCCAAGAGAAAAAAATTCACTTTATTCTAAACATTTTTTTAAATATTTTTATTTGAGAGAGAGACAGAACAAGAGAAAATGGACATGACAGGGTGTCCAGCCATTGCAGATGAACTCCGGATGCATGTGCCACCTTGTGCATCTGGATTGATATGGGTACTGGGGAATCAAATCCAGGTTGTTATGCTTTGCAGACAAGCGCGTTAACTGCTAAGCCATCTCTCCAGCTCCTAAAAATTGTTTCTTCTTGGCAAGCAATGCTAAGTCTACATGAAAATGCCTTAAAGAAACATGCTACTTTGTAAGATAATTTTTTTATTATTTATTTGCATACTCGTGTGTGTGTCTGTGTGTGTGTATATACAGGTATGTCAGGGTCTTTTGCTACTGTAAATAAATGCTCATCCAGATTTACATGGGTGGCCAGGGAACTGAACCCAGGCCAGTAGGCTGTGCAAGTAAGCCCCTTTAACCACTGAGCCATCACCCCAGCCCTTACAAGCTAATTAAAAAAAAACAGGGACCTTTACTCTGCTCCTGCCTCCTCATGGGCAGTTGTTCTCTGTATTCTCTCCTCTTTCTTCCTCTTAATAGCTCTAAATTCTATTTATTTGACAGAGGAGAGGCATAGCAGGACCTCCTACCTCTGCAAACAAACTGAAGACTCATGTGCTACATTGTGGATCTGGCTTTATGTAGGTACTGAGGAATTAAACTAGGCTTGCAAGCTTTGCAAGCAAGTACCTCTAACCACTGAATCATCTCTTTCAGCCCCCTGACAATTCCCTTTTTTTTTTTTCAAGGTAGGGTCTCACTGTAGCCAGGGCTGACCTGGAATTCACTATGTAGTCTCAAAGTGGTCTCAAACTCACAGTGATCCTCCTACCTTTGCCTCCCAGGTGCGATTAAAGACGTTTGCCACCACAACCAGCTCCCCCCCCCACTAAGTTCTTTAAATAAGAGCCAAATAATTATTTCTTTTTATTTTTTTTTTTTTTTTTTTCTCACTTTTGCAAGGTTAACTATGGTCTCACTCTGGTCTAGGCTCTGCCTCCCGACCTGGGATTAAAGGCATGCGCCACCACCACCACAATAAAATAAGTTAACATGTACCACCACAATAAAAACGTCCCCTTCACTTCATACTCACTAGGAAGGCAAGTATCAAAAGAATAGAAAATAAGCATTGGTAAGGATACAGAAAAAATGAAATCCTTATGCAAATGTTAAGTGGTGCAGTCACTGAAGAAAACAATATGGCCATTCCTCAAAAACTTAAAAATTGGGCTGGGGAAATGTCTGAGTGGTAAAAGTTACTTGTCTGCAGAGCCTAAGGACCTGGCTTCAATTCCAAGGAAAGCCAGATGCACAAAGGTGGCATATGCATCTGGAGTTTGTTTGCAGTGGCTAGAGGTCCTGGCACACAAATTTTCTTTCTCCCTGTCTTTCTCTCTTCAAATAAGTAGACAAAATATTTAGGAAAAAAAAATGCATGCCTTTAATCCCAGCAGTTGGAAGGCAGTGGTAAGAGGATCACTGTGAGTTCAAGGCCCCCCTGGACTAAAAAGTGAATTACAGAAAAACCTGGGCTAGAGCAAGACTCTACCTCAAAAACCAAAAGAAAAAAATTAAAAACAGCTACTGGGGAGATGGCTCAGTAGACAAAGCACTTGCCACACAAGCATGAGGACTGGAGTTCTGATCTCCAGCACACACATAAATGCTGAGTGGGGGCTGGAGAAATGGCTTAGCGGTTGGGGTGCATGCCTGCGAAGCCTAAGGACCCAGATTCGACTCTCCAGGTCCCACATAAGCCAGATGCACATGGTGGCACATGTGTCTGGAGTTCATTTGCAGTGGATAGAGCCAAAATAAATAAAAATAAATAAAATTAAAAAAAATCAAATCATTTAAAAAAATAAATGCTGGGAAAAAAATTTTTTTAAAAAGACCTGGAGAGATGGCTTGGTGGTTAAGGCTTGCTTGTGAAGCCTAAGATCCCAAGTTTGAGGCTCAGGACCCAATAAATAAATAAATAAATAAATAAATAAATAAAAAAGACCCAGATGGGTTGCTTGTGCATCTGGAGTTTGTTTGCAGCATCTGGAGGCCCCTGGTGGACCCGTTCTTTCTCTCTCTGCCTCTTTCTCTGTCTGCCTGTTGCTTTCAAATAAAATAAATAAAAATAAACAATAAAAATAAATAAATGCTGAGTGGACATGGTGGCCTATTATCCCAAGAGTTGGGAGGCAGAAAAAATGGATCCTTGGGGCTCTTAGTTCAAGAGAGAGACCCTTCCTCAGTAAATAAAGTAGAAAAGTAATCAAGGAAGACAACCTATGTTAATTTCTGGCTTCCACATGCACAAGGACACATATGATACACATGTCCCCACATACATATAAATATGCATAAACAAACACACATATATATACTTGCAAAAAAATTAGAATAGTAAGTGTAATCCAGCAATTCAACTTCTAAGTGAGCAAAAATAATTGAAAGCGGGGATTCCAACAGATATTTATAAAACCATGTTTAAAAAAAAAAAAAAAAGAGATGCTGGAGAGATGGCTTAGCGGTTAAGCGTTTGCCTGTGAAGCCTAATGACCCCATTTTGAGGCTCGATTCCCCAATAACCATGTAAGCCAGATGGACAAGGTGGCACATGCATCTGGAGTTCGTTTGCAATGACTGGAGGCCCTGGTAAGCCCATTCTCTCTCTGAAAGAAAGAAAGAAAAGAAAAAAGAAAAGAAAAAGAAAAAAGAAAAGAAAAGAAAAGAAAAGAAAAGAAAAGAAAGAGGGGAGGGGAGGGAGGGGAGGGAGAGGGAGGGGAGGGAGGGGAAGGAAGGAAGGAAGGAAGGAAGGAAGGAAGGAAGGAAGGAAGGAAGGAAGGAAAAGCAGCCAGGTATGTTGGCAAACACCTTTAATCCCAGCACTTGGGAGGCAGACACTGCACACACCTGAGTTTGGGAGGCCACCCTAAGATTACATAATGAATTCCTGATCAGCTTGGGTTAGAGTGAAACCCTACCTTGAAAACCCAAAAGGAAAAAAAAAATAAACAAATGTGTAGAGCAGCATTATTAACAATACAAAAAATGTGAGAACTCAAGAGTCCTTCGATGGGTGGATGTATAAAAAAATGTGTCTGTTGGGTGTGTGGTGCACACCTCTAATCCCAAGCACTGGGGAGGCAGAGGTAGGAGGATTGCTGTGAGTAGAGGCCAGCCTGCTACAGAGTGAGTTCCAGGTCCTGGGCTTTGTTCCTTACCTCAAAAAACCAAGGGAGGGCTGGAGAGATGGCTGTGGTTAAGGCATTTGCCTGCAAAGCCAAACGACCCAGGTTTGATTCTCCAGGACCCACGTAAGCCAGATGCACAAGGGGGCACATGCATCTGGAGTTTGTTTACACTGGCTAGAGGCCCTGGCTTCTCTCACTCTCTCTTTCTCTCTGTCTTCCTCTTTCTCTCTCTCAAATAAATAAATAAATAAATAAACAAACAAAATATATTTTTAAATATATTAAAAACAAGGGGGAAAAATAAAAAGAAATAACCAGAATAGTCTATAGATATCCCACCCTGAACACTCCTGATCTCACCTGCTCTTAGAAGCTTGGTTAATACTTGGAAGGAGAAATACCCAGAATATGCAATCAAATAGAGACAGGAAGTAAATTAAATACCTAGAGGTCAGAGTAAATGATTAAATAAATAAGAAAAGAACTCCATCCTCCAGGTGGACCAGCTGACAGAAAGCTGGAAAAAGCTATGCTGCATCAATGGGAGAGAGAAAACAAGTGAAGATACTCAACAGTGAACACTGGGCCAACCAACGGATGCATGTCTGTTATAGGGGAAACCAGCCGCTCTCTAAATTGGACTGGAGGCCCATTCCATGGGAGGGAATACATCCCTGATACTGAAAACCTATGATGGGTAGTCATGAGCCCTAAGGGTGTAACGTCTGCTGGTGTCTGGCTGTGTATACTATGCTCACCAAACTGTCCAGTAAGCACTTCTCTTAATGTCCACACCCATATATTAATGCTACTCTCACTTTTGGTTAGAGAAGCTTCTCTTTTCAGATGGTGGTGACCTTGGGATGACTCAGAAGGCACCATGGTGCTGAGAAGTGACAGAGTGCTCAGCACTGAAACATCTCAAACACACCTTCCAAGGCTCAGGATCCATTGCAGAAGAGGGGGCGGAAAGAATATACTTACAACACGCTCTTCAAGACACAAAATGGCAAAAAACCTCACAGTGCCTGACACTACCTATAAGACCATCATATAGGAGGAAAAGATCATGACATCAAACTGAAAAGAGACTGATTGAGAAATATGCAAAAATAAAGGGGAAAGTGGGGGGAGGAGGGAATTACCCTGGGATACTGTCTACAATGAAATAAATTGTCAATAAAGTATTTAAATTAATTAATTAAATTTAAAAAAAGAAGCCAGATGTGGTGGTACACGCCTTTAATCCCAGCACTTGGGAGGCAGAGGTAGGAGGATCACCGGAGAGACCCTGAGACTACATAGTTAATTCCAGGTCAGCCTGGGCTAGAGCGAGACCCTATCTCGAAAAACCAAAAAAATAAGGGCTGGAGGGATGGCTTAGCGGTTAAGGCACTTGCCTGCAAAGCCAAAGGACCCAGGTTCAATTCCCCAGGACCCACGTAAGCTAGATGCACAAACTGGGACATGCATCTGGATTTGCATGGCTGGAGGCCCTAAAACCATCTCTCTCTCTCTCTGTCTCTTAAATAAATAAATAAATAAATAAATAGAAAAAAGAAAAGAAAAGAACTCCACAGATTTATTCTTAGACCAATAAAAAGAGCTGGGCTGGAGAGATGCTGGTTCCAATCTCCAGGTCCCACCTTTAGCCAGATGCAGTGACAATGACTTGACCACAAGGGGCCATTCACAGCAGCTGAGAGGCTGCTGGTGCGCCCATCTGTCTTCCTCTCCCTCTCTCTGTTGCTTTCTGTGTCTCTCTCCAAAAAAAAAAGCTCTACATGATTGTAATGTATGTACATAATTCAGTGTGTTATCCTAAACCACTAAACTTTAGGTGGGTGAAATGAGGTAAATTATCTCATTAGAGCTAATGAAAAGTATTTTAAAAATAGGAAGAAGGGGAGAAAGAGGAGGGGGGAGGAGGAGGGGAGGAGGAGGGAGGAGGGAGGGGAGGAGGAGGACCCGGGAGGAGGAGGGGACTTGGGAGGCAGAAAAAATGGATCATTGGGGCTCTGGAGAGGTAAATAAAGTAGTCTAATCAAGGAAGACAACCTATGTTAATTTCTGGCTTCCATGCACAAGGAGAAAGAAAGAAAGAAAGAAAGGGGAGGAGGAGAAGGGGAGGGAGGAGGGGAGGATAATTGAGGGGAGGGGAGGGGAGGGGAGGGGAGGGAGAGGGGGAAAAAAGGGGAGGGGAGGGGGGAGAGGAGGGGGAGGGGAGGGGAGGGGAGGAGGAGGGGAAGGGGAGGGGAGGAAGGGAGAAAGGGGCCAGAAGGAAAGGTGGCACAAGGAAAGGAAAGGAAAGGAAAGGAAAGGAAAGGAAAGGAAAGGAAAGGAAAGGAAAGGAAAGGAAAGGAAAGGAAAGAAAAGAAAAGAAAAGAAAGGAAAAGAAAAGAAAAGAAAAGAAGAGAGGGAGGGAGGGAGGGAGAGAGGGAAGGAAGAAGGAAGGAAGGAAGGAAGGAAGGAAGGAAGGAAGGAAGGAAGGAAGGAAGGAAGGAAGGAAGGGAGAGCAGCCAGGTATGTTGGCACACACCTTTAATCCCAGCACTTGGGAGGCAGAGGTAGGAGGGTCACCATGAGTTGGAGGCCACCCTAAGATTACATAATGAATTCCTGATCAGCTTGGGTTAGAGTGAAACCCTACCTTGAAAACCCAAAAGGAAAAAAAAAAAACAAACAAATGTGTAGAGCAGCATTATTAACAATACAAAAAATGTGAGAACTCAAGAGTCCTTCGATGGGTGGATGTATAAAAAAATGTGTCTGTTGGGTGTGGTGGTGCACACCTCTAATCTAAGCACTGGGGAGGCAGAGGTAGGAGGATTGCTGTGAGTAGAGGCCAGCCTGGGACTACAGAGTGAGTTCCAGGTAAGCCTGGGCTAGAGTAAGTCCTTACCTCAAAAAAACCAAGGGAGGGCTGGAGAGATGGCTTAGTGGTTAAGGCATTTGCCTGCAAAGCCAAACGACCCAGGTTTGATTCTCCAGGACCCACGTAAGCCAGATACACAAGGGGGCACATGCATCTGGAGTTTGTTTACACTGGCTAGAGGCCCTGGCAAGCCCATTCTCTCACTCTCTCTCTTTCTCTCTGTCTTCCTCTTTCTCTCTCTCAAATAAATAAATAAATAAACAAACAAACAAACAAAATATATTTTTAAATATATTAAAAACCAAGGGGAAAAAAATAAAAGAAATAACCAGAATAGTCTATAGATATCCCACCCTGAACACTCCTGATCTCACCTGCTCTTAGAAGCTAAGCAGAACAGGGCCTGGTTAATACTTGGATGGGAGAAATACCCAGAATATGCACATCAAATAGAGACAGGAAGTAAATTAAATACCTAGAGGTCAGAGTAAATGATTAACTATTAATAAGAAAAGAACTCCATCCTCCAGGTGGACCAGCTGACAGAAAGCTGGAAAAAGCTATGCTGCATACAGTTCAATGGGAGAGAGAAAACACCAGTGAAGATACTCAACAGTGAACACTGCAAGCTTTAAATTTGGCCAGCCAGGCCAAATGAGCCAACGGATGCATGTCTGTTATAGGGGAAACCAGCCGCTCTCTAAATTGGACTGGAGGCCCATTCCATGGGAGGGAATACATCCCTGATACTGAAAACCTATGATGGGTAGTCATGAGCCCTAAAGTAACTTCCAGTAAGCACTTCTCTTAATGTCCACACCCATATATTAATGCTACTCTCACTTTTGGTTACCTTGGGATGACTCAGAAGGCACCATGGTGCTGAGCACTGAAACATCTCAAACACACCTTCAAGGCTCAGGATCCATTGCAGAAGAGGGGGCTAAGAGCCAAAGAAGAGTAGGACTCCTTACAACACGCTCTTCAAGACACAAAATGGCCTGGATATCCATGACCTCACAGTGCCTGACACTACCTACATAAGACCATCATAATAGGAGGAAAAGATCATGACATCAAACTGAAAGAGAGACTGATTGAGGAAGGGGATATGATGGATGAAGTTTCAAAGGGAAAGTGGGGAGGGAGGGAATTACCCTGGGATACTGTCTACAATGAAATAAATTGTCAATAAAGTATTTAAATGTTAATTAAAAAAAAAAAATTAGCCAGATGTGGTGGTAAAAATCCCAGCACTTGGGAGGCAGAGGTAGCACCGTGAGTTTGAGGCCACCCTGAGACTACAGTTAAAACAAAGCGAGACCCTATCTCGAAAAACCAAAAAATAAGGGCTGGAGGGATGGCTTAGCGGTTAAGGCACTTGCCTGCAAAGCCAAAGGACTGACCCATAGATGCACAAACTGGGACATGCATCTGGAGTTCAACTGCAGTGGCTGGAGGCCCTAGTTGCCCATTCTCTGTCTCTCTCTCTCTCTGTCTCTAAATAAATGAAAAAGAAAAGAAAAGAACTCCACAGATTTATTCTTAGACCAATAAAAAGAGCTCTACAGGGCTGGAGAGATGGCTTAGCGGTTAAGGTGTCTGCCTTTTAAGCCTAAGAATGCTGGTTCCAATCTCCAGGTCCCACCTTTAGCCAGATGCAGTGACACATGGGCCAAAAAGGGGCCAAAATGGATTTCATTCACAGCAGCTGAGAGGCTGCTGGTGCGCCCATCTCTGTCTTCCTCTCCCTCTCTCTGTTGCTTTCTGTGTCTCTCTCCAAAAAAAAGCTCTACATGATTGTAGTGATGTATGTACATAATTCAGTGTGTTATCCTAAAACCACTAAACTTTAGGTGGGTGAATTGTATGGTAGGTAAATTATCTCATTAGAGCTATTATGAAAAAGTATTTTAAAAATAGGACAGGGCTGAAGAGATGGCTTAGCGGTTAAGGCCTGTGAAGCCTAAGGACCCAGGTTTGATTCTCTAGGTCAGCTGCACATAGTGTGACACATGCATGTGGAGTTCGCTTGCAGTGGCTAGAGGCCCTGTAACACCTATACTCTCTCCACCTCTCTGTCTCTAATAAATAAATAAATTAATTAATTAAAAAATAGCACATATAAACTGGATATAATGGCTAATGTTTCAAATCCCTGCACTTAGAAGGCTATGGTAGCGGTAGGAAGATCTCCATGAATCTGAGACCAGTATGGGCTACATAATGAGTTTCAGGTCATTCTGTCCCAGAATGAGACCCTGCTTCAAAGAAATAAAACAAAGCCAGCCAACTAATCTGTTTATCTGAATGTGTTTCTGCAGAAATTTAGAAGCTGGCAATACTAATGCCATGCTACAAGCCTTAAGGAAAACTAGTCATTAAGGTCCCTAAAAATGCTTAAATATAATGTTGAAGCATTTTCATAAAACTTCTATTAAAATTTAACTGTAACTTGTCCTAAGAGACTAATAAAACCTGAAAATGTAAATAAATCACATGTAAAAATCAGTAAAATAGGACATGCTGAGAAAATAAGCAAAGGACAAAAAATGTATTTGAGGTAAATGTGTAAATGATTAAAGTAAATTCTTCCAAAAGAAGAAAGAAGGAAACAGCTTACCCTGGTTTTGGCATAAGTAAGCATCTCGTGGGTTGTTTCGTAGGTTATCCACTGGGCCATGAGGCAATAATTCACCACAAACTCATCATCCTGTTTCAAAAGTGTCAGGTACAGTGAGTAATGTTGGTCAACACAGCAATCTAAATACTCTAGCTAATGACTGAGAAAACACACCTGGATTTTATGTAGATTTTCCTTAGCTTCATCTACAAGCTGATGCCACGTGGTCTGCTCAGTAGTCTCCACAGAAATCAAAGCTAGCTTCTCCAATATATCATTTGCTTTTACCTGGTAAACAAGCTGTAATACAAAAACATGGCACATCCAGTGACTTTGAAACACAATACCTGAGGATGACAGTCTCTGGGCAAACTGCACGAGACATACTGCCATGAAAAGATGAATCATTGTGTGGTTCAGAAATATGGCTTAGAAAAGGTAATTCTTAACTATTTGGAAGGTAATCCAGATTACTAGGAATTATGAAAACTACTTATATCAAGTTCTAACTTAATGTATCAAGCTTTACATGAATTCAGGTATGCCAACAGCCTAAGATCCATGAATGGATGAGCAGATAAGCAAAATGTGGTATACACACAATGAAATTTTACAAAGCCACTTAAAAAGAAGGAAAAAGAAAAGTAAAAAAGCCAGGTGTGGTGGTGCATACCCTTTAATCCCAACACTTGGGAGGCAGAAGTAGGAGGATCACCATGAGTTTGATGCTACCCTGAGACTCCATAGTGAATTCCAGGTCAGCCTGGACTAGGAAAAAAAAAAAAAAGGAAAACCTGTCTCTGGCAACAACAACTAGTAGGACATTATGCTAAGTGAAATAAGCCAGGCAAAAGATGACAATGCATGGTCCCATAGAGGTGAGGAACCAGAAAACTCATAGAGGTACAGACAGGAATGCTGGTTATAGAAAAAAAGGAAGGAGTAGAGGAAGGAAGGAAAGGTGTTCATCAAAGGGCACAATTTCCAGTTAAGAGACAAGGAGTAAGTGTTGTTTATTGGGGGTGAGGGGTGAAGTTCGAGATAGGGTCTCACTCCAGCCCAGGCTGAGAAGCTAGATCTCACTCTATAGTCCAAGGTTGGCCTCCAACTCACAGCGAAAAAGGAATAAGATTTAGAGCTCTATTAAATAGTATGACAACTATTGGTAATAATGTTATCTTGCACTTCCGGTCAAGATGGCGTCCACTTAACCACACCTCACCTCATGTAGAAGGAAAGACAAGACATTTAGGGTTAAGTGGGGTTTTTAATGATCTGCAGATTCTAGTAGACCTCCAGTGGGAGTGCATGGAGGAGCAAAGTAGGGAATCCACTGATTCCCATACTCTCAGGTAGCCCACCAGTGCCCCTAAAAGCCATCAGAGCTGCACTCCCAGATGGAGGTTCCACCTGTACTAACTGCAGGCTTAGTGGACCCAGGCCAGCAGGCTACCATTAGCCCCTCCCCATCCCGACCTAGGCTTTCCCACTCTTGCAGAGCTCCACACATGAATCCCATCCCCCCCCCCCATATGCTGACCTAGGCCAACAGGCTAGCGTTTGCCCCACCCTGCTTGCTGCCTATGAACACACTGGCTTTCACCCCACCCTGTCCTGACATAGGCTTTCCCAGGGAGCTCCATGCATGAAAGCCATCCCACTCACTGCCACTCCCCTGCAGGGACCCAGGTCAAGGGAAAAATTTAATAAGATTCCTTCACTGTGATGGACAGACCACAGCACAAAAGGTATAAAAAATCAAATGCAAGTAAATCCAACAAGACTGCCCAGTCCCGCAATGAATATCTCTAATTAAAACATAGAGACAATAGGATCAGAACCCCAAAATGAAGACACAAGCAATGCAACCCAGGCCAAGAAAATAGCAGAACTTGCAGAAAATCAACAAAGGGCCAATAATTGTATGAATGCTGTTCTTGTGAGATTAAACCTAATAGAAAAGAAGTGGGAAGGGTTCCAAAAACAGTTAAATGACCTGAAGGAGAGCGAAAAAAAAAAGAGGTCCTCAACCAGCTGGCTAAGCTCAATGAAGACATAAATAAATGCAAGGATGAATTCTAAGAAGCACTATGAAAATCAGAAAATGATGTGAAAAGGGAATTTGACAGAGGGATGGAAACTATACATAAAAAAAAAAAAAAAAAGTACAAAATACAAACCAAATTGAACAAGCCTAAAATTCTATAGAAGATCACAAGAATAGTCAGCCATGTGGAGAATACAAACTCAGAACTGGAAGACAAAACAGTTCGTGAATCCAAAAGTTTCAATAAGTTCAAAAATTTTTGTGAACAGAACATGAGGGAACTGTGGGATACCCTTAAACGTCCCAACATTTGGATCATGGGGATACCAGAAGGGGAAGAAATTCAGACCAAAGGCATGGAGAAATTATTTAATAAAATTATAGAAGAAAACTTTCCCATTCTCTCAAAAGACAATCCCATTAAGTTATAAGAAGCTAACAGAACTCCAAACAGACTGGACTAAAGGATAAATGCCCCAAGACATATTATCATTAAGACTTTAAACATCGATAACAAAGAGAAACTCCTAAAAGCAGCTAGGGAGAAACAACACGTTACATATAAAGTTAATCCCATCAGAATTACATCAGACTTCTCAATGGAAACCCTGATAGCGAGAAGGGCCTGGAATGGAACACTGCAAAGTCTAAGAACTTATGGCTTTCAACCCAAACTACTCTACCCAGCAAAAGTATCCCTCATAATAGATGGTGAAAGAAAAACCTTCCATGATACAACTCAGCTTTACAACTATATGAACACAAAGCCAAACCTACAGAGAGTATTTCAGGGAATTCTTCACACAGAAGAATCAAATAACCAACCTCAAGTGCCTACAATAAGCAGATCACAATAACCAAACTCAGTGAAGGCACAAAAAACTACAAAATCCAAGCAAACACCAAACCACATAAACTACCACAATATGGCAGGAATTAAATCAAACCTTACAGGTATTACCCTAAACATTAATGGCCTTAATTCACCCATCAGAGACATACACTAACAAGGTGACTCGGAAAATTAGACCCCTCAATCTGCTGTCTTCAAAAAACCTTCCTCACTACTAAAGACAGACACTTCCTCAGGGTGAAAGGGTAGAATGATATTCCAAGCAAACAGAAAGAAACCAGGAGACGTTGTGAAACTAATATCAGATAAAATAGACTTCAAACCAAAAGTAACCAAAAAAGACAAAGAAGGCCACTCTTACTTATCAAGGGAACAATCCAACAAAAGGATATCACAGTCATCAATCTTAATGCACCAAACACAGGTGCATCACAATTCATAAAACAAAACCTATTGGACAACATAACAGAAATCACCACCACCACCACCATCATATTCAGGGACTTCAATACTCCACTATCAGCAATAGACAGATCATCCAAACAGAAAATTAACAGGGAAGTAAGAGAGCTCAACAATACCATAGATCAATTAGATCTAACGGACATCTACAGAACATTCTAACCCAAATCCACAGATTACACTTTCTTCTCAACAGCCCATGGAACCATCTCTAAAATAGATTATATACTGGGTCATAAAGCCTGCCTCCATATATTTAGGAAGATCGACATAATCTCCTGCATGATATCAGATCACAATGCTATATCGCTAGAAATTAATAATAAAAGATGCATCAGGAATCTGACCAGATCCTGGAAACTGAGCAACACACATTTAAACAATAAATGGGTAGTGGATGAAATAAAAAATAAAATTGCAAAATTTCTGGAAATGAATGACAATGAGAACATATTGTACCAAAACTAATGGGATACAATGAAGGCAGTCCTCAGGGGGAAAATTCATAGCACTAAATGCATTCATAACAATGACAAAGAGATCCTAAATCAATAACCTAACCATACACCTAAAGGCACTGGAAAAACAAGAAGAATCCAACCCAAAATGCTCCAGATGGAAAGATATAATTAAGATCAGAGCAGAAATTAATGAACTGCAAACAAAGAAAATAAGAAAATTAAAACAAAGAGCTGGTTCTTTGAAAAAATAAACAAGACTGATAAATCCCTGGCCAAATTAATCAAACAAAACAAAAAAGAGATGCTTCAAATTAACAAAATTAGAAATGAAAAAGGAGAGATCAAAACAGAAATAAGTGAAATTGGGAGAATCATCAGGACTTATTTCAAAAACCTCTATTCCACAAAACTGGATAATTTGAGCTGGATGTGGTGGCTCACACCTTTAATCCCAGCACTTGGGAGGCAGAGGTAGGAGGATTGCTTCGAGTTCGAGGCCACCCTGAGACTAGAGAGTGAGTTCCAAGTCAGCCTGGGCTGGAGTGAGACTCTACCTCAGGAAAAAAAAAAACTGGATAATTTGGAGGAAATGGATGAATTCCTGGACACATACCACCTACTTAAACTCAGAGCAGATTAATCTTCTAAACAAACCTATCACACCCACTGAGATTGAAAAGGCAATCAAAAACCTCCCCAAAAAGAAGAGTCCAGAACCAGATGGATTCTCAGCTGAATTCTACCAAACTTTCATGGAAGAACTGAAACCAATCTTTCTCAATCTGTGCCATACAACTGGAGAACAGGGAAAGCCCCCCAACTCCTTCTCTGAAACTAGTATCACCCTAATTCCAAAACCAGGCAGAGATGCCACAAGAAAAGAAAACTACAGGCCTATTTCCCTGATGAACAGAGACCAAAGATCCTGAACAAAATCCTTGCAAACCAAATTCAACAACACATCAAAAGCATTATCCACCTGGATCAAGTAAGCTTCATCCCTGGAATGCAGGGGTGTTTCAACATACAGAAATCTGTCAGTGTAATACACCACATAAATAAGCTTATACACATGATCATTTCAATAGATGCAGAAAAGGCCTTTGACAAAATACAACATCACTTCATGATCAAAACATTGGAGAGAACAGACATGAATGGTTTCTATCAGCATAATAAAGGATATATATAAAGCTCTTAAAGGCAAAATAATACTTAACTGGGAGAGACTGAAGGAATTCCCATTGGGATCAGGAACAAGATAGCGGTGTCCACTATCACCTCTGCTCTTCAACATAGTACTGGAAGTCCCAGCTCAAGCAATAAGACAGGAGAAAGAAATAAAAGGGATACAAATTGGAAAGGAAGAAGTTATATTAGCCCTATTCACAGATGACATGAATCAATACAGTGACCCAAGAACCTCCATCTCAAAACTCTTAAAGGTGATTAACTACTTCAGCAAAGTAGCAGGATACAAAATCAATGCACAAAAATTAGTAGCCTTCTATATGCAAAAGACAAAGATAGAGAGAATGAAATAAGCAATGCTGTCCCATTTTCAATAGCAACAAAAAATAAAATAAAATAAAATAAAATAAAATAAAATAAAATAAAATACCTTGGAATAACATTAATCAAGAATGTGAAAGACCTTTACAATGAAAACAAAAACACTCAAGAAAGAAATTGAGGAAGACTTGAGAAAATGGAAAGACCGCCCATGCTCCTGGATAAGCAGAATTAACATTGTGAAAATGGCAAACAGCAAAAGCAATATGCAGGTTTAATGCAATACCAATAAAAATTCCAACATTTTTCTTCAGAGATAGAAAAAGATGATCTCAACATTCAAATGGAATGGCAGAAGGCCTCGGATATCCAAGCATATCCTCAGCAAAAGAAACACCTCTGGAGGCATCACCACACCTGATCTAAAGCTATATTACAAATCCATAGTAATAAAAACAACATGGGAGCCGGGCATGGTGGCGCACGCCTTTAATCCCAGCACTCAGGAGGCAGAGGTAGAAGGATCACGGTGAGTTTGAGGCCACCCTGAGACTACACAGTGAATTCCAAGTCAGCCTGAGCTGGAGTGAGACCCTACCTCATAAAACCAAAAAATAAAACTTGACTCACACATCTTGCCATGCACAAAAATCAAATCCAAATGGATCAAAGACCTCAACATAAGACCGGAAACTCTGATACTACTGGAAGAAAAAATAGGGGGAATGTGCCATGATATAGGTGTACGAAAAGACTTTCTGAACAAAACCCCAGTAACTTAGGAAATTAAACAATCACTCAACCGTTGGGATCTCATGAAACTGAAGGTTTTTCCACACAGAAACATACAATAAGCAGAGCCAATAGATTACCCACAGAATGGCAGAAAATTGTTGCCAGCTATACAACTGACAGAGGCCTAATTTCTAGAATTTACAAAGAACTCAAACTACCCACTCACAAAATGGGGCACAGAACTATACGGGGAAAGAAATACAAATGGCAAACACATACTTAAGAAAATGTTTGCCGGGCGTGGTGGCGCACACCTTTAGTCCCAGCACTCGGGAGGCAGAGGTAGGAGGATCACCATGAGTTCGAGGCCACCCTGAGACTACATAGTGAATTCCAGGTCAGCCTTAGCTAGAGTGAAACCCTACCTCGAAAAACCAAAAAATAAAAATAAAAAAAGAAAATAAAAAAAGAAAATATTCAACATCCCTAATTATCAGGGTAACGCAAATTAAAACAACTATGAGATTCCACCTTACTCAGTAAGGATAGCAAACATTTAAAAATCTAATGACAACAAATGCTGACGAGGCTGTGGAGAAATAGGAACCTTCATTCACTGTTGGTGGGAATGTAACATGGTACAACCACTATGGAAAGCAATATGGAGACTCCTAAAAAGGTTGGCTATAGAGTTACCAACAGACCCAGTTATTCCCTCACTGGGCATTTACCCTAAAACCTCCTTGCCTCAGTTCAGAGAGATTAGGGCAGAAATTGATGAAATAGAAACAAAACAAAACAAACAAAAAGCAATCCAAAGAATCAATGAAACTAAGAGTTGGTTCTTTGAAAGGATAAACAAGATTAATAAAACAGGGGCTGGAAAGATGGCTCAGCGGTTAAAGCGCATGCCTGTGAAGCCCAAGGACCCCAGTTCAGTTCTCTAGGTTCCACATAAGCCAGAGATGCACATGGTAGCGCATGCATCTGGAGTTCGTTTGCAGTGGCTAGAGGCTCTGGCGTGCCCATTCTCACTCTCTGTCTCTCTCTCTCTCCACTACTCTCTGTCTCAAATAAATTAAAAAAAAAATTGATAAACCATTTGGAAATCTTATAAAAGTAAGAGAGAAGACACAAATCAACAGAGATTTTTTTTAAAAAGCACCCTGCTGGGCATGGTGGCACACGCCTTTAATCCCAGCACTCAGAAGGCCATGAGTTCAAGGTCACCCTGAGACTACATAGTTAATTCCAGGTCAGCCTAGGCCAGAGTGAGACCCTACCTTGAAAAAAAAAAAAAAAAAAAAAAAAAAAAACAGTAAAAAAGGGCACCCTTATAACAGATACCAATGAAATGCAGAAAATCATAAGGACATACGTTAAGAACATATACTCTACTAAATTTGAAAATCTGAAAGAAATGGATGATTTCCTTAATTTATACGACCTACCAAAATTTTAAAAAGATGAGATTAACGACTTAATAAACCTATAACAAGTACTGAGATCCAAGCACTTATAAAAAACTCTCCCAACTAAAAACAGTCCAGGATAACATGGATTCACTGGTGAATTTTACCAGGCTTTCAAGGAAGAACCAACACCAATGCTTCTCAAACTTTTCCATAAAATAAAAAAGAAAGGGAGCCAGGCATGGTGGCTCACGCCTTTAATCCCAGCACTCAGGAGGCAGAGGTAGGATTGCTGAGAGTTCAAGGCCACCCTGAGACTACATAGTGACTTCCAGGTCAGCCTGAGCTAGAGTGAGACCCTATCTCAAAAAAAAACCAAAAAAATAAAAATAAAAATAAATAGAAAGGAATCCTACCAAACTCCTTCTATGAATCCAGCATCACCCTGATACCAAAACCTGACAAAGATAGAACAAAAAAAGAAAATTACAGATCAATCTCTCTTATGAACATACATGCAAAAATTCTCAACAAAATATTGGCAAACAGAATACAAGAATATATCAGAAAGATCATTAACCCAGACCAAGTAGGCTTCATCCCAGAGATGCAGGGATGGTTCAATATATGCAAATTGATAAATGTAATAATACACCATGTAAATGGACACATGATTATCTCAGTAGATGTAGAAAAGGCATTTGACAAAATCCAACATCCCTTCATTATAAAAGTCCTACAGAAACTGGGAATTGAAGGAACATATCTCAAGATAATAAAGGCTAATTATGACAAATCTATAGCAAACATAATACTAAATGGAGAAAAACTTGAAACTTTTCCAGTAAAATCAGGAATAAGACAAGGGTGTCTACTGTCCCCACTTTTATTTAATATAGTACTGGAAGTCTTAGCTAGAGCAATAAGGCAAGAGACACTCATAAAAGGGATAGAAACCGGGTGTGGTGGCGCACGCCATTAATCCCAGCACTGGCATGAATATCCAAAACAATTCTAAGCAACAAAAATAAGGCCGATGGTGTCACCATACCTGATTTTTAACCTATATTACAGAACCACAGTAACAGAAAAAGCATGGTATTGGCACAAAAAAACAGGCACGTGGATCAATGGAACAGAATAGAGGGCACAGATGTAAATCTGGGCAGCTACAGCCACCTGATCTTCAACAAAAATGCCAAAACTAGGGGTTGGGGAGATGGCTTAGCGGTTAAGGCACTTGCCTGCAAAGCCAAAGGACCCAGGCTCAATTCCCCAGGACCCATGTAAGCCAGATGCACAAGGGGGCACACGCATCTGGAGTTCATCTGCAGTGGCTAGAGGCACTGGCGTGCCCATTCTCTCTCTCTCTCTCTGCCTATTTCTCTCTCTCTCAAATAAATAAATAAATAAATAAAAACAAAATAAAAATGGGCTTCTCAAAAGAAGAAATACAGATGGCACATAAACATCTAAAAAAAATGTTCCACATCCTTGCCCATCAGGGAAATGCAAATTAAAACTACTTTTAGAGCTGGAGAGATGGCTTAGCTGTTAAGGTGCTTGCCTGTAAAAAGACCACTGTTTTTGACTCTCCAGCTCCCAAGTTAGCCAGACACAGAAAGGTCACACATGCCCACTAGGTGGTACAAATGTCTGGAGTTCGACTGCAGTAGCTGAGGCCCTGGCACACCAATTTTCTCTCTCACTCTCACTATTTGTCTGTCTGTCTGCCTCTCTCTATAAAATAAAGATTTAAAAGATATTAAAAAAAAAAACTGTTAGATTCCATCTCACTCCTGTCAGAATGGCTATCATCAAGAAAACAAATGACAATAAATGCCGGGGAAGAAGTAGAAAAAAGAGGAACCCTTCTACACTGTTGGTGGGACTGTAATCTGGTCCAGCCATTGTGGAAATCAGTGTGGAGGTTCCTGAAATAGCTAAAAATAGGTTTACCATATATCCCAGCTATACCACTCCTAGGCATATATTCTAACAATTCATCACACTACTTTAGAGATACTTGCACACCCATGTTTATTGCTACTTTTTTTTTTTTTTTTTTTTTTTTTTTGAGATAGGGTCTCACTCTAGCTCAGGCTGACCTGGAATTCATTCTGTATTCTCAGGGTGGCCTCGAACTCATGGTGATCCTCCTACCTCTGCCTCCCAAGTGCTGGGATTAAAGGCGTGCACCACCACGCCCGGCTTATTGCCACTTTTTCACAATAGCTAGTAAATGGAACCAGCGTAGCAGTCCGTCAACTGATGAGTGGATAATGAACATGTGGTACATTTATAAAATGGAGTTCTATTTAGCAGAAAAGAAAAATGAAATTATGAAATGTGCAGGGAAGTTGATGGACATGGAAAAGATTATACTTAGTGAGGTAACTCAGGCCCAGAAAGCCAAACATCTCATGTTCTCTCTCATATGTGGATCCTAATTAAAAATGTTTGGACTTGTGAGTTTGAATAAATTCCAAGCAGAGACCAGGAAGCTAGAAAGGGGCTATGAGGGAAGGAGGAAATGGTAGGAATTAAGGGGATGGTGTGGTGGTTTGATTCAGGTGTCCACCATAAACTTAGGTGTTCTGGGTGCTAGGATCCCAGCTGATGGGGATTGGGGAATTGGCACCTCCTGGAGGTAGTGTATTGTTGGGGACGGGCTTATGGGTGTTATAGCCAGTTTCCCCTTGCCAGTGCTTGGTACACTCTCCTATTGCTGTTGTCCACCTGATGTTGGCGAGGGGGTGATGTCCACCTTTTGCTCATGTTGTCATTTTTTCCTGCCAATGTGGAGCTTCCCCTAGAATCTATAAGTCAAAATATTTCCCACAAACTGCTCTTGGTCGGGTGATTTCTCCCAGCAATGCAATCCTGACTGCCACAGATGGTATTGTATATATGCAGGTAGAAAAAATGGATTACTGGGGGTGGAAAGGCCTAAGTGAAATCAGAAGAAGAAACTGAGTAAAGGTAGGGTGGGGGAGGGTTAATCAAAATCTAAGAGGGTATGAATAAGTCATATGGAAACCTACCTTTTAGGACAATGGTGCATCCAGAAGCCATAGATTGTTACTAGAAAATTTTCAGCGCCAGGGATGGGATACCTCTTCCAGTGAGCTGTTGGCCAAGGAGATCCCTGATGCCCCCAAAATATTACAGGCTATTACTGAGGCTCTTGGTTCCCCACCAGGAATAGAAGGTGTGGTAGTTTGAATAAATGACCCCCAATATATTCACTGTTTTATTAGTTTATAGTTTGCATCTACAGACACCTGGCTAGAGGCAGTGTCACTGGGCAGATCTTAAGGTGTGGTGGTGGGTTTGAGATTTCAATCTAAATATATGCAAAGTGTGCCTAGCTGTAGTTCCTGAGGTGTGCTGTGCTGTGTGGCTTTTTGCTTGTGGCTTTTCTCTCTGTGTTTGGTCCTGTGAAAGCAGGCCAGCTTCTTCAACCATTATGGAACTTCCCTGAATCTGTAAGCTTCAGTAAATCCCTGCCTCCATAACTGTGCCTGGTCTGGAAGTTCATCTCAGCAAACCTGAAGCTGTCTGCTACAGATGGTAAGACTATTGCTGAAGACTCCACATACTTGAGCTGCAAGGTCACAAAGGAATCTTGTTGTAACTGAGCTAAAAACCTCCTCCCTGTAGACCAGCTGACAAAAAGCTAGGAAAAGCTACACTGCATGCAGTTCCATGGGAGAGAGAGAAATCACCAGTGGAGCCAGGTGTGGTGGAGCACGCCTTTAATCCCAGCACTCGGGAGGCAGAAGTAGGAGGATCGCCGAAAGTTCGAGGCCACCCTGAGACTACATAGTGAATTCCAGGTCAGTCTGAGCCAGAGTGAGACCCTACCTCAAAAAACCAAAAAAAACCAAAAAAAAAAAAAAAATCACCAGTGGAGATAAACAACAGTGGACACTGCAAGCCAGGCCAAATGAGCCATCGGGTGCAATACTGGCGAAACCGACCGCTCTCTAATTGGACTTGAGGCCTGCTCCACAGGAGGGAATACATGCCTGATACTGAAAACCTACAACAGGGGTAGTCAAGAGCCCTAGGCATGCAATGCCTGCTGGTGTCTGGCTAAATATATATATTATATTCACCAAACTGCCCTATAAGCATTTCTCTTAATGTTCATATCCAAGTATTAATGCTATTCTCACTTTTGGTTAGAGAAGCTTCTCTTGAAATGGCAGTGACCTCTGGGAATGACTCAGAAGGCACAATGGGGCTGAGAGGAGTGACAGAGTAGTGCTCAACACTGAAACATCTCTATCACATCTTCCAAGGATAAGGGTCCATTGCAGAAGAAGTAGTGGGAAGAATGTAAGAGTCAAAGGAAGGATAGGAATTCCTTACAATGCACTTTTCCAGACACAAAATGGCCTGTATATCCATGACCTCGCAGTGTCTAGTACTATCTACATAAGATCATCACAATAGGAGAAAAATATGATGACATCAAAATAAAAGAGAGACTGATTGAGAGGGGGAGAGGATATTATGGAGATTGGAGTTATGAAGGGCAAAGTCAGTGGGGAAGGGAATTATCATGATTTATTGTTATAATTAGTAAGTTGTCAATAATAATTAA
This sequence comes from Orientallactaga sibirica, assembly GCA_036365145.1. Taxonomy (NCBI): domain Eukaryota; kingdom Metazoa; phylum Chordata; class Mammalia; order Rodentia; family Dipodidae; genus Orientallactaga; species Orientallactaga sibirica. The sequence continues at coordinate 24,390,390 of JAEOAD010000026.1, read as the reverse complement.
ATAAATATTTTTTTAAATAATCAAGCTGGGCATGGTGGCACACACCTTTAATCCCAGCACTTAGTTTTATTTTATTTTTATTTATTCATTAGAGACAGAGAGAAGCAGAGAGAAAGAGGTGAGAAAAAGTGAGAAGAATGGGAGCACCAGGGCCTCTAGCCGCTACAAACAAACTCCAGACACACGTGCCTCCTTATGCATCTGGCTAACATGGGGACTGGAGAATCGAACCAGGGTCCTTAGGCTTCACAGGCATGTGCCTTAATTGCTAAGCCACCTCTCCAGCCCTAATCCCAGCACTTAGGAGGCAGAGGTAGGAGCATTGCCTTATATTTGAGGCCAGCATGAGACTAGTGAATTCCAGGTCAGCCTAGATTAGAGCAAGACACTACCTCAAAAAATCAAAAATAATAAATAAAATAAAATAAAATAAATTCCTCAGTGACATCTTCCCATTACTCCTCTCTCGTTTAAATCCCTTTTCTGAGCCGGGCATGGTGGCGCACGCCTTTAATCCCAGCTCTTGGGAGGCAGAGGTAGAAGGATCACCGTGAGTTCAAGGCCACCCTGAGACTACATAGTGAATTCCAGGTCAGCCTGAGCTAAAGTGAGACCCTACCTTGAAAAACCAAAAAATGAATAAATAAATAAATCCCTTTTCTGCTTTAGACATGTCTTATGTACAGGGCTCATTGTTCTAAATTCTGATATTCTACATGTCTGTATGTCCTCATCCTCTAGCACACCAAGAAACAACTGATCAGTAAACAAATGCATAAATGAATATCTTACCTCAACGTCTAGTCCAAACTGAATGGCAAAGATCTCAGCTTCCGCAAATCTATGTTTGTGAAGTAATCGACTCAATCTGATATGTTGGAATAAAAATTTCATTAAATGCTTCATCACAGAATTTAAGTTTTTCATTAAAGGGTGAGGCTTAAAAGGAAATGAGAAATTACCTGTTTTCTGGTAAAGCTTCTGTAAGGTATCTGAGGACTAAAACAGAGACGGAGTCTTCAGACAGGCTAAAAAAAGATTATACTGTAAGTGTCCCTGTCAGTTTCTATTAATGAGTAAATTTTAACTTAGCTGCTCCTTAATAAATTAATAAAACAAGGCATGACTTACTTATGATCATTTTTGCAAATTCCTTCCAGAAGGTATATAGTATCCTACATATAATAACAAAAACATGATTAAAGTTAAAATATGAATGAAATATTGCCTTGTTAATTATGTTCTCCTTTTTATTAATTATTAAGTGATCCTTATGAATACATTCTTATTTAAGATATATTATTACAATTTTAAATATTTTTATGAATAGTTTTTACAATTTCATAAGAATAAAAATTAAAATATAAAAGCAAGACATTTGTAATTACTACAGTAACAAACTCCAGATACATGTGCCACTTTGTGCATCTGGCTTTACATGGCTACTGGAGTATCAAGCTTGGGCTGGCAGGCTGGCAAGCATATACTTTTTAACTACTGAGCCATCACCCCAGCCCTGGAAAAAAAAATTGATTATAAAGTAGTTTAAAATATGCATAAACTGGGGCTGGAGAGATGGCTTAGTGGTTAAGGCACTTGCCTGCGAAGCCTAAGGACACCAGTTCAATTCTCCAGGTCCCACGTAAGCCCGATGCACACGGTGGTGCATGCATCTGGAATTCACTTGCAGTGGCTAGAGGCCCTGGCATGCCCATTCTCACTTACTCACACTCTCTCTCCCTTTCACTCTGTTGCTGATAAATAAATAAGTAAATAAATAAATAAATAAAAGAAAAAATATGTATAAACTTACTGTGCTAATTCCTATTTGACCCAGAGAAGAAATACTAGATACTTCCAAAGAATATAGCATTTCCATTGTAGGTAATGAATATACCATGAGGTTTTTCATCTAAGAAAAATAGGAAACAATTTAGCAGGCCAATATAAATGTTCAAACGGTAAATAGCACTTCACAATCAAGATCATGTATTATGTAAATACATATAAAACTCTTCTAACTGCTATTTAGATACTACATACAAAATTGTGTTCTATTGCCAACTGTGGTGACTCATGCCTTTAATCCCAGTACTAGGAATAGTGTGGTGAGTTTGAGGCCCAGGCTGCACTACAGAGAAAGTTCCAAGTCAGCCTGGAACTAGGACTACAGTGAGATCCTACCTCAAAAAAAAAAAAAAAAAGTTTTATCTTATCTTTCCCATCTGTTGAATGAAATGGATGTATCTAAATTATCTTTACAATTCTTAATTTCTCAGCACCAGAACATTAAAAGGATTACTCTAATAAGTCCTCTTCCCTTCCCCTTTCATTTTTCCTTCCCCTATCCTTTCCCTTTCTTTTCTTTACTTCCTCTCCTTTTTTTCTTTTTCAGTGCTAGAGATTGAGTCCAATGCCTCCTGTATGCTAGGCATCTCTAGTGGTTGGACTGAGATAGGATCTCCCTATGAGCTCAGACTGGCCTGAACTCACAACAAAGCCACGGCCTCCAACACATGATCACCCTACCTCCATATTCTGAGTGCTAGAATTACAGGTGTGCAACACCATGCCTACCTCTAATAAACTCGCATGTATGTTTTTAATTCCTAAAATGTTTTGTTTGAGCTGAGCTGGGCGTGGTGTCACACGCTCTTAATCCCAGCACTCAGGGCAGAGGTAGGAGGATCACCATGAGTTCAAGGCCACCCTAAGACTAAAATAATAGCCAACACACACACACACACACACACACACAGAAAATGGAATAAATTTCTGCAGGAGTCAATGTGATCTAAGAATTAATATGCTGTGAGCTTATGTGACATCTACTTATTTATTTAGGTTTTTTTGAGGTAAGGTCTCACTCTAGCCCAGGCTGACCTGGAATTCACTATGTAGTCTCAGGCTGGCCTCAAACTCACAGCGATCCTCCTACCCCTGCCTCCCAAGTACTGGGATTAAAGGCGTGTGCTACCATGCCCAACTGACATCTACTTTTTATTTGTAAATGATACTTTTCTCTTTGTAGCTGAGGCAGGCCTTGAATTTGAATTCATGCTGCCTCAGTCTTCCTAGTAATTGGAAGTATAGATCTCCACCACCAGACCTGACTAGTAAAAGCTGTTTCTAACTATATGGACAAGTATAAAATAAAATTTTTCAATACCTTTTTATTAGTTGTAGTTGTCAAGACTACTAATTTAAGATTTGTAATTCCTTGCCTAAAAGAGAAAAGCAGCTCAAATTAAATAAGCCATGCCGATTGCTAGATGTAAGCTAACTTAGAGTAATGTTTTTGCATAAAATAAAAAGGAGTCACAGAGAAGACACTGTAGAATCTTTCTTCATGTGCAAGTCCCAAATTGGTATTTTTTCTAACATAGGTACTCAAAGGTTCACACTACCTATTTGTTCCCAGTGAAAACTGGAAAAGAAAGAGTTGGTCTGTCAGTAGTTGGTCAGACTGTTTCTCAGTGTGGTTTAGAACACAAAACATATCAAATGACCTGAACAAAACCAAACAAGAAACAAGTGCTAAAAGAAGGGAACTTTACCAGCTAGAGTCATACCATACCAAGTGACTGACGAAGGAGAATCTACTTCTGTAGTGAGAAGAAACTCCTCGATGTGAAGAGAAGGCCAGTTCCACACAGGAGTGAGAGTGCAAATATCCCATAAACTCAACACATTCTGCAAAAGAAATATTTTTACTTACATGTCTTTGTCACAGTATTAATTTAAATTTTAGTGTACATTTCTGGACACACACACTGAAATAAACCATAGTAAACAAAATTGTAACTCTCCCACTCCCCACATGCTAACATCTTTGTAAATTTGACAACATTTTTACTCATAAACTTATTATCAGGGCTTACAGTATAGCTCTGTGGTAGAGCACTTGCCCGGCATTCAGGAGGCCCTGGGTTAATCTCTATCACAAATAATCAAATGAAAATAAAAGTAAGAATTGAAAACACTGGAGAAGTATCAAAACATACATCAGTATCAAGCACAAAAAGTAGATTGTCAATCAGCTGAAACTTCTTTGCACCTATAAAAAAGAAAGCAAGATGATAAGAATTTTATTTCAAAATTACATGTAGCTTTATTGAAATTGTAAACTAACATATGTATGAAATGGCAGAACTACATTTAAACTGAGTTTTGATTTTCATCTATTCCTGCCTCTAAATTTGGTTTTTGTTGCTATTGTTTTAAGTTGAGCAATTGGTCTGGGGAGATGACTAAGTGTTTAAGGCATTTGCTTACAGTTTCAACTCTTCAGTAACCACATAAAGATAATGCAAAAAGTGGTACATGTGTATGGACTTTGCAGTGGCAAGAGGCCTTGGCATACCCATACTCTATCTATAGATCTATCTCTCTCTCTCTCCTGAGAGATAGAGAGATAAGACAGACAGATAGATATACACTGGACAATAAAATATAAAAGCTCCTCCTCAAATGAAAGTAATAATGCAACATATCAAGAACAGTCAAGTCAGGAAAGTATGAAGGAGACTTAGTCAAGAAAAAGGAAGGACTGAGTGAAGTGGGCTATCAGGGTGAATGTAATCAAAATACATTAAATAGATAGATCAAATTTTGAAAAAAGAAAATAAGGCCGAGTGTGGTGGCGCATACCTTTAATTCCAGCACTCGGGAGCAGAGGTAGGAAGATCATTATAAGTTTGAGGCCAGCGTGAGACTACATAGTGAATTCCAAGTCAGCCTGGGCTACAGTGAGACCCTACCTCAAAAATCAAAGAACCACCAGGTGTGGTGGCGCATGCCTTTAATCCCAGCACTGGGGAGGCAGAGGTAGGAGGATTGCCATGAGTTCAAGGACACCTTGAGACTACATAGTGAATTCCAGGTCAGCCTGGACCAGAGTGAAACCCTACCTCAAAAAACCAAAAAAAAAAAAAAAAAAAAAAAAAAAAAACCAAAAAGAAAAGAAAAGCACTTAAGAAAAATTAATATAAATAAAATGCAGGAGTTGGGGAGATGGCTTACTGGTTAAAGACACTTGGCTAGCAAAGTCTGCCGACAGTGGTTCAATTCCCCAGCAAATCATGTAAAGATAGACAGACATTCAAGAGACTCTGGCACACCCATACACACATACAAAAAAATTTTTTTTACTTAAAAAATGGATTTGGGGATTGGTGAAAAGACTTAGTAGTTAAGGTACTTGCATGGGAAGCTTAAGGACTCATGTTAAACTCTCCAGGTCCCACCTAAGCTAGTTGCACAGTCATACAAATGGGCAAAGGTGCACACACACACAAATGGGCACACACAGCTAGAGTTCAATTACTGTAGCTGGATGCTGGCACACCAATTTTATTGCTCACTCCCTCTCTCACTCTCGCATGAAAAAAAAAGCCAGGTGTGATGGTGCATGACTTTATTCCTAGCACTTGGGAGGCAGAGAGGTAGGAGGATCGCCATGAGTTCGCAGCCACCCTGAGACTACATAGTGAATTCCATGTCAGCCTGAGTTCGAGTGAGACACTACCTCGAACCCCCCCCACCCCCCGCCAAAGGCAGCCTGTTGGGCTTGCCTCAAAAAAAAATTTTTTAATTGGATTTGGTATTTACTTTTAATTTTTTTTTAAACATTTTTTATTAACTTCCATAATTATAGACACTAAACCATGGTAATGCCTCCCCTCATTTTTTTATTTTTAATTTAATTACTTCCAAGGAGAGAGAGAGGAAGAAAGGGAATATGGACGAGTGCACGAGGACCTCCAGCCACTGCAAACGAACTCCAGATGCATGTGCCACTTTGTACATCTAGCTTTACATGAGTACTAAGGAATTGAATCTGGGTTGTTGGGTTTTGCAGGCAAGTGCCTTAACTGCTGAAGCATCTCTCCAGCCCCTGGATTGGGTATCATAAAAAGAAAAAAAAGTAAGTTGGGCATGGTGGCACATGCCTTTAATCCCAGCACTTGGGAGGCAGAGGTAAGAGGATTGCTGTGAGTTCAAGGCCAGCCTGAGACTACAGAGTGAATTTTAGGTCAGCCTGAACTACAGTGAGACCCTACCTTGAAAAACCAAAAAAAATAAAAAAATAAAAAAAGGCCGGGCATGGTAGCACACGCCTTTAATCCCAGAACTCTAGAGGCAGAGGTAAGAGGATCACTGAGAGTTCAAAGCCACCCTGAGACTACATAGTTAATTCCAGGTCAGCCTGGGCCACAGAAAGGTCCATTTTCTCTCAAGTAAATAAAAATAAAATATTGGGCTGGAGAGATGGCTTAGCAGTTAAGGCACTTGCCTATAAAGTTGAACAACCCATGTTCAACTTTCCAGGTCCCATGTAAGCCAGGTGCACAAGGTGACGACAAGCATGAAAGTTCACACATAAACACAAGGTGGCACATGCATCTGGAGTTCAATTACAGTGGCTAGAGGCCCACCCATTCTCTCACACACATATTTAAAACAAAAAAGCAATCTGTCACACTTGCCTGAAAAAATTCAATGAATAAATAAAATAGCCCATATGCTAGCCCCAGTATATTAGCATAAAAATTCCAACTAATAAGTCGCAAATACTAGTTTTAGTAACTTAGTTCTACCTTTGATGACCTCTGCATCAACAAGGTTCGTAACCGTCATTTCTTTTCTGGTAGAATCTATTTCCCATTTTGAAATTGCATAATTACCAATTCCCTGGAAAAATGAAAATAAAACATCAGCTACAAAATTTTTTAATATTTTATTTTTTTAATATTATTTATTTATTAGAGACAGAGAAAGGAAAGAGAGAAAGGGAGAGTGAGAAGGGTGTGCCAGGGTGTCTAGCAACTGCAAACAAACTCCAGACACATGCGCCCCCTTGTGCATCTGGCTTATGTGGGACCTGGAGAATCTAACTGGGCTCCTTAGGCTTCGCAGGCATGTGCCTTAACCGCTAAGCCATCTCTCCAGCCCAATATTTTATTTTTATTTACTTGAGAGAGAATGGGCACAATAGGGTTCCTAGCCACTGCAAATGAACTCGAGACACATGTACCACCATGTGCATCTGGTTTATGTGGGTATTGGGTTATCAAAACTGAATCCTTAGGCTTCATAGGCAAGTGCCTTAACCACTAAGCCATATCTCCAGCCCCAGTTACAAATTTTGTTCAGAGACACAAACCTTCCAAGAAAAAGAAACATGCAAGTTGTATACAATATAAATGTTTAATATATATACATATTTTTTTCAATCTCAACTAGCATGTTTTATTGTTGGCGAATCAATCTCTAAGGCTTTGTTTGTGCTAGGCAGGCATTATACTGAACTACAGCAAAAATGTTTTATTTACTACAGAAAAATTAATCTGTAATTTAACTGAAAAGATATTAGTGTAAAAACATATTAGTCAACAAAAACTAAAAATGGGCTGGAGGCAAGGTGTAGTGGTGTACATCTTAACCTAGCAATTGGCATGCAGAGGAAGGAGGACTGCTGTGAGTTCAAGGCCAGCCTGAGAGTACATAGTGAATTCCAGATCAGCCTGGGCTATAACAGGCCCCTACCTCAAAAGAAGAAGGAGGGGATGGAGAGATTGCTCAGTGGTTATAGTGCTTGCCTGCAAAAGCTTAAGGACCTACGTTTAATTCCCCAGTGCCCGCATAAAGCCAGATGCACAAAGTGGCATATGCATCTGGAGCTCATTTGTAGCACCCATCTCTCTCTATCTGCCTCTTTCTCTCTCAAGTAAATAAAATATGTAAAAAAAATATTTTAGGGCTGGAGAGATGGCTTAGCAGTTAAGGTGCTTGCCTATGAAGTCTAAGAACACATGTTTGAATCTCCAGGTCCCCCATAAGCCAAAAACACAGCACACAGTGATGCAAGTGCGCAATGTCACACATACGCACAAGGGGGTGCGTGCATCTGGAGTTCGTTCCCAGAGGCTGAAGGACCTGGCACACCCATTCTCTCTCTCCCTCTCTCATAATTTAAAAAAAAAAAAAAAAAAGCTTAAAAATTATTATTTTTTGTTTGTTGGTTTTGTATTTTCAAGGTAGGGTTTCACTCTAGTCCAGGCTGACCTGGAATTCACTATGTAGTCTCAGGGTGGCCTCAAACTCACAGTGACCCTCCTACCTGTGCCTCCTGAGTATCAAAGGCCTGCTCCACCACACCTGGCTAAAAATTATTTTAAAGAAAAAAAAAAGGGGATATGATGGAGATTGGAGTTCTAAAGTGGAATGGGGGAAGGGAGGGAAATATCATATGTTTTTTGTATGTAAGTATAGAAGGTGTCAATAAAAATAATGATAATTAAAAAAAAAAAACAGAAAAAGAGATGGCTCAGGAGTTAAAGGCACTTGTTTGCAAAACCTGATGACCTAGACTGCCAGAGGCACCAAGTGATACATGTCTGGAGTTTGTTTGTAGTGGCACGAAGCCCTAGCATGCCCATTCTCATTCTCTTTCCAATAAATAAATACTATCAGGGTATGGGACAGCACACTTTTAATCCCAGGCCTCAGGAGGCAAAGGTAGGAGGATTACTGTGAGTTCAAGGCCAGTCTGGAACTACTGAGTGCATTCCAGGTCAGCCTGGACTAGAGTGAGACCCTACTTCAAAAAATAATAATAATAATTAAAAATATTATTTAAAAAATAAAGTAAGAGAAATTTTAAAGAAAAATTTAGTTAAAAGAATTACCCCAATTATCATAGTAGTTTCATTTGCAAATTCTCCCGTCACAAGGTTGAAACAACCAAGACAATGATAATTTTCAGTAGAAATAAAACTAGATTTGAGCTGTTCTTGTAACTGCAAAATTAAACACAAGATTAAAAACATACATATGCCCCACAAAAATCTTTTTAATATCAATCAACTGTAAATGTATTTTTAAAACAGAAATGTTACTAAAATGTTACAACACAGTAACTTCTAAAATATCAATTGAAAGAAAGGAAGGAAGGGAAGAGGGGAGGAAGGGAACAGGAGAAGGAAGGAAGGATTGAAGAAAGGAAGAAAAAGAGGGAGGAAGAGAAGGAGGGAGGGATGAAGTAGGGGATGGAAGAGAAGGGAGGATAAATATGAACCAGAGGGAAAATTATATATAGGAGCATTATCTACAATGATATTAACTGTAACAATATGATTTTTTTGGGTTTGTTTTTTTGTGGTAGGGTCTCACTCTAGCCCAGGCTGACCTGGAACTCACTATGTAGTCTCAGGGTAGCCTTGAATTCACTGAGACCCTCCTACCTTGACCTCCCAAGTGCTGGGATTAAAAGCATGTGCCTTCAAGCCTGGCTTGATTTTGTTTTCTTACCTTCTTGGCTGTATTCAAGTCTTTGTTCTCTATTGCTGCATTAAAAAAAAAAAAAAAAAAAGAAGAAAGAAAGAGAAAGCAGGCTAAACTTAACATCAATCTTCAAGTTTCTGCAAACTAAAAATAGCATATTGCCTCTTTTGTGTCAAAGTGAAATAAATGCAACCTAGGTCAAAGAATAATAATGTATCTAAAATCTTGTTACATACATGGAGCCTAGCACACATAGATGTTATCAGAGTTTGCAAAGAACTGCCCTCAGTCTTCCTGGCTCAGAAAGAAATGTGGTCCATACCAGTCACGTAATGCACTACTGATTATTGTTCTATACTATTAAAACTCAGGGAAGGTGGAGAAATGGCTTAGTGGTTAAGATGTTCACCTATGAAGCCTAAGGATCCAGGTTTGATTCCCCAGGAACCATGTAAAGCAGCTGCACAAGCTGGCACGTGTGTCTGCAGCTCGTTTGCAGTGGCTGGAGTCCTCTTTCTATCTGCCTCTCCTCTCTCTCTCAAATAAATAAAATAAAATAAAAAATAATTTAAAAGGGCTGGAGAGATGCTGTAGCAGTTAAGGCACTTGCCTGCAAAGCCAATGGACCTTGGATAGACTCCCCAGGACCCACATAAGCCAGATGCACAAAGTGTTATATGCATCTGGAGTTCATTTGCAGTGGCTGGAGGCCCTGGAGGCGACCATTCTTTCTATTTTATTTTTTTAATATTATTTATTTATTAGAGACAGAGAAAGGAAAGAGAGAAAGGGAGAGTGAGAAGGGTGTGCCAGGGTGTCTAGCAACTGCAAACAAACTCCAGACACATGCGCCCCCTTGTGCATCTGGCTTATGTGGGACCTGGAGAATCTAACTGGGCTCCTTAGGCTTCGCAGGCATGTGCCTTAACCGCTAAGCCATCTCTCCAGCCCAATATTTTATTTTTATTTACTTGAGAGAGAATGGGCACAATAGGGTTCCTAGCCACTGCAAATGAACTCGAGACACATGCACCACCATGTGCATCTGGTTTATGTGGGTATTGGGTTATCAAAACTGAATCCTTAGGCTTCATAGGCAAGTGCCTTAACCACTAAGCCATATCTCCAGCCCCAGTCACAAATTTTGTTCAGAGACACAAACCTTCCAAGAAAAAGAAACATGCAAGTTGTATACAATATAAATGTTTAATATATATACATATTTTTTTCAATCTCAACTAGCATGTTTTATTGTTGGCGAATCAATCTCTAAGGCTTTGTTTGTGCTAGGCAGGCATTATACTGAACTACAGCAAAAATGTTTTATTTACTACAGAAAAATTAATCTGTAATTTAACTGAAAAGATATTAGTGTAAAAACATATTAGTCAACAAAAACTAAAAATGGGCTGGAGGCAAGGTGTAGTGGTGTACATCTTAAGCCAGCAATTGGCATGCAGAGGCAGGAGGACTGCTGTGAGTTCAAGGCCAGCCTGAGAGTACATAGTGAATTCCAGATCAGCCTGGGCTATAACAGGCCCCTACCTCAAAAGAAGAAGGAGGGGGATGGAGAGATTGCTCAGTGGTTATAGTGCTTGCCTGCAAAAGCTTAAGGACCTACGTTTAATTCCCCAGTGCCCGCATAAAGCCAGATGCACAAAGTGGCATATGCATCTGGAGCTCATTTGTAGCACCCATCTCTCTCTATCTGCCTCTTTCTCTCTCAAGTAAATAAAATATATAAAAAAAATATTTTAGGGCTGGAGAGATGGCTTAGCAGTTAAGGTGCTTGCCTATGAAGTCTAAGAACACATGTTTGAATCTCCAGGTCCCCCATAAGCCAAAAACACAGCACACAATGATGCAAGTGCGCAATGTCACACATACGCACAAGGGGGTGCGTGCATCTGGAGTTCGTTCCCAGAGGCTGAAGGACCTGGCACACCCATTCTCTCTCTCCCTCTCTCATAATTAAAAAAAAAAAAAGCTTAAAAATTATTATTTTTTGTTTGTTGGTTTTGTATTTTCAAGGTAGGGTTTCACTCTAGTCCAGGCTGACCTGGAATTCACTATGTTGTCTCAGGGTGGCCTCAAACTCACAGTGACCCTCCTACCTGTGCCTCCTGAGTATCAAAGGCCTGCTCCACCACACCTGGCTAAAAATTATTTTAAAGTAAAAAAAAAGGGATATGATGGAGATTGGAGTTCTAAAGTGGAATGGGGAAGGGAGGAAATATCATATGTTTTTTGTATGTAAGTATAGAAGGTGTCAATAAAAATAATGATAATTTAAAAAAAAAAACAGAAAAAGAGATGGCTCAGGAGTTAAAGGCACTTGTTTGCAAAACCTGATGACCTAGACTGCCAGAGGCACCAAGTGATACATGTCTGGAGTTTGTTTGTAGTGGCACGAAGCCCTAGCATGCCCATTCTCATTCTCTTTCCAATAAATAAATACTATCAGGGTATGGGACAGCACACTTTTAATCCCAGGCCTCAGGAGGCAAAGGTAGGAGGATTACTGTGAGTTCAAGGCCAGTCTGGAACTACTGAGTGCATTCCAGGTCAGCTTGGACTAGAGTGAGACCCTACTTCAAAAAAATAATAATAATAATTAAAAATATTATTTAAAAAATAAAGTAAGAGAAATTTTAAAGAAAAATTTAGTTAAAAGAATTACCCCAATTATCATAGTAGTTTCATTTGCAAATTCTCCCGTCACAAGGTTGAAACAACCAAGACAATGATAATTTTCAGTAGAAATAAAACTAGATTTGAGCTGTTCTTGTAACTGCAAAATTAAACACAAGATTAAAAACATACATATGCCCCACAAAAATCTTTTAATATCAATCAACTGTAAATGTATTTTTTAAAACAGAAATGTTACTAAAATGTTACAACACAGTAACTTCTAAAATATCAATTGAAAGAAAGGAAGGAAGGGAAGAGGGGAGGAAGGGAACAGGAGAAGGAAGGAAGGATTGAAGAAAGGAAGAAAAAGAGGGAGGAAGAGAAGGAGGGAGGGATGAAGTAGGGGATGGAAGAGAAGGGAGGATAAATATGAACCAGAGGGAAAATTATATATAGGAGCATTATCTACAATGATATTAACTGTAACAATATGATTTTTTTGGGTTTGTTTTTTTGTGGTAGGGTCTCACTCTAGCCCAGGCTGACCTGGAACTCACTATGTAGTCTCAGGGTAGCCTTGAATTCACTGAGACCCTCCTACCTTGACCTCCCAAGTGCTGGGATTAAAAGCATGTGCCTTCAAGCCTGGCTTGATTTTGTTTTCTTACCTTCTTGGCTGTATTCAAGTCTTTGTTCTCTATTGCTGCATTAAAAAAAAAAAAAAAAAAAGAAGGAAGAAAGAAAAGAAAGCAGGCTAAACTTAACGGCATCAATCTTCAAGTTTCTGCAAACTAAAAATAGCATATTGCCTCTTTTGTGTCAAAGTGAAATAAATGCAACCTAGGTCAAAGAATAATAATGTATCTAAAATCTTGTTACATACATGGAGCCTAGCACACCATAGATGTTATCAGAGTTTGCAAAGAACTGCCCTCAGTCTTCCCTGGCTCAGAAAGAAATGTGGTCCATACCAGTCACTTAATGCACTACTGATTATTGTTCTATACTATTAAAACTCAGGGAAGGTGGAGAAATGGCTTAGTGGTTAAGATGTTCACCTATGAAGCCTAAGGATCCAGGTTTGATTCCCCAGGAACCATGTAAAGCAGCTGCACAAGCTGGCACGTGTGTCTGCAGCTCGTTTGCAGTGGCTGGAGTCCTCTTTCTATCTGCCTCTCCTCTCTCTCTCAAATAAATAAAATAAAATAAAAAATAATTTAAAAGGGCTGGAGAGATGCTGTAGCAGTTAAGGCACTTGCCTGCAAAGCCAATGGACCTTGGATAGACTCCCCAGGACCCACATAAGCCAGATGCACAAAGTATATGCATCTGGAGTTCATTTGCAGTGGCTGGAGGCCCTGGAGCGACCATTCTTTCTCTCTCACTCTCTCTCTGTCTCTTTCTGCCTCTTTCTCTCAAGTGAATAAATATTAAAAAAATTAAAAATAAGGTGGGTGTGGTGGCACACGCCTTTAATCCCAGCACTTGGGAGGCAGAAGTAGGAGGATCGCCGTGAGTTTGAGGTCACCCTGAGACTACAGAGTGAATTCCAGGTCAGCCTGGGCTAGAGCAAGACCTTACCTCAAAAAACCAAAATAAATAAATAATAATAATAATTTTTTTAAAAGAAAAAAACTCAGTCCTTTCCATTTCTATGATCCTTCACCCAAAAACCATTTATTATTGTGTTACCTTATTAGCTTCCCAACTAGTCTGTCAACTGTTTGGAGTCTGTAACCAGATATATTTTTTCAGATTCTAGTGGACCTTTAGAAGAGCAAAGGTAAGTCTACACTAAATATCTGATATATGTCCAGTATCATAGGATGCAATTGAACTAAATTATTCTTTAAAGAAATAGGTAGGAGGATCACCGTGAGTTTGAGGCCACCCTGAGACTACATAGTTAATTCCAGGTCAGCCTGGACCAGAGTGAAACCCTACCTCGAAAAACCAAAAAAAATAAAAAATAAATAAAAATTTGATAAGGAGACAGAGGTAGGAGGATCACCATGAGTTCAAGGCTAGCCTGGGATTACAAAGTGAGATCTAAGTCAGCCTAAGATAGAATGAGACCCTATCTCAAAATAAATAAATAAATAAATAAAACTAAAAAGAATATTTGTGGATGGAGAGATGGATTAGCAGTTAAGGCACTTGCCTGCAAAGCCAAAGGACTTCAGTTTGATTTCCCAGGACCCACATAAGCCAGATGCACAAGGGGTGCATAGGTCTGGAATTTGTTTGCAGGGGCTGGAGGCCCTGGTACGCCCATTCACACTCTCTCTCTCTCTCTCTCTCTCTCTCTCGCACTTTAGCTCTTTCTCTCAAATAAATTTTTAAAATGTATATCTCTTAAAAAAAGAATATTTGAGGGACTGGAGAGATGGCTCAGTGGCTAATGACACTTGTATGCAAAGCCTGACAGCCTTGGTTCAATTCTCCAGTACCCACATAAAGCCAGATGTACATACAAAGTGGCACATGCATCTAGAGTTCGTTTGCAGTGTCAGGATGCCCCGGTGTGCTCACACTTTCTGTGTCTCTGTCTCCATCTTTCTCTTAAACAAATAAATAAATAAAATATTTTAAAGAAATTAAAAAGAATATTTGAAAACTAATAGTCTTGCAAATCAATAAGAGAATATATTACCTACCTTGCTCAATTTTTAAAAGCTGAAGGTTTGTAATATAAAAAAATCCATTGTTTGTAAGAAGTACCATATAATAAGTACCTATTAAAATAAAATCAAAATCAGTTTATCTAAAAGGCAGGTATACATAAAATTCAAACTAATACCTGGAACTAGCTTAATATTAGGTTTAAAAAAAAGAAGGGGACCAGGCATGGTAGCACATGACTTTAATTCTGGCATTTGGGAGGCAGAGGTAGGAGGATCACCGTGAGTTTGAGGCCAGGCTGGGACTACACACCACACACATGAATAAATAAATAAAATAAACCTTTAAAAAAAAAACCTTGAGGCCAAACGTGATGGTGCATGCCTTTAATCTCAGCACTTGGGAGACAGAGGTAGGAGGATTGCTCAGTTTGAGGCCAGTCTGAGATGACATAGTGAATTCCAAGTCAGTCTGAGCTAGAGTGGGACCCTACCTTGAAAATAAAAAATAAATAAATAACTTGGTAGTTTCTAATAAAATAAAATTTAATTTCTTTAAAACAAGTATTTAAAACTAAATTTCAAGCCGGGCGTGGTGGCGCACGCCTTTAATCCCAGCACTTGGGAGGCAGAGGTAGAAGGATTACCGAGAGTTCAAGGCCACCCTGAGACTACACAGTTAATTCCAGGTCAGCCTGGACCAGAGGGAGACCCTACCTCGCAAAACCAAAAAAAAAAAAAAAAAAAACTAAATTTCAGCTGGGAGTGGAGGTGCACACCTTTAATCCTAGCATTTGGGAGGCAAAGGTAGGAGGATCGCTGTGAGTTCAAGGCCACCCTGAGACTACATAGTGAATTCTAGGTCAGTCTGGGGTAGAGTGAGACTCTACCTCGGAAAAAAAAAATACAAAATAAATAAATAAATAAATAAATAAATAAATAAATAAATAAATAAAATAAAACCAAATTTCACTTGATATATAAAAATATTGTTATAAAAAACTGGGCCTAGAGAGATGGCTTAGCAGTTAAGCACTTGCCTGTGAAGCCTAAGGACCTTGGTTCAAGACTCTATTCCCCAGGACCAACATGAGCCAGATGTACAAAGTGGTACATGCATCTGGAGTTTGTTTGCAGTGGCTGGAGGCCCTGGTGCGCCCATTCTCTATCTATCTGCTTCTTTCTCTCTCTGACTGTCTGTCACTCTCAAATAAATAAATAAGAAATAAACAAAAAGGGCCTGGAGAGATGGCTTAGTGGTTAAGCGCTTGCCTGTGAAGCCTAAGGATCCTGGTTCGAGGCTTGATTCCCCAGGACCCTCATAGGCCAAATGCACAAGGTGGCACATGCATCTGGAGCTCATTTTTTTGCCATGGCTAGAGGACCTGCTGTGCCCATTCTCTCTCTGTCTGCCTCTTTCTCTGTCTGTCACTCTCAAATAAATAAATAATTAATTAATTAAAACCCATAATATTCTAAAGGAATACAATTTCTCTCTTCCAATCTATGACTCTTAAAACTTAAAAAAAAAAAAAAAAAAAAAAAAAAAAAAAAAAGGCATGGAGGCACACCTTTAATCCCAACCCTTGGGAGGCATAGAAGGATTGATGAGAGTTGGAGGCCACCTTGAGACTACATAGTGAATTGCAGGTCAGCCTGAGCTAGAGTGAGACCCTACCTAAGAAAACAAACAAACAAAAAAACATTTCAGGGCTGGAGAGATGGCTTAGCGGTTAAGGCGCCTGCCTCCTAAGCCTAAGAACACTGGTTCCAATCTCCAGCGGTTCCAATCTCCAGGTCCCACATTTAGCCAGATGCAAAGTGACGCAAGGGCGCAATGCTGCACGTGACCACCAGGGGGCGCACACATCTGGATTTCGTTCGCAGCAGCTGAGACACTGCTGGCGCGCCCACCTCTGTCTTCCTCTCTCTCTCTCTCTCTCTCTGTGTCTCTCTCCAAAATAAATAAATAAATAAATAAATAAAAAGTTTAAAAAAAAACAGTTCAGAGTATTACGTTTAGAAAAAGTTCATAGTTTTTTTTTTTTTGGGGGGTGCTTTTTGAAGGTAGGGTCTCACTCTAGCTCAGGCTGACCTGGAATTCACTATGTCTCAGGGTGCCCTCGAACTCACGGTGATCCTCCTACCTCTGCCTCCGAGTGCTGGGATTAAAAGCGTGCACCACCACACTTGGCAAGTTCATGTTTAATCACCTGAAAACAGCTAAGATAAAAAATCATCTCTGGGGCTAGAGATGGCTCAGTGGTTAAGGTACTTGCCTGCAAAGCCTAATGCCCCAGGGTTGGATACCCTAGTACCCATGTAAAGCCAGATGCACAAGGTGGCACAAGAATCCGGAGTTCATTTGCAGTGGCTGAGGGGCCTGGCATGCTCATTCTCTGTCTGTCTCTTGCAAATAAATAAAATATTTAAAAAATTCATTTCTGATTATTGTATCAACAGAAAACAATATAAGTAGCAATAAATTTATAATACTTACTAAACATAAATATGAATTTATGATTGAGCATTCATCAGAAGTCAAGCGAACAATATTCATGAAAACTTACCTTCATTTGAACCATCTTTTTCAATAATGAGATTCCGGTAAGTACACTGATACTCATCATTAGCCTTCTCAACAAAAGCCTAGTTGCAAATGAATTTCAAATGATAAGGTTAAATAGCAAAATAACAATGAGGAAGCACATTCTGTAAGCCCTATTTATCAATCACCATCAGAAATAATTCTGTCTGTATTCTAAACACTTTAGTTTAAGAATGGAAAATTATTATTTTATTTGTTTATGGTTTGTCAAAGTAGGGTCTCCCTCTAGCTCAGCCTGAGCTGGAACTCTGTAGTCTCAGGGTAGCCTTCAACTCATGGAGATCCTCCTATCTCTGCCTCCTGAGTGCTAGGATTAAAGGCATGTGTCATCATACCTAGCAATTTTTTTTTTAACGTAGGGTCCCACTCTAGCCTAGACTGATCGTGAACTCACTATATAGGCCCAGACTAGCCTTGAATTCATGGAGGTTATGGTCCTATATCTCAATCTCCCAAGTACTGGGATCAAAGGCATACAACACCATGCTGGGCCATTCTTTTCTCTTTTCTTCTCTTCTCTTCCTTTCTTTCTTTTTTTTCTTTTTGGTT
This sequence comes from Orientallactaga sibirica, assembly GCA_036365145.1. Lineage (NCBI taxonomy): Eukaryota > Metazoa > Chordata > Mammalia > Rodentia > Dipodidae > Orientallactaga > Orientallactaga sibirica. The sequence goes on along the minus strand of JAEOAD010000026.1, from coordinate 24,372,693 downwards.
TTTCGAGGTAGGGTCTCACCTGGTCCAGGCTGACCTGGAATAAACTATGTAGTCTCAGGGTGGCCTCGAATTCTCGGCAATCCTCCTACCTCTGCCTCCCCAGTGCTGGGATTAAAGGTGTGCGCCACCACGCCCGGCTTACTTACTTTCTTTTTTTTTTGAGGTAGCCCAGGTTGACCTGGAATTCACAATGTAGTCTAAGGGTGCTACCATGCCTGGCCATTCTTTTACTTTAAACATAAGTGAAGTAAAAACTTATTAGAGTTTTAGTTAAATAAGAGATTTTATTTAAATGAAAATAGAAAATAAGATCTTACATTAGTGAATAATGTTTGCTTTGATGTTACATGAATAAGATGGAAGTTGCCACTTCTCTCCCCAACCAAAAGAAATTTTCCTTCTTGACACAGGCCAACTACATCCACTTCAGTATCTGAAAATTTAAAATCAATGTTACAAGATTCCTTCAAAAATGCTTATTTTGGGGCTGGAGAGATGGTTTAAGTGGTTAAGGCGCCTGCCTCCTAAGTCTAAGAACGCTGGTTCCAATCTCCAGGTCCCATGATTAGCCAGATGCAAAAGTGACACAAGGGCACAATGCCACACTTGACCACAAGGGGGCGCACACATCTGGATTTCGTTTGCAGCAGCTGAGACGATGCTGGCGCGCCCATCTCTATTTGTCTTCCTCTCCCTTTCTCTGTCTCTCTCAAAAAAAAAAAAAAAAAAAAAAAAAAAAAAAAGCTTATTTTCAGATGGCTCCGCAATTAAGCCATTTGCATGCAAAGCCAAAGTACCCAGGTTTGATTCCCTCATACCCAATAAGCCAGATGTACAAAGTGGTGCAAGCATCTGGACAGGAGTTCATTTGCAATGGCTAAAGGCCCTGTAACTCTCTTTCTCCTTGCAAATAAATTTTTAAAAAAATGCTTATTTGGGCTGGAGAGATTAGTGGTTAAGACATTTGTCTGCAAAGCCAAAGGATCCCGGTTCAGTTCTCCAGGACCTACATAAGCCAGATGCACAAGGGGGCGCATGCAACTGCAGTTCGTTTGCAGTGGCTGGAGGCTCTGCCGCGCCCATTCTCTCCCTCTCTCTGCCTCTTTCTCTCTCTCAAATAAATAAATAAAATATTTTTTTAAATGCTTATTTTCAAGCTGGGCGTGGTGGCACACGCCTTTAATCCCAGTACCGGGGAGGCAGAGGTAGGAGAATCACTGTGAGTTCAAGGCCACCCTGAGACGGCATAGTGAATTCCAGGTCAGCCTGGGCTAGCGTGAGACCCTACCTCAAAAACATACACACAAAAAAGGGGGGGGCTGGGGAAAGGCTTAGCAGTTAAGGCGTTTGCCTGCGAAGCCTAGGGACCCTGGTTCAATTCCCCAGAACCCACATAAGCCAGATGCACAAGGGGGCACATGCATCTAGAGTTTGTTTGCAGTGGCTGGAGGCCCTGGCGTGCCCATTCACTCTTTCTCTCTGCCTCTTCCTCTCTCTCTTAAATAAATAAATAAATAAATATCTTTTTTTAATGCTTATTTTCAGGCTAGAGAGATGGCATAGAGGTTAAGGTGCTTGCTTGCAAAGCCTAAGGACCCATGTTTAACTCTCCAGATCCCACGTAAGCCAGATGCACAGGTGACACAAGCACCAAAGGTCACACATGAGCACAAGATGGGGCACACATCCAGAGTTCAGTTGCAGTGGCTAGAGGTACTAGCATGCCAATTCTCTCTGTCTCTCTCTCTCTCACTCTCTCATAACAAGAAAAAGAAAACAATTCTTATTTTAACCAGGTGTGTTAGTACTTGCCTTTAATCTCAGCACTTTGGAGGCAGAGGTAGGAGGATTACCATGAGTTTGAGGCCAACCTGAGGCTATGTAGTAATTACAGGTCAGAATGGACGAAAGTGAGACCCTACCTTGAAGAAAAAATAAAACCTTATTTTCAGATTGGGCAGATGGCTCAATAGTTAAAGGCACTTGCTTGCAAAGTCTGTCAGCTTGGGATTTTCGATCCCCCTTTTTTGGTATTTTTAAAATTTTATTATTTTATTTTTATTTTTTGGTTTTTCAAGGTAGGGTTTCATTTTAGACCAGGCTGACCTAAAACTTACTCTGTACTCCCAGGCTGGCCTCGAACTCACAGTGATCTCCTACTTCTGCCTGCCAAGTGCTAGGACTGAAGGTGTGTGCCACCATCCCCAGCTAAGTCATTTTTTTTTTTGAGACTGGGAGATGGCTCAGTGGATAAAGGCACTTGCTATACAAGAAGGGACCTGAGTTCAGATCCCCAGAACCTATGTAAAGCTGGATATAATGGTGAACATCTATAATCCTAGCCCTCACAGAGTGAGATGGGAGACAAGAGAATCCTTCAGAAGTTAGTGGGCCAGCTAGCCTGGCATATACAGCAATGAACAAGAGAGGCCCTGATTCAAACAAGGTGGAAGGCAAGGGCAGAGCCAATACCTGAATTTGTGCTCTGCCCTCCACACATGTGCTATAGCATATATGCACTCACACACATAAAAATAATAATTTTTAAAAAGGGTGTTATCTGGACTTTTGGTCATACTACATAACTTATGCTGATGTTGGAACTTGGTATGTAGGCCAGGCCAGGTCAGCTTGGGCTAGAGGGAGACCCTACTGCGATAAACCAAAAAAAAAAAAAAAAAAAAAAAAAAAAAAAAAGTTTATTTATTTGCATGTTTGTGTGTGCATGTGGATGCACACCAGGACATCCAGCCACTGCAAACAAATGCCAGATGTTTGCATCAGTTTGTGCATCTGGCTGGGTAATTGAACCTGTTCTGGCAGGCTTTGGAAGCAAGTACCTTTATTTATTTGAGCCATCTCACCAATCAATTAATTTATTCTTTTTGTTTTTTTTTTTTGTTTTGTTTGTTTCTTTTTGTTTTTCACTCTAGCCCAGGCTGACCTGGAATTCAATATGTAGTCTCAGGGTGGCCTTGAACTCATGGCAATCTACCTACCTCTGCCTCGTGAGTACTGGGATTAAAGGCATGAGCCACCATGCCCAGCTAATTTATACTTAAATTCACGTTCATATGTACTTAAAGCCCTTTAACTCAAAGAATTTATTCACACATATACTAAAAGAGTTTTAAAATGCTCTATATTCTAAAACTATTCAAATATCTGCTGATGACACTGAAAATATAAACAAGATTAAGGAACCTGAGCACAAATGAGCTCAAACACAAAATCCACAAAGCAAAGCAAAAATGATTTTTCTTGGGCTGGAGAGATGGCTTAGCAGTTAAGGCGCCCACTTCCTAAGCCTAAGAATGCTGGTTCCAATCTCCAGCGGTTCCAATCTCCAGGTCCCACGACTAGCCAGATGCAGTGACGCAAGGGCACAATGCTACACTTGACCACAAGAGGGCGAACACATCTGGATTTCATTCAGCAGCTGAGACGCTGCTGGCGCGCCCATCTCTATCTGTCTTCCTCTCCCTTTCTCTCTCTATATATCTGTTTCTCTCCAAAAATAAAAATAAAATAAAAAGGCCGGGCATGGTGGCGCACGCCTTTAATCCCAGCACTCGGGAGGCAGAGGTAGGAGGATTGCTGAGAGTTCAAGGCCACCCTGAGACTACATAGTTAATTCCAGGTCAGCCTGGACCAGAGTGAAACCCTACCTCGCAAAACTAAAAAAAATAAAAATAAAATAAAATAAAATAAAATAAAGACTTTTCTTAAAGGTGGCAAGGGTGATGCCTCAGTTATTTAAGCATGTGCCATGTAAGCTTGCGTGCCTGAGCTTGGATTCCCAAATGTCAAGCATGGAGGTGAATGTGTGTAGTACCACGGCATAGCAGCCAGATACAGGCAGATCCTCAAAGGAAGCTGGCTAGCTAGGTTGACCCAGTGAACTCAGGGTTCAAGGAGAGACGCTGTCTCAATAAATAAGGTAGAGCCAGGCATGGTGGTGCATGCCTTTAATCCCAGCACTCGAGAGGCAGAGGTAGAAGGATTGCCACGAATTCGAGGCTACCCTGATATTACAGAGTGAATTCCAGGTCAGCCTGGGCTACAGTGAAACCCTACATCGAAAAACCAAAAAAATAATAATAATAAAAACTAAATAAGGTAGAGAGTAACCAAAGAAGACAGAAACCTCTGGTTTATACACACATAGAAACACATGTGCTCATACATATAAGAAACACATAGGCACATACCACACACATTCAAAATTAGACACAATTTTTAAAAAACACAAAAATCTACAAGAAAATTAAATCATTGTTTTATATATGTGTTTTCCCCTCAGACTAGAGATTATCTCCATATCCTTTGTTCTAGGGCCCAACAAAACGACACTCTTGAAAGTCACATAAAGTGTGTTTCTTCTCTCTTTTCTTTTTTTAATGTTTATTTTTATTTTTATTTTTTATTTTTGTAGAGAGACAGACAGAGGGAGAGGGAGACAGAGAATAGGCATGCCAGCAGTCTCTCAGCTGCTGTGAATGAAATCCAGATGCATGCGCCCCCTTGTGGGCAAGTGCAGCATTACGCCCTTGTGTCACTTTGCATCTGGCTAAACGTGGGACCTGGAGATTGGAACCAGGTTCTTAAGCTTAGCAGGCAGGCGCCTTAACTGCTAAGCCATCTCTCCAGCCCTCTTTTCTTTTTTCTTAAGCACAGAGATAGATATATAGATAGAGAGAATGAGAGAGGAAGAGAGTGTATGGGCATGCCAGGACCTGTACCCATTGCAAACAAACTCTAGATGCATGTGCCACCTTGTGCATCTGGCTTAAATGGGTACTGGGGAATCAAACCCAGGTCATTTGACTTTGCAGGCAAGTGCCTTAAACACTGAGCCATCTCTCCAGCCCTGAAGTTTGTTTCTTGAAAACAGTGGAGGGCTGAAGGATGGGTTAGCAGCATCTGTCTCTTTCTTGTTCTCTCTCAAATAAATAAAAAATAAAATAATAAAAAAAAAATGGAGTAATGAAAATGTAGCCCATCAGAAATCAATAGCATGGTAAATTTGACTTCTGATGTGTCTAACTGAATTTTTAAAGAATACTTATTTATTTATTAACCGTAAGCACTATGCCATCTCTCTAGTCCCCTTCCCTCTTTTTAAATCTTTGGTATCATCCTTGACTCCACTTTTTAAAATATATTTTATTTTTATTTATTTATTTGAGAGAGAAAGCAGAAGAGAGAGAGGAAAGAATGGGCACACCAGGGCCTCCAGCCACTGAAAATGAATTTCAGATGCATGCACCACTTGGTGCATCTGGCTTACATGAGTCCTGGGGAATTGAACCTAGGTCCTTCAGCTTTGCAGGCAAGCACTTTAACCACTAAACTATCTCTCCAGCCCTTTTTAAAATATTTTATTTTTACTTATTTATTTGAGATAGAGAAAGTAAGGGGAAGTAGGAGAGAGAGAGAAAAAAAAAAGGGGGGCACACCAGGGCATCTAGCAACTTCAAACAAACTTCATATGCATGTGCCACCCTGTATATCTGGCTTACGTGGGTCTTGTCCAGCCCTTTAAAAAAATATATTAATTTACTTCTGGGGAGAGAGAGACAAAGATAGAGAAAGAGGCAGATAGAGAGACAGAATTTTATTAGACTTACCAAATACAAGATGTAATTGAAGTGATTTACAAACACTGTCAAGGAGTATCACTGATTGATCGGCTATAATTACAAAGCCATCACTTAAGCTGCTTGCTTGTATCTTTGGATTTAATGATGCCTGTGAGTGGGGAAAATATAACCAAAATTAAATTTGTTTGTTTGTTTGTTTTTTTTTTGTTTTTCAAGGTAGGGTCTCACTGAAGCCCAGGCTGACCTGGAATTCACTCTGTATTCTCAGGGTGGCCTTGAACTCACAGCAATCCTCCTACCTCTGCCTCCCTAGTGCTGGGATTAAAGGCATGCACCACCACACTCAGCTAACCAAAATTAAAATATTTTTATACAAGCTTAACAATGTTTAACAATAATCCTCATATACCCACATAACCAGCTAGGACAGGACAAAACACAACTTTTTTCTTCAGTCTTATATTAAGCTAGTCATCAAGGTTTTCTTTGAATGGTAGATCTTTTTTTTTTTTTTTTTGGTTTTGGTTTTTCAAGGTAGAGTCTCACTGTAGCTCAGGCTGACCTGGAATTCACTCTGTATTCTCAGGGTGGCCTCAAACTCACAGCGATCCTCCTACCTCTACCTCTCGAGTGCTGGGAATTTCTTTGGATTGTAAAAAGAACTTACATTTATTAGATTTACAACTATCCTTTCAAATGGTGGCCTTGGGAAGCCTACTTTGGTAAGCAAGAGCAGAGGCTCCCTGGGACAGGAAGTGCAAGGACTGGGCAAATAAGCAAGGGCTGCTGGCATGTTCAAAGCGCAGGTGATAGTTCACAGAACAAAATGCAGTCCTAAGTAAATGGGTTCAGCCAATTTCAGTGTTAAGATAACATCATTAAGAGTATTTCTTAAATTCTAAGCAGGAGAATCCTGAGCAGGGAGAGTCCAGGGTAGACAGGGAACAGCAAAGAATTCTTGCATAATTCTTGTCTCCAAACAGGCGATATTATGTTGTAGGAACCAGGCATTAACATGAATAAATGAATCAAGCTCACCCTTTTCTTCTCAAGGTATGGTCTTACTCCAGCCTAAGCTGACCTGGAGCTTACTCTGTAGTTCCAGACTGGCCTCGAACTCACAGTGATCCTCCTACCTCTGCCTCTCAAGTACTAGGATTAAAGGTGTGTGCCACCAAGCCTGGCAAGCCTTGCTTAAATGCTAAACTTGGGAGGAGTAACATGATGAATTGTGAACTAAGAGTATATATCCCACCATGGAAAAGAGTCCACATAAAGCAGGATGTACTTACCATGAGCCATGGGAAGTCCAGAGAAAATGACATTGGCTCAGCCACACCTTCCAATTTACCAAGAAAAGCTGGATCTTTGTGTGAGATATACTGATTTTTAAATAACGGCAGCTAAATCAACTTATTTAAAAATATCATTAAAGCCCAATCTGAGTCTTCAGTGTTCAAATAATGTTGATTAGAGCTTCCCACATAAATCTGTCTAAAAGCAGTTGGGCAGTTTCATAGTTAGGAAAGCTCAGGCACTTATTGAGTGATTTGGGGCAAATAACTGTCTTCTTGTAAAATTAGAGTGATAAGCTACATTGTGATGCACACGTATATGGAGATAAAATCAGCTAATTTACGTAAAAGGGCTTAGAAGAGGGCCTTGCACACAGCATGTACTCAGTAAATGCTAATTACTCTTCTTCTTCCCTGAAGAAATAAGCCAATCACTTTATTTCATGCCTTTTTCAAGGGTCATCTTCTCCAGGTACAAGTCTTAAATGTTCTACCATATACAGATTCTTCTCCTCTTTCTATATTTTTATTTATTTGCAGGGAGGGAGATGGGAAGAGAGAGAGAGAAAATAGGTGTGCCAGGGCCTCTAGCCACTGCAAATGATTCCAGATGCATGCACAAGTTTGTGCATCTGGCTTTATGTGGCTACTGGGGAATCAAACCCAGTTGTTAGGCTTTGCAGGTGCCCTAACTGCTAAGCCATCTCTCAGCCCTCTTCTTCTCTTTCTATTTCTTCCTTCAATTAGTGAAAAGTTACAACAAAATATTGCAAAGAAGGAACTCTGTCCATCTATCTCTGGGGGCTTGCCTGTGCTCTCCTGTCTGCCTGATGACTCTTTGCCTTTTCCTTAACATCAAGTGCAGATGCTTTATGAAATGCTCTTTGAATTAGTGGAATCTTAATGAACTTTGTACCTTGTGACTCCCCACCACATTTACTGTTTGTACCATTCATTTGACACTTACAGGACACTGACTTGTACAGCCAAATATCTTATACTGCTTGTGCTCTAACTACCTGACTTTAAGGTAAGTTCCTAAAAGGAAGGAATAACATACGCTATATAATATAGGACTGTGAACATAGTAGGAGCTCAAAATGTGTTGATTATATGACATCCTAGCTAATAATAATACAAAATCAACACATACACTACTATTTTTCAACAGGAAGCCTCAGAGGTCAAACGAAGCCTGGACCACGTCTATGTTTCAGAGCTCCTAGTAATAAAAAGTAAGAAATGGGGCTGGAGAGATGGCTTAGCAGTTAAGGGGCATGCCTGCAAAGCCTAAGGACCCAGGTTCGATTCTCCAGGTCCCCCGAAAGCCAGATGCAAATGGTGGCACATGCATTTGGAGTTCATTTGCAGTGGCTAGAGGCCCTGGCATGCCCATCCTCACTCTCTGTCTCTCTCTGTCTCTAATAATTAAATAAATAACAATTAAAAAAAATTTAAGCCAGGCATGGTGGTACACGCCTTTAATCCCAGCACTTGGGAGGCAGAGATAGGAGGATTGCCATGAGTTGGAGGCCACCCTGAGATTACATAGTTAATTCCAGGTCAGCCTGGGCCAGAGTGAGACCCTACCTCGAAAAACCAAAATAATAATAATAGTAATAATAATAAATAAAAATCTTTTTTAAAAAAGTAAGAAATGGTTGGGCATGGTGTCACACACCTTTAATCCCAGCACTTGGAAGGCAAAGGTAGGAGAATTACCAAACTCAAACGTCTTCATTTTTTGTTTTTTTGTTTTTTAATAGTTTGGATTGCTTGAATTGCAGGCAAGCATCACCACTTCCAGTTAACTTTTATCTTTAATACACAATTTTTTTTTTTTTTTTTTTTTGGGGTTTTGCAAGGTAGGGTCTCACTCTGGTCCAGGCTGACCTGGAATTAACTATGTAGTCTCAGGGTGGCCTAAACTTTTTGATCTTTAATCTGCCTCCCGAGTGCTGGGATTAAAGCGTCTACGCCCGGCGGTTTTAATACACAATTTTATTCTGGAGGCAGAAGAAGCAGAATAATGTACATTTGAGGCATGGTCTACATAATTACACAACAAGTTTGAAGCCAGCCTGAGATATATGAGAAATTAATTTTTAAAATTTTTTTATTTTTTTGAGGTAGGGTTTCACTCTGGTTCAGGCTGACCTGGAATTAACTATGTAGTCTCAGGGTGGCCTCACACTCACGGTGATCCTCCTACCTCTGCCTCCCAAGTGCTGGGATTAAAGGCATGCACCACCACACCCGGCCAAAAAATTAATTTTTAACATAAATTAAATTAATGCCAGATGTGGTAGTGCATACCTTTAATCCCAGTACTTGGGAGGTAGAAGAAGGAGGACTGTTGTAAGTTTGAGGCCATCCTGGGACTACAGAGTGAGTTTCAGGTCAGCCTGGGCTACAGCAAGACCCTACCTCGAAAAACTTTTAAAAAAAAAATCTAGGGCCAGATGCACAAGGTGGCACATGCATGTGTAGTTCCTTTGCAGTGGCTATAAGCCCAGGCACTTGCCTGCAAAGCCAAAGGACCCAGGTTTGACGCCCCAGGTCCCACATAAGCCAGATGCATAAGGTGACACATGCATCTGGAGTTCATTTGCAGTGGCTAGAGGCCCTGGTGTGCCCATTCTCTCTCTCTCTCTACCTATCTACCTATTTCTGTATCTCTCTCTCTCTCTCTCAAATAAATAAATAATTTTTTTTTTTTTGAGGTAGGATCTCACTCTGGCCTAGGGTGACCTGGAATTCCCTCTGTAGTCTCAGGGTGGCCTTGAACTCACGGCAATCCTCCTACCTCTGCCTCCCAAGTGCTGGGATTAAAGGCGTGTGCCACCATGCCTGGACTAATAAAAATATTTTAATACATATATATACATATATATATAAATTTAAAATCTACTGATACTATTCATAGTATTTATGAATCACATGTTCCATTGGAAGCTAATGTCAGTATAATTACATTTAAAGCTGCATCAAAAATAAGTTAATTTGGATTTTGTTTGAGGTAGGGTCTTACTTTGGCCCAGGGTGACCTAGAATTCATTATATAGTCTCTGACTTGTCTCAAACTCACAGCGATCCTACCTGTGCTGCCTAAGTGCTGGGATTAAAGGTGTATACCACCACACCCAGCCTCTTCTCTTCTCTTTTCTTTTCTTTTTTTTTAAATTTTTTAAATTATTTTATTTATTTTTGGAGAAGACACAGAGAGAGACAGACAGAGAGGGAGAGGGAGACAGACAGAGATGGGCACACCAGCAGTCTCTCAGCTGCTGTGAATGAAATCCAGATGCGTGCGCCCCCTTGTGGGCAAGTGCGGCATAGTGCCCTTGCCTTACTTTGCATCTGGCTAAACGTGGGACCTGGAGCTTGGAACCGTTAGAGATTGGAACCAGTGTTCTTAGGCTTAGGAGGCTGGCTCCTTAACCGCTAAACCATCTCTCCAGCCCTTCTCTTTTCTTTTTAATATAGTGCTGAAGAATAAACCCAGGACATGCAACCTTATCCTGATTTCTGCTGTTTCAAGCTCATCCAGTTTCATTCTGTCTTGTGTGTTTTTAATTAATTAATTTTATTTTTTTATAAATCAGCTTGTAATATTTTATAAGGGATATATGACTGTATTCTTTTTATTGTTATTTTGGTTTTTAAAATATTTTATTTTTAGCCAGGCATGGTGGCACATGCCTTTAATTCCAGCACAGGGAGGCAGAAGTAGGATGATCACCATGAGTTTGAGGCTACATAGTGAATTCTAGGTCAGCCTGGACTAGAGTGAAACTTTACCTTGAAAAACAAAAAACCAAAAAGCAATTTTACTTATTTGAGAGAGAGAAAAAGGCAGAGAGAAAGAGAGACAATGAATGGGCACACCAGGGCTCCAGCCACTGCAAACAAACTCCAGATGCATGTACCACCTTGTGCATCTGGCTTACGTGGGTCCTGAAGAATTGAATCTTGGTCCTTTGGCTTTGCAGGGAAGCACCTTAACTACTAAACCATCTCTCCAGCACCATCACCTTTTTTTTTTTTTTTTTTTTTTTAATTTTTTGGTTTTTCAAGGTAGGGTTTCACTCTAGTCCAGGCTGATCTGGAATTCACTATGTAGTCTCAGGGTGGCCTTGAATTCACTGTGATCCTCCTACCTCTGCCTCCTGAGTGCTAGGATTAAGGGTATGCACCACTACGCCCGGCTTTTCTCCCTTTTTTTAAATAAATATTTATTTATTTATTTGAGAGAGAGAGAGAATGGGTGCACCAGGGCCTCCAGCCACAGCAAACAAACTCCAGACGCATGTGCCACTTTGTGCATCTGGCTTTCATGGGTTCTGGGGAATCGAACCAAGGTCCTTTGGCTTTGCAGGCAAATGCCTTAACCACTAAGCCATCTCTCCAGCCCCTCTTCTCCCTTTTTTGAGCCACTATCTCACTCTCTAGCTTAGATTGGCATGGAACTCAGTGAGCCTTTTTCCTCACCCTCCAGAATGCTGGGATTACAGGCATAAGTTCCCCACCATTACTGACTTCTTTGTTTTTAGTTTTAGCTTTTCAGTATAGGGTATTACTCTAGTCCTGGCTGTCCTGGAACTTACTTGGTCACTCCAGGCTGGCCACAAGCTTACAGGAACTCTTTTTTTTTTTTGGTTTTGCAAGGTAGGGTCTCACTCTGGTCCAGGCTGACCTGGAATTAACTATGTAGTCTCAGGGTGGCCTTGAACTCTCAGTGATCCTCTTACCTCTGCCTCCCGAGTGCTGGGATTAAAGGCATGCGCCACCACGCCTGGCTTACAAGAACTCTTGGCAATCCTTCTACCTCAGCTTCCCAAATACTGGGATTAGAGGCATGATGCAAGCTTCTCCCTTTGCTTTTACATTTCTTTCTTTTTTTTTTTATTTTATTTTATTATTTATTTATTTTATTATTATTATTATTTTTTTTTTTTTTTGGTTTTTTTGAGATAGGGTCTCACTCTGGCTCAGGCTGACCTGGAATTAATTATGTAGTCTCAGGGTGACCTTGAACTCAGCAATCCTCCTACCTCTGCCTCCCGAGTGCTGGGATTAAAGGCGTGCGCCACCATGCCCGGCTCCTTTCTTATTTTTTGTTTTTTTGAGGTAGGATCTGGCTCTAGCCCAGGCTGACCTGGAAGTCACTATGTAGTCTCAGGATGACCTTGAACTCAAGGAGATCCTTCTACCTCTGCCTCCTGAGTGCAGGGAAGATTCAACAATTTCATTAACAAGCTGAGGGAAGTGAAGACTTGTTGTACTATTTCTAAGAAAAAAAAATCTTTAAGTAGGTATACTGGTGCAAGTCTACAATCCCAGCATGTAAGAGGCTGAGGTAGGAGGATCGCCATGACTCTGAGGCCTGACTGGGCTACAGAGTAAGTTCCAGGTCAGCCTGTGCTAGGGTGAAACCCTACTTTGAGATCTCACTCCAAATAAAATAAAAAAGTTAAAATGGATGTGGTGGGACATGCTATTAGTCCCAGCACTCAGGAGGAGGTAGGAGGATCACCATGAGTTCAATGCCAGCCTTCACTACAGAGTGAGACCCTCCCTCAGAAAATAATAATAGTGGTCTGGAGAGATGACTCAGCCATTAAAGGTGCTTATTCAATTCCTTAGTGCCCATATGATGCCAGATGCACAAAGTGACACTTGTGTCTGGAATTTGTTTGCATTCCTGGAGCTGACTCTCTCTCTCATAAATAAATAAAAAGAAATGTCAAGAGGAGGTAGGAAGGATTCAGGTCTGGAAATTCTGGGCCTAGGATGATGAAGGAGGAAGTCTGATACAGATTTCCAGCAGCCTGTGACTCAGCCTTGATTTGTAAGAGGAACTGTATTCATTGATTAGACATTCATCTTGGGGCTACTAGGCCTCTATCACATGCAGTAAAGCAGGGTCAAACCATTACCTTTTCAGAGGAGATCTTCACAAGCAAATCTACTTGATACAAAGCTGTCTCATTTTCTTTTCTTAAACCAACACTTAGGTATCCACTTCCTGTATCATCACTGTTTAGCAGCTCAATATCATTCCACATGTTTCTGGGACTATCTTTCTGAATCAGGCAGTACTCTTTCCTGTGACAACATGGAAAATTACAGACAAAATTATCTTCTTATATAGAATCAATCAAGTTCCCTACTCAAAAAACAAAAGCCAAAAACTAACATCAACAATTTAAAACATCTTTGTCATTGCTACAATTTCTGTTCTCACCAGTACTTTGGGCCAATAAGGTAAGTGGATAATACCTGGACCAAAATATGAAAGCTGGGTGTGGTGGCACAGTCCTTTAATCCCAGTATTTGGGAGGCAGAGGTAGGAGGATCTCTGTGAATTTGAGGCCACTCTGAGACTACAAAGTGAATTATAGATCAGCCCAGGTTAGAGAAAGACCATAGTTCAAAAACAAAGTCAATCTTGTCTGACTAAATGTATATATTATTCCCACCAAGCTGCACTGGGGGCACTACACTTAATGTTCATGTTCACATATTAACGCTACTCTCACTTCTGGTTAGAGAAGCTTCTCTTTTCAGATGGTGATGACCACTGGGATCACCAAAAGGCAACATAGTGCTGAGAAGAAGGGATAGAGGAGTGCCCAGCACTGAAACACCTCTGTCACACCCTCCAAGGCTCAGGGACCATTGTGGAAGAGGGGGCGGTTAGAATGGAAGAGCCAAAGGAAGGGTATGACTTCTTACAATGCAGCTGTCCAGGCAGAAATTGGCCTCGATATCCATGACCTTGCAGTGCCTAGCAATACCATCGCAAGACCCTCAAAATAGAAGAAAAAGATGATGACATCAAATTAAAAGAAAGACTAATGGAGAGAGGGAGGGGATATGATGGAGATTGGTGTTCTAAAGTGAAATGGGGGGAGGGGAAGGAAATATCATATGTTTTTTGTATTAAGTATAGAAGGTGTCAATAAAAAAATTAATAATTAAGCCGGGTGTGGTGGCGCACGCCTTTAATCCCAGCACTCGGGAGGCAGAGATAGGAGGATTGCCATGACTTTGACGCCACCCTGAGACTACATAGCTAATTCCAGGTCAGCCTGGAACAGAGTGAGACCCTACCTTGAAAAACCAAAATAAATAAATAAATAAATAATTTAAAAATTTAATAATTAAAAAAATTCAAGCGTGGTGGCACACTCCTTTAAACCCAAAAGACAGAGATAGAAGAATGGCTGTGAGTTCGAGGCCACCCTGAGACTACATAGTGAATTCCAGATCAGCCTGAGATAGAGTGAGACCCTACCTTGAAAAACCAAAAAAAAAAAAAAAAAAAAAAGGTGAGAAACAACCAGAATAACAAAAGGTTTTTGGTAAGTCCAATCAAAATTAAGTTTTAAGATCCAACCAGGGTTGGAGAGATGGCTCAGCAGTTAAGGCACTTGCCTGCAGAGCCTAAGGACCAGAGTTCTATTCCCCAGTGCCCACATGAAGCCAGATGCACAAGGTGACATACATGTAATCCCAGTACTTCAGAGGCTACAGGAGGGGGATTGCCCTTAGTTTGAGGCCAGCCTGGGTTACAGAGTGAGTTCCAGGTTATCCTGAGCTAGAGTGAGACCTTGACTAAAAAAAAAAAAATTCCGGGCTGGAGAGATGGCTTAGCAGTTAAGGCGCCTGCCTCCTAAGCCTGGTTCCAATCTCCAAGTCCCACGTTTAGCCAGATGCAAAGTGATACAAGGGCGCAATGCCGCACTTGACCACAAGAGGGCGCACGCATCTGGATTTCGTTCACAGCAGCTGAGAGACTGCGGGTGTGCCCATCTCTGTCTTCCTCTCCCTCTCCCTCTGTTATCTCTCAAAAAAAAAAAAAAAAAAAAAAAGTCCCGCCTTTAATCCCAGCACTCAGGAGGCAGAGGTAGGAGGATTGCCATGAGTTTAAGGTCACCCTGAGACCACATAGTGAATTCCAGGTCAACCTGGACTAGAGTAAGACCCTACCTCCAAAAACAAAACAAAAAAATTTATAAGGCAGGCAAAAATTTTATTAGCAAATAAAGCAAAAATGGGCTAGAGAGATGGCTTGGTGGTTAAGGTGCCTGCCTGCCAAGCCTAAGAACGCTGGTTCCAATCTCCAGGTCCTACGTTTAGCCAGATGTAAAAAGTGAACAAGGGCACAATGCTGCATTTGCACACAAGGGAGCACACATCTGGAGTTTGATCACAGTGCCTGAGAGCCCACTGGCGTGCCCATTCTCTCTCTCTCTCTCTCTCTCTGTGTCTCTCTCAAATAAAAAAAAGAAAAGAAATAAAGCAAAAGTATGGTGAAGAAGAGTATATGTTACAAGAAAGCAATAGGCTCCCTAAGATAGACTATCTGAAAAAAAAAACAATAAAGAGTTCTTAGGAATGGAGAGATGGCTTAGCAGTTAAGGCACTTACCTACAAAGCCAAAGGACTTAGGTGTGATTCCCCAGTACCCATGTAAAACCAGATGCACAAGGTGGCGTTTGCATCTGGAGTCATTTGCAGTGGCTACAGGCCCTGGCGTATCTGTTCTCTCTCTCCTCTCTGCCTCTTTACCTCTTAAATAAATAAAATATTTTTTAAAAAAGAGTTCTAAAATATACAGCACAGGAAGGAACAATTTTACTTGCTACTCATTGCTTTCACAATGACTAGCTAGCTGTTCTTTGACAAGTACCTTAATCTTTTTCCTCAGTTTTCTTGTTTTTTATTAATTAATTTATTTATTTTCTGTATTTGAGAGAGAGAGAGAGCGAGAGAGAGAGATAATGGGCATGCCAGGGCCTTCAGCCACTGCGAATGAACTTCAGATGTATGCACCACCTTGTACATCTGGCTTGCGTGGGTCCTGGGGAATTGAGCCCGGGTCCTTTGACTTTGTAAGCAAGTGCCTAACCATTCAACCATCTCTCCAGATCCCCTAGTTTTCTAATCTATAAAATATGAATTATAGCCGGTGTGGTGGTGCAAGTCTTTTAATCCCAGCACTTGGGAGGTAGAGGTAGGAGTTCACTGTGAGATCGAAGTCACCCTGAAACTACATAGTGAATTCCAGGTCAGCCTGGGTTAGAATGAGACCCTGAAAAATAAAAAAAAAACAACAAAAAACAAGAATTATAGGTAGGTATGGTGGCACACCCCTGCAATCCCAGCTTTCGAGAAGCAGAGGTGGAAGATTCACTGCAAGTCTGAGGCCAGCCTGGTCTGGCACAGTAAGTTCAGGCCAGCCAGGGATACACAGCAAGTCCCTAAGAAAAAGGAAGAAAATAGTTGGTTCTAAACCAAAGTTTTAAAGTTGGCTTCCTTCTTCCTTTTACTTTTTTGGGCAGGGTCTTACTGTAGGTTGTTAGGTTTTGCCTTAACCACTAGGCCATCTCTCCAGCCCTTGCTTTTTTTTTTTTTTTTTTTTTTTTTTTTGAGACAGGTTGTCACTATGTAGCCCAAATTAGCCTTGAACCCAAGACCATCTTGCCCTCAGCCTCCAAACTGCTGGGAATATAGGCATGAGGCACCATACTCTGCTTGTTTTGAGTTTAATGTTCATACAACTACTCATGGCCAACACTCAAGTTTTGGTTTTTCGAGGTAGGGTCTCACTCTGGCCCAGGCTATGTAGTCTCAGGGTAGCCTCAAACTCATGGCAATCCTCCTACTTCTGCCTCCCAAGTGCCAGGATTAAAGGCATGCACCACCATGCCCAGCTAAAGAAACTTTTCTAATATTTATTTATTTTATTTATTTATTTATTTATTTATTTATTTGAGAGAGAGAAAGGAAGCAGAGAGAGAGAATGGGCACGCCAGGGCCTCCAGCTTACGTGGGTCCTGGAGAGTTGAACCAGGATCCAGATACTCAATTTTAAACATTTACTAATTTTTTGCTTGTGGAAATGGAAAACATCTGGAATTTAAGGAACAAAGCAGAGGTGGAAGATTCACTGCAAGTCTGAGGCCAGCCTGGTCTGGCACAGTAAGTTCAGGCCAGCCAGGGATACACAGCAAGTCCCTAAGAAAAAGGAAGAAAATAGTTGGTTCTAAACCAAAGTTTTAAAGTTGGCTTCCTTCTTCCTTTTTTACTTTTTTGGGCAGGGTCTTACTGTAGGTTGTTAGGTTTTGCCTTAACCACTAGGCCATCTCTCCAGCCCTTGCTTTTTTTTTTTTTTTTTTTTTTTGAGACAGGTTGTCACTATGTAGCCCAAATTAGCCTTGAACCCAAGACCATCTTGCCCTCAGCCTCCAAACTGCTGGGAATATAGGCATGAGGCACCATACTCTGCTTGTTTTGAGTTTAATGTTCATACAACTACTCATGGCCAACACTCAAGTTTTGGTTTTTCGAGGTAGGGTCTCACTCTGGCCCAGGCTATGTAGTCTCAGGGTAGCCTCAAACTCATGGCAATCCTCCTACTTCTGCCTCCCAAGTGCCAGGATTAAAGGCATGCACCACCACGCCCAGCTAAAGAAACTTTTCTAATATTTATTTATTTTATTTATTTATTTATTTATTTATTTATTTGAGAGAGAGAGAAGGAAGCAGAGAGAGAGAGAATGGGCACGCCAGGGCCTCCAGCTTACGTGGGT
Organism: Orientallactaga sibirica; assembly: GCA_036365145.1. Classification (NCBI taxonomy): domain Eukaryota; kingdom Metazoa; phylum Chordata; class Mammalia; order Rodentia; family Dipodidae; genus Orientallactaga; species Orientallactaga sibirica. The sequence goes on along the minus strand of JAEOAD010000026.1, from coordinate 24,355,194 downwards.
CCTGGAGAGTTGAACCAGGATCCAGATACTCAATTTTAAACATTTACTAATTTTTTGCTTGTGGAAATGGAAAACATCTGGAATTTAAGGAACATAGGAAAAGAGTTCCTACTAAGAACATAAACAGGTTAAAAGAAACAAGGCAAGTTAAGAATAGTTGTAGTGGCTGGGCGTGGTGGCACAAGCCTTTAATCCCAGCACTCAGAGGCAGAGGTAGGAAGCCACCCTGAGACTACAAAGTGAATTACAGGTCAGCCTGAGCTAGAGTGATACCCTACCTTGAAAAATGGGAGAAAAAAAAAAAAAAGAATAGTTGTAGTGGCCTGGGGTGGTGGCACATACCTTTAATCCCAACACTTGGGAGGCAGAGGTAGGAGGATTGCCATGAGTTCAAGGCCCTGAGACTACATAGTGAATTCCAGGTCAGTCTGGGCTAGAGTGAAACCCTACCTTAAAAGGGGAGGGTGAAGATATTGGGTTAGCAGTTAGGGCCGGTTCATTTATAGTGATTAGAGGCCCTGGTGGACCCATTCTCTCTAATAAATAAAGAATAGTTGTAGTTGCTAATGTTTGAATAGGAGATTGGGATGTGATTAAGATGAGAGGGGTTGGAGTAAATTGTTATGGGTTTGTTTCCTACATATAAAACAAATAGTATAAACTTCTCAATACTGCCTTACTCAATTATAAATTTTATTTTTTTGTTTGTTTGGTTGGTCCTTTTGGTTATTCAAGGTAGGGTCTTTCTCTAGCTCAGGCCGACCTGGAATTCACTATGTAGTCTCAGGGTGGCCTGGAGCTCTTGGCGATCCTCCTACCTCTCTGTCTCCCAAGTACTGGGATTAAAGGCGTGTGCCACCACACCCAGCTTTGTTTTTTGTTTTTTGAGGCAGGGTCTCACTCTAGCCCAGGCTGTTCTGGAATTCACTATGTAACCTCAGGGTGGCCTCAAAATCATGGTGATCCTCCTACCTCTGCCTCCCAAATGCTGGAATTAAAGCCATGTATCACCACTCCCAGCTTACAAATGTTCTTTGAATATTTGTTATATGTCAGGTACTACTTCAGGAGCTGTATCTTTGCTATTATGAAGTTGAATTTGTTTGGGAACAACAATAAGTGCCTAACATGTCAAGTATTCTTTTCTTTACATATTTACTTATGAGAGGATGTGCATGCCAGAACCTCTTGCCACTGCAAATAAACTCCAGACACATGTAACACTTTGTGTATCTGGTTTTACATGGGTACTATGGAATGGAACCTGGGCTAGGAGACTTTGCAAGCAAACCCTTTAACTGCAGAGACATCACTGCAGCCCCTCAAGTTTGTTTTGTTTTGTTTTATTGTTGGGTTTTTTGTTTTGGTTTGGTTTGGTTTTTGTTTTTTAGAGGTAGGGCCTCACTCTAGCCCAGGCTAACCTGGAATTCACCATGTAGCCTCAGGTGGCCTTAAACTCATGGTGATCCTCCTCCCTGTTTCCCAAGTGCTGGGATTAAAGGCATGTGCCACCACACCCAGCCGAACACACAAGTTTATAGGGGACACCTGAATCAAACAACCACAGCAAGCAAGTAGCCATATACATATATATATATCCACTTTCAATGGTTAGAATGCCTCCTGGCAAAATAATGATTCACAAATAATGAAAGATACAGTACTCAGATAAGTGGGTGCGGAGTGATTTGGGAAGAGAAAGAGGTGTGAGACCTAAATGACAGAAAGCCACCTATGCCAAGCTCAAGAACAGTGATGCAGTCAGTCAAGAGTGCAAAGACTCAGAGATGGAAACAGGTTAGACAGCTGTAGAGCCACGCCAAAAGTCGATGATGATGCGAGAACGGGCTTCAAGATTGGCTTTTAAATGTTTGTTTTTTAATATATTCTATTTGTTTATTTAGTATTTACTTATTTATTTGAGAGGGAGAGAGAGAAAGAATGGGCGCGCCAGGGCCTCCAGCCACTGCAAAGGAACTCCAGACGTATGTGCCCTCCAGTGCATCTGGCTAACGTGGGTCCTAGAGAATCAAACCGGGATCTTTTAGCTTTGCAGGCAAACGCCTTAACCGCTAAGCCATCTCTCCAGCCCCGGCTCTTAAATGTTCATTCATTAGAGAATGTGTTGTGTGTGTGTGCGCGCACGCGCGCCCCTGCAAATGAACTCCGGACACATGCATCGTTCTCCGTCTGGCTTTGTAAGGGTACTGGAGAATGGAAACCGGGCTGTCAGGCTTTGCAAGCAAGTGCCCTTAATCGCTGAGCCATCTTTCCGGCCCAAGACTAGATTTTTCTACTTAGTGCAAGACACCAAGCAGAAGAGATTGATGGTAGCTGTTTTGGGATGACTGACCGCAGGGACTGAGATAAGAGAACGAAATAAGACGTTGCTAATTAAGCATCCATAGCCGTTCAGATGGCCTGCCATCAAGAAAAGCTTGTAGCCGGGCGTGGTGGCGCACTTGGGAAGCAGAGGTAGGAAGAACAGCCTGCAACCAATCTCCCGCCAGGGTCGAAAGGGCAAACCCTCGCGAAAAGAGCTGAAGCAACTATTTCTACTTAACCCCACTTTCCCGCTTCGTACAGCAGGGCTGTTGCCCGCCTCACCTGCAGTCGAAGAAGCTAAGAGAGCCCCGAAGTACTTTACCGACTCACGTAACCGACTCTACTCTCAAGCTTCCAGGCCACAGATTTAAATTGGCGGGAGAATACTACGTCCAACCCTTTCTACGGAGGCCGGAGGAGGGCAAAATTGCTGTACATTCTAAATAGGAAGTGGCCCCACCCTAATTCAAATTCATTTTCGGAGGTACTCTTGGCCCCGCCCACATCCCCAGGCTTTAAGCCTCGCCCTTCGAAAGCCTAGCCGATCAGTAGCTCTAATCGCGTTGTCATAGAAACTCTTATCACCACCCATTTCCTCCCGGCAAGCTGCGCGCCACGCCGGGCCCTCATCCCTTTTGTGCCATCCGGATCTCGCGCGAGCTATTTAGTCTGTGGCGAAGCTTCTTGGCGGCCGGTACTGTAGAGCGCGGCAAGTGGAGGCGCCGCTTTAGCGGCCTGGACTCTAGACTATGGCGGTAGGTTACCCTCAAATTGGAAGCCGGGGACATTTTCCTAGGACTGTACAGAAGTGTGGCCGAACGGTTTCCAGGGCTATCGTTCGTGCTTGTGTGTGGACAAAATGGCGCCGAGGCCGCTTTCTGCGCCCTCCATCATGGCTTCCTGATGCAGGGAGGGGGGAAGGAAGGCGCTGTGGATGGGGGTTGGGAGCGGCAGGGAGTGCCATTTTTTTTCCAGAACTTTCCTCATCACTTTCCCAACCTGTTTCCCTTTAGGCCGACTTAAATTGTCCAGTTGAGCTCGTCAGACCCTGACCAGGGATGTAGGCTTGCAGGGGAGGAAAACGGCTAGAAAGAGGGAAGGCCCGGAGTCGTCTCTGACAAACGCTGGGTCAAAAACAGTGTGTCGAGGGGCAGGGGGAGAAGAGAGAGTGCCCTCATTGAGGTGGGGGACTTGCGTAATTTTAGTTAATGCTCGTCCGTGTAGCCGTAATTCATTCCTCGATAAGGAGGAGGAATGGTCTTTGAAAAAGTAAATATTTCACATAAAAGGTTTTGGAACCTACCTAGTTCCCACTTAGGTGACTTAAAAAGCGGTTCATAATGTTAAATCTGTTTGAAGTCTTTGAGAATCATGACCAAGTCCTATCGCTGGCCTGCCTTTCTTTCTTTTGTTTTTTTTTTGGGGGGTTTCTTTTTTTTGGTTTTTCAAGGTAGGGTCTCATTCTAGCCCAGGCTGACCTAGAGCTCACTGGACTTCATTATGTAGTCATAGCGTGGCCTCGAACTTAAGTCAGTCCTCCTACCTTTGCCTCCCAAGTGATGGGATTACCGGCGTGCGCCACCACGCCCGGTCTAGCTTTGTTTCTTTAAGACCCCCTTTCATTGACCCAGATAAGAAGTACCGCACCTATTCTGAACTGTGAGCCTGCCTTGGATGCAATGTACCATTTTTGATGAATTGTGTTAATGTGATTAGTTTATTTCTAATCAACCATTGTCAGTAGCCAAAAAGTTCTGTCGTCTCTTTTTCAAAAATAAAAACTATTAAACATAAGGATTACTCTTTCAGATATTGGAATAGCTGAAATCAGAAAGGATAGTGTGGTTCTTATCCTCTCCGACGCATATCTGGTTGCATTTATAATATTTTTTATGGGTTTTTGAAGAGTTGGTAGGGTTTTTCTTTTTTCTTTTTTTAATTTAAAGTCTTTTGCACCTCGGATTTTTCTTGGGCTCCAGTATTTTGAAAGTGAAAGTAATCCAAACATTGTTTCTTCAGTGTCCTGTAATGTAGATAACCTAGTATTGACTCTGCTGCTTCCCTGTGCACTGAAAAAATGTTTGTATACTATGTTTCCTTTTTAACTAGGATGTTACAGATGTGAATTGTAGAAGATAGGTAGCTTCCAAAAGGACCTAGTGATGAAGCAGTTTTGCAGTCTCTGTTTTTAGATTCCCCCCACCCCTCAAGGCAGGCTTTCCCTGTAGCTCAGGCTGATTTGGATAGCACTGTGTAGTCACAGGCTAGCCCCAAACTCACAGTGATCTTCCTACCTTATCCTCCCACTCCCAAGTGCTGGTGATTAAATGCTGGGCTGCCACACCCAACTGTGTTTTTGTTTTTTGAGGCAGGGTGTGTAACCCATGCTGACCTAAAGTTATGAAGCTCTAGGCTGGTCTCAAACTCCCAAGTGATCCTCCTACCTCAGTTCTGGGATTGAAGGCATGCGCTACCTCTACTAAAGTGAAATAAAGACTCGAAATTTTTAGTCATTTTTTAAAAAAAAATTTTTTCTGTGTATCTGCATTGCACTATGAGATATTCATAGGGAAATAGTTTTGCATGTGCTGTGGCCACCTATCATTACATACTTGGTTTTAGTGGGGTTTTTTTTATTGTTTTGTTTTGTTTGTTTGTTTTTCCTTCGAGGTAGGGTCTCACTCCAGCTCAGGCTGACCTGGAATTCACTATGTAGTCTCAGGGTGGCCTCGAACTCATGGCAATCCTCCTACCTCTGCCTCTCGAGTGCTGGGATTAAAGGCTTGCACCGCCACGCCCGGCTAGTGTTTTAATTAGCAAAATTAACCAGTAACTGGAAACTTCTGCTGCTTGGGCTAATAAGGCTCTTAAATAAAGAAGTTGTTTTTGAATTCTTATCTTGGTTCTTTACAAAAGTACATGAGACACTGTAACCTAGGCTACCTAGGGACCTAGTTGCAAAACTTAAAAAAAAAAAGAACTAGAGCACTCTGGAGGCAGAGGTAAGAGAATTCAAGGCCAGCCTTGGGACTACAGAGGGAATTCCAGGTCAATCTGGGCTAGAGTTGAGACCATACCTCAGAAAAATCAAAAAAGAAAGAGAATGAAATGTACCTGCAATTCAGATGTGAATGGGGGGGGACAAATGTAATCTGTGCTAACATTCATACAACACTCTGAAGTAATCCTTAAAAATGAGGACAAGGGGCTGGAGAGATGGTTTAGAGGTTCAGGCACTTGGCCTGTAAAGCCAAAGAACCACGGTTTGATTTCCCTAGTACTGACATAAACCAGATACACATAGTGGCACCAGCGTCTAGAGTTCATTTGTGGTGGTCTCTAGTAAGCAAATAAAATAAATTTTTAAATATTTTATTTATTTATTTGAGGAGATAGAATGGGCACACTGGGGCATCCAGCACTGCAAACAAACTCTAGATGCATGTGCCACCTTGTGCATCTGGCTTATATGGGTCCTGGAAAATTGAACCTGGGTCCTTTAGCTTTGCAGGCAAGCGCCTTAACCACTAAGCCATCTCTCCATCACATGGTTAGTTTTAGCACATGATTTATCCTTGTTTGTTTATTTGATAGAGTGAGCATGGACATGCCAGGTCCTCCTGCCACTGCAAATGAACTCTACATCTGGCTTTACATGCATACTGGGGAATCAAACCTGGGCCATCGGGATTTGTAAGCAAGCACCCTTAACTACTGAGCCACCTCTCCAGCCTTTTAACTGGTGGGGGGGGGTCTCAATTTTATCCCAGGCTGACCTTGAACTCACAGTGGTTGTTCTATCTCCCGAGTGCTGGAATTAAAGGCATGTGCCACCACGGCCAGCTGGGTTTTTTTGGTGTTGTTTGTAAGGTAGTAATGTACAGACTTATTGTTGGAGTCTAACGTTTTTGACACAGTTTGAACACTCAGTAAATATTTGTTGAAATAATGCATTGCCTTTTACTTAATTTTCTGGAATAATCTTATTAAGGGAAGAAGTTGATCATTATATGAAGAATGTGTGGTGATTCCCTCTTTATTGAGGGGAAGGTTTCCTCTGGTGTCCAAGTGAGAACTTGGTAGGCATTTTGTGCATAAATGGCCAGGTGATAAGTATTTTTGATTTATGGGTAATGTAGTCACACAGTGTTTGTTTGCTTTTTACCACCCCATCCTCTTTTGGGGGTCAGGGTCTCATATCCCAGGCCAGCCTTTTGCCACAAACTCATTCTGTTGCCAAAAGATGACCTTGAACTTCAGAACTTCCTACATCTCTTGAGTGCCTGAAATCTAACTCAAAGCTTTGTGCATGCTAAGCAAGCACTCTACAAACTAAGCTATACCTCCAGCCCCATACCTTTTTAAAGCTGAAAGTGTTCTTGGCTCAAGAGCCTTATAGAAGCTGTATGTTAGTTTGCCCTGTCTTGAGTCATCAGCTCCTTGTGTGTGCTGGCTTATTTTCCTGTGTAACTTCACTAGTTCTATAACTCACCACTGTTCATCTTGCACATAGCAGAAGATATTTCCAATCACTTTTCAAACTGCATCTATAAGACTAGTTTGGTGCCACATACCTATGATCCCAAATCTGCATAAGTAGGAGGATCAGGAATTTAGGGAACCCTGGGCTATATTATACCCTGTCTCAAAATATAATCCTGGGCTGGAGAGATGGCTCATTGGTTAAGGTGCTTGCCTGCAAAGCCTAAGGACCTGGGTCTAATTCCCCAGTACCCATGTAAACCAGATACACATGGTGGCCATGTATATGGAGTTTGTAATGGCAAGAGGCCCTGGCGTGCCCATCCTTTCTTCTCTCTCAAATAAATAATACAGAAAACAGAATCCCTGCTCCAGGAAACTTTTAGGCTCTAGTTTGTCCTTGAAGCTTTTTAGCTACTGAGCCATCTCAATCCCACAGAGAGAGCTTAATATTGGTTTATTTAAGACAGGGTCTCTCTGAATCCTTTTTTTTTTTTTTTTTTCTTTTGGTTTTTCGAGGTAGGGTCTTGATGTAGTCCAGGCTGACCTGGAATTCACTATGTAGTCTCAGGGTGGCCTCGAACTCATGGCAATCCCCCTACCTCTGCCTCCCAAGTGCAAGGATTAAAGGCGTGCACCACCACGCCCGGCTGAATCCTTTTTTAAAATCCTAATATAACTCTAATATATATATTGTTTGTTTTTTGAGATAGGGTCTTGTTCTAGCCCAGGCTGACCTGACCTGAAATTCACTCTAGTCTTAAGGGTGGCCTTGAACTCAATGCAGTCCTCCTACCTGTCTTCCCAAGTGCTGTGATTAAAGGCTTGCATCACCCCAGGCTTTTTTTTTTTTTTAATTTGAGACGGAGAATGGGCATGCCAGAGGCCTCTCAGCCTCTGTGAACTAACTCCAGACGCTGCGCTCCTTGTGCACATGTGTGATACTGCGCACTTTTGTCACTTTTTGGGTCTGCCTAAACGTGGGAGCTGGAGAATGAAACAGGTGTTCTTAGGCTTCACAGGCAGGCACCTTAACCACTAAGCCATCTCTTCAGCCCCTTTCTATTTTTTGCTGTCATCATTTTTTCCTCTTTATGAATATTTTGTGTAGGTAGTGTCCGGCGCTATGAAGTCATGACTATAAAGGCCATTTTGTGTCTGGAAGACAGTATTGTAAACAGTACTACCTTTTCTTTGGCTCTTACATTCTTCCTGCCACCTCTTCCAAAAATGGTCCCTGAACCTTGAAGGGTGTGATAGAGATGTCTCCACTTAGTGTGAAGTATTCCCCTGGTTACTTCTCAGCACTCTGAGTTTTGAGTCACCCTAGTAGCCACTGCAATCTGAAAAGAGAAGCTTCTCTAAACAAAAGTGAGAACACCATTAATATGTGCAGCCACTAAATTGCTTAATGAAATTTTTATAAGTAATTTGGACTGCACAGTTAGAGCCACAAAAAAAGATTGGTGGTTGTTGGGGTTTTTTTTTTTCCTCCCAATGGAAGTAATTGAAGTCAGCTTCAAGTGTGCTGGACAAGCATGTGTGCCATTGACCCACATCTTAGCTACAAATAGCTTCAGTGGGAACCTAGTAACTGAAATTCATTTCCTTTTTTTTTTTTTTTTTTTTTTTTGCAAGGTAGGGTCTCGCACTGGTCCAGGCTGACCTGGAATTCACTATGTAGTCTCAGGGTGGCCTCAAACTCTCGGCGATCCTCCTACCTCTGCCTCCCGAGTGCTGGGATTAAAGGCGTGCGCCACCACGCTCGGCTCTCTTTTTTTAAATTTATTTTTATTTTTATGTATATATATATTTTTTGGAGAGAAACACAGAGAGGAAGACAGAGAGATGGGTGCGCCAGCAGTGTCTCAGCTGCTGAGAACAAAATCCAGATACGTGTGCCCCCTTGTGGTCAAGTGCGGCATTGAGCCCTTGCGTCACTTTGCATCTGGCTAAACGTGGGACCTGGAGATTGGAACCAGAATTCTTGGGCTTAGGAGGCAGGCACCTTAACCGCTAAGCCATCTCTCCAGCCCTGAAATTCATTTCTTATTCAAGCATTTATTGATAGATTTCTGTACTGGCTGCTGTGTTAGCATGGTTGACTTTTGTTAACTAGAAGGTGACTGGTACTTAAATGAAGAAACTTATCCTGAGATAAATCAGGTCTCTGGAAAAGTGTGTGTGTACTGTTGATTCCCCCCTTTCTTTTTTTTTTTTTTTTTTTTTTTTTTAGTATTTATTTATTTATTTATTTAAGCAAGTGGGCATGCCAGGGACTCTAGTAGCCACTGCAAACAAATTCCAGATGCATTCCACCATGTGCATCTGGCTTATGTGGGTTCTGGGAAGTTGAACCTGGCTTCCCAGGCAAGCAACTGAAGTATTATTTGACTCTAGCCTAGGCTTACCTGGAAGTCACTCTGCTCATACCAGGCTGGCCTCAAACTCACAGTGATCCTCCTACCTTTGCCTCCCAGGTGCTGGGATTAAAGGTGTGCCACCACTCCCATCTTTTTTCCTTTTTATTAAATTTTTTTTATTAGAGAGAATGGGCATGCTAGGGCCTCCAGCCTTTGCACATGAAATCCAGATGTGTGTGCCACCTTGTGCATCTGGCTTAATGGGTCCTGAAGAATCAGACCTGGTTCTTTGGCTTTGCGGGCAAGTGCCTTAAACCTAAGCCATCTCTCCAGCCTGGTTTTTGTTGTTGTTGCTGCTCTTTGAGATAGGGTCTCAGTCTAGCCCGGGCTGACCTGAAATTCACTCTGTATTCTCAGGGTGGCCTCAGACTCAAGGCAGTCCTCCTTCCTCTGCCTCCCAAGTGCTGTGTTCCCCCTCTTTTTAATGTTATAAGTGATAGAGCTCTTGCTTAGTGTAAGTCCCTGGATTTGATCCTAAGGCACTGTGATACACTACTTACATTGTAATGATTGCCTATTAAAAAGCTTTAAAGTAGAAACAGCCTGATGTTTTCAAAGCCCAGAGCATCAACAGGAAGAGGCAGAACATACTTGCACTTCTATGTGAAGGAGTTTTCATTAAAGAGGGTTAAGGTTAATTGGGTTGTCAGGTAAGTTATTTATTTATTTGTTTGTTTGTTTACTTGTTTATTTGTTTGAGAGAGCAAGAGGAAGAAAGAGAATGGACGTGCCAGGGCCTCTATTCAGTGCATAGGAACTCCAGGCGCATGCGCCACCTTGTGCCATATGTTACTTTAAAATCTTTTAACAATTTTAAGCCCCTTTAAACTTGTTTGAGAAACAGAGAAGAGCCTCATCAGGGTCTCCTACTGCTCAAAATGAACTCTAGACTCATGAGCCACTTTGTGGATCTGATTTTATGTGGGCACTGTGGAATTGAACCTGGGCCAGCAGGTTTTGTAAGCAAATGTCTATAACTACTATACATACCTTTTAGTATCTGCCAGTGTAGAAGTAATGAGTCCAGTTTAATTACTGGTAAAGTCATTAATTTGGTTCACAAATCTAAAAGGGTTTTTAGGGACTAAAGAGATGGCTAAGCAGGTACAGTGCTGCCTACAAAGCTGAAGAACCCAGGTTCGATTCCCCAGGACTCATGTAAGCCAGATGCACAAAGTAGCATATGTGTTTGGAGTTCGTTTGTAGTGGCTGGAGGCCCTGGTGCATCCATTCTCTCTACTGTCGTCTCTCTTTTTCTCCCTTAAGTTAAAAAAAAAGGGATTTTAGTTTCTCTACTGAAAACTCTTGGATCCCTCATTCTTACCCCCATGTAGACATTGAAGTACATTAGTCTTAACTACATAGATCGCTTTGGTATAAGGTTAGTCATTTCAAGTCCTTTAGGTCTATTAAAATTACATGGGTGTCTCTTTGGAAATCAGTCTTACTGTGTTTTTTTTTGTTGTTGTTGTTTTAGTTTTCTTATCTGATAAAGCCCAGGTGAATGTCTTTGTGTCCCTGCCCCCTTTATTTTTATTCCTCCTCCTTTTAAGAAATTAGAGACATTCTAGATGAAGTTGGAGACTTTGATCATTTTATTTTTGTTTTGGTTTTTTGACGTAGGGTCTCATTCTAGCCAAGGCTAACCTGGAATTCAATCTATTCTTAGGGTGCCCTTGAACTCCTACTTCTGCCTCCCAAGATCATTTTCTTTTTAAGCAGCAAGGAACTTTTATTAGAGCAAATTTTTTTTTATTTTATTTATTTATTTTTGAAGAGAAACACAGGGAAAGGGAGACAGAAAGGGAGAGGGAGACAAGATGGGCGCGCCAGCAGTCTCTCAGCTGCTGCGAATGAAATCCAGATATGTGCGCGCCCTTGCGTCACTTTGCATCTGGCTAAACGTGGGACCTGGAGGTTGGAACCGGGTTCTTAGGTTTAGCAGGCAGGCGCCTTAACCACTAAGCCATCTCTCCAGCCCTAGAGCAAATTTATAGTAAAGGTTTGAACACATTGCCAAAGGAGGAATGAAGCCCTCCACTCAAGAGTCTGATCATTTTTTTTTTTAAAACTTTTAGGCTACTGATACAGAACGAGATGGACTAGCCCCAGAAAAGACATCTCCAGATAGAGAAAAGAAGAAAGAGCAGTCAGATGTAACTGTTTCTCCTAGAGCTTCAAAACATCATTATTCAAGATCACGATCAAGGTCAAGGGAAAAAAAACGAAAGTCAGGTAAGACATTTAATTTGCTAAAATTAGCATAGTGTGCATGAAGATAGGGTATTGAACATGCTTTAACCTTTTTTTCTTGGAAACTGTTAGCATCTGTGGAAGGAATGATTTTGGTTTTCAGTGCTGATGATGGAACCCAAGGGCTATGGTGTGCCCGTACTCCTTTACCACTGAGTTCTACTAAAGGTCTTGGTTAGGATTTGGGTGGGGGGGAGGAGGGTCTCACTGTAGCTCAGGCTGACCTGGAATTTACTCTGTAGTCTTTGGGAGTGTGTGCCACCACGCCCAGTTTGGTTAGATTAATATATATATATATATATATATTTTTTTTTTTTTTTTCCCCGAGGTAGGGTCTCACTCTGGCCCAGGCTGACCTGGAATTCACTCAGGCTGGCCTTAAACTCACAGCGATCCTCCTACCTCTGCCTCCCTAGTGCTGGGATTAAAGGCATGCGCCACCATGCCCGGCTTGGTTAGAATATTTTTGAAGTAGGTTTGATGTTTACAAATATTACATATTCTTTTGTTCCACCTTGCCTTGCCCTTCCTCACCACCAAATAAACAGACTTTTTCCCCTCTTTTTTTCTTTTAGCAGAAACTAACAAGGTGTGTTGGCTGTATCCTGTAATCTCAGCACTTAGTAGGCTGGGGATTGTGAGTTCCCAGCCAGCCAGGGCTTCATATTGAGACACTCTCGAAAAACAACAAATCGTGGGACTAAACTGATAGAGAAGTCATGATGTTTTACTGTTTTTAGTGGTAGAGCACACTGGCTTTGAAACCCAGTATATGGGGAAATGTTAATTGAATGAAGATGTGAGAAATAGAAGGGCAACTAGTGTAAAAGCTGTAACTGTACTTTGGTTATTTACTTTTTGATTCTGTATATAATTTTCTATAAAGTGCATTTAAATTTTTATTTTTGTGTGGGCGTGCGGGGCCAGTATGCTTTGGAAGTAAGTTATATATATATATATGATTTTTTTGTTACATCAAGCTTTATTGATAAAATGGAATCAGAATTCATTACTAGGAATAGCAGCAGGCCCAGACAATATATATTTGAATTCTATAACCAATTTTAAGTTTTTTCAAGCCAACCTGATTATGGCAGCACAAGCCTATAATTGACATTTGGAAGATAGGCATAGGAGGATTAGGGCTTCAAGGCAGTCTGAGCTACTTGAAACTGTCTCAAAAAAAATTGGAAGTGCCAGGCACTTCCTTAAAGGCACACATCTTTAATCCCAGCCCTTGGGAGGCAGAGGTAGAATTACCATGAGTTCAAGGCTACCCTGACATGACAGTGTGAATTCCAGGTTAGCCTGGACTAGAATGAAACCCTACCTCAAAAAAGTCAAAAGGAGCCGGGAGTGGTGGCGCACGCCTTTAATCCCAGCACTCGGGAGGCAGAGGTAGGAGGATCGCCATGAGTTCTAGGCCACCCTGAGACTACATAGTGAATTCCAGGTCAGCCTGCGCTAGAATGAGACCCTACTTCGAAAAACCAAAAAAAAAAAAAGGAAAAAGGAAAAAAAAATACTAACATCCTTTTCATACACAAATATGCCAGATAACCTAGCATTTATTTATTTGAGAGAGAAGGGGCGTGCCAGGGCCTCCAGATACTGCAGACAAACTCTAGACACATATTCCACCTTGTGCATCTGGCTTACATGGCTACTGGGGAATTGAACCTGCATCCTTAGGCTGTGCAGAAAAGGGCCTTAAAAACTTACCTGCTAAGCCATCTCTCCAGCCCATTATTTCTTTTGAGATGGGATTCTATATACTCAGGCTGACCTCAAACTCAAGCCACACACCCCCCTTCAGCTGGAATTATAGGTATGTGCTGTCCTGCCTAGTTTATGCAGTGCTGGAGATCAAACCCAGGTTTTTGCTTGTTAGGAAAGCACTCTACCAAGTAAGCTACATTGTCAGTAGTTTTTATTCTTGTTTTTTTGAGGTAGGGTCTCGCTCTAGCCCAGGCTGACCTGGAATTCACTATGTAGTCTCAGGGTGGTCTTGAACTCACCTTCCACCTCTGCCTCCCAAGTGCTGGGATTAAAGGTGTGCGTCACCACGCCTGGCTAGGTTTTATTTATTGATTGATTTTTCTGAAATAGTCTCACTCTGGTCCAGACTGACCAGAACTCACTCTGTTGTCCCAGCCTGGCCTCAAACTCAGTAATCCTCCCACCTCTGCCTCCTGAATGCCGGAGTTAAAGGCATTTTTTTTTCCTTCCAGTTTTTGTTGGCTCATTTACTTGTAATAAAACCCACTATAAGGTTGCTGTAGGCTAGAGATAGAAAGCACAATGGGCTAATCAGAATGTTTTGTTAAACACTAAGAGTCTATCTCCAGAAGACAATGTCTTCAGCCAGACATGGTAGAATATGCCTGGGAACCCTATCTCAAATACACAAAACAAATAAGCATAGTCATTGGAAGACCAGTAAGTACTTAGGTTGGTGTAGAAATTGAGGAAGAAGGAGCACAGGACTGTTTTGCTTTATTTGTTGTGCCTGATGTCAGACTCAGGGCCTTGAGCATGTTTGGCAAGCACTGTACACTGAGTTGTATCCCCCGCCCAGGAATTTTTTTGTGTGTGAGACATAATTTGTGTTAAAGATGATTGTGTATTTTTGTTTATGGTGAATCTTTGTGTGTTTGCAGATAATGAAGGAAGAAAACACAGGAGCCGGAGCAGAAGCAAAGAGGTAATTAACACTTTGTAGTGAATAGGTATTTTAAAATTCTTGTAAAATGTCTGGTAGAAATGTTTGTGTGACTATATGCTGTTGACCAGGTAAGTACCAAAACTTGAGATTTAAAAGGCTAATTGGGTTATAAATGAGCATGATTTGTTTGGATTCATCATTTTCAAGAAGATAGTTATATAAAAAGTACCTTCAGAAACTTAACTTTATTATATGGTGAAAATATTCACAATAAAAATTTCATATGAAAAATATGACTGGTTTTTTTAGGCCTGTCATACAGAGCTTCCATTAATCTGAGGTCCTGAGTTTCCTTATCCCTGAAAACTGCTCAGGATTTTAAAAATAACAGTCATCTTTAAGCATCAATACTCTAGCTATTTGTGGGCTAGGTTTTCTTCATGAAAAACAATGAGTTTTCCTTAGTAGAATTAGTTCATTATCCCTAATAGTATTGAATCTTGAAATAAAATGTGAAGGACAGCTGTAGAAACGGCATTAACAACAAAACTTAAGGAAAAAGAAAAGCAGCAGCTATATGACAGAGGAGTAGTGAACTTGCCTCACCCACCTGTGAAGATCAGGAATGAGCTACCAAGGAAGAGTTGAAGTAGTCAGAAAGCAAGAAGAATCTTAATGGGGCTGGGCAAGGGACTCCTAAAGCAAATATGGGCAGGGACTTCACCTCTTCCCCTAATGGAAGCTCTGTTAAATTTTTAATTTAGGAGAGTTTTTGTGAAAATGACTATCTTGTTTAGCTCACATGATAACATTTCTATAATAAATCATACTCAGCGTGCTAATGCGCGAAGAGACTGAACTGAAGACGCTGCAGACTCAGATAGCAAAATAATAAGCCTACTCCATGATAAGGTAACTATTAGTCATTCAAACTCCTATTTCCCTTAAATATATCTTAAATCAGTTAAGGGTTTTAATGTTCTTTTTAAAATTAATAGTGATGTTATGTTTGAATACTGGTTTAAAATAAACTCTAAAATCTTTGGAAGCTTAACAATTTAAAGCTTTTCTAGGCT
The DNA here is from genome assembly GCA_036365145.1 of Orientallactaga sibirica. Taxonomy (NCBI): domain Eukaryota; kingdom Metazoa; phylum Chordata; class Mammalia; order Rodentia; family Dipodidae; genus Orientallactaga; species Orientallactaga sibirica. The sequence continues at coordinate 24,339,970 of JAEOAD010000026.1, read as the reverse complement.
GCCACTGTATGGCAAAGTCAAGGAAATTTTCTTTTCTACTTGGTCATATTATAGAGAACTGACCATGAAAATTAAAGTTTAGTTTGTGTTACAGGTCTCTTACCTTTCTGCAATATGAAAAATTACTGTGATCATGTTCAGTTGTGTCATTGTGCTTGTTCCACTTGATTGGCTATATGTTTTTGTGTTTTAAAAAAAAACTTAATCTGAGTCCAAAAAAAGCTGCTATGGCCTGTTGTGAGAAGCATAAATGGTGCGTTGTGGTGAAGTGGTGGCCTGGCCATCAAAAGATGGAGTCCATGTCCAGTTCAACTACTGTGTAGCTGTGTGTTTAGATCTTAGATTAAATAAAATAAGAGGAGTAAGTTAGAGGGTCTGGGTTTCTTTTTAGATTTAAAATTTAGTTACCCTGACATATTTTGGATTTTACATTTTTAAATAGAAGGTGGGTTTAACAAATCTTAATGTGTAAACACACTACTTTGCATTTTCAGCTTTAATGTTTGAATTATAGGAGTGAGACTTGTAGGTATTTTAGCTTGAGTCTTTGAATACATATGTTGTGAAAGCCTTGGTATTAATTTTTCAGAGTATAAGGGAAACATATATTTTATCAGCATAGGAATTGTTACCTCTGGTTTGATTCTTAAAATAATAAATAGGCTTGATTTCTTTTTTACTGTAGTATATGAAATGTAAAAACTCTAAACCTGCTAGGATTAAGATAAGCTGATCAGTGATTTTTTTCACAGCTTATAAACATTGAGAGGAAAGTAAAAGCTGTCCTTTTGAGAGGCTTTCAAAATTTGAAGATATTAATGTTTAATAAAATTACATGCTTATGACTTGATTTGAAATATATTTTCTGATGCATTTCTTCTTATACTATTATATCTGTTATTATTTTTTAACTTAATAGTATGTGCCCTGGGTTTAGAAGTTGATGCATATATGATTTGTGTTCATATAAATAGGGATTCCTCTTTAACTGGTGTAATGACTTTTCAATATGTGCTTTTTATCATTGTTTTTTAATTGTACTTAAAATAATTTGGAGAACAAACTGCAGTTTGGGGTATTTATGAACAAAAAATAGTAATGACATCTGCCAATTTTGGTGATATAAAACTAGATCACCTTTTTTATTTGCCACACACTCCTAAGGTTACTAATGTTACATCACAACATTTTTGTCTACTGATACCCATACTAACTCTTTTTGTTGCGCTATTTTCCTGAAAGAACCAACTTCTTCTTAAAACAGGCAAGAAGACATGAATCCAAAGATAAATCCTCTAAGAGACACAAATCTGAGGAACATAATGACAAAGAACATTTTTCTGATAAAGGAAGAGAGCGACTAAATTCATCTGAAAATGGTGAGGACAGGCACAAACGCAAAGAAAGAAAGTCATCACGAGGCAGAAGTCACTCAAGGTCTAGATCCCGTGAACGGTGAGTGGTTCTGATATAATTTAATGCCTTCCAGTAGCTTTAACTTCCATAAAGGTTTCATTAGCACAGAATTACACACACACAGCCTAATTAGGAAATAAATTTTGATTTTTTTTTTTTCTGTTTTTTTTAGTTTTTCGAGGTAGTCTCACTCTGCCCCAGGCTGACTTGAAATTCACTCTGTAGTCTCAGGGTGGCCTCCAACTCACAGTGATCCTTCTACCTCTGCCTCCCAAATGCTGTGATTAAAGGCATGCACTACCACACCTGGCTTGTTTGCTATTCTGACATATTCCTTTGCCACCCTAATAGCCTTTGGGGGCTGGAGATAAAGCTCAGTGTGGTAGAGAACTTACCTATGCCCTGCAGCAATCCCCAACACCCAGTTGATTTGTTAAAATAAAGCCTTTACGGGCTATGATGGGTGCTTAGCATATTTAATTAATGGCTAGATTTTTTGGTTTTTCGAGGTAGGATTTCACTCTGGTCCAGGCTGACCTGGAATTAACTCATGGCAATCCTACCTATTCCTCCCAAGTGCTGGGATTAAAGGCGTGCACCACCACGCCCAGCTAATTAATGACTAGATTGCTTTAAAAGATTGGCTAGCTAGAAAAATCATTGTTAAACTTGATATAGCTTAAGCTGATAAGTGGTCCTCTTATAAACATTAATGTAGAATTAGTTTGCTCTTTAAAGTTTTGAGACAGGGTCTTAATGTAATAGCACAGTCTCTCCTAGAATCACTGCAGCTTAGGCTGGCTTCAGACCTGGGGCAGTCCTATTTTGTCCTTCTGAGTGCTGGTGTGATGTTTTTCTTTTTTCCTTGGGTGCTGGGAATTGAACCCAGGGCCTCACTCATGCTAGGCAAGTGCTCTACCACTAAGCTCTATCCTGAGTCCTATGGCTTGATGGTTTTTTTTTTTTTTTTTTTTTTTTGAGGTGGGGGTCCCACTCTAGCCCAGGCTGACCTGGAATTACTCTGTATTCTCAGGGTGGCCTCGAACCCAAGGCAATCCTCCTACCTCTGCCTCCCAAGTGCTGGGATTAAAGGCGTGCACCACCATGCCTGGCTTGGCTTGGCTTGGCTTGGCTTGATGTTTTTGAGACAGAATTTTGTCTGGCCTTGCTACACTCTATGTGGACCAGGCTGGGACAATATTTTTATCAGTCCATCTACATCTGCTTAGCAGATGCTGGGATTATAGGCATATACTACCTCACTTTTTGAGAAATGAGGGCATGATTTAAATTTGTAGGACATTGTTTTTGCTAAAAGAAATATGTGGGGCTGGGGAGATGTCTTAACCAATAAAGTGCATGTTTGGCACATGTGAAGATCTAAATTTGATTCCTGCAACCCATGTAAAAGTACCAGGTATGGTGGCCTACAATCTTAACCCTATGACTGGGGAGGCAAAGACAGGATCCCTATGGCTCCTAGGCCAGCTTCGTCAATAAGAGACTTATCTCCAGAAGGATAGGAAAGAAAATGACACCCAAGGTTATCTTCAGGACCCCAGTTGTACACACACATCATAAAATGAAAAAGCAAGAAACACTAAACATAATTGTTTGGAGAGTTCTGTGGGCGGTAATACTGTGCATGCTAACTTAAATATTTGGAACTATTAAATGAAACATTAACTTAGGGTAGGATGAACAATTTGATTTTACACGGAGAAATCATCAATGGAAGTCCACTTCCTTTATAGAAGCAACACATAGTAATTTAGTCCCTGCCTTGATTATATTACTGCAAAGAACTACTAAATAAGATGTAGATCTATGAGCTTGTTCATAGTTGGCACATTCCTGGGATCTTAGCACTCAGGAATTAGAGACAGGAGAATCAAAAATTACAAGGCCAGCTGGCCATGGTAGTACACTAATCCTAGCACTTGGGAAGCAGAAGTAGGATTGCTGTGAGTTTAAGGCCAGCTGGAGATTGCATAGTGAATTCCATGCCAGTCTTATGCTAGAGGGAGACCTTGAAACACACCCCACCACCAAAAATGCAGTTTGAGCTCTGGCTTTTCATGTTTCCTGCTGTTGACTTCTCTGCTGAGGGTGTTGAAGTTTGATTCAGGGCCAGCCTGGGCTACATAGGGACACCTGTCTTTAAGAGAAAAAAGTGAACTATGAGTAAATTACAAGTTTATGCACTTGAATTTTAGGCGTCATCGTAGTAGAAGCAGAGAAAGAAAGAAGTCACGGTCCAGGAGTAGAGAAAGAAAGAAGTCTCGATCCAGAAGCAGGGATAGGAAGAAGTCAAGATCCAGAAGCAGGGAAAGAAAACGGCGGATCAGATCTCGTTCCCGCTCAAGATCAAGGCACAGGCATAGGACTAGAAGCAGGAGTCGGACACGGAGTCGAAGTCGGTAAGTCTTATTGTCCTGAATGGAATTTAATATGCTCCTCAAAGAATCTATCTTCAACATGTTAAAATCCTGCATTACACTTTTTTTTTTTTTTTTTTTTTTTTTTACCAATTAAGCTAAAATATTAATGGTTACTTCATCAATAAAATCAAAACTAGATGGGCTGGAGAGATGGCTTAGTGGTTAAGGTGCTTACCGGTGGAGCTTGAGGACCCAGGTTTGATTCTCCTGTACCCACATAAGCCAGATGCACAAGGTGTTACATGCATCTGGAGTTTCCTTGCAGTGGCTAGAGGCTCTAGTGAGCCTCTTTTTTCTGCCTCTCTAAATAAATAAATAATAAAATAAAACTAGGGCATAGGAGTGTAGCTCTGGTAAAGAGCATTCTTTAGTATGTGCTAGTCCCTGGGTTGTATGCAAGTATTAATAAGTAGAATTCAGTTGTGTTGATCACTGAATTCATTGTATTAATTTTAATGTTAAGTGACTGTCACATTGCTGTATGTTAATGATTTTTGTATTAGCTAATACTAAACCTCAAAACAGCCATATTGCGATTTAAGTTCATTATTGTTAGAGAGATTAACTTGTGCAAGAAATCCAAAATTACTGGAAGCCCAGGTATGTCTGTTCTCTCTCTCTCTCCTTGCATATAAATAAAATATTTTTTAAAGCTAAGGAAGAAAAAAAATTCAATCTCAGTTGTAGTGTTGACAACTGATACCAGTCATAGAAGATGTATCGTTGATTTTTGTTAGAACCAAGTACATAAAATTTGGTTTCTGCCAGGTGTAATGGCGCATACCTTTAATCCCAGCATTTAGGGGGCAGAGGTAAGAGGATCACTGTGCTTTTAATGCCAGCCTGCAACAACAGTGAGTTCCAGGCCAAGCTGAGCTAGAATGATACCCCACTTGCAAAAAAAAATAATAGAAACCAATTCAGTGTGGTAACTTGGCCTGTAATTCCAGCATTCTGGGGGCTACTTCTTTTTTTATTTTTTTTTTTTTATTTTTGGTTTGGTTTTTGAGGTAGGGTCTCATTCTAGCTCAGGCTGACCTGGAATTCACTATGTAGTCTCAGGGTGGCCTCGAACTCACTGTGATCCTCCTACCTCTGCCTCCCGAGTGCTGGGATTAAAGGCATGTGCCACCACGCCCAGCCTGGGGGCTACTTCTTAAGTGAAGATCACTGAGTTCAACCTAGGCCAAAGTGTGAGGCTCTGCTTCAAGAAAAAGTTTTTTTGTTTTTATTCAAAATCAGGATTAGATGGCATAATGATGGATAATACTATTTATTGCTAAATGTTGTTTGTTGCAGAGATAGAAAGAAGAGAATTGAAAAACCAAGAAGATTTAGCAGAAGTTTAAGCCGGACTCCTAGTCCACCTCCCTTCCGAGGGAGAAACACAGCAATGGATGCGCAGGAAGCTTTGGCTAGGAGGTATGTGTATTTTTTTTCATTTAATTCATTTTTTTCCTTCTCAACTTTTTTAAGTAGATGGTTGATTGTTCAGACAGAATGAATGCTTCTGAGAAGCTAATGTAACAAAGTCTAACCATAAATACTGTGGCATCGATACGACACAGGACTATGTAAGTAGTTGATTTTTTTTTTCTCTTGAATTCTTAACATACTTGCCCAAATAGAAATTTTTGCATTTATGAATGTTTCTTTTTTTTTCCTCTCCCTTAAATTTGGACTCTGAAATATTTTTGCTTATATTTGAAACTTTCTTGAGTCTTAAATTTGGATCAAGTGCTATTTATTTAACTCATGGCATTTTGTGTTTTTTTCCCCTCAAGAAAACACAATACTCAAAACACTGAAGATTCTGTCAATCATATTTAGTGAGACTAATACACATCATTGCTCAGTTTAGCATTTTGTACCATATAAAACACACAATTTTGTATTGTTTCGAAGGTGAGTGGTTGTGAAGCCACATGCAGCAGGACTGTGTGATATTCTAAAAATTATACTCATAGGATTTGGGGTTTTTTTTTTTTTCCTTATAAAATTGAGTTTGTATTTTTTTTTCATTATGAAAATACAGTTATCACAATGTAACCTGATGTGCTGCTGCCCTCTGAAGCCAGCCTGGCAGAAACTCAAGCTGATCAGCAGCAGCAAAGGTGTGAGCTCATCCCTTCTTCACTCCATTCACCATCATGAATGGAGTTAGTTCCAAACTGCAACGGCCATTGCAGTACAACTGCTAGTAGACAGTCGTGTTTTGTTCCAAAGTCAACTGAATTACAGAACTAGTTTATAATTTCTTTGTTCACTGAAAACTGTCATCTAAACCTTGATGTTTACTATTATATATCATTTTTAAAAAAAAAATTTGTTTCCATATATGTGTGTGAGTCTGTTGCCCCTGCTAACGAACTCCAGATACATATACCACTTTGCATTTGGATTTACGTGGATACCAGGAGATCAAACCCAGACCAGCAGGCTTTTTGCAAGCAAAGTAACGACTGAGCCATTTCTTCTGTCCCTCTTTTTGCTAATGAGAGAGAGAATTGGCATACCAGGGCCTTAGCCACTGAAAATGAACTCTAGATGTATGTGCCACCTTGTGCATCTGGCTTATATGGATTCCTGGGAGTCAAACCTGGGTCCTTAGGCTTCACAGGCAAGCACCTTAACCGCTAAGCCATATCTCCAGTCCAACTCTTATTTTTAAAAAAAAAAAAAAATATTTATTTATTTATTTATTTGAGAGAGAGAGGCAGAGGCAGGTAGAGATAGATATATAGAGAGACAGAGAGAAAGAGAGAGCATGCCAGGGCCTCCAGCTGCTACAAATGAACTCCAGATGCATGTACCACCTTGTACATCTGGCTTACGTGGGTCCTGAAGAGTTGAACCATAGTCCTTTGGCTTTGCAGGCAAGCACCTTAGCCACTAAGCCATTTCTCCAGCCCTCCAACTCTTATTTTTGACTATTGAGAATAGTGACACACACTTTATGCTGGAAAGATGGAGGCAGGACAATCAGGTTCAGAGGGATTGTTGGCTACATAGCACAATTAAAGTCAAGTTGGACTGACTACATGAGGCTCTGTCTCAAAAAAAATGTTTATTTACTTGAATATAGAGAGAGAGAGAGAGAGAGAGCAAGAAAGATTGCCATTGCAAATGAACTCCAGGTGCATGCAGCACCATGTGCAACTGCCTTATGTGGGGACTGGGGAATCAAAGCTGCGTCCTTAGGCTTCGCAGGCAAGTGCCTTAACTGCTAAGCCATCTCCAGCCCAAAAACAAAAAAATTTTACATAGAACACTAGTAATCTTTTAGGAGTGGCAAAATACAAGATGATTACCAGGCATGGTGGCACACGCCTTTAATCTCAGCACACAAGAAGGAGAGATAGGATCACAGTGAGTTTGAGGCCACTCTGAAGACTAATTCCAGGTCAGCCTGGGCGAAAGTAGGACCCTAACTTGGGGGAAAAAAATTTTTTTAAAAACACTAGTATAAAGTCTTTGCTTATTTTTATTTATAGTCACCTGTGATCTATATGTTTTATTGTAAGTTGTGCCAGGTGTGGTGGGCACATGCCTTTAATCCTAGCACTCAGGTTGTTAGAGGTAGGAGGACCACTGAGTTCTAGGCCAGCCTAGAACTAGAGTTAGACCCCACATTGAAAAATAAACACAAAAAAAGATGATATAAGTTTTAGCAGTTGTTAAAATAAGTACCAGTTTACTGTCACTATAATGTGTTGACCATGTCTCAACACAAAAATCCTGCTTGTTTGATACCACATTAGAGAGAGGAATTACATTTAAAATAGTGTTTAATAAACCAGGGTCCTTATGAAGGAAAGAGGTTTTTGTCTCATTAAGTGATTGATAGTACTGGTTTGCTGTAATATGAATGAATTTGACTGATGTATCTAATCTACACATTTGTTAATCTAACATGAAATACAGTTTGTGTATATCTTATATTTGGATGAATTTATATTTGTGTTGTTCGTGCCTTTGCTAGGCATTACTTTCTTCCCCTGCTAAATACAATGTCTTGATTATTTTGTTCTTTATTTATTTATTACATACAGAGAGAGGGAGGGGGAAGAGAGAGAAATTGAGAGTGAGAATGGGCACATCAGAGCCTCTAGCCACTGCAAATGAACTCCAGACACATGTGCCACCATGTGCATTTGGCTTACACGAGACCTGGAGAATCGAACCTGGGTCGTTAGGCTTAGTAGGCATGTGTCTTAACCACTAAGCCATCTTTCCAGCCCATTATCTTCTCAGTTTACTTACTGCAGGTGTTTAATGTTTATTAAGTTGAAGACTATAATCCCTTATTTAAACATAATTTTTTTAATATTTCAGGTATGATCGCACCTCCCACTGTGCCTCAGACACATATCCCATTTTTTACGTTTGGCTTTATGTGGGTACTTGGAAATTTACCCAGACCATCAGGCTTTGCAAGCAAGTGCCTTTAGCTGCCGAGCCATCGCTCTAGCCTTGATGCCCCTGAACATAATTCTTTCCTTTGTTTTTATTTTAAATTTATTTATTTGTGAAAGCAAGAGAAAGAATTAGACAAAGAGTTAGTATGGGCATGCCAGGGACTCCTATCCTCAGAAATGAACTCCAGACATAGACACCACTATGTGCATTTCTGCATCTGGCTTTATGTGTTTACTGAGGAATCAAACCTGGATCATTGTGCATTACAACCTTGCAAGCAAGCACTTTTAACTGCTAAGCCATCTCTCTAGACTTTCCTTTGTTTTTTGAAGTAGAGCTGTACTCTAGCCCAGGCTGAGCTGGCACTTTTCAAAGAGGGTCTTGTGGAGAGCCCATAATGAAATCTGCATTCAAGTGGGCATAGGAAAAGCAGGCCTTCTCAGACTATAGAGTGAGAAAAGAACAGTAGTCCTTAACTGACATTTCTTACTAGGAGATACTTATAAAATATCTTGCCTCTACATGTATGATGGTACATATACTGATTTTATATTGAATATTGTATTAAATTTATTTAAATTGCCTTTGACAGATTGGAAAGGGCGAAGAAATTGCAAGAACAACGAGAAAAAGAAATGGTTGAAAAACAAAAGCAACAAGAAATGGCTGCAGGTAACTTATAAACATAACAGTTTTTTAAATTTATTTGTGTATTTTCACATGGGCGTGTGTGCATGTGCCACTAAGGTCACATGCTTCAGCAAATGAACATAAGATCTTTGTGTTACTCTTTGCATCTGTCTATATGTGGGTGCTAGAATATATACAGTGTATTACTGTTATGAATTTGGGTTTTACACATACATGAACGTAATGAGAACCTGCTGTTGGTTTCTTTATGGAATTTGAGGTTATCTATTTTTTTTTCCCCCTGAGGGAGGGTCTCACTAGAATTCACTATGTATTCTCAGGTTGGCCTCGAACTCACAGCGACCCACCTACTTCTGCCTCCCAAGTGCTGGGAATAAAGGTGTGCACCACCATGCCCGGCCTGTTTATTTTGACATTCCTGAAAGTGCTTCTTTAAACTTTTATGAAAGCTACACACTGCCCTTGTTTCAAATACATAATTAAACTTGTTTCTAGGTTCCCATAATGTTAGTAGTTTATAGTTTTCTCTAAATCAAGCTGACATGGAATTCAGCATGTATGTATCTCCAGGCTGGCCTACAACTCTTGAATTCTTCTGAGCCTGTGTCTTCATCCCCAACTTAGTTTGAGAAATTCTTTCATTTTTTCAAGATAGGGTTTCTCATTATAGCCCAGGGTGATCTGGAAATGTTTTGTAAACTAACATTTCCTTATGTGTTGAAAATTACCCTGCCTTTTTGCAGAACAAAAGGGCTTTACTTTTCCACAGTTTCATGCTTATATACGTTTTTGTTTGTTTAGGTAGGGTTTCACTATAGCCCAGGCTGACCTGGCACTCACTATGTAGACTTGGGGTGGCCTTGAACTCATGGCAATCCTCCTACCTCTGCCTCCTGAATGCTGGGATTCTAAGTGTACACCACCACGCCTGGCAGATTTTTGGTTTTTCAAGGTAGGGTCTTCTCTAGCCTAACTGACCTGGAATTCACTATGTAGTCTCAGGGTGGTCTCAAACTTAACAATGATCCTTTGCCTCTCGAGTTCTGGGATTAAAGGCATGTGCCATCACATCCAGTTATATAATGTACTTTGATCATGACCCCCCCCCCATTGCTCTCTTACCCACTCATTAAAGCCCCTTGTTCCCTACAAGTTCCCCTGAATTATAACATTTAAAAAAATGTTTTATTTATTCACTATATATTGAGAAAGAGGCAGAGAGAGAATGGGCATGCTAGGGCCTCTAGCCACTGTAAACAAACTCCAAACACATGGGCTGCCTTGTGCATCTTGCTTATGTAGGTACTTCGGAATTGAACCTGGATCCTTTGTCTTTGCTAACAAGCGCCTTAACTACTAAGCCATCTCTCCAGCCCCATTTTCTGCAGTGATGTAGCCACTGGAAGGACCCAAGCACTCTTGGTAACGATCTCCAACCTATCCGCATGCATCCAGCCCTAATTTGACTTAGTGGGCCTCACTCACACAAAAGGGACAGAAAGACATCAACATAGAAGAGGGCCTGCATGGGAAGAAGAGATTTAGTAGAAAGGAGACAGGCTTCGTAGGCAAGAGCCTTAACTGCTATGTCTTCTTTCCAGCCCAAGTTTTTAATTGTATTGTATTTGGTATAAAATAGAAATTTTACATTTTTTAAAAACTCATACTTAGGGGCTGGAGATATGGCAGTTAAGACACTTCCCTACGCAGCCTAACAACCCAGGTTCAACTACCCAGAAACTATGTAAGCCAGAGTTCGATTACAGTGGCTGGAGGTCCTAGTGAGCCAATTCATCTCCCCCCCCCAATTAAAAATGGGTCTGTCTGTCGGACTAGCCTTAAAAAAATAAATAAAATAAAATAAAAGAGGCACTGTGAATTCAAGGCCAGTCTGGGATTCAAGAGTAACTTCCAAGTCATCCTGAGCTAAAGTGTGACCCTACCTCATGGAAAAATAAAAAACTCATACTTGCCTCCTCTTCAGCCGCTGCAGCCACTGGAGGTTCTGTACTCAACGTTGCCGCCCTGTTGGCATCTGGAACACAAGTGACTCCTCAGATAGCTATGGCAGCTCAAATGGCAGCCCTGCAAGCTAAAGCACTGGCAGAGACAGGAATAGCTGTGCCCAGTTACTATAACCCAGCAGCTGTGAACCCAATGAAATTTGCGGAACAAGAGAAAAAACGGAAAATGCTTTGGCAAGGCAAGAAAGAAGGGGTAAGTTATATTCTTTTTCCTTTGTCACCAATTAGCAGTTACATTTTTTTAAATTGGGGTGTTGAAGCTGCTAATTTGGCATACTTGATTAAAACTGTATATTATCTAAGTAAATTTTTTTAAGTAAATCTTTTGAAGAAAACCAATTACCTTACAGGAGGGGGAAAGCCTTAGTTTAGGTATTGCCTAAAATCTAAATCTAAATCTAAAATTTAATTCTTTACAGGACAAATCTCAGTCTGCTGAAATATGGGAAAAACTGAATTTTGGAAACAAGGACCAAAATGTCAAATTTAGGAAATTAATGGGTATTAAGGTGGGTTATACTTTGACACTAACTTCTTTGGGGGGAGGATTTTTTTTTTTTTTTTTTAATTTGCTGGAGGTGGGGCATGCTAGGGCTTTCTGTCTCTGCAAATGAACTCCAGACAAATGGGCCACTCACATATGTGGCCTTATATGGTTACTGGGAAATTGGACCCAGGTGATCAGGCGTTGAAAACCGGTGCCTTTAACCATTGAACCATCTGTCTAACCCACTTTACTTCCGTGCCCCTACCACCCTCCAGCCCCCATAGTGTTTCCTGTAGTCCAGGCTGGCCTTTGAACTCCGTGATCCTCCTACCTCAGCCTCTCTAGTGCTGGGATTAAAGGCATGCACCACCATGCCTGGTTGTTGTTTTTTTTTTTAACTTCAAAATATTTTAGATCTGGTTATTTTCCTGTGCATTTCCACAGTCTAAAAATTTCATTTACTAAAAGTATACCTATCCAGCACTCGGGAGGCAGAGGTAGGAGAATGGTCAGCATGGCTCATTTTAATACATTCAGTTTTATGTAGGTACACCTTTTTATTGTTGTTGTTGAAATAGGCTCTCAATGTAGCCTAGGCTGGCCTAGCACTCACCATGATCCCCTGACCTCAGCCTTGTCAGTGCTAAGATTAAGGTGAGAGCCACTGCACCCTGCTCAGAGGTATTTATCTGCCTACTAAATCTGGAAAGGCCCACAAATGCTCAAATGTTGGTTATTAAGGGTTTTGGTTCTTCATATAAGAAATACTTGGCTTACACTAAGCTTGCTATTTGCATTTAAAATTTCTGTACTGGTCTCTCCTTGATATTCTGGGTACTTTTAAATTTTTTTTTATTTAATTGCAAGCAGAGAGAAAAGGGCACACCAGGGTCTTTAGCCACTGCACATGATCTTTTGTTGCATCTTGCTTTACATGGGTATTGGAAAATCAAACCAGGGTTGTGCTTTGCAGGCATGTACCTTAGCCATGTAACCATCTCTCCAGCTCTTTTTTTTTTTTCCCTTTAAGCAGGGTCTCACTTTTAGCCTGGACTGACATGGAGTCTCACTGTGTTCTAGGCTTATGTGGAACTCATGGTGATCATCATATATCATGTGCCACCCCACCCAGCTTCTCCTGATATACTTGTTGTCTTGTCTCTGCTGAGATGTCTCCTTTATAAAATGTGCCATGCCTAGAGAGCAAATTGTCTTTGCCTTATACTAAGTAATTGAAGCTAAATGTATATTCTAAAAATGTAATTTAGCCAGACTGTCAAATCAAATTACAATACTATCTGAATTCATTTCAGTATTTTCTGTCTAATATTTAGAGTGAAGATGAAGCTGGATGTAGCTCAGTTGATGAAGAAAGCTATAAGACTTTGAAGCAACAGGAAGAAGTTTTTAGAAATCTTGATGCTCAATACGAAATGGCAAGATCACAGACCCACACACAAAGAGGAATGGGTTTGGGTTTCACATCTTCAATGCGTGGAATGGATGCAGTTTGAAAAGATCATTCTTTTTATAGACTTCTTGTTTTGATGCCAGGTCCTTGTTCACCAAACAGCTAGCATTCTAGCTTGCATGGGTGTTGCATTGACTTTAATTTATTGAAAAATACAATTTTTTGTAAATATCAGATCAGTGATACTGGTGTTAGTGTTGTAATCAGGTTAAGCCCACTTCCATTAAACTTGACAGGACTATAGAAGAATATTTTTTAGTTCATGAATTCTACTTTTCAAATATATTAAAGCTGCAGGTGGGATGAAATCTCATAGATTTTTCGTGTCCGATGTCTTGTGTACTTTTGTACTTAACCTTGTACAGTTATTTTCATCTCTTGAAACATGAAAGAAATGTTATGTAGATGTTCTTTAGAAAAGATCTAGCCATTTGGTACATGTCCAGCACAGATGGCTGGTAGTGATGAGAATAAAAATGGTTTTCTCAAACAATGTGTTAATTTAAGTTACCTGGTATTCTTGTTTTACTTTGTTTTATGGTTTCTGTAGCATTTGGAGTTAGGAAACACTGGCTAGAAACTCCTTTTTATAGTAGCTGTGCTACAAATACCATGATGAGCAAAAATGTAAAAAGGTGAGAGGAGCAAACATTTATTAAAATAGCATTATTTTCCTTTTACAATAGACATAAATTGGTGTACAGTATTTGTTAATTATTATTCCATGTTATTCAGGAAGTAGATTACTGCATTAAAGGGATGTAAGCACTTTTATTTTAATAAAGTGCCTTATAACAAGTCCTTTGTATGCCCTTTGCTCATTATCCCTCTGAGGTTTTTTTGTTTTTCGTTTTGTTTTTTTCCAAGGTAGGGTTTCACTCTAGCCCAGGCTACCTGGAATTCAATAAGTAGTTTCAGGGTAGCCTCAAATTCATGGCAGTCCTCCTACCTCTGTCTCCTGAATGTACTACCACATCCAGCTTGATTTTTCTTTTTCTTTGGTTTTTTGAGGTAGGTCTCACTCTAGCCCAGGCTGACCTGGAATTGACTATGAAGTCTCAGGATGGCCTCGAACTCACGGCAATCTTACTACTTCTGCCTTCCAAGTGCTAGAATTAAAGGCAAGCACCACCACACCCAACTGGTTTTTCATTTTTGAACCATCTCAAAAGCTGCTTGTTGAGCTTTAAGTTTCATAGTCTTGTGTTGCATAATGGATGTTTAGTTAACATGGAGAACAAAGTCATTAATTTGCTGTCCAGGTAATTTTACAAACATGGTTACTACATAAAACAGAAAGACTAGGAAACCATGATGAAATTGGGATAAGATGAATTATGCAGTGGAAGAACTATTGGCTTTAGAGTAATTTGAAAAGATGAATAAGATTTGCTAGGAAGGGTTGGCGGGATGGCTTAGCAGTTAAAACACTTCCCTGCAAAGCCAAAGGACCAGGTTCCATTCCCCAGTACCCATGTGGGCTAGCCTGTGGAGTTTTTTTCTTCATAAAAACGTGGGTCAGTCAAATGATAGCCTTTAGCTTAGATCATTTCTTTAAGCTTAACCAAATCGCCCTGATGCCTAGTAAGTAAGCATCACCAGAGGTCCCTTCAATCTTTCCTGCAATATACCAATACAGTTTATGGTAGTTGTTTTTCAGGTTTGACATAAACACCACCTTCATAAAGGAGAGTGGCACATAGTGATAATGAAACTGTTAGACATTAGCCTGGTCTGCATCTACAGTGATGGTGCTGTTAATGTTCCCTAATAGGAGAGGGTCATAGGAATCTGGAGGCACATGATCAGTGGTGGAGCTTCCTATAATTCAGTCACCCATATTTCTGTAAGAGCCCCAATAATTTATTTGGTCTTTGTGCTCATTCCCTATTTGGGATGAATATGCCTTTCTCAGTAAAATCATGCAACAATGTCTAAAGTCCATGAAAATACATCTTTGTGCTCATTTTGGCAAAACAAACTAAAATTGGAAAGATACAAAGATGTTCATTCATTACACCCCATACAAGGATGACACATACTGTGAAGTTAAAATTGTGTTTCATTTCTCATTACTGTGGTGTTGCCCTATTAAATATCTTAAGCGGGTGATGTTGATTTATACTTTTGCTACTTTGGATCTAGCCTGATTATAAAATCCCAACATTTGAACAGGGAAAGGGATGGAGGACTGTGGGACGAAGGCTATCAAAAAGATGTTAAGAATGAACCATATGAGGCCAGGTGTTGTAGTGCACGTCTTTAATTCCAGCACTTGGGAGACAGGAGGAGGAGGATCACTTGAGTTAGAGGCTAGCCTGGGACTGTAGAGAGTTCCAGATCAGACTGGGCTAGAGTAAAACCCTACCCAGGAGAGGGGTGACTGAGAGTTTGGACCCAAGTCATGATGATTTAAGTGCCAAGTTTGAGATGGGTCCCAGCAAGTTCAGAGAGATTCCCAAAACACTATAGGCTATTTCCAAGGCTCTTGGTTGCCCACCAGAACTAGATGTTTCTGGTGACTATTTCTGAATCCATATGCTTGGGCTCCAGGTCACTAAGATATCAAGCTAGAGCTGAGCTGAAGCTCTCCATGATGACTAGCTGTTAAAATTCTGAAAAGAGAGCTAGGCATGACAGCACATACCTTTAATTCCAGCACTTGGGAGGCAGAGGAGGAGGATCTCTAAATTCAAGATCATCCTAAGACTACACAGTGAATTCCAGGTCAGCCTGGATTAATGATTCCCCAGTAACCTGTACCCACCTTAGCCAGATACACAAGGTGGTGCATGCATTTGAAGTCCATTTGCAGTGGCTGGAGACCCTGGCACACCCATTCTATCTGCCTTATTCTCCAGTAGAGAAATAAAAACAAAATATTCTGGAGTTATGCAGCCTGTTGGGGGAGAAACATCATCTTTACATCTTTACAGCTGGCCAGTCAGGCCAAAACTGGTGCAATGGTGGCATGTCTAATGCAGAAAAACAGCTGCTCTCTGGTTGGATTTGAGGCTTACTCTTCCATGGAAGGGAATTCACACCTTGTACTGAAAACCTTATCAAAAGCCTATGACTGGGGCTGGAGAGATGGCTTAGCAGTCAAGGCACTTGCCTGTGAAGCCTAAGGACCTACGTTCACTCCACATCACACATAAACCAGATACAAAGGTGAGGTGGGCACAAGCATCTGGAATTCAATTACAGTGAGTGGCTGAGGCCCTGGAGCACTAATTCTCCCTTTCTAAAGTAAAAAAAAAAAAAATTTAAAGCTGGGTGTGGGGCTGGGGAAATGGCTTAGCAGTTAAGGCGTTTGCCTGTGAAACCTAAGGACTCCGGTTCAATTCCCCAGTACCCATGAAAGCCAGATGCACAAGAGGGCACATGCATCTGGAGTTTGTTTGCAGTGGCTGGAGGCCCTGATGTGTCCATTCTCTCTTACCTGCCTCTTTCTCTCCAATAAATAAATAAATACAAATAAACTTTTTTAAAGCCAGGTATGGTTGCAATGGCAGGCAAGTGTCTTAACCACTGAGTGATCTCTCCAGCCTCTAGTCATAGGATTTTTTTGTTTTGTTTTGTTTTGTCTTCTGAGGTAGGGTCTCGCTCTAGCTCAGGCTAACCTGGAATTCACTATGTAGTCTCAGGCTGGCCTCAACCTCACAGTGATCCTCCTACCTCTCTGCCTTTCAAGTGCTGGGATGAAAGGCATGCACCACCATGCTCAGCTCTTATTTTTAATATTTATTTATTTATTTATTTATTTATTTATTTATTTATTTATTTATTTATTTGAGAGAAAGAGGCAGAGACAGAGAATGGGTGCACCAGGTCCTCCATCTACTGCAAACAAACTCCAAATGGATGAGCTCCCTTGTTCATCTGGCTTACATGGGTCCTGAGTAATCGAACCAGGATCCTTTGGCTTTGCAGGCAAAGGCATTAACCACTAGCCATCTCTCCAGCCCAGCTTTTTTATTATTATTATTTTTTTATTTTTGGCTTTTCGAGGTAGGGTCTCACTCTGGCTCAGACTGACCTGGAATTCACTATGTAGTCTCAGGGTGGCCTCAAACTCTGGGTGATCCTCCTACCTCTGCCTCCCGCGTGCTAGGATTAAAGGCATGCGCCACCACACCCAGCTCCCAGCTATTTTTTAAAAAAGAATATTTTTTACTTGCAAGTAGAGACAGCAAATGAGAGAGGGAATGGGCACACCAGGGCTTCTTACCACTGTAAACGAACTCTAGATACATTAACCACTATGTGCATCTGGCTTTACATGGGTACTGGGGAATTTAAGGCTGGCAGACTTTGCAATCTAGTGCCTTTAACTGCTGAGCCATCTCCCAGGCCCTAAATACTATGTTTATGCCCGTATAATAATGCTACCTTCAATTTTGGTTAGAGACCCTTCTCTTTTCAGATGGTGGTGACCACTGGTGAGACTCCCAAGTTGCCAAATTGCTGAGAAGAGACTGGAATGTTCAGCACTAAATGAGACATCTCTTAAACCAAAGAGGTGGTCGAAAAAATAAGAGCCAAGCCGGGTGTTGTGGCGCACGCCTTTAATCCCAGCACTTGAGAAGCAGAGGTAGGAGGATCACCATGAGTTCAAGGCCACCCTGAGACTACATAGTGAATTCCAGGTCAGCCTGGACCAGAGTGAGACCCTACTTTGAAAAAAAGAAAAAAGAGCCGAAAGAAGGGGAGGATTATTTGCAATACTATCTTCCAGCATTCATGACCTTACAGTGGCTGAGGCTATCTACACAAGGCCTGTATAATAGGAGGGAAAACATGATAAACTAGATGAGCTGGGTGTCCTGGCACACACCTTTAATTCCAGCACTGGGGAGGCAGAAGTAGGAGGATCGCCATGAGTTCGAGGCCACTCTGAGAACACAGAGTGAATTCCAGGTCAGCCTGAGCTAGAGTGAGACCCTACCTTGAAAAATAAAAAAAAAAAAAAAAAAAAAAAATGTGGGGCTGGAGAGATGGCTTAGCGGTCAAGGCATTTGCCTGCAAAGTCAAAGGACCCAAGTTCAACTCCCCAGCACCCATGTAAACCAGATGCACAAAGGGGGTGCATGCATCTGGAGTTCATTTGCAGTGGCTGGAGGCCCTGGCACACCCATATTCTCTCTCTCTCTCTCTGCCTATTTCTGAATCTCTCTCTCTAATAAATAAAAAATAAAAATATTTTTAAAAATGTATTTGGGGCTGGAGAGATGGCTTAATGGTTAAGGCATTTGCCTCTGAAGCCTAAGGATCCAGGTTCAATTCCCCAGTACCCATATAAGCCAAATACACAAGGTATACATGCATCTGAAGTTCGTTTGTAAAGACTAGAAGCCCTTGTAAGCCTGTTCTATCTTATTCTCTCTCTCAAATTCCGTCCCTTTCCCTTTTGTTTGGGAGGGAGGGTTCGAAGTAAGGTCTCACTCTAGCCCAGGCTGACCTGGAATTCCCACTGTAGTCTCAGGGTGGCCTCGAACTCACGGTGATCCTCCTACCTCTACCTCCCGAGTGCTGGGATTAAAATCGTGTGCTACCACGACCGGCTAAAGAAATACTTATTAAAATATCTTATTTATTTATTATATAGAGAGAGGACAGAGAAAGGGTAAATGGGTGCGCCGGGGCCTCTAGCAATTGCAAATGAATTCCAGACACATACACTACCTAACACATCTGTCTTATAAGTGGGTACTGGGGAATCGAATGTGGATGCTTTGGCTTTCCGGGCAAGCGCCTTAACCGCTAAGGCAGATAAAAGAAAGGTCCCAGGGCCTCCAGCCAAACAAACTAGAGGCAGGCACCACCATGTGCATCTGGTTTACGGGGGTATTGGAGAATCCAACAAGGGTCCTAAGCCTTCCCAGCCAAGCGCTTTAACCGCTAAGCTATCTCTCCAGCTGCCCCCTTGTTTATTTTGAGGTAGAGTCTGACTTTAGCCCAGGCTAACCTTTAATTCACCGCGATCCTCCGACCTCAGCCTCTCGAGTGCTGGGATTATAAGCATGATCCTCCAGTGGCAAAGCTAAAAGGACCTCCTTTTGCTGTTGTGCACGCACACTCCAGTTTGTAACAAGTCATGTGCGGTACTTTGATTCTTAAGCCTTGGATGCCTCACAAGGGACTAACTACGTCGTTCTAACGCATTGTGATCCATTTCAGAGAGGCTCAATCCCAGAATGCAACGCAAACAATGCGGCCAGTCGCTTAGAAACTACATGTCCCAGCATGCCACGCGCCAGGGCACCTTCGGAAGTCAACAGGGAGGCGCCCTGGAGTTTGCTGGGAACTGTAGTCTAAAAACTGGTCCCGCCCCAGCCCGGTTTTGACGTCCTGCGTTTGGAGAAAACCCTCCGGAGTGACATCGCGCTGCCCCAGCCCGTTGAGAGCGGCGCCGCTCTGCGACCTTCACCCCGCCTGAGGCCCGGCGACCCGCTCCGCCTCCTTTCGAGTCTTTACCACTACCTAAAATGGCGGCCGAGGTGGATTTCGGCGACCTAGAGCTATTTGAGGCGTTTGGCCCTCAAGAGGAGTCCACTCCGAAGCCCGTGCACACGCGCTTCAAGGACGACGACGACGACAAGGAGTGTGCGGCCGGCGACGCGGCGCTGAGGGTGCAGCTTCGGCACTGTGAGGAAACCATAGAGCACCTCCGCGCCGAGAATATCCTTCCGGCTCGCTGGGCCCTGTCACTTGGGATGTGGGATCCGTGCGGTGTCCGGCGCTGGCGCGGGCGCGGCCGAGGTTCCAGGGGGCCGGAATTGGAAGGAGTCTCCCGCCGCGCCCGGAGACGTGGCCGGGGTGCGCTGCCCGCCTCGCGGCCTTCGCGCCGCCCCTTCCGTTGTGGGAAGCCGGCTCCCGAGGAGAGCAGAGCCCCGACCCCGTCCGAGTGCCCAGCTTAGCAGCGCTTGAAACTGCTGAACTCTTAGACTGCAAACGGTTCCCTTCCTCTCCAGCGCCCACGGACCCACGCTTTGCAGTCGAGCCCAAGTTGAGCCAGACATGAAATAGTTGTGTATTCGAAGATGGCAAATACCTATCCCTAGGATACGTTTTTGTGGCAGGGCAAAAGGTCATGGTGATGATACAGAGTAAGAGGCTTTAAAGTCTTGGAGCATTGAAATAGAAATCGCTAATTGCTTGATTATGATGGATTGATTTAAAAATCCTTAACACTTTTGGGTTAGCAAAATTGCGGTGTTTTGGGGAAACGCGCCAAATTAATTCTCATTTGATTTTAGTTATGTGATTACATATTTTCTGGATTTGCTAGTATTTAAGTTAGAGTCCTAGGTTTTTAAAATCTATGTAAACAGGTAATTTTTTTTTCTTATACCCATAGTTTGTCACCTAAACAAGTAATTTTGGTTTAGTTTATTTTCCTTTTGAAATTTTGTAAACAGCCCTGAAAGTAGTTAGGTCAGCTTATGAAGTTGAAGTCTGAGGTTTTTTTTTTTTAATGATGCTTTTCCCACAACACTGTGTTATGAAAATTAATAGGATGCAGAAGTGTAGTAAAATCCAAAGATTCTTTCCCCACATTTTTCAGTCATTAATGCTGCCTTGACATGGAAAAGTTTCTTAGTTGGTGGTTTAAACTTGTGCCAGAGACACCATTGTCTGAATAACTTTATTTTTTTATTACTGATTTATTTGAGAGAGAGAATGGGTGTGTCAGGGCCTTCAGCCTCTGAAAACAAACTCCAGAAGATTGTACCACCTTAATGCATCATCTAGCTTCTGTACATCCTGGGGAATCAAACCTGGGTCCTTTGGCTTTGCAGGCAAGCACCATACCAGTAAGCCATCTCTCCAACCCTGAATAACTTTTGGCTTAGTCTGTTAGACTCTTTTGAACATCAAGATTGTGTCTTACTGCACATAATGTATTTTAAAAAAAATTTTTTTTAATTTATTTGAGTCAGAGAGAGAGAATGGGCATGCCAGGGCCTCCAGCCACTGCAGACGAACTCCAGGCGCATGCACCACCTTGTGCATCCAGCTTACATGGATCCTGGGTACTCGAACCAGGGCCATTTTGCTTTGCAAGGGATACCTTAATCACTAAGCCATCCCTTCAGCTCACATAATGTGTTTTGATCATATTCCCTTCCCATTATATATTTTCGTTGTTAGATCCAACTGTTTTGTCCAAAAAAACATACTCACTTAAGCGTATCATCCTTCAAATGTTTATGGGTCTTAAACATTTATAACAAAAGTGAAAGTTGTGGTTGGATTCATTGTGCATTTTTCTGTTTAATGAAGGCTAATATTCCTTAACAAGTAATAACATCAAGAACTTAGGAGAAAATTGAACATTCTGACACGACCCAGGTATGAGATCTTGAAATTACACCAGAGTTGTCCCTTTTTATTTATCCAGATGATAATGGTTAATGGTAATTTCTTTGTAAAAAGGATATAGGAGCTGGGTGTGGTGCCACACGCCTTTAATCCCAGCACTTGGGAGGCAGAGGTAGGAGGATTGCTGTAAGTTTGAGGCCACCCTGAGACTACATAGTGAATTCCAGGTCAGCCTGGGCTACAGTGAAACCCTACCTTGAAAAAACAAAAACAAAAAAAAAAAAAAAAAAAAAGGATATAGGGATTTTGGTACCACTGTCATTCATTCAGAATACTAAGAAGAAATCAGTCATGGTTCTTTACTCTTGAGTTGTGAGGGTGAATGAATGCTGCTAAATGCAGCCAACGTTTAAACAGCTTAAAATCTCAGTTCTATATCTTTAGTCAAGCACCAAGTCCATGCCCATTCCTCCAAAACAAAGGTTCCAAAAGATGAATATCCATGTAGTCTGGTTCATCTCACCCCACTCCTGGTACCACTTTACTGTAGCAGACAGCTTCAGGTTCGCTGAGATGAACTTCCAGACCAGGCACAGTTATGGAGGAAGGGATATTATTTATTGAAACTTACAGATCCAGGGGAAGTTCCATAAAGGCAGGAAAAGCGACCTGCTCTCCACAGGACCAGGCAAGAGAGAGAGAAAAGCCAAACCAGCCACCACAGCACACAGAGCAAAACTACAGCCAAAAGGTCACACAGCACACTTCAGGAACTCCTGCTAGGCACATTTGCATATCTTTACAATGGAATCTCAAACCCACCATTAACACCTTAAGACCGGCCCCCAGTGACATTGCCTCTAGCAAGGTGATTGCAGATGCAAACTATAACCAATAAAACACTGAATATATTGGGGGACATATATTCAAACTACCACACTTGGTTATCTTGGTCTTATTTGTGCAATAGTATATGATCGTTAGTACTTAACAAGAAAGTGTTGGGTGTGGTGGCGCACGCCTTTAATCCCAGTACTAGGGAGGCAGAGATAGGAGAATCGCCATGAGTTCGAGGCCACCCTGAGACTACATAGTGAATTCCAGGTCAGCCTGAGCTAGACTCCACCTAAAAAAAAAAATAAATAAAAGTTAGCCAGGTGTCATGGCATAAACCTGTGATCTGGGACTTGGAAGGCAAAAATAGCAGAATCTTAAGTTTGAGAGCTACTTAGTTAAACCCTGTCTCAAAAATTAATAATCATAAAAAGAAAAAACAAAAAAAAGGAAAAAACAAAAAAATTAATAATCGTAAGCCAGGCATGGTGGCACACACCTTTAATCTCAGCACTTGGGAGGCAGAGGTTTGGGGATTGCTGTGAGTTCAAGGCCACTCTAAGATTACATACTGAATTCCAGATTGGCCTGGACTAGAGTGAGGCACTACCTCGAACAAAAAAAGTATTGTAAATAATATAAAAGTTATATGAGGCCGGGCGTGGTGGCGCACACCTTTAATCCCAGCTCTCGGGAGGCAGAGGTAGGATCGCCGAGAGTTCAAGGCCACCCTGAGACTACATAGTTAATTCCAGGTCAGCCTGGACCAGAGTGAGACCCTACCTTGCAAAACCAAAAAAAAAAAAAAAAGTTATATGAGTCATGTGTTGTACTTTCATACTTTCTAAGAATATGTTTAACTTCTGTTTTAGTGGAATACTGGTGAAAAATACTAAGACAGATGGACCGTTATTACAAATTCTATTTATGAACAATGATATTTCAAAGTAAGTAGATTTTTTTGCTTCTTAAATATGAATTATCTGTTTAGAAGACAGTGTTTTTTTATTTCATTCATATTTATATCATTTTTGTTCTTTAACTGCTCCTGGATTAAAATGTGTGAGGTTATGATTAAGACTAAGGATATGGGAATCTCATGTACACTTGAATTTGTAAGTGATCAGGTTACAGAACCTTTCTGTGTTAGTTTCCTCAGTGGAAAACAGTGTGCTAGTAACTACTTTGGAGGATGGCTGTGAGTTCAAGGCTACCCTGAGACTAAATAGTGAATTCTAGGTCAGCCTGGGCTAGAGTGTAACCCTACCTCAAAAAACAAACAAAAAAAAGCCCAACAATCACCTTTTATTGAAGATAGCTGCTGTCAGCGATGGGGAACTGGCTCAGCCAAGTGGTGCATGTATCTGGAGTTGGTTTGCAGTGCCAAGAGGCCCTGACACACCCATGCTTTCTAAATAAATAAATAATTAATTAATAAAAAATATAGGTCAGGTATGGTTGCATGCACCTTTAATTCCCAGTACTTGGGAGGCTGAGGTAGGAGGATCAGCAGGAGTTCAAGGCCAGCCTGGAACTACAGAGCGAGTTCCTGGTCAGCCTGGGCTAGAGTGAGAACCTGCCTCAAACAAACAAAAATAGCCAGTGCCACCATAACAATAACAACTTTAGCCATTCCTTTCCCAGAGTTGAGTGACTGAGTTTTCCATGTTAGCTCTCTTTGAATCCTTCCCACCTTGTTATTTTTCTTTAGTAGCAGAATTAGACAGTTGCAAGTCTTCTAGCATGCTTGAGTTTAAGTGACTCAGTGTGTTCCTACAGTGCTTGCTAGAGTTCACTGAAATGGTTTGAGACCTTGCTTTGTCTCTTCCTCAGCATGATTGTGGACACTTCAAGTGTTGCTTCCCCCTCCTAAGTCATTTGCTCATATTGTTATCTTATGTGTTGGCCTTGGTAAAGAAGATAAAAGGGAGCCTGGCATGGTGGTCATTCCTATAAATTGGAGGCAAAGATTGGAAAATCACTGTGAGCTCATAGCAGCCTGGGCTACACAGGGAGCCTGGGCTAGAATGAGACCCTCCCTTAAAAACAAACAAAATTTCAGGAAGTATTGGTAGGATTTGCTGTGAGTTCAGGTCCAGCCCAGAACTGATAGTACAGTTCAGTCTGGACTAGAGAGAGACCCTACCTTGAAAAAAGGAAAAGAAAAGAAAAAAGAAGACGATAAAAGGAAGGAATGGCAGACCCATATCCTACTTTATCTCATCAGAAATGGATCCAAAGGATCTGAGCATGGGAGAAGCTATGTAGTGACCACTTGAGCAGCACCTGGGCTTTGACACTGATTTCCCCCAGTTTAGAAGCAGAATCTATTATAGTTTCTATAAATCTAATTTCTGGATCATTCAGCTGATTTTTGAAGTTTTGTTTTGTTTTTCAAGGTAGGGTTTCGATCTAGCCCAGGCTGACCTGGAATTCACTATGTAGCTCCAGGCTGGCCTCAAACTCATGGTAATCCTCCTGCCTTTACCTACAAGTGCTGGTATTAAAGGCATGCGCCACCATTCCCAGCCCTCACCTGACATTTTGCTTGTAGAAATCTAAGACTGCCAGGGCTAGAAAAGGCCTGAAAGACCAGATTTGTGCAAAGGTAATGAGTCTGACCTATTCTATCCACCCAGTTATTACAAACAACGCCTGAGCTCCCCTGTGACTTCTGGAAGGGAGATGACAGAATATCTATCCATGTGCTTCTTGACCTGGATGGTAGACAAAGAAAATTTCAATGTTTCTTTTTGAGTTGATTCTGGTTTTTTTTTTTTTTTTTTTTTTTTTCCCATTTTCATATTAAATGAAAAGTCTGGAAGGTATATATAAGAAGTTGGTTTTTGTGTTGCAGGACATAACCAAGAGGTAACTCTCCATCTAGATTTTTTTTTTTTTTTTTTTTTTTTTTTTTTTTTTTTTTTTTTTGAGAGAGAGAGTGAGTCTCTCTTTCTGGCTCTGTCTGGCTGGGACCTTGCTATGTACAACAGGCTGGCATTGAGCTTGTTGGCATCCTCCTGCCTCAGACTCACAAGTGCTGAGACTCAAAGCATGTAATACCATGCCTGGCTCTTTTTTTTTGGACTGTGAGTCATTTGCATATAGCATGTATTAAAAACTTAAGTACAAGAAATTTATAAATGAAATCTGCCTTTCTTTGTACAGCTGTTTGGCCAAGGTTGGATGCCAAGCACTGCTAAGTTATCAAAATTTGTTAATGTTGCAACAATGTATATAATTTTTAACGAGTAGCTTCCCAAGTGTTACAAAGAATCATTAATTTGATAAACCGCTTAAAAACAAATTGAAACATGATTTTTTTATTTTATTTATTTATTTAGGTTTTTTTTTTAAACTTTTTTTATTTTTTATTATTTTTTTGGAGAGAGACACAGAGAGAGAGAGAGAGAAGACAGAGATGGGCACGCCAGCATTGTCTCAGCTGCTGCGAACGAAATCCAGATGTGTGCGCCCCCTTGTGGTCAAGTGCGGCATTGCGCCCTTTCGTCTCTGCATCTGGCTAAACGTGGGACCTGGAGATTGGAACCAGTGTTCTTAGGCTTAGGAGGCAGGCGCCTTAACCCCTTAAGCCATCTCTCCAGCCCCCTTATTTTGGTTTTTTAAGGTAGGGTGTCACTCTAGCCCAGGGTGACCTGGAATTCACTGTTTAGTCTCAAGGTGGCCTTGAACTCACAGCAATCCTCTCACCTCTGCCTCCCAACTGCTGGGATTAAAGGCATGCACAACACCCAGCCTATTTTTAATGAATGGGAGTGCTGGGCCTCCAGTGGCTACAAACAAATTCCAGATGCAAGTGCCACTTTGTGCATCTGGCTCTACATGGGTACTGGGGAATTGAACCAGGGTTGTTAGGCTTTGCAGACAAGTTCCTTAACCATCTCTCCAGGCCCAATATCTTTATTTTAGTTTATTTTTTTGGTTTTGATTTTCAAAGTAGGGTCTCACTGTAGCCTAGGCTGGACTGGAATTCACTATGTAGTTTCAGGGTGGTCTCAAACTCAAGGCAATAAGTATTTTTCTTTATTTATTTGAGAGGCAGAGAGAGAAGCTGGTAAAGAGAAAAAGAACTGGTGTGCCAGGGCCTCTAGCCATTGCAAAGCAAATGGAACTCCCTGTGCATTTGGCTTTACACTACAGGTTAATTAAACCTGGGTCCTTTGGCTTTTCAGGCAAGCACCTTAACCACAAAGCCATCTCTCCAGCCTGAGACATAATATCTTTTAAAAAAAAAACATAAGACTATTAAATGTTTTACTCTGACTTCTGACCATGTTCTCCATTTTGTCCTCCCATACAGGCAATATCATCAAGAAATAGAGGAGTTTATATCAAATTTAGTAAAAAGATTTGAGGAACAACAAAAAAATGATGTGGAAAAGACTTCCTTTAGCCTTTTACCCCAGGTATTTCAAATTTAAGAAACTTTAAGATTAGTTTGTTAAGCTTTTCACTACTAACTATTAGACTACAGGGATTTTCTTGACTCAGAACCAAAATGATGAAGATTATTTGTTCAATGTGCATTCTTCCATTAGCTTCCTTCAAAACCTAACAAAGACAAATATAGTCACTGGCTCTTTTGGTCAGAGCAGTCATAATCAGAGCTGGCAATCCAAAATTGAAGGCTTTTTTTTTTTTTTTTTTTTTTTTTTGGTTTTCCGAGGTAGGGTTTCATTCTAGTTCAGGCTGACCTGGAATTCACTCTGTCTTCTCAGGGTGGCCTTGAACTCACGGCGACCCTCCTACCTCTGTTTCCCCGAGTGCTGGGATTAAAGGCATGCGCCACCATGCCCAGCTTGAAGGCTTTCTTTTCATTTCCTAACTTGTACAGGTTGTTTTGAGCAGAACATTAGTTTCAGGGCACAAAAACAAATTTATATAGCTGAGATTTATAAAAGATAAATTCTTACACTTAGTCAAAAGGCTGAGAAACAAGGAAAGATAAGATTTTTTTTTTATATTAAACCAATAGATATATATTTGGCTGTTCTTTATTCCCTATAGCTTGCTTTTGTCTGTTTTGTTTTCTTGTTTTTCTCCAGATGTGTCGCCCCCTTGTGGTCAAAGTGCGGCATTGCGCCCTTGCGTCACTTTGCATCTGGCTAGGCGTGGGACCTGGAGAGACCTGGAACCACCATGCCCAGTCTCAGGGTGGTCTCAAACTCAAGGAAAGTTCTTGTTACAGACTTTGGGAATATGGAAGTTGAAAGAAAAGTATTTTAAACTACTTGATGGCTTTTTTTTTTTTTGAGGTAATGTCTCACTCTAGCCCAGGCTGACCTGGAACTCGTGCTGTAGTTTCAGGCCGGCCTCAGACTCACAACAATCCTACCTACCTCTGCCTTGCAAGTGCTTGGATCAAAGTGTACCACCATGCCCTAACTACTTGATGGATTTTTTTCTTTTATGGTTTTCGAGGTAGAGGTCTCCCTCTAGCTCAGGCTGACTGACTCTGCATGTTGTCCCAGAATGGCCTCAAACTCACAGCAATCTACCTCTGCCTCCTGGTGCTGGGATTAAGATGTGTGCCACCATGCCCAGCTTGATGGATTTTTACACAAAAATTCTTTTTCTTTTATTTATTTATTAGACTACAGGGATTTTCTTGACTCAGAACCAAAATGATGAAGATTATTTGTTCAATGTGCATTCTTCCATTAGCTTCCTTCAAAACCTAACAAAGACAAATATAGTCACTGGCTCTTTTGGTCAGAGCAGTCATAATCAGAGCTGGCAATCCAAAATTGAAGGCTTTTTTTTTTTTTTTTTTTTTTTTTTGGTTTTCCGAGGTAGGGTTTCATTCTAGTTCAGGCTGACCTGGAATTCACTCTGTCTTCTCAGGTGGCCTTGAACTCACAGCAATCCTCTCACCTCTGCCTCCCAACTGCTGGGATTAAGGCATGCACAACACAGCCTATTTTTAATGAATGGGAGTGCTGGGCCTCCAGTGGCTACAAACAAATTCCAGATGCAAGTGCCACTTTGTGCATCTGGCTCTACATGGGTACTGGGAATTGAACCAGGGTTGTTAGGCTTTGCAGACAAGTTCCTTAACCATCTCTCAGGCCCAATATCTTTATTTTAGTTTATTTTTGGTTTTGATTTTCAAAGTAGGGTCTCACTGTAGCCTAGGCTGGACTGGAATTCACTATGTAGTTTCAGGGTGGTCTCAAACTCAAGGCAATAAGTATTTTTCTTTATTTATTTGAGAGGCAGAGAGAAGCTGGTAAAGAGAAAAAGAACTGGTGTGCCAGGGCCTCTAGCCATTGCAAAGCAAATGGAACTCCCTGTGCATTTGGCTTTACACTACAGGTTAATTAAACCTGGGTCCTTTGGCTTTTCAGGCAAGCACCTTAACCACAAAGCCATCTCTCAGCCTGAGACATAATATCTTTTAAAAAAACATAAGACTATTAAATGTTTTACTCTGACTTCTGACCATGTTCTCCATTTTGTCCTCCCATACAGGCAATATCATCAAGAAATAGAGGAGTTTATATCAAATTTAGTAAAAAGATTTGAGGAACAACAAAAAATGATGTGGAAAAGACTTCCTTTAGCCTTTTACCCCAGGTATTTCAAATTTAAGAAACTTTAAGATTAGTTTGTTAAGCTTTTCACTACTAACTATTAGACTACAGGGATTTTCTTGACTCAGAACCAAAATGATGAAGATTATTTGTTCAATGTGCATTCTTCCATTAGCTTCCTTCAAAACCTAACAAAGACAAATATAGTCACTGGCTCTTTTGGTCAGAGCAGTCATAATCAGAGCTGGCAATCCAAAATTGAAGGCTTTTTTTTTTTTTTTTTTTTTTTGGTTTTCCGAGGTAGGGTTTCATTCTAGTTCAGGCTGACCTGGAATTCACTCTGTCTTCTCAGGGTGGCCTTGAACTCCGCAATGACCCTCCTACCTCTGTTTCCCAGTGCTGGGATTAAAGGCATGCGCCACCATGCCCAGCTTGAAGGCTTTCTTTTCATTTCCTAACTTGTACAGGTTGTTTTGAGCAGAACATTAGTTTCAGGGCACAAAAACAAATTTATATAGCTGAGATTTATAAAAGATAAATTCTTACACTTAGTCAAAATAGTTTCAGGGTGGTCTCAAACTCAAGGCAATAAGTATTTTTCTTTATTTATTTGAGAGGCAGAGAGAGAAGCTGGTAAAGAGAAAAAGAACTGGTGTGCCAGGGCCTCTAGCCATTGCAAAGCAAATGGAACTCCTGTGCATTTGGCTTTACACTACAGGTTAATTAAACCTGGGTCCTTTGGCTTTTCAGGCAAGCACCTTAACCACAAAGCCATCTCTCCAGCCTGAGACATAATATCTTTTAAAAAAAAAACATAAGACTATTAAATGTTTTACTCTGACTTCTGACCATGTTCTCCATTTTGTCCTCCCATACAGGCAATATCATCAAGAAATAGAGGAGTTTATATCAAATTTAGTAAAAAGATTTGAGGAACAACAAAAAATGATGTGGAAAAGACTTCCTTTAGCCTTTTACCCCAGGTATTTCAAATTTAAGAAACTTTAAGATTAGTTTGTTAAGCTTTTCACTACTAACTATTAGACTACAGGGATTTTCTTGACTCAGAACCAAAATGATGAAGATTATTTGTTCAATGTGCATTCTTCCATTAGCTTCCTTCAAAACCTAACAAAGACAAATATAGTCACTGGCTCTTTTGGTCAGAGCAGTCATAATCAGAGCTGGCAATCCAAAAATTGAAGGCTTTTTTTTTTTTTTTTTTTTTTTTTCCGGTAGGGTTTCATTCTAGTTCAGGCTGACCTGGAATTCACTCTGTCTTCTCAGGGTGGCCTTGAACTCACGGCGACCCTCCTACCTCTGTTTCCCCGAGTGCTGGGATTAAAGGCATGCGCCACCATGCCCAGCTTGAAGGCTTTCTTTTCATTTCCTAACTTGTACAGGTTGTTTTGAGCAGAACATTAGTTTCAGGGCACAAAACAAATTTATATAGCTGAGATTTATAAAGATAAATTCTTACACTTAGCCCAGTGTCAAAAGGCTGAGAAACAAGGAAAGATAAGATTTTTTTTTTATATTAAACCAATAGATATATATTTGGCTGTTCTTTATTCCCTATAGCTTGCTTTTGTCTGTTTTGTTTTCTTGTTTTTCCAGATAGGGTCTTGCTGTAGTCTAGGCTGACCTGGAATTCACTATGTAGTCTCAGGGTGGCCTCAAACTCACAGTGATCCTCCTACCTCCCTAGTGCTGGTATTAAAGGCATGTGACACCACACCTGGCTCCCTATAGCTTGGTTTTTAAAAATTAACAGCATATCAAAAGAAATCTGAAAAAATTTACTGTATAATGTTACAGTATGGATGTATGTATTTACATATGTAATCAGATTATGGTTTATAGGCTCTTTGAAAGAAAAATTTAAGGTAGGTAGAATCTCAAAGGATTTTTAGTTATTTGTCCTCTGGGAGAAGAAAATATTTTTCATTAATTGAATTTGTTTAATCTTTAGGTTTTATAGATGTAAAAAATAATTTATTGTTCATTTTTCGAGACAGGGGCTCACATAACCCACGCTAGCCTCCAGCTCAATATGTAGATGAAGATAGGCTCTTTTTTGTTTTGTTTTTGTTTTTTAGATTTTCTTGAGGTGGGATCTCACTGTAGCCCAGGCTGACCTGGAACTCACTCTGTAGTCCCAGGCTGGCTCAGAACTCACAGCAGTCCTCTTACATCTGCCTCCCCAGTGCTGGGATTAAAGGTGTGCGCCACCACATCTAGTCTGAATATAGTCTATATAGTTGTGAATTTTTTTTTCTTTTTTTCTTTCCTTTCCTTTTTTGGTTTTTCAAGGTAGTGTCTCTCTCTAATCAGGCTGACCTGAAATTCACTATGTAGTCTCTGGGCCTCAAACTCCTCCTACCTCTGTCCTCCCAAGTGCTGGAATTAAAGGCATGCGTTACCACACCTGGCTTTGTACATGTAATTTTTAAAGATTCGGGAACTAAAATATTCTGAGCATGATGAGCGGGGGCGGGGGCATTAGTTTGAGGCCTGTCTTGGTTACATTGGGAGTTAAAGAACAGCCTGAGCAACTTGGGTGTCAGACATAATGGCAAACACCTATGATCCCAATACTTGGGGGATAGAAGCAGAAGAATCAGGAATTCAAGGCCAATCTAGACTACATGAGGCTCTATCTCTAAAATAAATGAATTAAAATAGGACTGGTTCTGAAGATAAAGGAGCTTGCTTGTAAAGCCTGATGGTTCAATTCGTTAGTAGCCATGTAAAACCAGATACACAGTGGTATATGCATACAAGGATTGAGGATATAATTCAGTACTAAAGCACGAGCTTAGTATATGTAATGTCATACTTGAGCCTGGCATGATGGCACATGCCTATAATCTCAGCATTTGAGATGTGGAGGCAGGAGGATTAGAAGTTCAAGATCATCCTCTGATACAAAACCAGTTTAAGACCAGCCTGGGATACAAGAGACTTCCTTTCCTCCCTCTCTCCTTTTCTTCAATTAAATACAGAAATAAATCCATATTGGATGGTACCTGTTTACTTACTCATTTATTTATTTGTGATAGTGTCTTCACATCTTCGCTTTGTAGATCAGGTTGGCCTCTAGCTTGATCTTCTTGCTTTAGCTTCCTCGGTGCTAGAATTGATGCCTGGGTATTACCTTGCCAGGCTTTGAATATTACTTAATTTTTACTTGTTTATTTATTATTTTATTTTTGTTTTCAAGGTAGGGTCTCACTCTAGCCCAGGTTAACCTGGAACTCACTTTCTAGTCCCAAGCTGGTCTCAAACTCACAGCAATCTTCCTACCTCTGCCTGCTAAGTACTGGGATTGTGCACCACCATGCCCAGCTATTTTATTTCATTCAAAAAAATTTTTTTGACAGGTATGGTGGCACATGCCTTTAATCCCAGCACTTGGGAGGCAGAGGTAGGAGGATTGCTGTGAGTTCAAGGCCACTCTTGAGATTACATAGCTAATTCCAGATCAGCCTGAGCTACAGTGACACCCTACCTCAAAAAAAAAAATGGGGGGGGGGTATATGAGCATGGGCTGGGCATGGTGGTGCATACCTTTAATCCCAATACTTGGGAGGCAGAGGTAGGAGGATCGCCGTGAGTTCTAGGCCACCCTGAGATGACATAGTTAATTCCAAGTCAGCCTGGGCCAGAGTGAGACCCTGCCTCGAAAAAAAAATTTTTTTTATTTTTTAATGTATTTGTAAGCAGAGAGGACAGAGTATGGGCACAGATGCATGTGCCACTTTGTGCATCTGGTTTTATGTGGGTCCTAGGGAATTGAACCCAGGCCATCAGGCTTTGCAAGTAAGCACCTTTAACTTCTGAGCCATCTCTCCAACCTGTGATTTTGATCTTATCCCCTCCCCCAAATTTCCCTCTTTTACCTGTCTTCTCCCATTAACATACTACTTCTTACCCATGAATCTTTCTTTCATGCGTTTTTGGTTTTTTTGAGGTAGGATATTGCTGGAGCACAGTGTGACCTGGAATTCACTAAGTAGTCTCAGGATGGCCTCAAACTCTCAGAGATCCTCCTACCTCTGCCTTCCAAGTGTTGGTAGTAAAGTCATATGCCACCAGGCCGAGTCATGCCAC
This sequence comes from Orientallactaga sibirica, assembly GCA_036365145.1. Taxonomy (NCBI): domain Eukaryota; kingdom Metazoa; phylum Chordata; class Mammalia; order Rodentia; family Dipodidae; genus Orientallactaga; species Orientallactaga sibirica. Next base: position 24,307,235 of record JAEOAD010000026.1, on the reverse strand, counting down.
TTTTTCAACTCATTGCTTGCATGATAATGGACAAGGTTATTTGTAATGAGGTGGAAAGCTTGCCAGTGACTACACCACTGATGAACCCGACTCCCCCACTCCCAGCAAAACTGTTAGTTCCTCTTGGAGGCCTGGAGTCTCATGTATCTTTCACACATTAGTGGTGAAGTATTAATAGGCCCAGACTTGTGCTGGAAGCCACAGCTGCTGTAGTTAATGGGTATAATAGCCATGTTATATCCTCCTACCTTACTTTGTAAACTCACGCTAATTATGACAAGGACTAAGCCAAAATTTACATCTTAATGATGTCTTTTATGAAATAAGAGTGTTCAGATTCCTAGCTTGTGTTCCTAATGGGCTACCCTTGTAATGCATGTTTCTCTTTGTCTTAGCCATCCAGTATTGTATTGGAAGAGGACCATAAATTGGAAGAGTCGAGTGTCATTCAAAACAGCAAGGAAGCTTTTAGTGTAAGTTTAAACATTTTCTTTTTGAGTTCTGCAGTTGTATGATTTCTGTCCATAATCAGCTGGTGGCAGTTAGATCATATGTCATTATATGATCGTAACTTTTTCTTATAAATAATAGCATAGACTTTATCCTGTACATGTTATTATTTGGTTGTAATAACTATTATGTTGTGCCACAAGGGAAGACCTTTCCTCCTAATAAACCTCTTCATGTTTATCTTTTAAGATTTGAATGAAGTAGGAAACTAACTTACTAAACTTACAGATGGATGAAGCTGGGGGGGGGAAGGTAGCTAACATAACATGGCATATTTGCGATACAAAGTGTTAATAGTCTCAATCGGTAAAAAGTGAAAGCTTAATAGGAACAACCTACATTTAGACCTTCCAGTACCTACACAAAATTCATTAGTATCAAACAATGTGGTATGGTTTTGCAGCTTATATTTTTTTTTTAGTTAATAATCATTCTGGATGTGATGGCGCATGCAGAGGTAGCAGAATATCTGAGTTCAAAGCTAGCCTAGGCTTCAGAGTGAGTTTCAGGTCAGCCTGGGCTAGTGATACCCTAACTCAAAAAAAAATTCTGTTTTGTTGCTTTTTTGTAGTTGTTTTGTTTGTTTATTTGTTTTATTTTGTTTTGTTTTTTGAGGTAGAGTCTCATTCTAGCCCAGGATGACCTGGAACTCACTATGTAGTTTCAGGGTACCCTTGAACTCTCAGCGATCCTCCTACCTCTGCCTCCCAAGAGCTGGGATTAAAGGTGTGAGCTGCCACACCCAGCTTATTTATTTTTAATTTTATTTTAGTTACTTGAGAGAGAGAAAGAGGCAGAGAGAGGGAAAGAATGTGCCCGCTAGGGCCTCCAGCCCCTGCAAACAGACTCCAGACACATGCGCCCCCTTGTGGATCTGATGGGGATGGGTGGTTAGAACCTGGAGCTACCTGGAAAGTAGAACTATCAAATGTGCTCTGGAATTAGATGCAGAATATGGGAACAAGAGAGATTAAGCAATTCAAGCATTGGCTCAAGGAACTGGAAGAATTATCATTTATGCTGGAAGTGGTGGTGCATGCTTTAATATCAACACTGGGGAAGCTGAGGTAGGAGGATTGTGGTGGGTTTAGGTCAGCATGGGACAGACTGAGAGTGAAGTCCGTGTCAGCCTGGGCTAAAGTGACACCCTACTTTAAAGGGGGAAAAAAGTAGCATAAAAACAAACTATATATAAAATTTCCTTTTTCTTTGGTGGAGAAAGAATAAGTTTAGAAGGAGCTAGGAATTTGTTGCAGTTTATTTTGTGTGTGTGTGTGTGTGTGTTTGTTTGTTCTGGAGACATGATCTCCCTATGTATCCCAGGCTGGCCTCGAACTAGAGATCCTCCTGCCTTGGCCTCCCAAGTACTGGGATTACAGGCGGGTGCCACAATTCCTGACTTCCTGTGCAACTATAAATAGGTGAGTTTGGATATCATCTTATATCTAGTGAGATGTTTTTTTGGCACTTGAATATCCAAGATTGGAATTTAGAAGAGATCAGAACTTAAATGATTCTGGAGTGACAGTAGGGAAAGTAACTTAAGGAAGGACTGAATCTTATGGCTCCTAATCTCTAGAACATGGAGAGATGAGAAGAATCTAACCAAAAAGACCAAGGCAAAAGGGGAAGATGTTTGAGAGAGAAAGGAAGAAACTGCTGTATAGCTGATAAGCTGTGAGATAAAGACTGGCAGCTGCTCATTGAATGGAGCTGCAGGGAGTTCCTTCCCTAACTCCTTTGTTATCAGATAGCTTAGTGCAGTAATGGAAGCTGGAAACATCCTAGAGAGAGTAGTATGTCATTTAAGTAAATAAAAGAGACTTTTAAAAAGTACTGCATACTAACCTTAATCAAATCCTGGCTTGGAAAAAATACAAAAGTCATTTTGGGGACCGGAAAACCTGAATATAGAGTAGACACAGGGGCTGGAGAGATGGCTTAGTGGTTAAGGCATTTACCTGCAAAGCCAAAGGACAGAGGTTCAATTCCCCACAACGCACATTAGCCAGATACATAAGGGGGCACACGAATCTGGAGTTCATTTGCAGTGGCTGGAGGTTCTGGCACACCCATTCTCTCTCTCTCTCTCTCCCTTTTTCTATATCAAATAAATAAATAAATATTAGAGTAGACATAGATGAAAGTTAATTTTTTTCTTGGGTGTGACAGTGGTATTGGGGTTTGTAGGAGAATGTTTCTATTCTTAGAAGACTCATACTGGAGCCTTAAGGGAAAGTGTTATGATTTCTTCAGCTGATTTTCAAATGGCTAATTAACATGTTCATGTATATATGAAGAGTGCCATGCACAGAAAAATGTTAAACTGTTAGCAAGTATTCAGTCTAGGTGAAACATGAATGAATATTCATTTCACTATTTTTCAATTTGTCTAAGATTTATGCAAAAACTAGAAGGAGAAAGAATGAATGGAAACAATATAGGATGTGAGGGTCTTCAGACAAATGGTGTACAAGAGAAGCATGAAAGTCGAAGTTTATGTTTTCTGTTTGAGAGAGTACACTTGACAGTAAAGATCCAATACAGAGGGAAAATTGAGGTGTATCTTTTATTTGTACACCAGAATCTGACTCCTGTTAACTAGGAAGTTTTTTTCATAACTTCATCCAAAAACATTGTTAAAACAGTTAATCGTAGACTTAACATTACTTAATGTCTTTTTTCCACTTAAATAGCAATATTTTTTGACTTTTCTGCAGGTTGTAGGAAGTGTCCTGTATTTTACTAATTTTTGCCTTGATAAATTGGGGCAACCGCTACTAAATGAAAACCCTCAGCTTACCGAAGGATGGGAAATACCCAAGTATCCTACATAGTGAATGAAGATCTTTTATGCATCTTGCCACTAAGTGCACCTTTAAAAAAAAAGCTTACCAAATTTTGCAGACTATGATAACTATTCCTTAATAAAGTTCACTAAAGGTACCAGCAAGTCTTCAGCCACATTGTTTCTCTAGAAGGGCAAGAAATACAAGTAAAAGCAAAAAGGTTTGTGTGGGGAGTTGTTTTGTTTTATTCTTTTTGTTATTTCAATACCAAAACCATAAATTTTTCTTCAGCTCTTGAAAGCTAATGTTCTTTATTGCTAATTTAATATAAAGTTAATTACCAATTAATTTGGAATTCCAATATCTAGAGAGAGAGATAAAATGATAAGTTTTAAATATGTAAAGTGATTGTTCATTTCTTGTAATTCATTGGTTCACATGAAATGTGCCTGGGAGGGTGGAGAGAAGTAACTATTCCTATTGATGTGATTGTTGTCTTATAACCATCTGCCTTTCTCCCATGTTACCTAAAGGAAACTTGATGATCTATTTGCTTTGATTCTTCTGTTATTAACCACTGAAAAAACTCAAGAGGTAACAGATCAGTTAGGAACAGAATGGTTCTTGGTTAAAGTGCTCTTTAAATAGCTGAGTACAAAAACCGTACTGTGCTCATTATTGCAGATGATGGAGATGTGCTTGCTTTCTTGTGTCTTTCATACTTTACTGAAGACTACAGTTTTATTGATTTGCTTTTATGTTTTCATTTACATTTTGAAAATCTCTGGGTTTTTGTTTTGTTTTGTTTTTTGACCAAATAGGCCAAAGCCTCACTGTTTCAATTGTGGTTCTGAAGAACATCAAATGAAGGATTGCCCAATGGTAAGGTTCTTTCACATAAAAATGTCTTGGAACCAGAACTTGTTGATGTATTTTACACATTTATGGCATTGTGTTAGGAACAAAACTTCTGCATTACTTCACTGTAGCCCAGACTGACCTGGATTTAATGTATAGTTCCAGGCTGCCCTCAAACTCATGGCAGTCTTCCTACCTCTGCCTCCCTAGAGGTTGGATTGAAGTACAAGAATTTAAAATGATCCGAGTGTGGTTGCGCACGCCTTTAATCCCAGCACTCAGATGGCAGAGGTAGGAGGATTGCCGTGAGTTAGAGGCCACCCTGAGACTACATTGTGAATTCCAGGTCAGCCTGGGCCTAGAGCAAGACCCTACCTCGAAAAAAAAAAATCTACCTTCTTTTCTGGTTATTTTTATATTAAAACTTGGGCCGGGTGTGGTGGCGCACGCCTTTAATCCCAGCACTCGGGAGGCAGAGGTAGGAGGATCGCTGTGAGTTCGAGGCTACCCTGAGACTACATAGTTAATTCCAGGTCAGCCTGGACGAGAGTGAGACCCTACCTCGAAAAACCAAAAAAAAAAAAAAAAAAAAAACTTGGGAGCTAGGCTGCAGAGATGGTTTAGCAGTTAAGGCACTTGCCTGTAAAGCCAAAGGACCTAGGTTCAATTCCCAAGGGCCCATGTAAGCCAGATGCACATGGTGGCACATGCATCTGGAGTTCATTTGCAGTGGCTGGAGGTCCGGGCACACCCATTCTGTCGCTGTCTATCTGCCTCTTTCTCTCTCTCTCTGTCTGTTGCTCTCAAATAAATGAATAAAATATAAACAAATAAAAAAAAAAAACTTAAATTGCTTTACGCCATTCTCTTCAAACACAACAGCCTCGGAATGCTGCCCGAATAAATGAAAAGAGAAAAGCGTATATGGATGCCTGTGGTGAAACAAACAATCAGAGCTTCCAGCAGCGATACCATGCAGAAGAAGTAGAAGAAAGATTTGGAAGATTCAAACCAGGAATTATTAGGTACTGCCTTCATTTTACCATAGAGATACCAAGTGTTAAGTGTGGAATGTAAGTGCACCATAGCAAAGCCTGCATTGATCAATTAATATAGTTAACAACATCTTAACTACTTGTTACACACCATGTACCATGCTATGTGATGTGGGATAGAAATGTTTTAGTCAGGCATTGTGGTTCATGCCTGTGGGAGGCTGCAGTAAAAGGATCCCACCAGTTTGAGGACTGCTAATGCTACATAGTTCCAGGCCAGCCTGAGCTATAGAGTGAAAATGTCTCAATAAACGCACCAGAATGCCATTGTTATCGTGCAGATCACTTCATCATTTCCCCTACCCCCTTTTTTTATTTAGTGAGGAACTTCAAGACGCATTGGGTGTGACAGATAAGAGTCTTCCCCCTTTTATCTACCGGATGCGCCAACTAGGATATCCTCCTGGGTGGCTCAAGGAGGCTGAATTGGAGAATTCAGGGCTTGCACTCTATGATGGAAAAGGTATAGTATACTAGATTAGATAGGTCAACTTAAATGTCTTCTTTTTTTTCTTTTTTAAGGCACTTGCCTGCAGAACCTAATGACCCATTTTCAATTCCCCAATACCCACGTAAAGCCAGATGCACGAAGTGGCGCATGCTTCTGGGGTTCATTTGCAGAGGCCCTGTCATACCCATTCTCTATTCTCTTTCTCTCTCCTTACAAATAATAATAAAGAGTCTACATTTGGCCAGGCTTGGTGGTGGCGCATGCCTTTAATCCCAGCACTTGGGAGGCAGAGGTAGGAGGATTGCTGAGAGTTCAAGGCCACCCTGAGACAACATAGTAAATTCCAGGTCAGCCTGGGCCAGAGTGAAGACCCTTCCTTGAAAAACCAATAAATAAATAAATAAATAAATAAATAAATAAATAAATCAATAAATCATAACAAACTGAGAGCAATGGTTGGTCTGTTTAATGTGTGCTAAGCTAACCAACAATTATCAAGATAGTTCCTTTATTTTACAAGGAAGGAACCAAAGATTCATTGAATATATAGCATTATCAGATAGTTTAGCTGGTATGGTGCACACTTGTAATCTCAGCACTTGGGAGGCTGAAGCAGGAAGGTTGACAATTTAAGCCAGCTAGTCTGTGCTACATAGTGAGTTTATGTCTCAAAGAAAAGAATTGGGGCTGGAGAGATGGCTCAGTGGTTAAGATGTATGCCTTCAAAGCTTAAGGACCTGAGTTCGATTCCCCAGTGTCCATGTAAAGCCAGATGCACAATGAGGGCGGCACATGTGTCTGGAGTTCTTTGCCGTGACTAGAGGCCCTGGAAACCCATTTTCTCCCTCTCTCTTTCTAATAAATAATAAATGAAATTTTAGGGTTTTTTTTAAAAGGTTTTTTTTTAAAATTTATTTATTTGCAAGCAGAGATAGAGGAATAGAAGAGAGACAGAATAGACATGCCAGGGCTTCTAGCCACTGCATACGAACTCCAGATGCATGTGCCCCTTGTGCATGTGGCTTACATGGGTCCTGGGAATCGAACCTGGGTCCTTTGGCTTTGCAGGCAAATGCCTTAACCACTAAGCCATTTCTCCAGCCCGAAATTTAGTTTTTTGAGGTAGGTTTTCATGCTGGTCCAGGCTGGCCTGGAAATCACTATGTAGTCCCAGGGTGGCCTTGAACTCACAGCAATCCTCCTACCTCTGCCTACTGAGTGCTAGGATTAAAGGCGTGCGCCACCACACCTGGCTGAAATATATGTATTTTAATTTTTTTTATTTATTTGCAAGCAGAGAGAGAGAAGAGAGGCATACAGAAAGAGAATGGGCACACCAGGGCCTCTAGCCACTGCAAACAAACTCCACATGCATGTGCCCCTTGTGCATCTGGCTTTCATGGGTCCTAGAGAATCAAACCGGGATCCTTTGGCTTTGCAGGCAAATGCCTTAACCACTTAGCCATTTCTCCAGCCCCTGAAATATTTTTTTAAAAAAGAATTTATCAGATGACTGGGCTTGCTCCATATCCAGAGTATGAACTCTCTCACTCGTCTTCAGAAGCTCTTGATTTTCTCAGTAATAGTGACAGGTATAGATCCATCAATGGCAGGTGATGGTAAAGAGTCTACTATACTGCTATAGAATTTCTCAGACTCCTTTTCTGGAGATACTCATATAAGGTGAACATGTAAATTATTACAGCCTTGAATAGTATAGTGAAAATCTTAAAGCAACTTAATATCCCTAAAGACAAAGAGCGTTGGTTGTGGAATGCCTGCAACACTACAAGGAGGTTTAATCTGTGTAAACCACATGGGAAAATCTTTCCATAGTATTAGGTTGTATAAAACAAATTTCTAGACAACTTAAGCATTAAAATGCCATTGATCTTTTTTTTTAAAAGCCACATAGCCGGGCGTGGTGGTGCATGTCTTTAATCCCAGCATTTGGGAGGCAGAGGTAGGAGGACTGGCGTGAGTTCAAGGCCACCCTGAAACTACATAGTGAATTCCAGGTCAGCCTGGGCCAGAGTAAGCCCTACTACAAAGAAAAAAAAAACACATGAGGGCTAGAAAGATGGCTTTGTAATTAAGGCACTTGCCTGCAAAGCCTAAGAACTCATGTTCAACTCTCCAGGACCTACATAAGCCAGATGCACAAAGTGACGCATGTGCAAGGTCACACTTATGTATAAGGGGGCTCACGCAGACATTTGGAGTTCAATTGCACCAGTTGATGGCCCTGGCATGATAATCCCCCCCCCTCATTAAAAAAAAAAAAAAAAAAAAAGCCACATGAGTAAAACAGTGCTCTCTGTGCTTTGAGTATGTAAAAAGTAGAACTGGGCTTGGTGGTGCAATGCCTTTAATCCCAGCACCTGGGAGGCAGAGGTAGGAGGATCACTGTTGAGTTTGTGGCCAGCCTGAGACCACATAGTGAATTCCAGATCAACCTGGGCTAGAGTGAGACCTTACCTTGAAAAAGCAAAAAAACAGAAAAGGAAAAAAAAAAAAAGTATGGGTAAAAAGTATTTTTGGTGGTGCCTGCCTTTAATTCCAGTACTTGCTTAAAGTTTGAGGCCACTCTAAAACTACATAGTGAATTCCAGGTCAGTCTGAGCTAGAGTGAGACCCTACCCTGGAAAAAGAAAAGAAAAAAAAATTATTTTTTTTTTTAGAGTAAGACCCTACTTCAAAAAAAGTATGTTTTTACAAAATGTTTTAGCTGGGTGTGGTGGCACACGCCTTTAATCCCAGCACTTGGAGGCAGAGGTAGGAGGATCGCTGTGAGTTCTAGGCCATCCTGAGACTACATAGTGAATTTCAGGTCAGCCTGGTCTTGCGGGACACTACCTCGAAAAAAAAAAAGTTTTATTTATTTATTTGTAAGCAGAGAGATACAGACACAGAGGGAGAAAATGGGTACACCAGGGCTTCAAGCCACTGCATATGAACTCAAGATAACATGCCACCTTGTATATCTGGCTCTATATGGGTACTAGAGAATTGAACCCAGGTCAATAGGCTTTGCAGGCAAGTTTCTTAACTGCTGAGCCATCTCCAGCCTATAAGAAGTATTTTTTAATATTTTTATATATTACTTATTTATGAGCAGAGAGAGAATGGGCATGCCAGGACCTATTGCCACTGTGAACAAACTCCAGACACCTGTGCTACTTTGTGTATCTGGCTTTACATGGGTACTGGGGAATCAAACCCAGGCCATCAGACTTTGTAAGCAAGTGCCTTTAACAGGTAAACCATCTCTCTAGCCCAAAAAGTTTTTTATTTTTTCAAATTTATTTTTTAAAAATCTGTTTTAAAAAAATAAATATTTATTTATTTGAGAGGGAGAAAGAGGAAAATAACCAGAGAGAGAGAAAATGGGAGTGCTAGAGCCTCTAGCCATAACAGATGAACTCCAGATGGATGCACCACCTTGTACACCTGGCTTTATGTGGGTACTTGGGAATCAAACTTGAGTCCTTAGGCTTCACAGGAAAACGCATTCACTGCTAAGCCATCTCTCCAGCCTTGTAATTTTTTATATTTTTATTTTTTTAACTTTTTTGTCATTTATTTATTTGAGAGAAAGAGGCAGAGAGAAAGAGAATGGGCACACCAGGGCCTCCAGCCACTGCAAACAAACTCCAGTTGCATGTGCCCCCTTGTGCATCTAGCTTACATGGGTCCTGGAGAATTGAACCAGGGTCTTTTGGCTTTGCAGGCAAACGCCTTAACCAGTAAGCCATCTCTCCAGTCCCCCACCCCTTTTGTTTTTTCTTTTTTTTCTCCTTTGAGGTAGGGTCTCACTTTGGCCCAGGCTGACCTTGAATTAACTATGGATTCTCAGGGTGACCTTGAACTCAGGGCAATCCTCCTACCTTTGCCTCCCAAGTGCTAGGATTAAAGGTGTGTGCTACCATGCCCAATTCCAGTCCCCTTTTTGATTTTGTTTCTTTGTTTCGCACTGTCACAAATGACACCCAGATTCTTGCCTATGCTAAAGGGCATAGACTTTGACAGATCTGCATCCCCATCCCTATTTTCTTTTGTTTTGTAGCTTGCTCAAGTATAAATTCTTGGTTAAGGGATGACGGTTGAAAGTCTCTCTTTTTGAGTCAAGGGCTCTAACTCATGCTGGCCTGAAACTCCCTATGTTGCTGAGGATGACCTTGAATTTCTCTTTCTCCTGCCTCAGTTTCTCAAATGCTTAGATTACAGGCCACCATGCACAGGTCCTGCTTAAAATTTTTTTGTTTGTTTCTCTAGCCCAGGCTGACCTAGAATTCGCTATGTAGTCTCAGTGTGGCTTCCTACCTAAGCCTCCTGGGTCCTGGGACTAAAAGTGTGTGCCTCCACACCCAGCTCTCTTGGTTTTTTTTTGGTGTTTTTTTTTTGGTTTGTTTGTTTGTTTTTTGGTTTTTCAAGGTAGGGTTTCACTCTAGTCCAGGCTGACCTGAAATTCACTATGTAGTCTCAGGCTGGCCTCGAACTCTCGGCAATCCTCCCACCTTTGCCTCCCAAGTGCTAGGATTAAAGGCGTGCACCACCACACCTGGCCTTCTCTTGGTTTTTGAAACTGTGTAGACCAGGCTGGCTTCCTGAATACTGGAATTATAAGCACTTGTCATTTCCCACTCTCATAGAGACTGGTATTGTTGTCTATTGTATCTGTGGATACCATGAAGTTCAAGTAATAAATTTGCGTGCCTGGCATAAACATTTTTTAAATATATTTTATTTATTTATTTATTTATTTATTTATTTATTTATTTATTTATTTGCTTGAGAGAGGGGGAGAGAAAGAGGCACAGAGAGAATGGGTGTGTCAGGGCTTCCAGCCACTAAAAACAAACTCCAGACACTTGTGCTACCTTGTGCATCTGGCTTATGTAGGTCCTGGGGAATCAAACCTGGGTCCTTTGGCTTTGCAAGCAAGTGCCTTAACTGCTAATCCATCTCTCCATCCCTAAAAATTCTTTTGATCAACAACAAAAAAAAAAAAAACAGAATGAGAGGCTGGGCTTGGTGGTACACATCTTTAATCCCAGCACTTGGGAGGATCGCTGTGAGTTCAAGGCCACCCTGAGACTGCATAGTGAATTCCATGTCAGCCTGGGCCAGGATGAGACCCTACCTCAAAAAAACCTAAAAGAAAATCTTTTGATTCAAAAAAAATATAGTCATTCACACATTAATTTTGTAACTATAAATAAAGCACTTTCCATGTGTACATCTGGTGTGGGGAGGGACATATATTAGCAAAAGGCAATGTTAACCATTTAATCTAACACTATTGATGGTCTCTATAGATGATGCTGATGGAGAAATGGAAGCTGGAGAAGTACAACAAGCTAAAAGTGTCACTTACGATCTCTCAAAATTAGTAAATTATCCAGGTTTTAATATATCTACTCCCAGAGGAATTCCAGATGTAAGTAGATGTTTCTTAATTTTTTTTTGATACTATGTTAAAGATTATTAAAAACACTAGCTTACATAAGTAGTTACTATTACATAAAGAAGTGAGTTTGTACCTGGGTATAGTACTGAATACCTATAATCCTAGCACTTGGGAGGTGGAGGCAGGAAGATCAGAGGTTCAAGACCACTTTTAGCTGTGGAGCAGGTTTGGGGCCAATCTAGCCTATGTGAAACCCTTTATCAAAAGACCTTGAAAAAAAATTTTTTTAATTTAAAGAAAAACTAAAGGGGAATGGGGGAGGGGAGGGAAATAATCATGCGTTTTTTGTATGTAAGTATAGAAGTTGTCAATAAAAAAAATTTTTTTTTAACTAGAAAAGGGTTGAATGTGGTGGCACATGCCTTTAAACCTACCACTTGGGAAGCAAAGGTAGGAGGATTGCTGTGAGTTTGAGGCCACCCTAAGACTACATAGTGAATTCCAAGTCAGCCTGGTTAGCTCAAGCAAGACCCTACCTCAAAACAAACAAACAAAACAAATATATATATATGGGGCTGGGACTGGAGAGATGGCTTAGCAATTAAGGTACTTGCCTTTGAAACCTAAGGACCCAGGTTCAATTCCTCAGAACCCAACTAAGCCAGATGCACATGGTAGCACATGCATCTGGAGTTTGTTTGCAATGGCTAAAAGCCCTGGTGTGTCCATTCTCTTTCCCCTCCCTCTTTCTCTTGCATAAATAAATAAATAAATAAATAAATAAATAAATAAATAAATAAATTTTTTTTTTATTTATTTTTTTAATATTTATTGACAACAAAACATACTTACATACAAAAGGTGCATAGTTTTCCCTCCCCTCCCCCCATTCCCCTTTAGAACTCCACTCTCCATCATATCCCCTCCCTCTCTCCATTAGTCTCTTTTTCAATTTGATATCATCATCTTTTACTTCTATTATGAGGGTCTTGCGGAGGTATTGCTGGGCACAGCAAGGTCATGGATATCAAGGCCAATTTCTGTCTGAGCAGTTGCATTGTAAGGAGTCGTACCCTTCCTTTGGCTCTTCCATTCTATCCGCCCCCTCTTCCGCAATGATCCCTGAGCCTTGGAGGGTGTGACAGAGATGTTTCAGTGCTGGGCACTTCTCCATCCCTTCTTCTCAGCACTATGTTGCCTTTTGGATCATCCCAGTGGTCATCGCCATCTGAAAAGAGAAGCTTCTCTAACCAGAAGTGAGAGTAGCATTAATATGTGAATATGAGCATTAAGTGTAGTATTTTCCGGGCAGCTTGGTGGGAATAGTATATACATTTAGATAAGGGCATGCTTTATACCCCTAAGGCTCATGACCTTACCTACCATAGACTTTGCTTAGGTTTTTCAGTACCAGGTATGTATTCCCTCCCGTAGAGAGGGCCTTCAGTCAAATTATAGAGCAGTTGGTTACCCCACGAGTAGACATGCCACTATTGCACCCGTTCAGTCTTTGGGCCTGTCTGGCCAAATTTGAATATTCAGCGTCCACTGTTTTCACTGCTGATGACTTCTGTCTCCCATACTCTGCATGCAGTGCAGCTTTTTCCAGCTTTCAGTTGGCTGGTCTACAGGGAGAAGGTTTTCTGCTCAGCACCAGCTTGCTTTCTCAGTGACCTTGCCTCTCAGGCAAGAGATGTCTTCAGCAATAGGGTCTTACTATCTGTTTCTCAGGGGAAACCAAGGGCTTTGGCAAAAGCCTTTAATGTTTTGGAGGCTACCGGGACCTCCTTGGCCAACAACTCACTGGAAGGTATCCCATCCCAGGTACTGAAAATTTTCTAGTAACAGTCTACAGCTTCTAGATGTACCATTATTCAAAAAAGTAGTTTTACATAAGTCTTTGAAATTAGATTGACCCTCCCCCTGCCCTTCTTTTATGCATTCTCTACCCATGGCCTTGGTTAGGCCATTCCCCTCCTTGTAATCAGTCCTTCCACTTACATATGTGCAATACCATACACTTCAGTCCTTCCCTTTCCTCCGTCCCTTATAGCCTTTTACCAGCTTACTGGTTTCTGGTACCAATTTTTGGTTCCAGTTCACACACAAGTCTGTCTATTTGTAGCTAGGATCCACATATGAGAGAGAACATGTGACGTTTGGCTTTCTGAGCCTGGGTTACCTCACTTAGTATAATCCTTTCCAGATCCATCCATTTCCCTGCAAATTTCATAATTTCATTTTTCTTTACCGCTGAGTGGAACTCCATTGTGTAAATGTACCACATCTTTATTATCCATTCATTTGTGGTGGGACATCTAGGCTGCTTCCATTTCCTAGCTATTGTGAATAGAGCAGCAATAAACATGGTTTTGCAAGTATCTCTAAGGAAGTGAGAAGAGTCCTCTGGATATATGCCTAGGAGTGCTATAGCTGGATCATATGGTAAATCTATTTCTAGCTGTCTCAAAAACCTCCACACTGATTTCCATAATGGTTGGACCAGGTTACATTCCCACCAACAGTGTAGAAGTGTTCCTCTTTTTCCGCATCCACGCCAACACTTATTGTCATTTGTTTTCTTGATGGTAGCCATTCTGACAGGAGTGAAATGGAATCTCAAAGTGGTTTTAATTTGCATTTCCCTGATGGCTAAGGATGTGGAACACTTTTTCAGATGTTTATATGCCATCTGTATTTCATCTTCTGTGAATTCTCTATTTAGTTCCATAGCCCATTTTTTAACTGGGTTGTTTGAATTCTTATTATTCTGTTTTTTGAGTTCTTTGTATATTCTGGATATTAATCCTCTGTCAGATGTATAGCTGGCAAAGATTTTCTCCCATTCTGTAGGTTGTCTTTTGCTCTACTCACAGTGTCCTTTGCTGTACAAAAGCTTTGTAATTTCATAAGGTCCCATTGGTTGATTAGTGATTTTATTCGCTGAGCAATTGGGGTTATATTCAGAAAGTCCTTACCTATGCCAATATGTTGAAGGGTTTCCCCTACTTTTCCACTAGCAGGTTCAGAGTTTCAGGTCTGATATCAAGGTCCCTGATCCATTTGGATTTGACTCTTGTGCATGGAGAAAGACAAGGATCTATGTTTATCCTTTTACATACCGATGTCCAGTTTTCCCAACACCACTTGTTAAAGAGGCTATCTTTTCTCCAATTAATATTTTTGGCGTTTTTGTCAAAAATCAGGTGGCTGTAGCTGCTTGGATTAATATTTGGGTCTTCTATTCTGTTCCATTGATCTACCTGTCTGTCCTTGTGCCAGTACCATGCTGTTTTTGTTACTATGGCTTTGTAATATAACTTAAAATCGGGTATGGTTATACCACCTGCCTGATTTTTGTTTCGCAAAATTGTTTTGCGAAAGAAGAACTATTCCAGGCATTGTTGTTGCATGCCCTTAATCCCAACATTCAGTAGGAGGATTACCATGAGTTTGATGTCAACCTGAGACTACATAGTCGATTCCAGGTCAGCCTGGGCTAAAGTGATACCTTACCTTAGGGGAAAAAAAATAAAGGGATATAACTCATTGTAAAATGCTTACCTAACATGAATAGGCACTGGGTTCCATCCCCTGAACAACCACAAAAAGTTTGAGCTGGGCGTGGTGGCGCACGCCTTTAATCCTAGCACTCAGGAGGCAGAGGTAGGAGGATCACTGTGAGTTTGAGACCACCCTGAGACTCCATAGTGAGTTCCAGGTCAGCCTGGGCTGAAGTGAAACACTACCTAGAAAAACCAAAAAAAAAGTGGGTTTGTTAGTTACATGTTTAACTGTTTTGTTTTGTTGGTTTTTTTTTTGTTTGTTTGTTTGTTTGTTTGTTTGTTTGTTTGTTTGTTTGTTTGTTTGTTTTTTTCGAGGTAGGGTCTCACTCTAGCTCAGGCTGACCTGGAATTCACTATGTAGTCTCAAGGTGGCCTCAAGCTCACAGCAATCCTCCCAAGTGCTGGGATTAAAGGCACAAGCCACCATGCCGAGCTTTAACTTATTTTTTTATTTTTAGTATTTATTTATTTACAAACACAGAGGAAGAGAGACAGAGGAAGGAATGGGGAGCTGGAGAGATGGCTTAGTGGTTAAGGCATTTGCCTACAAAACCAAAGGATCCTGGTTCCACTCTCCAGGACCCATGAAAGCCAGATGTACAAGGGGGCACATTCGTCTGGAGTTTGTTTGCAGTGACTATAGGCCCTGGCTCACCCATTCCCCCCCCACCCCCAGTCTCTCTATCAAATAAATAAAATAATATTTTTTTTAAAGAAGAAGGAATGGGGCTGGAGGGATGGTTTAGCAGTTAAGGCGTTTGCCTGCAAAGCCAAAGGACCCAGATTCGATTTCCCCAGGACCCATGTTAGCCAGATGCACAAGGGGTCACACCTGTCTGGAGTTCATTTGCAGTGGCTGGAGGCCCTGGTGCCCCATTTTCTCTCTCTCCCTCTATTTGCCTCTTCCTCTCTCTCAAATAAATAGATAAGTAAAAGTAAAAATATATATATATTTCAAAAAGAAGGAATGGGTGCACCAGGGCCTCCAACCACTGTAAACGAACTCCAGATGCATGTGCCACTTTGTGCATCTGGCTTTATGTGGGTACTGGAGAGTCAAACTTAGTTGGCTAGGTTTTATAAGCAAGCACCTTAACCACAGCCCTCTCTCTAGCCCCTTTTTTGTTTTATTATTTTTATTTATTTATTTGAAAGAGAAACAAAGTCCACATGGATGAGCTAAATTGTAAGTTGTGCATCTGGCTTACATGGGTACTGGGAAATCGATTCTGGGTTCTTTGGCTTTGCAGGCAAGCAACTAACTCATCTCTCCAGCCCTTCTTCTTTTTTTTTTTTTTTTTTTTTTTTTTTTTTTTTTTTTTTTTCCAAGATAGGGTCTCACTCTGATTCACTATTTAGTCTCAGGGTGACCTCAAACTCACCTCTGCCTCCCGAGTGCTGGGATTAAAGGCGTGCGCTACCACGCCCAGCTCAATTTTTCCTTTTTGGTTTTTTGAGGTAGGGTCTCACTGTAGCTCAGGCTGACCTGGAATTCACTATGTAGTCTCCAGGTGGCCTCGAAACAATTTTTCATTTTTAAAGCTGGATTTTCGCCTCCACACTGCTGGGATTAAAGGCATGTGCCACCATACCTGGAGATATTTTTGCTTGGTTTTAGATTTTGGGAAGGATTGGAGTTTCCTTTTTAGGGAGTTTAGTTGTTTTTTGGCTTTTTCAGATAGGGTCTCACTCTATCCCAGACTCGCCTGGAATTCACTATGGGTTCACTATAGTCTCAGGGTAGCCTGTACTTCTGTCTCCCAAGTGTTGGGACTAAAGGTGTGTGCCATCATGCCTGACTTTCATTGTTTTTAAACAAGATCTCACTGTAGCCTAGGATGACTTTGAACTCAGTGTATAAGTAAGGCTGGGGTTGGCATTTGCCACAATCTTCCTGCCTCAGCCTACTGTCTTTTGAGAACTATCTGTTCAGTTCACAAACCCTTTTATGATTGTGTGATTGTATTTTTTTTTCATATTTAATTTGTCGTTTTTAATAAAAACTGCATTAAGGGCTGGAGAGATGGCTTAGCGGTTAAGGCGTTTGTCTGCGAAGCCTAAGGATCCCGGTTCAATTCTCCAGATCCCACATAAGCCAGATGCACAAGGGGGTACACGCTTCTGGAGTTCGTTTGCAGTGGCTAGAAGCCCTGGCGTACCCATTCTCTCTCTCTCTCTCTCTCTCTCTCTCTCTCTCCCCCCTCTCTCTGTCCCTAATAAATAAATAAATAAAAATAAAATCTTTAAAAAAAAACTGCATTAAGCCAGGCCTGGTGGTGCATGCCTTTAATCCCAGCACTTGGGAGGCAGAGGTAGGTGGATCTCCATGAGTTCAAGGCTTCCCTGAGACTACATAGTGAATTCCAGGTCAGCCTGGGCTAGAATAAGACCCTTCCTTGAAAAACCAAAACAAAACAACAAAAAAAAACTGCATTAAGCCAGGACTAGTGGTGCACGCCTTCAATCCCAGCACTTAGGAGGCAGAGGTGGGAGGTTCACCAAGAGTAAGAGATCCTACCTTGAAAAAAACAAAAAAAAAAAAACTGCATTAATAATGTTCTTAGAAACTGGACAGGAGAGAAAATGGCGAAAATCTGATCTTAGAGTCTTGTGAGCAGGTGCCAAGTGATGAATGCACGAGACACTGTGGAGTTGAAAACTGCATGATGCAGCTTGCCATCAGAGTTTCTGGAAGTAGGTTTAGTCTACATCAGTATCCTCAGTTCAGTAGGAATGCACTTTTTTTTTTTTTTCAAGATAGGGTCTCACTCTAGCTCAGGCTGACCTGGAATGCACTTTTTGTGTTCCACCCCTGACCTCAAGTCATTCTGACTCTAGTTTGTGTTTTACAAAAGCACAATATCATTTTGACCTAGGGCCACTACTAATAAGAGATATAAAAAAGCCAAAAACAAGCAATGTTGAACCTTGAAGATAGTGTTGTACCTTTTTTGGAAAGGGAACATGGGTTCAGAAAGTCAGTGAGCAATCTTGTTAGCAGTGGTTAGCACACTGAGAAAGAGTAGTGCCAGAGGGGCCCAATGAGAGACTGTCAGGACAGGAGCTCTCTGTACCTTCTTTCCTTCCCTTAATCTAATAAAGTTTCTCTAAACCTTAAAAATAAAAATAAAGAGCCAGGTGTGGTGGCACATGCCTTTAATCCCAGCACTCGGCAGAGGTAAGAGGATCGCTGTGAGTTTGAAGCCACCCTGAGACTACATAGTGAATTCCAGATTCTAGACTGGGCTAGAGTGAGACCCTACCTCGAAAAACAAATATAAATAAATAAATAAAAATAAGAAGATTGCTGTCTAGAACTGTGTTGAACCAAGCAATTTTTTTTTTCACTTTACAGTCCTAATAATTTTGCACACAAGTATCCTGCCCTCCTTAAAACAGTTACTTTTCCTAATTTTTAGTAAAGGAAAAATCATATAAAAAGCAGAAATACGGGCTGGAGAGATGGTCCTGCACTTAAGGTGCTTACAAAGCCTGACAGCCTGGGTTTGATTCCCCAGTACCCACAGTGACACATCTGAGTTTGTTTACATGCCAAAAGGCCCTGATGCACCCATATATTCTCATTCTATCTTCTTGCAAATAAAAATTATTAAAGAAAAATAAACAAGGCTAGAAAGATGGCTTAGCAGGTAAGGCACTTGCCTTAGAAGCCTAAGGACCCATGTTCAGTTCCTTAGTATCCACATAAACCAGATGCATAAGGCAGCACATGTGTCTGGAGTTTGTTTGCAATGGTTAGAGGCCCTGGTGCACCCATTCTCATTCTATCTATCTATCTCTCTGCCTCTTTCTCTCTCAAATAAATAAATATATTTTTCAAAAAGCAGCTGTGCTTAATGGCACACACATTTAATCCCAGCACTCTGGAGACAGAGGTAGGAATATTTCTGTGAGTTTGAGGCCAGCCTGCTGCTACAGGGTGAGTTCCAGGTCAGCCTGGTCTAGAGTGAGACTCTGCCTTAAAAAAAGGGGGGGGCAGGGAGCCAGGCATGGTGGCGCATGCCTTTAATCCCAGCACTTGGGAGGTAGAGGTAGGCGATCTCTGTGAGTTCGAGGCCACCCTGAGACTCCAGGGTGAATTCCAGGTCAGCCTGGGCTAGAGCAAGACCCTACCTTGAAAAAACAAAACAAAAAAAAGTGGGGGTGGGAGCAGAAATGTTATTTGAGATCCCTACTTCATTTAAGCAAAGTCTCTATTTTCCCAATCCATATATTTTCCTCTTTTTTTCATCATTAGGAATGGAGAATGTTTGGTTCCATACCAATGCAGGCGTGTCAACAAAAGGATGTGTTCGCCAGTTACCTTACTTCCAACTTCCAAGTGGTAAGTAGATTTTACGGTGTATGCATGTATGTGTGTATGTTGCTGGAAATTGAACCTAGGGTATCACATATGCTAGGTAAGCACTCTACCACTGAGAGGGATTTACACCCCTGGTAAATAAATAAATTTTTGGTTTTTCGAGGTAGGGTCTCACTCTGGCCCAGGCTGACCTGAAATTAACTGTAGTCTCAGGGTGGCCTCGAACTCATGGCGATCCTCCTACCTTTGCCTCCAAGTGCTGGGATTAAAGGCATGCGCCCAGCAACTATGAAGTTTTATGACTTGTTTTTGTCTTACTGTCCTTTCTTGCTTTATATCTAAAACACTGTTATCTGATGTATCAAAAGGCAGATAGGAATCTGGGTACATGTATTAATCTCAGCATTTGGAAAGCAGAGGGAAAAGGATTGCTGTGAGTTCAAGGCTGCCCCTTCCCACCCCACCCCACCCCCCAAAAAAAAGGCAAATAGGAGAAATTACTTGGCTCCAGACTGGTTTTCTACATTGTATTGTATTTATGTGCAGGTTAGAATTTCGGGTTGTTTTTTGTTTGTTTTGGTTTTTTTGTTTTAGTTTGGTTTTTGTTTGTTTTTGATTTTTCAAGGTAGGGTCGGTCTCATGCTAACCCAGGCTGACCTGGAATTCAGTACATTTTCAGGGTGGCCTGGAACTCACAGTAAACCTCCTACCTCGACCTTCCTAGTGCTAGAATTCCAGGTTAGAGTTTTTTTCGAGGTAGGATCTTACTCTGGCCCAGGCTGACCTGGAATTAACTAGTTGGGTTCACTATAGTCTCAGGGTAGCCTGTACTTCTGTCTCCCAAGTGTTGGGACTAAAGGTGTGTGCCATCATGCCTGACTTTCATTGTTTTTAAACAAGATCTCACTGTAGCCTAGGATGACTTTGAACTCAGTGTATAAGTAAGGCTGGGGTTGGCATTTGCCACAATCTTCCTGCCTCAGCCTACTGTCTTTTGAGAACTATCTGTTCAGTTCACAAACCCTTTTATGATTGTGTGATTGTATTTTTTTTTCATATTTAATTTGTCGTTTTTAATAAAAACTGCATTAAGGGCTGGAGAGATGGCTTAGCGGTTAAGGCGTTTGTCTCATGAAGCCCTAAGGATCCCGTTCAATTCTCCAGATCCCACATAAGCCAGATGCACAAGGGGGTACACGCTTCTGGAGTTCGTTTGCAGTGGCTAGAAGCCCTGGCGTACCCATTCTCTCTCTCTCTCTCTCTCTCTCTCTCTCTCTCTCTCCCCCTCTCTCTGTCCCTAATAAATAAATAAATAAAAATAAAATCTTAAAAAAAAAACTGCATTAAGCCAGGCCTGGTGGTGCATGCCTTTAATCCCAGCACTTGGGAGGCAGAGGTAGGTGGATCTCCATGAGTTCAAGGCTTCCTGAGACTACATAGTGAATTCCAGGTCAGCCTGGGCTAGAATAAGACCCTTCCTTGAAAAACCAAAACAAAACAACAAAAAAAACTGCATTAAGCCAGGACTAGTGGTGCACGCCTTCAATCCCAGCACTTAGGAGGCAGAGGTGGGAGGTTCACCAAGAGTAAGAGATCCTACCTTGAAAAAAACAAAGAAAAAAAAACTGCATTAATAATGTTCTTAGAAACTGGACAGGAGAGAAAATGGCGAAAATCTGATCTTAGAGTCTTGTGAGCAGGTGCCAAGTGATGAATGCACGAGACACTGTGGAGTTGAAAACTGCATGATGCAGCTTGCCATCAGAGTTTCTGGAAGTAGGTTTAGTCTACATCAGTATCCTCAGTTCAGTAGGAATGCACTTTTTTTTTTTTTTCAAGATAGGGTCTCACTCTAGCTCAGGCTGACCTGGAATGCACTTTTTGTGTTCCACCCCTGACCTCAAGTCATTCTGACTCTAGTTTGTGTTTTACAAAAGCACAATATCATTTTGACCTAGGGCCACTACTAATAAGAGATAAGAAAAAGCCAAAAAACAAGCAATGTTGAACCTTGAAGATAGTGTTGTACCTTTTTTGGAAAGGGAACATGGGTTCAGAAAGTCAGTGAGCAATCTTGTTAGCAGTGGTTAGCACACTGAGAAAGAGTAGTGCCAGAGGGGCCCAATGAGAGACTGTCAGGACAGGAGCTCTCTGTACCTTCTTTCCTTCCCTTAATCTAATAAAGTTTCTCTAAACCTTAAAAAATAAAAATAAAGAGCCAGGTGTGGTGGCACATGCCTTTAATCCCAGCACTCGGCAGAGGTAAGAGGATCGCTGTGAGTTTGAAGCCACCCTGAGACTACATAGTGAATTCCAGATTCTAGACTGGGCTAGAGTGAGACCCTACCTCGAAAAACAAATATAAATAAATAAATAAAAATAAGAAGATTGCTGTCTAGAACTGTGTTGAACCAAGCAATTTTTTTTCTTTCACTTTACAGTCCTAATAATTTTGCACACAAGTATCCTGCCCTCCTTAAAACAGTTACTTTTCCTAATTTTTAGTAAAGGAAAAATCATATAAAAAGCAGAAATACGGGCTGGAGAGATGGTCCTGCACTTAAGGTGCTTACAAAGCCTGACAGCCTGGGTTTGATTCCCCAGTACCCACAGTGACACATCTGAGTTTGTTTACATGCCAAAAGGCCCTGATGCACCCATATATTCTCATTCTATCTTCTTGCAAATAAAAATTATTAAAGAAAAATAAACAAGGCTAGAAAGATGGCTTAGCAGGTAAGGCACTTGCCTTAGAAGCCTAAGGACCCATGTTCAGTTCCTTAGTATCCACATAAACCAGATGCATAAGGCAGCACATGTGTCTGGAGTTTGTTTGCAATGGTTAGAGGCCCTGGTGCACCCATTCTCATTCTATCTATCTATCTCTCTGCCTCTTTCTCTCTCAAATAAATAAATATATTTTTCAAAAAGCAGCTGTGCTTAATGGCACACACATTTAATCCCAGCACTCTGGAGACAGAGGTAGGAATATTTCTGTGAGTTTGAGGCCAGCCTGCTGCTACAGGGTGAGTTCCAGGTCAGCCTGGTCTAGAGTGAGACTCTGCCTTAAAAAAAGGGGGGGGCAGGGAGCCAGGCATGGTGGCGCATGCCTTTAATCCCAGCACTTGGGAGGTAGAGGTAGGCGATCTCTGTGAGTTCGAGGCCACCCTGAGACTCCAGGGTGAATTCCAGGTCAGCCTGGGCTAGAGCAAGACCCTACCTTGAAAAAACAAAACAAAAAAAAGTGGGGGTGGGAGCAGAAATGTTATTTGAGATCCCTACTTCATTTAAGCAAAGTCTCTATTTTCCCAATCCATATATTTTCCTCTTTTTTTCATCATTAGGAATGGAGAATGTTTGGTTCCATACCAATGCAGGCGTGTCAACAAAAGGATGTGTTGTGATTACCTTACTTCCAACTTCCAAGTGGTAAGTAGATTTTACGTGTATGCATGTATGTGTGTATGTTGCTGGAAATTGAACCTAGGGTATCACATATGCTAGGTAAGCACTCTACCACTGAGAGGGATTTACACCCCTGGTAAATAAATAAATTTTTGGTTTTTTTGAGGTAGGGTCTCACTCTGGCCCAGGCTGACCTGAAATTAACTGTAGTCTCAGGGTGGCCTCGAACTCATGGCGATCCTCCTACCTTTGCCTCCAAGTGCTGGGATTAAAGGCATGCGCCAGCAACTATGAAGTTTTATGACTTGTTTTTGTCTTACTGTCCTTTCTTGCTTTATATCTAAAACACTGTTATCTGATGTATCAAAAGGCAGATAGGAATCTGGGTACATGTATTAATCTCAGCATTTGGAAAGCAGAGGGAAAAGGATTGCTGTGAGTTCAAGGCTGCCCCTTCCCCCCCCCCCCCCCCCCAAAAAAAAAAAAAAAGGCAAATAGGAGAAATTACTTGGCTCCAGACTGGTTTTCTACATTGTATTGTATTTATGTGCAGGTTAGAATTTCGGGTTGTTTTTTGTTTGTTTTGGTTTTTTTGTTTTAGTTTGGTTTTTTGTTTGTTTTTGATTTTTCAAGGTAGGGTCGGTCTCATGCTAACCCAGGCTGACCTGGAATTCAGTACATTTTCAGGGTGGCCTGGAACTCACAGTAAACCTCCTACCTCGACCTTCCTAGTGCTAGAATTCCAGGTTAGAGTTTTTTTCGAGGTAGGATCTTACTCTGGCCCAGGCTGACCTGGAATTAACTAGTCTCAGGGTGGCCTCAAACGCACAGCAATCCTCCTATCTCTGCCTCCCCAGTGCTGGGATTAAAGGTGTGCACCACCGTGCCTGGCTTTTTTGTTGTTGTTGTTGTTGTTTTGAGGTAGGGTCTCTCTCTAGCTCTGGTTGACCTGGAATTCACTATGTAGTCTCAGGATGGCCTCAAACTCTCAGCAATCCTCCTACCTCTGCTTCCCAAGTGCTGGGATTGAAGGTGTGTGCCACCACGCCCAGCCCAAGGTAGAGTTTTAATCTTTTTTTTTTTTTTTTAATCTTTTTTTTTTTTTTTAATCTTTTTTTTTTTTTTTGGAGAGAGACAGATAGAGATGGACACACCAGCAGCCTCTCAGCTGCTGTGAACAAAATCCAAATGCATGTGCCCTCTTGTGGTCAAGTGCATTGCACCCTTGCGTCACTTTGCATCTTGCTAAACATGGGACCTGGATATTGGAACCAGCATTCTTAGGCTTAGGAGGCAGGTGCCTTAACCGCTAAGCCATCTCTCCAGCCCTTTTTTAATATTTTTATGTATTTATTTGAGCAAGATAGAGAAAGAAGCAGATAGAGAATTGGCACATCAGGGCCTCCAGCCACTGCAAATGAACTCCAGATACATGTACCACCTTGTGCATCTGGTTTATGTGCATCTGGATCCTTTGGCTTTGCTGACAAATGCCTTAACCACTAAGCCATCTCTCCAGCCCTAGAGTCTTAATTCTCTGTTTGCTGTAACTTGTGTTTGGTTATTTCTTTAGCCAAGCACAAAGTCTGGCAGCAAGCGGTCTTCATCACATTCCAGCCCTAGTAGTCCAAAGAAGCAGAAGAAGGAAGGAAGCTCAGCCACCTCCCCTACCGACATGGAGCTCGACTCAGGTAGGTCTCTGGTTTTTGTGTTTTTTTATATATTTTTATTTATTTATTTGCTAGAGAGAGATAGAGAGAATGGGCAGGCTAGGGCCTCCAGCCACTGCAAACAAACTCCAAATGCATGCGCCCCTTGTGCATCTGGCTTATGTGGGTCTTGGAGAGTTGAACTGGGATCCTTTGGCTTTGCAGGCAAACACCTTAACTGCTAAGCCATCTCTCCAGCCCCGGTCTCTGGTTTTGATTGCATTGAGAAGGCAACACGAATCTCTATGCTCTAAGACCATATGACAGAAAAATTCCCTTATGGACAACAGTGCATTGCCACTATCACTGATAAAACCTGAATTAGAAGCCTGGCTTATTGTAACAGCAGACAGGATAGCTAGATGAACCCCTGAATTTGGCAGGTTCAGGCACCCAACAGTGCTACATTTAGGTTGTTGGTGCGTCTGTTGTGGCAGCACTTTGGAAAAAAGGGGTATGCCTCTTAACTTTCTGGCTATTCATTCCTCTATAATGTTTCTCAAGCCTCACAGGACTTGGGAGGCTAAAGTAGAAGGATGACCATGAGTTCAAGGCTAGCCAGGGCTACAATGAGACCCTGCTTCAAAAAAGCAAGGAAGGGCTGGAGAGATGGCTTAGCGGTTAAGGCGCCTGCCTCCTAAGCCTAAGAATGTCTGTTCAATACTCCAGGTCCCACATTTAGCCAGAAGCATCAGTGAAGCAAGCACTCAATGCTGCACTTGCCCACAAGGGGGCGCACACATTTGGAGTTCGTTCACAGCGGCTGAGAGGCTGCTGGCATGCCCATTCTCTTTCTGTCTCTGTCTGTCTGTCTCTCTCTCTCTCTCAAAAAAAAAAAAAAAAAGGAAGGAAGGAAGGAAAAGGGGGATGGGGAGCGGGAGTAATGCATCATGTTTAATCTCAGCACTTAGGAATTAGAAAGTTGGAGGCAGGAGAATCAGATTCAAGGTCAGGAGCTGGAGAAATTGCTCAGTAGTTAAGAGCACTTCCTGTGCAAGCATGAGGGCCTCAGGAGGCCTGAGAGGAGAGAATGATCAAGTTCAATTCCCAGTTCCCACATAAACAGCTGGGCGTTGCCACACACGCACACATTTGTAACTCCAGTCCTGCAGAGACCTGAGAATCACTAGACCCTCTGAAAAATGGGCGTGGTGGCACACTAGTTTAATACCAGCCCTCAGGAAACAGGTAGGAGGATCTCAGTGAATTCCAGGTCAGGCTGGGCTAGAGAGAGAACCTACCTTGAGGAAAAAAAAGGCAAGTTCCTATATCTGTAGGAGACTCTGGGGCACATAAGAATGGTGATTAAAATACTATGCCTGGACACCTAACATTCTGCTCTAGCCACTGCAGGCGAACTCATGGGATGCTTCACGGACACATACACACATGCATATATCACACCTGCACACCTGACTAACAACAAACTCATGGACATGCATGTACCATACATGCATGCCAGACTCATAACATACTCAAACAAAGAAAAAGAAAAAACATTTGAGGCCAGCCTTAGCTACATAAAATCCTAAAAAGAAAACAAAGCTGTGGGAGTCTGAGATTGTAGAGTCACAGTGAATTTGAGGCCAGCCTGGGTTACAGAATGAGTTCCAGGTTAGCCTATAGTAGAATGAGACCCTGCCTGCAATCATGACTAGAAAAAGAAGAAACCCTAATTTTTGTTTGTTTGTTTGTTTGTTTGTTTGTTTGTTTGTTTGTTTGTTTTTGAGGCAGTGTCTCACTCTAGCCGAGGCTGATCTGGAATTCACTATGTAGTCTCAAGGTGGCCTCAAACTCAGCACTCGGGAGGCAGCGGTAGGAGGACTGCCATGAGCTTGAGGCCACCTTGAGACTACATAGTGAATTCCAGGTTAGCCTGGGCCAGAGTGAGACCCTACCTCGAAAAACATAAATAAATAAATAAATAAATAAATAAATAAAGAAAGAAAGAAAGAAAGAAAGAAAGAAAGAAAGAAAGAAAGTGTACACCACCATACCCTGCTCAAACCCTAATTTTATACCAAATAGAATTACAGAGTCCAACTCATTCCATATTACCATGTTACAGGAGCCAGGATCCATTATTTCTGAATAAGGGCAGAAAATATGGTATCTATTAGGGGCTGGAGAGATGGCTTTGTAGTTAAAGACTAGGCATAAAAAAAAAAAGGGTCTGGAGAGATGGCTTAGTGGTTAAGGCATTTGCCTGCAAAGCCAAAGGATCCTGGTTCGATTCTCAGGACCCATGAAAGCCAGATGTACAAGGGGGCACTTGAATCTGGAGTTCATTTGCAATGGCTGAAGGTCCTGTTGTGCCCATATTCATTCATTCTATCTCTCTCACTTAAATAAATATATTTTTAAAAATAAAATAAATAATTCTTAGAAATGGGAGCTTGGTCAGGCATGATGGCACACAACTTTAATCCCAGCATTCGGGAGGCAGAGGTAGGAGGATCACTGTGAGTTCAAGGCTACCCTGAGACTACATAATGAATGTCAGGTTAGCCTGGGCTACAGTAAGACCCTACCTTGAAAAGCCAAAAGAGAGAGAGAGAGAAAGAGAGAGAGAGAAAGGGAAGGAGGAAGGAAGGTCATACATACATACATACACATACTCTCATAAATTAAAAAATAACGTTTTTGTTTGTTTGTTTGTTTGTTTGTTTGTTTGTTTGTTTGTTTGTTTTTAGGAAAGGTCTCACTCTAGCCCAAGCTGACCTGGAATTCACTATGTAGTCTCAGGGTGGCCTTGAACTCTTGGCATTCCTCCTACCTCTGCCTCCCAAGTGCTAGGATAAAAAATAACTTTTTAGGGCTAGAGAGGTGGCTTAGTGGTTAAGGCTCATGCCTACAAAGCCAAAGGACCCAGGTTCAACTCCCCGAACTCACATAAGCCAGATGCACAAAGCAGTACATGTGTCTGGAGTTCGTTTGCAATGGCTGGAAGCCCAGGCGCACTCATCCTCCCCTCTCTCTCTCTCTCTCTCTCTCTCTCTCTGCCTCTTTTTTTCTCTCTCCCTCTCTTTCTCAAATAAATAAATAAGAAAATATTATTTAAAATAACTTTAAAAAAAACAAATAAGTAAATGACGTCATTGTAACATGGCATTACCTATTGAAGACAAAGAATGTATGACAAAAACCTCCTTGCACAAAGCAAACTGGAAAGATAGTATGAGACTCCTTAGAACATTCTAACCATGCACAGAAGCCTTTGGCTCAAAGCCTCTCCGGATTATCTTTGAACCCATTAAGTTTTCTCATTATTTCTTAGCACTACCACCCAAACATCATAAATGCCTCCTTCCCCACCAAGGAGTTGAACAACAAGGTGATCATACAGCAAGTGATAGTCAGATATTTAAGACCAACTGTTAAGACTCCTTGGAGGAAGAGGATTGAACCAGGCTGGCTCAAACACCCAAGCTAACGGTCCCCTATCATAGTATCCTGGATCACTGCAGCACCCCATCCCCAGCTTCTTCCCCATGAGGGAGAATAGGTACATGACCTCTGTGACAGCTAACTCCCAGAAACACTGAATTGGGCTGGAGATACGGCTCAGTGGTGAAGGGGCTTGCTTGCAAAGCCTAACAGTCCTGGTTTGATTCCCCAGTACTCACATAAAGCCAGATAAACAATGTGGTGTATGCATCTGGAGTTCCTTTACAGCATCTAGAAGCTCTGATGTGCCTTTTCTTCTGCCCCCGCCCCGCCCACCCTCCCTCTCCTTTTTGTCTCCTTCTGCTTGCAAATAAATAAAAATAACAGAGCTGGGCATGGTGGCCCATGCCTTCAATCCCAGCACTCAGGAGGCAGAGGTAGGAGGATCACCATTTGAGACCACCCTGAGACAACATAGTGAATTCCACGTCAGCCTGGGCTAGAGTGACACCCTACCTCAAAACAAAACAAAAGTAACATTCGCTTGATTCAGTGTTTCTTTCATTTTTGGTTTTCCAAGGTAGTGTCTCACTCTAGTCCAAGCTGGCCTGTGATTCACTGTGTTATTTGAGGCTGGCCTCAAACTCACAGTGATCCTCCTACCTCTGTCTCCCGAGTGCTGAGTTTAAAGGTATGCACCACCGTGCCTGGCTTCCTCTCGGTTCTTTTATTTTTATTTTGTGGGGTGTTTTTCAAGGTAGGGTCTCGCTCTAGCCCAGGCTGACCTAGAATTCACTGTAGTCTCAGGGTGGCCTCAAATGCAGCGATCCTCCTACTTCTGCCTCCTGAGTGCTGGTACTAAAAGTGTGCACTACCCCACCCAGCTCTCGGTTTTTGAAACAATGTAGACCAGGCTGGCTTCCTGACTACTGGAATTACAGGCATTTGCCATTTCCCACCCTCACAGAGACTGTTATTGTTGGCCATTGTATCTCTGGATACCTTCAAGTTCAAGTAATAAATTTGTATAAACTCAAATGCTATAACACTATCTAAAGTATGTTTTCCAGGCTGGAAAGATAGTTTAGCAGTTAAGATGCTTGCCTGCGAAGCTTAAGGACCCATAGCTGACTCTCCAGATCCCACGTAAGCCAGACACACAAAGGTGAGGCAAGCACAAAGTCACACTTGTCCACTAGGTGGCACAAGCATTTGGAGTTCAATTGCAGCTGAGTTCCTGGCGTACCAATTCTCTCTCTCTCTCTCTCTCTCTTTCTCTCTCTCTCTCTCTCTCTCGCTCTCTCTAAAATAAAAATAATAATAAAGTATCTTTTCCATTTCAGATGCAGAGGTGCCACATGGTTCTCAGAGCAGCAGAGCTTTTCAGTTTCAACCACCATTGCCTCCTGGCACACCTCCACCACTGCCACGGGGAACACCTCCGCCCATCTTCACTCCTCCACTCCCTAAGGGTACCCCACCACTGACTCCCAGTGACTCACCCCAACCCCGACCCACAGCCATGGATGAGGATGCGCTGACACTGGAGGAACTTGAAGAGCAGCAGAGGCAGATCTGGGCGGCTCTCCAGCAGACTGACGGCATCAACAGTGACTCTGATATTCCTGTGGACACACCTTTAACTGGTAATTCAGTGACCTCCTCACCTTGTCCAAATGAGCTTGACCTCCCTACTCCAGAGGGAACAGCATCTGAAGAGCGAGTGCTGGATGAACCTGACGTTCCAGATACTTCTACAGAGACAGCCAAAGATGAGCATCCCTCCAGTCCCGCACCTGAGCCAACATTGCCTTGTCAGAAGGAGGAAGAAAAACCTGCAGCTATGGACCCCACAGGTGCTCTTCTCGATAATGGTACTGTTGTATTAGACTGTGACGCTAGGAATGGAGGCCGGCAGAAGCTCCTTCATGTGGACACCTGTTCTTCGACAGCCACGAAAATTCACAGCCCTATACCTGACATGAGCAAGTTTGCAACTGGAATAACACCATTTGAATTTGAGAATATGGCAGAATCTACTGGGATGTATCTCAGGATAAGGAACTTGTTAAAGAACTCACCCCGAAATCAGCAGAAAAACAAAAAGGCTTCTGAATAACCGTGTTATGTATCACTGAGAGCTACTTAATGACTTACAGCAGTTCTTTAATTAGCGCTAGAGGACAGACACAATTGTTTTCCTGTTTGTCCTGCCCACGCTTAAAAAATCTATCCAAGGTTTAATTGTGGTCTCAATTCAAGCCTATTTTAAAAATGGAATGACTAGGCCCACTACTTTTGCTATATTGAATTCTCTGACAAAAACCTAAGTGGGGAGTGTACTTGAGCTTGTTTAGAGATAGTTTGGTAAGGTTTCTACTATTTTTGGAATGTGAATGTCCATCAAGAGTAATTTTTTTTATGTTTTTTGTACATTGTTTTCCCTTTCTACGTTTTGCTAATTATCCTGTACATATGTTTAATATATCACTTTAAAAAATTCTAACCATTTTAAATTCATATTTGAAATATGACAACCAAATGAGAAAAATCAGGGATGAGCAGCTTTATCCTATTTGGGGTATTTTTGTAAGATTTAATGCATGAATTTTAATAACACTTTTTGTAATTTCATTCTTCAAATACACTTACTTACAGGTATGTTCACCTTTGTGTACAGAGGTTTAATAAATGAGTTTTATTATATATAATCTAAGACTTTGAATCAAAAATGATTCACAGTTAATAACTTAAATTTAGAAGAAAATTATGTGGTTGCAAAAATTAGTGGTGGTAGGTGCTGGAGAGATGGCTTAGCAGTTAAGTCATTTGTCTACGAAGCATAAGGATCCAGGTTCAGTTTCCCAGTACCCACGTAAGTCAGATGCACAAGGAGGTGCATGTGTCTGGAGTTAATTTGCAGTGGCTAGAGGTCCTGGCATGCTCATTCTCAATCTGCCCCTGCCTATCTCTCTTGCAAAATGGATAAATTTAAGAAAAAAAAAAATAGTGGTAGTAAAGGAAACAAGAAATTGCAAGTTTGGGTGTTTTCAGCTTAAATAATGAGTTTTGTTATCAGCTATATAAAAGCTAAATTTACAGGTTTTTCTTTATGTGGAATTCACTTTTTTTTCCTTTTCTTTTTTTCCAAAGTAGAGTCACTGTAGCCAAAGCTGACCTGGAATTTCTTTTTTCTTTTTTCTTTTTTTTTTTTTCTTTGTGTGCTGGGAATTGAAGCCAGGGATTTGCCTGTGTTAGGCAAGTGTTCTACCACTGAGCTACAACCCCAGCCCCGGAATACAACTTTATACATGGTCAAGTCCATGAAAATGAACATTTAGAAATCTTGTTGCTAGTCTCAACTAATGTTATCCTGTCCCCAGGACAGTAGAAGCAAGAGAGACCATTCTGGACTTAGTTTTCATTTTTGAGAACTTGAATAATCAAACTACTACTTTTACTTTATTGTAAACCATAAAGGGAAGGGAAAATATGAACAGGTGAATCAATTGGAAGGCCCTCATAGAACATGGTAGAAGAAAATGTTAATTTTGAGCTTTTTTTTTTATTTCATGCACTTGGTGCTTTAAAAAAATTTTTTTCCCAAGATAGGGTCTCACTCTAGCTCTCAAGCAAACCTGGAACTCACTCTAGTCTCAGGGTGGCCTCAAACTCACGGTGATCCTCCTACTTCTGCCTCCCAAGTACTGGGACTAAAGGTGTGTGCCACCACACCTAGCAACATTTTTATTTATTTACAAGCAGACAGAGAAAATGAGTGCACCAGGGCCTCCAGCCACTGCAAACAAACTCCAGATGCATGCACCACTTTGTGCATCTGGCTGGGTACTAGGGAATCAAACTCCGGTCATTAGGCTTTGCAAGAAAGTGCCTTTACCAGTAAGCCATCTCTCCAGCCCAGCATGGTGCTTTTACTTGAGAGAGCTATCTCAACATTTCTGTCAGGCTAATAACTGTCCCAAGAACATATAGTGAGGGGAGCACAAAGAAATTTAAGGCACTTTCATCATTGAACACATGTAGAATCATATGTGTTGGTATACACCTATAAACCCAGAAAAAGAAAGATCAAATGTTCAAGATCATCCTCAGCCACATGCCAAATTCAAGGCTAGCCTATAATACTAGAGACCCTGTCTAAAAAGAAAATTTAAACTGGGCGTGGTGGCGCACGCCTTTAATCCCAGCACTGGGGAGGCAAAGGTAGGAGGATCGCCATGAGTTCGAGTCCAGCCTGAGACTACATAGTAAGTTCCAGGTCAGCCTGGACTGAGATGCTGCCTGGGGGGAGGAGGGTAGTGGTGTCTGTAGTCAGCTGGGTGTGGTGCACACCTTTAATCCCAGCACTCTGGGAGCAGAGGTAGAAGGATCACTGAGTTTGAGGCCACCCTGAGACTACATAGTGAATTTCCAGGTCAGCCTGGGCTAGAGTGAGACTACTTCCAAAAAAAAAAAGTTGGGCTGGAGAGATGGCTTAGCAGTTAAGGCACATGCCTATGAAGCCTAAGGACCCAGGTTCACTTCTCCAGGTCCATGTAAGCCAGATGAACATGGCGGCACACGCATCGGAAGTTCATTTGCAGTGGCCATTCTCCCTCTATCTCAAATAAATAAAAATAAATCTTGAAAAAATGATCGATTGTAGCCAGGCGATATGGCACACTCCTTTAATCCCTGCACTTTAGGAGGCAAAGATAGGATTTCTGTGATTTCAAGGCCACTCTGAGACTACATAGTAAATTCTAGGTCAATCTGGGCTACAGTGAGACCCTACCTTGAAAAAAAAAGTGTTGTTTGTAGCCATGCACACTCTAACCCCACCACTGAGGAAGGTCACTGGAGCTCCGGGTTCAGTTAGAGGCCATCAGTGAAATAAGGTGAAAGCAATATCATTGCTCTGGCCTCCATACCTATGTGGAGACGAGTGTGCACATCTGCACACACGCCTACGATACACCACATACCATACACCAAAATAATAAAACGAGTAGTGTTGCAAATCCAAGCACTTAGGAAGTGAAGGCAGGAGGATGAGAAGTTCAAAGTTCATTAGAACACTGCAGTGTTCTAACACCCATAGGCTTTAGCTTGGTTGATTTCATGCTTCAAATTCACTGTTGGCATCATTTGATTTTTCTGTCTTGCAGTTTAAAGACTATCAGGAAGCTGGGTGTGGTGGCACACACCTCTAATCCCAGCACTCGAGAGGCAGAGGTTGGATCGCCATGAATTCTAGTGGTGTCTGTAGTCAGCTGGGTGTGGTGCACACCTTAATCCCAGCACTCTGGGAGCAGAGGTAGAAGGATCACTGAGTTTGAGGCCACCCTGAGACTACATAGTGAATTTCCAGGTCAGCCTGGGCTAGAGTGAGACTACTTCCAAAAAAAAAAAGTTGGGCTGGAGAGATGGCTTAGCAGTTAAGGCACATGCCTATGAAGCCTAAGGACCCAGGTTCACTTCTCCAGGTCCATGTAAGCCAGATGAACATGGCGGCACACGCATCGGAAGTTCATTTGCAGTGGCCATTCTCCCTCTATCTCAAATAAATAAAAATAAATCTTGAAAAAATGATCGATTGTAGCCAGGCGATATGGCACACTCCTTTAATCCCTGCACTTTAGGAGGCAAAGATAGGATTTCTGTGATTTCAAGGCCACTCTGAGACTACATAGTAAATTCTAGGTCAATCTGGGCTACAGTGAGACCCTACCTTGAAAAAAAAAGTGTTGTTTGTAGCCATGCACACTCTAACCCCACCACTGAGGAAGGTCACTGGAGCTCCGGGTTCAGTTAGAGGCCATCAGTGAAATAAGGTGAAAGCAATATCATTGCTCTGGCCTCCATACCTATGTGGAGACGAGTGTGCACATCTGCACACACGCCTACGATACACCACATACCATACACCAAAATAATAAAACGAGTAGTGTTGCAAATCCAAGCACTTAGGAAGTGAAGGCAGGAGGATGAGAAGTTCAAAGTTCATTAGAACACTGCAGTGTTCTAACACCCATAGGCTTTAGCTTGGTTGATTTCATGCTTCAAATTCACTGTTGGCATCATTTGATTTTTCTGTCTTGCAGTTTAAAGACTATCAGGAAGCTGGGTGTGGTGGCACACACCTCTAATCCCAGCACTCGAGAGGCAGAGGTTGGATCGCCATGAATTCGAGGCTACCCCGAGACTATATAGTGAATTCCAGGTCAGCCTGAGCTAGAGTGAGACCTTACCTTGAAAAAAAAAAAAAAAAAAAAAAAAGACTATCAGGAGACCCTGAGACTACATAGTTAATTCCTGGTCAGCCTGGACTAGAGTGAGACCCTACCTCGAAAAAACAAAAAACAAAAAAAAGAATATCAGGAAACAAAGCATAGCAAGTTCAAGGCCAGCCTTGGTTCAAAAAAAAAAAGGGGGGGTGTGGAGAGATGGCTTGCCTAAGGACCCAGGTTCAGTTCCTCAGTACCTATGTAAGTCAGATGCCTAAGATGACCCATGCAACTGGAGTTCATTTGCAGTGACTAGAGGCCCTAGTGCACCCACTCATATTCTCTCTCAAATAAAATAAAGCCAAGCTGGGTGTGGTGGCACAAGCCTTTAATCCCAGCACTGGGGGAGACAGAGGTAGGAGGAGTGCTGAGAGTTCAAGGCCAGCCTCGGACTATAGAGTGACTTCCAGATGCACAGTGACACGATGCGCAAGGTGGCACATGTGCACAAGGTAGTGCATGCATCTGGAGTTCAATTTCGGTGTCTGGCCACCCTGGCATGCCAGTTCTCTCTCCCTCTCTTCTCTCACTTTTTCGCATGAAAAAAAAAAAAAAAAAGCTGGGTGTGGTGTTGAACACCTTTAATCCCAGCACTCAGGAGGCAGAGGTAGGAGGATCGCTGTGAATGCAAGGCCACCCTGAGACTACATAGTGAATTCCAGGTCAGGTCAGCCTGGGTTAGAGTGAGACCCTACCTCGAAAAACCAAAAAATAAATAAAATAAAAAAAGCTGGGCATGGGTGGTGCACACCTCTAATCCAGCACTCGGGAGATAGAGGTAGGAGGATTGCTGTGACTTTGAGGCCAGCCTGAAACCAACCCTCCCCCCCAATAAAAAAAGGACATGGGTCGGTACAGCAGTCATAAAAAGGACATACAAACACAAGAGTCAAATGTTTCCCATACCGACACTTACAAAAACCAGGATTTGTACATGGGGTTTCCAAACAGGACCTGTAGCAGCCACTAATGTCCCTTTACAAGAGCCAGACACACCTATTAATACAGTCATTACAGACACCCCATTCTGGAATTATTCTACAGGAACCCAGAAAAATGCCCAGAAAAATACCAAAACACACCCAAAGTGCATTTATTTTGTTTACATCAAAACATCTTTCCTTCTTCCCATCCCACCCCATTTAAGATTGGCCTACAAATCTTTTTAGACTTTGTTTTGTTTGTTTTTTGAGGTAAGGTCTTCCTCTAGTCCAGGCTGACCTGGACTTCACGATTTAGTCTCAGGCTGGCCTTGAACACAATCCTCCTACCTCTGCCTCCCAAGTACTAGGATTAAAGGCATGTGCCACCATGCCTGCTTCATTATTTTTTTATACTTTATGAAAATAAATTATACAGCAACTATTTTAATAAATTAAGCACAAAAAGGGAGAGAAAAAGAGGAAAACTAAATGGGAAGACAAAAAGCCAGGCCACGCTTTGGCTTGGAGGAGGGCAGGGGTGAAGACAGAATGATTGCAGGGGTGAAGAACTGGCAATCACTGAGCCCCTCACCATGGAGTTTCTGAAAAACCACCAAAAATGTACAGTAGTGCTTGTGCCAGAGGCAGCACCAGTTTGGGCATGACATCTGACCTTGTTGAGCAATGATCCTGCCGTCCCTCTAGCGAGCATCGGCATGAGTAGGCAGACCAGCCTGCAACTCCACCTGAGCTGGGTGAGGAGGTGGGGACACTGCTGGGTGCAGCAGGGGCCGCCCCAGGTGGGTTCTGAAGCAGAAGGTCCTGTTTTCCATACGCTACTTCCAGGAGCAACTGAGATCACAGTCCATCTGTGACCTGGTGTTGGTGTCTGCTCACCATGGCTGGCTGCTTCTGCCTGCTCCTTACCATCTCTTAGCATTGCAAATAGGGGCAGGTGGAGCAGGGAACAGCTCCTGAGACCTCCTAAAACCCTTTGAAGATGACCTGGGAGTGAAGACATGTCACAAATTCAGCATGCAGGATTAGCTTCATGGGAGGTAGATGAGAATGGGAAGGGAAAGGGGACAAGGAGGACAAGAGGGAGACAGGAAGAAATTAGGTGACACCTACCAAGATGGCAAGAAGCAATGACAAAGACAAAGACAGTGTGAAATTTGCACATAGAGAAAGGTCCCTTTCTCTGGCAGATTCGAAAATCAATGATCTAAGTGTAAGTCATTCCTATTTTCTACTGCAGAACCTGGGTCCCCAGCGCCCCATTTCACTCCTCCAGAAACTTTGTTTTCAAGGCCTCCTGTCACTGTCCTGAACTTGAAGGCTCCAATGTCAAACCAGGATGTACCACAGGGACTTGCAAACTTGACTTTTGTGGCCCAGTAATCCTAGCTATCATTGTAGGGCACACCTTTCTTTCTTCCTTTTTTTTTTTTTTTTGTTTGTTTGTTTGTTTGCTAATAAAAATGGTTTTACTCCCCAGGAGCAAATAAATCATCTTGAACTACTGATAAACACCTCTGCAGTGAAAAGAAAGATGGCGGCACGTATGCAATAGCACAAATTCAGTGTAAGGACGGCTGTACTGACGACTAGGGACAAAAACCATTAACCCACTCCTCACTTTCCCACAAACCAAACCAAGAGGATGCCCATAGGGAAATGTCCAACTCAAAAGCTTTTCCCCTACACACAGGGGGCATGCCATTTTCTTAACCATGAACACATATCCTAATCCCTGCCAGGGGAGATGTTCTCAACTCCACAACTGGAGGCAAGACTTCTGTAAATGAAGACACACTCACACACAAACACACACTCACACAGACTTACAGACTTCCCTCCAGCAGCCAGAGTTACATCCCAGTGCCTGGCTCTCCAATTTCTGGGCTCAAAGTTCACGGACAGGCAGCAGGAAAGGGAAAGGGTCTCACTTGAGGAAAAATTCCTCCTCCTGTCTCTACTTCCTGCTGGGACAGCGGCTTCACGCTGGCCAAGGCTCTTCTGGTGGCCCGAGGTGAAGGCTGACAAAGCAGGTTTCCCGGGGGCACTTCAGCTCCGTTTCTCACACGTGGATGCCGGGACTGACCTATTCTCCAGTCCTTTCACGATGTGGACTGGAGGGGACACCCCATCACTCCTAGCCTCAAAGAAGGGCTTTCACAATCAGCCCAAGTGCAAAGTGGCAAAGAAAGGAAGAAGCAGGAACTAAGAGGATACTGTCAGGCCTTTTTTCTTGGGAGACTAACACCGTTATCCACATTTACTACTTTTTAAAAAAAATAGTTTTTTTTTTTATTTATTTGCAAGCAGAGAGAGATAGATCAGATAGAAGACAGACAGAGAGAGAATGGGTGTGCCAGGGCCTCTAGCCACTGCAAACAAACTCCAGACGCAGGTGCCCCTTGTGCATCTGGCTTATGTGGGTTCTGGGGAATCGAACCTGGGTCCTTTGGCTTTGCAGGCAAATGCCTTAACCACTAAGCCATCTCTCCAGCCCCACATTTACTACTTCTTGGCACAGGTAGGAGTCCAGGCCAAGGACAGCCTAAACTTGAAGGGATGTCACCCACTTATCTAGTCTCCCACATCAAAGCCTCCACTCTCCTATACCTATGCTCCCAACACAGACACACATTTCAATAACAGCAGGTTGCAGCTGTAGTTGTCACCAGCTAACATTGGTGCATACCTGTCCCTGAGAAAAGTTACATTAGATCAGTCTTCAACAAGTGAAGGGTACATACACAGGTCCCAAGTATTAACACCTTTCAAACACAACTCAGAAACAGTGGGTCTCTAGAAGTGAGAGCCTCTCCCAGTCTGTGACTTAGCACACAATAACTAGAGACTGCATTTCCACTAGCACGGCCAAGCAGAGGCAAGTAGTGAAGGCCAATGCTGCCCAATGCCTTGCTCCTGTTCCCTTCACCGTGGTCACTCTCCAACCAGCTCCCAATACATCAAATATCCCAGCTCTACCCAAAGCCATCCACTGGTGCCAATCCATACCTGATAGAGACATCTGTGCTGCTGTTAACATCCCATCCTGCTGAGGAAGGATCAGGGTAGACGCCTGGGACCAGAACACATACAGATCACAAGCACAGAGAAACTCTTCTCAAAGAGGATGGAGGAGGTTGAGGTTGGTCATGTCTCTGCAGCAGGTTTGGTTTCACACCTGAGTACATGAATTCTTCAACGGAAACCCCAGCATCACAAGGGGGTGTCTACTTTACCCTCATCTCTCTCCTTGGCCTTTAGACCTGCCCCGTGACTAGGTCTGTCCAGACCTCTGCGGTAAAGCAGGATTCTGTGATGCTGCCGCTCTGAGAGGGCTGGCCACTGACCTAGCACAGGATGCACAGATTTCTGTGTCCTTGCTTCTGTTGTGTGTTTCTCTTCTTGTCATGCTGTCCTCGCCTACAGCCTGAAGCCTCATCTCCACGGAGCTTTCCCAGACCATATGGTCTACCCCATGATGCCCAGTCTAAATGTTTTTAAAGGCAGTTCTTGATTCTCCACCAGAATGAGTTGTTTTCTAATTTCTTCATGTGTGACAGTCCCCTTCGGCCAAGGATCAGGTAATCTACCTCACATGGATGTCTTTATTATTATCTAGTCCAGAGCCATGTGAATGCACACTACAAACTACATTTAAAATTATGGATAGGGCTGGAGAGATGGCTTAGTGGTTAAGGCGCCTGCCTCCTAAGCCTAAGAACGCTGCTTCCAATTTCCAGTGGTTCCAATCTCCAGGTCCCACGTTTAGCCAGATGCAAAGTGATGCAAGGGCGCAATGCCACACTTGACCACAAGGGGGTGCACACATCTGGATTTTGTTCTCAGCAGCTGAGACACTGCTGGTGCGCTCATCTCTATCTGTCTCCCTCTCACTCTCTGTCTGTCTCTCTCTGTGTCTCTCTCCAAAAATAAATAAAAAATAATTTTAAAAAAATTTAAAATTATGGATAGCAGGAATGAGGGAGAGAACCCTGTGCAGTTGCATATTATCCACTTGTCTGAGACAGTAATGATTCTAGACTTTGGGATATGTTGCAGGATGGCATTTTCTGCAAGATGCCAAGTGACCCACACCTTCTAGAGGAACACTCACAGATTAAGCCAATGTTTGGATCATGAGAAGAGGCACCCCACAAGGCATGCCAGAAGTGGGGCACACATACAAAGCTCATTCTGTGGGTCATTTCCTTACAGCTACTGGTGATACACATTTTCAGCTATACAAGGAGGAAGACTGGGAATGAAAATAGTGTTTCCACATGAGACAGTCTTGTAAGTGACCAAGACACAGAGCATCACCCCAAACCATCAGGAAACCACAAGCCTGATAATGTTACTTATCTTGGGATCAGAGGCAGATACAAGCAGAGAGAACCCAAAAGACATGGAACACTACAGAAAAATAAAACCCACCAACTCAACTGTCACATCCTGACAGCAAACTTTT
The DNA here is from genome assembly GCA_036365145.1 of Orientallactaga sibirica. NCBI lineage: Eukaryota > Metazoa > Chordata > Mammalia > Rodentia > Dipodidae > Orientallactaga > Orientallactaga sibirica. The sequence goes on along the minus strand of JAEOAD010000026.1, from coordinate 24,268,075 downwards.
CCCCAGAGTAACTATGGGGAAGAAGAACTCACAATGTCATATATTTTTTTAATGTTTATTTTTATTTATTTATTTGCAAATGACAAAGATGCAGAGAGAGGAGAGAGAGAGAATGGGCACACCAGGGCCTCCAGCCACTGCAGACGGAGTCCAGATGCATGCACCACCTTGTGCATCTGGCTTACGTGGGTACTGGGGAATCAATCCTTGAACCAGGGTCCTTAGGATTCACAGGCAAGCGCTTAACTGGTAAGCCATCTCTCCAGCCCCACAATGTCATATATTAGCCAAGGTCAGCTGCAGATCCAATTTAAGACCACTGAAAAGCACCAAGGTTTCCTCTTCCTCCTTCCATGTCCACCTGGAAACCAGGCATCTGAAAGACTTCCCACGAACAGGAGGGCAATGGAGTTTGACTCAGGAACATCTGGTAGTTAGAATGAACACAGGACAATGAGCAAGCCCTTGCCATCTCCCAACCCAGAACAAACCTGTAATCATGAGATGCAAAACTTTTCCTTTGCACCCCTGAAATCCTGAAGGCTTCCTCTAGGCAAGGGCATGATAGCTGTTTCCCACATCCCTCCGTATTTCCTCACTAGCTGACAGACAGAGGCAACACTCCTCAGCCAATGGGTATGGTTTGCCATGAAGAATTTGAAACATGCCCCATTACCCTCAGCAGCTCAGGATTCGAACCCTGAACCACTCAAGTGATAAGAAATACTGTTGCCGCGGCAGCTTGTAGAAGCAATAGGAGAGATGTTGTTGTCATGACCAGAGTGAAATGTATAGTAACCAAGGGGGAAAGAGGATGATGGTGGAGGAGGAACAAGCTTAACCTCAGGTCAAGAACTTACGAAATCCAGTAAAACATCAGTTGAATTTTAGAATTTGCAACTAAGTTGTTCAACCCAGTCTACTAGAATATGTGAATAGCAGGCCAACTTAACACCTAGGGTCACTTCTGCTGTTTTCTTGGAGTATAAGAGATACACTTGGCACCTTAAACTCCTACACTGAAGATTATATATAAAGTTGGATTACACAGCTAAGAACGCTGCAGATAATTAGAAAATCCAAGCATCAAATTAACTTTGCATTGTAATACAACAAACCCCAAAAATCAAGACAATACAATCCCACCAAAAATGACTCCCAGTGAGACTGTTTTAGATGCCTGACAAAGATTTTTAAAAATGATTATTCTTTGGCACATGCCTTTAATTTTTTTTTGAGACTACATAGTTAATTCCAGGTCAGCCTGGACCAGGGTCTCACTCTGGTCAAAACAAAAAAAAAAAAAAATGATATATCTATTTTCCAAAGGAATCAAACAAGACAACAAACTCCTGAGCTGGTCTCAGTGGGTCTTTTATCCCAACTCTCAGCAGATCCTCCATGGTTTGGGGCCACCTTACTGCCTCCCTGAGTGCTGGGAAAGAAAGAAAGAAAGAAAGAAAGAAAGAAAGAAAGAAAGAAAGAAAGAAAGAAAGAAAGAAAGGAAGGAGGGAAAAAGGGAGGGAGGGAGGGAAGGAGGGAAGGAGGGAAGAAGGAAGGAAGGAAGGAAGGAAGGAAGGAAGGAAGGAAGGAAGGAAGGAAGGAAGGAAGGAAGGAAGAAAGAAAGAAAGAAAGAAAGGAAAGAAGAAAAACAAAAAGAAAAATTCCTGAAGGAGAACACAGGAAACCAACTTAATGAAATAAGGAGGTCAATACAAGATATGAATGAAAAATTTTTTCAAAATGATTGAGAGATGATTTAGTGATTAAAGCACTTGCCTATGAACCATTCTCCCTGTGTGTCTGGAGTTCATTTGCAGTGGCTAGAGGCCCTGGCGCAACCATTCTCCCTGTCTGTCTCCTCTTTCTATCTCTCTCTCTCTCTGCTTGCAAATTAATTTAATTTAATTTAATTTAATTTAATTTAATTTAAAAAAAAAAAGAAATACTAGAAATGAGCTGGGCTAGGTGGCGCATGTCTTTAATCCCAGCACTCAGGAGGTAGAGGTAGGAGGATCATTGTGAGTTTGAGACCAGCCTGAGACTATATAGTGAGTTCCAGGTCAACCTGTGCTAGAGTAAGACCCTACCTCAAAAACCAAAAAAAGCTGGGCGTGGTGGCGCACGCCTTTAATCCCAGCACTCAGGAGGCAGAGATAGGAGGATCGCCATGAGTTCGAGGCCACCCTGAGAATACAGAGTGAATTCCAGGTCAGCCTGGGCTAGAGTGAGACCCTACCTCAACGCCCCCCCCCAAAAAACAAAAAACAAACAAACAAACAAACAAAGATTAATGACAGCCAGGCATGATGGCACATGCCTTTAATTCCAGCACTTGGGAGGCACAAGGTAGGAGAATGGCTGTGAGTTCGAGGCTACCCTGAGATTACATAGTGAATTCCAGGGCAGCCTGGGCTAGAGTGAGACCCTACCTTGAAAAAAACAAAACAAAACAAAATACTAGAAATGAAAAACAAAGTCAAATTAAAACCTCTGTAGAGGGGCTGGAGAGATAGCTTAGCAGTTAAGGCACATGCCTGCAAAGCCTAAGGACCCTGATTTGATTCTCCATGTCCCAGGTAAGCCAGATGTACATGGTGGCACATGCAACTGGAGTTCATTTGGAATGGCTAGAGACCCTGGCACACCCATTCTCACTCTCTCTCTCTCCCTCTCTCTGTCTCTAATAAATAAATAAATAAATAAATAAATAAATAAATAAATAAATAAATAAAAATAAAATCTTAAAAAAAAAACTCACCGGGTATGGTGGCACATGCCTTTAATCCCAGCACTCGGGAGGCAGAGGTAGAAGAATCACTGTGAGTTCAAGGCCACCCTGAGACTACACAGTGAATTCCAGGTCAGCCTGGGCCAGAGAGGACAGAGTATCTAACTAAACTAGAAGACCAGGTGTAGTGGGTGACTCCAATACTCCACTTTCATCAATTGACAGGTCATCCCAGCAAAAAATAAACAGAGAAGCATCTAGATTAAATGAGTCATAGAACAAATGGACCTAACAGATACCTACAGAACATTTCACCCAAATGCTACAGAATACACATTATTTTCGGCAGCACATGGAACATTCTCTAAAATAGACCATATACTAGGACAAAAAGCAAACCTTAGATTAAAATCATTCCTTGCACTCTCTCTGATCACAATGGGATTAAACTACAACTCAACAGCAAGAAAAGCTATAGAGCATGCACAAAATCATGGACACTAAACAATACACTACTAAATGATGAATGGTTCAATGAAGAGATCAAGAAGGAAATCAAGGGCTGGAGAGATGGCTTAGCGGTTAAGGCGCCTGCCTCCTAAGCCTAAGAACTCTGGTTCCAATATCCAGCGGTTCCAATCTCCAGGTTCCACGTTTAGCCAGATGTAAAGTGACGCAAGGGTGCAATGCTGCACTTGACCACAGGGGGTGCACACATCTGGATTTCATTTGCAGTCCCTGAGAGGCTGCTGGTGCGCCCATCTCTGTCTTCCTCTCTCTGTCTCTCTCTGCCTCTCTGCAAAAATAAATAAATAAATAAAATTAAAAAAGAAAGAAATCAAAAAATTCATAGAGGACTGGAGAGATGGCTTAGCAGTTAAGGCGCCTGCCTGCCAAGCCTAAGAACACCCTTTCAATCTCCAGGTCCCACATTTAGCCAGACACAAAGTGAAGCAAGGGCACAATGCATCTGGAAATTGTTCACGGTGGCTGAAATGGCCCTGGAGTGCCTATTCACTCTCTCTCTCTCTCTCTGCCTCTTCCTCTCTCTCTCTCTGTTTCTCTTTGTCCCTCTCTCTCAAAAAAAAAAAAAATTCATAGACTCAAATGATAAAGAGAACACAAAAATACCAAAACTTTTGGGACACAGTGAAGGCAGACCTAAGAGGGAAATTTATAGCTTTAAGTGCTTATATTAAGAAATCAGAAAGCTCACAAGTAAAAACTTAATGCTTCACCTTAAATGCCTTGGAAAAAGAAGAGCAAGGCAAACCAAAAATCAGTAGATAGGAAGAAACAATAAAGATTAGGGCAGAAATTAATAAAATAGAAACTAAAAAAAAAAAAAAAAATCCAAAGAATTAATAAAATAAAGAGTTGGGAGCCAGCATGGTGGCAAACACCTTCAATCCCAGAACTTGGGAGGCAGAGATAGGAGGATTGTTGTGAATTCAAGGCCACCCTGAGATTACATAGTGAATTCCAGGTCAGCCTGGGTTAGAGCAAGACTGTGATGGTTAAGTTTGTGTCAACTTGATCTGTTTAGTAATCCACAGACATTCCTCATAAGTGTCTCTGAGGTTGCTTCTAGGAAGGATTAATTTAGGAGGAATCCTTCCCCCAGGGTGAGCCCTTCCTCCAGAGTGGGCGGCCCCTCAGAGGAGAGACTTTATCTAAGGAAGCTCTGGGAAGGAAAGCTCTCTCTCCTCCCCACTGGCTGTCAGTGTTGCTTGCTGTTCACTGCTTGCTGCTTGGCGCTTGCTGCTTTCCAGCATGGACTGAAGACCAGTGTGGACTGAAGAGCAGCATCTCTCCAGGACACCTCCAGGCCTTCAGTGCTGGGTTGGGACTGCTGAGACATCCAGCCTCGTGGACTGAGCAGCTACCAGGTTCCTTGTCTCTCGGTCCTGCAACCTGCTATTGTTGGACTGCCATAAACTAATCCAATAAATTCCCTTTTAATTCAATTCATGCTATCGGTTCTGTTCCTCTAGAGAACCCTGACTAATACAAAGACCCTACCTAAAAACAAAAAGCAAAACAACAACAACAACAAAAAAAAAAAAAAACAGAGTTGGTTCTTTGAAAGGACAAACAAGATTAATAAACCCTTAGCCAATCTGACCAAAAGAAAGAGAGAAGAGACACAAATTAATAAAATTAGAGATGAAACAGATACCAAAGAAATTCAGAAAAATCATAGGGACATACTGTAATACTTTAATCACATATACTCTACTAACTTTGACAACCTGAAAGAAATGGATGATTTCCTTGATTTATATGACCTACCAAAATTAAATCAAAATGAGATTAACCACTTAAATAGACCTATAACAAGTATGAGATCCAGTTATAAAAAAACTCCCAACTAAAAAAAGTTCAGGGGCTGGAGAGATGGCTTAGCGGTTAAGCACTTGCCTGTGAAGCCTAAGGACCCTGCTTCAAGGCTTGATTCCCCAGGACCCACGTAAGCCAGATGCACAAGGAGGCGCATGCATCTGGAGTTCGTTTGCAGTGGCTGGAGGCCCTGGTGTGCCCATTCTCTCTCTCTCTCTCTCTCTCTGCCTGTTTCTGTATCTCTCTCTCAAATAAATAAATAAAAATAAAATGTTTTAAAAAAAAGTTCAGGCCCAGATGAATTCACCGGATCTTCATGGAAGAACTAACACCAATGCTTCTCAAACGTTTCCATAAGATAGAAAAGGAAGGGGGCTGGAGAGATGGCTTAGTGGTTAAGTGCTTGCCTGTGAAGCCTAAGGACCCCAGTTCAAAGCTTGTTTCCCGAGTACCCATATAAGCCAGATATATAAGGTGGCACATGCATCTGGAGTTTGTTTGCATTGGCTGGAGGCCCTGGCACACCCATTCTCTCTCTCTCTCTGCCTCTTTCTCTCTATCAAATAAATAAATAAATAAAAAAATTTTAAAAAAAGATCATTCACCCTGACCAAGTAGGCTTTATCCAAGAAATGCAGGGATGGTTCAACATATGCAAATTGATAAGTGCAAGACACTATATAAATGGACTGAAGGACAAAAATCACATGCTCATCTCAATAATGCAGAAAAGGCAATTGACAAACTCCAACATCCCTTCAAGATAAAAATCCTACAGAAGGGCTGGAGAGATGGCTTAGCCGTTAAGGCACCTGCCTCCTAAGCCTAAGAACGCTGGTTCCAATCTCCAGCAGTAGCCGGGCGTGGTCGCGCACACCTTTAATCCCAGCATTTGGGAGGCAAAGGTAGGAGGATCGCCATGAGTTCGAGGCCACCTGAGATTAGATAGTGAATTCCAGGTCAGCCTGGTCTAGAGTGAGACCTTACCTTGAAAAAACTGAAAAATGAAAAAAAGAAAAAAAAAAAAAAAAAACCACCAATCTCCAGGTCCCACGTTTAGCCAAAGTTTGCCAAGTGATGCAAGGGCACAATGCCACACTGGACCACAAGGGGGTGCACACATCTGGATTTCATTTGCAGCAGCTGAGAGGCTGCTGGCATGCCCATCTCTGTCTGCCTTTCTCTCCCTCTCTTCTGTCTCTCTCTGTGTCTCTCTCAAAAAAAAAAAAAAAAAAAAAAAAATCCTACAGAAACAGAATAGAAGGAACATGTCTCAACATAATAAAGGCTATTTATGACAAACCTACAGCCAACATAATATTAAATGGGGAAAAACTTGAAACTTTTCCACTAAAATCAGAACCAAGACAAGGGTGTCCATTGTCCCCATTGTTATTTAATATAGCACTGGAAATCTTAGCTATAGCAATAAGGCAAGAGAAAGACATAAAGGATACAAATTGGAAAGGATGAGATCAAATTATCATTATTTGCAGATGATATGATTCTTTTTTAAAATTTATTTTATTTAGTTTGAGAGAGAAAGAATGGGCACACCAGCCATCGTAAATGAATTCCAGATGCATGTGCCCCCCTGTGCCTATAGCTTACATCGGTCCTGGGGAATTGAACCCAGGTCCTCTGGCCTTACAGGCAAGTGCCTTAACCACTAAGCCACTTCTCTAGCCCAGATGATATGATTCTTTACATAAAGGATCCTAAAGACTCTACCAGCAAGCTGATGGAGGTGATAAACACTTTTAGCAACATAGCAGGATACAAAATAAACACATAGAAATCAATAGCCTTCCTCTATACTTCCTATATACTACATAACAACAAACATGCTGAGATTGAAATCAGGGAATCATCCCCATTCACAACTGCCTCAAAAATAAGTAAGTACCTTTGGAGGGACTTCCAGTTAAGATGACAGCATAGGAAACACACCAAAAACAGCCTAGGGGACTAAAAGCAAAAAAATAAAAAATAAATAAAACCAACAAAATACACTCTTCTACTAAAAAGTGAGGTGTATGATAAATTATCAACTGCAGCAGAGAAGTAGAAGAGATCCAGAGCGTCTACAGACCACAGAAGCAGGCAGAAGCAGCTCCAGCAGCGGGGGCAGTAGGTCCACTTGGCCGCAGCCACCAGGCTCGGCCTGAGTCGCCAAAAATAGCCAGGTGAGGGGATTTTCCACTCACACGGGCCTCCTCACAAACCCGAGAAACATGGAAGGAGGACGGCAGAGACTCAAGACAGAAATTGCAGAAGATATTGGGAAATAGAAAGACATCCCATGTTCTTGAATTGGAAGAATCAACATTGTGAAAATGTCAATTTTACCAAAAGTATTTAATGCAATTCCCATCAAAATTCCAATGGCATTCTTCATGGAAAATAGAAAATGCTAAAATTCATTTGGAAGCACAAAAAATCTTATCCAAAACAGTTTTGAGCAACAAACATAAGAATGGTGATATCACCATACCTGATTTTAACCTTTATTACCAAGCCAAAACAAACAAACAAACAAAACAAACAAACAAAAAACCCAGCATGGTATTGGCACAAAAACAGACATGTAGATCAATGGAACAGAACAGAGGACCGAGTTGTAAGTCTGGGCAGTTATAGTCACCTGATCTTCAACAAAAATACTTATTGGAGAAAAGACAGGTTCTTCAACAAATGGTGCTGGGAAAACTGGATATCTATATGTAAAAAGATGAAAATCGATCCTTATCTCTCTCCATGCATAAGAAGTCCAAATGAATCAAAGATCTTAATATAAGACCTGAAACTCTGAAACTGCTAGAGGAAAAAGTAAGGGAAACCCTTCAACATTTTGGCATAGGCAATGACTTTCTCAATATAACCCCAGTTGCTCAGGAAATAAAACCACTAATCAACCACTGGGACCTCATGAAATTACAATTTTTTTTTTCGAAGTAAGGTTTCACCTCTAGCTCAGGCTGACCTGGAAGTCACTCTGCAGTCTCAGGGTGGCCTCGAACTGATAGCCATCCTCCTACCTCTTCCACCCAAGTGATGGGCTTAAAAGCGTGTGCCACCATGCCTGCTATGAAATTACAAAGCTTTTGTACAGCAAAGGACACTGTGAATACAGCAAAGAGACAACCTACAGAATGGGAGAAAATCTTTGCCAGTTATATACATCTGACAGAGGACTAATATTTAGGATATGTAAAGAACTCAAAAAAAAAGTAAATAGGGGCTGGAGAGATGGCTTAAATTACACTTTTTTTCCTAAGGACCCGGTTTCACCTCTATCCCAGGACCCACGTGAAGCCAGATGCAGGAGTCATTCTCTGGAGTCTCAGGGTGTGGCTGGAGGCCCTGGCATGGCCATTCTTTACCTATCTGCCTCTTTCTCTGTCTGTTGCTCTCAAATAAATAAATAAAAATAAACAAAAAATTTTTAAAAAGTAAATAATAAGAAATCAAACAACACGCCGGGTGTGGTGGCACATGCCTTTAATCCCAGCACTCAGGAGGCAGAGGTAGGAGGAAATCTTTGAGTTCAAGGCCACCCTGAGACTACATCTGAATTCCAGGTTAGCTGAGCTTTAGTGAGATCCTAAAAAACAAAAAAAAACAAAAAAGAAACCAACTCAGTTAAAAAAATGGAAGCCGGGGTGTGGGGGCACATGCCTTTAATCCCAGCACTCAGGAGGCAGAGGTAGGAGGATCATCATGAGTTCAAGGCCACCCTGAGAATACATAGTGAATTCCAGGTCAGCCTGAGCTAGAGTGAGGCCCTACCTCAAAAAACAAAACAAAACAAAACAAAACAAAACAAAACAGAAACCAACTCAATTAAAAAATGGGCTATGGGGCTGGAGAGATGGCTCAGCAGTTAAGGTGCTTGCCTGCAAAGCCTAAGGACCAAGGTTCACTTCTCCAGGTCTCACATAAGCCAGATGCACATGGTGATGAATGCATCTGAAGTTCATTTGCAGTGGCACACCCATCCTCACTCTCTTTTTCTCTCTTCCTCCCTCTCTCTGTCTCTAATAAATAAATAAGTAAAAATAAATCTTATACATGGAATTGTGAGTTTATTATTTACCTTTACTATGTTTTCTTCTTATGTCTAATCAAAATGGTATTGGTGTAAAGCAGTTTGGAACAATTATATTACAAATTTTAAATGTGTATTGAGGGTCTATATAATTTGTTCTACTTTCTGTACTGTGGCTTAAATGATGAACAAGAAAGGCTGGGTGTGGTAGTGCATGCCTTTAATTCCAGTACTCAGGAGGCAGAGGTAGGAGGATTGCCATGAGTTCGAGGTCATCCTGAGACTATATAGTGAATTCCAAGCCAGCCTGAGTTAGAGTGACACCTTATCTCGAAAACAGCCCCAAAAAAAAAAAAAAAAAAAAAAAAAGAAAGAGAAGATAACTGCTATCACAAAAATCATAAACCATTTGTGGTAAAAGCTATTATAACAATAAATGAATAAAATGATTTTTTTAAAATGAACTATGACCAGGCCTGGTGATGCACACCTTTAATCCCAGCACTTGGGAGGCAGAGGTAGGAGGATTGCAGTGAGTTTAAGTCCACCCTGAGACTACATAGTGAATTCCAGGTCAGGAGGATTGCCAAGAGTTCAAGACCACCCTGAGACTACAGAGTGAATTCCAGGTCAGCCTGAGCTAGAGTGAGACCTTACTTCAGAAAACCAACAAAAAAAAAGGAGGGGGGGGAACCATGGAACTAAACAGAGAGTTCTGAAAAGAAGATATACAGATGACATATAAACATCTACAAAAAAGTTCTACATCCTTAGCCATCAGAGAAATGCAAATTAAAACTGCTTTGAGATTCCATCTCACTCCTGTCATAATGGCTATCATCAAGAAAACAAATGACATTAAATGCTGGCAAGGATGTGGAAAAAAAGAGGAACCCTTCTACACTGTTGGTGGGAATGTAATCTGGTACAGCCATTGTGGAAATCAGTGTGGAGGTTCCTGAGACAGCTAAACATAGAGTTACCATATGACCCAGCTATAGCACTCCTAGGTATATATCCTAAGGAGTCCTTGCACTACCTTAGAGATACTTGCACATCCATATTTATTGCTGCTTTTTTCAGCATAGCTAGGAAATGGAACCAGGCTAGATGTCCCTCAACTGAATGAAGATGTGGTACATTTTATACAATGGAGTTCTACTCAGTGGTAAAGAAAAATGAAATTATGCAATCTGTAGGCAAATGGATGGATCTGGAAAGGATTATACATAGTGAGATAACACAGGCTCAGAAATCCAAGCACCACATGCTCTCTCTCATATGTGGATCCTAGCTACAAATGTTTAGACTTATATGTGAGTTGGAATAAAACTCGTTAGTAGAGTTCAGTAAGTTAGAAAGGGGCTACAAGAGAGGGAAGAGAGGGGGGTACTTATGGGGATGGTATTGTATATATGTAAGTAGAGGAACAGATTACTAGGGGTGGAAAGGCCTAAGTGGGGTCAGGGGAAGAGATTGAATAAAGGAAGGGTGGGTGGAAGGTTAATCAAAATCAAAGAGAGGGGTTGGAGAGATTGCTTTGTGGTTAAGGCACTTGCCTGAGAAGCCTAAGGACTCATGTTCTACTTTCCAGCTCCCACATAAGCCAGATTCATAGTGATGCAATTGCCCAAGGTCACACATCACACAAGGGGGTGCAGACATCCAGAGTTTGATTGCAGTGGCTGGAGGCCCAGGTGTGCCAATTCTCTCTCTTTTCTCTCTCACTCTTACTCTCTCACATAAAAATAAAAATAAAAATAAAAAGGCCAGTCTATTGGGCTTGTCTCAAAAAAAATTGAAGAAGATATGAGTAACTCATATGGAAACCTACTTTTTTGGACAATGGTGCATCCAGAAGCCACAGATTGTTACTAGAAATTTTTCAGTGCCAGGGATGGGATACCTTCCAGTGAGTTGTTGGCCAGGGAGGTTCCTGATGCCCCCAAAACATTACAGGTCATTGCCGAGGCTCTTGGTTTCCCACCAGGAATAGATGGTAAGACGCTATTGCTGAAGACTCCACATATTTGGGCTGCATGGTTGCTGAGAAACCCTGCTGGAACTGAACTGAAAACCTCCTCAGTGTAGACCAGCTGACAGAAAGCTGGAAAAAGCTAGGCTGCATGCAGTTCAATGGGAGAGAGAAAACACCAGTGAAGATACTCAACAGTGGACACTGCAAACTTTAAATTTGGCCAGCCTGGCCAAATGAGCCAACGGGTGCAATAGTGGCATGTCTGTTATGGGAGAAACCAACTGCTCTGTAATTGGACTAGAGGCCCACTCCATGGGAGGGAATACATCCCTGATACTGAAAACCTACAACAGGGGTAGTCATGAGCCCTATGGATGTAACGCCTGCTGGTGTCTGGCTAAATGCATATATTATGCTCAGCAAACTGCCCAATAAGCACTTATTTTACTGTTCACACCTGTGGTAATTTGAATAGATGGCCCCCAATATATTCAGTGTTTTATTAGTTTATAATTTGCATCTGCATCCACCTGGCTGGAGGCAATGACACTGGGCGAATCTTAAGGTGTGGTGGTGGGTTTAGGATTTCAATCTAAAGATATGCAAAGTGTGCTTAGCTGGAGTTCCTAAGGTGTGCTGTGCTGTGTGGCTTTTGGCTTTCTCTCTCTTACCTCGTCCTGTAAGAGCAGGCCAGCTTCTCCTGCCATTATGGAACATCCCCTGGACCTGTAAGCCTCAATAAATCCCTTCCTCCATAACTGTGCCTGATCTGGAAGTTCATCTCAGCGAACCTGAAGCTGGCTGCCTCAACACCCATATATTAATGCTACTCTCACTTTTTTGGTAAGAGAAGCTTCTCTTTTCAGATGGAAGCGACCTCTGGAATAACTTAAAATGTACCATAGTGCTGAGAAGAAGGGACAGAGGAGTACTCAGCACTGAAACATCTCTAACACACCTTGCAAGGCTCAGGGTCCATTGCAGAAGAGGTGGCAGAAAGAATGTAAGAGCCAAAGGAAGATAGGACTCCTTGCAACATGCTCCTCCAGACACAAAATGGCCTGGATATCCATGACCTCACAGTGCCTGACACTACCTACACAAGACCATCATAATAGGAGGAAAAGATCATGACATCAAAATAAAAGAGAGATTGATTGAGAGGAGGATGGAATATGATGGAGTTGTGAAGGAGATAGTGAGGGGGGAGGGAATAATCATGGCTTATTGTCTATAATTATGGAAGTTGTCAATAATAAAAATTAAAATTAAGGGGCTGTAGAAGATGGCTTAGTGGTTAAGGCATTTGCCTGCAAAGCCAAAGGACCTGGTTTGATTCCCCAGGACCCATGTAAGCCAGAGTCACAAGGGGGTGCATGCATCTGGAGTTCATTTGCAGTGGCTGGAGGCCCTGGTGCACCCATTCTCTCTCTCTACCTCTTTCTGTCTCTCAAATAAATAAATAAAATATATTAAAAAATAAAATTAGGTCTGGAGGGATGGCTTAGTGGTTAAGACCCTTGCCTTCAAAGTCAAAGAACCCAGGTTCGATTCCCCAGGACCCACATTAAGCCAGATGCACAAGGTGACACATGAGTCTGGAGTTCATTTGCAGTAGCTAGAGGCCCTGGTGCATCCATTCTCTCTCTGCCTCTTTCTCTCTCTCTAATAAATAAATAAATAAGAACTGAAGATTAGGATTTCAGAAAGACCTTTAAAAGTGCTATTTATTTATGGATGCTGAGAACTCCAGGTAGCTTTCCTATGAGGTTTTTTTTTTTTTTTTTTTTTTTACAAGAGTTTGCTTTTTATTATTATTGTTTTACAATAAAAACAAATAGCTATGCTCTCAGCAAAACAAAATTCTTCTTTAAAAAAAAATCACAGAAATTTACTAACAGCATTTCAAGATAAGGCTTTTGAAAGATTGAAATAAATTATGCCTACATATTTACCTATCATCCTTTCAATTACTTGTCAACGTTCTAAAACTTTCAGTTATTCCTATCAGGTTTTATTAGGCAAAAAGATCTGCTAGAGATCCCTCAGTGGACAGGAAATATCTCTCTCTAGCCCAGGCTGACCTGGGACTCAGTCTATATCCCAGGCTGGCAGAGATCCTCCTACCACAGCCTCAGTCCTCCTGCCTCCACACTCCCAGTGTTGAGATTATAAAGCATGTGACACAGTTCCAAGCAACTTTTTGGGGTGGAGCTTGGTTTTTTTTTTCTTCAAGTTTTGACTTGTTAAGATTTATTTATTTATTTATTTATTTATTTATTTATTTATTTATTTATTTATTTATTTATGTGGCCTCCAGCCACTGCAAATGAATTCCAAACACATGTGCCACCATGTCATCTGGCTTACGTGGGTCCTGGGAAATCAATCCTGGGCTCATAGGCTTCGCAGGCAGTTGCCTTAACCATTAGGCCATCTCTCCAGCCCCTATTTTTATTTTTTTATTAGAGAGAAGAGGGTGAGCATGCTGGGGCCTTCAGCCATTGCAAACAAATGTACCATATTTGTGTGCCTCACTTTACATGGGTACTGGGGAATTGAACCTGGGCTAGCAGGTTTTGTACACAAGCGTCTTTAACCACTGAGCCATATCTACCACCCCCGCCCCCGCAAAAAAAAAATTTTTTTTTTAAGAAGATAAATCCTAAAGCAACATTCAGAATGAGTAAAATGGGCCACGCATGGTGGCTCATGCCTTTAATCCCAACACTCGGGAGGCAGAGGTAGGAGGTTCACCATGAGTTCAAGGCCACCCTGACTGAGACTACATAGTGAACTCTAGGTCAGCCTGGGCTAGAGAAAGACCCTACCTTGAAAAACCAAAAACAAACAAACAAATAAATAAATAAATCCGAATGAGCAAAACAGAAAAGGAGTGCAGTGGTTCATTTTAAAACATTCCCTACACTTGAGGGTTAGGAAGAGAATACTGGGTGGAGGAGCACAGGATTGTTTGGGCTTGTCATTGCTGTGATAGATTTCCAGGTGTGGGGAAGTGAGGTAATGACTAAACACTTGTACTTCAAGATGGACTTGGAGCAGGGGTGGGGATCTGCTTGTAATCTTTGCCTTGGGCTGAAAAGGTATGTGAAGTGTAACACAGGTTGCTACAAGCAGCCCAGATCTTTGTCATCTGGAGCAGGTGAGTGGAAAGATGACAGTCACTCCCTTTAATAAAATACAAAGACCTGTTTCTTTGTTTCAAAGGCGTTGTGTCTCTTCCACTGTCCAAAGTACTATCCGTGTTCTAACACCACAGGCTTTTTTCCTAGTTTGAGTTTATGCTTCAAATTCCCTGTTGACATCATTTGGTTTTTCTGTCTTGTAAAGACTATCATTGGCAGACAAAACCCCATAAGGGTGTTGTAACAGTTTTTTTAGTACCTAGGTAACTTTTTGTTTTTTTTTTTGTTTTGTTTTGTTTTTCGAGGTAGGGCCTCACTTTAGTCCAGGCTGACCTGGAATTCAGTCTCAGGCTGGCCTCGAACTCGCTGTAATCCTTCTACCTCTGCTTCCCAAGTGCTGGGATTAAAGGCATGTGCCACCACGCCTGGCTAATACCCAGGTAACTTCGAAGGTAAGACTCAGTTTCTGAAAATCCAGTGTATCTTCACACAACCTGGGAAATTTCTTTTTCCTTCAGTTGTCATAGGTTCTTTTGACGTAATAGTACAAATTCACTTCAGAAAGTGTTAGATTAGGCAATTGCTTGCAGATCTTTGTTCTTTAAAAAAAATTTAAAATATATTAATTAGTTAATTAATTTGCAAGTAGAGAGAGAAAGAAAAGAGAGATTGACAGAGAGAATGGGCACACCAACATCTCCTGCCACTGCAAATGAACTCCAGATGCATATGCCACCTTGCGCATCTGGCTTTATGTGGGTACTAGGGAATCGAACTCCAGACATTAGGCTTCAGGCAAGCACCTTAACCACTATGCCATCTCTCCAGCCCTGCTCTTATTAGTCAGGCACTCTTGCTGCTACAAACTGCCAAACTGCAAAGGAAGGTCAGACTAGCTGGCCTGTGAGCTTTGGATTTTCCTGGCCTTGCATCCCATAGTCTAGGCACTGGCTTTATGTGTTTACTGAAGAATTGAACTTGGGCAGGCAGACTTTACAAGCAAGTGTCTTCAAACATTAAGCCATCTCCACAGCTCTAAATCAACTTTAATAAAACCCCAACTCTGTTATATACTGGCCATTCCTAAAATTCTTTTCTGCCTCAAAACCATGAATCCTGGGTTAACTGCATAGAGGTCCCTAAAATATTGAGAGAATTCTCCTCAGTGTTGAAGGAGACAGTGTGGAGCTGTACTTCTGTCCACTCACCACTGACAACAGCAGGTTCAAGGACAACTTGGGCTACAACAGACCCTATAGCAAAGAAAAAAGGAAGGAAGAAGAAAGGAAAAAGAAAGAAAAGGGAAGGAAGGAAACGAAAAAGAAAGGAGGCTGGACATAGTGACACAAACCTTTAATCCCAGCAGATTAAATTAAATCCCAGCAGAGGTAGGAGGATCACTGTGAGTTTGAGGCCTCTGTAACTACAGAGTGAGTTCCAGGTCAGCCTGGGCTAAAGTGAGACCCTACTTCAAAACAAAACAACCCCCCCCAAAAAAATGATATAATCAAGGGCTGGATAGATGGTTCAGTGGTTCGAGGTGCTTGCCAGTGTGGGTTCCATTTCCTAGTACCCAAGTAAAGCCAGATGAACAAAGTGGTGCATGTGTCTGGATTTCATATGTACTGGCAGGAGGCACTGGCATGCCCCTTCTCTCTCTCTCTTTCTTCACACACACACATAGAAATACATAAATAAAAATATATTTAAAAATAAGGGCTGGCTGGGCATGGTGGCACACGCCTTTAATCCCAGGATTTGGGAGTCAGAGATAGGTGGATTTCCATGAGTTCAAGGCCATCCTGAGACTACATAGTGAATGCCAGGTCAGCTTGAGCTAGAAAGAAAGACCCTACCTAGAAAAAAAAAAAGTTTTGGAGAAATGGCTTAGCAGTTAAGGCACTTGCCAGCAAAACCAAAGGACCCAAGTTCAATTCCCTAGGACTCATGTAAGCCAGATGCACAAGGTGGTACATGTACCTGGAGTTCTTTTGCAGCAGTTGGAGGCCCCAGTGCACCCATGCTCTCTCTGTTTCTTTCTCTCTCAAAAAAAAATTTAAAAATTAAAAAATAAGGTAATTACAATTTTCAAGACAAGGATTGTAGGGCAATAGTAGAGTCCTTGCAGCATACAGGTTACATCTTTTTGTTGTTGTTGTTGTTTTGTTTTTTCAAGGTAGAGTCTTATTCTAGTTCAGGCTGACCTGGAATTCGCTATGTAATCTCAGGGTGGCCTTGAACTCACAGCGATCTTCCTACCTCTGCCTCCTGAGTGCTGGGATTAAAGGTGTGCACCACCACACCATGCCTGGCTTTTATTTATTTATTTGTTTATTTATTTATTTTTCGGTTTTCTGAGGTAGGGTTTCACTCGAGCCAAGGCTGACCTGGAATTCACTATGTAGTCTCAGGGTGGCCTCGAACTCATGGTGATCCTCCTACCTCTGCCTCCAGAGTGCTGGGATTAAATGTGTGCACCACCATGCCCGGACCTAGGTTCCATCTTAAGCACCACAAGTCAAACCAAAATTATAAAAATTGGCTGAAGAAATGGCTTAGCAGTAAAGGTGCTTGCCTGAGACGCCAAAGGACTCAGGTTTGATTCCCCACGACCCATGTGAGCCAGATGCACAAGGTGGCACATAAGTCTGGAGTTCATTTGCAGTGGCTGAATGCCCTGGCATGTCCATTCTCTCTCTCTCTCTCTCTCTCTCTCTTTTTCTCAAATAAATAAAATAAAATAATACAAAATGTTATAAAATGTCTCTGTTTATTTGTTTTATCTTCGTGAGCTCATGTTCATGTGCAAATGCAGGCACTTGTATGCCATGGTGTGGGTGGAGGTCAGAGGATAACCTCAGATATCAGGTTTCTTGCTTGGTCTCCACCGTATACACCATCCTAGCCAGCCTTTGAGCTACTAGGGATGCTCCTATCTCCAACTCCCATCTAGTTTTAGGAGTGCTGGGATTACTGGTGCACACTACTCATCTAACTTGATGTGGGTTCTGGAGATTCCAAATTACCCAAATTAGGTCCTCACACTTGCACAGAAAACCCTTTAACTACGGAGCCATCTCTGAGCCCTTGTCTTTTTTTTTTTTTGTTTTGTTTTGGTTTTTTTTTGTTTTTCGAGGTAGGGTCTCACTCTAGCCCAGGCTGACCTGGAATTAACTATGTAGTCTCAGGGTGGCCTCGAACTCTCGGCGATCCTCCTACCTCTGTCTCCCGAGTGCTGAGATTAAAGGCGCGCGCCACCACACCCAGCTCCCTTGTCTTTTTTAAAAAAAATATTTTAAAAATTTTTTTATTTTGAGAGAGAGACAGAGAGAGAAAGAGGCAGATAAGAAAAGAGAGAGAGCCGGGCGTGGTGGCGCACGCCTTTAATCCCAGCACTCGGGAAGCAGAGGTAGGAGGATCGCCGAGAGTTCGAGGCCACCCTGAGACTACATAGTTAATTCCAGGTCAGCCTGGACCAGTGTGAGACCCTACCTCGCAAAAACCAAAACCAAAAAAAAAAAAAAAAAAAAAAAAAAAAAAGAAAAGAGAGAGAATGGGCGTGCCAGGGGCTTCAGCCACTGCAAATGGACTCCAGACACATGTGCCCCCTTGTGTACATGTGCTACATTGTGTGCTTTTGCATCACTATGTGTCTGGCTACAAGGGACCTGGAGATTCAAACATGAGTTCTTAGGCTTCGTAGGCAAGTGCCTTAACCGCTAAGCCATCTCTCCAGTCTTCTTTTTGGTTTTGTTCATTTGTTTGTTTTTTTGGTTTTTCCGAAGTAGGGTCTCACTCTAGCCCAGGCTAACTTAGAATTACACCTGACTGTTTGTTTATTTGTTTTAAAATATTGTTATTGAGCGGGGCGTGGTGACGCACGCCTTTAACCCCAGCACTTGGGAGGCAAAAGTAGGAGGATTGTTGTGAGTTCAAGGCCACCCTGAGACTACATAGTGAATTCCAGATCAGCCTGAGCTAGAGTGAGACCCTACCTTGAAAAAACCAAAAAAATAAAAATAAATAAAATATTTTTTATTAGAGTCAGTATGGTGACACACCTTTTATCCCAGCATTCAGGAGGCAGAGGTAGGAGGATCCCTGTGATTTTGAGGCCACCCTGAGGCTACATAATGAATTCCAGGTCAGCTGGTACAAGAGTGAAACGCTACATCCAAATTTTTTAAATTTATTTGTTTTCAAGCAGAGAGAGATAGAAAAGAGGCAGAGAAAATGGGTGCACCAAGGCCTCCAGCCACTGCAAATGGACTCTAGATGCATATGCCTCTTTGTGCATCTGGCTTTATACGGGTACTGAGGAATTGAACTCAGGTCATTAGGCTTTGCAGACAAGTGCCTTAACCACTGAGCAATCTCCCCAACCCTCTTGTTTTTTGTTTGTTTGTTTTCTTGTTTTTTTTTTTTTTTTTTTTTTTTTTTGGTTTTTCGAGGTAGAGTCTCACTCTAGCCCAGGCTAACCTGGAATTCACTCTGTATTCTCAGGGTGGCTTTGAACTCATGGCAATCCTCCTACCTCTGCCTTCCAAGTGCTGTGATTAAAGGCGTATGCCACCATACCCGGCCTCCTGTTTGTTTTTGTTGCTTGTTTTGCCTTTAAGTTTCTTTCTTTTTAAATTTTTCGAGGTAGGGCTCACTGTAGCCCAGGCTGACCTGGAATTCACTATGTAGTCTTAGGGTGGCCTTGAACTCATGGTCATCCTCCTACCTCTGCCTGCTAAGTGCTGGGATTAAAGGTATGCATCACCACATACAGCTCCAATGTTACATTTTAAAGGGAAACCTTTGATTATATGTGGAAATAGGTTTATAAAAGGCATCTCTTGGGGCTGGAGAGAGATTGCTCTGTGGGTAAGAGTTCTTGCTGCTTAAGCATGAAGGCTTTGAGAGGGCCTGAAACTGCTTGAGTTCATTTCTCTAGTACCCTGTAAAAAAGCTGGGCATGGCCACACATACCTATAATACCCCAGTCTTGTGATAAGTGGAGACCAGAGAATCTCGGGCTCACTGACCCCCAAAAAATGACAGCTCAAACCGGGCGTGGTGGCGCATGCCTTTAATCCCAGCACTAGGTTGGAGGATCTCCATGAGACTACATAGTTAATTCCAGGTCAGCCTGGGCCACAGTGAAACCCTACCTCAAAAAAAAAAAAAAAAAAAAAAAAAAAAAAAAAAAAAAAAAAAAGCCGGGCGTGGTGGCGCACGCCTTTAATCCCAGCACTTGGGAGGCAGAGGTAGGAGGATCACCATGAGTTCGAGGCCACCCTGAGACTACATAGTTAATTCCAGGTCAGCCTGGGCCAGAGTGAGACCCTACCTCGGAAAACCGAAAAAAAAAAAAAAAAAAAAAAAAAAAAAAAAGAAAGAAAGGAAAAGAAAAGAAAACACAGCCGGGCGTGGTGGCGCACGCCTTTAATCCCAGCACCCAGCACTCGGGAGGCAGAGGTAGGAGGATCGCTGAGAGTTCGAGGCCACCCTGAGACTACATAGTTAATTCCAGGTCAGCCTGGACCAGAGTGAGACCCTACCTTGCAAAACCAAAAAAAAAAAAAAAAAAAAAAAAGAAAAGAAAACACGTGGTTGAGTGATATAGGACACCAGATGTTCTCTGGCCTCTGCACACATCTTCACGTTCTCATGCATACTCCACACACACATATCACATCACACACCACATATACTCTACATATGTGCACACATAAAATAATTTATTCCTAGGGCTAGGGAGGTGGCTCAGCAGTTAAAGTCACTTACTTGCAAAGCCTGCTGGCCCAGGTTTACTGGGTTATAGTACCTATGTAAAACCAGACACAAAAGGTGGCTCTATTTGGCGTTCATCTGCAGTGGCAAGATCACTATCATGTTTATTGGACTTTTTTTTTTGTTTCGAGGTAGGGTCACACTCTAGCTCAGGCTGACCTGGATGGATCTCATTCTATAGTCTCAGGGTGGCCTTGATTTATGGCAATCCTCCTGCCGCTGCCTCCTGAGTGCTGGAATTAAAGGTGTGCTCCACCATGCCCGGCTCCATTTTTATTTTATCTGTAAATTGTCTTTTAAAAAAAATATTTATTTTATTTGTTTATTTGAGAGAGAGAATGAGGAAGAGAGAGAGAGAGACTGGGTGCGCTAGGGCATCCAGCTACTGCAGACAAACTCTAGACGCATGAGCCTCCCTGTGTATCTGGCTTATGTGGGTCCTGGAGAATAAAACTGAGATCCTTTGGCTTTGCAGGCAAATGCCTTGACCACTAAACCATCTCTCCAGCCCTAAATTGTCTTTGTATATACTTTGCTTATTCTAGTGGGTTAATTAATGACACATTGTAGCACTAAAAAAAATAACCAGGTGTCATGACTCACGCCTTGAACCCCAGACTCAGAGGTTGAGGCAGGAAGATTACAAGTTTGAGGCCAGTTTGGATTACTTCACAATTTCCAGGCCAGCTGGGGCTACATAATGAGACCCTGTCTCAAAAAAAAAAAAAATACACAAAAATATTACCATCTTAATTCTTTTGTTATATCCGAGGCAGATCTACCAGAAATTCTAAATATCAGGAATGCATTTTAAACAAAATACTATCAACAATGTGGTCACATTTGGAATTTTTGTAATCCAAAGAATGACTGAAAATACTGCAGCTGTAGCCTTATCCAGCTCTCTTCATTGCTCACAGCTGAGGTTGCTCCTCTGCAGAATGACCTCATAACAATGAATTCTCCATTTCAGTCATGGAGGCTGGCTTGTTAGTCATAAGTGAGAATGACAGATGAAACTGGATTAGGTCAGGCTGTGGGATTAGACACAGGCACTTTTCCCACGGGCCGGTCACAGGTTTCTTTCTCCTCCTCATGCCTGCTCTGCCCTGTGCCGATCTGGGGCTCTCAAACAATCACAGTCCTGTTCATTGACTCAGGTTATTGTAAAGCTCTTTTTTTTTTTTTTTATTCATGAACAACGTTTGGAGCACTAATGAGCCCTGATATGTTAGGGTCCTTGAAATATGGGCTCAAGACTGTTGTCAGCTTCAGGTTGCTAGCACAAAGCACCTGAATAAAAGCAGCTTGTAGGGGGAAAGGGTTTATTTTGGCTTAGAGACTCAAGGGGAAACTCCATGATGACAGGGGAACCATGGCATGAGCAGAGGCTGGACATAACCTCCTGGCCAACATCAGGTGGACCATAGAGGCAGGAGAGTGTGCCAAACACTAGCGAGAGGCGCTAGCTATAACACCCCTATAACTATAGCTATAACTGCCCCCAACAATACACCTTCTCCAGGAGGCTCCAGTTCCCAAATTCCCACCAGCTGGGGACATACCATTCAGAACACATGAGTTTATGGGGAACGTCTAATTCAAACCACCACAATGACATACAGAGTCAAAAATCAGGACAGGCCGGGCGTGGTAGCGCATGCCTTTAATCCCAGCACTCAGGAGGCAAAGGTAAGTGGACTACTGTGAGTTCAAGGCCACCCTGAGACTACATAGTGAATGACAAGTCAGCCTGGGCTAGAGTAGACCCTACCTCAAAAACAAAACAAAACAGGCTGGAGAGATGGCTTAGCGGTTAAGGCGTTTGCCTGCAAAGCCAAAGGATCCTGGTTTGATTCTCCAGGACCCATGTAAGCCCAGATGCACAAGGTGGTGCATGCATCTGGAGTTCGTTTGCAGTGGCTGGAGGCCCTGGCGCTCTCTTTCTCACCCTCTCTCTCTCTGTCTCTTTCTTTCTATCAAATAAATAAATAAAATTTAAAAATACTTTAAAAGCTGGGCGTGGTGGCACACGCCTTTAATCCCAGCACTCGGGAGGCAGAGGTAGGAGGATCGCCATGAGTTCGAGGCCACCCTGAGACTACATACTGAGTTCCAGGTCAGCCTGGGCTAGAGTGAAACCCTACCTTGAAAAACAAAAACAAAAAACTTTTTAAAAAAATCAGGACAGGCAGAGCATGTGGTAGAATATGTTACCTAGCTGGGCATGGTGGCACACACCTGTAATCTAAGCACAAAGAAGGGAGAGGCAGGAGGACTGCAAGTTCAAGACTGACCTGGGCTACATGGTTACTCCCTGTCTTACTGTATAAATCAGGCTCTCATTGTTATGATACAATACATGTCATAGACAATTAAGGGAGGTAAAATTTATTTTAGCACATGGTTTCAAACATTTCAGTCCATAGTCCTTGGCTCTCTTGATTCTGGGCCCATGGACATCACAGTGGCAGAGATGTGTGGCAAAGGCACTCAGTTCACAATGGCACGGGTGCAGAGAGAGGAAGAATGCCTGTATTCAAGGGCTTTCATCTTTTCCTCTTTTTGTTCTCTGTAAGCTCCCAGCCTATGCGATGATACAGGGTCTCAAGAAAGTCTAATATTCCATGAACTTTCCTCCTCTACTTAGTCCTCTTTGCAAGTGATCTCTTTTGGAAATACACATAGAGCTATGCTTTTTTCCTGGGCTCTTCTCAAGCAAGTGCAAAACCACTGAGCCATCTCTCTAGCCCTCCTGGGCTCTTCTCAATGAAGGTGACAATCATGGTTAACTATCACACAGCAGTTTCGGAAGTCTTGCTTTAGCCCAGGCTGACCAGAAATTCACTATGTAGTCCATCGGGGGTGGACTCGAACTCAGGGCCACCCTCCTGCCTCTGCCTCCTGAATACTGAGATTAAAGGCATGCGCTACCATGCCTGGCTTGCATTCTTAAAAAAAAAAGAATTTTTATTTATTTATTTATTTGAGAGTGACAGACAGAGAGAGAGAATGGGAACTCCAGGGCCTCCAGCCACTGCAAACGAACTCCAGATGCATGCGCCCCCTTGTGCATCTGGTTTACATAGGTCCTGAAGAATAGAACCGGAATCCTTCTGCTTTACAGGCAAATGCACTTAACCGCTAAGCCATCTCTCCAGCCCCCAAAATGATTTTTAATTCATTCATTTATTTGCAGAAGAGAGACAGAGACAGAGAATGGGAGTGTCAGGGCCTCCAGCCACTACAAATGAACTCCAGACACTGCACTACTTTGTGCATCTAGGTTTATGTGGGTACTATGGAACTGATCCCAAGCTATCAGGCTTTGTAGGCAAGTGCCTTTAACTGCTGAGACATCTCTCCAGCCCAGTACACTGATTTTTTAGTTTTTCGAGACAGGGTCTCACTCTAGCCTAGGCTGACCTGGAATTCACTATGTAGTCTCAGGGTGGCCTCAAACTCACAGTGATTCTCCAGATGCCTCCAGAGTGCTGAGATTAAAGGCATGCACTACCATGCCTAACTAAAGCTATCATTTATTTATTTATTTGTTTTGTTTTGTTTATTTGAGAGAAAGAATAGGCACGCCAGAGCCTTCAGCCACTGTAAACGAACTCCAGGCTCAAGCACCACCTAGTGTAGCTGGCTTACTTGGGTCTTGGGGAATTGAACCTGGGTCCTTTAGCTTAGCAAACAAGCACCTTAACCACTAAGCCATCTCTCCAGCCCAAGCTACCATTTCTCAGTTCAAGTTGTGTTTCTGTCACATGATTAATGACCACTAATAGTCACCAACTGTTTGATATATTTTCCTGAGACCCTTTTTTGCAGAAAGGAACAAAATCTCTAGATCTAGAGGAAACAAAAAACATGTGAAGCAAACTGTGAAATAAATATCTAACCAGTCGTGGCGGTGCACTTTGGTAGGCAATTGCAGAAGAAGCAGAAGGATCAGGAGATCAGGAGACCTTTTTTTTTTTTTTTTTTTTTTTTTTTTTTTTTTCAAGGTAGGGTCTCACTCTGATTCAGGCTGACCTGGAAATAACTATGTAGACCTGGAAATAACTATGTAGCCTCAGGGTGGCCTTGAACTCACAGCAATCCTCCTACCTCTGCCTCCCAAGTACTGAGATTAAAGGCGTGCACCACCATGCCTGGCTTAGTTTTTTTTTTAATTACTTAAAAAATTATTATTTAGCTATGTATTTATTTGACAGAGAGAAAGGGGGAGAGAGAGAGAATGGGCGCACCAGGGCCTCCAGCATTGCAAACGAACTTCAGACTCCCTTGTGCATCTAGCTAACGTGGGTCCTGGGGAATCGAACCAGGGTCCTTTGGCTTTGCAGGCAAATGCCTTAACCACTAAGCCCTCCCTCCAGCCCTATTAGTTACTTTTTTTATTGACAACTTCCTTAATTGTAGACAATATCCCATGGTACTTCCCTCCCTCCCTCCCCCCATCTTTCCCCTTTGAAACTCCACTCTCCATCATATCCCTTCCCCCTCTCAATCAGTCTCTCTTTTCATTTTGATGTCATGATGTAGGTAGTTTCAGGCACTGTGAGGTCATGGATATCCAGGCCATTTTGTGTCTGGAGGAGCACGTTGTAAGGAGCCCTACCCTTCCTTTGTCTCTTACATTCTTTCTGCCACCTCTTCTGCAATGGACCCTGAGCCTTGGAAGGTGTGCTAGAGATGTTTCAGTGCTGAGCACTCCTCTGTCCCTTCTTCTCAGCACCATGATGCCTTCTGAGTCATCCCAAGGTCACCACTATCTGAAAAGAGAAGCTTCTCTAACCAAAAGTGAGAGTAGCATTAATATATGGGTATCAACATTAAGAGAAGTGCCTACTGGGCAGTTTGGTGAACATAGTATATACACTTCACCAGACACCAGCACACATTACACTCCTAGGGCTCATGACTACCCCTGTCGTAGGTTTTCAGTATCAGGGATGTATTCCCTCCCATGGAATAGGCCTCCAGTCCAATTAGAGAGCAGTTGGTTTCTCCCATAACAGACATGCCACCATTGCACCCATTGGCTCATTTGGCCTAGCTGGCCAAATTTAAAGCTTGCAGTGTTCATTGTTGAGTATCTTCACTGGTGTTTTCTCTCTCCCATTGAACTGCATGCAGCATAGCTTTTTCCAGCTTTCTGTCAGCTGGTCCACATGGAGGAGGCTTTCAGCTCAGCTCCAGCAGGATTTCTCAGTGACCTTGCAGCCCATGTATGTGGAGTCTTCAGCAATAGGGTCTTACCATCTATTCCTGGTGGGAAACCAAGAGCCTTGGCAATGGCCTGTAATGTTTTGGGGGTATCTGTGACCTCCTGGCCGACAACTCACTGGAAGGTTTTTTTAGTTTTTTGAGGTAGGGTCTCACTCTAGCCCAGGTTGACCTGGAATTCACTATGTAATCTCAGGGTGGCCTTGAACTCATGGCAATCCTCCTACCTCTGCCTCCCAAGTGCTGGGATTAAAGTTGTGTGCCACCAGGGATTAAAGGCCTGGCAGGAGGGCTTTTTAAAAATAATTTTTTGGTTGTTTGTTTCTTTTTTAGTTTTAGTTTTGTTTTGTTTTTTGTTTTTTGAGGTAGGGTTTCACTCTGGCCCAGGCTGACCTGGGATTCACTATGTAGTCTCTGGGTCTGCGTGGCATTGAACTCATGGTGATCCTCCTACTTCTGCTTCCAGAGTGCTCTGACCCTCAAGTGCTGATATTAAAGGTGTGCACCACCATGCCCAGCCTAATTTGCCTTTTTAAAAAACATTTTTGTTTGTTTGTTTTTGTTTTTTGAGGTAGAGTCTCACTCTGGTTCAGGCTGACTTGGAATTAACTATGTAGTCTCAGGGTGGCCTTGAACTCACAGTGATCCTCCTACCTTTTGCCTCCTGAGTGTTGGGATTAAAGGTGTGCACCACCACGCCTGGCTTCCAAATTTGCCTTTTTTTTTTTTAAACTTTAAAAAAAATTTTATTATGTTTTTTGGAGAGAGACACAGAGAGAGAGAGAGAGAGAGAGAGAGTTAGAGAGAGAGGAAGACAGAGATGGGCACGCCAGCGGTGTCTCTGCTGCTGCGAACGAATTCCAAATGCGTGCGCCCCCTTGTAGTCAAGTGTGGCACTGCGCCCTTGTGTCACTTTGCATCTGGCTAAACGTGGGACCTGGAGATTGTAACCGCTGGAGATTGGAACCAGTTTTCTTAGGGTTAGGAGGCAGGTGCCTTAACCCCTAAGCCATCTCTCCAGCCCCAAATTTGCCTTTTTTGCAGACAAAAATAAAAATAAATTGGGTGAGCCAGGCATGGTGGTATATGCCTTTAATCCCAGCACTTGGGAGGAGAGGTAGGAGGATCACTGTGAGTTCAAGGCCACCCTGAGACCACATAGTTAATTCCAGGTCAGCCTGGGCTAGAGCAAGAACCTACCTCAAAACAACAACAACAAATATAAGTTCAGTGTGGTAGTGCACACCTTTAATACCAGCACTTAGGAAGGCAGAGGTAGGAGGATTGCTGTGAGTTCCAGGCCAGGCTGAGCTAGAGTGAGACCCTACCTCAAAAAAAATTAAAAATAGTCGGGCGTGGTGGCACACACCTTTCATCCCAGCCTGCAAAGGGAAAGGACCCAGGTTCAATTCCGCAGGACCCATGTAAGCCAGATGAACAGGGTGGCACATGTATCTGGAGTTCAATTGCAGTGGCTCCTGAAGGCCCTGGTGCACCCATTCTCTCTCTCTCATTCGCCCCCTGCCTTTTTCTCTTTCAAATACATAATAAAACATTTTTAAAAAGCCGGGTGTGGTGGTGCATGCCTTTTATGCCAGCACTTGGGAGGCTGAGCTAAGGAGGATTGCTGCGAGTTCGAGACCAGCCTGAGAGTACATAGTGAATTCCATGTCAGCCTGAGCTAGAGTGAGACCCTATGTCAAAAAACCAAACACACACACACACAAACACACTCACTCACAAAACCAGCAATAAGAAGAAAAGATTATGACATCAACATAGAAGAGAGACTATTTGAAAAGAAGGGATTCAATGGAGGGTGGACTTGAGAGGGGGAGAATGGAGGTAGGAATTATCATGGTTTATTACCTGTACTTATGGAAGCTGCCAATCAAAAGTTTTAAAAGCTGGGTGTGGTAGCGTACGTCTTTAGTCCCAGCACTCAGGAGGCAGAGAGATAGGAGGATCACCTTGAGTTCAAGGCCACTCTGATAGTTCATAGTGAATTCTAGGTCTGCCTGGGCTAGAATGAGACCCTACCTCAAACAAGAAAAAAAAAAAAAAAAAAAGAGGTTAAAAAAAACTTGGCATCACACTTAAAAAAGATATGATAGAAAAAAAAAACAAATTAATTTGCTCCTTGAAATAAACTGAAAGAAGTGTTAACTTTATCAGCCTGAAATCATGCCCTACATGACAAAAAGAGCTTATTAAACTAAAATTAACTTCCTCAACAAAGGTGCCAATTTTTGCTTGTACACTTTACATAGTTATAAAGCAAAAAAGCATTATAATACAATGTGTAGAAAACTACTTTGAGATGCCAAGAAAATTCATGAGTCTTAGGAGTTGGTAGACTAACAAAGAAATGGAACATATGAGACAAAGTGTTATAATCCCACACTTTTTAATTTTTATTTTTTATTTATTTATATTTATTATTATTATTATTATTGGTTTTTCGAGGTAGGGTCTCACTCTAGCTCAGGCTGACCTGGAATTCACTATGTAATCTCAGGGTGGCCTCGAACTCACACTGATCCTCCTACCTCTGCCTCCCAAGTGCTGGGATTAAAGGTGTGCGCCACCACGCCTAGCCCACACTTTTTTTTAAAGCAGGGTCTCCTCAGGTGTACTTTTGAATTAAAACAAAAAAAATTCCTTTTTTTTTTTTTTTTGGACAGTCACAATGTGGGAAAATGACCTACTTTATTCTAAGTAAATGGCATGACCAACAATAACAAAAAGAGAACAGGGCTGGAGGGATGGCTTAGAGGTTAAGGCACTAGCCTGCAAAGCTAAAGGACCCAGGTTCAATTCCCCAGGACCAACATAAACCAGATGCACAAGGTGATGCATGCTTCTGGAGTTTGTTTGCAGAGGCTGAAGGCCCTGGCGCACCCATTCTTCTCTCTCTCTATCTGGCCACCCCCCTCTACCTCTTTCTCTCTCAAATATAAATAAAAATGAAGCACTTGGGAGGCAGAGGTAGGTGGTGGATCACCATGAGTTCAAGGCCACCCTGAGACTACATAGTGAATTACAGGTCAGCCTGGGAGAGAGTGAGATCCTACCTTGAAAAAACAAAAAAACAAAAAACAACAACAACAAAAAAAGAGAAGCTGTTCTATATTAAAAAGACTTAGGAGCTAGAGAGATGGCTAGTGGTTAAAGGCACTTACTTACAAAGATGGCCTGTGTTTGATTCCTCAGTATCCAAGTAAAACCAGATACACAAAGTGACACTTGCATCTGGCTTGTTTGCAGTACCCCATTCCCTATCCCTTTCTCTCTCTGCTTGAAGATAAAGAAATAAAAATATGTTTGAAAAATATTAAAAAGACTTAGGACATATCACTGACATACAATAGTCCTTGTTTGGGTTTGATTTTCACAACCTAATGCACAAAGTTTTTTTTTTTTTTTTTTTTTTTTTTTTTTCGAGGTAGGGTGTCACTCTGGTCCAGGCTGACCTGGAATTCACTATGTAGTCTCAGGGTGGCCTCGAACTCTCAGCGATCCTCCTACCTCTGCCTCCTGAGTGCTGGGATTAAAGGCGTGCGCCACCACGCCTGGCTAACAAAGTTATTTTTTCAAACAATAGGAGAAGCACATTCATAATATGAACACATATTAAGAATTGGATATTAAGCCTGGCGTGGTGGCACACACCTTTAATCCCAGCACTCAGGAGGCAGAGGTAGGAGGATCGCCGTGAGTTCGAGGCCACCCTGAGAATACAGTGAATTCTAGGTCAGCCTGGGCTTCAGCAAGACCCTACCTCAAAAAAATACCAAAAAAAAAAAAAAAAAGAATTGGATATTAAATAATAGGTCATTTAGCTGGGCGTGGTGGCGCACTGCATGTCTTTAATTACAGCACTAGGGAGGTAAAGGTAGGAGAATCACCGTGAGTTCAAGGCTACCCTGAGACTACATAGTGAATTCCAGGTCAGCCTGGACTAGAGTGAAGCTCTACCTTGGAAAAAAAAAAAGCCGGGCGTGGTGACGCATGACTTTAATCCCAGCATTTGGGAGGCAGAGGTAGGAGGATCACTGTGAGTTCAAGGTCACCCTGAGAATACTGAATGAATTCCAGGTCAGCCTGGACTAGGGTGAGACCCTGCCTGGAAAAAAAAAAAAAAAAAAAAAAAAAAAAAATAGAAGGTTATTTTTTCAAGGTAGTGTCTCACTCTAGCCCAGATTGACCTAGAACTCATTCAGTAGTCCCAGCTGGCCTCAGACTCACAGCAGCCCTCCTACTTCTGTCTCCTAAATGAATGTGCCACCATGCTTGGCCTGTTATTATTTTTAAAATATTTTATTTTTACTTATTAAATAGAGAGAATGGGCATACCAGGGCCTCTAGCCACTGCAAACAAACTTCAGATCCATGTGCTACCTTGTGCATCTGGCTTAAGTGGGTACTGGGAAATTAAACCTGGGTCCTTAGGCTGCACTGGCAAGCACCTTAAGTGTTAAGCCATCTCTCCAGCCTTTATTTTATTTTAATTTATTTTATTTTTATTTTTTTGGTTTTTTTGTTTTTTCATTTGAGACAGAGAAAGGGAGAGAAAGAGAGAGAATGGATGCACCAGGGCCTCCAGCCACTGCAAACAAACTCCAGACACCATGTGCAGCTGGCTTATGTGGGACCTGAAGAATCAAACCTAGGTCCTTAGGCTTCGCAGGCAAGTGCCTTAACCACTAAGCCATCTCTCCAACCTTTTTTTTTTTTTTTTTGGTTTTTCAAGATAAGGTCTCACTCTAGCCCAGGCTGACCTAGAATTAACTGTAGTCTCAGGGTGGCCTCAAATTCATGGCTATCCTCCTACCTCTGTCTCCTGAGTGCTAGGATTAAAGGCATGTGCCACCACGCCCAGCTTTTTTTTGGCTTAAAAAAATAAATTAATTTTTTTTTTTTTTTTTTTTTTTTTTTTTTTTTGGTTTTTCGAGGTAGGGTCTCACTCTGATCCAGGCTGACCTGGAATTAACTATGTAGTCTCAGGGTGGCCTTGAACTCACGGCGATCCTCCTACCTCTGCCTCCCAAGTGCTGGGATTAAAGGCGTGCGCCACCACGCCCAGCTCTAAATTAATTTTTTAATGTACTTTATTTGAGAAAGAGAGATAGAGGTAGAGAAAGAGAAAGAGAGAATGGGTGCACCAGGGCCTTCAGCTCCAATACACAAACTCTACATGCATGTGCCATCTTGTGCATCTGGATCATGTGGGTAGTAGGGAATCGAACCTGGGTCCTTTGGCTTTGCAGGCTAATGCCTCAACCACTGAGCCATCTCTCCAGCCCCCAGCATTTTTTTTTTTTTTTTTTTTTCGAGGTAGGGTTTCACTCTAGCCCAGGCTGACCTGGAATTCACTATGTAGTCTCAGGGTGGCCTTGAACTCCTGTCGATCCTCCTACCTCTGCCTCCCGAGTGCTGGGATTAAAGGCGTGCGCCACCACGCCAGCTCTCAGAATTTTTTTTATTGACAGCTTCCATACTTACAGACAATAAACCATAATAATTCCCTCCCCTCCCCCACTTCCCCTTCACAACTCCACTCTCCATCATATCCCCCCTCCATTAGTCTCTCTTTTATTTTGATGTCATCATCTTTTCCTCCTATTATGAGGGTTTTATGAAGGTAGTGCTAGTCACTGCGAGGTCATGGATATCAAGGCCAATTTCTGTCTGGACAGTTGCATGGTAAGCAGTCCTACCCTTCCTTTGGCTCTTACATTCTTTCCGCCATCTCTTCCACAATGGACCCTGAAGCACTGGAGATATGATAGAGATGTTTCAGGGCTGAGCACTCCTCCGTCACTTCTTCTCTTCACTATGTTGTCTTTTGGGTCATCCCAGTGGTCACTGTCATCTGAAAAGAGAAGCTTCTCTAACCAAACGTGAGGGTAGCATTAATATATGGGTATGAACGTTACGTAAAGTGCTTACAGAGCACTTTGGTAAGCAATATATATGCATTTAGCCAGAGAAGAGCAGGTGTTATACTCCTAATGCTCATGATCTCCTCCACCATATGCTTTTTTTTTGGTTTTGCGAGGTAGGGTCTCACTCTGGTCCAGGCTGACCTGGAATTCACTATGTAGTCTCAGGGTGGCCTCGAACTCTCAGCAATCCTCCTACCTCTGCCTCCCAAGTACTGGGATTAAAGGCATGCACCACCACGCCCGGCCACCACCATATGCTTTTTTTTTTTAATTTTTATTTATTTATTTGCAAGCAGAGAGATAGAGAGATAGAAGAGAGGGAGACAGATGCATATGCCCCTTGTGCATCTGGCTTACATGGGTCCTGGAGAATCGAACCGGGATCCTTTGGCTTCGCAGGCAAACACCTTAACCACTAAGCCATTTCTCCAGCCCTACCATATGCTTTTGATTAGGTTTTCAGTACCAGGATGTGTTCCCTCTCGTGGAGCAGGCCTCCAGTCTAGTTAGAGAGCAGTTGGCTTCCCCCATAACATACATGCCACTATTGCACCCGTTTGGTCTTTTAGCTTGGTTGGCCAAACTTGAGGCTTCCAGTGTCCACTGTTTGTTTGTTTATTTATTTATTGTGTGTGTGTGTGTGTGTGTGAGAGAGAGAGAGAGAGAGAGAGACAGAGAGAGAGAGAGAGAGAATGGGCACGCCAGGGCCTCCAGCCACTACAAACAAACTCCAGATGCATGTGCCACCTTGTGCATCTGGCTTATGTGCTTACGTGGGTACTGGGGAATTGAGCCTTGAATTGGGGTCCTTAGGCCTCATAGGCAAGCACTTAACTGCTAAGCCATCTCTCCAGTCCTGTTTAAAAAAATTTTTTTAAATTTTTATTTATTTATTTGAGAGAGAGAGATACAGAGATAGGCAGGTAGAGGGAGAGAGCATGGGTGCGTCAGGGCCTCCAGCCACTGCAAATGAACTCCAGATGCATGTGCCCCCTTGTGCACCTGGTTTATGTGGGTCTTGGGGAGTCAAACCTGAGTCCTTTGGCTTTGCAGGCAAACGCCTGAACTGCTAAGTCATCTCTCCACCCTAGTGTCCACTGTTTTCACTGCTAATGACTTCTGTCTCCCATAGGGCTGCATGCCTTGCAGCTTTTTCCAGCTTTCTGTCAGCAGGTCTACAGGGAGGAGGTTTTCAGCTCAGTCCCAGCTTGATTTCTCAGTGACCTTACAGCCAAGGCATGTGGAGTCTTCAGCAACAGGGTCTTACCATCTGTTTCTGTTGGAAAACCAAAAGCCTTGGCAATGGCCTGTAATATTTGGGGGTATCAGGGACTTCCCCAGCCAACAACTCACTGGAAGGTATCCCATCCCTGGCACTGAAATTTTTCTAGTAACAGTCTATGGCTTCTGGGTGTGCCATTGTCCAAAAACGTCAGTTTTCATATGGCAGAGTCACATATCTTAAATTTTGATTAAGCCTTCCCCCACCCATCTTTTACTCAATCTCTTCCCCTGACCTCGCTTAGACCATTTATTTTATTTTATTTTATTTATTTATTTTTTTTTTTTTTTTTGGTTTTTCGAGGTAGGGTCTCACTCTGGCCCAGGCTGACCTGGAATTCACTATGTAGTCTCAGGGTGGCCTTGAACTCACGGTGATCATTTATTTATTTTTTAAAAATATTATTTATTTATTTATTTACTTGAGAGAAAGAGGCAGTGAGAGAGAGAGAGAGAGAAAATGGGTGTGCCAGGGCCTCCAGCCACTGCAAATGAACTCCAGATGCATGCTCCCCCTTGTGCATCTGGCTTATGTGGGTTCTGGGGAATCAAACTGGGGTCCTTTGGTTTTGCAGGCAAATGCCTTAACCACTAAGTCATCTCTCCAGCCCCCCCTTTTTTTTTAAACTGTTTTTTTAGTTTTTTTTAAGGTAGGGTCTCAAGCTAGCACTGATCTGGAACTCTACCTCCAGGGAGGCCTTGAACTCAAAGCAATCCTTTATATTTCAGCCTCCCAAGTGCTGGGATTAGAGGTGTACACCACCACACCTGGTTATTTTTTGGGGTCAGACGTGCTGTCGTTGTGCCACAAGGCCAGCCCCAGCTCTACTTTTTTTTTTTTTTTTTTTTTTTTTTTGGTTTTTGCAAGGTAGGGTGTCACTCTGGTCCAGGCTGACCTGGAATTCACTATGTAGTTTCAGGGTGGCCTCGAACTCTTGGCAATCCTCCTACCTCTGCCTCCCGAGTGCTGGGATTAAAGGCGTGAGCCACCACACCCGGCTCCAGCTCTACTTTTGATTTTTTTTTTGTTTTGTTTTGTTTGTTTGTCAAAGTAGGGTCTCGCTCTGGCCCAGGCTGACCTGGAATTCACTCATTAGTTTCAGGGTGGCCTTGAACTCAGGGTAATCCTCCTACCTCTGCCTCCAGAGTGCTGGGATTAAAGGCATGTGCCACCATGCCCTGCCTTCTATTTTTGATTTTTTTACAGAATAGTGATAATTTAAGTACTAGAAAAATGAGCTGGACATGGTGTTCATGCCTTTAATACCAGCACTGGGGAGGCTGAGGTAAGTGGACTGCCCTGAATTCGAGAGAAGCCTGGGTCTACAGAGTGAGTTCCAGATTAGTTTGGGATAGCGTAAGACTCTGCCTCAATAAAAAGGCTGGGCGAGAATGCTCAGTGGTTAAAGACATTTGCTTGCAAAGCCTGATGGCCCCAGGGTAAATTCCCCAGTAGCCACATAAAGCCTGATGCACAAAGTTGTGCATGAATCTGGAGTTCATTTGCAAGAGCAAGAAGCCCTAGTGTTTCCATTCCCTCTCTCTCATTCCCTCTCTTTCTCTCTCTCAGCTTGTAATTAAATTAAAAAAAAATTTTTTTTTTAAAGAAGCAAGGCCTTTAATCCCAGCACTTGGGAGGCAGAGGTAGGAGGATTGTCCTGAGTTCGAGGCCACCCTGAGACTACATAGTTAATTCCAGGTCAGCCTGGGCCAGAGTGAGACCCTACCTCGAAAAACCAATAAATAAATAAATATAAAAAGAAGCAGGGATGGAGAGATGACTCAGTGCTTAAAACACTTTCCTGTAAAGCCTAGAAACCCAGGTTTGATCCCCCAGTACCCATATAAAGTCAGATGCACAAGGTGGTGATACATCTGGAGTATGTTTGCACCTGCTGGAGGCCCTGTATTGTCTATTCTTTCTCCCTCCCTCCCTCTCTCTCTCTGCCAGGCGTGGTTAATCCCAGCACTTGGGAGGCTCAGGTAGGAGAATCACTATGAGTTTGAGGCCAGCCTAAAACTACTTAGTGAATTCCAGGTTAGCCTGGGCTAGAGCCAGACCCTACCTTGAGAAAACAAAAAGAAAAAAAGGGGGGAAAGGCTGGGTGTGGCGGCACACGCCTTTAATCCCAGCACTGGGGAGGCAGAGGTAGGAGGATCACCATGAGTTTGAGACCACCCTGAGACTACGTAGTGAATTCCAGGTCAGCCTGAGCTAAAGTGAGACCCTACCTCACAAAAAAAAAAAAAGAGAGAGAGAGAGAGAGAGAGAAAGAGAAAGAAAGAAAGAAAGAAAAAAAGAAAGAAAGAAAGAAAAAGAGGCTGGAGAGATGGCTCAGTGGTTAAAGACACTTGCTTTCAAAGCCTAATGGCCTGGGTTTGATTTCCCAGCACCCACATAAAGGCAGATGAACAAAGTGGCACATGTGTCTGGAGTTCATTTGCAGTGGCTAGAGGCCTCTGGGTCTCATAAATAAATAAATTATTGAAAAAAAATCCTGTTGTTAGGACTTCATATGAATGGGGGACCAAGATAGATATATATATATTTTTTTAGTCTTTAATTTTTTTTTAAATTTTATTTATTTTTGGAGAGAGACACAGAGAGAGAGAGACAGAGAGGGAGAGGGAGACAGATAGAGAATGGGGGCGCCAGCAGTCTCTCAGCTGCTGTGAACGAAATCCAGATGTGTGCACCCCCTTGTGGGCAAGTGAGGCATTGCATCCTTGCGTCACTTTGCATCTGGCTAAACGTGGGACCTGGAGATTGGAACTGGGGTTCTTAGGCTTAGCAGGCAGGCGCCTTAACCGCTAAGCCATCTCTCCAGCCCTTTTTCAGTCTTTTGAGGTAGGGTCTCACTCTAGCCCAGGCTGACCTGGAATTCACTGTGTAGTCTCAGAGTGGCCTTAAACTCAAAAGAATCCTCCTACTTCTGCCTCCTGAGTGCTGGGATTAAAGATGTAGACCACCATGTTCTGCTAAGTATTATTTTATTGTATAGGTATTAACCACATTTTGCTTATGCACTCATCAGTTGAACATTTCTGTTGCTTCTACTTTTTTTTTTTTTTTTTTTTTGGTTCTCCCAGGTAGGGTCATGCTCTAGCCCAGGCTGACCTGAAATTCAGTATGTAGTCTCAACTCAAGCTGGTCTCGATTCACATAGATCCTCCTACTTCTTTCTCCTGAGTCTTGGGACTAAAGGGATGAACCACCACGCCTGGCTACTCTTGGTTCTTATGAATACTGCTGCCGTGAATGCTTGTCTCATTTGAAACAGGGCCTCCCTATGTAATGCAGCTTGGCCTGGAACTTAAAATATTCCTGCTTCTACCTCCAGACTGGAATTACAGGCATGCACCATCACAAACAACTTGCTATAACATTTGCATGCAAATTTTTGTGGACATATGTTTTCATTCATCTTGAGAATGTTTTCTACATGTTTAATTGCTGGTCATGAGAACTCTGTATTTGGGCTAGAGAGATGGCCTAGCAGTTAAGGCATTTGCCTGCAAAGCCAAAGGATCCTGGTTCGATTCTCCAGGACCTACATAAGTCAGATTCACAATAGGGCGCATGCATCTC
Organism: Orientallactaga sibirica; assembly: GCA_036365145.1. Lineage (NCBI taxonomy): Eukaryota > Metazoa > Chordata > Mammalia > Rodentia > Dipodidae > Orientallactaga > Orientallactaga sibirica. Next base: position 24,232,004 of record JAEOAD010000026.1, on the reverse strand, counting down.
GAGTTTGTTTGCAGTGGCTGGATGCCCTGGCGCGCCCATTATGTCTCTCTCTCTCTCTCTCTCTCTCTGCCTTTCTCTTTTTTTCTCTGAAATAAATAAATAAATAAATAAATAAATAAATAAATAAATAAAATATTTAAAAAGAATTCTGTATTTAACATTTGAGAAATTATATTGTGAATATGCTGAATGCTACAAAACTATGCTATTTGTTTATTTATTTACTTATTTGGATTTTTTTTTCAACACAGGGTCTAACACTAGCTCAGAGGACAACTGTTAGGTCAACCTGATTTAAGGTATTTTGCCCTGGATTCTTGCTCTGCTGTCCTTTGCTGTGCTTGCCAGGTGCTTCTGGGACATTCCTCCTCCACTTCCCATCTTACCTTTAGCATCAGCATGCTGATATTTCAGAAGGCCTCTGGTTTCTAGCTTTTAAAGTGGGATCTGGTGATCGATTGCACTTATGTACTTAAGCTTGAGCAGTGGTGAGTCCTTTATCTACCGAGCCATCTCCCCAGGCCCTAGTTATTAGTTATTTATTATTCATACAGGGTCTAGATATTTAACTATGCAGACCAGGCTGGACTTGAACTTGTGGTGAGCCTCGACCTCCTGAGTGCTAGAATTATAGGCTTGTGCCGCCATACCCAGCTGAAATTATGCATTTTAAAATTGGGGCTGGAGAAATGGCTTAGCAGTTAAGGTGCTTGCCTGCAAAGCCAAAGGACCTAGCTTCAATTTCCCAGGGCCCTTGTAAGCCAGATGCACAAGGTGGTGCATACATCTGGAGTTCATTTGCAGTGGCTAGGGGCCCTGCATCCATTCTCTCTCCCTCTCTTAATAAATAAATAAAATATTTTAAAATTAATAATTTTATATTATGTGAATTTATATCAATAAAAATAAATAAGCAAGGAGCCTGGGTGGTACGGTTCAGTGGTAGAACATATCTTTTTTTTTTTTAACTTCATTTTATTTTTAAAATTTTATCAGAGAGAGAGAGAAAGAATTGGTGCTCCAAGCTCTCTAGCCACTGCAAACAAACTCCAGATGCATGCTCCACCTGATATGCATGTGCCACCTTTTTCATGTGGCTTACATGGGTTCTTTGGTGTCAAACCTGGTCCTTAAGCTTCGCAAGCAAGTGTCTTAACAGCTAAGCCATCTCTCCAGTCCTAGAGCATATTTTACCATGTGAGAGGCACTGGATTCAAATCACAGCATTGCAAAAAGCAAACCAAAAAAAAAAAAAAAAAAAAAAAAAAAGGAGGAAGAATAGGTCTTGCTGAGCAATTTCCCAATGTCACGTATGTCAGTTGTTGGAGGTGGGAAGTAGTTTGGTTGTCCTGGTCCTGTGTATGTGTTTGATTGAGTCTGCCCTGACATATGCTTGCCTTGGCACAGTCAGGACTCCGGACCTCTCCTGCTGGCTTAATCTTCCCTCCAGTTGCTGGCACAGTAGGCTCCAGTGAGTCTTTGCCACATGGCTGTCCCAGAGCCCTGCTGTACGATTGAGTGTCCACGGGAGGCCTGAGAGCACAACATAGCTCTCCTTACACTTAAGTTTGCCTATCTTCTTCCTTTTTTTTTTTTTTTTTTTTTTTTGGTTTTGCGAGGTAGGGTCTCACTCTAGCTCAGGCTGACCTGGAATTAACTATGTAGTCTCAGGGTGGCCTCGAACTCACGGCGATCCTCCTACCTCTGCCTCCCGAGTACTGGGATTAAAGGCGTGCGCCACCACGCCCGGCATCTTCTTCCTTTTTATGCGGGAGGGGGGGAGGGTTGGTTCTTTCAAGGCAGAGTCTCACTGTAGCCCAGGCTGACCTGGAATTCACTATGTATTCATAGGGTGGCCTCGAACTCACGGCAATCCTAATGCCTCTGCCTCCCGAGTACTGGGATTAAAGGCATGCACCACCATGCCCGGCTTTTAAAATTTAATTTAATTCAATTTTTAAATTTAATTTAATTTAATTTAATTTTATTTTATTTTTTGGTTTTTCGAGGTAGGGTCTCACTCTAGCCCAGGCTGACCTGGAATTCACTATGTAGTCTCAGGGTGGCCTCGAACTCACACTGATCCTCCTACCCCTGCTTGGGATCAAAGGCATGTGCCACTATGTTTGGCTCTAGCTAAAAGTCTTTTTATCATTTATTTATTAATTATTAATTAATATTAAAATTAATTATTTTTGAGCTAGGGTCTTGCTCTAGCCCAGGCTGACCTGGAATTCATTATGTACTCTCAGGCTGGCATCAAACTCACAGTGATCCTCCTTCCTCTGCTTCCTGAGTGCTAGGATTAAAGGCAATATGCCACCACACCCAACTCCTCTGGCTGTCAAGTTTCTTTTTTGCCTTGTAGCAAAAACTCTGTGGTCTGATAGGTCCTGGATATAACAAATTGAATGGAGCTAATGGACTTTGTTGTTGTTGTTGTTTGTTTATGTTTTATTTATTTGAGAGCCACAGAGAGAGAAAGAGGCAGATATATATAGAGAGAATGGGCGCACCAGAACCTCCAGCCAGTGTAAACGAACTCCAGATGCATGCGCCATCTTCTGCATCTGACTTACATGGGTCCTGAGGAATCAAGTCTTGAACGGGGGTTCTAAGGCTTCACAGGCAAGCACTTCACCACTAAGCCATCTCTCCAGGCCCCACTAAGGGACTTTTTACAAACTTTCTCACTTGACAATGCTAGGATATCAGCCCTTTTTTTTTGTCTTGTTTTTAAAGATTTTTCAGTTTTCCATAAGAAAAATTTAAAAATATAAGTAGAAAATTCCCATTTATTTATTTATTTGTTTATTTGGTTTTTCAAGGTAGGGTTTCACATTAGTCCAGGCTGACCTGGAATTCACTATGTAGTCTCAGGCTGGCCTCAAACTCACAATGATCTTCCTACTTCTGCCTCCTAAGTGCTGGGATTAAAGGTGTGCACTACCACTCCCCACACACTTCCTTTAATGTCATGCAAAAAAGGATGACTAGGGCTGGAGAGATGACTTAATGGTTAAGGCGTTTGCCTGTAAAGCCTAAGGATCCCAGTTCGATTCTCTAGGTCCCACATAAGCCAGATGCACAAGGTGGCTCATGCATCTGGAGTTTGTTTGTAGTGGCTAGAGGCCCTGGCATGCCCATTCTTTCTCTCTCTGTCTCTAATAAATAAATATTTTATTTTTATTTTTTTATTTTTTATTTTTTTTGGTTTTTTGAGGTAGGGTCTCACTCTGGTCCAGGCTGACCTGGAATTCACTATGTAGTCTCAGGGTGGCCTCGAACTCTCGGCGATCCTCCTACCTCTGCCTCCCGAGTGCTGGGATTAAAGGTGTGCGCCACCACGCCCAGCATAAATAAATATTTTAAAAAAGGCCAGGCGTGGTGGCGCACACCTTTAATCCCAGCACTCGGGAGGCAGAGGTAGGAGGATCGCCATGAGTTCGAGGCCACCCTGAGACTACATAGTGAATTCCAGGTCAGCTTGAGCTGGCATGAGAACCTACCTCGAAACACTAAAAAAAAAAAAAAAAAAAAAAGGATGAGTAGAAGCTAGGTATGGTGGAACACGCCTTTACTTCCAGCAATTGAAAGGCTGAGGCAGGAGGATCACCATGAGTTTGAGGCCAACCTGAGACTACATAGTGAATTCCAAGTCAGCCTGAGCATGAAAAAGTGTGAGTAAACTCAAAGTTAACAGAAATTATCACATTGTTTACACCACTGTGTAGTTCCTCCTATTTACTATTCAAACAACAGAAAGAAGGTGGCAATTTAGGGATTGCAAAGGAAAGAAAACAAAAACACTTGTCAGTATTTATTCATCTTCACTATGTACAGCTGTGTTCAGAGGAGGCTTTTTTAAACTTCTCCTCTGTGCAAGAATTCTTTTGTATGTAAAAATTCTTTTGTATATAAAACTTTGCAAAATGAAGCAGATGTAGGAGGATTGCTGTGAATTTGAGGCCAGCCTGGGCTAGAGTAAGAACCTACCTTGAAAAATCCACAAGGGCTGGGGAGATGGTTAAGTGGTTAAATGCTTGCCTGTGAAGGCTAAGGACCCCAGTTCAAGGCTTGATTCTCCAGGACCCACATAAGCCAGATGCACAAGGGGGCACATGCATCTGGAGTTCATTTGAAGTGGCTGGAGGCCCTGGTGAGCCCATTCTCTCTACCTGCTTATTTCTGTATCTCTTTCTTTCTCTTAAATAAATAAAATATTTTTTAAAAAATCCAGAACAAAACAAAGCGCCAAAAGTGTTTTTATTTATTTATGAAGGGAGAGAGAGGGAGGTACGTTAGAGCCTTTTGCCACTGCATACAAACTACAGATCCATGCAGCACTTTGTACATCTGGCTTTGCATGAGCCAGTACCGGGTTATTAAACTGGGCCATCAGGCTTTGTAAGCAAACACCTTTAACCACTTTGCATCTCATCTGAATTAAAAAATATATATATTTAGAGCCGAGCATGGTGGCACATGCCTTTAATCCCAGCACTTGTGAGGGAGAGGTAGGAGGATTGCCATGAGTTCAAGGCCACCCTGAGAATACACAGTTAATTCCAGGTCAGCCTGGGCCAGAATGAGACCCAACCTCACACAGGAAAAAAAAAAAAAAGTCACAGAATCTTTTTTGTTTGTTTGTTTGTTTTTTCAAGGTAGGGTTTCACTCTGGTCCAGGCTGACCTGGAATTAACTATGTAGTCTCAGGGTGGCCTTGAACTCTCAGCGATCCTCCTACCTCTGCCTCCTGAGTGCTGGGATTAAAGGCGTGCGCCACCACGCCCGCTCAAGTCACAGAATCTTAAAAATGTTTGTGCTAGGGGCTATATAAGTGGTTTTGTTCAACCCCCTCAGTGCAAAGTACCATGCACTCAAAGCACTAGCCTATTTAGAAGGCTCTAAATACACTTTAAAGTATGATGTGTGGCCCCTGGCTGACAGTGTTCTTTGTTAACTGACTATGCACAATACTGCTTTTGTTGTCACACTCTTTGAGAAATGATCACGAGAGCCTAAATTTAGTAGTCATTTTTCATCATTTTGCTTATTAAAAATTCCAGCCCGGCGAGGCGTGGTGGCTCACACCTTTACTCACAGCACTCAGGAGGCAGAGGTAGGAGGATCACCATGAGTTTGAGGCCAGCTTGAGACTAAATAGTGAATTCCATGTCAACCTGGGCTGGAGTGAGACCCTATCTTGATAAACCAAAGAAAAAAAGAAAGAAAGAAAGAAAGAAAGAAAGAAAGAAAGAAAGAAAGAAAGAAAGAAAGAAAGAAAGAAAGGAAGGAAGGAAGGAAGGAAGAAAGAAAACATAGTGGTCTTAACTTCTTTTAGTGATAAAATTAGTATTATTATGTTTTACAGGGTCTCACTCTAGCCCAGGATGGCCTGGAACTCATTCTGTAGCCCACACTGGTTTCCAACTTATGGAGATCCTCCTATCTCAGCCTCCTAAGAGCTGGCCCACACTCACTTAAAATTAATGTGTCCTAAATAGTCAGTGTGGGATTTGTCTTTTTTTTTTTTTTTTGATGATTTTATTTTTTTTCTAATTTTGTAATTTTAATTTCTCATAGCACCTTGGCAATATTTAAAACAAATAAAAATCCAGGGCTGGAGAGATGGCTTAGGGGTTAAGGCTCCTGCCTCCTAAGCCTAAGAACACTGGTTCCAATCTCCAGCGGTTCCAATCTCCAGGTCCCACGTTTAGCCAGATGCAAAGTGAGGCAAGGGCGCAATGCCTCACTTGACCACAAGGGGGCACACACATCTGGATTTCCTTCACAGCAGCTGAGACACTGCTGGCGTGCCAATCTCTGTCTTCCTCTCTCTCTCTCTCTCTCTCTCTCTCTGTGTGTGTGACTCTCTCCAAAAAAATAATAAAAAATAAAAAGTTAAAAAAAAAATCCAGGCTGTTCAAACATTTTATGCATGGGCATGTGCTATACCATTCATTGGGGGGGGGGCGGACACAGTTGTAACAACAGGAACAAATCTATGCTGTGGACAAAATAGAAGGCAGGGCTGGACATGATGGAACAGGCCTTTAATCCCAGAACTTGGGAGACAGAGGTAGGAGGAGCTCTGTGAGTTCGAGGCCACCCTGAGACTACACAGTGAATTCCAGGTCAGCCTGGGCTAGAGTGAGATCCTACGTCAAAACAAACAAACAAAAAAATAGAAGCCAGGTAACTGGTTCTGTCATCCTCATCCCTAGCATTTAAAATACGTTACTCAAGGAACACCTGAACTGGTTTAAAAAAATAAAAACAAATCAACATTGACGTGGATATTTCTTTACATTACTAATCAGTGTTCTGTGTTGTAAAACTAAAAACGAAACCATTTCATAATACAGATATCTGAGGTGTTCCTTCAGGAACTATCTACTCAAAGATTCATAAAAGGTTTTTTTATTTTTTTATTTTTCGAGGTAGGTTCTCACTCAAGCCCAGGCTGACCTGGAATTCACTGTGTAGCCTCAAGGTGGCCTGAAACTCATGGCCCAAGAACATGTTTTAAATGTATATATAAAAAATTATTTATTTATTTGAGAGAATGGGCATTCCAGGGCTTTCAGTCACTGTGAACAAACTCCAGACACTTGCACTACCTTGTGCATCCGGCTTTATGTAGGCATTGAGGAATCAAACCTTGTTCCTTTGGTTTTGCAGGCAAGCACCTTAACAGCTAAGCCATCTCTACAGCCCCCTCTTCCCCCCCCCAAAAAAAATTTATTTGCAAGCAAAGAGAGATAGAGAGAAAGACAAAGAGAGAGAGAGAATGAGTGCACCAGGGCCTCCTGCCACTGTAAATGGACTCCAGATGCATATGCCACTTTATGCATCTGGCTTTTTGTGGGTTCTGGGGAATTGAACCTGGCTCATTAGGCTTTGCTGCTGAGCCATATATTTTATTTTTATTTATTTAGTTGAGAGAGTGATAGCGAGTGAGAAAGAGAAAGAATGGGTGAGCCAGAGCCTCCAGCCACTGCAAATGAACTCCAGATATATGCGCTACTTTGTGCTTCTGGCTTTATGTGGGTACTGGGGAATTGAACTTGGGTCCTTTGGCTTTTCAGGCAAGTGCCTTTAACCTCTAAGCCATTTCTTCAGCCCTGTTTTTGTTTTCAAGTCAGGGTCTCCTCTCCAGTCAAGACTGACCTGGAACTCATTCTGTGCATCTGGCTTTACCTGGATAGTGAGAAATTGAACCTGGACTGTCAGGGTTTGCAAACAAGTGCTTTTTACGTTTGAGCTATCTCTCTAGCACGTCCCCAGCATTCACTTTTTTTTTAACTTAAAAAAATATTTATTTGCAAGCAGAGAGAGAGAGAGAGAGAGAGAGAGTAAGCCAGGACCTCTAGTCACTGCAAACAAACTTCAGATGCTTGTGCCTCTGGCTTAGTGTGGGCACTGGGGAATCAAACCCAGGTCATCAGGCATTGCAAACAATCACTTTAACCACTGAGCCTTCTCTCCAGGCCAACTTTTTTTTTTTTTTTTTTTTTTTTTTTTTTTTTTTTTTTTGAGGTAGGCTCTTGTTCTAGACCAGGCTGACCTGGCACTCATTCTGTTTAAGGTTGGCCTTGAATGCACAGTGATCTGCCTACCTCTGCCTCCCGAGTGCTGGGATTAAAGGTGTGAGCTACCACGCCCGGCACTGTTTTGTTTTTTTTTGAGGTAGGGTCTCACTCTAGTTCAGGCTGACCTGGAATTCACTCTGTAGTTTCAGGCTGGCCTCAAACTCATTGCCATCCTCCTATATCTGCCTCCTGAGTGCTGGTATTCTAGGTGTGTGCCACCACACCTGGCTAAAGGAGCTTTTTTTGCAAAACCTGATGGCCTGGGGTTTGATTCCCCAGTACCCATGTAAAGCCAGATGTAAAAAGTGGTGCATGTGTCTTGAGTTCACTTGCAATGGCAAGAGGCCCTGGTATGACCATACTCACTCTCATTCTCCTTTTCTTTCTCTCTCTCTCTCTCTCTCTGCCCCCTCTTTTTTTTAAACTATTTTTTAATTAATTAATTTAATATAGAGAAAGAGAGAAAGAGAGAGAATGGGCACACAAGGGCCTCCAGCCACTGCAAACGAACTCCAGATGCATGCGCCACCTTGTGCATCTGGCTTACGTGGGTCCTGGAGAATCGAACCGAGATCCTTTGGCTTTGCAGGCAAATGTCTTAACCCGCTAAGCCATCTTTCCAGCCCCAAATAAGTAAATAAATAAGTAAATAAATAAATAAATAAGTAAAAATTTAAAAATATCAGTATTCATGGACTTTCTTGTTTTGGGATTGAAGATGATTTATTTGGGATTTCTTGGCTTTCTACAACTTCCCTTCTTCTTCTAAAGGTTGTACAACTGAGCTATTCTTATATCTTTACAGAAGATATACACTTAAAAAGCCCAGCCTCACTCCTTTAATCCCAGCACTCTGGAGGTTGCAGTAGGACTGCTAAGCATAGTGGTGCATACAAATAATCCCAGCATTTAGAAGGCTGAGGCAACAGGAGCAGCCCTTCAAATTCAAAGCCAGCTTGGTCTGCACAGGAAGGTCTGTGTCTATGAGGGCTTCTTAGTGAGTTTCATGTCTGTGAGGACTACAGAGTGAGTTCAGTGTCTGTGAGGGCTATATAGGGAGAGACCTTGTCTTAAAAAAATAAATAAATAAATAAACCAAGGGGTGGAGAGATGGCTTAGCAGTTAAGGCACTTGCCTGCAAAGCCAACGCACCCAGGCTTGATTCTCCAGGACCCACATAGGACAGATGCACAAAGTGGTGCATGCATCTGGAGTTTGTTTGCAGGAGCTGGAGGCCCTGGTGCGCCCATTCTCTCTCTGTGCCTCCCTCTCTCTTTGTCCCCCCCTCAAATAAATGAAAAAGAAAAAGAAACCAAGCCTGAGACTACATAGTGGGCTAGAGTGACCTACATCAAAAAATCAAGAAATGGTCTGGAGAGATGGCTTAGCAGTTAAGTGCTTGCCTGTGAAGCCCAAGAACCCCGGTTAGAGGCTCGATTCCCCAGTACCCACGTAAGCCAGATGCATATGGTGGCATGTGCGTCTGGAGTTTGTTTGTGGTGGCTAGAGGCCCTGGTGCACCCATTCTCTACCCCCCTTCTCTGTCTCTAATAAGTAAATAAATTAAAACAACAATAACAACAACAAAAAAAGTGAAACCTGGGCTGGAGAGATGAAGGGGTTTAGGGTGTGGTGGGGCACGCCTTTAATGCCAGCACTTGGGAGGCAGAGGTAGGAGGATCACTGTGAATTTGAGGCCACCCTGAGACTACAGAATGAATTCAAGGTCAGCCTGGGCTAGAGCGAGACACTACCTCAAAAAACCAAAAACAAAAAATTAGTACTAATATGTAATGGATAAACCAATCTTTATTTTATTTATTTGAAAGAAAGAGAGAGAGAGAGAGAGAATGGGCACACGAAGTCTTCTAGCTACTGCAAACAAACCATATGCATGTGCTGCCATGTGCATCTCACTTTACATGAGTACTGGGGAATTGAACCTGGGCCCTTGGGCTTTGCAGGCAAATGCCTTAACCACTGAGTCATCTTTCCAGCACACACACACACACACACACACACAACACAAAATTGGTTTTTTAAGGTAAGGTCTTGCTCTAGCCCAGGCTGACCTGGAATTCACTATGTAGTCTCAGAGTGGGCTTGAATTCGTAAGGATCTTCCTACCTCTGCCTCCAGAGTGCTAGGCTTAAGGGTGTGTGCCACCAAGCCTGGCCAAACCAATATTTAAAAAAATATTTATTTGAGAAAATGAATGGGAGTGCCAGGGTTTCTTGACACTGTAATGAACTCCAGATGCATGTGCCACTTAGTGCATCTTGCTTTACGTGGGTACTGGGGAACTGAACACAAGCCATTAGGCTTTTTATTTTATTTTATTTTATTTTTTTGGTTTTTCAAGGTAGGGCTTCACTTTGGTCCAGGCTGACCTGGAATTAACTATGTAGTCTCAGGGTGGCCTCAAACTCATGGCGATCCTCCTACCTCTGCCTCCCGAGTGCTGGGATTAAAGGCGTGCCACCACCCCCAGCTTTCCGTTAGACTTTTTAAGCAAGTGCCTTTAACTGCTGAGCCATCTCCACAGTCCCAGACTAACATCAACTTAATAAGATGAGTTGTATTATGCCATTAATATTTGCCTAATCCTATGGCATTTATGACTACATGGGAGCTTCTTTAAAATTTAAATTTTGGCCAGGTGCAGTGGCATATACCTTTAATCTCAGCACTCCGGAGGCTGAGGTAGGAGGATCACCATGAGTTCGAGGTCACCCTGAAATTACATAGTGAATTTCAGGTCAGCTTGGACTAGAGTGAGACCCGACCTTGAAAAACCAAAAAAAAAAAAAAATTAATTAATTTTTTAAAAGGTTTTATTTTTATTTATTATAGACACAGAGAGGGAGAAAGAATGAGAATGGGTTTGCCAGGGCCTCTAGCCACTGCAGAAGAACTCCAGACACATGTGCCACCATATGCATCTGGCTTACGTGGGACCTGGAGAATCGAACCAGAGTCCTTAGGCTTTGCAGGCATGAGCCTTAACTGCTAAGCCATCTCTCCAGTCTTTTTTTTTTTTTTTTTTTTTTTTTGGCTTTTCAAGGTAGGGTCTTGCCCCAGCCCAGGTTGACCTGGAACTCATTATGTAGTCTTAGGTTGGCCTTGAATTCACAGCGACCCTACCACCTCTGCCTCCCCAAGTGTTGGGTTTAAAGGGGTGTACCACCATGACCGGCCTTTTTAGAATTTGTATTTATTTATTTGTTTTGGTGTGTTTTATTTATTTTTTTGTTTTTTGTTTTTTTGTTTTTCGAGGTAGGGTCTCGCTCTAGTCCAGGCTGACCTGGAATTCACTATGTAGTCTCAGGGTGGCCTTGAACTCATGGCGATCCTCCTACCTCTGCCTCCTGAGTGCTGGGATTAAAGGCGTGCGCCACCATGCCCGACTTGTTTTAAATTTAAATTAAATTTAATTTATTTATTTGGGAGAGTGAGAGTCCCAGACTAACATCAACTTAATAAGATGAGTTGTATTATGCCATTAATATTTGCCTAATCCTATGGCATTTATGACTACATGGGAGCTTCTTTAAAATTTAAATTTTTGGCCAGGTGCAGTGGCATATACCTTTAATCTCAGCACTCCGGAGGCTGAGGTAGGAGGATCACCATGAGTTGAGGTCACCCTGAAATTACATAGTGAATTTCAGGTCAGCTTGGACTAGAGTGAGACCGACCTTGAAAAACCAAAAAAAAAAAAAAAAAAATTAATTAATTAATTTTTTAAAAGGTTTTATTTTTATTTATTATAGACAGAGAGAGGGAGAAAGAATGAGAATGGGTTTGCCAGGGCCTCTAGCCACTGCAGAAGAACTCCAGACACATGTGCCACCATATGCATCTGGCTTACGTGGGACCTGGAGAATCGAACCAGAGTCCTTAGGCTTTGCAGGCATGAGCCTTAACTGCTAAGCCATCTCTCCAGTCTTTTTTTTTTTTTTTTGGCTTTTCAAGGTAGGGTCTTGCCCCAGCCCAGGTTGACCTGGAACTCATTATGTAGTCTTAGGTTGGCCTTGAATTCACAGCGACCCTACCACCTCTGCCTCCCCAAGTGTTGGGTTTAAAGGGGTGTACCACCATGACCGGCCTTTTTAGAATTTGTATTTATTTATTTGTTTTGGTGTGTTTTATTTTTATTTTTATTTTTTTTGTTTTTTTGTTTTTCGAGGTAGGGTCTCGCTCTAGTCCAGGCTGACCTGGAATTCACTATGTAGTCTCAGGGTGGCCTTGAACTCATGGCGATCCTCCTACCTCTGCCTCCTGAGTGCTGGGATTAAAGGCGTGCGCCACCATGCCCGACTTGTTTTTTTTAAATTTAAATTAAATTTAATTTATTTATTTGGGAGAGTGAGAGAGGCAGAGAGAGAGAGTGGGCACGCCAGGGCCTCCAGCCACTGCAAACGAACTCCAGACGCATGCGCCACCTTGTGTATTTGGCTTATGTATGTGGGTCCTGAGGAATCGAACTGAGGCCCTTTGGCTTCGTAGGTAAATGCCTTAACCACTAAGCCATCTCCCCAGCCCTGTTTTGGTGTTTTGAGGTAAGGTCTTGCTCTAGCCCAGGCTGACCTGGAATTCACTATGTAGTCTCAGGCTGGCCTCCAACTCATGAAGATCCACCTACCTCAGCCTTGCAAGTGCTGGGATTAAGGTGTTGGCCACCATGCCTGGCTTTGGCCTTTTTAAAAAATTTTGATGCATGTTCAAGTAGCCCAGGCTGGTCTCAAACTTACTATAATGTCCTTAAACATTTATATATATATATAATTTATTAGCAGAGAGAAGAGAGACAGACATAGAGAATGGATGAGCCAGGGCCTCCAGCTGCTGCAATGAACTTCAGACGCATGTGCCATTTTGTGCGTCTGGCTTTATGTGGTTACTGGGGAATGGAACCTGGGTAGTTAGGCTTTGCAAGCAAGGGCCTTAACTGTTAAGCCATCTCTCCAGTCCCTGACCTTGAATTTTTGATTTTCCTGCCAACACCTCCCTAGTGCTAGGATTATAGATTTGTCCCACAGAAATCTGTTTGGGTGGTGCTGGTGATTGAACTCAGGGCTTTGCAATCTACCAACTGAACTACATTCCCCAGTTTATTAAGAGCTGAATAATGTTCAAATTAGGGAGTAAATTATACCTCTAGGATTAGGAATTTGAATATTGAATTCCAGGTACCATCACCACTAATCTTTTCAGTTTATAAATTAGGCCCAGGTGGAGTTAGGTAATAGAAATTTTGTGGGTGTTGTTTCAGACTTGGAGGGGGAAGAGCCTGGAGATAAATTCACTTTGTTAAGGACTTCGTGCATTTTCAATGGAGTTTGCCTTCCTCTTCTGTGCAGGCCTGTTTGTCCAGTGAAGCATTGAATTAAGATCAATAAGGGAATTCTCTCCTAAGGGAAAGGAGGAGGAAGCGTGAGGCTACTCATTCATTCCTGAGTTGGCAGCAAAATCCTGGGCTGCCTTGACAGCTGCAAATTTCTGTTTGGAGCTGCTCAACTTCTGGGGTTGCCATGGTCTATGGGAGTGAAATGCTGGCCACCCTCTGCCACCGCAGCCCCGAGCCCGCTGTTGCAGCATCCTCTCCTGTCTCATCAAAAGCTTTTACAGGGGATCCCTGGGGAGTGGTGGTGGTGAGGGGAGGGGGGAGAGTGGGGACGGGACATTAACCTGGGCTTCTGTCCAAAGGACTGGGATGAATAAAAGAGGCTTTTTCTTAAACCAACGGGGGCAGCCCTGGGCTCGTTTCAAAGGATTTTTAACCCTTAGTGTTTTCCCCGGGGAGCAGAGATGATTCTTCCATGGCTTCAATCTGCTTGTGAGCATCTTCTTCCAACTCGTTTCTAAGGATTTCTCACTCTTCCCTGGCGGGAAGGAGAGGGCAAACAGAGAAATTGACCCGCTGGTCGCAGGCTGCGGTCAGGACGGAACGGGGCTTTCTAACGTGACTTGCAGATATTCTGGGAGGAAACCGGGAATTAATCGGAATGATAAGGCGCCCCTTCGCGCAGGCCTTTCGGCTTGCCGTCGCACCCGGTTCTCCAGCGTCCGGGGCCTCGTGAGCACTCGGGAGCGCTCGAGGGTCCAGGGCTCGTCGGTCCGGGGTCGTAGGGTGGGGTGGGGGGAGCGCAAACAAAGGAGCGGCGGCGGCTCGGGCGGGGAGCGCCGGCGCCGGCGGCGGGGCGCGGGGAGGAGCCGAGCGAGCGAGCGGCGGCGTCTTCTTCGGGCAGCGCGCGCGCGCCCGCCCGCCCGCCCGCCCGGCCCAGCGGTGGCGCCGCCGCCGCGTCACGCTCCTCCCCGCCCCGAGCCCACGAGCCGCGAGGCGGGAGGCGGCGGCCGCGGCTGCTGCTGCTGCAGTGGGGCAGGTGGCGGAGAGCAGCGGCGTCCGAGGCGGTGAGTGGATCGCGCGGGCCTGGCCCCGTCCCCATCTTCCCGCTCTTCCGGGCCCCGCGTGCCAAGCTGTCTCCCCTCCCCTCCTCGGAGGAGACGCCCCGAGCCCGCCGTGGCCGCCGACCCGGAGGCCGGGCTCCCTGAGGTGTCTTCCCTCTGGAGTCGGGCGGGGATCCGGCTGTGTCAGCACCCGGCCGCGCCGGGCCTTCCTTCCCTTCCTCCGCTCGCCTCAAGATGGAGCGGGGACTCCCCGCCCGCGTCCTCTCCTTCCTTCGCGCTGCGCCTTGCGGGCGTGGGGACTCGGGGTGCCGCGGGCCGCCTCGACCTGTTGCCCCCCCGCCTCCCCCGGGCGCTGCCGCCCGTCACCCCAGCCTTTCCTCGGGCCCGGGGCGGGGGGCGGGCGGGCGGGCGGGCGCCGGTGCGGTGTCCGCGAGCCGGGACGGAGGACGCCCTGCCCGGGGTCGCCTCACGGGCCCCGGCTTTTGTGTTGCGGCCGAGCGAGCCGGGCTGCGACTCTCGGAGAAGGTGGAAGGCAAGGCAGGGCCACCATCTCCGAAATCACCGCGGCCCGGCGACCCGGACCTTCTCCCGCGGCAGGGGACTGGCGCGGAAGACATGACACTTGTTCGGAGGCTCTTGTCAAGCAGAGCCGTCCGTCAGATTCCTAAAACGGAGATCTTGCGTTACCGAGGGGGGGAATCTGATCCCGATGCTGGGGTAAAGCCCCGAATGCAGTCGTCTCTCCACTTCATGTGGCTTTTCCATCTGGCCCGAACCGCGCACCACCCCCTCTCCTCCCTTCCCGGCCCCACCTCTTTGGTATGAAGAAATTACACGTTAAGTCTGTAATCGGTATGGATACCTGTTTTTAGCAAAACTTGGGCGCCAATTACTGTTTATAAAAAGAAAGTGGAGAAGATTTTGTAATTTATTCTTTCTTTCTCTTTCTTTCCTTCCGTGTGTGTGTTTCAGCAGCCTGGCTCCCTTCCTCTTTTAGGTCAGGATGGTGTCTAAACCTGGTTGGAGCGCTGTCAGTACCAGTGCTGCGGCTGTTACTGCTTTTCTGGTTCTGATTCTGGAATTTCGTTATCCTTACTAGTATCAATAGTGTCTGTAAGTCAGGAGAGCAGTGTTTGGCTCGTAGATTTAATGATAACCTTTTGCAAGAGTCCTCAGGTATGTTGCTGTACAGCCTTGGGGACATTTTTTAATCTTAAATAATAACAATTAACATTTATTGAGGATTTCTTGTGGCCAGCCTCTGGGCAGCGTTGTATGTGTATTATCACATATAATCTGCCCAACCCAGTGAGGGTGCTGTTATTATTCCCATTTTACAGAGGGCATTGAAAGGTCAAGTAACTTGAGAGTCACACAGGCCAATAAGTGATTTTGGCAGGATTGATTCTCACGTCTTCAGGTTTTGGGTGTTTAGTTATTTTGTCAGTGAAGTGAATATATAGCAGAGAGCAAGGCTTTTAAAAAATATTTATTTATTT
Source organism: Orientallactaga sibirica (assembly GCA_036365145.1). Lineage (NCBI taxonomy): Eukaryota > Metazoa > Chordata > Mammalia > Rodentia > Dipodidae > Orientallactaga > Orientallactaga sibirica. The sequence continues at coordinate 24,216,499 of JAEOAD010000026.1, read as the reverse complement.
GCAAGCAGAAAGAGATAGAAGAGAGACACAGAGTGAGTGTGCCAGGGCCTCCAGCCACTGCAAACAAACTCCAGATGCATGTGCCAGCTTGTGCATCTGATTTATATGGGTATTGGGGAATCAAATCTGGGCCCTTTGGCATTGCAGGCAAGTGCCTTAACCACTAAGCCATCTCTCCAGCCCAACCCCCCCTTGTTAAAGCGAAGAAAGGGGTTGCTTGCATGATAGAGGACTTTGCCCAGTTGTTGAAGTTTAGAGAAGGTGGTTGTATACTTTCCACTGGACCTTAGTTCAAAGTGGTAAATATTGAAACTGAGAGAGACCCTGCATTGGTATCTGTCTGAAGATAAAGATTTTGCTGTTCCTTTTTAAAATTATTATTATTTTATTTTTGAGAAAGGGACAGAGAGAGAAAGAGAGAAAGAGAATGTGTGTGCCAGGGCCTTTCAGCTGCTGTGAACAAACTCCAGATGTGTTTGCCCCCTTGCGCACATGTGTGACATTGCACACTTGTGTCACTATGTCTGGCTACGTGGGACCCAGAGATTCAAACATATATTCAAAACATATGGTTTGCAGCCGGGCGTGGTGGCACACGCCTTTAATCTCAGCACTTGGGAGGCAGAGGTAGGAGGATTGCCTTGAGTTCAAGGCCACCCTGAGACTGAATTCCAGGTCAGCCTGGGCTAGAGAGAAACCCTACCTTGAAAAAAACCAAAACCAACAATAACAAAAAACATGTTTTGCAAGCAGGTGTCTTAACTGCTAAGCTATTTCTTTAGCCTGCCACTCCTTTTTATTTTTTTATTTTTTGAGGTAGGGTTTCACTCTGGCCCAGGCTGACCTGGAATTAACTATGTATTCTCAGGGTGGCCTCGAACTCACAGCGATCCTCCTACCTCTGCCTCCCGAGTGTTGGGATTAAAGGCATGCGCCACCACGCCCGGCCCCTGCCACTCCTTTTTGAAAAAAAAATTGGTGTGTTATGTGTGTTCATGTGTGTGAGGGTTCACACATGCTATGGTACATGGGTGGAGGTCAAAGGATGACAGTGGATGTCAGTCCTTGCCTTTCACTGTGTTTGAGGTAGAGTCTCTTGTTCATCATTACATAACAGGCTAGTGGGATCTTGATCTTTTGTGGGTTCTGTCTCTGCCTCATCTCATCATAGGTGAGCTGGGAGTACAAACTTGCACATCCAGCTTTACATGGGTTCTGGGGATATGAACTCAGGTCTCTTGTAAAACAAATGATTATATCCACTGAGTCATTACTCCAGCCTGTTTTCTTTTGGGGGGGAGGCGCTGGGGAGGTTAAGGCTACATGTGTGCTAAGCACTCGGATTGCAGGTGTGTACCACCACACCTGGCCTTTTTTTTTTTTTCTTCGAGGTAGGGCCTCGTTCTAGCCAAAACTGACCTGGAGTTCACTATGTAGTCTCAGGCTGGCCTCAACCTCACAGTGATCCTCCTACCTCTGCCTCTTGAGTGCTAAGATAAAAGGCATGTGCTATCACATACTTTAAGTTATATATATATTTGATTTTTTGATATAAGGTATATATATATGTATATATATACTTGTTTATTTTTATTTATTTTTTGTTTTTTTGAGATAGAGCCTCACTCTAGCCCACGCTGACCTAGTGCAGGAGGCCCTAGCACACCCAAACTTTGTCTCTCTCTGCCTGTCTCTGTCTGTTACTCTCAAATAAATAAAATTATTTAAAAACATTTTTTTTGTTTTGTTTTTTTCAAGGTAGGGTCTTACTCTAGCTCAGGCTGACCTGGAATTCACTATGTAGTCTCGGGCTGGCCTTGAACTCATGGTGATGCTTCTCCCCCTGCCTCCCAAGTGCTGGGATTAAAGGCATGCATCACCATGCCCAGCTCAATAAATTTATTATTATTATTATTGGCTTTTGAGTTAGCATTTCACTTTATCCTAGGTTGACCTGGAACTCACTTTATAGTCTCAGAGTGGCCTTGAATTCATGGAGATCCTCCTACCTCTGCCTCCCAAGTGCTGGGATTAAGTCAATAAAATTATTTTTAAAAATAAAATTTTATTTATGGCCAGGTGTGGTGGCACACGCCTTTAATCCCAGCACTTGAGAGGCAGAGGTAGGAGGATTGCCATGAGTTCAAGGCCATCTTGAGACTACGTAGTGAATTTCAGGTCAGCCTGGACTAGAGTGAAACCCTACCTCAAAAAAAAAAAAATATTTATTTGAGAGCTGGAGAGAGAGAGGCAGGGAGAAAGAGAAAGAACGGGCACAACAGGGCCTCTTGCCACTGCAAACAAACTCCAGACACATGCACCACTTTGCGCATCTGGCTTTACACAGGTACTGGGAATGAAAATCTGGCAGATAGGCTTTGTAAGCAAGTACCTTTAACCTCTGAACCATCTTCCCAGCAGATCTAAATTGTTTTTTATATTTTGTTTTTATTTAATTAATTAATTTATTTGAGAGAGTGAGAAAAAGAGGCAGATAGAGGAAGAGAATGGCACGCCAGGGCCTGCAGCCATTGCAAGCAAACTCTAGACACATGTACCACTTTGTGCATCTGGCTTTCTGTGGATACTGGAGATCAAACTCTGGTCCTTAGCCTTTGCACACAAGTGCCTTAACTGGTGAGCAACTCTCCAGTCCAGCTTTTTATTTTTATTTCTTTAAAAGAATTTTTAAAATTTTAATTAATTTATTAGAGACAGAGAGAGGGGTGGTAGGAGAGGGAGAGAGAGAGTAAAAATGGGCACACCAGGGCCTCTAGCCACTGCAAATGAACTCCAGACGCATGTACCACCATGTGCATCTGGCTTACGTGGGACCTAGAGTATCGAACCTGGGTCCTTAGGCTTTTTGGCATGTGCCTTAACTGCTAAGCCACCTGTCCAGCCCCAACAGCCCAGACTTTTAAAATTTTAAACCATGCTGGAGATTGAATGCCAGGGTATTGGGGACATGTGAGGGAAGCACTCTGAGCTATATACAAACTTTTTGTTGTTGTTGTTGTTGTTTTATTTCCTGGGGATTGAACCTAGGATCTTGTGTATGCTATGCAAATATTCTATAACGTAGCTATATTAGCTTTTTGTTGGTTTTACAACCCATAGGGTGGTATATAAAAGATTAATTAATTCTCTTGTATCCCATACAAAGGTAGACACCTTTAAATTTGTCACAAGTTGATTTCCTGGTGTTCTTTTATTATATATTGGAATATAACACACACACACACGTACACACACACATACGTACACACACACACACACACACACACATACTTTTTTAAAGGTAAAGGACTAACAGACTTTTTCCTTCACTTTATGAGATCCTTTGTAGAAGTCTGAGTTTCATGTGCTCAGTAAATGTTTACTTAGTTAATTAAAATTATGAAGTCCATAACTTTTCAAGATTGATTTTATAGAAGTCAAAGCTAAAGAAAAAAAATCAGAAAGTAGCTAGTAAAGTCACAGGAGGATGGCTTAATATTTAACATTTTAAAAAGCCAGTTGTCTAGATAGTGTTAACTAAAGTGACATTTTTCATCTTGTATAACTTTCTGCTATACAAATAATCAACCTCTTTCCTCCCTTCCTTGCACAAATGAGGTAGGAGGTCAAGTGTGTTTTTTCTCTGATGTGAAGAGATGACAATGTTTTGTGTTAGTCATGGCAAGTCTTCTTTGCAGTACCGTTATGATGCCCTCAAAGGCAGCTTATAGAACTGTGGTGAACCGATCTGTGGGCTGCAATGAGGTCTTATTCAGTATTCACAGTACAGACTGACCTGAGTGAGCCACCGACCGTGCCTTGTACCCTCCTAGATGCTGATGACACAGCCCTGAATGAAACAAACAGAAATCCCTGTCCTTGAAACTCCTCTTCAAGTAGAACAGGAAGACAATAAACATATAAGTAAGTGTATGTTAGAAAGTCAGATGCAGTAAATAAGACAGTGAACCAGAGAAAGAGGAATATGAAGTTTTGTGGATACAGGTTAGAATAATGGAAATTTTAGGTAGGGTGGCAAGAGAATTTGATTTGAGTAGAGATGTAAAGGAAGTTAGGGAATGATGGTCCCTGAGGGAAGTGTATACTAAGAAGAAGGAAGAGGGGCTGGAGAGATGGCTCACCAGTTAAGGTGCTTGCCTGCAAAACCTAAGAACCCAGGTTAAATTCCCAGGTACCCATGTAAAGCTAGATGCACAAGGTGGCACATACGTCTGGAGTTCATTCTTTGCAGTGGCTAGAGGCCATGGCACACCCATTCTCCCCCCCCCCCACCTGCCTCTTACTCTCAAATTAAAAAAAAAAATGGGTAAAAGAAGGAAGAGCAAATCCAAGGGCCTCGAGATGGGAAGCTTGAGCAGATAACTTCTGGCATTAAAGGCTGTCATCCTTAAGATACATTTGTTAAGATCTTTCTCAATATTGAAAGATACAGAACAATGCTGGGAGTGGTGGCATATGCCTTTAATCCCAGCACTCAGGAGGCAGAGGTAGGAGGATCACCATGAGTTCGAGGCCACCCTGAGACTACATCGTTAATTCTAGGTCAGCCTGGGCTAGAATGAAACCATACTTAAAAAAAAACAAACCCAACAAACAGAATAATGCCATGTTACTCATCCATCTGTCCATCTAATTGATGGGGATGAAACCCAGGGCCTCCCATGTCTTAACATGGCTGGCTGCTTTTTCTTTTTCCTTTTTTTGGTCTTTTTGAAGCAGGATATCCCTCTAGCCCAGTCTAACATGGAACACACTCTGTAGCCCCAGGCTGGCATCAAACTCATAGCTATACTTCTACCTCAGCTTCCTAAATGCTGGGATTCACGATTTGTGCCACCATGCCTTGTTTTTTTTTTTTACTTTTATTGACAACCTCCATATATACACAATATGCCATGATCATTATTCCTCTCATTTATCCTCCTTTGTCCCCTTAACCTACTTCCCCCACTGACTGAATTCCTTCTTTCCAAACTAGTCCCTGATCTTTTTAAAAAATATTTTTTTATTGAGAGAGAGATAGAGAGAGAGAGTAATATGCAGGTAGAGAGAGAGAAAATGGGCGTGCCAGGGCCTTTGGTCACTGCAAACAAACTCCAGATGCATGCGCCCCCTTGTACATCTGGCTTACGTGGGTACCAGGAAATCGAACCTAGGTCCTTTGGCTTTGCAGGCAAGCACCTTAACTGATAAGCCATCTCTCCAGCCCCCTGATCTTTTTTATCTATTTATTTATTTTATGTTTTTGTTGTTTATTATTTATTTATTTATTTATTTGAGAGTGATAGACAGACAGATAGAGAAAGAGGCAGAGAGAAAGAGAATGGGTGTGCCAGGGCCTCTAGCCACTGCAGATGAACTCCAGATGCATGCGCCACCTTGTGCATCTGGCTTATGTGGGTCCTGGGGAATTGAGCCTCAAACCAGGGTCCTTTGGCTTCACAGGCAAGTGCTTAACTGCTAAGCCATCTCTCCAGCTCCCCCTGATCTTTTAAAAAAATAATCTTTTTGTTTTATTAAAGAGAGAGAGAGGCAGATAGAGAGAGAATGGGTGCACTAGGGCCGTCAGCTGCTGCAAGTGAACTCCAGATGCATGCACCACCTTGTGCATTTGGCTTACATGGGTCCCAGGGAATCAAACCTGGGTCCTTTGGCTTTGCTGGCAAGCACCTTAACCTCTAAACCATTTCTCCTGCCCCCCTTTTAAAATTTACTTACTTACTTACTTACTTACTTACTTAGCAGAGGGAGAGGGAGGCAGATAGAGGAGAGTATGGGCACACCAGGGCCTCTAGCTACTGCAAATGAATTCCAGATATGTGCGCCACCTTGTGCATCTGGCTTACATGGGTCCTGGGGAATCAAACCTGGATTCTTTGGCTTTGTAGGCAAGCGCCTTAACTGCTAAGCCATCCCTCCAGCCCTCCCTGATCTTTTTTTTTTTTTTTTTTTTTGGCTTTCGAGGTGGAGTCTCACTGTAGCTCAAGCTGACCTGGAATTCACTGTGTAGTCTCAGGGTGGCCTCAAACTCACAGTAATCCTCCTACCTCTGCCTCCCGAGTGCTGGGATTAAAGGTGTGCGCCACCATGCCTGGCTAATTTTGATATCATCATTCTTCCCCCCTTCTATTACGCAGGTCTTGTGTAGGTAGAGACAGCCATTGTCAGGTCATGAATGGCACAGCCACTTTGTGTCTGGGAGACTGTATTGCAAAGCACTCCTCCCCTTCCTTTGACTCTTTTTTTTTTTTGGTTTTTCAAGGTAGGGTTTTGCTCTAGCTCAGGCTAACCTGAAATTTACTATGTAGTCTCAGAGCGTCCTCGAACTCATGGTGATCCTCCTACCTCTGCCTCCCAAGTGCAGGGATTAAAGGTGTGTGCCATCATGCCCAGCTTCCTTTGAGTCTTAAGATCTTTCCCTGAGTCTTAGATGGTGTGACAGAGATGTCTCTCTTAGTACTGAACACTCCACTATTTCTTCTTCACAGCACTTTGATGAGTTTTGAGCCTTCCTAGTGGTCACTGCCATCTGAAAAGACAAACTTCTCTAATCTAAAGTAAGACTAGGGCTCGAGGATGGCTCAGTCATTAAGGTGCTTGCCTGCAGAGCTTAATAACCTAAGTTTGCTTTCTGAGTACCCCTGTCAAGTCAGATGCACAGAGTGGCATATGCATACATCTGGAGTCTGTTTGCAGTGGCTGGAGGCCCTGGTGTGCTTATTCTGTCTGTCTGTCTCTCTTTTATCTCTCTTGCTTGCAAATAAATAAATGAAATTATTTTTTAAGGTGAGACTAGCATTAATATATGAGCATAAGTATTTAGAGGGCAGTTTGGTTCATATATCAAATGAGACAGACAATATTACTAGTTTCTCCCCTAGGGTTTATGATCTTCCTAGCCACAGAATTTTGATTAGGTTCCCTCCAATGGAGTAGACCTCAAGTCCAATCCAAGAGCAGTTGTTTTCCCCCACAACAGACATGCCACTATTGCACCAGTTGGCCTTGCTGGCCAGGCATGAAGCTGGCAGGGTCCATTGCTGCCTAAGACTGTTGATAACTTTTCTTCCTTGACAGGCTGCATAGCTCTTTCCAACATAATGACAGCTACTCAACAGGGAGGAGGCTTCCAGTTCAAACCCAGCTTGATTTCCCAGTGACCTGTAGCCCAAACATGTGGAGTCTTCAGCATTAGGTTCTTACCTTCTAGTTTTGATGGGCAACCAAGATCCTTGGCAATGGCTTTTAATGTTTTGGGGGCATCAGGGGCTTCCCTGGCCAACAGCTCACTGGGAGATATCTGGAAGCAATCTCTTTTTGAAATGGGCATGGTGGTACATGCCTTTAGTCCCTGTACTGGGGATGCTGAGGTAGGAGGATGGCTGTGAGTTTGAGGCTAGCTTGGGGCTACAGAGAGAATTCTAGGTCATTCTAGGCTAGTGTGAGACCCTACCTTGAAAAACAAAAAGAAAAACTTTTTTTTTTGTGCAAGGTGGAAAGATGGCTCAGTAGTTATAGGCACTTGCTTGCAAAGCTTGACAGCCTGGGTTTGATTCCCCAATACCCACATAAAGCCAGATACACAAAGTGGCACATGCATCTGGTGTTCATTTGCAGCAGGAGGAGGCCCTGGTGCACCCATTCTCTATCTCCTTTTCTCCAATAAATAAATAAATATTTAAAAATATGCATGGTATGGTGTGTGGAGTGCTATGTTTGTAGTATATGCACGTGTGTGCAGATGCATGTGCCTTATGCTCACAGTAGAAGCATGTGGAACCAAAGGAGAAATTCTGTTGTCTCTCTTTTTGCTTGTCCTTTTTACCTTGAGACTAGTCTCTTACTCAACCCAGAGCTACCATTGTCTCCATTTAGTGTGTGTGGCCATATGTGGGTGCTAGGGATTGAACTTGGGCCCTTTCATGTTTGTATAGCAAGTGATTTTAATCATTGAACCATCTCCCCAGCCTTCCCCAGCTATTATTATCACAGTGATCTTCCTACCTTCCTTCCTTCCTGCCTCCCCCATACCCCTCAAAACTCTTATTTAAAAGAGGGTACTGCCGGGCGTGGTGGCACACGCCTTTAATCCCAGCACTCGGGAGGCAGAGGTAGGAGGATTGCTGTGAGTTCAAGGCCACCCTGAGACTACAGGTCAGCCTGAGCTAGAGTGAGACCCTACCTGGAAAGAACAAAACAAAAAACAAAACAAAACAAAAAAAAAGAGGGTACCAACACATGATGTATCCTTACAAAATATGTTGTTAATAATAATAATAAATAAATTATTTTTAAAAAAACCTATCCTTTGCAAAATCTTTGAAAAGAGGACATAGTCCTATTACTGAATCCCTGTTGAGAAGATTGTCTGGCATCTCAGTCCTTGGGGAAATACCTGTTCTCATCACTGTCCCCAGATCCCCCCTGTCTTTTGTTGAGTCTCATGTAGCTTCAGCTAACCTCAAACTTGATATATAGCTGAAGCTGACCTTGAATTCCTGATTTTTTGCCTCCACCTCCCAGTTACTGGGCTTATAGGGTCTATGTGGTGCTAAAGACAGGGCTTTGTGCTAGACAAGTACTCTACCAACTCAGCTATATTGTTTGTGCTTCTACATTTTGTGTGTGTGTGTGTATGATGTGTGGTGTATGCACATGTGTGTGCACAGATGCAGAGACCAGAGGAGAACGTCAGTTGTCTTCCTCTTTTTTCTTTTTAAATATTTAATTAATTAATTTGTGAGAGGAGAGGGGGAGAAAGAGAGAGAGAGAGAAAGAGAATGAGTGAGCTGGGTGTGGTGGCACATGCCTTTAATCCCAGTACTTGGGAGGCAGAGGTAGGAGGATCACCATGAGTCCAGGTCAGCCTGAGCTAGAGTGAAACCCTACCTTAAAAAAGAGAGAGAGATGCACAAGGGGGTGCATGCATCTGGAGTTTGTTTGCAGTGGCTGGAGGCCCTGGCGCACCCATTCTCTCTCTCTCTCTCTCTCTTTCTCTCTACCTGCCTATTTCTGTATCTCTCTCTCTCAAATAAATAAATAAATAAATAATAAAATATTTAAAAAAGAGAGACAGATAGATAGATAGATAGATATAGAGAGAATGGGTGCACCAGGGTTTCCAGCCACTGCAAACAAACTCCAGATGCATATGTCACCCTGTACATCTGGCTTACATGGGTACTGGGGAACTGAACCTAGGTCCTAAGGCTTCACAGGCAAGCAACTTAACCACTAAGCCATCTTTCCAGCACCCCCCTTTTTTTTCAAGGTTGGGTCTTGCTCTGGCCTAGGCTGACCTGGAATTCACTATGTAGTCTCACTCTGGCCTCGAACTCACAGTGATTGATTGTTCTATCTCTGCCTCCTGAGTGCTGGGATTAAAGGCATGCACCACTACACCTGGCTTGCTATTTTTTTTTTTAGGTAGGGTTTTGCTGTAGCCCAGGCTGACATGGAATTCACTATGTCATCTCAGGGTGGCCTTGAACTCATGGCAAGCTTCCTACCTCCGCCTCCCTAGTGCTGGGATGAGGATGTGACGCCCGGCTTATTTTTATTTTTTTAATTTTATTTATTTGAGAGAGAGAGAGAGAAAGGCAGATTAAAGAGAGAATGGGTGGATCATGGCCTCAAGCCACTGTAAATGAACTCCAGACGCATGTACCACCTTGTGCATCTGGCTTACGTGGGTCCTGGGGAATTGAATCTGGGTCCTTAGGCTCCACAGCCAAATGTCTTAACTGCTAAGCCATCTCTCTAGTCCTAAATATTTTTTAAAAGACAAAGTATATGCAAATAGTATGCTATCATTTGCGGTAAAAAGGGTATAAAGGGGCTTGGGAGGTAGCTCAGTTGATAACATGCTTGCCTTGTAAGCATGGGGAACTGAGTTCCAGGCCAATGTGAGATCCTATCTCAAAAAGAGGTAGACAGAGCTGGGCGTGGTGACATGCACCTTTAATCCCAGCACTTGGGAGGCAGAGGTAGGAGGATTGCCATGAGTTACAGGCCACCCTGACACTACATAGTGAATTCCAGGTCAGCCTGGGCTTGAGCGACACCCTACCTTGGAAAAAAATAAAGAGGTGGACAGTATACCTAAGATTAACATTCAAGGCTGTCCTTTGGCCTCTACATGCATACTCATATACAGTGCACATGCATCCATTAATATATGTGCATATACAGTGAACATGCATATATATACACATGCACACAACACTTACATACATATGCCAAAAATAAAAGGCTAAGGCTGGAGAGATGGCTTAGTGGTTAAGGCACTTGCCTGCAAAGCCAAAGGACCTCAGTTCATTTCCCCAGGGCCCATACACATAAGCCAGATTCACAAGATGGCGCATGCAATCTGGAGTTTGTTTGCAGTGGCTGGATGCCCTGGCTCACCCATTCTCTCTCTCTGCCTCTTTCCCTCTGTCAAATAAATTAAATAAATAAAACTTAAAATAAAATAAAAAAATAAAAGGCTAGCCAGGCGTGGTGGTGCATGCCTTTAATTCCAGTATTTGGGAAGCAGAGGTAGGAGGATTGCTGTGATTTTGAGACCAGCCTGGGAATACAGAGTGAGTTCCAGGTCAGCCTGGATCCTACCTGGAAAAAAAAAAAATGAAAAAAACAGTGTGGGAAGATGGCTCAGTGAGTAAGAGCACTTGCTCTGCTAGCATGAGGACCTGACTGATCCCAGCACCCATGTCGAAAGCGAGGTGTGGCTGTACATGACTGTAACCCCAGTGCCAAGGGAGGATGGAGACGGGAGGATTGCTGGGGTTCCCTGATCAGCAAGTCTTATGGAAAAACAGGGAGTTCCAGGTTCAGTGAGAGAGACTGTCTAAAGGAAGTAAGATGGAAGAACAAGAGAAGGATGCCCGATGTTCTCTGTGGCCTCCACACGTGTGCATATGGGGCATGCACATCTGTATATACATGCATATTCTGTTCACAAGCATCATATATACTGTATACATATGCACACACACAAAAGAATACCAGTTTTTTTTTTTTTGTTTTGAGATAAGATCTTAGTATATAGCTATAGCCGGCCTAGAACTTGCTATGAAACCATGCTGACCTTGATCTTGTGTTGGTTCTCTTGCCTTTCTTCCTGAGTGCTAGAATTACAGACATGTACTAACACACCTAACCTATTATATTTTTAAAAAATACATTTATTATTATTATTATTTTAGTTTTTCAATGTAGGGTCTCACTCTGGCCCAGGCTGACCTGGAATTAACTATGTAGTCTAAGGGTGGCCTTGAACTCATGGCAATCCTCCTACCTCTGCCTCCTGAGTGGATTAAAGGCATGTGCCACCATGCCAAGCTATTTTTGTTTTTCATGTAGGGTCTCTCTCTAGCCCAGGCTGACCTGGAATTCACTCTGTAGTCTGAGGGTGGCCTTGAACTCATGATGATCCTTCTACCTTGATCTCCAGAGTGCTGGGATTAAAGGTGTGTGCCACCATACCTGGCTATTTATTTATAAGCAGAGAGAGAGAAAGAGAATGAGAGAGAGGGAGGGATGGAATGGACATTCCAGGGCCTCTTGCCACTGCAAGTGAACTCCAGATGCACGAGCCACTTTGTGCATCTGGCTAACAACAGATACATGGGTACTGGGGAGTTGAACCTGGGCCAAGCAAATGCGTTTAACCTCTGAGCTATCGCTCTAGTCCTTTTATTACTCTTTCTCTCTCTCTTCTTTCTTTCTTTCTTTCTTTCTTTCTTTCTTTCTTTCTTTCTTTCTTTCTTTCTTTCTTTCTTCAAGGTAGGGTCTCACTCTAGTGCAGGCTGACCTGGAATTCACTACATAGTCTCAGGGTGGCCCCAAACTCATGGCAATCCTCCTTTAGTCCCCCAGTGCTGGGATTAAAGGCATACACCTGGTTTACTTAGGTTTTCTTAATGTATCTGGAGTTTGTTTGCAGTGGCTAGAGGCCATGGTGTACCTATTCTCTCTATCTGCCTTTTCATCCTCAAATAAATAAATAAATAAATATTTTTTTTCAAGGGAGGGTATTGCTGTAGCCCAGGCTGACCTGGAATTCACTCTGTATTCTCAGAGTGGCTTTGAACTCATGGTGATCCTCCTACCTCTACCTCCCTAGTGCTGGGATTAAAGGTGTGCACCACCACTCCTGGCAATAAATAAAATATTTTCTACCTTGAAAAACAAACAAACAAAAAAACACCTCAGGAAATGTTAGAACTCTTCTCTCTCTTTAGTGTCTCCTGTCTTCCTGATCTCCTTTCTAAAAGATAGTTACAGGGGCTGGAGAAATGGCTTAGTCATTAAGACATTTGCCTGTGAAGCCTAAGGACTCAGGTTTGATTCCCCAGTACCCTTGTAAGCCAAATGCACAAGGTGGGTGTGTGTGGAGTTTGTTTTCAGTGGTTGGAGGCCCTGCCGTGCCCATTTTCTTTCTATCTCTCTCTCCAATAAATAAAAAAAAAAATCTTTTTCTCTTTTTTATTATTGACAACTTCCATAATTATAGATAATAAACCATGAGAACCTCCCCCCACTTTCCCCTTTCAACTGCATTTTCCATCATATCCCCTCCCTCTCTCAATCAGTCTCTTATTTTGATGTCATGATCTTTTCCTCCTGTTTTGATGGTCTTGTGTAGGTAGTGTCAGGCATTGCAAGGTCATAGATATCCAGGCTATTTTGTGTCTGGAAGAGTGCATTGTAAGGAGTCCTACTCTGCCTTTGGCTCTTACATGCTTTCTGCCACCTCTTCTGCAATGGACCCTGAACCTTGGAAGGTGTGATAGAGATGTTTCAGTGCTGAGCACTCTGTCACTTCTCAGCACTATGGTGCCTTTTGAGTCATCCCAGAGATCACTGCCATCTGGAAAGAGAAGCTTTTCTAACCAAAAGTAAGAGTAGTATTAATACATGGGTGTGGACATTAAGAGAAGTGCTTACTGGGCAGTTTGTGAGCATAATATAAGCATTTAGCCAGACACCAGCAGATGTTACACCCCTAGGGTTCATGACTTCCCCTGTCATAGGTTTTTCAGTATCAGGCATGTATTCCCTCCCATGGAGCAGGCCTCCAGTCCAATTAGAGAGCAGTTGGTTTCCCATTGCACCCATTGGCTCATTTGGCCTGGCTGGCCAAACTTAAGGCTTGCAGTGTCCACTGTTGAGTATCTTCACTGGTGATTTCTCTCTCTCCCATTGAACTGCATGCAGTGTAGCTTTTTCCAGCTTTCTGGTCTACAGGGAAGAGGTTTTTCAGCTCAGCTCCAGCAAGATTTCTCAGTGACCTTGTAGCCCGAGTATGTGGAGTCTTCAGCAATAGGGTCTTATCATCTATTCTCACTCTCTTCCTGACTTTGGCAGATGCTTCCCATGGGGTGAGGTGAAATGGAGCTGACTGGATCCTATGAATATCTACTCTCTCTTCTTATTCCCCGCTACAGCCTCTTTCTTGAGCCTTACTGAACCATTGTTGAGATCTGCATGGATGCTTGACCCTGAGTGCCTGCTCCCACTGAGGGTGGCAAGCTCCATCACACCTCCACGGCTACTCACGTATCAGCCACGTGACAGGTTCAGGGTCAAATACCAATCATCATTATTGCTTTTTCTTGCCCCCAGAGGATGTCCCTCCTCCAAGATCTCCCCATGCCTGACCCACAGCAGACCTTTAGTTAAAGGGAAACCCTTGTTTAGTGCCGGGGACTTGCTGGCATGCCTCTGCTTTGTGGATCAAATTGGCTTTTCAGCCCTAATAGCTGGTGGTCCTCGTGCGTTTTCCTCTTGCTCATGTGCCTCTGCTGTGCACAGTGCAGGCTAGCAACATCGCCTTTATCCTCTGTGATGCGTTCACACTTTTATTTCTAACCTGCCGCATGGTGACAGGTTAATCTGTGCTCACTAGTGGAGAGTGAAGATGACAGGCAGAGAAGACCTCTGACCCATGGGTACTCACTTCCGCAAAGCCCACCCGAGCTGCCCTGCATCCTGGAACTGTAGCTCTGAGCCAGTCCTCACTTGAGGCATAGACTGATGTCATATCATATGAGTAGTCCGTCACCAGCCTCAGATGGAGACCCTCACTGGCCCTGGAGATGACCTGCTGTGTTGGTGGCCACACATTCCACCATTCTGCAGGTGACCGTATCCAACTCTCTCCTACCTGAGTACTCCTGTCCATAGTGTGGCGTCATAGTGTAATGAGTTAGCATGTTCTCTGACAGAAGGTGCTTAGGTATACAACTGATAGAGTGGACATATGTTCCACAGAGGGCTCATTAGATTGGCTTCTAGGATACAGGCTAGGCAGTCCTACGATGGCTGTCGGCAGGCTGGAAAGCCTGACAACTGGGTGGCTGCTCAGTCCTTGAGGCGGGATGCCTCAGCAGTCCCAGTTCGAAGTTGGAGACCTACAGGATTCCCCGGGGAAAGGCTGGTCTTCAGTCCTTGTTGGAAGGCCAGAGAAGCTGGGTTCTGATGTCCGTGATGGATGGCAGCAGTGGGGTAACTGACCTCTCCCACCAGGAGCCAGGGCGGCAGGGAAAGGCACTGCTTGTTCCTGGAACCTCCTTCCGTAGGCCACAGAAGCCCTGCCCACTCTGGGAAGGTCTTCCGCCCTTAGCTAATGCTTCCTGAAAACGCCCTCGCAGACCTGCTCAAGAGATGTGTCTCTTAGTTGATTTCTCACCCAATCAAGTTGACCATATAGGTTCCCCTTCCAGGCTGGCGAGGTGGCTCAGCAGTTAAAGGTGCTAGCTTGCAAAGCCTGGTGGCCTGGGTTTGGTTTCCCAGTACCCACATAAAGCCAGGTGCAAGAGTTTGGAGTTCCTTTGCAGTGGCAGGGAGCCTTGGAGTGCCTATTCTACTCATCCCCTCTGTGGATCTCCAATAAATAAATATTGAGTATGTTGATGGACCATTCTTTTTGCTTTGTCTTTTTAAATTTTCCTTCTTAGCTTTCTAAATTTTGGTTTTTTGGGGTAGTATTTGCTCTGGCCAGCTTTTTTGGAATTTAGGAGTCTCCAGGGTGGCCTAACAACTCAGGTTCCTCCCCTATTGTAAGCCAAATGCACTGGGATTAAACTCACAGTGGACCTCTTTTCTATGGAGGCCTTTAAACACCTTAAAGTCTATCTCTCTCTCAGCATGAAAAGATAAAAAAAATTATTTTTCTTTTTTTATTATTGACAACAATCATAATTATAGAAATAAACCATGAGAATTCCCCCAGCACCCCTTTCAAACTCCATTTGTTTCATATCCCCCTCCCCCTCTCAATCAGTCTTTTTATTTTTTTTCTCCCTGTTATTTTGATGTTATCATCTTTTCCTCCTGTTATGATGGTCTTGTGTAGGTAGTGCCAGGCACTGTGAGGTCATGGATATCCAGGCCATTTTGTGTCTGTTTGGTTCTTACATTATTTCTGCCACCTCTTCTGCAATGGACCCTGAGCTTTGTAAGGTGTGATAGAGATGTTTTAGTGCTGAGCACTCCTCTGTCACTTCTTCTCAGCACTTAGGTCCTTTTGAGTTATCCCAGAGGTTGCCACCCTCTGAAAAGTGAAGCTTCAAAAGTAACCAAAAGTAAGAGTAGCATTAATATATTGGTATGAATGTTAAGAGAAGTGCTTATCAGGCAGTTTGGTGAGCATTATATATGAACCTAGCCAGACACCAACAGGCATTATACTCCTAAGTTTCATGATTTGCCTCATCATAGGTTTTCAGTATCAGGTATGTATTCACACCTGTGGAGCAGGCCTTTAGTTCAAATTGAGAGCAGTTGTTTCCCCCTATAACAGACATGCCACTGTTGTACCTACTGGCTCATTTGGCCTGGGTAGCCAAATTTAAGGCTTGCAGTGTCCAGTGTTGTTTATTTCCTCTGATGACTTCTCTCTCTCCCATGGAGCTGCATGCAACATAGCTTATCCACCTTTCTGTCAGGTGGTCTATTCAGAAGAGGTTTTCAGCTCAGCTCCAGTTTGATTTCTCAGTGACCTTTCAGTCCAAGCATGTGGAGTCTTCAGCAATAGGTTCTTACTATCTATTCCTGGTGGGAAACCAAGATCCTTGGGAATGACCTTGGCAATGTTTTGGACACATCAGAGACTTCCCTGACCAAAATCTCTGGAAGGTATACCATCCCTGGCATCAAAATTTTTCAAGTAACCATTTATGGCTTAGTGTGCCAAAAAATCTGTTCAAAAAGTCTTTAAATCCGTGGTGGTGCTAAGTTTTTAATCCCAGCACTTGGGAGGCAGAGGTAGGAGGATCAACAGCTGGAGTTTGTGCCACCTGAGACTACATATGCTAATTCCAGGCAATTAAAGACCAGAGAGAGACCTAGAAAAAAAAAAAAAAAAAAAAAATAAACTTTAAAAATAAGGTTAGGCTTCAGCTCCTTCAAGTTTATCCAGGCTATTTAAATTGGAATGGGAAACAATGTATTTTCCTGGTGTGAGAAATCAATGCTTTCTTTCTGCCATGTTTTATAAAGTTGATTTCGAGCAGGAACGTCTTGCCATTATTGAAAGGGCACTTTTTTTTGGGGGGGGGGTTCTAGGTAGGGTCTCACTCTAGCTCAGGTGAAAGGGCACATGTTTAATGAACAGTTGTCAGCAAAGAACTTGTTGTTTATGAGGAGTTCATGCAACTGTGGGAAAAGCAACTCATGGCTGAATTTCTGTCAGAACTGTGCCTGCCAACTTGTACCCTTTTCTTCCAAATTTCTTTCCCACAGTTTGAATAATATAGCATTTTCTTCCTAAAGTCTGCCAATTTGTTGTGTATCTAGAGAAGGTTACCTAAAAAAGGTGAACAGAACCAGCACTGAAATTGAGATTTAAAATTCAGATAAAACCAATTCTGAGTTACCACAGACAGACACCATATAGGTTGCTTGTTCAGAAACTATCCTATGGATTTGTAAGTGTATTTAGTAGACTGATTTGTAAAGAGAGAGAAAAAAACAGCAAGCTCTTGATTTTTCTGTGAGTTGTCTGTGTCCTTTTCTTGTTTAGAACAAGCAGTTGTGCTAGACAAGCCAGCTTTCAGTATATGATATACCTGTTCTATCCACTCAGGCAATAGTATCACTTCTTTTATTCCTTTTCGATGAAGATAGGGTCGGCATGTTTAATGTGCTTGAGACTGATTCTTTTCACCTTCCTGATGTATATTATAGTTCATAAACTTTTAAAAAGTATTTTATTTTATTTTAAATATTTTTATTTTTTTGTTTTATTTATCATCTATGTTTTGGAGAAACCAATGGGTGCCATTTGAATCCAGCCACTGCAACTGAACTCCAGACACGTGTGCCCCCTTGTGCATCTGGCTCACGTGGGTCCTGGGGAATTGAACCAGGGTCCTTTGGCTTTGCAGGCAAACGCCTTAACTGCTAAGCCATCCCTCCAGCCCCTAGATTAGAAACTTTAAAAAAATATTTATTAGAGAGAGAGAGAGAGGAAGAGGCAGATAGAAAGAGAGAAGGCTGGGCATGGTGGCGCACACCTTTAATCCCAGCACTAGGGAGGCAGAGGTAGGAGGATCACCCTGGGTTCAAGACCACCCTGAGGCTACAGAGTGAGACCCTACCTCAAAAACAAACAACAACAACAACCAAAAATTAGAGAGATTGAGAAAGAGAAAATGGGCATGCCAGGCCTCTAGCCACTGAAAATGAACTCTAGATGCATGTACCCCTTGTGCATCTGTCTTACATGGGTCCTAGGGAATCAAACTAGGGTCCTTAGGCTTCACAGGCAAACGCCTTAACCACTAAGCGATTTCCCCAGCTCCAGAAACTTTTTTTTTCTTTTTTAAAAAATATTTTTATTTATTTTTGTTTATTTAAGAAAAACCACAGATCAGAGAGAAAATGAGGCAGAGACACTGATATCAGAGAATGGGCGCCCAGGGCCTCAGCCACTGCAAGCAACTCCAGATACATGTGCCATACATGCATCTGGCCTACATGGGTCCTGGGGAGTGGAACCTGGTCACATATATATACAAAAAAATCTTTTTTAAAAACCATTGTATTAAAACTTTTTGTGGTTTTTTGTTTTGTTCTGAGGTAGGGTCTCAACTAGTTCAGGCTGACCTGAAATTCACTATGTAGTCTTAGGGGTGGCCTTGTACTTATGGTGATCCTCTGTCTGCCTCTCGAAAGTGCTGGGATTAAGGTGTCTGCCTCTGACTGCAGGCCTGTCCCACCCTGTGCTGAGCAGGGCTTTTTCAAAATTGCCCACATCCTTCTCTAACCTTTGTCACTCCGTGTCACCCCCCGCCCTGCCCGCAGCAGCTGAGAGCACGGTTACTTATTGCCCAGCACCTGGCACCATGCCCATCGTGAGGATGAGCATAGGCCCTGGGGATGTGCTGCAGTCTTTCCCA
The DNA here is from genome assembly GCA_036365145.1 of Orientallactaga sibirica. Taxonomy (NCBI): domain Eukaryota; kingdom Metazoa; phylum Chordata; class Mammalia; order Rodentia; family Dipodidae; genus Orientallactaga; species Orientallactaga sibirica. The sequence goes on along the minus strand of JAEOAD010000026.1, from coordinate 24,198,071 downwards.
GCCACTCCCCACGAGGCTCAGAAAACCATTTCCAGGGTCCTAGAATGGCAGGGCAAGAAGGGCTCGGGACTATGGGATTGGGGTGCGCTCATCTGCATTTCACCTGGAGAACTTTCTAGATGGCCTGCTTGTGTTCCAAGACACCAAAGGGCACATTAGGACCTATAGGGTCCTGGAGCACTCCTTCTGTTTCCCTCGATGCCAGAGTCCTGCCCAGCACTCTTCATAGAAGGTCGGAAGGCTGGAAAGTGCAGATACCAGCCAGAGCCAGGAGACATGACTGTGGGGTGTTTTATGGCACAGGAAGGCTCGCCAGCCTCCAGTTTATCTCATCTACCTTTCATAATTGCTGGTCGAAGGCCAACAACCCTGCATGCTGCATATCGGAGACAAGATGACGACACGATGTCGCTGTTTTCTGCACCACTAGGAAAAAGTCACATGGACAGTCAAAGCGTGAATGTGGGAGGGGCCTTCCCAACACCTGTCAAAGAGGCCAGGTACTGCGTCCAGTATAGAGGGGGAAATAAAATGCTGAAAAGTGAACTGGGGCCAGCACAGGACAGAAGGCAAGAGAGACCAGTGACAGTGGCTGCCCGGGCATTCTCACATGCAGTGTCGTCCTGAAGTGTGGTGTCACTGGACAGTCCGAATGCAGATCATTCATTCCTAACACGGAGTCTCTGTTCCACACTGGACATGTCTCATATGGCCTGGGATCAAAATTCTCCTCTGGAGATGCTGGCAAGAGCAGGTCTGCCCCTCCAGCTCCTTCATCTTGTGCCAGATTGTTGGGGTCCCCCCTAGAGCCAGCCCAGGAGGGATGGCAGGGTCTCTGCTGAGTTAGGGGTGAGAGGCGCGGAGTCACAACACAGACTCCGGGACTTGGGTGGAAGCGGCAGAGCGCGAGCTGCCGCAAACTCATTCATTACAGGCAGTGTAGGGGGTTTTAAGGGGCTTGGCTGGCCAATCATTGTATGGGGTGGTCTCCTTTTTGTGACCAATGACAGCCTGTCTCCGGACAGATCATCTCGTAGCAGGTTTCTCGGGAGCATGGGACTGTAGCTGTTGTCATGCCAGGCCTGCGCAGGAAGCCATGCCCACAAAAGCCACTTCCTGGTTTCTTCTGGCATGCAGTCTGGCTAGGGCCAGACCTGCATTGTGCCATACATATCCTCCTTTTTGTTTTTATTATTGGCGACCCTGGGAGGCATGGTTCTTTGCCAAGCCATTATTGACCCCAGACCCCAAGGGATCATCACATTCGACTGTGCCTATCTTAGGTTGCCCCATCTCATGGGGTCTTACCCGTCATTGACTACCCCGCCAATCTGGTGAGAAAACCCGAGGGGTGTGGCCTGGTTTCTTTTAGCATGTGGTCTGGCTAGGGGCCAGTCCTGCATTGTGCCATACACCAGATTATACCAAGGGGGGGTCACCAGGGTGATATAGGAGACAGGGATCTGACCAGCACTGGGAGCAGGTGGCAAGCACGGATGGTAACAGGTGTATCTAGGCTCCAGGCATCTTAATGACATGTTATTATTCCCACCAATGTCCACTTGACCTTGGTCAGGCCTATGCTCAACTGGCTGGGCCATTTCTCCAGCAGAATTATCATTTTTAAAATTCCGGATTTTTATTTTTATTTTTTATTTTATTTATTTATTAGAGACACAGAGAGAGAGATACAGAAATAGGCAGGTAGAGAGAGAGAGAATGGGCGCACCAGGGCCTCCAGCCACTGCAAACGAACCCAGATGCATGCACCATCTACACATCCTGGAGAGCACCACTAGCCTGAGACAGAGGCAAGAACTGCTGTCATCTCTCAGCCCTGATTGATACTTTTAACTATATAAATGTTTTCTCCCTGATTTTGATGTGCAATATATATTTTTAAAAATCTTTATTTTACTTCTATTTATTTGAGCATCCTTCCAGCCCTATATATAATTTTTTAATTTATTTGCAAGCAGAGAGAGAAAAAGAATGGGAATGGGCATACCAGGGCCTCTTATCACTGCAAGCAAACTCCAGATACATGGACCACTCTGTGCATCTGGCTTTACGTGGGTACTGGGGAATTACACTTGGGCCTTCTGGCTTTGCAAACAATTATCTTTAACCAGTGAGCCATCTCTCCCAGCCCCAAGGAACTTTTGTGTATTGTCATACTTTAGGGTTAGGAGTCTTCAATATAGTGATTTGGGTTTAAGTACTAAACTATTACATAGCTATGACCTTGCAAAGTGATTTCACTTTTAGAATGGTTTCTCCATGGTAAAATGAGAAAGTTGAACTAGATTGCTAAGGTCTCTTCTATTTCTAAAATTTTTATGTTGCTATATTAAGGACATTGTTCCCTTTTACACGTTAGTAATCTACTGCTATCAACCCATTAAGTAAGTTCTTCTGGGAGACACTAACCAGGCCTAGTAATTTCAGTCATTTTTAATTTCTAGATCTCTAAGCTAGTGATATATGTCAGAGTTACAAAATTACAGGAATTTTGGAGAATGTTTGCATAAGTGAGCAAAATAGTTAAAATTATTTAGCTTTGTATGTTCCCTTTAAATTTTTTTTTTTTTTTTTGCAGAGGGAAGAACTTTGGGTGGCTGTTTATTTTTGTGTATGTAAGTCATAAGTCCTCATTCCACTGAGCAGACATTCATAGGCCATTGTATCATAGTCCAGTGTTCCCTCTTAAAAAAAAACATTGTCTAATGTCTCAGCCCTCTGCCTGGGTTGGTTTTTAACTCTCTTTCTCCCTCATTTTAAAAACTGTTCTGGGTACAGTTTATACTCTGTACTGTTATACACACAAAGTTTAAAGACATAATTTTCAAGTACAACATAATTTTTCAAAGGATTATGTCTACTGCTTTGATGAGAAGATGTTATGCTTTCTCTTTATTGTCAGTGTCTTATTATATGATATTCTCAAACCAACACTTAATGCTGACAGGTTGATTTTACAAATGGCTCTGTAAAGGCTTTATTATTTAGAAATGGGAAGACTCCCTTGTAACACCTTATGAATTAAGGAGCCAATTAATTTTCCAACCCTCACTGGCTTGCGCTGGTCCTTTAGGGTCTAGATGGGCTCTTCACATTGATTGTCTTAGTAACTGTGTTGTTCACTTTCATCTTTTCTACTTTACCCTTGCTGGAGAGAGAAGTGGTTTGCTTCTTTTTTTACAAAAAAAATTTAAATATATTTTATTTATTTATTTGCAAGCAGAGAGAGACAAAGAGAAGAGAGAGAGAGAGAAACTGGGTACATCAGGGTCTCTAGCCACTACAAATGAACTGCAGACGCATGTGCTACCTTGTGCATCTGGATTATGTGGGTACTGGGGAATCAAACCTAGGTCCTTTGGCCTTGCAGGCAAGCACCTTAACTGCTAAGCCATCTCTCCAGCTGTTTTTTAAAAGTATTTATTTATTTATTTATTTATTTATTTATTTATTTATTTGAGACAGAGAAAGGGAGGGGGGGAGAGAGAGAGAGGGAGAGGGAGAAAATGGGAGCACCAGGGCCTCTAGCCACTGCAAACGAACTCCAGATGCATGTGCCACCTTATGCATCTGGCTTACATGGGTAGTGGAGAATCAGGCCTTGAACCGGGGTCCTTAGGCTTCACAGGCAAGCGCTTAATGGCTAAGCCATCTCTCCAGCCCTTCCCTTTTTTTTTTTTTTTAATTTTGTTTTTCAAGGTAGGGTCTCACTCTAGCCCAGGCTAACCTGGAAATTCACTCTATAGTCTCAGGGTGGCCTTGAACTCCAGAGTGCTGGGATTAAAGGCGTGCACCACCACGTCCGGCTTCTCCTTCTCTGTCTTTGTGACTACTGGGATTACAGGCATGGGCCACCATGCCTAATTTGGTGGTCATTTTCAAACTAGATTAAAATGATGTTTTTACACTTTATATGAAAAATTAAATAATAGTAGTTTTTCTTTTAAGGCAAGAGCTTAACTGTTGAACTATCTCTCCAGCCCCCCATATTTCTTTTTCTGAGGTAGGATCTCACTATTAGCCTAGGCTGACCTAGAATTCACTCTGTACAGTCCCTTGCTGCCCTCAAACTCACAGAGATCCTCCTACCTCTGCTTTACTAAGTGCTGGGATTAAAGGTGTGCACCATTGTGCCAAGCCAAACAGTAGTTCTTACTTTTTTTTTGAGAGAGAGAGAGAGAGAGAGAGAGAATGGGCGCGCCAGTGGCCTCTCAGCTGCTGTAAACAAACTCCAGATGTGTGCACCCCCTTGTGGACAAGTGCGGCATTGTGCCCTTGTGTCACTTTTTGCATCTGGCTAACCGTGGGACCTGGAAATTGGAACCTGCGTTCTTAGGCTTGGCAGGTAGGTGCCTTAACTGCCAAGTCATCTCTCCAGCCCACTTTTTTTTTTTCTGTGTAGTCTGAGGGTGGCCTCGAACTCATGGTGATCCTCTGCCTTCCAATTGCTGGGATTAAAGGTATTTGCTACAATGCCTGGCCACTTTTTTTTTTAAATCTTCTTTTGTTACTTTTTTTTTTCTTTTTGATTTTTTTGAGGTAGGGTTTTGCTCTAGGCCATGCTGACCTGGAATTCACTATGTAGTTTCAGGGTGGCCTTGAACTCATGGAGATCTTCCTACCTCCCTGAGTGCTGGGGTTAAAGGCATGTGCCACTATGCCTTGCTTTCTTTTGTTTCTTAATTTCATTTTCACTCTTTATAGACATTTTTGGCTTGTTCTAAGTCAGACTCTTTTTTTATCAGACTTACTTTGTATACTTAAAATTTATGTTGTATCATAGATTATCTTAGTATTCCATTAATATTTTTTCTTTTCATTTATTTTATTATTAATATTATTATCAATGATTTTTTTAGACAGGGTTTCTATATATACCCATGGTTGACTTGAAATTCACTGTGTAGCTCAAACTCATAATTCCTCTGCTTCTGTCTTCCCAGTGTTGGGATTATAGAAATGAGCCATCATGTTTGGCCTGATATATTTTTTTCTTTTTTGAGGTAGGGTCTCATTCTAGCCCAGGCTGGCCTGGAACTCACTCTGTAGTTCTGGGCTGGCCTGGAACTTAAGCAATCTTTCTACCTCTGCCTTCCCAGTGCTGGGATTAAAGGTGTGTGCTGCCATGCCTGGCGTAACTCAATCTTTTTGTTTTTTCAGGGTAGGGTCTGATTCTAGCCCAGGCTGACCAGGAATTCACTATGTAGTCTCAGGGTGGCCTCGAACTCACAGTAATTCTCCTACCTCTGCCTCCTGAGTGTTGGAATTAAAGGCGTGCACCACCATGCCCAGCTATCTTTTTATTATTTTATTAGAAATGGAGCATTGAAAGAACGGGGCATTTTGTGACTTCCCTCTCACACAGGTACCAGCCATGGTAGCCATTCTACCAACATTTAAGATTTTATTTTTTAATTAATTTTTTTTATTGACAGCTTCCATATTTGTAGACAATAACACATGGTAATTCCCTCTCTCCCCCTACTTTTGCCTTTGAAACTCCACTCTCCATCATAACCCTTCCCCCTCTCAATCAGTCTCTTTTATTTTGCTTTTTTTTTTTTGGTTTTTCAAGGTAGAGTCTCACTCTGGCCCAGGCTGACCAGGAATTAACTATATAGTCTCAGGGTGGCCTCAAACTCATGGCAATCCTACCTCTGCCTTCCAGGTGCTGGGATTAAAGACGTGTGCCACCATGCCCAGCTTCTCTTTTATTTTATTTTTTTGTATAATTTTTTAAAATTTTATTTATTTGAGAGAGCAAAAGAGGGAAAGAGGCAGACACAGAGAGAGAGAGAGAATGGGGTGCACCAGGGCCTCCAGCCACTGCAAATGAACTCCAGACACATGCACTTCCTTGTGCATCTGGCTTACGTGGGTCCTGGAGAATTGAACCAAGGTCCTTTGACTTTGCAGGCAAACGCCTTAATTGCTAAACCATCTCTCCAGCCCTTCTCTTTTATTTTAATGTCATCATCTTTTCTTCCTATTATGATGGTCTTGTGTAGGTAGTGTCAGGTGCTGTGAGGTCATGGATATCCAGGCCATTTTGTGTCTGCAGGAACATGTTGTAAGGAGTCCTACCCTTCCTTTGGCTCTTACATTCTTTCTGCCACCTCTTCAATGGACCCTGAGCCTTGGAAGATGTGATAAAGATATTTCAGTGCTGAGCACTCCTCTGTCACTTCTCAGCACCATAGTGCCTTCTGAGTCATCCCAAGGTCACCAACATCTGAAAAGAGAAGCTTCTCTAACCAAAAGTGAGAGTAGCAGTAATATATGGGTATGAACATTAAGGGAAGTGCTTACCAGGCAGTTTGGTAAGCGTACTATATACATTTAGCCAGATACCAGCAGATGTTACACCCCTAGGGCTCATGACTACCCTTGTCGTAGGTTTTCAGTATCAGGGATGGTAGTCCCCTCTCCCATGGAGTGGGCCTCCAGTCCAATAGAGAGCAGTTGGTTTCCCTATAACAGACATGCCACTATTGCACCCGTTGGCTCATTTGGCCTGGCTGGCCAAATTTAAGGCTTGCAGTGTTCACTGTTGAGTTTCTCCATGGAGGAGGCTTTCAGCTCAGCTCCAGCAGGATTTCTCAGTGACCTTGTAGCCCAAAATATGTGTGGAGTCTTCCTGGTGGGAAACCAAGAACCTCGGCAATGGCCTGTCATGTTTTGGGGGTATCCATTTGACCTTCCTGGCCAACAACTCGCTGAAGTTATCCCATCCTTGACACTGAAAATTTTCTAATAACAATCTGACATTTAAGATTTTCTTCTGTTGCCAGGTGGGGCGGCACATGCCTTTAATCCCAACACTCAGGAAGCAGAGGTAGGAGGATCACTGTGAGTTTGAGGCCACTCTGAGACTTCATAGTGAATTCCAGGTCAGTCTGGACTAGAGTGAAACCCTGCCTCGAAAAACAAACAAACAAACAAACAAACAAACAAACAAACAAACAAACAAAAAACCAGAAATTTTCTTCTGTGACCCTTGAATCAGCTTCTGAGTTGCTGCTAAAAGAGCTCCCGTGCTCAACATTGTCTTTTCCCTAATCACTGTCACTTCTTGTTACACTGGGTTGAAACAACGATTCTTTTGTGGCCTGTGCCCTAATTGCATTAGGTGACATCATACACATTTTCCCTTGTTCATGGGCCAAGCTTCTGAGAGGTCAGAGCAAATGATGACTGAAGGTGGCTTTATATCATCCATCAACAGGTTGCATTGACTGGCCACTCATGCATTTTCCTGATACTCTACTTTGCAGTAGACCTTCCTCTCTCTGTTCCTTGTGGTTTTACCTTTTGGGCCACAAGAATGTTGTTGGGACAGCCACTGATCAGTCACACTGCATAATGTCATTTGGCTTCACTGCTGAAGTATGCAAAGGGAATATTGTGTCTCCATTCAGAAGACTAACATGTTTCAAGATGTTAAACTTTGGGATAATGAAAAGCCAAGCATGGTGGCATATGCCTTTAATTCCCAGCCTTTGGGAGGGAGGCTGAGGTAGGAGGATCACCTTGAGTTCAAGGATAGCCTGGGGCAACAGGGTTCCAAGTCAGCTTGGGCCACACTAAGTGGAAAAAAAATGTTTTTTAGGATAATGGAGCTGGGTGTGGTGGCTCATGCCTTTAATCCCAGCACTCTGGAGGCAGAGGTGGGAGGATTGCCAAGATGAGGCCACTGACTACATAGTGAATTCCAGGTCAGCCTGAGCCATAGCTAGACCCGACCTCAGGAAAAAAAAAAAAAAGAAATAGTCTACTTGCTATCATGGCACACACCTGACTATAGCAATTATGAGGCTGAAGTAGGAGGATAGTGAGTTCAAGGCTGACCTGGGTTACATTTAATAGCTTTAAGCCAGTATGAGTTACAAGTCAGACCCTGAGCAAAAAAATAAATAAAAGCCCAGGGAAAAAAGAGTGTATCTTTTATTATCCCAATGTTTAAAAATTCATTCAAATTTATTAATTTGCACATGTGTATGAGTGTATGTTTATGAGTGAGCCAGGGTCTATCCCCATGGCAAAAGAATGCCTCATCAGATCTCAGGCTGGCCTCAAACTCACAGAGATCCTCCTGTTTCAACCTCCCCAGTGCTGGGACTAAAGGTGTGCAACACCTTACCCAGGGCAAGTAGACTATTTCTTTTTTTTTTTTCTTTCTTTTTAAAAAATATTTATTTATTTGATAGAGAAACAGCGGGGGAGGGGGGGAATGGGCACGCCAGGGCCTCCAGCCACTGCAAATGAACTCCAGACAGGTGCACCTCCTTGTGCATCTAGCTAACGTGGGTCCTGGGGAATTGAACCTGGGTCCTTTGACTTTTCAGGCAAAGGCCTTAACTGCTAAGCCATCCCTCCAGCCCCAAGTAGACTATTTCTAAGTCAAAGGCATTCTGCAAAAGTGTGTGGGGAGGGGTTATCAAATTAGTAAAAATTGAATATTATTTACTTATTTGAGAAAGAGAGAGAGAAAGGGAGAGAAAGAATGGGCATGCCAGGGCCTCCAGCCACTGCAAACAAATTCCAGATGTATGTGCCACCTTATGCATCTGTCTTATGTGGATACTGGGGAATCAAACCTGAGTTCTTAGGCTTTTCAGGCAAGCACATTAACTGCTAAGAAATCTCTCCAGCACCCCCCCCCCAAATGAATTTTTTTTTTTTTTAAGTAGGGTCTTGCTTTAGCCCAGGCTGACCTGGAATTAACTATGTAGTCTCAGGGTGGCCTCGAACTCATGGCAATCCTCCTACCTCTGCCTCCGGAGTGCTGGGATTAAAGGCGCATGCCACCACACCCGGCTCTGTTCTTTGGTTTTTTTGAGTGGGGTCTCCGTCTAGCCCAAGCTGACCTGGAATTCACTATATAGTCTCAGGCTAGCCTTGAACTCACCTTAGCCTCCTGAGTGATTGACTTAAAGGCATGCACTGCATTTCTTTTTCTTCTTCAGTTTCCCCTTATAGGCCTGTGCTTTTCACATTTTTTTTTTTGTTGTTGTTTGTTTTCGAGGTAGGGTCTCACTCTAGCCAGGCTGACCTGGAACTCACCATGTAGTCTCAGGGTGGCCTTGAATTCATGGTGATCCTCCTACCTCTGCCTCCGGAGTGCTAGGCATGAGCCACCACACCCGGCTCCACATATTCACTTTTTCCCATATGGCTTATTCATTTATCATATCTTAAACTTTGATTAGTCCTCCTCCCATCTGTTTCTTAAATCCCTTTGTGACTCCCTTTCCCCCAGCCTTTTTTTTTATTGACAACTTCTATACTTAACATGCAAAAAACGCATATTTCCCCCCGCATTTCCCTTTAGAACTCCAATCTCTATCGTATCCCCTCCCTCCCTCTCTCCATTAGTCTCTCTTTTAATTTGATGTCATCATCTTTTGCCTTTTTTTTTTTTTTTTTGAGATGAGGTCCTGCTATGTTCGCTAGCTTATCCTAGAACTTCAGGGCTTAAGCAGTCTTCCTACTTCAACCTCTCCCAAGTATCTGGGACTATAGGCACGTGACACTATATTGCTCACAGAAATCTTTTTGTTTGTTTTTTGATTTTTTTGTTTGTTTTTGTTTTTTCGAGGTAGGGTCTCACATTAGCCCAGGCCGACCTGGAATTCACTCTGTAGTCTCAGGGTGGCCACAAAGTCACGGGGATCCTTCTACCTGTGCTGGGATTAAAGGCGTGCACCACCACGCCCAGTCTTTGATTTTTTTTTTTTTTTTGAGGTACTAGCTCACTATGTATCTGGTCTTGCTCTAGCTTACTATGCATCTGGTTTATGTAGGTACTGGGGAATTGAACCTAGGACCTTAGGTTTCACAGGCAAGCATCTTAATGATTAAGCCATTTCTCCAGCCCTTACAGAAGACTTTTGAGATATGGCAGATCCAAATTGAAATATATCCTAAGTATAAAATACATAGTGGATTTCAAAGACTTAGAATGTGAAAAAAAGATTATAAAATATTATTTATTTTACATTGACTACATTTAAAAATAATAGCTTAGATATGGCAGGCTTAGTAGCTACATTATTAAAATTAATTTTTACCTGTGTGTATGTTCATTTGAGTGTGGGCATGTGCACAGTGCAGATGTGGAGATTAGAGGACAACCTCTAGTGCTGGTTCTTGACGTCTACCTTGTGTGAGGCAGGTCTATTGTTTGTTGCTGTGTATACCAGGCTAGCTGGCCTACAAGCTTCCAGAGATTTTTCCTGTTTCCACCTTCTTTAGCTGTTGGTGCACTGGGATTATAGATGCATGTAACCACACTGGGTTCTATATGGTTTTTTGGGGATCCAAATTCTGCTCTTTATGCTTGTACAACAAGAGTTTTTAATTTTTTAAAATATTTTATTTTTTATTTATTTATTTGAAAGAGAGAGATACAGAAATAGCCAGGTAGAGAGAGAGAGAGAGAAAGAGGGAGAATGGGTGCGCCAGGGCCTCCAGCCACTGCAAATGAACTCCAGATGCATGCACCCCCTTGTGCATCTGGCTTACGTGGGTCCTGGAGAATCGAGCCTTGAACCGGGGTCCTTAGGCTTCATAGGCAAGCGTTTAACCGCTAAGCCATCTCTCCAGCCCGAGTTTTTAATTTTTAAAAAAATTTATTTATAGCTGGGTGTGGTTGCACACGCCTTTAATCCTTGTACTTGGGAGGCAGAAGTAGGAGGATTGCTGTGAGTTCGAGGCCAGCCTGAGACTACATAATGAATTTCAGGTCAGCCTGGGCTAGAATGAGACCTAACCTTGAAAAACAAAAACAAAACAAAACAAATTCATTCATTTGCAAGCACAGAGAGACAGAGAAGAGAGACCGAACTATACATTGTCTTATCCATTAAGCCATCTCTCCAGCTCTAGAGTTTTAACCATTGAGCCATCTCCTCAGACCCTACCTGCTTCTTTTTAATTGTAAAAATGTGGTTACTAGGGAGCTGGGGTGATTGCTCAGTGGTTAAAGGTGTTTTCTTGCAAAGCCTACTGACTTGAGTTCAATTCCCCAGTACCCCAGTAAAGCCAGATGCACAAAGTGGTACATGCATCTGGAGTTTGTTTGTGGTAGCAAAAGGCCCTGGCATGCCCATTCTCTTTCTTTCCTTGCAAATAAATAAAACGTTAAAAAAAAACAAACATGCATGGTGGTGCATACCTTTAATTCCAGCACTTTCACGGTAGGAGGATCACTGTGAGTTAGAAGCCAGCCTGAGATTACAGACCAAAATCCGAGTCAGCCTGGTCTAGAGTAAGACCCTACCTTGAAAAACAAAACAAAACAAAACAGAACAATATATATATAATATGGTTAGTAGGAAATTCAAATGTTTATGAGACCTTGCATTTTTTAGTTTTTTAAAATACTAAATCTTTATTTTATTTTATTTTATTTTTATTTGAGACGCAGGTTGGGGGGAGAGAACGGGTGCTCCAGGGCCTCTAGCCACTGCAAATGAACTCCAGATGCATGTGCCACCTTGTGCATCTGGCTTACGTGGGACCTGGAGAATTGAACCTGGATCCTTAGGCTTTGCAGGCAAGTGCCTTAACCTCTAAGCCATCTCTCCAGCTCTTTTTTTTTCTTCAACTTCTATACTTGCAGGCAATAAACCATATTTCCCTCCCCTCTCCACTTTCCCCTTCACAACTCTGTTCTCTATCATATCACCTCCCACTCTCTGTTAGTCTGTCTTTCATTTTGATGTCATCATCTTTTTCTCCTATTATGAGGGTCTTGTGAAGGTATTGCTAGGCACTGCGAGGTTATGGATATCGAGGCCAATTTCTGTCTGTACAGTTGCATTGTAAGGAGTCCTACCCTTCCTTTGGCTCTACATTCTTTCCGCCACCTCTTCCACAATGGACTCTGAGCCTTGGAGTGTGTGTTAGAGATGTTTCAGTGCTGGACACTCTTCCATCCCTTCTTTTCAGCACTATGTTGTTGCCTTTTGGGTCATTCCAGTGGTCATCGCCATCTAAAAAGAGAAGCTTCTCTAACCAGAAGTGAGTGTAGCAATAATATATGGGTATGAAAATTAACTGTAGTGCTTTCAGGGCAGTTTGGTGAGAATAATATATACATTTAGCTAGATAAGAGCAGGCTTTATACCCCTAAGGCGCAAAACCTCCTCTGCTATAGACTTTTGATTAGGTTTTCAGTACCAGGCATGTATTCCCTCCCATAGAGCAGGCCTTCAGTTCAATTAGAGAGCAGTTGATTTCCCCCAGAGCAGACATGCCACTATTGTACTCATTTGGTCATTTTACCTGTCTGAACAAACTTGAGGCTTCCAGTGAGATGCATTTTATTTCTATTGAGTAGTGCTTGTCTAGAAAGTATTGCAGTATCAACAGGTATAATTATCTGATTTGAGGCTTTCTGCCAACTCAGTACTACTCACTGGAGGTAGTAATTGAATAGTTATGCTCATAGCTTTATTTGGCCTGCATTTATTTATTTATTTATCTATTTTTTATTTATTTGAGAAAGAGAGGGAGAGAGAGGAAAAAGAGGCAGAGGGAGAGAATGGGCACATCAGGGCTTCCAGCTGAGGCAACTCCAGATGCATGCACCACCTTGTTCATCTGGCTTATGTGGGTCTTGGGGAGTTGAACCTGGGTCCTTTGGCTTTGCAGGCAAGTGCCTTAACCACTAAGTCATCTCTCTAGCCCTGGCCTGCTTTTAAAACCAGGTTCTAGAGTTGGGAAACTGTCTAATGCCTCCATCTTCATCAGGGCCTCAGAGGGAAAGATATAGTTACTTAATGCTTTGGTTTGAAAATTGAATTATGGACTGTTTTGTTGTTGAGTCAGTTCAGAACTTTTAAAAACTCTTGTTATGCTCCATATGCTTTTTTTTTTTTGTAGGGTCTCACTCTAGCCCAGGCTGTCCCGGAATTTACTATGTAGTTTGAGGGTGACCTCAAACTCTCAGAGATCCTCCTACCTCTGCCTCCCAAGTGTTGGGATTAAAGGCATACCACTACGCTCAGTGTATCATATACTCTTTTTTTTGTTTGTTTTGTTTTTGGTTTTTTGAGGTAGGGTCTCACTCTGGCCCAGGCTGACCTGGAAGTAACTATGTAGTCTCAGGGTGGCCTTGAACTCACAGCAATCCTCCTACCTCTGCCTCCCTCCCCAGTGCTGGGATTAAAGGCGTGTGCCACCACGCCCGGCTCATATACTCTTTTTTTTTTTTTAATTATTTTTTTATTGACTTTTAATCTTACATACCAAAAAAAACCCCACCTGATATTTCCCTCCCCTCCCCCATTCCACTTTAGAACTCCCGTCTCCATCATATCCCCTCCCTCCCTCCATTAGTCTCTTTCCTAATTTGATGACATCGTCTTTCTCTTCTATTTTGAGGGTCTTGCAAAGGTATTGCTAGGCACCACAAGATCATGGATATCGAGGCCAATTTCTGTCTGGGCAGCTGCATTGTAAGAGGTCATATCCTTCCTTTGGCTCTTCCATTCTATCCGCCCCCTCTTCCGCAATGGTCCCTGAGCCATTGGAGGGTGTGACAGAGGTGTTTCAGTGCTAGACACTCCGGCTCATATACTCTTATAAGGTCATTTGGATGTAAGACAAGTCAAATATTATCCTTGGCCATGAGGTACTTAGTCATAGAATGAAATGCAAACAAGACGGCATTGTGATATGTCATTCAGCAGCAGAAAACTGCCCAGTGGATTTTTTTGTTTTGTTCTGTTTTTTTTTTTTTTTTTTTTTTTTTTTTTGAGAAAGGGACTCACTGTAGCCCAGGCTGACCTGGAATTCACTCTGTAGTCCCAGGCTGGCCTTGAATTCACAGTGATCCTCCTACCTCTGCCTTAGGTGCTGGGATAATTTTTCTATCCTTCTGATTTCTTGTCCTCCCTCCCCTAAGTCCTTCCGTGGCAGTAGATTTGAGAGACTGGCCTTACTCCATTTTCCACCAAAGGGCTTTAATCTCCATTCACCTAGGAGATAAGAGGTTTTTAATTTTTTTTTTTATTTATTTGAGACAGAAAGAGGGAAAGAGAGAGAGGGAGAGTGAAAATGGGTGCACCAGGGCCTGTAGCCACTGCAAACGAACTCCAGACGCCTGCGCCCCCTCGTGCATCTGGCTTACGTGGGACCTGGAGAATTGAACCGGGCTCCTTAGGCTTCATAGGCGTATGCCTTAACTGCTAAGCCATCTCTCCAGCCCATAAGAGTTTTTTTTTTTTTTTTTTTTTTCTGAGGTAGGGTCTCACTCTAGCTCAGGCTGACCTGGAATTAACTATGTAGTCTCAGGGTGGCCTTGAACTCATGGCGATCCTCCTACCTCTGCCTCCCAAGTGATGGGATTAAAGGCATGTGCCACCATGCCCAGATCATAAGAGGTTTTCTAATTGGTCCCATACTATTTTATAAGCATGTTGTCTTTTTTTTTTTTTTTTTTTTTTTTTTTTTGAGACAGGGTCTCATGTAGCCCAAGGTAATTTTAAACATATTCTAGTCAAGGATGTCCTTGAACTCCTGATCCTCCTACCTCCATCTCTCAAGTTGTGAATTACAGCCCCATGTCCAGTTTTTGATAGGTTTAATAGTCTGCCTATGAAGTCAAAATACTTAACTATCCTGGGTTCACTTAGGAATTGAAGAAATTATGCCAATCTCTTTTCATTTTGTCTTTTTCTGCCTTTCCTAACGTATAGAAAGATGAATGTTAGCAAACCAAAAGGAGAAAAACTAATAGAATAAGTTGCCTTTTTTTTTTGTGGATACCAGTGTGTTTGGAAAGCTGCCCTGTGTTTATTTTCTGTGGCCATGGCCAGGCAGCTCAGGTTACACTGCCTCTTGTGTGGTGGGGGCAGGGGACAGCAAGTGACACAGCATTCATCAGACACTTACATAACCATGACTTCAGGGGACAGGGTTATGCTGTGAATGAACCTTCTAGGCTCAGGGAGATATTAGAACACAGCATTTACATTTTCTTCTCAAGCCTCACCTGAAAAAGTCAGCATCAGGAACATCTTTCCTTCAAACTAGCCTCTATTGCTTCCAGACTTTCCCTACCCTCTCTGTCATCACGTTCCTGGATGTACTGTATTTTAGAAATCTCAGAGTGGAGCTGTCTCCAGGTAAGTCACTCAATCTGTGTGGTGCTGTTTTCTCATGGTTATCTAGCTGGACTGAAGTTGATATCAGACTGTTTCTGGAAACTTGGTATTAAACTCCCTCTCCTGGCAGGTTAGATTTATTGCAAATTCCTTGGCCACCAGCATTTCTAGATTTCATAAATAAAGGAGTGTTTTCATTCTGCACATGGAGGAAAGTAGACTATGAAGTGCAGAAATGTGATTTTCTAAGGGCTGTTTGCTGCGTTGATAGCTCCAGGAAACTGTGCTTGTTAGAAATGATGTTATCAGGGCTGGAGAGATGGCTTAGCGGTTAAGGCGCCTGCCTGCTAAGCCTAAGAACCCGGTTCCAATCTCTAGGTCCTATGTTTAGCCAGATGCAGTGATGCAAGGGTGCAATGCTGCACTTGCCCACAAGGGGGCGCACACATCTGGATTTCGTTCACAGCAGCTGAGAGACTGCTGGTGCGCCCACTCTCTATCTGTCTCCCTCTCCCTCTCTGTCTCTCTCCAAAAAAAAAAAAAAAAAAAAAAAAAAAAAAAAAAAAGAAATGATGTTATCACTTCACCATGGCAGAGTAATTTTACTTTGGCAAAGGCAGAGCCAAATCACTTTGCTTTCACTTTAGGGTGCTTTGCCTTTCACTTTCTGGGATGGGAAATCCAAGTAACTGGTAGAACCACAAAAGGATGGAATATTAGGGATGGATATTAATTAGTACCCTCAGGTTATAAATGAATGCTGAGGTCTGGTGAGGGTTTTGGTAAGTTGTTCCAAGACACTCAGCTGGGACAGAATCCATGTGTCTCATTTTCCAGCCTGGCTTGCTTTTTTTTTTTTTGGTTTTGCGAGGTAGGGCTCTGGTCCAGGCTGACCCGGAATTAACTATGTAGTCTCAGGGTGGCCTCGAACTCTCTGCGATCCTCCTACCTCTGCCTCCCGAGTGCTGGGATTAAAGGCGTGCGCCACCACGCCAGGCCTGGCTTGCTTTTTTTCCTTTTTTTAAAAAATACATTTTTTAAAATTTATTTTTATTTTTATTTTTTGGTTTTGCAAAGTAGGGTCTCACTCTGGTCCAGGCTGATCTGGAATTAACTATGTAGTCTCAGGGTGGCCTCGAACTCTCGGCGATCCTCCTACCTCTGCCTCCCAAGTGCTGGGATTAAAGGTGTGCGCCACCACGCCCGGCTTTAAAATTTATTTTTTAAAAAATTTATTTTTAAAAAAATATTTTGTTTATAAGAGAAAGAGGGACAAAGAGAGAGAGAGAAAGTGACAGAGAGAGAGAGAATGAATGGGCGTGCCAGGGCCTGTAGCCACTGCAAACTAACTCCAGATACGTGCACTACCTCTGCATCTGGCTTACGTGGGTACTGGGGAATCGAACTTGGGTCCTTACACTTCACAGACAAACACCTTAACTGCTAAGCCATTTCTCCAGCTCCCAAAATACACTTTTAAAAAATTCATTTATTTGCAAGCAGAGAGAAAGGTGAGAGAGAAAGAGAAAATGAGAATACCAGGGCATCTAGTCACTGCAAACCAACTTGAGATGCATGTGTCACTTCACGCATCTGGCTTTATGTGGGTATTGGGGAATCGAACCCTGGTCATTAGGCTTTGCAGGCAAATGCCTTAATTGCTGAGCAGTTTCTCCAGCCCCCCCCCCTTTTTGTTGGTATTTGAGGTAGGGTTTTACTCTAGCCCAGGCTGACCTGGAATTCACTATGTAGTCTCAGGGTGGCCTTGAACTCATGGTGATCCTCCTACCTCTGCCTCCCAAGTGCTAGGATTAAAGGTGTATGCCATCATGCCCAGCCAGCTCTGTATTTTTTATTTATTTTTTCTTTTTTCCTTTTTTTCTTTTTTAATTTTTTTATTGACTTCTTTAATTGTAGACAATATCCCATGGTCCTTCCCTCCCTCCCCCCACTTTCCCCTTTGAAATTTCACTCTCCATCATATCCCTCCCCCTCTCAATCAGTTTCTCTTTGCAGTTTGATGTCATGATATTTCCCTCCTATTATGATGGTCTTGTGTAGGTAGTGTCAGGCACTGTGAGGTCATGGATATCCAGGCCATTTTGTGTCTGGAGAAGCATGTTGTAAGGAGTCCTACTCTTCCTTTAGCTCTTACATTCTTTCCGCCCCCTCTTCCACAATGGACCCTGAATCTTGGAAGGTGTGTTTGAGATGTTTCAGTGCTGAGCACTCCTCTGTCATTTCTTCTTGGTACCATGGTGCCTTCTGAGTCATCCCAAGGTCACCAACATCTGAAAAGAGAAGCTTCTCTAACCAAAAGTGAGAGTAGTATGAATATATGGGTGTGGACATTAAGAGAAGTGCTTACTGGGCAGTTTGGTGAGCATAGTATATACATTTAGCCAGACACCAGCAGACGTTACACTTCTAGGGCTCATGACTACCACTGTCGTAGGTTTTCAGTATCAGGGATGTGTTCCCTCCCATGGAGTGGGCCCCCAGTCCAATTAGAGAACAGTTGGTTTCCCCCATAACAGACATGCCACTATTGCACCTGTTGGCTCATTTGGCCTGGCTGGCCAAATTTAAGGCTTGCAGTGTTCACTGTTAAGTATCTTCACTGTTGTTTTCTCTCTCCCATTGAACCTCATGCAGTGTAGCTTTTTCCAACTTTCTGTCAGTGGGTCCACATAGAAGAGGCTTTCAGCTCAGCTCCAGCAGGATTTCTCAGTGACCTTGCAGCCCAAGTATTTGGAGTCTTCAGCAATAGGGTCTTCCCATCTATTCCTGGTGGGAAATCAAGGGCCTTGGCAATGACCTAAAATGTTTTGGGGGTATCTGTGACCTCCCTGACCAACAACTCATTGGAAGGTATCCCATCCCTGGCACTGAAAATTTTCTAGTAACCATCTATGGCTTCTAAGTGTTCCATTGTCCAGAAAAGTAGGTTTCCATATGACTTATTTATATCCTCTTAGATTTTAATTAGCCCTCCCTCCACCTTTCCTTTACTCAATCTCTTTCCCTGACCTCACTTAGACCTTTTCACCCCCATTAACCTATTCTTCTACTTACGTATATACAATACCATCCTATTAAGTCCCCCTCCCTCCCTTTCTATTCCCTTTATATCCCCTTTCTAGCTTACTGCTTCTGCTACTGACTTTTATTTTTACTCACATAGAAGTCCACTCATTTGTAGGTAGGATCCACATATGAGAGAGAACATGTGACGTTTGGCTTTCTGGGCCTGGGTTAACCTCACTAAGTATTAATTCTTTCCAGATCCATCCATTTTCCAGCAAATTTCATAACTTCATTTTTCTTTACCGCTGAGTAGAACTCCGTTGTGTAAATGTGCCATATCTTCATTATCCACTCATCAGTTAAGGGACAGGTAGGCTGGTTCCATTTCCTAGCTATTGTGAATAGAGCAGCAGTAAAAATAAATTAAAAAATTGAGCAAGTATCTCTAAGGTAGGATATATGCCTAGGAGTGGTATAGCTGTGTCATGTGGTAGATCTATTTTTAGCTGTCTCAGGAACCGCCACACTGATTTCCACAATGGCTGGACCAGATTGCATTCCCACCAACAGTGTAGAAGGATTCCTCTTTTTCCGCATCCTCGTCAGCATTTACAGTTATTTGTTTTCATGATGGTAGCCAATCTGACAGGAGTGAGATGGAATCTCAATGTAGTTTTAATCTGCATTTCCCTGATGACTAGGGATATAGAACATTTCTTTAGATGTTTATATGCCATTTGTATTTCTTCTTCTGAGAACTCTCTATTTAGTTCCATAGCCCATTTTTTAATTGGGTTGTTTGAGTTCTTATTTAATTTTTTGAGTTCTTTGTATATCCTAGATTTAACCCTCTGTCAGATGTATAGCTGGCAAAAATTTTCTCCCATTCTGTAGGTTGCCTCTTTGCTCTATTCACAGTGTCCTTAGCTGTACAAAAGCTTTGTAATTTCATGAGGTCCCAGAAGTTGATCTGTGGTTTTATTTCCTGAGCAATTGGGGTTATATTCAGAAAGTCTTTGCCAAGACCAATATGTTGAAGGGTTTCCCCTACTTTTTCCTCTAGCAGTTTCAGAGTTTCAGGTTTGATATTAAGGTCTTTGATCCATTTGGACATAATTCCTGTGCATGGAGAGAGACAAGGATCTATTTTCATCCTTCTATAGATACATATCCAGTTTTCCCAGAATTATTTGCTAAAGAGGCTGTCTTTTCTCCAGTGAGTATTATTGGTATTTCTGTCAAAGATCAGGTGGCTATAGCTACCTGGACTTACATCAGGGTTCTCTATTCTGTTCCATTGATCTACATGTCTATTTTTGTGCCAGTACCATGCTGTTTTTGTTACTATGGCTCTGTAATAAAGGTTAAAATTAGGAATGGTGATACCACCAGCCTTATTGTTGCTCAAAATTGTTTTAGATATCTGAGTTTTTTTGTGCTTCCAAATAATTTTTTGGATTGTTTTTTCTATTTCCGTGAAGAATGCTGTTGAAATTTTGATGGGGATTGCATTAACTGTATAGATTGCTTTTGGTAAGAATGCCATTTTCATAATATTGATTCTTCCAATCCAAGAACAAGGATGTCTTTCCATTTCCTAGTGTCTTCTGCAATTTCTCGCTTGAGTATTTTAAAGTTTTCATTGTAGACATCCTTCACTTCCTTGATTAGGTTTGTCCCAAGGTACTTTATTTGGGAGTGATTATCTTATTTCATCCTCTGTGTGTTTGTTGTTAGCATATAGGAAGGCTACTCATTTCTGTGTGTTTATTTTGTATCCTGCTACATGGCTATAGGTGTTTATCAGCTCTAACAGTCTGCTGGTAGAGTCTTTAGGGTCCTTTATGTATAGAATCATGTCATCTGCAAATAATGATAACTTGATCTCTTCCTTTCCAACTTGTATCCCTTTTATGTGAGTCTTTTGCCTTATTGCTATGGCTAAGACTTCTAGTACTATATTAAATAAAAGTGGGGGCAGTGGACACACTTGTCTTGTGCCTGATTTTAATGGAAAAGCTTCAGGTTTTTTCCATTTAATATTATATTGGCTGTAGGTTTGTCATAAATAGCCTTTATTATGTTGAGGTATGTTCCTTCTATTCCCAGTCTCTGTAGGACTTTTATCATGAAGGGATATTGGAGTTAATCAAATGCTTTTTCTGCATCTAATGATATGATCATGTGATTTTTGTCCTTCAGTCCATTTATATGATGTATTACATTTATTGATTTGCATATGTTGAGCCACCCTTACATCTCTGGGATAAAGCCTATTTGGTCAGGGTGAATGATCTTTTTGATATATTCTTGTATTCTGTTTGCCAATATTTTGTTGAGAATTTTTGCATCTATGTTCATGAGGAAGATTGGTCTGTAATTTTCCTTTTTTGTTGTATCTGTCTGGTTTTGGGATCAGGGTGATGCTGGCTTTGTAGAAGGAGTTTGGTAGGATTCCTTCCTCTTCTATTTTATGGAAAAGTTTAAGAAGCATTAGTGCTAGTTCTTCCATGAAAGTCCGGTAAAATTTAGCAGTGCATCCATCTGGGCCTGGACTTTTTTAGTTGGGAGATGTTTTTATAACTTCTTGGATCTCTATACTTGTTGTAGGTCTATTTACATGGTTAATCTTATCTTGATTTAGTTTAGGTAGGTCATATAAATCAAGGAAATCATCCATTTCTTTCAGATTTTCAAATTTAGTGGAGCATATATTCTTATAGTATGTCTCTATGATTTTTGAAATTTCTCTGGTATCTGTTGTAATGGTGCCTTTTTGATCTCTAATTTTGTTAATTTGTGTCTCTTCTCTCGTTCTTTTGGTCAGATTTGCTAAGGCTTTATCAATCTTGTTTATCCTTTCAAAGAACAAACTCTTTAAGCCTGGCGTGGTGGCACATGCCTTTAATCCCAGCACTTGGCAGGCAGGTAGGAGGATTGCCAAGAGTTCGAGGCCACCCTGAGACTACATAGTTAATTCAGGTCAGCCTGGACCAGAGTAAGACCCTACCTCGGGAAAAAAAAAAAAAAAAAAAAAGAACAAACTCTTTGTTTCATTGATTCTTTGGATTTTTTTTGTTTCTATTTCATTAATTTCTGCCCTTATTTTTATTATTTCTTCCCATCTACTGATTTTTGTTTGCCTTGTTCTTCTTTTTCCAAGGCCTTAAGGTGCAGCATTAAGTTGTTTACCTGCGACTTTTCTAATTTCTTAACATAGGCACTTAAAGCTATAAATTTCCCTCTTAGGACTGCCTTCATTGTGTCCCAGAGGTTTTGGTGTGTTGTGTTCTCATTATCATTTGACTCCATGAATTTTTTGATTTCCTTCTTGATTTTTTCATTGACCCATTCATCATTTAGTAGTGTATTGTTTAGTTTCCATGATTTTGTGTATGCGCTATAGCTTTTTTTGCTATTGACTTATAGTTTGATCCTATTGTGATCAGATAGTGTGCAAGAAATTATTTCAAATTTCCTATATTCATTAAAATTTGCTTTGTGTCCTAAAATATGGTCTATTTTAAAGAATGTTCCATGTGCTGCTGAAAAGAATGTGTATTCTTCAGCATTTGGATGGAATGTCCTGTATATATCTGTTAGGTCCATTTGTCCTATGACTTCATTTAATCCAGAAGCATCTGTTTATTTTTTGCCGGGATGGCCTGTCAATTGGTGAGAGTGGGGTGTTGAAGTCACCACTACAAGTGTGTTTGGTGTTATCTGTGACCTTAGTTCTAATAGTGTTTGTTTGATGAAATTGGAAGCCCCATGTTAGGTGCATACATGTTTAGGATTGTAATGTCCTCCTGTTGGAGTGTTCCTTTAATCAATGTAAAGTGACCTTCCTTATCTTTCCTAACTAATGTTGGTCTGAAGTCTACCCTGTCAGATATTAGGATAGCAACCCCTGCTTGTTTTTTAGACCCATTTGCTTGAAACACTGTTTCCAACCTTTCACCCTAAGATAGTGTCCATCCTTGTAGAAAGGTGAGTTTCTTGGGGCAACAAACTGAAGGATCCTGCTTTTTAACCCAGTCTGCAAACCTATGTCTTTTGGTTGCATTCAGGCTGTTGATATTAAGAGTTATTATTGAAACATGTGTATTTATTTTTGCCATTTTTCTTGATTTGTAGTTCTTCTAGGTTTACCTTTGCTCTCTTGTATTAACTAGTATTGGAGTATGGTTTGTTTTTTCCAGGTTCCTTATATGTGTGCTTTTCTCTCTCTTCAGCATGGAGGATCATTTCGACTATTTTCTGTAGACCTGTTTTTATCTTCAAACATTCCTTTAGCCTGCATTTGTTATGGAATGTCTTTATTTCTCCGTCTATTTGAATGGATAGCTTTGCAGGATAAAGTAACCTTGGTTGACAGTTGTTATCTTTCAGAACTTGGAATACATCACTCCAAGCCCTTCTGGCTTTTAAAGTTTGTGTTGAGTAATCTGCTGTGATCCTGATGGGCTTGCCTTTGTAGGTGACTTGCTTTTTCTCTCTAGCTGCTTTCAATATATTTTCTTTGGTTTGTATGTTTGGTAGTTTAATTATAATATGGCAGGGAGAGGTTCTTTCCAGGTTTTGTCTGTTTGGTGTTCTAAAGGCTTCCTGTATCTGCACTGGCATCTCCCAATTTGGGGGAAATTTTCTTCTATGATTTTCTTGAAAATACCTACTATGCCTTTGGGGTGAAATTCTTCTACTGTGCTCTGAATTCTTATGTTTGATCTTTTCATAGTGTCCAAATATCTTGAAATTCCCGTTCATACTTTCCTATTAGTTTGTCTTTCTCTTTGTTGGACTGTATTAGATCTGCCACCTGGTCTTCTAGTTTAGATATTCTGTTCTCTCCATCCATTCTACTGGAGAGGTTTTCTACAGAGATTTTATTTCACTGACTGTGTTCTTTATTGTTAGTATTTATTTATTTATTTATTTATTTATTTATTTATTTGAGGTAGGGTCTCATTCTAGCCCAGGCTGACCTGGAATTCACTCTGTATTCTCAGGGTGGCCTCGAACTCACGGTGATCCTCTTACCTCTGCCTCCCAAGTGCTGGGATTAAAGGCGTGCGCCACCACGCCCGGCTTATTGTTAGTATTTCTGACTGGTTTTTCTTTATTATTTCTATTTCCTTATTCCTGTCTTGTATTGACCTCCTTATTTCATTAAATTGGTTTCCTGTGTGTTCTTTGATTCCTTTGACTTCCTCTTTGAATTCTTTAAGCATATTTATAATCATTCCTTTGAAATCTTTCTCAGGCATTTCCTCTAATTCAGTCTCACTGAAGGTCTTTTCTGATGCATAAATACTTTTTGTTGGATTTATATTGTCTTGATTTTTTTTGTTTCTTGTATTATAATGTAGAGATTTTTGCATGTTGGATTAGTTTAATGCTTGTGTTTTCTAATTATCTGCAGTAATATTATATGTATTAATCAATCTGATGTTATATATCTTCAGGGTAGGACCTTAAGGTGCTAGGTGTGGCTCTCAAGACTCTCATGGTAACCAGAAAAATGACCCTAGGTGTTGGGTTTGCCTGCTATGAGAGTATTCAAGTTGGCTGAATGGAACAGAATACAGACACATTCTAAAAACTTAACTAAACTATGTACACATTCAATGAAAAACAGCACATAGTATTTATGCAAAAGTAGGTATTATGACAAACAGATCCTCTAACAAAGTCACAGTCCCTAAGGATGTGTGCTGCCCCACACCCTTAATCCTGTCAACTGGGAGGCTAAGATTTCTGGTGTGTAGAGGGTTCCAAGGTCAGCTTGTGACCAAGTGAGACCCTTCCCCAACGAATGACAGAAGAGGAAACAAAGGCACTATAAATCAGGAGCAACAAACGAGCAGCCCAAAATATAGCTCATTTAAGAATGCCAAATCTGGGCTGGAGGAATGGCCTAGTGGTTAAGGCACTTGCCTGCAAAGCCAAAGGACCCAGGTTCAATTCCCCACTACCCACATAAGCCAGATGCACAAGGGGGCGCATGCATCTGGAGTTTGTATGCAGTGGCTGGAGGCTCTGGTGTGCGCATTCTTTCTCTCATGCTCTCTCTCTCTCTCTGCCACTTTCTCTCAAATAAATAAATAAAAATAAAACTATTAAAAAAAAAAGAATGCCAAATCTGACCATCAAGCAAGTACTTTTAATTGCAGTGCCATCTTTCCAACCCACATCCTTGCATTTTTGATATATATGCATATGTATTTTGATATATATAAAAATATTTTTTACTTTTATTAATTTATACACACACACACACACACACACACACACACACTTTTTTTTTAGTTTTTCAAGGTTATGTCTTACTTTAGCCCAGGCTGACCTGTAATTCACTGTATAGTCTCAGGGAACCCTTGAACTCAGGGCAATCCTCCCTACCTCTTGAGTGCTGGGATTAAAGGCATGTGCCACCATGCCCAACAAATTTTAGCTTAATTTTCTAGGAGGAAAAGAAAAACATGTTTTAAGCTAAATCAAATTAACAACTTGCAAACTGGAAGTGTATGTATGTGTGTTACTGGTGTTAAGGTGTTTTTGTTGTTGTTGTTGTTGTTTTGTTTTTCGAGGTAGGGTCTGGCTCTAGCTCAGGCTGACCTGCAATTCACTCTGTATTCTCAGGGTGATCCTCCTATCTCTGCCTCCCGAGTGCTGGGATTAAAGGCGTGTGCTACCATGTCCGGCTTGGTGCTAAGCTTTTTGGTGTATTTTTCTTTGCTTACCTGTGTTACTTCTGCTATTCAGCAGTGAAGGAAGATGGGACTGACATCAAGTGGGAGGGTAATGCCTCAAGATAAAGTGCATATATCTTCGTCATTAGCCCTAGGTTCAGCCATAGAGAATTTTCTGGTATTCCTTTTAAGTGGTGAGGCTGCAGTGCAGAACAGACAAACATCAAAATTCTCCTTTGTGAGGTCACCAAGATGACCTCATAGCTGGGGAGTTCAAAATGTTGCCCAGCTTCTGGTAGGATGTGAGCTGAGATGTGGCTGGATTCCGTAGACACTATGAGGTACAAATTTGTCTCCTATTGCTAGATTTGTGCTGACTTATCTGCAACTTCTGTTGATAAAATTTAGACACTGATATTTCTATATTTTACTGAAAAATTGTATAATGGTAAAATCATTGCAAATAGCTGGGTATGGTGGCGCACACCTTTAATCTTAGCACTTGGGAGACAGAGATAGGAGGATCCCTGTGAGTTCGAGGCCAGTATATAACTACAGAGTGAGTTCCAGATCAATCTGGGCTAGAGTGAGACCCTACCTCAAAACAACAACAATAACAAAAATCATTGTGAATATCCTTGGTAGGATACTGAAAAGCAGAAAACTCACAAGTTGAGCAGAAATATATACTTATTCTGAGTATATGGATGTCAGTATTCTATTTGTTATATAATTTTCTATTAATTTCCCTCCAAATAGACATAACATTTTAGTTCTCTGAAAATTTATGTGTATTCCAGGCAGCAACAATTCAGAATGTCTAGATTTGTTTATCAGTAGTATAATTTTTTTAAAAAATATTTTTATTTTTATTTATTTGAGAGAGAAAGAGGCAGAGAGAGGAAGAGGGAGAAAGAATGGTCGTGCTAGGCCATCCAGCCACTGCAAACGAACTCCAGATGTATGCATCACCTTCTGCATCTGGCTTATGTGGGTTCTGGGGAATCAAATCTGGGTCCTGTGGCTTTGCAGACAAGTGCCTTAACTACTAAGCCATCTCTCCAGCCCCAGTAGTATAATTATTTATGACCCAAAGGCCTAAATTCAGATTCACCATAATTGAGACATTGTCAGCATTTTTTTTTTTCCAAGGTAGGGTCTCACTTAAGCCCAGGCTGACCTGGAACTGACTCTGTAGTTGCAGACTGGCCTTGAACTCACAGAAATTCTCCTACCTCTGTCTCCTGGGTGCCGGGATTAAAGTTGTGCACCACTGCACCCCTCCTTGTATTTTTTTTTTTTTTTTGAGGTGAGGTTTCATTCTAGCTCAGGCTGACCTGGAATTCACTATGTAGTCTCAGGGTAGCATTGAACTCACTGCGATCCTCCTACCTCTGCCTCCCAAGTGCTGGGATTAAAGGCGTGTGCCACCATGCCTGGTCCATCGTGTTTTTTATATTATTTATTTATGAGACAGATAGAGAGAGGTGGGGTAATGGGAATGGTTGCACCAGGGCCTGCCACTGCAAGTGAACTCCAGATACATGTGCCACCTTGGGCATTTGGCTGTACATAGGTACTGGAGTATTGAACCTGGGTCCTTAGGCTTTGTTGGCAAGCACTTTAACTGCTGAGCCATCTCTCTAGCCTCCCCCACCATGTATTAAAAAAATTTTTTTTTTAATTTGAGAGAGAGAGAATTGGTGTGCCAGGGCTTCTTCCACTGCAATTGAACTTCAGACACTTGTGCCACCTCATAGGCATGTGTAACCTTGCACTTGACTGACCTTTGTGCATCTGGCTTATGTGGGATTTGGAGAGTCAAACATGGGTCCTTAGGCTTTGCAGGCAAGTACCTTAACCACTAAGCCATCTCTCCAGCCCCCTTGCTATTTTTTAAACTGGTTTAATTTATTTTATTTTTCTGTCTTAAAACCCTGTGTGGTGGCCACAGCTGAAGCCTGGGTCCTTTGCACTGAGACTCTGGTATTAGTTTTCACATGATGGTTGGTGAACTGGTAGAGGTGAACAGTCTTTTTCTAGAGGTCAGGGGTCAGGTAGTTGTAGGTCTTGGACATGGCATAAAAGCTGGTCTTGGTGAAATTGCCCAGGCTGGCTGTGCAGCCCCTTGCTGAAGTGTAGCAGTTATCAATACCGGCCATCGGCAGTAGCTTCTAGGGCACAGGGGCAGAGATAATGCCAGTGCCCTGGAGGTGTAGATAAGGCTTAACAGCACAAAGCCACCTTGTAGGGGACTGTGTGGGGTTTGTCAGTCTCGATCCTCTGGTAGCCTTTCTTCACAGGTACAATGGAGAGCATGGCCAAGATGACAGCAGTGGCTACTTCTTGGACCATGTAACCACTCTGTTCCCCAGTGGCCACAAAAGTCTTGAACCTGGTCTGCATCTGCACTGCCATGATCTTCCAAACCTCATTCTTGGGCCAGGCATGGTAGTGTACACCTTTAATCCCAGCACTGGGGAGGTAGAGTGTATGGTTTGATTCATGTGTCCTCCATAAACTTGTATTCTGAAAGCTAGGTCCCCAGCTGGTGGCAGTTTAGGAACTGGAGACTCCTGGAGGCAGTGTATTTTTTGGGGTGGGCTTATGGGTATTATAGCCAGCTTCCCCTTGCCAGTGTTTGGCACACTCTTCTGCTGCTATTGTCCACCTGATGTTGGCCAGGAGGTGATGTCCATCCTCTGCTCATGCCATTGTTTTCCCCTGCCATCATGGAGCTTCCCCCTTGAGTATGTAAGCCAAAATAACTCTTTTCCTCCCACAAGCTACTCCTGGCCAGATGTTTTCTTTCCTTTTCCTTTCCTTTTCCTTTCCTTTTCCTTTCCTTTTCCTTTCCTTTTCCTTTTCCTTTTCCTCCCCTCCCCTCCCCTCCCCTCCCTTGTCCTGTCCCTTTACCTTTCCTTTCCAAGGTAGGGTCTCCCTTTAGCCCAGACTGACCTGAAATTCACTATGCAGTCCCATGATGGCTTTAAACTCATGCCTCTGCCTCCCTAGTGAGTGCTGGATTAAAGGTGTGCGTCACCACACCCAGCTTGGTCAGGTGTTTTCTGCTAGCAACACAAAGTTAACTGCAACACAGAGGATGGCTGTGAGTTCTAGGCCAGCTTGAGACTACAGAGTAAGATCCAGGTCAGCCTGGGCTAGAGAGAGACCCTCACTCAAAAAAAAAAAAAAAAAAAAAACAAGTTAAAAAAACAAACACACAATCTGGGCTTGGTGGTGTACGCCTTTAATCCCAGCACTCAGGAGGCAGAGGTAGGAGGATCGCCATGCGTTCGAGGCCACCCTGAGACTACATAGTGAATTCCAGGTCCAGGCTAGAGTAAAACCCTACCTCAAAAAACCAAACCAAAACAAAACAAAACAAAAAAAACAAAAAAAAACAAAACCAAAAACCATAACTCATCCTTGTAGGACACTCCCAAGAAATCAGTAATTTCAGTCTCCTTGCTGAATACGGAGAACAGGTAGACCTCCTCCAGAGACTTGTTCTCCTGTTCTGTCAAGGAGTGCCAGGGCCTCCAGTTGCTGCAAAGGAACTCTAGGTGTATGTGCCACTTTGTGCATCTGGCTTTACTTGGGTAGTGAAGCCAGGTCATTAGGCTTTACAGCCAAGTGCCTTAACTGCTGAGTCATCTCTCCAGCTGTGAAAAATTTTTTGAAATGCCACAGTTGCTCATGCTAGTAGTCTCTAGATCTTACACTCAGATGATCCTCCTGTCTCAGTCTTCTGAGAAGCATGTGCCCAGCTAAAAACTACTTTTGTAATAACTACTGCCCCTACTTTCTTTCTCCCATTGATGTAAAGTCTCAATTTGTTTCTCTTTGCAGATTTAATCCAGTGACTCACTTCAACATAGAAACACCCCTGGTTGTATGGATGATTGGGGAAAGCTAGTGGGAATTGACACAGAAAAAAGCAGCCATCATCCACTAAAAAAATGAGTATGTTAAAACCAAGTGGGCTTAAAGCCCCTTCCAAGATCCTTAAGCCTAGAAGTCCAGCCTTGAAGACATCTGCTGCTGGTAATGCTTTATTTATTTATTTATTTATTTTGTAAATAGCAAATATATTATCCTGTGTGAAGACCTTAATTCAAAAATGTTCTTAAATTTGTGTGTGTGTGTGTGTGTGTGTGTGTATGAGCACATGTGCTATAGTGCATGTGTGGAGATCAGAAGACGTCTTTGAGATGTCTGTGCTCCATTTGCTTTGAAATATGGTCTCTAGCTGCTGCAAACAACCTACCCTATTGCAAACAAACAGCAAACTAACTGGCTCACAAGCTTTGGATTCTCTTGGCTCTGCCACCCATTATTGTAGGCACTTGGAGTACAGGTGTATGGGTTACTTTGAATCTGGCTTTACCTGGGTGCTAGGGAATTGAATTCATTTCGGCAGGCTTTGCAAGCAAGCACCTTTAACCACTGAGCCATCTCCCTGGCTCCCAATTTCAAAATGTTTATTCGAAAAAAACCACTTTATAAGGATTTATTACCTTGAAAGCATTTGAAAAAAGTTTTGATAAAAACGTAAAATTGTATATTTGGCATTCTTAGCCAATGAAGAGCCACTTAAAAAAAAATACTTATTTGAGAATGGGCACACCAAGGCCTGTAACCACTGCAAACAAACTCCAGACATATGTGCCACTTTGTGCATCTGGCTTTATGTGGGTACTGGGGAATTGAACTTGGGTTCTTAGGCTTTGCAAGCAAGTAGCTGAGCCAACTCTTTAGGCTCCCCCCTTGTTTGTTTGTTTTTGTTTTTTTTTTTTTTTTGGTTTTTTGAGGTAGAGTCTCACTCTAGCTCAGGCTGACCTTAAATTCACTATGTAGTCTCAGGGTGGTATCGAACTCATGGTGATCCTCCTACCTCTGCCTCCCGAGTGCTGGGATTAAAGGCGTGCGCCACCACACCTGGCTTGTTTTTTTTTTTCTTTTTTTGAGGTAGGGTTTCATTCTAGTCCAGGCTGACCTGGAACTCACTGTGTAGTAGCAGGGTGGCCTCGAACTCTCAGTGATCCTCCTACCTCTGCCTCCCAAGTGCTGGGATTAAAGGTATGTGCCACCATGACCGGCTTTTTTTTTTTTTTTTTTTAGGTAGGATCTTGCTATAGCCCAGGCTAACCTGGTATTTACTGTGTAGTCTCTGGTTGACCTTGAACTCACAACCTTCCTCCTACTTCAGCTTCCAAGTGCTAGGATTAAAGGTATACATAATCACACCTGGAAATATCTTTTTTATCAACAATATTTTTTGGGGGGGTATGGCAGTGGCAGATAGAAGGAGAATGGGTGTGCCAGGGCCTCCAGCCATTGCAAACGAACTTCAGATGCATGTGCCACCTTATGCATCTGGCTTACATGGGTCCTGGGGAATCAAATCTGGGTCCTTTGTCTTTGTAGGAAAGCACCTTAATTGCTAAGCCACCTCTCTGGCCCATCTTTTTTTGTAATATTTAATTTTTATTTATTTACTTGGCAGAGAAAGAGGGGGGAGAGAGAGAGAGAGAATGGGTACTCTAGGCCTCCAGCCACTGCAAACAAACTCCAGACACATGTGCTCCCTTGTGTATCTGGCTAATGTGGGTCCTGGGGAATTGAACTGGGTCCTTTGGCTTTGCAGACAAACACCTTAACCACTAAGCCATCCCTCCAGCCCCCATCTTTTTTTTTTTTTTTTTGGTTTTTCGAGGTAGGGTTTCACTCTGGCTAGGCTGACCTGGAATTAACTATGTAGTCTCAGCCTGGCCTCGAACTCACTCAATCCTCCTACCTCTCCTCCCAAGTACTGGGATTAAAGGTATGTACCACCATGCCCGGCTCCCATCTTTTTTTTTAATAACCATTTTTTGTAGTTATTCATTAATTTTTTTTTAATTTTAGAGAGAGTGAAAGGGAGGGAGAGAAATAATTGGCACTTCAGGACCTCAGCCATTGAAATCAAACTCCAGATGCTTGCACCACCTAGTGGACATGTGCAACTTGGTGCTTGCCTCACCCTCGTGCATCTGTCTTACGTGGGATCTGGAGAGTAGAACATGCGTCCTTAGCCTTTGCAATCAAGTGCCTTAACTGCTAAGCCATCTCTCCTGCCCTAGTTGTTCCTTTTTATGGTTTTAAATTTTTGGGTTTTTTGAGGTAGGGTCTTGCTTTAGCCCAGGCTGACCTAGAATTCACTATGTGATCTCAGGGTGGCCTCAGACTCACGGTGATCCTCCTACTTCTGCCTTCCAAGTTTTGGGATTAAAGGCATGTGCCACCACGCATAGCTCTAGTTGTTCTTTTTTTGGGGGGGGGTTAGTTTTGACGTAGGGACTTGCTCTAGACCAGGCTGACCTGGAATTCACTATGTAGTTTTAGGGTGGTCTTGAACTCACAGCAGTCCTCCTACCTCTGCCTTTCAAGTACTGGGATTAAAGGTGTGCGCCACCATGCCTGGCTTAGTTGTTCATTTTTAAATTTTTTAAAAATATTTTTATTTATTGTTTTGAAAGAGAGATACAGAAATAGGCAGGTAGAGAGAGAGAGAATGGGTGCTCTAGGACCTCCAATCACAGCAAACGAACTCTAGATGCATGCACCCCCTTGTGCATCTGGCTTATGTGGGTCCTGGGGAGTCGAACCTGGGTCCTTTGGCTTTGCAGGCAAGCCCCTTAACTGCTAAGCCATCTCTTTAGCCCTCATTGTTCATTTTGAAAAAACATATTATTTGTTTATTTGATATATAGAGAGAGGCAGATAGAGAGAGATTGGCTGGGCCTCTAACAAACGAACTCCAGACCCATGCACCATCTTGTGCATCTGGCTTTATGTAGGTACTGGGGAATCAAACCCAGGTTGTTAGGCTTTGCAGGCAAGCACCTTAAGTGCTAAGCCATCTTTCCAGCCCTAGTTGTTCATTTTTAAAAAAATATTTTAGGGCTGGAGAGATGGCTTAGTGGTTAAGGCATTTGCCTGCGAAGCCAAAGGACCCAGGTTCGATTCCCCAGGACCCACGTAAGCCAGATGCACAAGGGGCACATGTATCTGGAGTTCGTTTGCAGTGGCTAGAAGCCCTGGCATGCCCATTCTCTCTCTGTCTGTCTCTCTTCTATCTCTGCTTGCAAATAAATAAAATTTAAAAAAATTAAAAAATATATTTGTGTGTGTGTGTGTGTGTGTGTGTGTGTGTGTATGTGTGTATGGATGTGCCAGTATCTCTTACCACTGCAATCAAATGCCATATTTTACCGGGTGTGGTAGTGCACACCTTTAATCCCAGCAATTGGAAGGCAGAGGTAGAAGGATCTCTTAGAGTTTGAGGCCACCCTGAGACTACATAGTGAATTCCAGGATAGCCTGAGCTAGAGTGAGACCTACCTCAAAAAAACAAAACAAAACAAAAAGCCAAATTTTGCATTACTTTTTGGATCTGGCTTTACATGGGTGCTTGGGAATTGAGTTCCAGTCAGCAGGCTTTGCAAGCAAGCACCTTTATCCACTGAGCTATCTCCCCAGCTCTAGTTGTTCATTTTGTTTGTTTGTTTTTGAGGTTTGTCTCACTCTAGTCTAGGCTGATCTGGAACTCTGTAGCTCCAGGCTGACCTTGAACTCATGGCAATCCTTCTACCTCTGCCTCCCAAGTGGTGGGATGAAAGATGTGTACCACCACACCCAGCTAGTTGTTAATTTTTAACTCAGTTGATTTAGTGTGGGGTGTTGAAATAGTTGTCAAGTTACATCACATTAGTTTTTTGATCACTACAATGTATTTCTTTTGATTTCTCCTTCATGTGTTTTCCTGGACACCTTCAAATTGCACCCATGGAGTAAGAAGAAACAAGTACTCCTCTAGTCTAGCTGATTTTAACAGCTCTGTGAGGGACAGCTTCCATGAACATTTTATACCTGAGCTGAAGTCTGTTCAGGCTGCTGTAACAGAATACCTTGGACTGGGAAGTAGTACACAACAGAAATCTGTTGCTCATAATTCTAGTGCTCTCTCAACTTTGCTCACACCTTCTTGTTGATCAGGCCTCAGACTAGCTGTCAACCTCCTCCAGGAGGCCTTCCCTGGCTGATGTTTCCAAGGTGCCATGTCCTCCCAGCACTTATCTGCATTTACCTAATGTGCTGTTTCCCTCCCTCCCTCCTTCCCTTCCTTCCTTCCCAAAGTAGGATTTTGCTCTAGCCCAGGCCTCCCTGGAATTCACTATGTAGTCCCAAGGTGGCCTCGAACTCATGGCAATCCTTCTACCTCTGCCTCCGAGTGCTGGGATTAAAGGCGTGCACCACCACGTCCAGCACCTATCTTCTCATTTACATCTCTGATCTCTGTGAGCACACACTGGGCTGCCTTGCCTTGTTCCCTGACACAGATCAATGCCAGGAACTGGTCCTGAAGATATTGGAGCTAATTGATTCATTCATATATAGTATGAATAAATGCATTATTTCATTTAATCCTCACTTTAAAAGTCCTCAAGGGAGATGTGGTTTTCCTCTTACAGATGAAGAAATTAACCTCATAAAGACTACGTCACAGTTTGAGATCATATGCCTAGCAAGTGGTAGTGTGAGTAGGAATGTGCACTTTATGCAGAAATGTTCAGTTTATAAACCAAATACTTAAATCTCTGTTGGATGATTACATGAAGAGTTTTTGGTGTAATAACTGGTAAATGAAAACTAGTGTCTTTATGATATGTTTGAGATCACACAAAGTTGTTTTGCCTTACCAGTATATTTGGAGTGTTGGTATTTTTTGTCTTCGCTGTAACTTCTTTTTTTTTTTTTTTTTTTTTTTTTTTTTTTTTTTTTTTTTGAGGTAGGGTCTCACTCTGGCCCAGGCTGACCTGGAATTAACTATGTAGTCTCAGGGTGGCCTTGAACTCATGGCGATCCTCCTACCTCTGCCTCCCGAGTGCTGGGATTAAAGGCGTGCGCCACCACACCCGGCTCTGTCTTTGCTGTAACTTCTACCTCTACTGTCAAAAGAATACATTTTATGTAGTTTGGTTGCAATAAAGATGGTTCGGGGGTGGGTGGGGCTGGAGTGATGGCTTAGCAGTTAAGGCACTTGCCTGCAAAGCTAAAGGACCCAAGTTTGATTCCCTAGGACCCATGTAAGCCAGATGCACAAGGTGGAACATGAATCTGGAGTTCATTTGCAGCAGCTAAAGGCCCTGGCATGTCCATTCTCTCCCTTTCTTTCTTTCTCTCTCTCAAATAAAATAAATTTTTAAAAAAGATGATTGGGGCCACAGCACTGAGTCTCCTCCTTCATCAAGCATGACTTGTATATATCTGTGGTTAAATGGCCCCAGTCTTGTCAGCTTTGACTACTCAAATGTAGGAACAAGCTGGGCTTAGTGGATTTGACTGTGTGTGTCCTAATATGCAGGGAGGGAAGTGGGGTGAGAATAAAGTCAAACGTATAAATACAGAACTGGGAAAAGGACTAATTTTTTTGTCTTGCTTTGACTTATAGTCTTAATTGCAAATGTAGATGAAACCTTACTCACCTAGTTCACTAGCTTCTTGCTTGAAACAAAACTCTGTAAGAGTCATGTGCTGTTCTTACTGCTGCTGCTCTCTTTTTCCTTTAAGTTGGAGGATGGTAGCTTGAACATGAAATTGCATCTTTCCTGATTCTTCTTTTTCAGTTGCAGCTCCATTAGAAGAAACAGTATCCACTGAAAAAGCTTCAAGTGCTCCATCATCCGAGACTCAAGAGGAATTTGTGGATGATTTTCGAGTTGGAGAACGTGTTTGGGTGAATGGAAATAAGCCTGGGTTTATCCAGTTTCTTGGAGAAACTCAGTTTGCCCCAGGCCAGTGGGCTGGGATTGTTTTAGATCAGCCCATTGGAAAGAATGATGGATCCGTGGCAGGAGTCCGCTATTTCCAGTGCGAACCTCTCAAGGGCATATTCACCCGCCCTTCGAAGCTAACAAGGAAGGCGCAGGCAGAAGACGAAGCTAATGTTCTGCAGACGGCTCAGGCATCCAGAGCTGCTTCTCCTTTGTCCTCTTCTGCAGCCAGCATGGTGTCCTCCTCCACAGCCACCCCCTCAAACATTCCCCACACATCCTCCCAGTCAGCAGCAAAGGAAACTGCCACCACATCTCAGATCAGCAACCTCACAAAAACTGCTAGTGAGTCAATCTCCAACCTGTCAGAGGCTGGCTCACTCAAGAAAGGAGAACGGGAGCTCAAGATTGGAGACCGAGTGTTGGTGAGTCAGAATGTCAGAACACTTTATGTCCTCTGCTCCTCATGCCTCACATGCTGCTTTTTTTTTTTTGAGACCCTCTTTATATAGTGCAGGCTGGACTCAAAGTCACAGCACTCCTTCATCTCCCCAGTGCTCAGATTACAGGTGTGTGCCACTATAACACTAACATGCTTTTTAAAAAAAAATAAAACTCTTTGATTTAGAAGTATGATGCATGAGGCTTGGGAGATCAAATGCTTGACACTCAAGCATGAGGTACTTGAGTTTTACCTCCATACCTACATAAATTCTGGGTATGGTGATATACACCTATAATCCCAGCACTGGGAAGACAAGGACAGACACTCTGGCCTAATCAGTGAGCTCCAGGCCAGAAAGAGGTCCTGTTCAAAAAGAGGTGGGGGGCTAGAGAGATGGCTTAGCAGTTAAGTGCTTGCCTGTGAAGCCTAAGGACCCTGGTTCAAGGCTTGATTCCCAGTACCCACGTAAGCATGCATCTGGAGTTCATTTGTAGTGGCTGGAGGCCCTGATGTGCCCATTCTCTCTCTGCCTCTTTCTCTGTCTGTCTGTTGCTCTCAAATAAATTAAAAAAGAGGTGAGCAGTGTACCTGAGAATGACACCCAGGGTTGTTCTCTGGACTCTACACATATGCACACATATGTGTATATGCACCCCACACACAAACATACACACAGGAACACACAAAAGAATAAAAAGGGCTGGAGCCAGGCGTGGTGGCACACGCCTTTAATCCCAGCACTCGGGAGGCAGAGATAGGAGGATCACTGTGAGTTCAAGGCCACCCTGAGACTACATAGTGAATTCCAGGTCAGCCTGGTATAGAGTGAGACCCTACCTCGAAAAAAAAAAAAACAAAAAAGGGCTGGAGAAATGGCTTAATGGTTAAGATATTTGCCCATGAAGCCTAAGGACCCAGGTTTGATTTCCCCATACCCACGTAAAGCAGATGCGCAAGGTAACACATGCATCTGGAGTTTGTTTATAGTGGCTAGAGGCCCTGGCATGTCCATTCTCTCTATCTGCCTATTTCTCTCTCTCAAATAAATAAACAAGATATTGTTTTTTAAAAAAAGGATAAAAGAAGAAGAAAAACTTTGACAACAAAATGAATTAAATAAATTAGACTTAGAAGCCAGGCATAGTGGTGCATGCCTATATTCTCATCACTGAAGAGGCAGGAAGATTACAAGAAGTTCCAAGCCAACCTGGTCCACATAGGCTAGTCTGCACTACAGGGTAAGACTGTCTCAAAACAAAAAGAAAGGGACTGAGAGATGGCTTAGCAGTCGGTTAAAGGTACGTGCATATAAAGCCTGACAGCCTGGAAATCGATTTTCTAGTACCCACATAAAGCTAGATGCAAAGTGGTACATGGATCTGGAGTTTGTAGTGGCAGGAGGCTCCAGGGTGCCCATTCTATCTCTCTCTCCTTCTCCCTCTTAAATAAATAAATATTAAAAAAAGAAAAACTAGCCAGGTGTGGGTGGCACACGCCTTTAATCCCAGCACTTGGGAGGCAGAGGTAGGAGGATCGCTGTGGGTTCAAGGCTGCCCAAACGTATAAATACAGAACTGGGAAAAGGACTAATTTTTTTGTCTTGCTTTGACTTATAGTCTTAATTGCAAATGTAGATGAAACCTTACTCACCTAGTTCACTAGCTTCTTGCTTGAAACAAAACTCTGTAAGAGTCATGTGCTGTTCTTACTGCTGCTGCTCTCTTTTTCCTTAAGTTGGAGGATGGTAGCTTGAACATGAAATTGCATCTTTCCTGATTCTTCTTTTTCAGTTGCAGCTCCATTAGAAGAAACAGTATCCACTGAAAAAGCTTCAAGTGCTCCATCATCCGAGACTCAAGAGGAATTTGTGGATGATTTTCGAGTTGGAGAACGTGTTTGGGTGAATGGAAATAAGCCTGGGTTTATCCAGTTTCTTGGAGAAACTCAGTTTGCCCCAGCCAGTGGGCTGGGATTGTTTTAGATCAGCCCATTGGAAAGAATGATGGATCCGTGGCAGGAGTCCGCTATTTCCAGTGCGAACCTCTCAAGGGCATATTCACCCGCCCTTCGAAGCTAACAAGGAAGGCGCAGGCAGAAGACGAAGCTAATGTTCTGCAGACGGCTCAGGCATCCAGAGCTGCTTCTCCTTTGTCCTCTTCTGCAGCCAGCATGGTGTCCTCCTCCACAGCCACCCCCTCAAACATTCCCCACACATCCTCCCAGTCAGCAGCAAAGGAAACTGCCACCACATCTCAGATCAGCAACCTCACAAAAACTGCTAGTGAGTCAATCTCCAACCTGTCAGAGGCTGGCTCACTCAAGAAAGGAGAACGGAGCTCAAGATTGGAGACCGAGTGTTGGTGAGTCAGAATGTCAGAACACTTTATGTCCTCTGCTCCTCATGCCTCACATGCTGCTTTTTTTTTTTGAGACCCTCTTTATATAGTGCAGGCTGGACTCAAAGTCACAGCACTCCTTCATCTCCCCAGTGCTCAGATTACAGGTGTGTGCCACTATAACACTAACATGCTTTTTAAAAAAAAATAAAACTCTTTGATTTAGAAGTATGATGCATGAGGCTTGGGAGATCAAATGCTTGACACTCAAGCATGAGGTACTTGAGTTTTACCTCCATACCTACATAAATTCTGGGTATGGTGATATACACCTATAATCCCAGCACTGGGAAGACAAGGACAGACACTCTGGCCTAATCAGTGAGCTCCAGGCCAGAAAGAGGTCCTGTTCAAAAAGAGGTGGGGGGCTAGAGAGATGGCTTAGCAGTTAAGTGCTTGCCTGTGAAGCCTAAGGACCCTGGTTCAAGGCTTGATTCCCCAGTACCCACGTAAGCATGCATCTGGAGTTCATTTGTAGTGGCTGGAGGCCCTGATGTGCCCATTCTCTCTCTGCCTCTTTCTCTGTCTGTCTGTTGCTCTCAAATAAATTAAAAAAAGAGGTGAGCAGTGTACCTGAGAATGACACCCAGGGTTGTTCTCTGGACTCTACACATATGCACACATATGTGTATATGCACCCCCACACACAAACATACACACAGGAACACACAAAAAGAATAAAAAAGGGCTGGAGCCAGGCGTGGTGGCACACGCCTTTAATCCCAGCACTCGGGAGGCAGAGATAGGAGGATCACTGTGAGTTCAAGGCCACCCTGAGACTACATAGTGAATTCCAGGTCAGCCTGGTATAGAGTGAGACCCTACCTCGAAAAAAAACAAAAACAAAAAAAGGGCTGGAGAAATGGCTTAATGGTTAAGATATTTGCCCATGAAGCCTAAGGACCCAGGTTTGATTTCCCCATACCCACGTAAAGCAGATGCGCAAGGTAACACATGCATCTGGAGTTTGTTTATAGTGGCTAGAGGCCCTGGCATGTCCATTCTCTCTATCTGCCTATTTCTCTCTCTCAAATAAATAAACAAGATATTGTTTTTTAAAAAAAGGATAAAAGAAGAAGAAAAACTTTGACAACAAAATGAATTAAATAAATTAGACTTAGAAGCCAGGCATAGTGGTGCATGCCTATATTCTCATCACTGAAGAGGCAGGAAGATTACAAGAAGTTCCAAGCCAACCTGGTCCACATAGGCTAGTCTGCACTACAGGGTAAGACTGTCTCAAAACAAAAAGAAAGGGACTGAGAGATGGCTTAGCAGTCGGTTAAAGGTACGTGCATATAAAGCCTGACAGCCTGGAAATCGATTTTCTAGTACCCACATAAAGCTAGATGCAAAGTGGTACATGGATCTGGAGTTTGTAGTGGCAGGAGGCTCCAGGGTGCCCATTCTATCTCTCTCTCCTTCTCCCTCTTAAATAAATAAATATTAAAAAAAGAAAAACTAGCCAGGTGTGGGTGGCACACGCCTTTAATCCCAGCACTTGGGAGGCAGAGGTAGGAGGATCGCTGTGGGTTCAAGGCTGCCTGAGACAACATAGTGAATTCCAAGTCAGCTTGGGCTAAAGAGAGCACTACCTCAAAAAAACCAAAAACAAACAAAAAAAAAAGGCGGGTGGCTGGAGAGATGGCTTAATGGTTAAGCACTTGCCTGTGAAGCCTAAAGAGCCTGGTTTGAGGCTTGATTCCCCAGTACCCATG
The DNA here is from genome assembly GCA_036365145.1 of Orientallactaga sibirica. NCBI lineage: Eukaryota > Metazoa > Chordata > Mammalia > Rodentia > Dipodidae > Orientallactaga > Orientallactaga sibirica. The sequence goes on along the minus strand of JAEOAD010000026.1, from coordinate 24,158,841 downwards.
AAAACCAGATGCACAAGGTGGTGCATGCATCTGGAGTTCATTTGCAGTGGCTGGAGGCCCTGGTATGCCCATTCTCTCCCTCTCTCTCCCTCTTTATTGCTCTCAAATAAAAAAAAAATAATAATTACGAATATTCTAAATTTTTATCATATTCTAATTATCATATTAGAATATCAATTCTAATAATTTAGAATTGATTTAGAATATTTATAATTAAAAAATTTGGGGGGCTGGAGAGATGGCTTAGCAGTTAAGGTGCTTGCCCGCAAAGCCAAAAGACCCAGGTTCGATTCCCAGTACCCATGGTAAGCCATATGCACAAGGTGGTGCATGCTTCTGGAGTTCTTTTGTAGTGGTTGGGTGCCCTGGTGGCCCATTCTCTCCCTGCCTCTCTTTCAAATAAATACATAAAATAAAAATATTTTAAGAAATTGTGAAGTGTAGTGATGCATGTCTTTAATCCTAGTGGTGGTAAAGAAGGAGGGCTGAGAGTTCAAGGCCTGAGTGAGCTACGTAGCAAGATGCTATACAAAAGTATCCTGTGGGTTCATCTAAAACAATCTGGCTGTGGGTACTGGGGAATTGAAGTCTTCAGGTAACTGCTGAGTTATTTCACCAGCTCATTGTTATTATAATTATTATTTTAAAATATTTTTATTTATTTATTTAGTTAGTTAGTTTTGTTTTGTTTTTTGAGGTAGGGTCTCACTCTAGCCCAGGCTGATCTAGAATTCACTATGTAGTCTCAGGGTAGCCTCGAACCCATGGCAATCTTCCTACCTCTGCCTTCCAAGTGCTGGGATTAAAGGTGTGCACCACCACACCTGGCAGATATAGTGGGTTTCTTTTTTTTGTTGTTTGTTTTTTCTAGGTAGGGTCTCACTCTAGCCCAGGCTGACTTGGAATTCACTGTATAATAGTTTTTAGCAGAAGATTCTGTTTTTTTCCTGTAGTTTGTTATTTAAAAAAAAAAAAAAAAAGCCAGCCGGGCGTGCTGTTGCACACCTTTAATTCCAGCACTCTGGAGGCAGAGGTAGAAGGATTGCTGTGAGTTCAAGGCCACCCTGAGACTACATAGTGAATTCCAGGTCAGGTCAGCCTGAGCTAGAGTGAGACCCTACCTTGAAAAACCCAAAAAAAAAAAAAAAAAAGCCAGGCTTGGTGGCGCACGCCTTTAATCCCAGCACTCTGGGAGGCAGAGGTAGGAGGATCACTGTGAGTTTGAGATCACCCTGAGATTACATAGTTAATTCCAGGTCAGCCCAGGTTAGAGCAAGACCCTACCTCAGAAAAAAAAAAAAAAAGACCCAACCCAAAATCATAAGTAGCTTAAAAAAATCTTTATTTTTATTTAATTTGCATGTGTGTGTCTAGGTGTGCTAGAGCCTCCTGCCACTGCAAGTGAATACCAGATGCTTGGGCTACTTGGTACATCTGGCTTTACGTGGATACTGGTGAATTGAACCTGGGCCAGCAGGTTTTGCAAGCAAGTGCCTTTAACCATTGAGCCATCTCCCCCCCCCCCCAATTTTTTTCTATGAAGCTGACACCCCATGAAAATCAAGCCTGGTTAAAGCATTTGCCTATAAAGCCTAAGGACCAAGGTTCAAGTCCCCAGTACCCAAGTAAAGCCAGATACACAAAGTGGCACATGTATTTGGAGTTCATTTGCAGTAGCTGGAAGCCTGACACATCTATTTTCTCTGTTTGTGTCTCTCTGCTTGCAAATTAAAAAAAAAAAAAAAAAAAAAAAACAAAGGGAAAGTGCTAGAGCACAGACTGATATCAGAGAAATGGGTAGTAACAAAAGTCAAAAGAGTTATTACACACATAATAGACCCCAGGTTTACAGGAATTACACATGTAGTAGTACAGAGTTTAGAGGAAATACTCATGTGGTAGGCTTAGAGATGGAAGAAAAGTCATACATGTAATCAAAAGGAGAAATTACCCCAAAACATGACTCAGATAGAAGGTAAGCAGGGAACTGCTCAGCCTGGCAGGCTCAGTGACAGAGAAGCCAGTTCGTATGCATGTTCAGACTGATGAGATCACAGGGAAGAAAGGGAGGGCAGCAGGTGATAAGTCCTTTATTGCTAATTAAGATGGATTTGGGGGGCTGGAAGGATGGCATAGCAGTTAAAGCACTTGCCTACAAAGCCAAAGGACCCAGGTTTGATTCTCCAGGACCACATAAGCCAAGATGCACAAGGTGGCACATACATCTGAAATTCATTTGCAGAATTTGGAGGCCTTGGTGCACCCATTCTCTCTCTGCCTCTTTCTCTCTCAAATAAATAAATAAGTAATAAAACATTTAAAATGGATTTTGTAGTCAGACTCAAGTATGTTAGCGGAAGCCCTGATTGGTTTGTGGATTCCGGGAGCTGACTCAAAGACTAGCCCACCTCCATAGTGTGTTAGACTGTGGAAGCAGCAGGGGGTGCTGTAGCCATTGTGGATGAAACTACATTAGACTGGAATTCCAGTTTTTGGTCTCCTAAGTAAACTGCCTAAAAGAAGCTAACTTTTTCCTGTCTCCTTCATTATGACAAGATGGGAGGTGGAGACAGGAGAATTCCTGGATACTTGCTGGCAAGCTAGCCTGGCATATGAAGTAGTAAAAAAACAACAAACCGGGGCTGGAGAGACGGCTTAATGGTTAAAGCGCTTGCCTGCAAAGCCAAAGGACCTCAGTTCAATTCCCCAGAACCCACATAAGCCAGATGGACAAGATGGTGCATGCGTCTGAAGATTTGTTTGCAGTGGCTGGAGGCCCTGGCATGCCCATTGTCTCTCTCTCTCTCTCTCTCTCAAATAAATAAAATAAAATAAAAATTTTAAACAATAACAAAAAGATACCCTGCTATAAATAAGATGGAAGATGAGGATGACATCTGAGGTTTTCCTCTGACCTCCACACATGTGCTATGGCATGTGTGTGCTCACACTAACAAACATGAACACATATACATATTACACACAGAGATTTAAAAAAGAGGGGCTGGAAAGATGACTCAGCAGTTAAGGCACTTGCCTGCAAAACCTAACGACCTAGGTTCAATTCCCCACTGCCCATGTAAAGTTCATTTGCAGCAGCTGGCGGCTCTGGTGTGTCCACTCTCTCTTTCTCCTTAAAAATAAAATAAAATAATTTTTGTTTTTTTGGTTTCTCGAGGTATGGTCTCACTCTAGCTCAGGCTGATCTGGAAGTCACTATGTAATCTCACAGCAATCCTTCTACCTCTGCCTCCTGAGTGCTGGGATTAAAGGCATGTGTCACCATGCCCAGCTAAAATGATATTTTAAAAAAGAAGAAGAAAGGAAAAAAGCTTAAACCAGACCTGATAGTGTAATCTCAACTACGATGGAGGCTAAGGCAGGAAGATTGAAAGTTCAAGGTCTCCCTGGATTACAGAGTGAGAGCTTGGAATATAGCTCAATGATAGAGTGTTTTCTTAGCATGCATGAGGTTCTAAGTTTATTTCTAGTACTATTCCCCCAATTTTTTTTTTTTTTTTTTTTTTTTTTTTTTTGGTTTTTCGAGGTAGGGTCTCACTCTAGCTCAGGCTGACCTGAAATTCACTATGTAGTCTCAGGGTGGCCTCGAACTCATGGCAATCCTCCTACCTCTGCCTCCCGAGTGCTGGGATTAAAGGCGTGTGCCACCACGCCTAGCTTCCAATTTTTTTTTTAAAGATTTATTTTTATTTATTTGAGACAGAGAGAAGGAGAGGGAGAAAGAGGGAGAGAGATAGAGAGAATGGGCATGCCTGGGCCTCTAGCCACTGCAAATGAACTCCAGACACATGCACCACCATGTGCATCTGGTTTACGTGGGTCCTGGAGAACAGAACCTGGATCCTTAGGCTTCTCAGGTATGCGCCTTAACCACTAAACCATGTCTCTAGCCCCCAATTTTTTTTTTTTTGAGGCAGGGTCTTACTCTAGCCCAGGCTGACCTGGAACTCATTCTTTAGCTCCAGGTTCGCCTTGAACTCATAGTGATCCTCCTATCTCCTCCTTCCTAGTGCTGGGATTAAAGGTTTGTGCCACCATAGCTGGCAAATATATATATATTTTTTGGTTTTGCAAGGTAGGGTCTCACTCTGGTCCAGGCTGACCTGGAATTAACTATGTAGTCTCAGGGTGGCCTTGAACACTCGGCGATCCTCCTACCTCTGCCTCCCTAGTGCTGGGATTAAAGGCGTGCGCCACCATGCCTGGCAAATATTTTTTTTGAGAGAAATGAAAGAATGTTCTGAAGAGGTAAGGTGAGTGCTGGCGGAAGGGATGCAGATTGTCAGGTAGCAGTAATTGAAATGCCATAGCAGTGTCACATTCATGACTAGTGGACCAAGACTCAAACACATGTCTCCTCATTTAGGTCTGAAGAGAAAATGTAATTAATAATGCTGATGGGCCAGGCGTGGTGGTGCATGCCTTTAATCCCAGCACTTGGGAGGCAGAGGTAGGAGGATCGTTGTGAGTTCAAGGCCATTCTGAGATTACATAGTGAATTCCAGGTTAGCCTGGACTACAGTGAGACCCTACCTTGAAAAAAACAAACAAAAGCCAGGCATGGTGGCACACGCCTTTAATCCCGGCACTCCGGAGGCAAAGGTAGGAGGATCACTGAGAGTTCAAGGCCACATAGTGAATTCCAGGTCAGCCTGAGCTAGAGTGAGACTCTACCTTGAAAAACCAAAAAAATAAAATAAAATAAAATAAAAATGATGGGATAATTTTTGGAATAACTAATGTAAAATCCAATAAATAAATAAATTTTTTAAATGAGGGCTGGAGAAATGGCCTAGCGTTAAAGCACTTGCCTACAAAGCCAAAGAATCTAGGTTCGATTCCCCAGGACCCACATAAGCCAGATGCACAAGGTGGCACATGTGTCTGGAGTTCATTTGCAGTGGCTGGAGGCCCTGGCATGCCCATTCTCTATCTCTTTTTTTCTCTCTCTCTAAATAAATAAATAAGCCAAAAAAACAAAAAAAGATTGTGGTGGCGCATGCCTTTAATTCTAGCACTTGGGGGCTGGAGAGATGGCTTAGCGGTTAAGGCACTTGCCTGCAAAACCTAAGGATCTCAGTTCGATTCTCCAGGTCCCATGTTAGCCAGATGCACAAGGTGGCACATGTGTCTGGAGTTCGTTTACAGTGGCTAGAGGCCCTGGCATACCCATTCTCTCTCTCTCTCTGTCTTTCTCAAATAAATAAATAAATAAAATATTTAAAAAAGAATCCTAGCACTTGGAAGGCAGAGGTAGGAGGATTGTTGTGAATTCAAAGCCATCCTGAGACATAGTGCATTTCAGGTCAGCCTGGGCTAGAGCAAGACCCTACCTCGAAGAACCAAAAGAAAAAAAAAGACTGAATGCTGGGGAGATGGCTCAGTACTTAAGGCAAGTGCTTAAACATGAGGACCTGAGACTGCCCAAGTTTGACTACCCAGAACCCACGTAAAAAGCTTAATGTAGCCACTTACATCTGTAACCCCAGCCCACAAGGGTGTGGGGATGTGGAAACTGGAGAATTCACTTACTGAATACAGTAACTCTGGGTTGAGGGAGAAATGGCTGCCTTAAGGAAGTATGCAGATGAGCACTAGAGAAGGGCACCTGAAGTTCTCCCCTGTGGCACGCACACACAAGTGCACATACCACCATGCATACTGTATACATACTCTCTCTGACTAGGAAAGGGCTGCAAATGAAGCTCAGTTGGTAGTGTGCCTGCCTAGTATGCATGAAGCCCTAGGTTTAATCCTCAGCACTACGTGTGCATGGTGGTGCAGAACTGTCATCTCAGCACCTGGGAAGTAAAAGAGGGTAGATTAGAAGTTTAAGGTCATCTTGGGCTACATAGTAAGTTTGAGATCTGCCTGGGTTATATGATAACTTGTTGCAAAACAAACAAAAAAAAGGCTGGAAAAATACTTAAAAATCATAGCTGTGGCAGGGTGTAGTGTGCATACCTTTAATCCCAGCACTTAGTAGGATAGCCATGAATTTGAGTCCAGCCTGGGCTACAAAGTGAATACCATGTCAGCCTCGGCTTCAAAAAAATCCAAAAAATGGGGGAGGCTTTATCCCATCCTGCCTTCTCATGGGCAGGAACTCTTCATGTTATCTCCTCTTTCCTTCTCTTAAACTAACAAAGGCACTCTCAATTAAAAAAAATATTAATTAAAAACAATGGCTGGAGCCGGGCGTGGTGGCGCACGCCTTTAATCCCAGCACTCGGGAGGCAGAGGTAGGAGGATCGCCGAGAGTTCGAGGCCACCCTGAGACTACATAGTTAATTCCAGGTCAGCCTGGGCCAGAGTGAGACCCTACCTTGCAAAACCAAAAAAAAAAAAAAAAAAAAAAAAACAATGGCTGGGAGATGGCTCATCTGTTAAAGGCGCCTGCTTGCAAAATCTGACAGCATGGGTTTAATTCCCCAATACCCACATAAAGTCAAATGCACAAAGTGGTTCATGTATCTAGAATTTGTTTTCAGGAGCAAGAGATTTTGGTACTCCCATTCACTTTCCCTCCCCCCTCTTTTTGTTTGAAAATGAATAAAATATATTTAATTTTTTATTTATTTGCAAACAGAGGTGGGGGAGGGGAGAGAAGGGCACACCAGGGCCTCTAGCTGCTGCAAATTAACTCCAGAAGCATGTGCCACTTTGTGCCTCTGACTTTACGTGGGTACTGGGGGAATTGAGCCTGGGTCCTTGGGCTTTGCAGGCAAGTGCCTTAACTGATAAGTCATCTTGCCAGCCCTGAAAAATGTTTAAAAAAAAAACAAAACCAAGCTGGGTGAGGCAGAGATTGGAGGATAGCTGAGATGAGTGTTTTGATTAAAGGTGTGTACCACTGTACCTGGCTAGAAGTAATCTTTTTAATTGTTTATTGACAACCTCCATACATATAGGAGAAGCAGTAGTTTAATAGTTGTGAGAAAAGTGACCCTCACAATAGAAAATATCAGAAAAGTTATTCAATTATTTGAGAGAGAGTATGTATGGGCACTCCAGGCTTTCTTGTCACTGCAAACAAATGCCAGATGTATGTGCTACTTTGGTGCATCTGGCTTTATGTGGCTAGTGGGCAATTGAACCTGGGCCTTCAGGCTTTGCAAACAAGCGCCTTTAACTGAGTCATTTCCCCAACCTTAGAAACTTATTTTAAAGTACTTAAGTTTTTATATACCATACAATTAGGCTCAAATCAAACATGCATGGATTGTATCTTTAATATGCATACATCATTGTTTTCATGTAACGGAAATATGAGAATAGAGATACCGATTGTTTAAGTCAAGGGATTACAGATGAGTTTTGCTTCCCTTTGATGTTGTAGGGTTTCACATATTTAAAATCTTTTCTTTTCTTTTCTTTTTTTTTTTTTTGAGGTAGGATCTCCCTCTAGCCCAGGCTGACCTAGAATTCACTATGTAGTCTCAGGCTGGCCTTAAACTCACGGCGATCCTCCCACTTCTATATCCTGAGTACTGGTATTAAAAGCATATGCCACTATGTCTGGCTTTAAAATCTTTCTCCTTCCTTCCTTCCTTCCTTCCTTCCTTCCTTCCTTCCTTCCTTCCTTCCTTCCTTCCTTCCTTCCTTCCTTCCTTCCTTCCTTCCTTCCTTCCTTCCTGTCTTACTTACTTTCTTCTTTCTTTTTTGTTTTTGGTTTTTCGAGGTAGGGTTTCACTCTGGTCCAGGCTGACCTGGAATTCACTATGTAGTCTCAGGGTGGCCTCGAACTCACGGTGCCACCACGCCTGGCCTCTTTATTTTATTTTATTTTATTTTATTTTATTTTATTTTATTTTATTTTATTTTATTTTATTTTATTTTTTATTTTTATTGACAACTTCTTTAATTGTAGACAATATCCCATGTTATTTCCCTACCTCTCCCCACTTTTTCCCCTTTGAAACTTCACTCTCCATCATATCCCCTCCCCCTCTCAATCAGTTTCTCTTTTCAGTTTGATGTCTTGATCTTTTCCTCCTATTATGATGGTCTTGTGTAGGTAGTGTCAGGCACTGTGAGGTCATGGATATACAGGCCATTTTGTGTCTGGAGGAACATGTTGTAAGGAGTCCTACTCTTCCTTTGGCTCTTACATTCTTTCCACCCCCTCTTCCGCAATAGACCCTGAACCTTGGAAGGTAGGTTTGAGATGTTTCAGTGCTGAGCACTCCTCTGTCCCTTCTTCTCAGCACCATGGTGCCTTCTGAATCATCCCAAGGTTGCCACCATCTGAAAAGAGAAGCTTCTCTAACCAAAAGTGAGAGTAGCATTAATATATGGGTGTGAACATTAAGAGAAGTGCTTACTGGGCAGTTTGGTGAGCATAAATGTATATACATTTATATATACAAATATATATAATATGTATATATTATATATATAAATATATATAAATGTATATACATTTAGCGAGTCACCAGCAGACATTATACTCTTAGGGCTCATCACTACCCCTGTCGTACGTTTTCAGTATCAGGGATGCGTTCCCTCCCATGGAGCGGGCCTCCAGTCCAATTAGAGAGCAGTTGGTTCCCCTATAACAGACATGCCACTATTGCACCCGTTGGCTCGTTTGGCCTGGCTGGCCACATTTAAAGCTTGCAGTGTTCACTGTTGAGTACCTTCACTGGTGTTTTCTCTCTCCCATTGACCTGCATGCAGTGTACCTTTTTCCCAACTTTCTATCAGCTGGTCCTCATGGAGGAAGCTTTCAGTTCAGCTCCAGCAGGTTTTCTCAGTGAACTTGCCACCCAAGTTTGTGGAGTCTTCAGCAATAGGGTCTTACCATCTATTCCTGGTGGGAAACCAAGGGCCTCGGCAATAGCCTATAATGTTTTGGGGGTATCTGTGACCTCCCTGGCCAACAACTCACTGGGAGGTATCCTATCCCTGCCTGGCCTCTTTTTTAAAATTTTATTTATTTGCAAGCTGAGAGAGAGAGATAGAGAAAGAAGAAATAGAGAGAGAATGGGCAAGCCAGGGCCTGTAGTCACTGCAAACAAACTCCAGATACATGTGCCCTTTGTGCATCTGGCTTACGTGGGTCCTGTGGAATTGAACCTAGGTCCTTTGGCTTCAGAGGCAAATGCCTTAACCACTAAACCATCTCTTCAGCACTAAAATATTTTTTTTCAAAGTTTTATTTATTTCCAAGGAGATAAAGAGAATGAGAATGGGTACACCAGGGCCTCTTGCTACTGCAGATGAACTCCAGATGCCTGTGCCACTTTGTGCTTCTGGCTTTATGTGGGAACTGGGGAATCAAACCCAGGCTGTCAGGTTTTGCAAGCAAGTGCCTTAACCACTGAGTCATCTCTCCAGCTTGGTTTCAGTTATTTATTTATGTATTTTGAGGTAGGGTCTCACTGTAGCTCAGGCTGACTTGGAATTCACTATGTAGTCTCAGGGTGGCCTCAAACTCACAGCAGTCCTCCTACCTCTGCCTCCCAAGTACACCACCTAGTGGGCATGTGAGCACCTTGCATGCTTGTGAGACCTTGCATGCTTGTTGTTATCTTGTGCATCTGGCTTACGTGGGATCTGGAGAGTCAAACATGGGTCCTTAGGCTTCATAGGCAAGTGTTTTAACCACTAAGCCATCTCTCCAGCCCCTATTTTTTTGTTTTTGTAAGGTAAGGTTTTGCCATAGCTCATGCTGACCTGGTAGTTTTCTTTCTTCTTTCTTTGTTTCTTTGTTTCTTCCTTTCCTTTCCTTTCCTTCCCTTTCCTTTCCTTTTTCCTTTCCTTTCCTTTCCTTTCCTTTCCTTTCCTTTCCTTTCCTTTCCTTTCCTTTCCTTTTTCCCTTCCTTTCCTTTTGTTTTGTTTTGTTTTGTTTTGTTTTTCAAGGTAGGGTCTCACTCTAGTCCATGCTGACCTGGAATTCACTCTGTGGTCTCAGGGTGGCCTTGAACTCATGACGATCCTCCTACCTCTGCCTCCTGAGTGCTGGGATTAAAGGCATGCACCATCATGCCTGGCTTGACCTGGTAATTTTCTAAGGAAGTAAATAGTTTGGAGAATAGTCTTAATGACTGCATATTACGTAGATTTGTTCATCACTAATAATGAACATTATTCAGGTCCTATTAGCATCTGTTACAGTCAGATTCGCATTGTTGGCAGAAATCACCCGACCAAGAGCAGCTTGCGGGAAAAAGGTTTATTGTGGTTTACAGACTTGAGAGGGAAGCTCCATGATGGCAGGGGAAAATGATGGCATGAGCAGATGGTGGATATCACCCCCTGGCCAACATAAGGTGGACAACAGGAGAGTGTGCCAAACACTGGCAAGGGGACACTGGCTATAATACCCATAAGCCTACCCCCAACAATACACTGCCTCCAGGAGGCATTAATTCCCAAATCTCCCATCAGCTGCAGACCTAGCATTCAGAACCCTAAGTTTATGGGGAACACCTGAATAAAATCACTGTATCATCTGTCTTCACAAGAACTCTTTTTTTGTTGTTTTTTTCAAGGTAGGGTTTCAGTCTAGTCCAGACTGACCTGGAATTCACTGTGTAGTCTCAGGGTGGCCTTGAACTCACGGTGATCCTCCTACCTCTGCCTCCCAAGTGCTGGGATTAAGGGTATGCACCACCACGCCCAGAAAGAACTCTTTTTTTTAAAAAATATTTTATTATTTATTAATTTGAGAGAGAGGCACATAGAGAGAATGGGCATGCCAGCGTCTCCAGCCCCTGCAAATGAACTCCAGATTTGTGCACCATCTTTTCATAAGAACTCTTGAAGAACTGAGAAGACAGAGCAAAGAAAGTGCTGATGGGATAATGGGATATATCATATGATCAGTCAGTGGTATCACAAAGGGAGAGGATAAGCTAGTCTGTTATGCTCATTTCTTCATTTTTGCCTTCTCTTCTTCTAGGTTGGTGGCACTAAGGCTGGTGTAGTCCGATTTCTTGGAGAGACTGACTTTGCCAAGGGGGAATGGTGTGGTGTGGAGTTAGATGAGCCTCTCGGGAAAAATGATGGTGCTGTTGCTGGAACAAGGTTGGTTTGGAAATGTATGATGTGTATGAGCTGTCACCAAGTATGTATTAATAAAATGGAAATGAGGTGTTTTTTTTTTAATTTAATTTTTTTTCTCGTTTTTCCAGGTAGGGTCTCGCTGTAGCCCAGGCTGACCTGAAATTCACTATGTAGTCTCAGGGTAGACTCGAACTCAGAGCAATCCTCCTACTTCTGCTTCCAAGTGCTGGGATTAAAGGTGTGCTCCAGGGCTGGAAGGATGGCTTGGAGGTAAAGGCACTTGCCTGCAAAACCAAAGGACCCAAGTATGATTCCCCAGGACCCACATAAGCCAGAGATTCACAAGGTGGTGCATGCATCTGGAGTTCATTTGCAGCGGTTGGAGGCCCTGGTCTGTCTCTCTTTCTTTCATAAATAAATAATTTAAAAAGGTGTGCTCCACCATTCCCAGCTTTGAAATGAGTTTTCTGAGGAGGGGAAAAAACCTTTTTTTGAGACAGGTTCTCAGCCCAGGTTGGCCTAGAACTCAGTATGTAACCAAAGCTGACCTTGAACTTCTAATTTTCCTGTTTCCACCTCCCAAATGCTAGGTTTACAACTATACACCACTATATACAGCTTTGAATGTTCCAGTGACCGTGGTAACAGGTGTGGGAGATGATGCATTATTATTAGTGTACTATGTATATTAATGCATCTCTTGATTATTGATGTACTGTAGTTAGCATTTTATCTATATAACATCTATATTAAAGCATATAGACAAAAGTCTATCAAATATAATAGTAATGATTCATGGAAATGCTGTCATGCAGAGTACAGCATTGATGATGAAGCCATCCTTTTCTCTTATACTCACACTCCCCTGAGGATGAAATGTAGGGCTTGCAAAACTATCTTTTCTTTATTATTATTATTTTGGGTTTTTTGTTTTGTTTTGTTTTTTGTGTTTTGTTTTTTCGAGGTAGGGTCTCACTCTAGCTCAGGCTGACCTGGAATTCATTCTGTAGTCTCAGGGTGGCCTTGAACTCAAGGCTATCCTCCACCTCTGCCTCCCAAGTGCTAGGATTAAAGGCATGCACCACCACGCCTGGCTTTATTTTGGTTTTTTGAGGTAGGGTCTCACTTTCTAGCCCAGGCTGATCTGGAATTCACTCTGTAGTCTCAAGATGGTCTCAAACTCATGGCGATCCTCCAATCCTCCCACCTCTGCCTCCCGAGTGCTGGGATTAAAGGCATGTGACACCATGCCTGGCTTTCTTTATTATTTTTAAAGCTTTTTTAGAGTTGGAGAGATGGCTCAGCAGTTAAGGCGCTTGCCTGCAAAGCCAAAGGAACCAGGTTCGATTCCCCAGGACCCATGTAAGCCAGATGCACAAGGTGGCGAATGTGTCTGGAGTTCATTTGTAGTGGCTGAAAGCCCTGGAGCACACATTCTCTCTTCCTTTGCCTCTTTCTTTCTCTCAATAAATAAAACAAAATTTAAAAAAAAAGCTTTTTTAGCCAGGAGTGGTGGCACACACCTTTAATCCCAGCACTCAGGAGGCAGAGGCAGGAGGATCATCATGAGTTCAAGGCCACCCTGAGAATACAGTGAATTCCAGGTCAGCCTGGGCTAAAGTAAGACCCTACCTTGAAAAATAAAACAAACAAACAAAAAAAGCTTTTTTTTAATTATTAATTTTTTAATTGACACCTTCTATACTTACATACAAAAAACATATGATATTTCCCTCCCCTCCCCACATTCCACTTTAGAACACCAATCTCCATCATATCCCCTCCCTCTCTCCATTAGTCTTTCTTTTAATTTGATATCATCATCTTTTTCTTCTATTTTGAAGGTCTTGCGATGGTATTGCTAGACACTGCAAGGTCATGGATATGGAGGCCAATTTCTGTCTGGGCAGTTGCATTGTAAGAAGTCATACCCTTCCTTTGGCTCTTCCATTCTATCCGCCCCCTCTTCCGCAATGGTCCCTGAGCCTTGGAGGGTGTGACAGAGGTGTTTCAGTGCTGGGCACTCCTCTATCCCTTCTTCTCAGCACTATGTTGCCTAAAAAAAGCTTTTTTTAAAAATTTTAAATATTTTATTTTCCTCCTTCCTTCCTTCCTTCCCTTCTTCTTTTCTTCTTCTTTCTTTCTTTCTTCCTTCCTCCTTCCCTTCCTTCCTTCCTTCCTTCCTTCCTTCCTTCCTCCCTCCCTCCCTCCCTCCCTCCCTCCCTCCCTCTCTCTCTCTCTCTCTCTTTCTTTCTTTCTTTCTTTCTTTCTTTCACAGAGAAAGGAGGAGAGAGAATGGGCACTCCAGGGCCTCCAGCCACTGAAAATGAACTCCAGATGTATGTGCCTCCTTGTGCATCTGGCTAATGTGGGTCCTGGGGAATCAAACCTGGGTCCTTTGGCTTTGCAGGCAAGCACTTTAGCTGCTAAGCCATCCCTCCAGCCCTTTTTTAAAAATTTTAGAGTGAGAGAGACACACACAGAATTGGCACACCAGGGCCTCAGCTACTGCATTCAAACTCTTGAGCCACCTAGTGGGCATGTACTCACCTTTGTGTGTCTGGCTTATGTGGGATCTGAAGGGTCAAACATGGGTCCTTAGGCTTTGCAGGCAAGACCTTAACTGCTAAACTAGCTCTCCAGCCCTATTTTTAAAGCTTTTAAAGTTATTATTATTATTATTGGTTTTTTAAAGTTGGGTCTTGCTCTGGCACACGCCTTTAATCCCAGCACTCGGGAGTTAGAGGTAGGAGGATCGCCATGAGTTCGAGGCCACCCTGAGACTACAGAGTGAATTCTAGGTCAGCCTGGGCCAGAGTGAGACTCTACCTCAAAAAATCAAAATAAATAAATAAATAAAATAATAATTTATAATTTATTTATTTATTTATTTGAGAGATAGAGAGTGAGAGAGACAGGGAGAAAGAGGGAGTGGGCATGCCAGGGCCTCTCGGCACTGCAAATGAATTCCAGACACATGCACCACCTTGTGCATCTGGCTTACATGGGTACTGGAGAATTGAACCTGGGTCCTTAGGCTTCACAGGTGAGCAAATTAAACACTAATCCATCTCCTCCAGCCCTTTTAAAAATTTTTTATTTGTTACTTATTTGCAAGCAGAGAGAGATAGAAGAGAGACAGACAGAATGGGCACACCAGCGCCCTTAGCTAGTGAAAAGGAACTCTAGATGTATGTGCCACTTTGGGCACCTGGCTCTACATGGGTACTGGGGAATCAAATTTGCATCCTTAGGCTCTGAAGTCAAGTGCCTTAAACACTGAGCCTTCTCTCCAGCCCTAAACTTTTAAAAAAAAATATTTTATTTATTTGAGAGAGAGAAAGAGGCAGAAGGAAAGAGAGAGAATAGGTGCTCCAGGGCCTTTAGCCACAGCAAACAAACTTCCGATGGATGTGCCACTTTGTACATCTGGCATTATGTGGGTACTGGGTAATTGAACCTGGGTCCTTAGGCTTTCCAAGCAAGTGTCTTATCTGCTGAGCCATCTCCCCAGCCCTCAAAACTTTTTTTTTTTTTTTTTGAAGTAGGGTCTCACTCTAGCTCAGGCTGACCTGGAATTCACTATGCAGTCTCAGGGTGGCCTCCAACTCACAGCAATCCTACCTCTGCCTCCCAAGTGCTGGGATTACAGGCGTGTACCACCATGCCTGGCTCCTAAACTTTTTTTAAATGTTTGATCTGGGACACATAATTCTGAGTTGGGCATGGTGATACATGTGCCTTTAATCCCAGCACTGGGGAAGCACAGGTAGGATTGCTGTAAGTTGGAGGCCACCCTGAGACTGCATAGTGAATTCCAGGTCAGCCTGTGTTAGAGTGAGACCCTACCTCGAAAAACGGAAGAAAAATCATAATTCTGGAAAGCCATGATCTCTAATGTCTGTCTAATAACTGACATTTCTAGTTTATTGTAATGGATCTGCCAGTCAGTGGTTTGCATCATTCAGTTTCCTCAGCCCTTGCTTTGTTGTTGTTGTTGTTGTTTTTCTTTTTTTTTTTTTTTTTGGTTTTTCTTTTTTTTTTTGGTTTTTCGAGGTAGGGTCTCACTCTAGCTCAGGCTGACCTGGAATTCACTATGTAGTCTCAGGGTGGCTTCGAACTCATGGCAATCCTCCTACCTCTGCCTCCCAAGTGCTTGGATTAAAGGTGTGAACCACCACGCCCAGCTCCAGCTGTTGTTTTTTTGAAGCAGGCTCTCACTCCAATCCAGCTGACCTGGAACTCACTTAGTAGCCCCAGGCTGGCCTCGAACTCATGGTGATCTTCCTATCTCAACTTCCTGAGTGCTGGGATTAAAGACCTGCTCCATTCCTAGTGGCTTGGCATGCTGTTTTTAAAAAATATTTTTAGTTATTTATTTGCATGCTGAGAGAGAGAAAGAGCGAGTGAGAGCGCAGGGGGAATGGGCATGTCAGGGCCTCTTGAAGTCTGTCTATAGCCCAGGCCAACTTGGAATTCACTATGTAGTCTCAGTCTGGCCTTGAACACACAGTGACCCTTCTACCTCTGGCTCCTGAGTGCTAGGATTAAAGGTATGGCCGGACATAGTTTTATTAAGTGGGTTTACTATGCTGCTGAACTCCAGCTGTGTATTTATCATATTGTAGAAATATTTATGCCCTTTGTATAGAACCTCAGCAACAAATGAGCAGTCTCTCTGTGTTTCATGTGGCTATTAGCTTGCTTCCTAAAATGTCCTAGTGGGTATTGACAAGTACACACATGTTCATATAAATGTTATATGCTGAGTATAACTGTAGCTTGGGGTAGGATTCCAAACTAGCAAGCTAGTCACAATTAATGAGTTGGGAGAACCTTTTGGCTATTGTTACCTTTGTAATTAAGTTGTATTTGTTACTATTCTTACTGTTCTCTCTAAAGGTATTTTCAGTGTCAACCCAAATATGGTTTATTTGCTCCTGTCCACAAAGTGACCAAGATTGGCTTCCCTTCCACTACACCAGCCAAAGCCAAGGCAGCCGCTGTGAGGCGTGTGATGGCCACCACACATGCCAGCCTGAAACGCAGTCCATCCGCCTCCTCCCTCAGCTCCATGAGTTCGGTCGCCTCCTCTGTGAGCAGCAAGCCCAGCAGGACAGGACTAGTAAGCCTCCCTTCCTTCCTGTTATGTCCTTTGCATGCTCCTTGTTCTCTAGTTCCTAGGCACCCTAAGTGCCTACAGCCAGTGCTCTGCTTTGCTTGTCCTTGTTCTGAGTGTTGGCTGTAGCTTGCTGTGAAGGGCCCTCAAGTGAGCTGAAAAATGTAACTCCAGCAAGGACATGATTTTAGAAACAAGAAGGGTTATTAGTAGTACTTTTCAGATCCTTAAAGGCTTAAAAATCTACCAGCTCCTAGGGAATCTGTAGTAACTCTTATTTTCTTTTCTCTGAAATTATTTGGGATAAAAGTGGCAGGAGTCTTAGAAGGATCCTATTCTTCAAGTACCTAGGTCTTTTTCTCTTTAATTTCAAACAATTTTAGGAACCAGTATATTTAGAAAGTGTATTCTTAGGAATTTAATATTATATTAATACAGTTTAAACCTACAGTTGGATATGATCCAGAGAATGCAGAAGGGTTCTTCTCAGACTTGGAAAAGTTGCTAAGAAGACCCATGTTATGTTTTGTTTCCTCTTTCATCTCCTAGTCCTTTTCCTTTTCCTACTTAGAGAATTTGAAAATAGAATCAAGAGAGTTAAAACATCACCTGTTCTTTTTGTTAATGTGTTTTTAAATTTTTATTTATTTTTATTTATTTATTTGAGAGAGCAAGAGAGAGAAAGAGGCAGACAGACACAGAGAGAGAATGGGTATGCCAGGGCCTCCAGCTACTGCAAACGAACTCCATACACATGCGCCACTTTGTGCATCTGGCTTACGTGGTTCTGGGGAATCAAACCGAGGTCCTTTGGCTTTGCAGGCAAGTGCCTTAACCACTAAGTCATCGCTCCAGCCCAATGTTTTTTTAATTTTTGATTTTTGGAGGTAGGGTCTCACTTTAGCTCAGGCTGACCTGGAATTCACTATATAGTCTCAGGGTGGCCTTAAACTCACAGGGATCCTCCTACCTCTGCCTCCTGAGTGCTGGAATTAAAGGCATGGGCCACCATGCCTGGCTCCAATGTGTTTTTTTTTTTTTTAATATTTTATTTTTCTTTATCCATTTGAGAGAGAGAGAATGGGCACACCCGGGCCTCCAGCCGCTGCAAAGAAACTCCAGATGCATAGGCCACCTTGTGCATCTGGCCTACGTGGGTCTTAGGGAATTGAACCTGGGTCTTTTGGCTTTGCAGGCAAGCACCCCAACCACCAAGCCATCTCTCCAGCCCTAATGTGGTATTTTATTAAGTTTATTAACATCATTCCATGTCCTAAATTTTATTAGAAATAAAATTAGAAATGAGCAGATGCTGTTTACATCAGAAATAAGAGAACAAGATTCCACTCCCAAGCTGGGCATGGTGGTGCACGCCTGTAACCCCAGCATTTGGGAAGTAGAGGCAGGAGGATTGCTGTGAGTACAAGGCCAACTTGGAACTACAGAGTGAGTTCCAGGTCAACCTGGGCTAGAGTGAGACTCTACCTAAAAAAAAAAAAAAAGATTCTACTTCATGATGATGACAAACATCAGGCAAGAGTTAGAAAGTTAAATAGTGGATCCCAGAAGTAGGGTTTCTAACCCTTGACTTTTTCATGGTCAGGAAGAAAGGAGAGATGGTGAAGTCTTAAAGTCGTGTTTGTCTTTCTCTGTCAGCCAGCTGGAGTTTCTTCCTCTGAACTTCTTTTGGTTTTTTGTTTGTTTGTTCTTTTGAGGTAGGGTCTCATTCTGGTCCAGGCTGTCCTGGAATTCACTATGTAGTCTCAGGGTGGCCTTGAACTCACAGTGATCCTCCTACCTCTGCCTCTCTAGTGCTGGGATTAAAGGTGGGCGCCACCATGCCCAGCTCCTCTGTAACTTTATCTTTCTTTCCTCCTTCCTTCCTTCCTTCCTTCCTTCCTTCCTTCCTTCCTTCCTTCCTTCTTTCTTTCTTTCTTTCTTTCTTTCTTTTTTTTGTGGTTTTTCGAGGTAGGGTCTCACTCTAGCCCAGGCTGACCTGGAATTCACTGTGTATTCTCAGGGTGGCCTCGAACTCCTGGCGATCCTCCTACCTCTGCCTCCCGAGTGCTGGGATTAAAGGCATGCGCCACCACGCCCAGCTCTGTAATTTTTTAAGACAGGATCTCACATATACCATGCTGGCCTTCAACTCACTATGTAACTGAGGATGGCCTTGAACTTTGGTTCACCTACCTCTACTCCTTAAGTGCTGGTATTACAAGCATGCACCATCACACCCACTTTATTCCATGCTGGGACCTTGGGCTTTGTGCCTGCTAGGGAAGCATTTGACCAACTGAATTACATCCTCAGCCAAGAATCGTATCATGAGCTTAGTGAATATAACACTTGATCACTTGATGTACAAGCATGAGGACTGAGGTTTGGATTCCTAGCTCAGGTAGATGCTGGGTGGCTGTGGCAGCCAACAGTGAGCATGGTGCCTGTCTTCCTGTGCCCAGTGCTTCCTGAAGGGGCAGAGACACTCTCAAGAGACAGAGATGGAATCCCTGGGACAAACTGGCTAGCTAGACTTGCTGAATTGGTGAGTCTGGGTTCAGTAAGAGACACTGCCTCAGTAAATAAGGAGGACAGTGATTGAGGAAGATACCTAACATCAACCTGTAATTGACATGTGCCCACATACGTGTGAAAATGCATATGCACATGCACCCACA
Source organism: Orientallactaga sibirica (assembly GCA_036365145.1). Taxonomy (NCBI): domain Eukaryota; kingdom Metazoa; phylum Chordata; class Mammalia; order Rodentia; family Dipodidae; genus Orientallactaga; species Orientallactaga sibirica. The sequence goes on along the minus strand of JAEOAD010000026.1, from coordinate 24,140,013 downwards.
GCAAACAGACAACAGGAAAGAATTGCACTATGAATCCCTTAGAGTTTATTCTTATGTTTAGGTAACATAAATGCTTCTCAGACTATTTCCTTTTGCATCTGAATGAAAGGCTGCATCTGTAAGGGGAACATTACAAATGCACTCTTAGGAGGGCAGTGTCACACACAGTGGAATGGAGGTAAAGCCTGATTCTAGAACCTCAGCAAATATACTCTGCTATTCTAGGAATAATTCCATGGAAGTGTCTGCCCTGGATAAGGAATTTTTTCTTGAGTAATTATGATCTTATAAATTGTATCCATTTCTTTGGTAAATATCAATTTCTCCGCTTCCACCAGTCTGTGTTTCTCTTTTTCTTTTTTCAGTCTCTTATATTTAGTAGACAAGTACTGATTTCTTTTAGCTTACCTTATTGAGAGAAGCAAAGTGACAAAAGAGATGAGCTTTCTTGCTTTGTGAGACTGTTTCTGTGTCCTATGTTAGGTGGCCATAGTTTCTAAGCTTAGAGTATAACAATGACACAGGAATTTGGGGCATCTTTGAGAGTGAAAGAGCCTTTTTTGGTTCTTGTAACTCAGGAGTTAGGGTGTCAGATGTTCATGAACATAACTTTCACTGAGGGCTGGAGAGATGGCTTAGCAATTAAACGCTTGCCTGTGAAGCCTAAGGAACCCAGGTTAGAGGCTCAATTCCCCAGTACCCACGTAAGCCAGATGCACAAGGTGGCATATGCATCTGGAGTTCGTTTGCAGTGGCTGGAGGCTCTGGTGCGCCCATTCTCTCTCTGTCTGCCTCTTTCTCTCTTTGCCTCTTTCTCTCACTCTCAAATAAATAAATAAAAATTTAAAAAAAAAACTTGCACTGAGTCAGTGGCCTCCAGGTTCTTGTCTTAAGAAATTCATAGACCTTGGAGGATCAACTTTGGAAAGATTTTATTATGGAGCTTAAGAGAAGATGGCAGAGCTCCTGCTGTAAGGCAAGAAGGGATTCCTAGAGATGGGAAAGCTGCCTGGTGTCTGTTAATTGGGGTCTTTTATAGGAATTTATTGGATAGGAGCTGAGCCTGTCCAGTCCACACCAAGTATTCTGGTACTTCTTGGAAAGGGTAATTTTCTCTTCTAAGAAAGAAAGAATAAGGAAAAACCAAATCCCCCCTAATGTTTTTAGCCTGTAGCAAAGTAGAGAAAGTGGAAGCTGTGAGGGCTCCTTAGGGAGAAAGAGATCAGTAAGAACCAGGTCCCCCTGCTCACAGGCTCAAGGATGTTCCTCACTTTTACTTCTAGGGCCCTATTTCCTCTGCGCTTCCTCAGCAAGGATATAAAATAATTGAAAATGGGATTATATTTTATTGCTTACAGGTGTATTTCTAGTCTAGAAAAACAGAAATTGAATGAGAAATTAAATTTTTAAAATTTTCAATAACTGTAATGACTTAGGAAACATGCTCCTCTTGGGTACTGCACATCTTGTCAAGCCTTGGAATCCTATTTTCCACAGCCACCGTCATTTCCTGTGATCCATTAGTTGTGCACAGGACTTGATTTTTGTCTTGTACAGACATGCTGTTGAATGGAGTATAGTCCAACATTTAAAGGGAATTGCCTTGACATAGACATTTGCATGGGGGCAACAAGTATCTCTGTGTTTCTTTTTGGTTTTCCAAGGTAGGATCACACTCTAGTCCAGGCTGACCTAGAATTCACTATTAGTCTTAGGGTGGCCTCTGCTTCCAGAGTGCTGGGATTAAAGGTGGGAAGCCACCACACCCAGCTTCTGTGTTTCTTTTGACATGTTAAACATCCTGCAGAGCCCATGTGAGTTTCCAGGGGCCCCTGAGGCATCTCTGCACTTCTTTTGGAAACCTCACATCTAATGTTCTTAAAAAGATACGCTGGTAAGAAAAAGTATAATTTAACCAAGCAATGAAAGTGCAGAGTTAGTCAAACCATAAAAAGGAGAGAAAAAGAATGTTCTCCCAGTATGTTTAAGTGATTCAAGAAATTTTACAGGGCTGGAGAGATGGTTTAGTGGTTAAGGCACTTGCCTGTGAAGCCTAAGGACCCAGGTTCGATTCTGCAGGACCCATATAAGCCAGCTGCACAAGGTTGGTGCATGCGTCTGGAGTTCATTTGCAGTAGCTGGAGGCCCTGGTGCACCCATTCTCTCTCTCTCTCTCTCTCTCTCTCTGTCTCTCTCTGTCTCTCTCTGTCTCCCTCTCTCTGTCTCTAATAAAGAAATAAAATTAAGCCGGGTGTGGTGGCGCACGCCTTTAATCCCAGCACTTGGGAGGCAGAGGTAGGAGGATTGTAGTGAGTTCAAGGCCACCCTGAGACTGTATAGTGAATTCCAGGTCAGCCTAGACTAGAGTGAAACCCTACCTTGAAAAACAAACAAACAAAATAAATAAATAAATAAATAAATATACTAAAAAAAATTTTACAAAATGAAACAGCACAAGGAATTTGGGTTTGATTTGATTCCTTTGCTCTCATCATTATCAAATTGCTGAATTACTGATGGAGGAAAGATCCTCACTAAGTCTATATTCTGTGGTGATGGCTCATACAGAGTACAGAAGCAACAGTACAGATGACAAAACAAAGTCTGAGCTGATCTGGAACTAACAATTGCTAAATCAAGGCCTTGGACAAATGCTTGCCAAAGAAGGAGCTATTTCCAAATGTGCTCTTAGTCTGCAAAGCCTGCAGAGGTCTGCAGAGAGAAATGATTTACTTAGCTTGGCAGTTAACAGAGGGTTATTTAATCTCTATTTTTCATATGAGAGCTTCAATATGAAGGAATAAATAAATAAATGATGAAATTAGGAATGTGAAACAACAGAGATTAATAAATGACAGAACTGAACACAGTCTTTCTCAGGGTCCCCTGGTCCCTGTCCCTGACACCTGTTTTCCTTCTCTCCTATCTCTCTGTGAGTTTTTTCTCTCTTCCTCTTTATTTCTCTTTTTCTACAAATTTCTCTTTTCCTCCTTTTATTTCTTTCCTCATTTCCTTTCCCTTCCTTTAGAGTGTGTGTGTGTGTGTGGGTGTGTGTGTGTGTGTGTGTGTGTACGTACGAGGCATACCAACCATACACAGGCCACTTTACTCTGTGAAGACAGAATTTTCCTCTTCATTTTCAGTTATTTATTTTTAGATTTTTTTTTTTTAATGCGCGAGTGAGAGAATTAGCATGCCAGAGCCTTCAGCCACTGCAGTTGAATTCCAGACATATGCGTCCCCTTGTGCGCATGTGCAACCTTGCACCCTTGTGTCACTTTGTGTGTCTGGCTTATGTGGGTCCTGGAGATTGGAACATGAGTCCTTAGGCTTTGCAGGCAAGTGCCTTAACCACTAAGCCATCTCTCCAGCCCCTCTTCATTTTTAAATTTTATTTTTATTTTTATTTATTTGAGAGAGAGAAATAGGCAGATAGAGAGGTTGAGCACACCAGGACCTCCAGTCTCTGCAAACAAATTCCAGATTCATGTCCTGCCTTGTATGTCTGTCTTATGTGGGTCCTGGGGACTCAAACCTAGGTCCTATGGCTTTGCAGGCAAGTGCCTTAACTGCTAAGCCATCTCTCCATCCTATCTCTTCATTTTTATGACTCTTGTTATTGGGATTTAGGTCCTTGAGGCCAAATTCCAGAGTGAGGTCTCTCTCCAATGCCTTTTCTTTTGAAAGAAAGACAAAAAGCTGGGTGTGGTGACATAGGCCTTTAATCCCAGACAGAGGTAGGAGGATTTCCGTGAGTTCGAGGCTACCCTGAAACTAAATAGTGAATTCTCGGTCAGACTGGACTAGAGTGAAACCTTACCTCAAAAAAACAAAACAAAACAAAAAGACAAAGCAAATCCAAGTATTTCAAATCAGTTGCAGTAAAGTGTGACTCCTCATTGCATGATGGTATTTGGAAACTTAAGCTTTAAAAACTTTTAGCCTCAAGTCTAAAGATCAAAAGATTGGCCAAAATGTCATCACAAGAAGATAATTACAGTAGCTGAAGACATGCTTCCACCTGAATTCAGAACCTCATACCCCACGGAAAAGATTGAAGCTGTGATGGGCTTCTGTAATCTTAATGTACTGGCAGAGAGATGGGAGGCAGAAATAGGAGAATCTACCAGAAGCTTGCAGGCCAGCTAGCCTGGCGAACTTTGTAAGTGGGTTCTGTGAAATTTTATAGATTCCTACAAGACGCTGTCAGTGGAGCTTGGAGTACCTATGTTTGAGCCACACATTCACCTTCTGAACATCTGGATTTCACTGTGAGCTTGTTTATTGATGTGTTCTTTATGAGGCTTACAGACAAAGGCATATAATGTCTTGTTTTCTTGGTGAGAACTTTGCCAACCTGCAAGCTGGGGCCACACTCTTGCTTTGCTGATGAGATGCCCGCCATGCATGCATCACTCCCTCCTTGCCTCCTTGATAGCACCATTGCCCTTCACTTCTCTGAATTTCCTTTGCAGTTGACTGAAACCTCCTCCCGTTACGCCCGCAAGATCTCGGGCACCACTGCCCTCCAGGAGGCACTGAAGGAGAAGCAGCAGCACATTGAACAGCTGCTGGCTGAGCGGGACCTGGAGCGGGCTGAAGTGGCCAAGGCTACCAGCCACGTGGGGGAGATAGAGCAGGAGCTAGCCCTGGCCCGAGATGGGCATGACCAGGTGAAGTCTGGTGCTGATCTTGTGGAGATCATGGTGGTTTCTAAATTGAGTGGAGAGGTTGAAAGGTGTGCTTCGTGTTTGGAGTCAGGGAGGTAGACTTGAGGACAGGAAATGAATATCAATTTCTTTGCTGGGCTCCTTGGAAAGCTATGACCTGGGAACCAATTTCCATCATCACACAGATGAAATTTTGTTCTTCTTGATTACACTTCAGTGCTTTGATCTTTATGTCCAGGTCTTTGAGCCTGTTTGTGTTAGCTACTTGTTTACTAGGACCTTAGCAGTGTTCACAGCTCCTGTTTGTAGCTTATTATTGACATGTGTTTCAGTTTTGGAAAAGAAGAGAGTTGTTTTAACGTTGCCCTGAGTTGCTTTGTAGTCTGGTTTTTCATCACCTAGTTTGCAGGAATGCTAAGGATAACTTCGTAAGATAGGAAGTATTTGAACATGACAAGATTAAATGTGATGCCCACCCACCTAGGTCACACTTATCAGTAGCTGTTTGGAGATACTCCGGACTTGTTTCTGGGTCAGAAACCATCCACTCACTGGCATCCTTGTTTCTCCAGCATGTCCTGGAACTGGAAGCCAAAATGGACCAGCTTCGAACAATGGTGGAAGCTGCTGACAGGGAGAAGGTGGAACTTCTCAACCAACTGGAAGAGGAGAAAAGGTGATCCTTGACTGTTCTGTGGTGCTAGTGTTCCCTTTTCCTTTTAAAGGATTTCTTAGGAAGAAATTTCCTATCAACAACTTTTCTTTTTTTGGTTTTTCTGACCTGGAACTCATTCTGTAGTCCCAGGCTGTCCTCAACCTCACAGCAATCCTCCTACCTCTGCCTCATGAATGCTGGGATTAAAGGCATGGGCCACCGTGCCTGGCAAAAAATTGAATTCTGGGCTGGAGGGATGGCTTAGCCATTAGGGCACTTGCCTATGAAGCCTAAGGACCCAGGTTCGATTCCCCAGATCCCACATAAACCAGATGCACAGGGTGGCGCATGATTCTAGAGTTCATTTGCAGTGGCTGGAGGTCCTGGCATGCCTATTCTCTTTGTCTCTCTTCCCTCTAAGTCTCTCTCTCTCTCTGATTGCAAATAAATATAAAAAAAGTATTTTTGCTGGGAATGGTGGTACACGCTTTTAATCCCAGCACTCAGGAGGCAGAGGTAGGAGGATCACCATGAGTTTGAGGCCACCCTGAGACTATGTAGTGAATTCCAGGTCAGCCTGGACTAGAGTAAAACCCTACCTCGAACCCCCCCCCCCAAAAAAAAAAGTATTTAAAACAAATTGAATTCTTAGCCAGGCGTCTTTTTGAAAGGGTCTCCCTGTATAGCCCAGGTTGGTCTCAAATCTAAGATCCTCTTGTCTTCACCTCTCCAGTGTGGGGATTGCAGGTGTGTCCCACCATGCCCAGCAGAAGATTTATTTTATTTATTTATCTTTATAAGGAGGGTTCTTGAGGCCAGGAACAAAATTATCTGAGAGAGGTGTCTGAATAGAAACCATTTAGCCATGCTAGGTTTTGGCCTCTACAGGTGTGTGCACACATGTGCACATGTACCCATTCACGCACATGTGAACGTTCAGAGGTCATTGTTGGACTATCTTTCTTAGTTGCTCACTTATTTGTTTGAGCTCACCAATTTCAGCTAGACTAACTAGACAGCAAACCCTAGGGATTCCCCCAGTGTCTACCTCTCCAGTGCCGGATACAGAAGTGTGCCACCATGGCTGCTTATTTTTTTTTCTTTTTTTTCTTTTTTGGTCTTCCAAGGTAGGGTCTCAACTCTAACCGAGGCTGACCTGAAATTCACTGTGTAATCCTAGGCTGGCCTCAAACTCCCAGTGATCCTCCTAACCCCCCCCCCCTTCCTCCCCAGTATTTATAAAGGTGTTTGGCCTTAACCACTAAGCCATCTCTCCAGCCCTAAAGGTGTTCTTTTTTTTTTTATCTGCCCCCCCCCCGAAGGGACCCTCCTTGTTGGGGATGCCAGTTATCCCCATGGGGATTGTGGGTCATGCATTGTGGGGGTAGCTATCAGTTATGGGGAAGAGGCAATGTCTCTGTGCATAATGTGGCTCTAACAATCTTTCTGCAAATTTCCCTGAGCCATGTTGAGTTCATTTTAGGTCTACTTCAGTGATGAGCTCTTGGGATCCTCTGTGTCTCTGGATCTCTGGTTTAGTAGGAGTTGAGTGTTCTCTGTATCTATCTCCTTCACCCTTGTGCTGATACCAGGTTCACCAAGAAAGCAGCACTCTTACTCATTTCCCCAATTACTCTATGGTTTCAGCTGGGGCCCTGGTGAGGTACAATGGGCTGATTCTCTCCTCAGGTTTGGTGTCCATCTGAAAAAGAGAAGCAGATTCTCCAACAGAGAGTGAAATCAGCACCAGAAAAAATGGGATAACCATTATTATTTTAGAGAGAATTTAATAGGTATAGGCCCTCTTGTAGCCCAAGATTGGTGGGAGCTTTAATGTTGGAGAGCAAACTTGTTTGGGTCTCACTCTAGCCCAGGCTGACCTGGAATTCACTCTGTAGTCTCAGGGTGGCCTCGAATTCATGGTGATCCTCCTACCTCTGCCTCCTGAGTGCTGGGATTAAAGGCGTGTGACACCAAGTCTGGCTGAACTTGTTATTTGGATATGATTCTGACTTGTTTCCCAGTTCCAAATACCGGTTCCATTCCACTGAGTGGATCTGTTAGCCAATCCAAGAGCAGTTGGTTACCCACCATGGCTGTGTGCCACTATTGCACTTGGGTGAACATCACATCAGGTTGTTTGCTGCTGAGTAGCTTAGACCTCAAGTTGCTTGGACAGATGTTGGCCATTTTCCCTCAGTAGCTCATGTATCACCTTCTGGCACTAGAGGAGCTAACTGTCTGGGGACTGACTCTCTTCCAGATTCCAGCCAGGTCTCTCCACATTCCATACCGATAGCACCATACCGTGTCTTCAGCAGTAGGGTCTTACCATTAACTTTTGATGGATAATCAAGTGCTCTGACAGAAGTCTGTCTTCTTTTGGGAAACCTTGTAGGTCTCTCTGATCAACAACTCATTGTGGATGTTAACCACATCCTGGTACAGGGAGTTATAGGCCAGTACCAAGGGAAAAGAAGGAAGAAAAAGATAGGTAATATGAAAGAGAAAGACAAAAGAGAGAGAGAGAGAAAGAAACAGGAGAAAATTAAGGTTAGTCTTCATTATACCCTCTCCAGGGCCCTTTGATTCATGTGTTCCCTCTAAAGGACCTGATGAAGGCTCAACCTTTTAGTCTGTCTTTTAGGATATTGGATTTTATGGTACCAGTTCCATTTGGGTCCAGTTTTGTGTCCTCCTCTTACCCTCTTCTCCAGCCCCACCCTCCCTGTTGTCTGGTCCTCGAGAGGCCTATTATGTATGTCAGCATCTCGGGCTCATCTAAAGGTGTTTCTTTTTTTTAAAAATTAAATTAATTTAAATGAAATTAATTATTTTTTTAAATTAAAATATATATATAGTTTTGGAGAGAGTAAGAGGGAGAGGGAGACAGATAGAGAATGGGCGCACCAGCAGCCTCTTAGCCACTGTAAATGAATTTCAGACATGTGCACCCCCTTGTGGGCAAGTGTAGCATTTCACCCTTGCCTCACTTTGCATCTGGCTAAACCTGGGACCTGAAGAATCAAACAGGCGTTCTTAGGCTTAGCAGGTAGGCGCCTTAACCACTAAACCATCTCTCCAGCCCATCTTAAATATATTTTATTTATTTGAGAGAGAGAAAAAGACAGAAAGAGAGAGAGAGAGAGAGGAAGGGAGAGACAATGGGCACATCAGGGTCTCCAGCCACTGCAAACGAACTCCAGATACATGTGCCCCCTTGTGCATCTGGCTTATGTGGGTCCTGGAGAGTGGAACCGGAATCCTTTGGCCTTACAAGCAAGTTTAACGCTAAGCCATCTCTCCAGCCCTAAAGGTGTTTTTTTTTGTGTTTTTTTTTTTTAAATTTAAGAGTGACAGACAGAGAGAGAGACAGAGAGAATGGGTGCACCAGGGCCTCCAGCCACTGCAAATGACCACTGCAAACGAAGTCCAGATGCATACGTGGGACCTGGGGAATCTAGCTCGAACCAGGGTCCTTAAACTTCACAGGCAAGCGCTTAACTGCTAAGCCATCTCTCTAGCCCCTAAAGGTGTTTCTTTATACCACCATTTGCTGAGTTTACCAGGGTGCTAATTGTAGATTTTACCTGGGCTGCGGGTGAGGCAGCCATGTTCCTTTCTTACTTTCCTCAGTGTTTTGTCTTGATTTTATTCCACAGGAAGGTTGAGGACCTTCAGTTCCGAGTTGAAGAAGAATCAATTACCAAAGGTGATCTTGAGGTAAACCCTTCCATCCCTAAATAAAGCCTTTATGGATACTTGTATTGAGAAATGTAGGTGTACTTGCCAGCTCATCATGGTCAGAGCAGTCAGTCAGGAGAATTGCCCTCTGGCCCACTAGGGCTGTGGCTGAGGCTTTGTGGCTGAGGTGATGGTGCTGGTCCCTGATCCTGTGATGGTGGTGTCCTAATTCCTGTGGAAGATCAAAATGCTTACAACTCTTCTCTTGTTTCCCAATTGAAAGTCATGGATTGAATTTAACCAAGTCATAAATCTGGCAGTGGGTCCTCAAGGTACAAGACTGTTACTCTGAAATTAAAAAGAGCATTTTAAAAGATCATTTTAAAATTTATTTTAGTAGTCTACAACACACATTTTTGCTGTTTCTTAACTTTGCTGTTTAATAGAGCAGGATAAATCCTTTATAACTCTATAAAAAAAGTACATATATGTTCTAATAGTTTATTATTTTATATTTTGATGCCAGGGATTGAAGGCATAGTATTGTGCATTTTAAAGCCTGTACCACTGAGCTACATCCCCAACCCAAATAGCTGCTTTTAAAACAATGTTGTTTTAAAACAGTTAGTTACCAGAAGCCAGCTGTGGTGGCTCATGCTTACAATCCCAGTACTTCTCCCAAGTTGAGGCAGAATGATTGTCATGAGTTCAAGGCCAGCCTGGGCTACAGTGTGAGTTCCAGGACAGCCTGGACTACAGAGTGAGACCCTATCTCAAAAACAATAGCCATCCATGAGGAGGAGGCATAGCATTAAAAAAATAAATAAATAAAAAACAGCTGAAGCCGGGAGTGGTGGCGCACGCCTTTAATCCCAGCACTTGGGAGGCAGAGGTAGGAGGATTGCCAAGAGTTCGAGGCCACCCTGAGGCTACATAGTGAATTCCAGGTCAGCCTGGACCAGAGTGAGACCCTACCTCGCAAAACAAAAACAAAAACGAAAAAAAAAAACAGCTGAGCATGGAGGCCGAGGTAGGAGGCTCCCTGTGAGTTCAAGGCCAACCTGGGACTACATAGTGAATTCCAGGTCAGCCTAGGCTTCTTAGTGGGAGACTCTACCTTGAAAAAAACAAAACAAAACAAACACCTGAAAAAATCAAACAAAAACCAAAAGAGATGTGATCCACTTTTTTTCAAAAACAAAACATTAAAGAGTGGCTAGGGTGTAAATCAGTGGTTAAAGCCTTGGGTTCAGCCCACTCAGCTCAACAAAAAAACAAAGCAAAGCTCAACAAACAATGTACTTACCAGAGCAAAAGTTGAAACAGCTTATCTCACTTCCATGGCATATCTAAAATTCAGAGGTCTTCCACTTACATAAGGGTTCTTATCTTCACAATAGTTTCTATTAGTTTTATATTAGATACCAGGATTAAATCAAATAGTTTTGATGTTTTTCAAACCACTGCCAAATATACGACAAACAAATTATTTTTTCAAATCTTGAAGATTCTCTTAGTTAAAACAGGGTCTTGCTATGTTGTCCTGGTTGGCCTTGAACTTATATATATCAGGCTGGCCTGAGATTTATGGCAATCTTCTTGCCTGTGCCTCCTGAGTGCTGGGATATAGACATGCAGCACTACACTCAGCAGTAGGTACACTTTTGCCACCATAATAATTTAAAAATTTGTTAGTTACCTACACTGTGCTTAAATTTCAAACAGAAACTCTGCTTCTTTGGAAAGAAATACATCTTTTTAAAAAAATTATTTATTTATTTATTTATTTATTTGAGACAGAGAGAGGGAAAGGGAGAGAGGGAGAGTGAGAATGGGCACGCCAGGGCCTCTAGCCACTGCAAACGAACTCCAGATGCGTGTGCCCCTTTGTGCATCTGGCTTACTTGGGACCTGGAGAATCGAACCAGGATCCTTATGCTTCGCAGGCAAATACCTTAACCACTAAGCCATCCCTCCAGCCCAAGAAATATATCTTTATTGTCAATAAAGAGTAAAGGGTACATTTTCTGAGTTCTAGTTGTATAAGGTCCAGAATTTAATGGTTTATTAATCATTTAATGAACATCTTCTTCACTCATCTCATTATGTAGTCACATCTTTTAGTTGACTTTTGTGTTGTTCTCATCCATTTTAAAACACCTCAAGGTTCATTAGAAGTTCCATCATCTCATTCATATGAATTATACCCTTTGGCGTTTTGGGGAAGGTTGAGTTAAAATATTTACATCAGCACTAGGCTAGTATAGTCTGTCTGATAAACTTACTTGAAATTAATCAAATAGAGTTGTATTGCAACCCTAACATATATTGAAACTTTAGTTGAATCTCTTTTGTTGTTGTTTACTGTTTTTTAATTTTTTTACTGATAGCAAAAGAGCCAGATTTCTGAAGATCCTGAGAATGTAAGAGGGCACTTAACTGTGTGGACATTTTCCTTAACAGAGATTGATTCCAGATTAAAATGCTTATTGATACACTCAAATACTAACTCCATAATCTGACCTTGGGACAGTCTCCTTAATATTTCTGTGCATGTGGCTTTTAAAACAATTGCATATGTATGCTGGAGGAATTGTATATAATGATCAAGCTATATAAATTTGTTTAATGATGTGCAAATAATTTGCTGTATAAAGAATTTTTGCCAAAAGGAAAAAAATGTACAGGGGCCTGGCCTTTATCACCTAGTTTATAATAGCTTCTGAATTTAATAGAATTCTAAAAGGAATGACAGCTGATGGAAGCACAAGACATAGATGGAGTTGTAGAAATGCTGGGGAAGCTTCCCAAGTTGTCTCAACTTCCCTCCCCTTGAGAGCCAGTGCTGGTTGACTCTGTGTGCACTTGACTGCTGTCCAGTGCCTGCCAGCACCTGGCAAGAATGCCAAACTTGGATTTGTTGCTACAGTATTTTCTCTAGTATCTGAAAGTAGAGGCCAGTATTCTCTACTGAATATACCGAATGTTTTACATTTGCTATTGAAGGGAGCTTTTTCTAATAGCAGTGCTACCAGGCATGCTGTATGTTTCTTCCCCTTTCTGGCTGACATTGAACATCCAATACAAATCTCCCCAGAGCAGCCTTGAGCATTGCTTCTTGGTAACCTTGCCAGCTGTGATGCTGACTGAAAAGAATGTGAAAACTTCTTATTTTGATTCACTGGCACAAGAGAATAAAATAAAAACAAAGAACTACTTTATTTCTTACCACCTCCGGAGCTGAAATAGACAACATAATTTGGACTTTTGATGAAAGTTTCCTTTTTGCGAAGCTCCTTCAGTGATCTGGGTCTCTCTCTTCTCTCTGTCCCAAACAGGCTCCGCTGCCTCCAGTGTCAGTGTGCATGGGACCTCCCTCCTGCCTGTCTGTGCGCTTCTCGCAAGGCCTTTGCTTTCCTTCCAAGCCCTGCCCCAGGACTTTCCTCTTGGGATATCATGTCTTGTTATAAGAAAGCAATATATATTTTTAATTAAAATTTTTAATTCATTTATTTGAGAGAGAGAGAGAGGTGGGTAGAAAGAATGCCAAGACCTCCAGCCACTGCAAACAAACTCCAGATGCATGCACCACCTTCTGCATCTGGTTTAGGGGTTCTGAGGAATCGAACCTGGGTCCTTTCGCTTTGCAGGCCAGTGCCTTAACTGCTAAGCCATCTCTACAGCCTGAAAGTAATATTTTAAAGGGAAAGTTGTCCTGTTCAGCGTCACACTTTTACCCCAGGCTGTGGTATGGAGGTATTTCACTGGTTCTCTTACTAGTGACTGGTGAAGGTCTGTCTACAGTGAAGCCCCAGATCATTTGTGTGTATTCCCATCCATAAGGAGGGGCTGCTGCGCTCAGCTAGATGTGAAGAAAGTCATAGTAAATGGATGATTCTTTTATTTATTTAATACAGGGTCTCACTCTGTAGCACAGGCTACAGTCTATGGCCCCAGACTGTCCTGAAACTCACTCTGTAGCCCAGGCTAGCCTTAAACCTGTGGTGATCCTCCTGCCTTGGGCTTGCAGTTGTCTTGCCTCTGTTCCCCAGGTGCTGAGATTATAGGCTCATGTTACCACACCTGGCTGGATGCTTGCCTTTTTCTGAAAATAGTGACCTTTTGTCCAGAGGACATCTAACTCAGTGCCCAAAGAAGAAAGGGTCTGGTGGCCTTTAGTTTTCAGCCTCAGTTCCTGAAGCTGTTACCCCAATGATAAAGATCTGGGTTAGCTTCTTGTAAAAGCAGACATATTGAACAACTTCTGCCTGAGGCATATGCAGATCAAGGGGACTATTCAGACAATTCACTTTTGAATACTATTTCCTTATTTTTGTGGAAGGTAGACTTTTAAAAATGTTTTCCATTCACCTTTTAAATATCCCGTGATGGTTTGTTTATACCTGTTCATAAATAAAGTGACCCCTTAAATGCATTGAACTCATCACAGTATCAGGAAAGATGTTTATAGTTTTGACTCTCACCTCCCACCTTCTACTCAAGCTCTGCACTACTTGGTGCCACTTTGTGAAGACCTCCGTTATCATTTTCTCATTGCCTATAACATCCAGACTGATAAAACAGGCCAGTAAAAAAAATTTTTTTTAAAGATGAGGTAGCCCAGGTTGATCTGAAACTCAATCTGTAGCCCTCACTGGCCTCTAACACATGACAGTCTTACTGCCTCTGCCTCCTGAGTTCAGGGATTAGAAGTATGAGCTAGCATGACCAGCTAATTCTGGTATCTTACTAGCAGCTACTGAAAGCAGCTCTGTTGATAGGTTTGGTCAGCCAATTGCTCCAGTGGCTTCTTGGGTAGGAGAGGCAGTGGGGGTTGAGTACTTTTGGACTGATATCTGAATATTTCAAATGGAGCAGGATTATGCCACACTTGTGTCTGTTAGGGTCCCTGTTAAGTACCTGGAGGCGAGTCAGAGCACCTGTGAAGTTTGGAGGACAACTCTGGGCTCTTCTTACCAGCTCTTTAGCAAACTTCTACCTTTGCATTGACACTTTTTTTTTTTTTGTCCTGAGCTGGTAAAAATGATTTCATTGGGGTGAAAATCAGTCCCTTACAGTTTGAGCTAAGCTGTGAACTTGCTCTCAGCAACTTAATTGGCTTCTTCAGACATAGAGGCTATGGGGAGTAAGCATTGCTGTCTGTAATTCTGGGTTTTGTTTTTTTGTTTTTGTTTTTCAAGGTAGGGTCTCATTCTAGCTCAGGCTGTCTGTGAAATTCACTATGTAGTCTCAGGGTGGCCTCAAAGTAAAGGACATTGTCCCACCTTGGCCCCCCCAGTGCTGGGATTAAAGGCATGTGTCACCACGCCTGGCTTGTCTTTGTAATTCTGAAATCTGCCCTCTCCACTGACAGTTAATTTTTGGAAATCTCTGTTGGGAGGAAAGTAGAGCTTCGGGCCTTCTCCCCTGTTCTCCTTGAAAGACCCTCACCAGAAGTATCTCCCCTACTTCTAGCAGAAGCTCCTGCTGTGGGCTCTCCAGTTCTGGTTTCTAGCTTCCTTTATTTATCTGTTTATTTATTTATTTATTTACTCATATTTTGAGACAGAGTCTCACTCTGCAGCCGATGCTGGCCTCCAACTTGGCTCAATTCTCTTGTCTCAGCCTTATGCATGCTGAGATTACAGGTTTGAGCCACCATGCCCAGCCTGGATTCCTTTTAACAAAGTTAGTTTAGTTAGTTAGCCTTGTTCATTTCAAATTATATACTAGATGCAAGGACTTGATGAATGCTTGAAGATTTGTCATTGTTTCCCTATGAGTTGGTGGTAGTGATGATTGTTCTGAGGGTCAATCAACCCTTTGAAGTCCCTGAGTCAGTTACATATACATTAATGTCAAGTAGATATTGTGGGTTGGAGGGAAGCTGATAGTTTAGTAATATTAACTGTTCTAATATGTGCTGATAAACGTCACTTATCAAGATAACATATTCTCGGCTGCATGCATCTGAAACTTCATCTTATCTCATATGTTTTCCTTTTTTTTTCTTTCTCTGCCCACTTTCACTCCCGTGTTCATAGTGTCAGTCCTCATCCCCTCCTCCTCTCCTCATAGTTCATCCTTTTTTGTTGTTACCCTTTTTGTTCCTCCTTTGGCAGAAGGTACTGGTGGCTCAGCCTGCATGTCGCTCTCTCTCCGTGTGCTGGCATGTCATGTGGCACTGTTGTGTTCTTTTCCTCTTCCTTTTTACTAACAGACGCAGACCAAACTGGAGCATGCCCGCATTAAGGAGCTTGAACAGAGCCTGCTCTTTGAAAAGACCAAAGCTGACAAACTCCAGAGGGAGTTAGAAGACACTAGGGTAATGGTTTTCACTATTTAATGAAGCAGCCCCACATGTGTGAATGGTGCACATCTTGGGTGACATACCTGCCATTGGCCTGAGCCTTGACCCAGTGGTTCAACCTGAGTTTGGTCTCCATACTGCTAAGGCAACCACTAGCATAGAATGACGAGTAGTCACAGGTGTTTCATATCAGATCTTTTGTCAGAAGTAAAGACTCAACTAAAATCAAGTGTAAACTGCACAGATACCCACAAGTATATTTGAAGTTCTTTGTATTAATACTTTGGAACACTTTCCTCCAATTTCCACAAGCAGCCAATTGTCCTCTTGCTTGTTTCTCATATTGCTAGTTACTAGGTTTTCTAAATAATTCATGCTAGTTCCTGCCTTCTCCCATGCTTGCTGGGGGCAAGACATGGAAATACTAGCTCTTTTTAATGCAAGTTCAGAATTTTGACCCCATTACCCTTTTTTCTTGACGACCGAGGTCTCTTTATATCTCTCTCCTTTCTGTTACCCTGCAGATCGAAATCTCAGTTGTCAGTGAGGACAGGTGTGTTGGGAACAGAATTACTTCTTACTATCCCCAGTTTCTTGAGCACAGAGATACTAAATAATCTGCCCAAGGTCAACCAGCTAATGGTAATGGTAAAGCTAGTATTAGCATCTAGACCATTTGACTCCAGAGTCTGTGCTCTTAACGACTGGAGGATGGAGTCTATTAATTTGTGCCAAAAGAAATAATCAGTTACTAAGCCGGGCGTGGTGGCTCACGCCTTTAATCCCAGCACTTGGGAGGCAGAGGTAGGAGGATCGAAGTGAGTTCAAGGCCACCCTGAGACTACATAGTGAATTCCAGGTCAGCCTGGACTAGAGTGAGACCCTGCCTCAAAAAACCAAAAAAAAAAAAAAAAAAAAGAAAGAAAAGAAAAAAAAGAAATAATCAGTTACTGTCATATAAAATATATATTCACATATGCCTTTTAAATAATAAGTATATGATTAGCCTTAACCTTAAAATTTCAAAAAGAGCCGGGCGTGGTGGCACACGCCTTTAATCCCAGCACTCGGGAGGCAGAGGTATGAGGATTGCCATGAGTTCGAGGCCACCCTGAGACTACATAGCTAATTCCAGGTCAGCCTGGACCAGAGTGAGACCCTACCTTGAAAAACCAAAAAAAAAAAAAAAAAAAAATTTCAAAAAGATACTTTATGTTTGATCAGATTTGTTATCCTGATTTTTTATTTTTTAAAATATTTATTGTTATTTATTTATTTATTTGAGAGAGAGAGAGAGAGAGAGAGAGAGATGGGCACCCCAGGACCTCCAGCCACTGCAAACAAACTCCAGATGCATGCACCCCCTTGTGCATCTCTCTTATGTGGGTCCTGGAGAATCAAACTGGGGTCCTTTGGCTTTGCAGGCAAACACCTTAACTGATAAGCCATCTCTCCAGCCTGATTTTTTTCTTTTGAATCAGTAGTATTTATACAAATTTCTCTTGGTTGAGAAATCATTGGTCTAAAAATCTATACAATTGAGTAATCTTCCTTACTCTATTATATTTTTAGGTATAGAGAGACACACACACACACAGAGGGAGAGAGAGAATTGGTGCACCAGGGCCTTAGCCACAGCTATCGAACTCCAGATGTTTGTACCACCTAGTGGGCATATGCAATCTTGCACTTGCCTCACCTTTGTGTGTCTGGTTTACATGGGATCTGGAGAGTTGAATATGGGTGCTTAGGCTTCACAAGGCAAGTGCTTTAACCGTTAAGCCATCTCTCCAGCCCAATTATAAGTTTTCAATTTAAAAAAATAAAAAGAAATAAAGCTGGGCATGGTGGCTCATGCCTGTAATCCCAACATTTGGGAGGCTGAGTCAGTAGGATTACATTGAATTCAAGGCAAGCCTGGGCCACTTAGTGAATTCTCAGCTACATTGGGCTACAGAGTAAGACCCTGTCTCAAAAGATAAACAAGAAGAAGATGAAAAAGAGAATGTTCTCTAGCCAGGCATGGTGGCACACGCCTTTAATCCCAGCACTTGGGAGGCAGAGATACGAGATCACCATGAGTTTGAGGCCACCCTGAGACTACGTAATGAATTCCAGGTCAGCCTGGGTTACAGTGAAATACTACCTCAAAAAATCAAAAAATTGGGCTGGAGGGTTGGCTTAGTGGTTAAGGTACTTGTCTGCAAAGCCAAAGGACCCAGGTTTGATTCTTCAGGACCCACATAAGCCAGATACACAAAGTGGCACATACATCTGGAGTTCATTTGCAGTGGCTGGAGGCCCTACTGTGCCCATTTTCTCTGTGTCTCTCTCTGACTCTCTTTCAAATAAACAAATAAAAATTTAAAAAAATAAAAGGAATATTATTTGAAAAAAATGAATGTATATTTGGTAAGAAAATGAAAAAATGTGGGCTGGGCGTGGTGGTGCACGCCTTTAATCCCAGCACTTGGGCGGCAGAAGCAGGAGGATCTCTGTGAGTTCAAGGCTACCCTGTTACTACATAGTGAATTCCAGGTCAGCCTGGGCTAGAGTGAGACCTTGCCTTGAAAAAAAAAAGTGTAATATTGGCTGGGTGTGGTGGCACATGTTTTTAATATCAGCATTTGGGAGGCAGAACTATGAGGATCACTGTTCACAGGCCACTCTGAGACTACATAGTGAATTCCAGGTCAGCCTTGGCTAGAGTGAGACTCTACCTTGAAAAACAAACAAACAAACAAACAAACAAACAAAAAAGTGGTAATATGGTCTGTTTATTTGTAACTAAAAGCCAAAGATTTGATCTGGGAAATAAAAGGACTGCTGAGATTTGAGGTCCTGTGGTGTCACCAGTGTTGAAGTTAAGGAAATAAATGTTCTTTTACTTCCAAACTCCTCTCCCATGTTAGTTTTGTCAGGAAACAAGTTCAGTGTGTTCCTTCTTTGCTCTGGATAAGAAGGCAGCCATTTACAACATGGTTTACTCAAGTATTTCAAATGAAAGCTTACAGCTTTCCATAATAAATGGTGTCTTCTATTATTGATCTTTGCTCGTGGCTTTCCATGTGGGAAACTAATAAGTGACCATCTAAGTTTCCTATCACCCACATTCCTTTTCAGGAAGTACTTTAGAATCTCTTTTAGCCAATACATCCGGTTTATACACAGTGCTGTAGAAACATGAGCAACAATAAGGAACATTCCTCAAGCTCGTGGGAGAGTTTCATCTGAGGGTAAACTTTGTAAATTAAATGTGGAAGTGTCACAGAACTGTGAGAATGTCAAATAAAGAATAGTCATATTATTTTCACTTACTGTTACTTGACATTCTCTCAATTTAACTCTCATTGTGACTAAGAACTACTGTAGTATTGGATTTGACGTATTTATGCTATAGACCTTATAGCAGTGGTGCTTAAGCAACAAATTCTTGGATTCTCCCTTCCCTAGAAAATAATATCTAAATGAATCAATGCTGAAGCCTAATCTGAAGCATCTATAATAGCTGTGAAGCATAGCCATTTTAGACAGTTCTATAATTTCTAGGAGTGTTCAGTTTCAGACACTGACACACTGTCTTTTCCTCCTCTCTTCTGGTATTTTATCAATATCAGAACTGAATAAATGGCAGAGGAAAGAAGACATTTGTCCTTTGTTTTATGTCCCAATGAAGGCAGTAGGTGGGAGAGGAGTCTTAAATTTGAAAGAGTTGTGATCCATGAAATCTGGGACAGCAAGTATTTCTGCTACTTGTGATCCTTTCTATTTCCCAGGTTAGTCATATCATTTTAAAAATATTTTATTTTTATTTATTTATTTGAGAAAGGGAGGCAGAGAGAGAGTGAGAGAGTGAGAATGGCACTACAGGGCCTCCAGCCACTGCAAAAGAACTACAGACACATGCACCATCTTGTGCATCTGGCTTATGTGGTTCCTGGGGAGTTGAACCTGGGTCCTTTGGCTTTGCAAGAAAGTGCCTTAACCTCTAAGCCATCTCTCCAGCCCTAGTCATATCATTTTTAAGGTATATTTCCCCATATATTCTGTGAACTAAACTGATAGCCTAAATGGTAGAAGTAGAGAAAATTTTTCTACCTGGTGTGGTTGCACATGCCTTCAGTCCAGTACTTGGGAGGGTGAGGCAGGAAGATCACTGTGAAGCCACCCTGAGACTACATAGTGAACTCCAGGTCAGCCTGGACTAGAGCAAGACCCTACCTCAAAAAACTGAAAAAAATGTTTGTTTTCCCTAAAACTAAAGGACATATGGCTGGGTGTGGTAGTATACACCTTTAATCCCAGCACTCAGGAGGCTGAGGTAGGAGGATCCCTGTGGGTTTGAGGCCAGCCTAGGATATAGAATAAGTTTCAGGTCAGCTCAGGCTAGAGTGAGACCATGCCTCAAAAAAAAAAAAAAAAAAATTAAGAATAAAAGGATACAAGTTGAGATAGTATTTTTCTTGGCCCTATATATTGTTAAAAACTTCAAACAAAATCCAACTATGTGGGAATGCCTGAGAACTTTTTAGACATATACTTTAGGTAATTCATGTGTATACTAATACTGAGAACCACTGGGTTAGGGAAACAAAACACATACATTAACATGCCAATAGAATTGCACAATCCAGAAAAAAAGAGTCCCTAAGTAAGATTCTAATGTGTAATTATAGGTAAGTAATATCTTTTATTTTTGGTCATTTTAAACATCCCATTGAGGCTTTTTATTCTACAGGTGATACATTATTCATTGAAACACTGGATAGATAATTTTAGACATTTCCAATAGTATAAGTCACTATAATTTATCATCTTCTGGTACTTACATTAACTTTTTCATAAGTTTCGGGTAAAATTAATTTTAATAGTATATTTACTTATTATTTTATTTTATTTATTTGAGAGAGAGAGAGGAAGAGGCAGAGGGAAAGAAAGAATGGGCATGCCAGAGCCTTCAGCCACTGCAAATGAGCTCCAGATGCATTTGGCCCCTTGTGCATCTGGTTTTCATGGATCCTGGGGAATTGAACCAGGGTCCTTAGGCTTCACAGACAAACACCTTAACCACTAAGCCATTTCTTCAGCCCTTAATAGTATATTTAAACCAGCATTCTAAACTATTCTCCCTTCACCATGTAATGAATATAAAAGTTATTAAGGTGTTTTATATTCATTTTCCTCTAACTCTTCCAATCCTGATCTCTGTCTCATAGCACATCTTATTTCATGCAAGCCACACTTCAGGGCTTAGCCATATGTGGCAGCAATTACATGGCCTAGGTGAAGGGGGATAGGTAGAAAAACTGGCCAAATAAGAAAGATTCTTTTTTCTAGGAGGCAGGTATATCTGAGCACTTTGAAAGTTACTGTTTTTATTAACTTAAATGGGTACTTACCTGACTTAAGTGTCTTTAGAGGGGGAAAAATAATCTTGGAGCAGAGTGAGTTAAGCTCAATATCTATTTTGGATTTCAAAATGATGGAAGTTTACTAAGGTTTATAATTTTTAATTGGAGCTTCCAGAATTGGGCTGAACCCATTCTTACAGTGAGAAGAAATTAATCTGTATGTATTTGTAACAGCTTGATTGCTACTGGAGACAAGGTGGGCTGTAAATATCTTTAGCATTAGAGAAAACCAATGGTTTGCCATTTCAATGATGTCTTTTTGTTTGGACTGCTATTAATAGGTGGCTACAGTGTCAGAAAAGTCCCGGATAATGGAACTAGAAAAAGATCTAATGTTGAGAGTACAGGAAGTAGCTGAGCTCCGAAGAAGGCTAGAGTCTAATAAACCTGCTGGGGATGTGGATATGTCACTTTCCCTTCTGCAAGAAATAAGTTCTCTGCAAGAAAAGTTAGAAGCCAGCAATACTGTCTACCAGAGAGAAACGACTTCTCTGAAGGAACAGTTTGGAGCTCGGGAAGAGACATTTCTTAAGGAACTTAAGGCTCTTCAAACAGCCACCGAGAAACTTTCCAAAGAGAATGAATCCTTGAGAAGCAAGCTTAACCATGCCAACAAGGAGAATTCAGATGTCATAGCTCTGTGGAAGTCCAAACTAGAGACAGCCATTGCATCCCACCAGCAGGCAATGGAGGAGCTGAAGGTGTCCTTTAGCAAAGGGATTGGAACAGACTCAGCAGAATTTGCTGAGTTAAAGACACAAATAGAGAAACTGAGACTAGATTACCAGCATGAAATAGAAAATTTACAGAATAAACAGGACTCTGAACGGTCTGCCCATGCTAAGGAGATGGAGGCCCTAAAGGATAACCTGATGAAAATCATTAAAGAAAAGGAGGACAGCCTGGAGGCCATCAAATCGAGACTGGACAAAGCAGAAAATCAGCATCTAGTAGAGATAGAAGACACATTAAACAAATTGCAGGAGGCTGAGATAAAGGTAAAGGAGCTAGAGGTTCTGCAAGCCAAGTTCAGTGAACAAAACAAGGTCATTGGTAATTTTACATCACAGCTCAAGGCTGCTGAAGAAAAGCTCTTGGATCTTGATGCACTTCGGAAAGCCAATTCCGAAGGTAAATTGGAAATCGAGACACTTAGACAGCAGCTTGAGGCAGCTGAGAAACAGATAAAAAATTTAGAGAATGAAAAGAATGCTGAAAGTAGCAAGGTTTGTATTGGCATCTTCATCTTTTTTTTTCCCCCTTTTCCATTTCTTCATAGAATTTGAAAATATATTGATTTGCTAGAGAATGAGAGAGAAGATGTATGGGTGTGCCAGGACCTTTTGCCAGCATAGCAAATTTACTTTAGACACACTGTGCATCTGGCATAAGCAAGCACCTTGGCCCAAGTTTGTTTTTCTTATTTTGCATTGTATGTTACTTTTGAGTTGAGGTCACTGATTCTTCAAATTCCTGATTTAACAAAATCAAATAGTATACTTACCTGGCAAAGGCGATAAATTAAGGAGGGTTGACAGTTCAGTTCCAGGCCTGACCCTTTCAAAAAAAAGAACGAATGAACGAAGAAAGTTACAAGGTCATCTCTTCCTACCCACATTACTGTCGTTTATATAAGGATTATATGTATACAAGTGGACCATGAACTCTGAGGGCATCTTGACTATTGTAATTTTTTTTTTTTTTTTTTTTTTTTTTTTTCGAGGTAGGGTCTCACTCTGGCCCAGGCTGACCTGGAATTAACTATGTAGTCTCAGGGTGGCCTTGAACTCACAGTGATCCTCCTACCTCTGCCTCCCAAGTGCTGGGATTAAAGGCGTGTGCCACCACGCCCGGCAACTATTGTAATTTATCATGCTATGATAAGTATATTCACAACAAATATAAGGTCAGGAGCCCAAACCTTATGCATTGCTGCATAGATTTCACTGGAGTTTCTTCCATGCTACAACAAAAATACTATCTATCCCCTGCTTTTGTGGGTGGGTGGAGGGGAGATTAATAATGTCTTTTAAAATTATTTTTTAAATTATTTGAGAGGCAGAGACAGAAAGGAAGATGCAAAGAAAATGAGTGTGCCAGCGGCCTCTCAGCTGCTGTGATGAACTCCATACATGTGCGCCCCCTTTTGGGCAAGTTTGGCATTGCACCCTTGCATCACTTTTTGCATCTGGCTAAATGTGGGACCTGGAGAATTGATTGGGTGTTCTTAGACTTGGCAGGCAGGCGCTTTAACTGCTAAGCCATCTTTCCAGCTTTTTTTTTTTTTTTTTTTTTGAGGCAGAGTCTCACTCTAGCTCAGGCTGACCTGGAATTCACTCTGTATTCTCAGGGTGGCCTTGAACTCACGGCAATCCTCCTACCTCTGCCTCCGAGTGCTGGGATTACCGCTCTCTCCATGCCCAGCTCTCTCCAGCCTTTTATAAAAGTTTTTTTAATATTTTACTTTTATTTATTTATTTGAGAGAAAGAGAATGTGCATGCCAGGGCTTCCAGCCACTGCAAAGGAACTCCAGATGCACCACCTTGTGCATCTGGCTTATGTGGGTCCTGGGGATCTGAACCAAGGTCCTTTGGCTTTGTAGGCAAGTGCCTTAACTGTTAAGCCATCTCTCCAGCCCCAATAGCATCTTTTTTTGTAACCCAGACTAAGTATGAACTCAAAATCCTCTTGTTTCCAGGATTACAGGCATACACCACCATACTTGACTATACCCCTCTGTGTGTTGTTTTGTGTAGCACAGGCAGGCCTGGAACTGACTTAGTAGCCCTGCTTCAGCTTCCCAAACACTCGCATTTTCTGCTTTAGATCATTCTGGTATTCCAAACTCAGATATAAATAAGTAGCATGTTTTGACTTTTTAAAAATAGCCTATTAGATAACCATATCTAGATCTGAATATTTGAAAAGCCAATGGCTTCTTAGAATTAAAAAAAAAGTCACTTCTTTCAGTCTGTTTTGTTTTTATTTCTCATGATTTCTTTTACATTTGATTTACTTTTTCTTTATCATTCTTTTTGTTTCCTTTCTGCTCATTTTTGTTTTTATATCATGCTCCTCTGTGTGTTAGGCTAGTAACATTACCAAAGAGCTGCAGGAAAAAGAGCTAAAGCTCACTAACCTTCAGGACAATTTCAGTGAAGTCAGTCGAGTGAAAGAGGCTTTGGAAAAAGAACTTCAGATTTTGGTAAGTACTCTTGGGAATCTGAATCTGTGTTTCCGTCCCTTTACTGTGTAACAAAGAACAATCTCCAGGAAGGAAGAAATCTTGCAGGTATACTTCAAAATGTTGATTTACACTGAGTATTATTTACTGGCTGATAAATGACTTCAGGAGAATCAGATCAAACCAAACTGGTGATAACGGTAGGTACTACTTTTGTTTTTTTCAAAAGTCTGTTATTTTTGCCTCTGGCAAAGCACTGCTTTGGAACACTATTGACTGCTCAGCTTCACTAAACGCAGAGAACTTCCCAATCACACATCCAGTGCAGTGAGGCTTCATCATGGCAAGGTAGGTTCTTTGAGGCTGCAGTCCTTCCCCTCACCTTTGTGACTGTGGGCCACAGCCTTCCTGCTGTTTTGGACTTCAGCACCCCCTGTTGGCAAGACTGAGTTCCATCCAATTGAACTTTTCTAGTTGTTGTCAACCTCCTTAGCAAACTGTTTTTCCCCTCTCTCTGTATGTAATGTATACATGTGTGTACTTTTTTTTTCCCGGTTTGTTGAAGTAACTTTTCACTCTAGCCCAGGCTGACCTGGAATTCATTATAGAGGTCTTAGGCTGGCTATGAACTTACAGTGATCCTCCTACCTCTGCTTCCTGAGTGCTGTAATTAAAGGTAAGTCGCTGCCGTGGTGGCACATGCCTTTAATCCCAGCACTCAGGAGGTAGAGGTAGGATGATCGCTGAGAGTTCGAGGCCACCCTGAGACTACATAGTGAATTCCAGGTCAGCATGAGCCAGAGTGAGACCCTACCTCGAAAAACCAAAAAAAAAAAAAAAAAAAGGTGTGTCATCATGCCTGGCGTGTTTTTTTTTTTTTAATGTTTCCTCTTTCCTTAATCCCAAATTGTGAGAATGCACAGTGATGCTCCTACCTCTGCCTCCCGAGTGCTGAGATTAAAGGCATGTGCCACCATGTCCCCCCTTTTAATATTTTACTTATTTATTTGAGAGAGACATATAGAAAAATAGGCAGGGAGAGAGAGAGCATGAATGGATGCTACAGGGCCTATAGCTACTGCAAATGAACTCCAGATGTGTGCGCCCCCTTGTGCATCTGGCTTATGTAGGTCCTGGGGAAATCAAACCTGGGTCCTTTGGCTTTATAGGCAAGCGCCTTAATCGCTAAGCCATCTCTCCAGCCTCCTCCCTTTTTTATTTATTATTTTTTGTTTTTCGAGGTAGGGTCTCACTCTAGCTCAGGCTGACTTGGAATTCACTATGTAGTCTCATTGGTGGCCTTGAACTCATGGCACTCATATCTCCGCCTCTCGAGTGCTGGCCCTGGCCCCCTCCCTTTTTTTTTTTAACCTTTTTGTCCTTTTACCTTGCCTTCTGAACCACAACTTGACCTTAATCAAGTTGTGGACAGTGGCAATGGGAGAATAAAGGTATAAATTTACTGAAAAACTAGATGAGAATCCATAATTCTTAAAGACCAGTTGTCCCAGCTCCTGTGCATGCCTTCCTGTTCTTTTCTTACTGTGCTTTTTGCTGATCGTAGTGGTGAATGTGACTTTTTAAAAAATTGAAATGTCAGGGTCAGTTCTGGAGAGATGGCTCAGTGGTTAAAGGGTCTTGCTTGCAAAGCTTCCCACTCTGGGTTCGTTTACAGTGCTCATGTAAATAAAGTCCAAAGTGGCTCGTGTGTCTGGAGTTTGTTTGCAGAAGGCCCTGGTGTGCCCATACTTTTTCTTTTTTCTGTCTGCCTCTTTCTCTCTAATTCTCTCTCAAATATATAAAAAATATTTAAATGTAAGTGTCGCAGTCTTCATATGTTAGCTTTCTGAGTGCCAGTGTTATATTTGTGAGCTCAAATTTCTACTTTTTTTTTTTTGAGGTAGTGGGATCTCACTCTAGCCCAGGCTGACCTGGAATTCACTATGTAGTCTCAGGGTGGCCTCGAACTCACAGTTATCCTCCCACCTCTGCCTCCCAAGTGCTGGGATTAAAGGTGTGCACTACCACACCTGGCTCAAATTTCTACTTTTTTTTTTTTTAATTAGAGAGAGAGTGAGAGAGAGAGAGAGAATGGGCGCACCTGCGGCCTCTCAGCCGCTGTGAATGAACTCCAGATGTGTGTGCCCCCTTGTGGGCAAGTGCAGCATTGCGCCCTTGCATCACTTTTTGCGTCTGGCTAAACGTGGGACCTGGAGATTGGAACTGGTGTTCTTAGGCTTGGCAGGCAGGTGCCTTAACCACCAAGCCATCTCTCCAGCTCTCTACTTTTTTTTTTGTTTGTATTTTTCCAAAGTAGAGTCTCATTCTAGCCCAGGCTGACCTGGAACTCACAGCAATCCTACTTCTGCCTCTCGAGTGTTGGAATTAAAGGCGTGCAACCATGCCTGACAAATTTCTACTTTTAGAACATGATAATTAGGGCTGGAGAGATGGTTTAGTGGTTAAGGCGCTTGTCTGCAACGCCTAAGGACCCAGGTTTTGATTCCCCAGATCCCACATAAGCCAGTTGAACATGGTCGTGCATGCGTCTGGACTTTGTTTGCAGTGGCTACAGCCTCTGGCATATCCATTCTCTCTCTCTTCCTCTCTCTCTCAATAAATAAAAATGGTTTTCTTAAAGTTAAAAATCATAATTATATAGCTGAACTTTTAGTGGTAGCTGCTGTCCACATAAGGCTATATAAATTTCTTATTGACTGAAGAAAATGTGAAATTTGGTTCTTCTGTTACGCTAAACAAATTTTAGATGCTCAGTAGCTACATACAGCTAGTGGCCATGGGGCAGTAGAGAACATTTCTGCCATTGCAGAATGTTCTGTTGGATACTTCTGGCATGTAATATTTTAGTTATGTTTTGTTGATTTGGCATCCTTAAAGAAGAAAATGGATGGGCATGGTTGCACATGCTTTTAATCCTGGCGTTCATGAGGCAGAAGTAAGAGGATCACCACAAGTTCAAGGCCAGCGTGAGATTACATGGTGAATTATAGGCTAGCTTGGGCTAGAGGGAGACCCTACTTTGAAAAACTGAATGAATGAATGAATGAATGAATGAAAGAAAGAAAGAAAGAAAGAAAAAGAAAGAAAGAAAGCAAGCAAGCAAGAAAGAAGAAAGAATTGAAATTCCACATTTTTCTCCTTCCTAATCCTCTAGGATGCTTTACTTTTTTTTTTTTTTTTTTTTTTTTTGGTTTTTCAAGGTAGGGTTTCACTCTAGCCCAGGCTGACCTGGAATTCACTATGTAGTCTCAGGCTGGCCTCAAACTCACAGCAATTTTCCTACCTCTGCCTCCCCAGTGCTGAGATTAAAGGTGTGCACTACCATGTCCAGCTCTTTTTTTGTTTTTATTATTATTATTTTTTTCTGACGTAGGGTTGCAATCTTCCTACCTCTACCTTCCAAGTGCTGCACTTAAAGGTGTGTGCCACCATTCCCACCTTAAAAAAATTTTTTTATTGACAACTTCCAAAATATAAGCAATATGCTATGATCATAATCCCTGCCTTACTTTTTTTCCCTAAAACTATTCTTCTATATGTTTTTGGGAGGATGCAAGGCATCTGAAAGTCCAGCTTTTGGGATAACACAAGTGGCTAGCTTGTGGGCTTTGATGGATTTGGTACTCATGTACCCATCTCTTTATAGTCCTAGTTACAAATATCCACTCAAGTAATTCTCTTGGGTTGGGGAGCTGGCTCAGTGGGTAAAGGTACTTAACTTGCAAAGCCTGCACGCCTGGGTTCAATTCCCTATACCCATGTGAAGCCAGGCACACGAAGTGTTGTGTGCATCTGGAATTTATTTTCAGTGGCAAGAGGCCTTGGTGTGCCCATACTCTCATCTCTGGATGACCAAGAAGTGATTTTATCTTAGTTTACTGTCTTGTTTCCAAAAAGAGACCCTGGGGCTGGAGAGATGGCTTAACAGTTAAGGCACTTGCCTGGGAACCCTAAGGACCCAGGTTAGATTCTCCAGGTCCTCTGTAAGCCAGATGCACATGGTGGCTCATGTGTCTGGAGTTCATTTGCAGTGGCTAGAGGCTCTGGTGCACCCATTCTTTGTCTCTCTTTCTCTCTCTCTTTCCCTCCCCCTCCTCCTCCCTCTGTCTCTAATAAATGAAGAAAAAAGAAACTTTTTGTTGAGACCTTGAACAGTGGGTGACAGAACTTTTCCCTTTAAAAAGTTACATAGATTTAGATTCATGACATTACACTCCAATTTAGTTAAAGTTTCTCTGGTTATACTTAGAAATTTTAAAAAATCAAGAACTCTCTGGGCATGGTGGTGCACACCATTATTCCCAGCACTCAGGAAGTAGAGAGGTAGGATTGCTGTGAGTTTGAGGCCAATCTGGGATTACAAAATGAGTTCCAGGTCAGCCTGGGTTAGAATGAGACCCTACCTTAAAAACAAAGCAAACAATGCCTGGTGTGGTGGCGCATGCCTTTAATCCCAGCACTTGGGAGGCAGAGGTGGGAAGATTGCTGTGAGTTCAAGGCCACCCTGAGACTACATAGCGAATTCCAAGACTAGAGTGAAACCCTACCTCAAAAAAAAAAAATCCAAATTCAGGAATTCTATTTATTTATTTGTTTGTTTGTTTGTGAGAGACAGAGAGGAAAAGGTAGATAGAGAGAATGGGTATACCAGGGCCTCCAACCACTGCAGACAAACTCCAAATGCATACACCACCTTGTGCATTGGCTTACATGGGTATTGGGGAATGGAACCTGGGTCCTTAGTTTTCATAAGCAAGCACCTTAACTGTTAAGCTATCTCTCCAGCCCAAGAATCCTATTTATTGTCTTAGGCTTAACCCTTCCTTCCCCTCTTCCTTCCACCCTTCCTTACTCCTTCCCTCTTTCCTTTTCCTTTTTCCCCTGTGGTTCTTGGGATTTGATCTAGAGTCATGTACATTCTAGGCAAGTACTCTACCACTGAAGAGTTGATCGCTACTCACATGACAAAGTCCTCACATGTACCACATGTATATGTGCATATACTTATATAAGTATGTGCTTTCAGACACTTGTATGCATGAATGCACATGAGGAAACTTCACTTGCGTATATACATCTATGCATGATACACATTTGATAGTTCGTTGATATCTACCTGTTTTAAGTATGTTCTAATGAAGCAAACTAAAAGTAAATAGTATTATAGTTGCAATGAGAAACACTTTTAATCTTTATTACTTGAAATCCTTGTATTGTGAACATATAATTCTTTTTCTTTAGAAAGAAAAGTTTGCTGGTGCTTCAGAGGAGGCAGTCTGTATTAAAAGAAACATGCAAGGTATGTTTCACTAAAATATGAGCAGACCATGTGAGGGTGTATCATTCTCACACTGGGATTGATATCCAGAGTACAGAGTGGATGCCACATGTAGTCAGGGGTTTTTATTTGTTTATTTTATTATTTTATTTTACTTTTTTGGTCTTTTTGAGGTAGGGTCTTGCTCTAGCCTGGGCTGACTTGGAATTCACTATGTAGTCTCAGGGTGGCCTTGAACTCAGGGTGATCCTCCTACCTCTGCCTCCTGAGTGCTGGGATTAAAGATATGCACTACCACACTCAGCTTGCTTGCTTGTTTGTTTGTTTGTTTGTTTGTTTTTGGTTTTTTGAGGTAGGGTCTTACTCTAGCCCAGGCTGACCTGGAATTCACTATGTAGTCTCAGGGTGGCCTCGAACTCACAGCGGTCCTCCTACCTCTGCCTCCCAAGTGCTGGGATTAAAGGCATGCGCCACCACGCCCAGCTCTTGTTTGTTTATTTTTTTAAAATATTTTATTTATTATTTATTTGCAGAGAGAGAGAGAAAGAAAATGGGTGTACCAGGGCATCTTGCTACTGCAAATAAATTCCAGATGCATGCATTAATTAGTGCATCTAGCTTTAGAGTACTAGGGAATCAAACCCAGGCAGTCAGACTTTGCAAGCAAGGAAGATCACTGTGCGTTCAAGGCCAGCCTGAAACTACATAGTGAATTCCAGATCGGCCTAGGCCAGAGCAAGTCCCTACCTTGAAAAACAAAGATACAAACCAAAAAAGGTCAGGCGTGGTGGCGCACGCCTTTAACCCCAGCACTCGGGAGGCAGAGGTAAGAGGATCGTGTGAGTTTGAGGCCACCCTGAGAATACATAGTGAATTCCAGATCAGCCTGGTCTAGAATGAGACCCTACCTCAAAAAAAAAAAAAAAGTGAGTGTTCTGTCAGGCTTAGGAGGCAGAGGTAAGAGGGTTGCCATTGGTTTGAGACCAGCCTGAGGTTACAAGTGCGTTTCAGGTCAGGCTGGGCTAGAGTGCAACCCTACCTTGACAAAAACAAACAAAGTTAAAAATTTATTATTATTATTGTTTATTTATTCAAGAGAGAGAGGGGCAAATAGAGAATGGGCATGCCAGGGCCTTCAGCTGCTACAAATGAACTCCAGACACATGTGCCATCTTGTGCATCTGGCTTATGTGAGTCCTGGGTAATCAAACTTGGGTCCTTTGGCTTTGCAGGCAAGTGTCATAACTGCTAAGCCATCTCTCTCTAGCCCTTTATTTATGCTTTTGACATTGATAGCTTTATTGAATTTTGACTGGAAGGAAGAAAGGGGTTTGTGGAAAGGCATGCATGGTGTCTGCGTGTTTTACAGATCTGGAGAGGCAAGAGAGTGGCACACTTGGTTTCTTAGAGTCACAATGGTATGGCTTATAATGGGACTTTTTAGTATTGCTGTGCTCTTAGATGGCACAAGACAGCCAAGTTTAGGCCTATGAAATATGTTAAACTTTTAACTTTATCCTAATAGAAACTGTAAGCAAGTTACACCAAAAGGAGGAAGAGTTGTCTTCTGAATTAGAGAAGTTGAGAGAAAAATTAAAAGGTAAGGAGGTGTCTATAGTGACTAACTGTTAGAATTCGAGATAGTTGTTACATGTTAAAATAATATACCTACTATTCAGGCATAACCCTGTCACTCAATATGGTTGATATAACTTGATGAAATTGTTTGAAATTTGTAAAACTTGCAAGTCTCTTTTCTCTGTTTTCAAAAAGTACCCCAGAATTTGTCACATCCACTTCCATTTCAATCCTTGATCAAAGTCCAAAATATATTTCATACAGCCATAAAGCTGACCTCTTGTTTCCTGCTTTTGCCAACCCAGTAGCCATGAAGTCAGATCATGTCACTTTTCTCCTCAAGGTCATCCAGCAGCTTCCATCTCACACACTGATAGCTGTAGTCCTTCCTCCATCAAGCCCCATTACCTTTAGGATTCCATCCCAGACTCTCCTTCCCTGTTCTCATTTTCCTTCAGCCCCGTCCACCTCCTTGCTGCTATAGGACACTTCAGGCCATGTCATATACTCACTTTCCTGCTTCCTCAGGTCTTTACTAAGTATCACCGTCTTAAAAGGGGCCCATACAGGATTTTAACCTCCCCTTCTCTTTCCAACCACCTTTCCCTATTTTCAGCTTTGCCCCTCCTAGCACTTACCTCTTTGTTATATTATTCATTTCTTATCCTGTTTAATGTCTGTCTTGCTAGAATGTAATAATGTGATTTTCATGAGGGAAGAGATTACTATCTAAAAATATCCCAGGGCAAGGATGCATTCAGTAGTTTTTCTTGTTTCTAACATAGCAGTGCTTTTTTCCCCTTATATATTCAGATATGGAAACAAAATTTAGAGAGAAGGATGAAAAAGAAGAACAGTTGACAAAGGCAAAGGAAAAATTAGAAAATGACATTGCGGAAATAATGAAGATGTCAGGAGATAATTCTTCTCAACTGACAAAAATGAATGATGAATTACGTCTGAAGGAAAGGTATATATGAATGCTGAAGAGAATGTATATAGTAAGGTCTTGGTGGGACAAAAGGCTCAGGGTTCTGTTTTAAGGCTCCCTATCTCTGTTTTTTTCCCTCCTTTCCTTCCTTCCTTCCCTTCCTTTTCCTTCCCTTCCTTCTTTCTTTTTTGTTTTTCAGGTAGAGTCTCACTCTGGCCCAGGCTGACCTGGAATTCACTGTGTATTCTCAGGGTGGCCTCGAACTCATGGCGATCCTCCTACCTCTGCCTCCCGAGTGCTGGGATTAAAGGCGTGTGCCACCACACCCGGCTTTTTTTTTTTTTTTGAGGTAGGGTCTCACTGTAACCTGGGCTGACCTGGGACTCACTCTGTATCCCAGACTGGCCTTGAATTCATAGCAGTTCTCCTACCGAGGCTCCTAAGTGCTGGAATTAAAGGTATGCCTGGTTTTCCCCCCTCTTTTTGTTATTTTAAATATTTTATTTATTTGAGAAAGAGAAAGCATGGATGCGTCAGGTCCTCTTGCTACTACCAACAAACTCCAGATGCCTGTGCCACTTTGTACAGCTGGCTTTAGTGGGTATTGAACATGGGCCATCAGGCTTTAAAAAGAATTGTCATCTCTCAAGCCATTCTCTCTCTCGCTTTAGTTTTTTTTTTTTTTTGTTGTTGTTGTTTTTTGGTTTTTTAGGTAGGGTCTCACTCTGGTCCTCCAGGCTGACCTGGAATTAACTATGTAGTCTCAGGGTGGCCTTGAACTCTCGGCAATCCTCCTACCTCTGCCTCCCGAGTGCTGGGATTAAAGGCGTGCGCCACCACGCCCGGCTTTCGTTTTAGTTTTTTGAGGTAGGGTTTCACTCTAGCCCAGGCTGACCTGGAATTCACTATGTAGTCTCAGGGTGGCCTCAAACTCACAGTGGATCCTTCTACCTAGTTCTACCTAGGCCTCCCGAGTGCTAGGGTTAAAGGTGTGTGCCACCATGCCTGGCTCTAGCACATTATATTATACTCATATAGGACACTAACCCTTCATAGAATTGGAGAGGAATAATTTTAAATATTTGTACTCTCCTTTTTTTTCCTAGTTTTTGAGAGAGGGTCTCACTGTGTAGGACAGACTAGCCTCAAATTCATGACAATCCTTTTGCCTTCACCATCCAAATGCTGGAATTACATGCCTCCAACAGTCTGTCCTCAGTTTTCACAATCTACTTCATCATCTGAATGCCTAGGATCTGATCTGCTAAGCGAAACTAGAGAGTAATGTCTTACAGAGATCAATAACTACCAGTACCTCATATTTTTCCATTTTTATGCAACCAATAATTCAATTCATATCATTTATGAGGCTAAGAACAGTATTCAGACATGAAGTTTCTATTGGAATTCTTTTTTAAAATTTATGTTATTTTTAGAGAGTGCAAGAAAAAGAACAGGAGAGAGAATTGGTACACTAGGCCTCAGCCACTGAACTTGAACTGGAGACACTTGTGCCACCCAGTGGGCATGTGTGACTTTGTGCCTCACCTTTGTGCATCTGGCTATTGTGGGATCTGGAGAGTAGAACATGGGTCCTTAGCCTTTGCAGGCAAGCACCTTAACCACTAATTCATCCCTCCAGCTCCCTTTTTAAATTTTTTTGTTTGTTTGTTTTTTGTTTTTGAGGTAGGGTCTCGCTCTAGCCCAGGCTAACCTGGAATTACTCTGTAGTCTTAGGGTGGCCTTGAACTCATGGTGATCCTCCAACCTCTGCCTCCCGAGTGCTGGGATTAAAGGCGTGCGCCACCATGCCCAGCTTACTTTTTTTTAATTTTTGAGGTAGGGTTTCATGTAACCCAAGCTGGTCTCATACTCACTATGAGGCTGAGGTTGGCTTTGAACTCGTGACCCTCCTGCCTCAGCCTCCTAAGTGCTATATAATATGTATATACCTCTATGCTTAACTTGGCACATTAATTTCCTTCAAGCTATTTAGCAAATAGTCTTATAGCAGAAAGTACTATGTGGGAAGTGGGGAAGGGGGGTGTTGGTCAGTGGTAGAGTGTGTTTATGAAAAAGGGATCTATCTATAGGATTTGCTTATTTGAAGAAAAAAACAACAAACATGACAACCC
Source organism: Orientallactaga sibirica (assembly GCA_036365145.1). Lineage (NCBI taxonomy): Eukaryota > Metazoa > Chordata > Mammalia > Rodentia > Dipodidae > Orientallactaga > Orientallactaga sibirica. The sequence continues at coordinate 24,106,155 of JAEOAD010000026.1, read as the reverse complement.
TGAGAATAATATGACTTCACTAACACTGGCAAAAAAAATATAACCATTTATTAAGGTACATACAAAACACCCAGTTGCTCAGACTAATACTGCTTTACATGTATTGTTTGTGAAATAATTCCTATTTTTTCCTTTTTTTTTTAAAGAGAGAGAGAATGGGCATACCAGGGCCTCTAACTACTGCAAATGAACTCCGGACACTTATGCCACTTTGTGCATCTGGCTTATATGGGTACTGGGGAATCAAATCTGGGTCCTTCAGCTTCGCAGACAGGTTCCTTAACCACTAAGCCAACTCTCCAGCCCCCCTATTGTTTTATAAAACAGAAATGTCAACTGGTAACAGACTTGTTTAATATTCACTTGTCAAGCACAGCTGATGATCTTGAGAGGAAAATACACTGAAGGCATATATACATATACAGTTATATATATAGAGAGAGAGGTTAAGGCACTTGCCTGTGAAGCCTAAGGACCCAGGTTTTATTCTCCAGTACCTACATAAGCCAGATGCACAAGGTGGCACGTGTGTCTGGAGTTTGTTTGCAGTGGCTAGAGGCCCTGGTGGGCCCATTCTCTCTCTCTCTCTCTCTCTGCCCCTCTCTGTCTCTCTGTCTCTCTGTCTCTCTATCTATCTCAAATAAAAAACCTTTCTTTAAAATTTTGTTTTTGTGGTACTGGGAATTGAACCCAGTGTCTTATACATATGAGGCAAGTGCTCTATAACTGAACTATATCCTAGCCCTGTGTTCCTATTACTGCTTCAGTGTAACCTTGAATCACCTGTTTGACCTTCTAAAATGGGCTTTACTTGTCAATAAGGACAAAATTAAGGAATGCAGTATTACTCATAGCCTTATCTGTAGTTTATAAAGCAAAGGCAGTCATTTACCAATGGCAATAACATCATTTTTTAGGCAGTTAAAGATTTTTTTTAAATTATTTTATTTATTTTTGGAGAGAGACAGAGAGAGAGAGAGAGACAGACAGACAGAGAGGGAGACAAATAGAGATGGGCGCGCCAGCAGTCTCTCAGCTGCTGTGAACGAAATCCAGATGTGTGCGCCCCCTTGTGGTCAAGTGCGGCATTGCGCCCTTGCATCACTTTGCATCTGGCTAGACGTGGGATGTGGAAATTGGAACCCGGTGCTTAGGCTTAGCAGGCAGGCGCCTTAACCGCTAAGCCATCTCTCCAGCCCAGATTTTTTTAAATATTCTACTTATTTGTTTGAGAGAGAGAAAGAGGCAGATAGAGAGACATGGGCATGCTAGGGCCTCTAGATACTGTAAGTGAATTCCAGACACATGTGTCACCTTGTGCTTCTGGCTTATGTGGGTATTGGGGAATTGAACCTGGATCCTTAGGCTTTGTAGGCAAATGCCTTAACTGCTAAGTCATCTCTCCAGCCTTTAAAAAAAGTATTTTTATTTTTATTTTTGAAGTAGGGTCTCATTCTAGCCCAGGATGATCTGGCACTCACTCTGTAGTTCCTGTCTGGCCTCAAATTCACAGTGATCCTCCTACCTCTGCCTCCCGAATACTGGGGTTAAAAGTGTGTGCCACTATGGCTCCCATAAGCTTTTTTATTATTATTGATTGATTGATTGATTTACAAGCAGAGAGACATAGAAGAGAGACAGAGAGAATGCTGTCCAATTGCAAGGCCTCTAGCTTCTGCAAATGGACTCCAGATGCATGCGCCACTATGCATCTTGCTTTATGTGGGTACTGGGGAATCAAACCAGGGTCGTCAAGCTTTGCAGGCAAGTGCCTTAACCTCTAAGCCATCTCTGAGGATGGAGGAGGACAAAAGCAATAAGACCTCAAAATAGGAAGGACTACCTTAAAAGAGGAAGGTCCTTAGTAGATAGGGAATGGGAGAGAGGGGATGAAAGAGGATAATGTAAACATAATCAAATTACAATATGTTCGTATAGTAAAGTTTTCAGTAAAAATTATTTTTCAGGGCTGGAGAGATGTCTTAGTGGTTAAGGCACTTGCCTGCAAAGCCTAAGGACCTGGGTTTGATTCCCCAGTACCCACATAAACCATATACACAAAGTGGCACATGTGTCTGGAGTTCATTTGCAGTGGTTAGAGTCCCTGGCAGGCCATTCTTTCTCTCTCTCATAAATAAATAAATAAATAAATAAATAAATAAATAAATAAATAAATATTTTTTTAAATAACAAAATAAGCTAGGTATGGTGGCATACACCTTTAGTCCCAGCATTCAGGAGGCAGAGGTAGGAGGATTGCTGTGAATTCAAGGCCACCCTGAGACTACATAGTAAATTCCAAGTCAGCCTGGGCTACTGCAATACCCTACCTCAACGAAAATTATTTTGGGGCTGGAGAGATGGCTTAGCGGTTAAGGTGCTTTCTTGAGAAGCCTAAGGATCCAGATTTGATTCACCAGGTCCCACATAAGCCAGATGTACAAGGTGACTCATGCATCTTGAGTTCATTTGCAGTGGTTAGAGGCCCTGATGTGCTCATTCTCTCTCTCTCTGTCTCAAATAAATAAATAAATAAATAAAAATCTTTATAAAAATTATTCTTCAGTCAAGTTATTTTTGAATTTATTTTGATTTATTATAATTAACACAAAATGTATTACCATTTTTTATAATTATTAGTATATTTCTAATATGCTTACATTTAAAACATAAAAAATCTATCACCTTATATTGAAATTTATTCTAGATGTGTAGAAGAGTTACAGCTAAAACTTACAAAGGCTAATGAAAATACAAGTTTTCTGCAGAAAAGTATTGGGGAGGTAACTCTTAAAGCTGAACAGAGCCAGCAGGAAGCAGCTAAAAAGCATGAGGAAGAAAAGAAGGAATTGGAGGGAAAATTGTTGGACCTGGTAAGGAGAGAATAAAGTGGACTGTTTGCTGGCAAGGTGGGGTGGGGCATCTAGAACAGATGACTTACTTCTTCCTTTGGGGTATTTTGTAGGAAAAGAAGATGGAAATAAGCCACAATCAGTGCCAGGACCTGAAAGCTAGGTATGAAAAAACCAGTTCTGAGACAAAAACAAAGCATGAAGAGGCCTTGCAGAGCCTCCAGAAGATGCTGTTGGACACAGAAGCGAAGCTGAGGGCTGCCCAGGAGGAGAACAGAGGCTTGATGCAGGAGATGGAGGAACTGAAAACACAGGCTGACAAAGCCAAAGTATGTTCTGGGGGGAGAAGTGGTATAGCCATGTTGTACCTTGCTCAAGTTCTGCGCCAAGGCTGCAAGAGAGCATAGAAAGCAGTAGCAAGTGTGACAAGTCAACCTCTACATGCATGTCAAGGTGGTAAATTTCCTTTGGCTTTAAATATTGTGTACCAGATACTCTTGCTTTTCCTTGTAAGGGAGGGTGATGGCTACAGGTCTTTCCCCCTGGTGTACTCTGTGTAGCCATCACCACTCCCTGTGCTGCTTGCCTCCAGTTGTCACAGCCTCTTCTTTGGCCAAGCTCTTTCTGCTTGCTTGCAGACTCGGGTATGAGAGCATTTCCTCTGATCACGGCTGAGCTTGCTGCTACCTCACACTTGCAGTAAGAAAAACAAGCCACTAAAAAGCAACAAGCAGGGGCCCAGAGAAACAAGTGAGGAGTGACCTGGAGCTGGAGGAAACTTCACTGGATGAATAGAGCTCCTGTGGGAGGACCTACAAGTGCCAAGTCTGGAGAGGGCTTTTGTTTGTACCTAGGAAGGCTCTGTGAACTTACTCATAAGAAAGCAGAAGTACACCAAGACAATATTAGTTGAGCAGAGTAGAACTTGATATATTGAATTTCAGTTTGTGGTGTCAAGAGTATGTCTGCACCTCAACATATTCTTTTATTCTAGTGGCTTAACAGTGTACCCATGCTACTACAATTTGACTTTTTATTGCTCAAAATAATAAATACTTGTCTTGAATATTTATCTACTTGGTTTTTCAAAGTAGGGTCTTGTTATAGCCCAGGCTGACCAGGAATTCATGGTAGCTTTGAACTCACGGCAATCCTCCTACCTTTGCCTCCCGAGTGCTGGGATTAAAGGTGTGTGCCACCACGCCCGGCTTGGAGATTTATTTTTGATGTGTTAGCAAAATGCTTATGTTTGAGTTTACTAGAGAGAAATTATAAAGTAGAACTTAAAACCAACTCCACCAAAACCCCTGTGAGGGCTGGAGATGTGGCTCAGTGGAAGAGGGCTTGCCTACTGTGTATCAGTTCCCAGCACCAAGACAAAACAGCAACAAAAATGCCTCCCCGCTTCCTAGTTAGTAGACAATGACATATTTCAAGAGGCTTCAGCGTCCTTCTACTTGATGGCAGTGAGAGTTTCCTTTTATACCATCTTCCCTCAAAAACACCTCCGGTTTGTAAGCCATTTAACACTGGATATGTCTCCCCTATTTGTCGTTGTCTATGTGGTCTCTTATCTGGACTGACTTTAATTTCCCATTATTTCCCTTCAAATGTTGCAGCCAGGCCATACATAGCATTTTAGTAGATTGTGTGTGTGTGTGTGTGTATGTTTTTTTCCAGGTAGGGTCTCACTCTAGCCCAGGCTGACTTGGAATTCACTATGTAGTCTCTCAGGGTGGCCTCAAACTCACAGTGATTCTCCTACTTTGGCCTCCCCAGTGCTAGGATTAAAGATGTGAGTGCCACACCCTGCTCTTTTTTTTTGTTTTTTTTTTTTTTTTTTTTTTTTTTAGGTAGGGTTTCACTCTAGAATTAACTATGTAGTCTCAGGGTGGCCTCAAACTCACGGCGATCCTCCTACCTCTGCCTCCCAAGTGCTGGGATTAAAGGCGTGTGCCACCACGCTTGGCTTTTTTGTGTGTGTGTGTTTTTTAAGAGGCAGGGTCTCACTCTAGCTCAGGCTCACCTGGAACTTACTCTGTAGCCTAGGCTGGCCTTGAACTCAAGATGATCCTCCTAATTCAGCCTCCCAAGTACGTAAAATGCCAGGATTGTTCCCTTTCCAGAGTTGCCATCTAGATATTTGGTTTTTCTGGATTTTTTTTTTTCTGGATTTTAGTTAGTTATAAATCCTGGGAAATCTCTTAAGAACTAAGGGTATCATCCTAGGGAAGTTTATGTCTATACTTGATAAGTTTTTTACAGCATTTTAGGAAGTGAAGCCTCTCTAGTCCCTGGCTTAGGAGCTGGTGGTCTGGGATCAAGTATAAGAGCCACTAGCTATACAAGGCTATATAAATTTAACTTAGTTTTAACATTGTAACAAAGTTGCAAATCCAGCTCTTCAGGTGCATTCACTACATCATGATCTCAGTGGTCATGTACCTATCATGTTAAATAGCATGAATACAAACATTTATTTAATCACAGAAAACTAGATGCACAAAATAGCACATGCATTGGAGTCCATTTCCAGTGGCAGGAGGCCCTACCACTCCCATATTCAATCTCTCTGTCTCTGTCTGAAATTTAAATCACTCTCCATTCAGTGACTGTCCTTTTTACCAAGTAAGATCCCCCCCCAAAACCCTGACATACTTTCTTTTATTCCCCTTTTTGATTAAAATAGTCTTACTTTTGGGCTGTAGCGATGGCTTAGTGGTTAAGGCATTTGCTTGCAAAAAGCCAAAGGACTCCGGTTTGGTTCTCCAGGACCCACATAAGCCAGATGCACAAGGAGGTGCATGCTTCTGGAGTTGGTTTGCAGTGGCTGGATGCCCAGTGCACTCATTCTCTCCCTCTCTCTCTCTTTGCCCCTTTCTCACAAATGAATAAAATAAAATATAAAAATAAAATAAAATAGTCTCATTTTTGCCTGGTATGCTGGTGCACACCTTTAATCCCAACACTCAGGAGGCAGAGACAGGCTTGCTATGAGTTTGAGGCCAGCCTGGGGTGACAGAGTGAGTTTCAGGTCAGCCTGGGCTAAAGTGAGACCCTGCCTCGAAAATGTCACTTTTCATAGTTGTTTGATTTTGGGGAAAGTGTATGAAGGGCACTGGTGATTGAACCACAGGGCTTTGCAGATGCTAAGCATGTACTTTGTGAGCTACATACACCCTATCCAATGACTTGTACTTTTAAACATGCTTCTAGGAATCTTTTCTAAAATAGAAATTTTCAATGATGGGAGAGAACATTATGCCCTACTGTTAAAATCAAGCTACTGTTTTTTTTATCTTATAGGGAGTTTTCAGGAATAATTTTACAAGTTGTTTCAAATAAAAAACAAGCTAGGCCAGGCATGGTGGCACACACCTTTAGTCCCAGCACTTGGGAGGCAAAGGTAGGAGGGACCACTGTGAGTTCAAAGCCATCTAGGACTACAGAGTAAGTTCCAGGTCAGCCTGTGCTAGAGTGAGACCCTACCTTACAAAAACAAGTACAAATAAACAAACAAAAGCTAATATGCACTTTGCAAAGTCAAATTGCTTTTTATTGTCCCCCTTTCCTTCCTTTTATTCACATAACTTCTTTGAGATTTGTTACGAACAGTTTTACACTTTCACAATTTATGCTGTATTAAGTTATTTGGGCTTGCATTTGTCTGCTTGATTTCATTTTTGTTTCCATTCTTTCCATCTTTTGTTTCTGTAGTCGCTAACTTATTTGTTAACATCCTCCAAAAAAGAAATTGAACTAATGTCAGAAGAGCTGAGGGGTCTGAAATCAGAGAAGCAGCTTCTTGCACAGGAGGGGAATGCTTTAAAGTTAGAGAAAGGTTCGCTTTTATCAAAGCTTGTAGAATTGGAGGCCAAAATAACCTTGCTTCAGAAAGACCAACAGAAACTATGGTCATTAAACGAAACTCTCAATTTAGAGAAGGAGAAAGTCTTAGAAGAAAAGCTAGATGCCGAAAAGCTTTATCAGCAGGAACACGTCGATAAAGAAGCTCTGGCTGTTGAGAGAGAGAAACTGCTTACAGAAATCAATATTGCCCAGGAAGAGCTTTTGAAGATCCATGTGACAAACGAATCTTTGGAAGCCTCCAAGGCGAGCATGCAGCTGCTTATCGAGGAGCTTTGCTTCTGCAGAGATACTCTGATGGCCACGTCTGAGAAGGCGCGGGCAGAAAAGGAGCACCTGGAGGATCAGATCAAGAAACTCACTGCTGAAAACCTTGTCTTGGCAAATGACAAGGATGATGTCATTCAGAAACTTCAGCGTGCTTACGAGGAGCTGGTCAAAGACCAGAAAGCTTTGGTGCAGGAGATGGAGGAGCTCACGACTGAAAAGAAATCAGCAGCAGAGAAGCAGTTGAGCCTCGATAACATGTGCCTGACCCTAAAGGCAGAGCGCGAGAGCCTTCTCCAGAGCAACAGAGACCTGCAGTTTGAGAAGGACACACTGCGTCAGGGCCAGGAAAAGCTGAGTGCCAGCCTGGAGGCCGCCCTACAGGTCAAACAGCTTCTCAGCACAGAAGCTGGGACCCTGCGCACACAGCTGGACTATGCCAACAAGGCCCTGAGCAAAGCTGAGCTAGAGATGCAGCAGCTTCAGGCCACTAATGCAAGCCTCACAAAGTTCCTGGAAGAGATCAAAGCTAGTCGGGCCATTACAGACTCTGAGTACATCCAGCTTCTCCATGAGAAAAATACCTTGGCCGACTCTGAGAGGAGGCTCATGGCTGAGAAAGAGGAGCTTTTAAATGAAAACCAAATCATCACTGAAAAACTCAGCAAGCACTCAGAAGAGGCTGGCTGTCTTGTGAGCCTCAACAAGAGGATCACACAGCTGACTTCCGAGAAGGAGACAGCTTGTCAGAAAATTATCAGGCTTAAAAAGCAGCAGGAGAGTCTCTTGAAAGAAAACTCAGTATTAGAAATGCAAAATGGAGATTTACTTGCAGAGAGAGAAAATTCAAGCAAAGCCATGGGAGATCTTAAAAGGAAATATGATCAAGAGGCTGCAAACAGGAGAATCATCATGCAGGAGAAGATGCAACTACTTGCTAATATCGATGCTCTGAAGAAGGAGCTTCAAGAGAGGAAAGAGGAAAACCAAGAGCTAGCAAGCAGCAAGTGTGACCTCTCTTTGATGCTAAAAGAGGCTCAGAATGCCAAAAGGGATCTTGAGAAGGAACACACCAACATGATGCAAGCAAAGGAGAATTTGAACGCTGAGCTCAAAACCTGCTGTTGTGAAAAGAACATTTTGCTGAGGGATGGCTTGAATTTGCAAGAAGAGTGTCAGAAATTAAATGAGGAGATTCATGAAATACAGCAGTCCTTGATCCTGGAGAAAGAAGCCAGAGCGAAGGAAAACGAGTCATCCCTATATGAAAACAATAAACTTCACGGGAGAGTGGCAGTCTTGGAGCAGGAGGTAGAGGGACTAAGAGTGTGTAATGAGCAACTCCAGTCTGAAAATTTTACACTAACCCAAGAGAAGACCAAATCGGAACAAAAAGTAGTAGAAATCATTAAGGAAAAGGAGCTCTTAAGTGGGGAAACAGCTCAACTTGCTGCCAACATAGAGACTCTCAAAAATGATTTTGCTACTCTTTCTAAGTCCAAATTGGAATTGCAGGAACTGCACAGCTGTCTCACCAAGATTCTGGAAGACCTCCGGTTGAACCATGAAGTGGCTATGGCTGAGAGGACCCAGTTGCTTCAGGACAACAAGGACCTCCTGGCCAAGAAACGAGAAATAATTCTGAGAAAGGATGAGCTCCTGGAGGAGAAGTTGAAGCTGGAAGATAGCTACTTCATCCTCCAGAAAGAGATTAGCCAGCTGGCCAAAACCAACAGCCACATTTCAGCCAACCTTCTAGAATCCCAAAATGAAAACCGTACTTTGAGGAAAGACAAGAACAAGCTTACCCTTAAGATTAGAGAGCTTGAGACTCTTCATTCATTTACGGTAAAGTGAGAGGTTCAAGTATTGAGCACCCAGACTATTTACTAACTCTGTACACCAATGTTAGTGGCTTAGGTAACTTTTCTTCTTTGCAACTTACAGAAATCTCCTGTGTTCAGTCAGTTGTGTGTGTCTGTAGCTGTTCATTGCAGCCTGAAAAGGCAATTCTTTAGTAAATGTCTAATTACAATAGTCTCTCCCCTTCAGAAAAAAAATGCAAGTTGTGAATTTAAAAAAAGACTTATTTTTAGTTGGGTGTAGTGGTGTACACCTTTAATTCCAGCACTTGGGAGGCAGAGGTAGGAGGATTGCCATGAGTTCAAGGCTACCCATGAGACTACATAATGAGTTTCAGGTCAGCCTGAGCTGCAGCAAGACCCTACCTCAAAAAAAAAGAAAAAGGCTTTTTTTTTTTTTTTTTTTTTTTTAATGTAAGGAAATTCTTTCTTAACTGAAAAAGTTAAAGGCTTTGGAGTAGCAGTAGAATGAACAGTAATGAAATACAGTGTCTTGTATGTGCCTTTTAACAATTTCATTGAGTTTGATGATTTTTTTGTTTTTTCCAGGTAGGGTCTTACTCTAGTCCAGGCTGATCTGGAATAGTCTCAGGGTGGTCTCGAACTCACGGCAATCCTCCTACCTCTGTCTCCCAAGTGCTGGGACTAAAGGTGTGCACCACCACATCAGGATCTTGTATATTTTTCTTTTCTTTCTTTCTTTTTTTTTTCCCAAGGTATGGTCTCACTCTAGCCCAGGCTGACCTGGAATTTGCTATGCAATCTCAGGGTGGCCTTGAACTCATAGTGATCCTCCTACCTCTGCCTCCTGAGTGCTAGGATTAAAGGCATGTGGCTACGTTTTTCTTTTTTATTCACAGCCACACATATTCATTGCTCAGTTTCTCTCATAAACTTTTCCATTAAATTCCTCTCATGAAACTGTTGAGCCATATAATTTCCCAAATAATTCATAATTTGCTATGAAAAAATCCTCATCCTAAATTTCAAAAGCCCTAAATTTGAAATAGCAAGAATAATATTTTAAGCTGGATGTAGTGGCGCATGCCTTTAATCCCAGCACTGAGGAGGCAGAGGTTAGGGGGATTGCCATGAGTTCAAGGTCACCCTGAGACTACATAGTAAATTCCAGGCAGCTTGGGTTAGAGTGAGACCCTGCCTCAAAAATCAGCACCCCCCCCAAAAGAGTAATATTTTATTTAAGAGAGACACAGAGAAAGAAAGACATAGAGAATGGGCGTGCTGGGGCCTCTCAGCTGCTGTGAATGAACCCCCTTTGCACATGTGCGACATTGTGCGCTTGCATCACTTTTGCATCTGGCTAAATGTGGGACCTGGAGATTGAACAAGCGTTCTTAGGCTTTGCAGTCAGGCGCCTTAAGCACTAAGCCATTTCTCCAGCCCAAGAATAGTATTTTAAACCTGGCACAGTAAATGCGATTAAGAGACATTAAAGGGGCCGGGCATGGTGGCGTACGCCTTTAATCCCAGCACTCGGGAGGCAGAGGTAGGAGGATTGCCGAGAGTTCGAGGCCACCCTGAGACTACATAGTTAATTCCAGGTCAGCCTGGACCAGAGTGAGACCCTACCTCACAAAAAAAAAAAAAAAAAAAAAAAAGAGAGAGAGAGAGAGAGAGAGACATTAAGGACATTTGTCTTTATCATCACTAAAAAAATCTGTCAAATGTAAGTCAGACTAAAGCATGCTTGTCAGTGTAACTTGGAACTTAGGTGTAGGTTTAGAGGGGTATGAGAATAAGGAAATTTCAAGGTTCATAACTTTGTCACAGTACAGACCCTTCAGAGCTTGGTTTGTTTGCTGTAGGGCTAGGTTGATGACTCTTGTCCTCTGTGCCCCTTTAACCACACTGACTCTGAGTGCTGCCTGAGCAGTACAGCCTGAGCATCCCCAGATGTGCCAGAGGAGGGTGTCCTTCCTTCCTTACTATGGTTTCTTCTCCTTAGGCTGCTCAGACTGCAGAAGATGCCATGCAGATTATGGAACAGATGACCAAAGAGAAGACTGAAACATTGGTCTCCTTGGAGGACACCAAGCAAACAAACGCAAAACTACAGAATGAAGTAATCAGATTTAAATGTGTCTTTTCCTTTTTCTTTTATTTCCTTTTTTTTTGGGGGGGGAGAGACAGAAAGAGAGAGAGAGACGGATAGAGAATGGGCACACCAGTGGCCTCTTAGCCGCTGTGAACAAACTCCAGACACATGTGCCCCCTTGTGGGCAAGTGCGGCATTGTACCCTTGCATCACTTTGCATCTGGCTAAATGTGGAACCTGGAGAATTGAACCAGCATTATTAGGCTTAGCAGGCAGGCGCCTTAACCACTAAGCCATCTCTCCAGCCCTCTTTTCTTTTCTTTCTTTTTTTTTTTTCGAGGTAGGTTTTCACTCTAGCCCAGGCTTTCCTGGAATTCACTATGTAGTCTCAGAGTGGCCTCAAACTCACAGAGCAATTCTCCTACCTCTGCCTCCCCAGTGCTGGGATTAAAAATGTGTACCACCACACCTGGCTGTTTTTTTTTTTTTTTTAATGTTTTTATTTATTTATTTTCAAGCAGAGAGAGAGAGAGAAAAGAGAGATGGAGGGTGGAGAGGGAGAGAATGGCCATACCTGGCGCTGCAAATGAATTCCAAATTCATGTGCCACTGTGCATCTGGCTTTACATGGGTACTAGGGATTTTAACCTGGGTTGTTAGGCTTTGTAGGCAAGTGCCTTAACTGCTGAGCCATCTCTCCAGCCCCTTAAATGCTGTTTTGTTCAAAGAACAGCTTATGGACATCATGGAATGTTTAATCACTAACTCAGGAGTATTTTTTTTTTTTGAAGTGTGGACTTACACAGCTTTGATTTGTGTTAGTAGAGTTAAATGTACTCCAAGCTATCATAATGTTAAATAAAATGTATTTCTTCATCACTTATTTAGTAGGACTGACCTTTAAAAATTGAAGGGGAAGCTGAGTGTGGGGGTGAATGGCTATAATAGCAGTACTTGGGAGGTGGAGGCAGGAGGATCAGGAATTGGGCTATATAAGACCCTGTCTAAAACAAATGAAAAAATGAGAGGGAAACCCCTAGTGGCATGACTTTCTTTCTTTCTTTCTTTCTTTCTTTCTTTCTTTCTTTCTTTCTTTCTTTTTTTCTAAATGTATTTTGTTTGTTAGAGAGAGAGAGAGAATGGGTGCACCAGGGCCTCCAGCCACTGCAAACAAACGTCAGATGCATGTGCCCCCTTGTGCCATCTGGCTTATATGGGTCCTGGAGAATTGAACCAGGATCCTTTGGCTTTGCAGACAAACACCTTAACTGCTAAGCCATCTCTCCAGCCCTTCCCTCTTTTTTTGATGTAGGGACTTGCTCTTGCCTAGGCTGACCTGGAATTTACAATGTAGTCTCAGGCTGGCCTCAAATTCAGTGATCCTCCTACCTCTGCCTCCCAAGTACTGGAATCAAAGGCGTGCACCATCATGCCCAGCCAGAAGCTTTCTAAAATCACAAGCAGGCAAGATGCTAAGAAAGTAGATCAAGGGAAGGGACTGCCAAATTGAATAGTTACCATGAAGACTAGCCCTTCTTTTTTTTTTAAACAATGTTGCATTTTTTAAAATTTATTTATTTGGGAGACAGAGAGAGAGAGAGAAAGTATGGGCATGCCAGGGCCTCTAGCCACTGCAAACTCCAGACGCATGTGCCACCTTCTGCATTTGGCTTATGTGGGTCTTGGGGAATCGAACCGGGATCCTTTGGCTTCACAGGCAAACGCCTTAACCACTAAGCCATTTCTCCAGCCCAAGACTAGCCGTTCTATTGTGCAAGGGAGAAGTAGATCCTCCCATTATGGATCCCATAGTGTGTCTATTTTAGTCAGACCACAATACTTCAGTGTTTTGGTTTTTTGAGGTAGGGTCTCACTCTAAACCCGGCTGACCTGGAATGCACTATGTAGTCTCATGGTGGCCTCAAACTCACAGCAATCCTCCTATCTCAGCTTCCCAAATGCTGGGATTAAAGGTGTGCACCACCACACCTAGCTTGACTTCAGTGTTTCATTTCCCTTGTTTATAAACCTGTAATGAAAAAAGAAGGAAAAGGAGCTGGAGTGATGGCTTAGCAGTTAAGGCACTTGCCTGTGAAGCATAAAGACCCAGGTTTGATGCCCCAGGACCCATGTAAGCCAGATGCACATGGTGGGCATGTGTGTGGAGTTCGTTTGCAGTGGCTAGAGGCCCCAAAATGCCCATTTTCTCACTCTCTCAAATAAATAAATCAAAATAAAACATGCTTTTATAAAATATGTTTTTATTTGAGAGACAGAGAGATACAGAAATAGGCAGGTAGAGAGAAAGAGAGAATGGGCATGCCAGGGCCTCCAGCCACTGCAAACAAACTCCAGATGCATGTGCTCCCTTATGCATCTGGCTTATGTGGGTTCTGAGGAGTTGAACCTGGGTCTTTTGGCTTTGCAGGCAAGCGCCTTAACCGCTAAGCCATCTCCAGCCCTAAAAATAAAATATTTAAAAAAAAAAACCTTTCATGTTAGAGAACATTAAAAGAAAGATGGTAGTGTTAAAACTTGCGAGAAAAAGCCAGGCATGGAGGTGCATGCCTTTAATCCCAGCATTTGAGGGGCAGAAGTAGAAGGATCCCTGTGTGTTCAAGGCCAGCCTGGGACTACAGAATGAGTTTCAGATCAGCCTGGGCTAAAGTGATACCCTACCTCAAACAACAACAACAATAACAACAGCAACAAATCAAAAAACCCTTGCAAGGTATTTCTGGATTCCTGGCAGGTGTCCATGTGACATGGCCATGGACAAGCTGTGTCATTTGGCTATAGGAGACCAGGATACAAAGGTTACAGAGCCAGCCAGGCTCAAGGGTCATACCCTTTGTCATTGATGGCTTGTACAAGCTCTATCATTGGTGAGGGCTCTAGACACAACACTCAGCCACCTGCCAGAGACTTGATCAGTCACTCCCACTCATGACATGCCTGACTATCCCACCAGGGGTCAAGCCATAAGCAGGGTGCATCTCCTATGGGCAGTGATAAGACCAAATGCATGCAAGGTACACTTCAGACTCACGGCATGGCTTCTTCCTCGTCATTGTAAACTGCAGATAGATGGATGCTAAATTTTTACCAATCAACAAGTGGTTGAGGCAAATAATTTTTGTAATAAGGATTACATAAATTCAGTGCTGAGGGCTGGAGAGATAGCTGTCTTTCTCTCTGCCTCTTTCTTTGTCTGTTGCTCTCAAATAAATTAAAAACAAACAAATTTTTAAAAATCAGTGCTGAAATTGGAAAATATCATACCCTACATTATTAATTATTAGTCTATGGGGAAAGAGAAGATGTTTTGATCACAAAGAATAATCCTTGATGATGTCATTGCTTGTCAGTTACTTTCTGCTTGCTTGCTTGCTTTATTTTATTTTTTATTTTCAGAAATAGGGTCTTGCTGTACCCCAGGGTGACCTAAAACTCATAGCAATCCTCCTACCTATGCCTTCTGAGTGCTGGGATTAAAGGCATGCACAACCACACCTGACTGCTTGCCTTTTCTTTTTCTTTTTTTTTTTTCTTTTTCTTTTCTTTCTTTTCTTTTCCTTCTTTTTTTCTTCAAAGAAGGGTCTTATCTATAGCACAGGCTAACCTGGAATTCATTATGTACTCTCAGCCTGGCCATGAACTCACAGCAATCCTCCTGCCTCAGCCCCATGAATGCTGGGACTTTTTGCTTTTTAAAGATGGACCATTTTGAATAGCAACCTCAGTAGTAAATACTGAGAATTGTATGCAAGACCAAAGAAGCCAGGCATGGTAGCATACCCCTGTGATTATAGTACTTGAAGGCTGAGGCAGGAGGATTGCTGCAAATTCAAGGCCAGCCTAGGCTACATAGCAATATTCTGTGTGGTGGTTTGAGTCAAGTGTCCCCCATAAACTTAGGTGTTCTGAATTCTAGGTTCTCAGCTGGTAGCTATTTGGTAATTGGAGCCTCCTGAAGGTGGGTTTGTTGGCCATGGGTTTATGGATGTTACAGCCAGCTTCCCCTTGTCAGTGATTGGCACACTCTAGCTTCTGTTGTCCATCTGGTGTTGGCCAGGAAGTGATGTCTACCCTCTGCTTATGCCATTGTTTCCCCCTGCCATCATGGGACTTCCTCTTGAGTCTGTAAGCCAAAATAAACCCTTTCCTCCTACCAGCTGCTCTGGGTCAGGTTCTTTGTGCAGCAGCAAGAAGCTGATTGCCACAGTTTTTTAAAAAAATACCCAACCAGGGCTGGAGAGATGGCCCAGCACTTAAGGCACTTTCCTACAAACCCTAATGACACAGGTTCTATTCCCCAGTACCCACATAAAGCCAGATGCACAAAGTGGCACATACATTTGGAGTTCATTTTCATGGATAGAGCCCCTAGCGGGCCTATTCTCTCCTCCTTCTCTCATTCTCTCTCTCTCTCTCTGTTTCTTTTTATCTCTCTGCTTAAATAAATAAATAAAATATATTTTTAAAAATACCCAGTGAAAGAATCTAAGGCCCACAAGACTAGAGAAGCCTTTTGTTTTATGTAGCAATTTAATTTGATATTTTTGGTTAGATATACAGGAAATGGACTAAATATAGAGGATGTTAGCAATTTATAGTCATCTGTCATTTATAATCTCTAAATCAGATGATCCAATCCCCTATTACAAGTGACTAATTTCATCTATTTTTAAGTACACAGTTTGGTGAGTAATTTATCCAGCCATGTCATTGGAAAATGAAGTAATTTCATCAAGCTTTTTTTCTCTTGGTCTTCAAGTTGGACACACTGAAAGAAAATAACTTGAAAAATCTGGAGGAGTTGAACAAATCAAAAGAACTTCTGACTGTAGAAAATCAAAAGATGGAAGAATTCAGGAAAGAAATGTAAGTTTGTCTCCTTTGAGAGAAACTATGTAACTCATTTTAAATTTCAAAAAAGAAAATAATGTTATTTAAAAAATATTTGAAAAGTACATAAAGTAAAAACAAACAAAAAAAAAAAAACTTGCCCTTCTATACCCCAAGTGCTGTTGTGTTCCCCAAGAAGCAAATTCAATAGTCACTATTAGGTCAGAACTACAGCCAAGTTCAGGATCAAAAGGAACTGTGTGCTAGCTGATGAGTTATGACATTTGGGTCCAAGTGTGACTTTATAAAGTTATGAAAGTACAAGGACAACCAGCTGTTGAAGTAATATACTCACATGATAACCAGTCATAACATTTGGAACCTGCAGCCCCTTTATTAATAAATCTCTGTAAAAACAGCTGACTGTGGTGGCACACACCTGCAATCCCAGCACTGAGAGAGCCTGAGGCAGGAGTATTGCTGAAAGTTTGGAGCCAGCCTGGGCTACAGGGCAAGACCTTGTCTCAAAATCAAAGAAGGGGCTGGAGAGATGGCTTAGCAGTTAAGGCGTTTGCCTGCAAAGCCAAAGGAATTCTGGTTCAGCTCTCTCAGGACCCATATAAGCCAAATGCACAAGGGGGTGCATGCATCTGGAGTTCATTTGCAATAGCTGGAGGTCCTGGTGTGCCCATTCTCTCTCTCTCAAATAAATTAAAAAAAAAAATCAAAGAAGGCTGCTTCTGCCACAGGCCCAGAAGGATGATGTGACTGGGGCACTGTCGGCTGCCATTTTCAATTTTCAGAGTCTGTTGACTGTAGTCTTTCTGCTTATATGTATATCTTCTTTTTTTTTTTTTTGGTTTTTCAAGGTAGGGTCTCACTCTGGTCCAGGCTGACCTGGAATTAACTATGTAGTCTCAGGGTGGCCTTGAACTCATGGCGATCCTCCTACCTCTGCCTCCCGAGTGCTGGGATTAAAGGCATGCGCCACCACGCCCGGCTTGTATATCTTCTTTTTTTTTTTTTTTTTTTTTTTTTTTTTTTGCAAGGCAGGGTCTCACTCTGGCCCAGGCTGACCTGGAATTAACTATGTAGTCTCAGGGTGGCCTCGAACTCACAGTAATCCTCCTACCTCTGCCTCCCAAGTGCTGGGATTAAAGGCGTGCGCCACCATGCCCGGCCGGCTTGTATATCTTCTTATATCTGATCATTGGCACCCAGCATCCTAGGCAGAAATAAAACTGCATTGTTGGGGATATTTTGGAAGTGTGCCAGAATTGGTGAATGTCACAGCGTGCTGTGTAGTGATGGCTTTCAGCATCCTCTTCATGCAGTAGCTTAGCTAAGTGACACTTGAATTTCCATCAGATTTCAATATAAACAAGGACTTGACTGCAGAGATAATGGAAAGAATGGATAACCCATTTATCTCTGAACATTGGATGAGATAAATTTCCAGATTCTATTCTCTATTTTCTCTTTCTTTCTTTCTTTCTTTCTTTCTTTCTTTCTTTCTTTCTTTCTCTCTCTCTCTCTCTCTCTCTCTCTCTCTCTCTCTCTCTCTCTCTCTCTCTCTCTCTGTCTTTCTCCCTTCCCTTCCTCCCTTCCTTCCTTCCTTCCTTCCTTCCTTCCTTCCTTCCTTCCTTCTTTCCTTCCTTCCTTCCTTCCTTTCTTTTGAGGTAGGGTCTCGCTTTAGCCCAGGCTGATCTGGAATTCACTATGTAGTCTCAGGGTGACCTCGAACTCATGGCAGTCCTCCTATCTCTGCCTCCTGAGTGCTGGGATTAAAGGCGTGCACCACCATGCCCAGCTCTATTCTCTATTTTTATGTTATTGGATCAATGATCTGTGTAAATAATTAACATGCAAGCATTTAATACATAGAGTTTAATAGTCTGTAACAATCTATAACTGTAAAATTTCAGTACTGTTACTTAATATTACATTCTGCAAGTGTTGTTCTGTTTTGTAGTAAGGTAGCTTAAAGGCACATAGTAGAAAACAAAATTGGTAAATTACTCCATTCCTTCCATTGGGTTTGGAAATAATACATCTCTACAGAATGGCTAGCTTCTTTATTGAGAAAAATTATTTTTCTTGTTGTGGATTGCATTTGAATTATTAATTTTGCTTTTCACAGCCCACACTGTTTTAATCATTAACCAGAATACCTCTACTCTTAGGAAATTCTGTAATTTATTTCAGGTATTGAAAATGTTTAAAAAATAAAATTAAAATTAAATTATAACAAGCCAGGTATGATGGCACATGCCTTTAATCCAAGTGCTTGGGAGACCGAGGTAGGATCAGCATGAATTAAAGGTCAACCTAGAGCTAACAGACTGAGTTCCATGCCAGGCTGGGCTGGAGTGAAACTCTATCTCGATAAACCAAAAAAAAAAAAAAAAAAAAAAAAAAAAAAAGGGGGCTGAAGTGATGGCTTAGCGGTTAAGGTACTTGCCTACAAAGCCAAAGGACCCAGGTTATATCTCCAGTATCCACATAAGCCAGATGCACAAGGTATGCATACATCTGGAGTTCATTTGCAATGGCTTAGAGGCCCTGGTATGCTGATTTTCATTCTCTTTCTCTGCCTCATTCTCTCCCAAATAAATAACTAAAAATAAAATATTCTTAAAAACTTTAGCCGGGCATGGTGGTGCGTGCCTTTAATCCCAGCAGTCAGGAGGCAGAGGTAGGAGGATCACCATGAGTTTGAGGCCATCCTGAGAGACTACATAGTGAATTCCAGGTTAGCTTGGACTAAAGTGAAACCCTACCTCAAAAAACAAACAAACAAACAAACAAAAAAAGTTTAAAACAAGCCTATCCAGGTCTGAAGCACCAAGATAAATGAGATGACTTACAAATAGAACTGAGAAAATGTTCAAACTTAACATGAGTGAGGCCTGTGGTCAAGTGTGGACACATGATTTAAGTGTGATCAGCTAGCTGCCATTCTCTGAAAAAGAGTAGTCTTAGAATGAAAAAAGCAAAACTGAATAATTATAGAATGATGGTCCTATATATTTTTTCATTCTTATTAACGTCAGGTCTTTTGAATAGTACAGTTATTGTAACTGTCTTAATTAAGTGTATTTTTTTCTTTAATACAGCACTTTAAATCTAGTTTATGTTCTGTCGACTTGAAAAAAAATCAAAGGAAATTAAAAACCAAATAGCATGTCATTTTCACTATCTTGATTTTAAAAGTAATCTAAGAGCCGGGCTTGGTGGCACACGCCTTTAATCCCAGCACTCGGGAGGCAGAGGTAGGAGGATTGCCGAGAGTTTGAGGCCACCCTGAGACTACATAGTTAATTCCAGGTCAGCCTGGACCAGAGTGAAGACCCTACCTCGCAAAAAACAAAAAACAAAACAAAACAAAACAAAAAAGTAATCTAAGATGGGCATGGTGGTACATGCCTTTGATCCCAGCACTTGGGAGGCAGAGATAGGAGGATTACCATAAATTCAAGGTCATCCTGAGACTACATAGTGAATTCCAGGTCAGCCTGAACTAAAAGCAAGTCCCTACCTTGAAAACCAAAATACAAACAAAAAAAAGTAATCTAGTTCTCTAGTCTTCTGCTATAGAAATGAAATAATCAGCCGGGCGTGGTGGCACATACCTTTAATCCTAGCACTCGGGAGGCAGAGGTAGGAGGATCGCTGTGAGTTTGAGGCCACCCTGAGACTACACAGAAATGAAATAATCAAGCGAGCTGGGCATGGTACACTCCTTTAATCCCAGCACTCGGGAAGCAGAAGTAGGAGGATTGCCTTGAGTTTGAGGCCACCCTGAACTACATAGTGAATTCCAGGTCAGCCTGGACTAGAGTGAAACCCTACCAAAAAAAAAAAAAAAATCGAAAAACAAAAATGTATATATTTGAAAGAGTAATGTGTATGCTAGGGCTCCTGCCCCTGCAAATGAACTCCAGACACATGCACCTCTTTAAGCATCTGCTTTACATGGGTACTAGGGAGTCAAACCTATCAGGGCTGTCAGGCTTTGCATCCAACTGCCTTTAGCCACTGGATCCTGGATCATCTCCCAAGCCCCCAGTTTTTTCCTTTCTCAAATTTTGTAAAATTTTTGGTGTGCGTGAATGTTCATGTATGTTAGTATAGATGCGTGCATACCACAGCACATGTGTGGAGGTCAGAGGACAGCTTCAGGTGTCGATCCTTATCTTCTACCTTGTTTGAGGAATGGTCTCTCGTTGCCTGCTACTGTGTAATGCCAGCCTAGCTGGCCCAGGAGCCTCTGTGAGATGTTTCTGTCTCCACCTCCCTTTTCTCCATATGTGCACTGGAATTACAGATGCTCACCACAGCATCTGCTTTTTACATGGATTCTAGGGATCAGAACTCAAGAACTCACGCTTGCTTGCACTTCAAGGGTTTTGTTTTATGCACTAGGCCATTTCCCAGCTCTTAAAGTTTTTCTTTTTTTTTTTTTTTTCCTTTGGTTTTTTGAGGTAGGGTCTCAGGCTGACTTGGAATTCACTATGTAGTCTCAGGGTGGCCTAGAAATCATGGCAATCCTCCTACCTCTGCCTCCCAAGTGCTGGGATTAAAGGTGTGTGCCACCACGCCCAGCAAAGTTTTTTTCTTTTCTGCTGTTTTCTTTTCCTTCCCTCCTTATTGTCTTAAGATTTATTTTTTTTTTTTTCTGTTTTTTGGTTCTTTGAGGTAGGGTCTCACTCTAGCCCAGGCTGACCTGAATTCACTATATAGTCTCAGGTGGTCTCGAATTCACGGTGATTCTCCTACCTCTGCCTCCCAGGTGTTAGAATTAAAGGCGTGCACCAACACGCCTGGCCTGTTTTAAGATTTTTTTAAACTGGCAAGGTGGTGCATGCCTTTAATCCCAGCACTCAGGAGGCAAAGGTAGAAAGATCACTGTGAGTTTGAGACCAGCCTGAGACAACATAGTACATTCCAAGTCAGCCTAGGCTACAGTGAGACCCTACCTCAAAAAAACAAACCAAAACAAAAGGGCTGGAGAGAGATAGCTCAGCGGTTAAGGCATTTCCTTACAAAGCCAAAGGACCCTGGTTTGATTCCCCAGAACCCACATAAACCAGATACACAAGGGGGCACATGCGTCTGGAGTTTGTTTGCAGTGGCTGGAGGCCCTGGTTCACCCATTCTCTCTCAAGTAAATAAATAAATAAAATTTTAAAATATTTTTAAAAAACAACAACAACAAAAAGATTTTTCTTAAACCTTTAAAACCTTGGCTTACACTAAGAGCCTACAGTGGACTGGGAGTTGTTCAGTGGTAGAGTGCTTGCCTAGTGTACAAGACCCTGGGTTCAGTCCTCAAGTACCAAAAAAAAAAAAAGGCCTAATTTTGGGCTGGAGAGATGGCTTGGTGGTTAAGGCACTTTCCTGCAAAGCCTAAGGACCCAGATTTAATTCTCCAGTACCCATGTAAACCAGATGCACATGATGGCACATGCATCTGGAGTTTGTTTGCAGTGACTAGAGGCTCTGGTGCACCCATATTCTCTCTCTCTCTCTCTCTCTCTCTCTTAAATAAATTAAAAATGAAAAAGCCTGATTTTAGTGTGATAAGAGAATTTTTGTGTGGATTTATTCCTCCAAATCCTAATGAGGTTATCATAGAAGGCATATTATAGGTAGGGGAAGGATTAAAAATCAAGAAAATTGAAGACACCAAGCCTTGCCACCCCATTAGATAATTGAAGTTAAAAATAGATACGTTCATGCATCGGCAGATGGAATCATGCCCAGATGACTGAATTCAGAATCCAGCCACACATGACAGCTTGCTACGTGAGTTTAACCATCCCTGACATCAAACTTAAATCCAATGATTAAGTAAAAATATTTTGGAGCCGGGAGTGTTGGCTCACCCTTTTAATCCCAGCACTCGGAAGGCAGAGGTAGGAGGATCGCCATGAGTTCAAGGCCACCTTGAGAGTACATAAAGGGGAATAATTAAGAATTTATGGGTTAATTTTAATAATAGGAAGATGTTGAATAAACATCTGCACTGTTCATTTTTTATTTTATTTATTTATTTATTTATTTTTGGTTTTTCAAGGTAAGGTCTTGCTCTAGCCCAGGCTGACCTGGAATTCACTATGTAGTCTCAGGGTGGCCTCAAACTCATGGCAATCCCTCCTACCTCTGCCTCTGGAGTGCTAAGATTAAAGGTGTGCACCACCATGCCCGGCTTCAGGCTGTTTTCTTTTTAAATTACAAATTAGCATTATTAGAAAGAATACTGTCAAAATAACACATTTACTAATTAATCAGAAAACTATTTCTTTTGGGTATTTTACCTCTAGTTTTCCTAAAAATATACTCAGATACAATAGCACTTAACTCTGATGGACATTGGTAAATGGGACCTTTGTATTTTTATTTCTGCCAGAGAAAAAAGGTTAAAGTTCTGTGCAGCTAGAATGGAGTGCCTGGGCAGCAATTAAATCACTTAATTTCCATAATGGATTTTGATGCAATTATCTAAGAAATATTCCTAAAAACAAAAGGGCTATACTGACTATCTAATTTCTCATCTATTTTATAGCAAAATTCTTGTGTGTGTGTGTGTGTGTGTATAGTGTTTATTAGAATTTTTAAGATGTCATAATTGTAGGTGGCTATTCTCTTTTTGAGAAGTTAAAGCCGTGTGGCCCCTCCGGTGTGTAGCTGACATGGTCTCCTATTGTGATAGATCCTATCATTATAGATCTTATTGGGCATGTGACCCAGATCTATTTTCCTCAGCGCTGTGAAGCTGGTTGTCTCCCACAGTTTCCTTGCTTGTCTTGTTTCTATGGTAACCCTGCACTCACTGTCCTTGCAGAGAAACCCTAAAGCAGGCAGCAGCTCAGAAGTCCCAGCAGCTTTCAGCATTGCAAGAAGAGAACGTCAAACTTGCCGAGGAGCTTGGGAGAAGCAGGGACCAAGTCACAAGTCATCAAAAGGTCAGTAGCCTTCGCTGGGGTTTAGATCTACATGCTGACATAGGCTGCTCAGATCTGTTCAGTGCAATTGGGTTCTTCGAAATGTCATTTCTGCTTATCTATGATATCTCCTATATATGTGAATGTGTGTGTGTGTCCTGGTTTTCAGTAAAGCATGCTGCTATGGGACTTAGGGCAGATCCGCTAACACACATACCACCACCACCAGATCTTGTGAACAGCTAGGAAATGAGGTCCTTATTAGACTATCTTCTAGCAGTGGATTTAAATGAAAAGGAACAGTATCTTCTCCCCTGTAGTTTGATTTCAAAATTATTTTTCTCTTCAGATTTTTTTCCCTCTTCCTTTCTTATTGAAATTAAAGAATACAGAGGCTGAGAATATGTGTTTGGTGTGAGGGGTGATAGTTGATTTGAATTCTGCTTCTCTTAAAATTAAAAACCACCTTTTTCCCCCAATAGACTTAAGAATATGCATGTGCTGGTAATGTATTGAATGTTAATAACACAAGCAGCCCATTTGTTTCTATGTTTAAGTTGTAGAGGGTTCTGACCGAAGTTGATTAAACATGGGAACAGAATTTATAAAGGATGTTGCATTCTGCTTTGCATTCTTCTCTTAACATTGGAACCAAAATGCCAAATTATTAGTCATGTCTAACCCCAGAACAGCAGCTAGAAATAGCATTTTGAGAAACTTTTACTGTGTAACCATTCATGCTTTCTTTGCACTATGAAGGAAAAAAATCCCATTATGTTATAAACATTAATTCTAACTTGGAATAGAGTAGTTTGGAGTCGCTGTACTGAATTCACATTGACACAGTACAATTTGTGATGAAAACACTTTTTTTAATTTTTAAAAATATATTTTATTTATTTATTTGAGAGAAAGAGGCAGAAAGAGAGAGAATGGGCACACCAGGGCCTCCAGCCACTGCAAACAAACTCCAGATGCATGTGCTCCCTTGTGCATCTGGCTTATGTGGGTCCTGGAGAGTCAAACCGGGATCCTTTGGCTTTGCAGGCAACTGCTAAGCCATCTCTCCAGCCCTGCAAACACTTAAAAATTTTTTTTTATTTATTTGCAAGCACAGATAGAGAGAAGAGAGAAAGACAGAGAGAATGGGCATGCCAGGGCCTCTAGCTGCTGCAAATTCCAGATGCATGTGCCACTTTGTACATCCAGTTTTACATGGGTACTGGGTGATCAAACCCAGACCATAAAACTTTACAAGCCTTTAACTGCTGAGCCATTTCTCCAGCTCTAAAAGCTTAAATATATGTGTGTGTGTGTGTGTGTGTGTGTGTGTGTGTGTGTGTGTGTGTGTTTAACATAAAAATCTCGCTGTAGCCCAGGCTGACTTGGAATTCACTGTGCAGTTTCAGGGTGGCCTTGAACTCTCAGCAATTCTCCTACCTCTGCCTTCTGAGTGCTGGGATTAAAGGCGTGCACTACCACACTCGGCTTTAAAATATTTTTTAATTATCTCTTACAGCACAGAGATAATTTTTTATGAGACACAGAGAGAGAGAGAATTGGCCCTCCAGGACCTCTAGCCACTACAATTGAACTCTAGATGCTGCAATTCAACTCTAGACGCATGTGCCACCTTGTACACATACATGACCTTGTGTACATGCATCACCTTGTGCATCTGGCTTACTTGAGTTCTGGGGATTCCAACCTGGGTCCTTAGGCTCCAAAGGCAAGTGCCTTAACCACTAAGCCATTTCTCCAGCCCCCAAAGACTTCTTTGTTTGTTTGGTTGGTTGGTTGATTTTTTGTGTTAGGGTCTTGCAGTAACCCAGGCTGACCTGGAATAAACTCTGTGGTCTCAAGTTGGCCTCAAACTCACAATTCTCATACTTCAGCCTCCCAAGTGCAGGAATTAGAGATGTGCACCACCATGCCTAGCAAGACTTTTTTTTCACTCCAAATATTGACAGACTATTGGGGGAGGGTTCCCATCTGTGATCCCTCCCTCTTAAATAAAAAAAAAAGTGCATAGAGAAAGGATTTAGAAATCTTTGTACAATATCTACATCTTGGGTCCTCAAGGCAGGAAGGATGCAATTGCTAGGTCATCTGGGAGGTGGGATGGAGGCAGGGCCCTCTGCCCCCTGCATCCCCATACCCACCCTGATGAAGAGGGTGGGAGTGAGACCTCTGAGAGACTAAGGAGCCACAGGCCAGGGTGTGATATGGTGGGCACATGAGGACTGGGGGCATCCACAGCTCATTTAAGGAAGTGATGGCAGAACTTGGTGCCACAGTTGCAGGGCAGCTTGTTGTTGGCATCCTCGATGGGAAACTTGTAGTCTTAAATGAGCTCCTCACCTCACAGAATGTGGTGCAGGACAAAGATGAAAATGTGTTTCTGGCCCTCCACATAAATGACATGAGAGAAGCAATTAGGCTCACATAGTGAATGAATAGTCTCAGGGTGGACTCAAACTCACAGTGATCCTCCTACCTCTGCCTCTCCAGTGATGGCATTAAAGGCATGCATCACCACACCAGATTTTTATTTTATTTTTTTAAATACTTTTTTTTTTCATTTGTTTTTCACAGTGGGGTCTTGCACTAGCCCAGGCTGACCTGGAATTCACTTGGTAGTCTCAGGGTGGCCTTGACCTCATGGCAATCCTCCTACCTCTGCCTCCCCAGTGCTGGCATTAACAGTGTGCACCGCCACAGCCGGCTCCAAGTTTTGTGACTAAAGGTGCAAGAGAACCACAATGCCTATCTATGAAAATACTTTTTGGACAGTTTTTTTTTTTTTTTTTTTTTTTTTCAAGGTAGGGTTTCACTCTGGTCCTGGAATTCACTATGTAGTCTCAAGGCGATCCTCCTACCTCTGCCTCCCAAGTGCCAGGATTAAAGGTGTGCACCACCGTGCCCGGCTTGACAGTTGCTTTTTGACTTCAGGATTTTTTTACTTACCACATTCCCCAGTTTTCACATTTCACATTGGGAGAATGCTACATTCTCCCCATTCCAAAATGGTAATGATGCTTTTGGTTGATAGTAGCTAACTCACTGGCTCATACTGTGTGCTAGGCATATATAGATGGCAGCTGTTATATCACTCCCCACTGTAGTTCTGTGTGATGACACTTTCATCATCCCTGTTTGTAAAACACACCGGAACTGGACTGATTATATTTCTTATGTGTCACTCAGAAATGGAAGAAGGTCATGAGACCTCCCAGCTCTTAGGGAGAGGTTCTCAGGACTCCTCTCCCTCCCAGCAGCTCTGTACTTGGCCTTCTACCAAAAATGATTCTCAGTAACAGTTTGCCTACAAGGAGTGGGGTAGTTGTTATACTCCTTGTTTTTTGTATTTGATAAAAGAGACAGTGTGAGGGCTGTAGAAATGGCTTAGTGGTTAAGGCATTTGCCTGCAAAGCCAAAGGACCCAGGTTTGGTTCCCCAGGACCCACATAGGCCAGATGCACAAGGTGTCATATGTGTCTGGAGTTCGTTTGCAGTGGCTGGAGGCCTTGGCACATCCGTTCTTTCCCTCCCTCACCTTCTCTCTGACTCTCCCTCTCTCTCACAAATGAATAAAATTTAAAAAAAAAATAGACAGTGAGTGTGAACTAAAACATGATAGCTTTGATGATAGAGATGCAATTTTGCAGTGCTGGGAGTCAAACTCAAACCCTCATGCATGTCTGGGCAAGCACTCTCCCACCTGAGCTACACCCCCAGTCTAATGAAGATAATGGTAACCAAGAAAGATTATGAATCATTCTGTGTGTATGTGTGTACACATATATAACAAAAGAATGAAGAGAATTACTTGTTTAAAACAGTTTAGCCCAGATGTGATATCTCAATGCTTATAATCCTAATACTTAGGAGGCTTAGGCAAGAGTATCAGTTTAAGGCTAACCTGGGCTACATAGGTCCAGGTTTCTCTGGGCTGTTTACTAAGACTCTGTGTAAAAAATTCATCCATCCACCTATGTATACATATATGCATACCTAAAGTAATTCACAAGGAACCTTATTTTGTAGAAGACTGAGCAAGTCATCATTGCTCTATTGCTTATTATATTATTTCCAGGAATCGATAGTGCTATTAACTTCTATAAATGTATGCACTTTCACTTAGGTTCATTCATTCATTTTTCTCTTTTTCCCCTCCTTCCCTCCCTTCTTTCTCCCTCCCTCCCTCCTTCCTTCTTTCTTTTCTTTTCTTTCTTTTCTTTCTTTCTTTCTTTCTTTCTTTCTTTCTTTCTTTCTTTCTTTCTTTCTTTCTTTCTTTCTTTATTATTTTTTTTTTCTTTCCAAAGTAGGGTTTCCCACTAGCCCATGCTGACCTGGAATTCACTATGTAGTCTCAGGCTGGCCTCAAACTTACAGTGATCCTCCTAGACTCCCAAGTGCTAGCATTAAAGGTGTGTGCCACCACCTCTGGCCCTCAGTTACTTTCTGTAGTTGTCATTTTTTTTTAAACTTTTTCATCTATTTATTTGGGATAGGAGAGAGAGGAAGAGAGAGAGAGAATGAGTGCACCAGGGCATCTAGCCAATGAAACGAACCCCAGACACATACACCACCTGTGCATCTGGCTTACATGGGTCCTGGGGAATCAAACCAGGGTCCTTTGTCTTTGCAGGCAAGCACCTTATTGCGAAGACATCTCTCCAGTCCTAGTTGTCAAATTTTAAGTGCTAGGGACAAAACCCAAAAGCCCTTTACATATATCAAAATGTTGGTCAGCTCTGTTAAGAGTACATTAAAGGGGCTGGGGACATGTATATAAGAGCACTTTCCCCTTGATTATTTCCTCCCAATTTGCTCATATTTCTTCTACACCGCCTGTAACACAGGTCTACTTGGTTTTTGTTGTTTGTTTTGTTTTGAGGCAGGTACTCACTCTAGCCCAGACTGGCCTCAAATTCATGGTGATCCTACCTCAGCCTTCTGAGTGCTGGGATTATAGCTATGAGCCACCCCACCACCGGATTAAATGTCTGCTTTAAAAAAATTTTTACACACACACACAAACATATATCCTGGGCATGGTGGCACACGCCTTTAATCCTAGCAGTCGGGTGGCAGAGGTAGGAGG
This sequence comes from Orientallactaga sibirica, assembly GCA_036365145.1. Classification (NCBI taxonomy): domain Eukaryota; kingdom Metazoa; phylum Chordata; class Mammalia; order Rodentia; family Dipodidae; genus Orientallactaga; species Orientallactaga sibirica. The sequence goes on along the minus strand of JAEOAD010000026.1, from coordinate 24,078,349 downwards.
ATCTCCATGAGTTTGAGGCCACCCTGAGACTACGTAGTGAATTCCAGGTCAGCCTGGGCTATAATGTGACCCTACCTCAAAAAAGAACAATATATATATTATATAATTTGTAACCAGGGAGAAAATGAATGAGAATGGGTACACTGGGGCCTCTTGCAATTGTAAACAAACTTCAGACACATGTGCCACATCTGGCTTATGTGGATATTGGGTAATTGAATCCAGGCTGTCAGGCTTTGCAAGCAAGCACCTTTAACTACTGAACCATCTCTCTGGCCCCTTCATATCTGCTTTTAAGTCTTTTCTTCTCTCCTCCCACTTGGTGAACATTTGCTCAGCATAAATGCCACTTCTACTCTCAAGCCAAGTGAGCTATACCTTCTTTGCTTCACACTCTGTGCCCCTTAGCTGCATTTCTCTCCACGTAGACCATGAGAAAGTAGAAATTGTAGATCATGATGGAAAGGTTTGAGTGAACAGGCTTATGGGTGTTATGAAATTTATTTTTAGCAAGGGATCCATAATGTTTAAGATTTGAGGTGCATACTTTTCTTCCTATCTCTCTCTCTCTCTCTCTCTCTCTCTTTTTTTTTTTTTTTTTTTTTTTTTTTAGGTAGGGTTTCACTCAAGCTCAGGTGACCTGGAATTCACTATGTAATTCAAGGGTGGCCTTGAACTCAGGGTGATCCTCCTACCTCTGCCTCCCAAGTGCTAGGATTAAAGGTGTGTGCCACCATGCCTGGCTTCCTATCCCTTTCTCTTTGCTCCCCTCCCTCCTTCCTGTATTTAACTTTCTAAGAAATTCTATTTTTTCTTATATATTTATGTGTATATGGGCATACACATGGCATAGCATAGCATGCATGTGGAGATCAGAGGATCACCTCGGGATGTTTCTTCTCTTCAAACTTTTTTTTTTGGTTTATTGAAGTAGGGTCTTGCTCTAGCTCAGGATGACCTGGAATTTACTATGTAGTTTCAGGCTAGCCTCAAACTCACAGCAATCCTCCTACCTTAACCTCCTTGAGTGCTGGGACTAAAAGCATGTGTCATCACGCCTGGCTTCCTCCATACTTTTGAGACAGGTTCTCTCTTGCTTCTGCTGGTACTACTGTTCACAAACCTTTTGGCTCCACTCCTCATTGCTGTGGGAAGGTTGAGATTACAAACATGGGCACTGAGGAAGGTTCAATTTTGATTGACAGGCTTTCAAGCAAGCATCTTTAACCTCTGACCCATCTCCCCAATTCTTGTTTTCATTTTAAATATTTATTTATTTGAGAATGGGTATGCCAAAGCCTCCTCCTGCTGCAAATAAACTCCAGATGCATGCATCACTTTGTGTATCTGGCTTTATGTGGGTACTGGGGAATCAAACCTGGGCCATCAAGCTTTGCAAGCAAGTGGCTTTAACCATGGAGACATCTCTCCAGCCTCCCCCTTTAAGCCAGATTTTTATTTTATTTTAAATATTTTTTATTTTCAAGGAGAGAGAGAGGGAGAAAAGAGGAAAAAACAGAGAATGGGCACATTAGGGCCTCCAGCCACTGCAAACTAACTTCAGATTCAGGTGCCACTCTGTGCATCTGGCTTTACATTGGTACTGGGGAATTGAACTCTGGTCATTAGGCTTTGCAGGCACTGAGCCATCTCTCTAGCCCTTAAAACAGATTTTGTATTTCTTCTTCTTCTCCTTCTCCTTCTCCTTCTCCTTCTCCTTCTCCTTCTCCTTCTCCTTCTCCTTCTCCTTCTCCTTCTCCTTCTCCTTCTCCTTCTCCTTCTTCTTTCTTCTTCTTCTTCTTCTTATTATTATTATTATCAGGGTTTTTTGAGGTAGAGTCTTGCTGTAGCCCAGGCTGACCTGGAATTCACTATATAGTCTTAGGCTGGCCTTGAACTCACATTGATCCTCTTACCTAAGCCTCCCAAGTGCAGGGATTAAAGGTCTGCATGACCATTCCCAGCTCTAGCAAGTTGTTTTATACTCTTTTTAAAAAAATATTTTTTATTTATTTTTATTTATTTATTTGACAGATGGAAAGAGGCAGAGTGAGAGAGAGAGAAAGAGAGAATGGGTGCGCCAGGGCTTCCAATCCACTGCAAATGAACCCCAGATGCAAGCATTACCTTATGCATCTGGCTTACGTGGATACTGGGGAATCGAACCAAGGTCCTTTGGCTTTGCAGGCAAGCACCTTAACTGCTAAGCTATCTCTCCAGCCCCCTGTTGTATACTCTTATAGGACACTAACAATCCATAGAATTGAAAAGGAATTATTTTATTTTATTTTATTTTTATTTATTTATTTTTTTGGTTTTTCGAGGTAGGGTCTCACTCTGGTCCAGGCTGACCTGGAATTCACTATGTAGTCTCAGGGTGGCCTCGAACTCTTGGCGATCCTCCTACTTCTGCCTCCCGAGTGCTGGGATTAAAGGCGTGCGCCACCACACCCGGCTCGAAAAGGAATAATTTTAAATATTTGTACTCTCTCCTCCTTTTTTATTTATTTTATGAGACACAGAGAGAAAGAAAGAGAGAGAGAGAAAGAATTGGCATCCCAGGGCCTCTGGCCAATGCAGACTCCCAGTGCATGCGCCACTTGTGCACATTTGCAGCCTTGCATGCTTGTGTCACCTGTGTGACTGGCTTATGTGGGACCCGGAGAGTCATACATGGGCCCTTAGCTTCACAGGCAAGTGCCTTAATCACTAAGCCATCTCTCCAGCCCTCTCCTTTTTTTCCTAGAGAGGGTCTCACTGTGTAGGGCAGACTAGCCTCATGTTTCCAAAAGTCTGTCCTCAATTTTCACAATCTACTACAGCATCTGAATGCATAGCATCCAATCTGGTAAGTGATAATAGAGAGTAGGGTCTTACAGAGATCAATAACTACTAGTACCTCTTATTTTCCCTTTTTTTTTTTTCTAGGTAAGGTTTCACTCTAGCTCAGAATGACCTGGAATTCACTATGTAGTTTTAGGGTGGCCTTGAACTCACAACGATTCTCCTACCTCTGCCTCCCAAGTGCTGGAATTAAAGGCATAGGCATGCGCCACCACGCCAGGCTATATTTTCCCATTTTTATACAATCAATAATTCAGTTAGCATCACTTATAAGACATGAAGTTCCTACTGGCATTCTTTTTCTGTGTGTGCACACTTAGTGGTGGGGATTGATTCCAGGACCTTTGGCCCTGCTAGGCAAGCCCTTGATACACACCTATATATCCAGTCCCTTCAGACATTCTTTTAGTTATTTTTCGAGGTAGGGTCTTATTCTAGTTCAGGCTGACCTGGATCTCACTCTATTTCTAGGCTGACCTTGAACTCACAGTGATCCTCTGGCTGGGATTAAAGGCATGGACCACCATGCCAACGGGCATTTTTTTTTAAAATCAAGATAGAGGGGCTGACCTGGAATTCACTATGTAGTTTTAGGCTGGCCTCAAAATCACAGCAATCCTCCTACCTCTCCCTTGCAAGAGCTGGGATTAAAAAGGCTTGTGCCACCATACCCAAATTGGTTTATTTATTATTATTATTATTATTTTTGTTTTTGGTTTTTTGAGGTAGGGTCTCACTCTGGCCCAGGCTGACCTGGAATTCACTCTGCTTTAATTATTTATTTATTTATTTATTTATTTATTTATTTATTTTTGAGGTAGGGTCTCATTCTAGCCCAGGCTGGACTTGAACTCACAGCGATCCTTCTACTTCTGCCTGGAATTAAAGCTGCACGCCACCACACCTGGATGATTTTTTTAAAATATATTTTAATTAATTAATTAATTTTATTTATTTTGGTTTTTCAAGGTAGAGTCTCAGTGTAGCCCAGACTGACCTGGAGTTCACTATGTAGTCTCAGGGTGGCCTTGAACTCACAGTGATCCACCTACCTCTGTCTCCCAAGTGCTGGGATTAAAGGTGTGCATCACTACACCTGGCTAAATTTTTTTTTAATTATTTTATTTTTGAGAGAGAGAGAAGGGGTGCGCCAGGGCCTTTTAGCTGCTGTTAATGAATTCCAGATGTATATGCTCCCTTGTGCACATGTGCAACATTGCACACTTGCATCACTATGCATCTGTCTACGCGGGACCTGGATATTTGAACATGTGTTCTTGGGCTTTGCAGGCAAGCACCTTAACTGCCAAGCCATCTCTTCAGCCCTGAGCTGGTATCTTTTGAGGTGGAAGGAAGAAGGTGGAGTCTGCTAAAGGAACAAAGTAGCTGGGTGTATGCATTCCCCCATCTTCATTTGATGCTAAGTAGGAGATAGCAGATTGTAACATTATTCTCCACATGAGATCTATCTCCTTTAAAATGACTTAGCTTGGGCCGGGCATGGTGGCATATGCCTTTAATTGCAGCACTCGGGAGGCAGAGGTAGGAGGATCGCCGAGAGTTCGAGGCCGCCCTGAGACTACATAGTGAATTTCAGGTCAGCCTGAGCTATAGTGAGACCCTACCTCAAAAAATAAATAAAATAAAATAATAAAATAAAATAAAATAAAATAAAATAAAATAAAATAAAATAAAATAAAATGACTTAGCTGGTTTCTGCATCCCTGAATGAAAACAGTTAACTTTCAGAAGAGATGGGATTTGCTTTCTTGCCAGTGAGGTCTAAAAATATAGGTTCTTCTTTTAAAAAATATTTTATTTATTTGAGAGGGAGATAAAGGCAGATAGAGGAAGAGAAAGAATGGGCATGCCAGGGCCTCCAACCACTGCAAAAGAAGTCGAGACACATGTGCCACCTTGTACATATGGCTTATGAGGGTCCTGGGGAATTGAGCCTGGGTCCTTGGGCTTTGCAGGCAAATGCTTTAACTGCTAAGCCATCCCTCCAACCCAAAAATACAGGTTCTTCAACTGGATAAAATGAGGTTCACCTGTTCACCACAGGAATATGGTCTTACATGTTAGCCTCAGTATTACTTATGAAAGAGGAGAACAGGAGCCAAAGACTTAGTATATTTTCTTTTTCTCTGACCTCTGCTCAGTTGTCTTTAGTTCTTTGTTGTTTTGTTTTTCCAAAGTATTCTTTTTTGTTTTGTTTTGTTTTTATGAGGTAGGGTCTTGCTCTAGCCCAGGCTGACCTGGAATTCACTATGTAGTCTCTGGGTGGCCTTGAACTCACAGTGATCCTTCTACCTCAGCTTCCCAAGTTCTGTGATTAAAGGTGTGCACCACCATGCCTCGCTCCCCATGTATTTTGTTAATCTTTTATGGAATAAGAATAATAACAAGATTAAAAAAATATTTTATTTTTGTTTATTATTTTATTAGAAACAGAGAGGAGGGAGAGAGGGAGGGAGAGTAAGAATGGATGCACTAGGGCCTCCAGCCATTGCAAACTCCAGACATATGTGCCACCATGTGCACCTGGCTTACGTGGACCTGAAGATTTGAACCAGGGTCCTTAGGCTTCACAGGCATGCACCTTAACCATTAAGCCATCTCTCCAGTCCCAATAATAGGATTTTTAAAAATACTGTATTTGGGGCTGGAGAGATGGCTTAGTAGTTAAGGCATTTGCCTGAGAAGCTAAAGAACCCAGGTTCAGCCGGGTGTGGTGGCGCACACCTTTAATCCCAGCACTCAGGAGGCAGAGGTAGGAGGATCGCCCTGAGTTCAAGGCCACCCTGAGACTACATAGTGAATCCCAGGTCAGCCTGGGCCAGAATGAAACCCTACCTCAAAAAAAAAAAAAAAAATGCCGGGTGTGGTGGCCCACGCCTTTAATCGGAGCACTTGGGAGGCAGAGGTAGGAGGCTCACTGAGAGTTCAAGGCCACCCTGAGACTACATAGTTAATTCCAGGTCAGCCTGGACCAGAGTGAGACCCTACCGCACAAAACCAAAAGAAAAAAAAAAAAAAAAAAAAAGAACCCAGGTTCAGTTTCCCAGGACCCACATAAGCCAGATGTACAAGTTGGCCCATGCATCTGAAGTTCGTTTACAGTGGCTGAATGCCCTGGAGTCCCCATTCTCCATTCTCTCTCTCTCTGTGTCTCTTTCTATCTCTCAAATAAGTGAAATAAATAAGTATTTTAAAAATACTGTATTTGAGCCAGGCATGGTGGTACACACCTTTGATCCCAGCCTGAGACCCTACCTACAAAAAAAAAAAAAAAAAAAAGAAAGAAAAACAAACAAACAAAAAATCCTACTATTAAGCCAGGTATGTGGTACATATCTTTAATCCCAGCACTTGGGAGGCAGAGGTAGGAGGATCGCTGTGAGTTCGTGGCCATCTTGAGACCACATAGTGAATTCCAGGTCAGCCTGCGCTAGAGTGATACCCTACCTTGAAAAAAAAAATACTGTATTTGGACTGGAGAGATGGCTTAGCAGTTAAGGTGCGTGCCTGCGAAACCTAAGGACCCCGGTTCAAATCTCCAGCTCCCACGTAAGCCAGGTGCACGTGGTGGCGCATGTGTCTGGAGTTGGTTTGCAATGGCTGGAGGCCCTAGTGCACTCTGCAAAGCCTAAGGACCCTGGTTCAACTCCCCAGAACCCACATAAACCAGATGCACAAGGTGGTGCACAAAGTGGCGCATGCGCACAAGGTGGTGCATGAGCATGCGTCTTGGAGTTCGTTTGCAGTGTTTAGGTCCCTGGCATGCCCATTCTCTCTCTCTCTCTCTCTAACATAAATAAAATAAATTGTTTGTTTTTTTATTTATAAAGCAGAGAGAGGGAAAGAATGGGCATGCCAGGGCCTCTAACCACTGCAAATGAACTCCAGATACATGCACCACTTTGTGCATCTGGCTTTTTACTACTACTGGACAATTGAACTTAGGTCGTTAGGCTTTTCAAGTTAGCACTTTAACCACTGAGCAATCTGTCCAATCTCTCCATCCTCTAATAATAGGATGTGTTTTTTTTGGGGGGGTGTTTGTTAGTTTTAGTATTTTGAGGTAGGGTTTCGCTCTAGCCAGGCTGACCTGGAATTCACTGTGTAGTCTCACCCAGGCCTGGAACTCACAGCGATCCTCTTACCTCTGCCTCCCAAGTGCTGGGATTAAAGATATGTACCACATACCTGGCTTAATAGTAGGATTTTTTGTTTGTTTGTTTTTCTTTTCTTTTCTTTTCTTTTTTTTTTTTGTAGGTAGGGTCTCAGTCTATAGCTCAAACTGACCTGGAATTCACTATGTAGTCTCAGTGTGGCCTCAAACTCACAGTGATCCTCCTACCTCTGCCTCTCAAGTGTTGGGATTAAAGGTGTGTGCTACCACACCTGGTTTACTAATAGGATTATTACTTTTGGAGTGGGAATGTTTCAAGGTAGAGTCTCACTCTAGCCCATGCTGACCTAGAATTCACTATGTAGTCTAGGGTGGCCTCCAATTGGTCATGTGTGACCTTGCACTTGTCTCACCTTTTTGCGTCTAGCTTATGTAGGATCTGGAGAGAGATCAAACATGGGTCCTTAGGCTTCGCAGGCAAGTGCCTTAAGTGCTATGCCATCTCTCCAGCCCAATAATAGGATTTTGAAATTAAAGAACTACTAGAAATTCTTCTGTAACCTTGTTTTATAGATGACAAGCATACATTTGTAGTACAGTAACCATTCACTGAATATGTGTTGAATCAGTAGGTGAGCAAGTTCCTAGTCCTCTGAAAATTCATGATAATACCTCTTTGATTTATGTAAAGGGACCAGCACACTAATGGTGGGGCTGCCGTTCATTGAATAAGCATTGAAACTTAAGATGTGCATGTAGGGCCAGGCTTGGTGCCACATACCTACAATCCCAGCATTTAGGATGTGAAACCAGGAGGATGAGTTCATAGCCATCTTTGATTACATAGCAAATTCCAGACACATGTGACCCTGTCTCAAAAAAAAAAGTGCTATGTACTATTCAAAGTGCCATTATTTAATATTTCTAGCTCTTGGGCTGGAGAGATGGCTTAGCACTTAAGGCGTTTGCTTGTGAAGCCTAAGGACCCATGTTCAACTCCCCAGATCCCACATAAGCCAGATGCACGAGGTGACATATGCACAAGGTCACGCATGTGCACAAGGGGGTACACACATCTGAAGTTCAATTGTAGTGATTGGAGGCCCTGGTGCCCCAATTCTCTCTGACTCTCTCTCTCATAAAAAAATAGAATATTTCTAGCTCTCAAGAAGAGGGGAATCATAAATCATTGCAAGCAATTTATAAATTAACAACATAACCCTATGCTCGGTGACTTCTTGTTTAACTTTACTGCATGTGAGGTGGGGATGAAGGTGGAGACATGTGGAGGGAGAAATGGTCCCCTTTTTGCACTTGATATCAACTCAACTCTTGCTGTTTCTGTTTTTGTTTTTCAGCTGGAAGAAGAAAGATCTGTACTCAATAATCAGTTGTTAGAAATGAAAAAGAGGTACAGTTTCTTTATATGTTTGTGTGTTTTTAATAAGGAAATTTCAGAACATGTGTATGGTAACTCATGGTAGAAAACAAACAAGCTTCTTAAATTCAGAAAATGGTACTGTGATAATTCTATATGGATTGACTTATAAAAATCCATTTTCAAAAGTTTCAAATATTTAAAATTATAAAACACGATCAGTTGCATTTCCTTGAAGTGTTCTAAATTTAACCTATTTTGTGTTGCTATAATTGTTAATTTTAGCAACTAACAATACTAACATCATACAATTTTATGTGCAGTAATTACTCTGTATCTAAATCCTGATTTCAATTATATAAAAATTTCCGGGCGTGGTGGTGCACAGCTTTAATCCCAGCACTTGGGAGGCAGAAGTAGGAGGTTCCCCATGAGTTTGAGGCCACCCTGTGAGACTGCATAGTGAATTCCAGGTCAGCCTGTGCTAGAGTGAGACCCTACCTCAAAAAAATAAAAACAACAACAACAAAAAATTTAAATTCAGTCAGGTGTGGTAGCACATGCCTTTAATCCTAGAACTTGGGAGGCAGAGGTAGGAGGATCACTGTAAGTTTGAGGCCAGCCTGAGACTACATAGTGAAATCCAGGTCAGCCTGGGCTAGAGCGAGAATCTACCTCAAAAAAACCATAATGATGATGATGATGATGATGATGAAAAAAGTACACTCCCTATGCAAGCCTGAGGGAGGGCCTAACGTGGCCCTAGAGAAATCAGTCCTGTGGGGCTCATTGACCAGCCAATCTGATGAAAAAGAAAAAGGAAAATGGCCGCTCCAGGTTCCATGAGAGACTGTTTCAAGGAAACACATATGATCAGTAAAGGACACTGGCCATTTTCCTGACCTGTGCACACATGCTCATAGGGCATACACATTTTTATATACCATACACACCACATACTACACATACAAACCAAAAAAAGAAAATAAATATGTAGATTCATCTTTCAATTTCCCTGAGGTAGTCTTGACATTCCAGAACCCATGCGTGTCTTATCACAGCCAGTAATCCCCACTGGGCAAGGATGCTGGGCCAGGAGGAGTGGTAGCAGCCTGCTGTGCTCTGACCTGTGCTTATGGTCGGGCTCTGCTCTGTCCCCTATGGAGGAGTGTTTAATTTTATAGAAAGCCACACTTTTTATTTTATTTTATTTTATTTACAACCAGGGTCTCACTTTATCACAGGCTAGAACTCCAGATGTATGTGCTGCCTTGTGCATCTGGTTTTATATAGTACTAGGGAATTGAACCTGAGTCTTTAGGCTTCTCAGACAAACATTTTAACTGCTAAGCCATCCCTCCAGCACTTTTTTCTGTTTTTAATATGAAAAACCTAGATTCTATGACAGAGGCAGCTTGGTTTGTTTTTTCAAGTTCACTTGGGTCTCACTCTAGCCCAGGCTGACCTGGAAATTACTCTGTAGTCCCATGGTGGCCTCAAACTCAAGGCGATTTCCTACCTCTCCTAGGATTAAAGGCATGAGTCACCACACCTGGCCAACTTCTGGTTCTTGTATGAGTTCTCTTTTTCCTTTATTTTTACTTTCTGTTTAATTACTTAATTTAAATATATGTATATATTATTTAGAGCCAGACATGGTGGTACACACCTTTAATCCAAACAGTTGGGAGACAGAGGTAGGAGAATCACTGAGTTCAAGGCCACCCTGAGACTACATAGTGAATTCCAGGTCAGCCTGGGCTAGAGTGAGACCCTACCTCAAAAAAACAAACAAATAAAAGTCAGGCATTGGTGGCACATGCCTTTAATCCCAACACTCGGGAGGCAGAGGTAGGAGGATCGCCATGAGTTCGAGGCCACCCTGAGACTACATAATGAATTCCAGGTCAGCCTGAGCTAGAGTGAAACTCTACTTCAGAAAACAAAATAAAACAAAACAAAAAAGTATATGTGTGTGTGTGTGTGTGTGTGTGTGGTGTGTGTATGTGTGTACAATTTCAGAGAGAGAGAAAGGGGCATATATAGAGAAAGAATGGGCATGCTAGGGTCTCTAGCCACTGCCAAAGGAAGTCCAGATGCATGCTCTGCCTTATACATCTGGCTTATGTGGGTACTGGGGAATCAAACCTAGGTCCTTATGTTTTGCAGGCAAAGCGCCTTAACCACTGAGTCCTTTGTTATCATATGACTTTGACTAACTTACTTGTCTTTCAAAATATAATTAAGCTTATGATTTTTTTCAAGGCTTGAAAAGGTGGAGCAAGTTTGGGGACTATGAAAATCTGTCTTCTTACTTCACTATCTCTGTTCCCATTTTATGTCCTAGATGTTTAGGAAAGTGCTTTTGAAGATCACTTATGATTTCAGCCAGACTTAGTACTTATTAATAGTTCTGTACTCCCCACTATTCAGGATGATGAGTTAAGAGGAACCACAAGGTCAAGGCCAGCCTAAGCAATTTAGTGAGACTCTGTCTCAAAAACAATAAATTTTCTTTTTTCTTTTTCTTTTTTTTTTTTTTTTTTTTTTGAGGTAGGGGCTCACTTAGTTCAGGCTGACCTGGAATTCGCTCTGTAGTCTCAGGGTGGCCTCAAACTCACAGCGATCCTCCTACCTCTGCCTCTCAAGTGCTGGGATTAAAGGCGTGCGCCACCATGCCCGGCAATTCAAGGTAGGGTCTCATTCTAGCCCAGGCTGACCTGGAATTCACTGTGTAGTCTCAGGCTGGCCTTCAACTCATGATCCTTCTACCTCTGCCTCCCAAGTGCTGAGATTAAAGGTGTGTGCCACCATGCCTTTTGTGTTTTAAAGAATTGCCTGGAATGGGGGAGAGGATATGATGGAGAGTGAAGCTTCAAAGGGGAAAGTGGAGGGAGGGAAGGAAAGTACCATGGGATATTGTCTACAATTAAAGAAGTTGTCAATTAAAAAAGGGGGGGGGGAAGAAAAAAAAATTGCCTGGAATGATGATCTGTGTCTTTAATCCCAGCACGCAAGAGACAGGTAGGAGGATGGCTGAGTTTGAAGCCAGCCTGGAACTACAGAGTAATATCTAAGTCAGCCTGGGCTAGAGTGGGACCCCACCTCAAAAAAAAAAAAAAAAGAAAAGAAAAAGAAACACTAAGAAAAGGGAGGTGGGCTGGGATATAACAGTGGTAGAGTTCTTGCCTAACACATGCAAAGCCCTAGGTTCAGTTCCAGCACCCTCTTTTCAGACCCCTCCCCCCAAAATTGGCTAATCATTTTGATGTGAAAATACAAAGGTTACAATTTTTTTCTGGAACTAAAAAAATTTAAAGCTAGTTTCTCATATTTAGAACTAATTTATGTGTGTTCATCAAACCCCATAGAAAGTTAATTCTGTTTTGGCAAATGAATGTAAATGTATTTTAAAATAGTTAATAATTTATTTAGATCCTTAAATGCCTCCTAAATATTTCTTTGATAAAGGATACATAGGATATATGTGTATAATGATTAAGTAAATTTATTGAGCAGAGAATAAAAATTTGATATGCTCTTAATTTAAATGCCTTGTAAGTACTTAAGTCATAATGGTATTTGAAATGTCATTGTTTATGCAAAAACCAGGAGTCTGGTCAACAGTTCAAACAACGCTTAGAAGTGACCATTGGCCATAAATAGTCAAGACTATAAATAATAAATCCTTCAAATGGTCATGATATTCACATGTAGTATTTAGTCTTGCCTCTAGGGTAAAACTAGCTACTAAGAAATCAGGGGCTGAGTCAGATGTGGTGGCACAGTCCCAGCACTTGGGAGCCTGTGGGTTTGAGGCCAGGCTGTGGCTATAGAGTGAGTGAGTTCCAGGTCAACCTGGGTTAGAGCCCTGCCTCAAAGAAGAAAAAAATTAATTAATTAATTAATTAAATCAGGGGCTAAAAGTATAGCTCATGGAAGAGTACTTGCCTACCACCTGCCTAGCACTATAAGGCTCTGGGTTCAATTCCAAATAGAAAAAACAAGAAAAAGAAAAAAAAGCCTGCCATGAAGTCTGAGAATCTTAGTTATCCTGCCCCAATGAATAGATTTATATCATGAACAGGAGGATCAGAAATTCATGGTCGTCCTCAGCTACATTGAGACTAGCCTGGGCTACATGAGACCCTGTGTCAAAAAAAAGAAATCAGTAACATCCTCCTGTAAGTGGTGTGGGGGTTTGATGTCTGTAAACATTGAAGTTGCAAGCAGTATGTAGAAAGGTTTTTCTCTAAACTTAAAACTAATCATTTGACAATTGGGTGGCAATTTGGGCAACCCTTTTACAGATCAGGTTTTAAGAGGTGCACTTGATAAGGCAGAATTAATGGAGATTTCTCCACAGTTCTCCAGCTGGAGGCACATTAGGAAACTAGTGGCTCCCTCTTCCTTCTCAGTGTTTTAATGTCAAAGCTGGTAAAGTGAAGCTAGAGTCTGCAACATGGGCTTTTAAGGAGTCAGAATTCATGCTGGTAATGCAAAATGCAAGACCTCTATCAGGAATGAAAAGTGGCTTGCAGTACTGACTCCAGTTTTGAAGTGGTCTGCGTGGCCCCAGCTCATTCAGCTCAACTGTGGGCTGTAAGTGTCTGACTGTCTCCGAGCCTGCGCTACTTACCAATGCTCATTTCACTCCTCTCTTTTCCCTTTCCTGCTCTTGCTTCCTTTGCTATATCTGTGTGTCTTTCATGGTAAGACTAAAGAAAGTCTATCCACGTTATAATAAATAAATTTCATATATTTTTAGCAAACTAAATTGTTGTATATATTTTTGGCTGCCTTTGTCCCTCTGTGTCTTGCTTTTGTTTTGTAAAATACACAGCAATGTATACATACACACACATATTTCTTTTTGATATCTATATACAGCAAAGAACTTCAGTGCAAATTTAGTTCTCCTTACTGTATCTGCATTTCTCTTCATGTTTCTAATATTCGGTTCTTGTTATCTTACATTTTTAAAGCTTGCCCAGTAACACTTTAAGGTATTTGCTTCAATACTGGAATTTATTTTTTATGTAAGTAGTAAGAAAAGAATCTGAGTGATATGTCCCCTTGGGGTGGGGAAAGAGATTTCTGGCCACTGTTGCCTTTCTTTCATGTCATACTTATCTTCCTTCCCTTCTTGTTTTTTTTTTTTTTTCAAGAATCATTTAAAAATATATTTTATTTATTTATGAGAGAGAAAGAGAATGGGCATGCCAGGGCCTCCAGCCACTGCAGATGAACTCCAGATTCATGCTTCCCCTTATGTATCTGGCTTAAGTGGGGCCTGGAGAATCGAACCGGGATCCTTTGGCTTTGCAGGCAAATATCTTAACTGCTAAGCCATATCTCCAGCCCCCCTCTTGTTTTTTGGTTGTGTTTTGTTTTGGTTTTTCAAGGTAGGATCTCGCTCTAGTCCAGGCCTACCTGGGATTCGCTAGTCTCAGGCTGCTTTTGGACTCACAGCAATCCTCCTACCTCAGCATCCCAAATTCTAGGATTAAAGATATGTGCCACCATGCCCCACAGTATTTTTTGTGTGTGTGTTTACAATATTTGATTTATTTATCTGAGAGAGGGAGAGAAAGAGAGAGAATGGGTGCACCAGTGCCTGTAAACACTGCAAACGAACTCCAGACACATGTGTTACCTAGTGCATCTGGCTTTATGTGGGCACTGGGGAATTGAACCTGGGTGCTCAGGCTCCAAAGGCAAGTACCTCAACCACTAAGCCATCTCTCCAGCCCTGTTTGTTTGTTTGTTTGTTTGTTTGTTTGTTTGTTTGTTTGTTTTATTTCCAAGGCAGAGTCTCACTATAGCCCAAGCTGACCTGGAACTCACTCTGTAGTCCCAGGCTGGCCTTGAACTCATTGTGATCCTCCTACCTCTGCCTCCCAAGTGCTGGCCTTCTTGGCATATTTAGTACAACTATTCTAGCCAACATGGATGGTTTAAGCATAATACAGCTTGCTTCTCAAACATTAATAATGTTGGCATAAATGGTTTAATTCAGCCTTTTGGTTTATAGAGTGCAATCAGAGCTTAGAAATGGCCTAGCAATGAAGATGTCACAAAGATGAACTCCCAAGGGTTTTGTGTTCTGTGACCAAGTGGATCTCTTTCTTAATCGTGTGTCATTTAGTAACATGTTCTGTGTTCTGCTGGTCATCTCCTTAGGGAACAGCCTGGTTCAGGGCTGTACGCATACATGACAATATGTGTAGTGTGATTGCTGGCCAGGGGATACCTGTCCTTTTCCCTTCTGCTGGTGGTGTTTACCTCTCCCTGACACTGAATATCTGTGCGATCTTAGCCAACTGAAGCCCCTGAGTATAGGATAGGAGAGTCCAAGTCTATCATCAGTAACCCCCAATTCTGTTTTTTTTTAAACACTTAATAACATATTTTTAAAATCTGAGTTGGAATTATTGCAAGTGAAATTCCAGCAACCATTGTTTTGTTTGGTTTTGTTTTTGAGGTAGGGTCTCACTATAGCCCAGGCTGACCTGGAACTCACTCTGTAGTCCCAGGCTGGCCTCAAATTCACAGCGATCCTCCTACCTCTGCCTCCTGAGTGCTGGGACTAAAGGTGGGTGTCACCACACCCAGCATCCAGCAACCATTTTACAATAGAAATTATCAAATAAGTTTAAGATAAGTTTAAGAGAGACTTAGAGAGCCCAGATTTACTGCATCTTTGGATGACATCAAATACTTTCTATATTACAAAAAAAATGCCTGTTCATTCCATCCATTTAAGTCCTTCTGTTTTAACCTAAACAAGACCCTATTTCCTAGCAAGGTAACTCAAGAGCATGGATGCTCACTCTTTTCCATTGTTTTTAATGCAAGACATTTTTGTAAGTCTCAGATTCTTTTCTTACCACTTATTATTTTGGAGTATAAGTGTAAACCACACAACAAGATAAACAACAATTACATTTTCATCTTCGTGTAGAATTTTAATTTGTCATAAACCATGAGGATTCTGTAATTTGTATGCTGGATATCTTGGGTCTCACTAACCAGACTTAACTTTCTGCCATTTCTAACCTGGACCTCAATTGTCTACTCCTGCAGTTGACTTGAAAACATTAAACGTCACATGCTCTGCATCCACCCACCTAATTCTAACAGAACCTTCAGCGAATGCTTACTAGTTCTTGACTGCATTATTGTGACGTCAGGTTGTATGGCCTAGCCTAGGATACTTTTCCTCAGTTTTGTTTTCCCAAAAGTAGCTTTGTGATATAGGGTCTTTTTCTTACCATTTCACACTGCATGTAATTTTAAAAACCTTTTTTATTTTAAACTGATTATTCATTTACAAAAGAGTTGCAAAGGCACTGTGGCCAGTTTCTGATGTCCTCACCCAGCTGCCCCAGTGGGAACATTTCACAAGTATGAAACCCCAGAAATCAACATAGTTCAGGACACTAGATTGTCTAGACTGTATTGTGCTCTCCACAGCTTCTCTATTAGAGTTTTGTTTTGTTTTTCCATCCAGGAGTTAAGGTTAAAAAAAAAAACACACATTGCACTCAGGTGGTCCTGTCACTGTGGTCTCCTCCAATCTGTAACAGTCCCTCACTTAGTCTTATCTTTTTTTTTTAATTATTATTTTTTTATTGACAACTTCTATACTTACAAAAAAAAAACCACCTGATATTTCCCTCCCCTCCCCCCATTCCACTTTAGAACTCCAATCTCTATCATATCCCCTCCCTCTCTCCATTAGTCTCTCTTTTAATTTGATGTCATCTTTTTCTTCTATTTTGAGGGTCTTGCGGAGGTATTGCTAGGCACTGCAAGGTCATGGATATCAAGGCCAATTTCTGTCTGGGCAGTTGCATTGTAAGAAGTCATACCCTTCCTTTGGCTCTTCCATTCTGTCCGCCCCCTCTTCCACAATGGGCCCTGAACCTTGGAGGGTGTAACAGGTGTTTCAGTGCTGGGCACTCCTCCATCCCTTCTTCTCAGCACTATGTTGCCTTTTGGGTCATCCCAGTGCTAGTCTTATCTTTCATGTCCTCAGCATGTTTTTATGTATGTAATTCTTTTTTGTTGTTGTTGTTGTTGTTTTGTTGTTGTTGTTTTTGTTTTTTCAAGGTAGGGTTTCACTCTGGCCCAGGCTGTCCTGGAATTCACTATGTAGTCTCAGGGTGGCCTCGAACTCATGGCAATCCTCCTACCTCTGTCTCCCAAGTGCTGGGATTAAAGGTGTGCGCCACCACACCCAGCTTCATGCATGTAATTCTTATAATATAGCATTAAATAAACACACTCTCACTTGCCCTTTGCAGCTGTCTCTTCCCTCTCCACCTGTACTCTAGGTTAGATGCCGCCCTCTCACTAAAGGCCTCACGTGTCTTCTGGGTAGCCAGGCAGAGAACAGTAGCAAGAACCCACCCCTTCAGCTTCCTCATACTTCATTCTATCCCATAGTCCCATCTTCTGCTCTAGCTTTTCTGCATTTTCATTCTATGAACTGCTTAATGCCTTCCCCAGATTGGTTGAAAAGTAATATTCCTACAGTTTGAATACTAATAATCTTTGCTACTATTTTGGCTTTCCTGATCTTAAAAACACAGTCTCAGAACTTGCTAAAAAGTTCCTGAAATTAGTGAGACCCAAATTCCAGCATAAACCTGCTCTGCATGACATCTGTATACTTGCTTTGCATGTACGTATTTTAATTTTCATTGCTTGGTAATTATTTATTCCAGAAATAACAGTATTCAACTTTGGGTTCTATTTTACTATAAGTCTGGGAGGGGGGGACAACAGTTTTTTTTTTTTAATTCTACATCTTCCAAATTTATTAACTTGTCTCTTTAAGTGCAAATGGAATCAATGATATGCAGATTCTGGCATGTCTATGCATAGGTAAACTTTTTCTCCCCTCACAGTAAGTAAAATTTTACAAGCATAATAGCCTTAATCCCCTATGAAACTTCCCTATTACACTTTTAAAAATATTAACTACAGTTATGTGTGTGTGTGTGTGTGTGTGTGTTCTAGAGCAGTTGTGCACTGACACTCTCTTGGTTGATTTCTGGAACTCTTAACTCTTTGGTCTTTTAGAGAATCCAAGTACATAAAGGACGCAGATGAGGAAAAAGCTTCCTTGCAGAAATCCATCAGTATCACTAGTGCCTTACTCACAGAGAAGGATGCAGAGCTGGAAAAGCTGAGAAATGAGGTAGGGTGCTGTGGGGGCGTGTCTACTGCCTCTTTCTGTCCCCCCTCAGCCTAAGCTCAACAGCTGTGTTGCAGGTCACAGTGCTGAGGGGAGAGAACGCCTCTGCCAAGTCCTTGCATTCAGTCGTTGAGATGTTGGAGTCTGACAAGGTGAAGCTTGAGCTCAAAGTAAAGAACTTAGAGCTTCAACTTAAAGAAAACAAGAGACAGCTCAGCAGCAATTCAGGTAACAGGATAGTCACCTGGTGCTCCAGCACACCCATGTGACTCTGCTTCCTTGTCCTCCCCACCTCACTTTCCTCCTGGCCCACTTCTTTCCTCTTCTGGAGAGCCACTCCTGGTAGAGATGTCCTCCCAGGGCAGCTCTGGTGCTGTCCTTGGCTGCCCTGCCCTGGGCTCTAACCATCTGGTTATACAAGGGCTAGGCACAAGGGCTTGGTGTTCTGAGTCTTCCTGTGGGTGTCAGCTGCTTTCACCTGGGGTCTGACAGTATAGAGAAGAACAGAGATCACCTTATCACCTTGGTGGATGTTGATGGATTGCATCTTTAAAATCAGGTGGAGGAGACAGGCATTTGTACCTCATAGATTGGCCCCCCTGAGAGAAAAACCTGAAGGGGCAAGGCCAGCATCTGTGAGACCCTGTTAGGGTCAGGAGAGTAGACAGTGCTTACAGTGTTCACAAAGAGGAGCTTGGAATTGAGTTTCTCATGCCACCCCATCACTGCAGTAGAAGGGAAAGGGTTACAATGTTTGTCAATTCCCCATGCTTACTTTTTTTTGTTTGCTTGTTTTTTAACATAAGGCAATACTGATACTCAGGCAGAAGAGGATGAAAGAGCCCAGGAGAATCAGGTAATGTTCTTACTGGTTTTTGCTGTCTTCCTATTTTTCAAAGTCGTGAGAGCTTTTGAGTAGGTAATACATTCCTGTGATCCAAACATGAAACAGTTTAAGAATATATACAGTAAAAAGTCTTCCGTCAAACACACTCTTGTGTTCAGTTCCCTAACCCCCAAACAATGTTGCTTTTGTCTTATCTTTGCAGAGACTTTTTTTTAAAAAAGTATAGCTACCCATTCTCTCTGTCTCTGTCTCCCTCTTTCTCTCTGCAAATAAATAAAAATAGATTTTTTAAAAAAGGGCTGGAGCAGCCGGGCGTGGTGGCGCACGCCTTTAATCCCAGCACTCGGGAGGCAGAGGTAGGAGGATCGCCGTGAGTTCAAGGCCACCCTGAGACTACATAGTTAATTCCAGGTCAGCCTGGACCAAAGTGAGACCCTACCTCGAAAAAACCAAAAAAAACAACAACAAAAAAAAAGGGCTGGAGGGATGGCTTACTGGTTAAGGTCTTTGCCTGCAAAGCCAAAGGACCCAGGTTCAATCCCCCAAGACCCATGTTAGCCAGATGCACAAGATGGTGCATGTGTCTGGAGTTCGTTTGCAGTGGCTGGAGACCCTGGAGCATCCATTCTCTCTCTCTCTCTCTCCCTTTCTCTCCCTCCTTCCCTCCTTCCCTCCCTCCCTCCCTCCCTCTTTCTCTCTGTCAAATAAATTAAAAAAAAAAAAGTACAGCTAGGGGATGGAGAGATAGTTTAGTGGTTAAGGCACTTGCAAAACCTAATCTGGGTTCAATTCCTCAGTGTCCACAGGGCCAGATGTATAAAGTGGCCTGTACATCTGGGATGGGAAGATGAGTTGAGCTGTGGATTTGATACCAGCCTCCATGACATAGCAAGAGCCCCATCTCAAAAAAAAAAAAAAAAAAAAAAAAAAAGCCGGGCGTGGTGGTGCACGCCTTTAATCCCAGCACTCGGGAGGCAGAGATAGGAGGCTCGCCGTGAGTTCGAGGCCACCCTGAGAATGTAGAGTGAACTCCAGGTCAGCCTGAACTAGAGTGAGACCCTACCTCGAAAAAAAAAAAATGCTAATACTAATACAATTTCCCCTAATTTCTTTTCCTTTTTTTTTTTTTTTTTTTTTGAGACAGGGTCACATGTAGCCCTTGCTAGTGTGAAATCACTATGTAGACCTGGCTGGCTTCGCACTTGCAGCAGTCCTCCTGCCTCTACCTCTTAAGTGCTGGTATTATAAGTATGTACCACCACACCAAGCCTCCTACTTTTTTGTTTGTTTTTGAGGCAAGATGTCATTCTAGCCCAGGCTGACCTGGAACTCACTCTTAGTCCAGGCTGGCCTCAAACTCATGGCAATCCTTCTACCTCAGACTCCTGAGTGCTGGGATTAAAGGTGTGTACCACCATACCTGGCCTTCTCCTACTTTAAAAAAAAACATATTTATTTATTTATTTGAGATAAAGAGTCAGGGAGAGAGAGAAAGAGGGAGAGAATGGGCGCACCAAGGCCTCCAGCCACTGCAAACGAACTCCAGATGCATGTGCTCCCTTGTGCATCTGGCTTATGTGGGTCCTGGGGAATTGAACCAGGATCCTTTGGCTTTGCAGGCAAATGCCTAAACCACTAAGCCATCTCTCCAGTCCCTCTCCTACTTTTTTACATAAGTAGAAGTATAGCACATAGACCTCTGTGCACTTTTCTCTTCCATAGCTGTGTAGTATTACATGATAGACTGTACATTAATTGAGACAGCTCTCTTTTGGTTTGGGGATGTTTCTGAGCCTTTAAGTATATTTTAAAGCTGTAAAGATTTAACTTTAGCATCTATCAAACTCTTCCCAACTCTAGCTCTGACTGCTTAGTATGTCTCATAGACAAGCACATAACTAACACTGTTCTCTTCCCCCTTTCCTTTCTGCTTCCATTTGTTTTTGCTCCTGCTCCTGCTGCTGCTGCTGCTGCTGACAACACTTTTCTTCCCACCAGCAAATGGTTTGTTTTATATTTCCTAATTTTGTGTGCACATGTCATGAATGTGCTTGTAGGCGTGGCTTCCTTTTTCCTGAAATGGAACTCCTATCAGGAGAATGATTGAGAAAATGCCATTTGAAAACTAGGCATTATAGCATCTGCCTGTAAGCCTAGCACTCAGGAAGGAGAGGCAGAGGCAGGAGGATTTCAGAAGCAAGCTAGAGTGTGAGACCTTGTCTCTAAACCATAACAAAGGAAGGAAGGGAGGGCAGTAATGCAATTTGAGAAGTGAAAATAGACTCAGCACATCAGCTTTTGAAGATGGCTCACTGATATCAGAATGGATGTAATATGGAAGATGCTGGTGATTGTCACCTTTGCTCCAGCTGAGGAAAAGACCAAATGTTTCTTTCTTCTTCTTTTTTTCCCCCTGAAATAGGGTTTCACTCTAGTCCAGATTGACCTGGAACTAACTCTGTTGCCCAGGCTGGCTCATGGAGATCCTCCTACTTCAGCCTCCTCAGTGCTGGAATTAAAGGTGCATGCCACCATAGCAGACTCCAAATCTGTCTTCCCTCCGCCCGCCCGCCCTCCCTCCCCCTCCCTCCCTCCCTTTTTCTCTTTCTTTCTTTTTGTTTGTTTTTCAAGGTAGGGTGTCACTCTAGCCCAAACTGTAAAATACAGGAGATGTGACTCAGTTGGTAGACTGTTTTCTTAGCATGCATGAAGCCCTGGGTTGGATCCCCAGCACTTCATTAAACTGGTGGTGTGGTGGCACACCCCTGTAATCCTTGTACTTGGAAGAATAAAGGATCAGGAGTTAGTTCAAGGTCATTCTCTGCTGCATACTGAATTGTGAGGCCAGTCTGGGCTACGTGAGACTCTGACTCATGGTGCACATGCCTTTAATCACAGCAGTTGGAAGACTGAGGTGGGAGGATCCCATTAAGTTATAAGACCAGCGTGGGTTAGAGTGAGTTCCAGATAAGCCTGGGCTAGAGTGAGACCTTGCTTCAAAAAAATGAAAAGGGCAGGGCGTGGTGGCGCACGCCTTTCATCCCAGCACTCGGGAGGCAGAGGTAGGAAGATCACCGTGAGTTCAAGGCCACCCTGAGACTACATAGTGAATTCCAGGTCAGCCTGGGCTAGAGCAAGACCCTACTTCATAAAACAAACCCCCCCCCCCAAAAAAAAAGAAAAGAAAAGAAAAGAAAAGGGAAGCTGGGAGTGGTGGCACATGCCTTTAATCCCAGCACTCAGGAGGCAGAGGTAGGAGGATTGCCTTGAGTTCGAGGCCACCCTGAGAATACCTAGTGAATTCCAAGGCAGCCTGGGCTAGAATGAGACCCTACCTTGAAAAACCAAAAAAAAAAAAAAAAAAAAAAGAAGAAGAAGAAAAGAAAAGAAAAGAAAAGAAAAGAAAAGGGGATGGAGAGATAACTCAGCAGTGAAAGGCACTTGCCTGCAAAGCCTAAGGACCCAAGTTTGATTCCCCAGTGCCCATGTAAAGTCAGATGCACAAAGTGGCGCATGTACCTGCAATTTGTTTGCAGTGGCTAGAGGCCCTGGCACACCTATTCTCTCTTTGTCTCTCCACTTGCAAATAAATGCATAAAAATGTTTTTAAAATAAAAACAAAATAAAATAATGGAATAAGTAATATATCTATATAGGTACATTACAGTAATCTAAGAAAGACAGTGGGGAAAAAAAAGATCCAATCATGGTGGTTCATGCCTTTAATCCCAGTACTAGGGAGGCAGAGGTAGGAGGATCTCTGTGAGTTTTTGAGGCCAGCCTGGGAGGACAGAGTGAGTTCCAGGTCAGCCTTGGTGACAGTAAGACCCTACCTCAAAAAACCAAAAAAAAAAAAAAAAAAAACACAAAAGAAAGAAAGAGGATGATCCAGGTGTGATGGCATACACCTTTAATCCCAGCACTTGGGAGGCAGAGGTAGAAGGATCACTGTGAGTTCAAGACTACATTATGAATTCCAGGTCAGCCTGGGCTAGAGTGAGACTCTACCTCAGTAAAACAAAACAAGGGCTGGAGAGATATCTTAGTGGTCAAGGAACTTGCCTACGAAACCTAAGGACCAATGTTGGACTCTCCAGATCCCATGTTAGCCAGACACAGAAAGGTGAGGCAAGCGCATTGTCGTACATGCCCACTAGGTGGTGCAAGCATCTGGAGTTCAATTTCAGTGGCTGAGGCTCTGGCACACCAATTCTCTCTCTCTCTTTAAAAAAAAAAAAAAAAAGCCTTTTATCCCATAAGGGAGCATTGCCAGGCTGCCAGGCTGAGCAGGGAGTTGCATGACAGCCAGAGCTACAGAGTGTTTCAGGTCAGCCTGGGCCAGAAGGAGACCCCACCTCAAACAAACAAAAATAAGTAAATCCACATAGTACTGGGCCTATCAACATTCAGTCATGAATGATAAAGGAGAGCCAGGCGTAGTGGTGAATGCCTTTAATCCCAGCACTTGGGAGGCAGAGGTAGGAGGATCATCATGAGTTCGAGGCCACCCTGAGACTACATAGTGAGTTCCAGAGACTACATAGTGAGTTCCAGGTCAGCCTGAGCTAGAGTGAGACCCTACCTCAAAAAATAAAACAAAACAAAACAAAAACCCCAAAAAATAAATGATGAAGGAGGTCATGAGGATCCTCCCTGAGGAATTATAAGCAGCTAATGGCGTCTGGGGAAGCGGGAGCCATTTTCTTCTCTTTTCCTTTTTTCTTTTTTTACATTTTATTTATTAGCAAGAGAGAGATGGAGGGAGATGATGGGCAAATCAGGGCCTCTAGACACTGCAAATGAACTCCAGATGCATGTGCCACCTTGTGCATCCAGCTTTACATGGGTACTGGGGAATTGACCTGGGTCTTTTGGCATTGCTGGCAAGCACCTTAACTGCTAAGCCATCTCTCCAGCTCCATTTTCTGCAGTGAT
The DNA here is from genome assembly GCA_036365145.1 of Orientallactaga sibirica. Taxonomy (NCBI): domain Eukaryota; kingdom Metazoa; phylum Chordata; class Mammalia; order Rodentia; family Dipodidae; genus Orientallactaga; species Orientallactaga sibirica. The sequence goes on along the minus strand of JAEOAD010000026.1, from coordinate 24,055,005 downwards.
GTAGCCACTAGAAGAACTCAAGCATGCTTGTTAATGATCTCTGACCTGTGCCTGTGTGGCCAGCTCTCATTGGACTTATTGGACCTCACCCACACACAAGGGATAAAAAGACATCAATGTAGAAGACGGGCTACTTGAGAAGAAGGATATCAGTAAATAGGAGACAGGCAGGGGTTTCAAGAAGAGAAGATAAGGGGCTGGAGAGATGGCTTAGCAGTTAAGGCATTTGCCTGTAAAGCCAAAGGATCCCGGTTCGACTCCACAGGACCCACGTTAGCCAGATGCACAAGAGGGCGCATGTGTCTGGAGTTTGCAGTGGCTGGAGGCCCTGGTGCACCCATTCATCCCCCCCTCCGCCTCTTTCCCTCAAATAAATAAATAAAATATTTTTTAAAAAAAAGAGAAGAAGCCGGGCGTGGTGTTGCGTGCCTTTAGTCCCAGCACTTGGGAGGCAGAGGTAGGAGGATAGCCGTGAATTCGAGGCCACCCTGGGACTACATAGTGAATTCCAGGTCAGCCTGGACCAGAGTGAGAGACTCTACCTCAAAAAAAAAAAAAATCAAAAAGAGAAGATAATAGGAGAGGATTGTGATCAAAACTCATTATATACACAGATAAAAATTATCAGTAAATAGAGCTGGCAAGATGGCTTAGCGGTTATGGCACATGCCTGAGAAGCCTAAGGACTCCGGTTCGATTCTCCAGGTCCCACGTAAGCTAGATGCTCATGGTGGCGCATGCGTCTGGAGTTCATTTGCAGTGGCTAGAGGCCCTGGCATGCCCATTCTCTCTCTCTCTCTCTCTCTCTCTCTCTCTCTCTCTCTCTAATAAATAAATAAAAATAAAATATTTTTAAAAATTGTCAGTAAATAAAGAAGCACTTAGAGCACATAAAATAAATAAAATGTAAAATGTATGTGTTTAATATAAACTGAGATATTTCTATTTAGAGAAATAAAATCTTCTCACTATTTGTAGAGAAGAACCTTTCTGTTTTCCGGGTATCTGTAGGGTTTTCTTTTTGTTTGTTTGTTTTATTTTTGTTTTTTCCAGGTAGAATCTCACTGTAGCCCAGAATGACCTGGAACTCACTCTGTAGTCCTAGGCTGCCCTCGAACTCACAACAGTCCTACTACCCCTGCCTCCCAGTTTTGTTTTAATTTTTGTTTTAATATTTTTTTGTTTTAATATTTTTATTTATTTGAGAGAAAGAGACATACACATGCACAGAAAAAGTATGGGCATGCCAAGCCTCATTATTTTCTTTGTTTATTTGTTTGTTTATTTATTTATTTTTGGTAGTCTCAGGGTAGCCTTGAACTCACAGCAATCCTCCTACCTTTGCTTCCCAAGTACTGGGATTAAAGGCGTGCGCCACCATGCTCAGCTTCCTAGTTTTGTTGTTGTTGTTGTTGTTGTTGTTTTTCGAGCTAGGGTCTCACTCTAGCCCAGGCTGACCTGGAATTCACTATGTATTCTCAGGGTGGCCTCGAACTCTGGTGATCCTCCTACCTCTGCCTCCCAAGTGCTGGAATTAAAGGCATGCACCACCATGCCTGGTTTAGGCCTCCTAGTTTTAAAATAAGTGCCAGCTGGGCTGGTGGTACACATCTTTAGTTCCAGCACTTGGAAGGATGTGGTAGTAAGATCTCAGTGATAAGCTGGAGAGATGGTTTACTGGGTAAGGTGCTTGCCTACAATGCTTAACGACCCCAGTTCGATACCCCAGTACCCATGTAAAGACAGATTCACAAAGTGGTGCATGCATCTGGAATTTGTTTGCAGTGCCTGGAGGCCCTGCTGTGCCTATTCTGTCTCTCTCTCTCCTCTCTCTCTCTTTCTCTCTGCTGGCAATAAATAAATAAACTTTTTAAAGAGAGGGAGAGAGTGATCCCAGTTAGTTTGAGGCCAATCTGGTGCTACAGAGTGAGTTCCAGGTCAGCCTGGGATAGAGTGAGACCCTGCTAAATAATAGTTTCTCAATAGCAGATATTTGAAGACTTTGGACAGGTGGAAACAGAAAAAAGTAACCTCTCACCCAACTATGGCCTCCATTTAAGTTTAGGCATTTGTCAAGCAATCCTAGCATTCTTGTTCCTAAGTAACAGGCACTGTTGCCACTGTGGCATGAGTGTGCAGTTCCTGACTTACTGATAGTCCATATATACCTGTTTTAGACATTTATATATCTCTCTTGCTTCTTTTTCTTTTAAAACAAATCAGATTGACTTCCTCAATTCAGTCATAGTGGACCTTCAAAGAAAGAATCAAGACCTCAAGATGAAGGTGGAGATGATGTCTGAAGCTGCACTTAATGGCAATGGAGATGACCTGAACAGTTATGACAGGTACGCCAATGGGGGCCACACTGATTGGAGCCTCAGTGCCTCAGAGTAGATGTGTGCTTCCAGTTAGGTTCTCCAGTAGGTGGTCAAACGAAAGCTGGCCTTGTGGCTACTTTGTCATAAGTAAATCCATCCCAATAAGTCTGGCAAGTGTGAGAGGCTAGTATCCTAGAGGCCAGCACACTTGGCCATCACTAGTTGTTGCCTATTTTTAAAATTCCTTTAGAGCTAGGAAGTTAGCTTACTTGGAGGCTCTTGCTTGCACAGCCTGCTGGCCGTGGTTCAGTCCCCTAGCAACCACACGAAGCTGGGTTCAAAGTGGCCCATGTGTCTCAAGTCAGTCTGTTTGCAGTGGCAAGAGACCTGGTGTACCAGTACACACAGGCACGCATGCATGCACGCACGCACGCACGCACACACACAAATATATATATATATATTTTTTTTTTTTTTGGTTTTCTGAGGTAGGGATTCACTCTAGTCCAGGCTGACTTGGACTTCACTATGTAGTCTCAGGGTGGCCTCGAACTCTCAGTGATCCTCCTACCTCTGCCTCCTGCGTGCTGGGATTAAAGGCATGCGCCGCCATGCCCGGCAAATAAATATAATTTTAAAAGATAAATAAAAGTAACAAATTGTTTCTAAGTACCACTATCTCTTTAATTTCTCTTAATAAACCTTCTGGTTTTTTTATGATAACATTTGTAGTGATGACCAGGAGAAGCAGTCCAAAAAGAAGCCCCGCCTCTTCTGTGACATTTGTGACTGCTTTGATCTTCACGACACAGAGGACTGTCCCACACAGGCACAGATGTCTGAAGAACCTCCACATTCTACACATCATGGCAGTCGGAGTGAGGAGCGGCCGTACTGTGAAATCTGTGAGATGTTCGGTCACTGGGCAACCAACTGCAATGATGACGAGACTTTCTGATAAAGCCTCAAGGCAGAGCTGGGCTTCCCCAGAGGCACTGGCATTTCAGCAGCTTACCACCAGCATTGTGCGTGCGCCTTCAGGAGGACTCATGTTACTTTTGACCCCTGTCAACAAATCTAAGAAAATATTTTGGCCTTTAGCAAATCTCCCTTACGTTTTCCCTTATAAGTTAGAACAATAAAAATATTTAGTGAGTGAGCTTTCACTGCTAACTTTGTTTCCTAGATTTTTAAGTTTTAAGACATTGCACCAGATGCTGTTACATTTATTTCCCCTGAAGAAACCTCATGGAACAAACCCAGTCCATATCATACCTTATTTAAGAAACTTTAAATTATGCCATTATTTTTCATATTTGCACTAAAATATTTTGGGGCTTCATTTGTATATTTAGTTTTTTGGGGGGTTAAGCTTTGACACTGGAATGAGTTTCAAAAAATATACAATTTTGCATTTTCATTTACTCATTGAAAGTATTTTATTCTTGACTCTCTGAGCTTTTTGCACTACCTGTTCTCTGTAGTGCCTTTTTTTCAGGCTTGACAATACTTAGGTGTGATTATAAATCATGAAACAGGTAAAGGAGGGGAAAGCCCCAAACTGCTGTGGGGACATTTTATAACCTATATGCTGCACCCATTTACTCAACTGTGGTGTTTTCTCTATTGGTTTTACATAATTCCAGCCTCTATATATGATATGTATATATTTTTTAAAAAATCTATATTTTGGAAAAATATATATAATGTGTCTTTCTTTTCAGATTTTTACCTTTATGAAAAAAGAAAACACCCAAAAAGGATCATCAGGACATAACTAGACCAGAAATAGTTTTGTGTGGCTTCATACCTAATTTTACTTTCTTTCCACTTTGTTTCTTTACTAAATCTAAGTAACTGAAAGTTTTCTTCAGTTATTTTTTTTTTCCTTCTCTGGCAGATACCCAGCAGTGAATTAAGCCATTATAAAATAACTAAATTAACCAATCTACAATCCTCCTTTGTAAATTTGTTTTCTTACTGTGTTTTTAATGAATGTATGATGAGAAATTCAACATTAATAATTTTGAATTTTCTTATCACAAAAGATAAAACAAAGGACCTCAAACCAGAACAGTCTATCAAACAGTCTGATTCTATTTATATTCATTTGAATGTCTTCTTGAATATGTAAAAAATAATCAAGTGTATCTTCCATGCTACATGTAAAATAAGAACTTCTATAGTTGTACATATACCTTTGGTGTATTTTCCCCTCAAGATTATCACCTGTGCTTGACAAGTGAATATTAAACAAGGCTGTTACCAGTTGACATTTTTGTTTAATAAAACAATAGGAATTGTTTCACAAACAATACATGTAAAGCAGTATTAATCTGAGCAAATGGGTTTTCTGTATGTACGTTAATAAATGGTTAATTTTTTTGCCAGTGTTAGTGAATTCATATTATTCTCAGGTTTGTCATGTTTGTTTGTTTGTTTTCAAATGAGCAAGCCCTATAGATCCCTTTTTCATAAACACTCTACCACTGACCAACACTCCCAGCTTCCTACATAGTGCTTTCTGCTATAGAACTACTTGCTAAATAGCTTGAAGGAAATTAATGTGCCCAGATAAGCACAGAGGTACATACCTATTATACAGCACTTGGGAGGCAGAGGCAGAGAGGCAGGAGGATCACCAATTCAAAGCCAACCTCAGCTACATAGTGAGTATGAGGCCAGCCTGGGTTACATGAAACCCTATCTCAAAATTTAAAGCTGACACAAAATGGCCTGGATATCCATGACACAGTGCCTGACACTACCTACATAAGACCATCATAATAGGAGGAAAAGATCATGACATCAAACTGAAAAGAGAGACTGATTGAGAGGGGGAGGGGATATGATGGAGAGTGAAGTTTCAAAGGGGAAAGTGGGGGGAGGGAGGGAAATAACATGGGATATTGTCTACAATTAAAGAAGTTGTCAAAAAAAATTAAAGCTGGTGGGCTGGAGAGATGACTTAGTGGTTAAGGTGTTTGCCTGTAAAGCCTGAGGATCTTGGTTCGATTTCCAGGTCCCACGTAAGCCAGATGCACAAGGGGGCGCATACATCTGGAGTTTGTTTGCAGTGGCTAGAGGCCCTGGCGCGCCCATTCTCACTCTCCCTCTCTTTCTTTCCCTCTCTCTGTCTCAAATAAATAATAAATAAATAAATAATCTTTAAAAAATATTAAAGCCGGGTATGGTGGCACACTCCTTTAATCCTGGCACTCGGGAGGCAGAGGTAGGAGGATCACAGTGAGATCTAGGCCACCCTGAAACTACATAGTGAATTCCAGGTCAGCCTGAGCTAGAGTGAGACTCTACCTCGAAAAACCAAAAAAAAAAAGGGTGGGGTGGGGGGCTGGAGAGATGACTCAGCAGTTAAGGCACTTGCCTGCAAACCCAAAAGACTCAGGTTCCATTCCCCAGGATCTACATATGCACAAGGTGGTGCATATGTCTGGAGTTCGTTTGCAGTGGTGGGAGGCCTGGCATATCCATTCTCTCTATCTGCACCTCCCTCTCTCAAATAAAAATTTCAAAATATTTTAAATGCCAGGCATGGTGGCACATGCCTTTAATCCCAGCACTCAGGGCTTAGGTAGGAGGATCACTGCATGGGTCACCACTCCTGGCTCCAATGTGGGCTCCTTTAAGAGAGTGACTTGGGGACTGGGAAGATGGCACTTGCTTGCAACGCCTGGCAGCCCAGGTTAGATTCCCCAGTACCCACATAAAACAGAATGTACAAAGTGGCATATGCAACTGGAGTTTGTAGTGGCAAAAGGCCCCCATTGCCCATTGCCTCTGATTTCCTCTCTCTCTCTCTCTCTCTCCTTACAAAAATAAAATAACAACAAAAAAGAAAAAGTCACTAAGGCAAAGAGTAAGGCTTACTTAGGTGTGGGTATACGTGTCAAGACCGTTGAATGATTAATGAAGCCCTAGAGTTGTTTGAAGGGTTAATAAAGTTTTAAAAGTTGTTGAGACAAGCCTGCCCTAAAAGAGGCTTGAGAATGAAGGTCTAATTCCTTGGTAAGAACACATCCCCAGACGTTGGGCCCGAAAAAGAAACAGCAATGCCTTTTCAATGAAAAGCCACTGATCTATACAAATAACATGTTCATTTCTTGAAGACAGTACAGTTTAATCTTAATCAGCAAGGGAGATGGCCTTGTTCCTATCTTGTTTTTCCCAAACTCATCCTTGCTCATTTTGTATAAAAGTTGGCTCAGCTGTAAATAGGCCACTGTAGCCTCTTGCCCAGAAGGAGGGCTTACAGTCCGTCACTGCTTGACCCCAATAAAGCAGTCTATAACCTTTTGAGGTTTGCTTTCCTTTCTCATTCTTGTCAGCCCCAGTTAGTTCTGATCCCCACGCAGATCTAACAACTACCATGGTGTTTTTTTTTTGTTTTGTTTGTTTTTGACAGGGTCTCCCTAATGTAGCCCAGAATGGCCTTAAACTTGCAATCCTCCTGCCCCAGCCTCCCCAGTGCAAGGATTACAGAGTCTGTCTGTGTAACCCTGGCTGGCCTGGAACTATGTAGACCAGGTTGCCCTTAAACTTGCAGCAGTCCGTCTGCCTCTACATCCCTTGAGTGCTTGTATTACAGGCATGTGCTACCTTGCCAGGCAAAAAGGTAAATTGTGATTAAGTGAGCGGTTGGTTCTTGCATTTCTGTGTCATCACCTAATTCCATTCTGCTTACTCAGACTCCATGGCAATCACATAGACCTTGTATACATTCATTAACATAAAATGTATACAAGATCTTGGAGGGATGGACATGCACTCAAATACCCTATACATGTTCTAGTTTTTCACCCTATCCCAAATGACCCGGTTCTACTCCAAGGCATCAAAAGTAATATATCCTAATAATAATACATTAAGCAATTAAAGTTCCCACTCCCTGTCTGGCCTTTCTCTTGGATTACATGATGTACTTTATTATTATTTTACAGAGGCCCACCATGGCTTCTGGCTTTCTCTCTCTCTCTCTCTCTCTCTCTCTCTCTCTCTATCTATCTATCTTTTTTTTTTTTCCCGAGGTAGGGTCTCACTCTGGCTCAGGCTGACCTGGAATTCACTATGTAGTCTCAGGGTGGCCTTGAACTCTCAGTGATCCTCCTACCTCTGCCTCCCAAGTGCTGGGATTAAAGGCGTGTGCCACCACACCTGGCTCCTTTCTTTTTTTAAAAATATTTTATTATTTATTTACTTATTTGAGAAAGAGAGAGAATGGGCACACCAGGCCTCCAGCCACTGCATATGAACTCCAGATGCATGTGCCACCTTGTGCATCTGCTTACATGGGCCCTGGGGAATAGAACCTGAGTCCTTTGGCTTTTTAGGCAGTTGCCTTAACTGCTAAGCCATCATTCCAGCCCTATTGTTATTATTTTTATTTATTTATTTATTTCATTTATTTATTTGCTTTTTCAAGGTAGGGTCTCCCTCTAGCCCAGGCTGACCTGGAACTCGCTCTGTAGTCTCAGGGTGGCCTCAAACTCACAGCGATCCTCCTATGTCTGCCTCCCGAGTACTGGGATTAAAAGTGTGTGCCCAGCTACATGATGTACTTTAAAACTTTATTGAACTTCACAGCTCTGGACTTAAAGCTATAGAGGTGCCTGTGTGGTGTGGTGGCTCAGCTTATAATCTCAGTGCTCCAGAGGCTGAGGTAGGAGATGTCTTGAGTTTGAGGCCAGCCTGGGTGAGTTACACAGTGAGTTCCAAGTTGAGCCTGGACCTCAAAAAAAAAAAAAAAAAAAAAGTAGCCGGGCATGGTGATGCACCCCTTTAATCCCAACACTCGGGAAGCAGAGGTAGGAGGATCACCTTGAGTTTGAGGCCAGCCTGAGAAAACAAAGTGAATTCCAGGTCAGCCTGGACTAGAGTGAAACCTTACCTCAAAACAAACAAATAAATAAAATAAAATAAAAATGAAGTCACTTCAGGTTATCTCAGCTCTTAACCATACATTTTAGCTCACAAAGTTAAAGACCCGATTTTTTTTTCAAAAAAAAAAAAAATTGCATGCAATTTAAGTTTTTCAAGTTAAGAAAACTGTAATTAAAGGTTTTATGGCCTGGTGTGGTGGTGCACGACTTTAATCCCAGCTGAGGTAGGAAGATCACCGTGAGTTCAAGGCCACCCTGAGACTACATAGTGAATTCCAGGTCAGCCTAGGCTAGAGTGAGACCCTATCTCAAACAAAAACAAAACAAAACAAAACAAAAAAAAACAAAACAAAACAAAACAAAAAAATAGAGGTCTTATGAAAACGCTTGAATATTACAATCGTCCTTAAGTCATTTTATATGGCATCATTAATGACCTCAGTTTCCTAAATTTCTGCAGAAACACACTCAGGTAGAATAACTGCTGATACCTTCTGATTTTAATAATTTCATTCAAGTTTAGCCTCTTGCCATTCTAACAAGTACTCTTGCTGCTGAAAAAGAAATGTGGAGAATTTTAAACCGGACGATTAAGACACAGTCTCCACCTTTAAACACTCTTTCCGGCGCGTGATGACTCCCAGACAGCGGAAGTTGCGCTATGGAGAAGCGGAGGGCACTAGGACCTATCTGAACCCGTCCGACCGGTTCTACCTTCCGGGTCGGTCGCGCGTCAGCGTGCTGGATCACGTGGACCGCGGGCACGTGACCACACCCGAGTCCACTGTAGGGCCGAGCGGGTTGTGAGGGCGTGCGGGCGGCGGCGGTGGGCAAGATGTCCGCGCACCTGTCCTACGGGCGGGTGAACCTGAACGTGCTGCGCGAGGCGGTGCGCCGCGAGCTGCGCGAGTTCCTGGACAAGTGCGCGGGAAGCAAGGTGAGGGACGGGAGGGCCACGCCGCCCTCGCCTCCCCGGCCCGGCCTGATCGGGTCCCCGACCGGTGGACGAGGTGCCCGGGGCCTCCCCTTCTGCTTGCGCTCTGGAGTCGGCGTGGCACCGCGATGGTTTTGTGGAAGCAGAATAACCCATCATGCCGCCCCTGCCCTTGCTGAGCTTCCCCGCCGGAGAGGCATGGCTGGTGTCGGCTCAGCGGTGGGGCCCCTCGACAGTCTGAAGCATCCACACGTCGCAACCTTCAACACACACAGATCATGAAGGAAGATGCAGTTACTTGGAACGTTAACTTGGTCCTTAACATAGGATTGTGTCTCCTGTTCGAACACCCAACTTAAAAGGGAGGCAAATTGTAGTGACTTTAAAGGATTTATAATTAATTATTATTATTTTAAATATGAGAGAGACAAAATGGGCGTGTCTGGGCCTCTAGCTACCGTAAATGAACCCAGACGCATACTCCACCTTGTGCATCTGACTTTATGTGGGTACTGGGGAATTGAGCCTGCCTGGGTCCTCAGGCTTTGCGGGCTAGTGCCTTAGCCGCCCTTGTTATTTTTATTTTAAAAATATTTTTATTTATTTGAGAAAGAGAGCACGACAGAGAATATGGGTGTGCCAGAGCTTCCAGCCTCTGCAAACAAACTCCAGACATATGCACTACTGTGTGCATCTGGCTTTACATGGATACTGGGGAATTGAACTCAGGCCATCAGGCTTTGCAAGCAAGTGCTATAACCGCTGAACCACGCCTGCAGCCTTTACTTTGTTTTTTTTTTTTTTTAATTTCAAAATATTTTATTTATTTATTTGAAAGAGAGAGGGTAGGGAGAGAGAAATAGGCGGAGAGATAGAAAGACAGAACGGGCACATTAGTGCAAGCGAACTCCAGATGCATGTGCTGTCATGTGCATCTGGCTTACTTGGGTACTGGGGTATTGAACCTGGGTCCTTAGGCTTCACAGGCAAATGCCATAACCACTAATCCATCTTTCTAGCCCCCTCTTTCTTTTGGGGGGGTGTGGGTTGAGGTAGGGTCTGGCTCTAGCCCAGGCTTATCTGGAATTAGTTTTAGGGGGTCCTTAATCTCACGGAATCCTTCTACCTCTGCCTCCCGAGTGCTGGGATTAAAGGCGTGTGCCACCATACCCAGTTTACAAATTTTTTTAAATTTTTTAATTTATTTTTTAAATTAAAAGAGGCAGATTTGAGAGATAGAAATAGATAGATAGATAGATAGATAGATAGATAGAAAGAAAGAAAGAAAGAAAGAAAGAAAGAAAGAAAGAAAGAAAGGGAAAGGAAGGGAGCACCAGGGCCTTTAGCCACTGCAAATGAACTGCAGACGCATGTGCCACCTTGTACATCTGGCTTATGTGAGACCAGGAGAATTGAACCTGGGTCCTTTTTGGCTTTGCCAGCAACTGCCTTAACTTCTCAGACATCTCTCCAACCCTAAGAATATTTTTATTTAGGCTGGGTCTCAATATTTACATGGCTGGCTGGGAAATTAAATATCTTACTGATTTATTTGCAAGAAGAGAAAGAAAGAATGGTGTACCAGAGTATCTTGCTGCTGATGATGAATGTGCCACTTTTGTGCATCTGGCTTTACATGGGCATTGAGGAATCAGACCTGGTCCTTAGTCTTAGCAGGCAAGTGGCTTAACCACGGAGCCATGTCTTCACCAGCCCTACAAATTTTCTTTTCTTTTTTTAAATATATTTTTATCTTATTTATTTATTTGAGAGAGTGAGAAAGGGAGAAAGAGGACATAGAGAATGAGCATACCAGGGCCTCTAGCCATTACAAGTGAACTCCATATGCATGTGCCACCATTCGCATCTGACTTAATGTGGGTACTGGGGAATTGAACCTGGGTCCTTAGGCTTCATAGGCAAGCACCATAACCACTAAGCCATCTCTCTCTATCCCCCCATCCCTCCATTTATTTTTCTGAGGTAGGGTTTCACTCTAGCCCAGGCTGACATGGAATTCATTATGTAATCTCAGGCTAACCTTGAACTCACAGCAATCCTCCTTCCTCTGCCTCCCAAGTGCTGGGATTAAAGGCATGTACCACTACAACCAGCTTACAAATTTTTAAATAAAAATTTCAGCTAAAAAGAGATGAGCTGGAGAGATGGTTTAGTGGCTAAAGGTGCTTGCTCACAAAGCCTTTATCCTGGGCCTGGGTTTAATTCTCTGGCAATCCAAGTAAAGCTTGACACATCTGGGATTTCATTTGCAGTGGCAAGAGACCCCTGGCTTGCACATGTATGCAAATGAATAAATTTTTTTTTTTAAAGAGGAAAAGAAATGAAACTATAGCTATTTTTTATTTTGTTTTGAGATAGTCTTATTCTAAATCAGGCTCACCTGGAACTCAAGGAAATTTCCCCACCTCACCCACCCAAGTGCAGGGCTTATAGGTGTGAGGCACAACACTAAGCTTGAAACTGTTAAGTTTTTAGCAATATATATAACTGCTATTTTCTGTTGATGAAATTGCTGAGAATGTCTAAAATAATGTTTCTTGGGGCTGGAGAGATGGCTCAGTGGTTAAGGTACTGGCCTGTGACGCCTAAAGACCCAGGTTCAATTCCCCAGTACTCACATAAGCCAGATGCACAAGGTGGCACATGCGTCTGGAGTTCATTTGCAGTGGCTGGAGGCCCTGGTGTGTCCATTCTCTGTCTCTCTTTTTCTATCTCTCTCTGCTTGGAAATAAGTAAATAAAATAATATTTCTTTTCTCTTACAGGCCATAGTGTGGGATGAGTACTTAACAGGACCATTTGGCCTCATTGCACAGTATTCACTCCTAAAGGTAATAAGGTATTTGGAACTTGTTCACATAGTTACAATTCTAAACTTTAGCAGTGATACCCTTCTGAGTAAATTATTTGAACCACTATTTGTTCTGCACAAACACTGATACTAATATGTGATTAATGTTTTGTGTAGGGGCTGTGGTGTTGCCCAGTGGTCATGTACTTGTCTAGCTGAAGTCAATCTGCAGCACCATGTTTAAAACAAAAATAACATCAAGAAAATATTTTGAGCCCAATGTGGTGGCACACGCCTTTAATCCCAGCACTTAGGAGGATTGCTGTGAGTTCAAGGCTGCCCTGAGACTTCATAGTAAATTACAGGTCAGCCTGAGCTAGAGTAAGACTCTACCTCGAAAAAAAAAAAAAAGAAAGAAATCAGCTGGGCGTGGTGGTGCACGCCTTTAATCCCAGCACTTGGGAGGCAGAGGTAGGAGGATTGCCGTGAGTTCGAGGTCACCCTGAGAATACATAGTGAATTCCTGAGCTAGAGTGAGACCCTACCTCGAAAAACCAAAAAAAAAAAAAAAATCATTTTGCAGCTGGACGTGGTGGTGCACGCCTTTAATCCCAGCACTTGGGCACTAGAGGTAGGAGGATCGCTGTGAGTTTGAGACTAGCTTGGGACTACATAGTGAATTCCAGGTTAGCCTGGGCTAGAGTGAGACTGCCTCAAGAAAAAAAAAAAAAAAACCCAGACATGGTGCACACCTTTAATCCCAGCATTTGGGAGGTAGAGGTAGGAGGATTGCCGTGAGTTCAAGGCCATCCTAAGACTACATAGTGAATTCCAGGTTAGCCTGGGCTAGAACGAGACCCTATCTTGAAAAAAAAAAAAAAAAAAAAAAAATTTTTTTTTTTGCATACTGAGCATTGTAATATGTGACCATTACCAGTGTATTTGATACTTTGATGTTGTGTTAGAATCATTTGCATGCTAATGTAATAGCAATGATTTTTTTAGGGAGGTGGTTAAAGTGTAATTTTATTTATATATAAACAGTTTTGTTTTTTTTGGTTTTTTTGGTTTTTCGAGGTAGTGGAAAAAAGCACCTTTAACCTCTGAGCCATCTTCCAGCCCAGATTTCAGGTTTTTGGTTAACCTTTCATATATGTGTTTTCCTAGGAGCATGAAGTGGAAAAAATGTTCACTCTTAAAGGAAGTCGTTTGCCTGCAGCTGATGTCAAGAATATCATTTTTTTTGTCAGACCCAGGCTAGAATTGATGGATATAATTGCTGAAAATGTTCTCAGGTATCTTAAGAGCTATTGTCAAAAGAAGTTGTTCCTGATAGTGACTTTAATGTCCTGAGTGACTTCTCCCAGAAAACTCCCATTCTTGTCAGTTTTTTGGAAGGTGGTCTTTTGGAAAACTGGGAGCCAGACAAGGAAGAATATTAGATGAAGCCTGCGAAACTTAGAAAGGGGTTCTGAATAGTTTCAGGGAAGTTAACAATTTCATTCTCTCAGGAAAGCCAAAGGTTTGAATCTGTATTAACCTGTATTAATGCAAAGGGCCCTGGCTTCAAAACAAAATAAAAAACCCTTTGATGTTAGTTTAGTTTTTTTTTTTTTTTTGAGGTAGGGTTTCACTGTAGCTCAGGCTGATCTGGAATTCACTATGTAGTCTCAGGGTGGCCTCGAATTTATGGCAGTCCTCCTACCTCTGTCTGCCTCCTAAGTGCTGGGATTGAAGGCATGTGCCACCACACCCTGCTTAGTTTTTTATTTTTATTTTTTAAGCAAGAATCTCATTTTAGCCCAGGTTGATGCTGGCAATCTTTTTCCTAAATGGTAGTATTATAAGCATGGGCCACCAAAATATTTTAGTGGGTGTGGTGGCACACTTCTTTAATCCCAGCACTCGGGAGACAGAGGTAGGAGGATTGCCATGAGTTCAAGGCCATCCTGAGACTACATAGTGAATTCCAGGTCAGCCTGGGCTAGAGCGAGACCCTACCTTGAAAAAAAAAAAGAAAAGAAAAATATTTTATTTATTTATTTATTTGAGAAAGAGAGGAAGAGGCAGAGAGAAAGAGAGAATGGGTGTGCCAGGGCCTCTAACCACTGCAAGCGAACTCCAGATGCATGCACCCCCTTGTGCATCTGGCTTACATGAGTCCTGGGGAATCGAACCGGGGTCTTAGGCTTTGCAGGCAAACACCTTAACCACTAAGCCATTTCCCCAGCCCTGATGGTTATTTTTTAATATACGAAATGTAGTGTTCTTGAATTTCATAAGCAAAATAAGTAAGAGCTGATTAAAATTTAATGTAGCATCCAATCTATAGAGGATGTTCTCTGCATAGTCCATTGTGCAGTACAATTGATTGATACAGTCCCTAAAGCTTAAAAGCATATGGGATATTTTTGGAAGTCCATTGTCAAGGAGAGTCAAGGATGACCTCTCATTTTCACATAAGACTGTGATGTTGCAATGATTTGGTAAAAGCAGCATTATTCCCTAAGACCCAATTGGCCTGTTTTAATAAATCTAAGAGCTGTAATGCCCCAATTAAATGGTTAAGAGAATGCTAGAAGATGAATCACCAAGTTTGACTGGCTGGCTATGACTCAATGCTACTCCCCTGTTTGGGGGTCAAGAAAAAGAGCAGAAGACAGAACTGTTAACAAGTTGAGTCTGAGAGTCCATCTTCTGGTGTTTACCTAAGCAGCATTTATTCCATGCCTGCCAGACAGTGAGGATAAAGTTAGCAAAACAGCCTCTGACCTTATGGATTTCATAAGCTAATAATTGATATTCCTTTGCAGCGAAGACAGACGTGGCCCAGCCAGAGATTTCCACATTTTGTTTGTGCCACGCCGCAGCTTGCTATGTGAACAGCGGTTGAAGGACCTAGGTGTTTTGGGATCCTTTATCCACCGGGAGGAGTACAGTTTAGATCTCATTCCATTTGATGGGGATCTCTTGTCCATGGAATCAGAGGGTGCATTCAAAGTAAGTTTGCATTTCCCTGACACATCAGACTTCTGTTTTTGTCAAATATTTATTTTTTTATTTTATTTTATTTTATTTTATTTTATTTTATTTTATTTTATTTTATTTTATTTTTTATTGTTTTGGTTTTTCGAGGTAGGGTTCCGCTTTAGCCCAGGCTGACCTGGAATTCACTATGTAGTCTCAGGGTGGCCTCAAACTCACAGTGATCCTCTTGCGTCTGCCTACAAGTGCTGAGATTAAAGGCATGTGCCACCATGCCTGGCTCAAAAGTTTGTTTATTTATTTGAGAGAGAGAGACAGAAAGAATCAGAGAGAGAGAGAGAGAATAAGAGTGAGTATGGGCATGCCAGAGCATCCAGCCACTACAAACAAATTCCAGACTCATGTGCCTTTTTGTGCATCTGACTTTACATGGGTACTAGGGAATCGAGCCTGGGATTTCGGGCTTTGCAAACAAGCTCCTTTAACTGCTGCGCCATCTCTCCAGCCCCTTTTGTCAAATTTATAAGTGGAATCAGGCATGGTTGCACATGTCTTTAATCCCAGCAATTGGGAGACAAAGGTAGGAGGATCACTGTGAGTTCCAAGCCATCCTGGTTAGCCTGGGCTAAAGTGAGACCCCCACCTTGAAAAAACCACACAAAAAAATTATGAGTGGAAGTGTCATAATACTGTTTGCGTTTACATTGCATGACTTCAGTGAAGCTGGGGAACTGATGTGTAGGATATTTTCTTTTATAAATTGCTTGTTCCTTTTCTTTCTTTTTTTCTTTTTCTTTCTTTCTTTCTTTCTTTCTTTCTTTCTTTCTTTCTTTCTTTCTTTCTCTTTTGTTTGTTTGTTTGTTTTTTTTTTATTTTTCAATGTGTAGGGTCTCACTCTAGTCCAGGCTGACCTGGAATTTACTATGTCATCTCAGGCTGGCCTCAAACTCACAGCAATCCTCCTACCTCTACCTCCAAAGTGCTGGGATTAAAGACGTGTGCCACCACCAGCTTTTTTCTTTTTTTTGGGTGGGGGTGATTTCAAGGTAGGGTCTCACTCTAGCTCAGGCTGACCTGGAATTCACTATGTAGTCTCAGGGTGGCCTCAAACTCGTGGTGATCCTCCTACCTTTGCCTCCTTAGTGCTGAGATTAAAGGCATAAACAATAAAACAAACGAAAAGAAGTAGCTCTTTCTCTTCATGTTGTCTGTTTATATGAAAATTTTCCTCCTTGTTTGTAAAAATGGGAAAGCATTCTGTTGCTGTCATGTGGGACTTTTAGGGTAATATGCAGAGAGTGGCCGTCCAAGAATGACCTATTTGAGTTTATACTCACCTTTAGTGATGGAGCCTGGGGTAGGTCTTTATTTGTTTCTTATTGGAGAGTAGAAGAAGAAGAGTCATATGCCAGGCACATGCTTCTCTTCCAGGAGCCCCAGGTATGCCTGGCAGAATGGCTCCCACAGCTATGCCCTGCCAAGGGCTGCTGGCTTTGAGAACTAGGCTGGCACACAGCGGCTTTCTGATATGGACTGGAATAAGTCCCCAGCCAAGCAAAGGATCGATGGAAATGATTTTTTTAATTTTTAATTTATTTTTCGATGGAAATGATTTTATTGTCCGTTGCTGAACACCAGTACTGGGAACAGTGGTGGGTACTGGCAGGCCCCTGGGAAATGACCATGGCTCACAATAAATGACCCTTCTTTCCACAGGAGTGCTACCTGGAGGGTGACCAGACAAGCCTGTACCACGCCGCCAAGGGGCTGATGACCCTGCAAGCGCTGTATGGAACAATCCCCCAGATCTTTGGGAAAGGAGAATGTGCCCGGGTGAGAACCAGCTATTTTCTGCTTGTGTCTGACGTTGGAATGGGTACACATACAGCCAAGCGTCATTATTCATACATGCTGTGTTTAGAACTTTGCCTCCTCACTATAGATAATGCATAACCTCCAAGTCAGTTCTCACAGGGCTTTGTGGACATGCCCATAGTGGTGAGAAACTCTTCATCCATTAGACATATTCTCAGCTGAAACTGACCAAGCTGACACTTTGCCTTTTTGTTTTAGGTCTTGGATACACAAGTGTTTCTTTCACATTCTGTTTAGTGTTACCATTTTTCACACTTTGGTAGGCTTTGTTGGTGATTTTGCAGCTTAAAGTATATCCCAAGCATGGTATAGATTGTCTAGTGTGCCTTACAGAGAAAAGAATGTGTTAGATAGGTCCCTTTAAGGCAAGGATTGTAGGGCTGTTGGCCCTGAGTTTAGTATGATTGACTTAATGATATATACTACCAGGTGCCCAGAAACATTTAAAACAAGTTTGGCAAAAGTTGTGACCAGGGCTTAGTGGTTAAAGCACTTGCCTGCAAAGCCAAAGGACCCAGGTATGATTCCTCAGGACCCACATAAGCCAGATGCACAAGGCAGTGCATGTGTCTGGAGTTTGTTTGCAGTGGCTGAAGGCCCTGGCATGCCCATTCTCTCTATTGGGCTCTTTTTCTCTCAAATACATAAAATTAAAACATTAAAAAAAAAAAAAGGAGGGAGCTGGTAAGATGGCTTAGTGGTTAAGGCATCCCTGCAAAACCAAAGGACCCCAGTTCAATTCTCTAGGACCCATGTAAGCCAGATGCACAAGGGAGTGCATGTATCTGGAGACCCTGGAGCACCCATTTTCTCCCCCTCTCTCTCTGTCTGTTTCTCTGTCATAAATAAATAAATAAATAAATAAATAAATAAATAAATAAATAAATAAATTTTTTTTTAAAAAGGAGGGTGATGTGGCCGGGGCACCACCAGCCTCACTATGCCTGCCATTTTCTTCCTTCCTTCCCTCCCTTCCTTCCTTT
This sequence comes from Orientallactaga sibirica, assembly GCA_036365145.1. Lineage (NCBI taxonomy): Eukaryota > Metazoa > Chordata > Mammalia > Rodentia > Dipodidae > Orientallactaga > Orientallactaga sibirica. The sequence continues at coordinate 24,037,199 of JAEOAD010000026.1, read as the reverse complement.
CTTTCTTTTTGTTTTTTTTCGAGGTAGGGTCTCCCTCTAGCCTAGGCTAATCTGGAATTCCCTATGTAGTTTCAGGGTGGCCTCGAACTCATGGTAGTGAGGTGGAAACTGGGTTCACAGACCAAAAACCACAGCTTCATGTTGAGGGAGAGACCCCATCTCAAGAAAGTCATGGATGAGCAATAGAGAATGGCACCCAATGTTCTCCTCTGGCCTCCACGTGCGCACACACCAGTGTATACATATATACACTCAGAGAATAGAATTTGAGGCAGTCTCACTATGTAGCCTAAACTGCCACTACAAACAGCTAAGTGGCCAGTTTTTGAAGGCTATCTTAAGATATTTGTAATGACTTTCAGTGAAGTCTCTAGAAAAACTTATCTGTGTTTTGTTTCCAAAAATTCTAAAAATTGTAGGATTTGGATATATTCCTTGTAATATTCACCATGTCCATAGTGGTTAAAGTATTTATTTTCCTTTGCATGGGATGCTATGTTAATTATTTTTTTATAAGCTGTTACTTGGGCTCTACATTGGGTCAAGGATTTTTCAGTGTCCCAAAAATATGAATGGCAGTATATTTGTGCAGAGTAAGTTACCTTTCTGGGTCTGATTTCTGGTGGTCATCTGTTCTCCATTTCTGCTACCAACCAGATATTTCTGAAAGCTTTGTCAACTTTTTGTAATACTAACACAAATCTAATAAGAAAAGGAGAGAATAAAGAATTCAATTGAAGGCATTCTCTTTAATTTGTTATTTCAGACAATGTAAATGAAAATTAGAAGAAGAAATAGTTAACTTGGAAAATTTGTCATAATGTAAATATTTTTATTGTGTTCACATGGAAAAAAAAAAGCTGTGACCAGAGGCTCATGGGTGCCCACCTGTTTTTCTCTTACGAAAAGTGCTTCAGTGTTTGTTACCTCAGTGCTAATTGATACTCCTGCCTTTAATGTTAGAATGGGTGGTCAACAACAAATGCTTTTGAATTTTTTTTAATTTTTATTTATTTGCAAGCAGAGAGGGAGAGATGGAGAGAGAGAAAAACAGACCAAGAATGGGCACACCAGAGCCTCTAGTCACTACAAACAAACTCCAGGTATATACACCACTTTGTGCATTTGGATTTATATGGGTATTGGGGAATCAAACTCAGGTTGTTAGGTTTTTCAGGCACGTACCTTAACTGCTGAGCCATCTCTCCAGCCCACAAATGCTTTAAAAAAATTTTTTTTGTTTTTTAAATTTTGCCAGGGTGGGGACTGGAGAGATGGCTTAGAGATTAAGTCACATGCCTGCAAAGACTAAGGACCCCGATTTGATTCTCCAGGTTCCATGTAAGCCAGATGCACATGGTGGTGCATGAGTCTGGAGTTCGTTTACAGTGGCTGGAGGCCTTGGCATGCCCATTCTCACTCTGTCTCTCCTCTCTCTCTGTATTAGTCAAGGTTCTCTAGAGAAACAGAACCGATAGAATGAATTGTATTAAAAGGGAATTTATTGGGATTAGTTTACGGCAGTCCAACAATAGCAGGTTGCAGGCCTGGGAGTCAAGGATCCCAGTTGCTGCTCAATCCATGAGGCTGATGTCTCAGCAGTCCCAACCCGGCACTGAAGGCCTGGAGGTGTCCTGGAGAGACGCTGCTCTTCAGTCCACACTGGTCTTCAGTCCACGCTGGAAAGCAGAAAGCACCAAGCAGCAAAGCAAGCAGCACAGCCAGTGGGGAGGAGAGAGAGCTTTCCTTCCCAGAGCTTCCTTAGATAAAGTCTCCCCTCCGAGGGGCCGCCCACTCTGGAAGAAGGCTCACTCTGGGGGAAGGATTCCTCCTTAGTTAATCCTTCCTAGAAGCAACCTCAGAGATACTTTTTTTTTTTTTTTTTTTTTTTGGTTTTGCGAGGTAGGGTCTCACTCTGGTCCAGGCTGACCTGGAATTAACTATGTAGTCTCAGGGTGGCCTCGAACTCTCAGCGATTCTCTTACCTCTGCCTCCCGAGTGCTGGGATTAAAGGCGTGCACCACCACGCCCAGCTCTCAGAGACACTTTTGAGGAATGTCTGTAGATTACTGAACAGATCAAGTTGACACAAACTTAACCATCACACTCTCTGGCTCAAATAAAAAAATATATATTTTTGCCAGGGTGGTGGCACACGCCTTTAATCCCAGCACTTGGGAGGCTAAGGTAGGTAGATCACAGTGAGTTTAAGGCCAGCCAGGGTTACAGAGTGAGTTCCAGGACAGCCTGGGCTAGAGTGAGAACCTGCATTGACAAAACACACAGACAAGAATTTAATTACTTTTGTTTTGTTTGTTTTTTGGGGGTAGGGTCTCACTCTGGTCCAGGCTGACCTAGAATTCCCTATGGAGTCTCAGGGTGGCCTTGAACTCACGGTGATCCTCCTACCTCTGCCTCCCAAGTACTGGGATTAAAGGTGTGCGCCACTACGCCTGGCCTAAGAATTTAATTACTTATTAATTGGTGTGTATGTGTGTTTGAATGCATGTGTATGGAGGTCAGAGGACAACTTCCAGGTCAGTCCTCACCTGTCCACCTGATTTGAGGCAGGGTTTTTCACTTTGAATTTTTGTCCTGCTATTCTTTCCTATGCTTGCCACAAGCTTCCAGGAAATTTTCCTATCTCCACCTGTCTTTTTTTTTGGGGGGGGGGGGGTAGGGTCTTGCTCTAGCCCAGGCTGACCTGGAATTCACTTTGTAGGCTCAGGGTGTCCTTGAACTCAAGGCAGTCCTCCTACCCTGCCTCCCAGGTGCTGGAATTAAAGGTATGCGCCACCGTGCCAGCTTCCACCTGTCATTTTGCCAAAGCTTGCCACAATAGCCTCCTGCTTTTCATGTGGGATCTGGATGCTCCAGCATGAGCCAGCTACCCAGATCCAATAGCAAAAGCTTTATTTGGTTTGTTTGGTTTTTTGAGGTAGGGTCTCACTCTAGCCCAGGCTGACCTGGAATTCACTATGCAGCCTCAGGCTGGCCTCAAACTGAGGACCCTCCTCCTACCTCTGTTTCTGGGGTGCTGGGATTAAAGGCATGCATCACCATGCACTGAAGCAAAGATTTTTAAAAACATATTTTATTTAAGAGAGAGAGAATGGGTATGTCAGGGCTTCTAGCCACTGCAAACTAACTCCAGATGCCTGTGCCATCTCGTGCATCTAGCTTTTACATGGGTACTAGGGAATCACTCTTGGCATCTTTTGGATTTGCCAGCAAGCACCTTAACCACTAAGCCTTCTCTCCAATCTCACTCCAGCTCAGGCTGACCTGGAACCCTCTTTGTAGTCTCAAGGTGGCCTTGAACTCACAGTGATTCTCCTACCTCTGCCTCCCCAGTGCTGGGATTAAAGGTGTGCACCACCATGCCCGGCACAAATACTTTTGTTAGCTGCTTATTTCTTTTTTCTTTTTCTTTTTTAATTTTTTATTGACAACTTCTATACTTACATACAAAAAAATGCATGATATTTCCCTCCCCTGCCCCCATACCCCTTTAGAACTCCACTCTCCATCATATCCCCTCCCTCTCTCCATTAGTCTCTCTTTTAATTTGATGTCATCATCTTTTTCTTCTATTTTTGAGGGTCTTGCAAAGGTATTGCTAGGCACTGCAAGGTCATGGATATCAAGGCCAATTTCTGTCTGGACAGTTGCATTGTAGGGAGTCGTACCCTTCCTTTGGCTCTTCCATTCTATCCGCCCCCTCTTCCGCAATGGTCCCTGAGCCTTGGAGGGTGTGACAGAGGTATTTCAGTACTGGACACTCCTCCATCACTTCTTCTCGGCACTATGTTGCCTTTTGGGTCATCCCGGTGGTCATCGCCATCTGAAAAGAGAAGCTTCTCTAACCAGAAGTGAGAGTAGCATTAATATGTGAATATGAACATTAAGTGTAGTGCCCCCAGAGCAGCTTGGTGGGAATAATATATACATTTAGCCAGACAAGAGCAGGCTTGATACCCGTAAGACTCATGACCTCCCCTGCCATAGACTTTTGCTTAGGTTTTTCAGTACCAGGTATGTATTCCCTCCCGTAGAGAGGGCCTTCAGTCCAATTATGGAGCAGTTGGTTACCCCAAGAGTAGACATGCCACTATTGCACCCGTTCAGTCATTGGGCCTGTCTGGCCAAACTTGAATATTCAGTGTCCACTGTTTTCACTGCTGATGACTTCTGTCTCCCATACGGCTGCATGCAGTGCAGCTTTTTCCTAGCTGCTTATTTCTTATTCAACTCCCCTTGCCAAGTTTTTTTTTTTTTTTTCCTTTTTAAATAATTTTTTGGGAGGCAGGTGTAGGAGGATCTCCATAAGTTTGAGGCCACCCTAAGACTACATAGTGAATTCCAAGTCAGCTTGAACTAGAGCAAAACCCTATCTCAATCAAACAAGCCAGGCGTGGTGACACACGCCTTTAATCCCAGCACTCGGGAGGCAGAGGTAGGAGGATCGCCGAGAGTTTGAGGCCACCCTGAGACTACGTAGTGAATGCCAACAAAAAAAACTAAACAAAAATTTTTTTTCTTCATTTTGCCGAATTTTAAAGTCTGAAGTATCCTAGGAAGCCCTGTCTGATCCAATATTTTGTTTCCAGCAAGTGGCCAATATGATGATCCGGATGAAGAGAGAGTTTACAGGAAGCCAGAATTCAATATTTCCTGTGTTTGATAACCTCTTATTGCTTGATCGAAATGTGGACTTGTTAACACCTCTTGCCACCCAGCTTACATATGAAGGACTCATTGATGAAATTTATGGCATTCAGAACAGTAAGTAAAGTGACATCTGCTTATAAACAAGAAAGTGCTGATAGGGAAATCCTCAGGGATTTACTCAGGCACTTAGAGTTGCTAGGTAGAAGATTGGGAAGATTGGCTGGAGTTTGGCTTTGATGAATTATTATGTCAGAGGCCACAAGCACATTTTGTTTTTTGTTTTGGCCCACATGATATTGAAAAATTTATTTATTTATTTGCAAGGAGAGAGAGAGAGAAAATGGATACACTAGAGCCTCCTGCCACTGCAACCAAACTCCAGTTGCTTGTGCCACTTTTGTGCATCTGGCTTTACATGGTTCCTGAGAAATAGAACCCTTGCTGTCAGACTTTGCATTCAAGTTCCTTTAACTGCTGAGCTGTCTCTTCAACCCCTCTGTCAGCATTTAAAGCATGAGAGAAGTGGTCTAAACCTCTTTTGTAGAGGAAGAGAAGACCATTTGAAGAAGTTTGGGAAATTTTCTAAATAAGGATTGGCCACTTGAACTCACGGTGATCCTTCTACCTCTGCCTCCCGAGTGCTGGGAGGTGTGTGCCACTGCACCCGGCCACTTTTTCTTAATAGACCCATGTAATAAATACAGTAACTGGAATCTCTGTATTTCTGCTATTGAAAGGTGAAAGCAGCTATTTACAATACGTGAAGAATGGGTGTCACTGTGTACCAATAAAATTTTATTTACAAAAACAAGAAGTGGGACTGGGAAGAGGCTCAGTGATTAAAGGCACCCCAGAAACCATGTAAAGCCAGAGTGGCACATGTGCCTGAGGTTCGATTATAGTGACAAGTCCCTGGCATACCTCCCTCTGTCCTTTTCCTGAAAAGCTTGTTTTGTTTTTTTTTTTCCTTTGGTTTTTCGAGGTAGGGTCTCACTCTAGCTCAGGCTGACCTGGAATTCACTATGTAGTCTCAGGGTGACCTCAAACTCATGGAGATCTTCCCGAGTGCTGGGATTAAATGTGTGCACCACCACGCCCAGCATAAAAAAACTATTTTTAGGGCTGGAGAGATGGCTTAGCGGTTAAGGTGCTTGCCTGTGAAGCCTAAGGCCCATGTTTAACTCTCCAAATTCGATGAAAGCCAGACGCACAAAAGTGAAGCAAGCGCTAGGTCGCATATGCCCACTAGGTGGTCAAGCGTCTGGAGTTCGAATGCAGTGGCTGAGGCCCTGGCATGCCAATTCTCTCTCCTCTCCATCTCTCTCTCTCTCTCTCTCTCTCTCTCTCTCTCTCTCTGTCTAAAATAAAAAAATAAAAATAAATTTTAAAAAAAGAAAACTATTTTTAGCCAGGAGTGGTGGTGCATGCCTTTAATCCCAGCACTTGGGAGGTTGAGGTAGGAGGATCTCCATGGTTTGAGGCCAGACTGAGACTACATAGTAAAAATCCAGGTCAACCTGGGCTAGCATGAGACCCTACCTCAAAAAAAATTAAACAAGCCAGGTGTGGTGGAACCCACTTAAGTCAGATGTACAAAGTGGCACATGTGTCTGGAGTTTGTTTGCAGTGGCTAGAGGCCCTGGTACACCCATTCTCTCTCTTAAATAAATAAATAAATAAATACATAAATAAATAAGCCGGGCATGGTGGAGCATGCCTTTAATCCCAGCTCTCAGGAGCCAGAGGTAAGAGGATCGCCATGAGTTCAAGGCCACCCTGAGACTCCATGGTGAATTCCAGGTCAGCCTGGGCTAGAGTGAGACCCTATTTCGTAAAACAAAACCAAAAATAATAAACAAAACCACAATTTTTAATGTATTTATTGATTTATTTGAAAGAGAAAGGAGAGAGAATGGGTGTGCCAGTGCTTTCAGTCACTGCAAACCAACTCCAGATGCATGAGCCACTTTGTGCAATGGCTTGATGTGAGTACTGAGGAATCAAACCTGGGCTGCCAGGTTTTGCAAGCAAGCCCCTTTAATTGCTGAGCCATTCCTTCAACCCATCCTTGTAGATTTTTAAAATATTTTTTTTGGGGGGGGGATTCAGCGCAGGGTCTCACTCTAGTTCAGGCTGACCTGGAATTCACTCTGTAGTATCAGGGTGGCCTCAAACTCATGGCAATCCTCCTACCTCTGCCTCCTGAGAGCTGAGATTAAAGGCAGGTGTGCCCCACCACGCCCAGCTTATTTATTTATTTATTTGAGAGAGAGAATGGGTGTACCAGGACCTCCAGCCACTGCAAACAAACTCCAGACACATGCACCACTTTGTACATCTGACTTAAGTGGGTTCTGGGGAATCAAAACTGGGTCCTTAAGCTTCACAGGCAAACACTTTAACCACTAAGCCATCTCTCCAGCCCCTTGTAGATTTTTTTGAGTGGAACAGTGACCTAGTCCCTGACTAAGTTTAAAAATTAAACATTGGGGCTGGAGAAATGGCTTAGCAGGTTAAGGCGCCTGCCTGCTAGGCCTAAGAACGTCATTTCCAATCTCCAGGACCCACGTTTAGCCAGATGCAAAGTGACACAAGGGCTCATTGCCACAGTTTCCCACAAGGGGGCGCACACATCTGGAGTTCATTCACATTGGCTGGGAGGCTGCTGGCGTGACCATTCTCCCTCTGTCATCTTCCTCTCTCTCTGTCTCTCTCTGTTTCTCTCTCTCAAAAAAAAAAAACTTAAACATTGTTCAGTGGTACCTATAGATGTCCTCCAAGAAAATGAGAAGCTGTGGTTGGGGAGATGGCTCAGTGGGTGAGAACACATCTTGTGCAAACGACCTGAGTGTGATCCCCAGCACCCAGGTAAAAAGCTGAGTGTGCCCATATATGCCTATCACCCCAGGCCTGAGGTGGGCTAAGTTTGGAGACTCTCTGGTGCTTCCAGTTCAGTGAGAAATTAGCAGCCCAGAAGAGTGGTGAACACCCAGTGTTCTATTCTGGCCTTTGCACCATTCACACAGGTTGCACTCATGATGATGCACACACACAAGCAGACACTGTACATACACATGTCACCCACCACATAACCCCCCACACACACACAGATTGATATTTAAAAAAGAAAGAAAAATGAGAACCATGCTTTCAGTATTAAAGGGTCACTGTCCTGGGCTGGAGAGATGGCTTAGTGGTTAAGGTGCTTGCCTGCACAGCCAAAGGACCCAGGTTCAATTTCCCAGGACCCATGTAAGCCAGATGCACAAGGTAACAAATGTGTCTGGAATTTGTTCGCAGTGACTGGAGGCCCTGGTGCACCAATTCTCTTTCTCTCTCTCTCTCTCTGGCTCTGTCTCTCTCTCAAATAAATAATAAAATATTAAAAATTTTAAAAAAGGAGCCAGGCGTGGTGGCACACGCCTTTAATCCCAGAACTCAGGAGGCAGAGGTAGGAGGATTGCCGTGAGTTCAAGGCCACCCTGAGACTATATAGTTAATTCCAGGTCAGCCTGGGCTAGAGTGAGACCCTACCTCAAAAAACAAAACAAAAAAATTTTTTAAAAAGGAATCACTGTGCTATGTGTGCACCCTGGATGAGGACAACACAGAGCTGCCTGTCGTTCCCCTCTAAAGCGGTCTCAGCATAAGTTAGCTTTATGTGGACCTTGGAAACTACAGTGTAGGCTTTGTATGCCATTCCTTATTGCACTGGAAATAGCATTTTGTGTCTGGGCCCTTGACTATTGGTTCTTCCAGTATTAACACACAGTTGGTGCTTGTTCCCTCCACTGTTCAGGTTATGTTAAGTTACCTCCAGAGAAATTTGTGCCTAAGAAGCAGGGCGATGGTGGGAAGGACCTCCCCACAGAGGCAAAGAAGCTTCAGCTGAACTCTGCTGAGGAGCTCTATGCTGAGATCCGTGACAGGAATTTCAATGCTGTGGGATCTGTGCTCAGCAAGAAGGCGAAGGTCATCTCGGCAGCATTTGAGGTGACACAAACTTTGGTTCTTACCGTGCTATCCTCCGTGTGCTGGGTGGACTGCCTGCCCGGGGAGAGTAGAGCTGCAAAACCACACAGCCATTAAGCATGGCTTCAGTACAGCTCAGGGCTTTTCACTTATTTATTTTTAAACATTTTTCTTTATTTCTTTGTAAGGAGAGAGAGAATGGGCACATCAGTGCCTCTTGCCATTGCAAACACACTCCAGATGCATGTACCACTTTGTGCATCTCGCTTTATATGGGTGATGGGGAATTGAACCCAGACAGTTAGGTTTCACAAGCAAGTGCCTTTAACTGATGAACCATCTCTACAGCCCCAAGGGTATTCAAACTTTTGCTACTGGTGACCTGTTTTTGCCTAAGAAATTTTGGGTGTGTAGGTATATAAAATAGGTATACAAAGCCAGGTGTGGTAGCACATGCCTTTAATCCCAGCACTCAGGAGGCAGAGGTAGGAGGATCACCATGAGTTCAAGGCCATCCTGAGACTACATAGTGAATTCCAGGTCAGCCTGAGCTAGAGTGAAACCCTATGTCGAAAAACCACAAAAAAAAAAAAAAAAAAAAAAAAAGTATGAAAATCAAACATTTACTGATAATAAATTGTAATGATATTTTTAAAAAGTCAATTATGGGCTGGAGAGATGGCTTAGCAGTTAAGGTGAAGCCTAAGAACTTCTGTTTGAATCCTCCAGATCCCACTTATAGCCAGACACAACAGTGACGCAAGCATGCAATGCACACATGCCCACAAGGGGGAGCATACGTTTGGAGTTTGTTCACAGTGCCTGAAAGGCCCTGGTGCTGACCTGGAATTCACTCTGTAGTATCAGGGTGGCCTCAAACTCATGGCAATCCTCCTACCTCTGCCTCCTGAGAGCTGAGATTAAAGGCAGGTGTGCCCCACCACACCCGGCTTATTTATTTATTTATTTGAGAGAGAGAATGGGTGTACCAGGACCTCCAGCCACTGCAAACAAACTCCAGACACATGCGCCACTTTGTACATCTGACTTAAGTGGGTTCTGGGGAATCAAAACTGGGTCCTTAAGCTTCACAGGCAAACACCTTAACCACTAAGCCATCTCTCCAGCCCCTTGTAGATTTTTTTGAGTGGAACAGTGACCTAGTCCCTAACTAAGTTTAAAAATTAAACATTGGGGCTGGAGAAATGGCTTAGCAGGTTAAGGCGCCTGCCTGCTAAGCCTAAGAACGTCATTTCCAATCTCCAGGACCCACGTTTAGCCAGATGCAAAGTGACACAAGGGCTCATTGCCACAGTTGCCCACAAGGGGGCGCACACATCTGGAGTTCGTTCACAGTGGCTGAGAGGCTGCTGGTGTGCCCATTCTCCCTCTGTCATCTTCTCCCCCTCTCTCTGTCTCTCTCTGTGTCTCTCTCAAAAAAAAAACTTAAACATTGTTCAGTGGTACCTATAGATGTCCTCCAAGAAAATGAGAAGCTGTGGTTGGGGAGATGGCTCAGTGGGTGAGAACACATGTTGTGCAAACAACCTGAGTGTGATCCCCAGCACCCAGGTAAAAAGCTGAGTGTGCCCATATATGCCTATCACCCCAGGCCTGAGGTGGGCTAAGTTTGGAGATTCTCTGGTGCTTCCAGTTCAGTGAGAAATTAGCAGCCCAGAAGAGTGGTGAACACCCAGTGTTCTGTTCTGGCCTTTGCACCATTCACACAGGTTGCACACATGATGATGCACACACACAAGCAGACGCTGTACATACACATGTCACCCACCACATAACCCCCCCCCCCACACACACACACAGATTGATATTTAAAAAAGAAAGAAAAATGAGAACCATGCTTTAAGTATTAAAGAGTCACTGTCCTGGGCTGGAGAGATGGCTTAGTGGTTAAGGTGCTTGCCTGCACAGCCAAAGGACCCAGGTTCAATTTCCCAGGACCCATGTAAGCCAGATGCACAAGGTAACAAATGTGTCTGGAATTTGTTCACAGTGACTGGAGGCCCTGGTGCACCCATTCTTTCTCTCTCTCTCTCTCTCTCTCTCTCTCTCTCTCTCTCTGGCTCTGTGTCTCTCTCAAATAAATAATAAAATATTAAAAATTTTAAAAAAGGAGCCGGGCGTGGTGGCACACGCCTTTAATCCTAGCACTCGGGAGGCAGAGGTAGGAGGATCGCCGTGAGTTCAAGGCCACCCTGAGACTATATAGTTAATTCCAGGTCAGCCTGGGCTAGAGTGAGACCCTACCTCGAAAAACCGAAAAACAAAACAAAAAAAATTTTTAAAAAGGAATCACTGTGCTATGTGTGCACCCTGGAAGAGGACAACACAGAGCTGCCTGTCGTTCTCCTCTAAAGCGGTCTCAGCGTAAGTTAGCAGTACTCCTTTATGTGGACCTTGGAAACTACAGTGTAGGCTTTGTATGCCATTCCTTATTGCACTGGAAATAGCATTTTGTGTCTGGGCCCTTGACTATTGGTTCTTCCAGTAATAACACACAGTTGGTGCTTGTTCCCTCCACTGTTCAGGTTATGTGAAGTTACCTCCAGAGAAATTTGTGCCTAAGAAGCAGGGCGATGGTGGGAAGGACCTCCCCACAGAGGCAAAGAAGCTTCAGCTGAACTCTGCTGAGGAGCTGTACGCTGAGATCCGTGACAGGAATTTCAATGCTGTGGGATCTGTGCTCAGCAAGAAGGCAAAGGTCATCTCGGCAGCATTTGAGGTGACACAAACTTTGGTTCTTACCGTGCTATCCTCCGTATGCTGGGTGGACTGCCTGCCTGGGGAGAGTAGAGCTGCAAAACCACACAGCCATTAAGCATGGCTTCAGTACAGCTCAGGGCTTTTCACTTATTTATTTTTAAACATTTTTCTTTATTTATTTGTAAGGAGAGAGAGAATGGGCACATCAGTGCCTCTTGCCATTGCAAACACACTCCAGATGCATGTACCACTTTGTGCATCTGGCTTTATATGGGTGATGGGGAATTGAACCCAGACAGTTAGGTTTCACAAGCAAGTGCCTTTAACTGAGGAACCATCTCTACAGCACCATGGGTATTCAGATTTTTGCTACTGGTGACCTGTTTTTGCCTAAGAAATTTTGGGTGTGTAGGTATATAAAATAGGTATACAAAGCCAGGTGTGGTAGCACATGCCTTTAATCCTAGCACTCAGGAGGCAGAGGTAGGAGGATCACCATGAGTTCAAGGCCATCCTGAGACTACATAGTGAATTCCAGGTCAGCCTGAGCTAGAGTGAAACCCTATGTCGAAAAACCACAAAAAAAAAAAAAAATATGAAAATCAAACATTTACTGATAATAAATTGTAATGATATTTTTAAAAAGTCAATTATGGGCTGGAGAGATGGCTTAGCGGTTAAGGTGAAGCCTAAGAACTTCTGTTTGAATCCTCCAGATCCCACTTATAGCCAGACACAACAGTGACGCAAGCATGCAATGCCACACATGCCCACAAGGGGGAGCATGCGTTTGGAGTTTGTTCACAGTGCCTGAAAGGCCCTGGTGTGCCCATTCTCTCTCTCTCTCTTTCTCTCTCTCAAAAAAAAAACTCAATTATTTAAAAAATATTAGCCAGGGATGGTGGCACATGCCTTTAATCCCAGCACTTGGGAGGCAGAAGTAGGAGGATCTCTGTGAGTTCAAGGCCACCCTGAGACTACATAGTTAATTCCAGGTCAGCCTGGGCCAGAGTGAGACCCTACCTCAAAAAAGAAAAAAAAGAAAGAAAAATATTTACTTGAGGATATTTACAAGGTTGTGCATGTGTCTAGAGTTTGTTTGCAGTGGCTAGAAGCCCTGGTATGCCCATTTTTTCTTTCTGTGTCTCTCCCTCTCTTTCTCTCTCTCTTTGCCACTCTCTCTCTCTTTCAAAATAAATAAAATATTTTTTAAAAAATTTACTCAGCCAGGCGTGGTGGTGCATGCCTTTAATCCCAGCACTCGGGAGGCAGAGGTAAGAGGATCACCATGAGTTCAAGGCCACCCTGAGACTACATAGTGAATTCCAGGTCAGCCTGGACTAGAGTGAGACCCTACCTCAAAAAACCAAAAAAAAAAAAAAAAAATTTACTCAGGCTGGGGAAATGGCTTAGTGGTTAAGTCATTTGTCTGGGAAGCCTAAGGACCCCAAGACTCACGTAAGCCAGATGCACAAGGGGACACATGCATCTGGAGTTCATTTGTTAAAGGCCCTGGCATGCCCATTCTCTCTTTCTCTCTGCCTCTTCCTCTCTCCCTCTCAAATAAATAAATAAATAAATAAATAAATAAATAAATAAATAAATAAGATTTACTTGACAGTCAGGCATGGTGGCGCACTTGGGAGGTAGAGATAGGAGGATTGCTGTGAGTTCAAGGCCAACCTGAGTGAATTCCATTATATAATGAATTACATAGTGAATTCCAGGTCAGCCTGGGCTAAAGTGAGACCCTTCCTCAAAAAAAAAAAAAAAAAAATAGATGGGCACAGTGGCACATGCCTTTAATGCCAGCACTTAGGAGGCAGATATAGGAGGATCGCCATGAGTTTGAGGTTACCCTGAGAATACATAGTGAATTCCAGGTCAGCCTGGGCTAGAGGGAGGCCCTACCTCATAAAACCCCCCAAAAAATTTTACTTGAGAGAGAAGGAAAAGGAGAGAATGAGTATGACCAAGGCCTCTTGCAACTACAAGTGCACTCTACACATGAACCACTTTGTACATCTGGCTTTACATGGGTGCTATAATCTGGGCTGACAGGTTTTGCAAAGCAAGCATCTTTAACCACTGAGCTATCTCCCTAGCCCCCAAACCAATTTTTCAGTATACATGTAATTTTATCATTTATTGAAGATAAAAGCAAATTTGCACACCTGTCAGATAGATGGAATTATTTATTTCTACATAAAGAATTAAGTCTTGTCTGAATATTTGATGCTCAGGAAGTAGAGTGTCTTTATTGACAGCTTCTACAATTATAGACAGTAGGCCATGATAATTCCTTCCCTTTCCCAATTTTCCCTTTCACAAGTCCACTCTTCATCATATTTCCTCCCCCTCTCAATTAGTCTTTTATTTTATTTTATTTTGTTTATTTTTATTTATTTATTTGACAGACACAGAGAGAAAGAGGCAGAGAGAGAAAGAATGGGTGCACCAGGGCCTCCGGTCACTGCAAATGGACTCCAGATGCATGTGTCACCTTGTGCATCTGGTTTACATGAGTCCTGGGGAATGGAGCCTTGAACCAGGGTCCTTAGGCTTCACAGGCAAGCGCTTAACCGCTAAGCCATCTTTCCAGCCCTAGTCTTTTATTTTGATGTCATCATCTTTTCATTCTATTATGAGGGTATTGTGTAGGTAGTGTCAGGCACTGTGAGGTCATGGATATCCAGGCCATTTTGTGTCTGGAGGAGCACGTTGTAAGGAGTCCTACCTTTCCATTGGCTCTTACATTCTTTCTGCCACCTCTTCAGCAATGGACCTTGAGTCTTGGAAGGTGTGATAGAGATGTTTCAGTGCTGAACACTTCTCTGTCACTTCTTCTTAACACTATGGTGCCTTTTGAGTCATCCCATCTGAAAAGAGAAGCTTCTCTCTTTATTTTTTTAAAGATTTGTTTTTATTTATTTATTTATTAGAGACAGAGTGAGAGAGAAAGAGGCAGAGAGAGAGAGAGTGAGAATGGACGCATCAGGGCCACTAGCCACTGCAAACAAACATCAGATGCATGTGCCAACATGTGCATCTGGCTTACATGGGACCTGGAAAATCGAACCTGGGTTGTTATACTTCGCAGGCAAGTGTCTCAACAGCTAAGCCATCTCTCCAGCATTTTTTTTTTTTTTTTGAGGTAGAGTCCCACTGTAGCCCAGCCCAGGCTTGGAATTCACTGTGTAGTCTCAGGGTGGCCTTGAACTCACAGCGATCTTCCTACCTCTTCCTCCTGAGTGCTGGGATTAAAGGCATGTGCCACCACACCTGGCCTTGAAAAGAGAAGCTTCTCTAACCAAACGTGATAGTAGCAATAATATATGGGTATGAAAGTTAAGAAAAGTGCCAGGCATGGCAGCACATGCCTTTAATCCCCGCCACTGTGAGTTCAAGGCCTCTCTGAGACTACATAGTGAATTCCTGGTCAGCCTGAACTAGAGTGAAACCCTACCTCAAAAAATGGAAAAAAAAAAAAGAAAGAAAGAAGGAAGGAGATTAAAAAGGAAGTTAGTTAAGAAAAATGCTTACAGGGCAGTTTGATGAGCATAATTTATGTATTTAGCCAGACAACAGCAGGTATTACATACCTAGGCTTGTGTCCTCCCCTGCCATAGGCTTTTGACTAGGTTTTCAGTGCCAGTCATGTATTCCCTCCCATATGTAATGGGCCTCCAGTCCAATTAGAGAGCAGTTGGTTTACCCCATTATAGACATGCTACTATTGCTCCAGTGAACACATTTGGCCTGGCTGTCCAAACTTAAGGCTTGCAGTCCACTGTTGTTTATTTCCACTGATGACTTCTCTCTCTCCCATGGAGCTGCATGCAGCATAGCTTTTTACAGCTTTCTGTCAGCTGGTCCACATGGAGGAAGTTTTCATCTCAGCTCCAGCAAGATTTCTCTGTGACCTTGCCACCCAAACATGTGGAGTCTTCAGCAATAAGGTCTTCCCATCTATTCCTAGTGGGAAACCAAGAGCCTTGGCAATGGCCTGTAATGTTTTGGGAACTCCCTAGCCAACAACTCACTGGAAGGTATCCCATCCCTGGCACTGAAAATTTTCTAGTAACAATCTATGGCTTCCAGGTACACACACTACCATGTATGGCCTAATTTTTTTTGTTGTTGTTGTTTTTGTTTTTCCAGGTAGGGTCTCACTCTAGCCCTAGCCCAGGCTATCCTGGAATTCACTCTGTATACTCAGGATGGCCTCGAACTCATGGTGATCCTCCTACCTCTGCCTCCCGAGTAATGGGATTAAAGGCGTGTGCCACCACGCCTGGCAATAAAGATATTTTTTAAAAAATTAGGCCAGGGTGTACACACACACCTTTAATCCCATTACTCGGGAGGCAGAGGTAGGAGGATCACCATGAGTTCAAGGCCACCCTGAGTATACAGAGTGAATTCCAGGCAGCCTGGGCTAGAGTGAGACCCTACCTGGAAAACCCCACAAAAACCCAAAAAAGTATATAAATAATCAATCCCCTGCAACAGAATCTTGCTGACAACTGGAGATCAGCCAGCATGACAGTGGTGGGGGGATCCCTGCACACACAGTAAGTGATAATGAGATCTAAGTCCCCAGCAGCCCAGAGCTTTTAAATTGGTGGCTTCATTATCACCTTC
This sequence comes from Orientallactaga sibirica, assembly GCA_036365145.1. Taxonomy (NCBI): domain Eukaryota; kingdom Metazoa; phylum Chordata; class Mammalia; order Rodentia; family Dipodidae; genus Orientallactaga; species Orientallactaga sibirica. The sequence goes on along the minus strand of JAEOAD010000026.1, from coordinate 24,021,191 downwards.
CTGTCTCTTCTTGCTTGTTCACTGGTTTCTCCTTGTTAAGCTGCTTTATGACACATGGGAATTCAGTAAGCTTATAAACTCTAAATATTTAGATTTTGGAGACACAAATTGGAAGTTTTTGAAAACTAGTTTTTTGCTTTATTTTTGCTGAAAACTATTGAGTACATAGTTGAGTATTTCTATAATTCATCTTTCTTAGGGATTGTATCTGTGAATTTATTTTCATATTTGAAAAGTAAGCTTTGGTTGAAATTATTGTTTCCCCCTAAAATGTTCTTATCACTGAGATCCGTTCATTTGTTCATGGGCTATACTCAATTGAAGTAAGCCAGCAGCCAAATTAGAATTGCTTCTGTTATACTGGTTTTTGGTTCATTAAAAAAAAAAAAAAAAAAAAAAAAAAAAAAAAAGAGCCGGGCGTGGTGGCACACCCTTTTAATCCCAGCACTCTGGAGGCAGAGGTAGGAGGATCACCCTGACTTTTAAGCCCACCCTGAAAGTACATAGTGAATTCCAGGTCAGCCTGAGCTAGAGTGAGACCCTACCTTGAACCCCCCCCCACAAAAAAAAAAGGGCTGGAAAGATGGCTTAGCAGTTAAGGCACTCCAGATCCCATGTAAGCCAGATACACAAAAGTGAGGCAGGTGCAAGGTCGTACATGCCCACTAGATGGTGTAAGTGTCTGGAGTTCAATTCCAGTGACTGAGGCCCTGGCTTGCCAGTTCTCCCTGTCTGTCTCTCAAATAAAATAAATATTTTGTTATTATGTATTTGAGAGCAAGATAGATAGAGGCAGGTATATATAGAGAGAATGGGCATCCTAGGGCCTCTAGCCACTGCAAACAAACTCCAGATGCACATGCCACCTTGTACATCCAGCATTATGTAGAGACTGGGGTATCAAACTTGGGTCTTTAAGCTTTGCAGACAACTCTTAACTGCTAAGCCATCTCTCCAGCTTTTTTATTTTTATTTTTATTTTTATTTTTATTTTTCCCCTAGAGGTAGGTTCTTGCTCTATCCCAGGCTGATCTGGAATTCACTGTGTACTCTTAGTGTGGCTTTGAACTCATGGCCATCCTCCTGCCTTTGCCTCCTGAGTGCTGGGATTAAAGTCAGGCACCACTATTTCCAGCTTTTTTTTTTTTTTTTTTTTTTTTTTTTTTTTTTTTTTTTTTTTTTTTTTTGCTTTTTCGAGATTGGAACCGCTGGAGATTGAAACCAGCGTTCTTAGGCTTAGGAGGCAGGTGCCTTAACCGCTAAGCCGTCTCTCTAGCCCTGTTTTGTTTTTTTAAGGTAGGGTTTCACTGTAGCCTAGGCTGAAGTGGAATTAGCTCTGTAGTCCCAGGTTAGCCTGGAAATCACAGCAAGCTTCTTGCCTCTACTTCCTGAGTGCTGAGATGAAATGCATGCATCATCATACCTGGCATCAAATAGGTGCTTACAAAAAATAGTTTAATATACCTAACACTGTTCTCCATTAATACTCAGATGCACTATATGGATAATGAATGAGCTGGTGTATAAAAAGAGAATTATAGGCATTTTCTCTCTGAAGAACTGTTATGTAAAAAACACATGCCATGATCTCTTTCAGTAATGTGTTTATCTTTTCTGTTTTTCTAATGATGTTGGCACTGGATTTGGCTTAGTTTATATGTATTCCGTTCTTTCTTTCATGCTAGTATAAATGAAACATTATCTGAGCCATCTACCCTGCTTAATGGTCCCTTCACCATTTCTCTTCCAGGAGAGACACAACGCCAAGACAGTGGGGGAGATCAAGCAGTTTGTTTCCCAGTTGCCCCACATGCAGGCAGCACGGGGATCCCTTGCAAACCACACCTCGATTGCAGAGCTAATCAAAGATATCACTAGTGAGTATCCTCTGCTGTGATTCTTTCCATCTGAGACTGACGTGCCAAATCTTAGCTCCTGAAACTGGTTCACCTTCATTGTAGTGGCCTTTCTGGGCCTCCCCACACAGGAATTTCAACCCTGCTTCACTTTGCCCAGGGGCCATTTCTAAAAAACAAAACTATTCGAGGCCACCCTGAGACTACATAGTGAATTCCAGGTCAGCCTGAGCCAGAGTGAGACCTTACCTTGAAAAACCAAAAAAAAAAAAAAAAAACTGTTGCACATCTAATTTCAAGCTTTTTGTTGTTGTTTACTCATGGTGATCCCCTACCTCTGCCTCCCGAATGCTGGGATTGAAGGCGTGCACCACCACTCCCAGCTTTCAAGGTAGGTTTTTGCTCTAGCCCAGGCTAACCTGGAATTCATTTGTAGTCTCAGGCTGGCCTTGAACTCACAGCAGTCCTCCTTCCTCTGCTGGGATTAAAGGCGTGTGCCACCATGGCCAGCTACAGAGATAATGGGCACACCTGGGCTACTAGTTGCTGCAAACAGACTCCAGATGCATGTACTAAGTTGTACATCTGGCTTTACATGTCTCCTGAGGAATTGAGCACTGGTCATTAGGCTTTGCAGGCTAGTGCCATAACCTCTGAGCCAGTTTATTATTGTTATTCTTTCTTTTATTTTATTTTATTTATTTATTTATTTAGTTTGGTTTTTCGAGGTAGGGTCTCACTCTAGCTCAGGCTGACCTGGAATTCACTATGTAGTCTCAGGGTGACCTCAAACTCATGGTGATCCTCTTACCTCTGCCTCCCAAGTGCTGGGATTAAAGGCGTCCACCACCACTCCCAGCTTGTTATTCTTTCTTTTAAAAAAAGTTTTTAAAATTTATTTATTTGAGAGAGAATGGGCATCCCAGAGCCTTCAGTCACTATAAATGAACTCCAGACCCATGAGCACCATGTGCATCTGGCTTATGTAGGTCCTGGGGAATTGAATGTTGATCCTTTGGCTTTGCAGGCCAGAACCTTAACCACTTAGCAGTCTTCCAGTCCACTTTCTTCTTTTTTTTTTTTTTTTTTTTTTTTTTTTTTCTGAGGTAAGGTCTCACTCTAGCTCAAAAAAAAAAAAAAAAAAAAAAAAACTTTGTTAGAACTGGGCTACTGGTATAAAGAATGGCTACATTCTTCCATGCTCTGTGTAGTCTCAGGGTGGCCTCAAACTCACGGTGATTCTCTTACCTCTGCCTCCTGAGTGCTGGGATTAAAGGCATGCGCCACCACTCCCGGCTTTCTTTCTTTCTTTTTCAAGGTGGGTCTCTAACCCTCACTGACCTGGAATTCACTATGTAGTTTCAGGGTGGCACACATCTTTAACTCCAGCACTCAGGAAGCAGAGGTAGGAGGATTGCCGTGAGTTCAAGGCTACCCTGAGACAACGTAGTGAATTCCAGGTCAGCCTGAGCTAGAGCGGGACCCTACCTCAAAAAAAAAAAAAAAAAAAATTCGTTGGAACTGGGCTACTGGTATAAAGAATGGCTACATTACATTCTTCCATGCTCTGAGAATTTGAGCAAGTTGGATTGATGTGCTTGGCAGAAGGTATAAAACAGATAGGAAAGATGTACAGCTTGTACAGGCAAAAAATGATCCTCCTACCTCTGCTTTCCAAGTGCTGGGATTAAAGGCGTGTGCCACCACACCCAGCTTCCCTGAGGTATTTTTTTAAGATTGAGTAAATTGCGTGTCTAGCAGGTGGAGACCTGGTAGGAAGAGGTATGTCACTGGGGGCGAATCTTCAGTCCAGCCATACTAGATGTGTAGAGAGAGCAGTTTGAGCTCTGGCTGTTTGTGCTTGTGGGTGCTGGCTGTTGTCTCTCTGCTCTTGATCTATGGAAGTGGACCAGCTTCCTACGCCATCATAGAAATTCCCCTGGATTCTGTAAGCCTGAAATAAATCCTTTTCTCCCATAAGATGCTTCTGGTTGGATGTTTGTCCCAGCAACAAAAAAAGTAGTTACAGGGTTGGAAAGATGGCTCAGCAGTTAAGGTGTTTGCCTACAAAGCCTAATGACCTGGGCCCAGTTCTTCAGTACCCACATAAAGCTAGATACACAAAGTGGCACATGTGTCTGGAGTTTATTTGTAGTGGCTAGTGGCCCTATTGTTCCATAACCCCTCTTTATTTCTCTCTCTGTCTTCTCTGTCTCTTGCCTTTCAAATAAAATAAAATAAATAAAAAAATTTAAAGTCCTGGGCTGGAGAGATGGCATAGTAGTTAAGGCGTTTGCCTGCAAAGCCAAAGGATCACGGTTCAATTGTCCAGGACCCATGTAATCCAGATGCACAAGGGGGTGCATGCATCTGGAGTTCCTGCAGTGGCTGGAAGCCCTGGCGCGTCCATTCTCTCTCTCTCAAATAAATAAGTAAAATATATTTAAAAAATTTTTTTTAAAAACACAAGCCTTTGTTATTTTATTTATATTTGGAGAGAGAAACAGAGAGAGATAGAGAGTGAGAGGGAGACAGAGATGGGCGCGCCAGCAGTCTCTCAGCTGCTGTGAACGAAATCCAGATGCGTGCGCCCCCTTGTGTGCAAGTGCGGCATTGCGCCCTTGCCTCACTGCATCTGGCTAAACATGGGACCTGGAGATTGGAACCAGCGTTCTTAGGCTTAGCAGGCAGGCGCCTTAGCCGCTAAGCCATCTCTCCAGCCCTTTAAAAAAATTTTTTAAGTCCTTAAAAAAAAAAGAAAAAGTAATTGCAACAGAAAATTGTTACCCAGAGTGGGTCATTGCTTCAATGAATCTGAGCATGTGGGTTTTTTTGTCTTTTGAAATGTGTTTGTGGGAGGAATGTGGAAAGATGTGGTACTTTGGACTGAAGTCTTACAGTGCTGTAAGCAGAGCTTGATGGGCTATTCTAGTGAGGCTTTTTTTTTTTTTTTTTTTTTTTTTGCCACTGCAAACGAACTCCAGATGCATGTGCCACCTTGTGCATCTCTCTTCCTTGGGTCCTGGGGAATTGAACCAGGGTCCTTTCGCTTTGTAGGCACACACCTTAAATGCTAAGCCATCTCTCCAGCCCTGGCTGTTGTCTTTCTGCTATGCATTTTATTCTTGTCATCTGTTCCTAAGCATTATGTGTATTATTTTAAAAATAGTTTTATTTATTTGTGAGGAGAGAGACTATAGGCATGCCAGGGACTCTTGCTGCTACAAACGAACTCCAGATGCATGTGCTACATTGTACATCTATCTGGCTTTTTGTGAATACTGGGTAATTGAACCTGGGTCATTGGGCTTTTCAGGCAAGGGCCTTAACCACTCAGCAATTCCTTCAGCCTTCTTTTTTGTTTTTTCAGACAGAGTCTCACACTATAGCCCAGTCTACTTTCAAACTCATGATAATCCTTCTCTCTCAGCCTCCCAAGTACAGGGGTTATAGGTATGATCCTTGGTTCAATTCCCTGGTACTGAAATTCAAACACACACAAATTGGTGCATGAGAGGGTGTTCATTTGCAGGGATGCCCCACACTCTCTGTGTCTCTCAAATATGTACATACATATACATCTATATATATTTTTTTTTCTGTTTTGTGTGTGTACATATATATTGTGATAGGGTCTCATTCTAGGCCAGGCTGACCTGAAATTCAGTTTCAGGGTGTCCTCCAACTCATGGCGATCCTCCTACTTCTACCTCCCAAGTGCTGGGATTAAAGGTGTGCACCACCACACCAGTTTTTTTGTTTTGTTTTGTTTGTTTGTTGTTGTTGCTGTTTTTTGAGGCAGGATCTTACTCTAGCCAAGGTTAACCTGTAACTCACTCTGTAGGTCCAGGCTGTCTTTGAATTCACAGCAATCCTCCTATCTTTAACTCCCAAGTGCTGGGAGTAAAGGCATATGCCACCACACCCAGCCTAAAATGTATTTTTCAAAAATAAAATAAGGCAGAAGGAATGTTAGAGCCAAATGAAGAGTAGGACTGCTTACAGTGCAGTCTTCTAGACACAAAATGGTCTTGACATTCATAACTTCACAGTGCCTGACACTACCTACACCAGACCTTCATATATTAGGAGGAAAAAATGATAACATCAAAATAGAAGAGAGAGGGGGTAGCCTGTGAACCCTAAGGACCCAGCTTCGATTCCCCAGGACCCAAGTAAACCAGATGAACAAGGTGGCACATGTGTCTGGAGTTCGTTTGCAGTGGCTAGAGGACCTGGCATGTCCATTCTCTGTCTGTCTGTCTGTCTGTCTGTCTCTCTCTCTCTCTCAAATAAATAAAATATTTTAAAACTAGAAGAGACAATAATTGTAAAGAAGTTCAACGAAGGGTGGATTTGAGATGTAATGAATTGGGGGTAAGGGGTAGAAATTATGGTTTATTATTTATACTTATGGAAGCTGTCAATAAAAAGTTTAAAAATAGCCAGGTGTGATGGCGCATACCTTTAATCCTAGCACATTGGAGGTAGGGGTAGGAGGATCGCCATGAGTTCAAGGCTACATAGTGAATTCCAGGTCAGCCTGGGCTAGAGGGAGACCCTACCTCAAAAACAAACAAACAAAAAAACAAAAAAAGAAAGAAAAGTTTAAAAATAAATAGATAAAGTAAAACAAATCCCAAGGAGAGTGAAGGAAGTAAAGTGACTATATGTAAGGTATCTTAGGAATTCAGAGTTCTAGGGTTTTCATGTTGTTTAGAAGACTATCTTTGAAGTAGAGCATGGTGGCTCGAGGCATTAATACTAGCGCCTGGGAGGCTGAGGTAAGAGGATTTCTGGGAGTTCAAGGCTAGCCCGGACTACAGCTTAACTTCTAGGTTAGCCGATACTAGTGTGAGACCTTACCTCAAAAAAAAAGTCTCTTGGGTTGGAGAGATGGCTTAGCAGTTAAGGCACTTGCCTATGAAGCCTAAGGACCCAGGTTTGAATCCTTAGAACCCACATAGGCCAGATGCACATGTTGGTGCATGCATCTGGAGTTCATGTGCAGTGACGTGGCCCTGGCGCACCCATTCTGTCTACCTCTCTCTAATAAATAAACTTTTTTAAAACAAAAGGTCTCTTATCTCTCAACATTGAAGCCTGTGTTGTTCTTTCTAGATGGGGAAACAGATGCTCAAAAAGCAGTGAAATAGTAAATTAAATAGTAAGCAGGCCAAAGACAGCTAGTAAATAGGGAGCTGTGACATCATTCTGGTCTGTCTTGCTGTGATATGGTCCTGTCCATGTGTTACCCACCCACAGATGACTAATTTATGATAACTTAAACTTGTACCTACTTTTCTTTTTTGCATATCTTCTTACCTTTTTTAAATATTTTTTATTTATTTATTTATTTATTTATTTATTTATTTATTTATTTGAGAGAGAGACAGAGAGAATGGGCACACCAGGGTCTCTAGCCATTGCATCGAACAAACTCCAGATGCATGTGCCACTTTGTGCATCTGGCTTTACGAAGGTACTGGGGAATCAAACCCAGGTTGTTAGGCTTTGCAGGCAAGTGCCTTAACCATTCCATTCCTCTAGCCTGCTTATCTTCTTTCTTAATTATGCTTTGTGTAAAACAATCACATTACTCAAATGGACATTTATTGAATTTCTAAGCTGCAAATTTTCTAATTACATTTTAGCTTCAGAAGACTTTTTTGATAAGTTAACTGTGGAACAGGAGTTTATGTCTGGAATAGACACTGATAAGGTATGTAGATAATACAACCTTTTAACAAGTAATTGAAAGTTCAAACTCAAGATTATAGTTAAGTTGTCATTGTTTTGAGTCCCATGCTATTCCCAATTTTTAAATTTTTAAATAATAAATTTTATTTATTTTTCTAATATTGTCAGGAATGGTGGCATACTCCTTTAATCCTAGCACTCAAGAGGGGTGAGGTAGGAGGATCATTGTGTAGCCAGCCTGGCTACTGTATGCCCAATATTGTTTTTGTGTGTGGTGGTGAGAATTGTATCCAGAGCCTGTGTGTGCTAAGCAAGTTCCCATAGAGCTATATCCACAACCCAATGCTAGATATTTTTAATATAAATTATGAAAATAAGGATTTAACAAAATCACATTTAACATTGCTCTAGGAAAGACACATTCTAGTAATACATGGGAAGATAATTCCTTGTCCCTGAAATCCAAGAGTTTTTTTGGGGGAGTTTTTGAGGTAGGGTTTCATTCTAGCTCAGGCTTAACTAGAATTCAGTCTGTAGTCTCAGGGTGGCCTTGAACTCACAGTGATCCTCCTACCTCTGCCTCCTGAGTGCTGGAATTAAAGGCATGTGCAACTGCACCTGGCATGAAATCCAAGATTTTTTTAAAAATATGTATTATTTATTTATTTGACGGGAGGGGGGGATGGACACACCAGGGCTCCCAGCACTTGGGAGATGGAGACATGAGGATCAGGCTTTTAAGGCCAGCCTCAGCTACCTTGTAAAATTGTAAATTTGAGGCCAAGAAGGATTATATAAGACCCTTGTCTTAAAATAAAACATCCTGTAAAATACTTTTTTTTTTCAAGGTAGGGTCTCACTTTAGCCCAGGCTGACCTATAATTCACTAGTCTCAAGGTGGCCTTGAACTCATGGCAATCCTTCTACCTCTTCCAGGTGCTGGGAATAAAGGTGTGCACTACCATGCCTGGCTCTGACTTTTAAAATTTGTTCTATAATTTCTTTATATATTCATCTCTATTAAATTTTTTATTTATTGCAAGAAGAGAGACAGAATAGGAGTGCCAGGGTCTCTAGCTGATGCCAACAAACTCCAGATGCATGCACCTCTTTGTGCATCTGGCTTTACTTGGATACTGGGGATTCAAACCTGGGTTGTTAGACTTTGCAGGCAAGCACCTTAACCTCTAAACCATTTCTTCAGACTGTAATTTTTTTTTTTCCAGGTAGGGTTTCATTCTAGCCCAGGCTGACCTGGAATTCACTATGTAGTCTCAGGCTGGCCTCAAACTCATGGAAATCCTCCTACTTCTGCCTCCCGAGTGCTGGGATTAAAGGTGTGCACCACTGTGCCTGGCTTAAAAGTTTTTATATTACTCAGTTTATGAATTTATCTTTTAAAAATATTCCTATTTCTTTTTTTTTTTGGGGTGTGTTTGAGCTAGAATGAGACCCTACCTCGAAAAACCAAAAAAAGAAAGGAAGGAAGGAAGGAAAGAGAAGGGGAAAAAAAAAAAAAAGGTATGGTCTCACTGTAGCCCAGGCTGACCTGGAATTTACTATGTAGTTTCAGGATGGCCTCAAACTCATTATGATTCTCTCTGCCTCCCAAGTGCTGTAATTAAAGATGTGCATCACCACACCCAACAAAAATAGTCCTATTTATGCAACATAAATAGCTATTTTATTTATTTATTTAAGAGAGCGAGAGAGGGCAAGAGGCAGATACACAGAGAGAGAATGGGTGCACCAAGGCCTCCAGCCACTGCAAACAAACTCCAGACACATGCGCCACCTTGCACATCTGGCTTACGTGGGTCCTGGGGAATTGAACTGAGTTCCTTTGGCTTTGCAGGCAAAATGCCTTAACCACTAAGCCATCTCTCCAGGCCAGTTGCTGTTATTTTGAGGCAGACAGCATCATGTAAGTCACAAACATTTGGCATCCTTGAGCAGGTTGTCCACAGACAGATGTGTCAAGGTGTTTGGATTGTTCAGGGATGTCCTCTCTGCCTTGTGCTTCAGTGATTTTATCTGTGACTGATGTATTTATCAGGGGGCAGGGTGTCTGGGACCTTGGGAGCTCCCTAGGTAGATGTTAGGAATAAGAAAACTAATGAACCATTCTCCCACACTTCCTGTCTTTGACTTAGAAAAATAATAGTAAATACCAAATCCTTTTAAATTCTCAAACTAATTAATATATGTGTATCTTTTGTTTTTAGGTCAACAATTACATTGAGGACTGTATTGCCCGGAAGCATCCCCTGATCAAGGTGTTAAGACTAGTTTGCCTGCAGTCCGTGTGCAATAGTGGACTCAAGCAAAAGGTGTTGGATTATTACAAAAGAGAAATTCTCCAGGTACTAGTTTTAAATTTCTTTTAATTTGCCAGAATGGGCCAGAGTGAGACCCTACCATGTAAAACCAAAAAAAGAGGGGGTATGCCACTACACTGGCTGGGCAAGCAGTCTTAATTCAAACGTAACTCCTTTGCCCCATCCCCTGTTTGTGTTCATATTCAGTGCTGCACCTTCATAACATATCCTGGGGCACAGATCAAATTCATCTGTGGAAAGTGCTTCATTTTGTTTTTGGTTGGGTTTTTTTCGAAGAAAGATCTCAGTCTAGCGCAGGCTGTCCTGAAACTCACTCTGTAGTCTCAGGCAGGCTTCCAACTCTCCACAGTTCTCTTACCTTAGCCTCCAGAGTGCTGGAACTAAAGACATGTATCAGCATGCTGGGTAACACTGCTCTTAAAAAAAAAAGTCATGCATGGTGGCTGCACTCGAAAGGCAGAGGTAGGATTGCCATGAGTTCAAGGCCAGCCTGAAACTACATAGTGAAGTCCAAGTCAGCCTGGGCTAGAATGAGACCCTACCTCGAAAAACCAACAAAATAAATAAGTAAATAAATAAATAATAACTGCTGGGCGTGGAGGCAGAGGTAGGAGGATCACCATGAGTTCAAGGCCACCCTGAGACTACATAGTGAATTCCAGGTCAGCCTGGGCTCGAGTGAAATCCTTCCTCAAAAACACCAAATAATAGCCAGGCATGGTGGTGCACGCCTTTAATCCCAGCACTTGGGAGGTAGAGGTAGGAGGATCACTGAGAGTTCGAGGCCACCCTGAGAATACATAGTGAATTCCAGGTCAGCCTGGACCAGAGTGAGACCCTACCTCCAAAAAACAAAAATAAAAAATAAACAAACAAACAAACAAACAAAAACAAATAATAATAATAAGCATGATGGTACACACCTTTAATTCCAGCACTCGGGAAGCAGAGGTAGGAGGATCACATGAGTTCAAGGTCACCCTGAGACTACATAATGAATTCCAGGTCACCCTGAGCTAGAGCGAGACCCTACCTTGAAAAACCAAAAGAAGAAAAAAGAAAAAGAAAATTGTGCTGGGCATGGTGGCACATGCCTTTAATCTCAGCACTCAGGAGGCAGAGGTAGGAGAATCACTGAATTTGAGGCCAGCCTGGGACTACAGAGTAAGCTCCAAGACAGCCTGGGCTACAGTGAGACCCTAACTGGAAAAAATTATTTATTTATTTATTTATTTATTTATTTATTTGAGAGAGAGAGACTAAGTGGGCCAAGGTCTCTTTCCAATGCAAATGACCTCTAGACACATATGCCACTTTGTGTTTGGCTTTATGTGGGAAAATGTTCTTTTAAAAAAATATATATATATATATATATATAAGCTGGGCATAATGGCACACACCTTTAATCCCAGCACTTGGGAGACAGAGGTAGGAGGATTGCTGTGAGTTCAAGGCCACCCTGAGACTACAGAGTGAATTCCAGGTCAGCCTGGGCTAGAACGAGACCTTACCTTGAAAAACCAAAAAGTGTTTGTATATATATATATATATATATATTTATTTAATTTATTCATTTATTTATTTGAAAGAGAGAGAGGGAAAGAGCTAGAGAAAGAGAGAGAATGGGTGCACCAGGGCCTCCAGCCACTGCAAACAAACTCCAGATGCATGCACCACCTTGTGCATCTGGCTTACGTGGGTCCTGGGGAATCCAACCAAGGTCCTTTGGCTTTGCAGGCAAACACCTTAACTGCTAAGCCATCTCTCCAGCCCGTACTTATTTATTAGAGAGAGAGTGAGATTGAGAATGGCGTGCCAGGGACTCCAGCCACTGCAAACAAATTCCAGACGCATGTACCACTTTGTGCATCTGGCTTATATGGGTCCTGGGGAATGGAACCTTTGGCTTTGCAGGCAAGTACCTTAACCGCTAAGTCATTTCTCCAGCCCAGAAATGTTCTTTTTTAAAACTGCAAAAGTTTTTTTTTCCTGATCTAACATGAAGGCCAAATAACTTCTCTCTTGTAGACTTATGGCTATGAGCACATACTGACCTTGAACAACCTAGAGAAGGCTGGCCTGCTAAAGCCACAGACTGGAGGCGAAACAATTACCCAACAATTCGGAAAACGTTGCGCCAGACAGCCTGGGCTACAGTGAGACCCTAACTGGAAAAAAATTATTTATTTATTTATTTATTTATTTATTTATTTGAGAGAGAGACTAAATGGGCCAAGGCCTCTTTCCAATGCAAATGACCTCTAGACACATATGCCACTTTGTGTTTGGCTTTATGTGGGAAAATGTTCTTTTAAAAATATGTATATATATTATATAAGCTGGGCATAATGGCACACACCTTTAATCCCAGCACTTGGGAGACAGAGGTAGGAGGATTGCCGTGAGTTCAAGGCCACCCTGAGACTACAGAGTGAATTCCAGGTCAGCCTGGGCTAGAATGAGACCTTACCTCGAAAAACCAAAAAGTGTATGTGTATATATATATATATATATTTTAATTTATTCATTTATTTATTTGAAAGAGAGAGAGGGAAAGAGCTAGAGAGAGAATGGGTGCACCAGGGCCTCCAGCCACTGCAAACAAACTCCAGATGCATGCGCCACCTTGTGCATCTGGCTTACGTGGGTCCTGGGGAATCCAACCAAGGTCCTTTGGCTTTGCAGGCAAACACCTTAACTGCTAAGCCATCTCTCCAGCCCGTACTTATTTATTAGAGAGAGAGCGAGATTGAGAATGGCGTGCCAGGGACTCCAGCCACTGCAAACAAATTCCAGACTCATGTACCACTTTGTGCATCTGGCTTATATGGGTCCTGGGGAATGGAACCTTTGGCTTTGCAGGCAAGTACCTTAACCGCTAAGCCATTTCTCCAGCCCAGAAATGTTCTTTTTTAAAACTGCAAAAGTTTTTTTTTTTTTCCTGATCTAACATGAAGGCCAAATAACTTCTCTCTTGTAGACTTATGGCTATGAGCACATACTGACCTTGAACAACCTAGAGAAGGCTGGCCTGCTAAAGCCACAGACTGGAGGCCGAAACAATTACCCAACAATTCGGAAAACGTTGCGCCTCTGGATGGATGATGTTAATGAACAAGTAAGATGCCCTTTTCCTCTTAACTGTTTAGATGCTGGTTATGTAGTTGATTGTGACAACATCCAATCACTAGTTGACACATCTGCTTTGCTTTCTAAAAATAATTGTCTAATGTTTTTCCAAAAGCAATGCATTTGTGTATTGTATCCATCAAAATCTCAGTGGGAAACCGAATGCTGTCAAACTAGATAATTTAAAGAGAGGTTAATAAAAACTCCAGGGGCTGGAAAGATGGCTTAGCGCTTAAGGTGCCTGCCGGCAAAGCCAAAGAGCCCAAGTTTAAGTCCCCTGTAACCATGTAAAGCCAGATGCACAAGATAATGCCTGCATCTGAAGTTTGTTTGTTGTGGCTAGAGGCCCTGGCGTGCCCATTCTCTCTCTCTCTCTTTCTCTCTCAATCTCTGTCTCTTTCCCTCCCTATCTATCTTTCTCTCTGATTGAAAATAAATAAATTAAAAAATAAATAAGTAAATAAAAATGTCAGCAGAGGGGCTGGAGAGGTGGCTTAGTGGTTAAGCGCTTGCCTGTGAAGCTTAAGAACCCCATTCGAGGCTCTATTCCCCAGTATCCATATAAGCCAGATGCACAAGGTGGCACATGCATCTGGAGTTTGTTTGCAGTGGCTGGGGGTCCTGGTGTGCCCATTTTCTCTCTCTCTCTTTCTCTGCCCCCATTGCTCTCAAATAAAAAAATAAAAATGAAGCTGGGCATGGTGGCACACACCTTTAATCCCAGCACATGGGAGGCGGAGGCAGAGGCAGGAGGATCGCCAAGAGTTCAAGGCCACCCTGAGACTACATAGTAAATTCCAGGTCAGCCTGAGCCAGAGTGAGACCCTACATCGAAAAACCAAAAAAAATTAAAAATAAAAATAAACAGTTTTTTTAAATGCCAGCAGAACCAGGTGTGGTGGCACACACCATTAGTCCCAGCTGTAAGGAGGCAGAGGTAGGAGGATTGCTTTTAGTTTAAGGCCAGCCTGAAACTACATAGTAAATTCCAGGGCAACCTGGGCTGGAGTGAGACCCTACCTTGAAAAAAAAAAAAAAGGAGCCGATTTGTCTAGCAAGTAGTTCAGCAGGGAGCCCTTACCAGCTGGGGTATGAAGGACAAAGGCTAGGAATGGCAAAAGAAACCATGGCTGGAGACTAGAGAGGACTGTGAGGCTGAGGGGCTCTGGTTGAGAGAGAAAAGCTAACCTCTGACAATGTCATGGAGGACAGGGTCATGAAAATCGAACCACATGTTGCTGTCTCTTCTCTAGTAGTCCGATGGTGCCTTCCATAACAAAAGCCCAGACATAGGGCATGGGGTGTGCTAGTATAGCACCTATTGGCCACCTTCTAGACACAGCCACTGGCCGAAGAGTAGGGACTGTTAGAAGGAGAGACTTAACGGAAAATAGGTGTCATAAAAAAGTAAGGCAAGCCGGGCGTGGTGGCGCACGCCTTTAATCCCAGAACTCGGGAGGCAGAGGTAGGAGGATTGCCGAGAGTTCAAGGCCACCCTGAGACTACATAGTTAATTCCAGGTCAGCCTGGACCAGAGTGAGACCCTACCTTGCAAAACCAAAAAAAAAAAAAAAAAAAAAAGTAAGGCAAGCCAGGCGTGGTGGCGCACGCCTTTAATCCCAGAGCCAACTGGAGGCAGAGGTAAGAGGATAATCTACTCTTCAAGGCCACCCTGAGATTTAAGATTTTTAATTTAATTAATTTATTTGAGAGTGAGACCCTAGCTCAAAAAACCAAGAAAGAAAAAAAAAGGCAAGCAGTTTCATTCTATGATTAACTTGTTTCCTCCTCAGAGCCAACTGTTGTGGCAAGTTTTTAATCTATTCTTCCTGAAAGAGCCCATGCATATTTAAGCATTTTTAATTTAATTTATTTATTTGAGAGCGACAGAGAAAGGGGCAGATAGGTAGAGAGAGAATGGGTACGCCAGGGCCTCCAGCCACTGCAAACAAACTCCAGATGCATGCGCCACTTTGTGCATCTGGCTTACATGGGTCCTAACCACTGAGCCATCATCCAGCCCCATATTTAAGTATTTTAATTAACTAATTTATTTATGCATTTAAGACAGTGAAGAAGAGGCAGATAGAAAGAGAGAGAATGGGTGCACCAGGGCCTCTAGCCACTGCAAACAAACTCTAGACGCATGCACCACTTTCCTTTGCAGGCAAGTGCCTTAACCACTAAGCCATCTTCACAGCCCTTTTTTTAACTTTTTGTTGTTGTTGTTTTTTGGTTGTTGGCTGACCTGGAATTCACTATGTAGTCTCAGGGTGGCCTTGAACTCACGGTGATCCTCCTGCCTCTGCCTCCCGAGTGCTCGGATTAACCGCCCAGCCCTTTTTGTTAACTTTTTATTGAAACTATACCAGGATCATAATACTTTCCTTTTTGCCCTCCTGAATCCCCACTCCACTGTATCCCTTCTTCTTTCCAACTAGTCTCTCTCTATTTTGATGTCATCATTTTTAAAAAGAATATTATTTATTTGCAAGAAAGAGAAGAGAGAAAGAGACCAAGAGAGAGGAATGGGTATTCTAGGGCATCTTGCACTGCAAACAAACTCCAGATACATGTACCAGTTTGTGCATTTGGCTTTACAGTGGTGCTGAAGAATTGAATGTGAGCCAGAAGGCTTTGCTAGCAAGCACCTTTAGCCACTGAGCCATATCCTGAGCCTGATGTCATCATTTTTTTAACTTCCTATTATGTACTTCCTGTTGTGTAGGTAGCATCAGCCACTGTAATGTCATGAGAACAATAGCTACTTTGTGTCTGGAAGACAGTATTGCAAAGCATTCCTCCCCTTCCTTTGGCTCTTACTGGTCCCTGAGCCTTGGAGGGTGTAATAGAGATGTCTCATGTAGTGCTGAACACTCCACTGTCACTTCTCAGCACTTTGATGAGTTTTGAGTCTCCCCAGTGGCCATCACTATTTGCATAGAGAAGCTTTTCTAATACAAAGTGAGAGTAGTATTAATATAGAGGCATAAACATAAGTATTTAAAGGGCTGTTTGAGGTGGGGTGTGGTGGTGCACGCCTTTAATCCCAGAACTTGGGAGGCAGAGGTAGGAGAATCACCGTGAGTCTGAGGCCACCCTGAGACTACAGAGTGAATTCCAGGTTAGCCTGGGCTAGAGTGAGACCCTACCCCAAAAATAAAGAAAGAAAGAAAGAAAGGAAGGAAGGAAGGAAGGAAGGAAGGAAGGAAGGAAGGAAGGAAGGAAGGAAGGAAGGAAGGAAGGGAGGGAAGAAAGGTCAGTTTGGGGGCTGGAGAGATGGCTCAGTGGTTAAGGCACTTTCTTGCAGACCCTTGCAACCAGGGTTTGATTCCCCAGTACCCATGAAAAGTCAGATGCACAAAGTGGTGTATGCATCTGGAATTCTTTTGCAGTGACTGGGAAGCCCTGGCATGCCCATTCTCTCTCTCTCTCTCTTCTATTTCTCTCTGCTTGCAAATAAATAATATATATGACAGGGCAGTTTAGAGAGCTTAATATATCCATTTAGCCAGACATATTTAGTAGTAGTTTCTCCCCTAGGGCTTATGACCTCCCCAAGCCATACATAGGCTTCTGGTTAGGTTTTCAGTACCAGGCATTCTCTTCTGTGGAGCTGTCCTCAAATCCAATCTTTTTTATTAAACAGAATCCCACGGACATATCCTATGTGTATAGTGGTTATGCACCACTCAGTGTCCGACTTGCTCAGCTGCTTTCCCGGCCTGGCTGGCGAAGTATCGAAGAGGTTCTCCGCATTCTTCCAGGGCCTCACTTTGAGGAACGGCAGCCGCTGCCCACAGGTCTACAAAAGAAACGTAAGCCTCAGTCCAGCATCTAGCAACAATTATGTGCAATGACTTTATCAAAGACGTTTGTAAAGTTTTAGGAGTCAGAGTCCACTATACCTCTTGTTAGTTGCTAAAGTGTGAGCACTGGAGCCTTGTTAAGCCCTCAGGAGTAGCAGCTTTCAGTTTCTGCATGGGGAGTCCCAGGAGTTAGTAACATCACTGAGATCAAAATCAGTGTTCCTGAGTTTCAGATGAACTAAATGAAAAAAAAAATGTTTTAAAGAAACAGTAAGAGAAGCACCAAATTGAATTTTGAAATGTTTACATTTCAGGTCAACCAGGAGAAAGCCGAGTCACCCTGATATTTTTCCTTGGGGGTGTAACTTTTGCTGAAATTGCTGCCCTGCGATTTCTCTCCCAGTTGGAAGATGGAAATACAGAGTATGTCATTGCCACCACGAAGCTGATAAATGGAAACAGCTGGGTAGAAGCTCTAATGGAAACACCTTGCTAAGGTGCTCAAAGGAGACTTGACAGTTGCACTGCAGAACATTCAGGAAGTTGCTGAAAGGAAGTGAAACCCTGTAGAAACACAGGAATGCAGAAGTTACCATGGAGTTTCCATCTTCTTCTTCTTTTTTTTTTTTTCCCTGCTTCTCCTTTGTGTCCTTGATTTTGGAAGAAAGGACAATCAACTTGGATAAAGAGACACTGAGCTGAGTGTGGTGACTTATGCTTGGAATCCTAGCACTCTGGAGATTTAGGCAGGAAGATTGCGATGATTTTGAGGCCAATATTGGGTCTATATCAGGTAGGTCCAACCTGTGGCCAGTGGGCTGCATGCATCCCAAGATGGCTATGAATGCAGCTCAGTACATTTGTAGATGACAGTGTCATGACACGATGTCAAAAACTTGGACACTCTTGGCTTAAGTAGTGATGTGACTTATTGGCCAGCCTGGGCTACAGACTGAGACACTGTCTTTAAAAACAAAAAAGAAAAAATAAAAAGTTAAAGAGACATTGATTTTGAACTTTATAAACTCAAGGTCTGCATTAGAGGCTTCTGGAAATATGGTTAAGGATATAGGATGGATAATCCATACAGCGACAAAAATGGGGACAGTTCTTAAAGTAAGAAAGCAGAGACTAGGGAGGTAAAAATGAAAATAAAAGTGGAAAGTCCAACCCCGAATCTATGATCTGTATTTCTAGAAGATGTGTATAGGATCATGGCCATGCTAAGGGCTAAGCTAATGTCCTTGAGTGATTTGTTTTTCCCCTAGGAAGATGTATTAAGTGGTACATGCATCTGGAGTTCATTTGCAGTGGCTGAAGGCCATGTGTGCCCATTCTTTCTGCCTCTTTCTCCTTCTCTCAAATAAATAATTTTTTTTTTTTTTTTGGTTTTTCGAGGCAGGGTTTCACTCTAGCCCAGGCTGACCTGGAATTCACTATACAGTCTCAGGGTGGCCTCAAACTCATGGCAGTCCTCCTACCTCTGCCTCCCGAGTGCTGGGATTAAAGGTGTGCACTACTACGCCCTGCTAATTTTTTTAAATAAATTTTTTTTTAATTTTAAATTAAATTATTTAAATTAATTAATTATTATTATTATTATTTTTGGTTTTTCGAGGTAGGGTCTCACTCTGGTCCAGGCTGACCTGGAATTAACTGTGTAGTCTCCAGGTGACCTCAAACTCTCAGCGATCCTCCTACCTCTGCCTCCTAAGTGTTGGGATTAAAGGCGTGCGCTACCACGCCCGTCATTAAATTAATTAAATTTTAAATTAAAAGGCTGTAGAGATAGCTCAAAAGCTAAGGGCACTTGTTTGCAAGGCCTGATGCCCTGAGTTCAAGTCCCTAGTATCCACGTAAAGCTAGGTAAAAAGAGTGGCACCTGAATCTGGAGTTCCATTGCAATGGCAGGAGGTCCTGCCTTTTTTTTTTTTTTTTTTTTTTTTTTTTTTTGTTTTTCGAGCTAGGGTATCAATCTGGCCCAGGCTGACCTGGAATTCACTATGTAGTCTCAGGGTGGCCTTGAAATCACGGCTGGGATTAAAGGCCTGTGCCACCACGCCCAGCAAATATGCATTTTTAAAAAAATTAGTGTAATGCCTTTAATTCCAGCACTCAGGAGGCAGAAGTAGGAGGATTACCATGAGTTCAAGGCCACTCTGAGACTACATAGTGAATTCCAGGTCAGCCTGGGATAGAGCGAGACCCTACCTCGAAAAACCAAAAAATAAAATAAAATAAAAATGAAAAGTGGCAGAAGTAATGCTTAAAAGATTTGTTTCTTGGGGGCCAGAGGGATGGCTTAGCAGTTAAGGCATTTGCCTGCAAAGCTAAAGGACCCTGGTTCAATTCCCCAGGATCCATGTAAGCCAGATGCACAAGAGGCACATGCATCTGGAGTTCATTTGCAGTGGCTAGAGGCCCTGGCATGCCCATTATCTCTGTGTTTGCTTCTGTTCTCTCTCTCTTCCTCTCTGCTTGCAAATAAATAAATAAAAGATTTGTTTCTTGCCGAGTGTGGTGGCTCATACCTTTAATCTCAGCACTTGGGAGGCAGAGGTAGAAGGATTGCCATGAGTTCGAGGCCACCCTGACACTACATAGTGAATTCCAGGTTAGCTTGAGCTAGAGTGAGACCCTGCCTCGAAAAAAACTTTTTAAAATGATTTGTTTCTCAGCCAGGCTTTGTTGCACATACTTTAAATCCCAGCACTTGAGAGGCAGAGGTAGGAGGACCACTGTGAATCTGAGGCCCCCCTGAGACTACATAGTGAATTCCAGGTCAGCCTGGACTAGAGTGAGCCCCTACCTCAAAAACAAAAAACAAAACCAAGAAAACAAAGGATTTGTTTCTCATGGAATTAATACAGCCTTGACATTCATTATTTAGAAATGAAAAGCATTCCACAATGGAAGAACATTCTTGTTTTGGCGAAGTTCTTTTTCAAGTACTTGTTATCCCAGGGAGATTAGTGTTACCTTTGAGTCCTAGCAGTTGTCAGCTCAGTTGCTTTTAGAGAATGAAATCCATCTTCGCCCCCAGTGTTTTGTCTCCTGGGATTCAATTCAAGCCTGTTCAAGTCTCCTCAGCCAGAGTGTTTCCTCTTATGAACAGATGCTCAGTTGTAGTCGCATGCATCTACATTTGCCTGTGACCATTTGCTCAGCACTTAGCTAAGTCAGCTCCTAAAAATGTATCCAGCAGGAGACTGAAAAATATCAATTACTTCATCTGTATGCAAATAGACAGTGGTGGATAATTATGTATTATGTCCATTTGTGTAAGTTCATTTAATACTTAAAGCTGTCTTTGTCTCAAAGAAGTATGCCCTTAAAGAAAGTGTGTGTGGCTGGGTGTGGTGGCGCACGCCTTTATTCCCAGTACTTGGGAGGCAGAAGTAGGAGGATTGCCTTGAGTTCAAGGCTACCCTGAGACTCCATAGTGAATTCCAGATCAGCCTGAGCTAGACTAAAACCTCTTCAAAAAACCAAAAGAGGGCTGGAGAGATGGCTTAGTGGCTAAGGTGCCTGCCTGCTAACCCTAAGAATGCTGGTTCCAATGTCCAGTGGTTCCAATCTCCAGGTCCCACGGTTAGCCAGATGCAAAAGTGAGGCAAGGGCGCAATGCTGCACTTGCCCTCAAGGGGGCGCATGCATCTGGATTTCTTTCACAGCAGCTGAGAGACTGCTGGCGCACCCATTTTTGTCTCCCTCTCCCTCTCTATCTCTCTCTGTCTCTCTCTCCAAAAATAAATAAAAAAATTTAAAAAAAAACCAAAAGAAAGAAGGAAAGAAAGAAAGAAAAAGAAAGAGTGTGAATGATATGTTTATTCTTTGAGACAACAGATTGTTTACATCATGTCTGGAATTTTGTCTAGCTGAGTAGATAGTTCTACTATACCCTTAGTACAAAAGTTTTCTGTCTTTATCACACAGATTTGAATTTCAGCCAACAGAAAAATAAGTATTCTAACTGGCTTACTTGTAGAGCAAGAAAGTAACCAGTTAAAGGCGGAAAGGTAAAATAGGACATTGGAGAGAACTGGGAAGCTGTCAATGTGAACTCCATTCTAGCTCTGTTCTCACTAGAAACGGGTTGTGACTAGTCATGCCATGCTGGTCCACTTCATTCTAGCTAGCTGAAGGCTGAATGTGGTGGTGTACTCTTTTGATGCTAGCATCCAGGGGTCTGAGGCAGGAGGATTGAGAGTTTGAGGCAGCCTTGGCTATATAGTGAAATTCTGCCTCAAAACAACTAGCTGGGGTTATCTCAGTGGTAGAGTACATTCTAAGTTCCTGAGTTCAATCCCCAGAACCAAAAAGAAAACTTTAGCTTAGCCGGGCATGGTGGCACACGCCTTTAATCCCAGCACTTGGGAGGCAGAGGTAGGAGGATCGCTGTGAGTTCAAGGCCACCCTGAGACTACATAGTGAATTCCAGGTCAGCCTGAGCTAAAGTGATACCCTACCTCGAAAAACCAAAAAAAAAAAAAAAAAAAAAAAAAAAACTTTAGCTTGATAATAGACATAAATGTTGAAATCAAACCAAAAATACTTCTTTCATTGTTTTCAAACAGTAATCTCCCTTGTGTGACTCACGCTTGTTTTGAATTCACAATCCTCCTGCCTTGAACTCCAAGTGCTAGTATTTATGGGTATGTTTGAGCATATTCAGACTTTTTTGTTTGTTTGTTTTTTTGTTTTTCGAGGTAGGGTTTCACTCTGGTCCAGGCTGACCTGGAATTAACTATGTATTCTCAGGATGACCTCAAACTCACGGCAGTCCTCCTACCTCTGCCTCCCAAGTGCTGGGATTAAAAGCGTGCGCCACCACGCCCGGCTTTTTTTTGGTTTTTTTGAGGTAGGGTCTCACTCTGGTCCAGGCTAACCTGGAATTCACTATAGTCTCAGGGTGGTCTCAGGGTTTGCCTCCCAGTGCAAACTGGCACAGGCAGAGAGAGAGGGAGAGAATGGGTGCTAGCCACTCCAAACTCCAGATACCCCTTTGCCTCCCAGTGCTGGAGAATCAAACCAGGATCCTTTGGCTTTGCAGGCAAAAACCTTAACTGCTAAACCATTTCTCCATCTCCAGAAAAATATTTTTAAAACATTTTTTTCCAAAATATTTTTATTTATTTACAAGTAGAGAGAAACAGAGGAGACAGAGAAAGATGAGGGAATAGATACACCAGGACCTCCAACTACTGCATACAAACTCCAAATATATGTGCACTTTGTGCATTTGGCTTTATGTGGGCACTGGGGAATTGAACTTGAGTTATTAGGCTTTGCAGGCAACCATCTTTACCACTGAGCCATCTCTCCAGCCCCTAAAACATTTTAAAGACAAATATTATATGTGTGTGTGTGTGTATGTATGTATGTATGTATGTATGTATCTATCTATCTATCTATCTATCTATCTATCTATCTATAAAATCTATTTGAGAGAGAGAAAGAAGCAGATAGAGAATGGGCACGGCAGGGCCTCCAGCCACTGCAAACGAACTCCAGATGCATGCGCCACCATGTTCATGTGGTTTACCTGGGTATTGGGGAATCAAACCTGGGTCCTTCAGCTTTGCAGGCAAGTGCCTTAACTGCTAAGCCATCACTCCAGCCCTATATTTTTATTTATTTGCAAGCAGAGAGAGAGAGAGAGAGAAGAAAGACAGAGAGAATGGGCCACTATAAACAAACTCCAGATGCATGTGCCATTTTGTGCATCTGGGTTTAGATAGGCACTGGGGAATCAAACCTGGGTCTTTAAGTTTTGCAATCAAGTGCCTTAACCACTGAACCATCTCTCCAAGTCCCCAGAAAAAAAAATTTAAATAGTTTAGTCATTTATTTGAGAGAAAGAGGCAAATACAAAGACAGACAGTGAGAGAAGGGGGTAGAGAATGGGTGAACCAGGGCCTCTATCCACTGCAGAAGAACTCCAGACACATGGGCTATCATGTGCATCTGGCTTTATGTAGGTACTGGAGAAATGAACCTTGATCCTTTGGCTTTGCTGGCAAGTGCCTTAACTGCTAAGCCATCTTTCTAGCCCTAGAAAAATATTTTTATTAAAAGAAATACTGGAAGTGAATTAGGTATCAAACAGATGGGCTATGATAAAATATAGCAAGGCATAGGAATGCAGGCATAATATATTGTCTTTGGATTTTAAATTATATTCAAGTGATAGAGTCCATATGGTCTAATGATAATAGAAAATGGAAGGTGCCTTTTTGTTGACAAAGGAAGATCTGTGATGTAAAATTTCTGATTCTTATTTCTAAATGGATTCATGTGACTTTCTTGCCACATAATGTTTTTTAGCCTTAGTTACTCTGTTCTTATAAAGTATCGCAGTTTGTCAGGTAAGGAGAATAACTGCCACATCTGAAAGATGTGAAAACCAAGACAGAAAGGAATCAGGCCTATTTTGAACAGGTTGGCCTTTTCATCTGTTACTTTGGTGTGGGCAAGGATATAAATCTCAGCTGACCTTTCCTTCCTGTGACTAGACAGGACATGGGAGCCCTTCAGATGACCAATCCTCTGGGGGAGCAATTACCACTCACCGGCTTCCTAAGCAACTTGATAATGTTCTGCTCCTGGTTTCAGCCAGGCTGCAGTGAGGCAGTGATTTGATAATAAGACATCCTGATTAAATCAAGGAGCCATTTGCTCCTGGGTGATGATGTTTATAAAAGGGTCGATGTCTTCACTGCCTGCCTTTTCAGAGGTCAAAAAATAGTCTTTCCAAACTAGTGCAAGCAAAATGATGAGAAGTGGCATAAAGTTTGTGCTTTCTTTTCCTTGGTTGTTACTTCTAGAAAAGTGTTCTTTGCTTCCCAGCTGACTTCTGTGGCCTCACATTTGGAGCTGAACTTAGAAGCAGAAGCATTGGGAGGGCACCAGTGTAATGAGTCTGTAAACTCTGTAAATTAGAATCAAATACTCTGGAGCAGTCACCTCTGGTTCACACACACACACACACATGCTTGTGCCTGCCTGCAGCTTCTGCCTTAGCAGACATAAGTGAATGTGCAGTGTTTCTTCTGGTTCCCAGACCAAGTAGATGGTACTGCTCTGTGTTTTTGTTAGATCTATTGGCACTATAGCCCACTTAGAGTGTTTCAACAAGCAAGACGAGAAGAGGCATGAAATACCCACTTGTGTATAGCGTGTTCCGCCCATCTAAGCGAGAAGCTTTGCCAGTCGCCACTGCAGAAAGCCCTGTGGGCTGTAGAGGTGACATAGGCAGAGGGCGGGCAGGGTTGCCAACGCCCCGCCTGGCCTGGGATTGCCTGCGCACAGCGAGCTCAGAGACCACACAGAGGTTGTAATTGGTGGCTAGACCACACCTAGTTGAATGTGCTGCTGCCTGAAGACCTGGGTTCTACCTAGATCGCTGAAGTGTGCACAAGTCTACCTTCAGCCCCAAACCATAGAAGACCTGGGGGAGCTGTGGCTGTGGAGGACTTGTGGAAACTTTACCAAGTGAGTGAAATGGGAAGAGAGGGAAGCTAGTGGGTGGCATTGAGGGGAGCTGCTGGGCAGAGCGGTAGTGGAGATCGAGAGCCGGTTTGTGATTCTTTTTTTTTTTTTTTTTTTTTTTTTATATTTGTTCATTTATTTGAGAGAGAGAGAGAATGGGTGCGCGCCAGGGCCTCCAGCCACTGCAAACGAACTCCAGATGGATGTGCCTCCTTGTGCATCTGGCTTCTGTGGGTCCTGGAAAATCAAACGGGGATCCTTTGGCTTTGCAGGCAAACGCCTTAACCACTAAGCCATCTCTCCAGCCCTGGTTTGTGATTCTTACTGTCTGAAGTGAAATTAGCAGGGCTGGGATTCAGATCATGGTGAGGAGATAAGCCCAGGATCAAACTGGTACCTACCACTTGGTACCCCTGCAGTCCTGTCTCTAGCTAGCCAGAAGAGAATCCTGTCAGGCACAGAGTTCCTCAAAGACTGCTACTGAGAAGCCTGGAGTCCAGGGAATGACAGAAGGGATACATCAAGGTCCTGCATCTTCCCTTCCACTCCCAGTCAGGACCCCACAGCTGGGGCTGCAGTTTGAAGTGATGCAAAAGGCTCTACTCCACAAACCCATTAACAGCACCCGCAACATTAAAAATGCAGGAGGTGCTAAGAGGCCAGGGCAGGGTTGAAGTCTAATGCAGAGCTAGGGCTGGGAAGGACCAGGCGTCTCTCTTTTTTTCTTTCTTTTTTTCTTTTTTCTTTTCTTTTCTTTTTTTTTTTTTTGTTGTTTTTTTGTGTTTGGAGGTAGGGTCTCTCTCTAGCCCAGGCTGACCTAGAATTCACTCGGTAGTCTCAGGGTGGCCTTGAACTCACGGCGATCCTTCTACCTCTGCCTCCCAAGTGTTGGGATTACAGGCGTGCACCCCGACGCCCGGCTGCGTCTCCCTTTTTGAAGCCAAGTTTCAAGTGGGAAAATGAGGGCAGCTTTTGCTTCAGAAGACAGATATTCTCTAGCGTAAATGCAGAGAGAGCATCCAGAGGGTTTCTGAGAAAATGAGCGCTTTGGCCTTGGTACGGCGTTTGGTGTCCGAGGCCCGGAGCCGTGCGGGGCAATCCAAACGTGGCTGGCCTGGGTCCAGGCGCCGCCGTCCGAGTGCTCAGGCTCTGGGGCTCTCCGCAGGGCGATGCCGGCCTCGTCTACCGTCCACGTGCTGCAGCTGCTGCGGGAGCTGCTGGCTTTCGTGCTCTTCAGCTACACGGTGCTCATCGGGGCGCTGCTGCTGGCCGGCTGGACCACCTACTTCCTGGTGCTGAAGTGACAGCGCCGCCGCGCACGCGCGCTCGCCCCGCCTCCCATCCGGGCCCAGCTGCCGCTCGAGGCGCCACCCCGGCCCGCGGCACGGCGCCTGTTCCCGAACCTCCGGCGGTTGGGCCCCGGGCGGCGGCCGTTACAGCGGTTACTTTGAGCCCAGACCCTCCCCAATCCCAACTGCTTCCTCGGGTGGGGGTGTGGCCGCGGGGCAGGTTCTCCCGAGGGAAGGCGGCGCTGCCCGCTCGCTGCGTCACTTCCGGCGTCCGTCCGCCGCGGGATGGCGGCTCTGAGGAGTTGGCTGTGTCGGAGCGCGGCGTCCCTGTTCAGGTAGCGCCGCGGCGGTGGAGGGCGGCCGGGAAGGAGGGGCGGGGCCGGCTTCGCGTGTGCGTCCCGCCGCGCTCGCAAGGGGGAGGACAGCCCCCGTCCTCCGACGCCCGGCGTCCTTTCTCGCGCCATGGCGTTTCGGTTACTCCGTCTCCCGTTCCCGGGCCGGAGGGCCGCGGTGCGGTGGCGCCGGCCAAGGGACGTCGCTCCCAGGGCGGACAGGCCCCGGGGTCTCGCAGCCGGCCCCGGGGCTTGGCCAGCGGGGACCGTTAGAGGCCCGGGAGCCCCGAGCTCCCAGCCCCGAGGCCTCGCTTGTCCACCCCGCCCCCGGGCGCGCCCAGGCCCTCGGCCGCCGCGGCGTCCCCGTGGTGTCTGGATCGACCCTGCGAATCCAAGAGCCCCTGTGCAGGTTGATGATCGCGCCGTGTTCACTTTGATTCCCGCCCGCCAGGTACAGACCGCGTGTTCCTGTCTTAGCCAACGCGAGGAAACGCTGCTTCTCAGAATTGATAAGACCATGGCACAAAACCCTGGTGGCTGGATTTGGTGTGACCTTGTGCGCGGTTCCTGTTGTTCAGGTGAAGTACAATCGTGTGACCCCGTGTTTCTTGGCAAAGTAATTAAGCATCAAACTGTTGTAGTTTCACAAGCACCCCTCCCTCCCCAGGATGCTATGCTTTCTCGGTTGGACCTGCGTCGTCGTTTCAGAATTGAGCACATAGACTAAAGTTTCCATTCTTGTTGTCTCATTTTGTGGAAACAGTAGTTACCGATTTTGGTGCCCAAGCGAGGTCCTTTTCTCCCTATCTCCCTGGAACAAGTTAAGACTGAACACCAGTTGAGCAATGAAGGAGACCTTTATTCTTGGCCAGAAATAGAAATGGGAGATAAACTTGCACAATGAACTTCTCAACCTTTGGGAGTTGAAAAGTTATACATTGTAAAAGAAATGAAAGGAAGGGATAGGCTAATAAAGGGGAGGGATATTCATGTATTTTCTGGGAATTGATGGAAATTTCCAGTGAATTCAGGTACCACTTCTCTCCCCCCCCCCCCTTTTAGGGTCTTATCCTGTGGCAGTTGTCCATAGTCATGGCACTGAAGAGTGTGTCATTTAACCTGAAGTGAGAGAGGTCGCCTAAGCTATGGCTCCAGTTTAGGGTAGCCCACCTAAAGACAAACTTCTGGCCTAGAGGCATTCCAGTCTCAAAGATAAGATTAGCCAGCGGCCAGGGATGGTGGATTTAATCTCAGCACAGTCTGGGGGGGAATTAGTAAGGAAGATATTTAAGTCAATTAGGCAGTACTTAGGGTAGCAGTACCTCATTGCATAAAGAGAATAGAGTGAAATAAGGGAATGTATGGAACAAACCTTTAATTATTGAACAAGTTTTTTGTGCCATACACTGGGAATATAGGTGAGAATCATCAAATTCTTGTTGTCTTAAACGGTATATTCTGAGAAAATAAGCAAATAGATCAGTTGAGTGTGGTGCTTCCTGTAATCACAACACTGGGTGGGCTAAAGCTGTGGACTGAAAGCTTGAGACTAGTTTAGACCTTGTCTCAAAAACACACACACACACCAGATGGTAATTAATGATAGGAAGGAAATGCCTAGGGTGTAATTTTTTTTTTTGGGGGGGGGGTTCAAGGTAGGGTCTCACTCTAGCTCAGGCTGACCTGGAGTTTACTGTGTAGTCTCAGGCTGGCCTTGAACTCATGGCAGTCCTCCTGCCTCTGCCTCCTGAGTGCTGGGATTAAAGGTGTGTTTCACCATGCCTGGCAATGTCATTGTTTTTAAGGGTGTACCAAGAAATGCTACTCTGGGCTGGAGAGATGGCTTAGTGGTTAAGACACTAGCCTGCAAAGCTAAAGGACCCAGGTTCGATTCTCCAGGACCCACCTAAGTCAGATGCACAAGGTGGCACATGGGTCTGGAGTTGATTTGCAGCAGCTGAAGGCCCTGGTGTGCCCATTCTCTGTCTCTATGTCTCTCTCTCTCTCTCAAATAAAATACAGTTTTAAAAAATGCTACTCTGAGGCATGGTGGTGCATGCCTAATTTAATCTTAGCACTTGGGATGTAGAAGTAGGGAGATTACTATTAAATCAAGACCAGACTAAGACTACAGAGTGAGTTGTTTAATAGGTGAGGCTGAGAAAGTTAACCAAGGATCATATCATATGCTTCTTACTAAAACCTCATGGGCTATTGTGAATGAGGCTTTGCCACAAAGGATTTTAATTTTAACTCAGGGCTGGTACAGTCTTGCATAAGTTTTAAAAACTTATGTGGATCTAAGAAGACTCATGGGAAGCACATGCTAGAGCCTGGACATGAGATGATTGTGGCTTGGTTATGCAGGCACCAGCGCTGGGGCAAAGTTGGCCACATACGGCCAATAGGAGTTGCTGAATGGATGTGGAGTGTCTAACTTAGAAACAAGAGCAACTGAAAGAATGGAGTTGCCATTTGCTGGAATAGAGAGTGGTTTGTTTATTTACTTATTTATTTTTTTTCCCAAGGCAGGGTTTCACTGTAGTCCAGGCTGACCTGGAATTCACTATGTAGTCTCAGGGTGGCCTCGAACTCCTCCTATCTCTGCCTCCCTAATGCTGGGATTAAAGGCATCCACCACCATGCCCAGCTTATTTTGTTTTTTTAAAGCAGGGTCTCACTCTAGCCCAGGCTGATGTGGAACTCATAGTGATCATCATCCTGTCTCTGCCTCCCAAGTGCTGGAATTAAAGGCATGCACCACCATGCCTAGCTCATATTCATTTCTTTTGTATGCGTGTGTGTGTTTTGTTTTTCGAGGTAGGGTGCTGGGATTAAAGGCAGGCAATGTATTCTTTTCCTCATTTTCTTCTTTCCTGAGGCCTTTGATCTTTCTAATCCTGTCTTCAATATCAAGTGCCACCTCTTTAAAGACTTTTTTTGTTGTTGTTGTTTTTGAAGTAGGGTATCGCTCTAGCTCAGGCTGACCTGGAATTCACTATGTTGTCTCAGGGTGGCCTCGAACTCTTGGCCATCCTCCTTACCTCTGCCTCCCAAGTGCTGGGATTAAAGGCATGTGCCACCATGCCTGGCTAATTATACTTTTATTTATTTATTTATTTATTTATTTATTTATTTTTTTTTTTTTGAGGTAGAGTCTTTCTTCTTTCTTTCTTTTTCTTTCCTTCTTTCTTTTTGAGGCAGGGTTTACTCTAGTCCAGGCTGACCTGGAATTCACTAAGTAGTCTCAGGGTGGCCTCAAACTCACAGCATTCCTCCTATCTCTGCCTCCCAATTGCTGGGATTAAAGACATGCACTATCACGCCTGGCTAATTATACATTTTGATATTTGAGTTAATCTCTGTGTCACTCACCTGAACCATCACATGTGAGAAAGGTGTAGACTTTGGAGAAGATTTGGTTTGGGAGGAGAGGGAGTTACATGGCTGTTCTGAGCTTCATGTAATCATCTGTTAAAAAAAGGTGGGGGGCGCTGGAGAGATGGCTTAGCGGTTAAGCGCTTGCCTGAGAAGCCTAAGGACCCTGGTTTGAGGCTTGATTCCCCAGGACCCACGTAAGCCAGATGCACAAGGGGGTACATGCATCTGGAGTTCGTTTGCAGTTGCTGGAGGCCCTGGTGCACCCATTCTCTCTCTCTCTCTCTCAAGCGCACGTGCGTGCGCATCTCCCTCTGCCTGTCTGTTACTCTTAAATAAATAAATAAATGGGGCCGTTGTGGTGGCGCATGCCTTTAATCCCAGCACTTGGGAGGCAGAGGTAGGAGGATCGCCATGAGTTTGAGGCCGGCCTGAGACTAAATAGTGAATTTCAGGTCAGCCTGGGCTAGGTGGGCTAGAGTGAGACCCTACCTGGAAAACCCCTCCCCCCCACACACACCGGAAAAAAAAAAAAAAAATAAAATGATACTATTGGACTGTTGTGGGGAATGAGTAAAATTAGCATGTTATGAAGACAAGTTATAAGGATAGTATGTCAAAATTAGCTTCTTCTTCTTTTTTTTTTCTTCCGTTTTTCGAGGTAGGGTTTCACTCTAGCCCAGGCTGACCTGGAATTCACTCTGTATTCTCAGGGTGGCCTCGAACTCGAACGGCGATCTTCCTACCTCTGCCTCCCAAGTGCTGGGATTAAAGGCATGCGCCACCACAGCCAGCTAAAAATTAGCTTCTTGATAACACAGTGTCATCCTTTTAGCTCCTCATTGCAAGGTACATAATGAAAATACTTAGTTGAATTATCAACTTAGTTGATTATCAAATTCTTGATTTGTTCATATATCAGAAATACAGCATGTATCAAAAATACTGCTTTCAAGCCGGGCGAGTGAATTCCAGATCAGTCTGAGCTAGAGTGAAACCCTACCTCAAAAAAAAAAAAGCCGGGTATGGTTGCACAGGCCTTTAATCCCAGAACTCGGGAGGCAAAGGTAGGAGGATCACCACAAGTTCAAAGCCACCCTGAGACTACAGAGTAAATTCCAGATCAGCTTGCTTTCAATGTGCAGTTATTCTGGGATTTTATACTTCTCCAAGTAGCAAAAATAAGACTGGTTCATAGAGTGGTTGGTTTGTTGGTTCTGATACAGCAAGTACTGTGTTAAAAGGGAAAATAAGTCATTAACGACAGGTCATTACAGTTGCCAGTATTTAGTCAATGTGGCCAAATTCCCATAATTCTGAGGTATTTTGGGTTTTTGAGGTAGGGTTGCACTTGTGTGTGTGTGTGTATGATTTTATTTGCAAGCAGAGAGAGATAGAAGAGAGGCAGAGAGAATAGGAGCCCCAGGACCTTCATCCCTGCAAAGGAATTCCAGATGATCTGCCTCGAGTGCTGGGATTAAAGGCATGTGCCACCACGCCCAGCTAGAACTTTATAATTTTCTGGGGCAGAGAATGAAAGTAGGTAGAAACTTTACCCTAAGATTATTTCCCTGAATTTTCTTACATTGCCCAAATAAAGCCTCAAAAAAAGTTATCCTAAAGAAGTATAATGCTGTTGTAGTATAAAACACTAAGTAGCCTGGGAATTATTATTCTTGGCTCTTCATACAGTTCTCATCTTGAGCTTTATTTTAGGTTGGAAGTTGAATGAAGATTGATTGTGTCTTTCAGAAATCGGAGCCTCATTCTCTCAGTAACGAAGCATTAATGAGGAGGGCTGTGTCTTTGGTAACAGATAGCACCTCTACCTTTCTCTCTCAAACCACATATGCATTGATTGAAGCAATCACTGAGTACACTAAGGTATGTCTCCTTTTGTGAAGTCTTTTATTTTCTTCAGTGTCAAAGATTGAACCCTGTGTTTGTGCATGCTAGGAAAGTGATATCCCACAGAGCTACAATCCTCAGCTGCCTCTTTAGTGTTGGTCTTATAAATCAGAGATTAGCAAACTATGGCTTACAACCTAATCTGGTCCACTGGCAGTGTTTGTATTTTATTGGAATTTAGCTAGGCTTATTTGTTTATTTTTTATTTATTTATTTATTTTTTTGGTTTTTCAAGGTAGGGTCTCACTCTAGCCAGGCTGACCTGGAATTCCCTATGCAGTCTCAGGTTGGCCTCGAACTCACAGTGATCCTCCTACCTCTGCCTCCCGAGTGCTGGGATTAAAGGCGTGCGCCACCACGCCCAGCTGTTTATGTATTTTTTAAAAATATCTATTTATTTATTTATTTGCAAGCAGAGAGAAGAGAGACATAATAGGTGTGCCAGGGCCTCTAGTCACTGCAGATGAACTCCAGACACATTTACCACATTGTGCATCTGGCTGACGTGGGTCCTGGGGAATCAAACCTGGGTCCTTAAGCTTTCCAGGCAAGCGCCTTAACTACTAAGCCAACTCTCCAGCCTTGTATTTTCTTTTAAAAATTTTTTCTTATTTATTTTAGAGAGAGAGAAGGAGAAAGAGAATATGGTCACACCAGGGCCTCTTGCTGCTGCAAACGAACTTTAAGATGCACATGTCACTTTGTGTGTCCAGTTTTACATGAATACTGGGGAATCAAACCAAGGTGAACAGGCTTTGCAAGCAAGTGTTCTTAACCACTGAGCCATCTCCCCAGGGCCTGTATTTTCTTTCTTTCTTTTTTTTTTTTTTTAAAGAGAAAAACAGAGGGAGAGGAAGACAGATAGAGATGGGTGCGCCAGCAGCCTCTTAGCTGCTGCCAACGAAATCCAGATGTGTGCACCCCCTTGTGGTCAAGTGCAGCATTGTGCCCTTGTGTCACTTTGCATCTGGCTAAACGTGGGACCTGGAGATTGGAACCGGCGTTCTTAGGCTTAGGAGGCAGGTGCCTTAACTGCTAAGCCATCTCTCCAGCCCTCCCCATTTATTTATTTATTTATTTATTTATTTATTTATTTATTTATTTTTTTTTTTTTTTTGAGGTAGGGTCTTGCTCTAGCCCAGGCTGACCTGAAATTACTATGTACTCTCAGGGTTGCCTGGAATTCATGGCAATACTCCTATCTCTGCCTCTTGAGTGCTGGGATTAAAGGCGTGCACCACCATGCCCAGCCCAGCTTGTATTTTCTTTCTTTTCTTTAAAAAAAAAATGTTTGAGGGAAAGGCAGTGGAAAGAATGGCAAGCCAGGGCCTAGGCTATTGCAAACAAACTCCAGATACATGTGCCACCTTGTACATCTGGATTACATGGGTCCTGGAGAATTGAACCTGGATCCTTAGGTTTCCACTGTAACCACTCAGCCATCTCTCCAGCCCTGTATTTTCTTTTTTAAAAAATATTTTATATTCAAGGAGAGAGAATGGATACTCCCAGGCTTTTTGCCATAGCACTGGGATTTTCATTTAATAACTCTAGATGTACATTTGACTTGATGTGATTACTAGGGATTGAAACTAGATTGGCAGGCTTTGCAAGCAAGCACCTTTAACTGCTACTGAACCATTTCCTCAGCCCCTTGTTTATGTAGCTTCAGCAGAGGTTAAAGGCTCACAAGCCTAAAATATTTACTTTCTGGCCCTTTACAGAGAAGGTCGAGAGATGGAAACTTGGGGATGTTGCTCAGTTGTTAGTATGCTGTCTAGTGTGTATGAGGCCCTGGGTTTGATCTCCAACATTGCATAATATGGATGCGGTGGCACACATCTATGATCCCTACATTGGGGACATGGAGGCAGGAGGATCAGAAATGCAAGGCCATCCTGTTTTTTAAAGTATTTATTTATTTATTTGAAAGAAAGGGGCAGATAGAGAGAATGGGCACGCCAGGGCCTTTAGCCATTGCAAATACTCCAGATGCATGTGCCACTTTGTGCATCTGGCTTATGTGAGTACTGGGGAATTGAACTTGGGTCCTTAGGTTTTTCAGGCAAGTGCGTTTAACTGCTAAGCCATCTCTCTAGCTCCTCACCCTCTTTTTTAATTTTTTAAATTATTAATGTATTTGTTTTTTGGGTTTTTTAAAATTTTATTTATTTATTTGAGAGAGGGAAAGAAGCAGAGAGAGAGCGAATGGGTGCACCAGGGCTTGCAGCCACTGCAACGAACTCCAGATGCATGCGCCCCCTTGTGCATCTGATTTACGTGGATCCTGGGGAATCAAACCAGGGTCCTTTGGCTTTGCAGGCAAGCGCCTTAACCACTAAGCCATCTCTCCAACCTGTTTTTTGGTTTTTGTTTGTTTGGTTGGTTTTTTGTTTTGTTTTTCGAAGTAGGGTCTCATTCTAGCTCAGGCTGACCTGGAATTTACTATGGAGTCTCAGGGTGGCTCTAAATCACGGCAATCCTACTACCTCTGCCTCCCAAGTGCTGGGATTAAAGGCATGCACCACCATGCCCTGCTTTATTTATTTATTTGTTTGTTTGTTTGTTTGTTTGTTTGTTTGTTTGTTTAAGAGAGAAAGAGAGAATGGGTATGCCAGGGCCTGTAGCCACTGCAAATAAACTCCAGATGTATGTGCCCTCTTGTGCATCTTGCTTATGTGGGTCCTAGGGAATTGAACTGGGGTCCTTAGACTTTACAGACAAACGCCTTAACCACTAAGCCATTTCCCCAGCCCCAAGAAATCTTAAATATAATAACACAGTAATAAAATGGGAGAAAAGCTGATCATGTTCAAAAGGGATAAAAGAGGCTGTATTGATATTCAAAATCAAATTTACTGAAGAACAACAAGAGTATTATAGTCCCTGTCTCTACTCTTGCCTACTCAGGAGGAGGATTCCTTGAGGCAGGAGTTTAAGGCCATCCTAAGTTAAAAAAAAAAAAAAAAAACCCTCATGTATTTTTACCTACATTTCCCCCTCAGTCTTTTGATTTTTCTTCTGCATTGTGTTCTGTGTCTGAATTGCTAGCAGGTTTATTTTTAATTTTGCTTGTAAGTGCATAATGTACTATGTGTAGTATTCATGTGTATGCACCCATGTGGTACCTATGTGCTCAACTGTGGCAGGGTATCCTGTTACATCACTCTTCCACCTTTTCTTATTTGAACTAAAGTCTCTTAATGATTCTAGAGCTTGCCATTTCTTTCAGGAGCTCTGGCACTTCTCAGGTCTCTGCTCCACAGACACACATGACCACACCCTGGGGATCAAACCCAAGTGGTCTCAGGTCCTTGTGCTTGCTTAGGAAATCCTCTTTACCACTGAGTCAGCTCTCTAGCCCAACTATGAAAAAATTTAAAAGACATGTGTGCAGGTCCAGATGCTAATGTCCTAGAGTGATTCTTCATTTAATGATACTTCATTTAATAGTGCAATTTCAGTAAGCAAAGATCTAGAGAGCCAGTAATGGGGCTTCACATTTTGTTGTTTGAGACAGTCTTGATATGTAGGTCATGATAATCTCAAACTTGCTCTATTGAATGTGAAATCCTCTTGCCTCAGCTTCCCAAGTGCTGGGATTATAGGTGTGCAACACCACCCAAGACTTTCATGCTCTTGAGGTGTAAATGTCACTATTCTGTCCAGTATGCTTCACTTATTTTACTCAGTCTTATTTATTCTGTTTGTAGGCTGTTTATACGTTAGTTTCTCTGTATCGACAATATACAAATTTACTTGGGAAAATGAATACACAGGAGGAAGATGAAGTGTGGCAAGTGATTATAGGAGCCAGAGTTGAGGTAAGCAAAATTGTTACTTCTTTTTGAAATTTTTTTGCCAGGCATTATGGAGGCATATGCCTTTAATCCCAGTACTAGGGAGGCTGAGGTAGGAGAATGGCTTTAAATTCAAGGCAAGCCTGGGGCTACTACTCAAGCTCTAGGTCAGCCTGGACTAGAGTGAGACCCTGCCTTGAAAACAGAAAGAAGGATCACCTACTTCAGGACTCCTCCTGTTATATAATAAAATCTTTCTAAACTTGAAAAAATATATATATATATTAAAAAGTAGTAAGAAGTTTTATAGAGCCTTTTTTTTTTTTCTTTCTGGTTTTTCAAGGTAGGATCTCACTACCTAGGCTGATCTGGAACTCATTCTGTAGACCTAGGTTAACCTCAAACTCTTGGTGATCTTTCTACCTCAGCTTCCTTTAAAATGTTTTATTTTAGTTCCCAGGGTGCACTAAGATAAAAATTATTAAGTCTCTTCCTAGCACTCGAGAGGTCGAAGAATAAGGATTGCTGTGAGTTTAAGGCCACCCTGAGACTACAGAGTGAATTCCACGTCAGCCTGAGCTAGAACAAGACCCTACCTTGAAAAAATTATTTTAACTAGTCCCTCTCCAACTTTAATGTCGCTTTACTTGCTTGAGGATGGGTGAGGGGTTATTCACTGGAGAAGCATGGGCAACCTAACCTTGGCTGTTTCACTGAACAACATGACTCCCCCCTCCCCAGCAACCATTAGTCACTATTAGCTCCTCAGGGAGGGGGTGAAGCCTCATGAACCCCTTCTCCATCCATGATGAAATGTTAGTGGACACTATTGCCATTTGTGTCCAGAAGTCAGCATTTCACATAGCATTCCTTCCCTTCTTTCATCTCTCACATTCTTTTTACCTCCTCTTCACAGTGTCCCCTGAGCCTAGGAGGGGGTGATATAGATGTTCAGTTTAGCCCTGAGCATTCAACAGTCACTTGTTCTCAGCACTTTGACCAGTTATGAGTCTTTAAGGACGAGAGCTGCACTGTCTCTGAATATAATCATAAATATTTAGAAGGCGATTTAGCAACATGTCCATTTAGCCAGACAATTAATAGTAGGCTTAGTAGATACCCTCTGGGGCCTGTGACCAGGTTTACAGTAGCAGGCGTGAGTTCCTTCTGTGGAATGGATCTCAAATCCAATCAGAAATCAGTTGGTTATTCTCATTATAGTTGTGACACTATTGTACCACTGAGCACATCTTGCCTGGCAGATTGGTATTATGGTATACAGGGTCCACAGCTGGTAAGACCATTGATAACCTTTATCCCTCAGCAGTCTACTTAGCATCTCTACTTAGCATCTTCTGGCACTGTGAAAGCTAGAGAGAAGGGAGGTAGCTTCCAGCTTAGTGCCAGCTCAATTTCTCTATGTCCTATAGCTAAAGTGTGTGGTGTCTTTAGCAATAGGGACTTACTATTTAGTTTTGGTAGTCTCTGGAACCTCCCTGATTAAAAACTCTTATATACCTGGCACTGGAATTTTCATTTATGGCTTCTGGGAGCAGCATTATCCTCCTATCTGGGTATCTCCATTCAAACTCATTGTTTATTCATTTAATTTTTAATTAGCTTTCAAAGTAATAGGTTTCCATATGGCTTTTTGGTTTTGGTTACTCCCTGCTTCCTCTCTGCCAAGACTCTTTTCTAGCTTCCTGGCCGCTACAGATGTCTTCCTATATCTGTTTTGTGTGGGTCCACTTACATATGTTAAGTCTTTTCATGTTGACTGGCACTCTTGTCTAAATTTACAGATGACGTCAAAACAGCAAGAATATTTGAAGCTGGAAACCACTTGGATGACTGCAGTTGGCCTTTCAGAGATGGCTGCCGAAGCTGCATATCAAACTGGTAAGTTCTTGTTTCAAACACAAAGGAGGTGTTCTTTGTTAGGTGCTGACTTTAGGTTATCAGTTGATATACCCATTATGATTCTTAATTTTTTATTTTTATTTTTTGAGGTAGGATCTCACTCCAGCCCAGGCTGACCTGGAATTCACTGTGTGTAGTCTCAGGGCGGCCTTGAACTCATGGCAATCCTTCTATCTCTGCCTACCAAGTGCTGGGATTAAAGGCATGCACACCACACCTGGCCCTTTTGTTGTTGTTGTTGTTTTCAGGTAGTGTCTCACCCTAGCTCACGCTGATCTGGAATTCACTATGTAGTCTAAGGTGGCCTCGAACTTACAGCAATTCTCTCTCTCTCTTTTTTTTAAATTATTTATTTGCAAACAGGGAGAGATACAAGAGAGGCAAAGAGAGAATGGGCACGCCAGGGCCTCTAGCCACTGAAAATGAACTCCAGGTGCATGTGCCCCTTTGTGCATCTGGCTTACGTGGGTCCTGGACAATTGAACCAGGATCCTTTGGCTTCGCAGGCAAATGCCTTAACTGCTAAGCCATTTCTCCAGATCAGCAATTTTCTTTTTTTGGTTTTGAGACAGGATCTCACTCTGCAACTACACTCAAAATCACAGCAATCCTCCTGCCTTAACCTCCCAAGTACTAGGAGAGTGAGAGAGAGAAAGAATTGGTGCCCCAGGGCCTCAGCCACTGTGATCAAACTCCAGATGCTTGTGCCACCTAGTGGGCATTTGCAACCTTGCACATGCCTCACCTCTGTGTATCTGGCTTACATGGGATCTGGAGAGTTGAACATGGGTCCTTAGGCTTTGCAGGAAAGTGCCTTAACTGCTAAGCCATCTCTCCAGTCTCTAGCTTTTTTTTTTTTTTTTTTTTAGGTAGGGTCTCACTCTAGCTCAGGCTGACCTGGAATTTGCTATGTGGCCTCGAACTCATGGCAATCCTCCTTCTTCTGCCTCCTGAGTGCTGGGATTAAAGGCATGCGCCACCACGTCCGGCTTTTTTTTTTTTTTTTTTTTTGAGAAAGAGGCAAATAGAGAATGGGCTCTCCAGGGCCTCTAGCCACTGCAAATGAACTCCAGATACACACACCACCTAGTGCATCTGGCTTATGTGAGTACTGGGGAATTGACCTTGGGCCCTTAGGCTTCGCAGGCAAGTACCTTAACCACTGAACCATCTCTCCAGCCCCACATCCAGCTTTTAACATTTGCATAATAACAAAAATGAGCATTCAGGGCTGGAGAAATGGCTTAGTGGTTAATGCATTTGCATGTGAAACTGAAGAATCCAGGTTCGATTCCCCAGGACCCACATAAGCCAGATGCACAAGGGACACATGCATTTGGAGTTTGTTTGTAGTGGCTAGAAGCCCTGGCATGCCCATTCTCTGTCTGTTTCTCTTCTATCTCTCTATATATCTCTGCTTGCAAATAAATAAATAAAATTAAAAAAAAAATTCTACTGGGCATGGTGGCACATGCTTTTAATCCCAGCACTCAGGAGACAGAGGTAGGAGGATCACCATAAGTTCAAGGCCACCTTGAGACTACAATAGTGAATTCCAGTCAGCCTGGGCTAGAGCAAGACCCTATCTCAAAAAAGCACACACAAAAAAATGAGCACTCTTGTAGACAAAACCAATAGAAGTTAGGCTGCACATGTCTAGAAAAATAATAAACTGATAAAACTAGAGCCATGTTTACAGATAGTTTTAAGGATTTCATTTTTTTCACAAACTAGACAACTTAGTAATAGAATGACACTCGAGGTCATTCATGTACATGAGCCTTCACCTCTTAAATAAATAATGAAACCTGGAATCATAGTGACAGAACCAGTAAATCATTTACATGTTTGAAGCTTGTGTTAAGCACTTCATAGATAATTTTAGTCCCCATAGTTCCTTTGAAATAGGAGCTGGTATCACCATTCTCACTGTAGCTGAAGAAACTAGGCAACACCTAACTAACCCATAACACCTAACTAACCATGGCTTAGTTAGGAAGTAGCCAGGGCTTTGTCTTCTATACCTTAGTTCCTCAGCATAGAAAATGCAGAGGTTTATTTATTTATTTATTTTTACATTTTACTTCATTTTGAGTGGGATAGAAGCAAAGAGTGAGAGAATGGACACACCAGAGACTCCAGCCACTGTAAAACAAACTCCAGATGCATGTGCCACCTTGTGCATCTGTCTTACCTGGGTCCTGGGGAATCAAACCTGAGTTCTTTGGCTTTGTAGGCAAGCGCCTTAACAGCTAAGCCATCTCTCCAGCCCTTGTTTTTTTTATTACTTTTTTTTTTTAAAGATAATTATTTGAGAGAGAGAGAAAGAGAGGAAGAGGCAGAGAGAAAGAGTGAATGGGTGCACCAGGGCCTCCAGCCACTGCAAACGAACTCCAGATGCATGCCCCCCCACCCCCGTGCATCTGGCTTATGTGGGTCCTGGGGAATCAAACCGGGGTCCTTAGGCCTCGCAGGCATGCGCCTTAACTGCTAAGCCATTTCTCCAGCCCCTGTTTTGTTTTTTTAAACCAAAGTATGACTTCAATGTGACTATACATTCAATGGACTTAAGCTGTTTTGTTTTTTTTTTTTAAACTTAAATGTATTTTGAGGGAAACCTTAGTTTAACTTATAACAATGTTTTCTTTTTTATTATTATTATTTATTTCCAAGCAGAGAGGGTGGGAATGGGAGTGACATGACCTCCCGCCACTGCAAACAAACTCCAGACACATGTTCCACTTTGTGCATCTGGCTTTACGTGGGTACCAGAAAATTGAACCCTGGCTTGCAGGCTTTGCAAACAAGAGTCTTTAACTGCTGAGCCATCTCCCCAGCCAAGTATTTATTTATATATTTTATTTATTTTTGGTTTTTCAAAGTAGGGTTTCACTCTAGCCCAGGCTGACTTGGAATTCACTATGCAGTCTCAGTCTCATGGCAATCCTCCTACCTCTGCCTTGCAAGTACTGGGATTAAAGGCATGCGCCACCATGCCCAGCTTTGATAGGTTTTGATTGATCACCGTGTCTGTCACCATCACCCACTCAGAGATAGAGGGTTCTCTATTGAGAGGTCAGGGAAAGTGACTCATGAAAGGCCTGAAGACAACCACAGAGTCTCAGGCTTTCCTCCTGTTCATATATCATTTCTGCCCTACTATGTGCTCAGTGCATTTGTCCCATCTTTTGACAGGAGCAGATCAGGCCTCTATCACTGCCAGGAATCACATCCAGTTGGTGAAGTCACAGGTGCAGGAGGTGCGCCAGCTCTCCCAGAAAGCAGAAACCAAGCTGGCTGAAACACAGACACAGGAGCTGCACCAGAAAACACAGGAGGTGGGGGATGAGAGGGCTGACCAGGAGCAGGATGCCTACCTACGTGAAGATTGAGCGCCTGAGCCCCTGCCCAGTCTGCCCACTCTGGGGAAAGATGGGGCAGACGCTATCCACTTGTCCCCTCTGCTCTGCACAAAGGGGACACGTCCTGCCCTGACCAGTTAGGCCAGAAGCCTTTGTGAGCTGTGAGTGCCTGGTCCCTTCCTCTCTGGTCTTAGTCATTATTGGACCTGGTTCTTAGCCCCTGGGCATTGTACCCTGTTTAATATTGTACTCCCTCAGCACAGCAGCTTTTTCTCACTTTTACCTCATACCCAAAGCATTTCACCAACCTGGCCCAGAGAGGGGAGGGAGGTCTTTTCTGCTACATCCTTAAGTCCCATAACTAGCCTCAGGTTTTAACCTTACTCAGATTTTCAAATATGACTTAGTATTTGCTTCTTCTGCAGGGTTAAGAGTTTGCAGAACAAGGGGGAGTCTATTCCATTTGTAAGATTTCCTTTAAGTGTTTTTATTGCTATCTCTGATACGGCCCTGTGGCGCAGTGAGCACAGCTCAGGTTAAGGAGTCTAGTGGATTGTTTAGGTCATTAATATAATCTTCACCTGGTGCTCCCAGCAGAGTTTACTCTAACACATTTCTCATTTCATTTCCTCTTTGAGTTTTTCTTGTATCCAAAGGAAGAGAAGTTGGTGTTTTGTTTGCTG
Organism: Orientallactaga sibirica; assembly: GCA_036365145.1. Taxonomy (NCBI): domain Eukaryota; kingdom Metazoa; phylum Chordata; class Mammalia; order Rodentia; family Dipodidae; genus Orientallactaga; species Orientallactaga sibirica. The sequence goes on along the minus strand of JAEOAD010000026.1, from coordinate 23,980,195 downwards.
GTTGATTTCGTGTTTGTTCTCAGGTTCATGTGGCATCCTTCCTTCATTGCCTAAAGTAGTCCAAAGGGGCCCTCTGGTTTTCCCTGTGGATTTCCAGCAGTATTTGTTCCCATTCAGTACATAGTGAACAATTTCACCAGGTGTCAGTACTTTTAATCAGACCAAAAAAGGTTGGAGGCATTATAAAAATGAAGTCAGCATTTCATATAGATCAGCAATGATCAGTTTTTCGAGGTTCTCAATTTCTTATGGTAGGAAATTAACAAAGTCCACTGTAGAACTATTGCTCAACCGGTTTCAGATTTGGAGCCTGGGGGCAACTGCACACTTGAGCCCTTCATCTGTCACCAGTGCCCACATGGTCCACATCTCTAAGGGATTGAGGCGATGTACCAGCAGGAGCCCTCTATATAGGCAAGGGTCTTGGGGGTGCAGGGGCTGCCAGATTCCAAATTAAAGCCAGCATAGTGCATAGGGCTTACCTGTAGCTTCCTCAGACACATTCCCACAAAGACATTGTCACTAGGAAAGAGTTCTGTCTTCTCCATGACTGTGGAGATGCCTCACAGTGGCCTGGGACATCACATCGCCTCCGCCCCAAACATAAGGTGGATAGTAGGAGGCCCTTTACATGAAACATGGGATGAAGTACTTGACTTTTTTGTTCCTATTGGGCAGGGCCTGATGGATGACTTCACCCACTAGGATGTTCTGAGTTGGATCCCAGTCATCCAGGAAATCCAGCATATTGGGGACATGAACAAAGACATCATCATCTCCCTTTAGTATGAAGTGGACATGTGGGCAGACAGTTACTACCCAGCGTTGCAGGTGTAGCTCCTTGAGTGTTAGGTTGAAGAAGTCCTCAGTGAAGTTCCATTGGAGAATATCATCAAACTGCCAACTCTCAGGCCAGCAGCTGGGCTGGGGGTACAGCTTCTGCCACCCCAAGAAGGAACACCAGCTTCACCTGCTGTCCCCTATCCCAGCTGCCAGCCTGGCCCCATGTGCTTTGAATGGCAGCACGTCGCTCCACATGACCAGGCTGTGACTTGATGGCTAGGAGCAGGAAGGTGTCCTTGGCACACCTGGAAAGCTCCAGCAAGGTGGAGAAGTTTCAGCAGTGGCGATAGACTAAAAAGAGGCGATGACGGCTGGGCAGGGACAGGAAGGCATTGGCAATTGTGTGGTTGAGTGGGCATTGACTGTGTTGTGGCCTTGGCTGCACCCAGAAGTGCTGACTGGCCATGGGGTTCCCTGCTGGTGTGCCCTCCAGAAAGAGCAGACAGCTGAGCAGCACTGCTACAAGACTGTAGAGCAGCATCCAGCCCAGCCTGTGCAGCATGGCGAGGCCCTGTGGGAAGAGCACCAAGCTAGGCTCGCCCTAGCCCCTCTTGGTGGAACTCCCAAGCTCTTGCCAGCCTCCAGAAGTTTTTTTTTTATTTATTTTATTATTTTTTTTTTTTGATACATGTTCTCATTATGTAGTCCAGGCTGACTCTGAATTGTGGCAAGTCTGCCTTAGCCTCCCTAAGTGCTAGGATTACAGGCACAGGCCACTGCGTCAGGACAGAACTTTTACTTCTGTGTGTCCTGATACTTCCCAGAGCCCCACCCCAGAGAACAGGTTAATATCTGCCTTGCCAACACTCACTTGCCTGCTGCCTTCCTCTTGGGGACTGTAGCCAGGATCTTCCCCACATGACTGGCAGCTATTTTACAGCTGAGATGCAGCAGTAAACTGTCAAGTTTCTTTTTTCAAATCCAATGCAAGCCCAGCATGGTGGTGTGCACCTTTAATCCCAGCACTCAGGAGACTGAGGAGGACTGCTGTAAACTCAGGGCCAGCCTGGGCTACAGAGTAAGGTCCTGCCTCAAAGAAAACCAATGTCCAAGAGCCTAGAGTCTGCCCGCTTCTCTGACAAGTCCTGTGTTGAGTGTCCCAGTGCCAGCACCACACAAACTACCAAACTTCAGAGTCTCAACCCTTGGGGAGGAAGGTACATGGTAGGACAACAGATGCTGGTGGCCACCAGAGAACACTCTTAAGAAGCCAGTGGTGGGTTTCTTGGTGGACTTAACAAAACGGATTTAGGACAAAAACACTGACATAGAGCACAACTAGGTGGGAAGCTCATGTCAGGAACCATAGCTTGGAGGCTACTCTTCCCACCAAGTTCTCAGACTCGGAAATGGAATCACCACAGTATGCTGCCCAGGTTCTGCTGTAGCAAAGCCAGGCTTTACTCCCCCAACCTTTTTTTTTTTTTTTTTTTTTTTTAATCTCGTTTTTAAAATCTCATTCTTCTAATCCAGGCTATCCTCAAATGGTATGATCTTCCTTTAGTCCCTAATGTTGGGATTGAAAGCATGCACCACCATACCGGGCTTCAAATTTTGAAAGGGTCTTTTTTTGTAGCCCAGGTTGGCCTGGAGCTCACCATGTACCCAAGGATGACCTAAGATATCTGATCTTCCTGCCTCTACCATCTTAGTGCTGGAATTAAAGGTGCAGGCCATGACACCTGGTTATTCTGTGATGGTGGTGACCAACCCAGGGTTTCATGTGTTTTTAGACAAGCATTCTACCCACTGAACTACAGTCCCAGCCCATAACACTAGTTTTCTAGCAGGTCTTACTGCCTCCTTCCATGGGGGAGAGTAGCTATGGTCCAGCAGTTTCAGATGCAACAGCACACTCACATGCAGGATCCAGAGATGCCAGCCCCTCTGGCCATCCCTGCACAAGTGAGGCAGCCAGATCATTACATCATCTCCCCATCCCTCAGGTTTTTTGTTTGGTTTTGGGTAATTGGGGGGGCGGGTTTCAAGGTAGGGTCTCTAGCCTGGGCTGACCTTGAACTCCCCTGCCTCCTGAATGCTGGGATTAAAGGCGTGTGCCACCACTCCTAGCTCCATCCTTCAGTTTTAACCAGTCTCCCTGCATCAATCCCTGTTGTCCCTAGAGATGTCCAGAGTATCTCTTAGCTCAGTGCCAGTGGTGCAGGCAAGACAGAGTCACCACCTCACAGGGAAGAGAGGCAGAAATTAACAGAATGAATGGTCACGGGCCCTTGAGCACACACAGCATGAAGTGAGTGGATAAAAGGCATGAAGAGCAGGGTGTATTAGGTAGTGAATTCCAGTTTAGCCTGGATTAGAGGGAGACCCTGCCTCGAAAAACCAAAAAAAAAAAAAAAAATCTGGAGGAGCTGAAAAACAAGAAGAGCGCATGCATACACGGGAGTGCAGCCCCGCCCGAATGAAAGCGGGGAAGTTAACCTGAGCAAAGCACCCCTGAAGGTTGCAGAGGATTGAAAGGCGGGCGACCTACTAGAAAACTCCCATCAGGTAGGACGCAGGAGCCAAGCCAGCTCTTTGAATCCCGGTATGTCGTTGAGCTAAAGGGGTATCACTGAACAAGAAGGGTTCAGAGCGGATGGTTTGGTTCTGCCCCGTGGACGGCACTGAAGCTCAGACTGATATTCTGCCAACCCGGTGTCCCGAACCTACCGCGAGCATCTCACACCCGACCTCCGACCCTGAAACTGCCATGCAATTCCTGGCTGCACGGACGGAACCCGCCAGACCCCACACCTGTGCATCCATCTTCTGCTAGCGGGCCCTAGGTGACCATACGCGACTGGGCGGGAAGGGGCCAACATCTAAAGGGCTATTAAGGTCGAACGGGATTGCTGAGGGGAGGTCTGGTCTGATCCACGGCACCCGGGCGCTGGGTGCCAGCCCCTCGTCCCGTCACTGCCCTCCCGGCACCGGGATCCGCACGCCCTGATGCCCGCAGGCTTACGTGCGCGCAACGCGGAGGCTTGGCCGCACGACCGCTGGGGAGGGGCTGCGCACGGGAACCGGGAGTGATTGCTCCGACGCTTCGGCACGCCCCTCCACCACCAAGCACAAGCGCGCACCTCCAGGCACTTTACTGTCTCCCCGCCCCAAACCACCAAGCCCCGAGCCCCTCCTCCTCGGGACCCGACTGTGTCCCCGCTCTAGGCCTCCAGGCTGTGCAGCGCCTCCTCGGCCGAGCGGCACTGACTCAGCTGGATGGTCACCTCCACGGTCAGCGGCTCCGGCTCGTACTCGGCCTCGTAGGACATCACCGCCAACCGCGACTTCTCTGCGGAGAGAAACAAGCGTAGTGGTACTACTGCGCTGGCTGCACGCACTGCTCATCACACCAGCTCGGACTCTAGTCTCAGGGTGCCTTGAACTCACAGTAATCCTCCTACCTTTGCCTCCCAAGTGCTTGGATTAAAGGCGTGCATCACCATGCCCATCTTAATTTTTTTAAATATTTTTATTTATTTGAAAGAGAGAGGGGGGCTGGGCATGGTGGCGCACGCCTTTAATCCCAGCATTCGGGAGGCAAAGGTAGGAGGATCACCATGAGTTGGAGGCCACTCTGAGATTACATAGTGAATTCCAGGTCAGCCTGAGCTAGAGTGAGACCCTGCCTTGAAAAGCCGAAAAATGAAAAACCAAAGAAAAAAAGAGAAAGAAAGAAAGAGAGAGAGAGAAGAAAGGAAGAAAGGGAGGGAGAGAGAAAAAGAAGGAAAGAAAGAAAGAAAGAAAGAAAGAAAGAAAGAAAGAAAGAAAGAAAGAAGGAAAGAAAGAAAGAAAGAAGAAAAAGAGAGGGAAGGAGAGAGAGAATGGGCATGCCAGGGCTTCCACCCACTGCAAACAAACTCCAGATGCATGCACCACCTTGTACATCTGGTTTTACATGGGTCCTGGGGAATTGAGACCTGGGTCCTTTGACTTCACAGGCAAGTATCTTAACCACTAAGCTCTCTCTCTAGCCCTTAGAATTATTATTTATTTTTTAATTTATTTATTTATTAGAGACAGAGGGGGAGAGACAGAAGAGGAGAGAATAGGAACACCAGGGCCTCTAGCCACTGCAAACGAACTCCAAACAAGTGCGCCACCATGTGCATCTGGCTTACATGGGAACTGGAAAACTGAACTGGGGTCCTTATGCTTCGTAGGCAAGCTCCTTTTGCTAAGCCATCTCTCCAGCCCCTATTATTTATTTATTTTATTTATTTATTTATTTATTTATTTGGAGAGAAGAGACAGACACAGAGAGTGAGTATGGGCACACCAGGGCCTCCTGCCACTGCAAAGAAACTCCAGATGTATGAGCCATTTTGTGCATCTGGCTTCTCATGGGCACTGTGGAATCAAACCTGGGCCATCAAGCTTTATAATCAAGTGCCTTTAACAGCTGAGCCATCTCCCTAGCCCCGAGATTTTTAAAAATAATCTATTTGCAATGAGAGAGAGAGGGAGAAAGAGAACAAGTGCATCAGGGCCTCCAGCCACTGCAAATGAACTCCAGATGCGTGTGCCACTTTGTGCATTGGGCTTTATGTGGGTACTGGGGAATTGAACCCAGGTTGTTAGGTTTCGCAGGCAAGTGCCTTAACCATTGAACCAACTCTCCAGCCCTTGTTGTGGAGGTTTTAACTAGATGGAATCATACATCTTTTGTGTCTAGTTTCCTTCACTCAGTATCATATTTTCTACTTTTTTTAAAACTTTTTTTATTTTTTATTATTTTTTTGGAGAGAGAGACAGAGAGAGCGAGGGAGAGGGAGAGGAAGACAGAGATGGGCGCGCCAGCAGTGTCTCAGCTGCTGCGAATGAAATCCAGATGTGTGCGCCCCCTTGTGGTCAAGTGCGGCATTGAGCCCCTGCGTCACTTTGCATCTGGCTAAACGTGGGACCTGGAGATTGGAACCAGTGTTCCAATCTTAGGCTTAGGAGGCAGGCGCCTTAACCCCTAAGCCATCTCTCCAGCCCCATATTTTCTACTTTTGTCCACATTGTAGCCTACATAAGTGCTTCATTTCTTTTTAATTTTTTTTGAGGTAAGGTCTCATTCTAGCCAAAGATGACCTTGAATTCACTATGTAGTCTCAGGCTGGCCTTGAACTCAAGGCGATCCTCCTACCTCTGCCTCCTGAGTGCTGGGATTAAAGGCGTGCACCACCATGCCTGGCTTTCACTTCATTTCTTTTTATGGCCAGATAACGTTCATAATGTTCTGCTCTATGGATAGACCTCACAGCCATTCATGGTGGACAGATATTTAGTTTTCACTTTGGGCTATAATAAATAATTTTACTTTTTGTTTGTTTTTCCAGGTAGGGTTTCACTCTAGCACACGTTGACCTAGAATTCACAATGTAGTCATAGAGTGGCCTTGAACCCACAGCAATCCTCCTACCTCTGCCTCTGAAGTGCTGGGATTAAAGGCATGCACCACCACACCCAGGTAACTAATTCTACTCTTATCTTGTCCTATATACCTAATGTCTGCTCGCTCAACTCTCAATTCAAGCTGGACAATTATTAATTGTTAAAACTCAAATCTACACACAGGAAGCTGGGCTACATATTTGGTGACAGCAGCAAGAGGCCCTGGTATGCACGCCCCCCGCCCACACACATGCAAAGAATAAGAACTAAAAGAAAGAAGGAAAAGAAATGGGAAGATAAAGGAGGAAGGAAGGGAAGGGAAGAGAGGTTGGAAGGAAAGAAGGGAAAGGAAAGGGAAGGAAGAAAGAAGAAAGAAAAGAAGGGGCTGGGGAAATGGCTTAGTGGTTAAAGTGTTTGCCTGCAGAGCCTAAGGACCCCAGTTCAATTCCCTAGGACCCTCGTAAGCCTGATGCACAAGGGGCGCATGCATCTGGAGTTTGTAGTGGCTGGAGGCCTTGGTGTGTCCATTCTCTCTTTCTGCCTCTTCCTCTCTCTCTCTTTCAAATAAAGAAATAAAATATTTTTTAAAAAAGAAAAAAAAAGAACTGGGCAGGGTGGCACATGCCTTTAATCCCAGCACTTGGGAGGCAGAGGTAAAAGGATGCCATGAGTTCAAGACCAGCCACCGTGAGACTACAAAGTAAATTCCATCAGACACTGGTAGAATAAACCCAGGCTCCTGATATGGCAAATTAGAGCTGAAGCCAGAAGAACCCAAGCTCACTCCAGCTCTGAGCCTCTCCCCTACCCCTGGCTCCTCCTGGGATGCCTCCCCCTCCCACCCACACACACACATCATAACCCACAGCAACAGCTGCAATTTGAGGATGGTAGGGAAGATCTGGCGTTAGGTCCTCTGTTGGCGGGAAGGCACAATTCTCCAGATCCATGGTTCTGAATTCCGCTGTCTCTCCCAGCAAGGCCCTGGCCCCAGTGATCGCAAAGGTTCTTACCTTTTTTGACAGTTTTCTTTATCTTCTTTGAATCCTAAGAGAAAGAACAAAACCAGATGCTTATGGGAGGTTGGAGGCTCCTGTCCTGACTCCGGGACATGCCCACTCCTCCCTGGGCCTTGGGCTGATGATGAGAAATCTGCCCTGAGGCACACCTAAGGAAGAGCTGCTAGTGACATAGGGGTGCCCCAGCAACCTTCCTGCACATCTGCCATCCTCAACCCAACCCCATGCCTGCCTTGTTCAGCAAGCTTTCTATGGAGAGCCAAAAGGCAAAGACAGAGGTGGAGGGACATGGATGTGGTCCACCATACCCTGAGATATGTCAGCTTGTCAGATTCCAGGGTGCGGACTACTCCAAAGTTGCACACCATGGAGACCATGGGTTCCCCCACCAGCAGGGGTTCCAGGTCCACCAGGCCGCTGCCAATCACTGTCAGCACAGGTGGGTCATGGCGCAGCTCCTTGGGCAACTCCTTCTTCTTCTTGGGCCCCTTCTGATCCTGAGGGCAACATCCAGAGGGCAGGACTTGGCGAGGCCCGAGGCCTCGCTCCAATCTCCTCCATGCCCATGCCATAGCCGAGCTGAGCCGGTACCTTGGAGAGCTCCTCCGCTTTTCCTTTCTTGTCTTTCTCCTTTCGTTTGTCACTCTCTCCTTTTCCTTTCTTGCTAGGCAAGGGAAGCTCAACTGGAGGTGGCACCAAGGGCCAGGAGAGGATCTAGGTGATAGGACATGGCCTCAAGTGAACAGGTGACACGCTGGGCTGCCTGTTCGTCACCCTTTCTGGAAAGCACGGAGAGGCAAGGGAGTGGGGCTGTGACAAGCTGACGGAAACCAGACATTGGGAAGAAGGGATAAAGCACCGTCCAGCCCATGGGAGCTCAGAGGCCACCATCTGCTCTGCTCACCTTCTCCTCCACAATGGTCACAGTGGTCCCTGAGAGCAGGAAGGCCTTAACGGGCACCAGGTCTTTGAGGGTGTGCTGCACCTCATAGTTGCAAGGAATGATGTTCTCCCAGGGTTTGTGGGCGGTGCTGAAGAGGACTGTCCTTGGAGGGTGAAACACAGACATGGGGCCATCACTAGGGGCTGTGGCTGGGAATCAGGGACAAGGCTGAGAGGGGACTCCAGAGAGACTAAGATTGCCCTCAGATGGTGGGAGACTGAGGCTCACTGAAAAAAAAAAAAAAAAAAAAAGACACTGAATTCATGCAAAGCTGGCTCCGAAGGGCATCCAAGAGAGGAGCAGCTCATCAGTAAATGCTCTCAAATCAATTAGATATCCTTACGGGAAGAAATAAACACCGGGGACTGGGAGATGGCTCAGCAGGTAAAGGTGCTTGTTTGCAAATCCTGCTGGCCTGGGTTCAATTCCCCAGCACCCACATAAGGCCAGATGCAAAGTGGTGCATGCAGCTGTGATCTCAAGGCTACTGTGACAATGGGAGGCGGAGCCAGGAGAAGCTGAAGCTCATGAGCCAGATGCTCTGAATTCTGCTTGCATCTGGCAGTCTGTTTGCATAAGACCCTGTCTTAAAGAAGGTGGAGCACAGACACCTCCAAGTTGTCCCCTGACCTTCATACATGTGCTGTAGCATGCATTGCATGTCTATACACACGCATACACATGCACAATGAATAAAAACCTAAATAAAAGCCGGGTGTGGTGGCGCACTCCTTTAATCCCAGCACTCAGGAGGCAGAGGTAGGAGGATTGCTGTGAGTTTGAGGTCACCCTGAGACTACATAGTTAATTCCAGGCCAGCTTGAGCTAGAGTGAGACCCTACCTCGAAAAACCAAAATAAATAAATAAATAAATAAATAAATAAATAAATAAATAAAACACCATGTACACAAAACTCAGTTCACATCCTGGGGCTGCAGTTCAGTAGGAAAGCACTTGTCTGGCCTACATTAGGGTCTGAGTTCCATCACTAGCACAGACAGGGGTGGGAGAGGAGGAAGGAGAGGAGAGAATCAACTCAAGAGGGCTGATAGGTTTGAAGGTAAAACAGTACCTCACTCCCCCCCCCACCAAGGTAGAGTCTCATTCTAGCCCAGTCTGACCCAGAACTCATTCTGTAGTCCTAGGCTGGCCTGGATCTCACAGTGACCCTCCTACCTCTACCTACCGAGAGCTGGGATAAAAGGCAGGCATGCTCAGCTACTTCTTTTTTAAAAAAAAAAATGTTTTATTTATTGGCAGGGTGGGCAGATAGAGAGAATGGGTGTGCTATGGCCTCTTGCCACTACAAACAAACTCCAGACACATGTGCCACCTTGTGTGTCTGGCTTATGTGGGTACTGGGTAATCAAACCTGGGTCCTTAGGCTTTTCAGGAAAGTGCTTTAACCGCTAAGCCATTACCCCAGTCCCCCCCTTTTTAAAATATATTTTATTTATTTATTTATTTATTTGAGAGAGAGAAAGAGGCAGAGAGAGGGGGGGCAGGGAGAGAATATGAGCATGCCAGGGCCTACAACCACTGCAAAGAACTCGAGATGCATGCGCCCCCTTGTGCATCTGGCTTACATGGGCCTAGAGAATTGAACTGGGATCCTTTGGCTTTGTAGGCAAGGGCCTTAACTGCTAAGCCATCTCTCTAGCACCTCCCCCCCCCTTATTGAGGTAGGGTCTCACTCTAGTTCAGGCTGTCTTCACACTCATAGTGATTCTCCCACCTCAGCCTCAGAGTGTTGAGATTACGGGCATGTGCCACATCCATGGCTTGGTTTGTTTTCTGAGACAGAGTCTCACACTGTAATATTAGCTATTCTGGAATTCATTCTGTAGCCCAGGCTGGCCTCAAACGCACAGCAATTCTACTGCCTCGGCCTCCTGTGTGATGGGATTATAGATATGAGCTGCCAAGCCCAGCTAAGCATTTTCAGTAAAATCAGAAAATATTTTTATGATGTTAGAGTAACAAAGATTTTTTTCTTCTTTTGGTTTTTTCGAGGTGGGGTCTCACTCTAGCCCAGGCTGACCTGGAACTCATTATGGAGTCTCAGGATGGCCTCGAACTCACAGCGATCCTCCTACCTCTGCCTCCCGAGTGCTGAGATTAAAGGCATGAGCCACCACATCCGGCTACAAAGATATTTTAAAATATTAAATAGAATTGTCATAAATTCAGGACAGCCTGGGCTACAGCAAAACCCTACCTTGAAAAACCAAAAACAAACAAACAAACAAAAAAAACCCAAAGAAACAACAACAACAAAAAAGAATTGTCATAAATTTAAGGCCAGCTTAGACTACATATATAGAGAGTTCTAGGCCAGTATGAGTTACAGTATGAGACCATGTAAAAAACACAACCAAGCCAAGCATGGTGGCACATGCTTTTAATCCCAGCACTTGGGAGGCAGAGGTAGGAGGATCACTGAGAGTTCAAGGTCACCCTGAGAATACAGAGGGAATTCCAGGTCAGCCTGAGCTACAGTGCTACAGTGAGACCCTATCTCAAAAACCAAAAAAAAAAAAAAAAAAAAAAAAAAAACTAGGCATGATGGTATGTGCCTGTAATCCCAGCACTCCAGATTTAGAGGCAGGAGGATAAAAGTTTAAGATCACCCTTAGTTAGTCAAGGCCAGTTTGGTACTCATGAGACTCTTTCGAAAAAAGAAACAAACACTGGTGTGGTGGCACACACCTTTAATTCCAGCACTCGGGAGTAGAAGTAGGAGGATCCCTGTGAGTTCGAGGTCAGCCTGGGACTACAGAGTAAGTTCCAGGACAGCCTGGGCAAGGGTGAGACCCTACCTCAAAAACAAAACAAAACAAATAAACAATAAATAAGAACAGCTGGGTGTGGTGGCACACTATTAAGAAAATGACAGTGGGGCTGGGGAGATGGTGCAGCAGTTAAGGGTGCTTACTTGCAAAGCCTGCTGGCCCAGGTTCAACTCCCCTGGTGGCTAGGGAATTAAACCTTGGGCCCATTTGCTCAACTAACCAAACAATTCTTGCAACCCATTTTAAATACCACTTTTACAATAAAGTTATTTATTTGAGAGAGAGAGAGAGAGAGAGAGAGAGAAAAAAGTAGATGGGAGAGGGGAATTGAACCTAGGACCTTAGGCTTCAAAGGCAAGCGTCTTAACCTTTAAGCCATCTCTCCAGCCCACAGCACATTTTAAAAGGAGCCAGCTTCTAGGCTGGAGAGATGGTTCAGTGGTCAAGGTGTTTGCCTGCACAGCCTAAGGACCCAAGTTCAATTTCCCAGCATCCACATAAAGTTACATGCACAAGATGGTACATTGCAGTGGCTAGAGGCCCTGGTGTGCCCATTCTCTCTCTCTTTCTCTCTCAAATATATATATATATATGAGTCAGGCAGGCGTGATGGTGTACACCTTTAATCCCAGCACTTGGGAGGCAGAGGTAGGAGGATTGCTGTGAGTTTGAGGCCACCCTGAGAATACAGAGTGAATTCCAGGTCAGCCTGGGCTACAGTGAGACCCGACCTCGAAAAACCAAAAAAAAAAAAAAAAAAGTCAGCTTCCCAAGTCTGGGAGGGTGTTGCAGCAAAGCCCCTGAGAGATTAAATCTCCTCTAACTGAACTCAGCCATATTAGAACCTTTCCATCTTAAAATTGTTTCTTGGGGCTGGAGGGATGGCTTGGCAGTTAAGGCGTTTGCCTGTGAAACCTAAGGACCCTGGTTCAATTCCCCAGGACCCACGTAAGCCAGATGTACAAGGGGCACATGCATCTGAAGTTCGTTTGCAGTGGCTGGAGGCCCTGGAGCTCCCATTCTCTCTGTCTTTCTCTATCTCTGACTCTTTCTCTCTCTCTCTCAAATAAATAAAAATATATATAAAAAAAATTGTTCCTTGCCCTCTGATACCAGTGGAACCAAACATCCACAAAAGTCAGTAACATGAATTTGTAATCAACCCATATAAAGCACAATGGTTCATAGAACTCTAGTAATAGCTATTATTTCGAACACTCATAAAACCCTCCACAATCAAGCAAGATTCTTTTTTGTTTTGTTTTGTTTTGTTTTTTGGTTTTTTGAGGTAGGGTCTCACTCTAGTTCAGGCTGACCTGGAATTCACTCGAACTCATGGCAATCCTCCTACCTCTACCTTGAATGCTGGGATAAAAGGCATGCGCCACCACACCAGGCTCAAGCAAGATTCTTTTCTCTCTCTTTTTCCTTTCTTTTCTTTTCCTTTCTTTTCTTTTCTTTCTTCTTTTCTTTTCTTTCTTTCTTCTTATTTTCATGTATTTATTTATTTATTCATTTATTTGTTTGTTTGTTTGTTTGTTTGACAGAGTAAGAGGGAAAGAGAGAGAGAATGGGCATGCCAGGGCCTCCAGCCACTGCAAACAAACTCCAGACATGTGTGCACCTAGTGCATCTGGATTACATGGGTCCTGGGGTTCTTAGGCTTCTCAGGCAAGTGCCTTAACTGCTAAGCCATCTCTCCAGCCCTCTAGCAAGATTCTTTTTATTTTTTTATTGATCTAGCAAGATTTTTAAGTAAATAAAATGGAATGTGTAGAGTGCATGAAGCCCTTACAAGCAGTGGACAAGAGTGGGTTTGCTGAGTCTGGCAGTGCAGACATGGAGTCCCATCTACTCTGAAAGCTGAGTCAAGAGCATCACTGTGAGCTCAAGGCCAGCCTGGGCTACACAATGAGACGTGTCTCAAAATACAAAGTAAAAGGAGGGCCAGAGATGTAGTTCAGTGGTAGAGCACTTCGCTTAGCAGCATGAGAGTGTAGGTTTAGTCCCAGCCCTGCAAACAAAACAGGAGTGAGTACCTCACTACATTGTGTGTGACAGAATGCAGACACAATGAAAAGCTCAACCAGAAAGGATCCTAATGCCAGGGGCTAGAATGCAAGTTGGTCAATCTTATTTTGTTTGTTTTTTCAAGGTAGGGTCTCACTCTCGCCCAGGCTGAATTGAAACTAACTCTGTAGCCCTAGGCTGGCCTCAAACTCACAGATCCTCCTACCTCAGCCTCCTGAGTGCTGGGACTCAAGGCATACATCGCCATGTCTGGCAACCTGTCAATCTTTTAGAGAATGTTGGCCATGCAGGCACTTGGGGCTTAGGGGCACAGAGTGGAAGGTTAGGTCTCAAAAAAAAAAAAAAAGGGTTCAAGGCTAGCCCCAATCTACCTATAGCTCATGGCCTAGAGGTCACTTCTGTGTGGCTCAGCCATCAGGACACACAGGGGAGACAGCAAGCATGGCCCAGGATTGTTGTAGTCCTGGTAGCCCCAGAACTTGCTTCCAGCCAGGTCCTGTCCTTACCCTGGGGATGAGCAGATTCGGGGATCTATACGTGGCCGCAGCTTGACCAGCTCTTCTTCAGAGCCAATGGACTGCGGCAGGGGGACAGAGCGGACGGAAATGACCGATGACTCCGACTCTCCCAGCTCAGTCACTCCAGACTCTACAGACCCTTCAGCCACCTCGTCCTCCTCTGCTACTTGCTCGGGATCCTCGGTAGCCTCTTCATGCAAATCCTCCCTTTGATCTTCCCTGACATGCTCCTCTTGAACAGCATCCTCATACAATGCTTCCGTGCTGGAGGCGGGTTTGATAATCTGCTGGCAAAGACAGAACGTGCCCCAGGCTGCTAGCCCCAGAAAGTTCCCTACTGGTGTCACCTGACACAAGTAACAGTATCTGGAGGGATTTATGTCTGCCGTGCTGAAGACACAAGCCAGAGCCTCACATGTGTCAGGCCCGTGCTCTCCCTGACCATGCCCCAGCCCTACGTGAATATTTTGTTTGGTTTTTGGTTTTTCCAGGTAGGGTCTCACTCTTGCGCTGGCTGACCTGGAACCCACTATGTAGTCTCAGGCTGGCCTCCAACTCGTGACGATCCTCCTACCTCTGCCTCCTGAGTGCTGGGATTAAAGGTGTGCGCCACCACGCCCGGCGCCCTAAATGAACTTAAAGCACGAGTGAACACACTAACTTAGGAGGTGGAAGACAGATGCAAAAGCAATTTTGATTCTCCTGAGAGTTCTGTGTTATGAATAAAGACAAACACAAATTCCATGTGAGAACATGGAAGGTGGCAGCACATTTCTCCTAGCTGCATGGTGCCCTTTGAATTTGCCTGGGATGCAGGCTCTGGAGGAAACATCATGGATATTTAGGGTGTGACCAGGAGCAACTGACCTGGGTATAAAACTCTGGGTTACTCCCTCATTAGGTTCAGTTGTCATGGAGACACAGGTATGCACGCTGACACTCACCCAGGCTGGGGAGGGCAGTGTTGAGCTCAAGTCCATACATGGAGGAAGGGTGTGAATCCTCACTTCCATGTTAAGGATTTCTCTTGGTCCCAAGAGGCTGTTCTACCTGCACAAGAGTCCACAGGCCTGTGTGGAGGCCACCCTATTGCCAGGATCAGTGGGGACGCACCTCAGCCAGCACACTGTCAGGATGCTCCTCAGCCAGCACGGTGCTCCCTTCGCTTTCCTCGTCTTTCACAAAGTCATAGGTCACGTAATAGCTGTAGGCGATAAAAGGCCCTTCAGGGCCTGGCTCTGGGTCGAAGACCGAGGTGTCCACAACGCCTCTGATGTTTCCAATGGTCACCACAAACTGGGCCTCGCGTGCCAACAGGTCTGCAAGGAGCAATGGCCGGACTGAGGGACTCAAGCTGGAACTTGACAGACAGCGAGACAGGATGGGGAAGACATGATCCTCCCCGCCATCCCATCTGAGTCACAGTTCTGCCAAGTCCAGTGGGTGTGATGAGGAGAAAGCCGTTAGGCCCTCTGAAGCAGTATGCTCCTGATCTGTCAGATGGGGGTGCTGTCCTGGCTCTTGGAGGGTGGGAGGTGGAGGGTTCGCTACCTTAGCTGTGTGTGGCTGCTACTCAGTACTGTCACCTCTGACCTTAGAAAGGCTCGGATGCACCTTGCACCACGAGCCACAAGGGGGTGATCTCAGGTCACGCTGGAAGTAAGGGAGCTGAAGACAGAAACTTCAAGTCCCACCCACAGGGGTCCAACACCTGGAGAAAAACCCTCATCAAGATAGCCGGCTATATCTGACTAAGGTCCAGGCCGAATGGGGAGCTGTGCAGCAGCAGCAGCAGCTCCCATAGGCTCCCTTGAGGTCAGGGGTGAGTGAGAACAAAGGCTGGAGTATGTGGCTCATGCAACGCACCACCGCTGGTGCTGAGCCCCCGGAACTGGTGTTTCTCATTGGGAGACACAGTGACGTCATCCAGAACACAGAGCCCAGCCAGGCTGTCGATGGTGAATCCCCGGTAGTAGGGCACCAGCGCCAATGGGTTCCCCTGCAGCACCAGCAGCCTTAGGTGCTTCAGGGTTCTCAGACTTGCCATCATGCCCTGCAGGTCGGTCAGGTCGTTGAATCCCAGGTCCAGGGACACAAGCTGGGGCCTGCAAGGTGGCAGGTCACCAAGGTTAGGAAGCCGGCTGAGCAGGGGGAACGACACCTTGTTCTGTCCTGGACCCATGCTATAGCCTGATCTTTCTTCTTGTCCCTCTAAAAGCTGACCCATCCCAGCTGCCATGGGGACAACCCCTCACGGCCTGCCCTGCTCACTTCCATCTGCATTTTCGCGAACCTTCCAGCATCCTGTTGCGAAGGTGGAGGCCGGATAGTGCTAAGGCAGTGTGAACAAGTGAAACGTCACAGAGCCAAGCTGAGGGATCCCATTGTAAAGTCTGGATCCCACCACCTCCGGGCATCCTTCCCCAAGCTTCACAGTGATTTCATTACTGAACAAGAGAACAAAATCCCAGTCTGGATTTAGCAGCCAGTGGAAGATATGGAACCACTGAACCCAAGTCCTCCAGGGTAGAGACGCCCACACCTGCCCCCTATTTCCTCCCCTTCCTTCCATCTAAGCTCCCAAGTTACCAGTGGTGGGAGGTGACGTATAGACTCTCCATGGGGCCCAGCAGTTTGTTGTGGCCTAGGCCCAAGTGCTGCAGCCTTGGGGGCGGTGGTGTGCACAGACACTTCATGCTGGTGATCAAGTTGCCATAAAGCTCCAGCACCTGAGAGGGGACAGCATTGGACATGGCTGGAGGGGCTCAGCCTACATGCCATGAACTGCCTGCCCTTGATGTGGAAAACTCAGAAGGGGAGTTACGAGATGCCTTCCTGTGCTCAACTGGACTTTGTTCGTTTGTCTGTCTGTTTTTATTTATTTATTTATTTATTTGTTTGTTTGTTTTGTTTTTTCAAGGTAGGGTCTCGCTCTGGCCCAGGTTGACCTGAAATTCACTATGTAGTCTCAGGGTGGCCTTGAACTCAAGGTGATCCTCCTACCTGTGCCTCCTGAGTGCTGGGATTAAAGGTGTGCACCATTACGTCCAGCTATCAACTGGACTTATTTCTTTATTTGAGAGGAAGAGAGAGGATAATATCTGTATTCCCAGCACTTGGGAGGCTGTGATAGGAGGATCGTCATGAGTTCGAGGCCAGCCTGAGACTATGTAGTGAATTCCAGGTCAGCCTGGGCTGGAGTGAGACCCTACCTTGAAAAACCAAAATAAAATTTTTTTTCTTAAAGACTAGAAAAGAGTATCTGTAACCTAATACTATATGAATTAATAATATACATTTGGAAAAAGGGGTTGGGCTTGGGCTCAGTGATAAGAGTGTTTGTCCAAGCATGTGCAAGACCAGGAGAGAACTGATCCAGGGTGGTTAGGCTTTGCAGGCAAATGCTTTAACTACTGAGCCATCTCTCCAACCCTGCAAACTTATTCTTTTTCTATATATAAACTTTATTTATTTATTTTTATTTGAGAGAGAGAGAGAGAGAGAGAGGCAGATATATAGAGAGAATTGGTGCACTAGGGCCTTCAGCCACTGCAAATAAATTGTGTCACCTTGAGCATCTGGTTTACATGGGTCCTAGGGAATCGAACCTGGGTCCTTTGGCTTTGCAGGCAAGCACCTTAACTGCTAAGCCATCTCTCCAGGCCTCCAACTTATTCTTTAAGAGAGCACCTTCATAGATTCATCTAGAGTAGCAAGCCAGTGAGTTCCAAGGATACCCTGTCTGCCTCCGCACTGGGATTACAGGCATGAAGCACTACGCCCAGGAGTTTACATGGGTGCTGGGACTCTGCTTGCACAACAAGTGTTTTATCCACTGAGCCATGTCTCCAGCCCTGGCTTATCCTTTTCACTGATGGCTTCATATATATAACAAATTTGCCTTTTAAACCACTTTAAGTACACAATCTGATGGCATTAATTACATTCATTTTGTGCACCACCACCATTTCCATTTTTGTCACCTCAAACACAAGCTCTACCAGGCTGAAGAGATGGGTTAGCGGTTAAGGCATTTGCCTGTGAAGCCTAAGGATCCAGGTTTGATTCTCCAGAATTCACTTAAGCCAGATGCACAAGGTGGTGGATGCATCTAGAGTTCATTTGCAGTGGCTTGAGGTCCTGGTGCACCCATACTGTCTCCCTCTCTCCCTACCTCTTTCTCTCTCTCTCTCAAAAAAAAAAAAAATCTTTCTAAAAAAAGGGCCAGAGCCGGTGTGGTGGCGCATGCCTTTAATCCCAGAATTTGGGAGGCAGAGGTAGGAGGATCGCCATGAGTTCGAGGCCACCCTGAGACTACATAGTGAATTCCAGGTCAGCCTGAGCTAGAGTGAGACCCTACCTCGAAAAAAAAAAAATGGCCAGAGAGATAACTTAGTGGTTAAGGTACTTGCCTGTAAACCCTGAGAACCCAGGTTCCCCAGTAGCCATGTAAAGCCAGATACACAAAGAAGCACATGTGTCTAAAGTTTTTTTGTAGTGGGTTAGAGGCCCTGGCAAGCCCATTCTCTTTTTCTTTCTTTCTTTTTTTTTTTTTTTTTGTTTTTCAAGGTAGGGTCTCACTCTCTAGCCCAGGCTGACCTGGAATTCACTCTGTATTCTTAGGGTGGCCTTGAACTCATGGCGATCCTCCTACCTCTGCCTCCTGAGTGCTGGGATTAAAGGCATGTGCCACCACACCAGGCCCATTCTCTCTCTTTCTAGCTGCCTCTTTCGCTCTCTCTCAAATAAATAAATATTTTTAAAATATTAAAATAAACAAGCTTTGAAACCACAAAGCGAGAACTCCACATCATCCTCCCCAGCCCTGTGAGCTCTAATTGTCTATATAGTCTCTATGGACTTGCCTCATCTAGATATTTCATTAAGTACAATCATATGAGATTTGTCCTTGTGCCTGGCTTTTCCATCTAGTGTGATGTCTTCTAAGCAAATATCAGAATGCCTTTCCCTTTGTGTACGGGGGACTTTGCAAGCAAGTACCTTTCACCACTGAGCCATCTCCGCAACCCACTTACTTCAGCTCTTGTGGGCGCACACATGGGAAAGGAAGTCGAATGGGCATTCTCCATATAACTTTCTGAGGACCGTGTCTAGATTTTGAAAGCCTGTGCCTGAGAAGTAGAACGCGGCTGCCCTGGCCCATCCTCTGCGACCTCACTTACAACTGGGACTCCTGTACCTTCAGTGTTGGAGGCAGGTTGGTGACATCAATTTCCATGATTTTATTGGCACTCAGAACCAACTCCTCAAGATTTAGGAATTTCAGGAGGTCTCTATCCACCAGGCTCACCTGGAAGGGAAGGGAGGAAGCAAGCTGCGGGCTCTAGTGGTTCAGGCAGCACTAGAATGGAAACCAAGTCCACGTCCTTGAACAGCCCATCCACCCCAGTCACTTCTCAGGCCAGCCAGCCTCCCACCCTTTCCCTTCCTTAAGTGGAATTTCCCACACTGACCCGTTCTGCAGGGCCCAAGCACCTCTTGCTTGGCGGCAGGCCAGTGACTGACATCCCTCCCATGTTAGACCAGGAGAGTCTTGGGAGATCAGGAACACATCTCTTATGCACTCTACAGCAAACCCAGGGATCTGCCGCTCACTGAAACTACTTCTGTCGGTAACCTGTCTTGCAGCAAGCCGCCATTAGCTGTTCTACATCCTAGACTACAGCAAAACCAGCCATCCTTCCCATGGTGGGGCAGTCTCCTGTGGCTTCAAGGACATCAGAAGCCCTTCCTGGCTGGGCTTCTTGCTTCTCCAGTGTGAACAGCTCTGCTCGGTTGCCCAGGATGGAGGGGTCTCCTAAAGATGCAGAACTAAAGCCACGCGTGGTGGCGCACACCTTTAATCCCAGCACTCAGGATTAGGAGGATTGCCGTGAGTCTGAGGCCACCCTGAGACCACATAGTGAATTCCAGGTGAGTCTGGGCCAGAGTGAGACCCTACCTCAAAAAAAAAAAAAAAAAAAAAAAAAAAAATGCAGAACTATCAGTGCCAAGGTATGAGTTGGTCACTCTTCTCATCCTCCTGTAAGGTGTGATTTCCCAGTTTTTCTGGAGAAAAAAGCAAAGGCCCAGGAAGGCTGAGGCCATGTTTCCATCTAACATTTGGTTCCTGTGAGTAATCAACAACAGAGTAGGGATTTTAGTAAAACCCAGTGTGGACCCTTTGAAAGGTCTTTGCTAGGACCCAGGTGGGCCCAGTGCAGACTGTGCCAGGAAGGGGAAGATGCCAAATAAAGGGTGGCTGAGGAGCAGCCTTGCTCGCTGGCCAAGCAGGAGAGCTCAATGAAAAAGCAAGGCTGTCCCCAGTAGCAGCTCCTACAGCCTATCTTTCTATTTTCCAGGGCTCCCGCCAGCACTTACCCCCTTATCCACCACCCGAAGGGACCGGAAGTAAGAGTAGAAGAAGGTGTCTTTGATCATCAGTGGACTCTGGATGGCTAATTCTCTCAGAAAACTATCTTCAGCACTGGAGCCCTTCAACAGGGCCCATGGTGAGTGGGGACTTCGCACCAGGCCCAGCAGGGCCTCTACGGTCTCCTCCCCGGCGCTCACTGTCTCTTCTTCTCTGGGGACCAGCTCCCTCCAGGTTCGCCATGTTTGAGGAAGAAAGCGAGACTTATTCTGTAGTGGTGGACAGAAAGACGTCCTCTAGATCTCATGCAGCCATCTCAAGGATTTACCTTTCAAAATTAAAGGCAGCGGTGGTGGCACATGCCTGCAAACCCAGCACTTGGGAGACACAAGCAAGAGGATTTCTACAAGCTAGAGGCCAACCTGAATCACATAGTTTCAGGCCAGCTAGAACTATACAGGAAGACGTGGTGTCAAACAAAACAACCCCCCCAAACAAAACCCTCACATTAAACAGAGTGGACAATAGGGGCAAAATAACTGAAGCACGATGTGGTGGTGCACGCCTTTAATCCCAGCACTTAGGAGGCAGAGGTAGGAGGATGGCTGTGAGTTCAAGGCCACCCTGAGACTACATAGTGAATTCCAGGTCAGCCCAAGTTAGAGTGAGACCCTACCTTGAACAACTAAAATAATAATAATTATTATTATTATCATTGAAAAATCTTGGCAATAATTCATCAATAATTGTGACTATGATTAGCTGGTTATTGAGACAAGGCCTCAGGTAGGCCAAGTTAGCCAAGATGACCTTGCTCATCTTCCTGTCCACCTCCCAAGGGCTGGGTGATAGGTAGGGTCTCACTCTAGCCCAGGCTGACCTGGAATTCACTATGTAGTCTCAGGGTGGCCTCGAACTCATGGTGATCCTCCTACTTCGGCCTCCTGACAGCTGGTATTAAAGGCATGCGCCACCACACCCAGCCCTTCTTTTCTTTAAGTATATTTTTAAATTTATTTGTGAGAGAGAGGGAGAGAGAGAATGAGAATATGGGTGCTCCAGAGCCTCTAGCCACTGCAAATGAACTCTAGATGCAGGCACCACCATGTGCATCTGGCTTACATGGGTCCTGAGGAGTGGAACCTGAGTCTTAGCCTTTGCAAGCAAGCGCCTTAACCACTAAGCCATCTTTCCAGCCCATACATCCTTTCTTTTTAAAATAAATAAATAAATTTATTTACTAGGGAGAGAAAGAGAATAGGCACACCAGGCCCTCCTGCCATGCAAATGAACTCCAGACACATTCTCCACTTTGTGCATCTGGCTTAACTTGGGTACTGAAGAACTGAACCTGGGCCATCAGGTTTTGCAAGCAAATGCCTCTAACCACTGAGCAAATTCTCCAGCCACCCTGTTTTTTGAGACAGTGTCTTGCTAATGTAAGCCCAGGTGGGTCTTAAACTCTTAATTCTCCTGCCTCAGCCCCTCAAGTGCTAGGATTACAGGTATGTGCCACCATACCTGGCATGATACATAATAGTTAAAAGACCCAATTCCTGGCTAGAGTTCCTTTGCAGTGGCTAGAGGCCCTGGTGTTCCCATTCTCCCTTCCTCTCTCTCCCTCTGTCTGTCTCAAATAAACAAATAAATAAATAATAAAAAAAATAAAAATCTTAAATGTATTCTTAAAAAAAAAAAAAAAGCCCAATTCCTGCCTTCCTTTCCTGTGGAGTTGGGAACCTTGAACATGTAAAGTAAAAGAGATTTCAAACTGGGGCTGGGGAGGTGGCTCAGTGGTCAAAGACACTGGCTTGCAAACCCTGATGGCCTGGGTTCAATCCCCGAGTACTCACCTAAAGCCAGATACACAAAGTGGTATATGCATCTGGAGTTTCTTTGCAAAAAAGACCCTGGTGTGCCCATTCTCCCTCTCTCCTTTCAAATGAATAAATAAACAAATATTTTTAAAAGAGATTTCAGGGCTGGAGAGATGGCTTAGTGGCTGAGGTGCCTATCTGTGAAGTCCAAGCACTCAGGTTCGATTCCCCAAGACCCTCATAAGCCAGGTGCACAAGGTGGTGCATACGTCTGGAATTCCTTTACGGTGGCTAGGTGTCTTGGCATGCCCATTCTTTCTCTCTCTCCCTCCCTCCAATAAATAAATTAAATTAAATTAAAAAGAGATTTCAGCCGGGCATGGTGGTACACGCCTTTAATCCCAGCACTTGGGAGGCAGAGGTTGGAGGATAGCCATGAGTTCAAGGCCACCCTGAGACTACAGAGTGAATTCCAGGTCAGCCGGGGCTAGAGCGAGACCCTACCTCAAAAAACCAAAAAAAAAAAAAAAAAAAAAAAGAGAGAGAGAGAAAGAGAGATTTCAGCCAGGCATAGTGGCACATGCCTTTAATCCCAGCACTCAGAGGCAGAGGAAGGAGGATCCATGTGAGTTGGATGCCAGTTTAGGACTACAGAGTTCCAGGCAGCCTGGGCTAGAGGGAGACCCTGCCTCAAAAAAAAAAAAAAAAAAAAAAAAAAAAAAAGAAAAAGAAAAAAGTATGAGAACCTGAGGGTGGTGGCAGGCACCTATAACCCAGGACTGGGGAGGCAGAATCAGCCTAACTAGTCTTCTAGTGTAGCCTAATAATTGTTGAGTTCTAAATTCAGTGAGAAACCCTGTCCCTAAAAATGAGAGTGACAGAAGACTCACGTTAACAGAATTAACAGAGGTTCAAGCATGCACACACCCTCACACACGTGTGTGCACACACACACATACATACATACAAAAACACACACACATCGAGGGCTGGAGTGCTGGCTTAGCCGTTAAGGTGTTTGCCTGCAAAGCCAAAGGATTCTGGTTTGATTCCCCAGTACCCACGTAAGCCAGATGCACAAGAGGGAACATGTGTCTGGAGTTCATTTGCAGTGGCTGGAGGCCCTGGCGTGCCCATTCTCTCTTTCTCTCTCCCCCTCTTTTTCTCT
This sequence comes from Orientallactaga sibirica, assembly GCA_036365145.1. Classification (NCBI taxonomy): domain Eukaryota; kingdom Metazoa; phylum Chordata; class Mammalia; order Rodentia; family Dipodidae; genus Orientallactaga; species Orientallactaga sibirica. The sequence goes on along the minus strand of JAEOAD010000026.1, from coordinate 23,957,311 downwards.
CAAATAAGTAAATAAATAAATAATATTTTTTTAAAAAACCCACACACATAGAGGGGGAAAAAAAAGGACAAAAAGAAAGAAAAGGAAAAAAAGATAAGGCTGGAGAGATGGCTTAGTGGTTAAGGCGCTTGCCTGAAAAAGCCCAAGAATCCAGGTTCAATTCCCCAAGACCTATGTAAACTAGATACACAAGGTGGCAGATGCGTCTGGAGTTCACATGCAGTGGCTGGAGGCCCTGGCGTGCCCATTCTATCTGACCCCCGCCCCCCACCCCGCCTCAAATAGCTAAAAATAAAATATTTTTAAAAAGAAAAGAAAAAAGTGTCAGGGGCCCTGCCCTCTACCGGGGTGGGGACATGGCTGGTCCCCTTCAATGCCTCAGTCCCCACAGTCTATCCCCAGCCCCCAAATCGGCTGTTTTCAAATGATCACATCCTCCTTTGGGCGTCCCCAGACTCCAGCGCACAGCCTGCGCCCGCACCCCAGTTCCACCCACGTCGGTCAACCTCCTGCGGCGACTCCGGGTCTGACCCTACCCTGGCCTCTGGGTCCTTCCCTCCCTCGGGCCCCCGCACGCCCTCACCCAGCTGCCAATGCCACACGGGAACTCGCGCAGACAGAGCTGCCGCAGGTGCACGTGCACCGCCGCGCTCACGGTCCCGGCCCTGGGTGAGATCCCGCTTAGGCTGGAGGTGCTCGGCTCCATCCTCCTGCACCAGGCCCCAGGCCCAGTTGCTAGGCAACTGCGGGACGCGCCGCGCAGGGGCCAGCTAGAGCCTGGAGGGGGCGGGGCCGCGTGGAAGCCACGTGTTCTGCAGATGCCAACCCCCAGGTGGTCTGGATATATTATTATTGTTATTATCATTATTATTATTATTATTACTACACTGCTTTTAGGTATCTCCCCCCCACCACCCCGAGGTAGGGTCTCGCTCTAGCTCAAACTGACCTGGACTTCCCTAATAGTCTCAGGGTGGCCTCGAACTCACGACAATCCTCCTACCTCTGCTTCCTGAGTGCTGGAATTAAAGGCGTGCACTGCCAGGACGCCTGACTAAGTATCTTATTTAAATATATATATACATATTAAGGGCTAGAGAAATGGCTTAGTGGTTAAGGCACTTGCCTACAAAGCCAAATGACTCAGGTTCAATTCCCCAGGACCCAAGCTAGCAAGGTGCACAAGGGGGCGCATGCATCTATGTTCATGAGGGAGATGGGTCTATAATTTTCCTTTTTTGTTCTGTCTTTGACTGGTTTTGGTATCAGGGTAATGTTGAAACACCCAGATACCTTAACCTAAGGAAAGCCATCTTAAGACCCGCCCCCCCCCAGCCATTTTCATAATAATAAAATTGGCCTTGGCTGGGCATGGAGGCGCACACCTTTAATCCCAGGGAGGCAGAGATAGGAGGATCGCCAAGAGTTTGAGGCCACCTTGAGACTACATAGTGAATTATTCTGGGTCAGTTTGGGCTAGAGTGAGACCCTATCTTGAAAAAAAAAAAAAGAAGTCCTCACCTAGATTAAAGTTAAGCACAGAGCCATATAAATAAACAAGAATGAGGAATTAGGATGTAGGGCTGGAGAGATGGCTTAGTGGTTAAGGCATTTCCCTGCAAAGCCAAAGGATGCAGGATCAATTCCCCAGAACTCATGTTAGCCAGATGCACAAGGGAGCACATGCATCTGGAGTTCCTTTGCAGTGGCTGGAGGCCTTAGCGCGCCCATTCTCTCTCTCTCTCTTTCTCTTTCTCTGTCAAATAAATAAATAAAAATATTAAGAATGAGGATGTAGTCTCCAAGATATCTGGTGTTTGCTCCACACCCTGTACAAACCACAAAATTCTGCTTTTTGTAATGGTGCTTGCTTGCATTGTACAACAGGATTGGGCGGTGGGGGGTGTGCTGGGGACCTTCCAAACCATTGTAAAAGAATGTGGTTTTGTTTCCTGACCATTTTTAAAGAATGTGGTTTTTTTTGCCTTATAAACTCATTGATAAGTTAACACAGGGTTGCTCTCCTCCTCAGGGGCTTTCTGTTAGGGGACAGTTGCCGGCCAGCTAATAAAGACTCTCCTTTTAAAATCCTTATTCAGGACTGGAGAGATGGCTTAGCGGCTAAGGCACCTGCCTGCTAAGCCTAAGAACGCTGGTTCCAATCTCCAGGTCCCACGTTTAGCCAGATGCAAAGTGAGGCAAGGGCACAATGCCACACTTGCCTACAAGGGGGCGCATGCATCTGGATTTTGTTCTCAGCAGCTGAGAGACTGCTGGCGCACCCATTTCTGTCTCCCTCTCCCTCTGTCTATCTCTCTCTGTCTCTCTCTCCAAATAAATAAAAAAATAACAAAATCCTTATTCAGGGCTTGGAGAAGCAGTGAAGACATTTGCCTGCGAAGCCAAAGGGTCCAGGTTCGATTCCCCAGGACCCATGTAAGCCAGATGCACAAGGGGCACATGCATCTGGAGTTCGTTTGCAGTGGCTAAAGGCCCTGGCATGCCCATTCTCGCTCTGCCTGTCTCTCTTCTATCTCTCTCTCTCTGCTTGCAAATAAATAAAATAATCATTAAAAATAAATAAATAAAATAAAATCCTTATTCGGGTGGTCTTGAACTTGATTTCTGATCTGGGACATGCTATAATGCTGGCTTTGTAGAAGCAGTTTGGTAGGATTCCTTCCTTTTCTATTTTATAGAAAAGTTTGAGAAGCATTAATGTTAGTTCTCCCGTGAAGGTCTGGTAAAACTCACCTGTGAATCCATCTGGGCCTGAACTTTTATTAATTGAGAGATTTTTTTTTAATTTTTACTTTTTAAAAAAGATTTTATTTTTAGTTATTTATTTATTAGAGAAAGGGGGAGAGAGAGAGAATGGGCACACCAGGGCCTCAGCCACTGCAAACGAACTCCAGATGCATGTGCCACTATGTACATCTGGATTACGTGGGACCTGGAGAATCAAACCGGGGTCCTTAGGCTTTACAGGCAAGCACTTAAGCACTAAGCCATCTCTCCAGCCCTTTGAGATTTTTTTTTTTTTATAGCTCTTTTGATCTCCATGCTTTTAAGTCTGTTTAAGTGGTTTATCTCATCTTGATTCCATTTTGGTAGGTCATATAAATCAAGGAAAGCACCTATTTCTTTCAGTTTTCATCTTAGTGGAGTATATATTCTTTTTAAAATATATATATATATATATATATATATATATATATATATATTTTTTTTTTTTTTTTTTTTTTTTTTTTCAGAATGGCGGGCATTTTATTGAGGTTTGAGCAAGGGGGAGAGGACTATCACCTATGCAACTACATGATTGGCTCATTTGAACATTAACTGTACTTGGGGGTTCTTGACTGGTCTTAGGATTTTGGTGGGCTAGGTCTAGGGGAATTTCAAACTTAATTGGCTTAGCAAACGGCGGTTACATTTGAACAGGTTGGCGCGCACGGTTACATTCATTTGATTGGTTGACATTTACAAAACTCTGAGACGGTGGATCTTATTGGGCCATCCAGCCCAGGATGGTAAGAATGTTGAGTCATGTTCACACAGCAAGTTTATGGTTTTTCCCGGTACTGCTTGTTCTTCCCTTGATTCTGGGAACTCGCCCTTGTGGCCTACAGAGTGACTGAGGCCTGTCATGGTGCTACTCTGGCCTGGGTCTTTCATTCCCCCCTCTCCTTGTACCTAAAGGGGAGCCAATCCTGGGTCCCAAGAGTTCTTCTAGTGGAACATATTGACTTCTCAAAACCATTAATTGTACACTATTGATTCACCCCTTAACCAATCTATTAAGTATATAGGGAACCAAGTAAAGAGACATGTGGGTTAAGGTTAGGGAGAGTAATCCTCAGGTTCAGCCAGGGGGTCTGCCAGTCAGACGTGAGTGTGCTGAATCCAAGTGGCGATCCCATCTACCTTGACAGTGGTGGGAGTCGTCAGCATGATGACATAGGGTCCTTTCCAGCGGGGTTCAGACGATGACCACAGACAAAGACCTAATCCCCTGGCTGGTATCCATGTGTTGGTGGGGGAGGTCCAGTCTCATATATGGCCCCTAGATGAGACCACATTTCTTCATGAGTTCTAATTAAGGATTGAAAAGACTCACGTAAATTTTGGTTCTTAAACTTAAATCAGGCAGGATAGGAGGTTTTTTTTTTTTTTTTTTTTTTTTCAAATATAATCTCATAAGGAGTTAACCCTATCATGTAAGGAGTGTTCCTTACCCTATAAGGGGCAAAGGGAAGAAGAGATACCCAGTCCCCGCTGGTCTCTTAGTAAGGGTCTTTTAAAAAAAAAAAAAATTCTATTCATTCTACCTGGCCTGAACTCTGGGGCCTGTAAGCACAATGTAATTTCCAATTCGCCCCTAATATCTTAATTACCTCTTGTGTTACCTGAGAAATGAAGGCTGGTCCACTATCTGAACTCAAAAGAGCAAGCATTCCATACCTGGGCAAAATCTCCTCTAGGATCTTTCCTGTCACCACCTGTGCAGTCTCATGTTTGGTAGGGAAAGCTTCCGTCCATCCTGAGAAGTATCTACAAAAACTTTGTCCATTTTTCATGAAGCTTCTGCCATCCGTGTACCAGGTGACCTCAGCGTCCGGTACAGGCTGGTCGGTGAGATCCTCTCTGATGTTGTAGACTCGGCTCAGGATGTCAGCACAGTTATGGAGGTGTCCCTCTGAGTCTGGGTCCAGATCTTCATGGAGCGCCTCATCAAACAGGGTGGGCGAGTTTTTGAATCCCACATCCAAGTTAATTGTCCATTAAATCCTTGTTCCAGGTCATGCCAGTCAAGGGCAAATAGCGGCTGACTTTGTGCTGCCAGTGGCAGGCTAAAGAAGGCATCTTTTAAATCCAAAACCGTGTACCATACTCTAGATGGAGGCAAAGAACTTAAAAGAGTGTATGGGTTTGGCACTGTTGGGTGGATGTCCGTCACCTGCTTATTTATCTCCCTAAGATCCAGGAGCGGAGTGCCCCATGGGGAATGGCAAGGGACAAGTACCCCGATGTCTCCGAGCCGCCTGATATGGGGTGGTGATTCCCATATGGGCTTCCCGTGACTTAGGGTACTGTCTCACTTTGATGGGCGTTGCCCCAGGTTTTAATTCTACCCAAATGGGTGGGTGATGTGAGGCCAGTCCCATTCCCCCAGTCTCTGTCCAGGCCTGGGGAAACCTCTGTAGCCACTCAGCAATGTCCCTTATTGGACTTGGTTGTTGGTGGAGTCTGTACTCATCCTCTAATTGCATGGTCATATTTATCTTTGAAGTGGGGCCCATCTCTCCCCAGAAGGGGATGGGGCATTCAGGTATGACCATGAAGGAGTGGGATACCCGGCCCGTGCCAAGGTCCACTGTTCTTCGGGTAGTCCATGAATATTGGTTCATACCTGTGGCCCCTTGTACCCAAGACTTTTTGTTTGATAGTTTTCCCTGTGATTTAGTTAGCACTGAATGTTGTGCTCCAGTATCCACCAGAGAAGTAATTGGAGTCCCCTCCACTTTTAAGGTTACCCTGGGCTCAGGGAGGGTGTCCGTACCCCGTCTCCCCTAGTCTGACATGTCTCCCAGTTCAGGACTCACACTCTTTCCGACTTTTTATTTTTACACATGGGCGGTTTCTTGGGGCAGTCCTTATGCCAATGTTCCATTTCTTTGTAAAACGCACATTGGTTGCGCTGGAGTTTAGGTCTGTCTGGCTGGGGTCCCTCTTACCTTGTTCTCTGGTTAGCTTCCTGTGTGGATTTCTTTGCATTCCTGGAGATTCTTTGGTGGCCATCAGAAGGATCTTGGCGGCCGATGCAAAGGCTCAAGCCTGGCATTCTCTGGGCTCTCTCAGTTGTTGTATACTCCTTCTGCCAGTGCTACCAATTCCTGTAGGCTTTTGTCTGCTAATCTATCTAATTTTTGAATTTTTCTCCTGATGTCTGGAGCTGCCTGATTAACAAAGCTAAGAATAACTGCTGTCTTATTTTCTGGGAGTTCTGGGTCCATGGGAGTATACCTGCGGTATGCTTCCTTGAGCCTTTCCAGAAAGGCAGCAGGACTTTCATCCTTTCCCTGTTGTACATCACTAACTTTGGCCAAATTGGTGGGCCGTCTAGCAGCAGCCCTGAGACCCCCCATTAGAGTCTGGCGATAGACCTGGAGTCTCTCCCTACTTTTTGTCATGTTGAAATCCCAGTTGGGTCTAGTCAGTGGGAAAAAGGTATCAATTACAGCTTGGTTATTTGTGGAGTTCCCAATCGTTCCCGGAACCAGTTTTCGAGCTTCTGTGAGGATCCTTCCCTCTCCTCTGTGGTAAACAGAATCTGTAAGAGCTGCTGACAATCATCCCATGTGGGCTGGTGGGTAAAAAGGATAGAGTCTAGAACTTAGGGGTCTTCATGTTCCAGTTATAGAGGTCACTAGTAGCAAATAGCCAGTAGTGATGAGGTTGATTGCCTTCTGCGTCTGGGGGCCCTATCGCTCTGAGCGGAAGGGTTGTGACCTCGGGTGCCGGGGCTGGTTCCCAGGGACTCGACTGCGAGTATTGGGGGGGCTAATTACAGGAGGGAGGGATGGCTATTGGGGCTGAGGTTGAGCCTGCCCAACCACCTGGGCCTGGGGTGGAAGGGAGGAGGAGGATAAGGGGGAGGAAAAATTGTCCTGCAGGACCAGATATAGGGGGGCAGAAGGCAGGGAGGGGGAGGCAATAGGTTCTTCTTTGTTCTTAACAGCCAGGATAGTGGACGATTTATCCTGCGAAGAAAAGGTTTTAACCAGGCAGGGGGATTTTCAACCAGATCACGCCACGTTAGAATGTAGGGTATCTGGTCCGAGCGTCCATTTCCTGCAGAGGAATTTTGAAAGATATTATCTTGGATCCACTGTATTATGGGCAGGTGGAAAGTACCTTCCGGGGGCCAGCCCACATTGAAGGTAGACCATTCATTTCTGCAAAAGATAATTAGTTTTCTCTTTTTCACGTCTACATTTAGGTTAGAGGCCTTTCTTTTTTTTTTTTTTTTTTTTTTTTTTTTTGGTTTTTGGAGGTAGGGTCTCACTCTGGCCCAGGCTGACCTGGAATTCACTATGTAGTCTCAGGGTGGCCTTGAACTCACGGCAATCCTCCTACCTCTGCCTCCCGAGTGCTGGGATTAAAGGCGTGCGCCACCACACCCGGCTAAAGGCCCTTTCTTTAACATCCATAAAATGGTCTGTCAGGAGGTAGAGAGGAGTCGAATGAGTCTGTCCCATCTGTCCGGTCACACAGAGAAGGAGAATAAGTCAGACAAAACACAAAGGAAGAAAGCAGAAAACAAGTTCAGCTGGCCAGCGAGTACAAAACTGAAACTGGGGTGACGCTCGTCGGCCGGCCGGCCCAGTTCGCACGTGGCTCCTGCGGAAGCGCTGCTCTTCTGTGTGCTGCTCGAAGGTCCGCAGTCGCCATGAAGAGGCCGAGTTCGAGAGCACCATCGAAAACTGAGGAAAGAGGCTAAAAAACGGGGTCACAAGAAGCCTAGGAAAGACCCAGGAGTTCCAAATAGTGCTCCCTTTAAAGAGGCTCTTCTTCAGGAAGCAGAGCTAAGGAAACAGCAGCTTGAAGAACTAAAACAGCAGCAGAAACTTGATAGGCAGAAAGAACAAGAAAAGAAAAGAAAACTTGAAACTCAACCTAGTGATGAGCAGTCTAATGTGGAGCCTGAGGAGGAAATTGGAGAGCACAGAACTAAGAAAGCCAAGTTAAGCAAGCAGAGTCCAAAGAAGATACATTGTCACGAGCTTAAAAAGGTGATTGAAGCCTCAGATGTTGTGTTGGAGGTTTTGGATGCCAGAGATCCTCTTGGTTGCAGGTGTCCTCAGGTAGAAGAGGCTGTTGTCCAGAGTGGATGCAAGAAGCTGGCACTTGTATTAAATAAGTCAGATCTAGTACCAAAGGAGAATTTGGAGAATTGGCTAAATTATTTGAACAAAGAATTGGCAACAGTGGTGTTTAAAGCCTCAACACGTCTGAGGGACAAAGGGAAGATGACCAAGGTAAGAAAGAAGAAAGCTGTACCGTTAAAAGGCAAACTCTGCTTTGGCAAAGAAGCCCTTTGGAAACTCCTTGAAGGTTTTCAGGAGACCTTTGGAAAAGCTATTCAAGTTGGAGTGATTGGTTTCCCAAATGTGGGGAAAAGCAGCATCATTAATAGCTTAAAACAAGAACGGATATGTAATGTTGGTGTACCCATGGGGCTTACAAGGACCATGCAGGTCGTCCCCTTGGACAAGCAGATCACAGTCCTCGATAGTCCAGGCATCATCATCTCACCACACAACTCCCCTGCTGCACTTGCTCTGTGGAGCCCAGCCAGCATTGAAGAACTGAAGCCAGTGGAGGCTGCTACTGCCATCCTGTTCCAGGCTGACAAGCGACAGGTGGTACTAAAGTACAATGTCCCAGAATATAAGAATTCTCTGGAATTTTTTACTAAGTTTGCTCAGAGAAGAGGTCTGCAGCAGAAAGGTGGAAGCCCTAATGTTGAAGCTGCTGCTAAAGTGCTGTGGTCTGAGTGGACAGGTGCCTCATTAGGTTACTACTGCCACCCCCTACATCCTGGACTCCTTCTCCACATGTTAATGAGAGTGTAACGGCAAACATGAAGAGGGGCCTTAATCTAGAAGAACTAGAAAAGAATAATTTATGCAGCATACAAGTCATCAGTAGCCCTCACTTAGCCAACAGCATCCCCTTCCAATCTTCTGGCCTGACAAATGGAATAATAGAGGAGAAGGATATACCTGAAGAATTGCCAAGGCAGAGAGCATGGAAACAAAAGGGGGGTGACAATGATGACACTGATGATGAACAAGTTGATGCAGAGATCTCAGACATGGTCACCATAGAAGAGACAAGGGAGCCAGTGCCTGAGGAATCTACAACAGGTGAACCATCTGCTGTATCTTTAGTTTTGGATCAAACACCTAAACTGGATGATGCTTACGACTTCAACACAGACTTCTAAAAAAGTTCACATTTCAAAAGACTGGAAATGTTCTCTGGGCATCAGTACCAGTTTTAAATGACATAAAGTGTAAACTTTGTGTATATGTACAATGATGTATACATTAAAGAAAACGTCTACATTCAAAAAAAAAAAAAAAAACTGAAACTGGGACAGTGGCGACAAGCCGCTCGGTGGGCGCGACCCACGTTGTCCTTCCGAAAATGGGAGGGGAGAAAAATTCCCCTCTGGTGGGCCAGAGGCACTCTGGTCCCACCTACCAAAACCTACCAAAGGGTGCGTCCACCCGACTACAAACTGAGTTCGAAATACTAGAGAGATCTGAGAGACTGAGAGACATGAGAGATTGAGAGACAAAGGAAACAGACAAATAGACACTTACCAGCCGGCAGTCTGAGCTCTACGTGTTGGTGGTCCTCAGGGATCTCCAGGGGGATCCGGGACGAGCCCCCAAATGTTATGCCCAGTTCACGGCGCCCCCCAGTGACCACCAAGGAAGACCAAACACTTATGCAAACTCAAAGAGCTTTTTACTCGGGCTTAAGCTCGGTCTCTTGCCTTCACCAACGCAGTGGATTCGAGCAAGAGCCTATATATATATGTATTTTTTTTTTATTTTTTATTTAGGGCTGGAGAGATGGTTTAGTGGTTAAGATGCCTGCCTGCTAAGACTAAGAATGCAGGTTCCATTCTCCAGGTCCCATGTTTAGCCAGATGCAAAGTGACACAAGGGTGCAATGCAACACTTGACCACAAGGGGTGCACTCATCTGGAGTTCATTCACAGTGGCTGAGAGGCTGGCATGCCCATTCTCTCTCTCTCTCTCTCAAATAAAAATAAATATTTTTTTGAGAGAGTCAGAGAGAGAGAGAGAGATACAATGGGCACACCAGGGCCTCCAGCCACTGAAAATGGACTCCAGATGCATGTGCCACCTTGTGCATCTGGCTTACATGGGTCCTGGAGAATTGAACTGGATTCTTTGGCTTTGCAGGCAAATGCCTTAACTGCTAAGCCATCTCTCCAGCCTGAATATATATATATATTTTAGAGAGAGACAGAGAGAAACACAGAGAGAGAGGAAGAGGCAGAGAGAATGGGCATGCCAGGGCTGTGAACGAACTCCAGACACGTGTGCAGCCTTGTGGGCAAGCACAGCATTGTGAGCTTGTGTCACTTGTGTCTGGCTAAACGTGGGACCTGAGAATTGAAGGGGTGGGAGTTCTTAGGCTTGGCAGGCAGGTGCCTTAACGGCTAAGCCATCTCTCCAGCCACTGAGTATATATTCTTACAGTATGTCCCCTTGACTTTCTGAATCTCATTGGTATCTTGTAATGATGCCTTTTTCATCTCTAGTTTTATTTATTTATTTATTTTGTTCTGTTTTGTTTTTTGAGATAGGGTTTCACTCTAGCCCAGGCTGACCTGGAATTCACTATGTAGTCTCAAGGTGGCCTTGAACTCATGGTGATCCTCCTACCTCTGCCTTCCAAGTGCTGGGATTAAAAGTGTGCGCCACCACACCCGACTCTAATTTTATTTTTATTTTATTTTTTTCTTTTTATTTTAGAGACACACACACAGAGAGAGAATTCGCATGCCAGGGCCTCAGCACCACCTAGTGGGCATGTGTGACCTTGTGCTTGCCTCACCTTTGGGCATCTGGTTTATGTGGGATATGGAGAGTGGAACATGGGTTCTTAGGCTTCAGAAGCAAGTGTCTTAACTGCTCAGCCATCTCTCCAGCCCTCTAATTTTATTGTGTCTCTTCTTCTCTCTTTCTCTTGGACAAATTTGCTGAGGGTTTATCAATCTTGTTTAGCAATTCAAAGAACCAACTCTTTGTTTCATTGATTTGGGGGTATTTTGGGGGAGTTTCTGTTTCATTAATTTCTGCCCTATTCTTTATTATTTCTTCCTATCTACTGATTTTTGGTTTTCTTTGTTCTTTTGCCAAGGCCTTAAGGTGAAGCCTAAGATGTTTACGTGTGACCTTTCTAATTTTCTTTTTTTTCTTTTTTCTTTCTCTTTTTTCTCAAGGTAGGGTCTCACTCTAGCCCAGGCTGATGTGGAATTTGCTATGTAATCTTAGGGTGGCCTCAAACTCATGGCAATCCTCCTACCTCTGCCTCCAAGTGCCCAGCCATAATTTCTTTTTCTTTTTTTAGTTTTTTGAGGTAGAGTCTCACTCTAGCCCAGGCTGATCTGGAATTCCCTATGTAGTTTCAAGGTGGCCTTAAACTCATGGTGATCCTCATACCTCTGCCTCCCAAGTGCTGGGATGAAAGGCATGCACCACCAGGCCCAGCTCTTTCTTTCCTTCTTTCTTTCTTTCTTTCTTTCTTTCTTTCTTTCTTTCTTTCTTTCTTTCTTTCTTTCTTTCTTTCTTTCTTTCCTTCTTTCTTTCTTCTTTCTTCTTTCTTTCTCTCTTTCTTTCTTTCTTTCTTTCTCTTTCTTTCTTTCTTTCTTTCTTTCTTTCTTTCTTTCTTTTTTTCCAAATAGGGTTTCAGTCTAGTCCAGGCTGACCTGGAATTCACTGTCTTCTCAGGGTGGCCTTGAACTCATGGCGATCCTCCTACCTCTGCCTCCTGAGTGCTGGGATTAAAGGCATGCGCCACCATGCCTGGCTCTAATTTCTTGATATAGGCACTTAAAAGCCAAAGGACCCAGATTCGATTCCCAAGGACCCACATAAGCCAGATGCACAAGGGGCGCACGCATCTGGAGTTCGTTTGCAGTGGCTGGAGGCCTTGGCATGCTCCTTCTCTCTCTCTCTCCCTGCCTATTTCTGTATCTCTCTCTCAAACAATAAAAATAATTTTTTTAAAAAAGTGTGAATCCCAGCATTTGGGAGGCAGAGGTAGGAGGATTTCCATGAGATTGAGGCCACCCTAAGACTACATAGTGAATTCCAGGTCAGCCTGAGCTAGAGTGAAACCCTACCTTGTAAAACCAAAACCAAACAAGCAAAAAAAAGTGTGTGTCATCATGCCTGGTCTCAAAACTTAAAAAAAAGAAAGAAAGAAAAAGAAAACAAATGTGGGACTGGAGAAATGGCTTAGCAGTTAAGGCACTTGCCTACAAAGCCAAAGGACCCAGGTTTGATTCCCCATTACCCTCATAAGCCAGATGCACAAGGTGACACATGTGTCTGGAGTTCATTTGCAGTGGCTGGAGGCCCAGGCATGCCCATTCTCTGTCTCCCCACCTTCTCTTTTTTCTCCCTCTCTAAAATAAATAAATTAATCAACATATTAAAAAATTATTTATTTATTTGAGAGAGAAAAAGAGGCAGAGAGAGAGAGAGAGAGAAGCAGAGAATGAGTGCGTCAGGGCCTCCAGCCTCTGAAACGAACTCCAGACACATGTGTCACTTTGTGCATCTGGTTTACGTGGGTCCTGGGGAATCAAACCTGGGTCCTTGGTTTTGCAGGCAAGGGCTAAGCCATTCCTCTAGCCCTAAAAAATATTTTTTTAAAAAGGTAGGATCTGGGCTGGAGAGATGGCTTAGCAGTTAAGGCACCTGTCTGCTAAGCCTAAGAACACCTGTTTGATTCTCCAGGTCCCACTTTTAGACAGATGCAAAGTGATGCAAGGGCACAATGCCTCACTTGACCACAAGGGGGCATATGCATCTAGAATTTGTTCACAGCAGCTGAGGCTGAGAGGCCACTGGTGCACCTATTCTCTGTCTGTCTTTCTCTCTCTCAGTCTGTCTCCCCCCACCCCCAAGGCAGGATCCTTCTATTTGTTGCCTCAAAGAAACTCACCTTTCCATAAAAGATGGACATTATTAAGATAGTGAAAGGATGGAAAATGGTGTTTCAAGCAAATGGGCCTAGGAAACAAGCAGATGTCACTATCCTAATATCTGACAGGATAGATTTCAAACACCAACACTAGTGAGGAAAGATAAAGAAGGTCAGTTTAGGACTGGGGAAATGGCTTAGCAGTTAAAGCACTTGCCTGTGAAGCCAAAGGACCAGGGTTCGATTCCCCAGGACCCATGTAAGCCAGATCTACAAGGGGACACATGTATCTGGAGATCGTTTGTAGTGGCTGGAGGCCCTGGCACACCCATTCTCTCTCTCTCTCTCTCTCAAATAAATAAATTAATAAAATATTTTTTTTTTTAAAAAAGAAGAAGGTCAGTTTAGGGCTGGCGAGATGGCTTAGTGGTTAAGCACTTGCTTGTGAAGCCTAAGGTTCAAGGCTTGATTTCCCAGTACCCATGTAAGCCAGATGCACAAGGTGGCACATGCATCTGGAATTCCTTTGCAGTGCCTGAAGGCCCTGGTGCACCCATTCTCTCCCTCTCTCTCTCTCTGCCTCTTTCTCTGTCTGTTGCTCTCAAATAAATAAAAAATAAAAATTCAAAAAAATTCAAAAGGTCACTTTATATTGATTAAAGGAACACTCCAACAGGAGGACATTATAATTCTAAACATATATGTACCTAACATGGGGACTCCCAATTTCATCAAACAAACACTATTAGACTTAAGGTCACAGATAACACCAAGCACAATTATGGTGGGTGACTTCAATACCCCACTCTCATCAATTGACAGGTCATCTCAGCAAAAAATAAACAGAGAAGCATCTGGATTAAATGAGGTCATAGAGCTAATGGGCCTAACAGATATCTACAGGACATTCCATCCAGAGGCTGCAGAATACACATTCTTTGCAGCAGCACATGGAACATTCTCTAAAGTAGGACACAAAGCAAATCTTTTTGTTAATTTTTAAAATATTTTTTGTTTATTTTTATTTATTTATTTGAAAATGACAGACACAGAGAGAAAGGCAGAGAAAGAGAGAGAGAGAATGAGCACACCAGGGCCTTCAGCCACTGCAAACGAACTCCAGATGCATGTGCCACCTTGTGCATCTGTCTTATGTGGGTTCTGGAGAATCAAGCCTTGAACCAGGGTCCTTAGGCTTCACAGGCAAGTGCTTAACTGCTAAGCTCTCTCTCCAACCCCACAAAGCAAATCTTAACAAATACAGGAAAATTGAAATAATAATTCCCGGTACTGTATCTGATCACAATGGGATTAAACTATAAATCAACAGCAAGAAAAGCTATAGAGCATACACAAAATCATGGACACTAAACAGTACACTACTAAATGATGAATGGGTCATTGAAGAAATTGACAAGAAAATTAAAAAATTCATAGAACCAATGATAATGAAAACAACAAACCAAAACCTTTGGGACACAATGAAGAGAGTTCTAAGAGGGAAATTTATAGCTTTAAGTGCCTGTATTTGGGAGGTGAGGTTCCAAGCAGAGTTTCACTCTAGCCCAGACTGACCTGGAATTCACTATGTAGTTTCAGGGTGGCCTTGAACTCACAGCAATCCTCCTACCTCTGCCTCTTGAATGCTGGGATTAAAGGCATGCATCACTATGCCCAGCTTTTCATTTTTTAAAAATTTTATTTATTTATTTTGACAGAGAGAGAGACAGAATGGGCACACCAGGGCCTCCAGCCACTGCAAACGAACTCCAGATGCATGCGTCCCCTTGTGCATTTGGCTTACGTGGGTCCTGGGGAATCAAATCTGGGTCCTTTGGCTTTGTAGGCAAGCGCCATAACTGCTAAGCCATCTCTCCAGCCCCCACATTTGTTTTTCTTTGACATAATCTCACACTGTGGCCCAGGCTGACCTGAATTATATAACTGAGATTGGCTTTGAACATGCTGTGAGCTTCCTCACTTGGTCTCCTGATTACTGATTTGACAGGTATAAGCCAGTGTGCACAGCTTCAGGTCTCAGTTTAAATGTCATCTTCTCAGAAAGACTTTCTGATGCCTTGACATGAGGTAGCATACCCATCACTCTCCTTTATTTTTTGGGGGGGGTGGGAGGTGTTTCGAAGTAGAGTCTTGTTCTAGCCTAGGCTGACCTGGAATTCACTATGTAGCCCCAGGGTGGCCTCAAACTCATGGCAATCCTCCTACCTCTGCCTCCCAAGTGCTGGGATTCAAGGCACGTGCCACTGCACCTGGCTCCTTTTGTTTTCTCTGAGATGTTATCCTGTGTGGTCCTAGATGGCCTAGAACTCACTATGTAGACTAGGTTTCAAACTTGCATTGATCCTCTTGCTTCTGGCTGCTTCTGGGATTAGAGGTATACACCGGCACACCCAACTTCAAACAAATTTTTCTCATCTTTTTTTAATTATTATTATTTTATTGACAACTTCCTTAATTGTAGGCACTATCCCATGGTACTTCCCTCCCTCCCCCCTACTTTTTCTCATCGTTTTGAGATGGGGTCTTCACTTTGTAGCTCCGGGTGGCTGGACAACTCTATGTACCCCAGGCTGGCATGGGAGTCAGGATGATTCTCCTCCCTCAGCCTCCGGAGTGCTGGGATCACACAAGCTAAATATCGCTTAAAAAAAAAATTGCCAGGCATGGTGGTGCATGCTTTTAATCCCAGCACTCGGGAGTCAGAGGCAGGAGGATTGCTGTGAGTTCATCATTTTGATGGGTCTCAAGTCTCCCTGGTATTTTCTGGTTGGGGCAGATGCACCCTGGCAGTCTACCTGCAGGTCTGGGCTGGGTGTACTGCAATAACTTTTTGAAAAAACAAACAAACAAACAAACAAACAAACAACTCTTTTGCAAGCAAGTGTCTTTAACCACTGAACAATCTCCCCAGCCCTAAATAACTCTTAAAAAAGAAAAAGCCAGGCGTGGTGGCACACGCCTTTAATCCCAGCACTTGGGAGGCAGAGGTAGGAGGATTGCCATGAGTTCAAGGCCACCCCGAGACTACATAGTTAATTTCAGGTCAGCCTGGACCAGAGTGAGAACTTACCTTGCAAAACAAAAACAAACAAACAAAAAATACAGCTGGGGCTTGGTGGTGCCTGCCTTTAATCCCAGCACTCAGCACCCGGGAGGCAGAGGTTAGGAGGATTGCTGTGAGTTCAATGCCAGCCTGGGATAACAGAGTGAGTTCTAGACTGGCCTTGGACTTGTGATCCTTTTGTCTCAGCTAAATTCAGGGATTATAGGTATATGTCACCTCAGTTTGTTCACATACACACAGACACACACAAACCAACAAATAACTATTTTTTGTTTTAATTATTTATTTTTATTGACAACTTCCTTAATTATAGACAATATCCCATGGTACTTCCCTCCCTCCCCCCACTTTCCCCTTTGAAACTCCACTCTCCATCATATCCCCTTCCCATCTCAATCAGTCTCTCTCTTCATTTTGATGTCATCATCTTTTCTTCCTATTATGATGGTCTTGTGTAGGTAGTGTCAGGCACTGTGAGGTCATGGATATCCAGGCCATTTTGTGTCTGGAGGAGCATGTTGTAAGGAGTCCTACCCTTCCTTTGGCTCTTTTTTTTTTTTTTTTTTTAAAAAATATTTTTTATTTATTTGACAAAGAGAGAGAGAGAGATTATGGACATGCCACAGCCTCCAGCCACTGCAAACAAACTCCAGACACATGTGCCCCTTTGTGCATCTGGCTAACGTGGGTCCTGGGGAATCGAACCTGGGTCCTTTGGCTTTGCAGGCAAATGCCTTAACCATTAAGCCATCCCTCCAGCCTTCCTTTGGTTCTTACATTCTTTCTGCCCCCTCTTCCACAATGGACCCTGGGCCTTGGAAGGTGTGTTAGAGATGTTTCAGTGCTGAGCACTCCTCTGTCCCTTCTTTTCAGACCTATTGTGCCTTCTGAGTCATCTCAAGGTCACTGCCATCTGAAAAGAGAAGCTTCTCTAACCAAAAGTGAGAGAAGATAAATATATGGGTATGGACATTAAGAGAAGTGCTTACTGGGCAGTTTGGTGAGCATAGTATATTCACTTAGCCAGACACCAGCAGACATTACACCCCTATGGCTCATGACTGCCCCTGTTGTAGGTTTTCAGTATCAGGGATGTATTCCCTCCCATGGAGTGGGCCTCCAGTCCAATTAGAGAGTGGTTGGTTTCCTCCATAACAGACATACCACTATTGCACCTATTGGCTCATTTGGCCCAGTTGGCCAGATTTAAGGCTTGCAGTGTCCACTGTTGAGTACCTTCACTGGTGTTTTCTCTCTCCCATTGAACTGCATGCAGTGTAGCTTTTTCCAGCTTTCTGTCAGCTGGTCCACATGGAGGAGGCTTTCAGCTCAGCTCCAGCAGGATTTCTCGGTGACCTTACAGCCCAAGTATGTGAAGTCTTCAGCAATAGAGTCTTACCATCTATTCCTGGTGGGAAGCCAAGGGCCTCAGCAATGGCTTATAATGTTTTGGGGTACCTGTGACCTCCTTAGCCAACAACTCACTGGAAGGTATCCCATCCCTGGCACTGAAAATTTTCTAGTGACAGTCTATTGCTCCTGAGTGTTCCATTGTCCAGAAAAGTAGGTTTCCATATGACTTATTTATATCCTCTTAGATTTTGGTTAGCCCTCCCTCCACCTTTCCTTTACTCAATCTCTTCCCCAGACCTCACTTAGGCCTTTTCACCCCCATTAATCTGTTCCTCTACTTACATATATACAATATCATCCTATTAAGTCCCCCTCCCTTTCTATTGCCTTTATGTCCCCTTTCTAGCTTACTGGCTTCTGCTATTAACTTTTTAATAAATTATTTGTAAGCAGAGAGAGAGAGAGAGAGAGAGAGACAGAGAGAGAAAGGGCACACCAGGGCCTCCAGCCACTGCAAATGAACTCCACATGCATGTGCCCCTTGCATATCTGGCTTACATGGGTCCTGGAGAATCGAACCAGGATCCTTTGGCTTCTCAGGCAAACACCTTAACCGCTAAGCCATTTCTCCAGCCCCTGCTACTGACTTTTATTCCTATTCACATAGAAGTCCAATCATTTGTAGCTAGGATCTACATAACCAACAAATAACTCTTGAGCTTTGTCTGGTCCTAGCACCTGAGGTCATAAAAGCACAGGTGAGAGTCCAGGTACGTTGAAGACCATGCAGTAGTGCTCAGCCTTCAATTCACCTCCTCTCAGTGCTTATCAGAGCCATCTCACTCATTGGCTTCAGAGGTTCCCAAAGAGAACATACTCTGCCAATCTCACACCCATCCTCTTCCCACACGCAATCAGCATGGACTCCCAGAAATTCCCCGAGGAGCTGGGCGTGGTGGCGCACGTCTTTAATCCCAGCACTCAGGAGGCAAAGGTAGGAGGATCGCCATGAGTTCGAGGCCAGCCTGAGACTACATAAGGAATTCCAGGTCAGCCTGGGCCAGAGTGAGACCTTATCTCGACAAACCGGAAAAAAAAAAAAAAAAAAAGAAAGAAATATAAAGAAATTCCCCGAGGGCCACCGACCCGTGGCTCTTCTAAGTCATTCATTCCTTGGTGGAGCCTTTCCACTCTGCACTTCCTCTAGTCAGACCAACAAACACTTTCTAAGAAGAAAGGGCCAAGATGCGTGTGCCTTCCTGTGTGGTGTGTGGTGTGTGTTGTATGTGCATGTGTGTGTGAGTGTGTGACTCAAACATCTGCCAGCCTTGAGGGTTACCTCAGCATTTCCTTCCAGCCTTGCTTTCTCCGAGATGTGGCTGGTAGAATTTTGAAAGTGTTTTCTGGAAAAGCTGAGCAATGGTTTTGCTATGGGTGGGACTTCAACCTTATATATCTTCTGGCAGCCATGGTGACCTCAACAGGCTCCAGAGGCCGTTGGTGAAGCAGGCCTTGCTTCTTCTCACACCACCACCATGGTCTCCCACCCAGGTACCTCCGGTCCTGCTGCTCCAGCTCCATGGCTTTTCTCATACTGGGTTAGACAGGGAGTGAGGGTCCGTGATGAAGCTGAGGTGGGCCGGGGTGTCTGTGTCTCATGGCATCCTTTTCTTTCTCCAGGATCCACAAAGCCTGTCCTGGTGCTGCTCTTCTGTGTAGGAACCTGGATGACCATCTGCACCCCGTCCTTCGGTGCACCACAACCATCTGTTATACAGAGGATACTTGCATATTTAAAACGTGACTCTGACCAACTTTTGCATTACTATGTAAGTACCCTAGAGATTTCTTTTCTTTTTCTTTCTTTTTTTGGGGAGGGAGGATTCAAGGTAGGGTCTTACTGTAACCCAGGCTGACCTGGAATTCACTATGTAGTCTCAGGGTGGCCTCAATCTCACAGCCATCCTCCTACCTCTGCCTCCAGAGTGCTGGGATTAAAGGTGTGTGCCACCACGCCTGGTCTGAGATTTCTTTTTCAAGCTCCCCCCCCCCCCCAGGTAGGGTTGCGCTTTAGCCCAGGCTGACTTGGAATTCACTATGTAGTTTCATGCTAGCCTCAAATTCACAGTCACCATCCTACCTCTGCCTCCTAAGGTGTGTACCACCATGCCCGGCCAAACTGTTTATTTAAAACACCTTCTAAATTGCCTTCTAAAGCAGCTACTCTTTCTAGACATGAAACCAGAAAAGGATGGGGAACTGGCCCAGCTGTTGTGGGATGTTTTTGTGGGTGCAAATGTCCTAATGAAGGATGCTGAGGCAGACATTAGTCCAGGAACCCAAATCCCAGTAACTTCCCGTTTACTGTGGGACGTGTGCTGGTAGGCTTCTTTATCTCCAGCCTGTTTGGTTCACAGTCCTACTAGATGAATGCTCTTGCCGGAAGCACGTCCTCAGAGATGGGCTGTCTCGCATTCAGACCCCCTAAGAGCAGCAAGAGCCAATCTAAGTTCTGGATGGACCCAGAACGCAGCACGATAAATCCTCGCATGGGTGTCCGCTGTCTCTTCTACACGGTTGACTAACTTCATGCCTGTCCCTGTGTGCTGTCCAGCCTGCTAGGAGGCCCTCTGCCCAGCCAAAAGCTGCCAGTTTAGCATGAGACTTAATTAAGTATACATTTTCATAGGACCTGTTAGACAACTTTGCTTAAACAAATAAAACACATGCACGCCTTTAATCCCAGCACTCAGGAGGCAGAGGTAGGAGGATCTCCATGAGTTCAAGGCCAGTCCGGGACTACAGAGTGAGTTCCACGTAAGCCTGGGCTAGACGGAGACCTTGTCTTGGAAAAAAACAAACCAACCACAAAAAGTGGAAACAACTGACATGTTGGCATTGATCTTGTCATCTGCCCTGGCATTTAAGCTTTAGCCTTGGCTTTAACAGACTCAAAGGCAGAGGCGTGGAGCCCACTGAGGAATATCAGCAATTTGGTCTAACCCCAAATCAGTCAGTTCTGAGGAAGAGGCAGGAAAAGGGAGGGCTTTATCTAGGCAAGCATAAGGCAATCCTTCATCAGCATGGGCCATGCGTGGAGTTCACACAGAGGCACAAAGAGGAGCATGGTACAGCCGTGCCTCATTCCTGCCTCCCTCGTCACCTGAAAGCAGCTTACAGAAGGCTGTAGAGGAGGAAGCCACGTAGTAATCAGCCCTTGGGACTATGGCAGACCTCGGGGTGTGTGCCACATCTACCAGCTGTGCCTTAGTTTCTTCTGGAAATGGGGGTAGTGATGGCTTCAGCCTCATGGGAATGTTGCACTGACTAGATAAGTACGAGCCAGGCCGGCCTCCAAGGAAGCCCTGGAACGCCAGCTCTGAGGGGTCTGGGTATAACTGCAAGCCAAACACTCACAAATCTCTCACATTTTCTTTTCCACAGAAGAAGAAAGAGCCTGGACTATCTGAACTGTTGGACAGACAGCCTCACCCCCCGTTCTTGCCATGCTTCACCCTGCACCCCGAAGCCTCCAACAACATCTCAACTCTCCAGGCACACTTAGAGAGTATCAAAACGCTTAGCGACAATGAAACAACCATTGATGCTATCATAAAGCGACTCGGAGACCTCAAATCTCACAACCTACCTAAACCAAACATTTCCGAGCCTCCTCAAGATAGCTATAAACGTAAGTGCTTCATAATGACTGTTTTAGTGCAGTTGTCAACGTGTGTGACAAATACTTATGAAGCCTTTTTAAAAGCCGAGTCACGACGGGAGGTATTCCAGTGAAGAAACCCAGTACCCTCTGGCCAGAGAGGGCTAAGATTTCGACGAAGGAATTAACTTGAAAAAGATCATACTAGCCTTGTTATTTATGGGATATCTTTCTTCTGCAGTCTAAAAATCTTACTTCTTCTAATGCCCTTGTGAGGGCTAGAGGTGGCAGCTCTATTTATTTATTGATATATTATTAAAAAATATTTTATTTATTTATTTGAGAGAGAGGGAGAGAGAGAGTGAATTTGGGCACGCTAGAGCCTCTTGCCACTGCAAACGGACTCCAGACACATGCACCACTTTGTGCACCTGGATTTGCATGGGTGCTAGAGAATCGAACCCAGGCCATCAGGCTTTGCAAGCAAGTGCCTTTAACCACTGAGCCATCTCTCCAGCCCTTGTTGATATTTATTGTACTGAGTTGTTAATGCTCCTTGGAGGAGTCTCCAGAGCCTATTTAATAAATTATATTGAACTTTTCTTATAATCTGGTTTGGAGTTTGTCACGGGATTTGTCAGGTTCCAGGTTTGGGATAGAGGAATGGTTTCTTCAGTCCAGGACTTTGTTTTAACAGCAGGATCTGAAGCCATAGGGAGAAGAGGGGCATCGTCACCAGAGTGGGGCAGTGGGAGAGGACGAGAGGGAAAGGGCAGGCAGGAAAGGAAGAGAGTGGGGAAAGGGATGAGAGAGGGAAGAGGGAGGAAGAGGAGGGATAACAAGGGGATTGTGAGGGTTATGGGAAGAGGAGGAGAAAAACTGCCCTGTGGCCAACAGACCTTGGATCATGTGCTGAGGTGGGGGCTGGGGTGAGGTGGCATTCCGTCTTCTCAGCATGGCTAGGTGGGGGGAAGGAGGGGAGGTAGGAGGAGACAGACTCTGGGGGAGGGTAAAATCAATGGATGGGAATCCGGACTAGGTGCTGCTGTAGCTAAAAGAAGATGGGAATATTCTGGAAGTAGTGCTTCTGTTGCTGCCATTCCTTCCTGCCACTCAGGAATAAATAATAATCCCAGCAACATGACCCATTTTTTAAAAATATTTTATTTATTTATTTGAGAGCAACAGAGGGAGAAGGATAGAAAGAGAGAGAGAGAGAGAGAGAGAGAGAGAGAGAGAATGGGTGCACCAGGGCCTCTAGCCACTGCAAACAAATTCCAGACACATGCACCATTTTGTGCATCTGGCTTACGTGAGTTCTGGGGAATCAAACCTGGGTCTTTAGGCTTCGCAGGCAAGCACCTTAACTGCTAAGCCATCTCTCCAGCCTGTGAGCCATTTTTATCAAAGAATTTATTTATTTATTTATTTATTTAATTTTATTATTATTTTTTCAAGGTAGGGTCTTGCTCTAGCCCAGGCTCACCTGGAATTCACTCTGTGTTCTCAGGGTGGCCTCGAACTCATGGTGATCCTCCTACCTCTGCCTCCCAAGTGCTGGGATTAAAGGCATGTGCCACCACACCCGGCTTTTATTTATTTGTTTATTTGAGAGAGAGAGAGAGACAGAAGGAGAGAGAGTGCCAGGGCCTTCAGCCACTGCAAATGTGCTCCAGACATGCGTGCCCACTTGTGCGCATGAATGACATTGTGAGCTTGTGTCACTGTGCATCTGGTTTACATGGGACTTGGAGATTTGAACATGAGTTCTTAGGCTTTGCAGGCAAGTGCCTTAACTGCTGAGCCATCTCTCCAGCCCCACATGAGCCATTTTTAAGCATTTTCTTTTCTTTTTTTATTTACAAAGAGAATGGATTCATCTATTATATTTATCATTGGATATTTACTTATTTATTTATTTATTTATGCATTTATTTATTTATTTTTGGTTTTTCAAGGTAAGGTCTCACTCTAGCTTAGGCTGACCTGGAATTCACTGTCAGGGTGGCCTCAAACTCATGGTGATCCTCCTACCTCTGCATCCTGAGTGCTGGGATTAAAAGCGTGTACCACCATGCCTGGCTAAGCATTTTCTTTTTTAAAAAATTTTAATTTTAATATTTTATTTTTATTTATTTATTTGAGAGAGAGAGATAGAGGCAGAGAGAGAGAGAGAGAATGGGTGTGCCAGGGCTCCAGCCACTGCAAACGAACTCCAGACACATGCACCACCTTATGCATCTGGTTTACCTGGGTCCTGGGGAATTGAACCGAGGTCCTTTGGCTTTGCAGGCAAGTGCCTTAACTGCTAAGCCATCTCTCCAGTTCCAAGAATTTTCTTTATACTAGTCCATAAGTACCATTGTTGTCCTTTTTGTGTATAGGTGAGGAAACTGAAGCAGGTGGTCATTGAGCCACCTTTTCAAGGCTCTGCAGTTGTTTAAGTTAGAAGAGCCTAGATTCTAGCTTGTACTTAACCACTTCACCCGATCCTTGTCCTTCCTGGTCAGTGACTGGGTCTATACCAGGCAGGACACTCACTGTCATGTCTGGTATAGGGCCATCATTCAGCATCCACTGCATAGTTCTCCACTGATTCCCAGGGCCTCAGCTCAGACCTATAACATCATGGCATCTAGGACTTTTTCATAGTTGGCCCAAAGGTTTCCTGTCTGAGTAAAAGCTGTGGTCCAAGATGATAAGGGTCATCTGGATGGAGAACCTCAAGATGTCACCTGCAGAACTACAGCAGCCCTCAGCACCATGTTGGTGGTGCAAGGCCTTGGGCCCCACCTATGCGCTTGCACAGTTGAAGCGAAGGGTGGAGCCAGCTGTCTGGTTTTGCTTGTCTGTTGCTGGGGATGAAACTCAGGGTCCTGGTGCATGCTAAGTGTAAAAAGAAAATTGATTGAGGGCTGGGGAGATGGCTTGGTGGTTAAGGCACTTGCCTGTGAAGCCTAAGGACCCATGTTCGACTCTCCAGATCCCATGTAAGCCAGACACACAAAGGTGAGGCAAGCTCTAAGTCTCACATGCCCAGTAGGTGGCAGAAGCATCTAGAGTTCGATTGCAGTGGATGAAGCCCTGGCATGCAAATTCTCCCTCTGTGTGTGTGTGTGTGTGTCTAAAATAAAAATTTAAAAATTCTAAAAATCTTAAAAAATATACAATTGACTGAAAAGGATTGCCAGTTAGGTAGAAAGAAATACCAAAGCTGATTTCTTTCTTTGGGAGTAAAAGTTTATTAGAAGAAGGTTAGGCCATGTGTGGTGGCGCACGCCTTTAATCCCAGCACTGAGGAGGCAGAAGTAGGAGGATCACTGTGAGTTAGAGGCTAGCCTGAGACTACAGAGTGAATTCCAGGTCAGCCTGGGCTAGAGCAAGACCCTATCTCAAAAACCCAAAATAATTAAATAAATAAAATAAAAATATTTTAAAATAAAATATATTATATAAATGTATAAAAAATAGAAAATAATCATTATAATCCCACAGGCAAGATCTCAGAAGAATGTTAAAATAGTGGAAATTTGCATGGCTTCAAAGTATCTCCCACTTAGAAATCATGGTGATGGTTTCCATAAGTGTCCACAAACTCTTGGTTACCCTTCCTTTAGATAAAGGATCCTGTCTGAGCCCCTGCCCTGGGCAGGCTGCATGGATTTGGACGTTCACATTTTTATTTTTTTATTTTTTTGGATAGAGTCAGAAAGAGAGAGAGAGAGAGAATTGGCATGCCAGTCGCCTCTCAGTCACTGTGAACGAAGTCCAGATACGTTCGCCCCCTTGTGGGCAAGTGTGGAATTGCGCCCTTGCATCATGCGTCTGGCTTACCATGGGACCTGGAGAATCGAAGGGGCGTTCTGAGGCTTAGGTGGCAAGTGCCTTAACCCCTAAGCCATCTCTCCAACCCGGAAGTTCACATTTTTTGAGACAAGGCTTACCTGGAACCCATGACCTTCCTGCCACAGCCTCCTGAGTGCTGGGATTCTAGGATGCACCACTGTGTGCAGGCCTTTATTTTAGTTTTTTGTTGTTTTTTTTTTTTGTATTTGTTTTTGGTGCTGGGGATTGAACCTGTGCACACATGCTGTGCACACATTGTGACACTGACTATACACTCCCAGCCTCTGAAGTGTTCCTTAAAAATATTTTTAAAAAATATTTAATTAATTAATTTATTTATTTGAGAGAAAGAGATAGATAAAGTATGGGTGCACCAGGGCCTCTAGCTACTGCAGATGAACTCCAGACACATATGCCACCTTGCGCATCAGGTTTAGGTGGGTACTGGGGAGTCAAACCTGGGTCCTTAGGCTTTACAGACAAGTACGTTAGCCACTAACCCATCTCTTCAGCCCCTTGAAGCTTTTTTCTTTTTTAAATTCAGCTTCTCGGCTGGGTGTGGTGGCACACGCCTTTAATCCCAGCACTTGGGAGGCAGAGGTAGGAGGATTGCCATGAGTTCAAGGCCATCCTGAGACTACATAGTAAATTCCAGGACAGCCTGAGCTAGAGTGAGACCCTACCTTAAAAAAAAATAATAATAATAAATAAATAAAAAATAATAAAAATTCAGCCTCTCAGTCACACTGGCCACACTCTTAGTGACTCAGTAGCCACACTGGTTAGCAGCCCCTGCCCTGGACGGCCCAGATGGAGAACAGAGGAAGTCTGAATGGACAGTGCTGCTCTGGGAGAATGGCTCTTCACTGATGCATGAGGCGCCTTGATTGGGTCTCAGGGTTTTGAGCTAGAGAAAAACAGACAAGAGTAGGAGAGATGATCAGGCTGGGCAGGCATGAGGCCCTGAATTCCATGCCCAGAATCCACATGAAAAAGCTGGGCATGACCATACATGCCTGTAACCTGAGCACTGAGGGGCAGGGACAAGAGGGTCGCTGGGACTCCTTGGTCAGTTGATCGAAAAGGCAGGAGTTCAGTGAGAGACTGTGTCAGGGGGGTGAGTCACAAGAGTGAACAGGGAAGACACCATTGTTGTCCTCTGGCTTCCGCACGGTGAGCACAAGGCGCAAGCACCTGCACACACTTGTGCATGCACTGCGTATACACACACACACACACACACACACACACACACACACGGCACGTGCACACCAAAAGAAAAAAAGAGATAAGATACAAGTTATATCTATGGAGTAGAGACCATAGCTCCAAAGGTTAGGGTAGTGTTGGCTTCTGACATTCCTCCTCCAGGCTCTGAAGTCTGCCTTGGGATGGGCTATGCCCTGCCCATTCCCTGCTGAGTTAAATAAAACCTTGTCATGTGTCCACTCTGCTCAAGGATTGCTTTTATATTTACTTATTTTATTCATTTTTTACTTGTGTTTTGGTTTTTCGAGGTACGGTCTCACTCTAGCCCAGGCTGACCTGGAATTCACTCTGTATTCTCAGGGTGGCCTCGAACTTATAGTGATCCACCTACCTAAAGGAACTAAAGGTGTGAGCCACCACTCCCGGCTTTGAGGATTGTTTTAATAGTTTCAGGTGAGTGTCTGGTGACAAATAGAGTCTTCTACCTGAAAATGTGAGGCCTTTCCAGAGACCAGAGAGCTGCAGTGTGGGCTTGTGACCGTGACAGCAGTCAGACTTCAGAGACCCAGAGCAGCAGAGACGGCAGGAAAGTCATCCCCGCAGGAGAGGCGGGCGCTGTGCCGAAGCCCCGCTCTGAGCAGGAGGCTGAGCTCTCCGTGGATGCGTGGTGCCTGGACTTCAGTGGGTCCTGCAAGCAATGAGCTGACAGTGATTCCACAGTTCACCTCCTGGCCTTGCCTAGTGTCCTTCTCGCCATGTTCAAATCAGCCAGAGGGGGACTGAACCAGGGCCTCTGAGCCTTTCTCCTCTGTCAAAGCCCACAGTTCTGGAAATGATTCAGCTCCAGGCTGGGGGACTCTACTTCAGTTTTCTAGTTAAAACCACCTCGTTGGGCTAGAGAGATGGCTCCGCGATTAAGAGCACTTCCTAGACAAGCAGGAGGGCCGGAAGGGGCCTGAGATCACTGAGTTTGATTCCCAGAACCCATGCAAGTAGCTGGCCATGGCCACACACACTTGGAACCCCAGTCCTGCCAGGAGCAGGGACTAGAGAATTGCTGGAGCTCACGAAACTACCCAAAGCTCCAGAATCAGTGAAGAGACTCTATTTCGAGAAAACAAGCCAGTGAGCAGTGGAGGGCACACCTGAGGTTCTCCTCTGGCCTCGGTGTGTGCACAGGTGGGTAGGAAGCAAGGAGAAGAAAGGGCTGAGGGGCAAGATGGGCCCATGGGTGCAATAGTGGCATATAAGCCTCAGGAGGAACCAACTGCTCTTAACCACTCATGCCTAGTACTGGTAACTGAGTCAAAAGCCTGTGGCTTGGAAGGACATAGGACCTGGAGAGAAGCTACCATTGTGCTTGGGCTAAATGTGTGGATGAGCCCACCAAATCGCCTTCTAAATGATTACGGCCAGATGCAGCGGCTCACATGTGTGGTGGCTCATGCCTTTAGTCCCAGCACTTGAGAGGCTGAGATAGGAGGATCACAATGAGTTCAAGATCAGCCTGGGCTAAAGTGAGACCCTGCTTCAAAATTATATATATATATATATTTCAAAGCCAGGCATAGTGGCACATGCCTTTAATCCCAGCATTCAGGAGGCAGAGGTAGGAAGATTGCTGTGAGTTCGAGGCCACCCTGAGACTACATAGTGAATTCCAGGTCAGCCTGGGCTAGAGTGAAACCCTACCCCGAAAAACCAAAAAATATATATTTTTAAGATATATGTTTATGTCCATTGATCAATAAAGTGTCATCTCTATCACACCTGCCAGGATTCAGGGACATCGCAGGAGTGGCAGAAGGAGCGAGCGCTGCTCGCTCTCACTGGTAGCGGGAGAAGCTTTGCTATGGAGATGGCTGCGGACACTGAAGAGACTCCAAGCTCATCAAAGCTGAAAATAACAGGCCGTGGAGAGCTCAGCACTAAAGAGACAGCTTTCTCTGCCTTGCTCTCCCAGGCTGAGGGAACATTTGGGAGAGGGGATAGAAAGAACTGAAAAGCCACAGTGTGAGAAGAACTCTGGGGCACTGTCCTCTGGGTGTGAACTGACGGGTGCATTCATGACCTCACCGTTGTCATTACCCCACCAGCCATGCACAATTCTGAGCCCGTCAACATTTTGAAATGCAAAATAGAGAAGGACAAAAGGAATGAGATATCAACACAGAAGGACTATTTGGAAAGGAGGGGTTCAGTGGAACAGGGGTGAAGGAATGGGGACAAAAAGGGTAATAAGATGGGAATATGATCAAATTTAGTATGTTCATGTATCAAGTTTTATTAAAAAATTTATTTATTTATTTATTTATTTATTTATTTATTTATTTATTGGAGAAAGAGAGAGAGTGAGAATGAGCGTGTCAAGGCCTCTAGCCACTGCAAATGAACCCTGCCACCTTTTGCATCTGGCTTACATGGGTACTGGGGAATTGAACCTGGGTCCTTAGCCTTCACAGGCATGCGCCTTAACCACCAAGCCATCTCTCCAGCCCCTAAAATTTTTAATAAAAGCTGGGCATTGCCGGGCGTGGTGGTGCACGCCTTTAATCCCAGCACTTGGGAGGCAGAGGTAGGAGGATCACCATGAGTTCGAGGCCACCCTGAGACTACATAGCTAATTCCAGGTCAGCCTGGACCACAGTGAGACCCTACCTTGAAAAACCAAAAAAAAAAAAAAAAAAAAAAAGCTGGGCATTGTGGAGTGCACCTTTAATCCCAGCACTTGGGAGGCAGAGGTAGGAGGATCTCTGTGAGTTCAAGGTCAGCCTGGAACAACATAGTAAATTCCAGGTCAGCCTGGGCTAGTGTGAGACCCTACCTCGAAAAAAAATAATAAATTCTCAATAATTTTTTAAAGGGCTGGGTTCCCAACATCTCCTTCGAGGACAGGCTTCCAATGACCAATAATAACTTCTTTACACTAACTAGGTCCTACAATTTAAATGTTCTACCACCTCCCATGTTGGTAACCAAGCTTTACTCCAAACATGGGTTTTGGTTGGCATTCGAGATCCAAACTATAGCATCATACTATACTTTTAAAAAATATTTATGTGGGCTGGAGAGATGGCTTAGTGGTTAAGGTGCATGCCTGTGAAGGCTAAGGACCCTGGTTCGATTCTCCAGGTTCCACATAAGCCAGGTGCACATGGTGGCACATGCATCTGGAGTTTGTTTGCAGTGGCTAGAGGCCCATTCTCACTCTTTCTGTTTCTAATAAATAAATAAATAAAAGAAAAAAATATTTATGTATGTATGTATGTGTGTACAGGTATATGTGTGTATGTATGTACATGTGTATGTATGTGCATGAGTGTATATGTATGTACGTGTATGTATGTATGTATGTGTGTGTGTGTACATATGTGTGTGTATGGGCACAGGGGGAGGATCGAGGAGTTGTCTGTACTCCACCTTCTTTGAGACATTATCTTTTGCTGCAATAAGTCTGGCCTCCCAGCAGCTTTGCGTGGATGTTGGGGAATTAAACCTAGGCTAGCAGACTTTGGAAGCAAGTGACTTTACCTATTAAGCCATCTCCCTAGCCCACGTTTTTGTTGTTGCTGTTATTGTTTGTTTTCAAAGGTAGTGTCTCACTCTAGCCCATGCTGACCTGGAATTCACTCTGTACTCCCAGACTGGCCTTGAACTTATGGTAATCATCAGTGTATACCACCATGCCCACTTGTTT
Organism: Orientallactaga sibirica; assembly: GCA_036365145.1. Classification (NCBI taxonomy): domain Eukaryota; kingdom Metazoa; phylum Chordata; class Mammalia; order Rodentia; family Dipodidae; genus Orientallactaga; species Orientallactaga sibirica. Next base: position 23,927,701 of record JAEOAD010000026.1, on the reverse strand, counting down.
TTTTTTTTTTTTTTTTTTTTTTTTTGAGCGAGACAGAGAGAGAGAGAGGAAGACAGATAGAGATGGGCACGCCAGCAGTCTCTCAGCTGCTGAGAACGAAATCCAGATGTGTGCGCCTCCTTGTGGTCAAGTGCGGCATTGCACCCTTGTGTCACTGCATCTGGCTAAACGTGGGACCTGGAGATTGAAACCTGCCTTCTTAGGCTTAGGAGACAGGCACCTTAACCGCTAAGCCATCTCTCCAGCTCTGTTTTTTGTCTTTTTGAGACAGGGTATTGTTGTGTAGACTAAGTAGGCTTCAAACTTGAGGGTGATCCCCATATCTCCCATCTAAGTACTAACTAGGCCTGACCCTGCTTAGCTTCTTTTGCAGTCAGGTTCGCATTGCTAGCAGAAAACACATGCTCAAGAGCAGCTTGTGGGGTAAAAGGGGTTTATTTTGGCTTATAGACTCAAGAGGATGTTCTATGATGGCAGGGGGAAATGATGACATGAGCAGAGGGTAGACATCACCCCCTGGCCAACATCAGATGAACAACAGCATCAGGAGAGTGTCCACTGGCAAGAGAAAGCTGGCTATAATACCCATTAGCCCGCCCCCAGCAATACACTGCCTCCAGGAGGCGTTAATTTCCAAACTGCCATCAGCTGGGGACCTAGCACTCAGAACACCTATGTTTTGGGGGGACGCCTGAATCAAACCACTACAGCTTGTGAGATCAGACAAGATCGGGCATGTTCAGAGTGGTATGGCCATTGACTGATCCCCATATCCCTGCCTTTCTGAGCACTGGGATTGTAAACATGAGCTACCATCCCCAGCCATATTATATTCATTTTTCCATTGCTGGGCTTGCTCATGCCAGGCAAGTGCTCGCTCTACTTCTGAGCTACACCTCAGCCCTATACACATTATACTTTCATCACTTAGCCCTATGCACTATACTTTTCATCGTCTTATTAAAAAAGCACAGCAGGGCTGGAGAGATGGCTTAGCGGTTAAGGTGCCTGCCTGCTAAGCCTAAGAACGCTGGTTCCAATCTCCAGATCCCACGTTTAGCCACATGCAAAGTGATGCAAGGGCGCAATGCCGCACTTGACCACAAGGGGGCGCACACAGCTGGATTTCGTTCACAGCAGCTGAGAGAATGCTGGTGTGCCCATCTCTATCTGTCTTCTTCTCCCTCTCTGTCTGTCTCTCTCTCTCTCTCTGTGTCTCTCTCCAAAAAAATAAATAAAATAATGAAAAAAATGAAAAAAAAAAAAAAGCACAGCAGTATGTTGTGTTACGTTGGCAGAAGCCTCCTACACCTGAATTTAGCATCTCTTGATCCAAATCCAGTGACTGACCTGTTCTTTCTGGATTTGTAGAAGTATACCTAGGACCTAACAAAACTCTCTGAGCACAGTTACATAGTTAACCAGTGAGTCACTGTACACACGCAGCGTGTACAACCATCACTCCTATGTAATCCCAAAACAGCAGCCACTTCCCAGTCTCCTTTCCCCTCAGCCCCTCATAAACAGTACTCTCTCTGTCTCTGTGGATTCTAGACCTTCACATAAATGGACTCATAGTCTCTATGGCCTTCTAAAAATGTGTTTATTTATTTACGAGAGAAAAAGAGAAAGAGGTACGCCAGACTCCTGCCACTACAAACCAACTCCAGACCCATGAGTCTCTCTGCCTGGCATTATGTGGGTCCTAGAGAATGGAACTCCAGGCCGTCAGGCTTTACAAGTAAGCACCTTTATGCACTGTGTCATCTCTCCAGCCCCTTCTCTATGGTCTTTAAAAACAAGAGATACAGCCAGGTGTGGTGGCCCATGCCTTTAATTCCAGCACTCGGGAGGCAGAGGTAGGAGGATTGCTGTGAGTTTGAGGCCACCCTGAGAATACATAGTGAATTCCAGGACAGCCTGGGCTAGAGAAAGACCCTACCTTAAAAAAACAAAATAGGGACTTCCGAGATGGCGTCAGCCTAATTATGTACCTTACAGGTGGACATGTGAAGGGACGATCAGCTAACCACACCTCACCAGGGCCCCAGCTGAAACCATCTGCGCAAAGGGCAAGAGTTGAATGGCTGGCATGACACCAGAAAAAGGCTGTGGATAAACACAGAGAACTCTAAGCCAGATATCCAGAGACACAGAGGCTCCCAAAACCTCATCACTGAAATAGAACAAATGCCCAAAGTGGCTCTGGGAAACTCATGGGAAGAGGGGGCGGAAAGATTGTTGGAGCCATTTCCTGGGGCCTACACCCCAGAACTCTTGACACTCACAATGCATGACCCACATTCCCCATTGATGGGGTCCCTTTGAAAGTCTGAGGACTCCCAATGGAACCAATACTATGAATGTAAAATCAGAATAATATAAATAAAATAAATAAATAAATAAATAAATAAAACAAAATAGAGAGAGACAGATACAATTATGTATTTATTTGCATATGTGTGTGTACTAGTTTCTTTCTTCTGCAATTGAATGGCTGTCTGGCTTTGCATAGGTGGCTTTTTCTTTTCTGACAGGCTTTTTGCCTTACCTGCTTTTCTCACTCTACATCCTTTGGGTCTGACTCCCATCACTCAGCATCCCATCCTCAAGGTTCATCCTCTTTTCTTTTTCTTTTCTTTCTCTTCTCTTTTCTTTCTTTCTTCTTTCTTTGTTTGTTTTTCGAGGAAGGGTCTCACTCTAGCCTAGGCTGACCTGGAATTCACTCTGTAGTCTCAGGGTGGCCTTGAACTCATGGCCATCCTCCTACCTCTGCCTCCCAAGTGCTAGGATTAAAGGCGTGCACCACCACACCTGGCTTCATCCACATTTTAATAGATATCAACACAGACCCCACAATGTTGTATTAACAGATATTAGTAAATACCTCAAAGTATTACACTGTTTTTTTTTTTCAGATATGGTCTCACCTTAGTCCAAGCTGACCTGAAATTCATGTCGTCTCAGGCTGGCCTGAAACTCACAGCGATCCTCCTTCCTCTGCCTCCTCAGTGCTGAGATTAAAGGCGTGTGCCACCGTGACGCCTCTGCCTCCTGAGTTGAGGGTTATAGGTGTATGCCACAGCATATAGTGCTTTAAGTGTTTGTTTGCTTTTGAAACAGGGTCTCACACTATAGCCCAGGCTGGCCTGGAACTTACTGTGCAGCCTATGCTAGCCTTGAACTCAGAGCAATCAATTCTCCTGTCTCTTCTTCTCAAATGCTGGAATTTCAGATGTGAGTCATCACAGCTGGCTGACACAGCATTGCACTTTATTGGGATCAGTGCTGTGAGTGTGGTGTGTGTTCATTACATAGGGTATATGCATGTATATGTGAAGATGGTATATGCATGTATATGTGAAGATGTTGGGTGTCCTCTGACACTCTTCTGCCTTATCTCCCTGAAACATTCTCATTGAACCTGGACCTTCATGTTGTCAGTAGATTGTAGTACTGCCTCAGCCTTCCTTAGTGCTAGGGTTACAGACATGCATGGCCCATGTAGCTTTTATAAATATTTTATTTACTTATTTATTTGAAAGAGAGAGAGAAAGAGGCACAAAAAGAGAGAGAGAGAGAATGGACGTATCAGGGCTTCTAGCCAATGCAAACAAACTCCCGACACATGAGCCACCTTGTGCATCTCACTTTTCATGGGTACTGGGGAATTGAACCTGGGTCCTTTGGCTTTGTTGGTAAGCACCTTAATCATGAAGCCATCTCTCCAGCCTATATTTTGGCCAGGTATGGTGGCACACGTCTTTAATCACAGCACTTAGGAGGCAGAGGTAGGAGGATCACCATGAGTTTGAGGTCACCCTGAGACTACATAATGAATTCCAGGTCAGCCTGGACTAGAGTGAGACCCTACCTCTGAAAAACAAAACAAAACAATATGTATATGTATATTATATACACACAGAGATAGATAGATAGATAGATAGATAGATAGATAGATAGATAGATGGGTATTTAAACTGGGCGTGGTGGCATTCCCTTTAATCCCAATACTTGGGAGGCAGAGGTAGGAGGATCGCTGTGAGTTTGAGATCACCCTGAGACTACATAGTGAATTCCAAGTCAGCCTAGGCTAGCATGAAACCCTAGCTTGAAAAACCAATATGTATATTTGAGAGAGAAAAAATGGGCACACCAGGGCCACTGTAAACAAACTCCACACGCATGCACCACTATGTGCATCTGGCTTAGGGGGATCCTGGGGAATTGAACCTGGGCCTTTGGCTTTGCAGGCAAGCGCCTTAACCGCTAATCCATCTCTCCAGCTCTCTTTCTTTCTTTCCTTTTGGCTTTTTTTTTTTTTAATATTTTTTTTATTAGAGACAGAGAAAGAGGGAGAGAGTGAGAATGGGTGTGACAGGGCCTCTAGCCAGTGCAAACAAACTCCGGATGCGTTCGCCACCATGTGCATCTGGCTTACATGGGAGAATCGAACCTGGGTCCTTAGGTTTCACAGTCATGTGCCTTAACCATTAAGCCATCTTTCTAGCCCTCCTTTTGGTTTTTTTTTTGAGGTAGGGTTATTCACTATGTAATCTCAGGGAGGCCTCAATCTCCCGGCCATCCTCCTACCTCTGCCTCCTACCTCCCGAGTGCTGGGATTAAAGGTGTGTGCCACCAAGCCCAGCTTTTTTTTTTTTTTTTTCAAGGTAGGGTCTCACTCTGGTCCAGGCTGACCTGGAATTAGCTATGTAGTCTCAGGGTGCAAGCCCAGCTTTAAAAAACAAAACAAAACAAAACAACAACAATATATATAATTTTGTTTTGTTTTGCTTTTCAGAAGTAGGGTCTCACTGTAGCCCAGGCTGACCTGCAATTCACTATATAGTCTCAGGGTGACCTCCTACCTCTACCTCCCCCTTGCTGAGATTAAAGGCGTGCACCACCACACCTGGTGTTAGTCTTTCTTCTGTTTTGATGTCACCATTTTTTAACTCCTGGTATGCAGGTCTTATGTAGGTAGTGTCAGCCACTGTGATGAATCCCATGGCCGCTTTGTGTCTGGAAGACAGTATTGTAAAATACTTCTTCCCTGCCTTGGTTCTTACATTCTTCCCACCACATCTTCTGTAGCGGTCCCTGAGCTTTGGAGGGTGTGACAGAGACATCTCACTTAGTGCTGAACATTCCACTGTCACTTCTTCTCAGCACTCTGGTGAGTTTTGAGCCACCCCAGTGGTCCATGCCATGTTAGCTTCTTTAACAAAAAGTGGGAGTAGCAGGTCATGGTGGCCTTTAATTCCAGCACTCGGGAGGCAGAGATAGGAGGATCGCCATGAGTTTGAGGTCAGCCTGAGCTAGAGTGAGACCCTACTTTGAAAAACCAAAACAAATAAAAGGGGTGTTTGGTGGTGAGGAGACAACTCCGTGGTCGCCTCTGGGCTGGTTCTGCAGCGTGCAGACCTCTGAGTGGGCGGCAGAGCAAACATGAATGTTGGAGTTGCCCACAGTGAGCGTTCCTGCTGCTTGGACCTTAACAAATATTATACATAATCTGGGCATGGATGTTTTTTTGCAGGCAGTGAAAGGAACACCTTTTGAAACTCCTGACCAGGGGAAAGCAAGGGTCCTAACGCATTGGGAAAAACTGGGCTGAGTACAGTTTACATCGTCCTGAAAATCTTTTACAATTTCTCCAATAAGTCTATATGTTCTGACAAGTTTCTATACGAAGTATGATCCGACTCACTTTATCCTAAACAGTTTCTCTCCTGAGTGTACTTATTCCCAAGATGCCACAACTACATGGTATTCAGATCTTTGGAATTAATAAGTATTGAAATGTTCCACAATTAAACAAACTTGTTAAAACTTAGAAGGAAGTTATAAGGAAGGAGTAGTTAGTAAATCACACTGTTGCTGTGATAGTGTGAAATGAGAGGTATTTGCATTGGAGGACCAATTGCTGGGTCCTTATATGACTTGAAATGCAGAATTCTACTAAAAGATGCCTCTGTTTAATGCATCTGGTATATTTCTGAGAGAGGTTTTATAGGCAGGTTGGGCAGGCCCAGCTTATAAGTTAATGGCAGCACAATGAAGGTACAGTAGATAAGGCCAAGGAAATAAGATATTTATAAGAAACGAGGACCAGCTTTAGTGAATGGGCATTATGTTAGGAAAAGAAAATTTCCAATCATTCAGTCCCAGTTTAAGCAGGCTTACATACAAACCTGAAGTTTTTATTCTCATACATATTCCTCTTACTTTATATGAAGACATACACCCTCTTGCTTTATAAAAAGGTTAATTTTTTTCCTGTGAATGTGCTTTTTTGGTTTTGCTGGCTCAGTATTGTATGTTGATAAATGAGGTCCTTTTTGCATTAATTACATTTGAGTTCGTGAAGGCCCACCTTCATGACTGATTGGGGATAAAAATTGGCCAGGTATCTTAGATCAGTCTCTGAGTTAACATTCTGATTCTGGAACAAAGTGGGTTTTGCTGCTTTTCCAGAAACAAAGCTGCTAAACCAATAAGACAATAACTTATTTCAGGCCGTTCAAGTACAGTCAGTAAAAAGGAATCTGTTTATTTAGTTGTGCAACTTAGTAAAGTCTATCATTCTTTTTAAAAATATTTAAAAATTTTTTATCTATTTATTTATTTGACAGAGAGAGGGCTAGAGAGAGAGAGAGACTGGGCACGCCAGGGCCTCCAGCCACTGTAAACAATCCAGATGCATGCGCCCCCTTGTGCATCTGGTTAACGTGGGTCCTGGGGACTCGAACCTGTGTCCTTTGGATTTGCAGGCGAATGCCTTAACTGCTAGGCCATCCCTCCAGCCCAAGTCTAGCATTCTTTAGAAAAAGTAATACACAATGGAACAACCTGTAGCTTAGCAGAAACTGCTGCTCTGGCGGTTTTAGTCTTCACTTTCACCTCCGCAGTTTGTCCATTACTATGCTTCCTTTCAATATGTGGGTTTTCAAATGGTGACTTTCCCCAGGAGCAACTATATTGAGTTCTTATGACTTAGGGAAGCTTCCTATAGTTAGTAACATTAATTGCAAGAAATAAGGATATTCTATTTTGAGAAGTAAACACATCAAAAAAGTTATGATATAGGATAAAACTGAAAAGCTCAGTAACAAAATTGAAGAGTTGTAGACCAACTTGAAATCAATTTGTGTCAATAAACTCACTTTTAGAAGTAGTGATCATCGTTTCATATTTCAGAAGTTTGAGTTTAGAAATCAGCTGATAGTACATTCTGCCTTTGTATGTTTGTCTTTCTCATGTATTTTTAAATAACTGGCAATCTGTACTTTAATAAAGTTTTCCTTGGTGTAAATTATTTTTAAAAAGAACTTTCCAATGCAGTCATTAAAACTACACTATTTTTCAAGTTTTTTTTTTTCAAGGTAGGTCTCACTCTAGCCCAAGCTGACCTGCAATTCACTCTGTAGTCTCAGGGTGGCCTCAAACTCATGGAGACCCTCCTACCTCTGCCTTCTATCTCTCTATCTCTTGGGATTAAAGGTGTGTGCCACCACGCCCAGCTCAAGTTTGTTTTCAAGCAACTGAATTAGTAAAATTAAGGTAACTAAAAATAAAAAAAATTAAAAAGTGGGAGTAGCATTAATATATGGGCATAAACAAGTATTTTGAGGGCAGTAAATTATCTTAAAATATTTTATTTATTGATTTAAGAGAGAGAGAGAAAGAAAGAGATAAAGAGGCAGATAGAAAGAGAATGGGCATGCCAGGGCCTTCTGCCACTGCAAACAAACTCCAGACGCATGTGCCACTTTGTGCATCTTGCTTTATGTGGGTACTGGGGAATAGAACCCAGGCTGTTAGGCTTAGCAAGCAAGTGCCTTTAACCATTGAGCCATCTCTCTAGTCCAATAAAAATACTTTGAAGCCAAGTGTGGTAGTATACACCTTTAATCCCAGCATTCAGAAGGCAGAGGTAGGAGAATGGCTGTGAGTTAAAGGCTAGCTCGGGGCTACAGAGCAAGACCTTGCCTCAAAAAAAAAAAAAAAACTGTTAAAAAATAAATGAATAAATAAATAAATAATGATGATAGAAGATGTACTTAAATAATGAGAGGAAAGGAAGATAGAGAGCAGTTGAAAGGAGGAAGGTGGAGGGAAAAGGAGAGGATGAGAAAAAGAAAAGCTCAAATGTCCTCCGAACCACAAACCTACAAGAGTCAAATGTAAATCAAGAAATCAAACAGCCAGTAAACCTGAAACTGCTCGACCTCACAAGTGACCAAGAAAGGCAAATAAACAGGAGGCTCTGACAGAAGGTTTTGTGTGTGTGTGTGTCTGTCTGTCTGTCTATCTGTCTGTATCTTTCTCTTTCTACTTGGAAATCCTATAATATGAGGTAGCTGATTTTAATACTTCTTCCCGCTTTTTTTTTTTTTCTTTTTCTTTTTTTCGAGGTAAGGTCTCACTCTAGCTCAGGCTGACCTGAAATTCACTCTGTAGTCTCAGGGCGGCCTCAAATTCACAATGATCCACTTATCTCTGCTTCCCGAGTGCTGGGATTAAAGGTGTGCACCACCATGCCAGGTTCTTCCAGCTTTTTAGTGGGCTGGCCCAAATGACCTTTACAATGAGAAGGAACATTCAAAACGGGCCAGGTGTGGTGGCGCATGCCTTTTAATCCCAGCACTCGTGAGGCAGAGGTAGGAGGAACGCCATGAGTTCAAAGCCACCCTGAGACTACATAGTGAATTCCAGGTCAGCCTGAGCTAGGTGAGACCCTACCCTTGAAAAACCAAAAAAAAAAAAAAAAAAAAAGATTCGGCATTCCTCCTGCTGTCCCAATGTAGAACAGCTGGTCCAATGTCAATTTCTTAAATAATCAAACAATTGCAACTGAATGGGCAGCAGTTTTAGCATAGAGATTTAATTTCATTTATTTGCAAGGAGAGAAAGAGAGAGAGAAAGGGAAACAGAGATAGAATGGGCATGCCAGGGCCAAGAGCCACTGTAAACAAATTCCATATGCATGTGCCAATGTGCATCTGACTTTACATAGGTACTGGGGAATTGAACCCGGATTGTTAGGTTTTGCAGGTAGTGCCTTAACCACTGAGCCATCTCTCCGTCCCAAAGATTTTATTTCTTTCTTGTTATATTCATCTGCTCATGCCCGTCCATTTCTATACAACACAAAACAACCCTGAACAAATTCTCAAGACATGGAAAAATGCAGTAAACTTCTGACAAACTGCCTCCAGCCCAGTCTGCACAAAGTTCTCTTCTCCTCAGAAGCCAAACCTCACAGACCACAGTTCTTATTGCATTTAGGATTTTCAATTCTGATCAGAATGGTCCATCAAACTCTATTTACAGCACTTCAAGGCATCTCTTAGGCCAAGGTTTCAAATCTTTCCATATTCCTCCCACAAATCAGTTCCAAAAGGCCACAAGCCACAGGCAGGTTTCTAGCAACAATGACTTCACTCCTGGTACCAAATTTTTGTTCCAGTTATCTTCATGTTGCTGGGACAAAGCAACAGACCGAAAGCAACTGATGGGAGGAAAGTTGTTTTGACTTACTGTCTAAAGGGAAAGCTCCATGATGGCAAGTGAATGATGGTGGAGCAAAGACTGGACATCACCTCTGCCATGGCAGGTGGAAAATAGCAGGAGGAGAGTGAGCCAAACTCTAGCAAGGAGTGGCTATAACACCCCTAAAGATGCCCCCAACAATACACCTCCTCTAGTAAGCCTCCATCACCTCCAAAACTGACATCAGCTAGGAATCAGGCATTCAAAACACATGAGCTGGGCTAGAGAGATGGCATAGTAGTTAAGGCCCTTGCCTGCAAAACCTAATGACCCAAGTTCCATTCTCCAGTACCCACATAAAGCAGATGCACAAAATAGTGCACGCATCTGGATTTCACTTGCAGCGGCTGGAGGCCCTGGCATGCTCATTCTTTATGTCTGTCTCTCTCTCTCTACTCGCAAATAAATTTTTAAAAATATTTTTGGCCGGGCGTGGTGGCGCACGCCTTTAATCCCAGCACTCAGGAGGCAGAGGTAGGAGGATCGCTGAGAGTTCGAGGCCACCCTGAGACTACATAGTTAATTCCAGGTCAGCCTGGACCAGAGTGAAACCCTACCTCAAAAAACAAAAATAAATAAATAAATAAATAAATAAATAAAATAAAAATATTTTTAAAGTTTTAAAAAATTTATTTATTAGAGATGGAGGGAAAGAGGAGAGAGGGAGGGAGAGAGAGAATGGGCATGCCAGGGCATCTAGCCACTGCAAGAAAACTCCAGATGAATGTGCCACCACATACATTGGGCTTACATGGGACCTGGAGAATCAAACCTGGGTAATTAGTCTTTGCAGGCAAGTGCCTTAAGTGCTAAGCCATCTCTCCATCACAAAAAATATTTTTTAAAAAACACATGAATTTATTGGGGACACCCAATTCAAACCACTAGTCTTGCTCATTAGTTTTAGGGGCCGTTGGCCCCATTTGTTTCTTTTCTTTTTTTTCCTGTGTCTGTGTAGGGTGGTTTCAAGGAAGAGTCTTGCTCTATTCCAGGCTGACCTGGAATTCACTCTGTGGTTTCAGGGTGGCCTCAAACTCACAGCAATCTTCCTACTTCAGCCTCCCAAGTGCTGGGATTAAAGGTGTGTACCACCACACCCAGCTTGACTGTTTTAAGTAATGATGACATGAACATTTTCATATAAGTGTCTGTTTGAGTCCCTGTTTTCATTTCTTTTGGCTATAGACCTAGGAGTGGAACTGTTAGACCCTATGGCAACTCTATGTTTAACTTTTAGAACTGCTTAACTATTTTTAATATTTTATTTATTTATGAGAGAGAGAGAAGAGATGCAGACAGAGAGTATGGGAGTGCCAAGGCCTCCAGCTACCACAAACGAATTCCAGACACATATGCTATCTCGTGCATCTGGCTTGACATGGGTACTGGGGAATCAAGCCTGAGTTCTTTTATTTATTTATTTATATTTATTTATTTATTTATTTAAGACACACACAGAGAGAATGGGCACACCAGGGCCTCTAGCCACTGCAAACCAACTCCAGACGCATGCACTGCCATGTACATCTGGCTTACATGGGACCTGGAGAATTGAACCAGGGTCCTTAGGCTTTGCAGGCAAATGCCTTAACCACTAAACTGCCTCTCCAGCCTGGAGCCTGAGTTCTTTGACCTAGCCAGCATGTACCTTAACTGCTAAGCCATCTCTCCAGCCCAATTATTTTCCAGTCTTCAGTGGTTATATCATTTTACATTCGTACTAGCCATGTGCTTCATATCTCCACATCCTCATCAAAAAGGCTTACTTAAGCCGGGCGTGGTGGCGCACACCTTTAATCCCAGTACTCGGGAGACAGAGGTAAGAGAATCACCATGAGTTGGAGGTCACCCTGAGACTATATAGTGAATTCCAGGTCAGCCTGGACTAGAGTGAAACTCTACCTTAAAAAAAAAAAAAAAGCCTTATTTAGAGCTGGGCATGGCAGCACTCATCTTTAATCCCAGCACTCAGGAGGCAGAGGTAGGAGGATCACTATGAGTTTGAGGCCACCCTGAGACTACATAGTACATTTCAGGTTAGCCTGAGCTACAGTGACATCCTACCTCAAGAAACTTGACAAACCAAAATAAATAAATAAAAATAAAAACATTTTCTGGTGTCTTGACATTATTCTAGATTTATTTCTCAATTCTCAATTACATTCCATTGATCTAGGAATCTATCCTAATTCTAGTTTCATACTTTTTAAAAAAATTTATTTTGTGGCACATGCCTTTAATCCTAGCACTTGGGAGGTAGAGGAAGGAGGATCACTATGAGTTCAAGATCACCCTGAGACTACACAGTCAGAGTCAGCCTGAGCTAGAGTGATACCCTACCTTGAAAAACCAAAAACAAAACAAAACAAAACAAAACAAAAAAACAGAAAAAAAAAAAAAATTAAAGATGTTCTACATCTGCAATATCAAATACTCAGGCAAGATTTAATTCTTTATGTAAAAATAAGCAAGCACATCCATCTCATTAGCATATTAATTTGCTGTTATCTTTAATAAATAGTAAGATCATATTTATATAAAAGAATTGTTTTAATATAAATTTCTTAATGACTCATTATCAAAAATTATTTTATTTTATTTTATTTTATTTAGAGAGAGAAGGAGAGAGAGAGAATGGGCATGCCAGGGCCTTCAGCCACTGCAAACGAACTCCAGACGCATGTGTTAACTTGTGTTTCTGGTTTACATGGGTCCTGGGGAATCAAACCTGGGTCCTTTGGCTTTTCAGGCAAGAGCCTTAACTGCTAAGCCATCTCTTTAGAGCAGCAAACAGCCATCTTGTATGAGAAGCCATCTTATGGACTCAAAAGGCCTTAGGATCAGAATTGCCCCAGCTACAAGCCCTGGCTTTAGGCGATCACTTTATCTACCTATCGGATCAGAGTTGCCCCAGCTACAAGCCCTGGCTGCAGGCGATTACTTTATCTGCCTATTGGAATGTAACAACAGACCTTCCCATGACCCCTGGGATTAAGAGTCCCATGATCTAACCTTATCAGAGCATCTTGTAATCCTGGGTCAATGACCCCTGGGATTAAGAGTCCCATGATCAAACCTTATCAATCAGAAAGTCTTGTGACCCTGGGTCAGTTTCTAGTTTACCTTCCTCCTGCCTCCCCTATATAAACCTCTGTGAAAAATAAAAATTTGAGACTTTGACCAGGTATTAGGCTTAGTCTCCTTCTTTGTGTCTGTTTGTCTCTCTCATCCAGGTTAATCTCCCCTCGGGCCCTTGTTGAACTCCCGCTGGTCGGGGCAAGTGGCGCCCAACGTGGGGCTCGAGGTACGAGGACTGACTTGGACGTCGCTCGGGTGAACGGCCGTCATTCTTTCATTGGATCGCCACCTCGTTGGTGAGTGAAGATCCGCACAGAGGTCACCGCAGGAAAGCCCGCCTGTGACACAGACCCGGATAAGGTAAGAAGAGCGATGAAATTATGGGACAAACATTGAGTAAACATGAGTTATTCATTCAGGGACTTAGAGTCTCTCAAGACACGAGGAAATTGGGTTAAGATGCGTGGTTAATAGGTGAGTGATCCCTTGGGGACATCCTCCCCCTGGGACTAACAGGCCCCCAGTGGCCGCCTCCCCAGTGAGGAACTAGTCTCCCCACTGACGGACTAGGCGAGATATAATGTAAAGAAAAACAAACTTTCCCTTTCTCTATCAGAGAAAGGCAAAACTATAGGCCCAGTGGCCGCCTCCCCAGTGAGGAATTAGGTGAGGTGTACCCATCAAAAGGAATCCCAAATCAGTGGATTAAGGACATTTCTTAAAGTTAGGGGCATAAAACTCTCTCAAAGAGGCCAACTTATTCTGGGAAAAAGTCCTCCAGATCTCAGTCGCTGTGGCCGCTGGCCCATGCTCCAAAGCCGCGGCAGGCTGACAAGAGGCAAAGGCTGCTGGACTGCGCTCCACTCTGGAGCCAGGGCTGCTAAAACGCCACAGGCAGCAGAGGAGACAATAGCTACACCTGAGGGGAAAAGACACCCCCCCTGTTTCTCTCCATGCTCACAGTTGGGTTCAGGGCCCAGGCTCCAGGGGCCTGGCTGATGCCACGTGGGCTCAGGTGGCCTGATACCCTTCAGCCACACCCGCCCAACAGGGTAAACAAGGAGATAATAGATTTATTAAAAAAAAAAAAACTGAAAATGGCAAGATTCTTAGCTTCCCTGGCTTGCAAAACCTGGGGACTACAAACACAAAAAATCTCGAAATATGGGTAAATGCCAAATTACTATAAATAGATGTAGATTTCTTATAAGTATTTACAACTGTTTTAAGCTCACTTTTGCCTCTTTATGCTTTTCTGGGACTACTAACAAAAAAACAGTCTCAAGAATTGTATTTAAACTTAAATATGTACTCAATACTAAATTTGTTAGAAAATTTCTAATAATGCTCAAATCTACCTTCATAATGTGTTTCAAAAGTCAAGTCTGACTCTTTAAAGATATTTCATAAGACCTTTTATTAAAAGCCTCATGGTAAAAACAATAAAAGTTTAGTTAAACTGGAAAAAAAACTTTAAATGTTGGTAACTATTTGATAAAAAAAAAAAAAGATTGTTACAAAATGGTTACATAGCTTGTAAGATAAAAATATATAAATGTAAATATTAAGTAAACTTAAACAAAAGATTAAAGACAAAACACTTAACCAGATTGCAGATCTTTTAAGATACAATAAAGTGATTATCAACCTAGGGCTTACATCAAACTAATAAAAGCATGGCTCTAGCTGATAGAAGGTGACTATGGTATTCAGTTTGTAAATTTACAACTTTAACTTGTTGATATTAATCTGGTCATGATGATGGTTAAAAAAGACTAAATTTAGAGTACCCAATAAAGTTAATTAAGTTCCTATTTGTCAACATTTTAACTATACGTTAAGGTTAAAATTGACTCATTAATATTTAATTCTCTCACATGGTTGATATAACTAATATACAAAACATTCCTAACATCTCCCTCCATTGCCTGTGATAATTGTTTCCTATCCGACTGTGTTTTCAAAACATCCAACCCTGGGATCCCCAGCACTCATACCGGTCTGGTGAGTATCTGAGCGCTCTCTCTCTCTCTCTCTCTTTCTCCTTTTTAAATTTGGTTCTGAAGCGCGCATAGCTTTTCTTGGGCCCTCTGTTTCTGTCATATTCATGTGTCTATGTTATTGGGCCCTCTGTTTCTGTCATATTTGTGTGTCTACCTGTTAATTGTTTCCCTATGGACAGACGCTTCTCCCTTGACTTAATAACATGGGACAGTTCCCTTCCCCCTTTTTCACCCCTTTCTTTACAGGTGCTGGCAGCCACAGCCAAAAGAGACATCAAGCCCACCGCTGAAGCCTCGGTCCCAATTCTTGTGTGGGGGAGGCAATGGGGACTGGAAATTACATCTCAGGTCAATAAATGGTTTACAAAATTTCTGTTACAAGGACCAGAGGCCCCCATGGCTGAGTATCTCTAAAAGGTCCTACAGGTGTGAAAACTCCCCAAAAGCTGTTATTGGACTGATTAAAAATTTTCTCAAACTTTTCATCACAGATAGATATTGATAAAAAGCTGTCAGTCAGGTTAGATGCTCTAGAAAATGCTGTTATGTATTTAAAAAGACAGATTGTTAATCTTGTGGTTCAAAAGCAATTGTTCTGTCATGTAAATTATCAATTCATAAGTATTACTCCTTTATCCTACAATGGGACTGCTACTGTATGGTAAAAGGTTAAAAATCATATTTGGACTATTTAAAATCATAATAATCTTAACATAGATTTACAAGGTTTACAAAAGAAAATATCTGTTATTTCATATAGTCATTTGTCTTTTGGTGATCCTGATAAGGCTGCAAAAGGATTTTTTTTGATGCCTTAAGTATCTCCCAAGCAGTTTCTTTCTCAGATTCTCATTTGGCTTAAGCAGGGGGGACTTTACTGCCAAACAAACAAACAAACATAGATTACAGAGTTGGAGGTCAACACGTTTGTCAGCTAGTTCCTTATCTGAATCAGGCCTGGGCTTAATGACTATCTGTTCTATAATGGCAGTACTGTTGTCTGGTTATTAAATGATGTCTTCTAAGTAAAAAAAGAAAAAACTTTAACTTGGTTTACAACAGTTTCAACATGCAGGAATGGCTGTGCCTGAGTCAGGCGAGCAAACAATGTTACAGAGGCTAAATGTAGCGGCTTCCAGAGCTCAAGTGTTCCAGCAGCTCAACAGATTGCTGATCACAGACTGGAGCTGACAAGCCGAGGAATCGCGACTGAGGACCTGCCTCCGGCTGAGACCCTCCCCTAACAATGACTGTAAAACATATAGTCTCTGTAAACGCTATAGCCTCTATAAGCACTGTAAATTTGTTTACTTTTTATAATCATTCTAGGCATGTTGGCCAAGGTTCAATACTCCAAGCCTCCGGGAACCGCATAAGCATTCAGACCTATGCACCCCCTAGGGGGATGGGTACCAACGTGGGTGCGGAAAAACCGCAAGGGAAGGTCCCTTTGACCACTTCTGAATTCCCTGAGAGTCAAACCTGACTTGCATGGAGGTTGGTACCATACATAATGCCTCCCCTCCACAAAAGGTACTGAGGGCCAAATCTGTGGGTGATAAACATGACCCACGGGAGGAGTCAGGTCACTACTCCCCCAGTTGGTTAAAGCCCACTGCTGGATAGCAGGCCTCCCCCTCCTGTTTGTATAAAAGAAGGGAGGAGATGTCGGAGACCATGAGCAGCATAACAGCCATCTTGTATGAGAAGCCATCTTATGGACTCAAAAGGCCTTAGGATCAGAATTGCCCCAGCTACAAGCCCTGGCTTTAGGCGATCACTTTATCTACCTATCGGATCAGAGTTGCCCCAGCTACAAGCCCTGGCTGCAGGCGATTACTTTATCTGCCTATTGGAATGTAACAACAGACCTTCCCATGACCCCTGGGATTAAGAGTCCCATGATCTAACCTTATCAGAGCATCTTGTAATCCTGGGTCAATGACCCCTGGGATTAAGAGTCCCATGATCAAACCTTATCAATCAGAAAGTCTTGTGACCCTGGGTCAGTTTCTAGTTTACCTTCCTCCTGCCTCCCCTATATAAACCTCTGTGAAAAATAAAAATTTGAGACTTTGACCAGGTATTAGGCTTAGTCTCCTTCTTTGTGTCTGTTTGTCTCTCTCATCCAGGTTAATCTCCTCATAACCACTGAGCCATCTCTCCAACCCTTCTTTAACTTTTTTTTTTTTTTTTTTTAAATTTTAAGGTAGAGTCTCAGTCTGTCTAGCTCAGGCCCACCTGGAACTCACTCCAGATTGGCCTGGAGCTCACAGTGATCCTCCTACCTCACTCCCAAGTACTGGAATTAAAGGTGTGGGCCATCATGCGCAGCTGGTTAAAAAATTTTTTTTCAAGCTTTTAAAAGAATCTTTATTGTTTTGTTTTTGTTTTTTCGAGGTTAGGGTCTCACTCTGGCACAGGCTGACCTGGAATTAATTATGTAGTCTCAGGGTGGCCTCGAACTCACTGCGATCCTCCTACCTCTGCCTCCTCGAGTGCTAGGATTAAAGGCGTGTGCCACCATGCCCACCTCTCTTTTCTTTTCTTTTCTTTTCTTTTCTTTTTTCTTTTCGCTGCACAAGACTTTATTTCATTTGGTCCAAGGTTTAGGAGGGGATCTGGGCGTTACAAAGCTGCCTAGTGGCTAGGGAGGCTGGGGCAGAGGAGGTCCTGAGGGTGGTTAAGGCAGAGCCAGAGTCCCTGGAAGGCTATGCAGGATCTAGTCGTGCTTCAGGGTAGCCGCTCCAAGAGACACTCGCCCAGGTTTGGCTGAGGGCTTGCCAGTCTGGGCAGGTTGGTCAGGTGGTCACCCATCTTCTTGACGAGCTTCATCTCCTCATCCATCATCCAAAGTGGTTCTCTAGGAAATCACAAAGATAGGGGTCTGTGCGGGTACAGCCCAGCGCGTGAAGACCCAGAAGAGCCTGGCTCGGGTTCTTCTCCAGGGCTTCTGCACTCATCTGGAGCAGGCTGTGCAGGTCGGGAAGAGCGCCCAGCTGCCCGCTGCACTGGGTCTGCCTCCTCGGCAGAGCCACATGGTGCTGTCCAGAGAGAGGGAGGCGCAGGAGGCCCGCAGGTGCAAGCTGACCAGCCTCCACCTCAGTGGAGTAATTCTGAAGAATCTGGGAGCACGTGGCTGGTCCGGCAAAAAGGAGTTAGAAGGTTCTGGATGGTCCTGGACGGCACAGATGGCAAGGAGATGGTCCCGGAGGTGATGACCGGAGAGACTGGAAGGCAGTTGGAAAATCTGAATTAAAAAAAAAAGGGGAAAAAAAGGGAAAAAAAAGGAGGGCTGGCTTAGCGATTAAGGCGTTTGCCTACAAAGCCAAAGGACCCAGGTTCAATTCCCAAAACCCACGTTAGCCAGATGCACAAGGTAGCACATGCGTCTGGAGTTTGTTTGCAGTGGCTAGAGACCCTGGTACGCCCATTCTCTCTTTGTCTCTCTGTCTCCCTCCCTCCCTCCCTCTCTCTGTCAAATAAATAAATAAAAATTTAAAAAATAAAAGGAGGAAGTCCTTGGGTCTGTTCTGTCCAAACACTGTTGAAGCAAGACACAGGGGTCCTTGGGAACGTGGTTTATTGTTTTTCTTAACATGTGCATTACAGGATCATTCACCTTTTTTTTTTTTTTTTTTTTTTTGACAAAGTCTTACCACCTCACTATGCAGCTCAGGCTGGCCTCAAATTCATGACCCTCCTGCCACAACTTTTTTTTTTTTTTTTTTGGTTTTTCAAGGTAGGGTCTCACTCTAACCCAGGTTGACCTGGAATTCACTCTGTACTCTCAGGGTGGCCTTGAACTTATGGCCATCCTCCTACCTCTGCCTCCTGAGTGCTGGGATTAAAGGCATGCACCACCACGCCCGGCTCTGCCACAACTTCTTGAGTGCTGTGATAATTTCTTTCAGCATTTTTTCAATGAGGCTAAATTCATACACTATAAAGCTGGCCATCTTTGAAGGTCCAGTTCAGTGGTGGTTCATATGTCATGGTGCTGTGCAGTCACTACCAACAGCTTCTGGAACAATGTCCTCATCCCAGAAGAAGACCCCCGGACCATGAAGTAGCAGCTATCCACTTCTCCGTACCCCTGTGACCTGTACTGGCTTTTCAGATTTATGGACTCTGGGGCATTCACTTGTATGCACTTGTATATATGATCTGTGGTGTTTAGCTTTTTTCATTCGCCATGCTTGTGGGGGGCGGATTTTGAGGTAGGGTCTTGCTCTAGCCCAGGCTGACCTGGAATTCACTATGTTGTTTCAGGGTGGCCTTAAAGTCACAGCGATCCTCCTACCTCTGTCTCCAGAGTGCTGGGATTAAAGGCATGCACCACCATGCCCGGCACCAAATCATTCTTTTTTTATGGTTATGTTCTGTGATTGTCAGAGGGATAGGTCTTGAACGTCCTTGATTACATTTATGCATTATCGTTTTCTTGGATGATACTGTACATGGAGTTTTCTTTTTCTTTCAGTTTTACTGAGGCAGGGTCTCACCCTGTAGCCCAGATGTCCTGAACTCACTGTGCAGGTCACGTTGACCATGGTGATTGCCTGCCTCAGTCTCCCAGGTGCTGGGATTGTAGGTGTGAGCCACCACACTTGGCTGGAATTGTCTTAATTTCACCTTTGGGTTTATTGTTACTACACATAAATATAGCTGATTTTTCTTGAACTTAGAGGCCCTAGTAGTGATATAGGTTACATTCATCCTTTCAGGGTTTTCTATAGTATTGTATCATGTCAGTCATCTGCACATAAAACAGTTTCATTGTTTATGGACACAACACCATGGTTGCAACCCAGTCTCATCTGATCACAAACTAAGCATGAGCAGGTCTGTCAGAAATGGTAGAAATAGGGCTGGAGAGATGGCTTAGCGGTTAAGCGCTTGCCTGTGAAGCCTAAGGACCCCGATTCAAGGCTTGATTCTCCAGTATTCATGTAAGCCAGATGCACAATGGAGTTTGTTTGCAGTGGCTAGAGGCCCTTGTGCACCCATTCTCTCCTCCCCCCACCTCTTTCTCTCTCTCTCTGTTGCTAATAAATAACCAAATTTAAAAAAAAAAAAAAAAAGAAATGGTAGAAATAGTTTTACTTCTTTCAAAACTGAAACTGGAAGCTGGGTGTGGTGGTGCATGCCTTTAATCCCAGCACTTGGGAGGCAGAGGTAGGAGGATCGCAGTGAGTTCGAGGCCACCCTGAGACTACAGAGTGAATTCCAGGTCAGCCTGAGCTAGAGTGAGACCCTTCCTCAAAAAACAAAAAACAAAACAAAAAACAAAAAAAAAACCCTGAAACTGGGACTGGAAAGATGGCTCAGCAGTTAAGATGCTTGTCTGTAAAGCCTAACAAACCGGGTTTGATTGCCCAGCACCCATGTAAAGCCAAATGCACAAAGTGGCACATGCATCTGGAGTTCGCCTGCAATGGGTAGAGGCCCAGACATGCCCTTTCTCTCTCTCTCTCTCTCTTTTATCAGTCTCTCTCTGTATGCAAGTAAAGAAGTAAAATATTTTTAAAAGCAACCCTGAAACGGAAAGCTTGCCGATTCTTGCCTAAGCACCGCCCCAGGCCGGTGTTGCACTTAAGTGGTGTGAGCAGAATCTCTGTCTTGCTCCTGATCGTAGGCAAAGGCCTTCTGTGTCTCACCCCTCAGTATGTTAGCTGTGTTCTAGTCACAGATGCCTTCATCAGGTCTGAGTATGTCAGGTGCTCTTATGATGAAAGGTAAGCCTCCATTGACACGTGCAAAATGATGGCTGCAGGGCTTTTTGAAGATAAAATGAGTTATGTGAAAACATCTAGCAGGGGAGCCGCCCTGTTCCTACTGCTAACACTTGGGGAGGGCTAGGCCCTGGGCCTTACATTCAGCCACACCAAGGACTACAGCTCAGATCAGCATCTGGTGGTAGTAATACAGGGTGAGTTGCATAAGCCTCTCTAAGCCTCAATTTCCTTATCTCTAAAGTGGGGTGATGATAGTACCTCTTTCACAGGGCTGCCCAACCCCCCGGGCAGGTAGTGGTAGATGTGATTTAAATCATGACCTTACTAAGTACCCAGGGTACGGAGCTGCATGCATACGAGAGATGACTGATAAAACGAGATGTGGTCTTTGTCCCCGGGCAGGGCGATGACGTGAAGGTGATACTAACAATTACATTACCAAGTAGAGGTGCTATGTGACAGGAGTGACAGAAATGGAACACGGGGTGGGCTGGGCTAGGGAAGGCTTCAGGGGGAGAAGGCCCAGGACCTCAAGGTGGGGGAAGCAATGACAGCTAGGACAGAGGGAAGAACTGTTGTGTTTGGCTAACAAGCCATGGACAGTTCCTATAGCTGGAAGTGAATGACAAAGTAGAGACTGGGGACTTTATTCCGGAAGGGCAGGGAGTGTTCACACTGGGGTTATGGGTGGGAGAGGGCACTGGAAAAGGGCTGAGTGTTAGGAGGCTGAGCGCTGTTTCCTGACTTGTTGGGATCAGAGCTGGAAGAGTCTGTGGGGTAACTCTGACATGTGCCAACGATGTTCAGGAAATGGGATAGGAACACAGAAGGTGACACTTTGGAGACTTGGCCAATAAGAAGGTGAGGACAGGTTGCCATGGGGCGAGCAGGACCAGAGATGCTCTGGGTTTGTGAAGGAGCGCCCTGAGGCCATCGTTTTAGGGACAGCAGCTTTATTAAGATGAAGAAATCTGGGAGAGGGTACAATTTGTCAGGAATAGGAAAAAAAAGATGAATAACAAAAGTTGCTAACTTTAAAGGTAAACCCCACATATTTAACCCTTATAAAGACACATGGGAGCTGGAGAAATGGCTTAGCGGTTAAGGCGCCTGCCTGCTAAGTCTAAGAATGCCCGTTCAATTCTCCAGATCCCACGTTTAGCCAGACGCAAAGTGCCGCAAAGGCGGAATGCCACACTTGCCCACAAGGGGACACACACGTCTGGAGTTCACAGAGGCTGAGAGGCTGCTTGCGCGTCCATTCTCTGTCTCCCTCTGTGTGTGTGTGTGTTTCCAAAAAAAAAAAAAAAAAAAAAAAGGGAGTTGGGCGTGTGTGTGGTGCACACCTCTAATCTCAGCACTCAAGAGGCAGAGGTAGGAGGATCACCATGAGCTCAAGGCCACCCTGAGACTACATAGTGAATTCCAGATCAGCCTGAGCTAGAGTGAGACCCTACCTTGAAAAAAGCCAAAATAAATAAGTAAATACATGGGGAGGGGCTAGAGAGATGGTGTAGTGAGTAAAGTGCTTGTTGCTCAAGCTCAAGTACCTGAGTTCAGGTATCCACACTCCACATAAAAGCTGGAAGTTATGATGGGCTTTTGTAATCCCAACATGTTGACAGTGAGATGGGAGGTAGAGAGGAAAATTTCCTGGAAGCCATGGACCAGCTGACCAGCCTGAGAAATGAGAACGAGAATGAGACACTGCCTTCGATGAAATAGGAGGTAAGGGCCAACACCCAGAAGTTCTCCTGTGACCTCCTCATGTGCCCGATGGCATGGACACACCCACTCCCATATACATGGACACTTCATACACAAATCCATGTGGAGCGGCTGGAAGATGCCTGAGTAAGTTGCAAGCATGAGGACTTGAGTCCAGATGTCCAGTACCTATGTAAAGCCAGGTGTGGTGGCATCTTAGCACCAAGAAGGTGGACTGGGCCTTGCTGGCTGGCTAGTCTAGCTGAATTTGGGAGTTCCAAGTTCAGTGAGGGACCCCGTCTCAAAAATGCAGGGGGAGGGACTAGAGAGATAGTTTAGCTGTTAAGGCTCTTTAAGGACCAGGACTGGTGAAACAGCTTAGCGGTTAAGGCCCTTGTCTTCAAAGCCAAAGGACCCACATTCAGTTCCCCAGGACCCAGATGCACAAGGTGGCACATGCATCTGGAATTTGTTTGTATTGGCTAGATGCCCTGGCATGCCCGTTCTCTCTCTTTCTTCCTCTCTCCCTCTCTCTGCATGCCCCCCTCAAATAAATAAATAAATATTAAGTTTTTTTTGAGGTAGGGTCTCACTCTAGCCCAGGCTGACCTGGAATTCTCAGGGTGGCCTTGAACTCACAGTGATCCTCCTACCTCTGTCTCCTGAGTACTGGGATTAAAGGCGTGCACCATCACACCTGGCTTAAAAATGAAAATATTAAAAAAAATTAAAAAGGCTAAGGACCCAGGGTTTGATTCCCCAGTATGCATATAAGCCAGATGCATAAGTGGCACATGCATCTGAAGTTTATGTACAGTGGCTAGAGGGCTTATTTTATTTTTATTTTTTTTATTTTTTTGTTTTTCAACATAGGGTCTTACTCTAGCTCAGGCTGACCTGGAATTCACTATATAGTCTCAGGGTGGCCTTGAACTCATGGCGATCCTCCTGCCTCTGCCTCCCAAGTAAGTACTGGGATTAAAGGCGTGCGCCACCACGCCTGGCTAGAGGCCTTATTTTTTTTTTTAATATTTTTATTTTTATTTATTTATTTGACAGAGAAAGAGGGAGAGAGAGAGAGAGAGAATGGGCACACCAGGGCCTACAGCCACTGCAAACGAACTCCAGACACGTGTGCCCCTTGTGCATCTGGCTAACGTGGGTCCTGGGGAATTGAACCTGGGTCCTTTGGCTTTGCTGGCAAATGCCTTAACCGCTAAGCCATCCCTCCAGCCCAATAAATAAACAAAATATTTTAACATGATTCGGGGTAGAGTGATTGAGGAAAGACACCTAATGCCAAGCCCTGGCCTCCACACATACATGTATGCTCCCCCCCACACACATATAACCATGGGGTGTTGGACACAGTGACTCCTGTAACCCCAGCATTGAGGATGCTGAGGCAGGAGATGAAGAGTTCAAGGGCAGCTGGGTGTGGTGGTGCACATCTTTAATCCCAGTACTCAGGAGGTGGAGGTAGGAGGATCACTGTGAGTCGAGGCCACCCTGAATTCCAGGTCAGCCTGGGACAGAGTAGACCCTACCTGGTGTGCCCATTCTCTCTCTCTCTCTCTCTCAAATAATTAAAGAAAAATAAAGAAGGTAATAGGGAAGGGGAGCAGAGAACTGTCTTCTCCTCCACCTAAAAAAAATAAATAAATAATTAGAGTGACAGCTTACCTCACAAAAAAACAAAAAAACCAAACCAAAACAAAGCAAAAAAGCACTCCAGGGTTGAGGGAGATGGCTCAGTGGCCAGTGGGTAAAGCACTTACTGGGCAAGCCTGCGGACCTAAATTAAGATCCCCCAAACCCATATAAAGCCAGATGTAGTGCAAGAGTCTATAATCCCATCACATCTATGGTGAGAAAGGAGGCAGAGACGGAAGAATCTTGAAGCTTGCGGGCAGATAGCCTGGCAAATGCAGCAGCAAGCAAGAAGAGAGTCCCTGCCTCAAAACAAGGTAGAGGGCTGGAGAGATGGCTTAATGGTTAAGGCACTTGCCCGCGAAGCCTAAGGAACCAGGTTTGATTCCCTCCTACCCACATAAGCCAGATGCACATGGTGGTGCATGTGTCTGGAGTTTGTTTGCAGTGGCTAGAGGCCCTGGTGCGCCCATTCTCTCTTTTTCTCTCTAAAATAAATAAATAAAAATAAAAAAACATTATTATTACTTATTTGAGAGAGAGCTACAGAAATAGGCAGGGAGAGAGAGAGAGAATGGGCGCACCAGGGCCTCTAGCCACTGCAGACGAATTCCAGATACGTGTGCTCCCTTGTGCATCTGGCTTACGTGGGTACTGGGGAATCGAGCCTCGAACAGGGGTCCTTAGGCTTCTCAGACAAGCGCTTAACTGCTAAGCCATCTGTCCACTCCCAAAATAATGTTTTCTTAAAAAAAGAGAACCCCGCCCCCCAAAAAAGAACAGTAAGAGGCAAAGCAGGGAAGTCACAGCTGTGCAGGCCAGACGTCACTGTGATGGCAGTGGGGGTGGAGGAGGGACTGGATCGTGCTAATAGTGAGAATGTGGGAAGTGTGGGAGAGAAAGATTCAAGTTCTGGCTTGAGCAGTCCAGTAATGGCGACACAGAGCATTTGGGGCTGAACATCTTTTTAGCTGGAGGTTGGTGAGGAGTTGAGAACTGAGAAAGACAGACTTGTGAATGAGTCAGTAGAAATGGAGAAAAACACAACAGGCAGAGGAGATAAGTGTCAAGAAAAAACCCCAGGGCAAAGAGAATGGAGTCCAGGAAAGTCCAGGACACCAGACAATAGATTTGGTAATGGGGTTTTCCTCTGAAATGTGCTTTTCTCTAAAGGTTTTGCCTGCGTTTGCCAGTTCTTCTGTCTGACTCACTTAGCTTGTCCTGTGGCTGCTGGCCTGGGTGCTAGCTACTAGAAGGGCACCGCTGACACCCCTCCCAGGTTCTTTAGGATCTCATAGTGCCCCACGCTCACCCAACTCGGGATCAATATAAATTTTCCTACAGCTCTAGTAAAGTCACTGGTGCATTTCCTCACCCTGCACCAATTCAGGTGTCAGAACAGGAGTTCTGATCCAAGGGACGTAGAAAGAGATATTGGTAAATACATAGGTAATGTGGGGAGAGAGGGTAAGGGACTAGAAGAGCTTGGGTGTAACCCAGTGACACTCAGGTTCCTTTGATGGGTGGGTGGCATTAGACAGCAGCAGACTGGAATAAAATGGGCTGAGTGGTGCTCATGCCCTGCCCCCACTACAACTGTACCGGAACCAACCAGCGCAGGAGCTATACCCAGGCTCGATAAGGAGATTAGGACATAAAAAGATTAGGTCTGCTGGCTATATCATACTCATTTGGGCAGGAAAGTAAACTCTTATCTTAGAAAGCTCTTCCCCTTTCTACACAATAAGGGCTTTCTAGCTAATAATTCAGTTAAACAGAATATCTGATCCATTGCAAAATTTAATTCTAGTTTTTATGTTTTGTTTTTTTGAGGTAGGGCTTCTTTTTTAAAAATTTTTTAAAGGCTTTATTTTTATTTATTTACTAGAGACAGAGAGAGGGAAAGAGAAAGAGAGAGAGTGAGAATGGGCGTGCCAGGGCCTCTAGCCACTGCAAACAAACTCCAGATGCATGCGCCCCTTGTGCATCTGGCTTACATGGGACCTGGAGAATCGAACTGGGATCCTCAGACTTCACAGGCAAATACCTTAACCACTAAGCCATCTCTCCAGCCCTTGAGGTAGGGTTTCACTTTAGTCCAGGCTGACCTAGAATTCACTTTGTAGTCTCAGGGTAGTCTTGAACTCACAGTGATCCTCCTACCCCTGCTTCCCGAGTGCTAGAATTAAAGTCGTGCGCCACTATGTCCAGCTAATTCTAGCTTTTTCTTTTTTAATCTAGTGTGATTTATTAAGAAAATATTTTTCCCTGGGCATGGCGGCACATGTCATTAAACCCAGCACTCAGGAGGCTGAGGTAGGAGGATCGCTGTGAGTTCGAGGCCAGCCTGAGACTATATAGTGAATTCCAGGTCAGCCTGGACTAGAGCGATATTCTACCTTGAAAAAAAAAAACATATATATATGGTGAGACTCTACCTCAAAAACTCCCACATATATATATATATATATATACTTATTTTTCAAGGTAGATTATCACTCTAGCCCAGGCTGACCTGGAATTCACTATGTAGTCTCAGGCTGGTCTCGAACTCACAGCAATCCTCCTACCTTTGCCTCCCGAGTGCAAGGATTAAAGGTGTGTGCCACCATGCCTGGATATATATTTTCTAAACAAAAAATGGGGCTAGAGAGATGTCTTAGCAGTTAAGGCACTTGTCAGCAAAGCCAAAGGACCCAGGTTGGATTTCCCAGGACCCACATAAGCTAGATGCACAAGATGGCACATGTATCTGGAGTTTGTTTGCAGTGGCTAGAGATCCTGGCATGACCATTCTCTATCTGCCTCTCTTTCTTTCTCTCAAATAAATTATATATATATATATGTATGTATATTTTCTCAAAAAACCTGAAGGAGACAATAGGGACCAGCTGAGCAGCTCTGAAACAACTTCAGGCCCTCTCCACAGTTTCCTCTCCCCTAACCACGAGCACAGGGAACCACTGGAGATGTCAGAGAGCCAGGGGATCAGAGCCACCCCTCACCCACACAGCATCCAGCACAGCTGAACTCAAGTGCAGATTTAGGACCTAACCAGCTGAGTGGAACCCACAGTGCAACAAATAAGGAACCAACATAGGTGAGACCAGAAGCCATCCCAAAAGGTAACTGGGCCGTCTTCTACTGGTGCCCCCCTCACCAGGTACGTAGGCTTGCACTGGAAGTGCTAGCTGCAGCTTGCATATCAGGCAGGTTGCTAAATAAGAACACCAGGCAGCTGATGGAGAGGGGGAGGGGATATGATGGAGAGTGGAGTTGTGAAGGGGAAAGTGAGGGGGGAGGGAGCGATCATGGTTTATTGTCTGTAATTATGGAAGTTGTCAATAATAAAATAAAAGACCAGACAGACAAAGAATTCAAAACCTAGCCCACTAAAACAAAAATACTGATATATTAGATTTGATTGATGTACTTTAAGTCGAATATTCTTAAATAGGTTGTGTTTCGGGATTGACTTTTGTCACTTTTTTTTTTTTTTTTTTTTGAGGTAGGGTCTCACACTAGTCCAGACTGACCTGGAATTCACTATGTAGTCTCAAGCTGGCTTTGAACTCATGGTGCCTGCCTCCCGAATGCTGGGATTAAAGGCAATGTACCACCATGCCTGGCTTTTTAAAAAAGTTTTTAAAAATTACTATTATTGCCAGGTAGGGACTCACTCTCTAGCCCAAGCTGACCTGGAATTCACTATGTAGTCTCAGGGTGGCCTCGAACTCATGGTGATTCACCTACTTCTGCCTCCCAAGTGCTGAGATCAAAGGCCACTATGCCCATCTTACAATTATTATTTTTTAAGATTTTATTTATTATTTATTTTTGGGGGGGGGGTTGGAGGTAGGGTTTCACTCTAGTCCAGGCTGACCTGGATTTCACTATGTAGTCTCAGGCTGGCCTTGAACTCATGGCAATCCTCCTACTTCTGTCTCCTGAGACTGGGATTAAAGGCATGCACCACCACGCCTGGTTTAAGATTTCACTTTTATTTATTTGAGACAGAGAGAGGGAGAGCGAGAGAGAAAGAAAGAGAAAGAGTGAGAATGGGCACACCAGGGCCTCTTGTCACACTGTAAACGAACTCCAGATGCATGCGCCACCATGTGCATCTGGCTAACGTAAGACCTGGAGAATTAAACCGGGGTCCATAGGCTTCACAGGCATGTGCCTTACCTGCTAAGCCATCTCTCCAGCCCCTTAAAACTGTTTTTATTAGCCAGGTACACTTTTAATCCCAGCACTTGGGAGGCAGAGGTAGGAGGATCGCCATGAGTTTAAGGCCACCCTGAGACTATATAGTGAATTCCAGGTCAGCCTGGACTAGAGTGAGACCCTACCTCCAAAAACAAAAACAAAAAGCAAAAACAAACAAGCAAAAAAAGCCCAAATTATTTATTAGAGACAGAGAGAGAGAGAGAATGGTGCACCAGGGCCTCTAGCCACTGCAAATAAACTCCTAATACATGCACCACTATGGGCATCTGGTTTACGTGGGTCCTGGAGAATCAAACCTGGATCCTTAGGTTTTGCAGGCAAGCTGCTTAACCGCTAAGCCATCTCTCTACCCAGACTTTTGTCGCTTTTGATATTTCTTTTTCTTCTTCTTTTTTTTTTTCCCCCGAGGTAGGGTCTCACTGTAGCCCAAGCTGACCTGGAATTCACTCTGTATTCTCAGGGTGGCCTCAAACTCAAGGTGATCCTCCTACCTCTGCTTCCCAAGTGCAGGATTAAAGGCGTGTGCCACTACGCCCAGCTTGCTTGGTCTATAATGCCTGTTTTGTGTGTGTGTGTGTGTGTGTGTTGTTGTTGTTCTCCCCCGCCCCCCCCCCTTTTTCTTCTGTCTTTCTTGTGGCAGGGTCTCACTCTGGCCCAGGCTGACCTGGAATTTTATCCTCCCAGTTGACAGGATTAAGGGACCAGTTTAGGGAATTTGGCTTTGCTAGTTTGCTTGTCTGTTTTAATCTCCACTGGTTCATAAATACCCATGCTGGTTTGTGTGTGTATATTTGTCAGTTGATTTTTAGAATTGTTCTGTATATTTTTACAATGTTCCATGAGTTTTTAAAAACTAATTTTATTAGGCTGGGCGTGGTGGCACACACCTTTAATCCCAGCACTTGGGAGGCAGAGGTAGGAGGATCGCTGTGAGTTCAAATCCACCCTGAGACTACAGAGTGAGTTCCAGGTCAGCTTGAGCTAGAGTGAGACCCTACCTCAAAGAAAACAAAAAAACAAACAAAAAAACTATTTATTTATTTATTTATGAGGGAGAGATGGCAGATAGAGAATGGGCATGCCAGGGCCTCTAGCCACTGAAAATGAACTCCAGATGCATGAGCCACCACGGGCATCTAGTTTACTAGTTTACATGGGTATTAGAGAATTGAACCTGTGTGCTTAGGCTTCACAGGCAAGCACTTTAACTGCTGAGCTATCTCCCCAGCCCTTATTCTGTATTTTTCTACCCAGCCTTCTTTCTACAACTTTTCCTACCTACAGCTTGTTTACTTTCCCTTTCTTTCCAACCTCTTTTCCACACCTTCTCCTCCTTTCCCCCTCCTTATTCTCCATAACTATAATATTACATAGACTCAACAACTTTTTTTTTTTTTCCGAGGTAGGGTCTTGCTTTAGCCTAAGCTGATCTAGAACTCACCTTGTAGTCTCAGGCTGGTCTCAAACTCACAGCGATCTGCCTTCTGAGTGCTAGGATTCAGGGTGTGTGCCACCACACCCAGCCAGATTCAAAAATTTCTATTATCTGTAGAATCTAAAAATACCCAACTTCCCTCTCCCAGATACCTGAGCCACCTCCATCTCTTTACAAAGTTAATACTAGCCCTCACCTAATTCAACGTACACTGTTCCCACTTCTAAGTACCAAACCCCTAGCATATCTCAATGAGCCTTGTTCTTTTATCCGCCAACAATTGTTGAAATCAAAAGAAACATTGTTAAATTGATACTCAAATTTTTTGTTTTGTTTGTGTTTCGAGATAGGGTCTCATTCCAGCTCAAGCTGACCTGGAATTCACTCTGTAGTCTCAGGGTACCCTGGAACTCTTGGCAATCCTCCTACCTCTGCCTCCCGAGTGCTGTGATTAAAGGCGTGCGCCACCACGCCTGGTTGATACTAGAACATTGGAATAACAGGCATATCCAACAGCTTGGGTCACTCCTGCTGTTATTCTAGGAACAATATAGGAGCCATACCTGGCACCTTGAGCTCCTACCCTGAAGATATAACTACTGATTTACACGTCTAAGAATACATAGATAACTAGAAAACCAGAGCATTGAAATAAAGATGCAAAATTATCTACATTATAATACAAAAACCACCAAAATTCAAGACAATATAATTCCTTGAAAAATTATAAATCTAACAGAAATGATGTCCAGTGAGTCTGATTTAGATGAAATGCCAGAATAAAATTCAAAAGAAGGGTTATAAATATATTCAAAGGAATTAAAGAAGAAAACAAACTCATGAAGGACAACACAGGAAACCAACTTAACAAAATAAGGAGGTTGGGGTGGAGAGATGGCTTAGGAGTTAAGGCACTTGACTGCAAAGCCAATGTACCGTAGAGTTTGATTCCCCAGACCCATGTAAGCCAGATGCACAAGGTGGCACATGCATCTGGAATTTGTATTCAGTGGCTGGAGGCCCTGGTGCATCCATTCTCTTTCTATCTGCCTCTTTATCTTTCATAAGTAAATAAATAAATATTTTTTTAAAAAATCAATGAGGGGCTGGAGAGATGGCTCAGTGGATAAGACTCTTGCCTGCAAAGTCTACGACCCAGGTTCAATTCCCCAGTGTCCACATAAAGCCAGATGCACAAAGTGGTGCATGCATCTGGAGTTTGTTTGCAGTGGCATTCTCTCTCCTCTCAGTCTGTCTCTCTCTGTGCTTGTAAATTAGTAAATAAAAAGGAAAGAATCAGATGGGTGTGGTGGCACACACCTTTAGTTCCTGCATTCATGAGGCTGAGGTAGGAAGATGGCTGTGAGTTTAAGACCAGCCTGAGACTGCATAGTGATTTCAGGCCAGCCTAGGCTAGAGTGAGACCCTACCTCGAAAAACCATTAAGAAAAAGAATCAATGGCTGGGCGTGGTGGCCTTTAATCCCAGCACTTGGGAGGCAGAGATAGGAAGATCACCATGAATTCGAGGCAACTCTGAGACTACATAGTGAATTCCAGGTCAGCCTGGACTAGAGTGAGACCCTACCTCGAAAAAAAAAAGAAAAAAAAAAAAAGAATCAATGAAGCCGGTGTGGTAGTGCACACCTTTGATCCCAGCACTCAGTTGACTGAGGTAAGAGGATCACTGTGAGTTCCAAACCAGCTTGAGTCTACATAGTAAATTCCAGGTTAGCCTGGACTAGAGCAAGACCCTACCTTGTAAAAAAAATTAAGCTAGCCAATAATATACAGGTTTTTTAAAAAACAGAGAGTGTGAGTATCCTTTACTCAGTGGTAAAAAAAAAAAAAATGAAGTTATGACATTTGCAGGAAAATGGATGGATCTGGAAAGGTTATACTTAGTGAGGTAACCCAGGCCCAGAAAGCCAAATGTCACATGTTCCCTCTCACATGTGGATCCTAGCCACAAATGTTTGGACTTCTATGTGAGTAGGAATAAAAATCAGTAGCAGATGCCAGTAAGCTAGAAAGGGGAGATAAAGGGAATAGAAGGGGAGGGAGTGGGGGGCACTTAATAGGATGGTATTGTATACACGTAAGTAGAAAAACAGACTAATGGGGGTGAAAAGGCCTAAGTGAGGTCAGGAGAAGAGATTGAGTAAAGGAAAGGTGGAGGGAGGGCTAATCAAAATCTAAGAGGAAAAATAAGTCATATGGAAACCTATCTTTTTGGACAATGGAACACCCAGAAGCCATAGATTGTTACTAGAAAATTGTCAGTACCAGGGATGGGATACCTTCCAGTGAGTTGTTGCCAGGAGGTCCCTGATACCCCCCAAAACATTACAGGCCATTGCTGAGGCTCTTGGTTTCTCACTAGGAATAGATAGTAAGACCCTATTGCTGAAGACTCCACATACTTGGGCTGCAGGTCACTGAGAAATCCTGCTGGAGCTGAGCTGAAAGCCTCCTTCATGTAGATCAGCTGACAGAAAGCTGGAAAAAGCATCTGCATGCAGATCAATGGGAGAGAGAAATCACCAGTGAAGACACTCAACAGTGGACACTGCAAGCTTTAAATTGGGCCAGCCAGGCCAAATGAGCCAACTGGTGCAATGGTGGCATGTCTGTTATGGGGGAAACCAACCACTCTCTAATTGGACTGGAGGCTTGTTCCATGAGATAGAATACATCCCTAACAGTGAAAACCTACAACAGGGGTAGTCATGAGCTCCAGGGTGTAACGTCTGCTGGTGTCTGGCTAAATGTATATACTAGGTTCACCAAACTGCCCACTAAGCACTTCTCTTAATGTCCATACCCATATATTAATGCTACTCTCACTTTTGGTTAGAGAAGCTTCTCTTTTCAGGTGGCAGTGACCTTGGGATGACTCAGAAGGCACCATGGTGCTGAGAAGAAGTGACAGAGGAGTGCTCAGCACTGAAATATCTCTAACACACCTTCCAAGGCTCAAGGTCCATTGCGGAAGAAGGGGTGGAAAGAATATAAGAGCCAAAGGAAGGGTAGGACTCCTTACAACATGCTCCTCCAGACACAAAATGGCCTGGATATCCATGACCTCGCAGTGCCTGAAACTACCTACACAAGACCATCATAATAGGAGGAAAAGATGACGACATCAAAATAGACTATTTGGAAAGAAGAAGGGATTCAATGGAGGGTGGATTTGAGAGGGGGAGAGTGGAGTGGGAGAAGGAATTATCATGGTTTATTGTCTATACCTGTGGAAGCTGTCAATAAAAGTTTTTAGTGCCATTTGGAATTTATTATACATACAACCGGAACTGCTCAACTTGCAGAAGTTTTAAAATTCTCTCCGTAGTCTTAGTAGGCGTGTCATCTCCGTTAGCCTGACATCCGTCCTCACTGGTGTCTCATGCTGAGAATTCTGAGAACCCCATTTCCCCTTGCTCATCCGTGAGGATGAGGAAGGAGGAGCTGGGATGACCTGGGAACTTGAGGCTGAGCACCCTCCACAGGCCACCTGTGCGCTGAGTACTACAGTGAACCCAGGGCTCCAGTCCCTATCCTGATGGCCAGGAAGCTCACGGGGAAGAACAAATGGAACGATTATAAACATCAGTGTCCTGAGAACATGGGGTGCATTGACGTCTGACTGTGCATGCGCCAGTGTACTGGAGGAAGGAGTATTAAGGCTAGTTTCCTAATAAAACTGACTTTTAAGGAAAGACTTGGAGAAAAAAAAAAATAGGAGCCACCTGGGGAAAGGAGTTGAGATGGGAAAAGAAAAGGGCTTTGGGGAAACCTGAAATGATAAAACTATCCTAAATGTGGTATGTTTGAGGAACTAAAAAGATGAGGTGGGAAAGGCCAGACAGGGAGAGGGCAGACTTCCAGTAGGGTGTATGGCTTTAGTTGGCAAGTCCCGGAAGGACCAGACGAAAGAACCACATGACTAGACTTGGGCCTCTGAAAGCCCCACTGTGAGGCAGAGATAGATAGATAGACAGATAGACAGACAACAGACAGAGATGAAGCCGGCTGGGAATGACATAATATAAGAGTCACAGAGAAGCAGATGATGACTTGGAAGAAACTGAGAAGATAAACTACACAGCACATGGAGTCAGCAGGGAGGAGCAAGGAGGGGGAGCGTCAGTGACAACTTTGCAGATTCTGGCTTACAGGGAGGCCATCTACAAAATGAAGATGAGCTTGTCACAATCTTCTCGGCCCCATCAAACCTCTGAGAGATGACTTTCTTCCTCTCTAAAATAGAACTAACCCTACTTGAGAATTATTTAGAGGCATGCATGTGTGCCTCTGTGTGGCTTAAAGTCTGGCCCCAAGCAGAAAGTGAGGAAGAGGGATCTCTACAGCACTAGCTCTACTCCTTCCCGGACACCTGCCCCAGTCCTGGGGCTTGAACTCCTACTCCCTCCCCCGCCCAGCCAAACTCTGCCTTTTCCTCCAAATTCCACCCTAACATCCATACAGAACATAGAAATGGATTTTGGGGGTGGGGGGAAGTTTGAGGTATGGTTTTGCTCTAGCCCAGGCTGACCTGGAATTTACTCTGTAGTCTCAGCAATTCTCCTACCTCTGTCTCCCAAATGCTGGGATTAAGGCGTGCACCACCACATTTGACTCAATTTTTTTTCGAGGTAGGGTCTCACTGTAGCCCAGGCTGACCTGGGTGTCACTCTGTGGTCCCAGGCTGGCCTCAAGCTCATGGTGATTCTCCCACCTCTGCCCCCTGAGTACTGGGATTAAAGGTGTGTACCACCACACCTAGCTTGAATTCAAAACTTTGAAAAAGGGGCTGGAGAGATTGCACAGCAGTTAGGATGGTTGCCTGCAAAGTTTAACAATCCAGGTTCAATTCCCCAGGACTCATGTAAAGCCAGAGGCACAAAGAGGAGCATGTGTCTGAAGTTCTTTTACAGAAGCTGGAGGCAACGTCACACCCATTCTCTCTATCTCTCTTCTATCTCTCTCTGTTTGCAAATAAATAAATATTAAAAAGGGTGGCTGGAGAAATGGCTTAGCACTTAAAGTGCTTGCCTGCATAGCCTAACAACCCAGGTTTGACTCCCCAGAACTCATGTAAGTGAGATGCACAAGGTGACATGCACACAGGTAATGCATAGGCACAAGGTGGCACACACATGTGGTGTTTGTTCTCTCTTCATATCTCTCGCACATGCATGTGTGCTCTGTGCCTCTTTTTCTCTCTCTCAAATAAATAAATAAATAAATTGAAAGACCCAGGCCAGAGTAGCACCATGACAGGCCTCAGTCACTCCGTAGGCCACAAGGGCGAGTTCCCAGAATCAAGGGAAGAACAAGCAGTACGGGAAAAACCATAAACTTGCTGTGTGAGCATGACTCAACATTCTTGCGGTCCTGGGCTGGATGGCCCAATAAGATCCACCATCTCAGAGTTTTGTAAATGACAACCAATCAAATGAATGTAACCGCACGCGCCAACCTGTTCAAATGTAACCGCCGTTTGCTTAGCCAATTAAGTTTGAAATTCCCCTAGACCTAGCCCACCACAATCCTAAGGCCAATCGAGAACCCCCAAGTAGTTAATGTTCAAATTAGCCAATAATGTGGTTGTGTGGGTGATAGTCCTCTCTCCCTTGCTCAAACCTCAATAAAAAGCCCGCCATTCTGATTTTCTGGGCTCTTGCTAGAATTCACTGCGTTGGTGAAGGCAAGAGACCGAGCTTAAGCCGGAGTAAAAGCTCTTTGCGTTTGCATACGTGTTTGGTCTTCCTTGGTGGTCACTGGGGGCGCCGTGAACTGGGCATAACAAAATAAATAGTTTTTTTAAAATACCTAAAGAAGACAGCAGGGACCAGCTGAGCAGCTCCTGGAGGAAAAGACAAATGGGACCAGCTACACAGCCCAGGTACAATTTTAGGCACCCTTCACAGCCTCCCCTCTCGCAACCACCAGCGCAAACAACCACTAGAGATCTGGGGAAGAGAACTCAGCTACACAGCATCCAGCACAGCTGATCAGAACAGTGAATCCACCGATCTAGCCTGCCTCAAGCCAAAAGCACAGTAAAGAGGGACCCAAGTGGGCACCCCGAATAGTGAGACTGAAACCGTTCCAAAAGGTAACAGCCTACTTGCACTGGGTCAACATCTGCTCCCAGCCTGGTACACAGGCCTGCTCTGGAAGTGCTAATCACACCTTCCATGTCAGGGGAGGCTATGTGTTGCATATGATTGACAGTCCTCTTTACCTTTCTTGGTTTTTTTTTTCTTTTCTTCTCTTTTTCTTTTTTGGTTTTTCAAGGTAAGGTCTCACTCTAGCCCAGGCTGACCAGGAATTCACCATGTAATCTCAAGGTAGCCTTGAACTCATGGCGATTCTCCTACCTCTGCCTCTCAAGTGCTGGGATTAAAGGCATGCACCACTACGCCCGGCTACCATTCTTAAATATGCTGTATTTTGGGGTTGTCTTTTGTTGCCTCTTGATTTACAGTGCCTTTGTCTTTTTTTCTGTCATTCTCAGGGGCATGATCTCACTCGGCCCCAGGCTGACCTGGAACCCATTACAGACCAGAAATCTCAGCCACCCAGTTGACAGGATTAAGGGTGTGGACAACACACACCCTGAGGGACTTGGACTTTGTTAGATGATCTGTTTTAATCCCCACTCTTACATAAATACTCCATTCTGGTTTTCATTGGATGTGTATACTTAGTTGAATTTTAGAATTGGCCTGTATTTTACTCCATCCAGCCTGCTAGAATACTTACATAGCAGGCAAACCCAACACTTAGGGCCACTTCTGCTATTACTCCGGGAGTAATATAAGAGCCACACCTTAAGCTCCTACCCTGACTATATATAATGTCAGATTTACATGTCTAAGAATACTGCAGATAATCAGAAAATCCAAACATCAAATTAACCCAAGATGCAAAAATCTCTATATTATAATACAAGAAACACAGAAAATGAAGACAATATCATTCCATCAAAAATTATAAATCCAAAGCCGAAATCCCAGCACTCGGGAGGCAGAAGGAGGATCGCTGAGAGTTCAACCCTGAGACATAGTTAATTCCATGGACAAAATTATAAATCCAGGATGGAGAGATGGCTTAGTGGTTAAGGCACTTGCCTGCAAAGCCAAAGGACCCAGGTTCAATTCCCTAGAACCCAAGTAAGCCAGATGCACAGGTGGTGCATGTATTTGGAGTTTGTAGTGGCTAGAGGCCCTGGCTCACCTATTCTCTCTCTCTTCCTCCCTCTCTCTCTCTTTCTCTTTCTCTCTCTCTCTCTCTCTCTCTCTCTCTCTCTGTCAAATAAAGAAATAAATTATAGCTGGGCATGGTGGCACATGCCTTTAATCCCAGCACTCAGGAGGCAGAGGTAGGAGGATCGCCATGAGTTCAAGGCCAACCTGAGACTACATAGTGAATTCCAGGTCAATCAGCCTGGGCTAGAGTGAGACCCTACCTTGAAAAACCAAAATAAATTTAAAAAATAATATAAAATAAATAAATAAATTATAAATCCACCTTTAAGACAAAGAATTTTTTTTTTTTTTTTTTTGCTGACTTCCAGGTAAGATGGAGGCATAGTAGCTGTACCAAAGCAGCCTAGGGAGGGAAATAAGCAGAAAAAGAGCAAAATATACTATTCTACCAAAAAGTGAAGGTATATAAGGAATTATCAAACACAGTAGAGAAGCAGGAGAGACCCAGAGCTCCCAGCAAGCAAGAAACCAGTCAGAATTCTGCTGAGGGGCTAGCAGCCTCAATCCGCACACCTGCCCAGCCCGTGTAGAGCTGCAGGAGCAGAAGCCAGGTGAAGGGATTTTCCACTTTCACCAGCCTCCTTGCAAAGTCCAAAACCCTGAAGGGGAAGGGACAGCAGGAATCAACTGAGCAGCTGCTGAAGGAGAACACAAACGGGGCCAGCTGAGCAGCTCCAGTGCAACTTCAGGCATCCTGCACAGCCTCCCATTCCCCGAACGCCAGTGTCATGAACCACTGGAGAACTCATCCACCCCCTGTCCACATGGCATCCAGCACAGTCGATCAGAACACTGAACACCAGATCCAGCAACACAAGCAGCCTAGCCAAGTCAACAGCGCAACAGAGAGGAACGGAGGTGGGCACTCAGCATAGGTGAGATTGGAAGCCATCCCCCAAAACAGCAAGTATTTACACAAAGCCAGGTACATGGGCCTGCACTGGAAGTGCTAATCTCACCTTCCATGTCAGGGCAGGTTATGTGTCAGATTTGACTGATGTATTCTTGGTTGGCTTTACCATTCTCAAATAAGTTGTATTTTGGTGTTAACTATTCTTGCCTTTGACGTTTCCCAATCTATAGGGCCTTAG
This sequence comes from Orientallactaga sibirica, assembly GCA_036365145.1. NCBI lineage: Eukaryota > Metazoa > Chordata > Mammalia > Rodentia > Dipodidae > Orientallactaga > Orientallactaga sibirica. The sequence continues at coordinate 23,889,941 of JAEOAD010000026.1, read as the reverse complement.
TCTTTTTCTTCTGTCATTATTAGGGGCAGGGTCTCACTCAGCCCAAGACTGACCTGCAACCCATTACAGACCAGAAATCTCAGCCTCCCAGTTGATAGGATTAAGGGTGTGAAGCAACACACACCCTTTGGGACTTGGGCTTTATTAGACTATCTGTTTGTTTTAATCGTCACTCTTGCTGATTTTGATTGAATGTGTATACTGCTCAGTTGAATTTTAGAATATGCCAGTAATTTGCTCCACCCAGCCTTCTAGAATACTTGCAAAGCAGGGAAACTCAACACCTAGGGTCACTTCTGCTGTTATTCTGGGAGCAATAAAAGAGCCACACCTGGCACCTTAAACTCCTACCCTGAAGATATGGAATGTCCAATTTATAAGCTTAAAATTACTGCAGATAATTAGAAAACTCAAGCATCAAATTAACTCAAGATGAAAAAAAAAATCTCTACATTATAATATAAGAAACACTAAAATTCAAGACAATACAATTCCACCAAAAATTATAAATCCATCAGAAATGACCTTGTAGTGGTTTAGGTGTCCTCCATAAACTTAAGTGTTCTGAATGGTACGTTCCCAGACGATGGAGATTTGGGAATCAACACCTCCTGGAAGCAGTGTATTGTTGGGGGTGGACTTTATGGGTATTATAGCCAGTTTCACCTTGCCAGTGTTTTCCACACTTTCTTGTTGCTGTTGTTCACCTGATGTTAGTCAGGAGGTGATGTCCACCCTCATCATTTTCCCCTGCCATCATGGAGCTTCCTGAGTCTGTAGCCAAAATAAACCCTTCCCCCACCACAAGCTTCTCTTGGTCTAGTGTTTTCTGGCAGCAATGTGAACCTGACCACAACAGTAAAGTTGGTTCTGAAGAGTGGTGTCATTGCTGCTTGAAACTCAACTGTGTGGCTTTGGCCTTTTAGAGCTGATTTTTGGGAGGAATATGAAAGGATTTGAAATCTTAGACTAAGAGACACCTTGCAGTGCTCTAAGTACAGCTTGATGGACTATTCTGATCAGAGTTGAAAGACCTGAATGCAGTAAGAACTATGGACTCTGAGGTTTGGCTCATGAGAGTTAGAAAGAACTTTGTCTGCATTGGGATAGAAGCAGTTTGCATGAGAGGCTTGCTGTTATGTCCATGTCCTGAGAATTTGTGCAGGACTGCATTGCATAACAATGGACTGGTATGAGCAGAGAGATGTGGCACAGAAAAAAATGAAATCTTTGGGTGAAACTGCTGCCTGTTCAGCTGCAATTGAAAGATTACAACCATTGAGATTGGGCCAGCTGACCTGAATTGGAATGAAGAGGCTGAATGCTGAAGAAGTGTTCTGTTCTTCAAAGTCTGCTTTATTCCCCCCTGGATTAGCAAATTGGCACCTCACATGGTATTATGGAGTATAAGAAATTCAGGAAAGAGAAGGTCATTGAATTTGCAACGTGGTCTTGTGTTTTGTATATGGTCATGGGCAGTGTGAAGCAGGTTTTCTGGATGCCTGCATGGAGACCCAATGGAGTCATAAGGATGGACTGTGGGTTGCAGTAGAGACACAGTAGAGATGCCAGGACCAGGAGACAGCTGCTAAGGAGAGCTGCTGGCTCTGGATGAAGTTTTCCAGGACTGGGAGTAGCCTTGTTGGAGGGGCAAAATTTGAACTCCAGAGACTTGTTGCTGGTTAGAATTATCGGACTTGGAGATTTGTCACTGACTAGAGTTGTTAGACTCGGAGCTACAGAGTTTGATGTTTGCCCTTGTTGTTTTAAATCTTGTCTTGGTTGAATATTTCTTTGCTATGTCCAATGCCATCTTTTGCAGTATGAATATTTATTCTGTGCCATTATGGGTTTGGGGCGATTTTTTTGGTATTATGGCTCAGTTAAAAGACCTTGAACTATGGGAACATTTGAGTATTATTGGTATTGATGAAAACTTTGGGGATTTTTAAAGTTGGCTGAATGCATTGCATTTTACATCATGTATAGTTATCAGTTTATGGGGACCAGGGGCAGAATGTGGTGGTTTGATTGAGGTGTCCCCCATAAACTTAGGTGTTCTGAACAGTAGTTTCCCAGCTGATGGAGATTTGGGAATTAATGCCTCCTGGAGGCATTATTGGGGGTGGGCTTATGGGTATTATAGCCAGTTTCCCCTTGCCAGTGTTTGGCACACTGTCCTGTTGCTGTTATCCACTGATGTTGGTGAGAAGGTGATGTCTACTCTCTGCTCATGCCATAGTTTTCCCCTGCCATCATGGAGCTTCCCCTTGAGTCTGTAAGCCAAAATAAATCCTTTTTTTTTTTTTTCCCCACAAGCTGCTCTTGGTCAAGTGTTTTCTGGCAGCAATGTGAACCTGACTACAACAGACCACTAGTAAGACTGATTTAGATGAAATGCCCGACAAAGATTTCAAAAAAAAAAAAAAAAGATTATAACTACATTCAATGAAATCAAAGAAGAAATTAAAGGAATCAAAGAAGAAAACAAACTCCTGAAGGAATTCTAAGAGAACACAGGAAAACAATTTAATGAAATAAGGTCAATATAAGACATGAGTAAGGAAATAGAAATAATGAAAAAATACCCAATCACAAATACTAGAAATGCAAACACAGTAAGTCAAATAGAAAACTCTGTAGAAAGTCTCACCAGTAGAATGGATCAAGGAGAATATTTAAATTAGAAGACCAGGTGGTAGATCCATTATACAGTCCAACAAAGAGAAAGACAAATAGAAAGACATGAATGAGAATTTCAAGACATTTGGGACATTATGAAGATATCAAACATAAGTATTCAGGGTATAGTAGAAGGAGAAGAATTTCACTCCAAAGGCATAGAAGGTGTTTTCAACAAAATCATAGAAGAAAACTTCCCCCAAATAGGGAAAGTGATGCCAATACAGATTAAAGCCTACAGAACACCAGACAGACAAAATCAGGAAAGAACCTCTGTCATATTATAGTTAAACTACAAAACAAACAAACCAAAGAAAATATATTGAAAGCAGTTAGAGAGGAACATCAAGTCTCATACAAAGACAAACCCATCAGAATAACAGCAGATTACTCAACACAAACTTTAAAATCCAGAAGGGCTTGGAATGATGTATTTTAAGTTCTGAAAGATAACAACTGTCAACCAAGATTACTTTATCCAGCAAAGCTATCCATCCAAATTGATGGAGAAATAAGGACATTCCACAACAAAAACAGGGTAAAGAAATATATGACCACGAAACCAGCTCTACAGAAAATACTTGAAGTTATCCTTCATGTTGGAGAGAAAGAAAAGCACATACAGGGCTGGAGAGATGGCTTAGCAGTTAAATGCTTGCCTATGAAGCCTAAGGACCCCGTTCGAGGCTCACTTCTCCAGGACCCACGTAAGCCAGATGCACAAGGGGGTGCATGCATCTGGAGTTCATTTGCAGTGGCTGGAGGCCCTGGTGCACCCATTCTCTCTCTCTCTCCCTGCCTATTTCTGTATCTTTCTCTCTCTCTCAAATAAATAAAAAATAAAATATTTAAAAAAAAAGAAAAGAAAAGCACATACATAAGGAAACAGGAAAAAATAAACCATACTCAAATAATACTTAATACAAGAGAGTAAAGGAAAAACAGGAAGAACAAGAATGGCAAGAATAAATGTACACCCTTCAAAAATAACTCAATATCAATGGCCTCAGTGTCCCAACCAAAAGACACAGGCTTGCAGACTGGATTAAAAAATAGGATCTGCAAGGTATAGTGGCAAACACCTTTAATCCCAGCACTCAGGAAGCAGAGGTAGGAGGATTGCTATGAGTTCAAGGCTAGCCTGGGATTACATAGGTCAGCCTAGGCTAGAGCGAGACTCTTCCCAAAAAACAAAAATAAGCCGGGCGTGGTGGCGCACGCCTTTAATCCCAGCGCTCAGGAGGCAGAGGTAGGAGGATCGCTGAGAGTTTGAGGCCACCCTGAGACTACATAGTTAATTCCAGGTCAGCCTGGACCAGAGTGAGACCCTACCTCACAAAACCAAAAAAAAAAAAAAAAAAAAGGATCATGCCGGGTGTGGTGGTGCACTCCTTTAATCACAGTACTCAGAGGGCAGAGGTAGGAGGATTTCCATGAGTTCGAGGCCACCCTGAGACTACATAGTGAATTCTATCCAGGTCAGCCTGAGCTCAAGTGAGACCCTACCTTGAAAAACCAAAAGAAAAAAAAAGATCATTCTATTTGTTGCGTTCAAGAAACTCACCTTTCCATAAAAGACAGACACTTAGTTTCCAATTAATTAATTTCTGCTCTGATCTTAATTATTTCTTTCCATCTGGAGCTTTTGGGGTTGGATTTTTCTTGTTTTTCCAATGCCTTTAGGTGGATGGTTAAGTTATTGATTTGGGATCTCTCTGTCTTTGTTATGAGGCATTTAGTGCTATGAATTTTCTTCTGAGGACCACCTTCATTGTGTACCATAAGTTTTGGTATGATATATTCTCATTGTCATTCATTTCTAGAAATTTTGCCATTTCATTTTTCATTTTGCCACTACCCACTTATATTGTTTAAATGTGTGTTGTTCAGTTTCCAGGATCTGGTGGGATTCCTGACACATCTTTTGTTGTTAATTTCTAGTGATACAGCATTGTGATTTGATATCATGCAGGAGATTATGTCGATCTTCCTAAATATATGGAGACAAGCTTTATGACCCAGTATATGATCTATTTTAGAGAAGGTTCCATGAGCTTCTGAGAAGAATGTGTATTGTGTGGATTTTGGGTAGAATGTTCTGTAGATGTCCATTAGGTCTAGTTAATCTATGGTGTTGTTGAGCTCTCTTACTTCCCTGTTAATTTTCTTTCTTTCTTTCTTTCTTTCTTTCTTTCTTTCTTTCTTTCTTTCTTTCCTCCCTCCCTCCCTCCCTCCCTCCCTCCCTCCCTCCCTCCCTCCCTCTCCTCCCTCCCTCCCTCCCTCTCTCTCTCTCTTTCTTTCTTTCTTTCTTTCTTTCTTTCTTTCTTTCTTTCTTTCTTTCTTTTGGTTTTTCCAGGTAGGGTCTCACACTAGCCCAGGCTGACCTGGAATTCAATCTGTATTCTCAGGGTGGCCTCAAACTCATGGTGATCCTCCTATCTCTGCCTCCCGAGTGCTGGGATTAAAGGCGTGGGCCACCACGCCCAGCCTCCCTGTTAATTTTCTATTTGGATGATCTGTCTATTGCCAATAGTGTGGAGTATTAAAGTCCCCAACTATGATGGTGTTGGTGGTTATTTCTGTTTTGTTGTCAAGTAGGTTTTGTTTTACGAATTGTGGTGCACCTGTTTGGTGCATAAAGATTGATGATCGGGCTGGAGAGATTGCCAAGTGGTTAAGGTGCTTGTCTGCAAAGCCAAAGGACCTCAGTTCAATACCCCAGGACCCACGTAAGCCAGATGCACAAGGTGGCACATGCATGTGGAGTTCGTTTTCAGTGGCTGGAAGTCCTAGAGTGCAGATTCTCTTTTTCTCTCCCCCACCCAGCCTCTTTCCCTTTCTCAAATAAATAAATAAAAATATAAATATAAAAAAGATTGATGATTGTGATATCCTCTTGTTGGATCATTCCCTTGATAAGTAAGAATTGGCCTTGTCTTTTTTGATTACTTTTGGTTTGAAGTCTATTTTATACAATATTAGTATAGCAATGCCTGCTTGTTTCTTATTTCCATTTGCTTGGAATATTTTCCACCCTTTCACCCTGAGGAGGTGTCTGTCTTCAGTGGTGAGGTGGGTTTCTTGAAGACAGAAGATTGAGGGGTCTAATTTTCTGATCCACTCTGTTAGCTTATTATCTCTTGATGGGTGAATTAAGGACATTAATCTTCAGTGTAATAACTGTGAGGTTTTATTTAATTCCTGCCATATTGTGGTGGAATTAGAAACTAAGAAAACAATTAATAAAGTTGATGAAACAAAGAGCTGGTTCTTTGAAAAAAATAAACAAGATTGATAAACCCCTGGCCAATTTGATCAAGCGAAAAAAAAAAAAAAAGAGACGCTTCAAATTAACAAAATTAGAAATGAAAAAGGAGAGATCACAACAGACATAAATGAAATTGGGAGAATCATCAGGACTTATTTCAAAAACCTCTATTCTACAAAACTGGATAATTTGGTGGAAATGGATGAATTCCAGGACACATACCATCTACCAAACCTAAACTCAGAGCAGATTAATCTCCTACACAAACCTATTACACCCACCAAGATTGAAAAGGTAATCAAAAACCTCTCCCCAAAGAAGAGTCCAGGACCAGATGGCTTCTCAGCAGAATTCCATCAAACCTTCATGGAAGAACTGAAACCAATCTTTCTCAAACTGTGCCATACAAATGGAGAACAGGGAAAGCTCCCCAACTCATTCTATGAAGCTAGTATCACCCTAATACCAACACCAGGCAGAGATGCCACAAGAAAAGAAAACTACAGGCTTATTTCCCTGATGAACAGAGACACGAATATCCCAAACAAAATCCTCGCAAACCAAATTCAACAACACATCAAAAGCATTATCCACCTCGATCAAGTAGGCTTTATCCCTGGAACGCAGGGGTGGTTCAACATACAGAAATCTGTCAATGTGTATCAAACTGAAAAGAGAGACTGATTGAGAGGGGGAGGGATATTATGGAGAGTGAAGTTTCAAAGGGGAAAGTGGGTGAAGGAAGAGAAATAACATGGGATATTGTCTACAATTAAAGAAGTTGTCAATAAAAATAATTATAATAAAAAAGAAATCTGTCAATGTAATACACCACATAAATAAGCTTAAACACAAAAACCACATGGTCATTTTGATAGATGCAGAAAAAAACTTTGACAAAATACAACATCACTTTATGATCAAAACATTTGAGAGAACAGGCATGGGGGTTTACATCTCAACATAACAAGGGCTATATATAAAGCTCCTAAAGCTCAAATAATACTTAATGGGGAGAGACTGAAGGAATTTCCACTGAGATCAGAAATAAGACAGGTGTGTCCACTCTCACCTCTGCTCTTCAACATAGTACTGGAAGTCCTAGCTCAAGCAACAAGACAGGAGAAAGAAATAAAAGGGATACAAATTGGAAAGGAAGAAGTTAAATTAGCCCTATTCGCAGACAACATGATTCTATACATAAGTGACCTGAGAACTTTCATCTGAAAACTCTTAAAAGTGATTAACTCCTTCAGTAAAGTAGTAGGATACAAAATCAATGCATAAAAATCAGTAGCCTTTCTATATGAAAAGACAAAGATACAGAGAAAGAAATAAGTGATATTGTCCCATTTTCAATAGCAACAAAAAAATAAAATACCTTAGAATAACATTAACCAAGGATGTGAAAGACCATTACACTGAAAACATAAAAACACTCAAGAAAGAAATTGAGGAGGACTTGAGAAAATGGAAAGACCTCCCATGCTCCTGGATAGGCAGAATTAACATTGAGAAAATGGCAATCTTACCAAAAGCAATATACAGATTTAATGCAATACCAAGAAAAACCCCAACATTTTTCTTCACAGAGATAGAAAAAAATGATCTCAAAATTCATAAGAAATGGCAGAAGGCCTTGGATATCCAAGCATATCCTCAGCAAAAGAAACTCCTCTGGAGACATCACCATACCTGATCTAAAGCTATACTACAAATCCATAGTAATGAAAACAACATGGTACTGGCATAAAAACAGGATTATACACCAATGGAACAGAATTGAGGACCTGGACTTAGGGTCAAGTAATACAGCTACTTGATATGTGACAAAGGTCCTAACAATGTAGACTGGAAAAAAGACAGCATCTTTAACAAATGGTGCTGGACAAACTGGATAACCACATGCAGGAAAATGAAACTCGATCCACACACCTCGCCATGCCCAAAAACCAAATCCAAATGGATCAAAGACCTCAACATAAGACCAGAAACTCTGATACTACTGGAAGAAAAAATAGGGGGAACTTTTCATGATGTAGGAGTGGGAAAAGACTTCCTGAACAAAACCCCAGTAACTCAGGAAATTAAACAATCACTCAACCATTGGAATCTCATGAAGCTGGAAAGTTTTTTCACAGACAAACATACAATAAGTAGAACTAACAGATTTCCCACAGAATGGGAGAAAATTTTTTCTGGCTATACAACTGACAGAGGCCTAATTTCTAGAATTTACAAAGAACTCAAAAAAAAACAAAAAAAAAAACAACTAAACAATAAAAAGTCAACCCACTCACAAAATGGGGTAGAGAACTGTACAGGGAGTTCTCGGAGGAAGAACTACAAATGCAAACACACACTTAAGAAAATGTTCAACATCCCTAATCATCAAGGGTAATGAAAATTAAAACAACTATAAGATTCCACCTTACCCCAGTAAGGATGGCAAACATTTAAAAATCTAATGAAAACAAATGCTGATGAGGCTGTGGAGAAATAGGAACCCTCATTCACTGTTGGTGGGAATGTAACATGGCACAACCACTATGGAAAGCAACATGGAGACTCCTGAAAAGGTTGGCTATAGAGTTACCAATAGACCCAGTTATCCCCTTACTGGGCATTTACCCTAAAAGCTCAATGCCTCAGTTCAGAGAGATTTGCTCAACTATGTTTATAGCTGCTCAATTCATAATAGGTGAGAACTGGAATCAACCCAAATGTCCATCATTAGACAAATGGAAAACCAAGATGTGGTATATGTACATGGTGGAATTCTATACAGAAGGAAAAATGACACAATGAAATTTGAAGAAAAATGGTCAAACCTGGAACAGATCATTCTCAGTGAACTCACCCAATCACAGAAAGATAATTGTCACACGGTCTCACTCATCTATGGCTCCTAAACCTGAATCTGTCTGAGATGCTAACATACCCGATAAGCATCTTGAGGACCGGACAACAGGGAGGGTGGGGTGGGAGGGGAAGGTAAGGGTGGAGGAGACACAAAACTGGACCCAAATGGAAATGGCACCATTAACATCCTATATCCTGAAAGACAGACTAAAAGGTTGAACCTTCATCAAGTCCTTAGAGGGAACATGTGATTTACAGGGTCCTGGAGAGGGTATGATGAAGACTAACCTTAAGCTTCCTCCTGCTTTTCTCTCCTTCTCTCTCCCTCTTCTCTCCCTTCTCTCATTCTGTTTTATATTACCTATCTTTTTCTTCCTTCTTTTCCCTTGGCACTGGCCTGTAACTCCCAGTACCAGCATGCAGTTAACATCCACAATGAGCTATTGATCAGAGAGACCTACAAAATTTCCCAAAAGAAAACACATTTCTGTCAGAGTACTTGATGACCCATCAAAGGTTAGTGGTAAGACTCTACTGCCAAAGACACCATATGCTGTTGGTATGGAACATGGAGTGACCTGGCTGGAATGTGGAAGAGTCAGTCCCAGATAGTTAGCTAATCTAGTGCCAGAAGGTGCTGCATGAGCGACTGGGGGAAAGTGACCAACAACTGTCCAAGCAATGCGTGATCTAAGCTTTTCAGCAGCAAACAACCTGACGTGATGCTCACACAAGGGCAATAGTGGCATGCAGCCAGGGTGGGTAACCAACTGCTCCTGATTTGGCTAACAGATCCACTCAGTGGAACGGAACCCATAGCTAGAACTGGGAAACAAGTCAGAACCATATCCACATATCCAAAAAATGAGTCGGCTCTCCAATATCAAGCTCCCACCAATCGTGGGCTATAAGAGGGCCTACACCTATGAAATTCTCTCTAAAATAATAATGGTTATCCCATTTATCTGGAGCTGACTTCTCTCTCCATTGGAGAATTTGCTTCTCTTTTTCAGATGGACGCAGAACCTGAGGAGAGAATCAGCCCATCACACCTCACCAGGGCCCCAGCTGAAACCATAGAGAAATGGAGGAAATGAGCAAGAGTGCAGCTTTCTTGGTGAACCTGGTAAAAGCACAGGGTGAAGGAGAGAGAACACTCAACTCCTACCAAACCAGATATCCAGAGACACAAAGGCTCCCAAAACCTCATCACTGGGAAATTCGCGGAAGAGGAGGCGGAAAGATTGTTAGAGCCATAAGTTGGGACATTATATACAGAGACATTACCTCTTTCCCATAACCGATGGCTACCTCCACAATGCACGACCCACATTCCACAACAAGGAGAGTCCCTTCAGGGGGGGAGGACAGGGAGGAAGCTAATGATGGTACCAGCACGACACCCACACCCACACACACACACACACACACATACACACGCACACACACAATCTTAGGGTTAAAGGATGAAAAACAGTATTTCAAGCAAATGGGCCTAAAAAGCAAGTAGGTGTCACTATCCTAATATCTGACAGGATAGACTTCAGACCAACATTAGTTAAGAAAGATAAAGGTCACTTATATTGATTCAAGGAACAATTCAACAGGAGGACATTACAATTCTAAACATATATGCACCTAACATAGGGACTCCCAATTTCATCAAACACTATTAGACTTAAGGTCACAGATAACACCAAACACAGTTGTAGTGGGTGACTTCAACATCCTACTCTCAACAATTGACAGGTCATCCCGGCAAAAAGTCAACAGAGAAGCATCTGGATTAAATGATGTCATAGAACAAATCAACCTAACAGATATCTACAGAACATTCCATCCAAATGCTGCAGAATACACATTCTTTTCAGCAGCACATGGAACAGTCTATAAAATAGACCATATATTAGGACACAGAACAAATCTTAACAAATACAGCAAAACTGAAATAATTTCTTGCACTCTATCTGATCACAATGGGATTAAACTACAAATCAACAACAAGAAAAGCTATAGAGCATACATAAAATCATGGAAACTAAACAGCACACTACTAATAATGAATAGGTCGTTGAAGAAATTGACAAGGAAATAAAAAATTCATGGAGTCAAATGATAATGAGAACACAACATACCAACACCTTTGGGACATAATGAAGGCAGTCCTAAGAGGGAAATTTATAGCTTGAAGTGCCTATATTAAGAAATTAGAAGCTGGGTGTGTTGGCACACGCCTTTAATCCCAGCACTCGGGAGGCAGAAATAGGAGGATCACCATGAGCTAGAGGCCACGCTGAGACTACATAGTGAATTCCAGGTCAGCCTGGGTTAGAGTGAGGCCTCAAAAAAACCAAAAAAAAAAAAAAAAAAAAAAAAGAAAGAAATTAGAAAGTCACAGTAAACAACTTAATGCTTTACCTTGAGGCCTTGAAAAAAGAATAAGGAAAATCAAAAATCAGTAGATGAGAACAAATAATAAAGATTAGGGCAGAAGTTAATGAAATAGGAACCAAAAGAAAAAAAAAAAAAACTATACAAAGAATCAATGAAACAGAAGAGTTGGTTCACCAGGTGTGGTGGTGCACCCTTGAGAGGCAGAGGTAGGAGGATCACTGTTAGTTCGAGGCCAGCCTGAGACTACATAGTGAGTTCTAGGTCAGCCTGGGATAGAGTGAAACCCGACCTTGGGGCAAAAAAAAAAGAGTTGGCTCTTTGAAAGGATAAACAAGATTGACAAACCCTTAACAAATCTCACTAAAGAGAGACAAGAGACACAAATCAATAGAATCAATAGATATTTTTTAAAAGGCACCATTATAACAGATACTATGAAATTCAAAATATCATGAGGACATACTTTTTAAGAAGTTTTTTCATCTTATTTTATTTGACACAGAGAAAGAGGGAGAGAGAGAGAATGGGCGTGCCAGGGCCTCCAGCCGCTGCAAATGAACTCCAGATACATGCTCCACCTTGTGCATCTGGCTTATGTGGGTCCTGGGGAATTGAACTGAGGTCCTGTAGCTTTGCAGGTAAACACCTTAACCACTAAGCCATCCCTCCAGCCCCAAGAATACACTTTAAGAACATATACTCCACTAAGTTTGACAATCTGAATGAAATGGATGATTTCCTTAATTTATATGACCTACCAAAATTGAATCAAGATGAGATAAACCATTTAAACAGACCCATAACAAGCATGAAGATCAAAACAGTTATAAAAAAAATCTCCCAACTAAAAAAAGTCCAGATGGATTCACAAGTGAATTTTACCAGAGCTTCACAGAAGAACTAACCCCAACACTTCTCAAGCTTTTCCATAAAATAGAAAAGGAAGGAATACTACCAAACTCCTTGTATGAAGCCAGCATTACCCTGATACCAAAACCAGACAAAGACTGAACAAAAAATGAAAATTACAGGCTGTTCTCCTTCATGAACATAGATGCAACAATTCTCAACAAAATATTGACAAACAGAATACAACAGTAGTTTTAAAAGATCATTTACCCCTACATAGGTTTTATCCCTGAGATGCAGGAATGGTTTAACATATACAAATTGATAAATTTAATCCACCATATAAATGTACTGAAAGACAAAAATCACATAATCATCTCAATAGATACAGAAAAGGCGTTTGACAATATCAAGCATCTCTTCATGATAAAAGTGCTACAGAGCCGGGCGTGGTGGCATATGCCTTTTGTCCCAGCACTTGGGAGGCAGAGGTAGGAGGATTGCCGTGAGTTCGAGGCTACCCTGAGAATACATAGTGAATTCCAGGTCAGCCTGAGCTAGAGTGAGACCCTACCTCGAAAAACCAAAAAAAATAAAGAAATAAAAAATAAAAAATAAAAGTGCTACAGAAACTGGGAATAGAAGGAACATATCTCAACATAATAAAGGCTATTTATAACAAACCTACAGCCAACATAATACTAAATGGGGAAAAACTTGAAGCTTTTCCACTAAAATCAGGATCAAGAAAAGGATGTCCACTGTCATAATAATTCATAATAATATATTTTATTTATTTATTTGAAAGAGGGAAAGAGGCAGCGGGGGGGGGGGTAGAGAATGGGCATGCCAGGGCATCCAGCCTCTGCAAATGAATTCCAGGTGCATGCGCCCCCTTGTGCATCTGGCTTACATGGGTTCTAGAGAATTGAACTGGGGTCCTTTGGCTTTCCAGACAAACGTATTAACCACTAAGCCATCTCTCCAGCCCAATTTTTTGTATTTATTTATTTATTTATTTATTTGAGGGAAAGAGGCAGAGAGAGAGTGTGTGTGTGTGTCCCCACTTTTTATTTAATAAAGTACTGGAAGTCTTAGCTATAGCAATAAAACAAGAGACACTCATAAAAGGAATACAAATTGGAAAAGGACGAGATCACATTATCGTTATTTGCAGATGATATGATTCTATACATAAAGGACCCTAAAGACTCTACCAGCAAACTGTTAGAATTGGTAAAAGCTATTAGCAACATAGCAGGATACAAAATTAACACACAAAAATTAGCAGCCTTCCTCTGTACTAACAATAAACATGCTCAGGATGCAATCAGGAAATCACTTCCATTCACAACTGCCTCAAAAAACATAAAGTACTTTGGAATAAACCTAACCAAGGAAGTGAGGGATCACTACAATGAAAACTTGAAAACACTCAAGACAGAAATTGCTGAAGACACTAGGAAATGGAAAAACATCCCATGTTCTTGGATTGGAAGAATCAATATTGTGAAAATGTCACTCTTACCAAAAGCAATCTATACATTTAATGCAATCCCCATCAAAATTCCAATGGTATTCTTCACAGAAATAGGAAACACAGTTCTAAAATTAATTTGTAAGCAAACAAACAAACAAACAAACAAAAACCTCAAACAGCCAAACAATTTTGAGCAACAAAAATAAGGCTAGCAAAATTGCCCTACCTGATTTAAAGCTATATTATAGAGTGATAGTAACAAAAACAGCAAGGTACTGGCACAAAATAGACACGTAGATCAACGAAACAGAAAAGAGGACCCAGATGTAAGTCTGGGTAGCTATAGCTATCTGATTTCCAACAAAAATGCCAAATATATTCATTGGAGAAAGCACAGCCTCTTTAACAACTGGTGCTGGGAAAATTGGACATCTATATGTAGAACAATGAAAATAGATCCTTATCTCTCTCCATGAAGAAGAATCAAGTCCAAATGGATCAAAGACCTTAATATCAGACCTGAACTGATAGAAGAAAAAGTAGGAGGAACCTTTCTACACTGTTGGTGGGAATGTAATCTGGTCCAGCCATTGTGGAAATCAGTGTGGAGGTTCCTGAGACAGCTAAAAATAGATTTACCATATGACCCAGCTATACCACTCCTAGGCATACATCTAAGGACTCATCTCACTACCTTAGAGATTCTTGCTCAACCATGTTTATTGCAGCTCTATTCACAATAGCTAAGAAATGGAACCAGCCTAGATGTCCCTCAACTGATGAGTAGATAATGAAGATGTGGCACATTTATATAGTGGAGTTCTACTCAGAGGTAAAGAAAAATGAACTTAAGAAATTTGCTGGAAAATGGATGGACCTGGAAAGGATCATACTTAATGAGGTAACCCAGGCTCAGAAAGCCAAATTCATATGTTCTCTCTCACATGTGGATCCTACCTACAAATGATTGGACTTCTATGTGAGTAGGAATAAAACTCAGTAGCAGAAGCAGTAAGCTACAAAGGGGACATAAAGAGAATAGAAAGGGAGGAAGGGGGTTCTTAATAACATGGTATTGTATAGATGTAAGTAGAAAAACAGATTAATGGGGGTGAAAAGGCCTAAGTGAGGTCAGGGGAAGAGATTGAGTAAAGGAAAAGTGGGAGGGCTAATCAAAATCTAAGAGGATATAAATAAGTCATATGTAAACTTATTTTTCTGGACAATGGACCACTTAGAAGCCATAGATGGTTACTAGAAAATTTTCAGTGCCAGGGATGGGATACCTTCCAGTGAGTTGTTGGCCAGGGAGGTCACAGATACCCCCAAAACATTATAGGCCATTGCCGAGGCCCTTGGTTTCCCACCAGGAATAGATGAGAAGACCCTATTGCTAAAGACTCCACATACTTGGGCTGCAAGGTCACTGAGAAATCCTGCTGGAGCTGAGCTGAAAGCCTCCTCCATGTGGACCTGCTGACAGAAAGTTGGAAAAAGCTACACTGCATGCAGTTCAATGGGAGAGAAAAAACACCAGTGAAGGTACTCAACAGTGGCCTTAAATCTGGCCAGCCAGGCCAAATGAGCTAACGGGTGCAATGGTGGCATGTCTGTTATGAGAGAAACCAACCGCTCTCTAATTGGACTGGAGGCCCGCTCCATGGGAGGGAATACATTACTGATACTGAAAACCTACAACAGGGGTATTCAGAAGCCCCTAGGGGTGTAACATCTGCTGGTGTCATACTAAATGTATAGACTATGCTCACCGAACTGCCCAGTAAGCACTTCTCTTAATGTCCACAACTATATATTAATGCTACTCTCACTTTTGGTTAGAGAAGTTTCTCTTTTTAGATGGTGGCGATCTTGGGATGACTCAGAAGGCACCATGGTGCTGAGAAGGGACAGAGGAGTGCTCAGCACTGAAACACACTGAAACACACCTTCCAAGGCTCAGGGTCCATTGTGGAAGAGAGGGTAGAAAGAATGTAAGAGCCAAAGGAAGAGTAGGACTCCTTACAACATGCTCCTCCAGACACAAAATGACCTGGATATCCATGACCTCACAGTGCCTGACACTACCCACACAAGACCATCATAATAGGAGGAAAAGATCATGACATCAAACTGAAAAGAGAGACTGATTGAGAGGGGCTTTTATGGAGAGTGAAGTTTCAAAGGGAAAAGTGGGGGGAGGGAGGGAAGTAACATGGGATATTGTCTACAATTAAAGAAGTTGTCAATAAAAAAAAAATGAAAAAAAATGGAGCCGGGCATGGTGGTGCACGCCTTTAATCCCAGCACTCAGAAGGCAGAGATAGGAGGATTGCCCAGAGTTCAAGGCCACTCTGAGAATACAGAGTGAATTCCAGGTCAGCCTGGGCTAGAGTGAGACCCTACCTCAAAAAAACAAAAATAAAAATAAAATAATACAATTAAAAATGGGCTAGTGGTTGGAGAGATGGCTTAGTGGTTAAGGCACCTGTCTGCCAAGCCTAAGAGTGCCTGTTTGATTCTCCAGGTCCCACGTGTAGCCAGACACAAAGTGATGCAAGGGTGAAATGCTGCACTTGCCCACAAGAGGGCACATGCGTCTAGAGTTCATTCACAGCAGCTAAGAGGCTGCTGGCACGCCCATTTTCTATCTCTCTCTCTCTCTCTCTTTCTCTGACTCTCTCCAAAACAAAAAAAAAAGGTGGGGGCTAGGGCTGGAGAGATGGCTTAGCAGTTAAGATGCATGCCTGCAAAGCCAAAGAACCCAAGTTTGATTCTTCAGGTCCCACATAACCCAGATGCACATGGTGGCACATGTATCTGGTGTTTGTTTGCACTGGCTAAAGGCCCTGGTGCCCCCATTCTCACTTTCTCTTTCACTCCCCCACCCCCTTCTCTGTCTCTAATAAATAAATAAAATAAATAAAATCTTTTTAAAAACAATGGGCTATAAAAGTTGGGCATGGTGGCACATGCATTTAATCCCAGCACTTGGGAGGCACAGGTAGGAGGATTGCTGTGAGTTCAAGGCCACCCTGAGATTACATAATGAATTCCAGGTGAGCCTGGGCTAGAGTGAGACCCTACCTCAAAAAAAGGGAGGGGTACTCAGTGCCCACCTTGGCTCTTAGGTCGAATAGCATACCAGGTCCATGGCCAGTGTTGCAGCAGCAGCAGATGCTTCAAATGAGGCCTGGAGAGATCACCATGGGCATGGGGGTCAACCCCTAGAGCCAAACAACACCATCTAATCAACCAGGTTCCTGGCCAGAGGCCATGCTGTCCATGGAAGAAGGTCCTCACAGGAATCAAAATAGGCCTCTTCTTCAGAACTCCTTGGATGATCTTCTTGGACCACCTAACCCTGAAGGCCAGAATGATGAACGAGCCTTGTTAGACCAGTTGCACACACTTCTGAGCAACACGGATGCTACAGGCCTGGAGGAAATTGACAGAGCACTGGGGATTCCCAAGCTTGCAAATCAGGAATGGGACAGCAACCAGATCCAGCCTTGGTCGAGTATCCAGTCCTCCTAATGCAATGATGTCATCAAGAATGGGTCCCTCCCCAAATCCCATGATGCAGCACCCCCAGACTGTACCTATGTATCCATCCTCAGAGATGAAGGGATGGCCATCAGGAAACGTGCTGGGCACGTTTCCTCAGCAGCAGTTTGCCCCCCAGGGGAACCCCAAGGCATATAGTGTGGTGCCCATGAACGGCGGCAGCAGAAATACTGCTGACGTGTGCCCTGGGGCTATCAAGGAACCATTGTACAAATGACACTGCACGAGGATCGTCCCGAGCTGAAGAAGGTGGTTGAGGCTTTGGTCTGCACTGGTGTACCCAGGTGGTCACTGAGCAGGACTGCGCCTTCAGCTGAAGCACTGTTTACCTGCTCCCCGCTGCTGTGCATCACAGGGTTCCAGACAAAGAGTTTTGGCTTTCTGCCTCATAGGGATGTGATTATGGAGATGCGGAGCAGTCCTGACCACAAACTCTCCTGTCACTTCCTTCTGCCTTGCTAGCCAAAGCCTTTCAGCTAGTGTAAGTGGGTTTCTCGTGCAGTACCACACAATGAGCACAGCCCACCTTCAAGTGTTTTTGTCACTACCAAGTAGTTGTTGTTGACCTGTCCAGCGGAACTTGGTGTTCTGTGTTTCTGTCCCTTACTGATGGTGTCCCTAGTTTTGTTGTCCTAGCCTTTTCTTGGTAAAGATTTTCCTTTGGCCCTATTTTCCTGTAATACTCAAGGATTTGTTGTTGATGTTAAATGGCTTTGCAGAAGGGAACATAAGACGACAGTATTGGATTGGCAGCAGTGGCAGGCATTTCACATGCTGACGTGCAGCTGAGTGCACTTTATCTAGAAAGTCGTGGATAAATGCAATATTCTGGAGGTGGCAAGGAATGGCAAACCACATTCCTGGCTTTTGTCTGCACTAATCTGTTGGACAAGAACTGTGCTTTTTTTTTTTGGTGCTGAGTCACTAGCTAACTGGGAGACCAGCACTAGGCCTTTGCTGTGATGTGGAACTTTTGGGGGCTGTGCTGGTGGTGACATACATGAGCTTCTGGGGCAGCAACTTGTCCCAGACAAGGTTTGTCATTGGCACTCTCAGCGTGCAGGCCTCTAGAACCACTGTCTTCAGGATTGCCCTTGTCCACCCAGATTCTTCCAGATTGTAGAAACCTCCTCACTTTATCTGTCCCACCATTCCACAGGCAGCACTGAAAACCATACACAACAAACGCTTCAAAAAATAAGTATTTTATTGTCTTAAATGCAAATATAATTTTTAAAATGCATTGTAGTGTTGGATACAGCTGGTAGAAACGTGCTTGTCAGCAGCAGGGCACCAGAGGGTCAGGCTCAGGGTAAGTGGGCCTCTGCAGAAATCCACTCGAGCCTAGCTCCTTAAAGGAGCCCTGCTACACCATCACCGACGTGCACAGCAGAAACGATGAGCGTGTACACAATACTGAAACCCGGAGGACATGCTGTTTCAGCCATGGTGAACAAGCAACAGAGCCTTCTTTTCCTTCATGGGGGAGAAGATTCAGAGAAGGGGGTGCTGGGCTCCCCCAAGAGGGACACACCTAGTTGAGAGCATGCCTCAGCTGAGCTCATCAGACTTTCTTACCTGCAGGATGTAAACTAGGAAATGTATAAAACTTTAGTGTCTCCTGCCTTATCACAATGTCTGCTCTCAAGAACACCAGGTCCTATCAAGAAACCCTATTTCAAATCCTTACACTCAAGGTTACTATTGTGGAACCAAAGTTTGGCCGGGAGACAGAGGTGAATTCTGCTAAATAAGTGGAAGGGAAATTTACAAAAATAAAATCCCAGGCAGTAAACACTCACACACATACATGTTAACATTCATTGTGAAAAGTTCCCTTTTCTTTTTCAAGGGTTGTCTTGCGAGCTCTGACAAGTGGCTGGTCCTGCCCGGTGAGCAGGAAAGGCCTAGTCCTCACACAGAGCTGGTGGCTAACCCGTGCATCCTTGCCCACCTTTGAGGAGGCATAGGGATGGGAACTGTTTCCAAAGACTTCTCCCACATCACTGTATCTCCTACCAGCTGCTCACATGCCCTGAGGGTGGCCCTCGGATCACAAAACTTGCCAAACAGAATCTGGCCAACAGGCCTGCTGGGAGGACAAACCTCAAACATGCCATGAACCTCCTGCTCTTTCACTCCAACCATGCAGACATGGTACAAGTCCTCTGAACCACGCAGACATTGAAGGGACTAAGCCCAGTCACATTCTTGTGCAGCACGGGTGTCCTAGATGGCTGTCACACATCAGTTTCCAAATCTTCTCTCCAATGGGACCACAAAGCCACACAGTATTTCATTTGTGCTAGAGCTTCCTGGGAAGTGAGGAGGAGATCCTTCCCAGGCTATTGGGAGGCTCCCAGTAGAAAAAGAGCTTTGAGGAGCCAGATGAGGATCAGAAAAGGACTTTGAGAGCCAGGGCAGGGGATGAGATGGGATGTTCCAAGCCTGCTCAGGCCACAGCAGGAAGTAAAAAGAGAACTGCGCCCTGAGCAGAGGTCAAGGGGTCTGGAGGGGGAGGGCATGGAGGCTGCAGCCCACAGTATGCCACACACCTTGGTGCCACCTGCTACTGTTCTCCACCACTGGAGAGGGATCAGCATCCTGGGTACAACCTGGAGTCTGGAGGCCTAGTCCTCTAAGAGTCCCAGTGGACACTGCTCTCAGCCAGAACACAGAACCATTTGGTACTGAGCTCCAAAAGCAGTCAGAGCAGGACTCAAGCATACAAATGGGATGAGGTCAAGTCAAAGAGCATGCACTCTAACCGTTTCCATTCTCCCCACAAGACCCAACATGATGTCACAAGACGTCAACACCACGGCCTAAAGCCGTTACCGCTTCCCTTGTGCTGCAAAAAACCCGCCTGACTATGGTTAGCCTCTCCTGAGGGTGACAGCTGGTGCACACATAACATATCATCAACTCTCAGGAAGCCCCTCAGCCACAGGCACTCTGCCCTATGACCCCCACTCATAGTGAAAGAATGAACAGAACACAGGATGCCAAGGGCATATGAAGATTTCACAGAAATGCTTGCAGAGATTTACCAGCTAGTCTTCTCAAGCTGATTTTTTTATTCTCCCAAATACCAACATTTTGAAGTTTCTTATAAGAGAGTGGGGACAGAAATGGGGGTAAAAATAAATGTAAACAAATCCCAGCTGCATGGCGTGGTCAGCGCCCAGTGGAGGGCTCTGGCAGAATGGCCTCCACTGTTCTCCCATGGTGGCCTGGGCACCAGGACAAAGGTCAGAGACAGATTCATCAGGCAGGATTCTAAAACAAGAAAATTTCCAAGGCAAGAAACAATCTTTCCTGGAAGAGATAAAGCATTGTGGCCTTACAGCCATGAAAATGGTGAGCACCAGGAGAAACCAACCAGTCATGTACACACACACGCACGCACACATGCACGCACGCACACATGTACACCCTTCTAGCTCATATAACCTAACAGCCTTAAATATCTGAGGAACAGTGATAATATTAATTCAGCCCAAGAGAGATAGGCCAGCAAAGCAAGCGGCCAATTTTCTATGCCTAACTGTTTAAAAACAAGGTTACTCCCCAGCGAAAGTGGGGAGGAACTAGGAGTCCGGGCTGCCCAGCCACAGCATCGCCTGTGGGTCACAAGGCATACGAGTGGGAGGGGCTGGGCTCCTCCACCAGTGTTTTGGTTTTTCCTTTTTTGCTTAGGGCAGTGGCCTTCATCTTCTGAAGGGTACTTTCACCTTGTCCTTGGGGAAGAGATGAGTCCGAACACCCTTTCCCAGTAGGAATTCTAAGGACCAGCCCACATGCCTTATGCTCATCCCTCAGCCTGTAAACACATTTTAGGATAGATTGGGGGCTGGGGGAGGGCACCAAGCTATTTCCATACAGAGCAGAAATGCAGACGGGTGCAGGCAGTTGGCCAGGGGTCCATAGCAGAGGTGGTGGTAGGGCCAGCAGCCCTGATCCTTTCTTGAGAGCAACTCAGGTTGAAGTGGAATGGCTGCCCCTCCAGCCCTAGTGTGCAGATCTCAAGCATCAATGGGAGTTTCCAAATGGTCTGGAACTTCAGGGGACAGCCTGGATTCCCTCTTCCCATGGTCCCCTCAAGACAGGCAGCATGGTGAGAAGAGGGTAGGAGGACAGAGTCTAAGAGAAAGCCTTCTGGCTGCTCTGGATGTCACAGTGGGATGGAAAAGCACAGTCTTCCCAGGAGGAGGTGCAGTTAGCTAGGCTCCCTGAGTGCTGAGGAGAGCACCCTGCCACCTGACAGAAGGCTGAGGATCAAGTCCTTGCCCCTTCCAACTGCAACACATACATTAGGACACCTGACCTTCAGACCCTTAAACCCTCCAGCTTCCACTGGTCCAAATGTGAGCACAGACCTTTACTGACTAGCCTACAGACACCTGGAGGAAGCACTGAGGGCTGACTCCTGGCATTCTGCCTCTCTCCTCATAACTCAAGACAGAACAGACTTCGAGTATGGTGAAATCTTCAGTCTGCAAACTGTCCTGGCTTCAAGCTCCCAGTTGAATTTCAGATATGATCAGGCTGATGGCAAGCATTATGGAGTGTAACCTTCTGAAGACTAAAACCAAGAGTAAGACCATTCCCTGGGGTGTGCCTGCCTCTCTGC
This sequence comes from Orientallactaga sibirica, assembly GCA_036365145.1. Classification (NCBI taxonomy): domain Eukaryota; kingdom Metazoa; phylum Chordata; class Mammalia; order Rodentia; family Dipodidae; genus Orientallactaga; species Orientallactaga sibirica. The sequence continues at coordinate 23,868,209 of JAEOAD010000026.1, read as the reverse complement.
AGAGGCACTGGGCCAGGCCTCCAGCAACCTTGGCCGCATCATAGTGACTGACAGTGGAAACAAGACACTTCCTGGAGCTTCTGAGCCAGAAGTGCAGCTTTGTATTGCTTGTGCTTCCATCCTGTTCCATGGGCTCCATGCATGCTGCTTGGCATGTGTGCTTGGGGGTCAGTAGAGAAGGCATGGCCCTGCAAACCACACGTGCAAGAAGGCAGCCCTCCTCTTGCAGAGGCTGGAATGGTGGCCCAGATCCATCCACAAGGGCCAGGTGCCATCAGGGCTGTGAGAACTGAAGAAGTTCTACCTGGCCCTGAAGAGGCCAGAGTGTGCAGAGGAGCCCAGGTAGACAAGGCTATCACAGGGACTCAGAGGAACCGTGTAGAAGGCTTCGTTTGTCTCCTTGTCCCATCTGTTTCCCTTGTTGGCCCAAGGCCCAACAGACCCCCAGCAGGACAGGACTAGAACAGCTGGTATTTCCCTTTGTCCAGACCACCCCCAAAACAGTGGAGGGTTGGTGACTGAGGTTGCTGAGTGAGTGGTCACAGCAAGGCGGTCCCAAGATGGACTATTGCTGTGGGCAGGCCCAGAACCTGCTTCAGACCTGAGCATGGCATCCCGACAGGCTTGGTGGGCCAGCAGAGTAAGGGCAGCTTCAAGGCTCTGTGTCAGGAAGAGCAGGGAGGGGCCTCCAGGCATCTCATGCAGCCGCATGCCAGCTAAGCTTAGGACTCCTCTGATCTCTTGCCAATCCTGACGACAGCCTCTGATGCCTGCTCTGGCAGCTGGGATGGGTCTGTCAGGATGGAGGTGGTGGTGCTCAGTTGTCGAAGAGTGCTCAATACCACTGCAAGACAGGGGCAATCAGCTTGGGACACAGACCCACAACGTGCAGTACATAAGCTTCATACACACAACCCCAACGGAGATTTCTAGGCATGAAGGATGACAGCAGAGTCCAGCTGCAGGGAGGAACAATGGGTGCCCCACACTAAGACCCATTCTCACACTGTTTACGTGATACTCTCCAGTTTCCAGCAAGAGCTGCAAGTAACCCAAAGATCCTAGGCTGTCTTTCTGCTAGAGGGTACACTCCATCTGTCTATAACTTAGCTTCTATAATCTTTACATATGGGAATAGCTTTGTTATAGGAGTTAAACAACAACCAAAAAACCCCCTCAAATTTAGCCGGGTATGGTGGCACACACCTTTAATCCCAGCATTCCAGTAGGAGGATCTCCATGAGTTCAAGGCCACCCTGAGACTACATAGTGAATTCCAGGTCAGCCTAGGCTAGAGCAAGACCCTACCTTGAAAAAATCAAAAAATAAAACCAAAAATCTCAAATTCATCTAAAATAGCAAACAGAAGATGGGACCCCTGTACAGCACTGTCCTCCCCATCCCACCTCTGACTCTACCAGCCTGACTTTGTGCAGTGGAGTATGGGGTGTCCTAAGCACTATCTACAACTAAGGGCCTTTCTCGCCAGCATGAGCATAAATTTCCTGCCCTGGTGATCAATCAGCACTCACTTGGTCTGAGGGTGGGCAGGGAGCAGTGCTGGTCCAGCCAGGACAAAACTGTCCTGTGCAGCTCCTCCAGGCTACTGGTGGACACCATCCCCTTGAAGGACTCAAACAGAGGCCTGATGATGACACTGAACTATAGACTTGGGTTAAGGAAAAGTCAATCATTGAGGAGGTCTAAGGCGTGTGCAGCTAAAGGAAGGAAAGGACCGGTCACAGCTCGGCTCACCTGCTGACTTTTGTCAGAACAGGTAAGTCATTGCCTACAAAGAACTGATCAGGGAGAGGGAGGAAGCCATCAGTTATCACTAAGCCAAATGGCCAGGGGGGGGTCTCACCTGCCTTTAATCCCAGCACAGGTAGGAGGACTGCTATGTGGTCGAGGCCAGTCCAGGACTACAAAGTGAGTGCCATGTCAGCCTGAGCTACAGTGAGACCCTACCTTGAAAAACAAAAAACCATTAAGAGCCGGGTATGGTGGTGCACGCCTTTAATCCCAGTACTCGTGAGGCAGAGGTACGAGGATCACTGTGAGTTCAAGGCCACCTTGAGATGACAGTGAATTCCAGGTCCGCCTGAGGTAGAGTGAGACCCTACCTGGGTGGGTGGGGGGCATACAGAGCCAGGCATGGTGATACAAGCCTGGAACTCCAACACTGCAGAGACACAATCAGGAGGTTAGCCTGTGCCACATAACAAGTTCCAGGCCATCCTGGGCTAAAAACTGATTAAGACCCTGTGTCAAAAAGCAAACAAAGGGCTGGAGAGATGGCTTAGTGGTTAAGTGCTTGCCTGTGAAGCCTAAGGACCCCAGTCTGAGGCTAGATTCCCCAGTACCCACGTAAGCCAGATGTACAAGGGGGCACATGCATCTGGACTTCAAAATTTTCAGTGGTTGGAGGCCCTGCCATTCTCTCTTTCTGCTTCTTTCTCTCTCTGTCACTCTCAAATAAATAAATAAAAATAAGAAAAATGTTTAAAAAAAAAGGAAACAAAGTTGTAGTGGTGCATGCCTTTAATCAAAGCATTTGGAAAGCTGAGGTAGAAGGTGACTGTGAGGCCAGCCTGGGTTACATAGTTCTAGGTCAGTCTAGGCTTCAAAAAACAAACAAACAAACAAAAAACAAAAAAACCCAAAACCTGTACTCCCAGCTCCCCGGTCTGGGGTCCCTGTGCGGATGGTGTGCAAGCAGGTGTGGTGGTGTGGAACATGAGCTGGACCTGAGGAGATAAACGACCCAGCGCACACTCCACCCCGGCCCCAGCTGAAACCACAGAGGAACTGGGGCAATGAGCAAGAGTGCTGCTTACCTGGCATCAGCACAAGGGTGAAGGAGATAGACACTGAGGACACTCAACACCTACAAAACCAGAGATCCAGGGGCTCCTAGTGCCCATCACTGAAGTAGACTTAAAATGCTCCCAGCATGACTCAGGAAATTTTGCGGAAGAGGGGGCAGAAAGATTGTTTGAGCCACAAGTTGGGACATTTTGCACAGAGACATTGCCTCTCCCCTTATAATGCATGACCCACAATCCCCATGGAGTAGACCTGCATCGCCAATGAGGAAGGCCTCTTCAGAAAAGGGGCAGAGAGGAGGGAAAGGACTATGTGTTGTTTACATACTAAATATGTCCATATCTATTAAAAAAATTTTAAAAGATAGAATGATAATGTTTTGTATGGCTGTGTCTGTGTCATTTTATACTGAATGGTAAGAACATGTATAGATGAGTACTATTATACTGAGATTACTGACATTAAAGACTTAAAAGACCTCTATCAGGTAACTAAAATGCCAATATTTCTTGCTATAATTTATTTGTTATAAAATTAATACCCAGGAGCCAGGCATGGTGGCACACGCCTTTAATTCCAGCACTTGGGAGGCAAAGGTAGGAGGACTGCCACGAGTTCGAGGCCACCCTGAGACTACATAGTGAATTCCAGGTCTGCTTGGGCTAGAGCAAGACCCTACCTAAGGAAAAAAAAAATTAATACCCAGGACTTCCAGTTAAGATGGCAGCATAGGAACCACGCCAAAGCAGCCTAGGGGAGGAAAAGAAATAAAAAACAAAAATAGCAAAATACACTCTTCTACTAAAAAGTGAGGTGTACAATGCAGCTGCAGCCACCAGGCTCGGCCTGAGCAGCAGGATTTTAAAGCCAGGTGAGGGGATTTTCCACTCACACCGGCCTCCTCACAAACTCAAGAAAAGTGGAAGGGCAAATGGCAGAGACCAGCTGAGTGGCTTGTGAGGAAGAGGATCATGAGGACCAGTGGGAGAATTTCAGCCACCATCCACAGCCTCCCCTCCTCCACCACCAGCACAAGCACCAGAGACCTGGGGAAGGGAGCTCACCTACACAGCACCTGGTACAGGTGATCAGAGCAGCAACCCACAGACCCAGCCAGCCTACCTGAGCCCACAGTATAGCAAAGAGGGACCCAAGTGGCTGTGTAGCATACCCAAGACCAAAGCCATCCCAAAAAGTAACTGGGATTACGCCAGGTCAGTACCTGCCTAATAAGCCTGGTAATACAGGCTTGCATCGGAAGTGCTAATTGCACCTTCCATGTCAGGGTAAATTATGTGTTAAATCTGATGGATGTTTGGATTTGCTATTCTTAAATAAGCTATATTTTGGGCTTGTTGTTTGCAGCTTCATAATTTATAGAGCCTTTGTTTCCTCTTCTGTCATTCACTGGGGAAGGGTCTCACTCAGTCACAAGCTGACTTTGTAACTCTCTATAGACCAGAAATCTTAGCCTCCCAGTTGACAGGATTAAGGGTGTGGGGCAACACTCATCCTTAGGGACTGTGACTTTGTTAGTAAGTTCAAGGCCACCCTGAGATTACATAGTGAATTCCAGGTCAGCCTGAGCTACAGTGAAACCCTACCTCGAAAAACCAAAAAACAAACAAACAAACAAACAAACAAAAAAACCCTCTATTATAATACCTACTCTTTTTTTTGTTTTGTTTTGTTTTTGAGGTAGGGTCTCGCTCTAGCCCAGGACTGACCTGGTATTCACTATGTAGTCTCAGGGTGACCTTAAACTCATGGTGATCCTCCTACCTCTGCCTCCCGAGTGCTGGTATTAAAGGTGTGCGCCACCATGCCCAGTTATACCTACTCTTGCATAAATACTCTGTGCTATTTTTCATTGAATGTGTACATCATTTAGTTAAATTTTTAGAAGTTGCCTGTACTTTATTCCACTCAGCCTACTTGAATACTCTCATAGCAGGCAAACCCAACACCCTTTTGTGGTTACTCTGAGAGTCTTAAAAGCTACACCTAGCACCTTAAGCTCCTACCCTGAAGACATATAACATCAGATTGATTGATACATATGGCAGATAATTAGAAAACTCAAGCATTAAATTAATACAAGATACAAAAATCTCTACATTATAATACAAGAAACAAAAAAACAAGACAATATAAATCCATCAAAAAGTACTAATTCATCAGAAATGACCTCCAGTGAGAGGAAATGCCTGAGAACAATTTCAAAAGAATGATTATAAATATGTTCATAGAAATCAAAGAGGAAATTAAAGGAATCAAAGACGAGACAGGAAACCAATTTAATGGAATAAGGAGATCAATACAAGACATAAATAAGAAATAGATATAAGAAAGAAAAACCAGTCAGAAATACTAGCAATGAAGAACACAGTCAGTGAAATAAAAATAAAAAAAAACTCTGTAGAAAACCTCTCTAATAGAATGGATGAAGGAGAGAACAGAATATCTAAACGAGAAGACCAGGTGGCAGATCTAATACAGTCCAACAAAGAGAAAGACAAACTAATAGGAAGGTATGAATGGGAATTTCAAGATATTCAGGACACTATGAAAAGATCAAACATAAGAATTCAGGGTATAGTAGAAGGAGAACAATTTTATGCCAAAGGCATAGTAGGCATTTTCAACAAAATCATAGAAAACTTCCCCCAAATTGGGAAAGAGATGCCAATGCAGATACAGGAAACTTTTAGAACACCAAACAGACAAAACCTGAAAGGACCTCTCCCCATCATATAATTAAACTACCAAACATACAAAACAAAGAAAATATATTGAAAGCAGCTAGAGAGAAAAAGCAAGTCACCTACAAAGGCAAGCCCATCAGAATCACAGCAGATTACTCAACACAAACTTTAAAAGCAAGAAGGGCTTGGAGTGATGTATTCCAAGTTCTGAAAGATAACAACTGTCAACCAAGGTTACTTTATCCTGCAAAGCTATCCATTCAAATAGATGGAGAAATAAGGACATTCCACAACAAAAGCAGGCTAAAGGAATGTTTGAGGATAAAAACAGGTCTACAGAAAATACTTGAAAGGATCCTCCATGCTGAAGAGAAAGAAAAGCACACATATAAGGAATCTTGAAAAAACAAACCATACTCCAATACTAGTTAATACAAGAGAGCAAAGGTAAACCCAGAAAAACTACAAAACAAGAAAAATGGCCAAAATAAATACACACCTTTCAATAATACCTCTTAGTATCAACAGCCTGAATGCCCCAACCAAAAGACAGAGGTTTGCAGACTGGGTTAAAAAGCAGGATCCTTCAGTTTGTTGCCCCTAAGAAACTCACCTTTCTACAAGGATGGACACTATCTTAGAGTGAAAGGTTGGAAAACAATGTTTCAAGCAAATGGGCCAAGAAAACAAGCAGCGATCGCTATGTAATATCTGACAGGGTAGACTTCAGACCAACATTAATTAGGAAAGATAAGGAAGGTCACTTTATATTGATTAAAGGAACACTCCAACAGGAGGACATTACAATCCTAAACATATATGCACCTAACATGGGGGCTCCCAATTTCATCAAACAAACACTATTAGAGCTAAGGTCACAGATAACACCAAACACTCTTGTAGTGGGTGATTTCAACACCCCACTCTCACCAATTGACAGGTCATCCCAGCAAAAAAATAAACAGAGATGCATATGGATTAAATGAGGTCAGAGAACAAATGGACCTAACAAAATCTGAAAGAAATGGATGATTTCCTTGATTTATATGACTTACCTAAATTAAATCAAGATGAGATTAACCACTTAAATAGACCTATAACAAGTATGGAGATCCAAGCAGTTATAAAAAAATCTCCTAACTAGAGTTAGGTGTGGTGGCGCATGCCTTTAATCCCAGCACTCAGGAGGCAGAGGTAGGAGGAGCACCATGAGTTTGGGGCCACCCTGAGAATACAAAGTGAATTCCAGGTCAGCCTGGGCTAGAGTGAGACCCTACCTCGAAAAAAAACAAAACAGCAACAACAACAACAAAAAATCTCCTAACTAAAAAAAAGTCCAGCCCCAGATGGATTCACTGATGAATTTTACCAGACCTTCATGGAAGAACTAACACCAATGCTTCTTAAACTTTTCCATAAAATAGAAGAGGAAGGAATCATACCAAACTCCTTTTACGAAACTAGCATCACCCTGATCCCAAAATCAGACAAAGCTACAACAAAAAAGGAAAATTACAGACCAATCTCCCTCATGAACATAGATGCAAAAATTCTCAACAAAATATTGGCAAACAGAATATAAGAATATATTAGAAAGATCATTCACCCTGACCAAGTAGGTTTCATCTCAGAGATGCAGGGATGGTTCAACATATGCAAATTGATAAATATAATACATTATATAAATGGACTGAAGGACAAAAATCACATGATCATCTCATTAGATGCAGAAAAAGCATTTGACAAAATCCAACATCCCTTCATGATAAAAGTACTACAGAAACTGGGAATAGAAGGAACATATCTCAACATAATAAAGGCTATTTATAACAAACCCACAGCCAACATAATACTAAATGGAGAAAAACTTGAAGCTTTTCCACTAAAATCAGGAACAAGACAAGGGGGTCCACTGTCCCCACTTTTGTTTAATATAGTACCGGAAGTCTTGGGCATAGCAACAAGGTAAGAGACACACACAAAAGGGATACAAATCGGAAAGGAAGATATCAAGTTATCATTATTTGCAGATGATATGATTCTATACATAAAGGACCCTAAAGACTCTACCAGCAAACTGTTAGAACTGATAAAGACTTAGAGCCATGGAGCAGGATACAAAATAAACACACAGAAATCAGTAGTCTTCCTATATGCTAACAACAGACACACAGAGGATGAAATCAGAGAATCACTCCCATTCACAATTGCATCAATAAATAAATAAATAAATAAATAAATAAATAAATAAATAAATAAATAAAGTACCTTGGGATAAACCTAACCAAGGAAGTGAAGGATCTCTTCAATGAGAACTTTAAAACACTCAAGAGAGAAATTTCAGAAGACACTAGGAAATGGAAAGATATCCCTTGTTCTTGGATTGGAAGAATCAATATTGTAAAAATGGCAATCTTACCAAAAGCAATCTACACATTTAATGTAATCCCCATCAAAATTCCAATGGCATTCTTCACGAAATAGAAAAAAACAATAAAAAAATTCATTTGGAAGCACAAAAAACCTCGAATATCTAAAACAATTTTGAGCAAAAAAAAATTAGGTTGGTGGTATCACCATACCTAATTTTAACCTATATTACAGAGCCATAGTAATAAAAACAGCATGGTACTGGCCCCAAACAGACATGTAGATCAACGGAACAGAATAGAGGACCCTGATGTATACATCCAGGTAGCTATAGCCACCTGATCTTTGATAAAAAAGCCAAAAATACTCAGTGGAGAAAAGACAGCCTCTTCAGCAAATGGTGCTGGGAACATTGGATATGTATCTGTTGAAAGATGAAAATAGATCCTTATCTCTCTCCATGCACAAGAATTAAGTCCAAATGGATCAAAGACCTTAATATCAGACCTGAAATTCTGAAACTGCTAAAGGAAAAAGTTGGGGAAACTCTTCAACATATTGGTCTTGGCAAAGACTATCTGAATATAACCCCAATTGCTCAGGAAATAAAACCACATATCAACCACTGGGATCTCATGAAATTACAAAGCTTTTGTACAGCAAAGGACACTGAATAGAGCAAAGAAGCAACCTACAGAATGGGAGACAATCTTTGACAGCCATACATCTCATAGAGGATTAATATCTAGGATATACAAAGAATTCAAAAAATTAAATAATAATAAATCAAACAACCCAATTAAAAACTGGGGCATGGAACTAAATAGAGATTTCTCAAAAAAGAAATACAGATGGCATATAAATATCTAAAAAAATGTTCTACATCCCTAGTCATCAGGGAAATGCAGATTACAACTATGTTGAGATTCCATCTCACTCCTGTCAGATTGGCTATCATCATGAAAACAAATGAGGGTGTGGAAAAAAAGGAACCCTTCTACACTGTTGGTGGGAATGCAATCTGGTCCAGCCATTGTGGAAATCAGTGTGGAGGTTTCTGAGACAGCTAAATATACCATATGACCCAGCTATACCACACCTATGCATATATCCTAAAGACTCATCTCACTACCTTAGAGATACTTGCTTAACCATGTTTATTGCCTCTCTATTCACAATAGCTAGGAAATGGAACCAGCCTAGATGCCCCTCAACTGATGAGTGGATAATGAAGATGTAGTACATTTACACAATGGAGTTCTACACAATGGTAACGAAAAATGAAGTTATGAAATTTACAAGAAAATGGATGGATCTGGAAAGGATTATACTTAGTGAGGTAACCCAGGCCCAGAAAGCCAAACATCACATGTTCTCTCTCATATGTGGATCCTAGCTACAAATGATTGGATTTCTATGTAAGTAGGAATAAAACTCAGTAGCAGAAGCCAGTAAGCTAGAAAGGGGATATAAAGGGAATAGAAAGGGAGGGGGGCCTTAATAAGATGGTATTGTATATATGTAAGTAAAGGAACAGATTAATGGGGTGAAAAGGCCTAAGTGAGGTCAAGAGAAGAGACTGAGTAAAGGAAAGGTGGAGGGAGGGCTAATCAAATTCTAAGAGGATATAAATAAGTCATATGGAAACCTATTTTCTGGACAATGGAACACTCAGATTGGTACTAGAAAATTTTCAGTGCCAGGGATAGGATACCTTCCAGTGAGTTGTTGGCCAGGGAGATCCCTGATACCCCCAAAACATTACAGGCCATTGCCAAGGCCCTTGATTTCCCACCAGGAATAGATGGTAAGACCCTATTGCTAAAGACTCCACATACTTGGGCTGTAAGGTCACTGAGAAATCCTGCTGGAGCTGAGCTGAAAGCCTCCTCCATGTGGAACAGCTGACAGAAAGCTGGAAAAAGCTACACTGCCTGCAGTTCAATGGGAGAGAGAAAAACACCAGTGAAGATACTCAACAGTGGAAACTGCAAGCTTAAATTTGGCCAGCCAGGCCAAATGAGCTAACGGGTGCAATGGTGGTGTGCCTGTTATGTGGGAACTAACAGCTCTCTAATTAGACTGGAGGCCCTCTCCATGGGAGGGAACACGTGCCTGATACTGAAAACCTACAACAGGGGTATTCAGAAGGCCCTAGAAGTGTAATGTCTGCTGGTGTCTGGCTAAATGTATATACTATGCTCACCAAACTGCCCAGTAAGCACTTCTCTTAATGTCCACAGCCATATATTAATGTTACTCTCACTTTTGGTTAGAGAAGCTTCTCTTTTCAGATGATGGTGACTTTGGGATGACTCAGAAGGCACCATGGTGCTGAGAAGAAGGGACAGAGGAGTGCTCAGCACTGAAACATCTCTAACACACCTTCCAAGGTTCAGGGTCCATTGTGGAAGAGGGGGCAGAAAGGATGGAAGAGCCAAAGGAAGAGTAGGACTCCTTACAACATGCTCCTCCAGACACAAAAGGGCCTGGATATCCATGACCTCACAGTGCCTGACACTACCTCCATAAGACCATCATAATAGGAGGAAAAGATGGCATCAAATTGAAAAGAAAGACTGATTGAGAGGGGGAGGGGATATGATGGAGAGTGAAGTTTTGAAGGGGAAAGTGGGGGAGAGGGAGGGAGGGAAGTACCATGAGATATTGTCTACAATTAAAGTTGTCAATAAAAAAATTAAAAATTAAAAAAAAAGATGCATAATTTTGCTCAATAAAAGTACCGGGATTTCTTTGAGAAGAAAAAAAAAATTAACATCCACCTTTAAAAACTACAAACTAAAGCCAGGTGTGGTGGTGCATGCCTTTAATCCCAACACTGGGGAGGCAGAGGTAGGAGGATTGGCATGAGTTCAAGGCCACCCTGAGAATATAGAGTGAATTCCAGGTCAGCCTGAGGTAGAGTAAGACCCTACCTCAGAAAACCAAAATAAAAAATAAATAAATAAATAAAAACTACAAACTGGGGCTGGAGAGATGGCTTAGCAGTTAAGGCATATGCCTGTGAAGCCTTAAAGACCCTGGTTCAAATCTCCAGGTCTCACGTAAGCCAGATCACATGGTGGCGCATGCATCTGGAGTTTGTTTGCAATGGCTAGAGGCCCTGGCACGCCCATTCTCACTCTCCCCCTCTTTCTCTCCCTTTCTCTTGTCTCAAATAAATAAATAAATAAATAAATTTTTTTAAAATACAAATTGATAAATTTACCTTAATCTGTCCAACTACAAACTACTAAAAAAAAAACTAAATATTAACTTCAAAGTTTATTTGTTAACTAGTATTATTTCTTCTAAAATGTTACAATTAAATATTTCTAAAAGGTTATAACTATAAAGATAATTAATTTTGTATCTTGTACAATAATAAAAATTAAATTATACTAATTCTGGAAAAAAAAAAACCCTGCTGTCTGGTGTACACATGCACACCCCTAACATGTCTCCTCTTTCTGCATGACTATCTCCTCCAAATGACTAATCTATGGTCTCATGCTTCATTCTATCTGTCACACAAACCAACTCTCTCCCCAGCAGAGCAGTGGCTGGTAGGGAGTGACCAGGCGAGAGTCAATCCGTAAGAGCCACCTGGAAGGCTGAGAGTAGGGCAGCCTTGCCCTAAGACAGGTGCTAATAGCTTGGTAGACATGTTTTATTTTGACACTAGGGACCAAGAGGCACAAAGGCAGGAAGAAATTTGAAGGAACTGGTTTCAATAGGCCTGGCTCTAGCAACTCAAGAGGCTGGAGCAGGAGCATTGCTTGAGCTCCATCAGCCTGGGCAATAAATCAGGTTTTTGCCTCTCGGGAGAGTTCTATGAACACTGCCTTCCAACTGTCACAGCAGGTAGGGTTGATAGGTCCTGTCACTGCAGGGACTGAGCTGGCTGCCAGACTGTCAGGTGTGCCCTTCTTCCTATCTTGCCGCTTCTGCAGGAGGCTCTTGTACTGTCTTTGCACCTCAAGGACCTGGAGAGAAAAGCCTGCCAACAGCCTCCCTGGCTCTACATGCAGAGCCCCCAGTGAAGCCACCCTAACCTGGAGAGCCAGCCAGAACCCTCTCTCCTCAGAGACAGAAACTAGCACTGCTGGTCCTGAACCACTGACAGTGCAAGAATCTTTCTACAGGCCCATGTGCACTGTCTGCTGCTTCAACATGTGGTCTAAAGAAGCAAAGCAAGAAGATCCAAGGATACAATCCAGAATTTCCAATTCTGCATGATCCGGCTCTTCACGTATTCATCAAACATGTCTTTCATGTGATCAAAATTGCACTGGGAGACAGAGACTCCTGTGGCTGGGAGCAACTGTTGGCAGGAGCTGAAATGACAGAAGGCATTGGGAAGCTTTGGAGCAGCTGGTGGTAGAGGAGGCCCCAAGGAACCAGACAGGCAGCACAGGTCTATTGCTAGGCCACAGCCAGATACAAGAAGAGGCCCATGACAGAAGAAAGACAAGCTACTGCTACAACAGAGCTGTAACTGAGACTGTGAAGGCCACAGAGAGCCTCTAGGAAGTGGGATTCTTGGGGCTGAGCACCCAGCCAGAACCTCACATGATGGTGGCGTTGAGTTCCTCGATCTCCTCCCGCAGCCGCCGGGCCTCCTCCTGCATCTGGGTTCGTTCCTGCTGCAGCTTAGTGATGTACTCCACGGTCTTCTGCAGTGTGATGGCATGGCTGGTCTGTGGAGGGCAGGAGGCTCAGAGGCGGCAGCTCCTGGCAAGCCAGAGGCACGCTGGAAAGATGTGCTATCACCTCCACCCTGGTGCTCTCAGGCAACTTACCAGCTTAGAATTACTGGAAATCAAACTATTCAGGGTGTTAAAGCCCATCTTGATATTGAAGCGCCTTTTCTGTTCAGCTGAGATGTGTTTCATCTGCCGGTTCTGTTGGGGAAAATAGAGGCCAGGGCCTTGGGCACTCAACTGTATCCCAGCTTACTATCCAACCCACTAGAAGACTAGCCAGCCCTCTGGGACAGGGTTAAAGAGCTATGCAGGAAGAGGGGACGATTAAAGGCCCACACAGAGCTTCTAATAGGCCCTCATCATCATAGGCTACTTGGTGGGATAGGCAACAGGAGACAATTCAACCTCGAAGTTTCTGGAGCTGTCCAGCCTTGTGTGACACTAGTCAGCCTATAGCATTCCTTCCTGATGGACACAGCTGTTCCTGAGTTCCCTGATGCATTGTCCCTTCCCTTTCCATCCCACCAAAGGAATCAAGGCCCAAGAGAGATAAGACATACCTTTAATGCAGCCACATTTTTTAGGTCTGATTTCCCTGAGCAGTTGTTCTGGGGAGACTGAGGACTGGGGCTTTGTTCTGATGGGCATGGAGAGGCCTGCCCTGAGTTCGGGCAGTCACAACCTGAAAAGAAAAGACTCTTCACAGGGCAGAACTCACAAAGCAAACAAGAAGCAAGGCTGTCTTGCCCTAGCCTCACAGCAGTCCTTACACTTAGAAGCTTATTTTTAACCCACTGCAGCCATCCTAGAGGAAACATTAGAGAAACCCTTGCCCGTGCCCCAAACAGGAGTACCCCTTAGCTGGGGCAAGGCTGGAAGTTAGATGTAAATAGGGAATGTGGCCTGAACTCTGCTCAGTCCCAGATCTTAAGCAAATGGCAGCCATCAATCAGAGGGGAGGTTGGACTACAGACACTGCCCCCCAAAATGCTACACTGAGGCAGCCAGGGGTCTCTGCAGAGTTTGTAAGGCACAAGCTCTTCACCTATGTGCTCAGCACATTGGCATCTGCTTTATTTTCATTCTTTAAAGTCTATGTATACTTTTTCTTGTTACCTTACCAACGCCCTGAAAATGTTAAATTTAAAAATGCCACTGCCGAGCTGGACAGATAGTTTAATGGTTAAGATGCTTGTCTGCAAAGACATAGGACCCAGCTTCGATTCCCCAGGACCCACATAAGCCAGATGTACAAAGTGGCGAATGCATCTGGAGTTCATTTGCAGTGGCTGAGGCCCTGGTGTGCCCATTCTCCTTCTCTCTATTTCTCTCTCTCTTTCTATGTCTCTCAAATAATAAATAAAAATATTTCTTAAGAGCTGGGCATGGTGGTGCATGTCTTTAATCCCAGCACTCAGGAGGCACAGGTGGGAGGATCACTGTGAGTTCAAGACCACCCTAAAACTCCATAGTGAATTCCAGGTCAGCCTGGGTTAGAGTGAAACCCTACCTTGAAAAAAACAAACAAAAAAAAATTTTTTTAAATACCACTGCTTTACACTGAAAACAACAACAACAACAAACAAACAAACAAAACACCACTGCCAGCTGAGCGTGGTGGTACAAGCCTTTAATCCCAGAATTTGGGAGGCAGAGATAGGAGGATTGCTGTGAGTTCCAGGCCACCCTGAGACTACATAGTCAATTCCAGGTCAGCCTGGACCAGAGTGAGACCCTACTTCAAAAAAACCAAATAATAATAAAGAGAATTCCAGGTCTGCCTGGGGTAGACCAAGACCCTCCTTGAAAACCAAACCAAACCAAACCAAACCAAACCAAACAAAACAAAACAAAAACCACTGCCCTTTGACCTGCACAGAATATCATGGAGCATTCATTGCTCTAATCCTACACAGGCCAGTTCCAGGCACTCATGTCTCTCTGAGAACCACTTTCCAACTCTGTTTCAACCTGCTTACTATATCAAATGCCGCAAGTTCATTTACTCTCTCCTAGACTACTGTCAGGCTCAGATGCTATGTGGTTCCACAGAGAGTCATGTCCCTTTCCCTGGAATATTTTAGGAACTCATGACCCTCCTGAGTTTTTTTTTGTTTGTTTTTTTTTAATCTCTCCCAACTAGAGTCACTGTCCTTCAAAGCTGATCCAATCACTGTTAGTAAAACCTTTCTTTGCCCAAGTCTTCCTAGAAAGGCATTCCTGAAGTAGGTATGTTGTAGTTTTAGTTAAGAAAAGAAGGAGCTGGGGTGGACCTCAGTGGCAGAGTGCTTGCCCAGCATGTAACATTGGAGGAAAGGAGCCCAAGTTCTATGTCCCAGCCTGGCATCAATAGCACAGGACACCTAGCCCTGACCTGCTGACTCCACAGATGTCACTGGGCAAGCAAAGCATTGCTCTAACTGTCTTCAGTTGTAGGACACTGAGATGGCCACCAATTTTGCAATGCTTGGCAACTATGAGGGGTGACCATGCTGATACTGAGACAAGCCTGCTGGCTTCATGTCTCTAGAAACTCCAGGCTCTTCTAGACTGCTGAAAAGAACTCTTCAGTCCTTTCTGGATAGAACTGGCAGCTGAGCCAGGTCTTGTGAGTAAAGTGTGGCTTCTTGAGCCCATAGCTGCCTATGCTGTGATGTATTGGCCATGTCTCATTCCAGCTCTCCCAGTGCTGCAACAGTCACTGCCATACGGCGCCATCAGCTATCAGCAGGCTGAAGGCTCCCCATGCCCAAGCTTTATTTTGGGAGCCTGTGAGTGACCACCCCAAACCACTGCAGGCTGCTTGATTTCCCTCATGAAGTTCCAAATGTCCAGCTCAGCTGACCACTCACTGGACCCTGTAGCAGGGACTTGAGGACTGCTCCCATGCAGTGAGACTTGCTCATCCTTCACTAGGGAGTCTTGTGCTGTGCTTGGAGAAAAGAGTCTGGAGACAGGGGTGGGCTGGCTACTTGTGCTGTGGCCGAGGTCTGTCACCAGGATGTCACTGTGAAACTCTTTGACCCCAGGAGCCTGTGGTGACATGGGGAAGAGAGGACATCTATCATTGATGCACAGCAGAACAAATCAATTACAATGGATGAGGGTCTCCCAAACACAAGCCACTCCAGGGTGGTAAGGACAAGGCAAGTCTGCCCCAGGCACTCTTTACCCTGGCAATAGCAGCAGGAGTGATGACCACATTGGACTGGGACACAGTGGATGCCAATATCCCTTCTCTCTTCAGAGAGGCTGACGTCATGATCACCGTTTGTGGTTGGCCTGAAAAAGGATGGAGAGAGGGTGAGGTCCTGACTCTGCAGAGGTCTGGCTGCTACTGACAAAGCTGCTGAACTGGAGACAGCCCAGCAACCCACACCGGTCTCTGCTACTGACGCGTCAGGCTTGCGTAAAGAGGCCGCCAGAGGACAGCCTTGGGTGTTGTTCCTCATGAACATTTTACATACACACTATTTATTTATTTACTTATTATTATTATTATTATTATTATTATTATTATTGATTTTTCAAGGTAGGGTTTTACTTTAGTCCAGGCTGACCTGGAATTCACTATGTAGTCTCAGGGTGGCCTTGAACTCACAGCGATCCTCCTACCTCTGCCTCCTGAGTGTTGGGATTAAAGGAGTGCGCCATCACACCTGGCTATTTACTTATTTTTGGTTTTGTTTTTGGGGTTTTTTTTTGGAAATGGGGTCTTTCAGTGGCCTGAAGCTTGTCAATTAGGCTAGACTGGTAGTCCAGTGAGCCTCTGGTATCCTCCTGTCCTGTGGTATCCTTCCCAGTGCTTGCATTACAAGCACACACCACCTTGCCTCGAATTTTATATAAGGGTTCTGGGGCCGAAATTAGGCTTGTAAGGTAAGCACTTTACTGACTGAGGTGTCTTCCGAGCCTCCTGATGACTGATTTTTATCTTATTTATTTATTTATTTATTTACTTACTTACTTAATTTATTTAAGAGAGAGAGTAAGAACATAGACATGCCAGAGCCTCTTGCCTCTGCAAACAAACTTTATATGCTTGTACCATTTTGTGCATCTGGCCCTACGTAGTTACTGGGGAACTGAACCCAGGTTGACAGGCTTTGCAAGCCATTTCCCCAGCACTGTTTTGTTTTGGTTTTTTTCTTTTTCGAGGAAGGGTCTCACTCTAGTCCAGGCTGACCTGGAATTCACTATGTAGTCTCAGGGTGGCCTTGACCTCATGGTGATCCTCCTACCTCTGCCTCCCAAATGCTGGGATTAAAGGTGTGTGCCACCACGCCCAGCAGGTTTGGTGGTTTTTTTTTTTTTGGTTTTTCCAGGTAGGGTCTCACTCTGGCCCAGGCTGACCTGGAATTCAATGTAGTCTCAGGCTGGCCTTGAATCATGGCGACCCACCTACCTCTGCCTCTGCAGTGCTGGGATTAAAGGCACGGGCCACCATGCCTAGCCTTGTTTTTAATTTTTGGAACTTTTTGGAACTCACGGCTCAGGCCACCATGCCTTTTTTTAATTTTTGTTTTTAACTGGAATTCACTTGGATGTTAGTCTCAGCTCAGGCTGACCTGGAATTCTCTATGTAGTCTCAGGGTGATCCTCCTGACCTCCTGCCTCTGCCTGAGTGCTGGGATTAAAGGCGAGCACCACTATGCCTGGGTTGTTTTTTAACTTTTTAAATGTTTATTTATTTGAAAGAGAGAGAGTGAGAAGGAGGAAGAGGCAGATAAGAGAGAATGGGTACACAGGCCTCTAGCCACTGCCACATAAGAACCGGATGTGTGCACAACTTTGTTGTGCACCTGGATTTATGTAGGTACTAGGGAGTCAAACTAGGGTCCTTAGGCTTCAGGCAAGCGCCTTAACAGCTGAGCCACCTCTCCAGCCCTTTTTTGGGGGGCGGTGGGGGAGGTGATTTGAGGTAGGATCTAGCCAAGGTTGACTTGGAATTCAATATAGTCTCAGGCTGGCCTCAAACTCATAGCAATCCTCCTACCTCTGCCTCCCGAGTGCTGGGGATAAAGGTGTATGCCACCACACCTGGTACAAAGTTATTTAAAATAAAAAAGGGGGGCTGGAGAGATAGCTTGGTGGTTAAGGTGCTTGCTTGCAAAGCCTAAAGACCCATGTTCAACTCTCCAGATCCCACGTAAGCCAGACACACAAAGGTGAGGCAAACACAAGGTCACACATGCCCACCAGGTGGCACAAGCATCTGGAGTTCTACTGCAGTGCTGAGGCCCTGGCATGCCCATTTTCTCTCTCTCTCTAAAATAAAAAATAAAGGAACTTTATTCATTTATTTGAGAGAGAGGGAGGCAGAGAAAGGGAGAGAGAATGGGCATGCCAGGGTCTTCAGCCACTGTAAACAAACTCCAGACTCATGCAGCACCTTGTGCACCTGGTTGTGTGGGTCCTGGGGAATCAAACCTGGGTCCTTTGGTTTTTCAGGCAAGCGCCATAACCACTAAGCCATCCTTCCAGCCCACAAAGTTAATTTTTAAAAGCTACAGACTATGGGACTGGAGACATGGCTCAGTGGTTAAAAGCACTTGCTTGCAATGCCTGATGGCCTGGGTTCTATTCCTCAATATCCATGTAAAGCCTGATGCACAAAGTGATGCACATGTCTGGAGTTTGTTTGCAATGGCACTAGGCCCTAAGGTGCCTATTCTCCCTCCCTCCCTCCCTCCTTTCCTCTTTCTCTGCTTAAATATTAAAAAAATAATAATAATTTAGCCAGGTGTGGTGGCGCACGCCTTTAATCCCAGCATAGGGAGGCAGAGGTAGGAGGATCGCCATGAGTTCAAGGCCAGCCTCAGACTACATAGTGAATTCCAGGTCAGCCTGAGCTACAGTGAGACTCTACCTCGAACAACCAACCTAACCCTAACCCTATCTTCAGTGCCAGGGATGGGATACCTTCCAGTGAGTTGTTGGCCAGGGAGGTCCCTGTTGCCTCCAAAACATTACAGGCTATTGCCAAGGCTCTTGATTTCCCTTGAGAAACAGATGGTTGAGTGGCAAGGTCACTGAGAAATCAAGCTGGTGCTGAGCAGAAAACCTTTTCCCTGTAGACCAGCCAACTGAAAGTTGGAAAAAGCTGCACTGCATGTAGCCCTATGGGAGACAGAAGTTATCAGCAGTGAAAACAGTGGACATTGGAAACCTCAAGTTTGGCCAGACTGAACGGGTGCAATAGTGGCATGTCTGCTCTGGGAGAAACCAACTGCTCCCTAATTGGGCTGAAGGCCTGCTCTATGGGAGGGAATACATGCCTGGTGGTGCACGCCTTTAATCCCAGCACTCGGGAGGCAGAGGTAGGAGGATCGCTGAGAGTTCGAGGCCACCCTGAGACTACATAGTTAATTCCAGGTCAGCCTGGACCAGAGTGAGACCCTACCTTGCAAAACAACAACAACAAAAAAAAACAACTAATCAAAAGCCTATGGCAGGGGAGGTCATGAGCCTTAGGGGTATAAAGCCTGCTCTTGTCTGGCTAAATGCATATATTATTCCCACAAAACTGCCCTGAAAGCACTACACTTAATGTTCATATTCATATATTAATGCTACTCTCACTTCTGGTTAGAGAAGCTCCTCTTTTCAGATGGTGGTGACCACTGGGATGACCCAAAAGGCAACAGAGTGCTGAGAAGAAGGGACGGAGGAGTGTCCAGCACTGAAACACCTCTGTCACACCCTCCAAGGCTCAGGGTCCATTGTGGAAGAGGTGGCGGAAAGAATGTAAGAGCCAAAGGAAGGGTACTATTCCTTACAATGCAACTGTCCAGACAGAAATTGGCCTTGATATCCATGACCTCGCAGTGCCTAGCAATACATTCACAAGACCCTCATAATAGGAGAAAAAGATGATGACATCAAAATAAAAGAGAGACTAAAGGAGAGAGGGAGGGGATATGATGGAGAGTGGAGTTCTGCAGAGGAAAGGGGGGAGGGAAATATCATGGTTTATTGTCTGTAAGCTTAGAAGTTGTCAATAAAAAAAAAATTTTTTAAGGCCGGAAAGATGGCTTAGCAGTTAAGGCACTTGCCTGCAAAGCCAAAGGACCCAGGTTTGATTTCCCAGGACCCACGGAAGCCAGATGTACAAGGTGGCACATGCATTTGGAGTTCATTTGCAGAGGCTGGATGCCCTGGCATGCCCACTTTCTCTCCCTCCCTCCATCACTCTCTCTCATAAATAAATTTTAAAAAATTTTAAAGATACAGACTAGAAAATAAGGAAGATTATATACATAAATTACCTATGGTGTTTCTGCTTCAGTAAAGGGGGAGGATGTCATGAATTTAAAGCCTTTGGGACAGACAAACATGCTTTCCTGGGAAATTACATGCTGGTTACCCTGTAGGACTCACCTGGAGGAAGACGAGCGTTCTTCAACACCAAGGACACAGGCTCTGGTTTGGGAGCAGGCACTATTTTGGGGGGCTGCTTGGGCCTCCCTCCAGTCAAGGACACAGGTTTGGGGTGGACAAAGGTTAAACATGGTTGGGGAGGCCCAGCAGCTGGTAGTCGAGGGACAGGTGACAGCTCCAGGCCACAGGGGGATGGTGAGGGAGTAGGTTGGCGAGCTGTGATCACAAGGCCCTGGCACTGACTGAATGTGGTGGCAGAAGCATCATGGGTGAGGGTGGCAGAGGCTGTATGGGTGATGACAGGGAGTGATTTGCTGACTCCAGCAAACTTCTGTGGCTGCAGGAAAGCTGGTGGAGTTGAGGGGTTCAGAGCAGTGGCAGGAGGAGAAACTACAGGTAATGTAGTTGCGACAGGTGCTGGGGCAGGTCCAGGGGACAGTACAGACATGGTGAAGACAGGGAGGAAGGGCTGTGGGATGTTCAGTGGTGGCTCAGGGGGACCAAAGTCCATCGTCTGGACAAAGGTGTGCCCAGTCTGGGAAGCACGTTCACATCCCTGTCCATCTGTGGGGTCCAGGGAAGGGGCTGTAGAGGGTGCAATGAGGCTGTCAGGAAGGCTCACACTGGGCAGAGCTGTGGTTGGCAGGACGCTCCCCTGAGAAAGGAAAGGAGTAATTAGGAAACAAGAGCAGGATCAGACCACCACTTTCACTATTTAGCACTGCTTTAAAAGAGCCCAGCTTTGGATGTTGGGGTGAGGAATTAAGGAACAGAAGCACCATCCCCCAGGGTTATCCCTGCTGAGGGAGGAAATGGATCTGTGTCCCTGGGTCTTGTCTGCACTAGGAACTGAAGGATAACACAGAGCTCTGACAAAGCAGTAGTCTCCACAAAGCTGAACAACAGCCTGGAATATCTGGTTTCTACAGTCCAGAAGGGGTCTCCTCACAGCTAATGCCATCTTCTGGTACAGAGCAGAGGCAGTCTGGACTGCAGCTGCTCAGGGGCTCCCCAAGGACAGCTTCAGCCATCAACTTCTTGTCAACCAGCTCTTCCTGAGTGGAAGGGCTAAGAGGAATCGATCTCAGAAGAAATTCTTCCCTGTGGCAGGTGGAGATGGTGCCAAGTTACTGCGGCTGAGTGGATATGGCACCAGCCTGAAAGCTTCCCCAGGGCACGGAATGGTACCTCACTTAGTTCTGTTAGCCCTAGCATCTGTACCTTTTGTTGATTGCAAGTAAAATGTCAGAGTAACCTACAGAATTTTGTTTTGTTTTGTTTTTTGAGGTAGGTCTCGCTTTAGTTCAGGCTGACCTGGAATTCACTCTGTAGTCTCAGGGTGGCTTCAAACTCATGGTGATTCTCCTACCTCTGCCTCCCAAGTGCTGGGATCAAAGGTGTGCGCCACCACGCCCAGCCCTCTCAGAATGTACTTTTAATAGTTATCTACATTTTTCTTCTCTAATCTTGTTTTAATTGGTAAGAAAAGAGCTGGCTGCACAAAGTCATGTGCAGCCTCAGATAAGAATTTTACTGGCACAGTCTCTCATCTGTCGGGAGCTGAAGGATACCTGCCACTACCCCAATTTCCTCTACCTGAGCAGATGGACTGTTGGTATCTTGGGTAGGTACAGAGGCAGGTGCAGGTGGCATGGAGCCAAAAATGGACCGGCTGGAAGAGAAGAGATCTGAAAAAGAACATGAGTGTCTTTTGAATCCACAAAATCACTATTTCCTAGAATTATGGTAGAAATAAATGGAGACCCATCCTACCCAAGGAATGGCATAATCAGAGGGCACCCCCATTCCAAGATAGCTTTTTCTCTAAAAAGAGGGGTTGGATTAGAACCACACATGCTGGCTCTGAAACGCTGTCAGGCTAGATGTCGCGGGGCTCTGACGACAGCAGAGCTCAAGGAGCTGACTTTCTGGGAGACAGCTGTGTCACACCACCCTCTGCTGTCTAGACAGGGAACTGCTCACAGTCAAAGCCAAGCCAGGCTCCAGCAGGAAGAAAGCATTCTGAGATTGCCAACTTCCTTCCAGACCATGTTCCAAAATATTTCCCCAGGCCTTGCAGTTACTACAAATAATTAATAATAATAAACAAAATAAAAGGGGGTGGGTTCTAAGGAGATGGCTCAGTAGTTAAAGGCATTTGCTTGCAAAGCCTGCCAACATAGGTTTATTATTTTATTTTATTTTGTGTTGTTTTCAAGGTAGGGTCTTGTTCTAGCCTAGACTGACATGGAACTCACTCTGTAGTCTCAGGGTGGCCTCGAACTCATGGCAATCCTCCTATGTCTGCCTCCTGAGTGCTGGGATTAAAGATATGTGCCATTAAAGCCGGGCATGGTGGTGCACGCCTTTAATCCCAGCACTTGGGAGGCAGAGGTAGAAGAATTGCAGAGAGTTAGAGGCCACCTGAGACTACATAGTGACTTCCAGGTCAGCCTGAGCTAGAGTGAGACCCTACCTCCAAAACACCAAAAAAAAAAAAAAAAAAAAAAAAAAACATGTACCACATCATCTGGCTTTAGCTCAGGTTTAAATCCCCAGCACCCACATAAAAAGGGGTGCAAAATGGCACGTGCATATGGAATTCCTTTGCAGTGGCAAGAGATCCTGGTGCATGCACGCGTGCATGCACATGCGCGCGCACTTTTTTTTAAAACAGTTTT
Source organism: Orientallactaga sibirica (assembly GCA_036365145.1). Classification (NCBI taxonomy): domain Eukaryota; kingdom Metazoa; phylum Chordata; class Mammalia; order Rodentia; family Dipodidae; genus Orientallactaga; species Orientallactaga sibirica. The sequence continues at coordinate 23,845,541 of JAEOAD010000026.1, read as the reverse complement.
GTTTGCAGGGCTGGAGATATGACTCAGTGGTTAAGGCACTTGCCTACAGAGCCTGGTGACTTGGGTTCGATTGCCCAGTACACACATAAAGCCAGATACACAAAGTGGCACATGCAGCTGAAGTTCATTCTCAGTGGCTAAAGGCCCTGGTGTGCTCATTCTCTCTCTCTCAAATAAATAAATAAATAAATAAATAAATAAATAAATAAATAAATAAATAAAATAAAATCTTTGTCTGGGGTTCAATTCAGCCACCCATGTAGATGGATGGGCATTCATTAGCAATGGCAAGAGACTCAGACACACTCATATATGCACAAGAGAAAACACACACATGCACACCTTCCTGCATGTGCAAAATAAATTTAAAAAACATTCTAAGGGCTGGAGAGATGGCTTAGCAGTTAAGACACCTCCCTGCCAAGCCTAAGAATGCCCATTCGATTCTCTAGGTCCCATGTTTAGCCAAATCCAAGTGACGCAAGCATGCAATGCCATGTTTGCCCACAAGGGGGCACACACATCTGGAGTTTGTTCACAGTGGCTGAAATGGCCCTGGTGTGGCCATTTTTCTTTCTCTCTCTCTGCCTCTTCCTCTTTCTCTCTCTGCTTCTACCCCCCCCAAAAAAAAATTCTAAACCCAGGGATTAGCTGCTCAGGACCCCTCCCAACTTGGGAGCTTTCTACTTTACTTTCTTTCCTAAAATAAATGTGGAACTTACAAAAAAAAAAAGTTGGCTGGGCATGGTGGCACAAGTCTTTAATCTCAACACTTGAGAGACAGAGGTAGGAGGATCACTGTGAGTTTGGGGCTAGCCTGAGACTACAGAGTGAATTCCAGGTCAGCCTGGGCTAAAGTGAGACACTACTTAAAAACAAAACAAAAAACCCCTAAACTAAAAGCCTTCAGCATGCCCAAGCCCAACCTAAGTAAACTACAAAAGGTCAATGCCCGTCTAATGTAGGCTAGACAAAGGAGATCAGAGCACTATGCTCACTCTGCCCATCCTCACCCTGGAAAGGTTCAAAGGTGTCCATGAAGTCCAAATTGGGTTGCAAAGGAATCAGTCCTGGCTGGATCATGTCTGCATTTCCCAGATGTGCTGCGAGAATTAGAAGGGAGAGGGGAAATGCTTTCATCTCCTCAAACAAGGTTGCAGGAACGTACAAAAAGCTCTAAAACAGATCTTTCTAGCCTTATTCACTTTATGTTCTTCCAAAACTACAGGTAGTGGCTGGGATTTCTGTATTCTTGGGGGTTTGTGGCCATTCTTCACAGTCAGAAGGCAGGAAAGAAGAAGTTTTTACAAGACAGATAAGTTTAACAGCAAGGAAGGACACCCCAGGAACCTGTGATCAGCTGAGCAGACTCTGCTCCTCCACTACCCCTCACCTTAACCCTACCCACACACCACCACCTGCCCGGCCCTCATCTTCATCTACAGGCTCCTCCTTAACGAGCTGGAACACTGACAGCCTTCAGGTGGGAGGCAGTGCCCACGAGTGCTCCAGAGACTAGGGCTGCAGCCTAGCACTGGCACATATCCCACGTTGAAGAGGGCATCAGCAGTATGAAAGAAGCTCATGCCAGAGCCCTACTGCTACTTTTCACAGAGAGACCCAGAAAGTAAGTCATCCCAGTGAGACTGAGCCACAAAATGCATGTAGCCTTCAGATGATGAGGCTGGCCAGTCCTTTTCACCTCCTGCTTAGTCTAGATGAGTGACCGAAAACAGTTCAGGGGTGCCCTGAAGTGAAGCCTGGCCTTACAGTGATGGAAGTCAGCTAGACAAGAACAGGAACTAGTTACCTATTTCCCGTGGGTTGGGCCAGGCCACTGGCTGGTGTGAAGAAAGCGTGGAAAAGAGTGTGTCACTGAATTCTGACATAAGCATGTCTGTGTCCAGCAGTGGGTCCTCCTCCATGGGGACTGGAGTCTTCCAGCCATCCCCATGTTTGGGCCAGTACACCATGTCATCATCCTACCACCAACAGAGAAGAAGAATCAAAGGGCAGCAGTGGACATCAGAATTCCTAGTCGTGGCATGGTAAGAGGGTAGAGGCATTCACTTCCTTCAGCTTCCCTAGCACTGTGTCTACTTCCTTGACCACTTACAGGCTCTCCGTGTGAGAAGAAGCTGGTCCAGCATTTGGCCCTGCACTGCAGGACTTCCTGGGGTGTATGCCCTACTGTGTCTTGTCAAGGTGGACCTTTCAAGCTCACTCACCTGGGCCAAGCTGGAAAGGTCCTCATCCTTGTGCTGTTGTAGCTGTGGATAAAGTAAGTAGAATGAGGAATAAGGAATAAGGACCGGGGGGGGGGGCAAGGAGGGGCTAAGGCCCCAGCTTCACCTCCCTACATGTGAGTGAACTCTCTGGAAACATCCACACTTTTGCTTTTTAGGAAGCAGGTGAAGAATGAGCCTCCTGCTCTCCACTAATGCCCAGGATGTGGGCACAAAAGAGGAAACGGCCTTAGTCACAGCAGAAAAAAACAGGCTTTTGCTCACCATTCCTAGTAGTGGCGGCTACGGAACCCGAGACCTTAGGCCACATTCTGAATAAAGGTTCTGGCCCTTCCCTCCTCTACAGAAGCTTCCAGAACCTGTTCTTTTGGGAGCCCGCACTGATACCCTTTTCTTGAAGTAGGTTCTCCACTTGTGATACTCCCGGATCACGATCTCAATGCGACTTTTCCAGTACTTGCCCTCTGTGGTGATGGCCTACGACCAAAAGACAAGAATAAAAAGCAGTTCTTGGATGATCTACAAAACTCAATTAATAGCCAGATGGGATGGCGCACACCTTTAATCCCAGCACTCAGGAGGCAGAGGTAGGAGGATCGCTGTGAGTTCAAGGTCACCCTGAGACTACATAGTGAATCCCAGGTCAGCCTGGGCTATAGTAAGACCCTACCTTGAAAAACCAAAAAAGCAAAACAAAAAACAAAACAAAAAAAACTCATTTCATGCCGGCGTAATGGGGCACACCTTTAATTCCAACAGGGAGGCAGAGATAGGAGGATCGCTGTGAGTTCAAGGCCACCCTGAGACTAAATAGTGACTTCTAGGTCAGCCTGGGCTAGAATGAGACCCTACCTCGAAAAACCTCCAAAAAAAAAAAAAAAAAGTGAAAATGAACACTGAATTCTCCCTTCCTTTATGTCTTCAAGATCAATGCCTTAGCAGCCTTGGAGACTTAGGACACAAAACCCACCCTGCCTTAAGTCTCATGTCACCTTCACTGTGTTTCTGAAAGTGAAGTATCTTTTTCTTTTATGTCTGTGTGTTTTCTGTTCTTTTTTTTTTTTATTTTTATTCATTTATTTGAGAGAGGAAAAGAGGCAGAGTGAGAGAGAATGGGTGTGCCAGGGCCTCCAGCCACTGCAAAAGAAGTCCAGATGCATGTGCCACCTTGGGCATCTGGCTTACGTCAGTACTGGAGAATCCAACCAAGGTCCTTTGGCTTTGCAGGCAAGCACCTTAACCACTAAGCCATCTCTCCAGCCCTGTGTGTGTGTTTCGAAATAGGATCTCACTCTAACCCAGGATGACCTAGAATTCACTCTGTGGTCCCAGGCTGCCGTCGAACTCACAGTGATCCTCGTACCTCTGTTGGGATTAAAGACAAGGTGCCACATGTTTATTTTTTTAATTACCACTGGGTACAGTCGTGCCTGTCTGCAGTCCCAGCACTCAAGGAAGAGAAGTAGGAGGATGACAGCAAGTTTGAGGCTAAATTGGTCAGCATAGTGAGTTCTAGGCCAGACTGGGCTATACAGTAAAAGACCCCATTTCAAAGAACAGAGCCAAACAAACACAAAAACTGGCACTGGACAAAATAAAAAAGGAATATCATTTTGTCTAGTGCCAGTTATACCAAAAGTTGAAAGATATCTCAGTAAGTTACTTTCATTTTTTTCTCCTGCATCTTAATAGTAAGACATGTGTTGACAAAGTTAAAACAATGTATGCAGCTGGGTGTGGAAGCACACGCCTTTAACCCCAGCACTTGGGAGGCAGAAGTAGGAGGATTGCCATGAGTTCGAGGCCACCCTGAGACTACATAGTTAATTCCAGGTCAGCTAGGACCAGAGTGAGACCCTACTTCAAAAAACCAAAAAAAAAAAAAAAATGCAGAAAGCTCAAGTTTAAAAAGACTCTCAGCTGGGCATGGTACCACACACCTTTAATCCCAGCATGCAGGAGGCAGAGGTAGGAGGATAACTGTGAGTTTGAGGCCAGCCTAGGAATACAGAGTGAGTTACAGGTCAGCCTGAGCTGGAATAAGACCCTACCTTGAACAACAACAACAAAGTTTAAAAGGGGATGGAGAGATAGCTCAGCAGTAAAGGCTCTTGCTTGCAATGCCTGATGACCCAGGGTTCAATTCCCCAGTGCTCACATAAAGCCAGAAACACAAAGTGGTGCATGTGTCTAGAGTTCGTCTGAAGTGGCAGGAGGCCCTGGCATGTACATATTCTCTTTCTCAAATATTTTTAAAAATTAGATGGATGGGCCAGAGGGATGGCTTAGCAGTTAAGGCGTTTGCCTGCAAAGCCAAAGGACCCAGGTTCGATTCCCCAGGACCCACATTAACCAGATGCACAAGGGGGCACACGTGTCTGGAGTTTGTTTGCAATGGCTAGAGGCCCTGGTGCACCAATTTTCTCTCTCTGTCAAACAAATAAATAAAAATAAAATATTTTTTAACAATTAGGTGGAGCTGGGCATGACATGCACCTGAAGTTAATTTACAGTGGCAAGAGATCCTGGGTCCACCCATTTTCTTTCCCTTTCTCCCTCTAGTAAATTTAAAAAATATTTTTTGAAAGTTTTTTTTTTGGGGGGGGCGGGGGTTTCAAGGTAGGGTCTCACTGTAGCCCAGGCTAACCTGGAATTCACTATGTAGTCTCAGGGTGGCCTCAAACTCACAACGATCCACCTAGCTCTACCTCTCGAGTGCTGGGATTGAAGGAGTGTGCCACCACACCCAACTAAAAGTATTTTTAAAGTAAGCAAATAAAGCAGAAGAGTGATTGAGGAAAATACCTGATGTGCATCTCTGACATGTATGGGCACACCTGAGCATGCATACCTGCACACACACTTGTATCCACACACGTATGAACACTCACACACATGACACGCAATTGTATTCTTTCCACATTGTATCCTAAAAATCTCAAGTTCTCTGTGTTTTCTTGGTCTGGGGATTGAATCTAGGGCCTGCTCGTGCTAGACAAGTGCTCCTCCACTGAGCTACATTCCCAGCACTTTTCAACTGCTACCCATACACACGCTTTATAAGGAGGCAGCCCTTTTGCCCTGAGACTCCCAGAAGAAACACCAATTCTTTTTTTTTTTTGGTTTTTCAAGGTAGGGTCTCACTCTAGCCCAGACTGACCTGGAACAAAACACCAATTTAAGTGAAAGCAGAGGACGATTTCCCACAAGGTCAACATGTCTGAGGACAGAAGCTCAAGATGCTGGAGAAGGGCTGGAGAGATGGCTTAGCAGTTAAGGCACCTGCCTCCTAAGCCTAAGAACGCTGGTTCCAATCTCCAGTGGTTCCAATCTCCAGGTCCCATGTTTAGCCAGATGCAAAGTGACACAAGGGCGCAATGCCGCACTTGACCACAAGGGGGCGCACACATCTGGATTTCGTTCACAGCAGCTGAGAGACTACTGGTGCACCCATCTCTATCTGTCTTCCTCTCCCTCTCTGTCTCTCAAAAAAAAAAAAAAAAAGATGCTGGAGGGTGTTGGAGGCCACCTCCTTTAATATCATGCCAGCTGGTAGCAATGCACAGGCTTCCCTCCTCTCTGCTATCTCCCCTCAAGAACTTAGCCCACAGCAAGTTGTTCTCTGGGAAATGAGGATGGTTTTCCTTTCCCAACACACTCTCCACCCCTCACCCTCCATGCAATCAATCACTCCTACTTAAGTACCTCTGGCCTACGGTGCTCGTCTACATCAACAGAGCCATCTAGAGGAGTGACAAAGTGGCACACAGGATTCTTGCGCTTCTCCAAATCTGGGTTGAGAAAAGTGAAACGTCATCACTGCACCAAGACCACCTGCCACACCCTCCCCTCAAGGTAAGACCTTATAGAGTGTTCTGCCCTTCTCCACTTACCCCTGGGAAAGTGGGGGGTTCTGAGAGTGCAGGCCCAAGTAAAGACTGCCAACAATATATGAACAAGGAAGCAAAGCCACCCATCAAGACGAAGGCAGCCTATGAGCAGGCCTAGGCCCACCCACTCCCCAAGTCTGGGTCCTCACACGTTCAAGCTGGCTGGGGTCCACAAGATATGCATGAAGGCATCTATGTCTTCTTAAACATGCTAGAAATGGGACTGCTCTGATTCTTCAAATGTCACCTCTTGGCTACACTCTCCAGGCTCCCCTGAGGAACCCCTTATTCCTCCTTTGGGCCCAAGCACCCAGCATGCATACTACACTGCAAGCGGGGCTTCACATGTCTGTCCCTCAAGACTGAGCTCTGTTGACTAACTACTGATGACTGGTTAAATGTGTTGGTCCCTGGGATGTAACTTGGTTTCTCCTCCCATAGATTTCTCAAGAAAGACTTCTGCTACACTAGGCTGTGGACCAAAGGTGTTCAGGTCTACAAGATACAGACTTTGACATCACAGAACTGGTATGTGGGGGTGTCCCTGAAGCCCTCACTACCAGGCTAGCAACACTTACACTGCATGTACCATGCCCGCCAGATGGCATTGTTGAGCCGGATCTTGTCCCTCCACTGGAGCTTCAGGCCTTTGAAATTCTTCCACTTTGGAGACACTAACTTCCCACTGAAAGGCAAGACCAAGAGGGGTGACTCAGGAAATGAAATGAAGTGTGGCCCAATCATTACAAGTCCCCAGTTCCTTGGCTGATCCATTACCAGCCACAGGCTAGGCTTGACAGAATATCCATGTTGAGATTGCCTTTCTTTCCTTCCCTTCCTTCCCTTCCTTCCTTCCTTCCTTCCTTCCTTCCCTTCCCTTCCCCTTTCCCCCCTTCTCCTTCCCTTCCCTTCTCCTTCCTTCCTTCCTTCCTTCCTTCCTTCCTTCCTTCCTTCCTTCCTTCCTTCCTTCCTTCCTTCCTTCCTTCCTTCCTTCCTTCCTTCCTTCCTTCCTTGTTTTTGTTTTTGTTTTTGTTTTTGTTTTTGTTTTTGTTTTCGAGGTAGGGTCTCACTCTAGCTCAGGCTGACCTGGAATTCACTATGTAGTCTCAGGGTGGCCTTGAACTCATGGCAATCCTCCTACCTCTGCCCTCCGAGTGCTGGGATTAAAGGCGTGCGCCACCACGCTCAGCCCCATGTTGAGATTTCTTCAGAGCATATGGAGAGAGAATGGAGCATGGTGATGTTGGGACTTAGAGGACATATTGCAGAGAGTGACAGACACTACATGGCATTTGCTGTGTTCTTTCTGCCTACTAAAATTTTCCAAAAATATTAAAAATATAGAAGTTAAGGAGATGGCTCAGTGGGTAGAGTTTGCTGTACATGTTAGGACTGAAGCTCAGATCTCCAGTACCCACATGAATGTCAGGTAGACAAGGCAGCCATCCTGTAATCCCATGGCTCAGGAGGTAGAGACAGGGGATTCTAGTAATAAGCTAGCTAGCTAGGCTGGTGGAATCTATAAGCCCTTGGTTCAAGTGAAAAACCCTGCCTCAGTAACTAGAGTAATCAATGAAAATACCCAATATCAACCTCTGGCACCCATATACATTGTGTTTCCATATACACATGAACATGCATACACACACATGCAAAATACATATGCAGCATCTGTAAAGACGCTTAGCTGGGCATGGTAACACATGTCTTTAGTCCCAGTACTGGGGAGGCTGAATTAGGAGGATCACTATGAGTTTGAGGCCAGCCTGGAGCTACAGAGTGCAATGCAGGTCAGCCTGGGCTAAAGTGAGACCCTACCTCTAACAAAACATAACAAAAATCAAGACCCTACCTTTGCCTCCCGTGTGTTTGGATTAATGGCCTGCACCACCATGCTTGGCTGAATCAAGGTTTAACTTGACAATAACAAAACAGGACTGGAGATATGGCTTAGTGGTTGAGGTCCTTGCCTGCAAAGCCTAAGGACCCAGGTTAAATTCCCCAATACCTATGTCAGCCAGATGCACAAGGTGGCGCATGAATCTGGAGTTTGTTTGCAGTGGTTGGAGACCTTGGCATGTATATTCTCTCTCTTGCTTGCAAATTAATTGATTAATTAATTAAAAAAAACACTTCTGGGCTGGGTGTCATGGTGTGTGCCTTTAATCCTAGCATTTGGGAGGCAGAGGTAGAAGGATCACTGTGAGTTCAAGACCAGCCTGATATTACATAGTGAATTCCAGGTTAGCCTGGGCTAGAGTGCTAGAGTGAGACCCTACTTCTAAAATTAAATAAAATAAAAACCCACCACCAACAAAAAACAAACCACTGCCTAGCAATTCCTGTACATATGTGTGTGTACCAACATATCCCATCACACCCAGGTGTAACTACAGTTCTCTAACATAGGCTTTTAGGTCTTTTGCCACCTAAAAGGGGCTCACTTAATGCTCCTGGAATAAGTTAAGAACACTTGCAAACCAGGGGAACAGCAGGCTGGGAAAGCCTTCTTGGATGGTTTGTTTTCCAAATGCTGTGTCGGTAGCTATCTTTGAGCAGCTGGCAAAGAGTCCCTTTTTCAGATGGTTTGTGGTGGTAAAAACTATTTTTAGTCTGAATCAAAGGTACCTAGTAGCACCCATATTATCATAGGTTATAGCTCTGCCCCTTCTAACCCATTCAGAAAGGCCTGCAGGTGGCAGAGATGTGCCCAGTCACAGCAACTCAAGGAGGTACCCAAGCAAAACAAGAACCCCAAAACTTGGTTTGGAGAGCTAGGAAGCTGGCTCAACAGTTAAAGGCATTTGCTTGCAAAGCCTAATGACCTAGGTTCAATTCCCTGACCATCCACCTAAAGCCAGATGCAAAAAGTGACACACACAAAAAGTGACACACACAAAAAGTGGCACAAGCGTCTGGTGTTCATTTGCAGCTGCAAGAGATCCTGATACACCCACACATGTATAAAATAAATGAATAAACTTGGTTTGTAAAGCAAAATCCCCTTAGTGTGCCTCTCCCCACCCAAGCCAGTAGAGCCCACGCTCTCATTTATTCTGGACCCATTCTCTATAGTAAATGTCACAGCACATTCTCTTGTGGGGACACACACACAGCAGCAACACCCTCTGCCCAAAGGATCGGGAACATCAAAAGAGTCCCACCTCTTACTGCTTCCTTCACTTGCCACTTGAAAGGCATGTCTGATCCACCTATGCTCACCAAGCCATGTGTGGAGTCTGGAACTCTGGTGGCAACTGGCAGTTCTGGCACTACTGTTTGCTGGGTAAAATTAAAATAATGCCACCTTTCCTGAATGTTTTAATAAGGACTGATTGAGAGTGTATATATGTATATGCACACACACTTAAACTCTAAAGTAAAATATATAAGATGATTTACATGCCTTTAATCCCAGCACTTGGGAGGCAGAGGTAGAAGGATTGTGAGTTCGAGGCCACCCTGAGAGTACATAGTGAATTCCAGGTCAGCCTGGGCTAGAGTGAAACCCTACCTCAAAATACCACAAAAGCAAAGCTGGGCGTGGTGGCTCATGCATTGAGTCCCAGCACTCGGGAGGCAGAGGTAGGAGGATCACCATGAGTTCAAGGCCACCCTGAGACTACATAGCGAATTCCAAAACAAAACAAAACAAAACAAAAAAAAATTACCTTCTTTTTTTTAAAAAAAAAAAATTTTATTTTTACTTATCTATGAGAAAAATAGAGAGAATGGGCACACCAGGGCCTCTAGCCAGTGCAAACAAACTCCAGACGCGTGTGCCATCTTCTGCATCTGGCTTACATGGGTCCTGGGTCCTTTGGCTTGGCAGGCAAGTGCCTTAACCACTAAGCTATCTCTCCAGCCCCAATTACCCTCTTGATCAGGTTCAAGTTACTCCTGAAACATGTGCTCAAATGTTGACACCCACTAAGCTGAGAAGACCTCATTTTCATGTTTGTTACAGTGCCACAGTGGGACCAGCTCAGAAAAGGCTACAGGCAAACAGAGTAGGAGCAGCTATTAGCTCTGCCTCATCCTGTGCAAGGTCCTAAAATGATCTAGGTTTGGCTGGGCTTGCAGTTTTATGAAATAAATGAAATTAAATGTTTCTTTATTCCTCAAGGAACAAACAAAAACCTTTTCTATAACTGCATCTGGCTTTACCTGAGTAATGGGAAATTGAACCCAGGCCATCAGGCTTTACAAGCAAGCACCTTAACCACTGAGCCACTTCTCTAGACCCTTTTCTGCACCTGCAGTGGTTGGAGACCCTGGCATGTCACTCCTTCCTCATACAGAGATCCATGACAACTCAGCAGGACCAGAATCTGACTGAACAATGACCACAGAGGCTATGATGGAGGGACCTGCCATGGTCTGTGCACATAACCACCAGGCTGACCTATGCCAATCTTACCTCTGCTGAGCATTTAAGAAAAGGGGACCAGCTAACAGCACCTTCAGTTAGGCATAATGATGAGAGTGGGAAAATAACAGAAATTAAATTTATTTGGTTGGAAAAAAAGCCAAAAAGAACCCAACAAGCCAAACAGGGCTTACTGTGGGGGTTCTCTGCTTCTTTCCCCTTACTTGCTGAAGTGTTTCTCTTACCCTTGTCTTTATGGCAAATACAATCAAACTTTATCAGGAACACACAAGATTTCCGAACTTCCATCACCTGTAGTATCACCATAGCCATCAGGTGGCGCTCCACAAACACAAGACATGAGTCCAAAACCAAAACATAACTGCTGGGCAGACAGAACTGGTGATTGACAGCCCTTCTGCCATTGTTTTGGTCCCAAGTCAAGATCCAAAAAAGCAACACTCATAATTCTATAATGTCAAAGGTTACAAAGAAGAAGGCTGGGAAAAAGCTCTCTGTGATAGTTTGTTAGCCTAGTATATACCAGGCCTGAGTTCTAGTCCCAGCACTGCAGAAAAAGACAAATGCTAGGAGAGATTTCTCTAAGTTTCTTTCCTGATGAGCTCCTTGGCCCCTCAAGGAGGAGAGAAGACACTCCTATGCAGAGACACAAAGGACCCCTTTTCATACAAGTCCACTTTCCCACAACACTAGCAGGGCACCCGCAGTCCAAGCATATTCCTTCAAAGTGTAACCAGAAATACTAAGGAAATTTGGCTTCCCCCAATACTTGGAAGCATCCTCCCGTCCTTGCCTCTCAACCCTGCATATGTCAGAGCTGAAATCCCAGGAAGCTTACTGTGCACTTAGGCCTCCCCCACTCACTTCAGTGCCATGGTCAACTTCCAACTCATCTTGAGGTTGCTGGCACAGGGGAAGTGCCATATTAAATCCAATTATTAAGCAAATACTAAATATTTCTATGAAGAAATCATCACATCCCTGGATTCTGCCACCCTTCCTAGAAGGCAAGTTCTTGACATGAAACAGGAAATACACAAGCAGTAGTGGTCCCTCTCAAACCCTGGCTAGATGAAGCTAGTAAGCTACAAAGTCTTTAGGTGTCTGGCAAAAGACTGCTTGAGCCTTGAACAGACAGAGCTACATGATGAAGGAAACAAGGAGTTAGGAGTGGCTCTCAGGCAGAGCACACAGGCAGATGGTTATAGGACCTAGGGTCCATTCACCTGTTCACTGAGCCATGTCTGTATATTATAGAGCAGCTGCTCTGCAGTTGGTGACACTTCCTGGACAGACACCTATGACCAGCCTTGTGTCCTCCTTATTGTCTCACAGACAGGCGTAGTGAGCACCAACCAGTGAAGGCAGGAGGAACTAGACACAGTTACTTGGCCCTGCACCTCCTTTCCTCTGGGGAGACACTGCCCATTGTTCATGCTCACCTGCTCTGCTCATGGAGAATGGGAGCAGGGCAGAAAGCCCCATCCTCAGTATGGTTAACAATAAAGGGAATATTTTGACTATCTGCTATATATTTTATTTATTTGCAAGCAGAGAGATAGAGAGATAGAAGAGAGGCAGACAGAGAGAGAATAGGCACGCCAGGGCCTCTAGCCACTGCAAACGAACTCCAGATGCATGTGCTCCTCTTATATCTGATTTACGTGGGTCCTGGAGAATCTAACCAGGATCCTTTTGCTTCGCAGGCAAACGTCTTAACCACTAAGCCATCTCTCCAGCCCCTCTGCTATATTTTTAAAAATATTTTTGGGCTGGAGAGATGGCTTAGTGGTTAAGGCGTTTGCCTGTGAAGCCTAAGAACATCTGTATGAATCCTCTAGATCCTACATATAGCCAGATGCAATAGTGACACAAGCGTGCAATGCCACAAGGGGGCACATGCGTCTGGAGTTCATTCACAGCTGAAAGGCCCTGGCATGCCCATTCTCTCTCTTGCCGGGTGTAGTGGTGCACATCTTTAATCCCAGCACTTGAGAGGCAGAGGTAGCAGGATTGCTGTGAGTTCACGGTCACCCTGAGACTACATAGTGAATTGCAAATCAGCCTGGGCTATAGCAAGACCCTACCTTGAAAAACCAATAGATAGATAGATGATAGATAGATAGATAGATAGATAGATAGATAGATAGATAGATAGATAGATAGGCAGGCAGACAGACAGACAGACAGACAGACAGACAGACAATATAGATAATATACAAGGAAAGAGAAGGGACACACCAGGGCCTCTTGCTACTGCAAACGAACTCCAGATTCAAGTGCCACTTTTGTAAAGAATCAAGACCTGCTGAGGTGCTTGCTGAAGGTGAAGAAAATACAGAATGGGCAGAAGAAGGTAGTAAAGAAGCATTCCCCTCTCTGGAACCAAGATCTATCTCTAGGCCACCAGAACCAGTTAAGGCCTTGTGACCAGTTACAAAAAAACGAGGACTGTAATTGCCATATTTCTGTCCTACTTTGTTTTGTTAAGTACTTGTACATGTGTATACCAATATTAAGATACTTTTGCCTGACGTGGTGGCACATGCCTTTAATCCCAGCACTCAGGAGGCAGTGGTAGAAGGATTGCCATGAGTTTGAGGCCACCCTGAGGTTACATAGTGAATCCAGGTCAGCCTGGGCTAGACCCTACCTTGAAACTGACCTCCCCCCCCCAAAAAAAAGCTAGGCATGGTGGCACATGCCTTTAATCCTAGCACTCGGGAGGCAGTGGTAGGAAGATTGCCATGAGTTCAAGGCCACCCTGAGACTACATAGTGAATTCCAGACCAGCCTGAGCTAGAGTGAGACCCTACCTCCAAGAACCACCCCCCCAAAAAAAAGGGCTGGAGAGATGGCTTAGCAGTTAAGGCACATGCCTGCAAAGCCTAAGGACCCCAGTTCAATTCTCCAGGTCCCATGTAAGCCAGATGCACAAGGGGGCGCATGCTTCTGGAGTTCATTTGCAGTGGCTAGAGGCCCTGGAGTGCCCATTCTCACTCTTCCTCTCTCTCTTTCCCTCTCTCTGTCTCTAATAAATAAATAAACAAAAATAAAATCTTTTAAAAAAATGATACTTTTGTTTTTCTTTCCTCTATTATGTAATTAATATTGAGATTATATCACTAGTTAACTGTTATGGAATTTATATTTAACTTACTTAAATATTAGAGAATAAGCATTCCTCAAGGGGCCTTGCCTTGTGTTGGGGGAGGGAGATTGTATATTTCCGGATGTACTGGGATGTGATAGTTCTATCATGTTAGGTGGAATTATGTATGACCTTGTAATAGACTTCATTTGGAAATTAAGTGTGATGTAAGGAGATAAGGCTTGGTGTCAAGTTGACAAGGGGTGGACTTGTGATGGTTAAGTTCCATTATCAACTTGATCTGTTTAGGAATCCACAGACATTCATCTTGGGTGGATCTCTGAGTTGCTTCCAGGAAGCATTAACTGAAGGAGGAAGTCTTTCCCCCAGAGTAAGCCCTTCTCCAAAGTGGGTGGCCCCTCAGAGGAGGACTTTATCTAAGGAAGCTCTGGGAGAAGAGAACCCTTCCTTCCACCTGGCTATCTTCCAGTGTGGACTGAAGACCAGTGGCTCTCTATGAACCCTCCAGGCCTTCAATATTGGACTGGGACTGCTGAGGCAGCCAGCCACATGGACTGAGCAGCTACCAGGTTCCTTGACTCTTGGGCCTGCAGACTGCTGTTGTTAGACTGCTGTAAACTAATCCAACAAATCCCCTTTCTAATACAATTCATTCGATCAGTTCTGTTCCTCAAGAGAACCCAGATGAATACAGTGACTTTTACTGCTGTTGTATGGCAAATTTCCTCTGCATTGAAAGGTGTAAACAACTATTGCCAGCTTTATTAAAAGCAGCTTGGGGACAGGGTGGGTTGGAAAGATGGCTTAGCAGTTAAGGCTCTTGCCTGTAAAGCCTAAGGACCCGGGTTCAATTCCCCAGTACCCACATAAGCCAGATGCATAAGGTGGCGCATGTGTCTGACTTCTTTTGCAGTAGCTAAAGGCCCTGGTGAGCCCATTCTCTCTATCTGCTTAAAATAAATAAATAAATAAATAAATAAATAAATAAATAAATAAATAAATGCAGCTGGGTCAACTCGTCAGACTCCTGAGATTCAGGTGCCCCCCTTCCCCCACACCAGTTGTATACAATAATGCGTGAGGTCTTGTGACCTCAGGGGAGGAGACAGAGTATATAGAGTAAAAGATCTAGGAACAATGAGCTCCATTGAGAGGTTTGAGTCTCCATGCTGAGGGAGGTGCATCCATGGGGTAATCCTGATATTGTGAGCCCCACTGAAGTGCTGCTCTGTGGTCTCACACTCCCAGGGACAAGGAGCGTCTAGAAGCGGCCCCAGGGAAGTTGTTATTTGGGGTGGATTGAGACTTCTCGGTGGTACGGCTGCTCTGGGGTCCGATGCTCTGCAAGGAAGTCCTCATCCTGAACATCTCTCTTCTCACCAAAAAAAAAAAAAAAAAAATGTTTTTTTTCTTCTTTTTTTTTTAGTTTTTTGAGGTAAGGTTTCACTCTAATCCAGGCTGACCTGGATTTACTATGTAGCTTCAAACTCATAGTGATCCTCCTACCTTTGCCTCCCAAATACTAGGATTAAAGGTGTGTGCCACCATGCCTGGATCTCCTTACAAAAAATATATATATATAATTTTTTTTTTTTTTTTTTTTGGTTTTGCAAGGTAGGGTCTCACTCTGGTCCAGGCTGACCTGGAATTAACTATGCAGTCTCAGGGTGGCCTCGAACTCCCAGCAATCCTCTGACCTCTGCCTCCCGAGTGCTGGGATTAAAGGCATGCGCCACCACACCTGGCACAAATATATTTTTAATATTTTATTTTTATTTATTTGAGTGAGAGAGAGAGAAAGAAGCAGAGAGAGAGAGAATGGGCGCACCAGGGCCTCCAGCCACTGCAAACAAACTCTAGACGATGGCATGGGCACTACCTTGTGCAACTACTTACGTGGATCCTGGGGAATCGAATCTAGTTCATTTGGCTTTGCAGGCAATTGCCTTAACTGCTAAGCCATCTCTCTAGTCCACAAATAATTTTTTTAAACCCAAAATTAATTAACAGAGGAATGCCTTCTTTTCAAAACAAGGATAAAACTCTCCAGGCACAGCCCAAGACCTTTAGACCTTCTAATTAACTGTAAAAGGAAATTAGCTACATAAACAGATATAAACTTGTGAACAAGTCAATTCTGTGCACAGACCCAGATAGGTAGATAGTGGTTATTAAGTGCTACCTTTAATGAGGGAACAGAGGGATAATGCTCTGTCTTGTCTCTCATACAGGACTCCAACTTTTTTTTCTTCAAAGAGCTGTCTCTGTTGGCTTGTCCTGGGATCTGGGCCTGATCCCATAGGCTGCTAGAGCCAAAACTAACAAGCTGCAGAGGGACAAAGGTTCATTGAAAAGCCAGGATGAGGGAGCAGCCACCATGTGTTCAGGGCAAGAAGAAGGTGACGTGTGTGCAGGAATCACCCTAGTACCTTGTAGCCACCCCCTGAGAAGAGGTACCTCCCATAGAAGGCCAGGGAGGTTTTTAGGCCCTGCTCTTAAGCAGGTGCGTAAGCATGAACTCCTGTCCTGTGCCTGAAATTAATCCTCCTGGTGGGTAACTTGGCATCTTTATTTTTGTTAATATATTTATTTATTTATTCATTTATGAGAGAGAGAGAGAAAAGAAAGAAGCAAAGAGAGAAAGAGAACAGGTGCACCAGGGCCTTCAGCCACTGCAAACCAACTCAGTATGCATGAACCACCTTGTGCATTTGGCTTACATCGGGCCTGTTGAATCAAACCTGGGTCCTTTGGCTTGGCTTTGCAGGCAAGCACCTTAACCATTAAGCCATCTCTTCAGCCCTTTATTTTTTTATTTTTATTTTTTTTTTGTGGTTTTTCGAGGTAGGGTCTCACTCAGGCCCAGGCTGACCTGGAATTCACTATGTAGTCTCAGGGTGGCCTCGAACTCACAGCAATCCTCCTACCTCTGCCTCCCAAGTGCTGGGATTAAAGGCGTGTGCCACCACGCCGGGCTCAGCCCTTTATTTAGTGGGCTTTTTTTTTTTTTTTTCTGGTTTTTCAAAGGGTCTCACTCCAGCTCAGGCTATCTCTGCCTCCCAAGTGCTGGGATTAAAGATGTGAGCCACCACGCCTGGCTTAGTTTTTTTTTAGTTGTAAAGAAATGCCGTGAATAAACTGGCTCTGAGACTGTAGCGTAAGTATGCAAGGTATGCTAGCGTGCACAGGTATACACAGGTCTGTCTGCGTGTGTGCTAATGTACTGTGGGGATTTATATTTGTCCTTTTTGTATAAAGAAAGAAGCATTTCCACAGTCAAAAAAGGTAGAGGCACCAGAGGGAAACCAAGCCATCTGCCTAGCTACACTGTGCTCTCACCCTTTTATGCTGTCACCTCTAGTAACCTGTGGCCTTGTCATCCATTAGGGGACAAACCTGGCTAGATTACTTCTACGCAAATGGAGAAAACACAGTGGCTCTAGGAGCCCGTCAGGTAGCTCAGTGGTAGAGTGTGTACCTGAAGCAGAGTGAGTTCATTTCTAGATGCAACAATATTTTTTGCCTGAACCCACCTTCTGCAAAATGGCAGCCGTCTCTGCTGAACAACAGCCCTGAGTGGATAATAAGCAGGCATGAGGATCTGGGTCTGGCACAGAGCAAATGACGGTCATGTTTTTGGGTTTTACAATATCACATTCTGACTGTAATGGACTCACAGGTCAGGTTCCATAGTCAAGTGTTTATGCTGGAGGTGTAGTTCAGAGTAGAATATGTGTCTAGCCTACACTAGACTCTGGGTTTGATTTCCAGCATGGAGAGTGGGAAAAGGGAGAGGCAGGAAAAGGAAGAGGGAGGAGGAAGAAGAGGAAAAGAAAAAGAACAGGAGGTTGGGATTGAGACAGGGTCTCGTATAGCCAAACTATGGTCCCGTTAGACCAAATTTCCGTCTTCATCACACAGCACCTTCCCACATACATATCTGAGACTTCTTAGTGTTCTATTGCTTGTGACACGAGTTAGATGTGTGCATACAGAAGTCAGAGGAGAACCTCTGGTGCTGTTCTCACTTTATCTATTCTTAGAGTGTCTCTGTGATTTGCTAATTCTTGAGATTCTCCTGTCTTCACTTCCCATCTTGCCATAGGAGTGCTGGAATTACGGATGCTTCTACTACTGACTCTAACTTGAAGTTGGTTCAGGGATCTGTTTTTTTGTTTTGTTTTTGCTTCCCTCCCTTCCTTTTTCCTTTCTCCTTCCCTCCATCTGTTCCTCTTTCTTCTCTCTCTTCCTCCCTCCTTCTCTGGTTTTTTTGAGGCAGGGTCTCACTTGGTAGCCCAGGCAGGCCATGGACTTGTAGCAACTCTCCTGTTTCAACGTCCCATATTCTTGGGATTATAAGTATGTGCCACCATGCCCAGCTTCAACTTGTTCCACAGCTCACCAAAATAAAGTCTGACTGGCAGTTTCAGTTTCCCTTGCTAGTTCATGATGCTTTGATAAGCACAATGAAATCTTAACTGGGGTCTTGTATCACTGACTGGTGTCCAACTCTGTGCTAGCATCAACACTGTGATATAGGCAAGGCTATATTGTATTTGTTCTTGTTTTGTTTTGTTGAGGCAGAGTCTCACTCAAGCCCAGGCAGATGTGGAATTCACTCTATAGTTTCAGGCTGGCCTCAAACTCATAGTGATCCTCCTACCTCTGCCTCACGAGTGCTGAGATTAAAGGCGTGCACCACGGTGTCTGGCCCCCATCATTTTTTAAAAAGAAAATTTAGAATTCTTGCCTGCTTTTTCTTCCACTCAAATTTATGGTTCATATTGTCAAATCTCAAAAGAAAACTCTTTGCTGGGTGCAGTGGTGCAGGCCTAGGCCTAGGGAGGTTTAGGCAGGAGGACTGTTTGAACTCAGAAGTTCAAAGCCAGCTGGGGCAACATAATAAGACTCTGTGTTAAGGGGAGGGTGGAGAGGAGATCAGTGATACAGGGCTTATTCAGCATGTGCCAGACACTGGAGGGGAGGAGGGGAGAGAAGAAGGATCTGAAGCTGTTGTGTGTGTGTGTGTGTGTGTGTGTGTGTGTGTGTGTGTGTATCATGGTGCTCTTGTGGAGGTCAGATGACAGGAGAAGTTCTTGGGTGTCTACCTTGTTTGAGGCAGGGTCCCTTATTTCATGATTCAGTGCTGTGTTTGCCAGACTCAATGCGTTGAGCTTCACAGAAATTCTCCTGTCTCAGCCGGGCGTGGTGGCACACACCTTTAATCCCAGCACTCGGGAGGCAGAGGTAAGAGGACTGCCATGAGTTCCAGGCCACCCTGAGACTACATAGTGAGTTCCAGGCCAGCCTTGGCTAGAGTGAAACCCTACCTCGAAAACCCAAAAAAAAAAAAAAAAAAAAAAAAAAAAAGAAAGAAAGAAATTCTCCTGTCTCTGCCTTCCTGCTAGCTGTAGGTATGCTGGGATTACAGAAGCCCACCACAACTTCTAGCTTTTTAGTTGGGATCTGACGATTCAAATTCAGGTATTCTAGCTTTCACAGCAAGCACTTTTACCCATTTTGATCCATCTTTCTACTGCATCTTTAAAAAAAAAAAAAAAAAATGTTTGTTTGGACACCGGAGAGATGATTTAGTGGTTAAGGCACTTGTCTGAGAAGCCTAAGGATCCAGTACCCAAGTAAGCCAGATGCACAAGGTGGCACATGCATCTGGAGTTTGTTTGCACTGGCTAGAGGCCCTGATATGCCCGTTCTCTTCTCTTTCTTCCATCTCTCCCTCTAACTGTCTCAAATAAATAAATAAAATAAAAATTTTTTAAATGTTCTTTTGTTGTTGTTTGGTTGGTTTTTTGGTTTTTTGAGGTAGAGCTTCAATCTAGCTCAGGCTGACCTGGAATTCACTATGTAGTCTCAGGGTGGCCTCAAACTCATTGTGACCCTCCCACCTCTGCCTCCCAAGTGTTGGGATTAATGTGCAGCTTGTTTGTTGTTTTTTAAATAGGGCTGGCTTGAGCAAGACCTTACCTTGAAAAAACATTTTAATTAAAATTAAAATAGGGCTGGAGAAATTGCATAGCAGTTAAGGTGCTTGCCTACAAAACCTAAGGATCCAGGTTTGATTCCCCAGTACCCATGTAAGCCAGATGCACATCGTGGCACATGCAACTGGAGTTCATTTGCAGTGGCTAGAGGCCCTGTTGTGTCCACTTTCTCCCTTTCTTTCTCTAGCTCTCTTTCTCTCTCAAATATATATATGTACATACATATAATATACATATATTTTTTTAAGTAAGAGCCAGGCATGGTGGCACACCCCTTTAATCCCAGCACTTAGGAGGCAGAGGTAGGAGGATCACCATGAATTCAAGGCCACCCTGAGACTACAGAGTAAATTCCAAGTCAGCCTGAACTAAAATAAGACCCTACCTTGAAAAACAACATACATATATATACATATACATATATATAGTTGTTGTTAATGGCTAGAAAGGGCTTAGTGGTTAAAGGTGCTTGCCTGCAAAACCAAAGGACTCAGGTTCGATTCCCCAGTACCCACATAAAGCGAGATGCACAAGGTGGCACATGTGTCTGGAGTTTGTCTGTAGTGGCTAGCAGCATTGGCATGCCCATTCTCTCTTATTCTCTATCTGCCTTTCTCTTTTTCTCAAATAAGTAAATAAATAAAATACTAAAATAAAAAAACAAATAAATAAGGGCTGGAAAGATGGCTTAATAGTTAAGGTGTTTGCCTGTAAAGCCAAAGGACCCAAGTTTGATTCCCCAGGATCCACATGAATCAGATGCACAAGATGATACCTGCCTTTAATCTCAGCACTCTGGAGGCGAAGGTAGGAGGATTGCCATGAGTTCAAGGCCACCCTGAGACTACATAGTGAATTCCAGGTCAGCCTGGGTTAGAATGAGACCCTACCTGGAGAAAAAAAAAAAAAAGAGACAGCCAAGCATGGTGGTTCACACCTTTAATGCCAGCACTCAAGAGGCAGAGGTAAGAGGATTGCTGTGAGTTCGAGGCCACCCTGAGACTACATAGTGAATTCCAGGTCAGCCTGGGCCACAGTGAGACCCTACCTTGAAACCCCCCCCAAAAAATAAATTTAATTTAAAATATATATGTATGTATGTATGTATGTACATATGTACATATGTATATATGTATGTACTTGTGTGTGTGTGTGTATGTATGTATGTATTTTTTTTTTTAGCACGGGATGGGGATGGTGACACATTTAATCCCAACACTTGTGAGACAAAGATAGGAGAATTGTTGTAAGTTCAGCCTGGAACTATAGAGTGAGTTCTAAGTCAGCCTGGGCTAGAGTGAGACCCTGCCTTGAAGAAACAAACAAACAAACTATATATATACATACCTAGATGCACATGCTACTCTATGTATCTGGCTTTATGTGGGCTCTGGGGTATTGAACCCAAGCCATCAGACTTGCAAGTAAGTGCCCTTAACCACTGAGCTATCCCATGGTAATTTTTGCACATAGTACTGGGTTTCATAAGGACATTTTCATACATATATACATATAACATATATACATATAATTTGAGTACATCCCTTCTCCCATCCCATACTCTCTCCCTTCCCTTTCTCTCTCCTTCCCCTCCCATTAGTCCCCTTTGTGCCCCTAGATAATTTTGCTATATTTTTTTGAGGCAAGCCCAATAAATTGGCCTTTGTATTTATTTATTTATTTATTATTTGAGAGAGATAGAGAGAGGCAGACAGAAAGAGAGAGAGAGATTGAGAATGGGAATGCCAGGGCCTCCAGCCACTGCAAACGAACTCCAGATGCATGCGCTACCTTGTGCATCTGGCTTATGTAGGTACTGTGGAATTGAACCCAGGTCGTCAGGTTTTGCAGGCAAGTGCCTTAACCACTTAGACATCTCTCCAGCCTTTCTATACCTTTCTTTAAAAATATTTGTATTTATTTGCAAGCAGAGAGAGATAGAAGAGAGATAGGGAGAATAGGCACACCAGGGCCTCTAGCTATTGCAAACGAACTCCAGATGCATGCGGCACCTTGTGCATCTGGCTTATGTAGGTACTGTGGAATTGAACCCAGGTCGTCAGGTTTTGCAGGCAAGTGCCTTAACCACTTAGACATCTCTCCAGCCCTTTACATGATTTTTATACATGATTTTATGTATCTATATAAAATTTAGGCAGTGTTTGGTTTTCTATAATTTTCTTCATACATGGCCACCATATTTCTTTTATAACACTTTAAAATAATATAAAAGAAGTTTAAGGGCTGGAGAAGATGACTTAGCAGTTAAGGCATTTGACTAAAGGCCGAAGGACCCCGGTTCAATTCTCCAGGACCCACGTAAGCCAGATGCACAAGGAGGCACGTGCCTCCTTGTTTGTAGTGGCAGGAGGCCCTGGCACACCCATTCTCTATCTCTCTTTCTCTTTCTCTCTCTCTCAAATAAATACATAAAAAATATATATATTTTAAAGTTTAGAAAATGAAACCCCACCAAACAAAACCAAATCACTTAATCATGCTGGAGCACTATCTACATTTTACTGTGTTCAATACAGCCCCACCTAACTGATAAGGCAACTGCCATCCTCCTGAGGCAGGGTGGGGCTGAGCAAGATACAAGTGAGAGGTTTCTATTATATTCAGTATCTATCACAGGTGACTTTCCCATCTGTGTCAAAAGAGAAGATTTGCTGGGTGTGGGGACACAGGTCTTTAATCCCAGCACTCAGAAGGCAGAGATGGAGGATTGCTGTGAATTTGAGGCCAGCCTGAGACTACAAAACTTGGGCCAGAGCAAGACTTTACCTCAAAAACCAAAAATTTAAAAAGGTAATATTTTAGGTAAGGAATGAAAACTTCTACCAATGACACAAAGAAAGCGAATCAAGGGAACAGTCCTCTGGCCAGAGCCCATGGCAGAGTGAACGATCTAGAAACTAGCTATCAAAGATGTAACGAAAATAGATCCTGCTTGCAAATGTTTCAGAGTACCTAGGAAGACAGCAAGCAAATGGGCTATTATCACCATCACTAGTCATTTCTGAGGCACTGCCAGCTCTGTAACCTACTTCAAACTTGGAGAAATCTGAAACCACTGATCCAACTCAAGTGTAAGGTCATACTCTCCAGGTAGCCAAGATCTCAAGACCTATAAATAGGCTTCCAATGACTACGCCCTTTTTATAAGAAAAAGAATTCAGGTTGCTTGATCCAAATTTCTTCCAGTCCTAAGAAACTAGAATCACTCTAAAGAACACAAATGTGGGCTTGGGAGATGGCTTACTGAGTAAAGGGCTTATCTGAGAGCCGAATTTGGATCCCCAGAGCCCACCTACAGCCAGATGCATAATGCAGATGTCAGAAACCCAGCATGCCTACAGAGAAAGGGAAGGAGGCAGAGATAATAGAATACCAAAACTTGTGAGTCAGCTACACTGGTGAACACAGCTGCAAACAAGACAGATCCTGCCTCAGAACAAGGAGGAAGACAGGGAACAACAGTTGAAGTTGCCCTCTGACTGCCACACATGTGCAGTGGCATGCACATGCCCACATTAATGCACACGCGCGCACACACACACACACACACACACACACACACACACACACACACGCAAACCACAAATGAGCCCTGCCTGTTACTGCAGCACTCCAGAGGCAGAGGCAGGAGAATCACTGTAAGTTCAAGATCCATTTGGTCTACTTAGCAAGTTCCAAGCCAGCTAAAGCTACATAGAAAGACTCTGTTTCAAAAAACCAAAAATTGGGCTGGGTGTAGTGGCACACTCTTATCCCAGCACTCGGGAGGCAGAGTAGGAGGATCACTGTGAGTTCAAGGCTACCCTGAGAATACATAGTGAATTCCGGGTCAGCCTGGGCTAGAATGAAACCCTACCTCAAAAAAAGTGGGGGGGGAGCTAGAGAAATGGCTTAGCAATTAAGATGCTTGCCTGCAAAGCCAAAGGACCCCCAGTTTGATTCCCCAGGACCCACATCTATCTATCTGCCTCTTTCTCCCTGTCTCTCTCTCTCTTAAATAAAAAGATTTTTTTTTTAAAAAAATGGTGTGAATCCCAGCAAGTTTGAAACCTGCCTGGAACTACAAAGTGAGCTCTGGGTCAGCCTGGGCTACAGAGACACTACCTCAAAAAAACAAAACAAAATAATCAAAACAAGAGGAGACATTTTTGGCCATTCAAACGCCTAGTTGGTCAGTCTGTAGGGCTAGCATTCTGTATATAATCAGACCAAAAGGGAGGTGGCGCCCCTAGCATGAGGCTGGTGAAATTTTTTATGAAATTGAGTCATGAAGCTATAACCACTGAATGGAACGGGTGTCCATGGAACAGTCACAGGTATAAGTGTTAGCATGAACACACACCTTAAAGCTGTGAAAATGACCCTGAAGATCAGAGAACCTGTACATCTTGAAACATTAAGTATTCAAGGGAACAATATTCTAGATATTTTATTCTACCAGACAGCTGGATACACTAGTGGATGTTGAGCCCAAGGTGAAATCTAAGAAAAGGGAAGCTGTTATAGGAAGAGGTCAAGACCAACAAAGATGACGTGGCAGAGGGAGAGGGAGTCCTAGGCAATGATGTCTCTCAAGATGACTGTTTCAAAGTGTTAAGAGAATTTGGGATATTTTTGTACAGATTTTATCAGTTTTTTAAATATTTGCAAGCAGAGAGAGAGAGAGACAGAGAATGGGAGCACCATGGCCTCTAGCCATTATAAACGAACTCCAGACACATGCACCTCTTTGTGTATCTGGATTTACGTGGGTATTGGGGAATTAGAACCCAGGTCGTTAGGCTTTGCAGGCAAGCATCTTAACATTAAGCCATCTCTCCAGCCCTGTTTATCAGGTTTGGGTTTTTTTTGTTGTTGTTGTTTTGTTTTGAGGTAGGGTCTCACTCTAACCCAGGTTGACTTGGAATTCACTATGTAGTCTCAGGGTGGCCTTGAACTCATGGTGATCCTCCTACCTCTGCCTCCCGAGTGCTGGGATTAAAGGCGTGCGCCACACCTGG
Organism: Orientallactaga sibirica; assembly: GCA_036365145.1. NCBI lineage: Eukaryota > Metazoa > Chordata > Mammalia > Rodentia > Dipodidae > Orientallactaga > Orientallactaga sibirica. The sequence goes on along the minus strand of JAEOAD010000026.1, from coordinate 23,820,880 downwards.
CCCAACCATTTTTTATTGTTGTTGTTAAGACAGGGTATCATGGGCTGGAGAGATGGCTTAGCAGTTAAGGTGTTTGCCTGCAAAGCCTAACGACCTACATTCGACTCGCCTGATCCCATGGAAGCCAGACATACAAGGTAACACATGTACATTGTGGCACATGTGCACAAGGTGGCACATGCATCTGGAGTTTGATAGCAGTGGCTGGAGACCCTGGCATGCCAATTTTCCCTCTCTCTCATGTAAAAAGATCAGGGCTGAAGGGATGGCTTAGTGGTTAACGCACATGCCTGTAAAGCCTAAGGACTCTGGTTTGACTCTCCAGGTCCCACATAAGCCAGATGCACATGGTGGCGCATACATCTGGAGTTCGTTTGCAGTGGCTAGAGACCTGGTGTGCCCGTTCTCACTCTTTCTCTCCGTCTCTCTGTCTCTAATAAATAAATAAATAAAAATAAAATCTTAATAAATAAATAACATTTTTTAAAGGCCAGTCTGTTGGACTTGCCCCAAAAAAGAAAGAAAAAAAAAGATAGGCTATCATTATACAGATCTGGCTAGACTGGAACTTACAGTGGCAGACCAGGCTGCTATTAAATGTTCAATAATCCTGCCACTGCCTCTACCTCCTGAGTGCTAGGATGCCATTTTTTTTTTTTTTTTTGAGAGACAGAGAGACAGAGAGAGAGAGAGAGAGAGAGAGAAGAGGCACAGAATGGATGCGTCAAGGCCTCTCAGCTGCTGTGAACAAATTCCAGATGCATTCGCCCCCTTGTGCACGTGTGCGACATTGTGCGCTTGTGTCACTTTTGCATCTGGCTAAACATGGGACCTGGAGATTTGAACAAGTGTTCTTAGGCTTCACAGGCAGGTGTCTTAACTGCTAAGCCATCTCTCCAGCCCCTGGCTTTTAAATATATATATTTGAGTCAGGTGTGGTGGCACACACCTTTAATCCCAGCACTTGGGAGGCAGAGGTAGGAGGATCACTATGAATTCGAGACCACCCTGAGACTCAGGTTCAATTCCCCAGTACCCACGTAAGCCAGATGCACAAGGGGGCACATGTATCTGGAGTTCGTTTGCAGAGGCTAGAGGTCCTGGCACGCTCATTCTCTCTCTCTCTCTCTCTCTCTCTCTCTCTGTCCATCTTAAAATAAATAAATATTATATATATATATATATATATATTTTTTTTTGACACACAGTCTTATGAAGCACAAGCTGGCCTCAAAATATGTAGCTAACTTAAAACTGGTCTTGTACTCCTGATCCTCCTATCTCCACACCTGGCCCCAAATGGATTGTTTGAGTTTCTGTGGCCCCATGCAGCTTAAGGAGCAACAATACCGTTTTAGTCTAAGGAAGAAGAGACCTGACAACTCTCAAGTCACATCTCAGACTTGGCAGATATCTGACCCAGCCCACTGAGCCTGTTCTGAAAATCCATCTCACCTGTTAGCAGAACCTCAGCCAGGACACCTTTCACTGGTGGAAACAATGTCTTCCAACCCGGCAGGCTCAAGGGACAAGATGAAGCTTTTCTAATCAGAAAACTTCTAGAATCACCCTGTCAGCTGTAGCCACAGAGCAGAGAAGAGGGACATCATTGTCCTCATTGTGGCTCTAGGTCCTGAGCAGACAGCTGGCCTTTTTGAACTCTCCTTTTTTTTGGCTACAGCAAGACAGATGTCAATAGTCAGAGGAGACTGGCTATTCCACCTGGAACACAGAAGGGTCTCAGGGCAGGCACTCAATTGACACTTTCTGTGCCTCCAGACCTATTAGAGCACAATTAAAGAAAGACCTTTGGACCACTATAGTCAAGGCAGAGAAGAAGTAACTATGAGCAATGCCTTTTCTTTTTATTGGCCCCATTCACTCCACAACCTAAGACAAGCTGTAAAAAGAAAAACCTCACAGCTCTTTGACAGGAACTGAAACTAAGGGTTTCTAACACCTGAACCCCAGGAGGAGTACTAACCTAGCTTCCATGGCAAAAAGTAAATATAACAAAATAAAATAAATATGCCAGAAACTGATCCCCTTCACCTCACTCTGAAGCATACTCACCTAGCACCACTTACTCCAGCTAAGAGATTTGGAAATCTGAGTGGGATGGGAACGAGAACATTGGGCCATGCTGTTTCTCTAGGAGGGTATGGACTTGTACTTGGTCATGTAGCTACATCTCTTTCTGTCCAATGTATCCACAGGAAAAAGGAATAATGAATTAAGTAATTATACCTCTAGTTACCTGAGGTGGTACATGCCCATAATCCTAGCACTCAGGAGGTGAAGGTAGGAGTATCAGAGTTCAAAGTCACCTTCAGCTACATAATGAGTTCAAGGACAGCCTTGACTGCATGAGACCTTGTCATAAAATTAGGAAATTAAAAATACAGTCAGAATGATAGAGGGGAAAGGAGGTGTGAAAAATGAAGTATACTAAGAAGTATAAACAAGGATGTTCAAAGTACCATTTTTATCTATCTATTTATTTATTTATTTATTTATTTATTTATTTATTTATTTATTTAAGAACATGAAAGGAGAGAGAGAATGGACGTGCCAGGGCTTCCAGCCACTGCAAACGAACCCCAGATGCATGCACCACCTGTGCATCTGGCTTATGTGGGTCCTAGGGAATCAATCCGAGGTCCTTTGGCTTTGCAGGCAAGTGCTTTAACCACTAAGCCTTTTCTCCAGCCCTCAAAGTACCATTTAAACTGAATCCCAGCACTTAACTCACACCATACAGAAAGATTAATACAAAATTGGATCATAACCAGGGCTTGGTGGCTCATGCCTATAATCCCAGCACTCAGGAGGCTGAGGTAGAAGCATCAGTGTGAGTTCAAGGCCAGCCTGGACTACAGAGTTAAGTTCAAGTTCATCCTGAGGAAACAGAATGAGACCTTGCCTCAAAAAAAAAAAAAATAAAAAAAATCCTAAATGTAATAGCTAAAGTATAAAGATTTTTAGGGTGTGGAATGTGGCTCAATGATAGAGCACTTTCGTATCATGCACATGACTCTGAGTTTAGTTTTCAGCACCAGGAAACAAAAAATAACCTTCTTGAACAGAGGAAAAAACCTTAAGAGGACCTTGAGTTTGAAACAGTTCTTAAATAAGATGCAAACAAACTATGAACTATGGGCTAGAGAAATGGTTCAGTGTTTGCTTGCAAAGCCTGCCAACCCAGAGTACAATTCCCTAACACCCATGTGAAACTGGGTGCAAAGTGTTAAAGCTCACAGGCCAGTTAATCTGCTTTTTTGCAGTCTGACATTCCTTTGCAGTTGGCAGTTTGCAGCAGTAAAAGATCCTGTCTCACTACATAATGAATTCCAGCTCAGCCTGGACTAGTCCAAGACCCTACATTAAAAAAAAAAAAAAAAAGTTTGGGCATGGTGATATACACCTTTAATCCCAGCACTGGGGAGGCAGAGGTAGGAGGATTGCTGTGAGTTCGAGGCCACCCTGAGACTATATAGTGAATCCCTACCTCGAAAAATAAAAAAATAAAAAATAAAAAAAAATCAGGCTGAAGAGATGGCTTAATGGTTAAGGTACTTGCCTGCAAAGCCAAAGGACCTAGGTTTGATTCCCCAGTACTCACATAAGTCACAAGGTGGCACACACATCTGGAGTTCACTTGCAGTGGCTGGAGGCCCTGGTGCACCCATATTCTCATCCCCCTCTTTTTCTCTCTACCTCTCTTCTCCCTCAAATAAATTTTAAAAAATAAATATTAAAAAAAAAAAAGAGCTGGGCATGGTGGCACATGCCTTTAATCCCAGCACTTGGGAGGCAGAGGTAGGAGGATTGCTGTGAGTTCAAGGCCACCCTGAGACTACATTGTGAATTCCAGGTCAGCCTGAGCTAGAGTGAGACCCTACTTCAAAAAAAAAACAAAACACAATCCCAGCACTCGCAGAGGTAGGAGGATCACGGAGAGTTGAGGCCACCCTGAGACTACATTAATCCCAGCCTGAGCTAGAGTGAGACCCTACTTCAAAAACAAAAACAAAGCTGGGCGAGGCAGAATCCCAGCACTCGTAGAGGTAGGAGGATCACTGTGAGTTCGAGGCCACCCTGAGACTACATAGTTAATTCCAGGTCAGCCAGGACCAGAGTGAGACCATACCTCGAAAAAAACCAAAACCAAAAAAAAAGATCCTTTCTCAAAGAAGGTGGCAGAAAGATACCTCACACACTGTGGCACACATGCCCCCCCCTCAAAACACACACACACAATTTTTTTTTTTTTTGGAGAGAGACAGAGAGAGAGACAGTGGAGGAAGACAAATAGAGATGGGCGCACCAGCAGTCCCTCAGCTGCTGTGAACGAAATCCAGATGCGTGAGCCCCCTTGTGGTCAAGTGAGGCATTGCGCCCTTGCATCACTTTGCATCTGGCTAAACGTGGGACCTGGAGACTGGAACCAGCGTTCTTAGGCTTAGGAGGCAGGTGCCTTAACCGCTGAGCCATCTTCCAGCCCCCTATAGTTCCTGTTTTTAAAATTCGGGCTGGAGAGATGGCTCAGTGGTTAAGGTGCTTGACTGTGAAACCTAAGGACCCAGGTTCCATTCCTCAATACCCACGTAAGCTAGATGCACAAGGTGGTGTGCCCATTCTATCTGCTTTTCTCATAAATAAATAAATAACATTTATTTATTTATTTTTGATTTTTTTCGAGGTAGGGTCTCAGTCTAGCCCAGGCTGACCTGGAATTCACTATGTTGTCTCAGGATGGCCTCAAACTCATGGCAATCCACCTACCTCTGCCTCCCGAGTGCTGGGATTAAAGGCATGCACTACTATGCCTGGCAAAATAAAATATTTTAATGAACTATAAAGGAAAAATACCTAGGACTTCATCAAAATATTAAAACTGGGCTGTAGGGGGAGGGGAGGGAAATATCAAGTGGGGTTTTTTTTGGTATGTAAGATTAAAAGTCAATAAAAATAAAATTAAAAAAAAAAACTGGGCTGTAGAGATGGCTTAGCAGTTAAGGTGCTTGCCAGCAAAGCCTAAGGACCCAGGTTCAATTCCCTAGTACCTACGTAAAGCCAGATGCACAAGGTGGCGCATGCATCTGGAGTTGGTTTGCAGTGGCTAGGAAGCCCTAGTGTGCCCATTCTTTCTCAATCTTTCTCTCCTCCTATCTATCTATCTATCTATCTATCTATCTATCTATCTATCTATCTATCTCTCTGCCTCTCTATCTCTGAAATAAGTAAGTAAATAAATGAAATAGTTTTTTAAAAGGCTGGAGAGATGGCTTAGTGGTTAAGGTGTTTATCTGCAAAGCTATAGGACCTCAGTTCAATTCCCCAGGACCCATGTAAGCCAGATGCACAAGGTGGTGCATGTGTCTGGAGTTCATTTGCAGTGGCTGGAGGCCCTGGCACATACATTCTTTCCCTCCCTCTCTCAAATAAATAAATAAAAATAAATATATTTTTTAAAAATATTAAAACTTGGAGCTGGAGAGATGGCTTAGCCGTTAAGGCACTTGCCTGCAAAGCCAAAGGACCCAGGTTCGATTACCCAGGATCTACATAAGCCAGATGCACAAGGTGATGTATGAGCCTGGAGTTCGTTTTCAGTGGCTAAAGGCCCTAGCCTGTCCATTCTCTCTCTATCTGCCTTTCTTCCCCCACCCCTTTCTCTCTCAAACAAATACAATAAAAATAAAGTTTAAAAAAATATTAAAACTTGCTCTTCAAAAGACAAGTGAAAGCCGGGCGTGGTGGCGCACGCCTTTAATCCCAGCACTTGGGAGGCAGAGGTAGGAGGATCGCCGAGAGTTCGAGGCCACCCTGACACTACATAGTGAATTCCAGGTCAGCCTGGACCAGAGACCCTACCTCGCAAAACCAAAAAAAAAAAAAAAAAAAAAAACAAATGAAGATGCTTGGAATATGGCTTAGCAGTTGTTCTTGTCACTTAATCATGAGGACCTTTCAGCTGGAGACCACATGATTTGACTTCCCAGAACTTACGTAGTAAAAAGCTGAGCATGACCTCTGCGACCAAGTCTGTAGGGAGTGAAGACTGGAGAACTGCTGGGGTTTGCATCCAAGTTGAGGAAGAGACTGTCTCCAGCAAGGACATACGTGGATAAATGATGAGAAGGACACTGGATATTCTCCTCTGACCTCTGCACACACATTCACGGGGAGCTCACATTTGCACAAATACACCACACACACACTCTACATGTAGCCCCCCCAAAAAAAAATGACAATGGGGCTAGAGAGATGGCTTAGCTGTTAATAAACTTGCCTTCAAAGCCAAAGGACCTAGGTTCAATTCCTCAGGACCCACGTAAGCCACAAGGTGACGCATGCATCTGGAGTTTGCCTGAAGTGGCTAGAGGCCCTGGAGCACCCATTCTCTCTCTGGCTCTCTCTCTTTCTGCTTCTCTCTCTCTCTCTCAAGTAAATAAATAATGACAATGATGGTACCAAACTATTTTACATTAATACATGGACACAGAGAAAAAGATCATGGTAACAAAAGCACAGAATGAAACTGAGCATAATTTTGTCCTTTTTATCTATTCTTTGGAAAAGCCCAAATTCCCCACTTGATAATGAATATTCACTGCCAGCATATGAGGTGGGCAGTTGAGGAAGAAGTTCCACAAAAGGATTTCTTTTCCCTTTGCAAAGCCTCATTTCAGGAGAATATACTAAAATTATAGCATCTTCAGTCTATGTGCCCTTTCCTACAATTTGCACACCACTTGTATTATACAGACAAGTTGATTTGATCAATACCTTCAATGATATCACTGGGTAATAACAACATCCAATTTTCCAGAAAAGAAGCATTATCTCAACTCCCTGGAGCTCAGCATTACTACTCAGAAAAAAGAGAAAGTAATTCAAGATAAATAATAAGTAAACGTCTGTGTACTTGACTCAGAAGTTTCAAAACCCTAAGTTAATTAGCCTTATTTTATACTCAATTGAACAGGTTATGTAAATCAATAGAAAATGAGCAATGCTATACATAGAGAGGGTAGGCAGAGAACTCACTGTAAAGTGGAGCCAGAAGCCTAGAGGAGACAGTCATCCGAAAACCAGGAATGGAGGTACAATTCAGTAGTAGAATTGATGCCTATGTTTAGCATGTATGAAGCTTTGGGTTTGATCCCCCACGTCACCAAAAGAAAGAAAAGAAAACCCAACTCCTGAGATCTTCAGGGGTTGCTGAAGAGCATATAACCTTAACAGTGCAAGATTATTATACATTACTATAATGATACAGTAAATAATATTCAGAAATAGGTCTCTAAAAAATAGAACAGGGCTGGAGAGATGGCGTAGTGGTTAAAGCGCCTGCCTCCTAAGCCTAAGAACACTGGTTCCAATCTCAAGCGGTTCCAATCTCCAGGTCCCACGTTTAGCCAGATGCAGAGATGCAAGGGCGCAATGCCGCACTTGACCACAAGGGGGCACACACATCTGGACTTCGTTGGCAGCAGCTGAGACACTGCTGGCACGCCCATCTCTGTCTTCCCCCTCCCTCCCTCCCCCCTCCCTCCCTCCCCCTCCCTCCCTCCCTCTCTCTCTCTCTCTCTCTGTGTGTCTCTCAAAAAAAATAATAAAAATAAAATAAATAAATAAAAATAAATAATAAAACATACATGAAGGCAAGAAATGATGACATCAAAGTACAAGCGGGAATAGTTGGAAATAAGGGGTTTAGAGGGGGGATACAGGAGAAGGGACAAAAGACGGTGGTAGGAGGGGATTATGAACAGAGTACATTGTATATATGAATAGAGGTTGTCATTAAAAAGTTTTTTTAAGCCGGATGTGATGGCACATGCTTTTAATCCCAGCACTTGGGAGGCAGAGGTAGGAGGACTGCTGTGAGTTTGAAGCCACCCTGAGACTACATAGTGAATTCCAGGTCAGCCTGGTTTAGAGCAAGACCCTACCTCCAAAAAGGGGGGGGGGCTGGGGAAATGGCTTAGTGGTTAAGACACTTGCCTGGGAAGCCTAAGGACCTAGGTTCGATACCCCAGTACCCACGTAAACTGCATGCACAAGGTGGCGCATGCATCTAGAGTTCATTTGCAGTGGCCAGAGGCCCTGGCATACCAATTCTCTCTATCTGCCTCCTTCTCTCTTTCTCACTCTCTCAAATAAATAAATAAATAAAATACTTTTTAAAGTTTTTTTTAAAGGAGCTGGAGAGATGACTTAGCAGTTAAGGCATTTTCTTGCAAAGCCAAAGGACCCAGGTTCAATTCCCCAGGACCCATATAAGCCAGATGCACAAGGTGGTCACATGTCTGGAGTTCATTTGCAGTGGCTGGAAGCCCTGGAATGCCCCATATTCTCTCTCTCTCTCTGCCTCTTTCTCTGTCAAATAAATAAAAATAAAATATTTAAACAAACAAATAAAAAGTTAAAGAAAAGGCCAGGCATGGTGGTGCACGCCTTTAATCCCAGCACTCTGTAGGAAGGGGTAGGAGGATCTCTGAGAGTTCAAGGCTACCCTGAGACTACAGAGTGAATTCCAGGTCAGCCTGGACTATAGCGAGACCCTACCTCAAAAGGGGGGGGTGGCTGGAAGGTGCTTGCCTGCAAAGCCTAAGAACCCAGCTTCAACTCCCCAAAACCAAGCCAGATGTACAAGGTGGCACATACATCTGGAGTTCATTTGTAGTGGCTAAGGCCCCGGAGTGCCAAATCTCTCACATGCACACTCCCTCTCTCGTATGTATGTATGTATGTATGTATGTATGTATGTATGTATGTGCAATTGAGAGATTACAACCTTTGAGGTTGGGCCAGCTGACCTGCACTGGGGCAACAGGAAGAATGCAGACTCTTTTGAAAGGGCCTGAATGCTGAAGGAGTGTCCTGTTCTTCAAAGTCTGCTTTATTCCCCCCTGGATTAACAAACTGGCAATCTACCTGGTATTGTGGAGTACAAGAAATGCAGGAAAGAGAGGGTCATTGAGTTTGTAACGCAGTCTTGTGTTTTGGAAATGGCCATGGGCAGTGTGAAGTAGGTTTGCTGGTTGCCTGCATGGAGATCCCATGGGGCCATGAGGATGGACTGTGGGTTGCAGTGGAGACCCAGTGGAGATGCCAGCTTCTGAGGAAAGCTGCCAGCCCCAGATAAAGTTTTCCAGGACTGTGAGTAGCCTAGCTGGAGGGCGGAATTGGAACTTCAGAGACTTGTTGCTGCTCAGAATTATCGGACTTGGAGATTTGTCACTGACTAGCTATTGGATTGGAATTACAGTTTGACGTTTGCCCTGGTTGTTTTAAATCTTGTATTGGTTGAATATTTCTTTGCTTTGCCCAATGCCATCCTTTGCAGTGTGAATGTTTATTCTGTGCCATTATGGGTTGTTTGGGGGATTATTTTTGGTATTATGGCTCAGTTAAAAGACCTTGGAGTATGGGGATTGTTAGGATTGATAAAAAAAAAAAAAATGGGGGCTTTTAAAGTTGGATGAATGCATTGCATTTTACATCATGTATGGTTATCATTTATGGGGGCCAGGGGCAGAATGTGGTGGTTTGATTCAGGTGTCCCCCATAAACTTGGGTGTTCTGAATGCTAGGTTCCCAGCTGATGGCAATTTGGGAATTAACACCTCCTGGAGGCAGAGTATTGTTGGGGGCGGGCTTATGGGTGTTATAGCCAGCTTCCCCTTGCCAGTGTTTGGCACGCTCTCCTGTTGCTGTTGTCCACCTTATGTTGACCAGAGAGTGATGTCCACCCTCTGCTCATGCCATCGTTTTTCCTGCCATCATGGAGCTTCCCCCTCGAGTCTGTAAGCCAAAATAAACCTCTTTTTTCCCACAAGCTGCTCTTAGTTGGGTGGTTTCTGCCAGCAATGCGAACCTGACTGCAACACTTTTTCTTCAAATAAATAAATAAAATACATTTTTAAAAAGTTTAAAAAGATTATACTTTAAAAAATGCCTGTAGCCGGGGGTGGTGGTGCACACCTTTAATCTCAGCACTCGGGAGGCAGAGGTAGGAGGATCATCTTGAGTTTGAGGCCACCCTGAGAGTACATAGTGAATTCCAGGTCAGCCTGAGCTAGAGTGAAACTGTACCTCAAAAAACAAAAAAAAAATAAAAAGTAAAATGCCTGTAATCCCAGCACCTTGGAGGTAGCGGCAAGATGATCAGAAGTTCAAGGTCATCCTTAGCTACATGAATGCCTAGCTCAAAAAACAAAACACAGAGCTGGAGAAATGGCCAAGCGGTTAAGGCACTTGCCTGTGAAGACTAAGGACCCAGGTTCGACACCCCAGAACCCACATAAGCCAGGTGCATATGATGGCACATGTACCTGGAGTTCGTCTGCAGTGATTAAGAGTCCCTGTGCATATATTCTCTCTCTTTTCTCAAATAAATAAATAAATAAAATAAAATAAAAAAACAAAACACGGGAAAAGGAGATAGCTCAGGAAAAGTGCTTGCCTTGAAAGTGTGAGGACTTCAGTTCCAGTGTAAGGCACTGGAACACCCTGTAATGCTAGCACTGGGGAAACAGAGATGGATGGGCTCCCTAGAACTCAGTGGCTAGCTAGTCTTGCCTTTTGTGAACAGCTCAGACTGGCCTGGAAATTGCTACGTAGCTAAGAATGACCTTGAACTTCTGATCCTCCTGCTTCTACCTCCTGAATTACAGGGATTACAGGTATGTGCTATCATACCTGGTTTCAAGATTATTCTCTTGACTTCACACACATATGCATGCACATCACACACAAGTGCAAAAAACAACTCACAATGGGCTGGAGATATGGCTTAGCGGTTAAGGCGCCTGCCTCTAAGCCTAAGAACGCTGGTTCCAATCTCCAGTGGTTCCAATCTCCAGATCCCACGTTTAGCCAGATGCAAAGTGACGCAAGAGTGCAATGCCGCACTTGACCACGAGGGGCACATGCATCTGGATTTCGTTCACAGCAGCTGAGAGGCTGCTGGCGTGCCCATCTCTTTCTGTCTTCCTCTCCTTTCTATCTCTCTGTCTCTCTCCAAAAAAAAAAAAAAAAAAAAAAAAAAAAACCCTCACAAAGTTAGCTGGGTGTAGTGGTGCATGCCTTAATCCCAGTACTCAGGAGAATGGTAATGAGTTCAAGGCTAGCCAGAGACCCTATCTCAAAAAAACCAAAACAAAAAACAAAACAAAAAAACAAAAAATTTATACTAGGTATATGGGGGGTGTGGTTCGGTGGTACAGTTCTTGTCTAGCAAGAATGTAGTCCTGGGTTCTATCACCAGCATCACAAAATTAAAATACTGTATGTTCAAAAAGTAATGAATATTTCTATGCATAAGAAGTTTTTATGGCCAATTAAAAATGTGTTAATTGAAGCCGGGCATGGTGGTGTACGCCTTTAATCCTAGCACTCAGGAGGCAGAGGTAGGAGGACTGCTATGAGTCTGAGGCCAGCCTGAGACTACATACATAGTGAATTCCAGGTTAGTCTTGGTTAGAGCAAGACAGTAATTCAAAAACCAAAAAAAAAAAAAAAAAAAATTTTGAAACAAATTAATAAAAAAGGTTGATTTGGGGACTGGAGAGATAGCTTAGTGGTTAAGGCACTTGCCTGCAAAGCCAAAGGATGCAGGTTCAACTTCCTAGTACCCACGTAAAGCCAGATGCACAAGGTGGCACATGTGTCTGGAGTTCATTTGCAGAGGCTAGAAGCCCTGGCATGCCAATTCATTCTCTATCTGCCTTTCTCTCTTAAATAAATATTTTTAGAGAATAACTAAAAAAGGTTAATTTTATGGAAGATATGGCTAAGGAAATAAGTGATCTAGAAAACTTTGTTCCTTAAAAGGGACAGATACATTTAACAATAACCCAACTTTAATGCCACAAAACTCAAAAGCCTGTTAAGTAAGAGTGGGGCCTTAAAAACACTGTGTATCAGTGGGGCATTGTGGGGCATGGCTTTAATCTCAGCACTTGGGAGGCAGAGGGAGGAGGATCACTGTGAATTCTGGGCTAGCCTGAGATTACATAGTGAATTCCAGGTCAACCTAGGCTAGAGTGCAACCCTGCCTTAAAAAACCAAAACAAACAAACAACAACAAAGAAAGACTATGTGTCTCTTTTGAAACTGGGGCTCTTGTAGCCCAGGCTGGCCTCGAACTTGCAAAGTAGTCAAAGATAATCTTGACTTCTTGATCCTTCACCCCCCCCCCTTCACAGGTGCTGAGATTACAGGCTTAATGTTGTTATTACAAATACTTTCCCAGGTGAGCCACTTCCATCTACCCCAGGGCAGTTACTAAAGTCCTCCCACTTTTGGACTGGGAGTTCCCAAACATCTGGATGTCAGATTTTTAGATTATGAAGCTGCACTGAGCAGAAGTGAGACCAAACTATGAAGTTAGCCTGAGAAACCAAACCCGAGGTTCCAAAGCCCACCCCCATCCCTCCCCACCCCAGCTCATGCCTTGCCTTGCAGGGCTCAGCCAGAGAAATTCCTCACTCTTGCTGATTACTTACTTCTGTAGCTTGAAATATGTACACAAGATACAGACCGGCACCAGGCCAAAAGTTGGTTGGGAGGTCAACAGTGACAGTGGCAACAGCAGGCAAACAGCCGAGCAAGAGCAGGTGGTTCATGCACTGAGAGAAGGCTGTGCCAAGTAAGGCTAAAGCCACCATCAAGCAGCAAAATTCCTGGATACCTAATGTTCCAGGAGTGTTAACAAGAGGCAATACTGGCTGCAGCCCAGCCAAGGTCCAGGGCAGGCCTGGAATGCCCACAGGCACAGGAGACAGCTGTCAGCTCTAGCATAACAAACATGTTACCCTCAGACTTTGCTGCCTAAAACAGGGACAGCAGGCTGGACATGGTGGGAGGTCGAGGTAGGAGTGTTGCCGTAAGTTCAAGGCCATCCTGAAACTACAGAGTGATTTCCAGGTCAGCCTGGGCTAGAGCAAGACCCTACCTTGGGGGAAAAAAAAAAAAGAAAAGAACAGGGGAGAAAAAAAACCAAAAACCCAGATGGCAAAGGAAATGTGCTTCAGCCCTCTAGGGCTTGCAGCCCTCCCCCCTCCAGGCCTGCCCCCAGGAACAGCAGCAGAGGTAGAAAAGATGTCAGTTTCAGGGCACCAGAGCGATTCAAATCAAACCAGCTGGCACTTTATTCAAAACAATAGTGGCTTTGTCAGGAGATTGCAACAGCCCCACAAGAACTGGTTGAAAACCTCCCCTCCCCTCTTAATTTCTATCCTCTATGACTTTTTCTATCCTCTGTGACTTTGAGACTTCATGTTATGGAGGAGTGCTGGAGAGATGGCTTAGCAGTTAAGGCATTTGCCTGCAAAGCCAAAGGACCCAGGTTCGATTCCCCAGGATCCACGTAAACCAGATGCACGAGGGGTCACATGCACCTGGAGTTTATTTGCAATGGCTGAAGGCCCTAGTGTGCCAATCTCTCTCTGCCTTTCTCTCTCTCTCTCTCAAATAAATAAGGTAAATAAATATAAGAAAGCTGGCTGTGGTGGCACACACCTTTAATCCCAGCACTCGGGAGGCAGAGGTAGGAGGATCACCATGAGTTCAAGGCCAGCCTGAGACTACATAGTGAATTCCAGTCAGCCTGAGCTAGAGTGAGACCCTACCATGAAAAACAAAAGAGGAATGCTGGGTGTGGTGGTGCATACGAGGATTGCCATGAGTTCTAGGCCAGCATGAGCCTAGATAGTGAATTCCAGGTCAGCTTGGTCTAGAGCAAAAAAAAAAAGAAAAAAAAAAAAAAAAACATGAAGGATGGAGATAGATGATTCAGCGGTTAAAGGCACTTGCTTGCATAGCCTGACAGCCTGGGTTCAATCTCCCAGTACCCATGTAAAGGTAGATATACAAATTGGTGCATGCAAAAATCTGGAGTTTGTCTGCAATGACAGGAGGCCCTGGCTCACTAATATTCTCTCTTTCAAATAAATAAATATTTTTAAACAATTTGAAAAAAGAGGAAAAAGGGACTGGGGAGATGGCTCAGAGGATAATGTGTTCCAATTCAAGCTGGAGTACCTGAGTTTAATCCCAAATCCCCACATGAAAAACTGGAAGCAGTGACAAGCTTCTAGAATCATGGGATGCTGAGGGTGAGATAGGCAGTATGGACACATGCACTACGGCATCCACACTCACACATAAACACACAGAAATAAGCAAGTTTGTTTTTTCCTGTTTTTTCTTCTATTTATTTGAGAGAGATAACAGAAGAGAATGGGCTCGCCAGGGCCTTCAGGCACTGCAAAGGAACTCCAGATGCATGTACCACCTATACCTAGCATGCACCACTTAGTGCATTTAACTTATGTGAGTACTGGGGAATCAAACCTGGGTCCTTAGGCTTCACAGGCACATGCCTTAACCACTAAGTCATCTCTCTACCCAGAAATAAGTAATTTTTAAAAGGAGGAAAAGAATCCAGGTGTGGTGGCATAGACCTTTAATGCCAGCACTTGGGAGGCAGAGAAAGGATAACTTTGAGTTCAAGGTCAGCCTAAGACTACATAGTGAATTCCAGGTCAGCCTGGGCTAGAGGAAGACCCTACCTTGAGAGGAAAAAAAAAAAAAAAAAAAAAAAAAGAGGAAGCTGGGCATGGTGGCGCATGCCTTTAATCCCAGCACTCAGGACGCAGAGGTAGGAGGATCGCCATGAGTTCAAAGCTGCCCTGAGACTAAATAGTGAATTACAGGTCAGCCTGAGCTTTAAAAAAAAAAAAAAAAAAAAAAAAAGAGGAAAAGAAATCATGCATATAAACCAGTATTAGCGAATCCACAGTGAGAAGGCTGCCAACTGCCCTTCAAGAAGGCACACCACAGCTGGGTGTGGTGGTACACGCCTTTAACCCCAGCACTTGGGAGGCAGAGGTAGGAGGATTACCATGAGTTCGAGGCCACCCTGAGACTACATAGTGAATTCCAGGTCAGCCCGGGCTAAAGGAAGACCCTACCTTGAGAGGAAAAAGAAAAGAAGAAGCCAGGCATGGTGGCACATGCCTTTAATCCCAGCACTCGGGAGGCAGAGGTAGGAGGATCACCATGAGTTTGAAGCCACCCTGAGACTACATAGTGAATTCCAGGTCAGCCTGGACTAGAGTGAGACCTTACCTCAAAAAGCCACAAAAAAAGAAAGAAAAGAAAAAAGAAAAGAGAAGAAGAAGAAAAAGAAGGAGGAGGAGAAGGGGGAGGAGGAGGCACACAATTAGGGCCAGCTGTTATTCAGAGAGCTCCACAGGACTTATTTAAGTCTCACTAGCTGATAAATTTTCAGTGAACCTAACCAAGAGGTAACAAAGGGCTAAAAACATTATGGTTTCACCAGGCGTGGTGGTGCACGCCTTTAATCCCAGCACTCGGGAGGCAGAAGGATCACTGTGAGTTTGAGACCACCCTGAGACTACATAGTGGGTTCCAAGTCAGCCTGAGCTTGAGTGAGACCCTACCTCAAAAAACCAAAAAAAAAAAAAAAAAATTACGGTTTCTACAATGCTGCCCTAAGTTCCAGGTACTCAAAAAGGTAGCAAATATAACCCTAAAAGTTGCTGCCCTGGGGTCCACTAAGACAGGAAGCAGAAGGACATTCCCTCTGGAGAGCTTGAGGGAAGCAGACTCCAGCATTCCTCACACCACACCTGCCCTGCTCACTATCCCCACTTTACCAATGGGAGCGTAACCTTGAGCACGCCACACACACCCAGAGCACCAAGGAGTCAGCAACCAACACAACAACCAAGATAAGCAAATAGACTTATCAGGAGAAAAGCAGGTGGCTACACACCTGCTCCACTGTAATCTACAGGTCCCTGGGAGTTACTCTGACAAGGCCCTGGAGGAGGCTGCGCATGACACATGGGGGCTAAGGAACTATACAAGGACAAGCCAGAGCCCAGCTGACAACTGACTTCTTTACTTTTGTGAAGGCAGGCTTTCGGTTGGGCACAGCCTCCTTAAGGTTTCTCCTTAAGGAAAAAAGCATGAATTCCAAAAGGAGGCGCTTGGGATATATATAGTTCGGTGGCAGAGCATGTTTTCAGCATATGTGAAGCCACGAGCTTGATCCCTAGCTCCACAAAACCCACCCACTTCCACCCAATGGAAACAAAAATTGATCCAATAGACAGGACCAGCCTAAGAGAGCAGGGAGCTGGGCACCTGGCCTGCTGGGCCCCTCCATAAGGAATCAGAACAAGAAAGCAGCAGGTGACATAGACAATGCCCCCTCCCATTCCAGACAACCAAAGTCTTTGCTCAACAGGCCCTCTTGGCCAGCTTTCCTCCCAGAGAGAAGACAGCCAGGCCCAGAGAAGCCCCTCAGGTTAGCAAGTTACCAAAGCCAGAGATGAGGCAGCATCTCACCTGACAGAAAGTCATTTACATGGTGCTTCAGAGTTGAGTCAGCACTTCCTTCTCTAGATCAGGCAGAGCACAGTCTGGAACGCGTATCCACAGCAAGCTGCCAGCACAGGTGAGCTCACTGCTGGGCGCCCACTGCACAACTACATCCTTCACAAAGCCCTTGCTCTGTCTTTGGAACATCAAAAGGCCAAGGGGGCAGCATTCATGGCCAATGGCACTGCCATCAATACCTGAGGAGGTCTGTTAGTCAGCAAGGCACAACAGGGGCATGAAGTCTCATGTTGGTAGTTACTGATCATCCACTATTTCCAGTCCTCTACAAACCGCAGGGACACACATTAAACATAGCGCTTTCAAATAAACAACCCAGGGTGTAAAAGAGGCCACTGTTGAGCTGTGTATCTGCTAACTACAGTTTCCATACACATACCTGTTCAATGAAGATGGGCTAGTGTGACAAGGTGGAGTGTATCTAAAGTGCTGGTATGGGGTGCTGCCTCTTTCTCAAGAGCCCTAAAATATTTTCATGGTAATGGAGCCTATCAGGAAGGAAGGGGACACAGAACATTTCAGAGATTGGCACCAACCTGCAATATGGTAACAGGAGTGAACACTACAGGTACCTAGCCAGGTGTGGTGGTTCAAGCCTTTTATCCCAGCACTCACAAGGCAGAGGCAGAAGATCAAGAGCTCAAGGCCAGCCTGGGATACATGAGCTCTATCTCAACCGCCCACCAACCCCACACAAACAAAAAGGACAGCAACCCAGATATACCTGAGAGGTTACAAAAAAAAAAAAAAACAAGAGCAAAACATAAATTGTTCTCAGGAAACAACACAGGGGTTAAATAAATAATAAAACATCCACACAATGAGATGCTATTGAGCCACAGAAAACACTGCTGATGAGCATTTTGAGACTTGGAAACTTTTCACAATCTCTGAAATGGAAAAAAGTAAAAACTCAGCATGCCAAAAAAAATTTAAAAACAAAGTCTAGAAGGATAAACACTAGAGAATTGGCAATTATTCCTTAGTGTTGCAATTTTTTTCTTTTAACTTTATTATTTCTAATTTTTTTATAATAAAATAAAAATTCAAGCCAAGCATGGCGGCACACATCTTTAATCTCAGCACTCAGGAGGCTGAGCAGGAGGATCACTATTAGTTCGCAGGCAGCCTGAGCCACAGGATGGGTTCCATATCAGTCTGGACTACAGTGAACTCCTGCTTTAAACCAACCAGGGCTAGAGAGATGACTTAGCAGTTAAGGAGCTCTTACCTGCCAAGCCTAAGGACCTAGGTTCACTTCCCTCAAACCCATGTAAGCCAGATGCACAAGGTGGCGCATGTGTCTGAAGTTCATTTGCAGTGGCTAGAGGCTGTGGTGCACTCATTCTCTTTCTCTCTCTCTCTCTCTCACACACACACACATAAATAAATAAAAATAAAATATTTACAGGCTGGAGAGAGATGGCTTAGCAGTTAAGGCTCTTGCCTATTAAGCCTAAGGACCTAGGTTCAACTCCCCAGAACCCAAATTAGGCAGATATACATGGTGGCACATGTGTCTGAAGTTTGTTTGCAGCGGTTAGAGGCCCTAGTGCACCCATTCTCTCACTCTCTCTAATAAATAAAAATAAGGGGCTGGAGAGATGGATTAACAGTTAAGGTACTTGCCTGCAAAGCCTAAAGACCCAGGTTCAATTCCCTAGTACCCACATTAGCCAGCTGCCACAAAGGGGCACATACATCTGGAGTTTGTTCACAGTGGCTAGAGGTCCTGGCATGCCTATTTTCTCTCTCTCTCTCTCTCAAATGGATAAATAAATTTAAAAAAAAATTTTTTTTTTGGTTTTTCGAGGTAGGGTTTCACTCTAGTCCAGGCTGACCTGGAATTCACTATGTAGACTCAGAGTGGCCTCGAACTCAGGGCAATTCTACCTCTGCCTCCCAAGGCATGAGCACCCACGCCCCAGCTTCCAAATAGAATTTTGTATTTGAATGCACTAGAGGATAGCAAGAGAAAGATG
Source organism: Orientallactaga sibirica (assembly GCA_036365145.1). Lineage (NCBI taxonomy): Eukaryota > Metazoa > Chordata > Mammalia > Rodentia > Dipodidae > Orientallactaga > Orientallactaga sibirica. The sequence continues at coordinate 23,802,452 of JAEOAD010000026.1, read as the reverse complement.
TGGGTGGTAGGCAGATACTTTGGTTTTGGTCTGCTCAGAGAAATATATCAGAGACTGGTCTATTAATTTATAGGAAAGTAGTTTTTGAGGGGATGGGCCAAACTGCAGTGTCTATGCCTCCAGACATCTGAGTTGGAAGCACCTGTCAGCATAAACCCTTTGAGTTGGGAACACCTGTAAGAAAGAGGCCAACTCAGCCTAACTTAGTTCTCTATGAACTGCTCCAAGTTAATGACAAGTTTGGTCCCTCCCGTCCCTCCATCTTAGAGTCACCCTATAAAAATCATCTCACTAGTCAAGCATAATCCAGCAGGAATGTAAAGCTAAACTTAATTTGGAATCCAAGAAGATCACAAAATGGAGGGAACCCATCATCTGCAGGGCTATTCAGACTACTTAAAATCTCCCCACTCACAACTATCTCCTCAGGCAATCTTAGATTTGGTGTCAGAAGATTATGGTCTTGTGACCTTAAACAGAGTAGTAGTAAGAAGGTACATAAAGCAGTGAGGACATCTAAAAAAAGTCCTCATAGCTGGGCATGGTGGCACACCTTTACTCCCAGCACTCAGGAGGCAGAGGTAGGAGGATCACCATGAGTTTGAGGCCACCCTTAGACCACTTAGTTAATTCCAGGTCAGCCTGGACCAGAGTAAAACCCTACCTTGGGGAAAAAAAAAAAAAAATTCCCAAGTCCTTCTGATCTAGGGAAGCCTCAGAAGTCACTTCCCAACTATTCCTGCATTTGCTGTACATAGGAAAGATAGGTAATCATGGCATTTCTAGATGCTAACATAATTAAGATTCAGGATCACCCAGTCCAGTACTTTCTAAATTAGAGTCCCTACAGATGTTAAAATATGGTGGGAGTGCCGCAAAGATGGCTTAGCAATTAAAAACACTTGCATGCAAAGCCTGCTGGCCTGGGTTTAATTCCCAAGCCATTTTCATAAGCCCGTTGCAAAAAAGTGGCCCAAGTACAGGGCATGGTGGTGCATGCCTTTAATACTAACACTAAGGAGGCAGAGATAGGAAGACAGCTATGAGTTTGAGGTCAGCCTGAGACTACACAGTGAATACCAGATAAGCCTGGGCTAGAAAAGAAATCCTACCTCAAAAAACTGAAGGGGAAAAAAAAGAAAGAGCAGAATAAAATTGTGCTAAATCAAAAACCAAACTCAAAAGACCACTTTATTAATATGATCCCATGATTACAAAATGTGCAGAAAAAGCAAATCTACATAGACAGAGAGATTAGCGGTTTTCTGAGACTGGAGCAGAAACTGGAATTAAATGTAAATGGCCAGAGGTATCTTAATATGATGAAGTATCTTAAAACTGGATTGTGATAATTAACTGCACTGGTTTAAAAAAATCACTGAGCTGTACACTTTCTTGGCATGTAAATTATATGCTATTAACACTGCAAAAAGAAGAAGAGGTAGGGAGATGGCTCATCAGTTAGAGGAGCTTGCAAAGCCAACCATTGTAAAGCCAGATCCAAGAAGTGGCACAGTGGGTGTGGTGGCACAGCGGGTGTGGTGGCACAGGCCTTTAATCCCAGCACTTGGGAGGCAGAGGTAGGAGGACTGCCATAAATTCAAGGCCACCCTGAGACTACATATTGAATTCCAGGTCAACCAGGGCTACAGCAAGACACTATCTCGAAAAACCAACAACAACAACAACAATAAAAAGAAGTGGCACAAATGTCTGGCATTTGCTTGCAGAGGCAAGAGACCCACATACATAAACACATGCAAATAAATAAATAAAAGTTTTTTAAAACTTGTCTAACTATAAATAGATGAAAGAGTTCTTCAGCATAGTAAAGAAAGACCTACTTGCTGGGCGTGGTGGCGCACTCGGGAGGCAGAGGTAAAGGATCCCTGTGAGTTCAAGGCCACCCTGAGGCTACATAGTGAATTCCAGGTCAGCCTGGAGTACAGCAAGGCCCTACCTCGAAAAAAAAAACAAAAAAGAACTGGAGAGATGGCTTAGCGTTTAAGGCATATGCCTGCGAAGCCTAAGGACCCTGGTTCAATTCTCCAGGTCCCATGTAAACCACATGCACGTGGTGACGCATGCATCTGGAGTTCGTTTGCAGTGGCTAGAGACCCTAGCATGCCCATTCTCTCTCTCTCTCTCCTTCCCTCCCTCACTTTGTCAGTCAATAAATAAATAAATAAAATCTTTAAAAGAAAAGAGAAAGAAAGACCTACTTGATAAGTTAAAGAACAAAGGAGGCTGGAGAAATTGCTCCGTGGTTAAGGCACCTGCCTGCAGCACCTAATAACCCAGGTGCAATTTCCCAGTACCTACGTAAACCCAGATGCACAAAGTGACCCATGTGTCTGGAGTTCACATAAATCTGGAGTTCATCTGCAGAGGCTAGAGGCCCCAATGCACTCTCTCTCCCTCTCTGTTCCCAGATAAATAAATAAAAATATTTTAAGGACAAGAGATATAGCTTAGTGGTTAAGGTGCTTACCTGCAAAGCCAAAGGACCCAGATTCAATTCCCCAGTACCCACATAAACCAGATGCACAAGGTGGCACCTGAGTCTAGAGTTTGTTTGCAGTGGCTGGAGGCCCTGGTGTGCCCATTCTCTCTCTCTTTCTGTCTCTTTCTCTCTGTCTCAAATAAATAAAAATATTTTTTAAGCTGGGTGTGGTGGTGCATTCCTTTAATCCCAACACTCAGGAGGCAGAGGTAGAAGGATTGCTGTGACTTTTGAGACCACCCTGAGACTACACAGTGAATTGTAGGTAAGCCCAGGCTAGAGCAAGACCCTACCTTGAAAAACAAACAAAAAACTAAAATAAAAAGAAAGAACAAAGGATGCAATTTAAAAGACTCTGCAGAATGGAGTTCAGATCCCAAGCATCTATGCAAAGCCTGATGTGAGTAGTGAATAGCACACACGTCTGTAATCCTAACACACTACAGCAATGAAGGGAGAGTCAGGAGCATCTCAAAAGCTTGCAAGCCAGCTTAGTCTGCCTTCATGGTTGCAAATAAGAAGAGTTTCAAATAAGGCAGAAGGGCCTTGGTGGTTAAGGCACTTGTCTGCACTGTTCTGCCCTTCCCTCCTGCACTGACGGAAGTGACACTGGGCATTGGCAGTGCCCAATGGGTTATCCTATGCAGCTTCCAGGAGGAGGAGGCAGACAGCACCAGCAAAGCCACAGTGACCCGGATGAGCATTGAGGAGGAAGACTTTCAGCAGTTGCAGGCCCCAAAAGGGGTGGCATCACCTTCTGTCAAGGAATTTCTGGGGCTCCTGAGCTTTGCAGAGTCAGCAAACTTGCCTCTGAGCATGCACTTTGATGTTCCAGGCAGGCCAGCCGTTTTCACCATCAAAAACTCTGCTGGGACGGGCGTGGTGGCACACACCTTTAATCCCAGCGCTCGGAAGGCAGAGATAGGAGGATCACCGTAAGTTCAAGGCCACCCTGAGACTGCATAATGAATTCCAGGTCAACCTGACCTAGAGTGAGACCCTACCTCGGAAAACCATTAAAAAAAATCTGCTGGACAGACACTTTGTCTTAGCCGCACTCTTAGAGACAGACCTACGTTCCCAAGCCCCGAGCACCCCAGAGCTCCGCCAGCCAGTGCCTCAGCAGCAGGCTCACAGCACACCTCACCTGGATGACTTTGCCAATGATGGCATTGACTCTTACATGATTGCCATGGAAACCATCGTGGACAGTGAGGGCTCAATGGGTACAGGGAATTACAGTGCTGATCATCCCTGGCTATTATGGACTCCTTCCCCACACCCCAATCAAACCTCGGGGATCTGTGACTGGCACAGATTCTCTTGCTTTCCTGATACTTTGGCACTGACTTGGAATCCTCAGACTGCAGACCTGTTAGTGATGCTAGGATTGCCCTGGCTGGGCCTGTGCCCAACAAGTCTGCCTTCCCACGTCACTTTAACCAAAGGGCTGCCAAAGCCCACTGTCTGGGACAAGGGAGACAAGGCCATGGTGAGAATCCAGCTTTGACCTTTATTCAAGAGACCAGATGGGTTGTCCCAGGATTCGACTGCTAGCCCGGCAGCCATGCAAGGTTGGAGACCCGCAATCTGGCCTGCCATTGCCCTGAGCTGCAGCCTTGGTCCCAAGATCCCACTTGCAGCCACCGAAGATGCAGGTGGGGGAATGGACATTGCTACTGATTCATTAGAAAAGAAAGAAAAAAGACAAAAAAAAAAACCTACAGAGACACAGCCTATAATCTCAGTACTTAGGAAACTGAAGCAGAAGGATCACTTTGAGTTCAAGGCCAGCTTGGGCTACCACATTAAGACCTCAAACAAAGGGAAATGGGAAACACAGCCAAGCTCAAAAGAACACAGGTTCCTAGAGTGGGCGGGATCTAGTGAACAACTACTGGGCCCACTACACTCACAGCCGGCCAGCCTCTTCTCAGGCCCTTGTCAGGGAAGCTTCCCATCCACACCTCAGGCTCCAGGAGAAGCCCGAGGAGCCCAGTCTATACACGTCAGCCCAGTCTGTTCAAGTCACCATAGCACACACCAGTCATACAGGGGACTGGTCCTCCACAGGCTCTCATTTCAGTGATAGCCCCAACAGAACAGGCCAAATCTGAAAAGCCATCATTATTCCTTCCTTTCTTTCCCTCCCTCTTCCAATCTCTCTCTTCTCCAATGTCCAATTCATTAGCAAGTCCAAAACCAACTTGAATCCATCCACTTTTCACGACTCCATTGCTACCATCCTGGTCTGAGACTAGAGCTTGAAGTGAGCAATCCAGTTGAGGGAGCTCATCAGATTCCCAACTGTAGACTAATCCCCTCAAAAACCAGTTTCCGGGGCTGGAGAGATGGCTTAGTGGTTAAGGCGTCTGCCTGCAAAGCCAAAGGACCCCAGTTCAACTCTCTAGGACCCACGTAAGCCAGATGCACAAGGGGCACATGCATCTGGAGTTCACTTGCAGTGGCTGGAGGCCCTGGCAAGCCCATTCTCTCTCTCTCTCTCTCAAATAAATAAATAAAATGTTTTTAAAAGTTAAAAAAAAAAACTAATTTCCAATAAATTAAAAGACTAATCTCTGATATATTTCTCTGAGCAGACCAAAACCAAAGTATCTGCCTACCATCCACATCCTTCTCTTGCTATCCTTCAATGCATTAAATACAAAATTCAATTTGGAAGCCAGGGCATGGTGGCGCACACCTTTAATCTCAGCACTCAGGAGTCAGAGGTAGGAGGATTGCTGTGAGTTCGAGGCCACCCTGAGACTACATAGTGAATTCCAGGTCAGCCTGAGCTAGAGTGAGATCCTACCTTGCAAAAAAGAAAAGAAAAAAAAAAAAAAGCAATTTGTCCACTGACTCTGAATAAGAATGGAAGTTTCATGAAGGAAGACCAACAGGTCTTATCTACTGCTGTATCCCCAGTGGTTGACCCATTCCTGGCATACAGGGTGGCTTCATAATACATGCTGGGGAAATGAGCACTTGCACAAGGGCTGAGGAGGTTCTGCTCAGTGAAGGAGGGTCAGCCAGTCTCACTCTCAAATATCTGGATCAGAGGCTATGTGGCTAATTTAATAAGACAACCGGCAAAGAGCACTGATGGTAAAAGAAAAGTTGAGCAAAGCCCTCATGTGAAACACAGGCTCAGCAAGCTCAAGGTGATGGACACAGAGGCTCCTGGAGCAGAGAGGAGAGCACAGAGCAGAGAAGAGCAGAGCTCTGAGCAGTGAAGTGGAGCACCAGCAGGCAACAGGAGTGAGAGGAAGAGACACAGTGCCAGAAAGGAGTCCAGTCACTTCATGGTGGTTGAACAGTAAAGTTAGAGGGAAATCGCCCCTGCTGAGAACATGGCTCCAGTGCTTGAGGTACTGAGACTGTCGTGAGTAACCAGCTAACTCCCAGATCCTGGCAATAAACTTTCATCCAACAAGCTGCCATAAGGAGTCATGCTTTGGCCTAAACAACTCTGTCTTGGAATCTAGAATTCTACCTACAGAAAAAGGAGTTCCAACCAAGACAGAAAATGATCACCACAGACTGGACAGTCTGACTGAATGTTTCACAACTATGAGATAATTTAAGTTTGGGGAGCTCACACTGACTCTTTTATGGACTATTACAAGAATTCTTCCAAATAAGTCAAACAAAGCAGGATGTAGCAGTACATGCCTGTAATCCAAGCACTTGGGAGGTAGAGGCAGAAAGACTTAATTCAAGGTCATTGTCAGAGGCCAGCCTGGGCTGAAGCTGGGCCTGGTGACACAGGTTTGTAATCCCAGCTATTCAGGAAGCTAAGGCAGGAGGATCACAAATTCATGGCCAATCTAGTAACTTAATGAGACCTTGTTTCAAAATAAAAAGTAGAAGCCAGGTGTGGTGGTGCACGTCTTTAATCTGAGCACTTGAGAGGTAGAGGTAGGAGGATCACTGTGAGTTTGAGGCCACCCTGAGACTACATAGTGAATTCCATGTCAGCCTGAGCTAGAATGAGACCCTACCTCGAAAAAGCGAAAAATAAATTAATTAATTAAATAAAATAAAAATAATAAAAAGTAGAAAGAGGACTAGAGATGTAGCTCAGTCGTACAGTGCTTGCCAAGCATGAGGCCCCAGAGTCAACCCCCAGTACAAAAAGTAAACAAGTAAAAAGTCTGTGTGGGGGTGTGTATTTTCAGTGTTCATATACAAGTATGGGCATGTATGTGCCACAGCACATGTGTGGAGTTAAGAAGACAACCTCTGGGGTCAATCCTTGCCTTCTACCTTATATTTTTGCATATGCCACTCTGCGCATCTGGCTTTATATGGGTACTGGGGAATCCAACCCCAACCATGAGGCTTTGCAAGAAAGTGCCTTACCACTGAGCCATCCATCTCTCCAGCCCCTCTTTTGACTAAGTGTCACTAAGTAGCCCAGGTTGGCTTTGAATTCACTATCCTCCTAAATTCCCTTTTGCCTCAGCTTCCTAAGTACCAGAATTACAGTTGTGTAGCACCACATCTGACCTAAAGATTCTTTTTTGTTTGTTTGTTTTTGGGTTTTTTTTTTTTTTTTTTTTTTTTTTTTTTCGAGGTAGAGTCTCACTCTAGCCCAGGATGACCTGGAATTCACTCTGTATTCTCAGGGTGGCCTCAAACTCAAGGTAATGCCCCTACCTCTACCTCCCAAGTGCTGGGAATTAAAGGTGTGCGCCACCACGCCCAGCTGTGAAGAAAATTTTCTAAGCATGTACCCAGGTGTCAATGTCTTTTTCCCTCTCACAAGTGCACGCAGCCCATCTTGGAGTTCCAGTGATTTATGCTAAGCATGTTGGGCCCCAGTTCAGGGTGCTGCAGTGACTAGGAGGACCTTTGTTTAAGGAAAAGTTTGTAGAGTGGATTGTGTCCTTATTCTCTGCCTTGTATCATTCCTATAATAGGGTATTGTAGAAAAATCAATTTGAGGGCTATGAAGATGGCTCACTGAGTAAAAGTGTGACTTCTGGGTTTGGAACTCCAGACCCTCATAGTAGTCAGACATGGGAGCGTACATCCCTTATCCTAGCACTCCTACAGCAAGATGGGAAGCTGAGGCAGGAGAATCTCTGGAAGCTCTGTGGGCCAGCAAGCCTGGTTTATGCAGAGATAACAAGAAGAGACCTTGCCACAAATCAAGCTGGAGCTGATCTAAAAGCCTCCTCCCCTATTGACAAGCTGTCAGAGTACTGGAAAAAGCTATGCTGCCTGTTGGGGGAGAAAATAATCAACAGTCTTAACCAATTTTTTGTTGTTGTTATTGTTTTGTTTTGTTTGTTTTTCGAGGTAGGGTCTCACTCTAGCTCAGGCTAGAATTCACTCTGTAGTCTCAGGGTGGCCTCGAACTCAGGGTGATCCTCCTACCTCTGCTCCTGAGAGCTGGGATTAAAGGTGTGCGCCACCACGCCTGGCTTTTTAAGGTGCTTATTTGCAAAGTGTGACAGCAGAGTTTGATTCCCCAGTACCCACTTAAAGCCAGATGCACAAGGTGATGCATGCATCTAGAGTCTGTTTGCAGCAGCAAGAGGCCCTAGTGTATCCATTCTCATTCATTTTTTTTCTCCCTCTCTCTCCTTGCAAATAAATAAATAAATAATTTTTTTAAATACAAGCATTTTGCCGGGCATGGTGGTGCACACCTTTAATCCCAGCACTCAAGAGGTAGAGGTAGGAGGATCACCATGAGTTCAAGGCCACCCTGAGATTTACATAGAGAATTCCAGATCAGCCTGGGCTAGAGTGAAACCCTACCTCGAAAAACCTAAATAAATAAATAAATACATTTTGAGGTTTTTTTAAAAAATATTTTATCTATTTATTTATTTATGAGAGACTGAGAGAAAGAGGCAGATAGAGAGAATAGCCATGCCAGGGCCTCTAGCCACTGAAAACAAACTACAGATGCATGCACCACCTTGTGCATCTGGTACTGGGGAATCAAACCCAGGCATTGTAGGCCAACACCTTAACCACTGAGCCATCTTTCCAGTTCCTATTTTTTAAATTTATTTTTAAATTTGAGTTTATTTTTATTTGTTTGAGAGAGAGAAAAAGGCAGAAAGAAAATGAATGGGCATGCCAGAGGCCTCCAGATGCTGCAAAAGAACTCCAGAAACATGTGCCACCTTGTGCATCAGGCTTACAGGGGTACTGGGAAATTGAACCGGGGTCCCTTGGCTTTTTAGGTAAGTGCCTTAACCGCTAAGCCATCTCTCCAGTCCAATTTTTTTTTTTTTTTTTTTTTTTTTTTGGTTTTAAGAGATAGGGTCTTGTTCTAGCCCAGGCTGACCTGGAATTCACTATTTAGTCTCAGGGTGGCCTCAAACTCACAAGTGATTCTCCTACCTCAGCCTCACTCATGCTGGGATTAAAGGTGTGCGCCAACATGCCCAGCTCCTAATTTTTTATTTATTTACTTGCAAGGAGAGAGGGAGGGAGGAAAAGAAAAAGAAGGGGCACACCAGGGCCTCTTGCCACTGCAAATGTGAACAAAATCCAGATGCATGTGCCACTTTGTGCATCTGACTTTACGTGGGTACTAGGGAAAAGAACCCATGCTGTCAAGATTTGCAGGCAAGTGCCTTAACTGCTGAGCCATCACTCCAGACCAAATAAATTTTTTTTATTATTTGAGAGAGACGGGGTGGGGGAGAAGAGGCAGAGAAAATGGGCAGTTCAGGGCCTTTTCAAGCGTTGTGAACAAACTCCAGATGCATGCACCCCCTTGTGCACATGTGCAACATTGTACACTTGCATCACTTTAGCATCTGGCTAAACATGGGACCTGGAGATTTGAACAAGAGTTCTTAGGCTACACAGGCAGGCACCTTAACTGCTAAGCCATCTTTCCAGTCCCCAAATAAAAATATTTTTAAAGAATACTTAAGGCTGGGGCTGGAAACTTGGCTTAGTGGTTAAGGCGTTTGCCTGCAAAGCCAAAGGATCCTGGTTCGATTCTCTAAGACCCGCGTAAGCCAGATGCACAAGGGGGCGCAGGCATCTGGAGTTTGTTTGCAGTGGCTGCAGGCCCTGACATGCCCACTCTCTCCCTCTCTCTCTTCCTGCCTCTTTCTCTCTCTCAAATAAATAATTAAATAAGATATTTTTTAAAAAATACTTAAGGGCTGGAGAGATGGCTTAGTGGTTAAGGAACTTGCCTATGAAGCCTAAGGACCTAGGTTCCATTCCCCAGTACCCATATAAGCCAGATGCACAAGGTGGCGAATGCATCTGTAGTTTGTTTGCCTAGAGGCCCTGGTGTGCCCTTTCTCCCCCAAATAAATAAATAATTTTTTTTTAAAGCAGGGCATGGTGATGCATGCCTTTAATCCCAGCACCAGGAGGCAGAGGTAGGAGGATCACTGTGAGTTCAAGGCCACCCTGAGACTACATAGTGAATTCCAGGTCAGCCTGAGCTAGAGTGAGACCCTACTTTGGAAAAACAAACAAAAAAATGTATATTCACAATTGAGGATAAACAAGATTCAACAAAGGCAAGTTTATAAAGTTGGCTTCCAAGGCCCAGTGCCCCTTATCAATTCTATTACTTACTTACTTACCTACTTACTTACTTACTTACTTACTTACTTACTTATTTGAAAGTAGAAAGAGAGAAAGAGGCAGATAGAGAGAGAATGGGCATGCCAGGGACTCTAGCCATTGCAAATGAACTCCAGGAGCATGAACCACTTTGTGCATCTGGCTTTACATGAGTACTGGGGAATTGAACTTGGGTCCTTAGGCTTTGCAGGCAAGCACCTTAACTGCTAAGCCATCTCTCCTACCCCTCAACATTTATTTCTTAATCACATGATCTGTGCCAGCTACTGTTAGGCTCCACAGAGAAGTCAAAGGTGAAGATAGCAGATAAATCAGGACCATATAACCACCACACAAAACTGAATCAAGTGAGAGCTGTTGAGTCTCCACAGGAACATATGTTCATTCACTTGGGCAAAGCTCCCAAGGCTATCAGATGCTTGAGCTGAGCCTTTTGTTTTTGTTTTTTGAGGTAGGGTTTCGCTTTAGCTCAGGCTGACCTGGAATTCACTATGTAGTCTCAGGGTGGCCTTGAACTCATAACGAACTTCCAACTTCTGCCTCCCAGAGTGCTGGGATTAAAGGTGTGCGCCACCACACCCGGCTTGAGCTGAGCCTTGAAGGAGGATTTGAAGTAGCCCAAAGCAATCACTTCACGCTTCTTGTTTGCCCCAGGGGCCTCACAGGAGAAGAGGAACTGGCACCTTCACTTCCTCTTTCACAGAATTCCAGGCTGTTGTGAATAGATAAGGGAGGGAACTTTTCAGCCCAAGACTTTTCCTGGGCTAAGGGTGTAGCTCTGTGGTACAGTAATTGCCTAGTATGTGTAAGACCCTGGGTTCAATCCCAACAACAAAAAAAAGATATGTTCGAGGCCAGCCTGAGTCTACAGAGTGAATTTCGAGTGAGACCTTACCTCAAAAAAAAAAAAAAATAAATAAAATAAAGATATGGGTTACAGAGATTGTTTAGTGGTTAAGGTGTTTGCCTGCAAAGCCAAAGAACCCAAGTTCAATTCCCAGGACCCACATAGGCAAGGTGCACAAGGTGGCACATGCGTCTGGTGTTCTTTTGCAACAGCTGGAGGCCCTGGCATGCCCATTCTCTCTCTATCTGCTTCTCTCCCTCTAGAAGAAGTAAAAATAAATTTTAAAAGATAAGATAAATATTTTAAAAGACACTTAAAGCCAGGTGTGATGGGGTATGCCTCAAATCCCAGCACTCAGTAGGAAAAGGTAGGAGGATGGCTGTGAATTCAAGGTGAGCTTGGAACTACAAAGTGAGTTCCAGGTCAGCCAGGGTTGAAGTGAGACCCTACCTAAGAAAAGAAAAAACAGACCCCTTTCCTTGGATAAGGTGTCAACCTTCTGAGCTCAAATTAATTTCTGAGTTTTTTTTTTTTTTTTTCCTCTAATTTGAAAGAATGAGTCCAGCACTTCCTAATACTTAGGGTTATTGTGGGAGTTGCTTAAGATTATGGAAAGTGGGCTGGAAAGATGGCTTAGTGGTTAAGGTATTTGCCTGCAAAGCCAAAGGACCCCAGTTCAATTCCCCAGGACCCATGTAAGTCAGATACACAAGGGGGTGCATGCATCTGGAGTTTGTTTGCAGTGGCTGGAGGCCCTGGCGTGCCCATTTCTCTCTCTCCCCCTTTCTCTCTCTGCCTCTTTCTCTTTAAGCAAACAAATAAATAAAAATTTTAAAAGGCTTAAGGAGCCGGGCGTGGTGGCGCATGCCTTTAATCCCAGCACTGGGAGGCAGAGGTAGGAGGATCGCGCCATGAGTTCAAGGCCACCCTGAGACTACATAGTTAATTCCAGGTCAGCCTGGGCCAGAGTGAGACCCTACCTTGAAAAACCAAAAAAAAAAAAAAAAAAAAAAAAAGCTTAAGGACCTAGGTTCAATTCCCCAGTACCCAGTACCCACGTAAAGCCAGATGCACAAGGTGGCTCGTGCATCTGGAGTTTGTTGGCAATCGCCAGAGGACCTGGCATGCCCATTCTCTCTATTTGCCTCTTTCTCTCTCTCTCTCAAATAAATACTATTTTAGAGAGAGAGAGAGAGAGAGAGAGAGAGAGCGCGAAAACTGATGTGCCAGGGCCTCAGCCACTGCAATTGAACACTAGATACGTGTGCCACCTAATGCTCATGTGCAACCTTATCCTTGTGTCACCTTTGTGCATCTGGCTTATGTGGGATCTGGAGAGATATCGAACATAGGTCCATTCTCTCTCTCTCTCAAGTAAATAAATAATTTAAAAAATAAAAATTATGGAAAGCATCCTTATATAGCAGCTTCTCAATGTGAATGTTGTTCTCTTCTCTCCCTAACAAATAACCTTCTCCAGCAACATCTCTAACCTCATCACTCAGACTCTTTTTTTTTTTTTTTTCCTATTTCCACCAACTCTTCCTAATTCTTCCACTGGGGTGACAATTAACCAAATGACCTGTAAATAAAATGGAAATTTGAGCTGGCATGGTGGCTCATGCCTTTAATCCCAGCATTTAAGAGGCAGAGGTAGGAGGATCACTGTGACTTCAAAGCCACCCTGAGAGTACATAGTGAATTCCAGGTCAGCTAGAATAGAGTAAGACCCTACCTCAAAAAACCACCAAGAAAAAAAAAAAAAAGGAAATTTGATCATAGACTACTAAGAGGGAAAAGACAGGTAAGAGGAACAGAATAGGGGCTTCCCCATTGAAGAAGGGACTCAATGATTTCTCATAGTTAACACTGGAAAGGAGATAAGCATGGGAGCTGATGTCAGCAAAACTATCCACACACATCATTTATGGCAATATACCAGGTACTCCCATATGATGTAGACATGCCTTTCCAGTACTGCCCTGAGACCTGACTCACATTATTTCCACAGCCCTTTTATCTGTGCCTATGCCCACCCCTAGTTTATAAACTCCTTCAGAGACTGGTAGTCTAATCTCTGCAGCCAAAGTTCTCACCCAGATAATGACACATTATGTAATGATTAAAGACTTTAAGTGTAAAAGAAGAAAACAGCTTATCATTGGTACATGGAAGCAGAAAAGTAAAGCTATCAGTCATATGAATCTATAAGGCTTCTATTACCAAATGCATCATTAGAAAATTCCTCTACTAGAAACTTAAATTTTGTATGATGTGGTGCTAAGTCTATAGGCCTTGCTGTTCCTATGCCTTCCCACTTGAGCCATGAACAAAGGGATTTCCACACAGGGTACCCATGTGAGAACTACAGCCTGGAAACCTATATCTCAAGGCTATCTTTAAGCTTCTAATTAAAAGGTCACTTCAGGGCTGAAGAGATAGCTCAGTGGTTAAAGGCACTTGGTTGCAAAGCCTGGAAGCCTGGGTTCAGTTCACCAGCACCAACATAAAGCCAGATGCACAACATAGTACATGCATCTGGAATATGTTTATAGCTGCTAGAGGCCCTGGTACATTCATTCTTCACCTCCTTCTCTTTCTGTCTAACTGCTTACAAATAAACAAATTTAAAACATAAAAAAAAAATGAGAAGTTTAAAAAAGGTCTCTTTAGGGTTGGAGAGATGACTTAGCAGTTAAGGCACTTGCCTACAAAGCCTAAGGACCTCGGTTTGATTCCCCAGGACCCATGTAAGCCAGATGCACAGATGGCACATGTGTCTGGAATCCATGCCCATTCTCTCTCTCTCTCTAATAAATAAATAAATAAATAAATAAATAAATAAATAAATAAATGTAAATATTTTTAAAGACTCTTCAAATATTTCAAATATCCACTTCAACAGAAAGCCATTTTCAAAAAATATATATATAAGAGCTGGGCATGGTGACGCACACCTTTAATCCCCGCACTCGGGAGGCAGAGGAAGGAGGATTGCTGTGAGTTCGAGGCCACCCTGAGACTACATAGTGAATTCCAGGCAAGCCTGGGCTAGAGTGAGACACTGCCTCGAAAAATCAGAAAAATATATATATAATATAAGGCCAAGCATGGTAGTGCATGCCTTTAATCCCAGAATTTAGGAGGCAGAGGTACAAGGATCGCTGTGAGTTCAAGGCCAGCCAGGAAGTACTGAGTGAGTTCCAGGTCAGTCTGGGCTAGAGTGAAATCCTATTGTAGAAAAACTAACAAAAAGAAAAAGAAAAAAGAATAAGCTGGGCATGGTGCACATGCCTATAATCCCAGCACTCGGGAGGCAGAGGTAGGAGGATTGCCATGAGTTCAAGGCCACCCTGAGACTACAGAGTGAATTCCAGGTCAGCCTGGGCTGCAGGGAGACCCTACTTCAAAAAATATTAAAAAGCTAGCTGGGCATGGTAGCACATATCTTTAATCCCAGCACTTAGGAGGCAGAGATAGGAGGATTGCCATGAGTTCAAGGCCACCCTGAGATTACAGAGAGAATTCCAGGTCAACTTGGGCTAAAGTGAGACACTACCTCAAAAAACCAAAAGAAAAAAAAAAAAAAAAGAAAAAAAAAAAAAGCTATAGGTGGCTCAGCAGTTAAAGGTGCTTGTTTGCCAAGCCAGACTGACAGCACAGGTTTAATTCCCCAGTACCCACATAAAGCCAGATACACATAATAAAACAAATAACTACTGCTTTATGTCCAAATAAAAAAAGACCATCTCAGCAGGGTGTGGTGGCACACACCTTTAAATCCTAGCACTCAGGAGGCAGAGGCAGGAGGACCATGTAGGCCATCCTGAGACTACATAGTGAAATCCAAGTCAGCCTGGACTAGAGTGAAACCCTACCGTGGGGGGGGAGACCACCTCAAATTTGGCCAATCAAGACAAATGAGCCAACAGGTACAATAATGGCATGTCTGTTATGGGGGAAACCAACAGCTCCCTAATTGGACTGGAGGCCTGCTCCATGGGAGGGAATACATTCCTGATACTGAAAACCTACAACAGGGGTAGTCATGAGCCCTAGGGGTATAACGTCTGCTGGTGTCTGACTAAATGTATATACTATGCTCACCAAACTGCCCAGTAAGCACTTCCCTTAGTGTCCACACCCACATTAATGCTACTCTCACTTTTGGTTAGCGAAGCTTCTCTTTTCAGATGGTGGTGACCTTGGGATGACTCAGAAGGCACCATGGTGCTGAGAAGAAGTGACAGAGCAGTGCTCAGCACTGAAACATCTCAAACCCACCTTCCAAGGCTCAGGGACCATTACGGAAGAGGGGGTGGAAAGAATGTAAGAGCCCAAGGAAGAGTAGGACTCCTTACAACATGCTCCACCAGACACAAAATGGCCTGGATATCCATGACCTCACAGTGCCTGACACTACCTACACAAGACTATCATAATAGGAGAAAAAGATTGTGACATCAAAATAAAAGAGAGACTGATTGAGAGGGGGCGAGGATATGATGGAGAGTGGAGTTTCAAATATGAAAGTGAAGAGAGGGAGGGAATTACCATGGGTTATTGTCTATGATTATGGAAATTGTCAGTAAAAAAAAAAATTTTTTTAAAAGACTCTCTTGGGATAGAGAGATTTCTCAGTGGTTAAGGTGCTTTTTTGCAAAACCTAATGACCTGGATTTGATTCCCCATACCCAAGTAAAGCCAGATGCACAGTGACGCATGTATCTGGAGTTTGTTTGCACAGGCTGGAGGCTCTGGTGCACACATTCTCACTCTGATCTTCTCTCTCTCTGCTTGCAAATAAATAAATAAAACCATGTCCTGCCATGCATGGTGGCACACACCTTTAATTCCAGTACTTAGGAGGCAGAGGTAGGAGGATGGCTGGGAGTTCAAGGCCACCCTGAGACTACATAGTGAATTCCAGGTCAGCCTGTACTAGACTGAAACCGTACCTCAAAAAAAAAAAAAAAAAAAAAAAAAACCTCCTTCCTTCTGAAACACACCAAAACGAGTTAACATAAATGTAGAGAAGTGAAACCAAAACCAAACACAAAAAGCTACACAGTAGACATGTTCAGAATCTGTATGGGAGACGTACATATGTGGCATTCCTTAAAATGTTAAAGGGCAAGAACCATGAATTATAAGGTGCACTGCTCCACTGTGGAGGCCTTAGAAAAGACCCAGCCAAATCAAGAATGCTTCTATTTAGCTTGTATTTGTCAGCCAAGCAGTTGAAAACCATACTAAAAGAACCTGGGTCTGGGCAGGAGAGATGGCTTAGCAGATAAGGCACTTGCCTATAAAGCCAAAGGACCTCGGTTCAATTCCACAGGACCCACATAAGCCAGATGCACAAGAGGGTGCATGCATCTGGAGTTCGTTTGAGTGGCTGAAAGCCCTGGCGTGCCCATTCTTTCTCTCGCTCTGCCTCTTTCCCTCTCTCAAATAAGTAAATAAATAAAATATTTTAAAAAGGGGGTTGGGCTGGAGAGATGGCTTAGCAGTTAAGTGCTAGCCTAAGAAACTTAAGAACCCCGGTACAAGGCTCAATTCCCCAGTACCCACATAAGCCAGATGCACAAGGTGGTTGGTTCATTTGCAGTGGCTGGTGGCACTGGCATGCCCATTCTCTCTCTCTCACTCTGCCTCTTTCTTTGTCGCTCTCAAATTTAAAAAGAAGAAGAAGAAGAACCTGGGTCTGGGGAGATAACTCAGTTAAGTGTTTGGTTTTTTTCCCCCCCTGAGGTAGGGTCTCACTCCAGCCCAAGCTGACCTGGAACTCACTATGTAGTCTCAGGATGGCCTTGAACTCACAGCAATCCTCCTACCTCTGCCTCCCAAGTGCTGGGATTAAAGGCGTGTGCCACCAAGCGAGGCTGTTTGTTTTACAAATATGAGGACCTGAGTTTGAGCCTCCAAGTCCACATAAAAATACTGAGTGTTGGCTGGGCCCAAAGGTGGGGAACGCCTTTAATCCCAAACTAGGCAGAGGGGACTCACTGGAGTTCTGCCCACCCTGAGACTACATAGTTAATTCCAGGTCAGCCTGGACCAGAGTGAGACCCTACCTCATTAAAAAAAAAAAAAAAAAAAAAAAAAAAAATACTGAGTGCTTAAAATCCCAAAGGTGGGGAAGCGGAGACAGAAATATCCATGGGACTCACTGGCCTGCCAGTCTGAAAAAATTGAGGGAGCTCCAGGTCAATCAGAGACCCTAGTACCCATGTAAAAAAAAAAAAAAAAAAAAAAGAGTTGTGGGGAGTAGATGGTGTTCCTGAGGGTGATACCTGTCAAGTTTATCCTGATCTCCAAATTTAAATATATATATATACACACACATATATACACACATATATATTTAAAAAGATATTGATATTATATTATTATATTAAATTATACCCATATTCAATTCCCTATTACCCATGTATTATATTAGATGCATGTATTGGAATTATTTTATATTAGTATATTATATTATATTATATGCCCATTCTCTTTCTATCTGTCTCTTTCTCTCAAATAAATAAATTTAAATATATATATATGACTCTTGGGCTGGAGAGATAGTTTAGCAGTTAAGGCATTTGCCTGCAAAGCCTAAGGACCCAGGCTCAATTCCCCAGTACCCATGTAGGCCAGATGACAAGGTGGTGCATGCTTCTGGAATTTGCAGTGGCCAGAGGCCCTGACACGCCCATTCTCTCTATCTGCATCTCTCTCTCTCAAATAAATAAAGAAGAATAAAATAGTTAAAAAATAAAGAAATAGGACTGGAGAGATGGATTAGCAGTTAAGGCACCTACCTGCAAAACCTAAGAATGCCTGTTCAATTCTCCAGGTCCCATGTTTAGCCAGACACAAAAGTAATACAAGCACGCAATGTTACACATGCGCACAAGGGGGCACATGTGTCTGTAGTTCGTTCACAGTGGCTGAGAGGCCACTGGTGCACCCATTCTCTCTGTGTCTCTCTCAAATTAAAAAAGAAAGAAGGAAGGAAGGAAGGAAGGAAGGAAGGAAGGAAGGAAGGAAGGAAGGAAGGAAGGAAGGAAGGAAGGAAGGAAGGCAGGCAGGCAGGAAGGCCCTAGGGCCAGGTGTGGTGGAACACACCTTTAATCCCAGCACTTGTGAGACAAAGGTAGGAGGATCACTGTAAGTTCAAGGCCACCCTGAGACTACATAGTGAATTCCAGATCAGCATGGACTAGAGTGAAACCCTACCTTGGGGTGGGGGGGGAGTAGGGGGAGAAAAAAAAAAGACCCTAACCAGACATATTTTCTTTAGTTTATAGATGATAAGCTTGGGTTCCTAATAAACATGTCAGAAGTAGGATATTACCTTTTTATAAATATTTTATTTGGGCTGGAGAGATGGCTTAGTGGTTAAGGCACTTGCCTGCCGAAGCCTAAGGAGCCAGGTTCAATTCCCCAGTACCCATGTAAACCAGATGCACAAGGTGGCACATGCATCTGGAGTTTGTTTGCAATGACTGGAGGCCCTGGCATGCCTATTCTCATTCTCTGTGTTTGTATCTCTTCTCTCTCTGCTTTCAACTAAGTAAATAAAATATTTATGAGAGAGAGAGAGAATGGGCACATCAGGACCTCTAGCCACTACAAACAAACCAAACACTTGCACTACCTTGTGCATCTGGCTTACATGGGTACTAGGAAATCAAACCTGGGTCCTTAGGCTTCACAGGCAAGCCATCCCTCCAGCCTTTGTTTTGTTTTGTTTTTCTAGGTAGAGTCTCACTCTAGCCCAGGCTGACCTGGAATTCACTATGTAGTTTCAGGGTGGCCTTGAACTCATGGTGATCCCTCCTACTTCTGCCTCCCACGTGCTGGGATTAAAGGCATACGTCACCATGCCCGGCTCTCCAGCCGTTATTTTAAAAAAATATTATTTACTTATTTATGAGAGAGAGACAAAAAGAGAGAATGAACACCCTGGGACCTCTAGCCACTGCAAACAAACTCCAGATGCATCTGCCACCATGTGCATCTGGCTTATGTGGGTACTGGGGAATTGAAGCTAGGTCCTTAGGCTTTGCAGGCAAGTGCCTTAACTGCTAAGCCATCCCTCCAGAACCCACATTAGCCAGATGCACAAAGGACCCAGGTTTGATTCCCCAGGACCCACATGAGACAGATGCACAAGGGGGCACACACATCTGAAGTTTGTTTGCAGCAGCTAGAGACCCTAGTACTCTCTCTCTTTGTCAAATAAATAAATAAAAATAAAAATATTCTTTAAAAAAAGATAAAACAATTGAGACTAACAACATGTTTTAGGACCAAATCAAGATGTTTCATTATAGGACTACTTAATCACAAGTAGAAAGAACATGGATTTTAAAGTCAGCCACAAGGAAACTGGAATTGTATCTCATGATCACTTATGAAGCAGGCCCAGTTCCACAAATTTATTGTACCACTAAAATTAGTTCTGGCCAAAATGGTCAGCTACACCTCTAATCCCTGCACTCAGGAGTCAGAGGCAGATGGATTGCTATAAGCCCGAGGTCAGCCTGGGCAAGATCTTGTCTCAAAAAAAAATAGTCAAAGTTTTTGCTTATTCTAGAATAGACCCTATTCAAGAATCCTTGACCCCTGAACTTGGTAAAAAATAACCACAACTTCCCCTGTACTTGGGTTCCTCCCTCAAAGAACTGTTAAACAGAGCCTAATCTGGAAACAGCTGGGAGGCAGCAGTTAACAGGAAACCAAACCAAACCAGGGAGAGTTAGGCAGTGGAACCAAGAGCCCACAGGACAAGACAGGAAGCTGAAGTCAGAAAGGACCTAAGCAAGAAACCGTCACACAGGAAGGAGACCCAGTTGGCCTTCCTCTCAGCCCAAGTAGGAGAAACTTGGACAAGGCTCTGATGCCACAGAACAGAAAATCAGCCAACTCTGAAGCTGGGCCCGCTCTCCTCCTCTCCACCTAGATCTTACTTCTCTGAAAGCAGCTGGTGGTCGGGCCAGGCCAGCTCAAGTCAGAACCCCATTTTTTAAATGTATTATTTGAGAGAGAGAAAGAGGCTGAGAGAGAGAATGGGTGCACCAGGGCATCTAGCCACTGCAAATGAATTCCAGATGTATGCACCCCCTTGTGCATCTGGCTTACGTGGGTCCTGGAGAATTGAACTGGGATCCTTTGGCTTTGCAGGCAAACACCTTAACCACTAAGCCATCTCTCCAGGTTCCAGAGCCCCATTTTTATCTAGCGTTTCTGTCCACACTGCTAACTAAACTCAGGTAAGGCCAACTGGCTTCACACAGAGACAAAGAGCATCTTCATGAGAAGCTGCTAGCAGATCCCATCTGGAGGTAAACCTAAGGCAGCAGTAGACTAGGCATCAGGAATAGCAATAAAAAAGCAGGCAAGCCAGTCAACGAGGCTGGAAACCCCAAAGGGCAAGGTAAGCTTCTTGCACCAAACTAGTATGGCATTTTGCAATCAAGAAAATTAACTGAGCAATGGCCCATGGCCAAAATATTTCGGAAAGAAATGGAAAAAGAAAAAAGCTATTACTGAAATCTGTTGGTGTTATTTAATAAGCCTTTGGGTCATCCAAACAGAGGGCAAAGGGGAGACTGGCTTATTTGTTCCTTTTGCAGAACTTACTTAAATGAGACCTTCCTACCTCATGCCTCTTATGACTCAAGCAGCTTTCTTTCCCTACACATGTATATGTTTATATTAAAGTAAAAAAGAGGATTAAGTGTTCTTAACAAAACATAATTCTGTCTTTCACCCCTGGTTTTGTTTGAAAAAGTTGTCTCACAGTTGATGCTGCAACCTTGGTTGGGTTTGAGTCCAATTGGACTCAAAATGTGTTCAAAATGTGAGACTGAAGAGTGCACAGGACTGTAATACCAATGTCATTGTTTGTTTGAAAACAGAACATCTTTACGGGCTCAGTGCCAGCTCAAACCGGCAAGACCTGAGAATCACAGCAGAGACAATGTGACGTGGACAGTGATAGAAGGAAGATCTACACTATGGGAAAAAGGCATCAGGGAACCTTCACAAGAGGAAACTGGGGTGAAAGGGGTGCATTTCAAGAATATAACAAAGGAACGAGTTGACTAATCATTTATTTCAGAGAGGGAAAATGTATCCAGAGCCAACTATCTAGTATTTTAACTCCAGGCAAATCAAATGTATACTGCTTTAACTTGGATTTATCAGGACTCACTAACTTTAAAAAAAAAGAGAGAGAGAGAGAGAGAGAGAGAGCTGGCTTAGCAGTTAAGGCACTTGCCTGTGAAGGCTAAGGACCAAGATTCAATTCCCCAGGACCCATGCTAGCCAGATGCACTTGGTGGCACATGCTTCTAGAGTTTGCAGTAACTAAAGGCCCTGGTATGCCCATTCTCTCTCTTTCTCTTTCTTTCTCTACCTCTTTCTCCAAATAAATAAAATAAAATTTTTTTAAAAGGCTAGGTGCTAGGGAAATGGCTCAGCAGTTAAAGGTGCTTCCTTACAAAACCTGAAGACCCAGGTTGAATACCCCAGTACCCATGTAAAGCCAGATACACAAAGTGACACATGTGTCTGGAGTTCATTTATAGCAAGAGGCCCTCTCACTCACTCTTTTCTCAAATATAAATAAAATATTTAAA
Source organism: Orientallactaga sibirica (assembly GCA_036365145.1). NCBI lineage: Eukaryota > Metazoa > Chordata > Mammalia > Rodentia > Dipodidae > Orientallactaga > Orientallactaga sibirica. Next base: position 23,780,881 of record JAEOAD010000026.1, on the reverse strand, counting down.
AACAAGACCCATAAGTTGGGTGTGGTGGCACACATCTTTAATCCCAGCACTCAGGAGGCAGAGGTAGGAGAATTGCTGTGAGTTCAAGGCTACCCTGAGACTACATAGTGAATTCCAGGTCAGCCTGATCTAGAGTAAGACCCTGCCTTGGGGGAAAAAAAAAAAAAGACCCATAAGCAGGTATGGTGGTCTTTAATACCAGCATTTGGGAGGCAGAGGTAGGAGGACTGCCATGAATTCAAGGCCACCCTGAGACTACCGAATGAATTCCAGGCCATCCTGGGCTTGGGCGAGAGACCTTACCTTGAAAAACAAACAAACAAACAAAAAAAAAAACAGCTGGTGGGGCTGGAGTGACAGCTCAGCTCAGTGGTTAAGGTGCTTCCCTGCAAAGCCTAACAACCGGGTTTCCCCAGTACCCACATAAATCCAGATGTACAAAGTGGTGCATGCATCTGGAGTTCGTTTGCAGCAGCTAGAGGCTCTGGCACACCCATTCTCTTCTCTCTCTGCTTGCATATAAATAAATAAAAATATTTTTTAAACATCAGGACTGGAGAGATGGCATAGCAGTTAAGGTGTTTGCCTGAGAAGCCTAAGGACCCAGGTTCAATGCCCAGGACTCACGTAAGCCAGATGCACAAGAGGGTGTGTGCATCTGGAGTTCATTTGCAGTGGCTGGAGGCCCTGGCACACCCATTCTCTCTCTATCTGCCTCTTTTGCTCTCCTCCCTCTCTCAAATAAATAAAAATATTAAAAAAAAAAAAAAACAATTGGGCCTGGTAGCAAGCATATACTTGTAATCCCAATATCAGGAGGCTACAGAATTGGATCACTGGGAGTTCAAGGCCAGCCTGGGATATATAATGAGTTCCAAGACAACCTGGACTACATAGAGAGTGCCTCAAAAAGTGGGGGAAGGGGGCTAAAGAGATGGCTTACCAGTTAAGGCACTTGCCTGCAAAGCCAAAGGACCCAGATTCAACTCCCCAGTACCCACATGTACCAGATGCACAGGGTTGCGCGTGCATAGGAGTTCCATTTGCAGTGGCTAGAGGCCCTGGTGCGCCCATTCTCTGTGTCTCACTCTCTCTCTCAAATAAATAAGTATTTTTAAAATTTAAAAAAAAAAAAAAAGGACTAGGGACTATCCCAATTCTTCTTTCAAGATTTCTGGAGTCTGCAGGGAAACTTGCTGTGCTGCTGGCAGAGCAGAGTGCAGACAGCCAGGGCCAGTGCAGTTGCTAACATAAGAAACCCAATCAGCTGGGATCCCACCAGGGGCTCCAGCAGGCTGGACTGCTCAGGCCACTACTGTGAATGCAAAGGAGTTCTATGGTTGAGGAAGAAGACCCACCACTTAAAGCAATGCCTAAAAGACAAGATACAAGGGGAAGAGTGAAGGGACAGAAAGACATGTCAGCCCTGGAATGCCATGCATTTCGGTGACTTATGAAAAAGGGATCTCTGTCCAGAGTTGAATTCACATGTCAAGATTGTGTCTGGGATGTCTGCCCTAAACGGTGACATCTTTCACCCACAAACTTTCAGGACCAGCCATAAAACCCTCCAACTAGAGTTGGGTATTGTGGTGCAAGCCTGGGATCCAGGAGTGCAAGGCCAGCTTTGGCTACACAGCAAGTGTGAGGATAGCCTGGGCTACATGAGACTCTGGCTCAAAAAGAAAATGAAAAATTAAAAAAGAGAAAAATAAAACGAAAACCCTGCAACTTGCATGAAAACAGACTGTCCCTCCAACAGCTGTAGCTCCAGCACAAGTTCTTCCTAGGAGCACCCAGGGGCCGTCCTTCCCTCAAGACCTCCTAATAAATGGGTTGTGAGGGAAGCTATCCTCCTGATGCAGACAATTACGGGCCACCTAAACCACACCCAGCCACTGGAATAAACACTGTCTCTTTCCATCCCCACACAAACCCTCTGGAAGCAGATACTAATGCCATGCCCTCCTTATGAAGGAGGAAACAGGCTCCAAAGAGTTACACAATCATTAAACAGTACACTCACAGCCCTGGACACCCTGACCAGGTGGTCTCAACCACTATTATGTGGAAACATACAAAGCATTTGGGGGGAGGGGTAAGTAGAGCTGGGTAAAAAGGTGCAGGCTGTAACTATACCTCCTTCGGGTGGAGGGGAGGGTCTGGATGGAAAACATGAAGCCGGAAGAAGCCCAGCATTGCCCACAAGAGGCCAGACACCGACTCCTCTTTCAACGGTGGGAACCCCGGACCCATAAAAGCTCCCAAAAGAAGCAATCAAGGGGAGCACGAGCAGTCACGGGGCTGTCTCAGCCCTTCACGCGTGCGTTTGGTTAAAGCGAGCCCCGCGTGAAGATGGGGTCCGACCAGGTGGAGGGGGGAGGGTCACGGGGGTCCCTTCTTTTACCTGTAGGCCAGGGTCATGCACTCGAAGAGCTTGGTGAGCGAGGCGTCGATGGACAGGTGGCAGGAGCTGGTCTTGCCGAAGCTATAGGTCTGGCACGTCTGCTTGTTGACGGTGTCGAAATCGTAGCCCTTCTTGGGCGGGTGCTCGCGGTGCGGAGACGACACCATGAAGTGGCCGCTGTGGATGATCTGCTGGCGGCGCGGAGGCTCGTCGCGGCCCGGGCCGGCTCGGGGCGGCAGCGGCGCGGTGCTCGCGTGGGCCCGGGCTGAGGCAGCGGCGGCGCCCGAAGCGGGCGGCGGAGACGGCTCATCGGTGTCCGAGTCGTCGTCGTCCTCGGGCACCTGGGGCTTGAGCAGCACCGAACGGCCCCGACTACGGGCCCGGTGTGAGGAGCACATGAAGACTTCGGCAGCCATGAAAAGGGCCCGGCCCGGGGCATCCCCCGGCGCCCGTGGATACTCGGAGCTGCAAGGCGGAGAGGCACCGGCTCCGGCCCTGCCCGGCCCTCGCGCGGAGTGTCCGCCAGCGCGCCGCTGGGCCACAGAGGGGGGGGAGGGCGCCGGCCCTCGCGTGACGTCACCAGCAAGTTCCGGCCAATCGGAGACCCGCTTCGATCTCTTAAAGGCGCAGGGGAGCCTTTCCTTATCTGGGAGGACAAAAAAAAAAAAAAAAAAAGCCGGAGGCCACGCCTTTCTGCCCCGCCCCTCGCCGCCCCTCCCGCTGGCCGTCTGAGGAGCTGGAATCGGGGCGGAGCCAAGGCGTTGACCCACCGGGCGTCCACGGCCGCCGCCGCGCCTCCGCCCCGCCCCGCCCCGCCCCGCCCCGCCTGGCTCGCCCGGCGGCCTTGCTCCGGGCCTGGCACGTGGTGGCTGGGGGTAGGGCTCCTTTTCCCTGCCCGGCCGGCTTTCCCTGGCAGTCCCCGGAACTCCTTTTTGATCGTGTAGGGCGTTGCGACTACAATCCCCGTTTTATTGGTTGGGTAACCGAAACCTTCCGGGATTTCCCTAACGCTGGACCCGGTTGGGGACACCACAGCCTTAGGCCAAGTTGAGGTACAGCCCCTGAGCATCATGGCTCTTAAATGCAGAATCCTGCTGGAGCCCAAGCTATCAACTTCAGATCTATCAACTTCAACCACCTCTGGAAATGCTGGCTCTGTTGTTTTGAACTTTGACCTGTAATTTCAGAGGGTTTTTTTGTTTGTTTTTTGTTTTTTTCCTTTTCCATGTTAGCACAGGAACACAAATTCCTGGACTGAAGACACTATATATACTGCCTCAGCCTCATAAGTAGCTCACTATTCCCCTGTACCCACCTAAAGCCAGATGCATAATGGCACATGCATGGGGGGGGGGGGTTCGTTTGCAATGGCAAGAGGCCCTGGCTTCCCCATAGTCTTTCTTCTCTCTCAAATAAAAGTACTTATTTTTCTAATATTCTATTTTTATTTATTTATTTGAGAGAGAGAGAGAGAGAGAGAGAGAGAGAGAGAGAGAATGGGTGCACCAAGGCCTCCAGCCGCTGCAAATGAACTCCAGACACATGTGAACTTCAGATGCATGCACCACCTTAAGCACCTGGCTTTATGTGGGTCCTGAGGAATCAAACCTGGGTCCTTTGGTTTTGCAGGCAAGCACCTCAACTGCTAAGCCATCTTTCCAGCCTGAAAATATTTTTAAAAGAAAGATCCCAGGGCCGGAGAGATGGCTTAATGGTTAAGATGAATGCCTGCAAAGCCAAAGGATCCAGGTTTGATTCCCCAGGAACCCACATAAGCCAGATGCACAAGGTGGCGCATGCATCTGGAGTTTGCAGTGGCTTAGGAGGCCCAGGTGCGCCCATTCTATCTGTCTCTCTCTCTCTCTCTCTCTCTCTCTCAAATAAATAAAAAATTTGGGGGGGAAAAAAAAGATCCCACAAGGTCATGCGTTAGGGTCTTTCTTTTCTCTTTCCCCCATCTTGGAGCCTGTGGAAGCCTGCTGGGACTAGGACTTCGAAAAGGTAAGTATGTCTGACAGGCTCTGGTGCAAAGCCATTTTTGTTGGCTATAGGCCGCTGCCTCCAGAGCCAAAGGGAAGCCAGGCATGTTGTCGTCACACACCTTTAATCCCAGCATTTAGGAAGTAGAGGTAGGAGGATCACCTAGAGTTTGAGGCCACCCTGAGAGACCACATAGTGAATTCCAGGTCAGCCTGAGCTAGAGTGAGACCCTACCTCAGAAAAAAAAGAAAAAAAAAAAGAAAGAAAATAAAAGAAAAATTTTGTGTGGTCACATGTGTTCAGGTTTGAGAGCATATGTGCCATGAAGCACAGGTGTTTGTGGATATCAAAGGCCACACTAGGATGGTGTCTTGTCTGTCCACTGCCTATGCTCTGGCCCACAAACTAAGGAAGATTCTCCTATCTTTGTCTCCCACCTTTCAAATGGGATTACAGATGTGAGCTACTGCATCCTGCTTAACGAGGATTCTGGGGATCCAAACTCAGGCCCTTACTTTATTCACCTGCTGTCTACCCAGACCTCACTAAGAAACTTAAAAAGGGGAAGTTCTGAGCCATAGTTTTCTTCTGGAAAACTGACTGGGAACAATTCCTATGCTGCAGAAGGTTGGCAATTTAAAGATAGTGGCAGGCCAGGCATAGGGAGATATGCCTGCAATCCCAATAAAGGAAGTGGATGCAGGAGGACCAGAGTTCCAAAAGTCCTAAAACCCTGTTTCAAAAATCATAAAAAACTGGGCTGGAGAGATGGCTTAGCAGTTAAGGTGCCTGCCTCCTAAACCTAAGAACGCTGGTTCCAATCTCCAGTGGTTCCAATCTCCAGGTCCCAAGTTTAGCCAGATGCAAAATGATGCAAGGACGCAATGCTGCACTTGACCACAAGGGGGTGCACGCATCTGGATTTCGTTCACAGCAGCTGAGAGGCTGCTGGCACACCCATCTCTATCTGTCTTCCTCTCCCTCTCTCTGTGTCTCTCTCCAAAAAAAAAAAAAAAAAAAAAAAAGCATGGACCAGCCGAGCGTAGTGGTTCATACCTTTAATCCCAGCACTCAGGAGGCAGAGGTAGGAGGATTACTGTGAGTTTGAGGCCACCCTGAGACTACACAGTGAATTCCAGGTCAGCCTGTGCTAAAGTGAGACCCTATCTCGAGAAACAAAACAAAAAAAGCCCCACATGGAGGCCCCAAGCCTGTACCCCTAACCAGAAACAGAAAGACTACCAAAAGTGAAATAACAGCCTGGTCTGCACAGGGAGCTCCAGACCAGGGGCTGCGCTCCTGTCTTAAAAATTAAATTGAAGCCCTTTACCAGCCAGGGCTAGGAGGATCGCCGAGAGTACAAGACCCTGTCTTAAAAAAAAAATTAAATTGGCACTTGGGAAATAGATCAGTGGGAAGCTGGGGGTGATTGCACATGTCTTTAATCCCAGCAGCACTCTGGAGGCAAAGGTAGGAGGATTGCTGTAACTTTGAGGCCAGCCTGGGATTATAGAGTGAAATCCAGGTCAGCCTGGACTAGAGTGAGACCCTACCTTGAAAAAGAAGAAGGAGGAGCAGGCTGGAGAAATGGCTTAGCAGTTAAGGCATTTGCCTGCAAAGCCAAAGGATCCCGGGTTTGATTCTCCAGGACCCACGTAAGCCAGATGCACATGGTGGCACATGCATCTGGAGTTCGTTTGCAGTGGCCAGAGGCCCTGGTGTGCCCATTCTCTCTCTGTCTGCCTCTCTTCTATCTCTCTCTCTCTGCTTGCAAATTAAATAATAATAATAATAATAATAAACTAAAATAACTAAATAAAAAAGAAGGAGGAGGAAGAGGAGGAGAAGAGGAAGAGGGAGAGGAAGAAGGAGAAGAAAGAAGAGAAAGAAAAAAAAGAAAGAATCTCTGAAATGAATTCCCCATATGAGCTGTATTGGGCCTGTTTGGTTGAACAGGTCCCAAAGTGAAGTCACTAAGGACAGCAGGATGGTGACAGAGACATAAGGAAGTGGATTATCCACACTTCTCAAGAAATGGCCCAGCCATTATCCCCTCCTTGCCTGCAATGCCCCCAGGTCATGGTTTCCTGCCCCCTTATCTCATAAGTCACCTGATCACTGTTCTGCTGTCACAGCCTGGCTATCCTAGATCTCCCCTAAAGGAACCTTTCTTGTTCAGCTCTTCCTTTCCTCACCTTCCCCAACTGACCCTACAAAGTCCATTACTTGAGGAATTCAGGTTGGCTGTGCTCTGTTCTTGTGAGTCAGTCCTGGCAGCTTGTGCTTTTCCCAAATAAAAGCTTTCATCTTGCCAGATGTGGTGGTGCACGCCTTTAATCCCAGCACTTGGGAGGCAGAGGTAGGAGAATCGCCATGAGTTCGAGGCCACCCTGAGACTACATAGTTAATTCCAGGTCAGCCTGGGCCAGAGTGAGACCATACCTCAAAAACCAAAAAAAAAAAAAAAAAAAATAAAAGCTTTCATCTCTGCTTCAGAGTGGTTTGCGTGGTTGTGGTCATTCCCAAACCTTACATCTGGTGTCGTGACTCGGACAGGAGGCTCTCTTAGGCAGCCAGACCTCCTTTCATCTGACCAGACCACTGAGCTGCCATTTACCCTCTGATGGCTTTGGACCATCCCTGCCTGATACCAGCTTTCACATCCACCACAATTCAGCCCTCTTTGTCTCCTCCCTCCTTGGTAAGTGGTCCTCTCAGGTTGGCCTGCTCTCAGGGTTAATCCCTCTTCATGGAAGCCATGCTGGCACACCAGGCTATATCCCTCAGCCACTTCTGGGCCCCAATCCCAGGTCTCAAGAAAAACGCATTCTTGACACCTTGGGTCTCTTGCTCTCTGGTCTACCACACCCTAAGGGGTGCCTTTTGGTTCAGTTGTACCATCTCGGGACACTCTCCCCCTTCCTCCTCTCCCTTCTGAGGTCTCATCTTTCACTGCCAGCCACTTTTCACCATTGGGAGCACTAACAGGCTTTTTTAGTTGTGACCTGTATGGCCTCTGCCCACGTGGGAATTGTAACCCCTATTCACCCTAATGGGCCAGGAGGGCACATTGGTATCCTGTGTAAACCCAGCTTAAGTCCTGGTTCCTTTATCTCTCCCTTGTTTTGCTCTTTCCCTGTCTCCTCAAGAACTTAAAGCCTCTATGACTCTTGGACATCAAACCTTGTCGTCTGATCTTTCTCTGCAACTCTGCCTGGCCACAATATAAGCTGGACAATAGGTCCAAATGGCCTGAACATGGTACTTTTGATTTCCAAATTCTCAATGATTTAAAAAAACTTCTGCCAATGTACAGGCGAATGGTCCAAAATACCCCTATATTCAAGCATTTTTCACTTTGTGTGCATGCCCTTCTCTCTGCTCTAGCTGATGTCTCAGAAATGCACTGTAACTCAACCCCTCCCCCATACTCATCCTTACCCTCTGCTTTGACCCCAATGCCATAGAAGACCTGGCCCCAACAGCTCCTCTGGCTCCTCCAGCTCCCTCAGTCTCTCCTGACCCCCTGCCAGATAACAAGGTTTGATTTTGGTCTCCAGAGTTGTAATTAAAATAGAAACTTAAAATGGGAAGGCATAGCTTCTAAATGAATGAATGAATATGTGAAAGGGAAATGGTTGTCTAGAGTCTGTATGAAAAGTGCACTTGAAATGAATTTGTGCATACAAATGTGTATGTGGCTCACAGCCCTAAGGCTGCTGAATGATTTCTGTTCTGAGCAGTGCCATTTCATTGTGGGGGATGTTCCCCACCAAGCCCACTGTACTAGATGGCATAGCCCAAGTTTTACTATTGAGTGTCCCCCAAAAGGAACACTAAAAATAATTAAGATCATAGGGGAAGAAAAAAAGCAAGATTCTCCTACTCTTAAAGAGTTGTAAAATGGGGGCCTGGAGATATGGCTTAGCGGTTAAGCGCTTGCCTGGGAAGCCTAAGGACCCTGGTTCGAGGCTCAATTCCCCAGGTCCCACGTAAGCAAGATGCACAAGGGAGCGCATGCATGTGGAGTTCGTTTGCAGTGGCTGGAGGCCCTGGTGTGCCCATTCTCCCCCTCTCTCTCTCTCTCTCTCTCTCTCTCTCTCTCGATGCCTCTTTCTCTCTGTTGCACTCAAATAAATAAATAAAAAATAAACAAAAGCGTTGTAAAATGGCAGGATCAGAAAGCTGCCTTGCAGCCCTGAGGGAAGTCCAAAACTCTCCCTAGAATTTAGGGGAAAAAAATGAGCCATGGTGGCTCATGCCTTTAATCCCAGCACTCAGGAGGCAGAGGTAGGAGAATCACCATGAGTTCAAGGCCACCCTGAGACTACATAGTGAATTCCAGGTCAGCCTAGGCTAGAGTGAGACCCTACCTCAAAAAACAAAAGACAAAACAAAACAAAAAAGGCTCTTCCTTAGCTTCCCTGCCTTGCAGAGCCAGTGGGCTGCAGGCACAGGGAATCTCAGGATCCTGGCCTCAGTATAATGGGTGAATGCCAAGTTGCTGTGAACAGATGGGGACTTCTTATAAGAATTTGCAACTGGAGCCAGGCGTGGTGGCGCACGCCTTTAATCCCAGCACTCGGGAGGCAGAGGTAGGAGGATCGCTGTGAGTTCGAGGCCACCCTGAGACTACATGGTTAATTCCAGATCAGCCTGAATCAGAGTGAGACCCTACCTTGCAAAAAAAAAAAAAAAAGAATTTGCAACTGTTTTACGTTTACTTTGTCTCTCTATGCTTCTGTGGGACTACTAACAGTAAAACAGTCTCAAGATTTATGTTTAAATTTAGATGTGCTCAATACTTAATTTCTAAAAAATTTCTAATAGTGTTCAAATCTGCTTGCATATTAAAAAAAATGTGTTTCAGGAAAGTTATAAGAAACAAAGTTCCAAAATCAATAAATGATAAAATCTATATGCTTATTCTAGATAAATAGTGTAAGTCAAGTCTGGTCTACTCTTTTTTTGTTTCCTTTTTCACTCTGGCCCAGGCTGGCCTGGAATTCACTATGTAGTCTCAGGGTGGCCTTGAACTCATGGCGGTCCTCCTACCTCTGCCTCCTGAGTGCTGGGATTAAATAAAATCTTTTATATATTAAAAAAAGTTATTTCAAAAGGCCTTTTATTAAAAGTCCTAGGTAAAGACAATAAAAGTTTTTGTTGGTAGTTATAAGATGAACTGACTAAAGAAGATAAACTAGAGAGAAAACTTTAAATGTTGGATATTAAATGTTTGATGAAAAAGATTGTTAGAGTGGTTACATAGATTGTAAAGTAAAAGTATGTAGATGAAGGTATGAATAAAGTATGTGGATGAAGATATGAGTAAGTTTAAACAGAAGGTTAAAGACAAACTACTTAATCAGATTACAGACTTCTTGAGATATAAAATGACTATTAGCCTAGGGCTTACATCAGACTAACAAAGTAAGGTACGGGCTGGTAACGGGTTGCTATGGTATTCAGGTTGTAAACTGAACTTTAACTCATTGATGTTAACTTACATCACTACATTTACCAAAGTGCCACAGACAAAATTATAGTGTTGATTAAGGTTTGAGTAGTTATAGATTGTGTCATGAAATTGTGTGTATAGTAACATTTTTGGCTTAAATATGAACACATGAGGCAGCCGAGCATGGTGGTGCACACCTTTAATCCCAGCACTCGGGAGGCAGAGGTAGGAGGATCACAGAGAGTTCGAGGCCACCCTGAGACTACATAGTGAATTCCAGGTCAGCCTGAGCTAGAGTGAGACCCTACCTCAAAAAAAAAAAAATATGAAGACATGAAAATTTTTACAATTTTTTAAAGTTCATCAGAATCAGGATATCAGGAATTCACTATAGTTCTATAAAATTGATTTGGAGTAGATTAAAAATATTTTTTTCTGGCTCAGCAGTTAAAGGTGCTTGTTTGCAAAGCCAGATGCACATAGTGGAGCATGCATTTGGAGATTGCAGTGCTAATGGCCCTGGCATGCCCATTCCATCTCTTTCCATGAGACTTGTCTCCTTTTTCATTAGATCATGACAGTTTAGTCCAGTTCCTCCATTCTTTGGGTATATTAGAGATAGCTGAATTAATTTCAGAAATTGACTTATAGATTGGATGGACATCTTATTTAGCTTTTAAAAGTGCTAAATCTCCTCATTAAACATATATACATACACGTATACACATACACACACACACACACACACATATATATATACATATATACATGGCTAGAGAGATGGCTTAGTGGTTAAGGCACCTGCCTGTGAAGCCTAAGAATGCCCGTTTGAATCTCCAGGTTCCACGTTTAGCCAGATGCAAAACTGTTGCAAGCAAACAATGTCATGCATGCCCACAAGGGGACTCATGCATCTGGAGTTTGTTCACAGCGGCTGAAAAAAAGGCCCTGGCGTGCCCATTCTCTCTCTGCCTCCCCCCCCCACCATCTCTCTCAAATAAAAAAATTAAAATATATATATTTGTAGCAGACAGCTTCAGGTTTGCTGAGATGAACTTCCAGACCAGGCACAGTTATGGAAGAAGGGATATTTATTGATGCTTACAGATCCAGGGGAAGTTCTATAATGGCAGAAGAAGCTGGCCTGCTCTTAGAGGACCAGTCAAAAGAGAGAGACAAACCCCAATTGCTCAGCGAATAAAATCACTAATCAACCAATGGGACCTTATGAAATTACAAAGCTTTTGTACAGCAAAGGACACTGTGAGTAGAGCAAAAAGACAACCTACAGAATGGGAGAAAATCTTTGCCAGCTATACATCTGACAGAGGATTAATATCCAGAATATACAAAGAACTCAAAAAACAGAATAATAAGAATTCAAACAACCCAGTTAAAAAATGGGCTATGGAACTAAATAGAGAATTCACAGAAGATGAAATTCAGATGGCATATAAACATCTGAAAAAGTGTTCCACATCCTTAGCCATCAGGAAATGCAAATTAAAACCACTTTGAGATTCCATTTCACTCCTGTCAGAATGGCTTCCATCAAGAAAACAAATGACAATAAGTGTTGGCGTGGATGCAGGAAAAAGAGAGGAACACTTCTACACTGTTGGTGGGAATGTAACCTGGTCCAACCATTGTGGAAATCAGTGTGGAGGTTTTTGAGACAGCTAGAAATAGATTTACCATATGATCCAGCTATAGCACTCCTAGGCATATATCCAGAAGACTCTTCTCACTTCCTTAGAGATACTTGTAAAACCATGTTTATTGCCGCTCTATTCACAATAGCTAGGAAATGGAAGCAGCCTAGATGTCCCACCACAAATGAATGGATAATAAAGATGTGGTACATTTACACAATGGAGTTCTACTCAGCGGTAAAGAAAAATGAAATTATGAAATTTGCAGGGAAATGGATAGATCTGGAAAGGATTATACTAAGTGAGGTAACCCAGGCTCAGAAAGCCAAACGTCACATGTTCTCTCTCATATGTGGATCCTAGCTACAAATAGACAGACTTGTGTGTGAACTGGAACCAAAAATTGGTACCAGAAACCAGTAAGCTTTAAAAGGCTATAAGGGACTTTTTGGGGGAAGGACTGAAGTGTATGGTATTGCAAATATGTAAGTGGAAGGACTGATTACAAGGAGGGAATGGCCTAACCAAGGCCATGGGTAGAGAAATGCATAAAAGAAGGGCAAGGGGAGGGTCAATCTAATTTCAAAAGATTGTGAATAAGACTTATGTAAAACTACTTTTTGAATAATGGTACATCTAGAAGCTGTAGACTGTTACTAGAAAATTTTCAGTACCTGGGATGGGATACCTTCCAGTGAGTTGTTGGCCAAGGAGGTCCCGGTAGCCTCCAAAACATTAAAGGCTTTTTGCAAAGCCCTTGGTTTCCCCTGAGAAACAGATAGTAAGACCCTATTGCTGAAGACATCTCTTGCCTGAGAGGCAAGGTCACTGAGAAAGCAAGCTGGTGCTGAGCAGAAAACCTTCTCCCTGTAGACCAGCCAACTGAAAGCTGGAAAAAGCTGCACTGCATGCAGAATATGGGAGACAGAAGTCATCAGCAGTGAAAACAGTGGACGCTGAATATTCAAATTTGGCCAGACAGGCCCAAAGACTGAACGGGTGCAATAGTGGCATGTCTACTGTGGGGTAACCAACTGCTCTATAATTGGACTGAAGGCCCTCTCTACGGGAGGGAATACATACCTGGTACTGAAAAACCTAAGTAAAGTCTATGGTAGGTAAGGTCATAAGCCTTAGGGGTATAAAGCATGCCCTTATCTAAATGTATATACTATTCCCACCAAGCTGCCCGGAAAATACTACACTTAATGCTCATATGCACATATTAATGCTACTCTCACTTCTGGTTAGAGAAGCTTCTCTTTTCAGATGGCGATGACCACTGGGATGATCCAAAAGGCAACATAGTGCTGAGAAGAAGGGATGGAGAAGTGCCCAGCACTGAAACATCTCTGTCACACCCTCCAAGGCTCAGGGATCATTTGCGGAAGAGGGGGCACATAGAATGGAAGAGCCAAAGGAAGGGTACGACTCCCTACAATGCAACTGCCCAGACAGAAATTGGCCTTGATATCCATGACCTTGCTGTGCCTAGCAATACCTCCAGCTCCCCTCATAATAGAAGTAAAAATAGCTGACATCATATTAAAAAAAGAGACTAATGGAGAGATGGAGGGGATATGATGGAGAGTGGAGTTCTTTGGGAAGGGGAGGGGAGGGCTAAATCTCACCTTTGGTATAAATATTATGTTTTGTTGTCAATAAATATTTAAAAAAAAAAAAAAAAAAAGAGAGAGAGACAAAACCAAAAAGCCAAAAGTCATACAGCACAGCACACCTCAGGAACTCCAGGTAGGCACACTTTGCACATCTAGAGATTGAAATCTCAAACCCACCAGCACACCATAAGATCCGTGCAATGACACTGCCTCCAGCCAGGTGGTTGCAGATGCAAACTACAGACTAATAAAATACTAATATATTGGGAGGCCATCTATTGAAACTACCACAATATTATTATATAAAAATATCCTGATTCTGGGCTGGAGAGATGGCTTAGCAGTTAAGGTGTTTGCCTGCAAAGCCAAAGGATCCTGGTTCGATTCTCCAGGACCCACATAAGCCAGATGCACAAGATGGTACATGCATCTGGAGTTTGTTTGCAATGGCTAGAGGCCCTGGTGCACCCATTCTCTCTCTCTCTCTCTCTCTCTCTCTCTCCCTCCCTCTTTCTCTCACTCTCTCAAATAAATAAATAAAAAGTTTTTAAAATTTTTTTTTAAAATCCTGATTCTGATGAATTTTAAAAAATTGTAAAATGTTTCATGTCTTCATATTTAAGCCAAAAATGTTACTATAGATTTCTTGTTTATTTTAAATTCTGTTAGCAGATCTTTTGTTCATAGTTTATGCTTTGTAGGCTCATGTGCCTTAAATATGTAAACTTTAGTTTTTGTTAATATCAGACTTTTCCTGATATCAGAATGTTATAATTTGGTTTATAGAAAGTCCATAATGTTTGGCTATCAATAAGCATATATCACCATGCCTGACTAAAACTCTGTAATTTTAAGATGGTTCTTGTCCTGTTCATGCTGGTCTTGCGGGGTGATTATCACCAAGGTTATAATTTAAGTCTTATAAAAAGTGGCATTCCAGGTGTGGTGGCACATGCCTTTCTTTAATCCCAGCACTTGGGAGGCAGAGGTAGGAGGATCCCCATGAGTTCAAGGCCACCCTGAGACTACATAGTGAGTTCCGGGTCAGCCTGGACTAGAGAGTGAGACTACCTCAAAATAACAAAAAAAATGATATGCTGGGTGTGGTGGCTCATGCCTTTAATCCCACACTTGGGAGGCAGAGGTAAGAGGATCCCCATGAATTCAAAGCCACCCTGAGACTTCATAGTGAGTTCCAGGTCAGCCTGAGCTAGAGTAAGACCCTACCTCAAAAAAAAAAAAAAAAAAAAAAAAAAAGTGACTTATTGTAATCTTGTTCTTAGGAAAACTGAGAAAGCTCCCCATCTTAGGGAAATCCACTGTATACAATGTTAATATTGTTTGTCTAAGCTTCATATAACAGTCATAAATATTTCTTTAGTTAAGCCTTAAAATTGTTCAATAATAAAAGGTACTTATTAAAAAATTACTTTGATAAGCATGGTGGTGCATGCCTTTAATCCCAGCACTTTAATCACAGCAGAGATAGGAGGATCACCATGAGTTCGAGGCCACCCTGAGACTACATAGTGAATTCCAGGTCAGCCTGGGCTATAGTGAGACCCTACCTCAAAAAACCTAAATAAATAAATAAATAAATTACTTTATGTCTGTCATATTGTTTCTAATGTATATTAAAATTGGGCTTGCTTAACTCAACAATAACCAAGTTTTATTTTATTCTTAAACTATGTATAATCAGTCTCAGTTGAGGTTTCACTTAATTAGTTGTCTCATTTCTGGTATCTTAAGACATGTTTCTTGCCCTAGAAAAATAACCTTAAGTTGCTGTTCTGCTTCTAGTTTGGCTAAGTTTTTATACTGTCTTGTCTTTTCCTGGCATACAATTTCTAGATTAAATCACTTGCCTTAAAGTTATTGATAAAATAATTGGTAAAATGTTTTCAGGACTACTAAAATGTTCTGCCTAGGGCTGGAGAAATGGCTTAGCAGTTAAGGCATTTGCCTGTGAAGGCAAAGGATCCGGTTTGATTCTCAAGGACCCACGTAAGCCAGATGCACAGGGGCATATGCATCTGGAGTTCGTTTGCAGTGGCTAGAAGGCCCTGGGGTGCCCATTCTCTTTCTTCTGCCTCTCTTCTCTCTCTCTCTCCTTGCAAATAAATAAATTTTAAAAAAGTTCTGTTTATACTTATAAGTGACAGATACTTAAAAGATAGAATGTGTATGCTTTCTATGTTCCAGATATATAGCTTACACCGTCACCTGACAACTAAACTTAAATATTAATCAGACTGATTTTATTTTGATTTTAAACTATTGTGTCATTCTCTAACCAGATCTGCTTTGCTAACCAGATATGTTCTACACCTTTTAAACTAATCTGTTTTGCTGTGTACAGTCTCTCTGAGTGATTAATAACCATATGTAGAAGGCAAAATCAATTGGAAACATTGGAGTTAAAAGGATAACCAATATTTTGGTTCCTGCTGCCAGGTCAGAAGGCCACGGAGTTGATGGGACAGTGCTAACTTCCAGCTTCTGATAAGTTGCCTATCTTCTCAATCAGAGAGGATATGGAAACCCAGACATGAATTCCAGGTCAGTGTATCTGCAACAGGAGAGTCACATTGGAGGGAAATCAGTCCTCCAGGCCTCCCAAAAGAGGGAGGGCCACTTGGTCAGCATGACCTTGACTTATCCTAGCAGATGATAATGCTGAGAGTAACAGAACTCCTCATAGGTCCCTAAAAGTCTCTCCTATAGCGCCGTTACTGACCTCCAAAAATACAGTCAATTCTGGCAGCCAACATGGTCTTAATCACCCAGTAAGAAAAATATAACTACAAAAATATAACTACAATATAAACGAAGATTCAGACTAATAGGATCCCCTGTCTGATGCTGACTTACAATACAAAACTCTAACATTAACTCATGCCTTCTGCCTCTGCCTGTTCCTGATTAACTTCCCCTACCCTGACCCCAGCTCATCCCATTTGCCTTAACCTGAATCAGAGCTATTCCTCGGGCCTCCTCCTGCTTTAGCCTTACCCTACTTCATCCAGGGATAAGTACACCACCACCCCAACAGGCACTCTCAAACTTAACCTCTCTCATGTTCATACTCTTCCCCTGATCCCCAAATGCTCCTCTTGAATACACTGATGCCCCTCTGCCTCTTCTCTTGCCCCAAGCCCTCTATCCCTTGACTCTGAGTGCTCATTCTCCCCTTGCGCCTGGTGTTTTGATGTCATAGTTGTTAATAAGGGTAACAAGCTCCTTAATTCTTCCTTCTGTCCTCTCACGGGGTGCGCACAGCCCATCTCCTGACCTTTTCTATAACATATGTCGCCAGTGGCTGCCCTGAAGCCAGCTCAATACAGGGATGGTACCAAAGAAGTCTCTTTATTCAGGACCAAGTCATAACAGCATGCTACACTGGCACTGACAGAGGGTACTCACTATGGATCTCACCACTCTGCCACCTCTAGCCATGGAACTGCCTCCTCATCACCTGCCCTGAAGGGAGACCCATCAACCGTATTATCCAGCCTCTCTGAGAACTCATCGCCCCTATGGTCAGCATAAAGAAATTAACCTTCATCTCTTATCATTAACAAAAGACTGGAATGTTAGGTCAGACAGGTCCCAAAATGGTGAATTCCAGGTCAGCCTGGACTAGAGTGAAACCCTACCTCCAAAAAAAAAAAAAAAATTAAGAGAGAGAGAATTGGCATACCAGAACCTCCGGCAAACTGACTCCAGACACATGCGCCACCTTGTGCATCTGGCTTACATGGGTCCTGGGAATCAAACCTGGGTCCTTTGGCTTTTCAGGCAAGCTCCTTAACCATTAAGCAATTTCCCCAGCCCAAGCTTGCTTTCTTTCTTTCTTTTTTTTTTTTTTTAGCTCAGGCTGACCTGGAATTCACTCTGTAGTCTCAGGGTGGCCTCGAACTCATGGCAATCCTCCTACCTCTGCCTCCTGAGTGCTGGGATTAAAGGCGTGCGCCACCACACCCGGCTAAGCTTTCTTTTCTTGTTGTGCCAATGGATCTTGGGTCTCCCTAGTATTAGCTGTCCTCTGGATCCTGGTTGGCATACCCTACTTTGAACCTGGAGCTTTGGAGTATGATAGCCAACCCATTGCCTCAGAGATGCCCTAGTGGTGGTGAAAGATTGATGAAGAGGAAGGCAGGTCTGAAATGGTGGGTGCAGAGGTGGACATAATAAGATCAGTCCAGCACCTGGACATCGTCCCCTTGATTCAGATCTCTGAGTCAGCCTCTAACATCTACCTCATCATGGAAGTGGCCTCAGGCAAGCCTTGTTGCAGACCATCACTGAGCATGGTTGTTTCACAGAGAGCCAAGTCCACACACTATTTCTCCAGGTCCTCAGTGCATTTAGTTACTGTCACAACCAAGGCACCCTCCACAGGGACTTGAAACTGGGCAATGTTATGCTAGACGATGACAGCAGCAAAGTCCAGCTCATCAACTTTGGCATGGGTGCAAAAGTGATGCCGGGGCTAGAGAGATGGCTTAACAGTTACGGTGTTTGCTGGCAAAAGCAAAAGCCAAAGGACCCAGGTTCGATTCCCCAGTACCCACATAAAGCCAGATGCACAAGATGGCACATGCATCTGGAGTTCGTTTCCAGTGGCTAGAGGCCCTGGTGTGCCAATTCTCTCTCTTTCTCTCTAGTCCAGGCTGACCTGGAATTCACTATGTAGTCTCAGGGTGGCTTTGAACTCATAGTGATCCTCCTACCTCTGCCTCCCAAGTGCTGGGATTAAAGGCGTGTGCTACCACACCTAGCGAAATAAAATATTTTTTAAAAAAAAGTGAAGCCAGGGCCAAGCAAGGAGAGAGAGAGATTGAATGGGTGCCTCAGGGCCTCTGCCAACTGTAAATAAACTCCTTATGCGTGTGCCACTTTGTGCATCTGGCTTTATGTGGGTACTGGGGAATCAAACCCAGGCCAACAGGCTTTGCAAACAAGTACCTTTAACCTCTGAGCCATCTCCCTAGCCTCTTCCCTGTTTTAGTTAATTATTTTTAGTGTGTGTGTGTGTGTGTGTGTGTGTGCACTCCAAGGCCTCTGCAAATGAACACTAGATGCTTCTGCCACTTTGGTTTTTGTTTTTTGTTTTTTTGAGGTAGGGTCTCACTTTAGTCCAGGCTGACCTGGAATTCACTCTGTATTCTCAGGGTGGCCTCGAACTCATGGCAATCCTCCTACCTCTGCCTCCCGAGTGCTGGGATTAAAGGCGTGCGCCCCCATGCCTGGCTCTTCTGCCACTTTTTGAATCTGGCTTTTATGGGTGGTTTGGGAATTGAACTTAGACTGGCAGGCTTTGTAAGCATATGCATTTCTTTAACTGCTGAGCCATCTTCCCAGCTCCAGTTTCTTCTTTTAGAGTTAATGCTTTGAAGTCCTGTCTAATGAAAAGCTTTGCTTAACCTCATGTCTCCCAAATTTTCGTTTGTTATATTTTGGTCTTTTTTTTTTTTTTTTTTTTTTTTTTTTTTTTTTGAGGTAGGGGTCTCACTCTAGCCCTGGCTGACCTGGAATTCACTTGATAGGCTCAGGGTGGCCTTGAACTCATGGCTATCCTCCTACCTCTGCCTCCCAAATGCTAGGGATTAAAGGCACGTGCCACCACACCCTGCTAGATGACCAATCATTTCAGCATCATTTGTTGGATGTTTGGAATCATTGTCAACACTAGCAGGATTCTCAGGGTTCCTGGGTTTTTTTTTTGGGGGGGGGTGTCTTTGTCCCACTTTGCAGCTGAGTCAACTGCCGGATGTGCCCCTAAAACCTAACTATCAGCAGGGGCCTCTTGCAGTTCTCTGCTGGCAGGATTGCTTTCTGACCTCTTTACATCTTCTCTTCCTGAAACCTCCAGTGCAGCACCATGAAAGGGCAGGGGCAGCCTCGTGGTCCGGCAACATCCCTTTGAAAATAAACAAGTTCAGAAACTGAAAGGCAGCCCTGGCCTCTGGGGACTACTCGGAAAGAGAGTTCAGGGCCAGGCCATGCGCTGCGCGTGGCTCTCCTGCCCGCCTGTAGCAGGCCGGATATGCAAAGTCAAACGGGATCCCAATTGCTTCCGATGTCACCTTTGGCCTGAGAGAGACCCCAATACCTTTCCAGAGAGCATCTAATCACAGGCAGGACCAGAAGAGTTCAGTAGTGGAACAGCCCTCAACAGTTTGCACAGCTTAATATATCCTTGTTTTCTGTGTCCCCACACAATCCTGGGAGCTCTGTGAGGAAGGTGGGATGGTTACCCTTGTTTTACAGAAAGGGAAATTGAAGCAAAGGTGGGTGAAGAAATAAATGTGAATTTGCTTTCCTCACTTTGCTTGTTTTATAATTTTATTTTTTTTTTTTTTTAGGTAGGGTCTCACTGTAGCCCAGGCTGACCTGGAATTCACTATGTAGTCTCAGGGTGGCCTCGAACTCACAGCAAACGATGCTCCTACCTTGGCCTTCCGAGTGCTGGGATTAAAGGTATGCACCACCAACACCTGGCTGTTTTTGTTTTTGAGGGAACTGGGTTTTATGTATTCGACTGTCATCGAATTTGCTATGTAGTCAGAGCTGGGATTACAGGCTTGCATTACTACACCTCGCTTATATTATTATTTTCTCAACTCCATAGTGCTTCTACAGGAAAGGGTGGTTTAGCACAATTAGCCAAATGCTTCTGCGAAGGACTAGAGGATAAATATCTTCAGTTTGGGGAGTCACAGAGCCTCTGCTGCAATTACTCAGCTCTGTAATTGTATGATGAAAGCAGGCAAGGACACCATGCAAAAAAACATGTTTTAAGCCGGGCGTGGTGGCACACGCCTTTAATCCCAGCACTCGGGAGGCAGAGGTAGGAGGACCGCCGAGAGTTCGAGGCCACCCTGAGACTACATAGTTAATTCCAGGTCAGCCTGGACCAGAGTGAAACCCTACCTCGAAAAACAAAAACAAAAACAAACAAACAAACAAAAAACATGTTTTTTTTTTTTTTTTGAGGTAGGGTATTACTCTAGCCCAGGCTGACCTGAAATTCACTACATAGTCTCAGGGTGACCTTGAATTTACGGCAATCCTCCTACCTTTGCCTCCAGAGTGCTGGGATTAAAGGCATGTGCCACCATGCCTGGCAACATGCAAATTTTAAATGAATATGGCTGTATTTTTTGTTGTTGTTGTTTTTGTTTTTCCCAGGTAGGGTCTCACTGTAGCTCAGGCTGACATGGAATTTTCTATGTTGTCTCAGGGTAGCCTTGAACTCACAGCAGTCCTCCTACCTCTGCCTCCTGAGTGCTGGGATTAAAAGCATTTTTTAAAAATACTTTTATTGAGGGCTGGAGAGATGGCTTAGCGGTTAAGGCGTTTGCCTGCAAAGCCAAAGGATCCTGGTTCGATTCTCCAGGACCCACGCAAGCCAGATGCACTAAGGGGCACATGCATCTGGAGTTTGTTTGCAGTGGCTGGGGGCCCTGGCGCACCCATTCTCACCTCCTCTCTCTCTCTCTCTCAAATAAATAAATAAATAAAATAGATATAAAAGAATACTTTTATTGAGCCGGGCATGGTGGCGCACGCCTTTAATCCCTGCACTAAGGAGGCAGAGGTAGGAGGATCGCTGTGAGTTCAAAACCACCCTGAGACTACATCATGAATTCCAGGTCAGTCTGGGCTAGAGTGAGACCCTACCTCGAAAAACTGGGCTGGAGAGATGGCTTAGCGGTTAAGCGCTTGCTTAAGGACCCCAGTTTGAGGCTCGATTCCCCAGTACCCACGTAAGCCAGATACACAAGGTGGCACATGCATCTGGAGTTCATTTGCAGTGGCTGGAGTTTCTGGTGTGCCCATTCTTTCTCTCTCTCTCTGCCTCTTTCTCTGTCTGTCTCTCTCAAATAAATAAATAAAAACAAAATTAGAAAAACTAAAAAAGGGCCTGAGAGATGGCTTAATGGTTAAGGCGCCTGCCTGCAAAGCCCAAGAATGCTTATTCAAATCTCCAGGTCCCATGTTTACCCAGATGCAAATGACGAAAGCATGCAATGTTGCACATGTGCACAAGGGGGCCTTGCGTCTGGAGTTCATTCACTGCGCCTTAAAAGGTCCTGGCATGCCCATTCTCTCTCTACCTCTTCCTCTCTCTGTCTCTGTCAAATTAAAAAAATAATAACTTTTATTTATTTATGTATTGACAAGCAGAGAGAGATAGGAGACAAAGAAAAAAATGGGCACATCAGGGCCTCCAGCCACTGCAAACAAACTCCAGATGCATATAGCATCTTGTGCATCTGACTTTACTTAGGTACTGGGGACTAGAACTCTGGTCACTACGCTTTGTAGGCAAGTGCCTTAACCCTGAGCCATCTTTCCCACCTGGCTGTATTTTAATATAACTTTATTATAAGATTAGGAAGATGAATCAGTGGATAAATCACTTGCTTGCAAAGGCTGCTAGCATGAGGTTCCGTTCTCAAGTAGCCCGCATAAGCCAGATGCAAAAAGTGGCATAAACACCTAGCATCTGCATGCAATGGCCCTGGCACTGCCCCCAACATGTGAAAATAAATAAATAAAACTCCAAAAAAAATTTATTACAAAAACAGGTGGTGGGGTGGGTTTGCTGGATCCTGGTTTAGTGAAGCAGGCTTGGTTCCAAAGCCCCCTTACTAAGCCCCTAGAGGACCACGTTCAGTCATGTTCCTGGCCTGTTTTCCTTGATGTTCAATGGAAAGGCTGGCTCTCTCTGCTGCAAACTGTCATTCAGGGTCACAAGGAGGACAGTGAGTTCATTGCTAAGGGAGTTCTGAGGGAGAACTGAGCAGGAGTAAGGGCCTCCTGAGGTTTTTTGTTGCAGGGCAGATTTTTTTTTTCTGCCAAGATCTGGAGGGAGAAAGCCATGACCTCAAGCCAGCCAGTACAACATGGGCACCAGTATCCCAGGAGATGCCCTGGAGTAACGCGGCATCGGAGGCTTGGCACCTCTTCCTGACCCTTGCATTCTGGAGGCCCTTTCCGAGAACCATGGGGAGATAATAACGGAGAGGGACTGGAAGAACAAGTCTCTAATGGGCTGTCTCACTGAGGCCCAGAGCCTTGGGACTCTCTTTGGCAGCCTGCCTTCCTTACTAAGCAGACAGTTCCTGGGGCTGGGATGTATTGTCTAATTTACAGCCCTATGTTCAGGCACTTTCCTAAGCCAGGAACTTCTCTTACTGGCTGGCTCCTTATGGAATCATAAGGCCGAACTCAGGCCATGTCTGGGATACACTTGTTGGATAAGTCCAGTGTCCACAGTTTTCAGAGGGCAAAGTGTAATTTGAAGGGCCGGTTTACCATGTACCAGGACCGGGTTCCATTTTTATGAGTATGCACTCATTCACTCCTCACAACAGGGCTGGAAGTAGTCACTATTGTTCTTCCCATTTTATTATTTATTTTTTAAGTTTAATTTAATTTTCTTGATTTTTCGAGGTAGGGACTCAGTCTAGCTCAGGCTGACCTGGAATTCACTATGTAGTTTCATTGTGGCCTCAAACTCACGGTGATCCTCCTACCCCTGCCTCCTGAGTGCTGGGATTAAAGGTGTACACCACCATGCCTGGCTTGTTTCGTTTTTTTCAAGGTAGGTTCTCACTCTACCCCAGGCTGACCTGGCACTCCCTCTGTAGTCCCAAGCTGACCTTGAACTCACAGTAATCCTTCTACCTCTGCCTCCCAAATGCATCACCATACCTGGCCTACTTCCCATTAAAAAAAATTTTTTTTTTGAGAGACAGAGGGATAGAGAGAGAGAGAGGTAGAGAGAGAGAAAAAAAAAAAGAGACAAAAGAGAGAGAGAATGGGTGCACAACAGTGTTTTGGGTACTGTGAACAAACTGGCCTACTCCCCATTTAAAAAAATTTTTTTGAGAGACAGAGGGACAGAGAGAGGTAGAGAGAGAGAAAAAAAAGAGACAGAAGAGAGAGAGAATGGGTGCACCAGGGTCTTTCAGGTACTGTGAACAAACTCCAGATGCATGTACCCCTTTGTGGTGCATGTGCTACATTGAATGCTTGCGTCACTGCGTCTGGCTTACATGGGCCCTGGAGATTCAAACATACATTCTTGGGCTTCACAGGCAAGTGCCTTAACTGCTAAGCCCTCTTTCCAGAACTGGGCATCTTTCTCAAGGATCTGGCTCACTATTATTATTATTATTATTATTTTTGGTTTTTCAAGGTAGGGTCTCATTCTAGCCCAGGCTGACCTGGAATTCACTATGTAGTCTCAGGGTGGCCTTGAACTCACTGTGATCCTCCTACCTCTGCCTCCCCAAGTGCTGGGATTAAAGGCGTGTGCCACCATGCCTGGTGATTTTTTTTTAAATTTATTTTATTTTTAATTTTATATTTGAGAGAGAGAGAGAAAGAGGCAGAGAGAGAGAGAGAATGGGCATGCTAGGACCTTCAGCCACTGCAAACAAATTCCAGAAGTATGTGCCGCCATGTACATCTTGCTTATGTGGGGTCCTGGGGATTTGAGCCTGGGTCTTTTGGAGGATAGTGCCTTAACTGCTAAGCCATTCCTCCAGCCCAGTTTGTTTTTCCTCCCCTCCCCCCCAAGGTAGGGTCTCACTCCAGCTCAGGCTGACCTGGAATTCACTATGAAGTCTCAGGGTGGCTTCAAACTCAGTGATCCATCTACCTGTCTCCCGAGTGCTGGGATTAAATGCATGTGCCACCATGCCCAGCTGTGTTCTTTTTTAGAAGAAGAAATACTTCATTTATTTATCTTTATGAGAGAGACAGAGAGAAAGAGGCACATAGAGAGAGTGGGCACATACCAGGGCCTCCAGCCACTGCAAACGAACTCTGGACACATACGCCACCTTGTGCATCTGGCTTTACATGGGTACTGGAGAATCGAACCCAGGTCCTTAAACTTTGCAGGCAAGTGCCTTAACCACTTGGCCATCTATCCAGCCCAATTAAAAAAATATTTATTTATTTATTTATGAGAGAGGGAGAGAGAGAGAGAATGGGAGTGCCAGGGCCTCTAGCCACTGCAAACAAACCCAAGACACGTGCCACCTTGTGCATCTGGCTTACATGGGCATTGGGGAATTGAACCTGGGTCCTTAGGCTTCGCAGGCAAGCACCTCAACCACTAAGCCAACTCTCCAGCTCCAATTTGTGTTTTATAGAGATGAACTTTCCATGTCAGGAGTTGATTTAGCTGAGTGACCAATTCTGGTAAAAACTTGGGAACATGTTGAAAAGGACCAGGGTAGGAAGGACAGACAGACAAAACAGAGAACATTTGTCTTCAGGTCCATCAACACAGCCAGTCTTGGCCAGTCCTCCAGGACAAACTTCCCACTCTCATCGCTTCCGGTGGTTCACCCAGGGCCTGAGCAGAATTTTAGCCGGACAAGGTGAGATTGCACTGGCAGGAAAAAGTCTACAGAGGAATGCTAAGAACAGGCCAGATGGTTTTGGCTCCAGCCTGACCACCAGTGACCTGATTCCCTGTTACAAGACAAGTTTGCAATCCACATCACTCCCTCTCCCGGAGTCCCTCCTATAGGCCAGAGCCTTCCACCTTGTGGGGGAAGTAGTCAACAATTCCTCTCACTGGAATGCAGACCTGAAGAGGGAGGTAAGGGAGCCAGGTATCGCCTTTAATTTTTGCAAGCCATGCATGGGAATGCACACTTGTAATTTTAGCACACTAGATACTGAGGCAGAATTGTAGGATTGAAGCCTGTCTAGGATACATAGCAAGACCCTGTCTTAAAAAAAAACAAAACAAAACAGGGATTGGGTATGTAGTTCAGTTGGCAGAGTTCTTGCCTAGCATGCCAAAACTCTGGGTTCAATTCCTACATAAACAGGACATGGTAGCACACTTGGAGGGAGGAAAGGAGAAGAATCAGAAGTTCAAAGTCATCCTCAGCTACATAGAGTATGAGGCCAGTCTGGAACTACAGAGTAAGTGCCAGGTGAGCCTGGGCTAAAGTGAGATTCTACCTTGAAAAAACAAAAAAAATCCCACCTAGAAACAAAAATGTATTTCTGCAATGGAACCCAGAGCCTCACATATGCTAAGCAAGTGCTCTACCATTAAACTGCACCCCATGTGGGACAATTTTTGGGTCAGGGTTTGGGGGGGTGTATGATGTGTATGTGCATGTGTTGGTACGTGCATGTCACAGCACACATATGGAGGTCACAGGACAACTTTGGGTGGTGTTCCTTGCCTTCCACTTTGAGGTAGGGTCTCTGGATGATAACAGTTCATCACTGGGCAAACCAGGTTAGCTGACCTGCCACCTTCCCAGGAAATTCTGTCTCCACCTTCCTTCTTGCTGCAGGTCGTCAGTGTGTTGGGGATGTGAACTCAGGTGCTCACACTTGCAGAGTCACCACCCCAGCTGTGGTAGGTTGAATATGAAACGGTCCCCACAGCCTCATGTATTTGTGATTAAGCCTCATCCTTAAACCACAGCTGGTGGAGTCTTTGGGAGGTGGGGCCTTGCTTCAGGAGGTATGTCACTGGGGTGGCCCTGGGATTTGATAATCCAGCCTGCCTGGGCAGTGCTAGCTAGCTCATCTGGCTGCTTCCTCCCTGCTGCAAGTAAGACAATGTGAGCCAGCTTCCTGCTCTGCTTTCTCTACCCGGGGAAAACTTCCCCTTGAGACTGTAAACCAAACAAACCCTTTCCTTTTCCAGACTGCTTCTGGTCAGGTATCTTGTGCAACAATGGGAAGGGAGCTGCAGCACCAGCCCAGCTTTTGTCTTACTGAGACAGGGTCTTGCTAGGTAGCCCTTCCCCGGCAGGTCTCGAACCCTCAGCAATGCTCCTACCTCAGCCTCTTACATGTGTGCACCGCGAAGCCCAGCTCCCAGGTGTGGCTTTTAGATTGGGGCTCTGCCTGGCCAGATGAGCCATTTGCTCATCTGCACAAAGTGATTGGCAACATTCACCTATAGAAAAGAGTGTCTAGTGGCCAGCCTGGCACCCAGCTGGTGCTGAATAATGGTAGTAATCATGACTGTGGGGCAGCAACAGTCTCTTCGTGCAAGGGCCTCCCCTGGACTTGTACAGACAGGGCCACACAGCTATGCAGGAGAGTCCAGTGCAGTCATGGAGGAAGCCTGGACTCATCAGCTCAGCTGAACTCTTTATAACATGGGACAAAAACAGTGAACTCATGATTTGAATTTTTATTCTTTGAAATGGAACCATTGTACATTGTACAAACCATATCTACTGATGGAATAAATAAGTGAAAAATTATACTGCTGTACAACACACCAAAAAAAATTGTAAGAGGAAAAAAATTAGGTAACGGTGAAAAAAAAAAAAAAGGTCTTTATACCTCTAACCAGGTCCTTGGCATAATGAACACTCCAAATCACGACACCGGCTGGTAATGGGAGGTCACCACCCTCTGAGAATCGGTCAACAGCCTTCCAGGTTATGGGGTAAGTGCCAGCACTTTGTGGAATGTGTAGCCATAGTTTCCCCACCTTCAGGTTTGGCGGGGGGTTGCCCTGGAGCCCTTTAGGCCATGGGCCTAATGTCCGCAGAAGGCATTTGTTTAGGATCCCCTGCCCTTGGCTGGGCCGGCTGAAAGGTCTTCGATTCACTGGTGGGGACTAGGGCGAGGGGCGTGGAGTGAGGTCGTAGGGAGCAGCGGCTCCGCGAGTGGACGTGGACCGCAGTGGGGAAGGAAGCACATTGGATTTTGCAGTCTGCCCGCTCCGCGTGGAAGGCCTTCCTGGCCAGCGTGGAGTGCAGGGCTGCTGGCGCTTTGCCTGGCGAGGCCCTGAGAGGGGATCGGCTGGTCCCCACCTCTGGCCCATTCCTACCTTCAGGCACTTCAGAGAAAAACTAATGACAGCCTCGGTGCTGTGGACGTCTTGTGGTTGCCTTCATCCTCAACTGCGCCAACTCCCTTTGCCTGTGCAGAGAGGCTACAAGTGGGCAGAAGAGGGGCAGCTGGCCCTGACCGCCTTGCTGACTCTGAATGAGTGTTCTGGGTTCTCCTTTAGCTGTTTATATTGTAACCTCTCATTCCCCGCAACCAAAAAAATAAATACTCAAATTCATCTTCCATCAAAATGGAGTTTTGCTGAAAAAACAAAAACAACAAAAACAAACAAAAAAATTGCCCTAATATGGAGGTAAAGCCGCCTTGACCTTGAGATACATTGAGAAGTTGTGCATCTTGTTGCTTTCAGCCAAGACGCAGAACACCGTTCTCCACAGAACTGACCGCCTGAGGGGCAAAATTGATAAGTACAAGGATTTTTTTTTTTTTTTTTTTTTTCGAAGACAGAAACCTTTCGGCATTGCTAACTTCAACATTAAGATTTTTCAGTTTTTTTTTCCTTACTTCAGGAGACATTTTTGCATGAGGTATTTGAAAATCAGGAACATTTTGATTCTTCTTGAAGTGCAGGAAACAGATAAGCTCCTTCTTAAAACAAAAAATAGGAGCTTCACCCTCAGAAACTCTTAGAAAATAGAACCTGGCAGACACTTCCCACGGTGGTCGGGAGAAAGATCCACACGCCAAAGGTGGTACCTGAATATGCACCAATTAGCAAAACACAACAAAACGAAAACAAAAAACAACCCCCCCACACAACACACAACTCAAAGGGAGTTAGAACTCCAGTGCAGTAAAGAAAGTTTAGGAAAAGTTTTAAGGTCTGAGGAGTCCATATATTAATTAAGAGCAAATCAGGCCTCAGAACTCAACAGTTAGGCAGTTTATCCGAGAGGTGTCTCAACTGAGTGAGAGGAGGCTGTCCCAGTGCAAGCGGGATCAGGGGAAGGGGAGAGACTCGGCTGCTCCTTTCTGGAGGGTGTGCAAATCTTTCCAATTCCTTGGTGCCTTGTTTCTAAAGCCTTTAAGGCCCAATCATCAAGGTCCACTTCCCAATGGAGACTGACAGCACGTGCTGGGAACGAGACTCCATCCACTTGTTGCCTCTGAGGGTCCGAGTGAGATGCAGGAGTAAGTGGCTTTCCACTGGCTGTCACCTTGCTTGGGGTTGGGGGGAGGGGGGTGATGAAGGGCAGTGGGTTATTGTGGATTTGAAATCCAAGCCATGTTCAGGAGCAAAGTTCAGCACCAGCTGTTCCTGCCACCTGCTCCCAGCCTTCTGGGCCCAGCACTGTGTTAAGGAGACGAGCTCATAGCCAGCCGGAGAAGCCTTCAGAGGTCCCAGAGAAAGAAGTGAAGGAGGAGGAGGTGATGGTGGGGACAATAGTGTGGAAGTGCCAGAAGAATCTAAGGGCTTTGCATGTCAATCTGGGCTAGAAGGAGCTTATATATAACTCCCTAACCCCCATGACCAGAGGAGGTGAAAGCACATCCCAGACAGAGGAGACTGGGACTGGCTTCTGTAATCCCAGGGGCCCTAGGGCTGGTGCTGACACCATCCAGGGCTCAGGGTGTGTCCAAGTACTGCTCCCCCCACCTGCGTGAATCAGACCCCTAAGGGGTGTCTGCTCTTGTGTGGCTCTGTCCTGCCTGCTCTGAAGCAGTCCTGGGGCAGGGAGGCAGTAAGGTGGCAGAGGCCACCCCAAGAGGACACTTTGCAAAGAGAGATGCAAAACCAGGAAACATGCCAGAGGTCACCTCAAGGGCACAAGGCACAAAAAAAGAAAGCAGAAGGAATTGGTTGAACAGTGAAAAGCCCCGATGAAAAGCGAATTCCTGATCAGAACCCCCTCAAATAGCTTATTATCCTTAAATAGAGAAGTGGGGAAAAATACAGCAGCAACACAAATGTAATCTTGGCTTCTGAGACAGTGTGCAGACACTCCTGAGCCGTCAACCCGCCTCCCCAAGGACAGTCTCTTCAAGGTCCGAGTGTTTCTCTTCACAGCAGAGTTCCTCAGTGTCTGAGAAATTACGCCACTCTAGGTCTTCTTGGATTTGCACTTGGTAAACTTGAAACATTAGTAGTTCTGTTTGCGCCCAAGAGGAATGACTTGGGCAGTGCTGTTCTAGAATTGAGCCTGCTGATTGATGTACCTGCCATGAAACATGGACCGGAGGATTCCACTGGGCATCTACATCTCTTCGGAGTTCTGTGGAGAGGCCTCCAGCTTCATCTTTTTAGAGGGTGGTACTCCTTCCAAATCCTTTGGGAAGAAGGAAGAAAGAGACACAGGGCAGTAAGCAAGAAGAGGAGTCAGGCCACAGGTGAGGCTGCAGGTTGGCCCAGGGCGGACTTGAGGGAGAACAGCTATATGGTTTCAACCTGAATCTACAAATGTGCTGCAGACACATGGAAAACTGTAACCAACTGTTTCTGGGAGTGTGCAAAGCCTTGTGTCATTCTGCCTCGACCTGTCCCTACCATCAGCCATTGTCACTCTGAACCCATGCTGCTCCCTCCCCCTGTCCAGGCTGGCCCAGGTTTCCATCCGGAAGTAATTGTGAAAGTACTTGTGCACAAATTGTAGGGTCACTGATCCAACAGCTATGGCCCAGACCCACTCTGTATCATGGACTATAGCTCCTCCAGGGCTGCAGATGCCTGACCTCGGGCAGACACTCAGTGTTTGCTGACTGGACATATTCACATTATTATGGTTAAAGCCCAAAAGGTTAAACACTCACACACCAGCCAGTCACCCTGCATATCTCAGACCTCTCCTGTTACCCGAGATCCAGCCCCAGAGCATACCTATGCTAACCAGGGCTCCCTCATCTTTGCTGCCATCCATGTGGCTGGACAGCACCCTGCGGTCCCCAACTCTACTCCATTAGCAGGTTCCCTCCTCCACCAAGCCCACTGGAGCCTGTCCACCTCTGTACACTGCGCTCTTCTTGCCTGGCCTCATCTGAGCCACCCTTGCTTGGACAGTGCCACAGCCTCCTTGGTGGCCTCCGTCACATGTCATCCAACATAGCCTGAGCCAGTTCCTTAAGCTATAAACTGGGCTTTTAATTTTTTAGATATTTTATTTATTTATTTGAGAGAGAGGAGAGAAGGGAAGAGGCAGATAGAGAGAAAAAGAGAAAGAGAGAGAGAGAGAGAGAGAATGGATATGCTAGGGCCTCTTAGCCACTGTAAACTGAACTCCAGACACCTTGTGCATCTGGCTTTATGTGGGTACTGGGGAATTGAACCTAGATCCTTTGGTTTTTTGCCAGCAAGTGCCTTAACCAATAAGCCATCTCTCTAGACTCTCGTTCTCTCTCTCTTAAGTAAATAAATAAAATATAAATTAAGCTGTAAACTATGCATGGCTACAAAATCATCTAGCTATTCCGCATAGTCTTCAGAACAAAACTCAACTCCTTAATCGCCCTGGGGAAGCTAACCTCAGTAACCTCTTCCTCTCCTCTGACCTTTCCTGTTCTGGTCCACCAGGCTCTTCCTACCCTAGCTTCTCTTGTTCTTTAGCCTGACCCTGTCTCGAGGCCTAAATCCCTCTGCCTGCACTTGACTTCCTGCCGGATGGGCTCCTCAAATCCAGGTGCAGGTGAGCCTCAAAACATCCTCAACTCATGCTTATTGATATCACTGGTGCTCTGTCACCTCGCAGCACTTAGTGAGATACGGTGGCCTGTGTATGTCTACCATACCTCTGCCTCGGCATCCACCCTGGTCTGCAGCAAGTACCCAGTGTTAGCTGTGATGAAGAGGAACCAGCCTGGGTGTAAGAAGGCCACTGGATCTGGAAAGAAGGCTGTGTGAGAGCCTCTGAGGGTCCTGGAGCAGGACCTCGGGTCAGAAATGTCCACTCTCTCTTTCACTTAAAAAATTTTTTTTGAGGGAGGGAGGGAGAGAATAGAGAGAGAGAGAGGGAAAGAGAGAGAGAGAGAGAGAGATCGATGTGCCAGCGGCCTCTCAGCCGCTGTGAACAAACTCCACACGTGTGCGCCCCCTTGTAGACAAGTGCGGCATTGCGCCCTTGCGTCGCTTTTTGTGTCTGGTTAAACGTGGGACCTGGAGAATCGAACAGGCGTCCCTAGGCTTCGCAGGCAGGCGCCTTAACCACTAAGTCATCTCTCCAATCCTCTTAAAATATTTTTATTTATTTATTTATTTACAAGGAGAGAGAAAAGAGAAATAGAGAGAGAGAAAGAGAGGGAGAGAAGACGAAAGAGAAAGAATGGGCCACCAGGGCTTCTTCCACTGCAAATGAACTCCAGATGCATGAACCATTTTGTGCATCTGGCTTTACATGGTTACTGGGGAATAGAACCCATGCTGCCAGGCTTTGCAAATAAGTATCTTTAACCACTAAGCCATCTCTCCACTCCAGTCCCCCATTCTCTTTTATGATGCTTCCCCCTACCCCCGGTAGAATCTCGCTCTAGGTCAGGCTGATCTGGAATTCACTATGGTAGTCTCAGGGTGACCTTGAACTCATGTCAATCCTCTTACCTCTTCTTTCCAAGTGCTGGGACTAAAAGTGTGCACCACCATGCCTGGCTTGGCTTGCTCTTTAAAAAGTATTTATTTTTATTTATTTATTTATGAGAGAAAGAGAATGAATAGGCATGCCAGGGCCTCCAACCACTGCAAATGAGCTCCAGATGCATGTGCTACCATGTGCATCTGGCTTACATGGGTTCTGAGGAATCAAACCTGGGTCCTTAGACTTCACAGACAAGAGCCTTAACCGCTAAGCCATCTCCCCAGCCCCTGCCTTTTTTTTAAAAAATAGGATATACAAAATTATAACAAGGGGGCTGGAGAGATGGCTTAGTGGTTAAGGCATTTGCCTGCAAAGTCAAGGGATCCCAGTTCGATTCTCCAGGACCCATGTAAGCCAGATGCACAAGGGGGCACATGCGTCTGGAGTTCATTTGCAAGGGCTGGAGGCCCTGGTGTGCCCATTCTCTCTCGCAAATAAATAAATTATATATATATATTTAAAATGTATGTATGTATATATATAACAAGAGCTGGGCATGGTGGCACACACTGGTGACAGAGCACCAGTGATATGATTAAATCCCAGCACTCAGGAGGCAGGTGTAGGAGGACTTTCATTAGTTCAAGGCTACCCTGAGACAGACAACACAGTGAATTCCAGGTCAGCCTGAGCTAAAGCGAGACCCTACCTTGAAAAAAATAAAAATAAAAGCAAACATATACCAATACTCCAGAGCTGGTCCCTTGTGGCCCAAGGGAATAACATTCTATTTTACTGAAGGCCTAAATGGAAGTGACAGTTTGGACTGAGAGCAGAAGAACTGACCTGCTTTCTTAGGAGGGAGACCTGTCTCGGAATAGGACAGGAGACAGAGGAGAGAGACTTGCCCCAAAGGCTCCTTGAAGCAGGGCCACATGCCCCTTCCATCGATGTAGCCTTGGATGATAAAGGAGCATGACCACAGTTGCTGCTCAATGGACAAATGACAGGTCCAGCTGTCCAACAACTTTGAACATACCCTGGACAACTCCCCAGGCTCCTAGCCACCATGGCCAAAGTTCTGAGGCCTGGCTGCAGGTACCTGAGAGATCGCTGAAGTCTCTGCTGTGAGCCCCGAATCTGCAGGTGGCTGCCGTTCTCCTTTCTCTGAGCTGTTCATGGAGTTTTCCATTGAGGACTGGGAGTTCTGCTCATCAGAAGCATCTAAGTGAAAAGCAAGTGACAAGAGCTGTTTTCAGACACATGTAATGAGGCCAAGTACTAAAAATACCTGGAACTGAGGCTGGGGGCTTGAAAATCCTGTTTTGTTAGTGATGCCATTTTAAACAGACAGGTCACAAGTGGGCTGTGTGCTAGCTTGCAGGTCTCCAACCTGCCCCTGCATCTATTATCTGCCCAGATGAAGAGGACCAGTTTGCAATGACACGAATCTCTGGCGCCCTCTGCTGGGCCCAAAGTGCCACAGCAATCGTGGGCTGTCTTTCCTGGGTAGGGAGTCATGATTCCCCCCAGGTTGCTTTTTGTTGTTTGTTTTTCTTTTCTTTATTCCTTTTTTAAAACATTTATTTATCTACCCATTTTGGGAAACAGAGTGGGTACACCAGGGCATCCAGCCACTGCAAATAAACTCCAGACATGCGTGCCCCTTTGTGCATCTGGCTTGCGTGGGTACTGGGGAATCAAACATGGGTCCTTAGGCTTTGCAGGCAAACACCTTAACTGCTAAGCATCCCTTCAGGCCTCTTTCTTTTTTGTAGTATTTTAAATTTTTATTTATTTGAGAGAGAAGCAGATAGAGAGAGCGAGAGAGAGAATGGGCATGCCAGGGCCTTCAGTCCCTGCAAATGAACTCTAGACTCATGTGCCACCTAGTGCATCTGGCTTACATGGGTCCTGGGAAAATGAACCATGAACCTGGGTCCTTTGGCACTGCAAGCAAGCACCTTAACCATTAAGCCATCTCCCCAGCCCTGTTTTTTTTTTTTTTTTTTTTTTTGGTTTTCCGAGGTAGGGTCTTACTTTAGCTCAGGCTGACCTGGAATTCACTATGTAGTCTCAGGGTGGCCCTGAACTCGCAGTGATCCTCCTACCTCTGCCTCCCAAGTGCTGGGATGTGTGTGCCACCATTCCCGGCCCTGTTTGTTTTTTGAGGTAGGGTCTCACTCTATAGACCAGCACTCTGTAGTTCCAGGCTGGCTTCAAACTCACAATGATCCTCCTACCTAGCCTCCTGAATGCTGGGATTGAAGGCATGCACCACCACACCTGGCTAAATTGCTTTAAAAAAATTATTTACTTTAGAGAAAGAGGAGAGGGAGAGAGAGAGAGGGAGAGAGAAAGAAAGTGAAAGAGACAGAGTATGGGTAGGCCTCTAGCTATTGCAAACAAACTTGAGACACATGCAGCACTTGTACATCTGGCTTTACATGTGTACAGGGGAATCAAACCTGAGCAGACAGACTTTGCAAAAAAAAAAAAAATGCTTTTAACCACTGAGCCATCTTCCTGGTCCCTTCCCCTAGGTTTCTATAAAGAGATCCTCTGAACATTAGATGGAGCTGACCCTTTGTAAACATTTTTTTGTTTTGCTTTTGTTTTTAGAGGTAGGGTCTCGTTCTAGCCCAGGCTGACCTGTAATTCACTCTGTAGTCTCAGGGTGGCATTGAACTCACAGTGATCCTCCTACTTCAGCCTCCCAAGTGCTGGGATTAAAGGCGTGTGCCACCATGTCTGGCCAGTCTTTTTTTTTTTTTTTTGAGACAGGTTCATGTAGCCTAGGCTGACCTCTAACTTGCTATATAGCCCAGGATAACCTTGAACTTCAGATCCACCTGTCTTTACATTCTAAATACCTAGATTACAGGCATGTGCCACAATACCTGGTTTATACACTGTAGGGGGTTGAACCCAGGGCTTTGTACATGCTAGACTAGCTCTCTACCATCTGAGCTACACCCCAGCCCAACATTTCTCTTAGCTGACCTGGAATTCACTATGTAGTCTCAGGTGACCTTGAACTCAGTGATGCTTCTACATCAGCCTCTCGAGTGCTGGGATTAAAGGTATGCACCACCATTTCTGGCTTTTTGCTTATTTAAAAATTTTTTTATTTTTATTTATGAGAGAGAGAGAGAGAAAGAGGCAGATAGGGACAGAGAGAGAATGGGTGCACCAGGGTATCTAACCACTGCAAACGAACTCTAGATGCATGTGCCACCATGTGCATCTGGCTTACGTAGGTACTAGGGAATCGAACCTGGGTCTTTAGGCTTTGCAGGCAAGCACCTTAACCACTACGTCATCTCACCAGCATTATTTCCATCTTTCTAGATGGTGCCCCTTGTGCATATTATTATCAATCTCTCTAAATGGTTATGGTCCAGAAATCTGAATGTCTTATAAATAAATTTTCTAAGTAATCTTTTTTTTTTTTTTTTTTTTTTTTTTGGACAGAGTCAGAGAGAGAGAGAGAGTGAAAGAGACAGAGAATGGGCGTGCCAGCAGCCTCTTAGCCGCTGTGAATGAACTCCAGATATGTGGGCCCCCTTGTGGGCAAGTGCAGCATTGCACCCAGAATCAACAGGGTGTTCTTAGGCTTAGCAGGCAGGTGCCCTCACTGCTCAGCCATCTCTTCAGCCCTCTAAGCAATCTTTTAAAAATATTTTGAGGATTGGGGAGATGGCTTAGCTGTTAAGGCCCTTACCTCAAAGCCTAAGGACCGATTCGATTACCCAGAGCCCATGTAAGCCAGATGCAAAAGGGGGTGCATGTATCTGGAGTTCATTTGCAGTGGCTGGAGGCCCTGGTGTACCCATTCTCTTTCTCTATCTGCCTCTTTCTTTCTCAAATAAATAAATAAATATTTTTAAAATGTTTTGAAATTTATTTATTTATTTGCAAGTAGAGCAAGAGAAAGAGGGAGAAAGAATGGACATGCCAGGGCCTCCTGCCACTGCAAACAAACTCCAGATCCATGTGTCACTTTATACATTGGGCTTATGTGTGTATTAGGGAATTAAACCTGGAGCATCAGACTTTGCAAGCAAGCAACTTTAACTCCTGGGCCATCTCTCCAGCCCTTATATTTACTTATTTATTTTTATTTTTTATTTTTTTGGTTTTTCAAGGTAGGGTCTCACTCTGGCTCAGGCTGACCTGGAATTCACTATGTAGTCTTAGGGTGGCCTTGAACTCATGGCAATCCTCCTACCTCTGCCTTCTGAGTGCTGGAATTAAAGGCATATGCCACCATGCTCAGCTCCTTATATTTATATTTATTTTTATTTTTTGGTTTTTCGAGGTAGGGTCTCACTCTGGCCCAGGCTGACCTAGAATTAACTATGTAGTCTCAGGGTGGCCTTGAACTCATGGCGATCCTACCTCTGCCTCCCAAGTGCTGGGATTAAAGGCATGTGCCACCACGCCCGGCCTTATATTTATTTTTAAGGAGAGAGAGAGTGAGGGAAAAAGTGAGGGAGAGAGAGAGAATATGAAAATGGGCATGCTGCTAGGGCCTCTTGCCACTGCTAACCAACTCCAGATGTATATGTCACTTTGTGCATCTGGCTTTACATTGGTATGGGAGAATTGAACACAGGCCATCAGGCTTTGCAAGCAAGTACTTTTAACTGATAAACCCATCTCTCCAGCCCCATCTTATAAATTCTCTAAACAAAGCTGGGTGTGATGGCGCAGTCTCAGCACTTGGGAGTCAGAGGTAGGAGGATCACCGTAAGTTCATGGCCACTCTGAGACTACTGAGTAAATTCCAGGTCAGCCTGGGCTACAGTGAGACCAAATCTTAAAAAAAAAAAAAAAAAAAAAAAAGCTCTAAACACAAGAGCTTACAAAATGGCTATTCATTCTATTGAGCACTTGCTTATCTGATGATACTCGTTAACTTGGGTTATTTCTCATGCCCTAGGCACCCTGACCCACATTTCTTTGGCAGAAGGAAGTTGTGGGCTAGAAGAGGTGAGGAGGCTTGGAAGGAGGTAGCTGGGGTTTACTAAGAGCTTCTGGAAAATGGGAAAGGGGACACAGCAAAATCCCTCCTGAGGGCTGGGGATGTGGCTCAGCTAGAACAGTCTTGCCAGCATTCACGAAGCCCTGAGCTCGGTGCCCAACACTGCATAATCAGAATGTGGTAGTGCATATCTGTAATCCCAGAACTTGGGAGGTAGAGGCAGAAGGGTAGATAATTAATTCAAGGCTAGCCTAGGCTACATAAGACCCTGTCCAAAATAAAAGCTGGGCCTGGTGTCTCACGCCTACAATCTCAGCACTAAGGAGGCCAAGGCAGGAGGATTATTGTGAATTCAAGGCTAGCTTTGGCTACATAGTGAATTCTATGTCAGCCTGGGATAGAGTGAGACACTGCCTCAAAAAAAGGGGGAGGGTGGCTGGAGAGATGGCTTAGTAGTTAAGGTGCCTGCCGGCTAAGCCTAAGAATGCCAGTTTAATTCTCCAGGTCCCACATTTGGCCAGACGCATAAAGTGACACAAGGGCGCAATGCTGCACTTGCCCACAAGGGGGCACACGCATCTGGAGTTCATTCACAGTGGCTGAGAGGCTGCTGATGCGCCCATTCTCTATCTTTCTCTCTCAAAATAAAGGGGGGGGGCTGGAGAGATGGCTTAGTGGTTAAGGTGCTTGCCTGCAAAGCCTCCTTAGGCTTTGCATGTTCAACTTTCCAGGTCCCAGACGCACAAAATGAAGCAAACATGTTAGGCTGCACATGCACACAAGGTGGTGCGTGCATGTGGAGTTTGAATGCAGTGACTGGAGGACCTGGTGTGCCAATTTGCTCTCTCATTTAAAAAAAAAAAAAAAAAAACTTAGCTAGGTCTGAGCTACTATACACAAGCTGCTACCTCAACAACAGGTTACAGTTTACTTTTTTTTTAAAAAATTTATTTTTATTTATTTATTAGGGACAGAGAGAGGGGTGGGGGAAGAGAGAGAGAATGGGCACGCCAGGGCCTCTAGCCACTGCAAACGAATTCCAGATGCATGTGCCACCTTGTGCATCTGGCTAAGTGGGACCTGGAGAATCAAACTTGGGTTCTTAGGCTTTGCAGGCATATACCTTCACCACTAAGCCATCTCTCCAGCCCAAGTTCCTTGCTCTTTCTTTATTATTATTATTATTCTTTTTTCAAGGTAGGGTTTCACTCTAGCCCAGGCTGACCTGGAAGCCTGGCACTTTTTTTTTTTAACTAAAAAAAAATTATTTACTTGAGAGAAAGAGGCTGGGGGAGAGAGAGAGAGTATGGGCATGCCAGGGCCTTCAGCCACTATAAACAAACTCCAGATGCATGCGCCACCTTGTGCATCTGGCTTACCTGGGGAATCGAACCTAGGTCCTCTGGCTTTGCAGGCAAATGCCTTAAACACTAAGCCATCTCAGCCCTGTTTTAAAAAGTTATTATTGCCGGGCATGGCGGCACACGCCTTTAATCCCAGCACTTGGGAGGCAGCGGTAGGAGGATCGCAGTGAGTTTGAGGCCACCTGGAGACTACAGAATGAATTCCAGGTCAGTCTGAGCTAGAGTGAGACCTTACCTTGAGAAAACAAAACAACAACAAAAAGTTAGTATTATGGCTGGGTGTTGGGCATTGCTAAAAATGGGCTGCGACTGTGAGGAAGCTGGCCTGAACTGTTGGGCATGGCCGGGGTCCTTGGGTTGTGGGTGTTGCAGCTGGCCTTATCATTGGGAACCCACCCTGGCAACGGTAACTGGCCTTCCCTGCCCTTGGGCAAGGTTGTAGTGTGCCCTGTCCATCGCCCAGAGTGGGCAGAACTGGCAAGGCCCTCCCCCCTTGATCCCAAAAGCATCTGAGCATTCCACAGTTAGACTTTGCTCTTCCCCCACAATTCCTGACCTTGTGGCTAGCTGCCCAAGAGACCCTTATGTGGCTGAAGTCATGTAGCTTTTCCCACCATTCCTGTTATCTCTCTCACAGCTCTTCCCTCACAACTCTGAAGTCATGTAGCTTTTCCCACCACGATCTCCCTTACACTTCTACCTTTCAACCAATGAGATAGCAACCTGTAAACTATGTATCCAATCGCCATATAGTCTGTATGTGCCCTCTCAACCTTTCTCAAGTGTTTATAAACTCACTCCCCTGTTGTATAAACGAGAGCGTGCTATCCATCAGACTGCCTCCTGGGTGATTCCTTGACCATCACACTCACCTGCTCCAGGACCCTGCCTCTTCCCCCCAGCTCCTCCTATGCCCAGGATGTTGGTGGCCAATGACCCTGCATAGTGGTACATTAAACCACTTGGGATGCTGGGGTAGGAGGATGGCTATGAGTTCAAGGTTAGCCTGAGCCTAATTCCAGGTCAGCCTGGGCTATAGCAAGACCCTACCTTGAAAAACCAAACCAAACCAAACAAAAAACTTATTATTATGGTACAGACTGTGTTAGAAGACAACCTCAGGGTGTTTCTCCTCTCCTTCCACTTTGTTTGAGACAGGATCTTCTTTCTCACTTTTTTTGGTTTT
The DNA here is from genome assembly GCA_036365145.1 of Orientallactaga sibirica. Classification (NCBI taxonomy): domain Eukaryota; kingdom Metazoa; phylum Chordata; class Mammalia; order Rodentia; family Dipodidae; genus Orientallactaga; species Orientallactaga sibirica. The sequence goes on along the minus strand of JAEOAD010000026.1, from coordinate 23,741,854 downwards.
TAAAATTTTTTACTAGCCGGGCGTGGTGGCGCACGCCTTTAATCCCAGCACTCGGGAGGCAGAGGTAGGAGGATCGCCGTGAGTTCAAGGCCACCCTGAGACTACATAGTTAATTCCAGGTCAGCCTGGGCCAGAGTGAGACCCTACCTCGAAAAACCAAAAAAAAAAAAAAAAAAAAAAAAAAATTTTTTTACTGGGCTGGAGGAATGGCTTAGTGGTAGGTCCCCAGGACTTACGTAAGCCAGATGTACAAGGTCGCTCATGTGTCTGGAGTTCATTTACAGTGGCTGGAGGCGCTGGCATGCCCATTCTCTTTCTCTCTCTCAAATAAATTTAGAAAAATATTTTATTTAGGGCTGGAGAGATGGCTCAGCAAATATAATGCTTGCCTGCAAAAACTAACGAGTTTGATTTCCCAGTATTCATGTAAAGCCAGATAGATGCACAAAAGGGTACATGTGTCTGGAGTTTGTTTGCAGTAGCTAGAAGTCCTGGTGTGCCTATTCTCTCTTTGTCTCTCTTCCTGCCTCTTTCTGCATGTAAATAAATTTTTAAAAATTATTTATTTGAGAGAGATAGAGAGAGAGAGAAGGAGGGAGGAAGGGAGGGAGAGAGGGAGAGAGAGAGAGAAATCAATGTGCCCAGGCCTCCAGCCATTGCAAATGAACTCCAGATACATGCACCACTTGGTGCATCTGGCTTTACATGGGTACTAGGGAATTGAAACTAGGTCCTTAGGTTTTGTTGGCAAGCCCCTTAACTGCCAGCAAGCCCCTTAACTGCTAAGCCATTTCTCCAGCCCTCTTTCTGTTTTTTTGAGGTAGGGCATCAATAGCTCAGGCTGACTTGGAACTCACTCCATAGTTCCAGGCTAGCCTCGAACTCACAGTGATCTTCCTAGCTCTGCCTCTGGTGCTGGGATCTAAAATGTGCACCACCACAGCGGGCAGGCTCTTCTCTTGTTTTGCCACTGGGAAAACCAAACTGACTGGCTGGCCCACGAGCTTTGGGGTTCTTTTGACTCCACCACTCATTGCTATAAATACACTGGGATTACAATATGTGCCACTGCATGTCTGGCTTTCTACATGGGAGCTGGGGACTCCAACTCTGGCTGGCAGGTTGCACAGCACTTGCACCTTTAACCACTGAGCAATCTCTCCAGTGCTTACACTCCAGTGTTAGAGTGTACAATGACGGGGCTGGGGAGAAGGCTCAGCAGTTAAAGACACCTATACATACATATACGTGCATACACTTCATACACATCCCATACCACACACACATGCACACACCAAAACCAAAACAATAATAATAAAAACACTGCAGTAATACTGAATCACAGTTAAGAAACAAAGGCTTGGGCTAGAGTGAGTCAAGGTACTTCAGTGGTTCAAGGTACTTGCTTGCAAAGCCTGATGGCCTGGGTTTGATTCCCAGTACCCATGTAAAGTCAGATGCACAAAGTGGCACATATATCTGGAGTTTATTTGTAGTGGCAGGAGGCCCTAGCATGCCTGTACACTTTCTCTTTCTCTCTGTCAAATAAATATTAAAACAAGAACAAATAACTAAAGCTTACTTTCTGGGTTTATTGAGGCAGAAGAATAACAAATCCAGGCATAAACAAAAAACTACAAGCCTGAGGCAGGTTGACAAGCAGAAAGCTGTAGCATGTGAGCAGTAGGAGCTGCCTGGTCATGCCACCACTCTGCTACAGATTCTGTCTCAAAATAAAACTAACTGGGGCTGAGCTGGGTGTGGTGGCGCATGCATTTAATCCCAGCACTCAGGAGGCAGAGGTAGGAGGATTGCCATGAGTTCGAGGCCACCCTGAGAATACAGAGTAAATTCTAGGTCAGCCTGGGCTAGAGTGCGACCATACCTCAAAAAGCAAAAACAAAAAACAAACAAAAAAACCCACTAAAACAAACAAACAAACAAACAAACAAACAAACCAAAAAGCTAACTATTTAGTAGTTAAGACACTTGCCTACGAAACATAAGGACCCAGGTTTGATTCCCCAGTACCCATGTAAGCCAAATGCACAAGGTAGCACATGCATCTGGAGTTTGTTTGCAGTGGCCAGAGGCCCTGGTATGCCTATTCTTTCTCCATCTCAAATAAATAAACATAAAATATTTTTTAAAAAAAAAAAAAAAAAGAAAGCCTGGTGTGGTGGTGCATGCCTTTAATTCCAGTACTTAGAAGGATCACTGTGAATCTGAGGCCACCCTGAGACTACATAATGAATTCCAGGTCAGCCTGGGCTAGAGTGAGACTCTACCTCGAAAAACAAAACAAAACAAAACAAAAACAGAAACCAAAACTAACTAGGAAAGTCTACATGTGGTGACACATACCTGTAACTCTAGCACTCAGGAGATGGAGGCAGAAGGATCAGGAAGAGTTCAAGGCTAGCCTTGGCTACATAGCAAGTATGAGGTGAGCCTGAATTACGTGAGACTATCTTCAGAAAGAAAGAAAAACATCCACATTAATTTTGATTTCTATTTCATAATCTATTTGTTTACTTTAACAAAACTTTTTTTTTTTTTTTTTTTTGGTTTTTTCGAGGTAGGGTCTCACTCTGGTCCAGGCTGACCTGGAATTAACTGTGTAGTCTCAGGGTAGCCTCGAACTCACGGCGATCCTCCTACCTCTGCCTCCCGAGTGCTGGGATTAAAGGCGTGTGCCACCACGCCCGGCTTTTAAAACATTTTTACTGACCTAAAAGTCAGCCTTGTCTGTGTCTTGCCTCTCTGGCCAGTTAATTTGTTTCCTGCATGAACAGAGGGCTTTTCAGAGGGAGGGGAAGGAGGGCATAACACCTCAAGGAAGCCAGTCTGTGGGAAACTCACACTACTCATTTGCTGGGCACGCCTGGGCCAGAGGCCTTCCTGAGAGTCCGGCCTGAGCGCCCAGGGCAGCAGACAGCTCTGAGTGTCCTAATACTGCTGGACCTCACCCAGGGGAAATGATTTTCCTGAGGCCTAAATTTAGTCCTGGGAGCTTGGACATTATGTCACTCCCTGAATGCACTCAACAGTAAACAAGTTCAAAGCAAGGTCAACAGCTGGTGGCCAACCTGCCCTGTCTCAGAGCACCCATCTAGGGAGGCCATGCAGGCTGTCTTTATGCCTTCTCCTGGGTAGCTCAGGCAGGTGGGCGCAGGCCCAATGGCCCTGGGGTAATAGGAGGAAGACCCCAATGTAGTTCCCACCAGGGCCTATAAAACTTTTGGTGCTAGCTGGGTGTGGTGGCACACACCTTTAATCTCAGCACTCAGGAGGCAGAGGCAGGAGGATCGCCATGAGTTCGAGGCCACCCTGAGACTACATGGATTCCAGGTGAGCTTGAGCTAGAGTGAAACCCTCGTAAAACAAAAACAACAACAACAAAAAAGTTTTTGGTGCTGTTGGGGTGTGTAGGGCGCAGGTGCAATAGTAGTTATGGAAGGGTTACCCCAAACACAGCTCCATGGCCTATTAGGAGAAGAGGGACCCTGACCCAGACATGGCCAGCATGGGAGTGAAGCTGGGATGTGGTTGCATGAGTGACAACACTTGCCCCAGCACCTTCTCCCAGAGGACTGACGGGGTGGTCTCCACAGCTCCCTAGACACTTCCTCACAGTCTCTGCTAAGCACTGCACTGCCTCCTTCATTCCTTGCTGTGACCTGAAAAGGGAGGTGACTTGACCTCATCCCATTTTAGAAAGAAGGAAACAGGTAGATGCATGGGAGATGAAGTGTCAGCCTGGCTATGGCATGGCCGCTGTACAGCCCCTCCAGATCAGGAAGGCGCTGAGAAGCCTGGTAGGTGTGCCCTGGCTGCAAAGGGACCAGTGATGATACCCATAGACTATAGATGGCACAGGGCCTTAGCAAAGCCACTAGAAGACTGGGTGACACCCCTTTCCTCCCCTTTTCAGGGGCACTGGAAGCATTCAGGGAAAGTGGAAACATTTTTGGTGCTACATGTAGGGGAGAGGCCTGGGTGTGGCAGGCGGTGAGCAAGGATCTGTCAGCACTGTAGCTCACAGGACAGCTCCACACAAAGAACCCATCATCCCAAGTCAACAGTGTGGAGGCTCTAGCAAGAGCCGTTCTAACCGCGACCTTCCTGGAGGAAACACCAGCAGGGTCTACACACATCTTAGTCCTATCAATTCTGTGCGTGTGTGTGTGTGTGTGTGTGTGTGTGTGTGTGTGTGTGTGCGCGCACACGCGCGCGTATTAAGGGAGGTGGGAACCAGGTCCATCCTTCAATTCAAACCCAAGCCAGATGGCATCACCTTCAGAAACCCTTCCTGGAGGCTCCAGAATCCCTTTCCTTACTGTATCCCATCAGCAGGGACCTCGAAAATCCCCTGGACTAGAAAGACCAGGCAACTCCATGATCAAGACACAGATAAGGGCAAAGAAATGTGCAGAAGTACTTCCCTCTTCAGAGAAATAAGTACTTTCTCAATTTACCTTGTTCTCATTTTTGCTTCTTTCTTTCTCTCTCTCCATGATACTGGCAATTAAGCCTAGGGCCTCATGCATACTAGGTAAGAATTCAACCACTAACTGTATCTCCAGCCCATATATGTTTACTGATCCCATATATTGCCTGTGACCACCCATTAGTCTTGGTGTGGGGAGCAGCTGGGAGTGGTGGGACTGTGGTAATGGCAAAGGCAGGCCGTCCGGCCTCTCTGCAGGGCAGCTCTTGTTGGCAGCTGCCCCATGAGAAAGCAGGCCGAGTGTTTAAAACAACAACAACAACAAAAATATGCTGGGTGTGGTGGCGATCATCTTTAACCCCAGCACTTGAGAGGCCGAGGTAGGAGGATCACTGAGATTTCAAGGCCAGCCTAGGATTACATAGTGAGTACAGTGTCAGCCTGGGCTAGAGACCCTACCTTGAAAACAATACAAAACAAACAACAAAAATACCCAGTAAGTGTGCTGGTCCACACCTGTACTTCCAGCATTCAAAACGCCAAGACAGAATAAATGCCATGATTTGGAGGCCAGCCTGGGCTATAGAATGAGATCCTGTCTCAAAAGCACAAAACTGCCAGGCGTGGTGGTACATGCCCAGGTAGCTTTCTGGCTTGCTTACTCCTCTAACTTGAGCCTCATCTGCTCTATGTCACCTCAAGAAGATCTTTTCCATCCATCCTGTTTAAAATATTCAGCAAACAGCTGGGCATGGTGGCGCATGTCTTTAATCCCAGCACTTGGGAGGCAGAGGTAGGAGGATCACTGTGAGTTCAAGACCACCCTGAGACTACATAGTGAATTCCAGGTCAACCTGGGCTAGGGTGAAATCCTACCTCAAAAAAAAAAAAAAAAAAAAAAGAAAGCCAGGAGTGGTAGCACATGCCTTTAATTCCAGCACTCAGGAGGCAAAGGTAGGAGGATTGCCTTGAGTTCAAGGCCACCCTTAGAATACATAATGTGAGTCTAGCTTGAGACTCTACCTTGAAAACAAAACAAAACAAAACAAAACAAACAAAATGATGGGCATAGTGGTACATATTTTTAATCCCAACACTAAGGAGGTAGAGGCATGCAGATTGCCGTGAATTCGAGGCCATTCTGACAGTACATAGCGAATTCCAGGCCAGCCTGGACTAGAGTGAGACCTACCTTGAAAACCAAATAAAAAATAAATCAGCGCCTTTAATCCCACCACTCGGGAGGCAGAGGTATGAGGATTGCCGAGAGTTCGAGGCCACCCTGAGACTACAGAGTGAATTCCAGGTCAGCCTGGACCAGAGTGAGACCCTACCTCACAAAAAAAAAAAAAAAAAAAAATCAGGGCTGGAGAGATGACTTAGTGCTTAAGGCACATGCCTGTGAAGCCTAAGGACCCCGGTTCAATTCTCCAGGTCCCACCTAAGCCAGGTGCACGTGGTGGCGCGTGTATCTGGAGTTTGTTTGCAGTGGCTAAAGGCCCTGGCACCATTCTCACTCTTTCTCTCTCTCTCTGTCTGTCTCTAATAAGTAAATAAATAAAATCTTAAAAAAATAAAACACAAAAAATAAAAATAAGCCGGGTGTGGTGGCGCACGCCTTTAATCCCAGCACTGGGGAGGCAGAGGTTCTTCACCCTGAGACTACATAGTTAATTCCAGGTCAGCCTGGACCAGAGTGAGACCCTACCTCGAAAAACCAAAAATAAAATAAAATAAAATAAAATAAAATAAAATAAAATAAAATAAAATAAAATAAAATAAAATAAAATAAAATAAAATAAAAAAATAAAAATAAAATAAATCAATAAGCTGGGTATGGTGGCACATGCCTTTAATCCCAGCTTTCATGAAGCAGAGGTAAGAGGATTGCCATGAGTTCAAGGCCACCCTAACAATACAGGGTGAATTCTAGATCATCCTGGGCTAGAGAAAGACCCTACCTCAAAAAAACCAAATAAATAAATAAATGAAAAGGAAAAATGAGGGGCTGGAGAGATGTCTTAGCAGTTAAGGCACTTGCCTACAAAGCCAAAGGACCCAGGTTCAATTCCCCAGTACTCACGTAAGCCAGATGCACAAAGTGGCACATGTGTCTAGAGTTTGTTTGCACTGGCTACAGGCCCTGGTATGCCTATTCTCCCCTCTCTCTCTGCCTCTTTCTCCCTCTCTCTCATAAATAAATAAATAAATAAATATTTTTTTAAATTGGGCTGGAGAGATGGCCAAGTGGTTAAGGCACTTGCCTGCAAAGTTTAAGGACCTGGGTTTGATTCTCCAGTACCCATGTAAAGCCAGATGCACAAGGTGGCGTATGTGTCCAGAGTTCGTTTGCAGTGGCTGGAAGCCCTGGTATGTATGTGCCCACTCTCTCTATGTGCCTCTTTCTCTCTGTCTCTCTCATATAAACAAATACATACATACATACATACATACATACATACATACATACATACATACAGTATTTCTTCTTTTAAAAAAACAACACAGCCGGGCATGGTGGCACACACATTTAATCCCAGCACTCGGGAGACAGGTAGATGGATCAACGTGAGTCTGAAGCCACCCTGAGACTTCATAGTGAATTCTAGGTCAGCCTGAGCTGGAGTGAGACCCTACCTCGGGGGGGGGAACACAAACTGGGCTGGAGGAATGGCTTAGCGGATAAGGCACTACCCTCCAAAGGACCCAGGTTCAAATCCCCAGCCCCACATAAGCCAGATGGTGGCACATACTTCTGGAGTTCGTTTGCAGTGGCTAAAGGTCCTGGCATGCCCATTATCTCTCTGTGTCTGTCTTTCTTTCTCTCTCTCTCTAATATAAAATTAAAAATAAAATAAATTTAAAGAAAAAAAACACAAATCGCTGGGCATGGTGGCGCATGCCTTTAATCCCAGCACTCGGGGAGGCAAAGGTAGAAGGATTGCTGTGAGTTCAAGGCCATCCTGAGACTACATAGTGAATTCCAGGTCAGCCTGGGCTAGAGTGAGACCCTACCTTGAAAAACCAAAACCAAACAAACAAACAACAACAACAACAACAACAAAAAACCCACAAATCATAGAGGCCATGTTTGATTAACAGAAAAAGAAGAGGAGGAGGTAGCTATCAACTCTAGAACAGGCAGTATATACGCATGCTGTTTCTGTCCTGCTCTCACTCCCTGGGACCACATCCCTTCCAGACTCCCACTCTATGAACTTTGCCCTTTCTGGCACTACCCTTGTGGTGTCCACAGCCCACAGGTGGTCTCTTCTCTCACCGTCTCTGTGTCCTCTCCATTTCTGCAGAGCTGAAAAGACTTCCTCTGCTGTGTCCCTTATCGAGATCCAGTCATGCACAAGAGCTGGCAGTATAGGTCTTACAGCTATTTGTTGAGCCACATCTGTGTGCTGGGCCCTAGACAGTGATGACTCACACCACACAGAAAAGTGAGCCAGAAGCTGGGCATGGTGGTACACGCCTTTAATCCCAGCACTCAGGGGGCAGAGGTAGGAGGATCACCATGAGTTAGAGGCCAGCCTGAGACTACATAGTGAATTCCAGGTCAGCCTGTGCCAGAGTGAGACCCTACCTCAAAAAACCAAAATAATTAAATAAATAAAATATTAAAAAAAGTAAATTATTTAAAAAAATAATAAATAGAAGGGCTGGAGAAATGGTTTAACGTTAAAGTACATGCCCACGCAGCCTAAGGACTCAGGTTCGATTCTTCAGGTCCCACGTAATCCAGATGCACGTGATGGTCCATGCATCTGGAGTTCGTTTGCAGTGGCTAGAGGCCCTGGTGTGCCCATTCTCACTCTCTCTCTCCCCCTCTCTGCTTCTAACAAATAAATAAAAATAAATCTTGAAAAAAAAAATAAAATATTCAGCAAGACTTCCCATCCCCCAACTTTTCTTTGGCCTGTGTATGTGGGTGCACTTGAATGTGGAGGACAGAGGTAGATACTGCCTGACTTTCTCAATCATTCTCCACCTTAAAAAAAATTATTTATTTAAGCCGGGTGTGGTGGCACATGCCTTGGAAGGCAGAGGTAGGTGGATTGCCGTGAGTTCAAGGCCACCTTGAGACTACAGAGTGAGTTCCAGGTCAGCCTGGACTACAGTGAGGCTCTACCTTGAAAAAAAATTATTTATTTATGAACACAAAAAGAGAGAGAGCGAGAGAGAATATGTGTATGGATATACCAGGGCCTATTGCTGCTGCAAACAAACTCTAGATGCACATGATACTTTGTGTATCTGACTTTATGTGGTACTTGGGAATTGAACCTGGGTCATCAGGCTTTGCAAACAAGTGCCTTTAACCACTAAACCATCTCCCCAGCCCTCCACCTTATTTTTTTTTTCCATGAATTATTTTTCATTATTTATTGATTTTCCTTTCTTTCTTTTAGAAAATGGGGGAAGAGAAAGAGACAGAGAATGGGTACACCAGGACCTCCAGCCACTGCAAACGAACTCCAGATGCAAGTACCACCTTGTGCATCTGGCTTAAGTGGGTCCTGGGAAATCCAACCTGGGTCCTTAGGCTTGACAAGCACCTTAAGTGCTAAACCATCTCTCCAGTCCTCCTCCCCGCACCTTACTTTCTTTTATGACAAGGTCTTTCATTGGCTTGAAGCTTGCTGATTAGGCTACCCTGGCCGGCCAGCAAACCCAGTGCTCCTCCTGCCTCTGCCTCCCCAGTGTTAGGATTACAGGCCTATGCCACTACACTGGCTTTTCTGTGGGTACTGGATATCCAAACTCCTCATGCTTGTGCCACAAGGACTTTGCTGACTGAACCATCTCTCCAGCCTCCCAGTCTATTTTATCGTTCCAGTATTTTCCAAATACTAGACTGATTTCTTTTTCACTGTCTCCACAAGAATATGTGCTCTAGCCGGGTGTGGTGGCACACACCTTTAAACCAGTACTGGGTAGGAAGAGCTAGGCGGGTTGCCATGAGTTTGAGGCCAGCCTGAGACTGCATAGTGAATTTCAGGTCACCTGGGCTAGAGCCAGACCCTACCTCGAAAAACCAAAAAACAAATAAAAGAAAGAAGAATATGTGCCCTAGGCCTTACTCTTCTTTTGTTGTCACCTTCTGGACTTGGTACATGACAAGGCCTCCTTAAAATACTTGTTGCTTGACTGACTGCAGTCCGCCTGAGTGGGGAGACACATGAGCCCTGGGGCCACATACCTTCCGCTCCAGGGTGCTCCTTCCCGTCAGCCTGTGTCTCATCCATCTTGGCTTCGCTGCTGTCGCTGGGCGCAGCTGCACTGGGCTCTGGGGCAGGGCTGGAGTTGCTGCTGTTCTCCTGTTTGGTGGGGGAGGCGTCTGCTATGGAGCTCTGATTGCTGTTGTCATCTGCATGGGGGAAAGAGCACAGGGTGACACCCTGCAGCTGCTGAGGGGAGCCAGGTGTGTGTGGGGTAAGGTGCTCAGCATCTGTCTAGATGCTGTGGCCCCACTGTCCTGTGAGGCAAGGGATTCTGGGAGTGGCCCTGGCTTTCCCAGCACTGGCTCAAGAAGGAGAGCCCTATATTTGGAGCCTGACCGCTAGAGATGGTGGCCTGACATGTTAAAACCTTGGGGAGTCATTGAAGACCTAATTGTGGGCAGAGATAAACAGACATTTTATGCATCTGGCCATGAAGCAATATGAAGGCAACAGCATGATCAGAGAAACAATATTGCTCGCTGGGCATGGTGGCATATGCCTTTAATCTCAGCAGTTGGGAGGCAGAGGTAGGAGGATCACTGTGAGTTTGAGGCCACAACCACCCTGAGACTACATAGTGAATTCCAGGTCAGCCTGGGCTAGAGTGAGACCCTACCTCAACAACCCCCTCCAAAACACCAAAACAATAACACCCCCCCCCCAAAAAAAACCCTTAGTATTGCTAAAACATTCTACCTGACTTCATCAAGCTTTTAGACTGACTTCTAGTTGATGCAAAATAAAAAGGAGAGAGGGACAAGGAAGCAACAGCATGTGGAACATTCCACAGAAAGGTGGCCCAATTCCATTAAGAATCATTGTTGAGGGCTACAGAGATGGCTTAGCAGTTAAAGCACTTGCCTGTGAAGCCTTAAGGACCCAGGTTAAATTCCCCAGGACCCACATAAGCCAGATGCACAAGGTGGTGCATGCGTCTGGAGTTTGTTTGCAGTGGCTGGAGGCCCTGGTGCACCTGTTCTCTGTCTCTCTCTTTCCCTCTATCAGCCTGTTCCTTTCTCTCTCAAATAAATAAATAAATAAATAATAAAATAAAATAAAAAAAAAAAGAAAGCTAGGCATGGTGGCGCACGCCTTTAATCCCAGCACTTGGGAGGATCACCGTGAGTTCAAGGACACCCTGAGACTACCTAGTGAACTCCAGGTCAGCCTGAGCTAGAGAGAAACCCTACCTCAGAAAAAAAAAATCATTGTTGAGGTGGTATTACATACATGTAAGTAGATGAACAAATTACTGGGGGTGGAATGGCCTAAGTGAGATGAGAGGAAGAGATTGAGAGAAGGGTGGGGGGAGGGTTAATCAAAATTTAAGATGTCCCGGGCATGGTGGCGCACACCTTTAATCCCAGCGCTTGGGAGGCAGAGATAGGAGGAACGCTGTGAGTTTAAGGCCATGCTGAGACTACATAGTGAATTCTAGGTCAGTCTGGGCTGCAGTGAGACCCTACCTTGAAAAAACAAAAAAAAATTATTAAGATGTTATGAATAAGCCATATGGAAACTTACTTTTTAAATAATTTTATTTTTATTTATTTATTTGACAGAGAAATAGGGAGAGAGAGAGAGAATGGGCACACCACGGCCTCCAGCCACTGCAAATGAACTCCAGATGTGTGTGCCCCCTTGTGCATCTGGCTAACATGGGTCCTGGGGAATCAAACCTGGGTCCTTTGGCTTTGCAGGCAAATGCCTTAACTGCTAAGCCATCCCTCCAGCCTGGAAACTTACTTTTTTGGATAATGGTGCACCCAGAAACCATAGATTGTTACTAGAAAAAATCTCAGTGCCAAGAATAGGATACCTTCCAGTGAGTAGTTGCCCAGGAGGCCCCTGATGTCCCCTCAACATTACAGGCATTGCCAAGGCTCTTGGCTTTCCATCAGAGCTACATGGTAAGTAAGACCCTATTGCTGAGGACTCTACATGCTTGAGCTGCAGATCACTTGAAAGATGAAGCTGTAGCTGAGCTGGAAACCTCCTCCCTGTTGACTGACTAGCTGTCAGAAAGCTGGAAAGAGCTATGCTGCATGCAGCCCTATGGGAGAGGGAAGTCATCAACAGTGATAGACAACAGTGGACACTGCAAGCCTTAAGTCAGTCCAGTCAGACCAAATGTGCCAACTGGTGCAATAGTGGCATGTCTGTTATGGGGGAAACCAACTGTTGTCTAATTGGACTGGAGGCCTGCTCCACAGGGTGGAATACATGCGTGGTACTGAAAACCTAGTCAAAAGCCTATGGAAGCCGGGCGTGGTGGCGCACGCCTTTAATCCCAGCACTCGGGAGGCAGAGGTAGGAGGATCGCCAAGAGTTCGAGGCCACCCTGAGACTACATAGTGAATTCCAGGTCAGCCTGGACCAGAGTGAGACCCTACCTTGCAAAACCAAAAAAAAAAAAAAAAAAAGCCTATGGTAGGGGGTAGGTCACCAGCCCTAGAGGTGTAACATCTGCTGGTGTCTGGCTAAATGTATATATTATGCTCACCAAACTGCCTGGTAAGCACTTTTCTTAACATCCATACGCATATATTAATGCTATTCTCACTTTTGGTTAGAGAAAGAAGTGTCTCTTCAGATGGTGGTGACCTCTGGAACGACTCAAAAGGCACATTAGGCCAGGAATGGTAGCACATGCACTCCTTTTTTAAAAAATATTTTTTTATTTTTATTTATTTATTTGAGAGAGAGAGAGAGAGAGAGAAACAGAGAGAATAGGCATGCCAGGCCCTCCAGCCACCGCAAATGAAGTCCAGATGCATATGCCCCCTTGTGCATCTGGCTTACACGGGTCCTGGGGAATTGAACCTAGATCCTTTGGCTTCACAGGCCTGCACCTTAACCACTAAGGTATCTCTCCAGCCCTATATTTTTGGTTTTTCAAGGTAGGGTCTCACTCTAGCCCAGGCTAACCTGGAATTCACTGTGTAATTTCAGTCTGGCCTCAAACTCACAACAGTTCCCCTACCTCTGCCTCCAGAGTGCTGGGATTAAAGGCATGCATGGGGCTGGAGGGATGGCTTAGTGGTTAAGGTGCTTGCCTGTGAAGCCTAAGGACCTGGGTTCGATTCTCCAGGTCCCACATAAGCCAGATGCCCATGGTGGCACATGCATCTGGAGTTCATTTGCAGTAGCTAGAGCCCTGGTATGCCATTCTCTCCCTCTCTCTGTCTCCAATAAGTAAATCAAAATGAAAATAAAGCCAGGCGTGGTGGCACACACCTTTAATCCCAGCACTCAGGAGGCAGAGGTAGGAAGATCGCCATGAGTTCCAGGCTACCCTGAGACTACATAGTTAATTCCAGGTCAGCCTGGACCAAAGTGAGACCCTACCTCAAAAACCAAAAAAAAAAAAAAAAAAAAAAAAAAAAAAAAAATCAACTAAAGAAATATATAAACAGACAAAAAAAAGTTAAAGAAAGAAAAATAAATTTAAAAATACATTTGTTTTTCTTTTTTCTTTCTTTCTTTTTTTTTGGTTTTTCGAAGTAGGGTTTCACTCTGGCCCAGGCTGACCTGGAATTAACTATGTAGTCTCAGGGTGGCCTTGAACTCATGGCGATCCTCCTACCTCTGCCTCCCGAGTGCTGGGATTAAAGGCGTGCGCCACCACGCCCGGCTTTTGTTTTTCTTTTTTAAAAAATATATTTCATTATTTGGGCTGGAGAGATGGCTTAGCGGTTAAGGCGCTGGCCTGCTAAGCCTAAGAACCCAGTTCCAATCTCCAGGTCCCATGTTCAGCCAGATGCAAAGTGACGCAAGGGCGCAATGCCCACTTGACCACAAGGGGGCGCACACATCTAGATTTCGTTCACAGCAGCTGAGAGACTGCTGGAGCGCCCATCTCTATCTGTCTCCCTCTCCATCTCTCTCTGTGTCTCTCTCCAAAAATAAATAAAATAATTTAAAAAATTAAAAAAGATATTTCATTATTTATTTATTTGAGAGACAGAAAGCACGCCAGGGCCTCCAGCCACTGCAAACAAACTCCAGATGCATGCACCCCTTATGCATCTGGCTTATGTGGGTCCTGGAGGGTCGAACCAGGATCCTTTGGCTTTGCAGGGAAATGCCTTAACCACTAAGCCATTTCTCCAGCCCTGTTTTTCGTTTTTCAAGGTAGGGTCTCACTCTAGCCCAGGCTGACCTGTAATTCACTATGTAGTGTCAGTCTGGCCTCAAACTCACAACGATCCTCCTACTTTGGCCTTCCAAGTGCTGGGATTAAAGACGTGCACCACTGTGGTAGTTTGAATATATGGCCCCCAATATATTCAATGTTTTATTACTTTATAGTTTGCATCTGTAATCACCTTCCTAGAGGCAATGTCACTGGGGGCTGGTCTTAAGGTGTTAATGGTGGGTTTGAGATTCCATTGTAAAGATATGCAAAGTGTGCCCAGTAGGAGTTCCTGAAGTATGCTGGGCTTTTAGGCTGTAGTTTTTGCTCTGTGTAGCTGGCGGCTTGGGTTTTGCTCTCTTGCCTGGTCCTGTGAGAGCAGGCCGCTTCTCCTGCCATTATGGAACTTCTCCTGGATCTGTAAGCTTCAATAAATAATATCCCTTCCTCCATAACTGTGCCTGGTCTGGAAGTTCATCTCAGCGAACCTGAAGCTGTCTGCTACAACCACTATTCCAGGCTACATATATTTTTTTAAAGAATCATTGTGAAAAAGAGGGCTAGGGAGCCGGGTGTGCTGGCACACACCTTTAATTCCAGCACTTGGGAGGCAGAGGTAGAAGGATTGTCATGAGTTCCAGGCCACCCTGAGACTACACAGTAAATTCCAGATCAGCCTGTGCTACAGTGAGACCCTACCTCAAAAAGCCAAAAATAAATAAATAAATAAATAAAAATAAATGAATAAATAAATAAATAAATAAAAAATAAAATAAGAAGTCTAGGGTAAAAATGGCTCAGTGGTAGAGTCCTTTCCTAATATGCACAAGGTCCTGGGTTCCATCACTAGCATGGCAAAAAACAAAAGGTAATAGCCAGGCATGGTGGCACATGCCTTTAATCCCAGCACTCAGGAGACAGAGGCAGGAGGATCGCCATGAGTTTGAGGCCACCCTGAGAGACTACAGAGTGAATTCCAGGTCCACCTGAGCTAGGGTGAGTCCCTACCTCGAAAAAAAAAAAAAAAAAAAAAAAAAAAAAAAAGGTAAAGAACAGAGGCTGGAACATGCCTTTAATCCCAGCACTGGGGAGGCAGAGGTAGGAGGATCGCCATGAGTTCGAGGCCAGCCTGAGACTACATAATGAATTCCAGGTCAGCCTGGGCTACAGTGAGACCCTATCTCAAAAAAACAAAAACAAAAATAATATAAAAAAATAAATTAATTAAAAAATAAAATAATCCGTGCAAGGTGGCATATGCCTTTAATCTCAGCACCCAGGAGGCAGTGGTAGGAGGATCACCACAAGTTCGAGGCCACCCTGAGACTACATAGACTGAATTCCAGGTCAGCCTGGGCTAGACTGACATCCAACTTGAAAAACCAAAAAATAAATAAATAAAATAAAATAAAATAAAAACAGGGCTAAAGAGATGGCTTAGTAGTCAAAGGTTCAACTGCAGCCCAAGTTCAGTTCCCCAGTACTCATGTAAAGCCAGATGTACAAAATAGCACGTGTCTGGAACTTGTAGTGGCAAGAGACCTTGGTGCCCCACCTCCACGTGCAAATAAATGAACTATTTAAAGGAAAAAGGCAAAACAGGGAAGATTATTACAGATTAAGGAAACTAAAGAAACCTAATTAAATATTATGTATGGGAATTATTTGGATCTAATTTGGAACGTGCCATCTGTAACACATTTTGGAACAATTGGGGAATTTGCATATGGTCTGGATTTTGAAAGCTATTAAGGAATTATTGTTAATTTTGAGAGAAGTGATAATGGCCCAGCGGGCATCGGAAAATGCATGCTGAAATAAGTAGGTATAGACTGAAACATGGTGAGGCAGGGAAATGCACTTTTAGCCTGGCTCACAACTGTTAAGTTTCCTGAATTCACACTCAAGATGCGTATTTTTTTTTTTAGCTATATTTATTTATTTGAGAGGGAGAAAGGTAAAGAGAGAGAGAGAGAGAATGGGTACATCAAGGAATCTTGCCTCTGCAAATAAACTCCAGACACATACGTCACTTTGTGCATCTGGCTTTACTTTACATGGGTACTGGGGACTAGAACCCATGTTGTAAGGCTTTGCAGGAAAGTGCAATAACCACTGAACTATCTATACAGCCCTAAGATGTGTAGCTTTTTTTCTGGTCTTTTTTTTTTGTTTCTTTTTAAAATAGAGTCTTGCTCTAGCCCAGGCTGACCTGGAATTCACTATGTAGTCTCAGGGTGTTCTTGAACTCATGACAATCCTCCTACCTCTGCTTCCTGAATGCTGGGATTAAATAAAGTTGTGCACCACTACACCCAGCAAGATGTGCATTTTTATGCTTTTGTTTTTGTTTTTTTTTTTCCCCCCCCAAGGTAGGGACTAGCTCTAGCACAGGCTGACTTGGAATTCACTATGTAGTTTCAGGCTGGCCTAGAACTCACAGAGATCCTCCTACACATCCTACCTCAGCTTCCCAACTGCTAGGATTAAAGGCAGGTGCCAACATGCCTGGCAAGTTGTGTAGTTTGTTTATTTGTTTGTTCTTCAAGGTAGGGTCTCACTCTAGCTTAGGCTAACCTGGAATTCACTATGTAGTCTTAGGGTGGCCTCAAACGCATGGCAATCCTCCCACCTCTGCCTCCCAAGTGCTGGGATTAAAGGCATGCGCCACCACGCTGGCCTAAGATGTGTATTTTTTTTAACTTTTAAAAAAAATTTATTTTATTTGAGACAGAGAGAAAGGGCGAGAAAGAGAAAGAGAGAGAAAAAGAATGGCACACCAGAGCCTGTAACCACTGCAAATGAACTCCAGATGCATGTGCATGGGTCCTGGGGAATGGAGCCTCAAACGGGGGCCCTTAAGGTTCATAGGCAAGCACTTAACCGCTAAGCCATCTCTCCAGGTCCAAGATGTGTATTTTTAATGTAAATTATATGTCAATTATAAACACCATGTTAGGCAAATAGAGCCTGGTATTCATAAAAACTGAGACAGGACTCAATGGGTGCCCATCACACTTACGTTCTCTACTGTCTGTACAATGAGACTACTCAGAGTGAAAGAAAAAGGCCAGTTGTGTTGGCACATGCCTTTAATCCCAGCACTTGGGAGGCAAAGGTAGAGGGATTGCTGTGAGTATGAGGTCACCCTGAGACTACATAGTGAATTCTAGGTCAGCCTGGGCTAGAGAGAGACCCTACCTTGAAAAACCAAACCCCCCTCAAAAAACAAAACAAAACAAACAACCCAGCAGAATGGAAAGAAAAATGGAGTGGAGGAGGGGCAATGGCATTAGTGATTGGGCTGATGGCAGAACTGAGGGATACTGGCATACTTCTTTTTGTCTTGCACCCCTTTCGTGAATACAAACACCCAAGTAGTGACCTTAAATTGTACCATATGTCCAGGTGTGGTGGCTCATGCCTGAAATCCCAGCATTCAGGAGGACGAGGCAGGAGTATCACTGCAATTGAGGTCAGCCTGGTCTACATAGTGAGTGCAGGCCAACCAGGGCTACAGAAACCAATAAATAAGCACATCAGTCTCCAGAAACAAACAAACAAGTAAATAAAGAAAAGAACACCACAGTCAGGGCCTTTCTGGATGAAGGCTACTTCTGTAAACATGATGAGGTAAAGCCGGGAGCTACAGAGTTCCAGGTCAGTCTGGGCTAGCATGAGACCCTATTCGAAAAAACAAAAAACCAGGACTGGAGAAATGGTTCAGTGGTTAAGGCACTTGCCTGCAAAGGCTAAGGACCCCAGTTCAATTCTCCAGAACCCACATAAGCCAGATGCACATGGTGGTGCATCCATCTCAACTTGATCTGCAGTGGCTAGAGACCCTGGTATACCCATTCTCTTTCTCTCTGTGCATCTTTCTTTCTCTCAAATGAATGAATGAATGAATGAATAAAATATTTAAAAATAACAACAACAGCAACAAAAAGAAACAAATGAAGAGGTGAGCACAGACACTCTAATAATGCTGGGTGCCTACTATGTGCCAGACACTGGGCAAGAGCATCTAAAGTCACCTTGCGGGGCCTTGCCATGTTGTCTCAGCTGGTCCCAAGCATGGGCTCAAGTAGTCCTTAGCCTCTGCTGCCAAGTAGCAGGGATGACAGAGGTACACCAGCATGCCCCAGCAACTTCATTTAATCCTTTCCACAACCTACCAGGTAAGTACTATGGCCACCCTCACTTTACAGAGGGGGAAACTGAGGCTCAAAGACAGAGCCATCTCTCAGATCAATCTGGCCAGTCGTCAACCTCTAGTCCAGTCACTCCTCTACCCCAATCCCAGGAGCCACCAGGTGGCCCCACAGGCCAGCTGAGCAAACTGGATCGTATTTGAAATATGCCCTGGGATGACAGTTACACAAAAGCTTCCTCTTGTGAATTCTGGACTTAAAGCACACTCTCCCACTTCTTCAAGAAAGCCTAAACTTCTCTGCTAGGCCAAGACCCACGTGCACGTGTGTAAGACGCCCTTCTCAGGAATGACAATCAGCACTGATGTTTGACAAGGGAGATGCTGGGGACCCGCCTGGGAACTGTCTTACCGTGGCTGACATGAGCTGAGACCATTCGATGACCCCTCCATCTCCTGCTGTGCCCTCCTCTCCCTAGCCTTCTGGAACATGTACTAGGCCTTCACCTGTCCCTAAGCCTTCATGCTGGGACACATCCCACAGTGTGACTTGGTTCTGGCTGTACACGCACGCACTAAAATGGAAATGAGGGGACAAGGTGGATGAGGTGCTTGTGCTTGTGCGTGTGCGAGCTGGATCTCTCCGGAGCCTGTACAAGCCTGGATTGTGTCTTGAAGGTCCTCCTCACACACCAGCATTGGCACTGGCACGGGAAGTTGTAGACTTGCTAATGGGACAAGTTTCTTCACCTCTCGGAGGCTGTTGTCTCGTCTCTGTCTCCACCGGGGAAATGGAGTCATTATTAGATTCAAAGGTGGTAAGGCTGAAAATGGGCTTATCATGACGTGTGGCACATTGTGACAGCTTCATAAATGGTAACTGTTAACAAGCTAAGAGATTATCTCATTTGATCCTCACAATGACTTTACGGAGTAGGCCCTGCCATTGCATCTACTGACTAAAATGACACTGACCTGAAGGCTAACGGCTACTCTAAGTCAGGGGCCGCCAGGGTTTGGACATAGGTGGGACCTTGAGCTGCAGCCTCTGAAGCCTCCTCTGTAATTCCATGGCTCAGCCTCAGTTGTGAGCCAGCCTAGCCTGCTCCAGCCTAAGAGGGGCCTAGAATTCACAGCAATCCAACCTCTGCCTCCAAGTGCTGGGCTTTTTTGTTTGTTTAGACAAGGACTCAAGTTTTTTAAGTTATCATAATTTTAATTTGTTTGAGACAAAGAGAGGGAGACAGAGAGAGAATGGGTACACCAGGGCCTCTAGCCACTGCAAACAAACTCCCATGCACCACCATGTGCATCTGGTTTACGTGGGACCTGGAAAATCTAACCTGGGTCCGTAGACTTCACAGGCAAGTGCCTTAACCACTAAGCCATCTCTCCAGCCCAGCCTTGACTTTTTAAAATTTTTATTTATTTATTTTTTATCTTTTTGGTTTTTCAAAGTAGGGTCTTGCTCTAGCCCAGACTGACCTGGAATTCACTATGTAGTCTTAGGGAGGCCTTGAACTCAAGGTGATCCTCCTACCTCTGCTTCCCAAGTGCTGGGATTAAAGGTGTGCAGCACCACGCCTGGCTATAGCCTTGAATTTTTAATCCTGCGGTCTCCACCTCCAGAATACAGAAATTACTGGTCAAGCCACTACAACTGGTAGGGGCTGGAAGCATTTTGGACATGTTACCCAGCAGGGAAAAAAAAACAAAAAAACCCTTACAAAACAAACAGTAGCCGGGTGCGGTGGTGCACACCTTTAATCCCAACACTCTGGAGGCAGAGGTAGGAGTGTGAGTTCAAGGCCACCCTGAGATTATATAGTGAATTCCAGGTCAGCCAGGACTAGAGTGAAACACTACCTTGAAAAACCAAAAAAAAGAGGAAGGAGGATCACCATGAGTTGAGGCCACCCTGAGACTACATAGTGAGTTCCAGGTCAGCCAGAGCAAGAGTGAGACCCTACCTTGAAACAACAACAACAAAACAAACAGGGCTGGAGAGATGGCTTAGTGGTTAAGGTGCTTGCCTGGAAAGCCTAGTACCCAGGTTTGAGTCCCTAGAACCCATGTGCTTGCCTAAGAACCAGGCCCATGGTGGTGCATGGGTCTGGAGTTTGTTTGCAAGGTGGCACATGCACCTGGAAAACAAAAATAAAATAAAAAATTTAAAACAACAACAAAAATACACTGTTTTTTTAATTTTGTTTGTTTTGTTTTTGGACTAGAGTGAGACCCTACCTGGAAAATAAAAAAACAACAACAGGGCTGGAGAGATGGCTTAGCGGTTAAGGCGCCTGCCTGCTGGAATTAACACTGGTTCCCTGGTCCCACATTTAGCCAGATGCCCATTCTTTCTCTCTCATAAATAAATAAAAATAAAATATTAAAACAAAAAAAGAGAGAGAGATGGGGCTACAGAGATGGCTTAGCAGTTAGATGCATGCACCCCTTGGTCTGCTGGAGAATGCCTCAAACTGGGGTCCTTAAAGCCAAAGGAAACCATCTCTCCAGGAAAGAGAGAGAGATACAGAAAGACCATTTGATTCCAGGTCCGTAGAACCTGACCAGGTACCAGGACCTAAGCCAGATGCCCAAATGGTGGTGCATGGGTCTGGAGTTTGTTTGATTTCCTTATCTATTTGATTACAACTGAATGCCAAACAATTAAAAATATGATTAAGCAAGGGGCTGGAGAGATGGCTCAGCAGTAAGGTTCTTGCCTACAAAGCCTAACAACTCAGGTTCAATTCCCCAGTACCCATGAAAAACTAGATGCACAAAGTGGCACATGCATTTGGAGTTCATTTGCAGTCACTGGAGGCCCTAGTGTGCCCATTCTCTCTGTCACTCTTCTTTCCTCTATCTCCCTTTGTTTGCAAATAAATAAATAAAAATAGTATTTAAAAAAATGAGGCCAGGTGTGGTGGCACACACCTTTAATCCCAGCACTCAGTAGGCCGAGGTAGGATTGATGTGAGTTCAAGGCCAGCCTGAGATGACATAGTGAATACTAGGTCTGCCTATGCTAGAGCGAGACCCTACCTTGAACCCGCCCTCATAGGAAAACAGGATCAAGAGCTGGGCACGATGGCTCATACCTGTAATCCCAGTAGTCAGGAGACAGAGGGAGAAGGTTCACTGCATGTTTGAGGCCCGTATGGGCCATATAGTAAATTCCAGGCTAGCCTGGATACGGAGTGAGACCCAGGTTTTGTTTTTTTGTTTTTTTTGGTTTTTCAAGGTAGGGTCTCACTCTAGCCCAGGCTGACCTGGAATTAACTATGTAGTCTCAGGGTGGCCTTGAACTCATGGCGATCCTCCTACCTCTGCCTCCCAAGTGCTGGGACTAAAGGCATGCGTTACCACGCCCGGCAGAGACCCAGTTTTTAAAAAAGCCACTGTGGGGCTGGAGAGATGGCTTAGTGGTTAAGGTGTTTGCCTGCAAAGCCAAAAGATCCTGGTTTGACTCACCAGGACCCACATAAGCCAGATGGACAAGGGGGCACATGTATCTGGAATTCATTTGCAGTGGCTGGAGGCCGTGGCACGCCCATTCTCTCTTTCTCTACCTCTTTCTCTCTCTCAAATAAATAAATAAAACATATTTTTAAAAAAGCCAATGTGTGCATGCATGAGGGAGAGAGAAGCTCTGGTAGGGACAAGCCAGGTCAGCTTGGAGACAGAATAAGGTAAGCCAGGTGGGCTAGAGGAGCCATGTCCTCCCTAAGGTATATGGTTCCTGCTTCATCCAGTGCCCCTGGGATTGCCCTATCTGACTTCTTAAAGAATGGCAGGAATGTAGCCTTCCTGATTTATAAATATCAAAGGCTTCTAGAGTCTGGAATTGTAATGTCCCCAAAAGGTCCATGTGTCAAAGGCTGAATTTCTAGCTTGGTGCAGAAACTTTATGAGATGAAGCCTCATTGGGGGTCTTCTGGTCACTGTGGGTATGCCCTTATAGGGGAGAATAGGACCGTGCTCCCTTCCTCTCCTGTTGTTTTCATGGTGGTCGCCCTTGCTCTATGTGACACTCCTCCCACGATGGGATAACTCTCCACCTACCCTAAATCAGTGATGTCAACTGACTGGACTAAGACCTCTGCCAAAACCGTAAGTCAAAATCAACTTTTCCTTTTCTTAAAAAAAAAAATTTTAAAGCCGGGCATGGTGGTGCACGCCTTTCATCCCAGCACTTGGGAGGCAGAGGTAGGAGGATCGCCGTGAGTTCCAGGCCACCCTGAGAATACATAGTGAATTCCAGGTCAGCCTGGGCCAGAGTGAGACCCTACCTCGAAAACCCCCAAAAAAAAAAATTTTATTTTTGAGGTAGGGTCTCAGTCTAGTCCAGGCTGACCTGGAATTCACTCTGTATTCTCAGGGTGGCCTCAAACTCATAGCAATGCTCCTACCTCTGACTCCCATGTGCTTGGATTGAAAAGTGTGAGCCACCATGCCGGACTTAACTTTTCCTCTTTTTAAATGCATTATCTTGAGTGGGTCTCACTCTGGTCCAGGCTGACCTGGAATTAACTATGTAGTCTCAGGGTGGCCTCGAACTCTCGGCGAACTTTTCCTCTTTTTAAATGCATTATCTTGAGTGTCTTCTTACAGTATCAGAAAGGTGACTAACACAAAAGCTAACTCAGTTGTGTTAAAAACTCCAGGTATGAATCTCTATGGTGACTTTCTTTATAGGTGTGGGACAACTAGGAGGGGACATGAGGAGGCCCACTGGGACTGGCTGTATATCATAGGAATACATGATTATGATTTGAAACTTTCCTGTCAAATAATAAGGCAAAAATAAATACCAGCAAGGTGAAAGAGGAAACTGGCTAAATCACACCTCCAACCTTAACTAGAAAATTTCTTTCTTTCTTTCTTTCCTTCTTTCTTTCTTTCTTTCTTTCTTTCTTTCTTTCTTCTTTCCTTCTTTCTTTCTTTCTTTCTCTTTCTTTCTTCTTTTTCTTTTTCTCTCTCTCTCTTTTCTTTCTTTCTGTATTTTTTTTCCAGGTAGGGTCTCACTCTAGTTCAGGCTGACCTGGAGTTCACTATGTAGTCTCAGGCTGGCCTTGAACTCACAGTAATCCTCCTACCTCTGCCTCCCAGTTACTGGGATTAAAGGTGTGCACCACCATGCCTGGCTTAGGTTACAATTTCTGAAATTAGACCAAAGGAAGTTAGGCTGTCCTGCAAGAACAGTCCCAGGCATTTGTAGTGATGAACATGAAATCAAAAGTCCACTTTATAGCTTTGCAATAGCAAAGCAGAAATGGGAAGTGGAAAATATGTCATTTGTGTGGTACGCCAGCCTCAGAGGGAGAAAGAAACACACAGCCCTCTAAAATCTTCCTGGCACATCAGGCTGGTAGAACATCTGTGAGATTTCGTCCCTGAGTGAAAAGAGGGTCTTATTTTTATGTCTCTCGTTTGTTTTATATTACTTGGTGGAGTGCATTGGGGAAAGAAACTTCGCTTCCTGTGTCAAAGCCTTCTCCTTGGCACAGGGCCTTTCAGTCCTGCCCAGCCCTCCTACCCCTTGTCTGGAATGTGAACAAACCTGCTGGAGAAACAAAAACACAACTGAGTTCCTGCCCAGGCCCAGGTAACTGGCAGTGAGGCCACAGGCACGGGAGCTCACCATGCATGTCCATCATCCCCGGGGAGGAGCTGTTCTCCGGAGTGGTCACCTCCGAGCCACACTTCTCGTCTTTGCCTTTCTTCTTATTCTTGTTTTTCTGGAAGGAAAGATGGAGCAGAAACCAAATCAGCCAATCATGTGTGTGTGTCTGCACATGCACAAACGACCCGGGGAGTGGTATGAATGTTATTCCATCAAATCAACTCAGCACCCCAAGTCTCAAGCAAGGGCTCTCTTTGCCCGCATTTGAATGTGGCCCACAAGATGCTCCTCGCCCACGCTGGAATCAAACAGCCCCACAGAAGGGAGGTCTCTGGGGCTGCCCCAGCTGTGGCACCACAGGAAATAGTCTCACCTGTCTGTGGAGCTGTCACTGGCAAGCATGCTCACACCCTGGCTGACAAGAACTGCTTCCTTCTCTACAGAGAACAGTTGGGGAAAAGGCTGTAGCCACTGTTGGCCAGAGCAGGTGTAAAGAGCTCCAGGTGGGCCAAGGTAAAGGCAGAGGTCACTAATTTCCAGTGGCTTTAGCTCCTCATGGATGCCCCTCCCCCGTGTCTTTGTTTAAGGAAGGGGCTTAATCTAGTCAGGCTGACCTGGAACTCTCTCTGTAGCCCAGGCAGGCCTAAACTCACAGTGATCCTCCTACCTCAGCCTGCTAAGGTGCTGGGATTAAAGGTGTACAACACTGCGCCCAGCCAGGGATGCCTTTCTCAAAGTGTTGAGACAGAAAGCTCCAAGATGCCAGGCATGGTGGTGCACACCTTTAATCCCAGCACCTTAGCAGGCTGAGGTAGGAGGATCACTGTGACACATGCACCCCTTTGTGCATCGGGCTTTACGTGGGTACTGGGGAACTGAAATGAGGTCCTAAGGCTTTGCTGGCAAATGCCTTCATGGCTAAGCCACCTCCCAGCCCGCCCCCTTTTGGGGGTTTTTCAAGGTAGTGTCTCACTCTAGCTCAGGCTGACCTGGAATTCACTATGTAGTCTCAGGGTGGCCTTGAAGTCATGGTGATCCTCCTACCTCTGCCTCCTGAATGCTGGGATTAAAGGCATGTGCCACCACGCCCAGCTCTCCCCAGCCATTTTTAAAAGTATTTTTATTTATTTATTTACAGGGATAGAGAGAGAATATGGGTGCGCCAGGGCCTCTAGCTGCTGCAAATGAACTCCAGATGCATGTGCCTTTTGTGCAGCTAGCTTTGCATGGGTACTGGGGTATAAAACTAAGGTCGTTAGGCCCTGCAGGCAAGTGCTGCAACTGCTGAGGCCTCTCTCCAGCCCCTGGACCCTGTCTTAAAAGGATGTGGACAGTTCATGGGGCTGGAGAGATGACTTAGTGGTTAAGTGCTTGTTTGTGAATCCTAAGGACCCCAGTTCAAGGCCCCATTCCCCAGGACCCACATAAGGCAGATGAACAAGGGGGTGTATGCATCTGGAGTTCGTTTGCAGTGGCTGGAGGCCCTGATGTGACCATTCTCTCTCTCTCTCAAATAACTAAATAAAATATATTTTAAATTATTTATTTTCAAGCAGAGAGAGAGCCAGAGAGAGGGAGATTGAGTGAGCGAGCACCAGGACCTTTAGCCACTGCAAATGAACTCCAGATGCGTGAGCCACCATGTGCATCTGGTTTACATGGGTTCTGGGGAATTGAACCCGGGCTATCAGGCTTTGCAAGCAAGTGCCTTTAATGGCTGAGTCATGTCTCCAGCCCAGACTTTTTTTCCTTTTGAGACAGGGTCTTCCTATGCAGTCCAGGCTGGCCTTGAACTCACCATCCTGCCTCTTGCATGCTGGGATTATAGGCTCAAGCAAACACATTTTTTTGGGGGGTGGGGTGGGTGGGGAGTTCAAGGCAGGGTCTCACTTTAGCCCAGGCTGACCTAGAATTAACTATGTAGTCTCAGGCTGGCCTTGAACTCACAGTGATCCTTCTACTTCCGCCTCCTGAGTGCTGGGATTAAAGACATGCACTACCATGTCTGACTTTTTTTGTTTGTTTGTTTTTTGTTTTTCGAGGTAGGGTCTCACTCTGGTCCAGGCTGACCTGGAATTAACTATGTAGTCTCAGGGTGGCCTCGAACTCTCAGCGATCCTCCTACCTCTGCCTCCTGAGTGCTGGGATTAAAGGTGTGCGCCACCACACCCGGCTTCATGTCCTACTTTTAAGTATATCCTTTGAAAGATTGTGTTTTGCTTTGCAGGTACAGCCCAGTAAAGTATAAAACTCTGTGTTCAAACTCTAGTTAAAAAAAAAGGGGGGGGGCTGGAGAGATGGCTTAAAGGTCAAGGCACATGCCTGCAAAGCCTAAGGACCCTGTTTCGATTCTCCAGGTCCCACATAAGCCAGATGTACATGGTGGCGCATTCATCTGGAGTTCGTTTGCAGTGGGCTAGAGGCCCTGGCATGCCCATTCTCACACACTCTCTCTCTCTTCCTCTGTCTCTAATAAATAAAATAAAATAAAGTCTTTTTAAAAAAGCTTAACATTTGAATCTTTTTTTTTTTCGGGAGGCAGAGGTAGGAGGATTGCCGAGTTCGAGGCCACCCTGAGACTCTTAATTCCAGGTCAGCCTGGACCAGAGTGAGACCCTACCTCGCAAAACTGAACATTTGAATCTTTTTTTTTTCTTGAGGTAGGCTCTCAGTCTAGCTCAGGCTGACCTGGAATTCACAACATAGTCTCAGGGTGGCCTCAGACTCACAGTGATCCTCCTACCTCTGCCTCCTGAGTGCTGGAATTAAAGGTATGTGCTGCCTCACCCGGCTTGAATCTTAAAATATATTACTTGTGGGCTAGAGAGATGTCTTAGTGATTAAGGTGTTTGCCTGTGAAGTCAACAGACCCAGGGTTGCTTCCCCCCAGTACCCACATAAGCCAGATGCACAAAGTGGTACATGTGTCTGGAGTTCATTTGCAGTGGTTGAAAGCCCTAGAGTACCCATTTTCACTCGTATCTGCCCCTCTCTCTCTCAAATAAATAAATAAAAATTTTAAAAAAAGTTGGGTGTGGTGGTGCATGCCTTTAATCCCAGCAGACAGGAGGCAGAAGTAGGAGGATGGATCACCATGAGTTTGAGGCCATCCTGAGACTACATAGTGAATTCCAGGTCAGCCTGGACTAAAGTGAAACCCTACCTCAAAAAAACAAAAACAAAAAAATTAAAAAATATATGTTACTTGTTTAAAAGAATAAAAACTTCAAGAGTTCTAAAATTAAAATAAAATAAAAATGGCACAACCATAGAGTAACTGAGTGGTTTCTAAAACAACAAGAAGCTTCCCCTTCACAAGCCAGCTTTCCTGCCCAACCTTCAGGAAATCTGATGCAGCTGTCTGGGGCCCAGGAATTTGCATTTATCAAAATGCTCAGCCAGAGCCAGGCGTGGTGGCGCACACCTTTAATCCGCACACTTGGGAGGCAGAGGTAGGAGGATCACAGCGAGTTCGAGGCCACCCTGAGACTACATAGTTAATTCCAGGTCAGCCTGGGCCGGAGTAAGACCCTACCTCGAAAAACCAAACACACACACACACACAGAGCTCAGTCAGGCTGAGAACCACACGGCCCTACAGAAAAGAGCGGTGGGGAAACCAGCTTACTCCATGTCATGGCTCAGAGGTAAAAAGGGAATTGGCATTTCTGGAACACTACACTGAGAGTTTTCTGGGTGATGTACCACATTAACTGGGTACAGAAATCACATGAAGTAGATAGCAGTGCTCCACTACACAAAGAGCAGGTGATGGTGGAGGAGCGGAAGTCCTGACAGTGGGGTGAGATGTGCAGCCTCACAGGTTAATCAGGGCTGGTCTGTGTGACTCCGCACCCATGCTCTGCCCAGCCAGGAGCTGCCCCATCCATCCCATGGACCACATATTGCGTGTTCCCCTTGATCACATTCCATTTGGCACTTCCCTGGTGACTGTTTGATAGTATTCTATAATTATCTTCCCCCAACGAGATTAGAAATGCCCTGAGAGCAGGGTCCACGTCTTCTCAACTGCGGCAGTGTTTCTCCACCACCTAATGGTGTGATGGTGCGCAAGGCCGAGGCTGGGGCCAGAACCAGGAGCTGTCTTTGAGGAGCTGGGCTGCCCAGCTCTTTGTCCAGTGAGCAGCCTCATGGCTTCAGGAACTCAGGGCAGAATGAGAAGGGATGTCCATCACCTAAGTTCTCTCAGTGCAGCACCAGCCCTCCCGGGGTGAGCATATGATCTGAGTCAGCACAGAGTCTCAGCCCTGCCTGAAGCTCAACACTCATAAGACAGGCAAGGGAAGGTGGGGGAGGGAGGCTTAGCCCCTACCATACTGAGAAAGCTGGGCTCCCAGGTTTCCCTGCAATAAAACATCAAACATGGCCACACAGTTGCCAGGAGTGGCTGAAGCCGAGTGTGTAGTTGAGTCATCCTCCGGGAGGCTGGCATGGGGTATGAGTGAACAGGCGGCAAAGACCTTTTGGTAGGAAATACAGGCAGGCTACCAGCATGTACCCTCCGCGCCAAGGATCCAACATGACCAAGGCAACTCCCTCTAATGGTTAGTCAGCATAGTCCCACCCCCTGCCCCTAGCCTTCCTGGAGCTCCTTCCACCCCTGGCTTTCCTATTCCAGGGCCCACCAGTCATTTACAATACCAGTCAATAAAAGGCTGTCTGGGAGCAGAAAGCACATGCACCTTGAAGTCAGAAAGGTCTGACTTTGAGCCTCCACTCTGACACAGCTGTGTGGCTCTGGGGAAGTGACTGTACATCTCTGAGCTCATGTCCACAAAAGATGGCCTGCACAGGCTCAGTATGAGAAAAGTCAACACGACGACTGTGTGGAGCAGAACATGGGACCTGGCGGGGGACCAGGTACTCAGGAACGAGACCATAGTGAAGAAAAGAAGGTTGGCCTATCTCTAGGCCATGCCCACCCCAGACAATGGTGCCCAGGGCCCTGGGGAAGAAATAGCTCTGTACTAAGGAGTGACCCCCATGGTAGGGGTTCTCAGTACAGAGATCAACTTGCAGGGGACATTTCCCACGTCTCTGAGGGCCAGAATCCGGGGCAAGACTATATAATAGGGTAGGCGACACAGGTCCAACAGCCTCTCTGGGACCTAGAGGGCTGGGTCCCAGAACCACCAGGTAATTTGGGTTTGGATCCCAGGCCACAGTGGCGGCACACAGCCCTCTTTCCTGCAGTAGAAAGCCCCACTCAGAAGACCAGCCCTACATACTCACATCATCAACTTTTGGCTCTGTCACAGGGACCCATTTGTAGATTCGTAGGGATGTGTCACCAACAGTCACCCATTTCTTCTCCCTGTGGAGAATAAGGAAGAGTCCATTACTAGGGCTTTGGACTGTGCTCATGGCAGGGGAGCTGTGATGTGGTGGCTACTCAGCACAGGGGCTAAGAAAACAAGCATGGGCATAGACATGGCGGGAGCCCCTGGACAAGTGACTTAGCCTCATGCTGAGCGAAGAGGCAGAAAGTGACCACCCCATGCTCTCCTAGAAACTGACCTCTGGAGCAGCCCAGGGGTGCCAGAAGGCAGTGGCCTGGGCCCAAAGAGAGATCCCCAAGGGGGCTCTGCTTGCCCCTTCTGTCCATATGCATTCTGAACTCTTGCAGGACAGAGCCCAGGCCCCCAGCTGCGAAAGCCAGGTTTACAGATTAGGAGAAAATGATAAGCTATGAGAAGGAGAAGGGGTGACAGGTTTCATCGATGATAATAATAATTACTGCCCTCTCCATGCCCACCATCTTGCTTCAAGCTACTTTCTAGATTATTGCTGTCAAACTTCTGTCAGATGGAATCATTTCCTGTCCCAAACACTTATAGACCATACAGTGTATGTGGGGCGGGGGTGGGGAAGAATCAGGGAGAGCCACCAGAAGCAGATCTATGGCCTGAACCCCAACCGTTCAACCATCCTGGAGATGTAGAAGGCCACCTGAGGTTCTACTTGTAGTTCAGTGAGGAACCCAGCTGATTCAAGGAACCCATGATGGGATGTTGGGGACAGATGCCCACTTGGTGTGAGTGACAGGATGACAAGAACATTTAGCAATTTCAGTAACAACTGTCCTGCTGCAACCCAGAACTACAAGTGGGGTGAAGACCTCTGTCTATGAGTGCCTGACACCCTTTTGGCCTCTCCACTTGAACATAACCTTGCGTGCATAGGCCTTATATACTACTGTGACACATTACAGCCCCCCCCCTCACTACAGAGGCTTCTAGAAGCCTAAACATACTCAAAACCAGATAGCCCAAACCATACACTTCCATCTCCAAACCCTGCCTGCTCAGGTCCCTGTGTTCCTGTCAGAGGAAGTGACAATCTGGCTTTTACTGAAATATGTGCTCTAATTATTATTATTATTTTTTTTGAGGTAGGGTCTCACTCTAGCTCAGGCTGCCCTAGAATTAACTATGTAGTCTCAGGGTGGCCTTGAACTCACGGCAATCCTCCTACCTCTGCCTCCCGAGTGCTGGGATTAAAGGCGTGTGCCACCACGCCTGGTTATGTGCTCTAATCTTTACATAACCGTGTGTGGTAACAAGTGTCACTTTCCATATTTGACAGATAAAGGAAGTGAGGCCTGGGGAGGTGAACTCATCCCCTCCAGAACAAGAATTGAAACCCTTGATGTCCAGATGCTTCCAGAACACCCCTCAGGCTCCATCCACGCCTTTTAGCAGGGAAAGCATGAAGTGAAGGCAGGTATCTGCCACCGCCACCGCCACCCATCTCCTGCCTCTTAGAGGCAGACTGAGCAAGCCACAGCTCAATCTTTCACAGTCTCCATTCCAAATCCACAATGATGCCTGAGGAAATAGGGCCTTCGGGGGGGGGGGGGAGAAACAGGAGGACCAGAGAGGTTCTGTCACAGGTTCATGGTCACATAGAGAGCAAGTGGCAGAGCAAGTACTGGATGTAGGCTTTAGTCCCCGAGTCCACCTCCCATGAAGACGAAGAGTCCATGTTAAGAAGCCCCTGGGTAACAGAAACTTCTAGTGTTCAAAGAACACTCTGCTAGACTCTCCTGCAAACAGCCAAAGATGCTACTTACAAGCCCTCATCTAGCTTCCTGGGCCTGAGCCCAGTAAAGAAATAAATTCAAGGTTCGATTGGGTTAATTTTTTTTTTTTTTTTTTTTTTTTAAGTAATGACTTACAACATAGAGGACTCAGGTTTGAAAGTGTGTCAGAGCTCTGAGCTTTGTAGGCTGTCAGGAGCCAGGATGAACGTCTGAAGTTACCATCTCTCAGCAGGCACTGTGGGCCATGGGCTGTATGCAGCTGGGTTCTTGGGGCTTCTTCTGCCCTAGCTGGCAACCTCTTCAATCCAGGTCCCCACACCACCCCAGAGATGGAAGCCACGCTCAAGCTATATTCCCTGGTGTGGGCACTGTGGGGCCTTCAGGACAGAGGCAAGAGAGTTAAGAACCTGACCTTGTAAGCTGGTGCAATCCTATGATCATCGCTTTCAGGCTCAGGGGTCCCTGGGCTACAAAGCCACAACAAAAAGTCAAGATAAAACAGAGCCTAACCTTGGGACTGACCTCTGACCTGAGGCTTGACCCTTAGCCTTCCCAGAAAGAGGACAGAGCTCAAGTGTAAGTCCAGAGGGAGCTCCTGTGAGGAGGGAAATGGGATTTCACAAGTGAGATTTCCCGCGACTGCTCCCCTCCCCCGTCCAAGCAGATCACCTGAGAACACACAGCCCCTCCTCTGATGAGGGCCCTAGACTGTTCCCATTACCTCACAGCTAAGTTGACAAGAGGTCAACAGGCATGTTTTGTTTGGCCTGCATAGTACGTTCCCCAACCACCACTCTCTCTCTGCATAGTGCTTTTAAACAGTTGAATCAACTGCCAAACTTAAAAAAAAAAATTTAAAAAACACTCCACATAAAAATCCAGATTTCTGGCTACTCTCAAGACATGATCTTAGGCTAGAGAGATGGCTTAGTGACACTTGCCTGCAAAGCCTAACAACCTGGGTTCAATTGCCCAGTACCCACATAAAGCCAGATGAACAAAGAGGCACATGATCTGGACTTTGTCTGCAGTGGTTGGAGGCACTGGCATTCCCATTCTTCTCTCTCTCTCTCTCTCTCTCTTTCTGCTTGCAAATAAATAAATAAATAAAATATTTAAAAAATAAAACATGATCTAGCCGGGCGTGGTGGTGCATGCCTTTAATGCCAGCACTTGGGAGGCAGAGGTAGGAGGATGGTTGTGAGTTTAAGTCCACCCTGAGACTACATAGTTAATTCCAGGTTGACCTGGGCTAGAGTGAGAACCTACCTTGAAAACCAATAAATAAATAAATAAATAAATAAATAAAAATAAAACATGTTCTGAAGCTGGGAATGGTGCCAATGAGTTCAAGGCCAGCCTAGGCTACAGGTGAGTTCCAGGTCAGCCTAAGCTAGAGTGAGACCCTGCCTCAAAAAAAACAAAACAAGGGCTGGAGAGATGGATTTCAGTGGTTAAGGCGCTTGCCTGCAAAGCCTAAGGACCCAGGTTCAACTTCCCAGTACCCACATAAATCCAGATACACAAAGTGACACGTGCACCTGGAGTTTGTTCACAGCAATTAGAAGCCACGGTGTGTCCATTCTGTCTCTCTCTCTTTCTCTCTCTCTCTGCTTGCAAATAAATAAATAAATGAAAATATCTTTTTAAAAATTTATTTACAGCCGGGTGTGGTGGCACACACCTTTAATCCCAGCACTTGGGAGGCAAAGGTAGGAGGATCACCTTGAGTTCGAGGTCACCCTGAGACTACATAGTTAATTCCAGGTCAGCCTGGACCAGAGTGAGACCCTACCTCACAACCCCACCCCCTCAAAAAAATTGATTTACTAGAGACAGACAGACAGAGGGAGGGAGGGATAGCGAGAGAGAAAGAGAATGAATGTGCCAGGGCCTCTAGCCACTGCAAACAAACTCCAAATGCATTGCCATCATTTGCATCTGGCTTACATTGGACCTGGAGAATGGAACCTGGTTCCTTAGGCTTCGTAGGCAAGTGCCTTAACTGCTAAGCCATCTCTCCAGCCCTGAAAATATCTTAAAAACAAACAAACACCCCACAGAAACATAAACAAGCACAAACAAACCATGATCTGGGCTCATATGCCCCTGGGAGTCAAAGCTTGCTCCAGATGTCACATTTCAGCTCCCTCCCAGTCACCACCTGGTACCACCTGCAGGTACTGCACCTAGGGATTCACCTCAATCACCAGGTTGCACCCTAACCTAGCCGTGAAACAGTCCTGAGTACACCGAGTCCTCATGCCTTGATGGTTCCTGGTAACCAGCCTGGCTTCAGTACTTCTGTCCATCAGAATTATGTTCCAGGGATGAAAGGATGAAATGAGGTCCCAGATGTAGGAATATAGCCCCAAGGTTCCTCCCCACCTCCAACTCTTCTATTAACTACAAAGGCCCATCCTAGATTCTCCAGACCAAGGTCAATTTCCAGTGTTCTACTGGATTCAGATCCAAGAGTGACCATTTGCCCAATGGCCCTGCTGTCTCCAAAGAGAGCTCTAAGTCCCTCACTTATTTACTTACTTGAGAGAGCAAGAGAAAGAGGCACAGAGAGATTGGGGGGAGGGAGGGAGGAAAGAGACATACAGAGAGAGAATGGGTGCACCAGGGCCTTCAGCAGCTGTAAATGAACTCTAGACGCATGCGCCACCTTATGCATCTAGCTTACGTGGGTACAGGGGAATAGAACCTGGGTCCTTAGGCTTCACAGGTAAACACCTTAACGGCTACACCATCTCTAAGTCTCTCATTTTTTGTTCACTTCAGGGATAGTTTTTGTCCCTTTAGGAGACCTGGCCTAATCCTAATCAGGCCTAGGTCCACTTCACCTGGTAGGAAGGTACCCGTGTTTAAAAAAACAAAACAAAAAACCCCAGAAGGACAGAGGTGAGGGCCCAAGCTCAGACCTTCACCTCTTCCAGGAATGGATGGGAAGCCCCTATGATTTGGCCTCTGTTTTCACAACAAGTTGTTGAAGGAACCCTCAGACCAAGAGCTAAAGGGTTCCAGACTTCTGCCTACTGTGCAGTTCAAACCTCCCTTTCTGTTTTACTCACACTAGGCCTCCTAGTCCAGTTTCCCAAAAAGGGACCCACCATTTTGTTTTCTTTCAGCCATCTTCTGGCTTCCTCACACTCCACCAGCCTGCCTTGCTGGGACACTAGACAGAAAGGAGAGGAGAAGCAGCTGGCAGCTACAGGCAGGAAGGCCAAAGCTAGCTGCGGGCTTTTTCTGCCCAGGAAGGGGCAGGATAGGACTATCCAAGCAGAGCTGACCACCTTGAGCTTACATGCTGAAGGGTATGCCAGATACCTTGGCCCTCCATTGAATTAAATACAGGATGCTGCATCACCTTTGAATTTGAATAAATGGATAATTGTTTGGCATTAGGATGTCTCAAACACTGTATATTTTACATACACACATACATGCTGGGACTCAGACCACAGACTCTGTACATATTAAGTTCATGCTCTACCACTGGGCCAAACTCTCAACAGAAAAATTTGTTTGTCTGTTTATTTAGAGTCAGAGTCTCATGGCACAGGCTGTCCTCAAGCTTGCTAGGCGGCCAAGGCTGGTCTTGAACTCCTAATCCTCTGCCTCCACCTCCCAAGCACTGAATTACAGGTATGCTCTGTTTGAAAGATTTCTTTTAAAAAATAATTTTGCAGCTGGACGTGGTGGCACACGCCTTTGATCCCAGCACTCAGGAAGCAGAGGTAGGAGGATCGTAGTGAGTTCAAGGCCACTCTGAGACTACATAGTTAATTCCAGGTTAGCCTGAGCCAGAGTGAAACCCTACCTTGAAAAAACAAAACAAAACAAAACAAAATAATAATAATAATTTTGCGATATATCTGAAATTCAAATGTAATTAGGTGTTGTATATTTTCATTTGCTAATTCTGGCAACCCCACATCCCAGACAGCGGCGAAATGCATGGTTGATGACCAGTTAATAAACAACCCACAAGCTTCCAGGGCTAACTGCAAGACCCTTAGCAAAGGCACAGCAGGGCCAAATTGAGCTTCTCAAGGGCTGGGGAAACCAGGCCATAAGACCTCAATTTTTGCTTAGAACTAGTGAAGGAAAGGAAATAAATAAAAGAAAGCAAAATGAAATTTCTACAAAGTTCACCTTACAGTAAAGACATTTAGCGGGCGTGGTGGCGCAGCCTTTAATCCCGGCACTTGGGAGGCAGAGGTAGGAGGATCACTGTAAATTCGAGGCCACCCTTAGACTACATAGTGAACTCAAGGTCAGCCTGGGCTAGAGTGAGACCCTATCTCGAAAAAAAAAAAAAAAGACATTTATTTACAAGTGCTACTGTACACTCTAAGGTCATGACCTTAGAGTCCTCAACAGCCCTGAGAGTGGAAGGAGCCCAGAGCCCCTTGTTGCAAGAGTTAGAGAAGTTGAGTTTCCTATTTTGCCCAAGGTCACAACACGGAAGTGGATAGTCCAACCAGGAGATCCCAAAGCCTGAGTCCTTAGAGGTCATTAATCTCAAAAATCACTCCACACCAAGCCCAGGTCTGGCCCGCAGTGGGCTGGCCAGGATGGAAGCCTCCAGGCCTGCTGTTCTGGGGCCGGGAGAGTGGAAAGCCCCATCCCTCCATCTGCCCGCTCTGCAGAGCAGCTGGCAGACCCAGGAGCAGCTGTCACAGGGTACACAGTCTGGGTCTGGCTGGGAACCTGGGGCCGGAGGCCCCGCCACGCCTCCAAGAGCACAGAAAGGCAGCTTGCACAGCCCCTTTCCACCCTCCAGAAGAGTGACAGAAGGGAGTCAGGCCCCAACACCAGTTCTTTCTCTGTACTAGGGCAGAGGCAGGGAGGGGACAATTCCAGCCTTCTCTTGGGGGTCCCACAGGAGAGGAGAACCGTTGGTTGTTTTCTCTTGTGTGTGTTTTGGCCTGCAACTGTTTCTGCCATCTTTAAATGGCTCCATTGGGCACTGGGCACCCTGCGCAGTAGGGGAGCTCCCGCAGCACCCACGACTTGGGAGCTCAACTTTAGAAACCCTCCCCTTCTCACGGTTGTGAAAATTCTTTGTCCCATTGGAGCCAAAGGCAGCCTACGGGCGGGCATCCGGCCATCCGCAGGCAGCCCTTTCCATAGGAGGCCCGGGAGCACGTGGACTTTATTGATTTTTCCCCTTGCCTTTTTTGTTGGGTTTGACTCAGAAAGGACAGCTAACTTGTGACACCGCCAGACTGGAGACTGGACCCCAGAGTTTATTTATATTTAAGAAACCTAGGCGTTAGAAACGGAGCCTACAGTGGGGCCTGGCCAGTTTCTAGGCATTAATCAGGACGAGCCCATGGGCGCTGACACTTGGGGACACCCTCGCGGCTGCCTCTCTCTCTCTCTCGCTCTCTTTCTCTCTTGGACCCCGGAGAAGCCGTGTTCTCTACGTGTAGGGGGAGGGGGACACACAATAAAGTTGGAAACGGCGAGCGGGGAGTTTTCAACAAGTCTGACCCAACCTAGAGGTCTGCGGGCTTCTCGGGCCTGGCCGTGGGGCTGCTTCGGAGTCAGACCCCGACAAGGCCGTGAAAATGTTCCATCTTACTAATTATAAGGAGGCCACGCCGGGCACGATCTAATTTGAGCTTGAAAACACACAGACACACACGCACGGCCCACACTGAATTTCTCACCCCTCTGCCGCCCCACACCCAGGCGGAGAACAAAAACAACGGCTCTCTCCGCAAAACAAACACAAGCTCCTGCTGGGGGACCGGCAGACGCGGCCCAGGACGGGCTTCTGGCCTCGAAGATCCGCTCGCCGGCGCTCCGCGCACCGCCAGCGGGACGTGGGTGCCTGGCGCCCGGCCGCTGCCTCCCGGCGCTCGCCCCCATCTTCCTCCTCGCCCGCAGCCCTCGCTCCAGGCAGCCCAAAGCGCTAAATTTAAACGGCTTGCGCTCTGCAAACTCCGCAGACTGGAGGGCGCCGGGCCTGGGAGGCGGGGAGGGCGGGAGGCCGGCGCAGCGCGGGCCGGGGGCGCAGGGGGTTTGGGGGACGGGAGGGGGCCGGCGCAGCGCAGCGTCGCCCGGGGCGCGCGGGGAGGAGACGGCGGCGCCGCGGCGGCCCGCCCGGTGCCTGCACAATGGAGCTCGCGTTCCGCCCGCCCGCCCGCCGCCACCGCCGCCGGCATCGCGGCCCCGGCGCGCGGGAAGCCGCTTTCATGTGACTTGCACAAAACGAAATGGCTTCTGGGGCCGGCTCCGAACCTCCTCCCCGGGAGCCGAGCGCCGTGGGTGGGGGTTCTGCCCGCCGCTCCGGCCCCGGGGCACTCATCATCTCCGGGCTGCCGTGGCCGCGCCAGGTGGACGACCGGCGCGAGCGCACCTGGGCAGCGGCCGCGGTCTCCGCCCGGCGCAGGTGACCCGGCTCGAGCGCCTCCCGCCCTCGCCAACTCCGGGCCCCGCGGCGGCCGGGTGAGGCTGCCCGAGGCGCTGCGCCCCCGCGGGCTCGCTGTCCGCGCCGGGTCTGGGTTCCCGGCAGCCGCGGCGCCGAGCAGCGAGAGAGCGAGCGAGCGCCTCGGCTTACCATTTGCGCACTTTCTCGATAGCCGCCATGACCCTCTTGATATCATCTTTGGCCCGGCTCCTGGTTTCGGCTCGAACCGACCTGCCCGACATGGTTCTGGCGGGGAGAGAGAGGCTGGGGGAGCGCGCCGCGCCGCCGGGTCCTGCTCGCGCTCCGCGGCGGCCACACTCGCGCTCTCTCTCACTCACTCACTCACTCACACACACACAGACACTCACACATACACACACACACTCACTCACACACTCACTCACTCACACACACACACACACACACACAAAGCCTGGTGCCGCCGCGCGCCCGGGGCCCAGTGCGCAAGCGCCGGGCGGCAGCTGCACGGAGCTGGGGAGCAGCGCCGCCGCGGCCGCCAGTAGCGCGGCCTCCGGGCACCGTCGTCGCTGTCGCTGTCGCCGCCCACCCCGGGGAGCCTCCGGGACCCTCTCCCCGGGAGGCGGTCAGGAGCGACCCTCCCAACGCCCCGGCAACGCGGAGGAGGGGGGCTGGCGCACGGACTCACTTGGAGGCCGCAGGTGCCCCGAGGACCCTCCGGGGACCGTGGATGGGCGCATTCCTTGGGAGCCACCTCGGCGGCCCGTGCCCGGCCCCCGGTGCAATGATGCAACTTTCCAGTGAGGCGCTTGACTTCTCTAAAGTTGGAGGTGGAGAGTCGGGACGCGAGGTGCTCTTGGAAAGAGTTGAGCCGGGGATCTGCTGGCCCGCTGCCCCGCTTACTTGCGCGAGCCTGGGATGTCCCCGCCCCATGCTTAAGCTAGGGGCTACTGTAAGAAAGGGGCCCCAGCCCAGTGATTGATCTGCATTGTCACAGGGGTTCCTTCTTTCTCGCTAAGTTCCCCTGTCACAGATAAACCCCGCTGGGGCTTGTCAGAGGACCACAAGTTAACCCTAAGCAGCTCTTGGTGGAAGTATTATGACCAGGTTCTGCCCCGACACAAATGACCCTAATAGGTAAAATGGGCTGATCGGACCCAGAACTTTTGAGGGACTTTCAACCAGTCCCACGAGACAGAGCTGGATGACCCAATGTACCACGGTCAGGCAGTGTGACACTGGTGTCACTTCTGTGTGTGCAGCTGCGGCTAAACCAACTGGACCAGAGCGAATGCCTGCCCAGATGGATGCTGGGAAAAGAGATGACCTAATATGAGTAAGCTCAGTCCGTGCCTGGAGAGGAACTAGCCCAATGCCAAACGTTTCACAGATGTGGAAACTGAGTCATGGGCAGTCACTGTTGCAGCCATGAGCTGTCTATGACTACCACTCAATCTAGTGCCAAGCAGTTTCCCTTGCAGTTTGGTGGGGAACTTCTGGGGAAATGGAGTGAGATGTCTGTGACTCTTTTCCCAGGCATATATTTTTACCTTTCTGAAACGTAAGCTAACGTAAGAAAAAGAAAAATAAGAACAATTAACTCAAAACCAATCCGAATCCCAGCACTTGGGAAGCAGAATTATGAGCATCACTGTGAGTTTGAGGCCAGCCTGAGTCTACATAATGAATTCCAGGTTAGCCTGGGTTAGAGCAAAACCCTCTATTAAAAAAAAAAAAAAAAAAAAAGCTGTGCACGGCTGTAATCCCAGCACTCAGGAGGAGGCAGAGGTAGGTGGATCGCCTGAGTTCAAGGCCATCCTGAGACAGTGAATTTCAGGTCAGCTTGGCCTAGAGTGAAACCCTATCTCAAAAAACAAACAAACAAAAAACCAGAAGTCTCATACTGTTGGCCCTGTATCTGACCATCAAACATATACTTCTTATTTATTTATTTATTCATTTATGAGAAAGAAAGAGGCAGAGAGAGAGGGAGAGAATGGGTGCACCAGGGCCTCCAGCTACTACAAACGAACTCCAGACACATTCGTCACCTTATGTATCTGGCTTTATGTGGGTACTGGGGAATCAAACCTGGATCCTTAGGCTTCTCAGGCAAGCACCCTAATCACTAAACCATCTCTCAAGCCCATACACATGATTTTTAAATAGGAAAGGTATGTAAAAAATCTAAACAGAGGACTGGAGAGATGGCTTAGCGGTTACAGTACACGCCTGCGAAGCCTAAGGACCTAGGTTCACTTCTCTGGGTCCCACTTAAGCCAGATGCACATGGTAGCACACGTGTCTGGAGGCCCTGGTGTGCCCATTCTCACTCTTTCTCTCTCTCTCTCTGTCTCTATTAAATAAGTTTAAAAAATCTTTTTTAAAAAAATCCAAATAAAGCTTCGTGTGGTGGTGCAAGCCTTTAATTCCAGCACTTGGGAGGCTGGGGGGTGGGGGGAGGGGGAATGTCATGAGTTTGAGGCCACCCTGAGACTACATAGTGAGTTACAGGTCAGCCTGGGCTAGAGTGAAACCCTACCTCGAAAAACAAACAAACAAACAAACAAACAAACAAATCCAAACAGAAACTGATAAATGGATAAACGTGTATACTTATACAATGGCCATGCATACATGATAGAAGGAAACACTACCAAATACGGTGATGTGCACGAACACGCCAAGTGAAAACAGCTGGATGTTCAAGGACATACACTGTGTGAGTTACATGAGGCATGCAGACTAGGCAGATTCAAAGAGACAGGAAGCAGAATGGTGGTTGCTGTCCGGCCAAGGGGAGAAGGGACATGGAATGGTGGCTGTTGGGCATAGGGTTTCCTTTTAGGGTGATGAAAATTTTCTGGAGTTAAATGATGGTTGCATAACACTGTGACTTTCCTACATGTCACTAGATTGTATACTTTGAAATGGTTACAATGGTCAATTGGATGGTATATGATTTCGACCATCAAAAAAAGCGATCCAAATAGCCAGCTTCTTTATACCAGCAAGACATCCGCAAACTAGGCCCAGAGCAAGTCAGCTGGACCTCAGCAGTCCTGTGTCCTTCAAAGTGGCCCAGGTGACCAGTGTACGCGCTTACCTGTTTGGCCCCTGAAGATATTTGTGTTCTTGATCCCTGGTTAAGCCACAAAGCTTTCTACAAATGTATTTTTTTTTTTTAAATAAATCGAGTATGTTACTTTTTATAGTTTCCTATTCCTAGAGATATTTTTAAACTTCTTTCGTTAACAAAGCACAGTTGTTTTCTCGCTTGTGCCTGACTATTTCAATGGTAAAGTATTCAGGGGTCTGTTTCTGCTAGATCTTGTTCCTGGTGTCGTAGATCCTCGTTATGTGTTAGCTCTCTGTGACTATATTGTACACTGCGTTACGTCTCCTCTTACCTTTCCTCTCCCGCCTTCTTTGAGATAGGGTCTTATATAGCCCAGGCTGGCCTTGAACTCACTATGTAGCTAAGGATGAACTTTTTTTTAGTTAGTTAGTTTGTTTATTTATTTATTTAAGAGAGAGAATGGGCCCACCAGGGCCTCCAGCCACTGCAAACGTCCTCCAGATGCACACGCCACCTTGTGCAGCTGGCTTACGTGGGTCCTGGGGAATTGAACCTGTGTCCTTTGGCTTTGCAGGCAAGTGCCTTAACCGATAAAGCCATCTCTCCAGCCCAAGGATGAACTTTTGATCTTCCTGCCTCCACTCTCCAAATTCTGGGATTACTGGCATGTACCCCCATGCTTGGCTTGAATACTACATTTTAAGTTTTATTTATAGGGACAATAGGAGGCATTCCTATAGTGATGCTTTACATTTGCTCTGTCAGATTCCAAGGTCACTGCTAACCCGAGACTACCTTAATCTAAATTCAGAGCCTGTGGCTCCCTAACCACCCAGGTGATATAATTTTCAGCTACTCAACAGTGTGGGACTGCGACTGCGTTGCGTACTGGGCACTGAAGGTGGAGTGGTGGTACTATTTATACTATGGACATTGGCAAATGCTATGTTTATGAGGATCCTCCTCCCCAGTCCCAGCCAGCAAATCACTGGTGGAGTCTGATGCGATCCCGCTTTATTGTAGGGATTATCTCCCACTGAGTGTGGAAGCTTGGAGTTTGTTTTGTTTTGTTTTTAAATTTTATGTATTTAGGGCGGGGTGTGGTGAGACACACCTTCAATTCCAGCACTCCCAAGGCTGAGGTAGCAGGATCGCTGTGAGTTTGAGGCCAGCCTAAGAGTACATAGTGAATTCCAGGTCAGCCTGGGTTAGAGTGAGTCCTACCTCAAAAAATTATCTATTTATTTAATTTTGTTTTTTTTTCGAGGTAGGGTCTCACTCTGCTCCAGGCTGACCTGGAATTCACTATGTAGTCTCAGGGTGGCCTTGAACTCACGGCGATCCTCCTACCTCTGCCTCTCGAGTGCTGGGATTAAAGGCGTGTGCCACCACACTCAGCTCATCTGGCTTTATATGCATACTAGGGAATTGAACCCAGGTCCTTATGCTTTGCAGACAAATGCCTTAACCACTGAGCCATCTCCCCAGCCCTGTTTTTTGTTTGTTTTTTTGTTTGTTTGTTTTTATTGAGGCAGGGTCTCCTTTAGCCCAGGCTGGTCTTGAACTCACTATGTAGCATAATAATGGCCTCAAACTCCTGATTCTCTTGCTTCTACCTCCCAAGTGCTAGGATTACAGGCATAAACTACTTCACCCAGTGGGGCTTGGACTTTAATTTTCTGGCCTCTTGCTCCATAAATCATTCATAATTTAGTTCAAGAATATCAGGTTGGCAAACGTCTACATAGTAAGATATTTGCTTCTTTGCTGGATTGTCTTTCAACATTTCTTTTTTTTTTAATTTTGCTTTTTTTTTTTTTTTTTTTTTGGTTTTGCGAGGTAGGGTCTCCCTCTAGTCCAGGCTGACCTGGAATTAACTATGTAGTCTCAGGGTGGCCTCGAACTCATGGCAATCCTCCTACCTCTGCCTCCTGAGTGCTGGGATCACAGGCATGCGCCACCACGCTTAAATTTTGCTTTTTTAAAATTTATTTTATTTGAGAGCGACAGGCAGACAGAGAAAGAGGCAGAGAGAGAGAGAGAGAATGGGTGCGTCAGGGCCTCCAGCCACTGCAAACAAACTCCAGATGCATGCCCCACCTTGTGCATCTGGCTTATGTGGGTCCTGGGGAATCGAGCCTTGAACCGGAGTCCTTAGGCTTCACAGGCAAGCGCTTAACCCTTTCTAAACATTTTTATTGTATTGTGTTTTATTTATTCAGAGGCAAATACAGACAGAATGGGCACACCAGGGCCTATGGGCACACCAGGGCCTACGGCCACTGCAAACTCCAAACGCATGTGCCACCTTGTGTATCTGACTTACGTGGGTCCTGAGGAATTAAACCTGGGTTCTTTGACTTTGCAGACAAGCCCCTTAATTGCTAAGCCACCTCTCCAGCCTTCTGCTATGGCCTTTTGGAGTTTTTATCTTCAAGTAATCTTTTTTTTTTTGGTTTTTTGAGGTAGGGTCTCACTCTAGCCCAGGCTGACCTGGAATTCACTCAGGGTGGCCTTGAACTCATGGTGATCTTCCTACCTTGGCCTCCCTAGTGCTGGGATTAAAGGCGTGTGCCACCACGCCCAGCTTTCAAGTAATCTTTTTTTAAAGAGAGATTTATTTATTTAGTTATTCTCTCCCTCCACTTCAAGCCAGCTTAGCTTCCTTGATCTAGCACTGAAGGCCTTCCATAATGTGACCATTGCCTCCTTTGAACTGATCTTGTGCCACCAGCCCTAGGCCCCCTTTGGACTCCTTCAGCTATCATTTGCTAACTCTCACTCTGTTGGCCTGGGACATCTTTTTTCATCTACATCATTTCTCCTCCTCTTTCCTGGATCACAATACTGTAATTATCACTGACTGAGATGTTTCCCTCTCTATAATATAATTCTTCCTGTTTGTTTCTCTTGTGTATGTGTGTGTAATTTGCATATGTGGGGGCACGTGTGTGTATACAGAGGCCAGAGGCTGACAATCAGGTGTCTTTCTGGATCACTCTCCATCTATTTTACTGAGCTATGTCTCTCACTTGAGTCAGAGCTCACTGATTCGGCTAATCGAGTCAGCCATGGTGCCCTGGGGATTCCCCACCTTCCCACCTTCCCAGCCTTCACCTTTCAAGCAGTGGGATTACAGAAGGGCTGCCACACCTACTGCCTCCCACATCATCTGACGTTGACTTGGGTGTTATTGTATTGTGTTTTATTTATTCAGAGGCAAATACAGACAGAATGGGCACACCAGGGCCTATGGGCACACCAGGGCCTACGGCCACTGCAAACTCCAAACGCATGTGCCACCTTGTGTATCTGACTTACGTGGGTCCTGAGGAATTAAACCTGGGTTCTTTGACTTTGCAGACAAGCCCCTTAATTGCTAAGCCACCTCTCCAGCCTTCTGCTATGGCCTTTTGGAGTTTTTATCTTCAAGTAATCTTTTTTTTTTTGGTTTTTTTGAGGTAGGGTCTCACTCTAGGCCAGGCTGACCTGGAATTCACTCAGGGTGGCCTTGAACTCATGCCGTTCTTCCTACCTTGGCCTCCCTAGTGCTGGGATTAAAGGCGTGTGCCACCATGCCCAGCTTTCAAGTAATCTTTTTTTAAAGAGAGATTTATTTATTTAGTTATTCTCTCCCTCCACTTCAAGCCAGCTTAGCTTCCTTGATCTAGCACTGAAGGCCTTCCATAATGTGACCATTGCCTCCTTTGAACTGATCTTGTGCCACCAGCCCTAGGCCCCCTTTGGACTCCTTC
The DNA here is from genome assembly GCA_036365145.1 of Orientallactaga sibirica. NCBI lineage: Eukaryota > Metazoa > Chordata > Mammalia > Rodentia > Dipodidae > Orientallactaga > Orientallactaga sibirica. The sequence goes on along the minus strand of JAEOAD010000026.1, from coordinate 23,697,953 downwards.
AGCTATCATTTGCTAACTCTCACTCTGTTGGCCTGGGACATCTTTTTTCATCTACATCATTTCTCCTCCTCTTTCCTGGATCACAATACTGTAATTATCACTGACTGAGATGTTTCCCTCTCTATAATATAATTCTTCCTGTTTGTTTCTCTTGTGTATGTCTGTGTATTTATTTGCATATGTGGGGGCACGTGTGTGTATACAGAGGCCAGAGGCTGACAATCAGGTGTCTTTCTGGATCACTCTCCATCTATTTTACTGAGCTATGTCTCTCACTTGAGTAAGAGCTCACTGATTCGGCTAATCTAGTCAGCCGTGGTGCCCTGGGGATTCCCCACCTTCCCACCTTCCCAGCCTTCACCTTTCAAGCAGTGGGATTACAGAAGGGCTGCCACACCTACTGCCTCCCACATCATGTGACGTTGACTTGGGTGCTGGTGATCCAAACAAACTCTGGTTCTCACGCTTGCACAGCAAGTGCTTTATCCACTGAGCTATCTCCCCAATGCCTATAAGGTAATCTTATTTTATTTTATTTTTTAATTTATTCATTTACTAGAGAGACGGGAGGGGGAAATGGGCACACCAGAGCTTCTGGCCACTGTAAACGAACTCCAGATGCATGTGCCATCTTGTGCATCTGGCTTACATGGGTCCTGGAGAATTGAACCAGGGTCCTTTGTCTTTGCAGGCAAGTGCCTTAACCACTAACCGGGCGTGGTGGCACACGCCTTTAATCCCAGCACTCGGGAGGCAGAGGTAGAGGCTACCCTGAGACTGGACCAGAGTAGACCCTACCTTGCAAAACCAAAAAAAAAAAAATTATATTTATTTATTTGAGAGAGAGAGAGAGAGAGACAGATAGAGATAGAAAGAATGAGAGAATGGGCGTGCCAGGGCCTCCAGCCACTACAAAGGAACTCCAGATGCATGTGCCACCTTGTGTGCATGCGCCATCTTGTGCATTTGGCTTACGTGGGTCTTGGGGAATCGAACTGTTATCCTTTGACTTTGCAGGCAAGCACCTTAACTGCTAAGCCATTTCTCCAGCCCTGACGTAACCTCCTTAAAGCAAGAGCCATGCTTTCTGGCACAGTGTAACTCAAGGTTCAGCACACTAAGTGGCACGTACAGCTAACACTGAGTCATTGTTAGAGGTGATACCTATAGGCCACAAGCAAATGACTATCATTTTGTCATCTCTCCTAGAAAAGTGGAAAAGATAGAGGTGACTTATAGGGCCTGGGGGAGGGATGAGCAACAGACACTATATTCTGGGTGGTTCCTGGTAGTTGCAGCAATTCTGGGGATCTGCATTTAAGTATGGTTGTATATGAGGCCATTGGGAACGGTTACTGAGAAAACTGGTGTGAGTTTCATTCTGGCCAAATGCTTCAGGGTTAAGGACTGAGCTCAGTGACAGAGGGCTTGCCTAGCAAGCACAAAGCCCTGGGCTCTCTCCCCAGCATTCATGGGCACACACGCACACACACTAACCAATAAAAACATTTCAGGGGCTGGAGAGACGGCTTAGCTATTAAGGTGCTGCCTGCAAAGCCTAAGGACCAAGGTTTGATTCCCCAGAACCCACATAAGCCAGATGTACACGGTGGTGCATGCATCTGGAGTTCATTTGCAGTGGCTGGAAGCCCTGGCACTCCCATTCTCTCTATCTCCCTTTCCCTCAAATAAATAAATAAATAAATAAATAAATAAATAAATAAATAAATAAATAAATTGAACTAGGGGCGTGACTCAGTGCTACAGCATGTGCTTAGCATGTTCAAGGCCTGAGGTTCAGTCACCAGTTAAAGGCTGGAGAGATGGCTCAGTGGTTGAAGGCACTTGCTTGCAAAGCCTGATGATTCAGGTCTGATTCCCCAGTACCCACGTAAAGGCAGATGCACAAAATGGTGCTTGTGCCTGAGTTCATTGTCCATTCTTTCTTTCTCTCAAGTAAATAAATAAATATCTTTAAAAACCGTCTGGCTGGAATCCCTAGACACTTCAGCAGGGGGAAAAGGCAGTCGTGGAGGACTTAAGAGCTGTAGGGATGAAAGGCTCTTTGGCCTCTTCTTGGGCTAGCTTCCTGACAGAACACACTAGCTTCAGGGCGGGCACCAGCTGCCACTTCTTTGTGGGTTTTGCCTGGGATCCTCTGAGCACCAGCTTGTTCCACATCAAGGCTCTTTGCATCTAAAGAAATGAGAATGGCCAGATCTGCTTGGAAAGCTTGGCGGCTTCTGTTCTTCCTGTTCGTTCTGTGCATGAAAACATTTCTACTCAGAGTCAGGAGGAAAAGTCACACAGAAAGGCCAAGGAAGTAGGGAAGGTTACTGCCCCTCAGCACTCCTTCTGCAGCTTGTAGTTTGGGCATACTACCCCAGCTAACTGGAAGTCCTTTCTCCCTCTCTCTCTCTCTCTCTCTCTCTCTCTCTCTCTCTCTGTCTCTCTCGGCATGGCCCACTCTGACCGTCTCATCTAGAACTCAGTCTTCTCTTAGTGTCTGCCTCCTAGAGCCCAGGACTCCTCTTTGGTCTCTTGGCACAAGCAGTGATGATAAAGTTAGGTGTGTGTGTGTGTTAGCACAGGCTCCTGGGAGGCAAGAGCCATGGCATGCCTGTCCTGTTCAGAGGGGACAGCACCTCAAGAAGAGCAAGTAGTGTGCAATAAACCTATGTTGACCCGAAGAGTGGAGAAAAAAGTGAAGTCCTTCAGTCTTGAGTTGTGAGGAGATGAGCCAGTCCCAGAGGAGAAGGGGGGCAGCAGCCACCCTCATGGGACACCAGTGCCATCTCCCTGTTCTCTCTGGGCATAACACCAGTATCGGATGTGTTCTCTGCCTCACACTGGGTGAGCTTTCTGATGATAGCACTGCCTTTGAGCCCATACTTCCTTAAATACCCCAATAAACTCACTGGCTCACTAAGCTACACTTGGGTGGAATTGTTTCTTTTTCCCTCCCTTCCTTCGTTCCTTCCTTTGTTCCTTCCTTCCCTTCCTTTCCCTTCCCTCCTTCTCCTCCTCCCTCCTTCTTCTTCTTCTTCTTCTTCTTTTTTTTTTTTTGGTATTTTCAAGGCAGGGTCTCACTCTAGCTCAGGCTGACCTGGAATTCACTATGTAGTCTCAGGGTGGCCTTGAACTCACGGTGATCCTCCTACCTCTGCCTCCCGAGTGCTGGGATTAAAGGTGTGGGCCACCACGCCCCACTTCTTTTTTTCTAATTAACTTTTATTTTTTAAATATACATTATTTATTTATTTGAGAGAGAAAAAAAGGCAGAGAGAGAGAGAGAGAGAGAGAGAGAGAGAATAGGCACGCTAGGGCCTCCAGCCACTGCAAATGAACTCCAGATGCGTGTGCCCCCTTGTGCATCTGGCTTATGTGGGTCCTGGAGAGTTGAACTGGGATCCTTTGGCTTTGCAGGCAAATGCCTTCACTGCTAAGCCATCTCTCCAACCCTTTAAATTAATTTTTAAACACACACACACACACACAGATGTTTTTCAAAGTAGGGTCTTGCTCTAGCCCAGGCTAACCTGGAATTCACTAAGTAGTCTCAGAGTGGCCTTGAACTCATTGGCAATCTTCCTACCTCCGCCTCCGGAGTGCTGAGATTAAAGGCGTGCGCCACCATACCCGGCCCTAAATTTTTATTTGTTTATTTGAGGCAGAGAGAGAGCAACAGATGGGTGTGCCAGGACTTCTAGCTGCTGCAAACAAACTCCAGATGCATGCATCACCTTGTGCATGTGGCTTACATGGGTCTTGAGGGATCAAACCTGGGTCCTTTGGCTTTGCAAGCAAGCACCTTAACTCCCAAGCCATCCCTCCAGCCCCTGGAATTGTTTCTTTTGTTTGTTGTTGGTGCCCTCTCTGGGGTAAATAGACTTATTTGTTCACATCCCCCCAGGAAAAGTCATATAGAAATATGTAAATAGAAAAAAAAGAAATATGTAAATAGAGCTGGGGTGGTGATGCACGCCTTTAATCCCAGCACTTGGGAGACAGAGGTAGGAGGATCGCTGTGAGTTCGAGGCCACCCTAAGACTACATAGTGAATTCCAGGTCAGCCTGAGCTAGAGCGAAACCCTACCTTGAAAAACCAAAAATAAATAAATAAATAAGAAATATGTAAATAGAACTTTCTAACCTTCCTTCCCTCCTTCCCTCCTTCCTTCCTTCCTTCCTTCCTTCCTTCCTTCCTTCCTTCCTTCCTTCCTTCTTTTCTTCCTTCCTTTCTTTCTTCTTTCCTGTCCTCCTTCCCTCCTTGCACTGAGGATCAAGCCTGGGCCTCAGCATGCTAAGCTCACTGAGCAACACGTCTAACCCCTCTTTTTCTCTTCTCTTCTTTCTCTTCTATTCCCTCTTATTTTCCCTTCTCCTCCTTCCCTTCCTTTCCCCTTCTTTTTTTTTTTATTAAGTACAAACTTTGTATGGACACATCATATTTTTAAAATTTTTTAAAAAATTATTTTATTTATTTTTGGAGAGAGATACAGAGACAGACAGACAAAGAGGGAGAGGGAGACAGATAGAGATGGGCACGCCAGCAGTCTCTCAGCTGCTGTGAACGAAATCCAGATGCATGTGCCCCCTTGTGGGCAAGTGCGGCATTGCGCCCTTGCATCACTTTGCATCTGGCTAAACGTGGGACCTGGAGATTGGAACCAGCGTTCTTGGGCTTAGCAGGCAGGCACCTTAACCGCTAAGCCATCTCTCCAACCCGACACATCATATTTTGATACCATTCCCCTCCTCCATGCCCCCACTCCACTGAGGGCCTTCCTCAGTGGGGTTTCTGGCATTCACCGTGGGGTTGTGGGTTATGAGTCGTAAGAGCAGCAGTCAGTCACTGTGGGGGTGAGCAATGCCTCGGATCCTCCTCCTTTTCCCCTTCTTATTTTTCTTCTTTATATCCTTGCAAGCTGAGATGGCAGAGCACATGACATGTGCTTATGGTGGCAACTTGGTGTTGGCTCCCAGGGCCTGTGTTTATTATAGTCAATTGTGAAACAGCTGCCTACAGGGACCTGCGGGCTCACTCCCTAGAGGACATGTTTGCTCAAGACGAAAATACTGTGACCAGGGGAGCTACAGCTTAAGGACACAAATGTTTCAAAAAAGACACTTTTGGTTTGCATCCCTTAAAGCCTGCACAGTGAACAAGGACACCTTGAGCGGTGGGTGCTAGTGGCTTCCAGAACATTTTCTGGAGAACTAAAAGGCACTTGGCAGGGTAATGAAATGATTCAGGGGGACTGAGTCAGAAGGGTGGTGCAGATTCTTTCTAAAATTCCGTTTTCTTTAGGCTGGGCGTGGTAGTGCACACCAGGGAGGCAGAGGTCAGAGGATCGCTGTGAGTTCGAGGTCAGCCCGGGACTACAGAGTGAGTTCCAGGTCAGCCTGGACTAGAGTGAGAGAGACCCTACTTTCAAAACAACACCTAAATTAAAACAAACAAACAAAAAACTTAGGTTTTTTTTTTTAATTTGGAAGAAGAGAGAGAGATAGAAGAGAGGCAGACATAGAGAGAATGGGCATGCCAGGGCCTCTGGCCACTGCAAACGAACTCCAGATGCATGTGCCCTTTGTGCATCTGGCTTACATGGGTCCTGGAGAATCAAACCGGAATCCTTTGGCTTCGTAGGCAAACACCTTAACTGCTAAGCCATCTCTCCAGCCCCCAAAAGTTAGTTTTTTAAATTATTTTTTTATTTTTATTTTTTTATTTTTGGAGAGAGACACAGAGAGACAGACAGACAGAGAGGGAGAGGGAGACAGAGACTGGGCGCGCCAGCAGTCTCTCAGCTGCTGTGAAGGAAATCCAGATGCATGCGCCCTCTTGTGGGCAAGTGCGACATTGTGCCCTTGCGTCACTTTGCATCTGGCTAAACATGGGACCTGGAGATTGGAACCCGGTTCTTAGGCTTAGCAGGCAGGTGCCTTAACTGCTAAGCCATCTCTCCAGTCCAAAAAACTTAGTTTTTTAAAAAAATATTTTTATTAATTTGTAAGCAGAGAGAGAAAGAGAAATTATGAGATTGGGCATACCAGGGCCTCCAGCCACTGCAAATGAACTCCAGATGCATATGCATCTGGCTTTAACATGGGTGCTGGGGAATTGAACTTGGGCCATTAGGCTGTGCAAGTAGGTGCCTTTATCTGCTGAGCCATCTCTCCAGCCCAAATCCCTTGTTTTTAAAAGGGAATAGGGTGTATAGTTCAATAGGCAAAGCACTTGCCCAGCATACACAAGGGCTTGAATCTCAACACAGCAAAAATAAAAGCCTTTTTGTTTTGGGAATTTCACAGAGGAGTTTCAAAGATGGCGCAGCACCTTACAGAGCTGTGGTGTGCTTATCAAGACCACACAGTTAATGCTGGTACAGTGCTGTGAACCAGGCTGCAGAGCTCCCTTGTTTTAGCTGGTTTTTCCACTGATGGCCTTTTGTGTTTCAGGAACGGATTCAGGGACCTGTGTCACATCTAGTTGTGGTGTCTGTTAGGGTTTCTTAGTCTTTTCTTGTTTGTCACAACCTTGACACTTTTTGAAGAATATGAGGCAGGTATTATTTTTATTTTAGTTTTTTTTTTTTTTTTGGTTTTTCAAGGTAGGGTTTCACTCTAGCCCCAGGTAACCTGGAATTCACTATGTAGTCTCAGGGTGGCCTTGAACTCATGGTGATCCTCATACCTCTGCCTCCAGAGTGCTGGGATTAAAGGTGTGTGCCACCATGCCCAGCATTTTTTTTTTTTTTTTTGAGACAGGGCCTCATGTAGCCAAGAATGGTTTCAAACCTGCTTTGTAGTGAAGAATGATTTTGAACTCCTGACTCTCCTGCTGCCACTTTCCAAGTGCTAGGATTACAGGTATGCACTACCATACTGGGCTAGCCCAGGCATTTTGCACCGATTCTGTGATGTATAATCTTTTCCCATGAGGCAGGGCAGGGGAGGGTGAACTACAGCCTGCGGGACAAATCCAGGCTGCTGTCTGGTTAGTTTTGTATTCTCTGAAAACCAAAAATGTTTTTCTCATTTTTAAAATGTTAAAAAAAAAACATTAAGAGAGGTATGCTATGATATGTAAAAACCATCATGAAGTCCAAGTTAGGGTGAACATAAATAAAGTTGGGTTGGTTCTCTACCCTGGTCACTCTTTTCTGTAATGTTCACAATTGTGTTAACACTACAGTTGAAAATCTGGAGAGCTGTGAAAGAGACTGGCCCAAAGAGTCTCAATATTTATTCTGAGCCCTTTGCAGAGTTTACCAACCCTGAGATGGAAGGTCTTGAAAGGACCTGGCTAGCATTCACTTCAAGTCAAAAGCTTAGCCAGCTATTAAAAGGGTACTGGAAGCTGGGCATGGTGGCTCCTGCCTATAACCCCAGCACTCAGGAGGTTAAGGTAGGAGTACTGTCTAAGGCCAGCCTAGACTACAGAGTGTATCCCTGCCTCAAAAAAAAAAAAAACAAAACAAAACCAATCCGAGCTGGGCGTGGTGGCACACGCCTTTAATCCCAGCACTAGGGAGGCAGAGGTAGGAGGATCACCATGAGTTCAAGGCCACCCTGAGACTACATAGTTAATTCCAGGTCAGCCTGGACCAGAGTGAGACCCTACCTCGAAAAACAAAAACAAAAACAAACAAGCAAACAAAAAACAATCCAACCAAACAAAAAATGGGCTGGGAAGATGGCAGTGGACAAAGGTGCTTGCTTGCAAAGCCTGCTAGCCCGGCTCAATTTCCCCAGTATTCATGTATAGCCAAATGCACAAAATGGTACAGTTATCTGGAGTTAATTTGCAGCAGCAAGAGATCCTGGTGTGCCCATTGTCTCTCTTTCTGTCCGCTTGCAAATATTTTTTTGGGGGGGGGTTTGAGGTAGGGTCTCACTCTAGCTCAGGCTGATCTGGAATTCACTATGTAGTCTCAGGGTGGCCTCACACTCATGGCGATCCTCCTACCTCTGACTCCCAAGTGCTTGGATTAAAGGCATGTGCCACCATACCTGGCAATAAATACATTAAAAAATGTCTTTTTAAGGGCTGGAGAGATGGCTCAGCCATTAAGGCACTTGCCTGCAAAGCCTAAGGACCAGGGTTCACTTCCCCAGTACTCACGTAAAACCAGATGCACAAAGTGGCACATGCACCTGGAGTTTGTTTGCAGTGGCTGAAGGCCCTGGTGTGCCCATTCTCTCTCTCTGCTCTCTCAAATAAATAAACAAACAAAACACAAGTTTATGGGGGACATTTGATTCAAACCACTAAACTCCTTACCCCATGTGCATACATCTAAGTAAATAAAAATATATTTTTAAAATCTTTTTTAAAAATGGTCCTGAAAAACTAGGCGAGATGGAGGCATGAGGATCAGAAGTTCAATTATGGCTGCATAGTGAGTTCAAGTCCAGAGTAGGCTACATGGAAACCTATCTCTCTGTGTGTATGTGTGCATGGTATGGGTGAGTGTGTATATGTAGGAGGGTGCACATGTGTGGGTACATGCAGAAGTCGGAGGTTGACAATGGCTATCTTCCTCAATCGTTCTTCTCTTTATTTACTAAGACAGTCTCTCACTTGGTCGCAGAGCTTCCATGATTCAGCTTGTCTTCCCAGCCAGCTTGCCCTAGGGATCCTCTGTCTTTGCTTCCCCAGTGCTGGGGTTACCAAGGCCACCCAGCGTTTCCATGCGTGGTGGGGCACGCTATCCACCGAGCCATTTCCCAGCCCTAGCCTATCTCAAAAAAAAAAAAAAAAAAACCCATAAATAAATATCTTTTTAAAAGGCAGTTAAGCTTCCAATTCACTCACTATAACGCACTACAAATACTACACATACTTACTAAGGCCCAGGGTCAAACCTAAGACCCTAATCTGAGCAGGTACCAAGTGACGCTCAAACTGTGGGACAGGGAGAGGTTAATGCTCACCAAACGTTTCCCACTTCTCCAGTACAGTTTCTGCCGGAGATAATAATAGCTGCTGTCATATTGAGAGCGCTACCTTGTGCCAGGAACGCTTTACTAGCTGTCTCTTTTAATCCTTGCAACCTCCCCAGGAGCTGTTCCAGAGGAAACTGAGGTTTAAGGGTTTAGCCACACCCAAGGGCACACAGGTAGCTATTAAATGGCAGAAGCAGAGAGAGAGCCCAGCCAAGTCCCTAGGCTTCCAGCGCAGATACTGTGCAAACAAGGCGCTCACCTTCTGTGCGCTCGCCGGGGTCGGGTGGGGGAATGGGGTGGAGGGGCGGAGCTGGCCCTACAGGAAGCCCATGGCTAGTCCACAGCAGCAGTAAAACACGGGCTCAAGGGCTGGCTAGCCAGAAGCCTCCCTTTTCAAAGAACATCCCAGTGTGCGCTTTTCGGTGTTCAGGATGCTGTCCGCCAGTCTTGATGCATGACACCGTCTTCCGTCTTCTGTCCTTTTCATTCCCTGTGCAGCTCTCTGTGCTGGGCCCATCCCCTTTCCTGACCTGGGTGCTCCTGCCTAAGGCTGAACCTGCCCTAGGGGCAATGCAGTGGTCCTTCTGGGGTGGAATGGGGCACACTGGGGGCCCGGCCTTTGGCAAATTAAGCGGGAGAGACAACAAAACAAAACTCCCGCAGAAAGTAGTCCTCCCCGTGGAAAGGATCCCTGGCCAGACTGGGCTGGGAGTAGGGTGGGAACACTAGAGACACCGATCCCACTATGGCTGTGCTGACCTTGCTGGAGGAGCATCCATAACCAGGACCTTGACCTCCCTGCACTGTGGCTGTATCAGAGCACAGACCACCTCAGCCCTAGTGGGGCCCAACTGCTCTAGACTGCTGTGCTCAACACAGTGCTTCCAATAGATTGTCAGTAAGCGCAAAGCTGAGTGGTTCGGGATTAACAGGCGGCATTTCTGCCCAGTGTCCACAATGGGTCCAATTCAGCAATTCAGAGGTTTCTTTCGTTTTTTTTTTTTTTTTTTTTTTTTTGGAGGTAGGGTCTTGATCCAGCCCAGACTGACCTGGAATTCATTATGTAGTCTCAGGCTGGCCTTGAACTCACAGCGATCCTCCTACCCCTGCCTCCCAAGTGCAGGGATTAAAGGTGTGCACCACCATGCCTGGTTTAATTCAGGGTGTTTTTTTTTTTTGGGGGGGGGTTGGTTTTTCGAGGTAGGGTTTCACTCTAGTCCAGGCTGTCCTGGAATTTACTATGTAGTCTCAGGGTGGCCTCGAACTCATGGCAATCCTACCTCTGCCTCCCGAGTGCTGGGATTAAAGGTTAATTCAGCTTAAAAAAAATTAAAAAAAAAATTTTATTTGCGCCGGGCGTGGTGGTGCACGCCTTTAATCCCAGCACTCGGGAGGCAGAGCTAGGAGGATTGCCATGAGTTCGAGGCCACCCTGAGACTACATAGTTAATTCCAGGTCAGCCTGGGCCAGAGTGAGACCCTAACTCGAAAAAAAAAAAATTATTTGCAAGCAGAGAGAGAGAGAAAGAAGAGAAGAGAGACAGAGAGAGAGAATGGGCACATCAGGGCCTCTAGCCACTGCAAATGAACTCCAGATGTACATATCCCTTATATGGGTCCTGGGGGATCGAACCTGGGTCATTTGGCTTCACAGACAAATGCCTTAACTGCTAAGCCATTTCTCCAGCCCAATTCAGTTTTTTAAAAAAATTATTTATTTATTTATTTATTTGACAGAGAAAGAGGTAGAGAGAGAGAGACAGACAGAGAATGGGCATGCCAGGGCCTCTAGCCACTGCAAACAAACTTCAGATGCATGTGCCCCCTTGTGCATCTGGCTAACGTGGGTCTTGGGGAATCGAACCTGGGTCTTTTGGCTTTGCAGGCAAATGCCTTAACCACTAAGCCATCCCTCCAACCCCCCCCCCTTTTTTTTGGTTTTGCAAGGTAGGGTCTCACTTTGATCCAGGCTGACCTGGAATTAACTATGTAGTCTCAGGGTGGCCTCGAACTCTCGGCCATCCTACCTCTGCCTCCCCGAGTGCTGGGATTAAAGGCATGCGCCACCACGCCCCCACCCCTTTTTTTAAGAGACCAAATCATTTGAAAGTTTCCTTACCATGTCCCTAAGAACTTTTAAACTGGCTTGGTAATGTATCTCCGAGAAGCCTTTAACAGCTGCAAAATTTGTCTTTCTTTTTCTTTTTTCTTTTTTTTTTAAAGAACAAAATGTAAACTAGGTTGCAAAGCCCTAGTGACATGCTCTGGCAAGTGGACGCCTACAGAACCTCAGCTCCTGCTGCCTGCCCCAAGGTCGCCCTGACACAGCCGGATTTGGGATAGCTGGTTCTGTTTCTCATTCCAGGATGTTCCAAAGACTCTCACCATGCCAAATTCTCAGCTGCATACCATGAAGAGAGAGGACTGGGTGCATAAATAAGGACATGGCTGTTATTCTGTTTCTCTCACTGCTCCACAGAAGAAAGGATTTCACAGAATAAAGAACTTTTTTTTTTTTAATTGGTTTTTCAAGGCAAGGTCTCGCTTTAACCCAGGCTGACCTGGAATTCACTATGTAGTCTCAGGCTGACCTAGAACTCATGCCTCCTAAGTGCTGGGATTAAAGGTGTGCGCCATCACGCCTGGCAAAGAAAGGACTTTAAAGTGAATCAGAAATCTTACCTCCATGCAGGCTCAAAAAAGGCCCTGGCTGAAGCATGCAGGTGTGCTAGACTGAGAGTGCTCGAGGGTACTGGGCTCAGTTGCCCAATTGAACCCTCAGAACTGAGGGTAAAATTAAAATCAGACCACAGCTTTCACCTGGTTATGCTTGATCCTGTGCAGTTTTTGTTTGTTTGGTTGGTTGTGTGGTTTTTTTTTTTTTTTTTTTTTTTTTTTTTTTTTTTTGTTTTCCAAGGTAGGGTCTCACTCTGGTCTAGGCTGACCTGGAATTCACTATGTAGTCTCAGGGTGGCCTCGAACTCTTGGTGATCCTCCTACCTCTGCCTCCCGAGTGCTGGGATTAAAGGTGTGCGCCACCACGCCCAGCTTCTTTATTTTTTTTGTTTTGTTTATTTTTTATTTATTTATTTGAGAGCGACAGAGAGAGAGAGAAAGAGGCAGATAGAGAGAGAATAGGCATGCCAGGGCCTCCAGCCCCTGCAAATGAACTCCAGATGCATGCGCCACTTTGTGCACCTGGCTTACGTGGGTCCTGGGGAATTGAGCCTTGAACTGAGGTCCTTAGGCTTCACAGGCAAGCACTTAACCGCTAAACCATCTGTCCAGCCCCTTTTTTACTTTTTTGAGGTAGGGTTTCACTCTAGCTCACTATGTAGTCTCAGGGTGGCCTCGAACTCAAGGTGATCCTCCTACCTCTGCCTCCCAAATGCTGGGATTAAAGGCTTGCACCACCACACTTGGCTAACCCTGTGCCGTTTTTTGAGGACAAAGACCCAGTGTCAGTTTGGGGAGCCAGAGCCTGATTTTCCCTTCTTTATATTTTAGCCCAGCAAATGGTGAGGTGGCAAAGCAGCCATGCTTATTTGGGGCATGATGGAGGTTCCAGCCTCACTGGGGTGGGGCCGTGTGGTTCCGGGCCCACGTGCCGTGCGTGAGAGTCAAGTTGCTTCTGCATTCTTTCTGGCAGTTGCCACCAGGGTTAAGCATGATCGGTGGTGCTCATCATAACGGCCTCACGCAACAGCTTATGTGTTTTGCTGAGAAAAAGCCACAGTCATGGATTCCCGGAAGCCCAAAACACCCCTCCTCAGCTCCCTAACAGGCAGGGCTGAGCCCTCTTGAGCCACATTAGAGGAAGGCAATGAGCCACTGGCCCTCACTTCCCTGGACCACACATGTCATGAGGAAGGCCTGCTGCTGACTCCAGCCCCTACAGGCCTGGGTATCCAGCTGCCAAGGCTCTTCTTGCTCCACCCACTTCTATTTCAGAAACAGTGGAATGTCCAACTTTGCGAATTCCATTGCTTAACAGAAATTTGCTTTTAATGTCTAAATGTTCTAAAGATAGGGTGGGGCAGGGAAATACAGAAAAATTAGTGCTTCTTGGAAAACACATGCATGTGCGCACACACACACACACACACACACACACACACACACACATCCTTGTGCTTCAAATATTCCTCATGACTTCACTGATTGTGTTGCCCAGAGCTGTGTGAGATGGTTAAGCCGAGAATTTCAGTTGCGAATATTTCTGCAGTGATTTCTTCTGGAAGTTCTTCTTCAAGGCAAATTTCTGAAGCTAGCCAAGCAAGAAAGAAAAGCAGGGCCTGGAGAGATGGCTTAGCAGTTAAGCGCTTGCCAGTGAAGCCTAAGGACCCCGGTTCGAGGCTCAATTCCCCAGTACCCATGTAAGCCAGATGCACAAGGTGCTGCATGCATCTGGAGTTCATTTGCAGTTGCTGGAGGCCCTGGTGCGCCCATTCTCTCCCTCTGTCTCCCTCTTTGTCTCTCTGCCTCTTTCCCTGTCTGTCACTCTCAAATAAATAAAAATAAAATAAACAAAAAATTTTTTTAGCCAGGTGTGGTGGCACATGCCTTTAATCCCAGCACTCGGGAGGCAGAGGTAGGAGGATCGCTGTGAGTTCGAGGCCACCCTGAGACTACATAGTGAATTCCAATCAGCCTGAGCTGGAATGAGACCCTACCTCAAAAAACCAAAATAAATAAATAAATAAATAAATAAATAAAAATAAATTAATTTAAAAAAAAAAAGAAAGAAAGAAAAGCAAACACCTTCCCAGTGACTAGCTTCCTAACACAGAAGGATTTCTCAAAAACAAGGATATGATACTAAACAAAAGTGAGAGATTAGCTGGGCATGGTGCTGAACACCTTTAATTCCAGCACTTGGGAGGCAGAGGTAGGATTGTCAAAAGTTCGAGGCCACCCTGAGAATACAGAATTCCAGGTTAGCCTGGGCTAGAGTGAGGCCCTACCTTGAAATAAAAAAAAAAAAACAAAAACCTAAATTAGTTCAAATCCCTTCTTAAATATGTGTTTACTTATTTATTTGAAAGCAGAGAGAGACAGAGAGAACAAAGACAGAGACAGAGAGAACGGGTGCACCAGGGCATCTAGCCACTGCAAATGAACTCCAGATGTATGTTCTACTTTGTGCATCTAGCTTTATGTGGGTACTGAAGAACTGAACCCATGTTGTCAGGCTCTGGAGGCAAATGCCTTACCTGCTGAGCCATCTCTCCAGCCCTCAAATCCCTTCTTTATGGAATGGAGCCCCATTAACTGCACTGTGGCATATTTGTCTGGGAGGCCTTAGCTATCCTGTATTATTGATTCGATTGCCCAGAGCCCTAGAAACTCCATGGAGATAGGTAACAATTGGGAAAGTTACACTCTCAGCCAGCCTGAAGTTTGAAAACGATAGCTGAGTTCAGGAACTTTGTCAAATTTGGTACTGGGAAAGGACAGCTCAGGAATTATTATTATTACCACTAATAGTTTCAGGAGGCCAGGCGTGGTGGCACATGCCACCACGCCTGGCTATTAATATTCATTTTTTTAAGATTTAATTTTATTTCTTTATTAGAGACAGAGAGAGGGAGAAAGAGAAAAAAGAGAGAGAATGGTCATGCCAGGGCTTCTAGCCACTGCAAACAAACCGCAGATGCAGGTGCCACCTTGTGTATCTGGCTTATGTGGGACCTGGAGAATCGAACCTGGATCCTTAGGCTTCTCAGGCATACGCCTTAACCGTTAAGCCATCTCTCCAGCCCTTAATATTCATTTTAATTTTAATTTTTTTATTTTAGAGAGAGAGAATGGGCATGCCAGGACCTCCAGCCACTGCAAACGAACTCAGATGCATGTGTCACCTGTGCATCTGGCTTACATGGGTCCTGGGGAATTGAACTGAGGTCCTTTGGCTTTGCAGGCAAGTGCCTTAACTGCTAAGCCATCTCTCCAGCCCCCTCCACCCCCACCCGAGCTTAAATTCACGGTGCTTAACTTCAGGCTCAGTGACTAAAAGCTAAAGTGGAACATTCTTAGGCTGCAGTAAGAAGAGGAGGAAGAACTATTCTTTGGTTCTGAGCATAGATTGCAGGGCTTCAGACATGCTAGCCAAGTGCACTGCCATTGAGCCACATCCTCAGCCCCAGCCCAGGCTGATCTTTGAGAACTTGAAGCTGGATGTGGTGGCACATGCCTATAATCCTAGCATTCAGGAGGCGGAGGCTAGAGCATAAATGTCCAAGGCCAGACCTGGCTACATAGAAAGTTTGAAGCCAGCCTGAGATGCATTAGACCCTGTCTTGAAATGAAAAAGAACAGGAGTAGTTCTGGAAAGAACAGGGCAGGATGGTGCCTACCAGTCATCTCAGCACTTTGGAGGGTGAGGCAGGAGGATCTCAAGTTGCAGCACAAATGTATAGGGAAACCTAACTCAAAAACAAAAACAGGGCTGGAGAGATGGCTCAGTGGTTAAGGTGCTTGCCTGAAAAGCTTAAGGATCTGGGTTTGATTCCCCAGTACCTATGTAAGCCAGATGCACACAAAGTGGTGCGTGCATCTGGAGTTTGTTTGCAGTGGCTAGAGGCCCTGGCATGCCCATATTCTCTCTCTGTATCTCTCTGCTTGCAAAAAAAAATAAAGTTTTTTTTGTTTGTTTGTTTGTTTGTTTGTTTGTTTTTCTTGGTAGGGTCTCACTCTAGCTCAGGCTGACCTGGAATTTACTCTGTAGTCTCAGGGTGGCCTCGAACTCATGGTGATCCTCCTACCTCTGCCTCCCAAGTGCTGGGATTAAAGGCGTGCACCACCACGCCCGGCTAAATAAAGTATTAAAAATTTTTTTTTAAAAAACAATAAAGGGGGAGAAAGAGAACTTTCAAGTTCAAGTGGTCACTGTTGCTTCTCTTTATCCATGTGGTCTTCTGAAACTATTGTTGCCTGTACCCTCAAGTACCTGATGCTCCCCATCAGAGCCAGAAAGATAAAAGGCTAGATCCGTGGAAAAGAGAGAAACAGGGCAGAAGACGCAGCAGGACGAGCAGAGCAGGAACAAAAGCTCTCGTCTGGTAGACAAACCACGGCTTGCTGCTCTGCCATAACTTATTCATGTGGGATTCCCAGCAGACTGACTCTGCCGTGCACACGGTCTTAAGAAGAGTGGCTTGCACCAGTCAGGAGAAATAAATGCGCTTAAGTCTATAACAAATTAGTGAGTGGTGGCTACAAGCCCAGACACAGGCAGGCCAAGTACCTCTGACAGAGGAGGCTGCAGGCTCGGATTTCCATCCCTCGGGATTCAGGCCAAAGAGTGTTGCAAAGCAGTCATGCATCTCCTCTTCTGTCATGTGCTCACCTGGGCACCACACAGTGAAAAGTGTCTGGTTAGCTTTGGGGGCTACAAATTTAAGGTTATCATTTTGAGGTCTTTTTGCTTGGTTGGTTTTTAAGAAAAATTACATTAATTAACTTATTTCAGAGAGAAAGAGAATGGGCACGCCAGGGCCTTCAGCCTGTGCAGACGAACTCCAGACATATGGACCACCTTGTACATCTTACATGGGTTCTGAGGAATTGAACCTGGGTCCTTTGGGCTTGCAGGCAAGTGCCTTAACTGCTGAACCATCTCTCCAGCCATTTTTGTTTGTAAGAATGAGTTTCATGTAGCCCAGGCTGGCCTCAAATTTGCTATGTGAGCCGGGCGTGGTGGCGCACGCCTTTAATCCCAGCACTTGGGAGGCAGAGGTAGGAGGATCATGGAGAGTTCGAGGCCACCCTAAGACTATATAGTTAATTCCAGGTCAGCCTGGACAGAGTGAGACGCTACCTTGCAAAACAAAACAACAAAAAAAATTTGCTATGTGGCCTAGGATGACTTTGAACTTTTTATTCTATTTTATTTTGGTTTTTCAAGGTAGGGTCTCACTCTGGGCCAAGCAGACCTGGAATTAACTATGTAGTCTTAGAGTGGCCTCAAACTCATGGCAATCCTCCTACCTCTGCCTCCTGAGTGCTGGGATTAAAGGCGTGAGCCACCATACCCAGTGACTTTGAACTTTTGAGCTTCCTGTCTTTGGTTTTCAAATGCTGGGAATTCAGTTATGTGCCTCCACACCCAGCCTGAGGTCTTAAAGATAATCATTTCACCATTTTTTCTTTCCGAGGTAGGGTCTCACTGTAGCTCAGGCTGACCTGGAATTCACTATGTAGTCTCAGGGTGGCCTCAAACTCATGGCGATCCTCCTACCTCTGCCTCCTGAGTGCTGGGATTAAAGGCAAGCACCACCATGCCTGGTTTACCACTTCTTTTTCTTTTCTTTTTCTTTTTTTCTTTTTCTTTTTTTTTTTTTTGGTTTTTTTGAGGTAGGGTCTCACGCTAGCTCAGGCTGACCTGGATCTCATTCTGTAGTCTCAGGGTGGCCTTGCACTCATGGCGATCCTCCTATCTCTGCCTCCCCAGTGCTGGGATTAAAGATGTGTGCCACCACAACCGGCTCTACTTCTTTGTCTTTAGGTGGAAAAACAATCTATAAAGTCCCATGTTACTGTCACATTACTTCCTTATATGGTATTACAAAGCATACTCCAGCTAGGAAAATATTCTGGGGCTTGTAGAGAAATAAGGCAACTTGCTAATAAAGGTTGGGCCAGGTTTATTTCAAGTTTCCCTGGCAGCAGCATCCTAGCTTGACTAAGATGAAAATATCCCTCACTGAGAATGCTGCCGTCTTGACTCCCTTACATCATAAGTGAAAGCCAAAAAGGTTTGCTGTGAGCCCAGCGTGGTGACCTTTAATCCCAGCACTCAGGAGGCAGAGGTAGGAGGATCGCCGTGAGTTCCAGGCCACCCTGAGACTACATAGTGAATTTCAGGTCAGAGGCCTAGGCTAGAGCGAGACCCTACCTCAAAAAAAAAAAAAAAAAAAAAAAAAAAGGTGTACTTTGGTGTGGTTTTATTTTACAAACCCATTTCAGCCATGTCAGTCTTATAATAGCCCTGGGAGATTGATAAACTGGAATTTGTATCCCCATTTCATAAGTAAAACCAGGTGTGGAAATACACACCTGTGATCCCAGCATTCAGGAGGCTGAGACAGGAGGAGTAGAGCTCCGTGTCCAACTGGGCTACCAAACCAAACCAAACCAAAAAAATAAAATAAAATAAAATAAAAAAATTAAAAAAAAGCCAGGCGTGGTGACGCATGCCTTGAATCCCAGCACTTGGGAGGCTGAGGTAGGAGGATCATTGTGAGCTCAAAGCCAGCCTGAGACTACATAGTGAATTCCAGGTCAGCTTGTACTAGAATAAGACCCTACCTCAAAAAATGAAAAAAATAGACTACATAGTTAATTTCAGGTCAGCCTGGGCCAGAGTGAGACCCTACCTTGAAAAACAAAACAAAATAATAATAATAATAATAATAATAATGATAAATAAATAAAAGAAAAAATAAGTAAAACAAAAGTGCAGACACTGAAACTTGCAGAGATTCAGGGATGTGAATCACATTTTTCTCATTTTTAGGTGAGGTTCCTTCCTGTTAGCTCACACTTGCCCAACATGCAGGGCAGCAGGCAGCACCCTTTGTGGCTGAGGCCCTGTCAAATCACCGTTCTGTCATGACAGATGGCAATCCCGAAGGTATGTCCCTGTAACTCTAGTCTCTCCACTGGAATTGGTCCAGGGATAGGCCTGCTTGTGTATTTACCTTTAGTTAGTAGCAGTTTCAGGAAATCCTCTCTACGAATAGCTTTTTTCCCTTGGGAATTGGTGAAGCCAAGCACGTTAAAGCTCTCCTGGATGTCATTCATGGTGTTGCCAAAAGGTGGCCGATGGTTAAGGTAAACTTTGAGGAAATCTGGTAAGTTAATTCTGTCAATTAACCTTCCAGTGTCCACATAGTCACTAAATTTGATTTCGTTAAACATGTCATCAATCTAGGGAAGAGATTAGAAAACAGAAAAATAGACTTGTTTGTGTCGTGACTCCGCGCTGCTCACCCCAATTCGGCAGAGACCCTACCGTCCCGTCTCCTCCTTACCACCTTTAGAACAAGCTAGACGTTTACACCAAAGGTTCCATCTATCCCCCACTAATCTAAAAACCCTATATCCTGAGCTCTCGCTTAGCTAATGCAAACATTTAACCCGTACCTGTAAGGCATGTGCCCCTCTAGCCCCCTGGGCCCCCTATAGCCTCAAGGAGTCAATCCTAGAGGCCTTACCCCAAATTCTATCTGGCAGATGGATGTTACCCACATACCTTCCTTTGGTAACCTCAAATATGTCCATGTCATTGTGGACACTTACTCTAAGCTTACTTTTGCTATTGCTCTCTCTGGGGAAAAGGTGTCCCATATCATTAAGGCAACAAAAACCGCTATGTTGGTCATGGGCGTGCCCTGGTCAATTAAAACAGACAATGGCCCTGCATACACATCTGCCCAATTCACATCCTTCATGGAATCTTGGGGAATAAAACACTCCCTTGGGATCCCCTACAACCCACAAGGACAAGCCATCATGGAGACAACTAACTGGACCCTAAAGGAACTAATTATAAAACAAAAGTCCACTATGTCGCCCAAGGACCCCCACTTGGCCCTAGTGGAAGCTCTTTTCACCCTCAATTTTCTCACCTTTGATGAGGCAGGACTCTCCCCAGCCTACAAACATTGGAGATCCCAACCAACCATGACACCCTTACCCTTAGTCCGCTGGAAAGATCCTCTTACTAATATTTGGAAGGGGCCCCACCCTTTTTTAATGCAGGGCCGAGGGTATGCTTGTGTCTTTCCAGAAACTTCATAGATCCCAGTTTGGATTCCTGCCAGAAACGTCCATCCAGCCACTGACTCAGCGACCAGCCTTGCTGAAGAGGATAATGCCAAACCCCTCAGACTATATATGGGACCTTAAACTTATCCCCCCTCACCCCAACCAGCCATAAATTCCTTTCCAACTCCTTTGATTACATTGAGCTGCTACCATTAAGGACACTCAATGCTACTGACTATGATGCTAGGGTGAACTCACCCAGCAACCTGTCCTACCCCAGTCCTCTTCAGGCTCTCTAGTTGATTCTCACTCGCTGGGACTGTTCACATGCCACAGAGCCACGCCCACTTGGCCCTTCCATGCCTCCTAAGCAACAGGCTCATATGTATGGTACAATACAGGTCTAGCCCCTAGCCAGACCTCATGCTAAAAGCCATACCAGGTCATACCCCTCGGGTTTTCTCACCAGGATGGCGGATAGCCCATGACGGGTAAGATTCCATGAGATGGGGCAACCTAAGACAGGCACCATCACATGTGATGATCCCTTGGGGCCTGGGTTCAACAATGGCTTTCCAAAAACCATACCAGGCCATCCCCCTCGGGTTTTCTCAGCAAGGTGGCGAGTAGCCCATGACGGGTAAGACTCCATGAGATGGAACAACCTAAGACAGGCACCGTCATGTATGATGATCCCTTGGGGCCTGGGTTCAACAATGGCTTGGCAAAAAACCATACCTCTCAGGGTTGCCAATAATAAAAACAAAAAGGAGGATATGTATGGCACAATATAGGCCTGGTCCTAGCCAGACCGCATGGCAGAAGACAACAGGAAGTGGCTTCTGTGAAAATGGCGTTCTGCGCAGGCTTGGCATGACAACAGTTACAGTCCCATGCTCGCGAGAAGTCTGCTACAAGATGTCCTGTCCAGAGACAGGCTGTCATTGGTCACAAAAAGGGGACCACCCCATACAAGGATTAGAAGCCCCTTAAACCCTATGTGCAAAATAAACGAGTTTGTGGATTCTCGCTTCTGCTTTCACCCAACTCCCGGAGTCTGTGTCGTGACTCCACGCTGCTCACCCCAATTCGGCAGACCCTACTGTCCCTCCTGAGCTGGCCTTGGGGGGGGACCGCAACACTTGTTAGCAAAGTGTGAGGACCCAGGTTCGATTCCCCAGTACACACATAAAGCCAGATACATAAAGTAGTGCATGCATCTGGAGTTTGTTTGCAGTGGCAAAAGGTCCTGGCATGCAAATTAATTAATTAATTAAGTTAAAAAAGAAAATATGAAAAGAATATGGTAAACGGAAAAACTACTTTGTTTCTATACTTTTGTTTTTGATTTTTAAAATATTTTTTTCATATTTTGTTTTTATTTATTTATTTGACAGAGGGGGAGAAACACAGAGAGAGAATAGGGCCTCCAGCCACTGCAAACGAACTCCAGATGCATGCACCCCCTTGTGCATCTGGATAACGTGGGTCCTGGGGAACAGAACCTGGGTCCTTTGGCTTTGCAGACAAACGCCTTAACCACTATGCCATCTCTCCAGCCCCTGTTTGTTTTTTTCGAGGTAGGTTCTCACTCTAGCCCAGGTTGACATGGAATTCATTATACAGTTTCGGGCTGGCCTTGAACTCACAGCGATCCTCTTACATTGGCCTCCTGAGTACTGGGATTAAAAGTGTCTGCCATCATTCCCAGCTATACTTTTTTCTTTTTGGTTTTTCGAGGTAGGGTCTTGCTGTAGCCCAGGCTGACCTGGAATTCACTATGTAGTCTTAGGGTAGCCTCAAACTCACGGTTATACTCCTACCTCTGCCTCCCGAGTGCTGGGATTAAAGGCATGTGCCACCACGCCGGCTTAAAATATCTTTTAAAAAAATTTTAAAAGTATAGCTTGAGCTGGGCATGGTGGCTCACGCCTTTAATCCCAGCACACAGGATGCAGAGGTGGCAGGATCTCTGTGAGGTCAAGGCCACCCTGAGACTACATAGTGAATTCCAGGTCAGCCTAAGCTAGAATGAGACTCTACCTTGTAAAACCCATCCCCACCCCCCAAAAAAAAGAAAAGAAAAGAAAAGAAAAGGGTCGGAGAGATGGCTTAGTAGTTAAGGCATTCGCCTGCAAAGCCAAAGGATCCCAGTTTGACTTTCCAGTATCCATGTAAGCCAGATGCACAAGGGGGGCGCATGCATCTGGAGTTCATTTGCAGTGGCTGGAGGCCCTGGTGCACCCATTCTCTCTATATATCTCTCTCTGTGCTTCTTTCTGTCTCTCAAATAAATAAATAATGTTTAAAAAATTGAATAGGAAGCTGGGCGTGGTGGTGCACGCCTTTAATCCCAGCACTCGGGAGGCAGAGGTAGGAGGATCGCTGAGAGTTCGAGGCCACCCTGAGACTACATAGTTAATTCCAGGTCAGCCTGGACCAGAGTGAGACCCTACCTCGGAAAAACCAAAAAAAAAAAAAAAAAAAATTGAATAGGAACAGATGACATTTACAGTTAGCTTAGAATATGTCTATTACGGGTTGGATTGTGTCCCTTAGGAAAGATATGTTGATGTCCTAACCCTGAGGGTCACCACAGATGTAATTATTGTTAAATGAAGTCATACTGGAGTAGAGTGGCCTTTAATCTAATGTGACACATGTAATACGACACCTCTGCAGTTTTGAATCCACCAATACCAAGAACTACAGCCATGGCCAAAAAGCACAAGGGATTCTCCCCTATAGACCTGGCTAACTCCTTTATTTTGGATTCTGTCAGACAATAAATTTCTTTTCTTTTTTCAGGGGGTGAGGTTCAAGGTAGGGTCTTACTTTAGCCCAGGCTGCCCTGGAGTTCAGTATGAAGACTCAGGGTGGCCTCGAACTCATGGTGATCCTCCTACCTCTGCCTCCCGAGTGCTGGGATTGAAGGCATGCACCACCATGCCCGGCTCCAACACTCCCAGCTCAGCTTTGTTTTAAAGAATCAAGCCAGAGTGGCATGCCTGTAACCCCACTAGACTGCCATCAGCTTGAAGGCAGCCTGATCTACAGCAGCAGTTCCAAGTCAGCCGTAGTGAGACCCTGTTTCAAAACAAAAAACAAGCCAGGTGTGGTGGCACATGCCTTTACAAGGGAGGCAGAGGTAGTAGGATCGCCATGAGTTCAAGGCTGCCCTGAGACTACATAGTGAATTCCAGGTCAGCCTGGGCTAGAGTGAGACCCTCCCTCGAACCACCCCCGAAATAAAAGAGCTGCAAAGCCAAAGGACCCAGGTTCGATTCCCCAGGACCCACATAAGCCAGATGCACAAGGGGGCGCATGCATCTGGAGTTCATTTGCAGTAGCTGGAGGCCCTGGCACGTCCATTCTTTTTCTCTATCTGCTTCTGTCTCTCCATAGCCCTCAAATAAATAACAAAAATATGATTTAATAAAACAGGGCTAGAGGCTTGAGAGATGGCTTAGTGGTTAAGGTGTTTGCCTGCAAAGCCACAGGACCCAGGTTCGATTCCCTAGGACCCACATAGGTCAGATTCACAAGGGGCACATACGTCTGGAGTTCATTTGCAGTAGCTAGAGGCCCTGGCATGCCTTTAATCCCAGTACTTGGGAGGCAGAGGTAAGAGGATCACCATGAGTTCGAGGACACCCTGAGACTACATAGTTAATTCCAGGTCAGCCTGGGATAGAGTGAGACCCTACCTCGAAAAACAAAACAAAAACAAAAAACAAACAAACAAACAAAAAACCAGGGCTGGATAAATGGCTTCAGGGTTAAGGTGCTTGCTTGTGAAGTCTAAGGACCCAGGCTCACTTCCCTAGGACGTATGTAAGCCAGATGCACAAGGTGGCACATGCTTCTAGAGTTCATTTGCAGTAGCTGGAGGCCCTGGCACACCCATTCTCTCTCTCTATCTCTCTCAAATAAAATTTTAAAAATATTTTAAATATATATACTATTATTATTATTTTGTTTTGCGAGGTAGGGTCTCACTCTGGTCCAGGCTGACCTGGAATTAACTATGTAGTCTCAGGGTGGCCTTGAACTCTCGGCGATCCTCCTACCTCTGCCTCCCGAGTGCTGGGATTAAAGGCGTGTGCCACCACACCCGGCTTATTTATTTATTTTTGAGAGAGAAAAAGAGGCAGACAGAGAGAGAGATTAAGAATGGGTGCGCCAGGGCCTCCAGCCACTGCAAATAAACTCCAGATGCATGCGCCCCCTTGTGCATCTGGTTTATGTAGATTCTGGGGAATCAAACCAGGATCCTTTGGCTTTGCAGGTAAATGCCTTAACTGCTAAGCCATCTCTCCAGGCCCTAAAATATTTTTTTAAAATTTATTTGCAAGCAGAAAGAGCGAGAGAGAATGGGTGTGTCAGGGCTTCCAGTCAGTGCAAACAAACTTTAGATGGATGTACCACTGCATCTGACTTTTACTTGGGTACTGGGGAATCAAACCCAGGTCTTTAGGCTTTGCAGGCAAATGCCTTAACCACTGAACCATCTTTCCAGCCCCTCAAATAATATTTTTTTTGAGGTAGGGTTTCACTCTGGTCTAGGCTGACCTGGAATTCACTATGTAGTCTCAGGGTGGCCTTGAACTCATGGTGATCCTCCTACCTCTGCCTCCCGAGTGCTGGGATTAAAGGCATGCACCACCACGCCAGGCAAATTTTTAAAAAAATTTTAAAAAATGAACAAAGAGCCCTAAAACATACCTATGTATGGAATTGTCAAATAAAATAAATAACTAAATAAAGATACAAGAAAAAGAAATAAAACAACTAAAACCACAAACCATAAATATGGAATCTGTAAGAATTTAGACATAAGTTTAGTTGAATAAATATTTCAGTGGGTAACTCAAATATAAGATCTATATCCCTAGTAAATTGCTTTTAAATTATTTTTTTTTTTTCAAAGTAAGGTCTCGTGCTAGCCCAGGCTGACCTGGAATTCACTCTGTAGTCTCAGGCTCTCCTCGAATTCATGATGATCCTCCTACCTCTGCCTCCCAAGACTGGGATTAAAGGAAAGTGCCACCACGCCAGGCTAAATTAATTTTTTTTTGTTTTTGTTTTTCAAGATAGGGTTTTACTCTAGTCCAGGCTGACCTGGAATCATTGTGTAGTCTCAGGGTGGCCTTGAACACACAGTGATCCTTCTACCTCTGCCTCCCAAGTGCTGGGATCAAAGGCCCATGCCACCACATCCGGCTACTAAATTAATTTTTAAGCTAACATACAAGTACTGGTTTCATTATGGCATTTTTATACATATGTGTCATTCTACTTTATTCTAAGTTGTTCTCCTCCCCTACCCCTCCATTATGCTCCTTGCCTCCCTCTCCCTGATATGTATCTTAAGACGGTAAACTGTACCATGGTTCCATTTTTATCTCTTTACACATTTGCTCTGCAATATGTTATACATACAATAGATTTTATGTAACATATACATAACTTATGTGGTATAATTTATGTTTTGAAATTTAATTAAATTATTTATATATTTTTTTCCAAGGTAGGGTGTGGTGGTTTGATTCAGGTATCTCCCATAAACTTGGGTTTTCTGAATGCTAGGTTCCCAGCTGATGAAGATTTGGGAACTAACACCTGGAGGCCGTGTATTGCTGGGGCCAGGCTTATGGGTATTATAGCCAGTTTCCCCTTGCCAGTGTTTGATACACTTTCCTATTGCCATTATCCACTCTATGTTGGCCAGGGGGTGATGTCCACCCTCTGCTTATGCCATCATTTCCCCTGCCATCATGGAGCTTCCCCTCAAGTCTGTAAGCCAAAATAACTGCTCTTGGTCTGGTGATTTCTGCCAGCAATGCAAACCTGACTGCATCATAGGGTCTTACTCTAGCCCAGGCTGGCCTCAAACTCACAGTGATCCTCCTACCTCTGCTTCTGGGATTAAAGTTGTGTGTCACCACACCTGGTTACAATTTTTTAAATGTATACCTAAGAAGCCATCAGTCATTGAAAAGATCAACAAAGCTGGGTGTGATGGCTCATGCTCTCAAGAGGCTGAGATGAGATAGGAGGATTTCCAAGAGTTGGAGGCCACAGTGAGTTCCAATTTAGTCTGGGCTGTTGTGAGATTCTGCCTCAAAACAAAAACAAAAAAACAGGCTGGGTGTAGTGGCACACACCTTTTAATCCCAACACTTGGGAGGCACAGATAAGTGGATCACTGTGAGTTCGGGGGCCACCCTGAGACTACCTAGTGAATTCCAGGTCAACCTGGACTAGAGTGAGACTCTACCTCAAAAAAAAAAAAAAAGACAGGAGTGGTATCACAGGCCTTTAATTCCAGCACTCGGGAGGCAGAGGTAGAAGGATCACCATGAGTTCGAGGCCAGCCTTGAGACTACACAGTGAATTCCAGGTCAGCCTGAGCCAGAGTGAGACCCTACCTCGAAAAAACAAAAACAAGCCGGGCATGGTGGCACACGCCTTTAATCCCAGCACTTGGGAGGCAGAGGTAGGAGGATTGCCATAAGTTCAAGGCCACCCTGAGAATACAGAGTGAATTCCAGGTTAGCCTGGGCTAGAGTGAGACCCAATCTCGAAAACCAAAAAAAAAAAAAAAAAAAAAAAAAAAAAAAAAAAAAATCCCAGTGGGTACAGCCCAGTGGCTCAGTGGTTAAAGACAATTGCTTGCAAAGTCTGACAGCCTGGGTTCAATATTCTAGTTACAAAAAGTGGTGATGTGTGTGGAGTTCTTTTGCTATGGTAACAGGCCCTGGTGCCTCCATTCTCTCCCTCTTAAGTAAAACAAAAAAATTAAAAATTTAAAGCTGGGCATAGTGGCGCATGCCTTTAATCCCAGCACTTGGGAGGCAGAGGTAGGAGGATCACCGTGAGTTCAAGGCCATCCTGAGACTACATAGTTAATTCCAGGTCAGCCTAGACCAGAGTGAAACCCTACCTCGAAAAACAAACAAACAAAAATTTAAAAAGCACAACAAAGTTGGTGAAGTTTTAGCTAGACTAAGAAATAAAGAGAAAAGACTGAAAATGCTAAAATCAGGAATGAGGGAGGTGACATCATTACTAACTCTACGAAAACATAAAGAGAAGTCTAAGAAAATACTACAAACACCTGTAAGCTAACAAATCGGATGAATGGACAAATTCTTAGAAAGATACAAATGACCAAAATGAACTCAAAAAGAAACAAAACATCTGAATAGCCCTATAACAAGCAAAATGATTGAATTAGTAACTTCAAAATTTCCCACAAAGAAAAGCCAAAGGCCAGATGGCTTCCTGGGTAAATTCTACCAAATACTTAAGGAGGAATACCCACTTTCTACAAACTCTTCCCCCAAATAGAAAAAGGGAACATGTCCTAGATCACTCTGTAAGACTGCTATCAATCTGAAACCAAAAGAGACAAAAACATTCCCAGAAAACTTTGCACCAAGATCTCTTATGAATTTGGATGCAAACACCCCAACCACAGGCAAGCAATCTGAAACCAGCATCATGCACCACGACCACATGGTGACCACATGGGATTGATCCCACACAGGCAAATTTGGCTTAACATACGAACCTCAAGTAATGTACCAAAATATATAATTATCAATAGAAAAGACAAAAGCAGCCAGGCATGATGGCACATGCCTTTAATCCCAGCATGCAGGAGGCAGAGGTAGGAGCATTGCTGTGAGTTCAAGGCCACCCTGAGACTACACAGTGAATTCCAGGTCAGCCTGGGGAGAGCGGGACCCTACCTCGAAAAACCAAAAACAAACAAACAAAAAACAACTCAGTAGAGCTACAGAGATGGCTCAGTGGTTAAGGGCACTTCCTGTGCAAGCATGAGGGCCTGAGCAGGCATGAGAGGCTGCACAGGTTTGATCCAGGACCCACACAAACAGCTGTGCATAGTCATGTGCATCTTCAACCTCAGTACCATGGAGAGCAGAGACCTGAGAGCTGCTGGAAGTCACCAAAACACAGCAAGATTGGTATGAGACTGGCTCAAACAAGAACAGGCAGAGGAATGATGGAGAGGGACAGCTGATGTTCTGCTCAGGCCACCTCAGGCATGCACACCTCATTGCAGGTGAGCAAACAAGGTGCCACACATACCACATGACATACACACACGCAAAAATACAAATCCACTCAACAAACTGGGCATAGAAGGAAACTTTGTCAACTGGATAATATGCATGTATGACAAACTCATAGCTACTACCACGCTTAATGATAAAAGACCATACTTTATCCTGAGACCAGGAACAGGACAAGGATGTTTCTCTAACCGCTTTCATTCAACACTGTTCTGAAGGTTCTAGCTAGGGAAATTAACCAGGAAAAAGAGATGAAATGTACCCAAATTTAAAAAGAATAAGCAAGTAAAAATTTTTCTGTAGATGACATGATCCTGTATATAAAAAAGTTGTAGGGAATTCACTATAATCTATTGGAACTGAAAAACAGGTTCAACCAGTCTGAAGGGCATGAAATTAAAATAAGAAAATCAATTGTACTTTTCTCATTGCTTTTAAAAATATTTTTTATTTATTTGCAAGCAGAGAGAATGAGAATTGGGTGCACCTGGGTTTCTTGCCACTGCAAAGGAACTCCAGATGCATGCACCACTTATTGCATCTGGCTTTACATTTGGTAGCTGGGATATCAAATCTAGGTCATCAGGCTAACAGGCAAGCACCTGCATTGTCTGCCCAGCCCCCAAATGTATTTTTATACATAGTAGTAATAAAGAACATAGAGATGAAACTAAAAATGAAACTAAAATAATTTAATTTCTAATATCATCAAAATTAATACTTTTTTTGTTTTGTTTTGTTTTTTTGAGGTAGGGTCTCACACTAGCTCAGGCTGATCTGGAATTCATTATGTAGTCTCAAGGTAGCCTTGAACTCACGGTGATCCTCCTACTTCTGCCTCCCAAGTGCTAGGATTAAAGGAGTGTGCCACCATGCCCGGCTTTTCTTCTGTTTTTTTTTTTTTTTTTTTTTTTTTTGAGGTATAGTCTCACTCTAGCCCAAGCTGACCTAGAATACACTATGTAGTCTCAAACTGGCCTCAAACTCACAGTGATTCCAACTGCCTCCCAAGTGTAGAGATTAAAGGCATGCACCACTACACCTGGTCTTTCTTTTCTTTATTTTTTATTTTATTTTATTTATTTATTTATTTATTTATTTATTTATTTATTTTGGTTTTTTTTGCAAGGTAGGGTCTCAGAAGCCCAGGCTGACCTGGAAAACTTGGTCTCAGGGTGGCCAGGACCTCCAACCACTGCCTCCCGAGTGATTACTCCAGATTTTTTATTTTATTTTTATGACCGCGCACACAGAAGAGAGAGAGAAAATTGGTGTGCCAGGACCTCCAACCACTGCAAGTGAACTCCAGATGTATGTGTCACCTTGTGTACATGTGCAACCTTGCATACTTGCATCACCTTGTGCAGCTGGCTTACATGGGATCTGGAGAGTCAAACACAGGTCCTTAGGTTAGAGCAAACATCCTTGTCCTGTTCCTGGTCTCAGGATAAAATACGCAGTCTTTTATCATTAAGCGTGGTAGTAGCTATGAGTTTGTCATACATGTAGTCTCAGGGTGGCTTTGAACTCACGGTGATCCTCCTACCTCTGCCTCCCGAGTGCTGGGATTAAAGGCGTGCGCCACCACCACGCCCTGCCTTTTTTTTTTTTTTTTTTTAGGAAGGGTCTCACTCTAGTGCAGGCTGACCTTTTTTTTTTTAAAGCTTCATATTTATTTAGCTTTCTGACTCTGTGCTTGTGCCTTCAACACCTTCACGACGATTTTCTGCTCCTCAATAAGGAAAGCTCGCTTGATCCTGTCACGGACACATTTAGCACACATGGAACCACCATAGGCCCGGCTGACATGTTTTTTTGTTTTGGACAATCTCATAAGGACTTTAGGTCTCACAGCACGAACCCCTCGAAGTCGGCCTGGGCACACACCGCATGCTGACTTGGGTGCTTTCCCGACCTTCTTGGTGTACAGGTAAACAATTCTATTACCAGGGGTTCAGGAGAGCCTAGTTTTGTTAGAGGCTGTATTGTAGGAAAGCCTACGCCGGTATGTCAAACGCTGGACCGTTCTGAGTGCCTCTAAACACCCGCTCCGGAAGAGGACAGGCTGACCTTTAACTTACGCTGTAGCCTAGGTTGGCCTCGAACTCATTGTAATTATCCTACCTCAGCCTCCTGATGCTGGGATTAAAAGCATGAACTATGATGTCCATTCAGACTTTTGGCCTGAAAACTCTAAAATTTTGTTGAAAATAAAGAAAACCTAGGGATGGAGGGATGGCTTATCAGTTAAGGTGTTTGCCTGAAAAGCCAAAGAACCCAGGTTTGATCTCCCCAGGATCCACGTTAGCCACATGCACAAGTGGGTGCATGTGTCTGGAGTTCATTTCAGTGGCTGGAGGCCCTGGCATGCCTATTCTCTCTCTCTCTCTGTCTCTCTCTCCCCCTTTTTCTCTGTCAAATAAATAAATAAAAGTAAAATGTTTAAAAAATTAAAAAAAGAAAACCTAAACATCAAGGTATGGTGGAGCACACCTTTAATCCCAGCACTCGGGAGGCAGAGCCATGAGTTCGAGACCACCCTGAGACTACACAGTGAATTCCAGGTCAGCCTGGGCTAGAGTGCGACCCTACCTCAAAAACAACAACAACAACAACAACAACAACAACAACAAAAAAACAATTAGAACAGTGTGAAGGGACATGGTTTATATTCTATATTTATGGAATTCATGGATCTTGTCAATAAAAAGTTGTTTTTATTTTTTTTAAGTAGAATAGGGCTGAGGTGATGGCTCAACAGGTTAAGAGTGTCTGCACACAGGCATGAGGGCCTGAGAGGCCTGAGATGCCTTGAGTTCAATTCCCAACACCCACCCACATAAAAAGATGAGAGTGAGCTGGGAGGCAGAGGTGGAGGATTGCCTGAGATTCAAGGCCACCCTGAGACTACGTGAGTTAATTCCAGGTCAGCCTGGGCCACCCACCCACATAAAAAGATGAGAGTGGCCACACACAGCTGCAACCCTAGTACTGAGTGGGGGTTGGGAAGGGATGGAGACTGGAGAATCACTGGGGCTTTCTGCTCAGCCAATCTGACTGAAAACAGCAGCTGTGGGTTCAGGGAGGGACTCCATCTGAAGGAAACCATGCAAAGGGAAGAGTGAGAGAAGAGGATAACCACTGTTCTCCTCTGGCCTCTGTATATGCATGGGACATGTGCAGACAACACACACACACACACACATACACCTGTGCATAAGTAAATAAAAATGTTTGACAAAAGCCGGGCGTGGTGGTGCACGCCTTTAATCCCAGCACTCAGGAGGCAGAAGTAGGAGGATCTCCGAGAGTTCGAGGCCACCCTGAGACTACATAGTTAATTCCAGGTCAGCCTGGACCAGAGTGAGACCCTACCTTGCAAAACCAAAAAAAAAAAAAAAGAAGTTTGAAAAAAAGACTATTTCAGACGGGCGTGGTGGCCCATGCCTGGAATTCACTATGTAGTCTCAGGGTGGCCTCGAACTCACAGTGATCCTCCTACCTCTGCCTCCCGAGTGCTGGGATTAAAGGCGTGTGCCACCACGCCCGGCTGTTTTTAATTTTTTGAAGTAGGGTCTCACTCTAGCCCAGGCTGACCTGGAATTCACTATGTAGTCTCAGGGTGGCCTGGAACTCATGGTGATCCTCCTACCTCTGCCTCCTGAGTGCTGGGATTAAAAGCATGTGCCACCATGCCTGGCTTAAATATTTGATTTTTTTTTGGTTTTCGAGGTTGGGTCTTACTCTAGCTCAGGCTGACCTGGAATTCACTGTATTCTCAGGGTGACCTCAAACTCACAGGGATCCTCCTATCTCTGCCTCCCAAGTGCTGGGATTAAAGGCATGTGCCACCACGCCCAGCTAATATTTGATTTTAAAAAATATTTTATTTAGTTATTTGAGAAAGAGAGAGAGAGAGAGAGAGAGAGAGAGAGATAGACAGAGAATGGGTATGCCAGGGCCTCTAGCCATTGCAAACAAACTCCAGACACATGTGCTACTTTGTGCATGTGGCTTTTGCATGGGACCTGGAGAATTGAAACCATGGTACTTTGTCTTTGCAGGCAAACGCCTTAACAGCTAAGTCATCTCTCTAGCCCAAATCTTTGATTTTTTTGTTTTTGTTTTGAAGGTAGGGTTTCCCTCTAGCCTGGGCTGACCTGGAATTCACTATGTAGTCTCAGGGTGGCCTCAAACTCATGATGATCCACCCACTTTTGCCTCCCGAGTGCTGGGATTAAAGGTGTGTGCCATCATGCCCGGCCTCGAAATCTTTGATTTTTATGGCACAAAAAGCACAAACAAACAAACAAACAAAAGAAACTGAAAAAAATCTAACCTGGTCTTGAGGGCACAAGTCTGTCATGCCAGTTACTTGGGAGGCAAGAAGATCAAAAGTTCAAGACCTTAGCCAGGTGTGGTGCCATATACCTTTAATCCCAGCACTTGGGAGGCTGAGGTTGGAGGAAGTTATGAGTTCAAAGCCAGCCTGGGCGAGAATGGAACACTGACTCAAAAAAAAAAAAAAAAGTTCTGGCTGGAGAGATGGCTTAGTGGATAAGGTGCTTGTCTGCAAAACCAAACGACCCAGGTTCAATTCCCCAGTACCCTCATAAAACCAGAGGCAAAAAGAGGCTCATGCATCTGGAGCACATTTGTAGTAGCTGGAGGCCTTGGCATGCCCATTCCCTCTCTCTGTCTCTGCTTGCAAATAAATAAATAAATAAGTAAATAAATAAAATATTTGAAATAAAAAAGGTCAAGACATGCCTTGGCTATAGAGTGTATTCAAAGCCAGCGTGGGTAACTTAATGGGATCCTGACTCACAATTAAAAGTAAAAAGAGAGCCGGGTGTGGTGGCGCACGCCTTTAATCCCAGCACTCAAGAGGCAGAGGTAGGAGGATCACTGAGAGTTCGAGGCCACCCTGAGACTACATAGTTAATTCCAGGTCAGCCTGGACCAGAGTGAGACCCTACCTTGAAAAACCAAAAAAAAAAAAAAAAAAGTAAAAAGAGGGCTGGAGAGATAGCTTACTGTAGTGGAAAGGAAGCTGAAAGCTAGACTGATGCACTAAGTCAATGAAAGAGTTAACTGCTAAGGAGCTGAACTTATCTCTGTCAGCAGCTGAAGGCATCCCAAAGAGGGAACTGTCAGGGGGACCAGAAGGATGATAAGAGGGAAGGACAGTTTAGACTAAAATAGAGTAGAACAGAGCCCATGGTTAGGGTGACCCAACTACATGATCCATGTGCACATTGATTCATATGTATGTTTTGAAAAATTGTTTGAAGCATATAGACTGCACAAACTAACTGTCACATCCTGCTTCTGTAAACCAGCTGCCTGCTTGCTTGCTCACCCCTCCCCTCTGCTATGAACACTATAAAATGAAAGTAAAATCTCAGTTTAAAGACCAAAGTTACTTTGGGGAGCGATCTCAACTTCGGTCCCTGGGAAATAAACTCCTCTACTTTCACTCATGCTGGCATTGGAGTGATCTTTTCAGAAAAGTTCCACAACATTAGCAGTTAAGGTGCTTGCCTACAAATCCTAAGGACCCAGGTTCAATTCCCCAGTACCCATGTAAAGCAAGATGCACAAGGTGGCACATGCATTTGGAGTTCTTTTGTGGTGGCTAGAGGCCCTGGTGTGCCCATTCTCTTTATCTGTCCATCTCTCTCTCAAATAAATAAAAATTTGAAAAAGTAAAAAAGAGGGGCTGTGGAGCTGGTGTAGTGGATAACCTGAGTTTGGATTTCCAGACCCCATGTAAAAAATGTTATGGCAAGAAGGGAGGCAGAGAGGAGGATTTCCTGGAAGCTTGTGGACCAGCTAGCTTGGAGGGCAAGCTGAACACTTGAAAGTTGACCACTGATCTCCACACACATGTTGTGGCATGTGTGTGCTCACACACAGATGAATACACATGCATCATATCACATACACACAAAAAAAAAAAAAAAAAGTAAGAAGAGAGCTAGGGATGCAGCTCAATGGTTGTGCTTGCCTAGCATCTGGGGCATTGGCTCAGTGGGTGAAGGAATTGCCTTCCAAGCACAAGAACCTGAGTTTGAGCCTTAGCACCCATGTAAATGGAAGCAGAGACAGGAGGAACCCTGGCTAGACAATCTAGGCTAATTTATGAACTACGATAATGAAAGACCCTGTCTCAAAAAAAGATGCACAACATTCCTGAGGAGAACAGCTGAGGTTTTCCTCTGACCTCCAGTGGCACAAATGTGCATCCACATGCAGACACGCACCACACACATGCAAAAATGAATAATAAAAAAATTAGATTTCTGCTTAAGATGGCGGTGTAGGAATCATGCCAAAGCAGCTTAAGGGAGAAAAAGCAGGAAAAAAAAAAAAAAAAACTAGCAAAATACACTCTTCTACTAAAAAGTGAGGTGTATATTAAATTATCAGCCAGGCATGGTGGCCCATGCCTTTAATCCCAGCACTCGGGAGGCAGAGGTAGGAAGATTGCTGTGAGTTTGAGGCCACCCTGAGACAACATAGTGAATTCCAGGTCAGCCTGGGCTAGAGTGAAACCCTACCTTGAAAAACCAAAACAAACAAACAAACAAACAAAACCCAAAAAACCCCAAAACAATAAATAAATAATCAACTGCAGCAGAGAAGTAGGAGAGATCCAGAGCATCTAGAGCCCACAGAAGCAGGCAGAAGCAGCGCCAGCAGCAGCGGCACCAGGTCCACGCAGCCGCAGCCACCAGGCTGGGCCTGAGCTGCAAGAAAAGCCAGGTGAGGGATTTTCCACTCACACGGGCCTCCTCACAAACTCAAAAAATCTGAAGGGAGGATGGCAGAGACCAGTGGAGTGGCTTGCAAGGAAGAGGATTGTGAGGACCAGCGGAAGAACTTCAGCCACCATCCACAGCCTCCCCTCCCCCCATCACCAGCACAAGTGCCAGCGAGCACCAGAGACCTGGGGAAGGGAGCTCACCTACACAGCACCCGGCACAGGCGATCAGAGCAGTGACCTACTGAACCAGCCAGCAGCCTACCTGAGCCCACAGCACAGCAAAGAGGGACCCAAGCAGGTGTGCAGCAGAGCTGAGACCAAAGCCATCCCAAAAGGTAACTGGGATTACACCAGGTCAGTACCCACCAAAAAAAAAAAAAAAAAAAAAAAAAGCATGGTGTATAGGCTTGCATTGGAAGTGCTAATTGCACCTTCCATGTCAGGGTAAATTATATGTTAAATCTGATGGCTGGTTGGATTTGCCATTATTATTATTATTATTATTTTTGGTTTTTCGAGGTAGGGTCTCACTTAGCTCAGGCTGACCTAGAATTCATTATGTAGTCTCAGGGTGGCCTTGAACTCATGACGATCCTCCTACCTCTGCCTCCCGAGTGCTGGGATTAAAGGCGTGCGCCACCACGCCCAGCTGGATTTGCCATTCTTAAATAAGCTATATTTTGGGCTTGTCATTTGTTGCTTTCTGATTTATAATTCTTTGTCTCCTCTTCTGTCGTTCATTGGGGAAGGGTCTCACTTGGTCACAAGCTGACCTTGGAACCCTCTACAGACCAGATATCTCACCCTCCCGGTTGATAGGATTAAGGATGTGGGGCAACACACATCCTTAGGGACTGTGACTTTGTTTGTTAGAGGATCTGTTTGTTATAAATACCTACTCTTGCATAAATACTCTGCTGGTTTCCATTGACTGTGTATATTGTTCAGTTGAATTTTAGAATTTGCCTTTTTTTTGTTCCATACAGCCTACTAGAATATTCTCATAGCAGGCAAACCTAACACCTAGGGTCATTTTTTTTGGTTACTCTAAGAGTTTTTTAAGAGCCACACCTATCACCTTAAGTTCCTACCCTGAAGCTATATAACATCAGATTGATTGATACATCTAATAATACTGCAGATAATTAGAAAACCCAAGTATTAAATTAATCTAAGATGAGGGCTGGAGAGATGGCTTAGCAGTTAAGGCACCTGCCTGTGAAGCCTAAGAACGTCCATTCAATTCTCCAGGTCCCACGTTTAGCCAGATGCAAAAAGTGATGCAAGTGTGCAATGTCACACATGTGTACAAGAATCTAAGTGTATATAAATAAGTCATATGGAAACCTACTTTGTTATACAATGGAACACTCAGAAGCCATACATTGTTAGTAGAAAATTTTCAGTGCCAGGGATGGGATAAATTCCAGTGAGTGGTTGGTCAGGGAGGTCACTGATGCCCCAAAACATTATAGGCCATTGCCAAGGCTCTTGGTTTCCCACCAGGAATAGATGAGAAGACCCTATTGCTGAAGACACATACTTGGGCTGCAGGGTCACTGAGAAATCCTGTTGGAGCTGAGCTGAAAGCCTCCTCCATGTGGACCAGCTGATAGAAAGCTGGAAAAAGCTACGCTTCTCATGCAGTTCAATGGGAGAGAGAAAAATCACCAGTGGAGATACTCAACAGGGGACACTGCAAGCCTTAAACTTGGCCAGCCAGGCCAAATGAGCCAACAGGTGCAATAGTGGCATGTCTGTTATAAGGAAACCAACCGCTCTCTAATTGGACTGGAGGCCCTCTCCATGGGAGGGAACACATCCCTGATACTGAAAACCTACAACAGGGGTAGCCATGAGCCCTAGGGGTATAATGTCTGCTGGTGTCTGGCTAAATGTATATACTATGCTCACTAAACTGCCCAGTAAGCACTTCTCTTAATGTCCATACCCATATATTAATGCTACTCTCACTTTGGGTTAGAGAAGCTTCTCTTTTCAGATGGTGGTGACCTTGGGATGATTTAGAAGGCACCATGGTGCCAAGAAGAAGGGACAGAGGAGTGCTCGGCACTGAAATATCTCTATCACATTTTCCAAGTCTCAGGGTCCGTTGTGGAAGAGGTGGTGGAAAGAATGTAAGAGCCAAAGGAAGAGTAGGACTCCTTACAATGTGCTCCTCCAGACACAAAATGGCCTGGATATCCATGACCTCACAGTGCCTGACACTACCTACACAAGACCACCATAATAGGAGGAAATGATGATGACATCAAAATAAAAGAGAGACTGATTGAGAGGGGGAGGGGATATGATGGAGAGTGGAGTTTCAAAGGGGAAAGTGGGGGGAGGGAGGGTATTACCATGGGTTATTGTCTACAATTATGGACGTTGTCAATAAAAATAAATTTGAAAAAAAAGGAAAGGAAAAAAATTAATTAAAAAAGAGGGCACAAGCTGGGTATGGTGACACATGCTTTTAATCCTAGCACTCGGGAGGCAGATGTAGGATTGCAATGAATTCAAGGCCAGTCTGCGACTACATAATGAATTCCAGGTCAGCCTGGACTAGAGCGAGACCCGACCTGGAAAAAAAAAAGAAAAGAAAAGAAAAGAAAAGAAAAGAAAAGAAAAGAAAAGAAAAGAAAAGGAGGGTACAAGTGATTCGAATAGTCATTTCTGCAAGAAAGTCTATGAATGGCCAATAAACACCTGGAAAGGTGTTCAAGTCCTTAGTCACTAGGGAAATGCATATCAAGAGCACAATGAGGCGCCACTTCGTTTCCCGGAGTGACTGAGATCAGAGAGATGGAAGAGCAAGGATGTGGAGACATTCAAACTCTGATCCATGTCTGGTAGGAATGTAAAATAGTAAAACTGTTAAGGCAAACAGGTTGGGTGTTCCTTAAATTAAACATAGAGTTTCTACATGACCCAGTAATCCCTCTTGGTTTATGCCTAAGAGACATGAAAACATATGTTCACACAAAAAATTGAGCACAAATATTCCTAGCAGCTTTGTCACAGTGCTGTGAGATGGAAACAAACCAAATGGCTGTCAACTGAAAAATGACTAAACCAAAGGTGTGTCCATACAACGGGATGCTACTCTGCTTTCAAAAGCATGAACTGAAACCGAGTGTGGTGGCACATACCAGCAATTTCAACACTCAGTGGGCTGGAAGCAGGAGGATCAGAAGTTCAACAACTTTGGCTACATAGTAAGTATGAGGTAAACCTTGGAGACATGAGATGCTGTCTGAGAGAGAGAAATAAATGAGAGAGAGAGAGAGAGAGAGAGAGAGAGAGAGAGCAAGCGCAAGGCTGGGAAGCTAGCAATAGCTCAGTCAGTGAAGTGCGTGCCTCGTAGCCACAAGGACTTGAGTTCAAACTCCAGTACTCACTTAAAATGCAGGGCATGGTGGCACAGACCTGTAATCTCAGATTTGGGGAGGTGGGAAGAGGAGGAGCTCTGGGGCTCACTGATCAGACAGTCTAGCTTACTAATGAGCTCCAGACCAATGAGAGGCCTTGTCTCAAAAAAACATAGATTGGGGGCTGGAGAGATGGCTTAGAGGTTAAGTTGCTTACCAGCAAAAGCCAAAGGACCCAGGTTAGATTCCCCAGTACCCATGTAAAGCCAGATATACAAGGTTGTGCATGTGTCTGTAGTTCATTTGCAGAGGCTAGAGCCCCCTCTCTCTTGAATAAATTTAAAAAAAGACATAGTGCCAGGTGTGGTGGCGCACGCCTTTAATCCCAGCACTCAGGAGGCAGAGGTAGGAGGATCGCTGTGAGTTCAAGGCCAACCTGAGACTCCATAGTGAATTCCAGGTCAGCCTGAGCTAAAGTGAGACCCTACCTCAAAAAAAAAAAAACAAAACAAAACAAAAAAGACATAGATGAGCCTCGATAAAGTAAAAGAAGAAGAAGAAGAAGAATATACAGATGGCCCATGCAAATGCACACCCACAAATGCACACACATACACAAAGGCATGGGATGTAGGGAGATGGCTCAGTGGAGAAAGCACTTGCCATGTAGGCACGAGTATCAGAGTTCAGTTTCCCAGTCCACATAAACATCAGGTGGGCATGGCAGCCCGCCTGGAATCCCAGACCTCAGCAGGCAGAGATGGGATCTCTGGCTAGTCTAGCTAAATCGGTGAGCTCTGGGTTCCACTGAGAGACTGAACAAATCAGTAAATAAAGTGGAGAAGGACTGAGGAAAATGCCTGGCATCAACCTCTGGCATCCACAACGATGCACACACACATACACATTCACATGCACCTGCGTGCACCTACATGCATATACACGTGTATGCATACCCCCCCACACAAAGGCATGAAGTACTGATACCTACATGGGTGAACCTTTAAAACCTGCATTATAGTAAATTATGCCAGTCACACACGTGCATTGTATTTATGTGAAGTATCGAGACTAGGCAAATCCATACTGACAGAAAGTAAGTCAGTGGTTGCTTATAGCTGAAGAGAAAGGTTGGAGGAAAATGGGGAGTGACTGATAATCTCCTTGGGGTTTCTTTTATGATGATGAATGTTGGTGACACAACTGAATATGATAATTCTATCTGCCTCTTTCTCACTCTCCCTCAGATAGATAGATAGACAGACAGATAGATAGATGAGAGATAGATAAATAGATAGATGATTATACCCTTTAAAAGAGTGGACTGAAAAGCCGGGCATGGTGGTGCACACCTTTATCCAGCACTCAGGAGGCTGAGGCAGGTGGATCATGGTGAGTTCAAAATCAGCCTGGGACTACAGAGTGATACCCTACCTGGGAAAGAGAAAAAGGGTGAACTGAAGTGTGGTGGTGCATCCACTGTAATCCCACCATGTTGGAAATGGAAACAGAAGGATCAGTAATTCAAGGCCAGCCTGGGCTACGTGAAGCCTCAAAAATTTGGTGACTTGTGAATTCTATCTTGATAAAATTTCTTTTCTTTTATTTATTTGCAAGCAGAAAGAGACAAAGAGACAGTCAGAGAGAATGGATGAACCAGGATCTCTAACCACTGCAAACAAACTCCAGACACATGCACCTCTTTGTGATCTGGTTTTACGTGGGTACTGGGGAATCAAACCTAGGTTGTTAGGCTTTGCAGGCAAGCACCTTAACCACTAAGCCATTTCTTTTTTCTTTTGGTTTTTCAAGGTAGGGTCTCACTCCGGCCCAGGATGACCTGGAATTCACTATGTAGTCTCAGGGTGGCCTCGAACTCACAGCAATCCTCCTACCTCTGCCTCCCGAGTGCTGGGATTAAAGGCATGCACCACCATGCCCGGCAACCACTAAGCCATTTCTTCAGCCCAAAATTTATTTTATTTTGTTTTCAGATTTGGAATTTAAAATATAGTTCTAGATGTGGTTTTGATTCTTTTAAATGTCTCATAAAATGGCACTTTTAAATTTTTATTTATTTATTTATTTATTTGACAGAAGAAGGGGGCAGAGAGAGAGGGAAAGAGAAAGACAGAATGAGCACGTGAGGGCCTCTAGCCACTGCAAACGAATTCCAGATGTGTGAGCCCCATTGTGCATCTGGCTAACGTGAATCCTGGGAAATCGAACTGTGGTCCTTTGGCTTTGCAGGCAAAAGCCTTAACTGTTAAGCCATCCCTCCAGCCCTTATTATTTTTTTTATTGATATGTATAAATTGTAGACAATATCCCATGGTACTTCCCTCCTTCTCCCCACTTTCCCCTTTGAAACTCCACTCTCCATCATATCCCATCCCCCTCTCAATCAGTTTCTCTTTTCATCTTGACGTCATCATCTTTTCCTCCTATTAGGATGGTCTTGTGTAGGTAGTGTTAAGCACTGTGAGGTCATGGATATCCCGGCCATAAAATGTTAATATATAATTAAACAAATAAGATTCTTTTCCATTGGAAACTTTTTTGTTTTGTTTTGTTTTGTTTTTTGAGATAGGGTCTCTCTCTGGCCCAGGCTGACCTGGAATTCACTAAGTAGTCTCAGGGTGGCCTTGAACTCACAGAGATCCTCCTACCTCTGCCTCCTGAGTGCTGGGATTAAAGGCGTGTGCCGCCATGCCTGGCTCATTGGAAATTTTTGTATGGTTTAAAAGTGCTTCCAGCTGGGTGTGGTGGCACATACCTTTAATCCCAGCACTCAGGAGGCAGAGGTAGGAGGATCTCCATGAGTTCAAGGCCACCCTGAGACTACATAGTGAATTTCAGGTCAGCCTGGGCTAGAGCAAGACCCTACCTTGAAAAACAAAACAAACAAACACATAATTCTAACTAACTTGATCTATGAAATTTAAACAGATTTTATTTATTTGTATGTCTATATATACATGTATGTGTATGAGTGCACACATGCCACAGCACGTGTATGGTCAGAAGTGTCTGTCTTCTCCTTTCACCTCCTTTAAGGCAAATTAGCTGGCCTGCAAGCTCTGGGATTCTTTGGGCTTCAACTCCCATTGCCACAGATGTGTTGGGATCACAGATGTGTGCGTCACTTTGCATCCAGCTTTACATGGGTGCTGAAAAGGATCAAACTCAGGTAGATAGGCTTTGCAAGCAAGCACCTTTAGTCTCTGAGCCATCCGCCCAGCCCAATAAAGCTATTTTTTATTTTGAAATATTTATTCACTTATTTGTGTGTGTGTGTGTGTATGTGTGTGTGTATGGGTGTGCCAGGGTCTCTTGCTGCTGCAAAGAAATACCAGATGCTGGTGCTACTTTAATGTCCAGCTTTATGTGAGTGGCTGGGGAACCCTGGCCATCAGGCTTTGCAAGCCAGTGTCATTAATTGCTGAGCCATCTTTTCAGCCCATAAGGCCATTTTAAAATATATTTTATTTTTATTTACTTATTTGACAGAGAAAGAGTGACAGAGAGAGAGAGAGGGAGGGAGGGGGGAGAGAATGGGCATGCCAGGGCCTGCAGCTGCTGCAAACAAACTCCAGACGCATGTGCCCCCTTGTGGATCTGGCTTACATGGGTCCTGGGGAATCAAACTTGGGTCCTTTGGCTTTACAGGCAAACGCTTTAACCGCTAAGCCATCCCTCCAACCCCCATAAAGCCATTTTTAAACATTTTTATTTACTTGAGAGAGGGAGGGAGAGAGAGAGAACCATAAGGCCATTCACTCAGCACCTCTTCCCTAAGTCATGCCCCACCCCAGCTCCATGGAGCCACATCTGAATTTCCCATTTATCATGACTTCGCTGGCTGATACAGTTTTGGTACATGTATCCCTAACCCAGATGATTTACTTTTACTTTTAAAGACACTTAACAAAAGTCATTTAGAATCCAGACCCTTGCTGTTCTCAAGCTGTTACCCACACAATCACAGCACACCGACTCTGGCTCTTTTCGGTTCACTGTGCTTACTCGCAGAATGTTGCCGCTCAGATACATGTATGAAGAGAAAAGAAAGTGTGATTTTTTTTTTTCTCAGTGTAAAAGAGAACTGTTAGATGTTGGCTGCCTGAATGGTCTTTGGAAGTAACATTATTTGATATGGATCTAAAAGAGTTATAACTGAAACTATGTAAGTAGTTGTATGTGATGACATTGTTTCATATATAGCATTTGTTGAGTTTACATTTTATACATTTACATGTTATATTATGCATAATTTTTTTCTTGTTTGTTTTTTTGAAATAGGGTCTCACTCTGGTCCAGGCTGACCTGGAATTCACTATATTGTCTCAGGGTGGCCTTGAACTCATGGTGATCCTCCTACCTCTGCCTCCAAGTGCTGAGATATGTATAATTTTTGTACAAATAAAAACTGTCAAGCCAGGTGCCATGACTCATACCTATAATCTTAGCACTTGGGAGGCTGAGGTAG
The DNA here is from genome assembly GCA_036365145.1 of Orientallactaga sibirica. NCBI lineage: Eukaryota > Metazoa > Chordata > Mammalia > Rodentia > Dipodidae > Orientallactaga > Orientallactaga sibirica. The sequence continues at coordinate 23,655,498 of JAEOAD010000026.1, read as the reverse complement.
GAGGATTGCCATGCATTCAATGCCAGCCTAGGCTAGAGTAAGACTCTGCCACAAACAAACAAACAAACAAACAAACAAACAAACAAACAAAAACATATTTTAGGGCTGGCGAGATGGCTCAGTGGTTAAAGGCACTTACTTACAAAGCCTGATGTCCTGGGTTTGATTCCCTAGTATCAACATAAAGGAAGATGCACAGTGTGGAACATGTGTCTGGAGTTCATTTGTAGCAGCAAGAGGCCCTGGCACACCCAAGCACTCTCTCTCTCTCTCTCTTTGGCCTTGGTTCAATTCCCTTGTACCCATGTGAAGCCAGACATACAAAGTGGCACATGTGTCTGGAATTCATTTGTACCAAAAAGAGGCCCTGACACACTCTCTATTTCTGCTCACAAATAAATAACTTTTTTTGTTTGTTTGTTTTTCAAGGTAGGGTCTCATTCTAGCCCAGGCGGACCTGGAATTCACTATGTAGTCTCAGGATGGCCTTGAATCTACCTCTGCCTCCCAAATGCTAGGATTAAAGGCATGCACCACCACACTCTGCTTGATAAATAATTTTTTGTTTGTTTGTTTTTGGTGTTTCGAGGGAGGGTCTCACTCTAGTCCAGGCTGACCTGGAATTCACTAAGTAGTCTCAGAGTGGCCTTGAACTCACAGTACTCCTCCTACCTCTGCCTCCCAAGTGCTGGGATTAAAGGCATATGCCACCATACCTGGCCTGATAAATAAATTTTAAGAAGGAATTTTGGGGATTGGAGAAATGGCTTAGCAGTTAAGGTGTGTACCTAAGGACCCAGGTTTGATTCCCCAGTACCCATGTAAGCCAGATACACAAGGCGATGCATGTGTCTGGAGTTCATTTGCAGTGGCTAGCAGCCAAGGTGTGCCCATTCTCTCCCTCTCTTTCTTTCTCTCTGCCTCTTTCTCTCTCTCAAATAAATAAATAAATAAAATATTTTAAAAGATTTTTAAAAAATTTTAAAAACTCCATCTAGCAAATTTACATATACTATATAATATATTCATATATCACATGTCACTGTGTACTATGAGCTAGTACAAACTAAAAGAATAATCTTAGGGGCTGGAGAAATGGCTTAGTAGTTAAGACACTTACCTGAAAAGCCAAAGGACCCAGGTTTGATTCCCTAGGACCCACATTAGCCAGATGCAGAAGGGGGCGCACGCATCTGGAGTTTGTTTGCAGCAGCTGGAGGCCCTGGCGCACCCATTCTTTCTCTTTCTCTCCCTGCCTATTTCTCTCTCTCTCAAATAAATAAAGAAAAATAAAATATTTTTAAAAAGAATAATCTTAGAATGCCGGACATAGCTTCAAATCCCAACAGTGTGCCATTTTCTGTGTTTGGACCTTGGGTGAGTTATTTAATGTTCCTTATCCTCAGTTTTCTTATCTTAAAAGAGAGGGGAGTACAAGACTACATATGCATTGAGCTGCCTTAGAGCTTAGAAGTACAGTGCCTCTACACTGTAGCACTCAGTAGATGATTCTATGATTATCGTATTTTCTGGAAACTTATTAATTAGAACGCATATAATTATAATATAAATTATAATTACATAGTGATAACATATGATAAAATTTACAATCATGAATATATAAATGATAATACATATAAGATATTCATGTAACATGCTTTAAAAATTATTTATTTATTTATCTTTATTTTTAGAGAGAGAGGGAGACCAAGACAGAGAGAAAGGAGAGATAGAGAATTGGCATGCCAAGGCCTCAGCCATTGAAATAGAACTCCAGAGGCTTGTGCCACCTAGTGGGCATGTGCAACCTTGTACTTGCCTCACCTTTGTGCATCTGGCTAATGTGGGATCTGGAGAGGAGAACATGGGTCCTTAGCCTTCTCAGGCAAGCACCTTAACTGCTAAGTCATCTCTCCAGCCCCATATAAAATGATTTAATTCAATTCAGGAGCAGAGGACTATGATGACAGAAAGGAATCCAAAACTGCTTGTGCTGGTCACACGCAGAGAGTCCTGTTGGCACAAGTCACTTTAGACAGTCACCTCTTCCTCTCTTCTCCCCGACACCAGTGAAGAACCACTGCTCCCCAAGCAGGAAGTTGACAACTTAGCATCTCTGACAACTCCTTCCTGAGCCTACTCTGCAGTTAGTTACCAAGGAAGGTTCTGCTGCATGCAGAGACAGAGTTAAGAACTGTGGGAATGACAGTGAACCACTTGGTGCCTTCTGAATGCCCCCATGGGAAGGCAATTCTGGGCAAGCAGGGGGCAGGCTCACTTGCATAGGACACTGTGGTTCTCATCAGCTGGCCCATGGATGGCATTCCCACCCTCACCCATCATCTGCTAGGGCAATGGTTCATTTCATCCACCTGGTGAGCTTTAAACATTTCAAGGGCCAAATCCTACTCCCAGACAGCCTGAATTCATTAGGTTAGGGGTGAAGTCTGAGCAGTCATATTATTGAAAGTTTCCCACGTGACTAGAAGTATGGCCAAGGTTGGAAACCTGGCTTTAAGGCAAGGGTTCTCAAACTAAGGCGCTAAAATGACCAGGAGGGCTTAATCAAACAGGCTCAGGGCTGGATCTGTGAGTAAAGTACTCATTATGCAAATATGAGGATTGAGTTCAGATCCCCAGTACTCATGTAAATGCCTGGTGGGCATGGTGGTCCACCTGTCATTCCACTACTGGGGAGGCAGAGAAGAAGGATCCCTGGGGCTTCCTGGATAGTCAGTCTAGCTGAATTGGTGATCTCTGGGTTCAGTTCAGTTCTGGAGAGATGGTTTAGCAGTTAAGGCTCTTGCCAGCAAAGCCAGAGGACCCAGGTTCGATTCCCTAGTACCAACGTAAAGCCAGATGTACAAGGCCCTATCATATCCATTTTCTCTCTCTCTCTCCCTCTCAAACAAACAAACAAACAAACAAACAAACAAACAAACTGTTTTTTTAAAAAGCAGAGGGAAATTGAAGAAGACATACAATGCCAACCTCTGGCTTTCACACACACACACACACATGTGCCCACACACATATGAACACACATACGTGCGCACACTCACACCACACAAAAAAATTTTGAAAGATAAAATGGGTGCTGCTGGCCCTGCCACCAGAGTTTCTAATCCAGTGAGTCTGGGATGGGGGCCAAAAATTTGCATTTCTTACACAAGCCCAGGTGCTGACACACTTTGAGAGCTTCTGGTCTAGAAGCACAGGGGTACACGAAGGTGACTGTCATGCAGAGAGGAGCCAGCACCAGGCTTGTGATTCTCGGCAGAGGGGTGACAGGTGGCAGCTGCAGTGAGTGCGCCAGTGATGTGGGTTCACATCTGTCCCCGTTAGCTGTAGCTGTGGCTTTCATCTCGGTTCCCTCGGCTGCTTTAGAGCCTGGCTTTTTAGGTGCTCACAGAAATGCTGAATGGATATGAGTGAGTGAATGAAGGAATGAAGTAAACAATGCCAAGCCCAGGAAGAATTGCTTAGGCTTACTTGGAATAACCCCTTACTGCCCTAGCTCATGGCCGACAGTTTCGAGCTTGACTCAGAGCTGGCTTAGTGGACGTGGGATATTTATTGACTATTTTGGTGCTTGCTTTCTAGTTTTAACATTTAGAGGTACAGCATCCGGGCCTGTGTTGGTGTTACTGCCCCAGGCCCTGAGGGTGGCCGGTTCTTGGGTGATGGAGTCCCTCACTCAGAACTACTTTACATCTGCCTCTGACATTGAACCACGTGGCCTTTTGGTTTGTGAAGCCACAGAGGGCTTTCAAATTACGTTTTGTAATTAAGTTTTATGACCTCTCTATTAAATGGGGAACATGATACATTTGAACCAGGGCCCGAGAGGGGGTGGGCTCCTCCTGTGACTGTTTCATAGAGTCACAGGGCTAAAGGTCTCTCTCTGCTCCTCTCACCCTCCTCTCATCACACAGAATTCTCTAGAACATCCTTGATAAATGAGCAAGACAGTCTTTGCCTCAGCTCATCATCTGTGTCTCCCTCTCTGTTTCCTCGTTGAACTGGAGCAGGGAAGCAGTGGCTGAAGAGGCTGTTGCAGGGCTGAGCAGCTGCACTGGATGGCCACATCTGGAGATACCTCTGAGTCCCTCTGCTATTCATGTATCACTCTGTGACTCATGGCTGCCCTCCCCTTCCTCTCATAACCACAAAGTAGACCCCTTCTTTATCCTCAATGGAAGTCTGGAATAGAAATTATAGATGGTAATGAACTCTGTAATCAGTTTTTCTGGCATGTGTGTGTGTGTGTATATGTGATGTGTTCACGTGTGTGCAGATGTGTGCCTCAAATGTGTGTGGAGACCAGAGGAGGACACTGAGTGTTTCCTCTTCTGCCCATTTCCTGGAAAAAGCGTCTCTCCTGGGATGTGGAGCTTGTCATCTTTCGGTTACACTGGCTGACCAGTGAGCCCCAGCAGTTCTGTCGTCACCCCTGTCAGTGCTGGGATTACAGGTGTGCGAGCCATGCCCAGCTTTTTACCTGGGTGCTGGGGTTTGAACTCAGGTTATCATGCTTTTGTGTAGCCCACTGAACCTTTTCCCATATACTTATTTTTGTTAAGACAGGGTCTCATGTATTTGCCTCCAATTTCTATGTAGCTGAGAAAGGACCTTTAAGTCTGACCCTTTTGCCTCAGCCTCTCGAGAGCTGGTATTGCAGATGTGCAGCACCACGAGTGCTGGTATTACAGATGTGCAGCACCACAAGTGCTGGTATTCCAGGTGTGTACCACCACGCCTGACTTCTAATATTAATGAGACACTTCTCATGCACTGTCACTGGAATTTATGCAGTTTGAGATAAAATAGCACAACTAATACAAGTTTCCTCTTTCTTCATAAATTTACAGATGAAAGATTTGTTCTTACCATAGTATTAGCAACATGAAGATATGGTTTTTCTTTTTTTTTAATATTTAATTTGAGAGAAAGAGAGAGAGACAGAGAATGGGCATACCAGAGCCTCCAGCCACTGCAAATGAACTCCAGACACGTACACCACCTTGTGCCTCTGGCTTATGTGGGTACTGAGGAATCGAACCTGGGTCTTTAGGCTTCACAGGCAAGCACCTTAACCACTAAGCCATCTCTCCAACCCATCTTTTTCTTTTTCTTTTTCTTTTTCTTTTTCTTTTTCGTGGTGCTAAGTATTGAACCCATGGCACATATAGGTAAGCACTCTAACGTTGAGCTGCAGTTATAACCCCCCAGTCCTTCTTTCCTTATTAAGCAAAGAACTTCCCCTTTTCAGTTAAAGGAAGCACTTTACAGCTTCTCTTTGGTATAGCCAATTGTCAGCAGCACTATTTCTGTACTTTGGGGCCTTTAAGTAGAATAAGAATCACTTGAACATAGGAACAGTGCAGTCACACAGATAACAGACACAGCTATTAAGTGACTGATAGACAGTGTGTGTAGTATGGATGTCCTGGATAGATGGGAGTTTCACATTTTGAAGAGGATGGAAAAGGTTTGCACAAGATTTCATCATGCTAGTCATAATGACATACAATTTAAAACTTACCAACTGTCTATTTTTGGAGCTTCCCACTTAATAAGTGGGCCACAGTTGGCTGTGGGTAACTGAAAACCATAGAAAATTAAACTGGATAAGCAAGCGCTAATGCATTGGGACAGCAGCTGCCTCTTTCGCTAGGAATAGGGAGCACCAGGTAAGGTTCTACACCCTGGACAGCCAAACCCCAAGTGCTGGGCCACAGTGTTCTCTCTTAGCTAGCTCATACTCCAGGGACTCTTTCCCCATCTGAGTTTTTAAAAAATTTTTTAAATGGTTTTCCGAGGTAGGGTTTCACTCTAGCTCAGGCTGACCTGGAATTCACTATGTAGTCTCAGGGTGGCCTCAAACTCATGGTGATCCTCCTACCTCTGACTCCTGAGTGCTGGGATTAAAGGCATGCACCACCACGCCCAACAATCTGAGTATTTTTAAAAATTATTTTTACTGGGCTGGAGGGATGGCTTAGCAGTTAAGGCACTTGCCTACGGAGCCTGAGGACTCATGCTTGAATCTCCAGGTCCCACGAAAGCCACACACACAAGATGATGCAAGAGCGCTAGGTTGCACATGCACACAAGGTGGCACACATGTCTGGAGTTCAGTTACAGTGGCTGGAAGCCCTGGCACGCCAATTCTCTCTTTCTTTTGCTCTCACTCTCCCTCTCGTTAAAAAAGGGGAGCAGGGCCGGGTGTGGTGGTACACACTTTTAATCCCAGCACTTGGGAGGCAGAGGTAGGAGGATTGCCATGAGTTTGAGGCTACTCTGAGACTACATAGTGAGATCCAGGTCAGCCTGGGCTAGAGTGAAAAAAAAAAAAAAAAAAAAAAAAAAAAAGAGGGGGTAGTCTGTTGGGCTTGCCTCCTCAAAAAATATTTTTATTTATTTACTTGCACAGAGAGACAGAGAAAAAGGGCCTCTTGCTGCTGCAAATGAACTTCAGATGTATTCACTACTTTGTGTATCTGGCTTTACATGGGTACCAGGGTATCAAGCCCAGGACAGGACATCAGGCTTAGCAGGCAAGCGCCTTAACCACTGAGCCATCTTTCCAGCCCCCCATCTGGTATTTTTAAAAGCTTTAAAGTACCAGTCCTATCTGAATGACAAATTATGCAGCTTGTCCCAAAGTCACCATCATTAGGTGCCCACAACCCTGAAATTCTGATGCTGCCTAGTACACTCCGAAGCCATATACATACTGGTTCCCACCAAGGAACAACATGATGGAAGGCAACAAGCAGTTCCTCAAACAGCTAGATACAAAGTTTCCACTTGATGTAGTGTTTCCACTCAAGAGAACTGAAAACATACAGCCACACAACAGCAGTGCAAAAACATTCTTAGCAGCATTATTCATGAGCTAAAAAGTGGAAATAACCCAAATGTTCGTCAGTCCATGAAGAAGAAAAACAACTGTGGCATGGGCTAGGCAGATGGCTCAGGGGTAAGAGCACTTGCCATGCAAGCACACGGGCCTGATTTGCCTAGAGTTGGTTCCCCAGCACCTCTTCAAAGAGTTGGACATAGCCATGCATGCCTAGAACCCCAGTCTTGGGCAGGGGCCGAAACTGGAGAGTCACTGGGGTTTGCTGGTCAGCCAGTCTGACTGAAATTGGCAGTTCCAGGTTCCGTGAGAGACTCTGTCTGCAGGACTCATACAAATGAGTGAAAAGACATTCAAAGTTCTCCTCTGACCCCCATGCCCATGTGCAAAGAGAACAGGCGAGGGTGCATCTGTACACACATGCACACACCACACACACAGCACAGGACACACATACACACTTGCACATACCACACACACAGCACAGCACACCACACACACACACGCACATATCACCCACACTGCACAGGACACCACACACATCACATACACGTTCACACAACACACACATGTGCACATGCCACAAACACATGCACAGCATACCACATACACAGCACAGCAAGGCACACCACACCACAATACACGTGTCAAAAAGGAGCCAAATTCGGGGCTGGAGGGACGGTTTAGCGGTTAAGGCTTTTGCCGACAAAGCCAAAGGACCCGGGTTCAATTCCCCCAGGATCCACGTTAGCCAGATGCACAAGGGGGCGCATGAGTCTGGAGTTCGTTTGCAGTGGTTGGATGCCCTAGTGCACTCATTCTCTTTCTCTCTCTCTCCCTCTCCTCTCTCTCTGCCACTTTCTCTCTGTGTCTGTTGCTAATAAATAAATAAATTAATTAAATTAAAAAAAAACTTAAAAAAGAATGATTGATACTGCACTTTGGATAAATCCTGAAAATACTGCTAAGTGAAAGAAGCCAGATACAAAAGGTCCTGTACTGTAGAGTTTCATTTATATGAAATGCCACAATAATCAAATCCACACAGGCACAACAGACAGGTGCTTCCAGGTGCTGGGAGAGGAGGGATGGAAAGTATGGTAATGGGTATGGGCTTTCTTTGAGGGTGATAAAAATGTTTTGGGGGCTGGAGAGATGGCTGGCGGTTAAGCGCTTGCCTGTGAAGCCTAAGGACCCTGGTTCAAGGCTCGATTCTCCAGGATCCACGTAAGCCAGATGGACAAGGGGGCACACACATCTGGAGTTCATTTGCAGTGGCTGGAGGCCCTGGTGCGCCTATTCTCTCTCTCTCTCTCTACCTGCCTATTTCTGTATCTCTCTCTCTCAAATAAATAAAATATTTTTTAAAAAATGTTTTGGGCTGGGCGTGGTGGCACACACCTTTAATCCCAGCCCTTGGGAGGCCTAGGTAGGAGGATCACTATGAGTTTGAGGCCAGCCTGAAGCTACATAGTCAATTTCAGGTTAACCTGTGCTAGAGCAAGACTTTACCTTGAAAAACCAAAAAGTAAAATAAATAAATAAATAAATAAATAAATAAATAAATAAGTACCGGGATTACACAGGATTGATGACTGTAGAATTCTGTAAACATACCAAAAGCTACTGAACTGCACACTCTAAATGGGTAAATTGTACAGTATGTGTCATATCATACTAGAGATGTTAAAAAGAAAAAATAGGGAAGTGAAGCTATGGCAAAAACAAGTAACAGGCCGGGTGTGGTGGCGCACGCCTTTAATCCCAGCACTCGGGAGGCAGAGGTAGGAGGATCACCATGAGTTCAAGGCCACCCTGAGACTACATAGTTAATTCCAGGTCAGCCTGGGTCAGAGTGAGACCCTACCTCGAAAAACCAAAAGCAAAAAAAAAAAAAAAAAAAAAAAGAAGTAACAGTTCCAGTTCAAGCACTGCTATTTTATTTTATTTTGATTTATGGGAGAGAAAGAAAGAATGGGTGTGCCAGAGTCTCTAGCCACTGCAAACAAAACACAGACACATGTGCCACCTTGTGCATCTGGCTTACATGGGTTCTGAGGAAACAAACCTGGGTCCTTAGGCTTTGCAGACAAATGCTTTTACTGCTAAGCCATCTCTTCATCCCCTATCATTACTATTTAAGCAAGTGTCTTTAACCACTCAGCAATCCCCCCAGTTCCAACATTACTACTGAAGAGAATGCATTTTTCACCATCACTGTGTTCTACCCTTCTATAATCACAAAACAGAAAAAGATTAATAATGTTTGTCAGTAGGAGGATCACAGTGAGCACAAGGTCAGTCTGGAATATAGAGTGAGTTTCAGGTCATCCTGGGCTAGAGACCTTGACTCAAAAAAAAAAAAAAAAATCCAAGCCGGGCGTGGTGGCGCACGCCATTAATCCCAGCACTCGGGAGGCAGAGGTAGGAGGATCGTCGTGAGTTCGAGGCCACCCTGAGAATACAGAGTGAACTCCAGGTCAGCCTGAACTACAGTGAGACCCTACCTCAAAAAACCAAAAAAAAAAAAAAAAAATCCAACAATGGAGATATAAAGAAGAAAAATTGAATATCCCGGGCTAGGGATGTAGCTCAGTTGGAGGTGAAGCTCAGTGGCAAAAAATGCTTGCCTTATATAGAAACCAAATGAACACAAATCCCTAGTATTCCACAGCAATTTAGTGTTTAATGTCTCAGTATTTAGAGTTTTCTTTCTTCTTTGTACGTGTGAGCACAGAACACAGAGTTCAGGTTCAAACTCTGGCTCTGCCCCTTAGTAAGCTGAGTGACTGTGCAAACTTCCTTCCTGCTATGAACCTCACTGTTGCCTGTAAAGTGGACAAGATAACACAAGTGTCTGTGTGCTTCCAGAGGTCAATGTGAAGACCAAACCACACAGGGCATTCTGCACAGTGCTCAGTGTAGAGCGAGTGTTCAGGAGAGAAGAGCTCAGGGCGTGGTGGTGCACGCCTTTAGTCCCAGCACTCAGGAGGCAGAGTTGGAGGCCACCCTGGGACTTCATAGTTAAGTCCAGATCAGCCTGGGCCAGAGTAAGACCCTACCTTGAAAAAAACAAATCAAAAGGGGGCTGGAGAAATGGCTTAGTGGTTAAGACATTTGCCTGCAAAGCCAAAGGATCCTGGTTCAACTCTCCAGGACCCATGTAAGCCAGATGCACAAGGGGGTGCATGCATCTGGAGTTCATTTGCAGTGGCTGGAGGCCCTGGCGCGCCCATTCTCTCTCTCTGCCTGCTTCTCTCTCTCAAATAAATAAGCCAAAAAAAAAAAAAAAAAAGAGTGGGGGGAAGGGCTGTTCTGCTATTGGGGCTGGTGATCTTTTTTTTTTTTTTTTTTAAAAGAAAATATCTTATTTTAATTTATTTAGTGATTTGAGACAGAGGCAGATAGAGAGAATGGGTATGCCAGGGCCTCAGCCACTGCAAACTCCAGACACATCTGCCACCTTGTGCATCTGGTTTATGTGAGTCCCAGGGAATTGAACCTGGGTCCTTTGGCTTTGTAGGCAAGCACCTTAACTGCTGAGCCATCCTCTAGCACAGTAGCTGGTGTTCTTACACTACTATCATCACCTGCTTTCTCTTTTTAGTGGCTTTAAATGTTCTAAGTGTGAGAAACAGAAATAGTTTTGGGGGGGTGGGTTTCGAGGTAGGGTCTCACTCTAGCCCAGGCTGATCTGGAATTTACTATGTCATCTCAGGGTAGCCTCAAACTCAGGATGATCCTCCTACCTCTGCCTCGCAAGTGCTGGGATTAAAGGCGTGCACCACCACGCCTGGTTTGCAGAAATAGTTTGGATTTAACTCTGGTCTTTCTGTAGGAAGCCCACCACTTGCTAGGTGAAGGTCTTAGCCCAGGTCTCTTTCAGCTGGCCAAGCAGGCCTCCTCTGAAACAGTGGGCCATTTTCCTTACCTAAGATAAAAATACCTTCTGATATTTATGTTTCAGAGCAAAATCCAACATACTGAGGGCCTCTCTTCAAAGTGTAAATTTCTAAACTTCCCTGGAGTCTTTATCAGAGCAGAAATTATACCCATGATCCCCAGCTCAAATTTCTCCTTCTCCTTATGGAGAGTACAGTAGGAAATGAGAATTCTCCCTACTTCCAGCCTCTAAAAATCAGTGTTGTTGGAGCTTGGAACACGTCCTTTAGGTTTTGTTATGCATATGAACATACATATAATTTTATTTATTTATTTATTTATTTATTTATTTATTTATTTATTTATTTGTTTTGGTGGCGATGGGAGTTGAACCTGAGGTCTCATATGTGCTAAATGACCTGGAGCTCACTTTGTAGTTCCAGGTTGACTCACAGTGATCCTCCTACCTCTGCCTCTGGAATGCAGGAATTACAGACACTCTACTCCTTTTCCTTCCTTCTTTCCTTCCTTTCTTTCTTTTCCTTCCTCCCTTCCTTCCTCCCTTCCTTCCTTTTTTTTTTTTTTTTTTTTTTTTTGGTTTTTCGAGGTAGGGTCTCACTCTAGTCCAGGCTGACCTGGAATTCACTATGTAGTCTCAGGGTGGCCTCGAACTCTCGGCAATCCTCCTACCTCTGCCTCCCGAGTGCTGGGATTAAAGGCGTGCGCCACCACGCCCGGCTCCTTCCTTCCTTTTTTAATTGAGGTAGGGTCTCACTCTAGCTCTGAAATTCACTATGTAGTCTAAGGGTGGCCTCAAACTCACAGTGATCTTCCTACCTCTACCCCCTTCCCACCCCACCCCCACCCCCAGTGCTGGGATTAAAGGTGTGCAACACCAAACACTCAGCTTTTTTTTTGAGGTAGGGTCTCACTATAGCCCAGGCTGGCCTTGAAAATACAGCACTTCTCCTACCTCTGCCTCCCGAGTGCTAGGATTAAAGGCATGTGCCACCACGCTCAGCTTCCCTGATCACTTTGTGAAAACTACCCTCTACTTCCTGACCGCTCTATAAGAGCCGCTCCTACGCCATGACCGCTCTGTAAGAGCCGCTCCTACGCCATGACCGCTCTGTAAGAGCTGCTCCTACGCCATGACTACTTTTTAAGAGCTGCTTTTACTCCCTGTCCACTTCAGTTATGCTTTCTGTACAGCATTCTGGAGAACAAGGGAAGGGGCTAGGAATTCTTGGGGGAGGGTCATTTTCTTGTATAATTTGACTTCAATTTATTGCACTAGCTTCCAATCCCAGAGGTGATTATAATGACATAGCAAAATATAAATACTATTGTCTTTGGGCACTGGTTTGAATCTCTGCATCTGCGTGTTTCATGTGTCTATGTGTGAAACACTGCTGGCTGGGCCAATGGCTCCTTGATACTTCTTAGGGAACAGGCTCTGGGGTGAACACAGTTCATAGGAAATGTTTCATTAACCACAGCAGAGCCAGAGTTTAGAAGTTTCAAAGCCCTGAGGATTGTTTTGTTTTTGTTTTTTTTTTTTTTTTTGGTTGGGGGAAAAGGATCTCACTCTAGACTCTGGCCCAGGTTTACCTGGAACTCACTCTGAAGTTCCAGGCTGGCCTTGAACTCATAGCAATCCTCCTACCTCTGCCCCCAAGTGCTGGGATTAAAGGTGTGTGCCACCACACCCAGTGCTGAGGATTTTTCAATCACTATAAATCTGACATGAAAACGAAAGATAAGTGCTTACTTCAGCAGCACATATACTAAAATTGGAATGATACAGAGATTAGCATGGCTCCCGTGCAAAGATGCCACTCAAATTCGTGAAGCATTCCATAATTTTTTAGAAAAAAAAATAAAAAGGAAAAAAAAAGACCAGAAGCATCTGCTTGTGTTAACAGATGTAATAGCCAACAAGGGATGCCCACTGATGTGGGGCAAACGGGGATCCCAGGGCCTTCTGAAAATTCTCTGAAGAGTAATTGTATGTGTGTAGAAGAGTTGCAGGGGAGGCGCTAGGGATGGAACCTAGGGCCTCATGCATGCTAGGCACGAGTTGTACCACTGAGTTACACCTCTGGGCCCAGAAAATGTTTTTCTTTCCTTCCTTCCCTCCCTTCTTCCCTCCCTCCCTCCCTCCCTCCCTCCCTTCCTTCCTTTCTTTCTTTTAACAAGATCTCATGTAGTCCAGTCTGGCCTGAGATGCACTGTGTAGCCAAGGATGACCTTGAACTCCTGATCCTTCTGCCTCTGTCTCCCAAGTGTTAGGATTACAGACATGGTGGTGCATGCTTGGCTGAAATGTATGTTTTTAAAATTATTTATTTACTTATTTGTGTGTGAGTATGTGTGCGCACGCAAGCACATGCACACACACCAGGGCCTCTTTCTGCCTGCTGCAAATGAATGCCAGACACTTGTGCCATTTTCTGCATTTGTCTTACATGGGCAGCTTGGGAACTGAACATGGACCAGCATGCTTTGCAAGCAATCTTCCCTACCCTGAAATATTGTTATATTTTTGGACTTTTTTTTTTAATTTTTGGAGAGAGACAGAGAGAGAGAGAGCTAGAGAGAGAGGGAGAGGGAGACAGAGATGGGCGCGCCAGCAGCCTCTCAGCTGCTGTGAATGAAATCCAGATGCGTGCGCCCCCTTGTGGTCAAGTGCAGCATTGTGCCCTTGTGTCACTTTGCATCTGGCTAAACGTGGGACCAGGAGATTGGAACCAGGTTCTTAGGCTTAGCAGGCAGGCGCCTTAACCTCTAAGCCATCTCTCCAGCCCTATTTTTGGACTTTTTTTGAAATGTGTTTTTAAAAAGTAGTTCTATTCATTTCTCCAGCCCTATTTATTGAGCAGAGAGAGAGGAGAGAGAAAGAGAGAGAGTGAGAATTGGCACAGCAGGGCCTCTAGCCACTGCAAACGAACTCTAAGTGTACACACCACTTTGTGCATCTGGCTTTATGTGGATTCTGGGGAATTGAACCTGGGCCAACAGGCTTATAAGCAACACTAAGCAATTTTCCAGCCTTGAAATGTGTAATTTTTTTTAAAAAATAGGGTCTCCTTCTAGTGCAGGCTGACCTGAAATTCCCTATGTAGTTTCAGGTGGCCTGGAACTCATGGCAATCCTCCTACCTCTGCCTCTGGAGTGCTGGGATTAAAGGTGTATTCCACCATGCCTGGCCTGATTTTTTTTTTTTTAAGTAGATTTAAAATCCTGGAGCCCAAGTGATTTATGAAAACAGGGCATCAAAACTCCCCGTTGTGGGCAGTGGGATTGAGTACAGACATCAGCCAGTGCAAACTCTACAACCACTATTTTATTTTATAGTTTAAAATTTTTTTAAATGTATTTATTTGCAAGCAGAGAGAGAGAGAAGGAAGAGAGGCAGACAGAGAGAGAATGGGCATGCCAGGGCCTCCAGCCACTGCAAACAAACTCCAAATGCATGTGCCCCTTGTGCATCTGGCTTACACAGGTCCTGGAGAATCAAATCGGGATCCTTTGGCTTCGCAGGCAAACACCTTAACTGCTAAGCCATCTCTCCAGCCCCTATTTGTTTTTTTTTTTTTTTTGTTTTTTTTTTTTTGTTTTTTGTTTTTTTGGTTTTTCAAGGTGGGCCAGGCTGACCTGGAATTAACTATGTAGTCTCAGGGTGGACTTGAACTCACAGCAATCCTCCTACCTCTGCCTCCCAAGTGCTGGGAATAAAGGCCCACGCCACCATGCCTGGCACCAGCCCCTATTTTATAGTTTATTGTATGTTTGTTTTTAATTTTTATTTTATTAATTTGAGAGAGAGAGAAAGAGAGAAGGAGAGACACAGAGAGAATGATTGGGCACGCCAGGGCCTCTAGTCACTGCAAACTCCAATCGCACGGTTCACCATGTATATCTAGCTTACATGAGTTCTGTGGAATCAAACCCGGGTCCTTAGGCTTCGTAGGCAAATGCCTTAACCACTAAGAGAGAGAAAGAAGCAGACATAAAGAGAGACATTGGGCGCACCAGGGCCTCCAGCACTGAAAACAAACTCCAGATGCACATGCCTCCTTGTGCATCTGGCCTATGTGGGTACTGGGGAATTGAAGCTGGGTCTTTTGGCTTTGCCAGCAAGTGCCTTAACTGCTGAGCCATATCTCCAGGCCCCTTTTGTTTTTTTGAGGCAGGGTCTCACTCTAGCCCAGGCTAACCCTGAACTCACTCTGCAGCCCAGGGTGGCCTCACAGCAATCCTCCAACCTTAGTCTCCCTAGTGCTGGGATTAAGGGTCTGTGCCACCACGCCCGGCTTGGCTGCATGTTTTAAAGTAATTGTTAATGACCATTGTAAACATTTGTTCTAGACTAGCTTTCTTTGTCTGGACCCTATGTTCATCAAGAACATTTCGGTCGGTTCTTTAGCTTCATTTACTCATGTGTTTTGCCAAGGATATGATAAGTGAATATGTCTACCATAAGCTAGCTTCCTTGATTCCATAAGGAGAGCCCATGGCTGCTCACTCTGCACCCAGCCCCTTTCTTAAGCACTGTTTGTGGCAAGTGGGCGCCAGATGCAAGGACTAAACACCATGACTCCCTTAACAACAAAGCAAGACAGCAGAGAGGACACACATATATAAGCAAAATCCAGAGTCCTGAAGAAGGCTGTCATCGATTTGATGACTTCCGGACACGCTGGGTAAGGTTAGTAAATGAGAAAAGGTAAAACGTCGACTCCAGAAAGGCGCTGCGGCCCAAGAAGCACGTACTCAGAAACACTCATGGCATGGGTTTGTAGCCTTGGGTCCAGGGGGGACTATGACAAAGACCGTGGTGCCGGAAGCTTCTCAACATTTAACCTGACCCCCATGTACTATACTAAATAGATACTCACTTAGTCTCCCCAAAAGCCCCAGGAGGGTGGATGCTACTACTGTTTCCACTTTGTAGGTGAGGAAAAGGGAGTCTTGAAGGGGTTTAGAAACATGACCACATCTTCCAAGTGCAATATGGCCCCAGGCGGCATGCAAACTCAGAGCCACCGACCTGGGAGCCATTGGACTTGTTTCAGGTGAGTGGGAGGAGACTCTGAATGTGGATTGAACAGGAATTGTTATATCCCCACTGTTGAGGGGACTGGTGAGCACATAGGAATTTTGTTTTGCTGTCTTGTGTACCTTTGTCTATGTTTGTTATTTTCCACCATAAAAAATTAAAAATGGTGGGCTGGAGAGATGGCTTAGTCATTAAGGCACTTGCCTGCAAAGCCAAAGGACCGCAGTTCAATTCCCCAGGACCCATGTAAGCCCGATGCACAAGGTGGCGCATGCATCTGGAGTTCATTTGCAGTGGCTATAGGCCCTGGTGTGCCCATTCTTTCTGTCCCTGGCTCTCTCTGCCTCTCTTTCTCTCTCTTAAATAAATAAATAAATATAAATAAATAATTTTTTTTTTTTTTTTTTTTTTGTTTTTCGAGGTAGGGTTTCACTCTGGTCCAGGCTGACCTGGAATTCACTATGTAGTCTCAGGGTGGCCTCGAACTCTCAGCAATCCTCCTACCTCTGCCTCCCGAGTGCTGGGATTAAAGGCGTGCGCCACCACGCCCGGCTTAAATAAAATGTTTTTTAAAATTAAAAACAGGCTGGGGAGATGGCTCAGTGGTTAAAGGCACTTGCTTACAAAGCCTGCTGGCCTGGGTTCGATTCCCTAGTACCCATGGAAAGCCAGATGCACGAAACTGCACATGTATCTGAAGTTAGTTTGCAGTAGCAAGAGGCCCTTGTGTATTTCTCTCTCTGTCATTAATAAATAATACTTTTTTAAAAAAGATTAAAAAAATAAAAGGCCATCATATCAACTGGAACTTGAACATGAGAAAATCTGGAGGAGGCATTGACTGTATGCACTCTGTGGGAGGAGCCACCTCGTGGTCATCCTGAGAGGCTGCATGTGCCCCTAGGCAGTGATGAGGTCAGGGACAGGTCCATCCTCCTACACATGCTGGGGCTCTGGAAAGGAGGTTCACTCCTGCCGCAAGATTCATAGGCAGAGGCCAAGGGGTGGGAGACAAGCCACAATCCACCACAGCTCAAAGGAGAGTGAGGTCCAGACAGAAAGATGCTTCCTGGAGTTGTGGCTTGAGAGCCCAGGCTGATCTGGAATTCACTCTTCTCAGGGTGGCCTTGAACTCACAAGGATTTTCCTATATCTGCCACCACACCTTGAATTCGTGAATAATACTACTGTGAATGCTGAGCCCCTCATCCTGGAAGGTGAGTGGCCCTGGGAAACACTGCTTAGTGTCAGCACTCTAAAGCAGGACTCTCAACCAGAGAAAAAGGTTTCATAATGGGCAACAAACAAAATGTAATTAAAAGCCAAAAAAAAAAAAAAAAAGTCAAATGCGGGGCTGGATGGATGCCTCAGCAGTTAAGGTGCTTGACTGCAAAGCCTAACAACCTGAGTTTGATCCCCTAGAACCCACGTAAAGCCAGATGCACAGTGGCAGCAAAGGCTGGAGGTCCTGGCACAATCTCTCTTTTTGCTTGCAAATAAATAAATAACATTTTTTTTTTTTTTTTTTAAAAAGGTCAAATGCAGGCTGGAGAGATGGCTTAGCAGTTAAGGCCCGCAATGCCTAATGACTCAGGATCAATTCCCCAGCACCCATGAAACACCAGATACAAAAAGTGGCACACATCTCTGGAGTTCATTTGCAGCAGCTAGAAGCCTTTGTGCACTCATTCTGTCTCTCTCCTATTTCTCTGTGTTTGCAAATATATATGCGTATGTGTGTGTGTGTGTGTGTGTGTGTGTGTGTGTGTGTGTGTGTATACACATATATGTTGGTTTTTTGAAGTAGGGTCTCACTTTGGCCCAGGCTGACCTGGAATTAACTATGTAGTCTCAGGGTGGCCTCAAACTCATGGTGATCCTCCTACCTCTGCATCCTGAATGCTGGGATTAAAGGTGTGTGCCACCACACCTGGCTAATAATTTTTTTATTATTGCAAGGAGAGAAAAGAGAGAGAGAGAGAGAGAGAGAGAATAGGTACACCAGGGCCTCCAGCATGTGCCACCTTGTGCATCTGGTGGGTATTGAGGAATTGAAACTAGGTCATTAGGCATTGCAGGAAAGTGCTTCAACTATCAAGCCATCTCCCCAGCCCAAATAAAATACTTTAAAAAAAAACCCTCAGAGCCAGGCGTGGTGGTGCACACTTTTAATCCCAGCACCCGTGGGCAGAGGTAGGAGGATCACCATGAGTTTAAGGCCACCCTGAGACTACATAGTGAGTTCCAGGTCAGCCTGGGCTAGAGTGAGACACTATCTTGAAAAACCACAAAAAACAAAACAAAACAAAACAAAACAAAACCCTCAGGACTGGAGAGATGGGTTAGCAGTTAAGGTGCATGCTATGAAGCCTAATATAAAAAGCTTTTTTTTAAAAGTCAAATACAGCCAGGCATGATGGTGCACGCCTTTAATCCCAGCACTTGGGAGGCAGAGGTAGGAGGACTGTCATGAGTTTGAGGCCACCCTGTGACTACATAGTGAATTCCAGGTTAGCCTGGGTACAGTGAGACCCTACCTTGAAAAACTGATAGATAGATAGATAGATAGATAGATAGATAGATAGATAGATAGATGATAGATAGATAGATAGACAGATAGATAGATGATAGGTAGGTAGGTAGATAGATAGATGATAGGTACATAGACAGGTAGATAGATAGATGATAGACAGGTAGGTAGGTAGAGAGAGAGAGAGAGAGAGAGAGAGAGATCAACTCTGAAAAATACTGAAGATACTTTATATTCTTTGTTATCAAATATTCAGCCAAGAAGCTGGGTGTGATGGTACACGCATTTAATCCAGACAGAGGTAAGGAGGATCACTGTGAATTCAAGGCCAGCCTGAGCTAGAGTGAGACCCTACCTCAAAAAACAAATTTAAAAAGGGGGTGGGTGGGTTACAAATGGTATAAGTTTAAGCAACCCTGATCTGGGCTGGGTTGATTGCTTAGTAGTTAAAGGCATTTGCTTACAAAGCCTGCTGGCCTGGATTCAATTACCCAGAACCCATAGAGCTGAATATAGTGGTGCATGCCAGGTTAGAGACACTGGTGCATGCACATGTGTGTGCACGCACTCACACACACATATGCACTCATGCAAATAAGTAAGTTAAGATAATAATAGCCAAACCATACTTTGAAAAAAGAAAAAAAAGATAATAATAAAAGAAACTCTGTTCTAACCAACATCACACTTCCAGGGACTGTGTTCTGGGAATGGGGCACATCTTTATTGTGAGTCAGTTATGCAGGACTATATTTGAAGTGCCCAGAACCTTCTTTTATTTTTATTTTATTTTTGTTTTTGTTTTTGTTTTTTGAGGTAGGGTCTCACTCTAGCCAAAGCTGACCTGGAATTCACTATGTAGTCTCAGGGTGGCCTATGAACTCATAGCAATCCTTCTATGTCTGCCTCCAGAGTGCTGGGATTAAAGGAGTGTGCCACCATGCCCGGCTTCATTCTTTTTTTTTTTTTTTTTAAAATATTTATTTATTTGACATAGAGAAAGAGGCAGAGATGGAGGGAGGAGAGAGAGAGAATGGATGCGTCAGGGCCTCCAGCCACTGCAAATTAACTCCAGATGCATGCACTACCTTATGGATCTGGCTTACATGGGTCCCGAGGAATTGAACCTCCGTCCTTTGACTTTGCAGGCAAGTGCCTTAACTACTAAGCCATCCTTCCAGCCCTCCTAGAACCTTATTGCTGATCCATTTACTTAAGAAAACTTAAATTTCCATGCTGGCTTCTAATGACCGTTCCCCAAGGTATCTGTTATAAACAGGCTATCCTATCCGATGCTGTTCTTGTCCCTCTACCTACCTTTTCCTCAGATGGGTAAAAGCCAATAGCTCTCATGACAAAAGGAACCTCCGACAGACAAATGTGTTTTGACATCGTCCTGGTCTCCATTGTGTCAATACCTTGACTGCGGAGCTGAGAGTAGTAAAAGTAGTCCTCCAGCTCCTGTGTGGAAACAGGACACACATTCTGCCTTAGGTGTGAAGCATGCATTAAGACTTCAGGGGCATTTTCTAGAAGGTATTTTGAACTCAGTGCAGCTCTGGAGAAAAGCAAAACTGGTTCAGCCTGGCCATGTTTGTTTTATAGACTTAACTAGATGTTACCATGAAGTGTTTCCTCTGAGGATAGTTACCCTGTAGAATTTTCCTTCTCTGCCACCAGCCACCAGACCGTAGAAGGGTGTTAAGTCTTCACCCCCCAGAGAAACCGCTGCCTCCAGGGCCCTGGAACAGGAACAGAAACATCACCATTAGCAAGTACTCATGCGTGAACTTAGTGCAGATGGTGGTGCAGCCCCAGGGGCACAGCAGTGTCCATACAATCAGGGTCTTTGCAAACTTGCCTAGAAAAGTCCTGTGGTAATGAAGCTGAGGACAGAAAATTCAATTTCAAGTGTGGAACGCAATGGTATGGGGCACCCGACTTAATTATGCTGGTATTCTCAGACTAATGACCAGGTGGGCGCTCACAATTTGTCTGCAGTCTTTGGGGACCACGCCTCTCCTGAGGGTGGGCGGGCTCCAGTGCTCTGAAACCACAACCCGCTGAGCAGAGCAGCGTTAGTTGTAACTTTAGCCACACAGGTGACCACTGCCAAAGGATGGGGTGCTGTGCAGGTGCACTGCCAACACTAATTGCTTCCAGAAAAATCAGGGAGACCACAGGGAATCATGCCAGGTAGATAAAAATAACCCTCTGCTCTCTAACACGGGGTCAGATTTTCCAAAAATAAGCCTTTTAAATGATAAGAAAACCTACTTTTGCACGAGACTGACTGACTTTTCCTCACACAATCAGTACAATAATCCACTCACCGAATCTCTGCTAATCTGGGGAATTGAAAGACGCTTTGACGGAGCCCACAGTGGGGAAGTGGTTGCGTCCGGAGTGTGGAGACACAGGGCCATGCATGTGAGTCCTGAGTGCCACTTGCAGGCGGTGTGATTGTGGGTGAGTAAGTTGCCCTGCCTGGTCTCAGGTTCCTCATCTACAAAGCTGGAAGGCTCATACAGGGTTGTTGTAAGAATTAAATAAAGGAACACATAAAGGATTTGCTATAGGCCCTTTATTTTCCTCTTATCCATCGACTCAGAAAGGCCAGTCCCAGCTCCACACTCCTTGAGGGCCAACAGAATCATTCCCCTCCCCATGAGTTGAGTGACCTGTACATGGGCCTCCTGGGACATCTATGACAATTATAAAGCACCCAAGACAGGGCCATGCCCAGAGGAAGACTCCATACCAAGTGCCAGATCACCATTACCATGGAAACAGACACTGACATGTCCTTAGTCCTCTGTTACAAAGTTAGCCACAGTCTGAGTGAGACCCTACCTTGAAAGCCAAAAAAACAAAGTTAGGCACAGGACTGCCCAAGGCCAGTGGACAGGACCTGATGTGCTCTCCGGGTGGGCTGAGGTCCCCCCCCCCAGGTCCCAGTCACCATTCACCCTGCTTCCTGGCTCTGACATTCAGCTATGGAGGCAGGGGTACAGACAGCAACTCGCTCTCTGCAACCTCCAGGCCAGGCTGGACTCCACGGGGGATGAGGCTACTTTTAGCCTTATGGTCCTGGAGCAGGACAGACAGGAGCCGAAGTGACATGGGAGGCTGGCACTACCAGAAACCCCTGGAGGCAAGGCTACAAACACACTTGGCTCTCTAGGACAGCACAACATTCTGGGATCCAGTGGGCAAGGGCTGTGCCATGTGCCTAGCTCCTGGTCACTGTCAGCTGACCCTAGAAGGGCCAAGGCTTGTACAACCATTTCTTCAGCCAGAGTTAGGGAAAGACAGTCATTCTCTCTGTGGCGACAGCTATAATTTGTGAAGCCTGGGAGCTGCCAGCAGTCAGGCTCCTGTCAAACTAAACCAGTTCTGCAGAGACAAGGCAAGGGCAAGGTCAGGAAGAGGGAGTGCTAGGCAGGGGGTGGGGAGCTACATGGCTGTCCCTGTCCCAGCTGCTATCAACCTCCTCCTCATAAATCCCTTCTTGGGTCTAAGTTGGGGTCCTAATACATGAAAGAGGGTATCACTGGGGCACAAAAGGGAAGTGACGTTTGTTGGATGCCCATTATGCACTCCTCAATAGCAGAGTGCTTCCAGGTAAGAGAAGCCAGGAACACCATGTGTAGCACAAGGCAAGTGCTCAGGAAACTCTCCCTGGGGAGCTAGAGAACAGTGCCATGCGAACCATCATCCTCACAGCTGTGCTGGCCTCCCTGATGACATTCCACTGGAGGCCCAGGGATGTTAAGTGACTTGCTGAAGTCATGCAGCAAATAGGTGGTGAAGGTAGGATTTTTTTGTTTGTGTTTTAGATCTCATGTTAGCCCAGACTGGCTTTTTAAAATCTTTTATTTATTTGCAGGAGAGAGATAGAGGGAGGGAGAATGTGTGTACTAGGGGCCTTTAGCCACTGCAAACGAGCTCCAGATGCTGTGCCACTTTGAACATCTGGCCTTACATGGGTACTGGAGAATCGAACCAGGATCGTTAGGCTTTGCAGGCAAGCACTTTAACCACTGAGCCATCTCTGCCGCTCCAGGCTGGCTTTTACTTTCTATGTAGCTGGGGATGATCTTGAACTCTGGGGTAAAATGTCAGAAGTGTTTTCCAGAGAAAATGTGCCATACACTATGATGACAGTACATTTTTTTAATTTTATTTTTATTGTTTGAGAGAGAAAGAGGCAGAGAGAGAATGGGCATGCCAGGGCCTTCAGCCATTGCCAACAAACTCCAGATGCGTGTGCTCCCTTGTATGCATGTGCAACATTATGCACTTGCGTCACTGTGCATCTGGCTTACGTGGGACCTGGAGATTCCAACAGGCATACTTAGGCTTCACAGGCAAGCACTTTAACTGTTAAGCAATTTCTCCAGCCCTGATGACAGTATTTTGAGTGCAGGCATGTGCAGACTAAAATTATCAGAATGTGAGGGGCTGTGATCTTCATTTCATCCAATAACTCTGGCATCAGTAAATATATTAGGATTTTAAAAAAATGTTGAGGTGCTCTCATATAGCCCAGGCTGGTCTTGAACTTGCCATGTAGCTGAAGATGACCTTGAGCTTTCTGATCTTCTAGCCTTCACCTCCTAAGTGCTGTAATTACAGGTGTGCGCCCCCGCACCTAGTTTATTTGGTGCTGGGGATGGAACTCAGGGCTTCATAAATGCCAGGCATATACTCTAGCAATGGAGCTACATCCCCAGCTCTGCAGGAATTTTTGTTGTTAACTTGTTTAGGGATTTTTACATTTCTTTCCATTAGTGAAGCACTGAACATATTAAGTCACCAGAAGCAGCAATAAAGTGCTAATTAGTTTATAATGATCCTTTGTCCCCACAACAGATTAAACTGAAATTCTCAGAAGCCTGGACTCTGGCCAGACACGAGGAAGAAAGCAGTGCTTTTTCTTTTCTTTTTCTTTTTTTTTTCTTTTCTTTAAAAAAAATCCCTACCAGCTCCCATGATGAAAGAGGACAAAGATTTAAACAAGAAGATTGAGCTCCCAGACCCCAGATGTCACTTGTCCCTAGGGTTGCAGGTGGAAGTCAGGTGGCAAGGACAGGATCTGGAAGTGTTTTAGGATGGGAGAGCCCACCTCTGGCTTCTAAGTCCCCCTCCCCGCACCTTCCCTTACCCCGTTCCCAGGACCTGTCCACTCAGGAAGGGACAGGTGACATCAGAATTGCAGCTGCACTCGGAAGCTGCCACAGTTCCGGAACAGATGTCACTGGTCATCTTCACTGGAGTTGGGGTTTCTAGAAAGCAGACTGAAGGCCAGACCCTGTGACATCCTTGCTCAGTTCTAGGCATGTAGCAGGAATTCCATCTAGAACTATCTCCTGAAACTACAGTGAGAAGAAGGGGTCTTTATCTGACCCCCTTCTTTAATAAAACATTTTATTTTATTTATTTATTTATTTATTTATTTATTTATTTATTTATTTATTTGAGAGAGGGGAAGAGAATGGGAGTACCAGGGCCTCCAGGCACCGCAAATGAACTCTAGATACATGTGCTACCATGTGCATCTTGCTTACCTGGGTTTTTGAGAGCCTAAACTGTTGAGCCTTCTTTTTTCTTTTTTTACTGTTTTTGTTTGTTTGTTTGTTTTGTTTTTTGAGGTAGGGTCTCACTCTAGCCCAAGCTGACCTGGAATTCACTATGTAGTCCAAGGGCAGCCTCTAACTCACAGTGATCCTCCTACCTCTGCCTCCCAAGAACTGAGATTAAAGGTGTGTGCCACCATACCTGGTATTATTGGTTTGTTTTTAAAGATTTTTTATTTTCTAATTTATTTGAGAGAGAGACACACATACACACACACACACACACACACAGAGGCAGATAGAGAGAATGAGTGTGCCAGAGCTTCCAGCCAATACAAAAGAACTCCAGATGCATGCACCACCTTGTGTATCTGGCTTACTTGGGTCCTGGGGATATTGAACTAGGGTCCTTTGGCTTTGTAGACAAGCACCTTAACTGCTAAGCCTTCTCTCCAGCCCTGTTGACCCCTTCTTTATGGAACTAAACTAGAAGTCCTCTCACATACCTTAAGTGGATTTTCCACTGTACTACTGTGCGGTCTTGTCCTCCTGCTGTGAAGGCATAGGAGCCATCATAGGAAAGGGCCATTCCAGCCACCCCACTTGGGTGGCAAATAATAGCACATGTCTTGTGTGGATTGCCATCAACTGGTAAGATCTGAAGTCCAACCTAGAAAGGAGTATATGATTGGGTAATTAGTTTTCATTTATTTATTTATTTATTTATTTATTTATTTATTTATTGGCTTTTTGAGGTAGGGTCTCACTCTAGCTCAGGCTGACCTGGAATTAACTATGTTGTCTCAGGGTGGCCTCGAACTCATGGCGAACCTCCTACCTCTGCCTCCCGAGTGCTGGGATTAAAGGTGTGCACCACCACCCGGTGTTTTTTTAGTTTTTTTAAGATAGGGTCTTTCTCTAGCTCAGGCTGACCTGTAATTCACTCTATAATTCTAGGCTGGTCTTGAACTCACAGCAATTCTCCTACCTCCACCTCCCAAGTGCACCACCACACCCAGCTATCCCTGTATATTTTGACTCAAGTAACTGGGTCTGATGTCAGCCTGGCACATCCATGCTCCACCCCTAGATCTATGTGCAGGACATCTGCACATCTAGAACCATCTCATTGTCAGTCACATTTAACACATAAGTGTGATTAATTTGCACATCTTCCATGAAAATTAGATTTTTTTCCAGGCAAATAACAAGACATTAAAAAACACTTTAGGTGGGCTGAAGAGATGGCTCAGAGGTTAAGGCACTTATCTACAAAGCCTAACAACCCAGGTTTGATTCCTAGGACCCACGAAAAGCCAGATGCACAGTGGTGTATGCATCTGGAGTTCGTGGCTGGAGGCCCTGGTGTGCCCATTCTCTCCCCCACCCCTCCTTGCAAATAAATAATAAAAATTTTAAAACCCTTTGGCGTTTCATGAGTCTTCACTGGGAGAATAGAACTCTGCTCAGGAATGCCTCCTTGGAGCCATTCTCACTCACTGGTGACAATTTTCTGCATCACCAATGACATGTATGGACGAGGTTCTGCACAGCTGTGGGGCCTGGCCCCCATGGGTCTACTACGTCTTTGGGGTGACCGGTGCTCACAGAATAGTCATTGTGCAGGGCAGACATGGGGCTGCTACCTTGTCTTTGTTAATGAACACCAAGTAGCGCTTCTCTAGCTCCATTGTGTTTTTCACGGGGAGCATTTGCGTGTGCTCGATGGGAGACCCGTAAGCTGGTCCAAGAAGTGTCTTTCTGAATGGGGAAACAGAAATGATAAACTCCATAAACCTCAAAGTGTTTGAGACTAGTTGAGACCCTTGTGCTTTTTTTCCTGAGGCAGGGTCTTCCTTTGTAGCTCAGGCTAGACTAGAATTTATGATCCTCCTTGCCTCAGCTTCCCAAGTGCTAGAATTCTAGGTTCCGCCACTGCACTGGGTTTCAGTACATTTTTAATTCTGATTTCCTGTCTTGTCACTCAACAAATGCTTACTAAGAATTTCTCAGTCGCTGCCAGCAGCTGCTCTAAATAAGGGGCCACAGCTCCCAAAAGCAAATGCTCTGGGGAGCTCCAGGGGCCTCTGGCTGTGAAGACATCTTTCAGAGGTGATGGCTCTGACTCTGCTCCTTGACAGCTGCATGAAGAACATTATGCTTCAAGAAAGCCAGTGTGAACCACAGACAAGAGAAAAGGCTGCAAGGAAATAACATGTCTTGACAGAACGCAAGAAAACACCCT
Organism: Orientallactaga sibirica; assembly: GCA_036365145.1. Taxonomy (NCBI): domain Eukaryota; kingdom Metazoa; phylum Chordata; class Mammalia; order Rodentia; family Dipodidae; genus Orientallactaga; species Orientallactaga sibirica. The sequence goes on along the minus strand of JAEOAD010000026.1, from coordinate 23,629,335 downwards.
ACTCCCCAATGCTGACTGAGATGCCATACTCTCTTCCAGACATCTGATGTACAGGTGCGGTTGTAACACAGACTGTGTGTGCATCAGATTGTAACAGCACTGGTCAGACTTCTCACATCTTTATTTTTTAAGATATGAAGTCCTCGGCTGGAGAGATGGCTCAGCTGTGAAATTTGTTTGCTCTGGGGGCTGAGGATATGGCTCAGCTGTTAAAGGCACTTGCTTGCAAAGCCTTCCAGTTTGGGTCCAAGTTCAAGTCCTCAATACCCATGTAAAGCCAGATGCACAAACTGGCACAAGCATGCAGAGTTTGTTTGCAATGGCAAGAGGTACACCCGTTCTCTCTCTTTCTTTGCGTGAAAATAAAAATATTTTTTAATTGCTTGTTTTGCAAACCTGTGGACTAGAGTTTGGATCCCCAGCACCCATGCAAAGCTGGTCACATAAATGGCAATGCCTGCAATCCCAAGGTACCTATGTGGCCCATGCCTGCAATTCCAATGGACCTACAGCAGTGGGAGGGAAACTTAGGAGAATCCCAAAGCTGACAGACCTGCTAGTCTGACATTCACAGGAGCAAAAAAAGACCAAAGAGACTCTCAAGCAAGGTGGAAGGTGAGGACCAACACCACACAACTGTCCTCTGACCTTCACACATACACACATGCACATACATATACACACATGTATGCATGCACACAAATAAATAAATTTTTTTTGTTTTTTTGAGGTAGGGTCTCACTCTAGCCCAGGGTAACCTGGAATTCACTCTGTAGTCTCAGGGTGGCTTCAAACTCACAGCAATTCTCCTACCTCTGCCTCCCGAGTGCTGGGATTAAAGGCATGTGCCACCATGTCTGGCTTAAACATTTTTAAAAATTTTTTATTTATTTAACAAAGAAAGAGGAAGAGAGAGAGACAGTGGTTGCACCAGGACATCCAGCCACTGCAAACAAACTCCAGACATGTGCACCCCCTTGTGCATCTGGCTAACGTGGGTCCTAGGGAATTGAACCTGGATCCTTTGGCTTTGCAGGCAAACACCTTCAGTTTCTGGCACAGAGCTATGTAACTATTATCTGGTACTGGTTAACCTATATATCTATTACCTATCTAATAATTTTACAAAATAATAAGTATTTTTTGTCTTGTTAAATTTTTAAAAATATTTTATTTATTTGAGCAAGAGAGAGAGAGAGGAAGAGGCAGACAGCGAGAAAGAGAGAATGGGCGCGCCAGGGCCTCCAGCCACTGCAAACGAATTCCAGATGCATGCACCCCCTTGTGCATCTGGCTTACATGGGTCCTGGGGAATCTAACTGGGGTCCTTAGGCTTAGCAGGCAAATGTCTTAATCGCTAAGCCATTTCCCCAGCCCCTTTAAAAACTTTATTTATTTATTTGAGAGAGAGAGAGAAAGAGAATGGGTGTGCCAGGGGCCAGGGCTTTCAGCCACTGCAAATGAACTCCTGCACCACTTTGTGCATCTAGCTTACATGGGTCCTGGGGAATCAAACCTGGGTCCTTTGGCTTTGCAAGCAAGTGCCTTAACCTCTAAGCCATCTCTTCAGCCCCATATTTTTGCTTTGTTTTGTTTTTGAGGTAAGGTCTCACTCTAGCCCAGGCTGACATGGAACTCAATTTGTAGTCCCAGGAGAGCTTTGAATTCACAGCGATCCTCCTACCTTTGCTGGGATTAAAGGCTTGCACCATCATGCCCAGCTTAAAATATTTTAAAATTATTTTTATTCATTTATTTATGTGTGTGTGTGTGTGTGTGTGTGTGTGTGAAGAGAGAGAGAGAGAGTGGGGCACACCAGGACCTCTAGCCAATGCAAAAAAACTCCAGATGCATGTGCTATCATGTGTATCTCGCTTATATGGGTACTGGGGAATTGAACCTGGGTCCTTAGACTTGACAGGCAGCGCCTTAACTGCTAAGCCAGCTCTCCAGCCCCTAAAATAATATTTTTAATTTTAGTTGAAAATAGTATTAATTGTAAAAATGTTCAAACATTTGCCAGGTGTGGTGGCACACGCCTTTAATCCCAGCACTCAGGAGGCAGAGGTAGGAGGATCGCCAAGAGTTCAACGCCACCCTGAGACTACATAGTGAATTCCAGGTCAGCCCAGGCTAGAGTGAAACCCTACCTTGAAAAACCAAAAAAAAAAAAAAAAAAAAAAAAAAAAAAAAAAAAAGTTCAAACATTTAAACATTTAGACATAAAGTAAAATATACTCTACAGTAATGCACCCTACCTCAAGAAAAGCATGGGTAATTCGTTGCTAGATGTAATTTAAGAAAATCTTTCTTTTTAGGGGGAAGGTGGGACTGGGGATTGAACCTATGACCTCACAAATGCTGGGCAAATGCTATGCCACTGAGCTATATCCCAACCCTCAAAAAACACTTAGGATTTGGGCTGGAGAGATGGATTAGGGGTTAAGGTGCTTGCCTGCAAAGCTTAAGGATCCAGGTTTGATTCCCCAGAACCCACATAGGCCAGGTGTACATGATGGCATATGAGTCTGGAGTTTGTTTGCAGTGGCTAGAGGTCCTGCCATGCCCATTCCCTCTCTCTCTCTCTCTCTCTCTTCTCGTTCTCTGTAATAGTAAATAAATAATAAAATATTTTTTTAAAATTTATGATTTAAAAAAAATTATGGGGTGTGTGATATGCATGCATGTGTATGTGTTCATATGTGTATGGTCACACATGTGCAAAAGTGTGTGTGGAGGCTAGAGGTAGATGTTGGGTTCCTTGATGGCTCCCATGTTTATTTTTATTATTATTTTTAACTTACTGATTTGTTTAAGGGAGAGAAAGAGGCAGATAGATAGAGAGAACAGGCACACCAGGGCCTATAGCTACTGCAAATGAACTCCAGATGCATGTGCCACCTTGTGCATCTGGCTTATGTGGGTCCTGGGCACTCAAACCTGGGTTCTTTGGTTGTGCAGGCAAGTGCCTCAACTGCTAAGCCATCTTTCCAGCCCCTACGTTTATTTATTTTTTATTTTTAAAATTCTTTTTGGTTTTTCAAGGTAGGGTCTCACTCTAGCCCAGGCTGACCTGGAATTCACTATGTAGTCTCAGGCTGGCCTCAAACTCATGGCAATCCTCCTACCTCTGCCTCCCGAGTGCTGGAATTAAAGGCGTGTGCCACCACGCCTGGCTCTGAATCTCATTTTTTTTCTTCCCTGAAGGCAGTATTGTATTGTATAGTGCACTGACACATCATCATTTAACCAATCCCCTATTAATGGACATCTGGATCGTTTCCATTTGAAAACACATCTTCAAACAAGAGATCCTTCTACTTATGTCTTGGCATAACTCTGAAAGTACTTCTGTGGGCCCCATTCCTAGTCAGAAGATATGATAAAATTTAATAGAGGGTGACAAATGGTTTTCCCAAAAGGTTATGCCAATTTACACCCCCACCATCAGTGAATAGGAGTGCCCATTTCCCCACAACCTTGCTATTACTCAGCACCATCAGTCATTTTTATCTTTACTAATCCAATTTGTAAAAAAGGCTATCTTGTTTTCATTTGTGATGCTGGTAAGCATCTGCCCATATGTTTATTGGTCTTCTTATATGAGTGGCCTTTTCACATTCTTTCAAATACTGTTAAAGTCATTTTAAAATTCTTTTGGATCAACCATGAAAAGGCAACTCCTCCATAATTAAGCTGTGGTCATGAGGCTTTATTATCCCTACAACTTCAAACGTGCTTCACACAAGGGGTTTTCACTTTGGAAAGATGGAAATGTTCTGGAACTACTCAAGGTAGGGGTTGTACAACACTGTGAAAGTGTTAGACACCACTGCACTGCTCATTTTAAAATGTTTTATGGGGGCTGGAGAGATGGTTTAGCAGTTAAAGTGTTTGCCTGTGAAGCCTAATGACCCATGTTCAACACTCCAGATCCCATGTAAGCCAGAAGCACAAGGTTACACATGTGCACAAGGTGGCACACCAATGGCTAGAGGCCCAGGCACACCAATTCTCTCATTCTAGCTCTCGCTTTCACAATCTCTTATCAAAAAAAAAAAAAAAAAAAAAAAGGCTAGTCTTGGGCTGGAGAGATGGCTTAGCAGTTAAGGTGCTTGCCTGTGAAGCCTAAGGACCAAAGTTTGATTCTCCAGGTCCCATGCAAGCCAGATGAACAAGGTGGCACAAGCATCTGGAGTTCATTTGCAATAGCTAGAGTCCCTGGCATGCCCATTCTCTCTCTCCCCACCCCTGTCTCTGTCTCTAATAAATAAATAAATAATCTAGAAAAGGGGGCTGGAGGGATGGCTTAGCAGTTAAGGCGTTTGCCTGCAAAGCCAAAGAACCCTGGTTCGATTCTCCAGGACCTATGTAAGCCAAATGCACAATGTGGTGCATGCGTCTGGAGTTCGTTTGCAGTGGCTGGAAACCCTGGGGCACCTATTCTCTCTCTCTGACTCTCTCAAATAAATAAAACTTTTTAAAAATGTTTAAAAAGAGTGCTTTAGGGCTGGAGAGATGGCTTAGTGGTTAAGGTGCCTGCCTCCTAAGCCTAAGAACGCCAGTTCCAATCTCCAGGTCCCACGTTTAGCCAGATGCAAAGTGACGCAAGGGTGCAATGCTGCACTTGACCACAAGAGGGCACATGCTTCTGGATTGTGTTTGCAGCAGCTGAGAGGCTGCTGGCGTGCCCATCTCTATCTTTCTCCCTCTCCCTCTCTCTCTACCTTTCTCTGTGTCTCTCTCTAAAAAAAAAAAAAAATTGTTTAAAAAAATCTAGAAAAAGAAAAGAAAGGCTAGCCTGTGGGGCTTGCCTCAAAAAAAAAAAAAAAAAAATGCTTTATGGGGGTGGTGGAGAAATGGCTCAGCCATTAAAGCACTTGCCTGCAAAACCTAACAACCTGGATTTGAATCCCCAGTACCCACATAAAGCCAGATGCACAAAATGGCACATGCATCTGCAGTTCATTTGCAGCTGCTGGAGGTCCTGGCATGCTCTCTCTCTCTCTCTCTCTCTCTCTCTCTCTCTCTTTCTGCTTTCAAATAAATAAGTAAATTTTTTTTTTTTTTTTTTTTGGTTTTGCGAGGTAGGGTCTCACTCTGGTCCAGGCTGACCTGGAATTAACTATGTAGTCTCAGGGTGGCCTCGAACTCTCGGCAATCCTCCTACCTCTGCCTCCCGAGTGTTGGGATTAAAGGCGTGAGCCACCACGCCTGGCTAAGTAAGTAAAATTTTTTAAAATGCCTTATGAAAATGAATTTCACCTTAAGTTATTTCCTATTCTGGATATTAGCCAAAAGGCCGAGAAGTGATAGCAAATTATTTTCTCAAAAGATGCTTTGTGCTAACCAGCCTGGTGGCTAATGCTTTTAATCCTAACACTTGGTAAGCTGACATAGAAGGACCACCATGAGAGTTCAAGCCCAGCTTGGTCTACAGAGTGAGTTTTAGGTCAGCCTGGGCTAGAGTGAGACCCTGGGTAAAAAACAGAATAGAAGCTGGGCATGGTGGCGCACACCTTTAATCCCAACACTCGGGAGGCAGAGGTAGGAGGATCGCCGAGAGTTCGAGGCCACCCTGAGACTACATAGTTAATTCCAGGTCAGCCTGGACCAGAGTGAGACCCTACCTCTCAAAACAACAACAACAACAACAACAAAACAGAATAGAATAGAATAAAGCAAAACAAAAAAGATACCTTAAGCTAACGTTAGACTGATGTCCCATGGGCAGAAACTCCTGAATGCATGGCCATAAGTACCCCACCCCCACACATGCACACACCTCTTTTCACTCATGAATAATTGTTAGCAGGAGCTTCAAGCCTGAGGTATGTTGTCCCTAATTCTCTTGCCCCACAAATTCAATTTCTCAGGACTGGACATATTGTGGGATGTCCTTTGTCTAGAAAGTTATGTATCCACTAAAGATGGCACATGAAGATCCTGAAATTTCCCTGAAACTTCTTTACCCATTCTCTCAAATGTTTAGTGGTGCTTATAAAATTGTTCTGGATTTCTTTTCTTACCATATGATGTGACAGTTATCAGTTATTTTTCTTTCTGCCCTCTAGAAAAAAACAGATTTTTTAAAAGAAAAAAATACCAGATAGAGAAAGAGAATGCACATGTCAGGGCCTCCAGCCACAAACTCCAGATGCATGTGTCACTTTGTACATCTGGCTTACGTGAATAGTAGGAAATTAAACCTGGGTCCTTAGGTTTCGCAGGCAAGCTTTAACTGTTAAGCCATCTTTCCAGCCCAAATAAAATATTTTAAAAAATAGAAAACAGGGACTGGAGAGATGGCCTAGTGGTTAAGGCATTTGCCTGAAAAGCCAAAGTATGCCAGTTCGATTTTTCAGTATCCACGTAAGCCAGATGCACAAGGGGGTGCATGTATCTGGAGTTCGTTTACAGTGGCTGGAGGCCGTGGCGTGCCCATTCTCTCCCTCTCTTTCTATCTACCTCTTTCTCTCTCTCAAATAAATAAATAAAATATATTTAAAAATAGAAAACAAACTAAAGGCAAAACTGTGACCTTCTTCCAGCATCCTCAAATCACTGCTTTTGCTGCTAGCTGCGTGCTCACCAGCGAAGCATTCTCATTCCAGTGCCTGCTGCTTCTAGGCCTTCTCTAGCCACATCCAAGAGGCAGTGGCTCCCTCCTCTCAGGTGGGATCCTCAAGGTGAGCTACACCAGAGTTGTGCAGTCTCTCATAAAGGGCAGAGTTAGAGCAAAGTTCAGGGTCAAGTGTTGGCCTGCCCTACTTAGCTGGCTGGCCAGGAAGTTGCAAAGCCTCTCCAAATTTCAGGGGAACACTCATTTGAAGGGTTGTGGAGGATGGAATGGTCCTGGTGCAGGGACAACACACAACGTCACTGTCCATGGTGAAGACCAAACCTAGGGACCTGAGGTCTTGGGCGCCTGTAGTCAAGCCCTGCTGTAGGACACCTCTCAGGTAGGATGTAGGAATGTTGCTCTCAGGTGCTGGCCTTGAATGTCCTTGGCTTGGCCTGCAACCTTAATCTTCCTCTCTGAGGTCTCCTGCCTCATGGCTTTAACATGCTCTGCTCTGGACCTTAGTTCATGGCCCCCATAAGTACTCAACAACTTAACTTGTGTTTTCTCGTGTGGAGTAAAATCTTGAATTTAGCTTCTCCAAACTTGGACATTTATCTATTTACTTACACGGAGAGGAGACAGAGAGAGAGAGTATGGGTGCACCAGGGCCTCCTGCCATTGCAAAGAAACTCCAGATGCATGCACCACTTTGTGCATCTGGCTTTACATGGATGCTGGGGAATGGAACCCAGGTTATTAGGCTTTGCAGGCCAGTGCCTTAACCACTGAGCCATCACTCCAGCCCCAAACTTTGAATTTGACTTGTCTCAATTCTGTCCTTCCCATTGTGACCATCTTGTTAAAGGTCAATTCCATTCTCTGGTTACTGAGGCATGGGAAAAAGTCCACTCCTTCTCTCACTTCCCTTTTACTCAGCAGTTCCTGCTGGCGTGGCCTCCCAATGCACCCAGAATCTGACTCCTTCCCTTCTGCCCTTCTGCTACCATCATCTCTCATTGTTGTCTCCTGGCCTTGCTATGTGCCTCTCTGTCGTCCAATCTCAGGAGAGAAGCCAGAGGGGCCCTGTGGATTGCACTCTTCCTCTGCTCCCTCCCACACTCCACTGCAACCAGCTCATGGCATTTTCAGATGCTGTCCCCCCCCAGACACCTTTGCTCTCACTGATCCTGCCTATAAGCTTTTCCCTGAAATGTCTTGCCTTGCTACTTACCTCCCAAAGGCTTCTTTAGTACCCTTGAAAAACAATAGCTCCCATCCTGTCCTGTCCCTAGACACACCCTCTTTCATCCATCATTTCCAGTAGAGTGGTTTGACACAGCACTGGCGCCATACACCGGCCCTTAGCTAGTTTGTCTTTTTATCTTTTTGAGTACGTCCTTATACATCTGATGCTCCATCTCTGTCTCTTGATTAGATTACAGGGGTTATGGGTAAGTGCCACCACCTCCAGTCTTCTGCAGTTCTGGGGCTCAAACTCAGGGCCTTGGGCATGCTAAGCAGGCACTCCACAAGTGAGCTGCACCCCCAGCTCCTCCTTAGTGTATTATCTCTCCCTTGCTAAAGTACAAGCCTGTGGTGGGAGAAGTGCTGCTTTGTTTGCACTCCACCTTCAACATTTGGGACAATTTCTGGCTCATGGAGGGCCCCAACAAATGAATGACATCAGCTGAACTTAAAGCTCCTTTGAGAGCCAGCATAAGAAAAGTCAAACAGGGCTGGAGAGATGGCTTAGCGGTTAAGGCACATGCCTGCAAAGCCCGAGGTTCCGGGTTCGATTCTCCAGGTCCCATGTAAGCCATATACACAAGGTGGTGCATGCATCTGGAATTCATTTGCAGTGGCTAGAGGCCCTGTTGCACCCATTCTCTCTCTCTCCCCCTCTCTATGTCTCTAATAAATAAATAAATAAATAAAAATAAAGAAAAGTCAAACAATTAGGAAAAGTTGAATAAAAATGCTTTTTTCTGCATGAAGAGTGAGAAGTTTTAGAGCATCAGGACTTTTTCCAGGCCTCCAAGGCCTACAGCCTTCGTTGATTTATGGGCACCAAGCTCTAGGCCCCTAACCTCCATGCAGTGCCTGGCTTAGGAGCAAGGACCCCAGGTTTGCATCCTGCCTGTGGCCCTGTCTGACTGCATGGTCTTGAGGTGAGCATGACTTTTGTCACTTGGGCCCTGTTTCTTCCTGAGAAGTGAGGGCAATGATGACAGTTTTCCTCAAGTGAAGAAGACCGGTAACCAGCTGGGGGCTGAGAGATGAATTTTGTGGGCACATTAACAGGAAGCCCCCATGCTCACCTGCACATTTTGGTGGTGGAATTAAAAAGCTTCACTTTGTAGCCACTGTTGCATATGAGCAGAAAGAGCTCCTTGGTGAGCGGTGGGTACCAGATCATACAGGTGGGGTAGCTGCCCTGGTCGGTTCGGTGAATATCCAGGACTTCCAGGTGGTCTTTGTAACTCTTGATAAGATTGTACTCTATCTGCAGAGAGGCCCAGATGGACACTTGAAGACTAGGCTGGAGGACAAGCTCTGCAGAGATCCTCAAGCTCTTGGGGGCCAGCCTGCATAAATAATTGGCCAACAGTCCTATTTTCAGGAGACAGCCCAGGATCTCTAAGGGAAGACTCCCCTAGACTTTATACTTTGAATTACCTTGAGTACTCACAGAGAGTAAGATGATGAGTTCAGTGCCCTAAATCATTATGCCAGCAAGCCCTAATTCCTTGTGGAGCAGTGCTACTGTCCCTGTCAGATATGTACTGTGTGGCCTACCCAGGCACACCCAGGTAAGAGGTGGTACATCAAAAATTCAAATTTAGGGCTGGAGAGATGGCTTAGCAGCTAAGGCACCTGCCTCCTAAATCTAAGAATGCCAGCTCCAGTCTCCAGCAGTTCCAATCTCCAGGTCCCACATTTAGCCAGATGCAGTGACGCAAGGGCGCAATGCCGCACTTGACCACAAGGGGGCGCACACATCTGGATTTCCTTCACAGCAGCTGAGAGGCTGCTAGTGCGCCCATCTCTATCTGTCTCCTTCTCCCTCTCTCTCTGTCTCTCTCTGTGTCTCTCTCCAAAAAAAAAAAAAAAAATTCAAATTTAGGCCTGACTGACTCTAAACCTGAACTCTCAGAATTAAGTTCTACTTGTACCCCCTTAACACTGTTTTATTTTATTGTATTTTGTTTTGTGTTTTTTTTTTTTTTTTGTTTTTTTATTTTTTTTTAGTTTTTCAAGATAGGGTCTTGCTGACCTGGAATTCACTATGTAGTCTCAGGCTGGCCTCGAACTCACAGTGATCCTCCTACCTCTGCCTCCCAAGTGCTGGGATCAAAGGCATGCGCTATGACACCCAGCTTTACCACCATTTTAGGAACTAATTCAAGGCTAAATCTCAGCATTTGACCATCACAGATTACTGAATTTGGTGGGCAGGACAAAATGCATGGGTGGAATTAAGGAAAGACAAACAGGAGAGGAAGAAAGGGAGAGAAGGAGAATGGAGAGATGGAAGGAGGAAGGGTAGGTAGAAAATATGTTGACTGCCTCTGGGTCATTTCAGTTTGATCCCATAATATTACATTTGCACTGTCCCTAACCACCCTCTTACCCAGAGTCCTCTGCTAGTTTTCACATGCTGTCCACATCACTCCCCAGAGGTCCCCACTTCAGGACACAAGCCCCTGTACAGTGTCACACCTGTGTGAAGACCAGATGCCAACTTGGAGATGTTTATGATGCCTCACTTTCTCCAACTAACACATATTGTGGATCAGATCTATGCAAGATACCAGGGATATAACTAGAGTAAGGTGCGGTCCTGGAGACTAAACAAAACTCAGCTCACCAAGAACCTGTCTCTTCCGAGGCTCAGCAATCTAGGATCATTGCTGTCCAGGTGAACCCCAAACAGGAGACTTCGAATGCTGTTGTGATGAGAACGAAGTCTTGCCAAATATTCCCAGACCCTTTGTCTATTTTTGACCACCACCATATACACAGCCACGGTAAAACTTACATCCTGAGTGAACAAGAGCAAAAATTAATTCTCTTTATAACTTAGGAATCGCCTTCATAGTTTGCATACTAATTTTGCCTGGAAAATATCTTGGCTCCCCCCCCACAAATGTTAGCATACCAGAACAAGTAGTGAAATAACACCCATTTCACAGATGAAGAAATTAAGGTTACAATAAGTATATAAAAGCAGTAGGGGGGCTTGGGGTAGTGACTCACACCTTTAATCCCAGCACTTTTGGGGGGTAGAGGTAGGAGGATCCCCATGAGTTTGAGGCCATCCTGAGACTACATAGTGAATTCCAGGTCTGCCTGGGGTAGAGTGAGACCCTGCCTTTGAAAACTCCCCCAAAATTAATTAATTAAATAAATAAATATAAGTTTTTTAAAAAGTAGTAGGGGGAAAAGTGCTGATCTGACAATATGTTCTTCTAAGTTCCCAAATGGTCTCTATAGAAAATCAAGAACCTGATTCTACTGGTCTTTGTCCAACTACTGAAAATAAAAAGGTTTTATACAGGCCGGAGTAACAGGGAGCAGTCTTGAGGGAAGCAGGAGGCCCGAGCTGTGTGCTGAGGCAGTTGTTACTCTGGTAAGTGCTGCATGCATGAGGCAGGAGGGGGCTGGGAGGGCAGTGGCTCAAGTGAGATGCCGCTTCTCCCCACCCCCAAATGAAAGTCAGTTGGGGACAAGAGGAGGGGAGGCCAGAGTTCTGAGAATATCTTTCCTGAGATCATGTACCCTAGTCACAGAAGAAAGAAACGGAGTCCAACACCATGGTGAAGGGCACAGATTAATGAAAAGCGTATCTTGTCAAAAGTGAGCAGAAAGGGAGCTGGAGAGATGGCTCAGCAGTTAAGAGTACTTCCTGTGCAACCTTGAGGGTCCAAGGGAGTCTGAGACCACTGAGTTTAACTCCCTAGAACCTACTTATGTAGCTGAGCATGGCCACACACATCTATAACCCCAGTCCTGGAGGAACAGAGACAGGAGAATCGCTGGAGCTCACAAGAACAGCAAGCTCCAACAGCAGTGAAGAGATTCGGTCTTGAGGCAACAAGCAGATGAGCAATGGAGGGGGACACCTGATATCCTCGTGGCCTCTGCACATGAACATGGGCTGCCACATTTGTATGCACACATACACACCCCCCCCACACACACACATACCACATCACACCTAATACGATGCATGTTACAAAAATAATGAGCTGAAAAGATGGAAGGTCGGATGTACAGTTAGTGTCCTAGGAACCTAACAAGCCACCAGCCTCTGAGGCTCCAGAATCCAAATCTGGAAGTTCTGAGGCCCTGTTCTTGTCCACTGGCGAGTCTTCCTACCTCCCTCTTTCCTTGTATGAGAGGTTCATTGAGATAGGTTATATACCACACTCATCTAAGGTACACAGCTTAATGAATGGTATAGATATATATTTTGTTTTGTTTTTGTTTTTTTCCGAGGTAGGGTCTTGCTGTAGCCCAGGCTGACCTGGAATTCACTATGTAGTCTCAGGGTGGCCTTGAACTCACAGTGATCCTCCTACCGCTGTCTCTGAGTGCTGTGGTTAAAACTTGTGCCACCCCGCCCGGATCAATGGTGTATTTTACTATACTAAAGTTATGCATCCATCATCAGAACTCTGAGCTTTTTCTTTGCCCCTGCTTGCCCCAAACCCTTCTCACCTTCAGTAAGAGCTTTCAGCCATTGGACACATGAAAGTACTTACAGCAGTTGCCATATACTTGGAGTCATGTGAAAAGCACACATGTGTCACGCTGGTTCTGGAATATTTGAAAGGCTCTGGACTTTCATTTTGTAAAGACATTGCATCAAGAATGTAAACAGTACCCTCTGTGAATCCAGCTCCAAGCAGGGCTCCTGAAATGACAAACCCAAGAACAATGGTGTTTTTTATTTATTATTTTTATGAGAGAGAGAATGTCAGCGAGGGAGAGAGAGAGAGAACTGGCGCACCAGGGCCTTAGCTACTGCAAATAAACTCCAGATACATACACCACCTTATGCACCTGTGCAACCTGTGCACAATTTGTGCATTTGGTTTACATGGGTTCTGGGGAGTTGAACCTAGGTCCCTAGGCTTCTCAGGCAAGCGCCTTAACAGCTAAGCCATCTCTCCAGCCCCGGTTTAAAAAAATTTTTTTTTCCAAGGTAGGGTCTTGCTCTAGCCCAGTCTGACCTGGAATTCACTATGTAGTCTCAGGGTGACTTCAAACTCATGGAAATCCTCCTACCTCTGCCTCCTGAGTGCTGGGATTAAAGGCATGTGCCACCATGGCTGGCTTTTAAAAATATTTTTATTTATTTGAAAGAAAGAAGCAGATAGAGAGAGAAAGAAAATGGGAGTGCCAGGGCCTCCAGCCACTGCAAATGAACTCTAGATGCATGCGCCAATTTGTGCATCTGGCTTATATGGGTCCTAGAGAATCAAACCTTCATCCTTTGGCTTTGCAGGCAAATATCTTAAACACTAAGCCATCTCTCCAGCCCAATGGTGGTTTTAAAAAGGACTTCATTTGTTCTAGAAATAGTCTCTGCAGCAGTTTTTAATGTGGGTGGGGAGAAGACAGCAACAAACACAATTGTCAATCTCCACATGGAAAATCAAATGAAAAAATGAAAAGCAAGATCTGGGCATGGTGGGGCATGCTTTTAATTCTAGCACTCAGGAGACAGAAGTAGGAGGATCACCATGAGTTCAAGGCCACCCTGAGACATAGTTAATTCCAGGTCAGCCTGGGCCAGAGTGAGACCCTACCTCAAAAAAAGTAAAAATAAAAAAAATTTTTTTTAATTAACAAAAAAAAAAAAAAAAAGCAAGACACTTTGGAGACAAGTGCCTTAACCACTGAGCCATCTCTCCAGCCCTTAAAAGCAAGATACATTGGGCAGAGTGGCTAGGGGGAGGCAAGTTCCTTGAGTGGTGACAGCTAAGAGCACAGTCCCTGTGGGTATGTGTTTTTAAATTGTTTTTATTTTTATTTATTTGAGAGAGAGAAAGAGGCAGAGAGAGAGAATGGGCACACCAGGGCCTCCAGTTACTGCAAATGAACTCCAGACACGTGCACCACCTTGGGCATCTGGCTTATGTGGGTCCTGAGGAATCAAACCTGTGTCCTTTGGCTTTGCAGGCAAGTACCTTAACTGTGAAGCCATCTCTCCAGCCCTATGGGTGTTGTTGTTGTTGTTTGTTTGTTTGTTTGTTTGTTTGTTTGTTTGTTGGGGGTAGGGTCTCACTCTAGCTCAGGCTGACCTGGAATTCACTATGTAGTCTCAGGGTGGACTTGAACTCAGTGATCCCCCTACCTCTGCCTCCAAAGTGCTGGGATTGCAGGTGTGCACCACCACCTCTGACTTGTGGGTGTGTTTCTGATTTAGAATTGTTCATGGGCTAGAGAAGTGACAGTACCTTCAGGGTTGTAGGTCAGACTCTGTACTCCGAGCCCCTTCTCGAAGACTCTGCTGAAAAGGTATTTCTTGGTTTCATAATCCCATACTTTGATCATCCCACAGATGCTCCCAATAGCAATAAGGGGTTGGTATGGGTGGCAGGCGATGGCACAAATGGCATCCTTGGGCTCTTTGAAGAGTTTCTCAAGTTTGGTGCCATCTGCCGTTAAGTGGTACACCGTGGCATCATATGTTCCAATGATAAAATTTCTGTTTGCCAAGGAGAGACCAAACAGTTTTAGTGTTTGCAGGGAATGAGGCGTGCCAGCTATTCTGCTCCTAATTGCTCATGAACTGTCTCTGTCGTCTGTAATTTGGTGACATTATTAACCCAACATCTCCAAAAATATACCGCCAATACCAAACAGTCTCCATTTGCAAGTGAAAAAAGCCCACTTCTCTACATGTAAATTGAGTCATTAAGTATGCAGATGGACAGTCAGTTGTACAATGAGCTAATCTACACATGCAAATATTCATTTGTGTATGCAAATATGGAGTTGGGTGCACACATACAGATGTGCCCATAAAGACTGAAAGGGTAATTAAGCAGACTCATAGATAATTTGGTCTTGAAATGTTATGGCTATTAATTATCCAATGCCTTTAACCTCTGTAGGACATGCTTAGCTCCAAGAAAAGAGTCCAACCCATGGTCAAAGACTCCAGGCTCAACAAAAATGAGAGTGCAGGGATAAGGACTGTCTAGCTTCCAGTTATTCAGGGCTCTTAATATTAAAATAATGTTTAAGGGCTGGAGAGATGGCTTAGTGGTTAAGGTGCTTGCCTATGAAGCCTAAGGACCCATGTTCAATTCTCCAGATCCCACATAAGCCAGACACACAAGGTGACAGCAAGCATGCAAGGTTGCACATGCGCACAAGGTGGTGCATGTCTGGAGTTTGATTACAGTGGCTGGAGGCCCTGGCACCCCAATTCTCTCTCTCTCTTCTCACATAAAAAAAAGGCCAGTCTGTTGGGCTACCTCAAAAAAAAAAAAATTAAAATAGGTCTGGAGAGATGGCTTAGTGGTGAAGGCACTTGCCTATGAATTCTAAAGACCGAGGTTCAATTTTCCAAGACCCATGTAAATCAGATGCACAAGGTGGTGCAGGTGTCTACAGTTCATTTGAAGTGGCTGAAGGCCCTGGCACAACCATTCTCTTTCTCTATCTGCCTCTTTCTCTCTCTCAAAATAACTAATTAATTAATAATTTTTAAAATTAAAATAATGTTTAAGGGCAGGAGCGATAGTTTAGCACTTAAGGTGCTTGCCTACAAAGCCAAAGGATTCAGGTTCTACTCCCCAGTACCCATATAAAACCAGATGCATAAGGTAGTGCACATTGGAGTTTGTTTGCAGAGTTTGCAGCAGTTGGAGGCCCTGTCATGCCCATTCTCTCTCTCTCTCTCTCTCTCTCTCTCTCTCTCTCTGCCTCTTTCTCTCTTTCAAATAAGTAAATAAAAAATAAAATAAATAAAATAGGTAGAGTCTCACTCTCTAGCTCAGGTTGACTTGGAATTCACTATGTAATCTCTGGGTGTCCTTGAACTCATGGTGATCCTCCTTCCTCTGCCTCCCAAGTGCTGGGATTAATGGCACATGCCACCACATCTGGCTTTTGGTGTTTGTTTGTTTTTATAATTTTTTGAATTTATTTTTGATCTTTTTGTTTTGTTTTGTTTTTTTGAGGTAGGGTTTCACTCTGGCCCAGGCTGACCTGGAATTCACTATGTAGTTTCAGGGTGGCCTTGAACTCTCTGCGATCCTCCTACCTCTGCCTCCCGAGTGCTTAAAGGCATGCGCCACCACACCTGGCTTGTTTACCTAATTTTAAAAAGTGACCCAGCAGCCAAAGAGAGCCATGTGTGGGCCAGATAAAGATGGCATTAAGGATAAGGAAAGCGAGTTCCCTCAGCTTCGTATCTTAAGAACAAGAGGAAGCTTTCCGTGCATGCTAACTAGAAGAGAACATTAGCTGTTTTTTTGACCATTGATGTGACCAGATTTGTTAACAACTTACCTGACAACAAAAAGGTCACCTTTTAAGGTGCAGTCTGGGGTAAAGTTAGATGTCTCTGCGGGAGGACTTGCTGGGGTCTTTGAAAATGACAGGGTCTTTATGGCACTCAGATTGAAGTTACTGAACCAGTTAACGATGGATAGGGTGCAATCATAGAACTTAATGTTACCCTTAACGTCACCTGTGACAAGGTAGCTGAAATGGATAATAAAGTTAGTTTGTTAAATAATGATAATAGTAAATACCATCAATTTTTAATTTAATTTTATTATTATTTTTCTAAATACTTTTTAAACAGATTTTTGTTTTTTATTTTTTTGGTTTTTCAAGATAGGGTCTCACTCTAGCCCAGGCTGACCAAAGATTCTTATTTTTTTAACTTACTTATTAGAGACAGAGAGAGAGTGAGAATGCACATGCCAGGCCCTCTAGCCACTGCAAATGAACTCCAGATGCATGTGCCACCATGGGCATCTGGCTTATGTGGGACCTGGAGAATTGAACCTGGGTCCTTAAGCTTCACAGGCATGTGTCTTAACCGCTAAGCCATCTCTCCAGCCCTATTTTATTATTAGTAGTATTATTTGTGTGTGATGCATGGCCACAGTGTGCACATGGAGGCCAGAGGACAATCCTTCCTTTCCATCTTCTCTGGAGACAGGTCTTTCCTGTTGTTTTGCCACAGCTGTTATGCACATGAGCTTGCAAATTCTCTTGACTCCACTTCCTATTACTGTAGAGCACAGGGATTACAGACTCGTGCACCATTTTTTCATTTTTCATTGGCTTTATGTGAGCACTGAGGAAGACTGGACTTGGGTTAGCAGGTTTGCAAGCAGGTGTCTTTAACCACTGAGCCATCTTCCCAGCCCACAAGTACCATCTAGTGAACATCTGGTGTTGTCAGGCTCTGGGCTCGGGGTGTTGTAATGCTTTCTGCAGTAGTGCTCAGTGAGGTTGCTTCATCTGTCTGCCCACTTTACATCTGAGACACCAAGGGCCAGAGAAGTTTTAAAATTTGCTCAAAGCCCAGTGTGGTGGCACATGCCTCTAATCCCAGAACTTGGGAGGCAGAGGTAGGAGGATCACTGTGAGTTCGAGGCCACCCTGAGACTACATAGTGAATTCCAGGTCAGCCTGGGCTACAGCAAGACCCTACCTCAAAAAAAAAAAAAAAAATTGCTCAAAACCTACATGCCAGATATGATAAATAACCACACAGGGTTTAGTTAAATTTGAATCTCAGATAAATGATGGGTAATCCTTGAGGATAAGTCTATCCCACATATCATATGAGGTATACCTATCAACCCCAGGACTAGAGTACCAGGTGTGTCCTAAGCAAAGCGCACACTCTGATACACTCCTCCTGGCCTCCAAGGTCAGCCACATGCCACGCTGTGGGCCATGATTTACATTCCTGCCATATGACTGCAGATGACAATGGAGTCAATCGACCAGTCCTGAAATCACACGGTTGGCAGTGGGACACAATCTGCTTTATAGGAAGGCGCTGCTGTTGGAACAATCGTAAACCCTGTCCACTCATCACAGGCAAAGGCAGAGCTGCGTGACGAAATGGCTTTTCTTTCCACTCCTCAGATATATTCCAAATGGGCTTTTTAAAAACCATTCTGACACAATTCTAATCATTGGGGGAGAAGGGGAGTGAATTTTCTCCTGTGTTATGCAGGGTGATTAAACAAGATTTCTGATTAACAAGCAAGGCAGGTAGGCAGAACAATTAGCTAGAACTGCTTTCACTGCCCTCTGCTGGGCAGAAGCAGCAAAGCGGCTGAGTATTTTCAGAGACCTTTTCCTTTCTGGGGCTCAGGGGTCCTGGCTGGCTTCCACTTAACCATGAGGAGAAGAAAACCCAGGTCTGGTCTGCAAGAGCCCTAACCCCACAAACTCAAAGTTACTGTGAGTTCCACCACACCAATGAGAGTAATAATTTTCAAATCTTGTAAAAGCATGCCGGATCCTCTTTGTTCCCTTGCATCAACACAGTCATGGAAAAGCTGACAGGCAATGTGAAAGCAAACGCACGGTGACTCTAGCTGGCATAGAGTAACGTCCTTGTCATAAGACATTTTCTCCGCTTTCCCACAAACTTCTCTAACACACGAATGATGGCTGCCATTTACCTAGGGCTCCCCATATGCCAGGCTGTGTGACAATTTTATGCCTTGTCTTGTGAAATCCTCATAAAATCTGAGAGAGACTATATTGTTAAGGCCATTTTATAGATGTTGAAATGCAGATTTGGCAAGGTTCAGTCTCTCACTCAAGGTCACCCAGTAAGGCTGAGATGCAGCTAGAATGAAAAGCCCAATTCTACTGGAGGTTTTCTTTTTCTCTGTCCAGGCAGGGTCTTATTCTAGGCCAGGATACCCTAGAACTCATGCTGTAGCCCAGGCTGGCCTCACAGAGATCCTTGTACCTCAGCCTCCCAAATGGGATTAAAGGTGTGAGTTATCACACCTGGACTCTACGGGAAGCTTGTAATGATCATGTTTCAATCCTCATACCCTCTCAAAATCAAAGAGTTCCACATTTCATAATATTGTGAAGGCCAGGCATGGTGGCACAAGCCTGTGATTCCAGCACTCTGCAGGCTGAGGCAGCAGGATTGCCACGAATGCTGGGATTAAAGGCGTGCACACCACCATGCCTAGCTCTGGGTTATTTTTCGGAGTCAGTCAATTACACTCTTCCCAGAAATACTCTATGTATATACAAATATGTGTACAAAAAGAGTTCTCAAGTGCTTTTATAATCATCATTCCAAGCTGTTTTTAAACATGGTTAATTACCTGTCAATTGTCGTGAGCACTGTAATGCTCTCTTTCTGTAAATGGATCAACTTAGAAGGCTTGATATAGGGAAGGTTTAAAACGGTGGAAGATGACCGTGGGCAGTGGATATCCCAGACAACCAGCTTCCCTTCCATTGTTGCGGAGAGGATTTGTGTTAAGTTCAAATGAAAGACAGACTGGCTGAATTTTCCCACGAGCTTGTTGAATGTCTGTGTTTTCAAAGATAGGTTGTAAGTTATGGTTGGTAATAAATCTAAAACAAAACATGTATGAATATGACATTTTAGCCGGGCGTGGTGGCACATACCTTTAATCCCAGCACTCGGGAGGCAGAGGTAAGAGGATCGCTCTGAGTTCGAGGCCACCCTGAGACTACATAGAGAATTCCAGGTCAGCCTGGACCAGAGTGAGACCCTACCTTGAAAAATTAAAAATAAATAAATAAATAAATTTTAAAAAGACATTTTATAATATTATGTTGAAATACAATGGGAAAAGAGAAAAAAGCAGAAGTTACTAAAAGCTGTTTTCCCATGGATGGCCATGGTCTGCATAGTTCTGGGCCTCTACTGGTTTACTAAGAGTAGGTGAAAAGGTTATATAGTGTGCTCCATTCAACTGCTTGTTTAAAGCTATTGAGAGAGTGGGTTAAGGGCTGGGCATGGTGGTGCACGCCTTTAATCTCAGCACTCAGGAGGCAGAGGTAGGAGGATCCCTGTGAGTTCAAGGCCACCCTGAGACTACATAGTGACTTCCAGGTCAGCCTGGGATAGAGTGAGACCCTACTAAAAAAGAAAAAAAGGAAAAGGAAGGAAGGAAGGAAGGAAGGAAGGAAGGAAGGAAGGAAGGAAGGAAAGGAAGAAAGAAAGGAAGAAAGAAAAGAGTGGTTAAGCACTGTTTGTACTTGGCCAGCCTCTCCACACAAAGCCAGACTCACAAAGTGGCACATGCATCTGGAATTTGTTTGCAGTGGCTGGAGGCCCAGTGTGCCCATTCTCTGTGCTCTTTCTCTCCCTCTCTCTCTCTGCATGGTCTTGCTCTAGGTCAGGCTGACCTGGAATTCACTATGTAGTCTCAGGGAGGCCTCGAACTTTCTGCAATCCTCCCACCTCTGCTTCCCAAATGCTGGGATTAAAGGTGTGTGCCACCATGCCCAGCTACATAAAATATTTTTTAAAATGATAATCTGTTATGAGCAAAAGTGTGCTCTAGATGTAAAATATAAAATAATTACTCTGTCATTTAATCATAAAATATTGTCCCAAGAGTACAAATTATTTAAGCACTTACTACAGAAATTCTGATAAGACTCCTTATTAAATTTGTTTTATATAAAATAAACAAGGCATTAAGTCATTACTCCTAGGCAATGTCTCAGAAATAAAATATAGAAAAAACCCAGAACTGTGATAAAGTCCCTTGATGAGTTTATGGAACAACTGAATGAATGAAACTCAGCAATCTATCACAAGATACAGCAAGTCTGCTCACCAGTTCTCTATTCAGAGAGCATCTTAGGGTTTGTCACCTTGGACTTGAGCATGAAAGGGTCAGTAAAACAATCATGGGTCACAGAAGAGCATCAAGTTCTTTCCAAGAGCAGCCCCGCTTCAATACAAGATGGCCTACCATTCTGATTGCAGCCAATGCTCACCATTTGCAGATTCTGTATTTATGAATTCACCTACTTGCTATTTGTGACCTTCAAGTCAATACAGTATTTCACAGTCATTTGCAGACATGAGTATGTGCAGACTGGCAAAAACTTTGATTCACCTGGCCCAAACTTTCCCAGGTGAGGTCAAACAAGGTGATGCTCTTCTTTATTTTAGATTACCTTGCAAACAAGTCCTTTTGTGTTCGGTTTAGTGCTGGGAGTTGATGTTTCTTTTGGTGCTTTTGGCTGGTTTAACTTCCCATGGTGCTGAAGTCCTACCTAGTGCTAATAGTGCAAAATGCTATAATGAGCCTTGTTGGGGAAATACAGGTTTCAGATGAGCTTCATTTAGGCATGAGCTAGAGTACCGCTTGTTGTGGACTCCCTGTTGATAATCAGTGTTGGGCTAGGCTACAGGTATAGCTCAAAATACTTGCCTTGCTTGCCTAAGCCCCCAAAAGAACAGCAGCAAATAAATTTATGTTATAATTTTTAAAAATATTTTTATTTATTTGAGAGAGGTAGGAGGATCGCCGAAGGCCACCCTGAGACTACATAGTGAATTCAGATCAGCCTGAGCCAGAAAGAGACCCTACCTCGAAAAACCAAAAAAAAAAAAAAAAAAAAAAAAAAAAATTTATTTATTTGAGAGAGAGGAAGAGGCAGATAGAAAGAAAGGGCCTCTAGCCACTGCAAACAAACTCCAGACGCATGTGTACCCTTGTGTATCTGTTTACATGGGCCCTAGGGAATCAAACCAAGGTCCTTAGGCTTTGCAGGTTAATGTCTTAACCACTAAGCCTTTACTCTAGCCCTAATGTTATAAATTAAATATGGTATCTATACAAATCAAGAGTCACTGACCAGTTGAAAATGTGGTAAAGGGGCTGGAGAGATGGCTTAGCAGTTAAGGTGCTTGCCTGTGGAGCCTAAAACTTATGTTCAAATTTCCAGGTCCCATATTGCCAGATGCAGTGATGCAAGTATGCAATGTCACACATGCACACAAGGGGGCGCACACATCTGAATTTGTTTGCAGAGGCTGAAGGCCTGGCACACCCATTCTCTCTCTCTCTCTCTCTCTCTCTCTCTCTCTCGCAAATAAAAAAAGTTTGAAGCTGGGCGTGGTAGGGCATGCCTTCAATCCCAGCACTTGGGAGGCAGAGGTAGGATCACCATGAGTTCAAAGCCATCCTGAGACTACATAGTGAATTCCAAGTCATCCTGGGCTAGAGTGAAACCCTACCTCAAAAAAAAAAAAAGTTTGGGCTGGAGAGATGGCTTAGCAATTAAGGTGCTTGCCTACAAAATCAAAGGACCCAGGTTCTATTCTCTAAGACCCAAGGCAAAGTATACAAGGTGTGGTGTGTGTGTCTGTCTGGAGTTCATTTGCAGTAGTTGGATGCCCTGGTAGGCCCATTCTCTCTCCCCATCTTCCTCTCTTTCTCTTTCCCTCTCTCCCTCTCTCTGCCCCTTTCTCTCAAATAAAAAAAAAATTGGTTTTTCAAGGTAGGGTCTCACTGTGGCCCAGACTGACCTGGAATTCACTATGTAGTCTCAGGGTGGCCTTGAACTCTCAGCGGTCCTCCTACCTCTGCCTTCCTAGTGCTGGGATTAAATGCACCACAATGCTCAGTTCATGCCCAGCTTTTTAAAAAAATATATTTTATTTTTATTTATTTATTTGAAAGAGGAAGAGACAGGAGAGAATGGGCACACCAGGGCCTCCAGCCACTGGAAATAAACTCCAAATGTGTGCGACACCTTGTGCATCTGGCTTACGTGGATCCTGGGGAATCAAACTTAGATATTTTTGCTTTGCAGGCAAGTGCCTTAACTGCTAAGCCATCTCTCCAGCCCCATGCCCAGCTTTTTTACAGGGATTCTGGGGAGTTGACCTCAGGTGTTCTCAAGCCCTTCTAGGTCCTCATGTTTAAGAGACAAGCACCCTTAAGCACTGAGCCATCTCCCCAACCCCTATTGGTTCTTAAAAATCTCAATACCTGTAAGTAGAAGAACAGATTAATGGGGGTGAAAAGGCCTAAATGAGGTCAGGGAAAGAGACTGAGTAAAGGAAAGGTGGAGGGAGGGCTAATCAAAATCTAAGAGGATATAAATAAGTCATATGGAAACCTACTTTTCTGGACAATGGAATACTCAGAAGCCATAGATTGTTACTAGAAAATTTTCAGTGCCAGGGATGGGATACCTTCCAGTGAGTTGTTGGCCAGGGAGGTCGCAGATACCCCCAAAACATTATAGACCATTGCTGAGGCCCTTGGTTTCCCACCAGGAATAGATGATAAGACCCTATTGCTGAAGACTCCACATACTTGGGTGGCAAGTTCACTAAGAAATCCTGCTGGAGCTGAGCTGAAAGCCTTCTCCATGTGGACCAGCTGACAGAAAGCTGGAAAAGGCTACACTGCATGCAGTTCAATGGGAGAGAGAAAACACCAGTGAAGGTACTCAACAGTGAACACTGCAAGCTTTAAATTTGGCCATCCAGGCCAAATGAGCCAGTGGGTGCAATAGTGGCATGTCTGTTATGGGGGAACCAACTGCTCTCTAATTGGACTGGAGGCCCACTCCATGGGAGGGAATACATCCCTGATACTGAAAACCTATGACAGGGGTAGTCATGAGCCCTAAGAGTGTAATGTCTGCTGGTGTCTGGCTAAATGTATATACCATGCTCACCAAACTGCCCAGTAAGCACTTCTCTTAATGTCCACACCCATATATTAATGCTACTCTCACTTTTGATTAGAGAAGCTTCTCTTTTCAGATGGTGGCAACCTTGGGATGACTTCAGAAGGCACCATGGTGCTGAGAAGGGACAGAGGAGTGCTCAGCACTGAAACATCTCAAACACACCTTCCAAGGCTCAGGGTCCATTGTGGAAGAGGGGCGGAAAGAATGTAAGAGCCCAAGGAAGAGTAGGACTCCTTACAGTGTGTTCCTCCAGACACAAAATGGCCTGGATATCCATGACCTCACAGTGCCTGACACTACCTACATAAGACCATCGTAATAGGAGGAAAAGGTCATGACATCAAAATAAAAGAGAGACTGAATGAGAGGGGGAGGGGATATGATGGAGAGTGAAGTTTCAAAGGGGAAAGTGGGGGGAAGGAGAGAAGTACCATGGGATATTGTTTACAATTAAAGAAGTTGTCAATAAAAAAAATAAATAATAAAAAAATAAAAACTCAATACCCAATCGGGGTGTGGTGGTACACGCCTTTAATCCCAGCACTCAGAAGGCAGAGATAGGAGGATCTCTAAGAGTTCGAGGCCCCCTGAGACTAGATAGTAAATTCCAGGTCAGCCTGGGCTAGAGCAAGACCCTACCTCCAAAAAAAATAAAAAATAAATAAATAAATAAATAAATAATCTCAATACCCAATATTGTTTATCATTCTGAAACAACATCTTCACAAGGATTCCATTCATATTTCACTTATACCAACTCACACTAACTCTTACTCTTGGTCAGTGTGTACATATACACTATAAAGCCTATCAAATTCCAAGATATTTTCTCATAATAGTGAATTATTGCTCTGTAACATTTTATTTTTAACAGTACCTCCACTATTTTCAACTGACAATTCAATATGAATCAAAGATTCAGTAAGCCGGACTTGGTAGCATAATGCCTATAATCCTGGCACTTGGTAGGAGGATCACTGTGAGTTTGAGTCCAGCCTGGGCTACAGAGTGGTTCCAGATTAGCCTGAGCTACAGTGAGAGCCCAGTGAAATGTTTCTAATGACTCCCCGGTGGTTTAAGACAAGCCAAGCATTGTACCGAGTGACTAAGCTTGCCTCACATATTTACCCTGCAGTTTCATGTTTAAAAATACACCAAGCATACTCACTTTTTCTGTTAAAAGTGGAGCGCTGTAGGAAAGCATTCCTTTCTCTTCAAACTGATAAACACAGAGAAAATAATTACTATTAAAAAGACCAGATTTCCAGAAGAGGTTGTATACAATAGCTAAATCAAAATAAGTATATCTAAACAGGGACCAGAGACTTGCTGCCTTGGGTAACATCTAAAAGAACATCCCAAAAGACAAGCAAATACATTTTACAAAAGAAAAAGCACAAATGATTGTGACTTATTGATTTGAGAAAGAGAGAGAGGAAGAGACAGATAGAGAATGGGTGCACCAGGGCCTCCAGCTACTGCAAGTGAGCTCCAGACACATGGGCCACCTTGTGCCTCTGACCTACATGGGGTACTGGGGAATCGAACCTGGGTCCTTGGGCTTTGCAGGCAAGTGCCTTAACTGCTAAGCGATTGTGACTTTTTGTAATAGTTAACACAAACTTGAAGTCTATATTCATAAGGCTTTAAAACAAAACTAGGGACCACATTTCTTGATCCATTCATCCACCCATGGGTCTACGGTTGTTCCAATCTACGTCTTGGCTACTGTGAATAACGCTGCTCTCTACCTGGTGTACAGAGATCTGGACCCTACTTTTGATTCTTTTGAGAAGACACTAGGAGGAGATAGAGATATGGCTAAGTAGATAAAGGTGCTTGCTTATAAAGCCTGAAGGCTTGATGGCCTGGGTTCAATTCCCCAACACCCATGTAAGGCCAGTTGTACACAGTGCATGTGTCTGGAATTTATTTGTAGAGGCAGGAAGCCCTGGCATGCCTTTAATCCCAGCAGTTGGGATGGCAGAGATAGGAGGATCACCATGAGTTCAAGGCCACCCTGAGACTACATAGTGAATTCCAGGTAAGCCTGGGGTAGAGTGAGACCCTACCTTGAAAAACAAAAAAAAAGAAAAAAAGAAAAGAAAAGAAAAAAAGAAAAAGCCGGGTGTGTTGGTGCACATCTTTTTAATCCCAGCACTCAAGAGGATAAGGTAGGAGGTAGGATCTCACTCTAGCTCAGGCTGACCTGGAATTCACTGCATATTCTCAGGGTGGCCTCAAACTCATGGCAATCCTCTTTCCTCTGCCTCCTGAGTGCTGCGATTAAAGGCATCTTCCACCACACCTGGCTTGGTTTACTTTTTTTGTTTGTTTGTTTTTGGTTTTGCAAGGTAGGGTCTCACTCTGGTCCAGGCTGACCTGGAATTAACTATGTAGTCTCAGGGTGGCCTCGAACTCTAGGCGATCCTCCTACCTCTGCCTCCCGAGTGCTGGGATTAAAGGAGTGTGCCACCACGCCCGGCGGTTTACATTTTTTTAAAGATTTTATTTTATTTATTTATTTATTTTTATTAGAGACAGAGGGACAGAGAGAAAGTGAGTGAGGATGGGTGCACTAGAGCCTCTAGCCACTGCAAATGAACTGCAGATACATGCACCACCATGTGCATCTGGCTTACAAGAATCGAACCAGGGTCCTCAAGCTTTACAGGCATGTGCCTTAAATGCTAAGCTATTTATCCAGCCTTACATTTTAAAAAATATTTTGTCTTTATTTATTTGAATGAGAGAAACAGTCAGGGAGAGAGAGAATGGGTGTGCCAGGGCCTCCAGCATTGCTAATGAATTCCAGATGCGTGCACCCCCTTGTACAGCTGATTTACATGGGAACTGGAGAGTTGAACCTGGGTCCTTTGGCTTTGCAGGCAAAGCACCTTAGCCACTAAGCCATCTCTCCAGCCTCTTGGTTTACATTTTTTAAGGTAAATTGTACTTAACATAATATTAACCATTAGTAACTTTCTTTTTCCTTTTCTTTCTTTTTAGGTAGGGTCTCACTTTAGCCCTGGCTGATCTAGAATTCACTCTGTAGCCTAGGCTGCCCTCAAACTCACAGTGATCCTCTGACCTCAACCTCCCAAGTGCTGGACTAATGGTATAGGCCACCATGCCCAGTTACCATTAATAACTTTAAGGTGGGCTGGAGAGATAGCCCAGTGGTTGAGGCACTTGCCTGCAAAGCCTAAAAACCCAGATTCAATTTCCCAGCACCCATGTAAAGCCAGATGTACAAAGTGGCGCACGCATCTGGAGTTCACTTGCAGTGGCTAGAAGCCCTGGTACACCCGTTCTCTTTGTCTCTCTTTCTCTGTCTCTCTCTTCTTGCAAATAAATAAAAATAAATATATAAAAAAGAGCAATCTTATTTTTAAAAATAAGTAACTTTAAGGTGTCCAAGTGGCATTTATTATATTCACAATGCTGTCAACTAGCACTTCCACCTAGAAAAAAAAAAAATTTTCATCACCCCAAAAGGAGACCTTCACAACCACCAAGCAGTCACTCTCCATGTCCCATCTCCCCAGGCCCTGACCCCTGAGAGTCGACTCTCTGTCTCTGTTGATTTTCCTATTCCAACATTCTAGATAAATGGAATCATATGGTTTCTGATTTTTTTGTGTGTCTGGCTTCTTTTATTTAAGCCCTGTAGTTCTGGTGCTTATTCACATTACTCTAAGTACCAGTGCTGTACACAGCACTGTCCCACTGCATGCACTGACCACATCTTGTTTATTTATTTGTCAGTTGATGGCCATTCAGTTTCTTTCTAGCTTTTGCTCATTGTGAACAGTGCCTCTGCATGAATATCTGTATAGAACTGTCTGTGTGGACACTTCTTGTCAAGTCTGAGTCATGGTAATTCTGCCTAACTTTGGATGTCTCTTTAAATCTGCATTGGCGTATATATTGATTATCTGTTTATGAATTTCCTTCTATTTATTTTATCTTATTTATTTGAGAGAGATGGGGGGGAGAGGCAGATAGAGAAGGAGAGAGAATGGGTACACCAGAGCCTTTAGCCGCTGCAAACAAACTCCAGACACATGTACTTACGTGTGTCCTGGGAAATCAAACCTGGGTCCTTTGGCTTTTCAGGCAAATGTCTTAAGTGCTAAGTCATCTCTCCAGCCCTGAATTATTTTCTAAAAGGGTCTAAAGTCTAAGGTCTCAAAAAAAAAAAAAACATCTTTTGTATCTGTTAAATATATTCAAATAAATATTTGCTTCATTACTTTTATTTTTTAAATATTTTATTTTTATTTATTTGAGATAGAGAGATACAGAAATAGGCAGGTAGAGAGACAGAAGGGGCATGCCAGGGCCTCCAGCCACTGCAAACAAACTCCAGATGTGTGCAACCCCTGGTGCATCTGGCTTACATGGGTCCTGGGGAGTCGAAGCTGGGTCCTTTGGCTTTGCAGACAAGTGCCTTAACTGCTAAGCCATCTCCCCAGCCCACTTTTAAAAATGAAATGCAATTTAATTATCTGTTTCTGACTTAATATGCTAATTTCCAATGGGACTAAGATAAATATTACAATTAAATCAAAATGTTTTAATGTGCTCATTGCTTCCAAAATACGTACTAAATTATTTTATTACCAAAACATCTGTATTAGAAGATTAAACATATGCTTATTCCTGCATCTAAAGCAAACAAAAATATTTCTACTTACCCATGAATAATATATTGTCTGTGTTTTACTATTGCTCACCAATTCCTTATTATTTGTTGGATTAAAAATGAGATAATTCTGAAATATAAAGTATAAGAGTGTGTTAGCTGGGTGTGGTGGCACACGCCTTTAATCCCAGCACTTGGGAGGCAAAGGTAGGAGGATTGCCCTGAGTTCAAGGTCACCCTGAGACTACATAGTGAGTTCCAGGTTAGCCTGGGCTAGAGTGAAACCCTATCTTGAAACCCCCCCCCAAAAAAAGTGTGTTACATGAAGGCAATTTTTCTGTTTCTCCCAGGTTAAGATGTTGAATTAAATAATAATTATAGAGGTTTTTTTTTGGGGGGGGGAGATAGGGCCTCACTCTAGCCCAGGCTGATCTGAAACTCACTTTGTAAGTAGTTCCAGTCTTGCCTAGAACTCATGGCAATCCTCCTAGCTTTGCCTACCAAGGGCTGGGATTAAAGATGTGTGCCACCATGACCAAGTGCTTGTATAACTTTAAAATGATTTTAAAATTATTTATTTATTTATTTGAGAGAGAGAGAATGGGTGCACCAGGGCCTCTAGCCATTGCAAACAAACTCCAGACACATGTGCCACCTTGTGCCTCTGGTTTACATGGGTACTGGGGAATCAAAGCGGAGTCCTTAGGCTTTGCAAGCAAGTGCCTTAACTGCTGAGCCATCTCTCCAGCCCTAAGTGCATATGTGTGGAGTTTGTTTGCAATGGCTAGAGGCTCTGGCAAGCCCATTCTCTCTCTAATTGCCTCTTTCTCTCACTCTCTCTAACAAATAAGTAAATAAATAAATAAACAAAAAATGCCTTTAATCCCAGCACTCAAGAGGCAGAGGTAGGAAGATCGCTGTGAGTTTGAGACTAGCCTGGGACTACAGAGTGAATTGCAAGTCAGCCTGGGCTAGAGTGAGACCCTACCTTGAAAATCTAAAACTAAAAAAAAAAAAAAAAAGAAAAAGAAAAAAAAAGAAATTAAATTAAATACTGGTTATAAAGCAAATAATGCAAAAAGTGTTCTTTTTTTTTTTTTCCCCCCGAGGTAGGGTCTCATTCTAGCCCAGGCTGACCTGAAATTCACTATGTAGTCTCAGGGTGGCCTCGAACTCACAGCAATTCTTCAACCTCTGCCTCCGGAGTGCTGGGATTAAAGGTGTGCAACACCACGCCTGACTTCTTTTTTTTTTTTTTTTTTTTGGTTTTTCGAGGTAGGGTCTCACTCTGGCCCAGGCTGACCTGGAATTAACTATGTAGTCTCAGGGTGGCCTCAAATTCATGGCAATCCTCCACCTCTGCCTCCCAAGTGCTGGGATTAAAGGCGTGTGCCACCACGCCCGGCCTCTTTCTGTTTGTTTTGAGGCAGGGTCTCACTCTAGCCCAGGCTGACTTGGAATTCACTCTGTAGTCCCAGGCTAGCTTTGAACTCCTGGTGATCCTTCTACCTCAGCATCCCTCTGAGTGTTAGTATTAAAGGAGTGCATCACCATGCTCAACTGTGTTATTAAAAAAAAAAAACCAAGCTGGGAGTGGTGGCACACACCTTTAATCCCAGCATCGGGAGGCAGAGGTAGGAGGATCGTCATGAGTTCAAGGCCACCCTGAGACTACATAGTGAATTCCAGGTCAACCTGGACCAGAGTGAGACACTACCTCGAAAAACTGAAAAAAAAAAAAAAAAAAGAAAAGAAAGAAAAGCATGGGGAGGCAAAGAAAAAAGAAAGAAAGTATAGGTCAACCTGGAGAACTCCTGAGAAAAATGCAAAAAAAAAAAAAAAAACGAAAAAAGAAAAAGAAAGAAAGTATAGATGCGCTAGAACTCCAGACCAATGCACCACTTTATGCATCTGGCTTTATGTAAGGTACAAGAGAATCAAACCTAGGCCAGCAAGCTTTGCAAGCAAATGCCTTTAATTGCTAAACCATCTTTCCAGCCCCAAATATGTTCGTTTTCAAATCTTATTTATTAAAAGTCATCTATAAGTTGGAAGAAGCAAAATAAATAATTATTCACCAACTATTTACCTATTTAGTACTGGGCATTGAACCCAGGGTTTCACACATGCTAAGCATAGACTCTTCCATTGAACTGCACTTCCCATCCATCACCAATAGCCCTTATTCTGTGTCCTTTGGACAAGGAATGATGAATACACATTTCTAAAATTGACAGGGCCACAAGAGATCTTAGAATGAATGTGAGACCTTGGAAGGGGATTCTGATTCCTGCCAAGATGGTGAATGGCATGAGTTGCTGGATTCCTTCCCAAAAATCAGCACTGCAGAAACTGAACAATAATCACTACCACTGAAGCCGGAAAGCATGTGGCTTGAAATGTATATGGAGGTGGAGGGTGCAGCACAAGATGAAGGCAGTGGAGGCTGAGCACAAGACAGCATGGAGAAAAGCTGTTTCCACTCTGTTCCTGCCACTTCCACCCCATTTCCATGCCTGGTCCTTGCCTACTGCTTGCTGTGTCACCGCAGAAATGTAAACTACCAGTGCTGTGTTAGAATCAGATCAGGACAGCACAAAGGCTGGGGGCAGTGACAAACATTTAAACAAGTGCCTGGACCAGACCTCACCAAGGCTGAAAATTACTTTTACTACTTCAGTTTCTGATTTCAGTGTCTACCCTACCAAACAGCTATAAGAAGCAATCATTATCATCATTAACTCCTTCCTTAGGAGGAAATCTTGATACAGAATGAATTTTTCTATACCTTTAAAAATATTTTTATTTTATTTATTTAACTTCCAAAAGAGAGACAGAGAGAGAGAAAGAGAGAGAGACAGAATGGGTGAGTCAGGACCTCCAGCCACTGCAAACAAACTCCAGATGCATGCGCCACCTTGTGCATCTGGCTTATGTAGGTACTGTGGAATTGAACCCAGGTCGTTAGGTTTTGCAGGCAAGTGCCTTAACCGCTTAGACATCTCTCCAGCTTTTCTATACCTTTCTTTAAAAATATTTGTATTTATTTGCAAGCAGAGAGAGATAGAAGAGAGACAGGGAGAATAGGCACACCAGGGCCTCTAGCTACTGCAAACAAACTCCAGATGCATGCGCCACTTTGTGAATCTGGCTTTACGTGGACACTGGAGAAGCAAACCCAGGTCATTAGGCTTACAGGCAAGTGCCTAAACCATGAGCAATCTCTCCAGCCCTATTTTTATACCTTTTAACATACAACATGGAGCATTCAATGCAAACAACTCGGGCATATACAAGAGCCACACACTAATGTCTAAACCCAGGGGAACGGCAATCAGCAGAAAGGAGTCCACGGAGGCCCAGGTGTTGTAGTTCTCACACACAGGCCTCACACGAACCATGATAAATATGTGCAATACAGCAGAGGACAAGACGAGAATCTCAGGGGACATCTGTATTTAACAAAGAATCAGGGTTGAGATGTAGCTCCATGGTGGGGTGAGCAAGCCCTGGCTTCAATCTTCAGCAGCATAAAGAAAGAAAAGAAGAGGGGTGGAAAGGAGGGAGAAAGGAAGGGAGGAGAGAGGAAAAAAAAAAGAATCAGGGCTGGGGAGATAGCTCCGTGGATAAAGTGTTTGCCACTCAATCTCAGCTATACTAGTTTGATCCTCAAGACCCCATGTACGAAGCAGAAAACCAAGGCTGAGGAGATGGATCAACAGTTAAGGGCCCATACAAAACCTACAGGCCTAGGTTCGATTCCCCAGCACCCACATAAAGCCAGATGCAAAATGGTGCATGCACCACAATAGGAGGCAGAGCAAGGAGAACCTGAACTCATGAGCCCGCTAGTCTGACCATTCACTTACAGTCTGGCAGTTCGTGTGCAATGGCTAGACATCCGGTCTCAAAGAAGGTGGAACACAGACACCTCAGAGTTGTCCTCTGACCTCTATACATGCACCATGGCATGCAAGCCCATACGCACAAATAAATATTATTTTATCTTTATATTTTTACTATTTATTTTTTTATTTATTTGAGAGAGATTGAGAGAGAGCGTGCAAATCTAGGAGCAACAGGGCCTCCTGCAGCAGCAGACACGTGTGACACTTTTTGTGTCTGGCTTTACATGGATACTGGGGAATTGAATCCAGGATGTCAGGCTTTGCAAGCAAGTGTCTTTAACTGCTGAGCCATTTCTCCAGCCCAATATTGAAGAAAAAAAAGAATCAGCTGGATATGATGATATATTGCCTATAATCCCAGCACTCTGTAGGCTAAATTCAAGGATAGCCTGGGCTACATAGCAAGACCCTATCTCAAAAATAAAATAAATAGGGCTGGAGAGATGGCTTAGCAGTTAAGGTACTTGCCTGCAAAGCCTGAAGACCTGGGTTCAATTCCCCAATACCTACATAAAGCTAGATACACAAGGTGGCACATGTATCTGGAGTTTGTGGCTAGTGGCCCTGGCATGCCATTCTCTCTTTCAAAAGAAAGAAAGAAAGAAAGAAAGAAAGAAAGAAAGAAAGAAAGAAAGAAAGAAAGAAAGAAAGAAAGAAAGAAAGAAAGAAAGAAAGGAAGGAAGGAAGGAAGGAAGGAAGGAAGGAAGGAAGGAAGGGAAGGAAGGGAGAAAGAAAGAAGGAGAGAGAGAAAGAAAGAAAAAGAGAGAGGGGAGGAAGGGAGGGTGGGAGGGGAGACCTTTAATCCCAGCACTGGGGAGGCAGAGGTAGGAAGATTGCCATGAGTTCGAGGCCACCCTGAGACTACATAGTGAATTCCAGGTCAGTCTGGACTACAGTGAGACCCTACCTCAAAAAACCAAAAAAAAAAACAACAACTGGGTTAGAGATTTAGCCCAATGGTAGAGTGCTTGTTTAGCAAGTTCAAGGTACACAAGGTCCTCAGAACTAGAGGGGAAAAAATTAAATTAATTAAATTTTAAAAGAAAAGGCTTACCAGGCATGGTGGTGCATGCCTTTAATCCCATACTTGGGAGGCAGAGGTAGCAAGCACCTTAACCACTAAGCCATCTCTCCAACCTGAACCCAGTTCTTTTTCTAAAAAATAAAGATAAAAAGAGGGGCTGGAGAAATGGCTCAGAGGTTAAGGCGCTTGCCTGCAAAGCCTAATGACCCTGGTTTGATTCCCCAGTACCCACATAAAGCCAGATGCACAAAGTAGCACATGCATCTGGAGTTCGTTTGTAGCAGCTGGAAGCCCTGGTGTGCCCATTCTCTCTGTGTGTCTTTCTATCTCTCTCTGCTTATAAATAGATTAAAAAAAAAATTTTTTTTGGTTTTTTTCAAGGTAGGGTTTCATTTTAGCCCAGGCTGACCTGGAATTCACTCTGTAGTCTCAGGGTGGCATCAAACTCATGGCGATCCTCCAACCTCTGCTGGGATTGAAGGCATGCACTACCACACCTGGCTAAAATATTTTTTAAAAAAGATAAAAAGAATAACATCCTATCCACATACACACAGACATGGTGTTGAAAACATTAAAAACCAAGAGAAAGCCAGGCATGGTGGCGCACTCTGGAGGCAGAGGTAGGAGGATCACCATGAGTTTGAGGCCACCCTGAGACTACAGAGTGAATTCCAGGTCAGCCTGAGCTAGAGTGAGACCCTACCTCAAAAAAACAAAAGCAAGGGCTGGAGAGATGGCTTAGCAGTTAAGGCATTTGCCTGCAAAGCCAAAGGACCTTGGTTCAGTTCCCCGGATCCACGTAAGTCAGATGCACAAGGTGACGCATGTGTCTGGAGTTCATTTGCAGTGGCCGAAGGCCCTGACATGCCCATTTTTTTCTCTCTCTCTCTCCCTCTCTCTGCCCCTTTCTCTCTCACTCTCATAAATAAATAAATAAATAAATAAATAAATAAATAAAAAATTTATAAAAACAAAACAAACAAACAAAAAAAAATCTAAGAAAAAAGTCTAACATAGCATAGCAGTGGAATCATAGTTGCCCAATCAACAGGAATGGGAGAAGTCGGAAGACAATGGAGTGCAGCTTTCAAACTCCTAAAAGAAATCCATCCCTTGGGCATTCTATACCTACTGTGATCAAATAGTGCCTGAGAGAAACAACCTGGGAGAAGACTGATCTTGGCTAGTTTCAGAGGTTCCAGTTCATTGTGGCAGGAGAAAGGCATGGCAGACCACATTAGTTCACATCATGTTTGCCGTGAACAGTGGAGCTATAATGGAAGGGGCCAACTGCAAGAGACAGCCAGCAAGGGCATACTCTCTTCCTCCACCTTCCAGAGTTCCACTACCTTCCAACAGTCTGTTCGAACTTTCCACCAGTGGATTAAATTGCTCACTAGGTCAGAGCCCTCATGATCTAATCGGCTCTTAAAAAACCATCCCAGACACACCTAGAAGAATTCTCTGTGATCTGTAGGCATATCTTAATCCAATCAAGTTAACAAGATAACCATAATACCTAGGGAAAATTTCCCTTAAAAAGAAAGACAGCTGGATGTGGTGGCTCACACCTCTAATTTTAGCATTCCGGAGGTAGGAGGATCACCTGATCTACGTAGTAAGTTCCAGGGCAGCCTGACCTCCAGCATTAGACCCTACCAAATAAATAAATAGCCCGGTGTGGTGGCGCAC
Organism: Orientallactaga sibirica; assembly: GCA_036365145.1. Lineage (NCBI taxonomy): Eukaryota > Metazoa > Chordata > Mammalia > Rodentia > Dipodidae > Orientallactaga > Orientallactaga sibirica. The sequence goes on along the minus strand of JAEOAD010000026.1, from coordinate 23,594,773 downwards.
GCCTTTAATCCCAGCACTTGGGAGGCAGAGGTAGGAGGATTGCCAGGAGTTCAAGGCCACCCTAAAGACTACATGGTGAATTCCAGGTCAGCCTGAGCTAGAGTGAAACCCTGTATGGCACAATGCAAGTCGGGCCTTAGCCAGGCCGCCTGCTAGTAGGAACCAGGAAGTGGCTTCTGTGGACGTGGCATCCTGCACAAGCCTGGCATGACAACAGCTACAGCCCCATGCCCACAAGCAACCTTCTGCGAGATGATCTGCCTGGACACAGGCTGTTATTGGTCACAAGAAGGAACCACCCCAAACCCTTAAAATACCCATACACTTCCTTGAATAAACGAGTCTGCAGCAGCTCGCCTTCTGCCTGCTTTCACCCGACTCCCAGTGTCTGTGTCTTGACTCCGCGCCTCTCACCCCCTGCCTGGTGGAGACCCTGCATCCCCTCCTGGGCTGGCCCTAGGAGGGACCCCAACATCACCCTGCCTCGAAAAAAATTTAATATTCAAATAAATAAATAAATCTAACATGAGAAACAAAAGCATGTGCATTCAGAGACTTGTATGTGAATATTCATAGTAGCTTTAAAGAATTACTTGTGGTGGCATTTGCCTTAAATCCCAGCACTCAGGAGGCAGAGGTAGGAGGATTGCCATGAGTTCGAGGCCACCCTGAGACTACAGATTCCAGGTCAGCCTGGACTAGAGTGAAACCCTACCTCAAAAAACATTATTTGTCCACTGGGCATGGTGGCTCACACCATTAATCCCAGCACTTGGGAGGCAGAGGTAGGAGGATTGCCTTGAGTTCGAGGCCACCCTGAGACTACATAGTGAATTTCAGGTCAGCCTGAGCTAAAGCGAGACCCTACCTCAGAACATCCCCCAAAAAAAAAAGTATTTGTGAGAGGAGAGGAGAATATGAGCATATCAGGGCCTCTTGCAGCAAACGAACTCCAGATGCATGTGCCACTTTGTGCATCTGGCTTTATGTGGATACTGGGGAATTGAACTTGGGCCAGCAGCTTTGCAAGCAAGTGCCTTTATGCTGAGCCATTGCTCCAGCCCCAGCAGCTTTATTTTTATTAGCCACAATCAGGAAGCAACCCAAATGTCCATCAACAGGGCATAAACAAATTGTGAATTATCCATCCAAATGCATGACTATTCAGTGATAATAAGGACTAAGTGTGATATACACAATCTATGGGGGGTTAGTCTTCTAGTTAAGTAAAGGTGAGATTGGTGAGATGCAGAAGAAGCACACGTAGACAACTCTTCCGGAGGCTTATTGTGAAGACAGCCAAAGGTAAAATCTGGAAGGAGCTGTGGGGCCCACAGGAGATCCAGGTGACATGAAAGTGTGCTTCTGTGCTGGTGAGCTCAGGGTCCAGGAGAGCCAGTGAACAGCTGCAAGGAGAGCAACTGGACGGAAGAGATGCAGCTATGTGCTGACCTTCCATGGCCATTAGATGGGAAGAGAAGATGCTTAGGCCGGCAGTAGTGACAGACAGTAGGAGCAAGGCAGTTAGCTCTTGTGAGCCGCGTGTGGTGACGCACACCTTTGATCCCAGCACTTGGGAGGCAGAAGGTAGGTGGATCACTGTGAGTTCAAGGGCAGCCTGAGACTATATAGTGAATTCCAGATCAGCCTGGGCTAGAGAGAGACCCTACTCAAAGAAAAAAACAAACCAAACAACAAAAAACTTTTGTGCCTCTTCCAGCTCCTATTAATCTTTAGACCTTGTGTAACTTTAACTCCTTCATTTCTAGTTAATCCACCCTCAGATGGTCCTACGACAATATAACTCCATTGCCTGGGGCTCCTTTGACCGTCCTCAGCCAACAAGAGTAGAAAACCCTAAAACTCTCTACAGCCTGCTTCAGCCTGAAGTCACCACACATCTTCTAAAAGATTTTAGGGTCTTAACTCTTGAGTGGGGAATGTCAGAGGCAGACAGACATTAGGCTTAGAGGTCAATGAAGGAATGACCCCATCCTGTTTCCCTGGTAACATCAGAAAGAGAAGAGACACTTCTTCCCAACCAGAGGAACAAAGTTCTCTGGTCCTGGGAACCTGACTATCATTCACCTGGTCAAGAGAACACCCAAAACATACAGACACACTAAAGAGGTGGGCAGAATAGTTATCCCCTTAATGAGATAAAGCCCTATCCTCCCACCCCACGCAGGAAGCTCCTGTAGTTGCTTGCAGACCCTCACTGCTGAGTTTGCCTGCTTTTCTGAATTTTAACTCAAAAAGTGTAACTTTTCCTTTTCCCCCTTCTTTTTCTTCTTTGGACACTGGCTGAAATCTTCAGTAGGCTTGCCCTGACATTTTGGGGCTTTTCAGGAACCCCCCACCCTCTCGCTTTTGGGGAACTGTCCCACGCTCAGGACTCTTTTTCTATATTTCCTTTTTTTTTTTTTTTGCAAGGTAAGGTCTCACTATATTTCCTTTTTTTTTTTTTTTTTTTTTTTAATTAGAGACAGAGAGGAGAGAGAGTGAGAATGAATGAGCGCCAGGGCCTCTAGCCACTGCAAACGAACTCTCATTTGGCTTTACTAGAATATTTCCAGTAAGCCATCTTTATTTCCTTTTTAAAGTCTACTTTTACCCTCCTGTAGCAGCCAGCTTCAGTCACTGGGATGAACCTCCAAATCAGGCACAGTTTATAGGAGGAAGGGATTTATTGACGCTTACAGATCAAGGGGAAGTTCCATAATGGCAAGAGAAGCTGGCTCCTTTTACAGATCCAAGCTGAGAGAAAAACCACCACCAACACAAGCAAGCACACTTCAGGAACCCCAGACAAAGCTACAGATCTTCACATTTCTTAGGCTGGAAATTCAGATCCGCCCCCAAACACACCCTAGGGCTGGACCCTGGGATCTACCCCCAGTGAAACCTCCTCCAGCCAGGCAGCTGGAGATCTAAATTACAAGCTTTAATAAACTCCTGAATCAATCGGGTGACATCCATTCAAACCATCACACCCTCCTCACCTCCACATTCCTTAATTTTTCTTTGGCATACCACACAAACTTGAGAGCCTTAGCCATCAGAGTCCAGACCATCTGGGTCGAGAGAGACCCCATTGCTCTCGACTCCCCTAACAGTAGGTGGTGAACTTGGGAACAAGAAGAGACTGGTGTTTTTCTCTGATGGGCCCCTACCCTCTTGATGACAGAGAAGGGAGGTCAGTAGCTGGGAGCCCGAGGAAGGGCTGTGGAGAAGGTGGAAATGAAGAGAGCCCACCAGAACAAACTGAGATATCTTTTGTTCTTTATGACTGAATTCAAGGCTGGCTGTATCAGCTTGCTCAGTGGGACAACTCTCTCCAGCCATGTTCTGGCTGCCTGGCTATGGGTGCCAAGAAGCCTGACAATGACGTCTATCCAGAGATATGGAGTCTTACAAGTCCATCCAGGAGAACTTTCTGCAGTGATGGCAATATTCTACTTGATCTGTGCTGACAAATACTGCAGCCAACAGACACATGCAGCTGATGGGCACTTCAAATGTGTCTAGTGTGAAGCCCGGTGGGGTGGCTCATGCCTTTAATTGCAGCAGTAGGGAAGCTGAGGTAGGAGGATCTCCATGAATTTGTAGCCAGCCTTGGTGACAAAGTAAGTTCCAAGGCAGCCTGGGCTAGAGTGAGACCCCACCTCAAAAAAACACACACACACACACACACACACTTTTTTGTTTTGTTTTGTTTTTTCGAGGTAGGGTCTCACTGTAGCTCAAGGTGGCCTCGAACTCATGGTGATCCTCCTACCTCTGCCTCCCAAGTGTTGGGATTAAAGGCATGCGCCACCATGCCCGGTTCACACACACATTTTTTTGTTAGTAAAACTGAGGAACCAAATTTGTAATTTAATTTAATTTTAATCAATTGAAATTTAAATAGTGCACCCAGCAAAGTTGGAGGACACAAATGAGATGCAGCTGTTTTTCTGTATACCAACAATGAACAATTTGGAAAGGAAATGAAGAAAATGAGTCTACCTACAAAAACATAAAAAAGAATAAAAATACATAGGAATAAATTTAACCCAAGTGGTGAAAGATTTGAATACTGGAAATTACAAAGCACTGGTGAAAAAAATGAAGACATAAATAAGCAGTGAGACATCTGGTGCGGAGAGGTTGGAAAACATATTTTAAAGATGACAGCATGACGCAAAATGCTCCGCAGAGTCTGCGCTATCTCTACCAGTCCTAAAGGCATTCTGTGCAACAAAACTGATGCAAGGTGTTCACCTGTGATCTCAGCGCTGGGAGGCTGAGGCAGGAGGAGCGCCATGTTCAAGTCAGCCTGGACATATCAGGACACTTTCTCAAAGACACCAAAAAGCAAATCAGTCCTAGTCACTGATAGGACTGGCTGCTGTCTCAGGGCAAGTTTAAGAAGTAAGGACTTTTTTTCAGAGGAGTATGAGAGTTACTAGTGGGAAAGGAAGGAAGCTCTTGCACTAAGACTGTATAAAGATTTTAGGGACTGGGGAGCTGGCTCAGTCAGTAAAGTGTTTGTTGTGCAAGCATGAAGACCTGAGTTCAGATCTCCAGGACATGGGCATGGTAGCACATGCCTGTAAGCCCAGCACTGGGGAGGCAGAGACAGGAGGATCCCTAAGACTAGACTGGCTAGTCTAGCCAATCAGTGAGTCCCAGATTCAGTGACAGATCCTGTTAAAAAAATAAGGTAGGGGGTTGGAGAGATGGCTTAGCGGTTAAGGCGCCTGCCTGCTAAGCCTAAGAACCCGGTCCCACATTTAGCCAGATGAAAAGTGACGCAAGGGCACAATGCCACACTTGGCCACAAGTGGGGGAAGCATCTGGATTTCGTTCACAGCAGCTGAGAGACTGCTGGTGCGCCCATCTCTATCTGTCTCCCTCTCCCTCTCTGTCTGTCTCTCTGTGTCTCTCTCCAAAAAAATAAATAAAATAAAATAAATTTTTAAAAATAAGGTAGGGCTGGAGAGATGGCTTAGTGGTTAAGGCACATGTCTGTGAAGCCTAAGGACCCAGGTTCGATTCTCCAGGTCCCACATAAGCTAGATGCATATGGTGGCACATGCATCTGGAGTTCATTTGCAGTGGCTGGAGGCCCTGGAGTGCCCATTCTCACTCTCTCTCTCTCTGTCTCTCTCTCTGTCCCTCTCTGTCTCTAATTAAAAAATAAAATAAAATCTTAAACAAAAATAAGGAGCCGGGCATGGTGGTGCATGCCTTTAATCCCAGCACTTGGGAGGCAGAGGTAGGAGGATCACCATTGAGTCCGAGGCCACCCTGAGACTACATAGTTAATTCCAGGTCATCCTGGACCAGAGTGAGACCCTACCTTGCAACCCCCCCCAAAAAAGGGGAGGGGCTGGAGAAATGGCTTAGTGGTTAAGTCCCTTGCCTGCAAAGCCAAAAGACCTCCATTCGATTCCCCACGTAAGCCAGATGCACAAGATAGTGCATGTGTCTGGAGTTTGTTTGCAGTGGCTAGAAGCTCTGGTACACCCATTCTCTCTTTTCTCTCTCTCTGCTTCTTTCATGCTCTCAAATAAATAAATAAATAAAGTATTAAAAAAATAAATCAGGGTGTGGTGGCTCACGTCTTTAATCCCAGCACTCAGGAGGCAGAGGTAGGAGGATTGCCATGAGTTCAAGGCCACCCTGATACTCTACATGGTGAATTCCAGGTCAGCCTAAGCTAGAGTGAAACCCTACCTCAAAAAACAAAACAAACAAACAAACATGAGAATGACAGCTGATGTCAGCCTCTGGCCTCTGCATACACACAAACACAAACATGTGCCTATATATACTAATATGTAGACACACACATACACAAAATTAAAAATAAATAAGTAAATTTTAAAAAATCTGTGTCTTCTACCTACATAAAGCCTTCATAATAGGAGTAAAAGATGATGACATCAGGGCTGGAAAGATGGCTTAGCAGTTAAGGTGCTTGCCTGCAAAGCCAAAGGACCTAGATTCAATTACCCCGTACCCACATAAGCCACATGCACAAGGTGGTGCATATGTCTGGGGTTCATTTGCAGCAGCTAGAAGCCCTGGTGTGCCCATTCATGCTCTCTCTCTCTCTCTTCCTCTTTCTCTCTCCCTCCCTCCCTTGTCAAATAAGTAAATAAAAATAAAATACTAGGGCTGGAGATATGGCTTAGCGGTTAAGGCGCCTGCCTCCTAAGCCTAAGAACCCGGTTCCAATCTCCAGGTCCCATGTTTAGCCAGATGCAAAGTGATGCAATGCCGCACTTGACCACAAGGGGGCGCATGCATCTGGATTTCATTTGCAGCAGCTGAGAGGCTGATGGCATGCCCATCTCTGTCTTCCTCTCCCTCTCTCTCTGTCTCTCTCTCTGTCTCTCTCTGTGTCTCTCTCCAAAAAAATAAAATAAAATAAAATGCTAAAAAACTATTTTTTAAAAAAGGTGATGGCATCAAAATAAAAGAAACTAATTGGAAGGGGGAGGGGATTCAATGGAGTATGAATCTGGGAGAGGGGGAATGGGAGTAGAGGAAGGGAATTATCAAGGTTTATTGTATATACTTATGGAAGCTGTCAATCAAAAGGTTTTTTTTAATTTTTGGAGAGACACAGAGAGAGACAGACAGAGAGGGAGAGGGAGATAGAGAATGGGCGTGCCAGCAGTCTCTCAGCTGCTGTGAACGAAATCCAGATGTGTGCGCCCCCTTGTGGGCAAGTGCAGCATTGCGCCCTTGCGTCACTTTGCATCTGGCTAAACGTGGGACCTGGAGATTGGAACCGGGTTCTTAGGCTTAGGAGGCAGGCACCTTAACTGCTAAGCCATCTCTCCAGCCCTCAAAAGTTTTTTTTTTTTTTTTTAATCTATGTCTTGCTGCATTTTCACCCAACCCTCTGGGTTTCAGTTCCCACTCCTGTGAGCAAGGTGTGTGCTTCTCACAGCTCCAGGCCCAGAGCAGTCCTCAATATTTATACAAGAAACACTGACCATAGGACAGCAGAGAGCAGCAATGGAGGAAACAGAGGCCTGGTGTTAACATTCGGAATGAACTAGTTAGGCAGGTGACCTCATGTAACTGAGAATAAGAACAACTACACAAGATCGTTGCAAGGTTAGAAGCAGCTGAGAGACAGCATGCTTCTGAAACAAGAAAGGCTGCTGGTTGGGTGACTTTAGACAGATTTTTTAATAGTTGGTAGTAATAGCCCGCAGACACGTTCTCCCTGCTGGCATGTTTGCATGGATTATGTGAGATGATGTAAATAAAG